>OY754475.1:14546508-17544254 GCA_963575645.1 Xanthostigma xanthostigma
TAAACTTACCTTTGTAAAATAAAGCAATTTTGCCTATAAGGACTCATTTGCACCTAAATGTCGTAAAGCATGTAAAAACTGCTTGTATGCGTTAAAATGATAGAAAATATGCAGTTTGCATTTTCTTATGAGAGAAAGATCCAAACCTAAATGTTATAGTGTAAATAGACTAGCCCTCATGAAATAAAGCAATTTTGCCTATAAGGACTCATTTGCACCTAATTGTCATAAAGCTTGAAAAAACTGCTTGTATGCGTTAAAATAATAGTTAATATGCAGTTTGCATTTTCTTATGAGAGAATGATCCAAACCTGAATGTTATAGTGTAAATAGACTTACCCTCATGAAATAAAGCAATTTTGCCTATAAAGACTCATTTGCACTTAATTGTCGTAAAGCATGTAAAAACTGCTTGTCTGCGTTTAAATAATGGTTAATATTCAGTTTGCATTTTCTTATGAGAGAATGATCCAAACCTGAATGTTATAGTGCAAATAGACTTACCTTTGTAAAAAAAAGCAATTTTGCCTATAAGGACTCATTTGCACGCAATTGTCGTGAAGCATGTAAAAACTGCTTGTATGCGTTAAATAAATGGTTAATATGCAGATTGCATTTTCTTATGAGAGAATGATCCAAACCTGAATGTTATAGTGTAAATAGACTTACCTTTGTAAAATAAAGCAATTTTGTCTATAAGGACTCATTTGCACGCAATAGTCGTAAAGCATGTAAAAACTGCTTGTCTGCGTTTAAATGATGGTTAATATGCAGTTTGCATTTTCTTATGAGAGAATGATCCAAACCTGAATGTTATGTTGTAAATAGACTTACCCTTATGAAATAAAGCAATTTTGCCTATAAGGACTCATTTGCACCTAATTGTCATAAAGCATGTAAAAACTGCTTGTATGCGTTAAAATAATGGTTAATATGCAGTTTGCATTTCTTATGAGAGAATGATCCAAACCTGAATGTTATAGTGTAAATAGACTTACCTTTGTAAAAAAAAGCAATTTTGCCTATAAGGACTCATTTGCACGCAATTGTCGTGAAGCATGTAAAAACTGCTTGTATGCGTTAAATAAATGGTTAATATGCAGATTGCATTTTCTTATGAGAGAATGATCCAAACCTGAATGTTATAGTGTAAATAGACTTACCTTTGTAAAATAAAGCAATTTTGCCTATAAGGACTCATTTGCACGCAATTGTCGTGAAGCATGTAAAAACTGCTTGTCTGCGTTAAAATAATGGTTAATATGCAGTTTGCATTTTCTTATGAGAGAATGATCCAAACCTGAATGTTATAGTGAAAGTAGACTAACCTTTGTGAAATAAAACAATTTTGCTTTTAAGGACTTATTTGCACCTAATTGTCGTAAACCATGTAAAAACTGCTTGTCTGCGTGAAAATGATAGTAAATATGCAGTTTGCATTTTCTTATAAGAGAATGATCCAAACCTGAATGTTATAGTGTAAATAGACTTACCCTCATGAAATAAAGCAATTTTGCCTATAAAGACTCATTTGCATCTTATTGTCGTAAAGCATGTAAAAACTGCTTGTCTGCGTTTAAATAATGGTTAATATGCAGTTTGCATTTTCTTATGAGAGAATGATCCAAACCTGAATGTTATAGTGTAAATAGACTTACCTTCATGAAATAAAGCAATTTTGCCTATAAGGACTCATTTGCCCCTAATTGTCATAAAGCATGTAAAAACTGCTTGTATGCGTTAAAATAATGGTTAATATGCAGTTTGCATTTTCTTATGAGAGAATGATCCAAACCTGAATGTTATAGTGAAAATAGACTTACCTTTGTAAAATAACGCAATTTTGCCTATAAGGACTCATTTGCACGCAATTGTCGTGAAGCATGTAAAAACTGCTTGTCTGCGTTAAAATAATGGTTAATATGCAGTTTGCATTTTCTTATGAGAGAATGATCCAAACCTGAATGTTATAGTGTAAATAGACTTACCCTCATTAAATAAAGCAATTTTGCCTATAAAGACTCATTTGCACCTAATTGTCATAAAGCATGTAAAAACTGCTTGTATGGGTTAAAATGATAGTAAATATGCAGTTTGCATTTTTTATGAGAGAATGATCCAAACCTGAATGTTATAGTGTAAATAGACTTACCTTTGTAAAAAAAAGCAATTTTGCCTATAAGGACTCATTTGCACGCAATTGTCGTGAAGCATGTAAAAACTGCTTGTCAGCGTGAAAATGATAGTAAATATGCAGTTTGCATTTTCTTATGAGAGAATGATCCAAACCTGAAAGTTATAGTGTAAATAGACTTACCATTGTAAAAAAAAGCAATTTTGCCTATAAGGACTCATTTGCACCTAATTGTCATAAAGCTTGTAAAAACTGCTTGTATGCGTTAAAATGATAGTAAATATGCAGTTTGCATTTTCTTATGAGAGAATGATCCAAACCTGAATGTTATAGCGTAAATAGACTTACCCTTATGAAATAAAGCAATTTTGCCTATAAGGACTCATTTGCACCTAATTGTCATAAAGCTTGTAAAAACTGCTTGTATGCGTTAAAATAATGGTTAATGTGCAGTTTGCATTTCTTATGAGAGAATGATCCAAACCTGAATGTTATAGTGTAAATAGACTTACCTTTGTAAAAAAAAGCAATTTTGCCTATAAGGACTCATTTGCACGCAATTGTCGTGAAGCATGTAAAAACTGCTTGTCTGCGTGAAAATGATAGTAAATATGCAGTTTGCATTTTCTTATGAGAGAATGATCCAAACCTGAATGTTATAGTGTAAGTAAACTTACCTTTGTGAAATAAAGCAATTTTGCCTATAAGGACTCATTTGCCCCTAATTGTCATAAAGCATGTAAAAACTGCTTGTATGCGTTAAAATAATGGTTAATATGCAGTTTGCATTTTCTTATGAGAGAATGATCCAAACCTGAATGTTATAGTGTAAATAGACTTACCTTTGTAAAATAAAGCAATTTTGCTTATAAGAACTCATTTGCACGCAATTGTCGTGAAGCATGTAAAAACTGCTTGTCTGCGTGAAAATGATAGTAAATATGCAGTTTGCATTTTTTTATGAGAAAATGATCCAAACCGGAATGTTATAGTGTAAATAGACTTACCCTCATGAAATAAAGCAATTTTGCCTATAAAGACTCATTTGCACCTAATTGTCGTAAAGCATGTAAAAACTGCTTGTCTGCGTTTAAATAATGGTTAATATGCAGTTTACATTTTCTTATGAGAGAAAGATTCAAACCTGAATGTTATAGTGTAAATAGACTTACCCTCATGAAATAAAGCAATTTTGCCTATAAAGACTCATTTGCACCTAATTGTCGTAAAGCATGTAAAAACTGCTTGTCTGCGTTTAAATAATGGTTAATATGCAGTTTACATTTTCTTATGAGAGAAAGATTCAAACCTGAATGTTATAGTGTAAATAGACTTACCTTCATGAAATAAAGCAATTTTGCCTATAAGGACTCATTTGCCCCTAATTGTCATAAAGCATGTAAAAACTGCTTGTATGCGTTAAAATGATGGTTAATATGCAGTTTTCATTTTCTTATGAGAGAATGATCTAAACCTGAATGTTATAGTGTAAATAGACTTACCTTTGTAAAATAAAGCAATTTTGCTTATAAGGACTCATTTGCACGCAATTGCCGTGAAGCATGTAAAAACTGCTTGTCTGCGTTAAAATAATGGTTAATATGCAGTTTGCATTTTCTTATGAGAGAATGATCCAAACCTGAATGTTATAGTGAATGTAGACTTACCTTTGTGAAATAAAACAATTTTGCCTTTAAGGACTTATTTCCACCTAATTGTCGTAAAACATGTGAAAACTGCTTGTATGCGTTAAAATAATGGTTAATATGCAGTTTGCATTTTCTTATGAGAGAATGATCCAAACCTGAATGATATAGTGTAAATAGACTTACCTTTGTAAAAAAAAGCAATTTTGCCTATAAGGACTCATTTGCACGCAATTGTCGTGAAGCATGTAAAAACTGCTTGTCTGCGTTAAAATAATGGTTAATATGCAGGTTGCATTTTCTTATGAGAGAATGATCCAAACCTGAATGTTAAGTGAAAGTAGACTTACCTATGTGAAATAAAGCAATTCTGCCTATTAGGACTCATTTGCACCTAATTGTCATAAAGCATGTAAATACTGCTTGTCTGCGTGAAAATAATAGGAAATGATCAGTTTGCATTATCTTTTGAGAAAATGATCCAAACCTGAATGTTATAATATAAGTAGACTTACCTTTGTAAAATAAAGCAATTTTGCCTATAAGGACTTATTTGCACGCAATTGTCGTGAAGCATGTAAAAACTGCTTGTCTGCGTTAAAATAATGGTTAATATGCAGGTTGCATTTTCTTATGAGAGAATGATCCAAACCTGAATGTTATAATATAAATAGACTTACCTTTGTAAAATAAAGCAATTTTGCCTATAAAGACTCATTTGCACCAAATTGTCGTAAAGCATGTAAAAACTGCTTGTCTGCGTTTAAATGATGGTTAATATGCAGTTTGCATTTTCTTATGAGAGAATGATCCAAACCTGAATGTTATAGTGTAAATAGACTTACCTTTGTAAAATAAAGCAATTTTGTCTATAAGGACTCATTTGCACGCAATTGTCGTGAAGCATGTAATAACTGCTTGTATGCGTTAAAATGATAGTAAATATGCAGTTTGCATTTTCTTATGAGAGAATGATCCAAACCTGAATGTTATAGTGTAAATAGACTAACCCTTATGAAACAAAGCAATTTTGCCTATAAGGACTCATTTGCACCTAATTGTCATAAAGCTTGTAAAAACTGCTTGTATGCGTTAAAATAATGGTTAATATGCAGTTTGCATTTCTTATGAGAGAATGATCCAACCCTGAATGTTATAGTGTAAATAGACTTACCTTTGTAAAAAAAAGCAATTTTGCCTATAAGGACTCATTTGCACGCAATTGTCGTGAAGCATGTAAAAACTGCTTGTATGCGTTAAATAAATGGTTAATATGCAGATTGCATTTTCTTATGAGAGAATGATCCAAACCTGAATGTTATAGTGTAAATAGACTTACCTTTGTAAAATAAAGCAATTTTGCCTATAAGGACTCATTTGCACGCATATGTCGTGAAGCATGTAAAAACTGCTTGTCTGCGTTAAAATAATGGTTAATATGCAGTTTGCATTTTCTTATGAGAGAATGATCCAAACCTGAATGTTATAGTGTAAATAGACTTACCCTCATGAAATAAAGCAATTTTGCCTATAAAGACTCATTTGCATCTAATTGTCGTAAAGCATGTGAAAACTGCTTGTCTGCGTTTAAATAATGGTTAATATGCAGTTTGCATTTTCTTATGAGAGAATGATCCAAACCTGAATGTTATAGTGTAAATAGACTTACCTTCATGAAATAAAGCAATTTTGCCTATAAGGACTCATTTGCCCCTAATTGTCATAAAGCATGTAAAAACTGCTTGTATGCGTTAAAATAATGGTTAATATGCAGTTTGCATTTTCTTATGAGAGAATGATCCAAACCTGAATGTTATAGTGAAAATAGACTTACCTTTGTAAAATAACGCAATTTTGCCTATAAGGACTCATTTGCACGCAATTGTCGTGAAGCATGTAAAAACTGCTTGTCTGCGTTAAAATAATGGTTAATATGCAGTTTGCATTTTCTTATGAGAGAATGATCCAAACCTGAATGTTATAGTGTAAATAGACTTACCCTCATTAAATAAAGCAATTTTGCTTATAAAGACTCATTTGCACCTAATTGTCATAAAGCATGTAAAAACTGCTTGTATGGGTTAAAATGATAGTAAACATGCAGTTTGCATTTTTTATGAGAGAATGATCCAAACCTGAATGTTATAGTGTAAATAGACTTACCTTTGTAAAAAAAAGCAATTTTGCCTATAAGGACTCATTTGCACGCAATTGTCGTGAAGCATGTAAAAACTGCTTGTCAGCGTGAAAATGATAGTAAATATGCAGTTTGCATTTTCTTATGAAAGAATGATCCAAACCTGAAAGTTATAGTGTAAATAGACTTACCATTGTAAAAAAAAGCAATTTTGCCTATAAGGACTCATTTGCACCTAATTGTCATAAAGCTTGTAAAAACTGCTTGTATGCGTTAAAATGATAGTAAATATGCAGTTTGCATTTTCTTATGAGAGAATGATCAAAACCTAAATGTTATAGTGTACATAGACTTACCCTTATGAAATAAAGCAATTTTGCCTATAAGGACTCATTTGCACCTAATTGTCATAAAGCTTGTAAAAACTGCTTGTATGCGTTAAAATAATGGTTAATGTGCAGTTTGCATTTCTTATGAGAGAATGATCCAAACCTGAATGTTATAGTGTAAATAGACTTACCTTAGTAAAAAAAAGCAATTTTGCCTATAAGGACTCATTTGCACGCAATTGTCGTGAAGCATGTAAAAACTGCTTGTCTGCGTGAAAATAATAGTAAATATGCAGTTTGCATTTTCTTATGAGAGAATGATCCAAACCTGAATGTTATAGTGTAAGTAAACTTACCTTTGTGAAATAAAGCAATATTGCCTATAAGGACTCATTTGCCCCTAATTGTCATAAAGCATGTAAAAACTGCTTGTATGCGTTTAAATAATGGGTTATATGCAGTTTGCATTTTCTTATGAGAGAATGATCCAAACCTGAATGTTATAGTGTAAATAGACTGACCTTTGTAAAATAAAGCAATTTTGCTTATAAGAACTCATTTGCACGCAATTGTCGTGAAGCATGTAAAAACTGCTTGTCTGCGTGAAGATGATAGTAAATATGCAGTTTGCATTTTCTTATGAGAGAATGATCCAAACCTGAATGTTATAGTGTAAATAGACTTACCCTCATGAAATAAAGCAATTTTGCCTATAAAGACTCATTTGCACCTAATTGTCGTAAAGCATGTAAAAACTGCTTGTCTGCGTTTAAATAATGGTTAATATGCAGTTTACATTTTCTTATGAGAGAAAGATTCAAACCTGAATGTTATAGTGTAAATAGACTTACCTTCATGAAATAAAGAAATTTTGCCTATAAGGACTCATTTGCCCCTAATTGTCATAAAGCATGTAAAAACTGCTTGTATGCGTTAAAATAATGGTTAATATGCAGTTTGCATTTTCTTATGAGAGAATGATCCAAACCTGAATGTTATAGTGTAAATAGACTTACCTTTGTAAAATAAAGCAATTTTGCCTATAAGGACTCATTTGCACGCAATTGTCGTGAAGCAAGTAAAAACTGCTTGTCTGCGTTAAAATAATGGTTAATATGCAAGTTGCATTTTCTTATGAGAGAATGATCCAAACCTGAATGTTAAGTGAAAGTAGACTTACCTATGTGAAATAAAGCAATCTGCCTATTAGGACTCATTTGCACCTAATTGTCATAAAGCATGTAAATACTGCTTGTTTGCGTGAAAATAATAGGAAATGATCAGTTTGCATTATTTTTTGAGAAAATGATCCAAACCTGAATGTTATAATATAAATAGACTTATCTTTGTAAAATAAAGCAATTTTGCCTATAAAGACTCATTTGCACCTAATTGTCGTAAAGCATGTAAAAACTGCTTGTCTGCGTTTAAATGACGGTTAATATGCAGTTTGCATTTTCTTATGAGAGAATGATCCAAACCTGAATGTTATAGTGTAAATAGACTTAACTTTGTAAAATAAAGCAATTTTGCCTATAAGGACTCATTTGCACGCAATTGTCGTGAAGCATGTAATAACTGCTTGTATGCGTTAAAATGATAGTAAATATGCAGTTTGCATTTTCTTATGAGAGAATGATCCAAACCTGAATGTTATAGTGTAAATAGACTTACCCTTATGAAATAAAGCAATTTTGCCTATAAGGACTCATTTGCACCTAATTGTCATAAAGCTTGTAAAAACTGCATGTATGCGTTAAAATAATGGTTAATATGCAGTTTGCATTTCTTATGAGAGAATGATCCAAACCTGAATGTTATAGTGTAAATAGACTTACCTTTGTAAAAAAAAGCAATTTTGCCTATAAGGACTCATTTGCACGCAATTGTCGTGAAGCATGTAAAAACTGCTTGTCTGCGTTAAAATAATGGTTAATACGCAGTTTGCATTTTCTTATGAGAGAATGATCCAAACCTGAATGTTATAGTGAAAGTAGACTTACCTTTGTGAAAAAAAACAATTTTGCTTTTAAGGACTTATTTGCACCTAATTGTCGTAAACCATGTAAAAACTGCTTGTGTGCGTGAAAATGATAGTAAATATGCAGTTTGCATTTTCTTATGAGAGAATGATCCAAACCTGAATGTTATAGTGTAAATAGACTTACCCTCATGAAATAAAGCAATTTTGCCTATAGGCACTCATTTGCATCTAATTGTCGTAAAGCATGTAAAAACTGCTTGTCTGCGTTAAAATAATGGTTAATATGCAGTTTGCATTTTCTTATGAGAGAATGATCCAAACCTGAATGTTATAGTGAAAGTAGACTTACCTTTGTGAAAAAAAACAATTTTGCTTTTAAGGACTTATTTGCACCTAATTGTCGTTAACCATGTAAAAACTGCTTGTCTGCGTGAAAATGATAGTAAATATGCAGTTTGCATTTTCTTATGAGAGAATGATCCAAACCTGAATGTTATAGTGTAAATAGACTTACCTTCATGAAATAAAGCAATTTTGCCTATAAGGACTCATTTGCCCCTAATTGTCATAAAGCATGTAAAAACTGCTTGTATGCGTGAAAATAATGGTTAATATGCAGTTTGCATTTTCTTATGAGAGAATGATCCAAACCTGAATGTTATAGTGAAAATAGACTTACCTTTGTAAAATAACGCAATTTTGCCTATAAGGACTCATTTGCACGCAATTGTCGTGAAGCATGTAAAAACTGCTTGTCCGCGTTAAAATAATGGTTAATATGCAGTTTGCATTTTCTTATGAGAGAATGATCCAAACCTGAATGTTATAGTGTAAGTAAACTTACCTTTGTGAAATAAAGCAATTTTGCCTATAAGGACTCATTTGCACCTAATTGTCGTAAAGCATGTAAAAACTGCTTGTCTGCGTTAAAATAATGGTTAATATGCACATTGCATTTTCTTATTTGAGAAAAATCCAAACCTGAATGTCATAGTGTAAATAGACTAACCTTCATGAAATAAAGCAATTTTGCCTATAAGGACCCATTTGACCCTAATTGTCATAAAGCATGTAAAAACTGCTTGTCAGCGTTAAAATAATGGTTAATATGCAGTTTGCATTTTCTTATGAGAGAATGATCCAAACCTGAATGTTAAGTGAAAGTAGACTTACCTATGTGAAATAAAGCAATTCTGCCTATTAGGACTCATTTGCACCTAATTGTCATAAAGCATGTAAATACTGCTTGTCTGCGTGAAAATAATAGGAAATGATCAGTTTGCATTATCTTTTGAGAAAATGATCCAAACCTGAATGTTATAATATAAATAGACTTACCTTTGTAAAAAAAAGCAATTTTGCCTATAAGGACTCATTTGCACGCAATTGTCGTGAAGCATGTAAAAACTGCTTGTCTGCGTTAAAATAATGGTTAATATGCAGGTTGCATTTTCTTATGAGAGAATGATCCAAACCTGAATGTTAAGTGAAAGTAGACTTACCTATGTGAAATAAAGCAATCTGCCTATTAGGACTCATTTGCACCTAATTGTCATAAAGCATGTAAATACTGCTTGTCTGCGTTAAAATAATGGTTAATATGCAGTTTGCATTTTCTTATGAGAGAATGATCCAAACCTGAATGTTATAGTGAAAGTAGACTTACCTTTGTGAAAAAAAACAATTTTGCTTTTAAGGACTTATTTGCACCTAATTGTCGTAAACCATGTAAAAACTGCTTGTGTGCGTGAAAATGATAGTAAATATGCAGTTTGCATTTTCTTATAAGAGAATGATCCAAACCTGAATGTTATAGTGTAAATAGACCTACCCTCATGAAATAAAGCAATTTTGCCTATAGGCACTCATTTGCATCTAATTGTCGTAAAGCATGTTAAAACTGCTTTCCTGCGTTAAAATAATGGTTAATATGCAGTTTGCATTTTCTTATGAGAGAATGATCCAAACCTGAATGTTATAGTGTAAATAGACTTACCTTCATGAAATAAAGCAATTTTGCCTATAAGGACTCATTTGCCCCTAATTGTCATAAAGCATGTAAAAACTGCTTGTATGCGTGAAAATAATGGTTAATATGCAGTTTGAATTTTCTTATGAGAGAATGATCCAAACCTGAATGTTATAGTGAAAATAGACTTACCTTTGTAAAATAACGCAATTTTGCCTATAAGGACTCATTTGCACGCAATTGTCGTGAAGCATGTAAAAACTGCTTGTCTGCGTTAAAAAAATGGTTAATATGCAGTTTGCATTTTCTTATGAGAGAATGATCCAAACCTGAATGTTATAGTGTAAATAGACTTACCTTTGTAAAATAAAGCAATTTTGCCTATAAAGACTCATTTGCACGCAATTGTCGTGAAGCATGTAAAAACTGCTTGTCTGCGTTAAAATAATGGTTAATATGCAGTTTGCATTTTCTTATGAGAGAATGATCTAAACCTGAATGATATAGTGTAAATAGACTTACCTTTGTAAAATAAAGCAATTTTGCCTATAAGGACTCATATGCCTCTAATTGTCATTAAGCATGTAAAAACTGCTTGTATGCGTTAAAATAATGGTTAATATGCAGATTGCATTTTCTTATGAGAGAATGATCCAAACCTGAATGTTATAGTGTAAATAGACTTACCTTTGTAAAATAAAGCAATTTTGCCTATAAAGACTCATTTGCACGCAATTGTCGTGAAGCATGTAAAAACTGCTTGTCTGCGTGAAAATGATAGTAAATATGCAGTTTGCATTTTCTTATGAGAGAATGATCCAAACCTGAATGTTATAGTGAAAGTAGACTTACCTTTGTGAAAAAAAACAATTTTGCTTTTAAGGACTTATTTGCACCTAATTGTCGTAAACCATGTAAAAACTGCTAGTCTGCGTGTAAATGATAGTAAATATGCAGTTTGTATTTTCTTATGAGAGAATGATCCAAACCTGAATGTTATAGTGTAAATAGACTTACCTTCATGAAATAAAGCAATTTTGCCTATAAGGACTCATTTGCCCCTAATTGTCATAAAGCATGTAAAAACTGCTTGTATGCGTTAAAATAATGGTTAATATGCAGTTTGCATTTTCTTATGAGAGAATGATCCAAACCTGAATGTTATAGTGAAAGTAGACTTACCTTTGTGAAAAAAAACAATTTTGCTTTTAAGGACTTATTTGCACCTAATTGTCGTAAACCATGTAAAAACTGCTTGTCTGCGTGAAAATGATAGTAAATATGCAGTTTGCATTTTCTTATGAGAGAATGATCCAAACCTGAATGTTATAGTGTAAATAGACTTACCTTCATGAAATAAAGCAATTTTGCCTATAAGGACTCATTTGCCCCTAATTGTCATAAAGCATGTAAAAACTGCTTGTATGCGTGAAAATAATGGTTAATATGCAGTTTGAATTTTCTTATGAGAGAATGATCCAAACCTGAATGTTATAGTGAAAATAGACTTACCTTTGTAAAATAACGCAATTTTGCCTATAAGGACTCATTTGCACGCAATTGTCGTGAAGCATGTAAAAACTGCTTGTCTGCGTTAAAATAATGGTTAATATGCAGTTTGCATTTTCTTATGAGAGAATGATCCAAACCTGAATGTTATAGTGTAAATAGACTTACCTTTGTAAAATAAAGCAATTTTGCCTATAAAGACTCATTTGCACGCAATTGTCGTGAAGCATGTAAAAACTGCTTGTCTGCGTGAAAATGATAGTAAATATGCAGTTTGCATTTTCTTATGAGAGAATAATCCAAACCTGAATGTTATAGTGAAAATAGACTTACTTTTGTAAAATAACGCAATTTTGCCTATAAGGACTCATTTGCACGCAATTGTCGTGAAGCATGTAAAAACTGCTTGTCTGCGTTAAAATAATGGTTAATATGCAGTTTGCATTTTCTTATGAGAGAATGATCCAAACCTGAATGTTATAGTGTAAGTAAACTTACCTTTGTGAAATAAAGCAATTTTGCCTATAAGGACTCATTTGCACCTAATTGTCGTAAAGCATGTAAAAACTGTTTGTCTGCTTTAAAATAATGGTTAATATGCAGTTTGCATTTTCTTATGAGAGAATAATCCAAACCTGAATACTATAGTGTAAATAGACTAACCTTTATGAAATGAAGCAATTTTGCCTATAAGGACTCATTTGCACGCAATTGTCGTGAAGCATGTAAAAACTGCTTGTATGCGTTAAATAAATGGTTAATATGCAGATTGCATTTTCTTATGAGAGAATGATCCAAACCTGAATGTTATAGTGTAAATAGACTTACCTTTGTAAAATAAAGCAATTTTGCCTATAAAGACTCATTTGCACGCAATTGTCGTGAAGCATGTAAAAACTGCTTGTCTGCGTTAAAATAATGGTTAATATGCAGTTTGCATTTTCTTATGAGAGAATGATCCAAACCTGAATGATATAGTGTAAATAGACTTACCTTCATGAAATAAAGCAATTTTGCCTATAAGGACTCATATGCCTCTAATTGTCATTAAGCATGTAAAAACTGCTTGTATGCGTTAAAATAATAGTTAATATGCAAATTGCATTTTCTTATGAGAGAATGATCCAAACCTGAATGTTATAGTGTAAATAGACTTACCTTTGTAAAATAAAGCAATTTTGCCTATAAAGACTCATTTGCACGCAATTGTCGTGAAGCATGTAAAAACTGCTTGTCTGCGTGAAAATGATAGTAAATATGCAGTTTGCATTTTCTTATGAGAGAATGATCCAAACCTGAATGTTATAGTGAAAGTAGACTTACCTTTGTGAAAAAAAACAATTTTGCTTTTAAGGACTTATTTGCACCTAATTGTCGTAAACCATGTAAAAACTGCTAGTCTGCGTGTAAATGATAGTAAATATGCAGTTTGCATTTTCTTATGAGAGAATGATCCAAACCTGAATGTTATAGTGTAAATAGACTTACCTTCATGAAATAAAGCAATTTTGCCTATAAGGACTCATTTGCCCCTAATTGTCATAAAGCATGTAAAAACTGCTTGTATGCGTTAAAATAATGGTTAATATGCAGTTTGCATTTTCTTATGAGAGAATGATCCAAACCTGAATGTTATAGTGAAAATAGACTTACCTTTGTAAAATAACGCAATTTTGCCTATAAGGACTCATTTGCACGCAATTGTCGTGAAGCATGTAAAAACTGCTTGTCTGCGTTAAAATAATGGTTAATATGCAGTTTGCATTTTCTTATGAGAGAATGATCCAAACCTGAATGTTATATTGTAAGTAAACTTACCTTTGTGAAATAAAGCAATTTTGCCTATAAGGACTCATTTGCACCTAATTGTCGTAAAGCATGTAAAAACTGCTTGTCTGCGTTAAAATAATGGTTAATATGCAGTTTGCATTTTCTTATGAGAAAAAATCCAAACCTGAATGTCATAGTGTAAATAGACTAACCTTCATGAAATAAAGCAATTTTGCTTATAAGGACCCATTTGACCCTAATTGTCATAAAGCATGTAAAAACTGCTTGTATGCGTTAAAATGATAGTAAATATGCAGTTTGCATTTTCTTATGAGAGAATGATCCAAACCTAAATGTTATAGTGTAAATAGACTAACCCTCATGAAATAAAGCAATTTTGCCTATAAGGACTCATTTGCACCTAATTGTCATAAAGCTTGTAAAAACTGCCTGTATGCGTTAAAATAATAGTTAATATGCAGTTTGCATTTTCTTATGAGAGAATGATCCAAACCTGAATGTTATAGTTTAAGTAAACTTACCTTTGTAAAATAAAGCAATTTTGCCTATAAGGACTCATTAGCACCTAAATGTCGTAAAGCATGTAAAAACTGCTTGTGTGCGTGAAAATGATAGTAAATATGCAGTTTGCATTTTCTTATGAGAGAATGATCCAAACCTGAATGTTATAGTGTAAATAGACTTACCCTCATGAAATAAAGCAATTTTGGCTATAGGCACTCATTTGCATCTAATTGTCGTAAAGCATGTAAAAACTGCTTTCCTGCGTTAAAATAATGGTTAATATGCAGTTTGCATTTTCTTATGAGAGAATGATCCAAACCTGAATGTTATAGTGAAAGTAGACTTACCTTTGTGAAAAAAAACAATTTTGCTTTTAAGGACTTATTTGCACCTAATTGTCGTAATCCATGTAAAAACTGCTTGTCTGCGTGAAAATGATAGTAAATATGCAGTTTGCATTTTCTTATGAGAGAATGATCCAAACCTGAATGTTATAGTGTAAATAGACTTACCTTCATGAAATAAAGCAATTTTGCCTATAAGGACTCATTTGCCCCTAATTGTCATAAAGCATGTAAAAACTGCTTGTATGCGTGAAAATAATGGTTAATATGCAGTTTGAATTTTCTAATGAGAGAATGATCCAAACCTGAATGTTATAGTGAAAATAGACTTACCTTTGTAAAATAACGCAATTTTGCCTATAAGGACTCATTTGCACGCAATTGTCGTGAAGCATGTAAAAACTGCTTGTCTGCGTTAAAATAATGGTTAATATGCAGTTTGCATTTTCTTATGAGAGAATGATCCAAACCTGAATGTTATAGTGTAAATAGACTTACCTTTGTAAAATAAAGCAATTTTGCCTATAAAGACTCATTTGCACGCAATTGTCGTGAAGCATGTAAAAACTGCTTGTCTGCGTGAAAATGATAGTAAATATGCAGTTTGCATTTTCTTATGAGAGAATAATCCAAACCTGAATGTTATAGTGTAAATAGACTTACCTTCATGAAATAAAGCAATTTTGCCTATAAAGACTCATTTGCACTTAATTGTCGTAAAGCATGTAAAAACTGCTTGTCTGCGTTTAAATAATGGTTAATATGCAGTTTGCATTTTCTTATGACAGAATGATCCAAACCTGAATGTTATAGTGTAAATAGACTTCCCTTCATGAAATAAAGCAATTTTGCCTATAAGGACTCATTTGTCCCTAATTGTCATAAAGCATGTAAAAACTGCTAGTATGCGTTAAAATAATGGTTAATATGCAGTTTGCATTTTCTTATGAGAGAATGATCCAAACCTGAATTTTATAGTGAAAATAGACTTACTTTTGTAAAATAACGCAATTTTGCCTATAAGGACTCATTTGCACGCAATTGTCGTGAAGCATGTAAAAACTGCTTGTCTGCGTTAAAATAATGGTTAATATGCAGTTTGCATTTTCTTATGAGAGAATGATCCAAACCTGAATGTTATAGTGTAAGTAAACTTACCTTTGTGAAATAAAGCAATTTTGCCTATAAGTACTCATTTGCACCTAATTGTCGTAAAGCATGTAAAAACTGCTTGTCTGCTTTAAAATAATGGTTAATATGCAGTTTGCATTTTCTTATGAGAGAATAATCCAAACCTGAATGTATTAGTGTAAATAGACTAACCTTTATGAAATAAAGCATTTTTGCCTATAAGGACTTATTTGCACGCAATTGTCGTGAAGCATGTAAAAACTGCTTGTATGCGTTAAATAAATGGTTAATATGCAGATTGCATTTTCTTATGAGAGAATGATCCAAACCTGAATGTTATAGTGTAAATAGACTTACCTTTGTAAAATAAAGCAATTTTGCCTATAAAGACTCATTTGCACGCAATTGTCGTGAAGCATGTAAAAACTGCTTGTCTGCGTTAAAATAATGGTTAATATGCAGTTTGCATTTTCTTATGAGATAATGATCCAAACCTGAATGATATAGTGTAAATAGACTTACCTTCATGAAATAAAGCAATTTTGCCTATAAGGACTCATATGCCTCTAATTGTCATTAAGCATGTAAAAACTGCTTGTATGCCTTAAAATAATGGTTAATATGCAGATTGCATTTTCTTATGAGAGAATGATCCAAACCTGAATGTTATAGTGTAAATAGACTTACCTTTGTAAAATAAAGCAATTTTGCCTATAAAGACTCATTTGCACGCAATTGTCGTGAAGCATGTGAAAACTGCTTGTCTGCGTGAAAATGATAGTAAATATGCAGTTTGCATTTTCTTATGAGAGAATGATCCAAACCTGAATGTTATAATGAAAGTAGACTTACCTTTGTGAAAAAAAACAATTTTGCTTTTAAGGACTTATTTGCACCTAATTGTCGTAAACCATGTAAAAACTGCTAGTCTGCGTGTAAATGATAGTAAATATGCAGTTTGCATTTTCTTATGAGAGAATGATCCAAACCTGAATGTTATAGTGTAAATAGACTTACCTTCATGAAATAAAGCAATTTTGCCTATAAGGACTCATTTGCCCCTAATTGTCATAAAGCATGTAAAAACTGCTTGTATGCGTTAAAATAATGGTTAATATGCAGTTTGCATTTTCTTATGAGAGAATGATCCAAACCCGAATGTTATAGTGAAAATAGACTTACCTTTGTAAAATAACGCAATTTTGCCTATAAGGACTCATTTGCACGCAATTGTCGTGAAGCATGTAAAAACTGCTTGTCTGCGTTAAAATAATGGTTAATATGCAGTTTGCATTTTCTTATGAGAGAATGATCCAAACCTGAATGTTATAGTGTAAGTAAACTTACCTTTGTGAAATAAAGCAATTTTGCCTATAAGGACTCATTTGCACCTAATTGTCGTAAAGCATGTAAAAACTGCTTGTCTGCGTTAAAATAATGGTTAATATGCAGTTTGCATTTTCTTATGAGAAAAAATCCAAACCTGAATGTCATAGTGTAAATAGACTAACCTTCATGAAATAAAGCAATTTTGCTTATAAGGACCCATTTGACCCTAATTGTCATAAAGCATGTAAAAACTGCTTGTATGCGTTAAAATGATAGTAAATATGCAGTTTGCATTTTCTTATGAGAGAATGATCCAAACCTAAATGTTATAGTGTAAATAGACTAACCCTCATGAAATAAAGCAATTTTGCCTATAAGGACTCATTTGCACCTAATTGTCATAAAGCTTGTAAAAACTGCCTGTATGCGTTAAAATAATAGTTAATATGCAGTTTGCATTTTCTTATGAGAGAATGATCCAAACCTGAATGTTATAGTTTAAGTAAACTTACCTTTGTAAAATAAAGCAATTTTGCCTATAAGGACTCATTAGCACCTAAATGTCGTAAAGCATGTAAAAACTGCTTGTCTGCGTTAAAATAATGGTTAATATGCAGTTTGCATTTTCTTATGAGAGAATGATCCAAACCTGAATGTTATAGTGTAAATGGACTTACCTTTATGAAATAAAGCAATTTTGCCTTTAAGGACTTTTTTGCCCCTAATTGTCATAAAGCATGTAAAAACTGCTTGTATGCGTTAAAATAATGAATAATATGCAGTTTGCATTTTCTTATGAGAGAATGATCCAAACCTGAATGTTATAGTGTAAATAGACTTACCTTTGTAAAATAAAGCAATTTTGCCTATAAGGACTCATTGCACGCAATTGTCGTGAAGCATGTAAAAACTGCTTGTCTGCGTGAAAATGATAGTAAATATGCAGTTTGCATTTTCTTATGAGAGAATAATCCAAACCTGAATGTTATAGTGTAAATAGACTTACCTTTGTAAAATAAAGCAATTTTGCCTATAAAGTCTCATTTGCACCTAATTGTCGTAAAGCATGTAAAAACTGCTTGTCTGCGTTTAAATAATGGTTAATATGCAGTTTGCATTTTCTTATGACAGAATGATCCAAACCTAAATGTTATAGTGTAAATAGACTTACCTTTCATGAAATAAAGCAATTTTGCCTATAAGGACTCATTTGCCCCTAATTGTCATTAAGCATGTAAAAACTGCTTGTATGCGTTAAAATAATGGTTAATATGCAGATTGCATTTTCTTATGAGAGAATGATCCAAACCTGAACGTTATAGTGTAAATAGACTTACCTTTGTAAAATAAAGCAATTTTGCCTATAAGGACTCATTTGCACGCAATTGTCGTGAAGCATGTAAAAACTGCTTGTCTGCGTTAAAATAATGGTTAATATGCAGTTTGCATTTTCTTATGAGAGAATGATCCAAACCTGAATGTTATAGTCTAACTAAACTTACCTTTGTGAAATAAAGCAATTTTGCCTATAAGGACTCATTTGCCTCGAATTGTCGTAAAGCATGTAAAAACTGCTTGTCTGCTTTAAAATAATGGTTAATATGCAGTTTGCATTTTCTTATGAGAGAATAATCCAAACCTGAATGTTATAGTGTAAATAGACTAACCTTTATGAAATAAAGCAATTTTGCCTATAAGGACCCATTTGCCCCTAATTGTCATAAAGCATGTAAAAACTTCTTGTATGCGTTAAAATGATAGAAAATATGCAGTTTGCATTTTCTTATGAGAGAATGATCCAAACATAAATGTATAGTGTAAATAGACTAACCCTCATGAAATAAAGCAGTTTTGCCTATAAGGACTCATTTGCCCCTAATTGTCATTAAGCATGTAAAAACTGCTTGTATGCGTTAAAATAATGGTTAATATGCAGATTGCATTTTCTTATGAGAGAATGATCCAAACCTGAATGTTATAGTGTAAATAGACTTACCTTTGTAAAATAAAGCAATTTTGCCTATAAGGACTCATTTGCACGCAATTGTCGTGAAGCATGTAAAAACTGCTTGTCTGCGTTAAAATAATGGTTAATATGCAGTTTTCATTTTCTTATGAGAGAATGATCCAAACCTGAATGTTATAGTGTAAGTAAACTTACCTTTGTGAAATAAAGCAATTTTGCCTATAAGGACTCATTTGCACCTAATTGTCATAAAGCATGTAAAAACTGCTTGTATGCGTTAAAATAATGGTTAATATGCAGTTTGCTTTCTTATGAGAGAATGATCCAAACCTGAATGTTATAGTGTAAATAGACTTACCATTGTAAAAAAAAGCAATTTTGCCTATAAGGACATATTTGCACCTAATTGTCATAAAGCTTGTAAAAACTGCTTGTATGCGTTAAAATAATGGTTAATATGCAGTTTGCATTTCTTATGAGAGAATGATCCAAACCTGAATGTTATAGTGTAAATAGACTTACCCTTATGAAATAAAGCAATTTTGCCTATAAGGACTCATTTGCACCTAATTGTCATAAGCTTGTAAAAACTGCATGTATGCGTTAAAATAATGGTTAATATGCAGTTTGCATTTCTTATGAGAGAATGATCCAAACCTGAATGTTATAGTGTAAATAGACTTACCTTTGTAAAAAAAAGCAATTTTGCCTATAAGGACTCATTTGCACGCAATTGTCGTGAAGCATGTAAAAACTGCTTGTATGCGTTAAATAAATGGTTAATATGCAGATTGCATTTTTTTATGAGAGAATGATCCAAACCTGAATGTTATAGTGTAAATAGACTTACCTTTGTAAAATAAAGCAATTTTGCCTATAAGGACTCATTTGCACGCAATTGTCGTGAAGCATGTAAAAACTGCTTGTCTGCGTTAAAATAATGGTTAATATGCAGTTTGCATTTTCTTATGAGAGAATGATCCAAACCTGAATGTTATAGTGAAAGTAGACTTACCTTTGTGAAAAAAAACAATTTTGCTTTTAAGAACTTATTTGCACCTAATTGTCGTAAACCATGTAAAAACTGCTTGTCTGCGTGAAAATGATAGTAAATATGCAGTTTGCATTTTCTTATGAGAGAATGATCCAAACCTGAATGTTATAGTGTAAATAGACTTACCCTCATGAAATAAAGCAATTTTGCCTATAGGCACTCATTTGCATCTAATTGTCGTAAAGCATGTAAAAACTGCTTGTCTGCGTTAAAATAATGGTTAATATGCAGTTTGCATTTTCTTATGAGAGAATGATCCAAACCTGAATGTTATAGTGTAAATAGACTTACCTTTGTAAAATAAAGCAATTTTGCCTATAAGGTCTCATTTGCACGCAATTGTCGTGAAGCATGTAATAACTGCTTGTATGCGTTAAAATGATAGTAAATATGCAGTTTGCATTTTCTTATGAGAGAATGATCCAAACCTGAATGTTATAGTGTAAGTAAACTTACCTTTGTGAAATAAGTCAATTTTGCCTATAAGGACTCATTTGCACCTAATTGTCGTAAAGCATGTAAAAACTGCTTGTCTGCGTTAAAATAATGGTTAATATGCAGTTTGCATTTTCTTATGAGAGAAAAATCCAAACCTGAATGTCATAGTGTAAATAGACTAACCTTCATGAAATAAAGCAATTTTGCCTATAAGGACCCATTTGACCCTAATTGTCATAAAGCATGTAAAAACTGCTTGTATGCGTTAAAATGATAGTAAATATGCAGTTTGCATTTTCTTATGAGAGAATGATCCAAACCTAAATGTTATAGTGTAAATAGACTAACCCTCATGAAATAAAGCAATTTTGCCTATAAGGACTCATTTGCACCTAATTGTCATAAAGCATTCAAAAACTGCTTGTATGCGTTAAAATAATGGTTAATATGCAGTTTGCATTTTCTTATGAGAGAATGATCCAAACCTGAATGTTATAGTGAAAATAGACTAACCTTTGTAAAATAACGCAATTTTGCCTATAAGGTCTCATTTGCACGCAATTGTCGTGAAGCATGTAAAAACTGCTTGTCTGCGTTAAAATAATGGTTAATATGCAGTTTGCATTTTCTTATGAGAGAATGATCCAAACCTGAATGTTATAGTGTAAGTAAACTTACCTTTGTGAAATAAAGCAATTTTGCCTATAAGGACTCATTTGCACCTAATTGTCGTAAAGCATGTAAAAACTGCTTGTCTGCTTTAAAATAATGGTTAATATGCAGTTTGCATTTTCTTATAAGAGAATAATCCAAACCTGAGTGTTATAGTGTAAATAGACTAACCTTTATGAAATAAAGCAATTTTGCCTATAAGGACCCATTTGCCCCTAATTGTCATAAAGCATGTAAAAACTACTTGTATGCGTTAAAATGATACAAAATATGCAGTTTGCATTTTCTTATGAGAGAATGATCCAAACCTAAATGTTATAGTGTAAATAGACTTACCTTTCATGAAATAAAGCAATTTTGCCTATAAGGACTCATTTGCCCCTAATTGTCATTAAGCATGTAAAAACTGCTTGTATGCGTTAAAATAATGGTTAATATGCAGATTGCATTTTCTTATGAGAGAATGATCCAAACCTGAATGTTATAGTGTACATAAACTTACCTTTGTAAAATAAAGCAATTTTGCCTATAAGGACTCATTTGCACGCAATTGTCGTGAAGCATGTAAAAACTGCTTGTCTGCGTTAAAATAATGGTTAATATGCAGTTTTCATTTTCTTATGAGAGAATGATCCAAACCTGAATGTTACAGTGTAAGTAAACTTACCTTTGTGAAATAAAGCAATTTTGCCTATAAGGACTCATTTGCACCTAATTGTCATAAAGCATGTAAAAACTGCTTGTATGCGTTAAAATAATGGTTAATATGCAGTTTGCTTTCTTATGAGAGAATGATCCAAACCTGAATGTTATAGTGTAAATAGACTTACCATTGTAAAAAAAAGCAATTTTTTCTATAAGGACTCATTTGCACGCAATTGTCGTGAAGCATGTAAAAACTGCTTGTCTGCGTTAAAATAATGGTTAATATGCAGTTTGCATTTTCTTATGAGAGAATGATCCAAACCTGAATGTTATAGTGAAAATAGACTAACCTTTGTAAAATAACGCAATTTTGCCTATAAGGTCTCATTTGCACGCAATTGTCGTGAAGCATGTAAAAACTGCTTGTCTGCGTTAAAATAATGGTTAATATGCAGTTTGCATTTTCTTATGAGAGAATGATCCAAACCTGAATGTTATAGTGTAAGTAAACTTACCTTTGTGAAATAAAGCAATTTTGCCTATAAGGACTCATTTGCACCTAATTGTCGTAAAGCATGTAAAAACTGCTTGTCTGCTTTAAAATAATGGTTAATATGCAGTTTGCATTTTCTTATAAGAGAATAATCCAAACCTGAGTGTTATAGTGTAAATAGACTAACCTTTATGAAATAAAGCAATTTTGCCTATAAGGACCCATTTGCCCCTAATTGTCATAAAGCATGTAAAAACTACTTGTATGCGTTAAAATGATACAAAATATGCAGTTTGCATTTTCTTATGAGAGAATGATCCAAACCTGAATGTTATAGTGTAAATAGACTAGCCCTCATGAAATAAAGCAATTTTGCCTATAAGGACTTATTTGCACCTAATTGTCATAAAGCTTGAAAAAACTGCTTGTATGCGTTAAAATAATAGTTAATATGCAGTTCGCATTTTCTTATGAGAGAATGATCCAAACCTGAATGTTTTAGTTTAAGTAAACTTACCTTTGTAAAATAAGGCAATTTTGCCTATAAGGACTCATTTGCACCTAATTGTCGTAAAGCATGTAAAAACTGCTTGTCTGCGTTAAAATAATAGTTAATATGCAGTTTGCTTTTTCTTATGAGAGAATGATCCAAACCTGAATGTTATAGTGTAAATAGACTTACCTTCATGAAATAAAGCAATTTTGCCTATAAGGACTCATTTGCACCTAATTGTCGTAAAGCATGAAAAAACTGCTTGTCTGCGTTTAAATAATGGTTAAATGCAGTTTGCATTTTCTTATGAGAGAATGATCCAAACCTGAATGTTATAGTGTAAGTAAACTTACCTTTGTGAAATAAAGCAATTTTGCCTATAAGGACTCATTTGCACCTAATTGTCATAAAGCATGTAAAAACTGCTTGTATGCGTTAAAATAATGGTTAATATGCAGTTTGCTTTCTTATGAGAGAATGATCCAAACCTGAATGTTATAGTGTAAATAGACTTACCATTGTAAAAAAAAGCAATTTTGCCTATAAGGACTCATTTGCACCTAATTGTCATAAAGCTTGTAAAAACTGCTTGTATGCGTTAAAATAATGGTTAATATGCAGTTTGCATTTCTTATGAGAGAATGATCCAAACCTGAATGTTATAGTGTAAATAGACTTACCCTTATGAAATAAAGCAATTTTGCCTATAAGGACTCATTTGCACGCAATTGTCGTGAAGCATGTAAAAACTGTTGGTCTGCGTTAAAATAATGGTTAATATGCAGTTTGCATTTTCTTATGAGAGAATGATCCAAACCTGAATGTTATAGTGTAAATAGACTTACCTTTGTAAAATAAAGCAATTTTGCCTATAAGGACTCATAGCACGCAATTGTCGTGAAGCATGTAAAAACTGCTTGTCTGCGTGAAAATGATAGTAAATATGCAGTTTGCATTTTCTTATGAGAGAATAATCCAAACCTGAATGTTATAGTGTAAATAGACTTACCTTTGTAAAATAAAGCAATTTTGCCTATAAAGACTCATTTGCACCTAATTGTCGTAAAGCATGTAAAAACTGCTTGTCTGCGTTTAAATAATGGTTAATATGCAGTTTGCATTTTCTTATGACAGAATGATCCAAACCTAAATGTTATAGTGTAAATAGACTTACCTTTCATGAAATAAAGCAATTTTGCCTATAAGGACTCATTTGCCCCTAATTGTCATTAAGCATGTAAAAACTGCTTGTATGCGTTAAAATAATGGTTAATATGCAGATTGCATTTTCTTATGAGAGAATGATCCAAACCTGAACGTTATAGTGTAAATAGACTTACCTTTGTAAAATAAAGCAATTTTGCCTATAAGGACTCATTTGCACGCAATTGTCGTGAAGCATGTAAAAACTGCTTGTCTGCGTTAAAATAATGGTTAATATGCAGTTTGCATTTTCTTATGAGAGAATGATCCAAACCTGAATGTTATAGTGTAACTAAACTTACCTTTGTGAAATAAAGCAATTTTGCCTATAAGGACTCATTTGCCTCGAATTGTCGTAAAGCATGTAAAAACTGCTTGTCTGCTTTAAAATAATGGTTAATATGCAGTTTGCATTTTCTTATGAGAGAATAATCCAAACCTAAATGTTATAGTGTAAATAGACTAACCTTTATGAAATAAAGCAATTTTGCCTATAAGGACCCATTTGCCCCTAATTGTCATAAAGCATGTAAAAACTTCTAGTATGCGTTAAAATGATAGAAAATATGCAGTTTGCATTTTCTTATGAGAGAATGATCCAAACCTAAATGTATAGTGTAAATAGACTAACCCTCATGAAATAAAGCAATTTTGCCTATAAGGACTCATTTGCACCTAATTGTCATATAGCTTGTAAAAACTGCCTGTATGCGTTAAAATAATAGTTAATATGCAGTTTGCATTTTCTTATGAGAGAATGATCCAAACCTGAATGTTATAGTTTAAGTAAACTTACCTTTGTAAAATAAAGCAATTTTGCCTATAAGGACTCATTAGCACCTAAATGTCGTAAAGCATGTAAAAACTGCTTGTCTGCGTTAAAATAATGGTTAATATGCAGTTTGCATTTTCTTATGAGAGAATGATCCAAACCTGAATGTTATAGTTTAAGTAAACTTACCTTTGTAAAATAAAGCAATTTTGCCTATAAGGACTCATTAGCACCTAAATGTCGTAAAGCATGTAAAAACTGCTTGTGTGCGTGAAAATGATAGTAAATATGCAGTTTGCATTTTCTTATGAGAGAATGATCCAAACCTGAATGTTATAGTGTTAATAGACTTACCTTTGAAAAATAAAGCAATTTTGCCTATAAGGACTCATAGCACGCAATTGTCGTGAAGCATGTAAAAACTGCTTGTCTGCGTGAAAATGATAGTAAATATGCAGTTTGCATTTTCTTATAAGAGAATAATCCAAACCTGAATGTTATAGTGTAAATAGACTTACCCTCATGAAATAAAGCAATTTTGCCTATAAAGTCTCATTTGCACCTAATTGTCGTAAAGCATGTAAAAACTGCTTGTCTGCGTTTAAATAATGGTTAATATGCAGTTTGCATTTTCTTATGACAGAATGATCCAAACCTGAATGTTATAGTGTAAATAGACTTACCTTTCATGAAATAAAGCAATTTTGCCTATAAGGACTCATTTGCCCCTAATTGTCATTAAGCATGTAAAAACTGCTTGTATGCGTTAAAATAATGGTTAATATGCAGATTGCATTTTCTTATGAGAGAATGATCCAAACCTGAATGTTATAGTGTAAATAGACTTACCTTTGTAAAATAAAGCAATTTTGCCTATAAGGACTCATTTGCACGCAATTGTCGTGAAGCATGTAAAAACTGCTTGTCTGCGTTAAAATAATGGTTAATATGAAGTTTTCATTTTCTTATGAGAGAATGATCCAAACCTGAATGTTATAGTGTAAGTAAACTTACCTTTGTGAAATAAAGCAATTTTGCCTATAAGGACTCATTTGCACCTAATTGTCATAAAGCATGTAAAAACTGCTTGTATGCGTTAAAATAATGGTTAATATGCAGTTTGCTTTCTTATGAGAGAATGATCCAAACCTGAATGTTATAGTGTAAATAGACTTACCATTGTAAAAAAAAGCAATTTTGCCTATAAGGACTCATTTGCACCTAATTGTCATAAAGCTTGTAAAAACTGCTTGTATGCGTTAAAATAATGGTTAATATGCAGTTTGCATTTCTTATGAGAGAATGATCCAAACCTGAATGTTATAGTGTAAATAGACTTACCCTTATGAAATAAAGCAATTTTGCCTATAAGGACTCATTTGCACCTAATTGTCATAAGCTTGTAAAAACTGCATGTATGAGTTAAAATAATGGTTAATATGCAGTTTGCATTTCTTATGAGAGAATGATCCAAACCTGAATGTTATAGTGTAAATAGACTTACCTTTGTAAAAAAAAGCAATTTTGCCTATAAGGACTCATTTGCACGCAATTGTCGTGAAGCATGTAAAAACTGCTTGTATGCGTTAAATAAATGGTTAATATGCAGTTTGCATTTTCTTATAAGAGAATAATCCAAACCTGAATGTTATAGTGTAAATAGACTTACCTTTGTAAAATAAAGCAATTTTGCCTATAAGGACTCATTTGCACGCAATTGTCGTGAAGCATGTAATAACTGCTTGTATGCGTTAAAATGATAGTAAATATGCAGTTTGCATTTTCTTATGAGAGAATGATCCAAACCTGAATGTTATAGTGTAAATAGACTTACCTTTGTAAAATAAAGCAATTTTGCCTATAAGGACTCATTTGCACGCAATTGTCGTGAAGCATGTAATAACTGCTTGTATGCGTTAAAATGATAGTAAATATGCAGTTTGCATTTTCTTATGAGAGAATGATCCAAACCTGAATGTTATAGTGTAAGTAAACTTACCTTTGTGAAATAAGTCAATTTTGCCTATAAGGACTCATTTGCACCTAATTGTCGTAAAGCATGTAAAAACTGCTTGTCTGCGTTAAAATAATGGTTAATATGCAGTTTGCATTTTCTTATGAGAGAAAAATCCAAACCTGAATGTCATAGTGAAAATAGACTAACCTTTGTAAAATAACGCAATTTTGCCTATAAGGTCTCATTTGCACGCAATTGTCGTGAAGCATGTAAAAACTGCTTGTCTGCGTTAAAATAATGGTTAATATGCAGTTTGCATTTTCTTATGAGAGAATGATCCAAACCTGAATGTTATAGTGTAAGTAAACTTACCTTTGTGAAATAAAGCAATTTTGCCTATAAGGACTCATTTGCACCTAATTGTCGTAAAGCATGTAAAAACTGCTTGTCTGCTTTAAAATAATGGTTAATATGCAGTTTGCATTTTCTTATAAGAGAATAATCCAAACCTGAGTGTTATAGTGTAAATAGACTAACCTTTATGAAATAAAGCAATTTTGCCTATAAGGACCCATTTGCCCCTAATTGTCATAAAGCATGTAAAAACTACTTGTATGCGTTAAAATGATACAAAATATGCAGTTCGCATTTTCTTATGAGAGAATGATCCAAACCTGAATGTTTTAGTTTAAGTAAACTTACCTTTGTAAAATAAGGCAATTTTGCCTATAAGGACTCATTTGCACCTAATTGTCGTAAAGCATGTAAAAACTGCTTGTCTGCGTTAAAATAATAGTTAATATGCAGTTTGCTTTTTCTTATGAGAGAATGATCCAAACCTGAATGTTATAGTGTAAATAGACTTACCTTCATAAAATAAAGCAATTTTGCCTATAAGGACTCATTTGCACCTAATTGTCGTAAAGCATGAAAAAACTGCTTGTCTGCGTTTAAATAATGGTTAAATGCAGTTTGCATTTTCTTATGAGAGAATGATCCAAACCTGAATGTTATAGTGTAAGTAAACTTACCTTTGTGAAATAAAGCAATTTTGCCTATAAGGACTCATTTGCACCTAATTGTCATAAAGCATGTAAAAACTGCTTGTATGCGTTAAAATAATGGTTAATATGCAGTTTGCTTTCTTATGAGAGAATGATCCAAACCTGAATGTTATAGTGTAAATAGACTTACCATTGTAAAAAAAAGCAATTTTGCCTATAAGGACTTATTTGCACCTAATTGTCATAAAGCTTGTAAAAACTGCTTGTATGCGTTAAAATAATGGTTAATATGCAGTTTGCATTTCTTATGAGAGAATGATCCAAACCTGAATGTTATAGTGTAAATAGACTTACCCTTATGAAATAAAGCAATTTTGCCTATAAGGACTCATTTGCACGCAATTGTCGTGAAGCATGTAAAAACTGTTGGTCTGCGTTAAAATAATGGTTAATATGCAGTTTGCATTTTCTTATGAGAGAATGATCCAAACCTGAATGTTATAGTGTAAGTAAACTTACCTTTGTGAAATAAAGCAATTTTGCCTATAAGGACTCATTTGCACCTAATTGTCATAAAGCATGTAAAAACTGCTTGTCTGCGTGAAAATGATAGTAAATATGCAGTTTGCATTTGCTTATGAGAGAATAATCCAAACCTGAATGTTATAGTGTAAATAGACTTACCCTCATGAAATAAAGCAATTTTGCCTATAAAGACTCATTTGCACTTAATTGTCGTAAAGCATGTAAAAACTGCTTGTCTGCGTTTAAATAATGGTTAATATGCAGTTTGCATTTTCTTATGAGAGAATGATCCAAACCTGAATGTTATAGTGTAAATAGACTTACCCTTATGAAATAAAGCAATTTTGCCTATAAGGACTCATTTGCACCTAATTGTCATAAAGCATGTAAAAACTGCTTGTATGCGTTAAAATAATGGTTAATATGCAGTTTGCATTTTCTTATGAGAGAATGATCCAAACCTGAATGTTATAGTGTAAATAGACTTACCCTTATGAAATAAAGCAATTTTGCCTATAAGGACTCATTTGCACGCAATTGTCGTGAAGCATGTAAAAACTGCTTGTCTGCGTTAAAATAATGGTTAATATGCAGTTTGCATTTTCTTATGAGAGAATGATCCAAACCTGAATGTTATAGTGTAAGTAAACTTACCTTTGTGAAATAAAGCAATTTTGCCTATAAGGACTCATTTGCACCTAATTGTCATAAAGCATGTAAAAACTGCTTGTCTGCGTGAAAATGATAGTAAATATGCAGTTTGCATTTTCTTATGAGAGAATAATCCAAACCTGAATGTTATAGTGTAAATAGACTTACCCTCATGAAATAAAGCAATTTTGCCTATAAAGACTCATTTGCACTTAATTGTCGTAAAGCATGTAAAAACTGCTTGTCTGCGTTTAAATAATGGTTATAATGCAGTTTGCATTTTCTTATGAGAGAATGATCTAAACCTGAATGTTATAGTGTAAATAGACTTACCCTTATGAAATAAAGCAATTTTGCCTATAAGGACTCATTTGCACCTAATTGTCATAAAGCATGTAAAAACTGCTTGTATGCGTTAAAATAATGGTTAATATGCAGTTTGCATTTTCTTATGAGAGAATGATCCAAACCTGAATGTTATAGTGTAAAAAGATTTACCTTTGTAAAATAAAGCAATTTTGTCTATAAGGACTCATTTGCACGCAATAGTCGTAAAGCATGTAAAAACTGCTTGTCTCCGTTTAAATGATGGTTAATATGCAGTTTGCATTTTCTTATGAGAGAATGATCCAAACCTGAATGTTATAGTGTAAATAGACTTACCCTTATGAAATAAAGCAATTTTGCCTATAAGGACTCATTTGCACCTAATTGTCATAAAGCATGTAAAAACTGCTTGTATGCGTTAAAATAATGATTAATATGCAGTTTGCATTTCTTATGAGAGAATGATCCAAACCTGAATGTTATAGTGTAAATAGACTTACCTTTGTAAAAAAAAGCAATTTTGCCTATAAGGACTCATTTGCACGCAATTGTCGTGAAGCATGTAAAAACTGCTTGTATGCGTTAAATAAATGGTTAATATGCAGATTGCATTTTCTTATGAGAGAATGATCCAAACCTGAATGTTATAGTGTAAATAGACTTACCTTTGTAAAATAAAGCAATTTTGCCTATAAGGACTCATTTGCACGCAATTGTCGTGAAGCATGTAAAAACTGCTTGTCTGCGTTAAAATAATGGTTAATATGCAGTTTGCATTTTCTTATGAGAGAATGATCCAAACCTGAATGATATAGTGTAAATAGACTTACCTTCATGAAATAAAGCAATTTTGCCTATAAGGACTCATATGCCTCTAATTGTCATTAAGCATGTAAAAACTGCTTGTATGCGTTAAAATAATGGTTAATATGCAGATTGCATTTTCTTATGAGAGAATGATCCAAACCTGAATGTTATAGTGTAAATAGACTTACCTTTGTAAAATAAAGCAATTTTGCCTATAAAGACTAATTTGCACTCAATTGTCGTGAAGCATGTAAAAACTGCTTGTCTGCGTTAAAATAATGGTTAATATGCAGTTTGCATTTTCTTATGAGAGAATGATCCAAACCTGAATGTTATAGTGTAAATAGACTTACCCTCATTAAATAAAGCAATTTTGCTTATAAAGACTCATTTGCACCTAATTGTCATAAAGCATGTAAAAACTGCTTGTATGGGTTAAAATGATAGTAAACATGCAGTTTGCATTTTTTATGAGAGAATGATCCAAACCTGAATGTTATAGTGTAAATAGACTAACCTTTGTAAAAAAAAGCAATTTTGCCTATAAGGACTCATTTGCACGCAATTGTCGTGAAGCATGTAAAAACTGCTTGTCAGCTTGAAAATGATAGTAAATATGCAGTTTGCATTTTCTTATGAAAGAATGATCCAAACCTGAAAGTTATAGTGTAAATAGACTTACCATTGTAAAAAAAAGCAATTTTGCCTATAAGGACTCATTTGCACCTAATTGTCATAAAGCTTGTAAAAACTGCTTGTATGCGTTAAAATGATAGTAAATATGCAGTTTGCATTTTCTTATGAGAGAATGATCCAAACCTGAATGTTATAGTGTAAATAGACTTACCCTTATGAAATAAAGCAATTTTGCCTATAAGGACTCATTTGCACCTAATTGTCATAAAGCTTGTAAAAACTGCTTGTATGCGTTAAAATAATGGTTAATGTGCAGTTTGCATTTCTTATGAAAGAATGATCCAAACCTGAATGTTATAGTGTAAATAGACTTACCTTTGTAAAAAAAAGCAATTTTGCCTATAAGGACTCATTTGCACGCAATTGTCGTGAAGCATGTAAAAACTGCTTGTCTGCGTGAAAATAATAGTAAATATGCAGTTTGCATTTTCTTATGAGAGAATGATCCAAACCTGAATGTTATAGTGTAAGTAAACTTACCTTTGTGAAATAAAGCAATTTTGCCTATAAGGACTCATTTGCCCCTAATTGTCATAAAGCATGTAAAAACTGCTTGTATGCGTTAAAATAATGGTTAATATGCAGTTTGCATTTTCTTATGAGAGAATGATCCAAACCTGAATGTTATAGTGTAAATAGACTGACCTTTGTAAAATAAAGCAATTTTGCTTATAAGAACTCATTTGCACGCAATTGTTGTGAAGCATGTAAAAACTGCTTGTCTGCGTGAAAATGATAGTAAATATGCAGTTTGCATTTTCTTATGAGAGAATGATCCAAACCTGAATGTTATAGTGTAAATAGACTTACCCTCATGAAATAAAGCAATTTTGCTTATAAGGACTCATTTGCACGCAATTGTCGTGAAGCATGTAAAAACTGCTTGTATGCGTTAAAATAATGGTTAATATGCAGATTGCATTTTCTTATGAGAGAATGATCCAAACCTGAATGTTATAGTGTAAATAGACTTACCTTTGTAAAATAAAGCAATTTTGCCTATAAGGACTCATTTGCACGCAATTGTCGTGAAGCATGTAAAAACTGCTTGTCTGCGTTAAAATAATGGTTAATATGCAGTTTGCATTTTCTTATGAGAGAATTATCCAAACCTGAATGTTATAGTGTAAGTAAACTTACCTTTGTAAAATAAAGCAATTTTGCTTATAAGGACTCATTTGCACGCAATTGTCGTGAAGCATGTAAAAACTGCTTGTCTGCGTTAAAATAATGGTTAATATGCAGTTTGCAATTTCTTATGAGAGAATGATCCAAACCTGAATGTTATAGTGAATGTAGACTTACCTTTGTGAAATAAAACAATTTTGCCTTTAAGGACTTATTTCCACCTAATTGTCGTAAAACATGTGAAAACTGCTTGTCTGCGTGAAAATGATAGTCAATATTCAGTTTGCATTTTCTTATGAGAGAATGATCCAAACCTGAATGTTATAGTGTAAATAGACTTACCCTCATGAAATAAAGCAATTTTGCCTATAAGGACTCATTTGCACGCAATTGTCGTGAAGCATGTAAAAACTGCTTGTCTGCGTTAAAATAATGGTTAATATGCAAGTTGCATTTTCTTATGAGAGAATGATCCAAACCTGAATGTTAAGTGAAAGTAGACTTACCTATGTGAAATAAAGCAATCTGCCTATTAGGACTCATTTGCACCTAATTGTCATAAAGCATGTAAATACTGCTTGTCTACGTGAAAATAATAGGAAATGATCAGTTTGCATTATCTTTTGAGAAAATGATCCAAACCTGAATGTTATAATATAAATAGACTTACCTTTGTAAAATAAAGCAATTTTGCCTATAAAGACTCATTTGCACCTAATTGTCGTAAAGCATGTAAAAACTGCTTGTCTGCGTTTAAATGATGGTTAATATGCAGTTTGCATTTTCTTATGAGAGAATGATCCAAACCTGAATGTTATAGTGTAAATAGACTTACCTTTGTAAAATAAAGCAATTTTGCCTATAAGGACTCATTTGCACGCAATTGTCGTGAAGCATGTAATAACTGCTTGTATGCGTTAAAATGATAGTAAATATGCAGTTTGCATTTTCTTATGAGAGAATGATCCAAACCTGAATGTTATAGTGTAAATAGACTTACCCTTATGAAATAAAGCAATTTTGCCTATAAGGACTCATTTGCACCTAATTGTCATAAAGCTTGTAAAAACTGCATGTATGCGTTAAAATAATGGTTAATATGCAGTTTGCATTTCTTATGAGAGAATGATCCAAACCTGAATGTTATAGTGTAAATAGACTTACCTTTGTAAAAAAAAGCAATTTTGCCTATAAGGACTCATTTGCACGCAATTGTCGTGAAGCATGTAAAAACTGCTTGTCTGCGTTAAAATAATGGTTAATATGCAGTTTGCATTTTCTTATGAGAGAATGATCCAAACCTGAATGTTATAGTGAAAGTAGACTTACCTTTGTGAAAAAAAACAATTTTGCTTTTAAGGACTTATTTGCACCTAATTGTCGTAAACCATGTAAAAACTGCTTGTGTGCGTGAAAATGATAGTAAATATGCAGTTTGCATTTTCCTATGAGAGAATGATCCAAACCTGAATGTTATAGTGTAAATAGACTTACCCTCATGAAATAAAGCAATTTTGCCTATAGGCACTCATTTGCATCTAATTGTCGTAAAGCATGTAAAAACTGCTTGTCTGCGTTAAAATAATGGTTAATATGCAGTTTGCATTTTCTTATGAGAGAATGATCCAAACCTGAATGTTATAGTGAAAGTAGACTTACCTTTGTGAAAAAAAACAATTTTGCTTTTAAGGACTTATTTGCACCTAATTGTCGTAAACCATGTAAAAACTGCTTGTCTGCGTGAAAATGATAGTAAATATGCAGTTTGCATTTTCTTATGAGAGAATGATCCAAACCTGAATGTTATAGTGTAAATAGACTTACCTTAGTAAAAAAAAGCAATTTTGCCTATAAGGACTCATTTGCACGCAATTGTCGTGAAGCATGTATAAACTGCTTGTCTGCGTGAAAATAATAGTAAATATGCAGTTTGCATTTTCTTATGAGAGAATAATCCAAACCTGAATGTTATAGTGTAAGTAAACTTACCTTTGTGAAATAAAGCAATATTGCCTATAAGGACTCATTTGCCCCTAATTGTCATAAAGCATGTAAAAACTGCTTGTATGCGTTAAAATAATGGTTAATATGCAGTTTGCATTTTCTTATGAGAGAATGATCCAAACCTGAATGTTATAGTGTAAATAGACTGACCTTTGTAAAATAAAGCAATTTTGCTTATAAGAACTCATTTGCACGCAATTGTCGTGAAGCATGTAAAAACTGCTTGTCTGCGTGAAAATGATAGTAAATATGCAGTTTGCATTTTCTTATGAGAGAATGATCCAAACCTGAATGTTATAGTGAAAATAGACTTACCTTTGTAAAATAACGCAATTTTGCCTATAAGGACTCATTTGCACGCAATTGTCGTGAAGCATGTAAAAACTGCTTGTCTGCGTTAAAATAATGGTTAATATGCAGTTTGCATTTTCTTATGAGAGAATGATCCAAACCTGAATGTTATAGTGTAAATAGACTTACCTTTGTAAAATAAAGCAATTTTGCCTATAAAGACTCATTTGCACGCAATTGTCGTGAAGCATGTAAAAACTGCTTGTCTGCGTGAAAATGATAGTAAATATGCAGTTTGCATTTTCTTATGAGAGAATAATCCAAACCTGAATGTTATAGTGTAAATAGACTTACCCTCATGAAATAAAGCAATTTTGCCTATAAAGACTCATTTGCACTTAATTGTCGTAAAGCATGTAAAAACTGCTTGTCTGCGTTTAAATAATGGTTAATATGCAGTTTGCATTTTCTTATGACAGAATGATCCAAACCTGAATGTTATAGTGTAAATAGACTTCCCTTCATGAAATAAAGCAATTTTGCCTATAAGGACTCATTTGTCCCTAATTGTCATAAAGCATGTAAAAACTGCTAGTATGCGTTAAAATAATGGTTAATATGCAGTTTGCATTTTCTTATGAGAGAATGATCCAAACCTGAATGTTATAGTGAAAATAGACTTACTTTTGTAAAATAACGCAATTTTGCCTATAAGGACTCATTTGCACGCAATTGTTGTGAAGCATGTAAAAACTGCTTGTCTGCGTTAAAATAATGGTTAATATGCAGTTTGCATTTTCTTATGAGAAAATGATCCAAACCTGAATGTTATAGTGTAAGTAAACTTACCTTTGTGAAATAAAGCAATTTTGCCTATAAGGACTCATTTGCACCTAATTGTCGTAAAGCATGTAAAAACTGCTTGTCTGCTTTAAAATAATTGTTAATATGCAGTTTGCATTTTCTTATGAGAGAATAATCCAAACCTGAATGTTATAGTGTAAATAGACTAACCTTTATGAAATAAAGCAATTTTGCCTATAAGGACTCATTTGCACGCAATTGTCGTGAAGCATGTAAAAACTGCTTGTATGCGTTAAATAAACGGTTAATATGCAGATTGCATTTTCTTTTCTTATGAGAGAATGATCCAAACCTGAATGTTATAGTGTAAATAGACTTACCTTTGTAAAATAAAGCAATTTTGCCTATAAAGACTCATTTGCACGCAATTGTCGTGAAGCATGTAAAACTGCTTGTCTGCGTTAAAATAATGGTTAATATGCAGTTTGCATTTTCTTATGAGAGAATGATCCAAACCTGAATGATATAGTGTAAATAGACTTACCTTCATGAAATAAAGCAATTTTGCCTATAAGGACTCATATGCCTCTAATTGTCATTAAGCATGTAAAAACTGCTTGTCTGCGTGAAAATGATAGTAAATATGCAGTTTGCATTTACTTATGAGAGAATAATCCAAACCTGAATGTTATAGTGTAAATAGACTTACTCTCATGAAATAAAGCAATTTTGCCTATAAAGACTCATTTGCACTTAATTGTCGTAAAGCATGTAAAAACTGCTTGTCTGCGTTTAAATAATGGTTAATATGCAGTTTGCATTTTCTTATGACAGAATGATCCAAACCTGAATGTTATAGTGTAAATAGACTTCCCTTCATGAAATAAAGCAATTTTGCCTATAAGGACTCATTTGTCCCTAATTGTCATAAAGCATGTAAAAACTGCTAGTATGCGTTAAAATAATGGTTAATATGCAGTTTGCATTTTCTTATGAGAGAATGATCCAAACCTGAATGTTATAGTGAAAATAGACTTACTTTTGTAAAATAACGCAATTTTGCCTATAAGGACTCATTTGCACGCAATTGTTGTGAAGCATGTAAAAACTGCTTGTCTGCGTTAAAATAATGGTTAATATGCAGTTTGCATTTTCTTATGAGAGAATGATCCAAACCTGAATGTTATAGTGTAAGTAAACTTACCTTTGTGAAATAAAGCAATTTTGCCTATAAGGACTCATTTGCACCTAATTGTCGTAAAGCATGTAAAAACTGCTTGTCTGCTTTAAAATAATGGTTAATATGCAGTTTGCATTTTCTTATGAGAGAATAATCCAAACCTGAATGTTATAGTGTAAATAGACTAACCTTTATGAAATAAAGCAATTTTGCCTATAAGGACTCATTTGCACGCAATTGTCGTGAAGCATGTAAAAACTGCTTGTATGCGTTAAATAAATGGTTAATATGCAGATTGCATTTTCTTTTCTTATGAGAGAATGATCCAAACCTAAATGTTATAGTGTAAATAGACTTACCTTTGTAAAATAAAGCAATTTTGCCTATAAAGACTCATTTGCACGCAATTGTCGTGAAGCATGTAAAAACTGCTTGTCTGCGTTAAAATAATGGTTAATATGCAGTTTGCATTTTCTTATGAGAGAATGATCCAAACCTGAATGATATAGTGTAAATAGACTTACCTTCATGAAATAAAGCAATTTTGCCTATAAGGACTCATATGCCTCTAATTGTCATTAAGCATGTAAAAACTGCTTGTATGCGTTAAAATAATGGTTAATATGCAGATTGCATTTTCTTATGAGAGAATGATCCAAACCTGAATGTTATAGTGTAAATAGACTTACCTTTGTAAAATAAAGCTATTTTGCCTATAAAGACTCATTTGCACGCAATTGTCGTGAAGCATGTAAAAACTGCTTGTCTGCGTGAAAATGATAGTAAATATGCAGTTTGCATTTTCTTATGAGAGAATGATCCAAACCTGAATGTTATAGTGTAAGTAAACTTACCTTTGTGAAATAAAGCAATTTTGCCTATAAGGACTCATTTGCACCTAATTGTCGTAAAGCATGTAAAAACTGCTTGTCTGCTTTAAAATAATTGTTAATATGCAGTTTGCATTTTCTTATGAGAGAATAATCCAAACCTGAATGTTATAGTGTAAATAGACTAACCTTTATGAAATAAAGCAATTTTGCCTATAAGGACTCATTTGCACGCAATTGTCGTGAAGCATGTAAAAACTGCTTGTATGCGTTAAATAAACGGTTAATATGCAGATTGCATTTTCTTTTCTTATGAGAGAATGATCCAAACCTGAATGTTATAGTGTAAATAGACTTACCTTTGTAAAATAAAGCAATTTTGCCTATAAAGACTCATTTGCACGCAATTGTCGTGAAGCATGTAAAACTGCTTGTCTGCGTTAAAATAATGGTTAATATGCAGTTTGCATTTTCTTATGAGAGAATGATCCAAACCTGAATGATATAGTGTAAATAGACTTACCTTCATGAAATAAAGCAATTTTGCCTATAAGGACTCATATGCCTCTAATTGTCATTAAGCATGTAAAAACTGCTTGTCTGCGTGAAAATGATAGTAAATATGCAGTTTGCATTTTCTTATGAGAGAATAATCCAAACCTGAATGTTATAGTGTAAATAGACTTACTCTCATGAAATAAAGCAATTTTGCCTATAAAGACTCATTTGCACTTAATTGTCGTAAAGCATGTAAAAACTGCTTGTCTGCGTTTAAATAATGGTTAATATGCAGTTTGCATTTTCTTATGACAGAATGATCCAAACCTGAATGTTATAGTGTAAATAGACTTCCCTTCATGAAATAAAGCAATTTTGCCTATAAGGACTCATTTGTCCCTAATTGTCATAAAGCATGTAAAAACTGCTAGTATGCGTTAAAATAATGGTTAATATGCAGTTTGCATTTTCTTATGAGAGAATGATCCAAACCTGAATGTTATAGTGAAAATAGACTTACTTTTGTAAAATAACGCAATTTTGCCTATAAGGACTCATTTGCACGCAATTGTTGTGAAGCATGTAAAAACTGCTTGTCTGCGTTAAAATAATGGTTAATATGCAGTTTGCATTTTCTTATGAGAGAATGATCCAAACCTGAATGTTATAGTGTAAGTAAACTTACCTTTGTGAAATAAAGCAATTTTGCCTATAAGGACTCATTTGCACCTAATTGTCGTAAAGCATGTAAAAACTGCTTGTCTGCTTTAAAATAATGGTTAATATGCAGTTTGCATTTTCTTATGAGAGAATAATCCAAACCTGAATGTTATAGTGTAAATAGACTAACCTTTATGAAATAAAGCAATTTTGCCTATAAGGACTCATTTGCACGCAATTGTCGTGAAGCATGTAAAAACTGCTTGTATGCGTTAAATAAATGGTTAATATGCAGATTGCATTTTCTTTTCTTATGAGAGAATGATCCAAACCTAAATGTTATAGTGTAAATAGACTTACCTTTGTAAAATAAAGCAATTTTGCCTATAAAGACTCATTTGCACGCAATTGTCGTGAAGCATGTAAAAACTGCTTGTCTGCGTTAAAATAATGGTTAATATGCAGTTTGCATTTTCTTATGAGAGAATGATCCAAACCTGAATGATATAGTGTAAATAGACTTACCTTCATGAAATAAAGCAATTTTGCCTATAAGGACTCATATGCCTCTAATTGTCATTAAGCATGTAAAAACTGCTTGTATGCGTTAAAATAATGGTTAATATGCAGATTGCATTTTCTTATGAGAGAATGATCCAAACCTGAATGTTATAGTGTAAATAGACTTACCTTTGTAAAATAAAGCTATTTTGCCTATAAAGACTCATTTGCACGCAATTGTCGTGAAGCATGTAAAAACTGCTTGTCTGCGTGAAAATGATAGTAAATATGCAGTTTGCATTTTCTTATGAGAGAATGATCCAAACCTGAATGTTATAGTGAAAGTAGACTTACCTTTGTGAAAAAAAACAATTTTGCTTTTAAGGACTTATTTGCACCTAATTGTCGTAAACCATGTAAAAACTGCTAGTCTGCGTGAAAATGATAGTAAATATGCAGTTTGCATTTTCTTATGAGAGAATGATCCAAACCTGAATGTTATAGTGTAAATAGACTTACCTTCATGAAATAAAGCAATTTTGCCTATAAGGACTCATTTGCCCCTAATTGACATAAAGCATGTAAAAACTGCTTGTATGCGTTAAAATAATGGTTAATATGCAGTTTGCATTTTCTTATGAGAGAATGATCCAAACCTGAATGTTATAGTGAAAATAGACTTACCTTTGTAAAATAACGCAATTTTGCCTATAAGGACTCATTTGCACGCAATTGTCGTGAAGCATGTAAAAACTGCTTGTCTGCGTTAAAATAATGGTTAATATGCAGTTTGCATTTTCTTATGAGAGAATGATCCAAACCTGAATGTTATAGTGTAAGTAAACTTACCTTTGTGAAATAAAGCAATTTTGCCTATAAGGACTCATTTGCACCTAATTGTCGTAAAGCATGTAAAAACTGCTTGTCTGCGTTAAAATAATGGTTAATATGCAGTTTGCATTTTCTTATGAGAAAAAATCCAAACCTGAATGTCATAGTGTAAATAGACTAACCTTCATGAAATAAAGCAATTTTGCTTATAAGGACCCATTTGACCCTAATTGTCATAAAGCATGTAAAAACTGCTTGTATGCGTTAAAATGATAGTAAATATGCAGTTTGCATTTTCTTATGAGAGAATGATCCAAACCTAAATGTTATAGTGTAAATAGACTAACCCTCATGAAATAAAGCAATTTTGCCTATAAGGACTCATTTGCACCTAATTGTCATAAAGCTTGTAAAAACTGCCTGTATGCGTTAAAATAATAGTTAATATGCAGTTTGCATTTTCTTATGAGAGAATGATCCAAACCTGAATGTTATAGTTTAAGTAAACTTACCTTTGTAAAATAAAGCAATTTTGCCTATAAGGACTCATTAGCACCTAAATGTCGTAAAGCATGTAAAAACTGCTTGTCTGCGTTAAAATAATGGTTAATATGCAGTTTGCATTTTCTTATGAGAGAATGATCCAAACCTGAATGTTATAGTGTAAATGGACTTACCTTCATGAAATAAAGCAATTTTGCCTTTAAGGACTTTTTTGCCCTTAATTGTCATAAAGCATGTAAAAACTGCTTGTATGCGTTAAAATAATGGTTAATATGCAGTTTGCATTTTCTTATGAGAGAATGATCCAATCCTGAATGTTATAGTGTAAATAGACTTACCTTTGTAAAATAAAGCAATTTTGCCTATAAGGACTCATAGCACGCAATTGTCGTGAAGCATGTAAAAACTGCTTGTCTGCGTGAAAATGATAGTAAATATGCAGTTTGCATTTTCTTATGAGAGAATAATCCAAACCTGAATGTTATAGTGTAAATAGACTTACCTTTGTAAAATAAAGCAATTTTGCCTATAAGGACTCATTTGCACCTAATTGTCGTAAAGCATGTAAAAACTGCTTGTCTGCGTATAAATAATGGTTAATATGCAGTTTGCATTTTCTTATGACAGAATGATCCAAACCTAAATGTTATAGTGTAAATAGACTTACCTTTCATGAAATAAAGCAATTTTGCCTATAAGGACTCATTTGCACGCAATTGTCGTGAAGCATGTAAAAACTGCTTGTCTGCGTTAAAATAATGGTTAATATGCAGTTTGCATTTTCTTATGAGAGAATGATCCAAACCTGAATGTTATTGTGTAACTAAACTTACCTTTGTGAAATAAAGAACTTTTGCCTATAAGGACTCATTTGCCTCGAATTGTCGTAAAGCATGTAAAAACTGCTTGTCTGCTTTAAAATAATGGTTAATATGCAGTTTGCATTTTCTTATGAGAGAATAATCCAAACCTGAATGTTATAGTGTAAATAGACTAACCTTTATGAAATAAAGCAATTTTGCCTATAAGGACCCATTTGCCCCTAATTGTCATAAAGCATGTAAAAACTTCTTGTATGCGTTAAAATGATAGAAAATATGCAGTTTGCATTTTCTTATGAGAGAATGATCCAAACCTAAATGTTATAGTGTAAATAGACTAACCCTCATGAAATAAGGCAATTTTGCCTATAAGGACTCATTTGCACCTAATTGTCATAAAGCTTGTAAAAACTGCCTGTATGCGTTAAAATAATAGTTAATATGCAGTTTGCATTTTCTTATGAGAGAATGATCCAAACCTGAATGTTATAGTTTAAGTAAACTTACCTTTGTAAAATAAAGCAATTTTGCCTATAAGGACTCATTAGCACCTAAATGTCGTAAAGCATGTAAAAACTGCTTGTCTGCGTTAAAATAATGGTTAATATGCAGTTTGCATTTTCTTATGAGAGAATGATCCAAACCTGAATGTTATAGTGTAAATAGACTTACCTTCATGAAATAAAGCAATTTTGCCTATAAGGACTTTTTTGCCCCTAATTGTCATAAAGCATGTAAAAACTGCTTGTATGCGTTAAAATAATGGTTAATATGCAGTTTGCATTTTCTTATGGGAGAATGATCCAAACCTGAATGTTATAGTGTAAATAGACTTACCTTTGTGAAATAAAGCAATTTTGCCTATAAGGACTCATTTGCACCTAATTGTCGTAAAGCATGTAAAAACTGCTTGTCTGCGTTAAAATAATGGTTAATATGCAGTTTGCATTTTCTTATGAGAAAAAATCCAAACCTGAATGTCATAGTGTAAATAGACTAACCTTCATGAAATAAAGCAATTTTGCTTATAAGGACCCATTTGACCCTAATTGTCATAAAGCATGTAAAAACTGCTTGTATGCGTTAAAATGATAGTAATTATGCAGTTTGAATTTTCTTATGAGAGAATGATCCAAACCTAAATGTTATAGTGTAAATAGACTAACCCTCATGAAATAAAGCAATTTTGCCTATAAGGACTCATTTGCACCTAATTGTCATAAAGCTTGTAAAAACTGCCTGTATGCGTTAAAATAATAGTTAATATGCAGTTTGCATTTTCTTATGAGAGAATGATTTAAACCTGAATGTTATAGTTTAAGTAAACTTACCTTTGTAAAATAAAGCAATTTTGCCTATAAGGACTCATTAGCACCTAAATGTCGTAAAGCATGTAAAAACTGCTTGTCTGCGTTAAAATAATGGTTAATATGCAGTTTGCATTTTCTTATGAGAGAATGATCCAAACCTGAATGTTATAGTGTAAATGGACTTACCTTCATGAAATAAGGCAATTTTGCCTTTAAGGACTTTTTTGCCCCTAATTGTCATAAAGCATGTAAAAACTGCTTGTATGCGTTAAAATAATGGTTAATATGCAGTTTGCATTTTCTTATGAGAGAATGATCCAAACCTGAATGTTATAGTGTAAATAGACTTACCTTTGTAAAATAAAGCAATTTTGCCTATAAGGACTCATAGCACGCAATTGTCGTGAAGCATGTAAAAACTGCTTGTCTGCGTGAAAATGATAGTAAATATGCAGTTTGCATTTTCTTATGAGAGAATAATCCAAACCTGAATGTTATAGTGTAAATAGACTTACCTTTGTAAAATAAAGCAATTTTGCCTATAAAGACTCATTTGCACCTAATTGTCGTAAAGCATGTAAAAACTGCTTGTCTGCGTTTAAATAATGGTTAATATGCAGTTTGCATTTTCTTATGACAGAATGATCCAAACCTAAATGTTATAGTGTAAATAGACTTACCTTTCATGAAATAAAGCAATTTTGCCTATAAGGACTCATTTGCCCCTAATTGTCATTAAGCATGTAAAAACTGCTTGTATGCGTTAAAATAATGGTTAATATGCAGATTGCATTTTCTTATGAGAGAATGATCCAAACCTGAACGTTATAGTGTAAATAGACTTACCTTTGTAAAATAAAGCAATTTTGCCTATAAGGACTCATTTGCACGCAATTGTCGTGAAGCATGTAAAAACTGCTTGTCTGCGTTAAAATAATGGTTAATATGCAGTTTGCATTTTCTTATGAGAGAATGATCCAAACCTGAATGTTATAGTGTAACTAAACTTACCTTTGTGAAATAAAGAAATTTTGCCTATAAGGACTCATTTGCCTCGAATTGTCGTAAAGCATGTAAAAACTGCTTGTCTGCTTTAAAATAATGGTTAATATGCAGTTTGCATTTTCTTATGAGAGAATAATCCAAACCTGAATGTTATAGTGTAAATAGACTAACCTTTATGAAATAAAGCAATTTTGCCTATAAGGACCCATTTGCCCCTAATTGTCATAAAGCATGTAAAAACTTCTTGTATGCGTTAAAATGATAGAAAATATGCAGTTTGCATTTTCTTATGAGAGAATGATCCAAACCTAAATGTTATAGTGTAAATAGACTAACCCTCATGAAATAAAGCAATTTTGCCTATAAGGACTCATTTGCACCTAATTGTCATAAAGCTTGTAAAAACTGCCTGTATGCGTTAAAATAATAGTTAATATGCAGTTTGCATTTTCTTATGAGAGAATGATCCAAACCTGAATGTTATAGTTTAAGTAAACTTACCTTTGTAAAATAAAGCAATTTTGCCTATAAGGACTCATTAGCACCTAAATGTCGTAAAGCATGTAAAAACTGCTTGTCTGCGTTAAAATAATGGTTAATATGCAGTTTGCATTTTCTTATGAGAGAATGATCCAAACCTGAATGTTATAGTGTGAATAGACTTACCTTCATGAAATAAAGCAATTTTGCCTATAAGGACTTTTTTGCCCCTAATTGTCATAAAGCATGTAAAGACTGCTTGTATGCGTTAAAATAATGGTTAATATGCAGTTTGCATTTTCTTATGGGAGAATGATCCAAACCTGAATGTTTTAGTGTAAATAGACTTACCTTTCTAAAATAAAGCAATTTTGCCTATAAGGACTCATAGCACGCAATTGTCGTGAAGCATGTAAAAACTGCTTGTCTGCGTGAAAATGATAGTAAATATGCAGTTTGCATTTTCTTATAAGAGAATAATCCAAACCTGAATGTTATAGTGTAAATAGACTTACCCTCATGAAATAAAGCAATTTTGCCTATAAAGTCTCATTTGCACCTAATTGTCGTAAAGCATGTAAAAACTGCTTGTCTGCGTTTAAATAATGGTTAATATGCAGTTTGCATTTTCTTATGACAGAATGATCCAAACCTGAATGTTATAGTGTAAATAGACTAACCTTTCATGAAATAAAGCAATTTTGCCTATAAGGACTCATTTGCCCCTAATTGTCATTAAGCATGTAAAAACTGCTTGTATGCGTTAAAATAATGGTTAATATGCAGATTGCATTTTCTTATGAGAGAATGATCCAAACCTGAATGTTATAGTGTAAGTAAACTTACCTTTGTGAAATAAAGCAATTTTGCCTATAAGGACTCATTTGCACCTAATTGTCATAAAGCATGTAAAAACTGCTTGTATGCGTTAAAATAATGGTTAATATGCAGTTTGCTTTCTTATGAGAGAATGATCCAAACCTGAATGTTATAGTGTAAATAGACTTACCATTGTAAAAAAAAGCAATTTTGCCTATAAGGACTCATTTGCACCTAATTGTCATAAAGCTTGTAAAAACTGCTTGTATGCGTTAAAATAATGGTTAATATGCAGATTGCATTTTCTTATGAGAGAATGATCCAAACCTGAATGTTATAGTGTAAATAGACTTACCTTTGTAAAATAAAGCTATTTTGCCTATAAAGACTCATTTGCACGCAATTGTCGTGAAGCATGTAAAAACTGCTTGTCTGCGTTAAAATAATGGTTAATATGCAGTTTGCATTTTCTTATGAGAGAATGATCCAAACCTGAATGTTATAGTGTAAGTAAACTTACCTTTGTAAAATAAAGCAATTTTGCCTATAAGGACTCATTTGCACCTAATTGTCATAAAGCATGTAAAAACTGCTTGTCTGCGTGAAAATGATAGTAAATATGCAGTTTGCATTTTCTTATGAGAGAATAATCCAAACCTGAATGTTATAGTGTAAATAGACTTACCCTCATGAAATAAAGCAATTTTGCCTATAAAGACTCATTTGCACTTAATTGTCGTAAAGCATGTAAAAACTGCTTGTCTGCGTTTAAATAATGGTTAATATGCAGTTTGCATTTTCTTATGAGAGAATGATCCAAACCTGAATGTTATAGTGTAAATAGACTTACCCTTATGAAATAAAGCAATTTTGCCTATAAGGACTCATTTGCACCTAATTGTCATAAAGCATGTAAAAACTGCTTGTATGCGTTAAAATAATGGTTAATATGCAGTTTGCATTTTCTTATGAGAGAATGATCCAAACCTGAATGTTATAGTGTAAATAGACTTACCCTTATGAAATAAAGCAATTTTGCCTATAAGGACTCATTTGCACGCAATTGTCGTGAAGCATGTAAAAACTGCTTGTCTGCGTTAAAATAATGGTTAATATGCAGTTTGCATTTTCTTATGAGAGAATGATCCAAACCTGAATGTTATAGTGTAAGTAAACTAACCTTTGTGAAATAAAGCAATTTTGCCTATAAGGACTCATTTGCACCTAATTGTCATAAAGCATGTAAAAACTGCTTGTCTGCGTGAAAATGATAGTAAATATGCAGTTTGCATTTTCTTATGAGAGAATAATCCAAACCTGAATGTTATAGTGTAAATAGACTTACCCTCATGAAATAAAGCAATTTTGCCTATAAAGACTCATTTGCACTTAATTGTCGTAAAGCATGTAAAAACTGCTTGTCTGCGTTTAAATAATGGTTAATATGCAGTTTGCATTTTCTTATGAGAGAATGATCCAAACCTGAATGTTATAGTGTAAATAGACTTACCCTTATGAAATAAAGCAATTTTGCCTATAAGGACTCATTTGCACCTAATTGTCATAAAGCATGTAAAAACTGCTTGTATGCGTTAAAATAATGGTTAATATGCAGTTTGCATTTTCTTATGAGAGAATGATCCAAACCTGAATGTTATAGTGAAATAGATTTACCTTTGTAAAATAAAGCAATTTTGTCTATAAGGACTCATTTGCACGCAATAGTCGTAAAGCATGTAAAAACTGCTTGTCTCCGTTTAAATGATGGTTAATATGCAGTTTGCATTTTCTTATGAGAGAATGATCCAAACCTGAATGTTATAGTGTAAATAGACTTACCCTTATGAAATAAAGCAATTTTGCCTATAAGGACTCATTTGCACCTAATTGTCATAAAGCATGTAAAAACTGCTTGTATGCGTTAAAATAATGGTTAATATGCAGTTTGCATTTCTTATGAGAGAATGATCCAAACCTGAATGTTATAGTGTAAATAGACTTACCTTTGTAAAAAAAAGCAATTTTGCCTATAAGGACTTATTTGCACGCAATTGTCGTGAAGCATGTAAAAACTGCTTGTATGCGTTAAATAAATGGTTAATATGCAGATTGCATTTTCTTATGAGAGAATGATCCAAACCTGAATGTTATAGTGTAAATAGACTTACCTTTGTAAAATAAAGCAATTTTGCCTATAAGGACTCATTTGCACGCAATTGTCGTGAAGCATGTAAAAACTGCTTGTCTGCGTTAAAATAATGGTTAATATGCAGTTTGCATTTTCTTATGAGAGAATGATCCAAACCTGAATGATATAGTGTAAATAGACTTACCTTCATGAAATAAAGCAATTTTGCCTATAAGGACTCATATGCCTCTAATTGTCATTAAGCATGTAAAAACTGCTTGTATGCGTTAAAATAATGGTTAATATGCAGATTGCATTTTCTTATGAGAGAATGATCCAAACCTGAACGTTATAGTGTAAATAGACTTACCTTTGTAAAATAAAGCAATTTTGCCTATAAGGACTCATTTGCACGCAATTGTCGTGAAGCATGTAAAAACTGCTTGTCTGCGTTAAAATAATGGTTAATATGCAGTTTGCATTTTCTTATGAGAGAATGATCCAAACCTGAATGTTATAGTGTAACTAAACTTACCTTTGTGAAATAAAGAAATTTTGCCTATAAGGACTCATTTGCCTCGAATTGTCGTAAAGCATGTAAAAACTGCTTGTCTGCTTTAAAATAATGGTTAATATGCAGTTTGCATTTTCTTATGAGAGAATAATCCAAACCTGAATGTTATAGTGTAAATAGACTAACCTTTATGAAATAAAGCAATTTTGCCTATAAGGACCCATTTGCCCCTAATTGTCATAAAGCATGTAAAAACTTCTTGTATGCGTTAAAATGATAGAAAATATGCAGTTTGCATTTTCTTATGAGAGAATGATCCAAACCTAAATGTTATAGTGTAAATAGACTAACCCTCATGAAATAAAGCAATTTTGCCTATAAGGACTCATTTGCACCTAATTGTCATAAAGCTTGTAAAAACTGCCTGTATGCGTTAAAATAATAGTTAATATGCAGTTTGCATTTTCTTATGAGAGAATGATCCAAACCTGAATGTTATAGTTTAAGTAAACTTACCTTTGTAAAATAAAGCAATTTTGCCTATAAGGACTCATTAGCACCTAAATGTCGTAAAGCATGTAAAAACTGCTTGTCTGCGTTAAAATAATGGTTAATATGCAGTTTGCATTTTCTTATGAGAGAATGATCCAAACCTGAATGTTATAGTGTAAATAGACTTACCTTCATGAAATAAAGCAATTTTGCCTATAAGGACTTTTTTGCCCCTAATTGTCATAAAGCATGTAAAAACTGCTTGTATGCGTTAAAATAATGGTTAATATGCAGTTTGCATTTTCTTATGGGAGAATGATCCAAACCTGAATGTTATAGTGTAAATAGACTTACCTTTGTAAAATAAAGCAATTTTGCCTATAAGGACTCATAGCACGCAATTGTCGTGAAGCATGTAAAAACTGCTTGTCTGCGTGAAAATGATAGTAAATATGCAGTTTGCATTTTCTTATAAGAGAATAATCCAAACCTGAATGTTATAGTGTAAATAGACTTACCCTCATGAAATAAAGCAATTTTGCCTATAAAGTCTCATTTGCACCTAATTGTCGTAAAGCATGTAAAAACTGCTTGTCTGCGTTTAAATAATGGTTAATATGCAGTTTGCATTTTCTTATGACAGAATGATCCAAACCTGAATGTTATAGTGTAAATAGACTTACCTTTCATGAAATAAAGCAATTTTGCCTATAAGGACTCATTTGCCCCTAATTGTCATTAAGCATGTAAAAACTGCTTGTATGCGTTAAAATAATGGTTAATATGCAGATTGCATTTTCTTATGAGAGAATGATCCAAACCTGAATGTTATAGTGTAAATAGACTTACCTTTGTAAAATAAAGCAATTTTGCCTATAAGGACTCATTTGAACGCAATTGTCGTGAAGCATGTAAAAACTGCTTGTCTGCGTTAAAATAATGGTTAATATGCAGTTTGCATTTTCTTATGAGAGAATGATCCAAACCTGAATGTTATAGTGTAAGTAAACTTACCTTTGTAAAATAAAGCAATTTTGCTTATAAGGACTCATTTGCACGCAATTGTCGTGAAGCATGTAAAAACTGCTTGTCTGCGTTAAAATAATGGTTAATATGCAGTTTGCAATTTCTTATGAGAGAATGATCCAAACCTGAATGTTATAGTGAATGTAGACTTACCTTTGTGAAATAAAACAATTTTGCCTTTAAGGACTTATTTCCACCTAATTGTCGTAAAACATGTGAAAACTGCTTGTCTGCGTGAAAATGATAGTCAATATTCAGTTTGCATTTTCTTATGAGAGAATGATCCAAACCTGAATGTTATAGTGTAAATAGACTTACCCTCATGAAATAAAGCAATTTTGCCTATAAGGACTCATTTGCACGCAATTGTCGTGAAGCATGTAAAAACTGCTTGTCTGCGTTAAAATAATGGTTAATATGCAAGTTGCATTTTCTTATGAGAGAATGATCCAAACCTGAATGTTAAGTGAAAGTAGACTTACCTATGTGAAATAAAGCAATCTGCCTATTAGGACTCATTTGCACCTAATTGTCATAAAGCATGTAAATACTGCTTGTCTACGTGAAAATAATAGGAAATGATCAGTTTGCATTATCTTTTGAGAAAATGATCCAAACCTGAATGTTATAATATAAATAGACTTACCTTTGTAAAATAAAGCAATTTTGCCTATAAAGACTCATTTGCACCTAATTGTCGTAAAGCATGTAAAAACTGCTTGTCTGCGTTTAAATGATGGTTAATATGCAGTTTGCATTTTCTTATGAGAGAATGATCCAAACCTGAATGTTATAGTGTAAATAGACTTACCTTTGTAAAATAAAGCAATTTTGCCTATAAGGACTCATTTGCACGCAATTGTCGTGAAGCATGTAATAACTGCTTGTATGCGTTAAAATGATAGTAAATATGCAGTTTGCATTTTCTTATGAGAGAATGATCCAAACCTGAATGTTATAGTGTAAATAGACTTACCCTTATGAAATAAAGCAATTTTGCCTATAAGGACTCATTTGCACCTAATTGTCATAAAGCTTGTAAAAACTGCATGTATGCGTTAAAATAATGGTTAATATGCAGTTTGCATTTCTTATGAGAGAATGATCCAAACCTGAATGTTATAGTGTAAATAGACTTACCTTTGTAAAAAAAAGCAATTTTGCCTATAAGGACTCATTTGCACGCAATTGTCGTGAAGCATGTAAAAACTGCTTGTCTGCGTTAAAATAATGGTTAATATGCAGTTTGCATTTTCTTATGAGAGAATGATCCAAACCTGAATGTTATAGTGAAAGTAGACTTACCTTTGTGAAAAAAAACAATTTTGCTTTTAAGGACTTATTTGCACCTAATTGTCGTAAACCATGTAAAAACTGCTTGTGTGCGTGAAAATGATAGTAAATATGCAGTTTGCATTTTCCTATGAGAGAATGATCCAAACCTGAATGTTATAGTGAAAGTAGACTTACCTTTGTGAAAAAAAAGCAATTTTGCCTATAAGGACTCATTTGCACGCAATTGTCGTGAAGCATGTAAAAACTGCTTGTCTGCGTTAAAATAATGGTTAATATGCAGTTTGCATTTCTTATGAGAGAATGATCCAAACCTGAATGTTATAGTGTAAATAGACTTACCTTTGTAAAAAAAAGCAATTTTGCCTATAAGGACTCATTTGCACGCAATTGTCGTGAAGCATGTAAAAACTGCTTGTCTGCGTTAAAATAATGGTTAATATGCAGTTTGCATTTTCTTATGAGAGAATGATCCAAACCTGAATGTTATAGTGAAAGTAGACTTACCTTTGTGAAAAAAAACAATTTTGCTTTTAAGGACTTATTTGCACCTAATTGTCGTAAACCATGTAAAAACTGCTTGTGTGCGTGAAAATGATAGTAAATATGCAGTTTGCATTTTCCTATGAGAGAATGATCCAAACCTGAATGTTATAGTGTAAATAGACTTACCCTCATGAAATAAAGCAATTTTGCCTATAGGCACTCATTTGCATCTAATTGTCGTAAAGCATGTAAAAACTGCTTGTCTGCGTTAAAATAATGGTTAATATGCAGTTTGCATTTTCTTATGAGAGAATGATCCAAACCTGAATGTTATAGTGAAAGTAGACTTACCTTTGTGAAAAAAAACAATTTTGCTTTTAAGGACTTATTTGCACCTAATTGTCGTAAACCATGTAAAAACTGCTTGTCTGCGTGAAAATGATAGTAAATATGCAGTTTGCATTTTCTTATGAGAGAATGATCCAAACCTAAATGTTATAGTGTAAATAGACTTACCTTAGTAAAAAAAAGCAATTTTGCCTATAAGGACTCATTTGCACGCAATTGTCGTGAAGCATGTAAAAACTGCTTGTCTGCGTGAAAATAATAGTAAATATGCAGTTTGCATTTTCTTATGAGAGAATAATCCAAACCTGAATGTTATAGTGTAAGTAAACTTACCTTTGTGAAATAAAGCAATATTGCCTATAAGGACTCATTTGCCCCTAGTTGTCATAAAGCATGTAAAAACTGCTTGTATGCGTTAAAATAATGGTTAATATGCAGTTTGAATTTTCTTATGAGAGAATGATCCAAACCTGAATGTTATAGTGTAAATAGACTGACCTTTGTAAAATAAAGCAATTTTGCTTATAAGAACTCATTTGCACGCAATTGTCGTGAAGCATGTAAAAACTGCTTGTCTGCGTGAAAATGATAGTAAATATGCAGTTTGCATTTTCTTATGAGAGAATGATCCAAACCTGAATGTTATAGTGAAAATAGACTTACCTTTGTAAAATAACGCAATTTTGCCTATAAGGACTCATTTGCACGCAATTGTCGTGAAGCATGTAAAAACTGCTTGTCTGCGTTAAAATAATGGTTAATATGCAGTTTGCATTTTCTTATGAGAGAATGATCCAAACCTGAATGTTATAGTGTAAATAGACTTACCTTTGTAAAATAAAGCAATTTTGCCTATAAAGACTCATTTGCACGCAATTGTCGTGAAGCATGTAAAAACTGCTTGTCTGCGTGAAAATGATAGTAAATATGCAGTTTGCATTTTCTTATGAGAGAATAATCCAAACCTGAATGTTATAGTGTAAATAGACTTACCCTCATGAAATAAAGCAATTTTGCCTATAAGGACTCATTTGTCCCTAATTGTCATAAAGCATGTAAAAACTGCTAGTATGCGTTAAAATAATGGTTAATATGCAGTTTGCATTTTCTTATGAGAGAATGATCCAAACCTGAATGTTATAGTGAAAATAGACTTACTTTTGTAAAATAACGCAATTTTGCCTATAAGGACTCATTTGCACGCAATTGTTGTGAAGCATGTAAAAACTGCTTGTCTGCGTTAAAATAATGGTTAATATGCAGTTTGCATTTTCTTATGAGAGAATGATCCAAACCTGAATGTTATAGTGTAAGTAAACTTACCTTTGTGAAATAAAGCAATTTTGCCTATAAGGACTCATTTGCACCTAATTGTCGTAAAGCATGTAAAAACTGCTTGTCTGCTTTAAAATAATTGTTAATATGCAGTTTGCATTTTCTTATGAGAGAATAATCCAAACCTGAATGTTATAGTGTAAATAGACTAACCTTTATGAAATAAAGCAATTTTGCCTATAAGGACTCATTTGCACGCAATTGTCGTGAAGCATGTAAAAACTGCTTGTATGCGTTAAATAAGCGGTTAATATGCAGATTGCATTTTCTTTTCTTATGAGAGAATGATCCAAACCTGAATGTTATAGTGTAAATAGACTTACCTTTGTAAAATAAAGCAATTTTGCCTATAAAGACTCATTTGCACGCAATTGTCGTGAAGCATGTAAAAACTGCTTGTCTGCGTTAAAATAATGGTTAATATGCAGTTTGCATTTTCTTATGAGAGAATGATCCAAACCTGAATGATATAGTGTAAATAGACTTACCTTCATGAAATAAAGCAATTTTGCCTATAAGGACTCATATGCCTCTAATTGTCATTAAGCATGTAAAAACTGCTTTTCTGCGTGAAAATGATAGTAAATATGCAGTTTGCATTTTCTTATGAGAGAATAATCCAAACCTGAATGTTATAGTGTAAATAGACTTACTCTCATGAAATAAAGCAATTTTGCCTATAAAGACTCATTTGCACTTAATTGTCGTAAAGCATGTAAAAACTGCTTGTCTGCGTTTAAATAATTGTTAATATGCAGTTTGCATTTTCTTATGACAGAATGATCCAAACCTGAATGTTATAGTGTAAATAGACTTCCCTTCATGAAATAAAGCAATTTTGCCTATAAGGACTCATTTGTCCCTAATTGTCATAAAGCATGTAAAAACTGCTAGTATGCGTTAAAATAATGGTTAATATGCAGTTTGCATTTTCTTATGAGAGAATGATCCAAACCTGAATGTTATAGTGAAAATAGACTTACTTTTGTAAAATAACGCAATTTTGCCTATAAGGACTCATTTGCACGCAATTGTTGTGAAGCATGTAAAAACTGCTTGTCTGCGTTAAAATAATGGTTAATATGCAGTTTGCATTTTCTTATGAGAGAATGATCCAAACCTGAATGTTATAGTGTAAGTAAACTTACCTTTGTGAAATAAAGCAATTTTGCCTATAAGGACTCATTTGCACCTAATTGTCGTAAAGCATGTAAAAACTGCTTGTCTGCTTTAAAATAATGGTTAATATGCAGTTTGCATTTTCTTATGAGAGAATAATCCAAACCTGAATGTTATAGTGTAAATAGACTAACCTTTATGAAATAAAGCAATTTTGCCTATAAGGACTCATTTGCACGCAATTGTCGTGAAGCATGTAAAAACTGCTTGTATGCGTTAAATAAATGGTTAATATGCAGATTGCATTTTCTTTTCTTATGAGAGAATGATCCAAACCTAAATGTTATAGTGTAAATAGACTTACCTTTGTAAAATAAAGCAATTTTGCCTATAAAGACTCATTTGCACGCAATTGTCGTGAAGCATGTAAAAACTGCTTGTCTGCGTTAAAATAATGGTTAATATGCAGTTTGCATTTTCTTATGAGAGAATGATCCAAACCTGAATGATATAGTGTAAATAGACTTACCTTCATGAAATAAAGCAATTTTGCCTATAAGGACTCATATGCCTCTAATTGTCATTAAGCATGTAAAAACTGCTTGTATGCGTTAAAATAATGGTTAATATGCAGATTGCATTTTCTTATGAGAGAATGATCCAAACCTGAATGTTATAGTGTAAACAGACTTACCTTTGTAAAATAAAGCTATTTTGCCTATAAAGACTCATTTGCACGCAATTGTCGTGAAGCATGTAAAAACTGCTTGTCTGCGTGAAAATGATAGTAAATATGCAGTTTGCATTTTCTTATGAGAGAATGATCCAAACCTGAATGTTATAGTGAAAGTAGACTTACCTTTGTGAAAAAAAACAATTTTGCTTTTAAGGACTTATTTGCACCTAATTGTCGTAAACCATGTAAAAACTGCTAGTCTGCGTGAAAATGATAGTAAATATGCAGTTTGCATTTTCTTATGAGAGAATGATCCAAACCTGAATGTTATAGTGTAAATAGACTTACCTTCATGAAATAAAGCAATTTTGCCTATAAGGACTCATTTGCCCCTAATTGACATAAAGCATGTAAAAACTGCTTGTATGCGTTAAAATAATGGTTAATATGCAGTTTGCATTTTCTTATGAGAGAATGATCCAAACCTGAATGTTATAGTGAAAATAGACTTACCTTTGTAAAATAACGCAATTTTGCCTATAAGGACTCATTTGCACGCAATTGTCGTGAAGCATGTAAAAACTGCTTGTCTGCGTTAAAATAATGGTTAATATGCAGTTTGCATTTTCTTATGAGAGAATGATCCAAACCTGAATGTTATAGTGTAAGTAAACTTACCTTTGTGAAATAAAGCAATTTTGCCTATAAGGACTCATTTGCACCTAATTGTCGTAAAGCATGTAAAAACTGCTTGTCTGCGTTAAAATAATGGTTAATATGCAGTTTGCATTTTCTTATGAGAAAAAATCCAAACCTGAATGTCATAGTGTAAATAGACTAACCTTCATGAAATAAAGCAATTTTGCTTATAAGGACCCATTTAACCCTAATTGTCATAAAGCATGTAAAAACTCCTTGTATGCGTTAAAATGATAGTAAATATGCAGTTTGCATTTTCTTATGAGAGAATGATCCAAACCTAAATGTTATAGTGTAAATAGACTAACCCTCATGAAATAAAGCAATTTTGCCTATAAGGACTCATTTGCACCTAATTGTCATAAAGCTTGTAAAAACTGCCTGTATGCGTTAAAATAATAGTTAATATGCAGTTTGCATTTTCTTATGAGAGAATGATCCAAACCTGAATGTTATAGTTTAAGTAAACTTACCTTTGTAAAATAAAGCAATTTTGCTTATAAGGACTCATTAGCACCTAAATGTCGTAAAGCATGTAAAAACTGCTTGTCTGCGTTAAAATAATGGTTAATATGCAGTTTGCATTTTCTTATGAGAGAATGATCCAAACCTGAATGTTATAGTGTAAATGGACTTACCTTCATGAAATAAAGCAATTTTGCCTTTAAGGACTTTTTTGCCCTTAATTGTCATAAAGCATGTAAAAACTGCTTGTATGCGTTAAAATAATGGTTAGTATGCAGTTTGCATTTTCTTATGAGAGAATGATCCAAACCTGAATGTTATAGTGTAAATAGACTTACCTTTGTAAAATAAAGCAATTTTGCCTATAAGGACTCATAGCACGCAATTGTCGTGAAGCATGTAAAAACTGCTTGTCTGCGTGAAAATGATAGTAAATATGCAGTTTGCATTTTCTTATGAGAGAATAATCCAAACCTGAATGTTATAGTGTAAATAGACTTACCTTTGTAAAATAAAGCAATTTTGCCTATAAGGACTCATTTGCACCTAATTGTCGTAAAGCATGTAAAAACTGCTTGTCTGCGTATAAATAATGGTTAATATGCAGTTTGCATTTTCTTATGACAGAATGATCCAAACCTAAATGTTATAGTGTAAATAGACTTACCTTTCATGAAATAAAGCAATTTTGCCTATAAGGACTCATTTGCACGCAATTGTCGTGAAGCATGTAAAAACTGCTTGTCTGCGTTAAAATAATGGTTAATATGCAGTTTGCATTTTCTTATGAGAGAATGATCCAAACCTGAATGTTATAGTGTAACTAAACTTACCTTTGTGAAATAAAGAACTTTTGCCTATAAGGACTCATTTGCCTCGAATTGTCGTAAAGCATGTAAAAACTGCTTGTCTGCTTTAAAATAATGGTTAATATGCAGTTTGCATTTTCTTATGAGAGAATAATCCAAACCTGAATGTTATAGTGTAAATAGACTAACCTTTATGAAATAAAGCAATTTTGCCTATAAGGACCCATTTGCCCCTAATTGTCATAAAGCATGTAAAAACTTCTTGTATGCGTTAAAATGATAGAAAATATGCAGTTTGCATTTTCTTATGAGAGAATGATCCAAACCTAAATGTTATAGTGTAAATAGACTAACCCTCATGAAATAAGGCAATTTTGCCTATAAGGACTCATTTGCACGTAATTGTCATAAAGCTTGTAAAAACTGCCTGTATGCGTTAAAATAATAGTTAATATGCAGTTTGCATTTTCTTATGAGAGAATGATCCAAACCTGAATGTTATAGTTTAAGTAAACTTACCTTTGTAAAATAAAGCAATTTTGCCTATAAGGACTCATTAGCACCTAAATGTCGTAAAGCATGTAAAAACTGCTTGTCTGCGTTAAAATAATGGTTAATATGCAGTTTGCATTTTCTTATGAGAGAATGATCCAAACCTGAATGTTATAGTGTAAATAGACTTACCTTCATGAAATAAAGCAATTTTGCCTATAAGGACTTTTTTGCCCCTAATTGTCATAAAGCATGTAAAAACTGCTTGTATGCGTTAAAATAATGGTTAATATGCAGTTTGCATTTTCTTATGGGAGAATGATCCAAACCTGAATGTTATAGTGTAAATAGACTTACCTTTGTGAAATAAAGCAATTTTGCCTATAAGGACTCATTTGCACCTAATTGTCGTAAAGCATGTAAAAACTGCTTGTCTGCGTTAAAATAATGGTTAATATGCAGTTTGCATTTTCTTATGAGAAAAAATCCAAACCTGAATGTCATAGTGTAAATAGACTAACCTTCATGAAATAAAGCAATTTTGCTTATAAGGACCCATTTGACCCTAATTGTCATAAAGCATGTAAAAACTGCTTGTATGCGTTAAAATGATAGTAATTATGCAGTTTGCATTTTCTTATGAGAGAATGATCCAAACCTAAATGTTATAGTGTAAATAGACTAACCCTCATGAAATAAAGCAATTTTGCCTATAAGGACTCATTTGCACCTAATTGTCATAAAGCTTGTAAAAACTGCCTGTATGCGTTAAAATAATAGTTAATATGCAGTTTGCATTTTCTTATGAGAGAATGATTTAAACCTGAATGTTATAGTTTAAGTAAACTTACCTTTGTAAAATAAAGCAATTTTGCCTATAAGGACTCATTAGCACCTAAATGTCGTAAAGCATGTAAAAACTGCTTGTCTGCGTTAAAATAATGGTTAATATGCAGTTTGCATTTTCTTATGAGAGAATGATCCAAACCTGAATGTTATAGTGTAAATGGACTTACCTTCATGAAATAAAGCAATTTTGCCTTTAAGGACTTTTTTGCCCCTAATTGTCATAAAGCATGTAAAAACTGCTTGTATGCGTTAAAATAATGGTTAATATGCAGTTTGCATTTTCTTATGAGAGAATGATCCAAACCTGAATGTTATAGTGTAAATAGACTTACCTTTGTAAAATAAAGCAATTTTGCCTATAAGGACTCATAGCACGCAATTGTCGTGAAGCATGTAAAAACTGCTTGTCTGCGTGAAAATGATAGTAAATATGCAGTTTGCATTTTCTTATGAGAGAATAATCCAAACCTGAATGTTATAGTGTAAATAGACTTACCTTTGTAAAATAAAGCAATTTTGCCTATAAAGACTCATTTGCACCTAATTGTCGTAAAGCATGTAAAAACTGCTTGTCTGCGTTTAAATAATGGTTAATATGCAGTTTGCATTTTCTTATGACAGAATGATCCAAACCTAAATGTTATAGTGTAAATAGACTTACCTTTCATGAAATAAAGCAATTTTGCCTATAAGGACTCATTTGCCCCTAATTGTCATTAAGCATGTAAAAACTGCTTGTATGCGTTAAAATAATGGTTAATATGCAGATTGCATTTTCTTATGAGAGAATGATCCAAACCTGAACGTTATAGTGTAAATAGACTTACCTTTGTAAAATAAAGCAATTTTGCCTATAAGGACTCATTTGCACGCAATTGTCGTGAAGCATGTAAAAACTGCTTGTCTGCGTTAAAATAATGGTTAATATGCAGTTTGCATTTTCTTATGAGAGAATGATCCAAACCTGAATGTTATAGTGTAACTAAACTTACCTTTGTGAAATAAAGAAATTTTGCCTATAAGGACTCATTTGCCTCGAATTGTCGTAAAGCATGTAAAAACTGCTTGTCTGCTTTAAAATAATGGTTAATATGCAGTTTGCATTTTCTTATGAGAGAATAATCCAAACCTGAATGTTATAGTGTAAATAGACTAACCTTTATGAAATAAAGCAATTTTGCCTATAAGGACCCATTTGCCCCTAATTGTCATAAAGCATGTAAAAACTTCTTGTATGCGTTAAAATGATAGAAAATATGCAGTTTGCATTTTCTTATGAGAGAATGATCCAAACCTAAATGTTATAGTGTAAATAGACTAACCCTCATGAAATAAAGCAATTTTGCCTATAAGGACTCATTTGCACCTAATTGTCATAAAGCTTGTAAAAACTGCCTGTATGCGTTAAAATAATAGTTAATATGCAGTTTGCATTTTCTTATGAGAGAATGATCCAAACCTGAATGTTATAGTTTAAGTAAACTTACCTTTGTAAAATAAAGCAATTTTGCCTATAAGGACTCATTAGCACCTAAATGTCGTAAAGCATGTAAAAACTGCTTGTCTGCGTTAAAATAATGGTTAATATGCAGTTTGCATTTTCTTATGAGAGAATGATCCAAACCTGAATGTTATAGTGTAAATAGACTTACCTTCATGAAATAAAGCAATTTTGCCTATAAGGACTTTTTTGCCCCTAATTGTCATAAAGCATGTAAAGACTGCTTGTATGCGTTAAAATAATGGTTAATATGCAGTTTGCATTTTCTTATGGGAGAATGATCCAAACCTGAATGTTATAGTGTAAATAGACTTACCTTTCTAAAATAAAGCAATTTTGCCTATAAGGACTCATAGCACGCAATTGTCGTGAAGCATGTAAAAACTGCTTGTCTGCGTGAAAATGATAGTAAATATGCAGTTTGCATTTTCTTATAAGAGAATAATCCAAACCTGAATGTTATAGTGTAAATAGACTTACCCTCATGAAATAAAGCAATTTTGCCTATAAAGTCTCATTTGCACCTAATTGTCGTAAAGCATGTAAAAACTGCTTGTCTGCGTTTAAATAATGGTTAATATGCAGTTTGCATTTTCTTATGACAGAATGATCCAAACCTGAATGTTATAGTGTAAATAGACTTACCTTTCATGAAATAAAGCAATTTTGCCTATAAGGACTCATTTGCCCCTAATTGTCATTAAGCATGTAAAAACTGCTTGTATGCGTTATAATAATGGTTAATATGCAGATTGCATTTTCTTATGAGAGAATGATCCAAACCTGAATGTTATAGTGTAAGTAAACTTACCTTTGTGAAATAAAGCAATTTTGCCTATAAGGACTCATTTGCACCTAATTGTCATAAAGCATGTAAAAACTGCTTGTATGCGTTAAAATAATGGTTAATATGCAGTTTGCTTTCTTATGAGAGAATGATCCAAACCTGAATGTTATAGTGTAAATAGACTTACCATTGTAAAAAAAAGCAATTTTGCCTATAAGGACTCATTTGCACCTAATTGTCATAAAGCTTGTAAAAACTGCTTGTATGCGTTAAAATAATGGTTAATATGCAGTTTGCATTTCTTATGAGAGAATGATCCAAACCTGAATGTTATAGTGTAAATAGACTTACCCTTATGAAATAAAGCAATTTTGCCTATAAGGACTCATTTGCACGCAATTGTCGTGAAGCATGTAAAAACTGCTTGTCTGCGTTAAAATAATGGTTAATATGCAGTTTGCATTTTCTTATGAGAGAATGATCCAAACCTGAATGTTATAGTGTAAGTAAACTTACCTTTGTAAAATAAAGCAATTTTGCCTATAAGGACTCATTTGCACCTAATTGTCATAAAGCATGTAAAAACTGCTTGTCTGCGTGAAAATGATAGTAAATATGCAGTTTGCATTTTCTTATGAGAGAATAATCCAAACCTGAATGTTATAGTGTAAATAGACTTACCCTCATGAAATAAAGCAATTTTGCCTATAAAGACTCATTTGCACTTAATTGTCGTAAAGCATGTAAAAACTGCTTGTCTGCGTTTAAATAATGGTTAATATGCAGTTTGCATTTTCTTATGAGAGAATGATCCAAACCTGAATGGTATAGTGTAAATAGACTTACCCTTATGAAATAAAGCAATTTTGCCTATAAGGACTCATTTGCACCTAATTGTCATAAAGCATGTAAAAACTGCTTGTATGCGTTAAAATAATGGTTAATATGCAGTCTGCATTTTCTTATGAGAGAATGATCCAAACCTGAATGTTATAGTGTAAATAGACTTACCCTTATGAAATAAAGCAATTTTGCCTATAAGGACTCATTTGCACGCAATTGTCGTGAAGCATGTAAAAACTGCTTGTCTGCGTTAAAATAATGGTTAATATGCAGTTTGCATTTTCTTATGAGAGAATGATCCAAACCTGAATGTTATAGTGTAAGTAAACTAACCTTTGTGAAATAAATAATTTTGCCTATAAGGACTCATTTGCACCTAATTGTCATAAAGCATGTAAAAACTGCTTGTCTGCGTGAAAATGATAGTAAATATGCAGTTTGCATTTTCTTATGAGAGAATAATCCAAACCTGAATGTTATAGTGTAAATAGACTTACCCTCATGAAATAAAGCAATTTTGCCTATAAAGACTCATTTGCACTTAATTGTCGTAAAGCATGTAAAAACTGCTTGTCTGCGTTTAAATAATGGTTAATATGCAGTTTGCATTTTCTTATGAGAGAATGATCCAAACCTGAATGTTATAGTGTAAATAGACTTACCCTTATGAAATAAAGCAATTTTGCCTATAAGGACTCATTTGCACCTAATTGTCATAAAGCATGTAAAAACTGCTTGTATGCGTTAAAATAATGGTTAATATGCAGTTTGCATTTTCTTATGAGAGAATGATCCAAACCTGAATGTTATAGTGAAATAGATTTACCTTTGTAAAATAAAGCAATTTTGTCTATAAGGACTCATTTGCACGCAATAGTCGTAAAGCATGTAAAAACTGCTTGTCTCCGTTTAAATGATGGTTAATATGCAGTTTGCATTTTCTTATGAGAGAATGATCCAAACCTGAATGTTATAGTGTAAATAGACTTACCCTTATGAAATAAAGCAATTTTGCCTATAAGGACTCATTTGCACCTAATTGTCATAAAGCATGTAAAAACTGCTTGTATGCGTTAAAATAATGGTTAATATGCAGTTTGCATTTCTTATGAGAGAATGATCCAAACCTGAATGTTATAGTGTAAATAGACTTACCTTTGTAAAAAAAAGCAATTTTGCCTATAAGGACTTATTTGCACGCAATTGTCGTGAAGCATGTAAAAACTGCTTGTATGCGTTAAATAAATGGTTAATATGCAGATTGCATTTTCTTATGAGAGAATGATCCAAACCTGAATGTTATAGTGTAAATAGACTTACCTTTGTAAAATAAAGCAATTTTGCCTATAAGGACTCATTTGCACGCAATTGTCGTGAAGCATGTAAAAACTGCTTGTCTGCGTTAAAATAATGGTTAATATGCAGTTTGCATTTTCTTATGAGAGAATGATCCAAACCTGAATGATATAGTGTAAATAGACTTACCTTCATGAAATAAAGCAATTTTGCCTATAAGGACTCATATGCCTCTAATTGTCATTAAGCATGTAAAAACTGCTTGTATGCGTTAAAATAATGGTTAATATGCAGATTGCATTTTCTTATGAGAGAATGATCCAAACCTGAACGTTATAGTGTAAATAGACTTACCTTTGTAAAATAAAGCAATTTTGCCTATAAGGACTCATTTGCACGCAATTGTCGTGAAGCATGTAAAAACTGCTTGTCTGCGTTAAAATAATGGTTAATATGCAGTTTGCATTTTCTTATGAGAGAATGATCCAAACCTGAATGTTATAGTGTAACTAAACTTACCTTTGTGAAATAAAGAAATTTTGCCTATAAGGACTCATTTGCCTCGAATTGTCGTAAAGCATGTAAAAACTGCTTGTCTGCTTTAAAATAATGGTTAATATGCAGTTTGCATTTTCTTATGAGAGAATAATCCAAACCTGAATGTTATAGTGTAAATAGACTAACCTTTATGAAATAAAGCAATTTTGCCTATAAGGACCCATTTGCCCCTAATTGTCATAAAGCATGTAAAAACTTCTTGTATGCGTTAAAATGATAGAAAATATGCAGTTTGCATTTTCTTATGAGAGAATGATCCAAACCTAAATGTTATAGTGTAAATAGACTAACCCTCATGAAATAAAGCAATTTTGCCTATAAGGACTCATTTGCACCTAATTGTCATAAAGCTTGTAAAAACTGCCTGTATGCGTTAAAATAATAGTTAATATGCAGTTTGCATTTTCTTATGAGAGAATGATCCAAACCTGAATGTTATAGTTTAAGTAAACTTACCTTTGTAAAATAAAGCAATTTTGCCTATAAGGACTCATTAGCACCTAAATGTCGTAAAGCATGTAAAAACTGCTTGTCTGCGTTAAAATAATGGTTAATATGCAGTTTGCATTTTCTTATGAGAGAATGATCCAAACCTGAATGTTATAGTGTAAATAGACTTACCTTCATGAAATAAAGCAATTTTGCCTATAAGGACTTTTTTGCCCCTAATTGTCATAAAGCATGTAAAAACTGCTTGTATGCGTTAAAATAATGGTTAATATGCAGTTTGCATTTTCTTATGGGAGAATGATCCAAACCTGAATGTTATAGTGTAAATAGACTTACCTTTGTAAAATAAAGCAATTTTGCCTATAAGGACTCATAGCACGCAATTGTCGTGAAGCATGTAAAAACTGCTTGTCTGCGTGAAAATGATAGTAAATATGCAGTTTGCATTTTCTTATAAGAGAATAATCCAAACCTGAATGTTATAGTGTAAATAGACTTACCCTCATGAAATAAAGCAATTTTGCCTATAAAGTCTCATTTGCACCTAATTGTCGTAAAGCATGTAAAAACTGCTTGTCTGCGTTTAAATAATGGTTAATATGCAGTTTGCATTTTCTTATGACAGAATGATCCAAACCTGAATGTTATAGTGTAAATAGACTTACCTTTCATGAAATAAAGCAATTTTGCCTATAAGGACTCATTTGCCCCTAATTGTCATTAAGCATGTAAAAACTGCTTGTATGCGTTAAAATAATGGTTAATATGCAGATTGCATTTTCTTATGAGAGAATGATCCAAACCTGAATGTTATAGTGTAAATAGACTTACCTTTGTAAAATAAAGCAATTTTGCCTATAAGGACTCATTTGCACGCAATTGTCGTGAAGCATGTAAAAACTGCTTGTCTGCGTTAAAATAATGGTTAATATGCAGTTTGCATTTTCTTATGAGAGAATGATCCAAACCTGAATGTTATAGTGTAAGTAAACTTACCTTTGTGAAATAAAGCAATTTTGCCTATAAGGACTCATTTGCACCTAATTGTCATAAAGCATGTAAAAACTGCTTGTATGCGTTAAAATAATGGTTAATATGCAGTTTGCTTTCTTATGAGAGAATGATCCAAACCTGAATGTTATAGTGTAAATAGACTTACCATTGTAAAAAAAAGCAATTTTGCCTATAAGGACTCATTTGCACCTAATTGTCATAAAGCTTGTAAAAACTGCTTGTATGCGTTAAAATAATGGTTAATATGCAGTTTGCATTTCTTATGAGAGAATGATCCAAACCTGAATGTTATAGTGTAAATAGACTTACCCTTATGAAATAAAGCAATTTTGCCTATAAGGACTCATTTGCACGCAATTGTCGTAAAGCATGTAAAAACTGCTTGTCTGCGTTAAAATAATGGTTAATATGCAGTTTGCATTTTCTTATGAGAGAATGATCCAAACCTGAATGTTATAGTGTAAGTAAACTTACCTTTGTGAAATAAAGCAATTTTGCCTATAAGGACTCATTTGCACCTAATTGTCATAAAGCATGTAAAAACTGCTTGTCTGCGTGAAAATGATAGTAAATATGCAGTTTGCATTTTCTTATGAGAGAATAATCCAAACCTGAATGTTATAGTGTAAATAGACTTACCCTCATGAAATAAAGCAATTTTGCCTATAAAGACTCATTTGCACTTAATTGTCGTAAAGCATGTAAAAACTGCTTGTCTGCGTTTAAATAATGGTTAATATGCAGTTTGCATTTTCTTATGAGAGAATGATCCAAACCTGAATGTTATAGTGTAAATAGACTTACCCTTATGAAATAAAGCAATTTTGCCTATAAGGACTCATTTGCACCTAATTGTCATAAAGCATGTAAAAACTGCTTGTATGCGTTAAAATAATGGTTAATATGCAGTTTGCATTTTCTTATGAGAGAATGATCCAAACCTGAATGTTATAGTGTAAATAGACTTACCCTTATGAAATAAAGCAATTTTGCCTATAAGGACTCATTTGCACGCAATTGTCGTGAAGCATGTAAAAACTGCTTGTCTGCGTTAAAATAATGGTTAATATGCAGTTTGCATTTTCTTATGAGAGAATGATCCAAACCTGAATGTTATAGTGTAAGTAAACTAACCTTTGTGAAATAAAGCAATTTTGCCTATAAGGACTCATTTGCACCTAATTGTCGTAAAGCATGTAAAAACTGCTTGTCTGCTTTAAAATAATGGTTAATATGCAGTTTGCATTTTCTTATGAGAGAATAATCCAAACCTGAATGTTATAGTGTAAATAGACTAACCTTTATGAAATAAAGCAATTTTGCCTATAAGGACTCATTTGCACGCAATTGTCGTGAAGCATGTAAAAACTGCTTGTATGCGTTAAATAAACGGTTAATATGCAGATTGCATTTTCTTTTCTTATGAGAGAATGATCCAAACCTGAATGTTATAGTGTAAATAGACTTACCTTTGTAAAATAAAGCAATTTTGCCTATAAAGACTCATTTGCACGCAATTGTCGTGAAGCATGTAAAAACTGCTTGTCTGCGTTAAAATAATGGTTAATATGCAGTTTGCATTTTCTTATGAGAGAATGATCCAAACCTGAATGATATAGTGTAAATAGACTTACCTTCATGAAATAAAGCAATTTTGCCTATAAGGACTCATATGCCTCTAATTGTCATTAAGCATGTAAAAACTGCTTGTCTGCGTGAAAATGATAGTAAATATGCAGTTTGCATTTTCTTATGAGAGAATAATCCAAACCTGAATGTTATAGTGTAAATAGACTTACTCTCATGAAATAAAGCAATTTTGCCTATAAAGACTCATTTGCACTTAATTGTCGTAAAGCATGTAAAAACTGCTTGTCTGCGTTTAAATAATGGTTAATATGCAGTTTGCATTTTCTTATGACAGAATGATCCAAACCTGAATGTTATAGTGTAAATAGACTTCCCTTCATGAAATAAAGCAATTTTGCCTATAAGGACTCATTTGTCCCTAATTGTCATAAAGCATGTAAAAACTGCTAGTATGCGTTAAAATAATGGTTAATATGCAGTTTGCATTTTCTTATGAGAGAATGATCCAAACCTGAATGTTATAGTGAAAATAGACTTACTTTTGTAAAATAACGCAATTTTGCCTATAAGGACTCATTTGCACGCAATTGTTGTGAAGCATGTAAAAACTGCTTGTCTGCGTTAAAATAATGGTTAATATGCAGTTTGCATTTTCTTATGAGAGAATGATCCAAACCTGAATGTTATAGTGTAAGTAAACTTACCTTTGTGAAATAAAGCAATTTTGCCTATAAGGACTCATTTGCACCTAATTGTCGTAAAGCATGTAAAAACTGCTTGTCTGCTTTAAAATAATGGTTAATATGCAGTTTGCATTTTCTTATGAGAGAATAATCCAAACCTGAATGTTATAGTGTAAATAGACTAACCTTTATGAAATAAAGCAATTTTGCCTATAAGGACTCATTTGCACGCAATTGTCGTGAAGCATGTAAAAACTGCTTGTATGCGTTAAATAAATGGTTAATATGCAGATTGCATTTTCTTTTCTTATGAGAGAATGATCCAAACCTAAATGTTATAGTGTAAATAGACTTACCTTTGTAAAATAAAGCAATTTTGCCTATAAAGACTCATTTGCACGCAATTGTCGTGAAGCATGTAAAAAAACTGCTTGTCTGCGTTAAAATAATGGTTAATATGCAGTTTGCATTTTCTTATGAGAGAATGATCCAAACCTGAATGATATAGTGTAAATAGACTTACCTTCATGAAATAAAGCAATTTTGCCTATAAGGACTCATATGCCTCTAATTGTCATTAAGCATGTAAAAACTGCTTGTATGCGTTAAAATAATGGTTAATATGCAGATTGCATTTTCTTATGAGAGAATGATCCAAACCTGAATGTTATAGTGTAAATAGACTTACCTTTGTAAAATAAAGCTATTTTGCCTATAAAGACTCATTTGCACGCAATTGTCGTGAAGCATGTAAAAACTGCTTGTCTGCGTGAAAATGATAGTAAATATGCAGTTTGCATTTTCTTATGAGAGAATGATCCAAACCTGAATGTTATAGTGAAAGTAGACTTACCTTTGTGAAAAAAAACAATTTTGCTTTTAAGGACTTATTTGCACCTAATTGTCGTAAACCATGTAAAAACTGCTAGTCTGCGTGAAAATGATAGTAAATATGCAGTTTGCATTTTCTTATGAGAGAATGATCCAAACCTGAATGTTATAGTGTAAATAGACTTACCTTCATGAAATAAAGCAATTTTGCCTATAAGGACTCATTTGCCCCTAATTGACATAAAGCATGTAAAAACTGCTTGTATGCGTTAAAATAATGGTTAATATGCAGTTTGCATTTTCTTATGAGAGAATGATCCAAACCTGAATGTTATAGTGAAAATAGACTTACCTTTGTAAAATAACGCAATTTTGCCTATAAGGACTCATTTGCACGCAATTGTCGTGAAGCATGTAAAAACTGCTTGTCTGCGTTAAAATAATGGTTAATATGCAGTTTGCATTTTCTTATGAGAGAATGATCCAAACCTGAATGTTATAGTGTAACTAAACTTACCTTTGTGAAATAAAGAATTTTTGCCTATAAGGACTCATTTGCCTCGAATTGTCGTAAAGCATGTAAAAACTGCTTGTCTGCTTTAAAATAATGGTTAATATGCAGTTTGCATTTTCTTATGAGAGAATAATCCAAACCTGAATGTTATAGTCTAAATAGACTAACCTTTATGAAATAAAGCAATTTTGCCTATAAGGACCCATTTGCCCCTAATTGTCATAAAGCATGTAAAAACTTCTTGTATGCGTTAAAATGATAGAAAATATGCAGTTTGCATTTTCTTATGAGAGAATGATCCAAACCTAAATGTTATAGTGTAAATAGACTAACCCTCATGAAATAAGGCAATTTTGCCTATAAGGACTCATTTGCACCTAATTGTCATAAAGCTTGTAAAAACTGCCTGTATGCGTTAAAATAATAGTTAATATGCAGTTTGCATTTTCTTATGAGAGAATGATCCAAACCTGAATGTTATAGTTTAAGTAAACTTACCTTTGTAAAATAAAGCAATTTTGCCTATAAGGACTCATTAGCACCTAAATGTCGTAAAGCATGTAAAAACTGCTTGTCTGCGTTAAAATAATGGTTAATATGCAGTTTGCATTTTCTTATGAGAGAATGATCCAAACCTGAATGTTATAGTGTAAATAGACTTACCTTCATGAAATAAAGCAATTTTGCCTATAAGGACTTTTTTGCCCCTAATTGTCATAAAGCATGTAAAAACTGCTTGTATGCGTTAAAATAATGGTTAATATGCAGTTTGCATTTTCTTATGGGAGAATGATCCAAACCTGAATGTTATAGTGTAAATAGACTTACCTTTGTGAAATAAAGCAATTTTGCCTATAAGGACTCATTTGCACCTAATTGTCGTAAAGCATGTAAAAACTGCTTGTCTGCGTTAAAATAATGGTTAATATGCAGTTTGCATTTTCTTATGAGAAAAAATCCAAACCTGAATGTCATAGTGTAAATAGACAAACCTTCATGAAATAAAGCAATTTTGCTTATAAGGACCCATTTGACCCTAATTGTCATAAAGCATGTAAAAACTGCTTGTATGCGTTAAAATGATAGTAATTATGCAGTTTGCATTTTCTTATGAGAGAATGATCCAAACCTAAATGTTATAGTGTAAATAGACTAACCCTCATGAAATAAAGCAATTTTGCCTATAAGGACTCATTTGCACCTAATTGTCATAAAGCTTGTAAAAACTGCCTGTATGCGTTAAAATAATAGTTAATATGCAGTTTGCATTTTCTTATGAGAGAATGATTTAAACCTGAATGTTATAGTTTAAGTAAACTTACCTTTGTAAAATAAAGCAATTTTGCCTATAAGGACTCATTAGCACCTAAATGTCGTAAAGCATGTAAAAACTGCTTGTCTGCGTTAAAATAATGGTTAATATGCAGTTTGCATTTTCTTATGAGAGAATGATCCAAACCTGAATGTTATAGTGTAAATGGACTTACCTTCATGAAATAAAGCAATTTTGCCTTTAAGGACTTTTTTGCCCCTAATTGTCATAAAGCATGTAAAAACTGCTTGTATGCGTTAAAATAATGGTTAATATGCAGTTTGCATTTTCTTATGAGAGAATGATCCAAACCTGAATGTTATAGTGTAAATAGACTTACCTTTGTAAAATAAAGCAATTTTGCCTATAAGGACTCATAGCACGCAATTGTCGTGAAGCATGTAAAAACTGCTTGTCTGCGTGAAAATGATAGTAAATATGCAGTTTGCATTTTCTTATGAGAGAATAATCCAAACCTGAATGTTATAGTGTAAATAGACTTACCTTTGTAAAATAAAGCAATTTTGCCTATAAAGACTCATTTGCACCTAATTGTCGTAAAGCATGTAAAAACTGCTTGTCTGCGTTTAAATAATGGTTAATATGCAGTTTGCATTTTCTTATGACAGAATGATCCAAACCTAAATGTTATAGTGTAAATAGACTTACCTTTCATGAAATAAAGCAATTTTGCCTATAAGGACTCATTTGCCCCTAATTGTCATTAAGCATGTAAAAACTGCTTGTATGCGTTAAAATAATGGTTAATATGCAGATTGCATTTTCTTATGAGAGAATGATCCAAACCTGAACGTTATAGTGTAAATAGACTTACCTTTGTAGAATAAAGCAATTTTGCCTATAAGGACTCATTTGCACGCAATTGTCGTGAAGCATGTAAAAACTGCTTGTCTGCGTTAAAATAATGGTTAATATGCAGTTTGCATTTTCTTATGAGAGAATGATCCAAACCTGAATGTTATAGTGTAACTAAACTTACCTTTGTGAAATAAAGAAATTTTGCCTATAAGGACTCATTTGCCTCGAATTGTCGTAAAGCATGTAAAAACTGCTTGTCTGCTTTAAAATAATGGTTAATATGCAGTTTGCATTTTCTTATGAGAGAATAATCCAAACCTGAATGTTATAGTGTAAATAGACTAACCTTTATGAAATAAAGCAATTTTGCCTATAAGGACCCATTTGCCCCTAATTGTCATAAAGCATGTAAAAACTTCTTGTATGCGTTAAAATGATAGAAAATATGCAGTTTGCATTTTCTTATGAGAGAATGATCCAAACCTAAATGTTATAGTGTAAATAGACTAACCCTCATGAAATAAAGCAATTTTGCCTATAAGGACTCATTTGCACCTAATTGTCATAAAGCTTGTAAAAACTGCCTGTATGCGTTAAAATAATAGTTAATATGCAGTTTGCATTTTCTTATGAGAGAATGATCCAAACCTGAATGTTATAGTTTAAGTAAACTTACCTTTGTAAAATAAAGCAATTTTGCCTATAAGGACTCATTAGCACCTAAATGTCGTAAAGCATGTAAAAACTGCTTGTCTGCGTTAAAATAATGGTTAATATGCAGTTTGCATTTTCTTATGAGAGAATGATCCAAACCTGAATGTTATAGTGTAAATAGACTTACCTTCATGAAATAAAGCAATTTTGCCTATAAGGACTTTTTTGCCCCTAATTGTCATAAAGCATGTAAAGACTGCTTGTATGCGTTAAAATAATGGTTAATATGCAGTTTGCATTTTCTTATGGGAGAATGATCCAAACCTGAATGTTATAGTGTAAATAGACTTACCTTTCTAAAATAAAGCAATTTTGCCTATAAGGACTCATAGCACGCAATTGTCGTGAAGCATGTAAAAACTGCTTGTCTGCGTGAAAATGATAGTAAATATGCAGTTTGCATTTTCTTATAAGAGAATAATCCAAACCTGAATGTTATAGTGTAAATAGACTTACCCTCATGAAATAAGGCAATTTTGCCTATAAAGTCTCATTTGCACCTAATTGTCGTAAAGCATGTAAAAACTGCTTGTCTGCGTTTAAATAATGGTTAATATGCAGTTTGCATTTTCTTATGACAGAATGATCCAAACCTGAATGTTATAGTGTAAATAGACTTACCTTTCATGAAATAAAGCAATTTTGCCTATAAGGACTCATTTGCCCCTAATTGTCATTAAGCATGTAAAAACTGCTTGTATGCGTTAAAATAATGGTTAATATGCAGATTGCATTTTCTTATGAGAGAATGATCCAAACCTGAATGTTATAGTGTAAATAGACTTACCTTTGTAAAATAAAGCAATTTTGCCTATAAGGACTCATTTGCACGCAATTGTCGTGAAGCATGTAAAAACTGCTTGTCTGCGTTAAAATAATGGTTAATATGCAGTTTGCATTTTCTTATGAGAGAATGATCCAAACCTGAATGTTATAGTGTAAGTAAACTTACCTTTGTGAAATAAAGCAATTTTGCCTATAAGGACTCATTTGCACCTAATTGTCATAAAGCATGTAAAAACTGCTTGTATGCGTTAAAATAATGGTTAATATGCAGTTTGCTTTCTTATGAGAGAATGATCCAAACCTGAATGTTATAGTGTAAATAGACTTACCATTGTAAAAAAAAGCAATTTTGCCTATAAGGACTCATTTGCACCTAATTGTCATAAAGCTTGTAAAAACTGCTTGTATGCGTTAAAATAATGGTTAATATGCAGTTTGCATTTCTTATGAGAGAATGATCCAAACCTGAATGTTATAGTGTAAATAGACTTACCCTTATGAAATAAAGCAATTTTGCCTATAAGGACTCATTTGCACGCAATTGTCGTGAAGCATGTAAAAACTGCTTGTCTGCGTTAAAATAATGGTTAATATGCAGTTTGCATTTTCTTATGAGAGAATGATCCAAACCTGAATGTTATAGTGTAAGTAAACTTACCTTTGTAAAATAAAGCAATTTTGCCTATAAGGACTCATTTGCACCTAATTGTCATAAAGCATGTAAAAACTGCTTGTCTGCGTGAAAATGATAGTAAATATGCAGTTTGCATTTTCTTATGAGAGAATAATCCAAACCTGAATGTTATAGTGTAAATAGACTTACCCTCATGAAATAAAGCAATTTTGCCTATAAAGACTCATTTGCACTTAATTGTCGTAAAGCATGTAAAAACTGCTTGTCTGCGTTTAAATAATGGTTAATATGCAGTTTGCATTTTCTTATGAGAGAATGATCCAAACCTGAATGTTATAGTGTAAATAGACTTACCCTTATGAAATAAAGCAATTTTGCCTATAAGGACTCATTTGCACCTAATTGTCATAAAGCATGTAAAAACTGCTTGTATGCGTTAAAATAATGGTTAATATGCAGTTTGCATTTTCTTATGAGAGAATGATCCAAACCTGAATGTTATAGTGTAAATAGACTTACCCTTATGAAATAAAGCAATTTTGCCTATAAGGACTCATTTGCACGCAATTGTCGTGAAGCATGTAAAAACTGCTTGTCTGCGTTAAAATAATGGTTAATATGCAGTTTGCATTTTCTTATGAGAGAATGATCCAAACCTGAATGTTATAGTGTAAGTAAACTAACCTTTGTGAAATAAAGCAATTTTGCCTATAAGGACTCATTTGCACCTAATTGTCATAAAGCATGTAAAAACTGCTTGTCTGCGTGAAAATGATAGTAAATATGCAGTTTGCATTTTCTTATGAGAGAATAATCCAAACCTGAATGTTATAGTGTAAATAGACTTACCCTCATGAAATAAAGCAATTTTGCCTATAAAGACTCATTTGCACTTAATTGTCGTAAAGCATGTAAAAACTGCTTGTCTGCGTTTAAATAATGGTTAATATGCAGTTTGCATTTTCTTATGAGAGAATGATCCAAACCTGAATGTTATAGTGTAAATAGACTTACCCTTATGAAATAAAGCAATTTTGCCTATAAGGACTCATTTGCACCTAATTGTCATAAAGCATGTAAAAACTGCTTGTATGCGTTAAAATAATGGTTAATATGCAGTTTGCATTTTCTTATGAGAGAATGATCCAAACCTGAATGTTATAGTGAAATAGATTTACCTTTGTAAAATAAAGCAATTTTGTCTATAAGGACTCATTTGCACGCAATAGTCGTAAAGCATGTAAAAACTGCTTGTCTCCGTTTAAATGATGGTTAATATGCAGTTTGCATTTTCTAATGAGAGAATGATCCAAACCTGAATGTTATAGTGTAAATAGACTTACCCTTATGAAATAAAGCAATTTTGCCTATAAGGACTCATTTGCACCTAATTGTCATAAAGCATGTAAAAACTGCTTGTATGCGTTAAAATAATGGTTAATATGCAGTTTGCATTTCTTATGAGAGAATGATCCAAACCTGAATGTTATAGTGTAAATAGACTTACCTTTGTAAAAAAAAGCAATTTTGCCTATAAGGACTTATTTGCACGCAATTGTCGTGAAGCATGTAAAAACTGCTTGTATGCGTTAAATAAATGGTTAATATGCAGATTGCATTTTCTTATGAGAGAATGATCCAAACCTGAATGTTATAGTGTAAATAGACTTACCTTTGTAAAATAAAGCAATTTTGCCTATAAGGACTCATTTGCACGCAATTGTCGTGAAGCATGTAAAAACTGCTTGTCTGCGTTAAAATAATGGTTAATATGCAGTTTGCATTTTCTTATGAGAGAATGATCCAAACCTGAATGATATAGTGTAAATAGACTTACCTTCATGAAATAAAGCAATTTTGCCTATAAGGACTCATATGCCTCTAATTGTCATTAAGCATGTAAAAACTGCTTGTATGCGTTAAAATAATGGTTAATATGCAGATTGCATTTTCTTATGAGAGAATGATCCAAACCTGAACGTTATAGTGTAAATAGACTTACCTTTGTAAAATAAAGCAATTTTGCCTATAAGGACTCATTTGCACGCAATTGTCGTGAAGCATGTAAAAACTGCTTGTCTGCGTTAAAATAATGGGTAATATGCAGTTTGCATTTTCTTATGAGAGAATGATCCAAACCTGAATGTTATAGTGTAACTAAACTTACCTTTGTGAAATAAAGAAATTTTGCCTATAAGGACTCATTTGCCTCGAATTGTCGTAAAGCATGTAAAAACTGCTTGTCTGCTTTAAAATAATGGTTAATATGCAGTTTGCATTTTCTTATGAGAGAATAATCCAAACCTGAATGTTATAGTGTAAATAGACTAACCTTTATGAAATAAAGCAATTTTGCCTATAAGGACCCATTTGCCCCTAATTGTCATAAAGCATGTAAAAACTTCTTGTATGCGTTAAAATGATAGAAAATATGCAGTTTGCATTTTCTTATGAGAGAATGATCCAAACCTAAATGTTATAGTGTAAATAGACTAACCCTCATGAAATAAAGCAATTTTGCCTATAAGGACTCATTTGCACCTAATTGTCATAAAGCTTGTAAAAACTGCCTGTATGCGTTAAAATAATAGTTAATATGCAGTTTGCATTTTCTTATGAGAGAATGATCCAAACCTGAATGTTATAGTTTAAGTAAACTTACCTTTGTAAAATAAAGCAATTTTGCCTATAAGGACTCATTAGCACCTAAATGTCGTAAAGCATGTAAAAACTGCTTGTCTGCGTTAAAATAATGGTTAATATGCAGTTTGCATTTTCTTATGAGAGAATGATCCAAACCTGAATGTTATAGTGTAAATAGACTTACCTTCATGAAATAAAGCAATTTTGCCTATAAGGACTTTTTTGCCCCTAATTGTCATAAAGCATGTAAAAACTGCTTGTATGCGTTAAAATAATGGTTAATATGCAGTTTGCATTTTCTTATGGGAGAATGATCCAAACCTGAATGTTATAGTGTAAATAGACTTACCTTTGTAAAATAACGCAATTTTGCCTATAAGGACTCATTTGCACGCAATTGTCGTGAAGCATGTAAAAACTGCCTGTATGCGTTAAAATAATAGTTAATATGCAGTTTGCATTTTCTTATGAGAGAATGATCCAAACCTGAATGTTATAGTTTAAGTAAACTTACCTTTGTAAAATAAAGCAATTTTGCCTATAAGGACTCATTAGCACCTAAATGTCGTAAAGCATGTAAAAACTGCTTGTCTGCGTTAAAATAATGGTTAATATGCAGTTTGCATTTTCTTATGAGAGAATGATCCAAACCTGAATGTTATAGTGTAAATAGACTTACCTTCATGAAATAAAGCAATTTTGCCTATAAGGACTTTTTTGCCCCTAATTGTCATAAAGCATGTAAAGACTGCTTGTATGCGTTAAAATAATGGTTAATATGCAGTTTGCATTTTCTAATGGGAGAATGATCCAAACCTGAATGTTATAGTGTAAATAGACTTACCTTTCTAAAATAAAGCAATTTTGCCTATAAGGACTCATAGCACGCAATTGTCGTGAAGCATGTAAAAACTGCTTGTCTGCGTGAAAATGATAGTAAATATGCAGTTTGCATTTTCTTATAAGAGAATAATCCAAACCTGAATGTTATAGTGTAAATAGACTTACCCTCATGAAATAAGGCAATTTTGCCTATAAAGTCTCATTTGCACCTAATTGTCGTAAAGCATGTAAAAACTGCTTGTCTGCGTTTAAATAATGGTTAATATGTAGTTTGCATTTTCTTATGACAGAATGATCCAAACCTGAATGTTATAGTGTAAATAGACTTACCTTTCATGAAATAAAGCAATTTTGCCTATAAGGACTCATTTGCCCCTAATTGTCATTAAGCATGTAAAAACTGCTTGTATGCGTTAAAATAATGGTTAATATGCAGATTGCATTTTCTTATGAGAGAATGATCCAAACCTGAATGTTATAGTGTAAATAGACTTACCTTTGTAAAATAAAGCAATTTTGCCTATAAGGACTCATTTGCACGCAATTGTCGTGAAGCATGTAAAAACTGCTTGTCTGCGTTAAAATAATGGTTAATATGCAGTTTGCATTTTCTTATGAGAGAATGATCCAAACCTGAATGTTATAGTGTAAGTAAACTTACCTTTGTGAAATAAAGCAATTTTGCCTATAAGGACTCATTTGCACCTAATTGTCATAAAGCATGTAAAAACTGCTTGTATGCGTTAAAATAATGGTTAATATGCAGTTTGCTTTCTTATGAGAGAATGATCCAAACCTGAATGTTATAGTGTAAATAGACTTACCATTGTAAAAAAAAGCAATTTTGCCTATAAGGACTCATTAGCACCTAAATGTCGTAAAGCATGTAAAAACTGCTTGTCTGCGTTAAAATAATGGTTAATATGCAGTTTGCATTTTCTTATGAGAGAATGATCCAAACCTGAATGTTATAGTGTAAATAGACTTACCTTCATGAAATAAAGCAATTTTGCCTATAAGGACTTTTTTGCCCCTAATTGTCATAAAGCATGTAAAAACTGCTTGTATGCGTTAAAATAATGGTTAATATGCAGTTTGCATTTTCTTATGGGAGAATGATCCAAACCTGAATGTTATAGTGTAAATAGACTTACCTTTGTAAAATAAAGCAATTTTGCCTATAAGGACTCATAGCACGCAATTGTCGTGAAGCATGTAAAAACTGCTTGTCTGCGTGAAAATGATAGTAAATATGCAGTTTGCATTTTCTTATAAGAGAATAATCCAAACCTGAATGTTATAGTGTAAATAGACTTACCCTCATGAAATAAAGCAATTTTGCCTATAAAGTCTCATTTGCACCTAATTGTCGTAAAGCATGTAAAAACTGCTTGTCTGCGTTTAAATAATGGTTAATATGCAGTTTGCATTTTCTTATGACAGAATGATCCAAACCTGAATGTTATAGTGTAAATAGACTTACCTTTCATGAAATAAAGCAATTTTGCCTATAAGGACTCATTTGCCCCTAATTGTCATTAAGCATGTAAAAACTGCTTGTATGCGTTAAAATAATGGTTAATATGCAGATTGCATTTTCTTATGAGAGAATGATCCAAACCTGAATGTTATAGTGTAAATAGACTTACCTTTGTAAAATAAAGCAATTTTGCCTATAAGGACTCATTTGCACGCAATTGTCGTGAAGCATGTAAAAACTGCTTGTCTGCGTTAAAATAATGGTTAATATGCAGTTTGCATTTTCATATGAGAGAATGATCCAAACCTGAATGTTATAGTGTAAGTAAACTTACCTTTGTGAAATAAAGCAATTTTGCCTATAAGGACTCATTTGCACCTAATTGTCATAAAGCATGTAAAAACTGCTTGTATGCGTTAAAATAATGGTTAATATGCAGTTTGCTTTCTTATGAGAGAATGATCCAAACCTGAATGGTATAGTGTAAATAGACTTACCATTGTAAAAAAAAGCAATTTTGCCTATAAGGACTCATTTGCACCTAATTGTCATAAAGCTTGTAAAAACTGCTTGTATGCGTTAAAATAATGGTTAATATGCAGTTTGCATTTCTTATGAGAGAATGATCCAAACCTGAATGTTATAGTGTAAATAGACTTACCCTTATGAAATCAAGCAATTTTGCCTATAAGGACTCATTTGCACGCAATTGTCGTAAAGCATGTAAAAACTGCTTGTCTGCGTTAAAATAATGGTTAATATGCAGTTTGCATTTTCTTATGAGAGAATGATCCAAACCTGAATGTTATAGTGTAAGTAAACTTACCTTTGTGAAATAAAGCAATTTTGCCTATAAGGACTCATTTGCACCTAATTGTCATAAAGCATGTAAAAACTGCTTGTCTGCGTGAAAATGATAGTAAATATGCAGTTTGCATTTTCTTATGAGAGAATAATCCAAACCTGAATGTTATAGTGTAAATAGACTTACCCTCATGAAATAAAGCAATTTTGCCTATAAAGACTCATTTGCACTTAATTGTCGTAAAGCATGTAAAAACTGCTTGTCTGCGTTTAAATAATGGTTAATATGCAGTTTGCATTTTCTTATGAGAGAATGATCCAAACCTGAATGTTATAGTGTAAATAGACTTACCCTTATGAAATAAAGCAATTTTGCCTATAAGGACTCATTTGCACCTAATTGTCATAAAGCATGTAAAAACTGCTTGTATGCGTTAAAATAATGGTTAATATGCAGTTTGCATTTTCTTATGAGAGAATGATCCAAACCTGAATGTTATAGTGTAAATAGACTTACCCTTATGAAATAAAGCAATTTTGCCTATAAGGACTCATTTGCACGCAATTGTCGTGAAGCATGTAAAAACTGCTTGTCTGCGTTAAAATAATGGTTAATATGCAGTTTGCATTTTCTTATGAGAGAATGATCCAAACCTGAATGTTATAGTGTAAGTAAACTAACCTCTGTGAAATAAAGCAATTTTGCCTATAAGGACTCATTTGCACCTAATTGTCATAAAGCATGTAAAAACTGCTTGTCTGCGTGAAAATGATAGTAAATATGCAGTTTGCATTTTCTTATGAGAGAATAATCCAAACCTGAATGTTATAGTGTAAATAGACTTACCCTCATGAAATAAAGCAATTTTGCCTATAAAGACTCATTTGCACTTAATTGTCGTAAAGCATGTAAAAACTGCTTGTCTGCGTTTAAATAATGGTTAATATGCAGTTTGCATTTTCTTATGAGAGAATGATCCAAACCTGAATGTTATAGTGTAAATAGACTTACCCTTATGAAATAAAGCAATTTTGCCTATAAGGACTCATTTGCACCTAATTGTCATAAAGCATGTAAAAACTGCTTGTATGCGTTAAAATAATGGTTAATATGCAGTTTGCATTTTCTTATGAGAGAATGATCCAAACCTGAATGTTATAGTGAAATAGATTTACCTTTGTAAAATAAAGCAATTTTGTCTATAAGGACTCATTTGCACGCAATAGTCGTAAAGCATGTAAAAACTGCTTGTCTCCGTTTAAATGATGGTTAATATGCAGTTTGCATTTTCTTATGAGAGAATGATCCAAACCTGAATGTTATAGTGTAAATAGACTTACCCTTATGAAATAAAGCAATTTTGCCTATAAGGACTCATTTGCACCTAATTGTCATAAAGCATGTAAAAACTGCTTGTATGCGTTAAAATAATGGTTAATATGCAGTTTGCATTTCTTATAAGAGAATGATCCAAACCTGAATGTTATAGTGTAAATAGACTTACCTTTGTAAAAAAAAGCAATTTTGCCTATAAGGACTTATTTGCACGCAATTGTCGTGAAGCATGTAAAAACTGCTTGTATGCGTTAAATAAATGGTTAATATGCAGATTGCATTTTCTTATGAGAGAATGATCTAAACCTGAATGTTATAGTGTAAATAGACTTACCTTTGTAAAATAAAGCAATTTTGCCTATAAGGACTGATTTGCACGCAATTGTCGTGAAGCATGTAAAAACTGCTTGTCTGCGTTAAAATAATGGTTAATATGCAGTTTGCATTTTCTTATGAGAGAATGATCCAAACCTGAATGATATAGTGTAAATAGACTTACCTTCATGAAATAAAGCAATTTTGCCTATAAGGACTCATATGCCTCTAATTGTCATTAAGCATGTAAAAACTGCTTGTATGCGTTAAAATAATGGTTAATATGCAGATTGCATTTTCTTATGAGAGAATGATCCAAACCTGAATGTTATAGTGTAAATAGACTTACCTTTGTAAAATAAAGCAATTTTGCCTATAAAGACTAATTTGCACTCAATTGTCGTGAAGCATGTAAAAACTGCTTGTCTGCGTGAAAATGATAGTAAATATGCAGTGTGCATTTTCTTATGAGAGAATGATCCAAACCTGAATGTTATAGTGTAAGTAAACTTACCTTTGTGAAATAAAGCAATTTTGCCTATAAGGACTCATTTGCACCTAATTGTCGTAAAGCATGTAAAAACTGCTTGTCTGCTTTAAAATAATGGTTAATATGCAGTTTGCATTTTCTTATGAGAGAATGATCCAAACCTGAATGTTATAGTGTAAGTAAATTTACCTTTGTGAAATAAAGCAATTTTGCCTATAAGGACTCATTTGCACCTAATTGTCGTAAAGCATGTAAAAACTGCTTGTCTGCTTTAAAATAATGGTTAATATGCAGTTTGCATTTTCTTATGAGAGAATGATCCAAACCTGAATGTTATAGTGTAAATAGACTTACCTTCATGAAATAAAGCAATTTTGCCTATAAGGACTTTTTTGCCCCTAATTGTCATAAAGCATGTAAAAACTGCTTGTATGCGTTAAAATAATGGTTAATATGCAGTTTGCATTTTCTTATGAGAGAATGATCCAAACCTGAATGTTATAGTTTAAATAGACTTACCTTTGTAAAATAAAGCAATTTTGCCTATAAGGACTCATAGCACGCAATTGTCGTGAAGCATGTAAAAACTGCTTGTCTGCGTGAAAATGATAGTAAATATGCAGTTTGCATTTTCTTATGAGAGAATAATCCAAACCTGAATGTTACAGTGTAAATAGACTTACCCTCATGAAATAAAGCAATTTTGCCTATAAAGTCTCATTTGCACCTAATTGTCGTAAAGCATGTAAAAACTGCTTGTCTGCGTTTAAATAATGGTTAATATGCAGTTTACATTTTCTTATGAGAGAAAGATTCAAACCTGAATGTTATAGTGTTAATAGACTTACCTTCATGAAATAAAGAAATTTTGCCTATAAGGACTCATTTGCACGCAATTGTCGTGAAGCATGTAAAAACTGCTTGTCTGCGTTAAAATAATGGTTAATATGCAGTTTGCAATTTCTTATGAGAGAATGATCCAAACCTGAATGTTATAGTGAATGTAGACTTACCTTTGTGAAATAAAACAATTTTGCCTTTAAGGACTTATTTCCACCTAATTGTCGTAAAACATGTGAAAACTGCTTGTCTGCGTGAAAATGATAGTCAATATTCAGTTTGCATTTTCTTATGAGAGAATGATCCAAACCTGAATGTTATAGTGTAAATAGACTTACCCTCATGAAATAAAGCAATTTTGCCTATAAGGACTCATTTGCACGCAATTGTCGTGAAGCATGTAAAAACTGCTTGTCTGCGTTAAAATAATGGTTAATATGCAAGTTGCATTTTCTTATGAGAGAATGATCCAAACCTGAATGTTAAGTGAAAGTAGACTTACCTATGTGAAATAAAGCAATCTGCCTATTAGGACTCATTTGCACCTAATTGTCATAAAGCATGTAAATACTGCTTGTCTGCGTGAAAATAATAGGAAATGATCAGTTTGCATTATCTTTTGAGAAAATGATCCAAACTTGAATGTTATAATATAAATAGACTTACCTTTGTAAAATAAAGCAATTTTGCCTATAAAGACTCATTTGCACCTAATTGTCGTAAAGCATGTAAAAACTGCTTGTCTGCGTTTAAATGATGGTTAATATGCAGTTTGCATTTTCTTATGAGAGAATGATCCAAACCTGAATGTTATAGTGTAAATAGACTTACCTTTGTAAAATAAAGCAATTTTGCCTTTTAGGACTCATTTGCACGCAATTGTCGTGAAGCATGTAATAACTGCTTGTATGCGTTAAAATGATAGTAAATATGCAGTTTGCATTTTCTTATGAGAGAATGATCCAAACCTGAATGTTATAGTGTAAATAGACTTACCCTTATGAAATAAAGCAATTTTGCCTATAAGGACTCATTTGCACCTAATTGTCATAAAGCTTGTAAAAACTGCATGTATGCGTTAAAATAATGGTTAATATGCAGTTTGCATTTCTTATGAGAGAATGATCCAAACCTGAATGTTATAGTGTAAATAGACTTACCTTTGTAAAAAAAAGCAATTTTGCCTATAAGGACTCATTTGCACGCAATTGTCGTGAAGCATGTAAAAACTGCTTGTCTGCGTTAAAATAATGGTTAATATGCAGTTTGCATTTTCTTATGAGAGAATGATCCAAACCTGAATGTTATAGTGAAAGTAGACTTACCTTTGTGAAAAAAAACAATTTTGCTTTTAAGGACTTATTTGCACCTAATTGTCGTAAACCATGTAAAAACTGCTTGTGTGCGTGAAAATGATAGTAAATATGCAGTTTGCATTTTCTTATGAGAGAATGATCCAAACCTGAATGTTATAGTGTAAATAGACTTACCCTCATGAAATAAAGCAATTTTGCCTATAGGCACTCATTTGCATCTAATTGTCGTAAAGCATGTAAAAACTGCTTGTCTGCGTTAAAATAATGGTTAATATGCAGTTTGCATTTTCTTATGAGAGAATGATCCAAACCTGAATGTTATAGTGAAAGTAGACTTACCTTTGTGAAAAAAAACAATTTTGCTTTTAAGGACTTATTTGCACCTAATTGTCGTAAACCATGTAAAAACTGCTTGTCTGCGTGAAAATGATAGTAAATATGCAGTTTGCATTTTCTTATGAGAGAATGATCCAAACCTGAATGTTATAGTGTAAATAGACTTACCTTAGTAAAAAAAAGCAATTTTGCCTATAAGGACTCATTTGCACGCAATTGTCGTGAAGCATGTAAAAACTGCTTGTCTGCGTGAAAATAATAGTAAATATGCAGTTTGCATTTTCTTATGAGAGAATGATCCAAACCTGAATGTTATAGTGTAAGTAAACTTACCTTTGTGAAATAAAACAATATTGCCTATAAGGACTCATTTGCCCCTAATTGTCATAAAGCATGTAAAAACTGCTTGTATGCGTTAAAATAATGGTTAATATGCAGTTTGCATTTTCTTATGAGAGAATGATCCAAACCTGAATGTTATAGTGTAAATAGACTGACCTTTGTAAAATAAAGCAATTTTGCTTATAAGAACTCATTTGCACGCAATTGTCGTGAAGCATGTAAAAACTGCTTGTCTGCGTGAAAATGATAGTAAATATGCAGTTTGCATTTTCTTATGAGAGAATGATCCAAACCTGAATGTTATAGTGAAAATAGACTTACCTTTGTAAAATAACGCAATTTTGCCTATAAGGACTCATTTGCACGCAATTGTCGTGAAGCATGTAAAAACTGCTTGTCTGCGTTAAAATAATGGTTAATATGCAGTTTGCATTTTCTTATGAGAGAATGATCCAAACCTGAATGTTATAGTGTAAATAGACTTACCTTTGTAAAATAAAGCAATTTTGCCTATAAAGACTCATTTGCACGCAATTGTCGTGAAGCATGTAAAAACTGCTTGTCTGCGTGAAAATGATAGTAAATATGCAGTTTGCATTTTCTTATGAGAGAATAATCCAAACCTGAATGTTATAGTGTAAATAGACTTACCCTCATGAAATAAAGCAATTTTGCCTATAAAGACTCATTTGCACTTAATTGTCGTAAAGCATGTAAAAACTGCTTGTCTGCGTTCAAATAATGGTTAATATGCAGTTTGCATTTTCTTATGACAGAATGATCCAAACCTGAATGTTATAGTGTAAATAGACTTCCCTTCATGAAATAAAGCAATTTTGCCTATAAGGACTCATTTGTCCCTAATTGTCATAAAGCATGTAAAAACTGCTAGTATGCGTTAAAATAATGGTTAATATGCAGTTTGCATTTTCTTATGAGAGAATGATCCAAACCTGAATGTTATAGTGAAAATAGACTTACTTTTGTAAAATAACGCAATTTTGCCTATAAGGACTCATTTGCACGCAATTGTTGTGAAGCATGTAAAAACTGCTTGTCTGCGTTAAAATAATGGTTAATATGCAGTTTGCATTTTCTTATGAGAGAATGATCCAAACCTGAATGTTATAGTGTAAGTAAACTTACCTTTGTGAAATAAAGCAATTTTGCCTATAAGGACTCATTTGCACCTAATTGTCGTAAAGCATGTAAAAACTGCTTGTCTGCTTTAAAATAATGGTTAATATGCAGTTTGCATTTTTTTATGAGAGAATAATCCAAACCTGAATGTTATAGTGTAAATAGACTAACCTTTATGAAATAAAGCAATTTTGCCTATAAGGACTCATTTGCACGCAATTGTCGTGAAGCATGTAAAAACTGCTTGTATGCGTTAAATAAATGGTTAATATGCAGATTGCATTTTCTTTTCTTATGAGAGAATGATCCAAACCTGAATGTTATAGTGTAAATAGACTTACCTTTGTAAAATAAAGCAATTTTGCCTATAAAGACTCATTTGCACGCAATTGTCGTGAAGCATGTAAAAACTGCTTGTCTGCGTTAAAATAATGGTTAATATGCAGTTTGCATTTTCTTATGAGAGAATGATCCAAACCTGAATGATATAGTGTAAATAGACTTACCTTCATGAAATAAAGCAATTTTGCCTATAAACTCTCATATGCCTCTAATTGTCATTAAGCATGTAAAAACTGCTTGTATGCGTTAAAATAATGGTTAATATGCAGATTGCATTTTCTTATGAGAGAATGATCCAAACCTGAATGTTATAGTGTAAATAGACTTACCTTTGTAAAATAAAGCTATTTTGCCTATAAAGACTCATTTGCACGCAATTGTCGTAAAGCATGTAAAAACTGCTTGTCTGCGTGAAAATGATAGTAAATATGCAGTTTGCATTTACTTATGAGAGAATGATCCAAACCTGAATGTTATAGTGAAAGTAGACTTACCTTTGTGAAAAAAGCAATTTTGCTTTTAAGGACTTATTTGCACCTAATTGTCGTAAACCATGTAAAAACTGCTAGTCTGCGTGAAAATGATAGTAAATATGCAGTTTGCATTTTCTTATGAGAGAATGATCCAAACCTGAATGTTATAGTGTAAATAGACTTACCTTCATGAAATAAAGCAATTTTGCCTATAAGGACTCATTTGCCCCTAATTGTCATAAAGCATGTAAAAACTGCTTGTATGCGTTAAAATAATGGTTAATATGCAGTTTGCATTTTCTTATGAGAGAATGATCCAAACCTGAATGTTATAGTGAAAATAGACTTACCTTTGTAAAATAACGCAATTTTGCCTATAAGGACTCATTTGCACGCAATTGTCGTGAAGCATGTAAAAACTGCTTGTCTGCGTTAAAATAATGGTTAATATGCAGTTTGCATTTTCTTATGAGAGAATGATCCAAACCTGAATGTTATAGTGTAAGTAAACTTACCTTTGTGAAATAAAGCAATTTTGCCTATAAGGACTCATTTGCACCTAATTGTCGTAAAGCATGTAAAAACTGCTTGTCTGCGTTAAAATAATGGTTAATATGCAGTTTGCATTTTCTTATGAGAAAAAATCCAAACCTGAATGTCATAGTGTAAATTAATAGACTAACCTTCATGAAATAAAGCAATTTTGCTTATAAGGACCCATTTGACCCTAATTGTCATAAAGCATGTAAAAACTGCTTGTATGCGTGAAAATGATAGTAAATATGCAGTTTGCATTTTCTTATGAGAGAATGATCCAAACCTAAATGTTATAGTGTAAATAGACTAACCCTCATGAAATAAAGCAATTTTGCCTATAAGGACTCATTTGCACCTTATTGTCATAAAGCTTGTAAAAACTGCCTGTATGCGTTAAAATAATAGTTAATATGCAGTTTGCATTTTCTTATGAGTGAATGATCCAAACCTGAATGTTATAGTTTAAGTAAACTTACCTTTGTAAAATAAAGCAATTTTGCCTATAAGGACTCATTAGCACCTAAATGTCGTAAAGCATGTAAAAACTGCTTGTCTGCGTTAAAATAATGGTTAATATGCAGTTTGCATTTTCTTATGAGAGAATGTTCCAAACCTGAATGTTATAGTGTAACTAAACTAACCTTTGTGAAATAAAGAAATTTTGCCTATAAGGACTCATTTGCCTCGAATTGTCGTAAAGCATGTAAAAACTGCTTGTCTGCTTTAAAATAATGGTTAATATGCAGTTTGCATTTTCTTATGAGAGAATAATCCAAACCTGAATGTTATAGTGTAAATAGACTAACCTTTATGAAATAAAGCAATTTTGCCTATAAGGACCCATTTGCCCCTAATTGTCATAAAGCATGTAAAAACTTCTTGTATGCGTTAAAATGATAGAAAATATGCAGTTTGCATTTTCTTATGAGAGAATGATCCAAACCTAAATGTTATAGTGTAAATAGACTAACCCTCATGAAATAAAGCAATTTTGCCTATAAGGACTCATTTGCACCTAATTGTCATAAAGCTTGTAAAAACTGCCTGTATGCGTTAAAATAATAGTTAATATGCAGTTTGCATTTTCTTATGAGAGAATGATCCAAACCTGAATGTTATAGTTTAAGTAAACTTACCTTTGTAAAATAAAGCAATTTTGCCTATAAGGACTCATTAGCACCTAAATGTCGTAAAGCATGTAAAAACTGCTTGTCTGCGTTAAAATAATGGTTAATATGCAGTTTGCATTTTCTTATGAGAGAATGATCCAAACCTGAATGTTATAGTGTAAATAGACTTACCTTCATGAATTAAAGCAATTTTGCCTATAAGGACTTTTTTGCCCCTAATTGTCATAAAGCATGTAAAAACTGCTTGTATGCGTTAAAATAATGGTTAATATGCAGTTTGCATTTTCTTATGGGAGAATGATCCAAACCTGAATGTTATAGTGTAAATAGACTTACCTTTGTGAAATAAAGCAATTTTGCCTATAAGGACTCATTTGCACCTAATTGTCGTAAAGCATGTAAAAACTGCTTGTCTGCGTTAAAATAATGGTTAATATGCAGTTTGCATTTTCTTATGAGAAAAAATCCAAACTTGAATGTCATAGTGTAAATAGACTAACCTTCATGAAATAAAGCAATTTTGCTTATAAGGACCCATTTGACCCTAATTGTCATAAAGCATGTAAAAACTGCTTGTATGCGTTAAAATGATAGTAAATATGCAGTTTGCATTTTCTTATGAGAGAATGATCCAAACCTAAATGTTATAGTGTAAATAGACTAACCCTCATGAAATAAAGCAATTTTGCCTATAAGGACTCATTTGCACCTAATTGTCATAAAGCTTGTAAAAACTGCCTGTATGCGTTAAAATAATAGTTAATATGCAGTTTGCATTTTCTTATGAGAGAATGATCCAAACCTGAATGTTATAGTTTAAGTAAACTTACCTTTGTAAAATAAAGCAATTTTGCCTATAAGGACTCATTAGCACCTAAATGTCGTAAAGCATGTAAAAACTGCTTGTCTGCGTTAAAATAATGGTTAATATGCAGTTTGCATTTTCTTATGAGAGAATGATCAAAACCTGAATGTTATAGTGTAAATGGACTTACCTTCATGAAATAAAGCAATTTTGCCTTTAAGGACTTTTTTGAACCTAATTGTCATAAAGCATGTAAAAACTGCTTGTATGCGTTAAAATAATGGTTAATATGCAGTTTGCATTTTCTTATGAGAGAATGATCCAAACCTGAATGTTATAGTGTAAATAGACTTACCTTTGTAAAATAAAGCAATTTTGCCTATAAGGACTCATAGCACGCAATTGTCGTGAAGCATGTAAAAACTGCTTGTCTGCGTGAAAATGATAGTAAATATGCAGTTTGCATTTTCTTTTGAGAGAATAATCCAAACCTGAATGTTATAGTGTAAATAGACTTACCTTTGTAAAATAAAGCAATTTTGCCTATAAAGACTCATTTGCACCTAATTGTCGTAAAGCATGTAAAAACTGCTTGTCTGCGTTTAAATAATGGTTAATATGCAGTTTGCATTTTCTTATGACAGAATGATCCAAACCTAAATGTTATAGTGTAAATAGACTTACCTTTCATGAAATAGAGCAATTTTGCCTATAAGGACTCATTTGCCCCTAATTGTCATTAAGCATGTAAAAACTGCTTGTATGCGTTAAAATAATGGTTAATATGCAGATTGCATTTTCTTATGAGAGAATGATCCAAACCTGAACGTTATAGTGTAAATAGACTTACCTTTGTAAAATAAAGCAATTTTGCCTATAAGGACTCATTTGCACGCAATTGTCGTGAAGCATGTAAAAACTGCTTGTCTGCGTTAAAATAATGGTTAATATGCAGTTTGCATTTTCTTATGAGAGAATGATCCAAACCTGAATGTTATAGTGTAACTAAACTTACCTTTGTGAAATAAAGAAATTTTGCCTATAAGGACTCATTTGCCTCGAATTGTCGTAAAGCATGTAAAAACTGCTTGTCTGCTTTAAAATAATGGTTAATATGCAGTTTGCATTTTCTTATGAGAGAATAATCCAAACCTGAATGTTATACTGTAAATAGACTAACCTTTATGAAATAAAGCAATTTTGCCTATAAGGACCCATTTGCCCCTAATTGTCATAAAGCATGTAAAAACTTCTTGTATGCGTTAAAATGATAGAAAATATGCAGTTTGCATTTTCTTATGAGAGAATGATCCAAACCTAAATGTTATAGTGTAAATAGACTAACCCTCATGAAATAAAGCAATTTTGCCTATAAGGACTCATTTGCACCTAATTGTCATAAAGCTTGTAAAAACTGCCTGTATGCGTTAAAATAATAGTTAATATGCAGTTTGCATTTTCTTATGAGAGAATGATCCAAACCTGAATGTTATAGTTTAAGTAAACTTACCTTTGTAAAATAAAGCAATTTTGCCTATAAGGACTCATTAGCACCTAAATGTCGTAAAGCATGTAAAAACTGCTTGTCTGCGTTAAAATAATGGTTAATATGCAGTTTGCATTTTCTTATGAGAGAATGATCCAAACCTGAATGTTATAGTGTAAATAGACTTACCTTCATGAAATAAAGCAATTTTGCCTATAAGGACTCATTTGCACGCAATTGTCGTGAAGCATGTAAAAACTGCTTGTATGCGTTAAATAAATGGTTAATATGCAGATTGCATTTTCTTATGAGAGAATGATCCAAACCTGAATGTTATAGTGAAAATAGACTTACCTTTGTAAAATAAAGCAATTTTGCCTATAAGGACTCATTTGCACGCAATTGTCGTGAAGCATGTAAAAACTGCTTGTCTGCGTTAAAATAATAGTTAATATGCAGTTTGCATTTTCTTATGAGAGAATGATCCAAACCTGAATGATATAGTGTAAATAGACTTACCTTCATGAAATAAAGCAATTTTGCCTATAAGGACTCATATGCCTCTAATTGTCATTAAGCATGTAAAAACTGCTTGTATGCGTTAAAATAATGGTTAATATGCAGATTGCATTTTCTTATGAGAGAATGATCCAAACCTGAATGTTATAGTGTAAATAGACTTACCTTTGTAAAATAAAGCAATTTTGCCTATAAAGACTAATTTGCACTCAATTGTCGTGAAGCATGTAAAAACTGCTTGTCTGCGTGAAAATGATAGTAAATATGCAGTTTGCATTTTCTTATGAGAGAATAATCCAAACCTGAATGTTATAGTGTAAATAGACTTACCCTCATGAAATAAAGCAATTTTGCCTATAAAGACTCATTTGCACTTAATTGTCGTAAAGCATGTAAAAACTGCTTGTCCGCGTTTAAATAATGGTTAATATGCAGTTTGCATTTTCTTATGAGAGAATGATCCAAACCTGAATGTTATAGTGTAAATAGACTTACCCTTATGAAATAAAGCAATTTTGCCTATAAGGACTCATTTGCACCTAATTGTCATAAAGCATGTAAAAACTGCTTGTATGCGTTAAAATAATGGTTAATATGCAGTTTGCATTTTCTTATGAGAGAATGATCCAAACCTGAATGTTATAGTGTAAATAGACTTACCCTTATGAAATAAAGCAATTTTGCCTATAAGGACTCATTTGCACGCAATTGTCGTGAAGCATGTAAAAACTGCTTGTCTGCGTTAAAATAATGGTTAATATGCAGTTTGCATTTTCTTATGAGAGAATGATCCAAACCTGAATGTTATAGTGTAAGTAAACTAACCTTTGTGAAATAAAGCAATTTTGCCTATAAGGACTCATTTGCACCTAATTGTCATAAAGCATGTAAAAACTGCTTGTCTGCGTGAAAATGATAGTAAATATGCAGTTTGCATTTTCTTATGAGAGAATAATCCAAACCTGAATGTTATAGTGTAAATAGACTTACCCTCATGAAATAAAGCAATTTTGCCTATAAAGACTCATTTGCACTTAATTGTCGTAAAGCATGTAAAAACTGCTTGTCTGCGTTTAAATAATGGTTAATACGCAGTTTGCATTTTCTTATGAGAGAATGATCCAAACCTGAATGTTATAGTGTAAATAGACTTACCCTTATGAAATAAAGCAATTTTGCCTATAAGGACTCATTTGCACCTAATTGTCATAAAGCATGTAAAAACTGCTTGTATGCGTTAAAATAATGGTTAATATGCAGTTTGCATTTTCTTATGAGAGAATGATCCAAACCTGAATGTTATAGTGTAAATAGACTTACCCTTATGAAATAAAGCAATTTTGCCTATAAGGACTCATTTGCACGCAATTGTCGTGAAGCATGTAAAAACTGCTTGTCTGCGTTAAAATAATGGTTAATATGCAGTTTGCATTTTCTTATGAGAGAATGATCCAAACCTGAATGTTATAGTGTAAGTAAACTAACCTTTGTGAAATAAAGCAATTTTGCCTATAAGGACTCATTTGCACCTAATTGTCATAAAGCATGTAAAAACTGCTTGTCTGCGTGAAAATGATAGTAAATATGCAGTTTGCATTTTCTTATGAGAGAATAATCCAAACCTGAATTTTATAGTGTAAATAGACTTACCCTCATGAAATAAAGCAATTTTGCCTATAAAGACTCATTTGCACTTAATTGTCGTAAAGCATGTAAAAACTGCTTGTCTGCGTTTAAATAATGGTTAATATGCAGTTTGCATTTTCTTATAAGAGAATGATCCAAACCTGAATGTTATAGTGTAAATAGACTTACCCTTATGAAATAAAGCAATTTTGCCTATAAGGACTCATTTGCACCTAATTGACATAAAGCATGTAAAAACTGCTTGTATGCGTTAAAATAATGGTTAATATGCAGTTTGCATTTTCTTATGAGAGAATGATCCAAACCTGAATGTTATAGTGAAATAGATTTACCTTTGCAAAATAAAGCAATTTTGTCTATAAGGACTCATTTGCACGCAATAGTCGTAAAGCATGTAAAAACTGCTTGTCTCCGTTTAAATGATGGTTAATATGCAGTTTGCATTTTCTTATGAGAGAATGATCCAAACCTGAATGTTATAGTGTAAATAGACTTACCCTTATGAAATAAAGCAATTTTGCCCATAAGGACTCATTTGCACCTAATTGTCATAAAGCATGTAAAAACTGCTTGTATGCGTTAAAATAATGGTTAATATGCAGTTTGCATTTCTTATGAGAGAATGATCCAAACCTGAATGTTATAGTGTAAATAGACTTACCTTTGTAAAAAAAAGCACTTTTGCCTATAAGGACTTATTTGCACGCAATTGTCGTGAAGCATGTAAAAACTGCTTGTATGCGTTAAATAAATGGTTAATATGCAGATTGCATTTTCTTATGAGAGAATGATCCAAACCTGAATGTTATAGTGTAAATAGACTTACCTTTGTAAAATAAAGCAATTTTGCCTATAAGGACTCATTTGCACGCAATTGTCGTGAAGCATGTAAAAACTGCTTGTCTGCGTTAAAATAATGGTTAATATGCAGTTTGCATTTTCTTATGAGAGAATGATCCAAACCTGAATGATATAGTGTAAATAGACTTACCTTCATGAAATAAAGCAATTTTGCCTATAAGGACTCATATGCCTCTAATTGTCATTAAGCATGTAAAAACTGCTTGTATGCGTTAAAATAATGGTTAATATGCAGATTGCATTTTCTTATGAGAGAATGATCCAAACCTGAATGTTATAGTGTAAATAGACTTACCTTTGTAAAATAAAGCAATTTTGCCTATAAAGACTAATTTGCACTCAATTGTCGTGAAGCATGTAAAAACTGCTTGTCTGCGTGAAAATGATAGTAAATATGCAGTGTGCATTTTCTTATGAGAGAATGATCCAAACCTGAATGTTATAGTGTAAGTAAACTTACCTTTGTGAAATAAAGCAATTTTGCCTATAAGGACTCATTTGCACCTAATTGTCGTAAAGCATGTAAAAACTGCTTGTCTGCTTTAAAATAATGGTTAATATGCAGTTTGCATTTTCTTATGAGAGAATGATCCAAACCTGAATGTTATAGTGTAAGTAAATTTACCTTTGTGAAATAAAGCAATTTTGCCTATAAGGACTCATTTGCACCTAATTGTCGTAAAGCATGTAAAAACTGCTTGTCTGCTTTAAAATAATGGTTAATATGCAGTTTGCATTTTCTTATGAGAGAATGATCCAAACCTGAATGTTATAGTGTAAATAGACTTACCTTCATGAAATAAAGCAATTTTGCCTATAAGGACTTTTTTGCCCCTAATTGTCATAAAGCATGTAAAAACTGCTTGTATGCGTTAAAATAATGGTTAATATGCAGTTTGCATTTTCTTATGAGAGAATGATCCAAACCTGAATGTTATAGTGTAAATAGACTTACCTTTGTAAAATAAAGCAATTTTGCCTATAAGGACTCATAGCACGCAATTGTCGTGAAGCATGTAAAAACTGCTTGTCTGCGTGAAAATGATAGTAAATATGCAGTTTGCATTTTCTTATGAGAGAATAATCCAAACCTGAATGTTACAGTGTAAATAGACTTACCCTCATGAAATAAAGCAATTTTGCCTATAAAGTCCCATTTGCACCTAATTGTCGTAAAGCATGTAAAAACTGCTTGTCTGCGTTTAAATAATGGTTAATATGCAGTTTGCATTTTCTTATGACAGAATGATCCAAACCTGAATGTTATAGTGTAAATAGACTTACCTTTCATGTAATAAAGCAATTTTGCCTATAAGGACTTATTTGCCCCTAATTGTCATTAAGCATGTAAAAACTGCTTGTATGCGTTAAAATAATGGTTAATATGCAGATTGCATTTTCTTATGAGAGAATGATCCAAACCTGAATGTTATAGTGTAAATAGACTTACCTTTGTAAAATAAAGCAATTTTGCCTATAAGGACTCATTTGCACGCAATTGTCGTGAAGCATGTAAAAACTGCTTGTCTGCGTTAAAATAATGGTTAATATGCAGTTTGCATTTTCTTATGAGAGAATGATCCAAACCTGAATGTTATAGTGTAAGTAAACTTACCTTTGTAAAATAAAGCAATTTTGCCTATAAGGACTCGTTTGCACCTAATTGTCGTAAAGCATGTAAAAACTGCTTGTCTGCGTTAAAATAATAGTTAATATGCAGTTTGCTTTTTCTTATGAGAGAATGATCCAAACCTGAATGTTATAGTGTAAATAGACTTACCCTCATGAAATAAAGCATTTTTGCCTATAAACACCCATTTGACCCTAATTGTCATAAAGCATGTAAAAACTGCTTGTATGCGTTTAAATAATGGTTAATACGCAGTTTGCATTTTCTTATGAGAGAATGATCCAAACCTGAATGTTATAGTGTAAATAGACTTACCCTTATGAAATAAAGCAATTTTGCCTATAAGGACTCATTTGCACCTAATTGTCATAAAGCATGTAAAAACTGCTTGTATGCGTTAAAATAATGGTTAATATGCAGTTTGCATTTTCTTATGAGAGAATGATCCAAACCTGAATGTTATAGTGTAAATAGACTTACCCTTATGAAATAAAGCAATTTTGCCTATAAGGACTCATTTGCACGCAATTGTCGTGAAGCATGTAAAAACTGCTTGTCTGCGTTAAAATAATGGTTAATATGCAGTTTGCATTTTCTTATGAGAGAATGATCCAAACCTGAATGTTATAGTGTAAGTAAACTAACCTTTGTGAAATAAAGCAATTTTGCCTATAAGGACTCATTTGCACCTAATTGTCATAAAGCATGTAAAAACTGCTTGTCTGCGTGAAAATGATAGTAAATATGCAGTTTGCATTTTCTTATGAGAGAATAATCCAAACCTGAATTTTATAGTGTAAATAGACTTACCCTCATGAAATAAAGCAATTTTGCCTATAAAGACTCATTTGCACTTAATTGTCGTAAAGCATGTAAAAACTGCTTGTCTGCGTTTAAATAATGGTTAATATGCAGTTTGCATTTTCTTATAAGAGAATGATCCAAACCTGAATGTTATAGTGTAAATAGACTTACCCTTATGAAATAAAGCAATTTTGCCTATAAGGACTCATTTGCACCTAATTGACATAAAGCATGTAAAAACTGCTTGTATGCGTTAAAATAATGGTTAATATGCAGTTTGCATTTTCTTATGAGAGAATGATCCAAACCTGAATGTTATAGTGAAATAGATTTACCTTTGCAAAATAAAGCAATTTTGTCTATAAGGACTCATTTGCACGCAATAGTCGTAAAGCATGTAAAAACTGCTTGTCTCCGTTTAAATGATGGTTAATATGCAGTTTGCATTTTCTTATGAGAGAATGATCCAAACCTGAATGTTATAGTGTAAATAGACTTACCCTTATGAAATAAAGCAATTTTGCCCATAAGGACTCATTTGCACCTAATTGTCATAAAGCATGTAAAAACTGCTTGTATGCGTTAAAATAATGGTTAATATGCAGTTTGCATTTCTTATGAGAGAATGATCCAAACCTGAATGTTATAGTGTAAATAGACTTACCTTTGTAAAAAAAAGCACTTTTGCCTATAAGGACTTATTTGCACGCAATTGTCGTGAAGCATGTAAAAACTGCTTGTATGCGTTAAATAAATGGTTAATATGCAGATTGCATTTTCTTATGAGAGAATGATCCAAACCTGAATGTTATAGTGTAAATAGACTTACCTTTGTAAAATAAAGCAATTTTGCCTATAAGGACTCATTTGCACGCAATTGTCGTGAAGCATGTAAAAACTGCTTGTCTGCGTTAAAATAATGGTTAATATGCAGTTTGCATTTTCTTATGAGAGAATGATCCAAACCTGAATGATATAGTGTAAATAGACTTACCTTCATGAAATAAAGCAATTTTGCCTATAAGGACTCATATGCCTCTAATTGTCATTAAGCATGTAAAAACTGCTTGTATGCGTTAAAATAATGGTTAATATGCAGATTGCATTTTCTTATGAGAGAATGATCCAAACCTGAATGTTATAGTGTAAATAGACTTACCTTTGTAAAATAAAGCAATTTTGCCTATAAAGACTAATTTGCACTCAATTGTCGTGAAGCATGTAAAAACTGCTTGTCTGCGTGAAAATGATAGTAAATATGCAGTGTGCATTTTCTTATGAGAGAATGATCCAAACCTGAATGTTATAGTGTAAGTAAACTTACCTTTGTGAAATAAAGCAATTTTGCCTATAAGGACTCATTTGCACCTAATTGTCGTAAAGCATGTAAAAACTGCTTGTCTGCTTTAAAATAATGGTTAATATGCAGTTTGCATTTTCTTATGAGAGAATGATCCAAACCTGAATGTTATAGTGTAAGTAAATTTACCTTTGTGAAATAAAGCAATTTTGCCTATAAGGACTCATTTGCACCTAATTGTCGTAAAGCATGTAAAAACTGCTTGTCTGCTTTAAAATAATGGTTAATATGCAGTTTGCATTTTCTTATGAGAGAATGATCCAAACCTGAATGTTATAGTGTAAATAGACTTACCTTCATGAAATAAAGCAATTTTGCCTATAAGGACTTTTTTGCCCCTAATTGTCATAAAGCATGTAAAAACTGCTTGTATGCGTTAAAATAATGGTTAATATGCAGTTTGCATTTTCTTATGAGAGAATGATCCAAACCTGAATGTTATAGTGTAAATAGACTTACCTTTGTAAAATAAAGCAATTTTGCCTATAAGGACTCATAGCACGCAATTGTCGTGAAGCATGTAAAAACTGCTTGTCTGCGTGAAAATGATAGTAAATATGCAGTTTGCATTTTCTTATGAGAGAATAATCCAAACCTGAATGTTACAGTGTAAATAGACTTACCCTCATGAAATAAAGCAATTTTGCCTATAAAGTCCCATTTGCACCTAATTGTCGTAAAGCATGTAAAAACTGCTTGTCTGCGTTTAAATAATGGTTAATATGCAGTTTGCATTTTCTTATGACAGAATGATCCAAACCTGAATGTTATAGTGTAAATAGACTTACCTTTCATGTAATAAAGCAATTTTGCCTATAAGGACTTATTTGCCCCTAATTGTCATTAAGCATGTAAAAACTGCTTGTATGCGTTAAAATAATGGTTAATATGCAGATTGCATTTTCTTATGAGAGAATGATCCAAACCTGAATGTTATAGTGTAAATAGACTTACCTTTGTAAAATAAAGCAATTTTGCCTATAAGGACTCATTTGCACGCAATTGTCGTGAAGCATGTAAAAACTGCTTGTCTGCGTTAAAATAATGGTTAATATGCAGTTTGCATTTTCTTATGAGAGAATGATCCAAACCTGAATGTTATAGTGTAAGTAAACTTACCTTTGTAAAATAAAGCAATTTTGCCTATAAGGACTCGTTTGCACCTAATTGTCGTAAAGCATGTAAAAACTGCTTGTCTGCGTTAAAATAATAGTTAATATGCAGTTTGCTTTTTCTTATGAGAGAATGATCCAAACCTGAATGTTATAGTGTAAATAGACTTACCCTCATGAAATAAAGCATTTTTGCCTATAAACACCCATTTGACCCTAATTGTCATAAAGCATGTAAAAACTGCTTGTATGCGTTAAAATAATGGTTAATATGCAGTTCGCATTTTCTTATGAGATAATGATCCAAACCTGAATGTTATAGTGTAAATAGACTTACCCTCATGAAATAAAGCATTTTTGCCTATAAAGACTCATTTGCACCTAATTGTCATAAAGCATGTAAAAACTGCTTGTATGCGTTAAAATGATAGTAAATATGCATTTCGCATTTTCTTATGAGAGAATGATCCAAACCTGAATGTTATAGTGAAAGTAGACTTACCTTTGCGAAAAAAAACAATTTTGCTTTTAAGGACTTATTTGCACCTAATTGTCGTAAACCATGTAAAAACTGCTTGTCTGCCTGAAAATGATAGTAAATATGCAGTTTGCATTTTCTTATGAGAGAATGATCCAAACCTGAATGTTATAGTGTAAATAGACTTACCTTCATGAAATAAAGCAATTTTGCCTATAAGGACTCATTTGCCCCTAATTGTCATAAAGCATGTAAAAACTGCTTGTATGCGTTAAAATAATGGTTAATATGCAGTTTGCATTTTCTTATGAGAGAATGATCCAAACCTGAATGTTATAGTGAAAATAGACTTACTTTTGTAAAATAACGCAATTTAGCCTATAAGGACTCATTTGCACGCAATTGTCGTGAAGCATGTAAAAACTGCTTGTCTGCGTTAAAATAATGGTTAATATGCAGTTTGCATTTTCTTATGAGAGAATGATCCAAACCTGAATGTTATAGTGTAAGTAAACTTACCTTTGTGAAATAAAGCAATTTTGCCTATAAGGACTCATTTGCACCTAATTGTCGAAAAGCATGTAAAAACTGCTTGTCTGCGTTAAAATAATTGTTAATATGCAGTTTGCATTTTCTTATGAGAGAAAAATCCAAACCTGAATGTCATAGTGTAAATAGACTAACCTTCATGAAATAAAGCAATTTTGCCTATAAGGACCCATTTGACCCTAATTGTCATAAAGCATGTAAAAACTGCTTGTATGCGTTAAAATGATAGTAAATATGCAGTTTGCATTTTCTTATGAGAGAATGATCCAAACCTAAATGTTATAGTGTAAATAGACTAGCCCTCATGAAATAAAGCAATTTTGCCTATAAGGACTCATTTGCACCTAATTGTCATAAAGCTTGAAAAGACTGCTTGTATGCGTTAAAATAATAGTTAATATGCAGTTTGCATTTTCTTATGAGAGAATGATCCAAACCTGAATGTTATAGTTTAAGTAAACTTACCTTTGTAAAATAAAGCAATTTTGCCTATAAGGACTCATTTGCACCTAATTGACGTAAAGCATGTAAAAACTGCTTGTCTGCGTTAAAATAATAGTTAATATGCAGTTTGCTTTTTCTAATGAGAGAATGATCCAAACCTGAATGTTATAGTGTAAATAGACTTACCTTCATGAAATAAAGCAATTTTGCTTATAAGGACTTTTTTGCCCCTAATTGTCATAAAGCATGTAAAAACTGCTTGTATGCGTTAAAATAATGGTTAATATGCAGTTTGCATTTTCTTATGAGAGAATGATCCAAACCTGAATGTTATAGTGTAAATAGACTTACCTTTGTAAAATAAAGCAATTTTGCCTATAAAGACTCATTTGCACGCAATTGTCGTGAAGCATGTAAAAACTGCTTGTCTGCGTGAAAATGATAGTAAATATGCAGTTTGCATTTTCTTATGAGAGAATAATCCAAACCTGAATGTTATAGTGTAAATAGACTTACCCTCATGAAATAAAGCAATTTTGCCTATAAAGACTCATTTGCACTTAATTGTCGTAAAGCATGTAAAAACTGCTTGTCTGCGTTTAAATAATGGTTAATATGCAGTTTGCATTTTCTTATGAGAGAATGATCCAAACCTGAATGTTATAGTGTAAATAGACTTACCCTTATGAAATAAAGCAATTTTGCCTATAAGGACTCATTTGCACCTAATTGTCATAAAGCATGTAAAAACTGCTTGTATGCGTTAAAATAATGGTTAATATGCAGTTTGCATTTTCTTATGAGAGAATGATCCAAACCTGAATGTTATAGTGTAAATAGATTTACCTTTGTAAAATAAAGCAATTTTGCCTATAAGGACTCATTTGCACGCAATTGTCGTGAAGCATGTAAAAACTGCTTGTCTGCGTTAAAATAATGGTTAATATGCAGTTTGCATTTTCTTATGAGAGAATGATCCAAACCTGAATGTTATAGTATAAGTAAACTTACCTTTGTGAAATAAAGCAATTTTGCCTATAAGGACTCATTTGCACCTAATTGTCGTAAAGCATGTAAAAACTGCTTGTCTGCTTTAAAATAATGGTTAATATGCAGTTTGCATTTTCTTATGAGAGAATAATCCAAACCTGAATGTTATAGTGTAAATAGACTAACCTTTATGAAATAAAGCAATTTTGCCTATAAGGACCCATTTGCCCCTAATTGTCATAAAGCATGTAAAAACTGCTTGTATGCGTTAAAATGATAGAAAATATGCAGTTTGCATTTTCTTATGAGAGAATGATCCAAACCTGAATGTTATAGTTTAAGTAAACTTACCTTTGTAAAATAAAGCAATTTTGCCTATGAGGACTCGTTTGCACCTAATTGTCGTAAAGCATGTAAAAACTGCTTGTCTGCGTTAAAATAATAGTTAATATGCAGTTTGCTTTTTCTTATGAGAGAATGATCCAAACCTGAATGTTATAGTGTAAATAGACTTACCTTCATGAAATAAAGCAATTTTGCCTATAAGGACTCATTTGCACCTAATTGTCATAAAGCTTGAAAAAACTGCTTGTATGCGTTAAAATAATAGTTAATATGCAGTTTGCATTTTCTTATGAGAGAATGATCCAAACCTGAATGTTATAGTTTAAGTAAACTTACCTTTGTAAAATAAAGCAATTTTGCCTATAAGGACTCGTTTGCACCTAATTGTCGTAAAGCATGTAAAAACTGCTTGTCTGCGTTAAAATAATAGTTAATATGCAGTTTGCTTTTTCTTATGAGAGAATGATCCAAACCTGAATTGTATAGTGTAAATAGACTTACCTTCATGAAATAAAGCAATTTTGCCTATAAGGACTCATTTGCACCTAATTGTCGTAAAGCATGAAAAAACTGCTTGTCTGCGTTTAAATAATGGTTAAATGCAGTTTGCATTTTCTTATGAGAGAATGATCCAAACCTGAATGTTATAGTGTAAGTAAACTTACCTTTGTGAAATAAAGCAATTTTGCCTATAAGGACTCATTTGCACCTAATTGTCATAAAGCATGTAAAAACTGCTTGTATGCGTTAAAATAATGGTTAATATGCAGTTTGCATTTTCTTATGAGAGAATGATCCAAACCTGAATGTTATAGTGTAAATAGATTTACCTTTGTAAAATAAAGCAATTTTGCCTATAAGGACTCATTTGCACGCAATTGTCGTGAAGCATGTAAAAACTGCTTGTCTGCGTTAAAATAATGGTTAATATGCAGTTTGCATTTTCTTATGAGAGAATGATCCAAACCTGAATGTTATAGTGTAAGTAAACTTACCTTTGTGAAATAAAGCAATTTTGCCTATAAGGACTCATTTGCACCTAATTGTCGTAAAGCATGTAAAAACTGCTTGTCTGCTTTAAAATAATGGTTAATATGCAGTTTGCATTTTCTTATGAGAGAATAATCCAAACCTGAATGTTATAGTGTAAATAGACTAACCTTTATGAAATAAAGCAATTTTGCCTATAAGGACCCATTTGCCCCTAATTGTCATAAAGCATGTAAAAACTGCTTGTATGCGTTAAAATGATAGAAAATATGCAGTTTGCATTTTCTTATGAGAGAATGATCCAAACCTGAATGTTATAGTTTAAGTAAACTTACCTTTGTAAAATAAAGCAATTTTGCCTATGAGGACTCGTTTGCACCTAATTGTCGTAAAGCATGTAAAAACTGCTTGTCTGCGTTAAAATAATAGTTAATATGCAGTTTGCTTTTTCTTATGAGAGAATGATCCAAACCTGAATGTTATAGTGTAAATAGACTTACCTTCATGAAATAAAGCAATTTTGCCTATAAGGACTCATTTGCACCTAATTGTCATAAAGCTTGAAAAAACTGCTTGTATGCGTTAAAATAATAGTTAATATGCAGTTTGCATTTTCTTATGAGAGAATGATCCAAACCTGAATGTTATAGTTTAAGTAAACTTACCTTTGTAAAATAAAGCAATTTTGCCTATAAGGACTCGTTTGCACCTAATTGTCGTAAAGCATGTAAAAACTGCTTGTCTGCGTTAAAATAATAGTTTATATGCAGTTTGCTTTTTCTTATGAGAGAATGATCCAAACCTGAATGTTATAGTGTAAATAGACTTACCTTCATGAAATAAAGCAATTTTGCCTATAAGGACTCATTTGCACCTAATTGTCGTAAAGCATGAAAAAACTGCTTGTCTGCGTTTAAATAATGGTTAAATGCAGTTTGCATTTTCTTATGAGAGAATGATCCAAACCTGAATGTTATAGTGTAATTAAACTTACCTTTGTGAAATAAAGCAATTTTGCGTATAAGGACTCATTTGCACCTAATTGTCATAAAGCATGTAAAAACTGCTTGTATGCGTTAAAATAATGGTTAATATGCAGTTTGCATTTCTTATGAGAGAATGATCCAAACCTGAATGTTATAGTGTAAATAGACTTACCCTTATGAAATAAAGCAATTTTGCCTATAAGGACTCATTTGCACGCATTTGTCGTGAAGCATGTAAAAACTGCTTGTCTGCGTTAAAATAATGGTTAATATGCAGTTTGCATTTTCTTATGAGAGAATGATCTAAACCTGAATGTTATAGTGTAAGTAAACTTACCTTTGTAAAATAAAGCAATTTTGCCTATAAGGACTCATTTGCACCTAATTGTCATAAAGCATGTAAAAACTGCTTGTATGCGTTAAAATAATGGTTAATATGCAGATTGCATTTTCTTATGAGAGAATGATCCAAACCTGAATGTTATAGTGTAAATAGACTTACCTTGTAAAATAAAGCAATTTTGCCTATAAAGACTAATTTGCACTCAATTGTCGTGAAGCATGTAAAAACTGCTTGTCTGCGTGAAAATGATAGTAAATATGCAGTGTGCATTTTCTTATGAGAGAATGATCCAAACCTGAATGTTATTGTGTAAGTAAACTTACCTTTGTGAAATAAAGCAATTTTGCCTATAAGGACTCATTTGCACCTAATTGTCGTAAAGCATGTAAAAACTGCTTGTCTGCTTTAAAATAATGGTTAATATGCAGTTTGCATTTTCTTATGAGAGAATAATCCAAACCTGAATGTTATAGTGTAAGTAAACTTACCTTTGTGAAATAAAGCAATTTTGCCTATAAGGACTCATTTGCACCTAATTGTCGTAAAGCATGTAAAAACTGCTTGTCTGCTTTAAAATAATGGTTAATATGCAGTTTGCATTTTCTTATGAGAGAATGATCCAAACCTGAATGTTATAGTGTAAATAGACTTACCTTCATGAAATAAAGCAATTTTGCCTATAAGGACTTTTTTGCCCCTAATTGTCATAAAGCATGTAAAAACTGCTTGTATGCGTTAAAATAATGGTTAATATGCAGTTTGCATTTTCTTATGAGAGAATGATCCAAACCTGAATGTTATAGTGAAAATAGACTTACCTTTGTAAAATAAAGCAATTTTGCCTATAAGGACTCATAGCACGCAATTGTCGTGAAGCATGTAAAAACTGCTTGTCTGCGTGAAAATGATAGTAAATATGCAGTTTGCATTTTCTTATGAGAGAATAATCCAAACCTGAATGTTATAGTGTAAATAGACTTACCCTCATGAAATAAAGCAATTTTGCCTATAAAGTCTCATTTGCACCTAATTGTCGTAAAGCATGTAAAAACTGCTTGTCTGCGTTTAAATAATGGTTAATATGCAGTTTGCATTTTCTTATGACAGAATGATCCAAACCTGAATGTTATAGTGTAAATAGACTTACCTTTCATGTAATAAAGCAATTTTGCCTATAAGGACTTATTTGCCCCTAATTGTCATTAAGCATGTAAAAACTGCTTGTATGCGTTAAAATAATGGTTAATATGCAGATTGCATTTTCTTATGAGAGAATGATCCAAACCTGAATGTTATAGTGTAAATAGACTTACCTTTGTAAAATAAAGCAATTTTGCCTATAAGGACTCATTTGCACTTAATTGTCGTGAAGAATGTAAAAACTGCTTGTCTGCGTTAAAATAATGGTTAATATGCAGTTTGCATTTTCTTATGAGAGAATGATCCAAACCTGAATGTTATAGTGTAAGTAAACTTACCTTTGTAAAATAAAGCAATTTTGCCTATAAGGACTCGTTTGCACCTAATTGTCGTAAAGCATGTAAAAACTGCTTGTCTGCGTTAAAATAATAGTTAATATGCAGTTTGCTTTGTCTTATGAGAGAATGATCCAAACCTGAATGTTATAGTGTAAATAGACTTACCCTCATGAAATAAAGCATTTTTGCCTATAAACACCCATTTGACCCTAATTGTCATAAAGCATGTAAAAACTGCTTGTATGCGTTAAAATAATGGTTAATATGCAGTTCGCATTTTCTTATGAGAGAATGATCCAAACCTGAATGTTATAGTGTAAATAGACTTACCCTCATGAAATAAAGCATTTTTGCCTATAAAGACTCATTTGCACCTAATTGTCATAAAGCATGTAAAAACTGCTTGTATGCGTTAAAATGATAGTAAATATGCATTTCGCATTTTCTTATGAGAGAATGATCCAAACCTGAATGTTATAGTGAAAGTAGACTTACCTTTGCGAAAAAAAACAATTTTGCTTTTAAGGACTTATTTGCACCTAATTGTCGTAAACCATGTAAAAACTGCTTGTCTGCGTGAAAATGATAGTAAATATGCAGTTTGCATTTTCTTATGAGAGAATGATCCAAACCTGAATGTTATAGTGTAAATAGACTTACCTTCATGAAATAAAGCAATATTGCCTATAAGGACTCATTTGCCCCTAATTGTCATAAAGCATGTAAAAACTGCTTGTATGCGTTAAAATAATGGTTAATATGCAGTTTGCATTTTCTTATGAGAGAATGATCCAAACCTGAATGTTATAGTGTAAATAGACTTACCTTTGTAAAATAAAGCAATTTTGCCTATAAGGACTCATTTGCACGCAATTGTCGTGAAGCATGTAAAAACTGCTTGTCTGCGTTAAAATAATGGTTAATATGCAGTTTGCATTTTCTTATGAGAGAATGATCCAAACCTGAATGTTATAGTGTAAGTAAACTTACCTTTGTAAAATAAAGCAATTTTGCCTATAAGGACTCGTTTGCACCTAATTGTCGTAAAGCATGTAAAAACTGCTTGTCTGCGTTAAAATAATAGTTAATATGCAGTTTGCTTTTTCTTATGAGAGAATGATCCAAACCTGAATGTTATAGTGTAAATAGACTTACCTTCATGAAATAAAGCAATTTTGCCTATAAGGACTCATTTGCACCTAATTGTCATAAAGCTTGAAAAAACTGCTTGTATGCGTTAAAATAATAGTTAATATGCAGTTTGCATTTTCTTATGAGAGAATGATCCAAACCTGAATGTTATAGTTTAAGTAAACTTACCTTTGTAAAATAAAGCAATTTTGCCTATAAGGACTCGTTTGCACCTAATTGTCGTAAAGCATGTAAAAACTGCTTGTCTGCGTTAAAATAATAGTTTATATGCAGTTTGCTTTTTCTTATGAGAGAATGATCCAAACCTGAATGTTATAGTGTAAATAGACTTACCTTCATGAAATAAAGCAATTTTGCCTATAAGGACTCATTTGCACCTAATTGTCGTAAAGCATGAAAAAACTGCTTGTCTGCGTTTAAATAATGGTTAAATGCAGTTTGCATTTTCTTATGAGAGAATGATCCAAACCTGAATGTTATAGTGTAATTAAACTTACCTTTGTGAAATAAAGCAATTTTGCCTATAAGGACTCATTTGCACCTAATTGTCATAAAGCATGTAAAAACTGCTTGTATGCGTTAAAATAATGGTTAATATGCAGTTTGCTTTCTTATGAGAGAATGATCCAAACCTGAATGTAATAGTGTAAATAGACCTACCATTGTAAAAAAAAGCAATTTTGCCTATAAGGACTCATTTGCACCTAATTGTCATAAAGCTTGTAAAAACTGCTTGTATGCGTTAAAATAATGGTTAATATGCAGTTTGCATTTCTTATGAGAGAATGATCCAAACCTGAATGTTATAGTGTAAATAGACTTACCCTTATGAAATAAAGCAATTTTGCCTATAAGGACTCATTTGCACGCATTTGTCGTGAAGCATGTAAAAACTGCTTGTCTGCGTTAAAATAATGGTTAATATGCAGTTTGCATTTTCTTATGAGAGAATGATCTAAACCTGAATGTTATAGTGTAAGTAAACTTACCTTTGTAAAATAAAGCAATTTTGCCTATAAGGACTCATTTGCACCTAATTGTCATAAAGCATGTAAAAACTGCTTGTCTGCGTGAAAATGATAGTAAATATGCAGTTTGCATTTTCTTATGAGAGAATAATCCAAACCTGAATGTTATAGTGTAAATAGACTTACCCTCATGAAATAAAGCAATTTTGCCTATAAAGACTCATTTGCACTTAATTGTCGTAAAGCATGTAAAAACTGCTTGTCTGCGTTTAAATAATGGTTAATATGCAGTTTGCATTTTCTTATGAGAGAATGAACCAAACCTGAATGTTATAGTGTAAATAGACTTACCTTTATGAAATAAAGCAATTTTGCCTATAAGGACTCATTTGCACCTAATTGTCATAAAGCATGTAAAAACTGCTTGTATGCGTTAAAATAATGGTTAATATGCAGTTTGCATTTTCTTATGAGAGAATGATCCAAACCTGAATGTTATAGTGTAAATAGATTTACCTTTGTAAAATAAAGCAATTTTGTCTATAAGGACTCATTTGCACGCAATAGTCGTAAAGCATGTAAAAACTGCTTGTCTCCGTTTAAATGATGGTTAATATGCAGTTTGCATTTTCTTCTGAGAGAATGATCCAAACCTGAATGTTATAGTGTAAATAGACTTACCCTTATGAAATAAAGCAATTTTGCCTATAAGGACTCATTTGCACCTAATTTACATAAAGCATGTAAAAACTGCTTGTATGCGTTAAAATAATGGTTAATATGCAGTTTGCATTTCTTATGAGAGAATGATCCAAACCTGAATGTTATAGTGTAAATAGACTTACCTTTGTAAAAAAAAGCAATTTTGCCTATAAGGACTCATTTGCACGCAATTGTCGTGAAGCATGTAAAAACTGCTTGTATGCGTTAAATAAATGGTTAATATGCAGATTGCATTTTCTTATGAGAGAATGATCCAAACCTGAATGTTATAGTGAAAATAGACTTACCTTTGTAAAATAAAGCAATTTTGCCTATAAGGACTCATTTGCACGCAATTGTCGTGAAGCATGTAAAAACTGCTTGTCTGCGTTAAAATAATAGTTAATATGCAGTTTGCATTTTCTTATGAGAGAATGATCCAAACCTGAATGATATAGTGTAAATAGACTTACCTTCATGAAATAAAGCAATTTTGCCTATAAGGACTCATATGCCTCTAATTGTCATTAAGCATGTAAAAACTGCTTGTATGCGTTAAAATAATGGTTAATATGCAGATTGCATTTTCTTATGAGAGAATGATCCAAACCTGAATGTTATAGTGTAAATAGACTTACCTTTGTAAAATAAAGCAATTTTGCCTATAAAGACTAATTTGCACTCAATTGTCGTGAAGCATGTAAAAACTGCTTGTCTGCGTGAAAATGATAGTAAATATGCAGTGTGCATTTTCTTATGAGAGAATGATCCAAACCTGAATGTTATAGTGTAAGTAAACTTACCTTGTGAAATAAAGCAATTTTGCCTATAAGGACTCATTTGCACCTAATTGTCGTAAAGCATGTAAAAACTGCTTGTCTGCTTTAAAATAATGGTTAATATGCAGTTTGCATTTTCTTATGAGAGAATAATCCAAACCTGAATGTTATAGTGTAAGTAAACTTACCTTTGTGAAATAAAGCAATTTTGCCTATAAGGACTCATTTGCACCTAATTGTCGTAAAGCATGTAAAAACTGCTTGTCTGCTTTAAAATAATGGTTAATATGCAGTTTGCATTTTCTTATGAGAGAATGATCCAAACCTGAATGTTATAGTGTAAATAGACTTACCTTCATGAAATAAAGCAATTTTGCCTATAAGGACTTTTTTGCCCCTAATTGTCATAAAGCATGTAAAAACTGCTTGTATGCGTTAAAATAATGGTTAATATGCAGTTTGCATTTTCTTATGAGAGAATGATCCAAACCTGAATGTTATAGTGAAAATAGACTTACCTTTGTAAAATAAAGCAATTTTGCCTATAAGGACTCATAGCACGCAATTGTCGTGAAGCATGTAAAAACTGCTTGTCTGCGTGAAAATGATAGTAAATATGCAGTTTGCATTTTCTTATGAGAGAATAATCCAAACCTGAATGTTATAGTGTAAATAGACTTACCCTCATGAAATAAAGCAATTTTGCCTAAAAAGTCTCATTTGCACCTAATTGTCGTAAAGCATGTAAAAACTGCTTGTCTGCGTTTAAATAATGGTTAATATGCAGTTTGCATTTTCTTATGACAGAATGATCCAAACCTGAATGTTATAGTGTAAATAGACTTACCTTTCATGTAATAAAGCAATTTTGCCTATAAGGACTTATTTGCCCCTAATTGTCATTAAGCATGTAAAAACTGCTTGTATGCGTTAAAATAATGGTTAATATGCAGATTGCATTTTCTTATGAGAGAATGATCCAAACCTGAATGTTATAGTGTAAATAGACTTACCTTTGTAAAATAAAGCAATTTTGCCTATAAGGACTCATTTGCACGCAATTGTCGTGAAGAATTTAAAACTGCTTGTCTGCGTTAAAATAATGGTTAATATGCAGTTTGCATTTTCTTATGAGAGAATGATCCAAACCTGAATGTTATAGTGTAAGTAAACTTACCTTTGTAAAATAAAGCAATTTTGCCTATAAGGACTCGTTTGCACCTAATTGTCGTAAAGCATGTGAAAACTGCTTGTCTGCGTTAAAATAATAGTTAATATGCAGTTTGCTTTTTCTTATGAGAGAATGATCCAAACCTGAATGTTATAGTGTAAATAGACTTACCCTCATGAAATAAAGCATTTTTGCCTATAAACACCCATTTGACCCTAATTGTCATAAAGCATGTAAAAACTGCTTGTATGCGTTAAAATAATGGTTAATATGCAGTTCGCATTTTCTTATGAGAGAATGATCCAAACCTGAATGTTATAGTGTAAATAGACTTACCCTCATGAAATAAAGCATTTTTGCCTATAAAGACTCATTTGCACCTAATTGTCATAAAGCATGTAAAAACTGCTTGTATGCGTTAAAATGATAGTAAATATGCATTTCGCATTTTCTTATGAGAGAATGATCCAAACCTGAATGTTATAGTGAAAGTAGACTTACCTTTGCGAAAAAAAACAATTTTGCTTTTAAGGACTTATTTGCACCTAATTGTCGTAAACCATGTAAAAACTGCTTGTCTGCGTGAAAATGATAGTAAATATGCAGTTTGCATTTTCTTATGAGAGAATGATCCAAACCTGAATGTTATAGTGTAAATAGACTTACCTTCATGAAATAAAGCAATATTGCCTATAAGGACTCATTTGCCCCTAATTGTCATAAAGCATGTAAAAACTGCTTGTATGCGTTAAAATAATGGTTAATATGCAGTTTGCATTTTCTTATGAGAGAATGATCCAAACCTGAATGTTATAGTGTAAATAGACTTACCTTTGTAAAATAAAGCAATTTTGCCTATAAGGACTCATTTGCACGCAATTGTCGTGAAGCATGTAAAAACTGCTTGTCTGCGTTAAAATAATGGTTAATATGCAGTTTGCATTTTCTTATGAGAGAATGATCCAAACCTGAATGTTATAGTGTAAGTAAACTTACCTTTGTAAAATAAAGCAATTTTGCCTATAAGGACTCGTTTGCACCTAATTGTCGTAAAGCATGTAAAAACTGCTTGTCTGCGTTAAAATAATAGTTAATATGCAGTTTGCTTTTTCTTATGAGAGAATGATCCAAACCTGAATGTTATAGTGTAAATAGACTTACCTTCATGAAATAAAGCAATTTTGCCTATAAGGACTCATTTGCACCTAATTGTCATAAAGCTTGAAAAAACTGCTTGTATGCGTTAAAATAATAGTTAATATGCAGTTTGCATTTTCTTATGAGAGAATGATCCAAACCTGAATGTTATAGTTTAAGTAAACTTACCTTTGTAAAATAAAGCAATTTTGCCTATAAGGACTCGTTTGCACCTAATTGTCGTAAAGCATGTAAAAACTGCTTGTCTGCGTTAAAATAATAGTTAATATGCAGTTTGCTTTTTCTTATGAGAGAATGATCCAAACCTGAATGTTATAGTGTAAATAGACTTACCTTCATGAAATAAAGCAATTTTGCCTATAAGGACTCATTTGCACCTAATTGTCGTAAAGCATGAAAAAACTGCTTGTCTGCGTTTAAATAATGGTTAAATGCAGTTTGCATTTTCTTATGAGAGAATGATCCAAACCTGAATGTTATAGTGTAAATAGACTAACCTTTATGAAATAAAGCAATTTTGCCTATAAGGACTCATTTGCCCCTAATTGTCATAAAGCATGTAAAAACTGCTTGTATGCGTTAAAATAATGGTTAATATGCAGTTCGCATTTTCTTATGAGAGAATGATCCAAACCTGAATGTTATAGTGTAAATAGACTTACCCTCATGAAATAAAGCATTTTTGCCTATAAAGACTCATTTGCACCTAATTGTCATAAAGCATGTAAAAACTGCTTGTATGCGTTAAAATGATAGTAAATATGCAGTTCGCATTTTCTTATGAGAGAATGATCCAAACCTGAATGTTATAGTGTAAATAGACTTACCCTCATGAAATAAAGCAATTTTGCCTATAGGCACTCATTTGCATCTAATTGTCGTAAAGCATGTAAAAACTGCTTGTCTGCGTTAAAATAATGGTTAATATGCAGTTTGCATTTTCTTATGAGAGAATGATCCAAACCTGAATGTTATAGTGAAAGTAGACTTACCTTTGCGAAAAAAAACAATTTTGCTTTTAAGGACTTATTTGCACCTAATTGTCGTAAACCATGTAAAAACTGCTTGTCTGCGTGAAAATGATAGTAAATATGCAGTTTGCATTTTCTTATGAGAGAATGATCCTAACCTGATTGTTATAGTGAAAATAGACTTACCTTTGTAAAATATCGCAATTTTGCCTATAAGGACTCATTTGCACGCAATTGTCGTGAAGCATGTAAAAACTGCTTGTCTGCGTTAAAATAATGGTTAATATGCAGTTTGCATTTTCTTATGAGAGAATGATCCAAACCTGAATGTTATAGTGTAAGTAAACTTACCTTTGTGAAATAAAGCAATTTTGCCTATAAGGACTCATTTGCACCTAATTGTCGTAAAGCATGTAAAAACTGCTTGTCTGCGTTAAAATAATTGTTAATATGCAGTTTGCATTTTCTTATGAGAGAAAAATCCAAACCTGAATGTCATAGTGTAAATAGACTAACCTTCATGAAATAAAGCAATTTTGCCTATAAGGACCCATTTGACCCTAATTGTCATAAAGCATGTAAAAACTGCTTGTATGCGTTAAAATAATAGTTAATATGCAGTTTGCATTTTCTTATGAGAGAATGATCCAAACCTGATTGTTATAGTGAAAATAGACTTACCTTTGTAAAATAACGCAATTTTGCCTATAAGGACTCATTTGCACGCAATTGTCGTGAAGCATGTAAAAACTGCTTGTCTGCGTTAAAATAATGGTTAATATGCAGTTTGCATTTTCTTATGAGAGAATGATCCAAACCTGAATGTTATAGTGTAAGTAAACTTACCTTTGTGAAATAAAGCAATTTTGCCTATAAGGACTCATTTGCACCTAATTGTCGTAAAACATGTAAAAACTGCTTGTCTGCGTTAAAATAATTGTTAATATGCAGTTTGCATTTTCTTATGAGAGAAAAATCCAAACCTGAATGTCATAGTGTAAATAGACTAACCTTCATGAAATAAAGCAATTTTGCCTATAAGGACCCATTTGACCCTAATTGTCATAAAGCATGTAAAAACTGCTTGTATGCGTTAAAATGATAGTAAATATGCAGTTTGCATTTTCTTATGAGAGAATGATCCAAACCTAAATGTTATAGTGTAAATAGACTAGCCCTCATGAAATAAAGCAATTTTGCCTATAAGGACTCATTTGCACCTAATTGTCATAAAGCTTGAAAAAACTGCTTGTATGCGTTAAAATAATAGTTAATATGCAGTTTGCATTTTCTTATGAGAGAATGATCCAAACCTGAATGTTATAGTTTAAGTAAACTTACCTTTGTAAAATAAAGCAATTTTGCCTATAAGGACTCATTTGCACCTAATTGTCGTAAAGCATGTAAAAACTGCTTGTCTGCGTTAAAATAATAGTTAATATGCAGTTTGCTTTTTCTTATGAGAGAATGATCCTAACCTGAATGTTATAGTGTAAATAGACTTACCTTCATGAAATAAAGCAATTTTGCCTATAAGGACTTTTTTGCCCCTAATTGTCATAAAGCATGTAAAAACTGCTTATATGCGTTAAAATAATGGTTAATATGCAGTTTGCATTTTCTTATGAGAGAATGATCCAAACCTAAATGTTATAGTGTAAATAGACTTACCTTTGTAAAATAAAGCAATTTTGCTTATAAAGACTCATTTGCACGCAATTGTCGTGAAGCATGTAAAAACTGCTTGTCTGCGTGAAAATGATAGTAAATATGCAGTTTGCATTTTCTTATGAGAGAATAATCCAAACCTGAATGTTATAAAGTAAATAGACTTACCTTTGTAAAATAAAGCAATTTTGCTTATAAGGACTTATTTCCACCTAATTGTCGTAAACCATGTGAAAACTGCTTGTCTGCGTGAAAATGATAGTCAATATTCAGTTTGCATTTTCTTATGAGAGAATGATCCAAACCTGAATGTTATAGTGTAAATAGACTTACCCTCATGAAATGAAGCAATTTTGCCTATAAGGACTCTTTTGCACCTAATTGTCGTAAAGCATGTAAAAACTGCTTGTCAGCGTTAAAATAATGGTTAATATGCAGTTTGCATTTTCTTATGAGAGAATGATCCAAACCTGAATGTTATAGTGTAAATAGACTTACCCTTATGAAATAAAGCAATTTTGCCTATAAGGACTCATTTGCACGCAATTGTCGTGAAGCATGTAAAAACTGCTTGTCTGCGTTAAAATAATGGTTAATATGCAAGTTGCATTTTCTTATGAGAGAATGATCCAAACCTGAATGTTAAATGAAAGTAGACTTACCTATGTGAAATAAAGCAATCTGCCTATTAGGACTCATTTGCACCTAATTGTCATAAAGCATGTAAATACTGCTTGTCTGCGTGAAAATAATAGGAAATGATCAGTTTGCATTATCTTTTGAGAAAATGATCCAAACCTGAATGTTATAATATAAATAGACTTACCTTTGTAAAATAAAGCAATTTTGCCTATAAAGACTCATTTGCACCTAATTGTCGTAAAGCATGTAAAAACTGCTTGTCTGCGTTTAAATGATGGTTAATATGCAGTTTGCATTTTCTTATGAGAGAATGATCCAAACCTGAATGTTATAGTGTAAATAGACTTACCTTTGTAAAATAAAGCAATTTTGCCTATAAGGACTCATTTGCACGCAATTGTCGTGAAGCATGTAATAACTGCTTGTATGCGTTAAAATGATAGTAAATATGCAGTTTGCATTTTCTTATGAGAGAATGATCCAAACCTGAATGTTATAGTGTAAATAGACTTACCCTTATGAAATAAAGCAATTTTGCCTATAAGGACTCATTTGCACCTAATTGTCATAAAGCTTGTAAAAACTGCATGTATGCGTTAAAATAATGGTTAATATGCAGTTTGCATTTCTTATGAGAGAATGATCCAAACCTGAATGTTATAGTGTAAATAGACTTACCTTTGTAAAAAAAAGCAATTTTGCCTATAAGGACTCATTTGCACGCATTTGTCGTAAAGCATGTAAAAACTGCTTGTCTGCGTTAAAATAATGGTTAATATGCAGTTTGCATTTTCTTATGAGAGAATGATCCAAACCTGAATGATATAGTGTAAATAGACTTACCTTCATGAAATAAAGCAATTTTGCCTATAAGGACTCATATGCCTCTAATTGTCATTAAGCATGTAAAAACTGCTTGTATGCGTTAAAATAATGGTTAATATGCAGATTGCATTTTCTTATGAGAGAATGATCCAAACCTGAATGTTATAGTGTAAATAGACTTACCTTTGTAAAATAAAGCAATTTTGCCTATAAAGACTAATTTGCACTCAATTGTCGTGAAGCATGTAAAAACTGCTTGTCTGCGTGAAAATGATAGTAAATATGCAGTTTGCATTTTCTTATGAGAGAATGATCCAAACCTGAATGTTATAGTGTAAGTAAACTTACCTTTGTGAAATAAAGCAATTTTGCCTATACGGACTCATTTGCACCTAATTGTCGTAAAGCATGTAAAAACTGCTTGTCTGCTTTAAAATAATGGTTAATATGCAGTTTGCATTTTCTTATGAGAGAATGATCCAAACCTGAATGTTTTAGTGTAAATAGACTTACCTTCATGAAATAAAGCAATTTTGCCTATAAGGACTCATTTGCCCCTAATTGTCATAAAGCATGTAAAAACTGCTTGTATGCGTGAAAATAATGGTTAATATGCAGTTTGCATTTTCTTATGAGAGAATGATCCAAACCTGAATGTTATAGTGAAAATAGACTTACCTTTGTAAAATAACGCAATTTTGCCTATAAGGACTCATTTGCACGCAATTGTCGTGAAGCATGTAAAAACTGCTTGTCTGCGTTAAAATAATGGTTAATATGCAGTTTGCATTTTCTTATGAGAGAATGATCCAAACCTGAATGTTATAGTGTAAATAGACTTACCTTTGTAAAATAAAGCAATTTGGCCTATAAAGACTCATTTGCACGCAATTGTCGTGAAGCATGTAAAAACTGCTTGTCTGCGTGAAAATGATAGTAAATATGCAGTTTGCATTTTCTTATGAGAGAATAATCCAAACCTGAATGTTATAGTGTAAATAGACTTACCCTCATGAACTAAAGCAATTTTGCCTATAAAGACTCATTTGCACTTAATTGTCGTAAAGCATGTAAAAACTGCTTGTCTGCGTTTAAATAATGGTTAATATGCAGTTTGCATTTTCTTATGACAGAATGATCCAAACCTGAATGTTATAGTGTAAATAGACTTCCCTTCATGAAATAAAGCAATTTTGCCTATAAGGACTCATTTGTCCCTAATTGTCATAAAGCATGTAAAAACTGCTAGTATGCGTTAAAATAATGGTTAATATGCAGTTTGCATTTTCTTATGAGAGAATGATCCAAACCTGAATGTTATAGTGAAAATAGACTTACCTTTGTAAAATAACGCAATTTTGCCTATAAGGACTCATTTGCACGCAATTGTCGTGAAGCATGTAAAAACTGCTTGTCTGCGTTAAAATAATGGTTAATATGCAGTTTGCATTTTCTTATGAGAGAATGATCCAAACCTGAATGTTATAGTGTAAGTAATCTTACCTTTGTGAAATAAAGCAATTTTGCCTATAAGGACTCATTTGCACCTAATTGTCGTAAAGCATGTAAAAACTGCTTGTCTGCTTTAAAATAATGGTTAATATGCAGTTTGAATTTTCTTATGAGAGAATAATCCAAACCTGAATGTTATAGTGTAAATAGACTAACCTTTATGAAATAAAGCAATTTTGCCTATAAGGACTCATTTGCACGCAATTGTCGTGAAGCATGTAAAAACTGCTTGTATGCGTTAAATAAATGGCTAATATGCAGATTGCATTTTCTTATGAGAGAATGATCCAAACCTGAATGTTATAGTGTAAATAGACTTACCTTTGTAAAATAAAGCAATTTTGCCTATAAAGACTCATTTGCACGCAATTGTCGTGAAGCATGTAAAAACTGCTTGTCTGCGTTAAAATAATGGTTAATATGCAGTTTGCATTTTCTTATGAGAGAATGATCCAAACCTGAATGTTATAGTGAAAGTAGACTTACCTTTGTGAAAAAAAACAATTTTGCTTTTAAGGACTTATTTGCACCTAATTGTCGTAAACCATGTAAAAACTGCTAGTCTGCGTGAAAATGATAGTAAATATGCAGTTTGCATTTTCTTATGAGAGAATGATCCAAACCTGAATGTTATAGTGTAAATAGACTTACCTTCATGAAATAAAGCAATTTTGCCTATAAGGACTCATTTGCCCCTAATTGTCTTAAAGCATGTAAAAACTGCTTGTATGCGTTAAAATAATGGTTAATATGCTGTAACGATATTAATTTAATAATATTAATATCACGGTAAAATCTAGTTTGCTTTATATTCGTGTACAGTAATAGGTACACGAAATTGTGTTCAAACGCGTTTATGGTTAAGCAGAGACCGGTATTAAGTACGTATTAGCGCCGCGTCTAATTGAACTTATATTTTTGTAATTAATATTATGTTGTCCGCCAATAGATGGCTACTCATTAATTTCCTTTTTAATTAATATTTTTTATTAAAAATGATTAGCGGTCGTACCTACTGCGGTTCGACATTTATTGGTGTCAAGCAACAGTGCGCATAAAAATTTGTCTTTCAGTGACCACCCTGTTGGCTCAGTGGCTTGCTAGTTTACGATCGTGTTCCGTCTATTCTAGTATGGCCTATCTAGTCAACGGGGAAAGCTTTGAATAGCCCTTTAAGTGCTGGTTTACGATCGTGTTCCGTCTATCCCAGCATTTTGTGGATTCATTCTCAGCTCGCTTGCCGAAGATCTGGAAACTATTGAAGTACGATCGTGTTGTCGTCTGCTCCGATAAGTTTCCCGGTGTCTTCTAATAGCACACTGCTTGACCATCGCGAGGGTTCTGGATCATGATCGGGATTTCGTCTGTTCCAGACCTTAGCGTAAATCGACCCACGACCGCAACGACCGTATTAAATTCAATGACCGTGCCGAGGATATAAATAATGACCTAATAAAAAAACACAACGTAGGAATGACCTAGAGATCCGAGTTAAATATAATTAGAGTCCCGCCGAGTTTAGGATTCTTCAGACCGCTAGACTCATTAACTTTATTATTATGTAAAATTGAATGTGACCGTACAAATAATATCGTTATTTGCACTGATGGGAGTATTTAATTAAAAGTACTCTGTTGACCGATGAAAGTAAATTAGCCATTTGAACCTATTGTTTATTTCCATTATATATTTTGTGTATTGTTATAATTTGTCATTTGAGTTTTATATATTAAATTATACGTGTTAAAACTTTAACGCTCGAACCTGTTTATTTAAAAACCCAACCAACCCCCACAAGAAAATAATAACGTAACAACTGGTACCAGTGACCAGGATTCTTATAAAACAAAGATCCGATTGACCTATTGTTGTAACAATACCGACCGTACACGGGTTCAAAATGGACGTTGACAGACTTTCACGAGACGAACTACTATGGGAGGTAACCGCTAGAGGTATTAAAACAGACCCTGATATTACAGTGGGGGACTTACGTAAAAAGTTGCGCCATTTATTACGATTAGGCCAAACAGGCGCTAATCTAAGCCGAACGCTGACGAACGACGAATGTGATAATGAATTTGGTACGTGTGAAACCAAAATTCAAGAAATTCAAGAAATGTTCAGGACCGAAGCAAATGTAGGAACCTTAAAGAAAATTGCCACAAAAATCTGGCATATTAGCAACCGGCTAAATCTCATCACCGCAGATGAACATCAAAATAGACGGCTGCAATTATTAGAACTCATTTTACGACTTCAAGAAGAACTAGATCTACTTGTTATCCGACCTGACCTTCCTAGACAATCCACCCTTCAAGAAGAAGAACAGATTGATGAACCCACACAGGCAACGTCAACACCGCCTGAGCCAATCCGACCCGACCCAAATGTTGAACAAAATATTGACATTGCTGACCGACCTAATGATTTTTCAGCACGCTTGCGTGCATTGAACTTAGACCTAACGCCCGCTGTCCGTTCCTATAAAGCTATTCCTGTGTACAAATGGGGAATAAAGTTTACCGGGGACGATCGAAATAGTTTAGAAACGTTTTTGGAGGATGTAGAAGACCGACGCCGTGACAACAGTATAACAACAACCGACTTGTTGCACTCAGCTTCCGGACTGTTTGGAGGCTCAGCCTTGCAAGTCTACCGCTATGCTCGAGATAAATTACGTACATGGGATGAGCTAGTGCAAACGTTACGCAAATCTTTTAGAGATCCAGACTATGACCATTTATTAAAAATAGAAATTAATAAACGAAAACAGGGACCTACTGAACCATTTTCTGTTTATGTCGCAAAAATGTTTAGTCTGTACAAACGTATGGAGCGTCCGCCTGCATATAGTGAACAAATGCAGACAATTGAACTTAATTGTCTTCCCGATTATCAGGAACAAATAAGCGTGAACGAACCCCGAACCATTGGCGAACTTGAAAACTTAGTTTCTCGACTTGAACGAGGACGACTGAGAGCACGCCGTCAATCGTGCCCCCCGAACCAACTGTTGGAGCCCGATTTATCAAAAGTATCCAACATGACCGGAACACAAAATGATAATATACGGGTGATCCAAAAGTCACGAACTAGTCCTGTTTATGAAGTAAACACTGCGAACAATAAACCGGCATTCCGCTACAAGTGTTGGAACTGTCGCAAACAAGGACATGCATACAGAAACTGCCCTAATCCGCCGAATCACCAATTCTGCAATACGTGTGGAATGAACGGAACTACGACGACAAATTGTCCTCGCTGTCGACAGACACAGGGAAACGCCCTACAGGCACGTTAACAGGTCGTAAACGTCGCCTGTATTCCTCTAGACCGACCTTAAAACAATCTGCACCGACCGCTGTACAGAACGTGATTTCAAAAATGCCAGGAGATGCCCGACCGTATTTATTTGTGACCATTGGAGGAAGAGAGTTACCCGGATTATTAGATTCAGGAGCTAGCCGAACGATGACCGGACCGAGAGGAAGATTGCTACTCGCTGAACGGGGATACCGCCCTCGACCTTCAGTAAACAAAAAAATTCAGACCGCTGATGGAACCACGTACTCTGTTGAAGAAGAATTGAGTGTGTTAATGACCGTATCTGACCGAACACGCCGTATTACTGTCCTATTAGTGCCCGAATTACCGCAAGATTTAATTCTCGGCATTGATTTTTGGATCACTATGCAGATAGTGCCCGATATGAGTAGAGGAACTTGGACATTTTCTCCGAACACTGACCATGTAACGACCGTAACGACCATCACGCCCAAAGAAAAGTTGAGGAACAAAAGGTACAGAAAAAGAAAAGACAATGCCGGACCTGATGCGTTATCTAGAGCGTTGTACGAACCTCTAAACGATACTGTACCGATTGATGTTATCACTTTTCCGGAACAATTACATGACCGCTGGTATAATAAAATGACCGAAAATATTGAAGCCAACCCTGATGATTATCCACGATGGAAAATTCAAGATAACAAGATTTATAAAAAAATCACCGACCGACACCACTTTCCAAATCCTGCGTATGAATGGAAATTAGTGGTGCCCAATAAATTACGACCCGAAATACTCAAACAGTTTCACGATGAACCGACCGCCGGACACTTAGGTGTCGCCAAAACATACGACCGAATAAAACGAAGTTATTATTGGCCGAAAATGAACGTTGACGTAGCACGATACGTACATGAGTGCAGTGTATGTCAACAAACAAAACCTGATAATAAAGCGCCCCAAGGATTAATGGGACAAGACCGGACCGCAGATGTGCCCTGGAGAACGATCAGTGCTGACCTGATGGGCCCTTTTCCTCGATCGAAAAGGGGTCGTAGATACCTACTGGTTGTTCAGGACACGCATACAAAATTTGTCTTGTTATTCCCGCTTCGGGCCGCCACGTCAAAATTAGTCGCTCAACACTTGAACGACTCAGTTTTTATGATATATGGTGTTCCCGAGTTTCTAATATCTGATAATGGAGCCGAATTTACCGGGAAAAATGTACGCGAATTATTAGCAAAATTTGGGGTAAAGGCGTTATTAAATGCCCGTCGACATTCGCAAGCGAATCCTACCGAGCGCACGAACTTGACTATAAACAATATGCTACGCGCATATGTGACCGACAAACACAACGAGTGGGACGCTAACATAGCCGAGCTTGGCTTTGCGTTGCGAACTGCGCGAAGCGATGTCACCAACTACACCCCTGCTTATCTGAATTATGGGCGCGAACTAAAAATTCACGCCAGTGAATATCAAAACGTCGCTCCCGATACAACAAACGACCACGTCTCGGAACTGATACATCTTTTCACTGAAGTAAAAGATCGCTTGCAAAAGGCTCATCAAGACAGCGCCATCCGATATAATTTGCGCCGCCGGACAAATGAGTACAATATAGGAGACCGAGTTCTGAAAAGGAAATACGCACTATCCAATGCTACGCAGGGATATGCCGCCAAATTAGCTCCCCGGTACGAGGGCCCGTTTTCCATCAAGAGGAAAATTTCGCCGATAATTTATGAGCTAGCAAAAATGGACGGTAAAAGCATTGGAATATGGCATATTAGTGATTTAAAAACGTTTAACTAATCAAACGAATAACTAAAATGAATTACGCAATTGCGTAATCTAAGATCAAAACTATTTATGTAACATCGACTATAAAAAGACCGGCGATAACAGCAGTCTCATTCAGTTGAAAATGGACTTCCTAGATATCGACGACGTACCGACCTTCGAAGATGAACAGCGCACACCCAATACGCCGCCGACACTATCGCCGCGCCCTTCTATCAACTCCTTCAACAAACCACCGCAGGAACGCTTCCCCGAAACGCCGCCAACGCGAGGAATAGAGGATCGTTCACCCCTGGAGCTGCTACCGTGGAGGTTGATCCAATTGACCCTCTCACCCCCTAAGAGGCGTCGACGTGTGATCCCGCCGCCGGTTCCAGAGGCTTTACTGAGGCCACCGGCGACTATAAAGCCGCCAGCCGCCAAATCGACACCACCACCAATAAAACCTCCAGCACCTTTAAAACCAGCTATAACGCCAGTGTCAACGCCACCGACGTCGCGACCGTATGTGCCGCCGCTGCCCACCTGGACTCCAGCCTTGAAGAGACGATGTAGGAGGAAGACCGTACTGCCCGATGGACGCGTGATTCGTTTCACGAAGACCGCCAACGGACAAATCCGTATGGGACGCGTTGTCCCCAGTGTGTGTAAAGTAGTGGACTAAGGTTTTGTGCTGAGTAAGCTAAAGTGTTTGGTATGTGAACTTTTGTTTTTTTTGATAAATAGTGATTATTTCCTAATGCAATATTAACATTTAGAACATTGACCGCATTTTGAAATATCACGATACCTTTTTTTTGTTGTAGATTATTGAAATGTTGAATTTCAACTATGTTTGATATATTTTAATACAATATTCATATTAATGATTTTTGACCGTATTAAATAAATCACGACATAGTATTATTTTTTTTTTAACTTTGCCCGTGTTGGATATATTCTAATACAATATTCATATTAATGATTTTTGACCGTATTAAATATATCATAACACAATATTCATGTTAATGATTTTTGACCGTATTAAATATATCATATTACACAATATTCAGTTTAATGATTTTTGACCGTGTTTATGATATTAGAATACAATATTGACCTTTTTGAAAGTTGACTGTATTGATGAATACAGAAGTTTTGAACTTTCATTATTTTGCCCGTATTTGAAAATTATTAATGCAGACCTTTTGTAACTATTAATAATTTGGACCATATTTAGAGATAAGATACATGTTTGAACGTTGATAGTAGTATTAAGGACATTGAACTGTGATTATTTACGTTTATTTGAAACGTTGAAGTGAAATATTTTGTTTTATATTTTTGATATTTAGTCATATGAACGATAGTGAATAATATTGAAAATTGATCAAATGATTGCCCTAAGTACAATTTTTGTTTTACATTTAAGTTTATGACCATTGGTGCACATAACTATGACCTTATAATCGCGTATTTTTACACGGGCCGGAGGAGTGTAACGATATTAATTTAATAATATTAATATCACGGTAAAATCTAGTTTGCTTTATATTCGTGTACAGTAATAGGTACACGAAATTGTGTTCAAACGCGTTTATGGTTAAGCAGAGACCGGTATTAAGTACGTATTAGCGCCGCGTCTAATTGAACTTATATTTTTGTAATTAATATTATGTTGTCCGCCAATAGATGGCTACTCATTAATTTCCTTTTTAATTAATATTTTTTATTAAAAATGATTAGCGGTCGTACCTACTGCGGTTCGACATTTATTGGTGTCAAGCAACAGTGCGCATAAAAATTTGTCTTTCAGTGACCACCCTGTTGGCTCAGTGGCTTGCTAGTTTACGATCGTGTTCCGTCTATTCTAGTATGGCCTATCTAGTCAACGGGGAAAGCTTTGAATAGCCCTTTAAGTGCTGGTTTACGATCGTGTTCCGTCTATCCCAGCATTTTGTGGATTCATTCTCAGCTCGCTTGCCGAAGATCTGGAAACTATTGAAGTACGATCGTGTTGTCGTCTGCTCCGATAAGTTTCCCGGTGTCTTCTAATAGCACACTGCTTGACCATCGCGAGGGTTCTGGATCATGATCGGGATTTCGTCTGTTCCAGACCTTAGCGTAAATCGACCCACGACCGCAACGACCGTATTAAATTCAATGACCGTGCCGAGGATATAAATAATGACCTAATAAAAAAACACAACGTAGGAATGACCTAGAGATCCGAGTTAAATATAATTAGAGTCCCGCCCGAGTTTAGGATTCTTCAGACCGCTAGACTCATTAACTTTATTATTATGTAAAATTGAATGTGACCGTACAAATAATATCGTTATTTGCACTGATGGGAGTATTTAATTAAAAGTACTCTGTTGACCGATGAAAGTAAATTAGCCATTTGAACCTATTGTTTATTTCCATTATATATTTTGTGTATTGTTATAATTTGTCATTTGAGTTTTATATATTAAATTATACGTGTTAAAACTTTAACGCTCGAACCTGTTTATTTAAAAACCCAACCAACCCCCACAAGAAAATAATAACGTAACAATGCAGTTTGCATTTTCTTATGAGAGAATGATCCAAACCTGAATGTTATAGTGAAAATAGACTTACCTTTGTAAAATAACGCAATTTTGCCTATAAGGACTCATTTGCACGCAATTGTCGTGAAGCATGTAAAAACTGCTTGTCTGCGTTAAAATAATGGTTAATATGCAGTTTGCATTTTCTTATGAGAGAATGATCCATACCTGAATGTTATAGTGTAAGTAAACTTACCTTTGTGAAATAAAGCAATTTTGCCTATAAGGACTCATTTGCACCTAATTGTCGTAAAGCATGTAAAAACTGCTTGTCTGCGTTAAAATAATGGTTAATATGCAGTTTGCATTTTCTTATGAGAAAAAATCCAAACCTGAATGTCATAGTGTAAATAGACTAACCTTCATGAAATAAAGCAATTTTGCTTATAAGGACCCATTTGACCCTAATTGTCATAAAGCATGTAAAAACTGCTTGTATGCGTTAAAATGATAGTAAATATGCAGTTTGCATTTTCTTATGAGAGAATGATCCAAACCTAAATGTTATAGTGTAAATAGACTAACCCTCATGAAATAAAGCAATTTTGCCTATAAGGACTCATTTGCACCTAATTGTCATAAAGCTTGTAAAAACTGCCTGTATGCGTTAAAATAATAGTTAATATGCAGTTTGCATTTTCTTATGAGAGAATGATCCAAACCTGAATGTTATAGTTTAAGTAAACTTACCTTTGTAAAATAAAGCAATTTTGCCTATAAGGACTCATTAGCACCTAAATGTCGTAAAGCATGTAAAAACTGCTTGTCTGCGTTAAAATAATGGTTAATATGCAGTTTGCATTTTCTTATGAGAGAATGATCCAAACCTGAATGTTATAGTGTAAATGGACTTAACTTCATGAAATAAAGCAATTTTGCCTTTAAGGACTTTTTTGCCCCTAATTGTCATAAAGCATGTAAAAACTGCTTGTATGCGTTAAAATAATGGTTAATATGCAGTTTGCATTTTCTTATGAGAGAATGATCCAAACCTGAATGTTATAGTGTAAATAGACTTACCTTTGTAAAATAAAGCAATTTTGCCTATAAGGACTCATAGCACGCAATTGTCGTGAAGCATGTAAAAACTGCTTGTCTGCGTGAAAATGATAGTAAATATGCAGTTTGCATTTTCTTATGAGAGAATAATCCAAACCTGAATGTTATAGTGTAAATAGACTTACCTTTGTAAAATAAAGCAATTTTGCCTATAAAGACTCATTTGCACCTAATTGTCGTAAAGCATGTAAAAACTGCTTGTCTGCGTTTAAATAATGGTTAATATGCAGTTTGCATTTTCTTATGACAGAATGATCCAAACCTAAATGTTATAGTGTAAATAGACTTACCTTTCATGAAATAAAGCAATTTTGCCTATAAGGACTCATTTGCCCCTAATTGTCATTAAGCATGTAAAAACTGCTTGTATGCGTTAAAATAATGGTTAATATGCAGATTGCATTTTCTTATGAGAGAATGATCCAAACCTGAATGTTATAGTGTAACTAAACTTACCTTTGTGAAATAAAGCAATTTTGCCTATAAGGACTCATTTGCACCGAATTGTCGTAAAGCATGTAAAAACTGCTTGTCTGCTTTAAAATAATGGTTAATATGCAGTTTGCATTTTCTTATGAGAGAATAATCCAAACCTGAATGTTATAGTGTAAATAGACTAACCTTTATGAAATAAAGCAATTTTGCCTATAAGGACCCATTTGACCCTAATTGTCATAAAGCATGTAAAAACTTCTTGTATGCGTTAAAATGATAGAAAATATGCAGTTTGCATTTTCTTATGAGAGAATGATCCAAACCTAAATGTTATAGTGTAAATAGACTAACCCTCATGAAATAAAGCAATTTTGCCTATAATGACTCATTTGCACCTAATTGTCATAAAGCTTGTAAAAACTGCCTGTATGCGTTAAAATAATAGTTAATATGCAGTTTGCATTTTCTTATGAGAGAATGATCCAAACCTGAATGTTATAGTTTAAGTAAACTTACCTTTGTAAAATAAAGCAATTTTGCCTATAAGGACTCATTAGCACCTAAATGTCGTAAAGCATGTAAAAACTGCTTGTCTGCGTTAAAATAATGGTTAATATGCAGTTTGCATTTTCTTATGAGAGAATGATCCAAACCTGAATGTTATAGTGTAAATAGACTTACCTTCATGAAATAAAGCAATTTTGCCTATAAGGACTTTTTTGCCCCTAATTGTCATAAAGCATGTAAAAACTGCTTGTATGCGTTAAAATAATGGTTAATATGCAGTTTGCATTTTCTTATGAGAGAATGATCCAAACCTGAATGTTATAGTGTAAATAGACTTACCTTTGTAAAATAAAGCAATTTTGCCTATAAGGACTCATAGCACGCAATTGTCGTGAAGCATGTAAAAACTGCTTGTCTGCGTGAAAATGATAGTAAATATGCAGTTTGCATTTTCTTATAAGAGAATAATCCAAACCTGAATGTTATAGTGTAAATAGACTTACCCTCATGAAATAAAGCAATTTTGCCTATAAGGACTCATTAGCACCTAAATGTCGTAAAGCATGTAAAAACTGCTTGTCTGCGTTAAAATAATGGTTAATATGCAGTTTGCATTTTCTTATGACAGAATGATCCAAACCTGAATGTTATAGTGTAAATAGACTTACCTTTCATGAAATAAAGCAATTTTGCCTATAAGGACTCATTTGCCCCTAATTGTCATTAAGCATGTAAAAACTGCTTGTATGCGTTAAAATAATGGTTAATATGCAGATTGCATTTTCTTATGAGAGATTGATCCAAACCTGAATGTTATAGTGTAAATAGACTTACCTTTGTAAAATAAAGCAATTTTGCCTATAGGGACTCATTTGCACGCAATTGTCGTGAAGCATGTAAAAACTGCTTGTCTGCGTTAAAATAATGGTTAATATGCAGTTTGCATTTTCTTATGAGAGAATGATCCAAACCTGAATGTTATAGTGTAAGTAAACTTACCTTTGTGAAATAAAGCAATTTTGCCTATAAGGACTCATTTGCACGCAATTGTCGTGAAGCATATAAAAACTGCTTGTCTGCGTGAAAATGATAGTAAATATGCAGTTTGCATTTTCTTATAAGAGAATAATCCAAACCTGAATGTTATAGTGTAAATAGACTTACCCTCATGAAATAAAGCAATTTTGCCTATAAGGACTCATTAGCACCTAAATGTCGTAAAGCATGTAAAAACTGCTTGTCTGCGTTAAAATAATGGTTAATATGCAGTTTGCATTTTCTTATGACAGAATGATCCAAACCTGAATGTTATAGTGTAAATAGACTTACCTTTCATGAAATAAAGCAATTTTGCCTATAAGGACTCATTTGCCCCTAATTGTCATTAAGCATGTAAAAACTGCTTGTATGCGTTAAAATAATGGTTAATATGCAGATTGCATTTTCTTATGAGAGAATGATCTAAACATAAATGTTATAGTGTAAATAGACTTACCCTCATGAAATAAAGCAATTTTGCCTATAGGCACTCATTTGCATCTAATTGTCGTAAAGCATGTAAAAACTGCTTGTCTGCGTTAAAATAATGGTTAATATGCAGTTTGCATTTTCTTATGAGAGAATGATCCAAACCTGAATGTTATAGTGTAAATAGACTTACCTTTGTAAAATAAAGCAATTTTGCCTATAAGGACTCATTTGCACGCAATTGTCGTGAAGCATGTAAAAACTGCTTGTCTGCGTTAAAATAATGGTTAATATACAGTTTGCATTTTCTTATGAGAGAATGATCCAAACCTGAATGTTATAGTGAAAGTAGACTTACCTTTGTGAAAAAAAACAATTTTGCTTTTAAGGACTTATTTGCACCTAATTGTCGTAAAGCATGTAAAAACTGCTTGTCAGCGTTAAAATAATGGTTAATATGCAGATTGCATTTTCTTATGAGAGAATGATCTAAACATAAATGTTATAGTGTAAATAGACTTACCCTCATGAAATAAAGCAATTTTGCCTATAGGCACTTATTTGCATCTAATTGTCGTAAAGCATGTAAAAACTGCTTGTCTGCGTTAAAATAATGGTTAATATGCAGTTTGCATTTTCTTATGAGAGAATGATCCAAACCTGAATGTTATAGTGTAAATAGACTTACCTTTGTAAAATAAAGCAATTTTGCCTATAAGGACTCATTTGCACGCAATTGTCGTGAAGCATGTAATAACTGCTTGTATGCGTTAAAATGATAGTAAATATGCAGTTTGCATTTTCTTATGAGAGAATGATCCAAACCTAAATGTTATAGTGTAAACAGACTAACCCTCATGAAATAAAGCAACTTTGCCTATAAGGACTCATTTGCACCTAATTGTCATAAAGCATTCAAAAACTGCTTGTATGCGTTAAAATAATGGTTAATATGCAGTTTGCATTTTCTTATGAGAGAATGATCCAAACCTGAATGTTATAGTGAAAATAGACTAACCTTTGTAAAATAACGCAATTTTGCCTATAAGGTCTCATTTGCACGCAATTGTCGTGAAGCATGTAAAAACTGCTTGTCTGCGTTAAAATAATGGTTAATATGCAGTTTGCATTTTCTTATGAGAGAATGATCCAAACCTGAATGTTATAGTGTAAGTAAACTTACCTTTGTGAAATAAAGCAATTTTGCCTATAAGGACTCATTTGCACCTAATTGTCGTAAAGCATGTAAAAACTGCTTGTCTGCTTTAAAATAATGGTTAATATGCAGTTTGCATTTTCTTATGAGAGAATAATCCAAACCTGAGTGTTATAGTGTAAATAGACTAACCTTTATGAAATAAAGCAATTTTGCCTATAAGGACCCATTTGCCCCTAATTGTCATAAAGCATGTAAAAACTACTTGTATGCGTTAAAATGATAGAAAATATGCAGTTTGCATTTTCTTATGAGAGAATGATCCAAACCTGAATGTTATAGTGTAAGTAAACTTACCTTTGTGAAATAAGTCAATTTTGCCTATAAGGACTCATTTGCACCTAATTGTCGTAAAGCATGTAAAAACTGCTTGTCTGCGTTAAAATAATGGTTAATATGCAGTTTGCATTTTCTTATGAGAGAAAAATCCAAACCTGAATGTCATAGTGTAAATAGACTAACCTTCATGAAATAAAGCAATTTTGCCTATAAGGACCCATTTGACCCTAATTGTCATAAAGCATGTAAAAACTGCTTGTATGCGTTAAAATGATAGTAAATATGCAGTTTGCATTTTCTTATGAGAGAATGATCCAAACCTAAATGTTATAGTGTAAATAGACTAGCCCTCATGAAATAAAGCAATTTTGCCTATAAGGACTTATTTGCACCTAATTGTCATAAAGCTTGAAAAAACTGCTTGTATGCGTTAAAATAATAGTTAATATGCAGTTCGCATTTTCTTATGAGAGAATGATCCAAACCTGAATGTTATAGTTTAAGTAAACTTACCTTTGTAAAATGAGGCAATTTTGCCTATAAGGACTCATTTGCACCTAATTGTCGTAAAGCATGTAAAAACTGCTTGTCTGCGTTAAAATAATAGTTAATATGCAGTTTGCTTTTTCTTATGAGAGAATGATCCAAACCTGAATGTTATAGTGTAAATAGACTTACCTTCATGAAATAAAGCAATTTTGCCTATAAGGACTTTTTTGCCCCTAATTGTCATAAAGCATGTAAAAACTGCTTGTATGCGTTAAAATAATGGTTAATATGCAGTTTGCATTTTCTTATGAGAGAATGATCCAAACCTGAATGTTATAGTGTAAATAGACTTACCTTTGTAAAATAAAGCAATTTTGCCTATAAAGACTCATTAGCACGCAATTGTCGTGAAGCATGTAAAAACTGCTTGTCTACGTGAAAATGATAGTAAATATGCAGTTTGCATTTTCTTATGAGAGAATAATCCAAACCTGAATGTTATAGTGTAAATAGACTTTCCCTCATGAAATAAAGCAATTTTGCCTATAAAGACTCATTTGCACTTAATTGTCGTAAAGCATGTAAAAACTGCTTGTCTGCGTTTAAATAATGGTTAATATGCAGTTTGCATTTTCTTATGAGAGAATGATCCAAACCTGAATGTTATAGTGTAAATAGACTTACCCTTATGAAATAAAGCAATTTTGCCTATAAGGACTCATTTGCACCTAATTGTCATAAAGCATGTAAAAACTGCTTGTATGCGTTAAAATAATGGTTAATATGCAGTTTGCATTTTCTTATGAGAGAATGATCCAAACCTGAATGTTATAGTGTAAATAGATTTACCTTTGTAAAATAAAGCAATTTTGTCTATAAGGACTCATTTGCACGCAATAGTCGTAAAGCATGTAAAAACTGCTTGTCTGCGTTTAAATGATGGTTAATATGCAGTTTGCATTTTCTTATGAGAGAAAGATCCAAACCTGAATGTTATAGTGTAAATAGACTTACCCTTATGAAATAAAGCAATTTTGCCTATAAGGACTCATTTGCACCTAATTGTCATAAAGCATGTAAAAACTGCTTGTATGCGTTAAAATAATGGTTAATATGCAGTTTGCATTTCTTATGAGAGAATGATCCAAACCTGAATGTTATAGTGTAAATAGACTTACCTTTGTAAAAAAAAGCAATGTTGCCTATAAGGACTCATTTGCACGCAATTGTCGTGAAGCATGTAAAAACTGCTTGTCTGCGTTAAAATAATGGTTAATATGCAGTTTGCATTTTCTTATGAGAGAATGATCCAAACCTGAATGTTATAGTGTAAATAGACTTACCCTCATGAAATAAAGCAATTTTGCCTATAAGGACTCATTTGCACCTAATTGTCATAAAGCATGTAAAAACTGCTTGTATGCGTTAAAATAATGGTTAATATGCAGTTTGCATTTTCTTATGAGAGAATGATCCAAACCTGAATGTTATAGTGTAAATAGATTTACCTTTGTAAAATAAAGCAATTTTGCCTATAAGGACTCATTTGCACGCAATTGTCGTGAAGCATGTAAAAACTGCTTGTATGCGTTAAATAAATGGTTAATATGCAGATTGCATTTTCTTATGAGAGAAAGATCCAAACCTGAATGTTATAGTGTAAATAGACTTACCTTTGTAAAATAAAGCAATTTTGCCTATAAGGACTCATTTGCACGCAATTGTCGTGAAGCATGTAAAAACTGCTTGTCTGCGTTAAAATAATGGTTAATATGCAGTTTGCATTTTCTTATGAGAGAATGATCCAAACCTGAATGTTATAGTGTAAATAGACTTACCTTTGTAAAATAAAGCTATTTTGCCTATAAAGACTAATTTGCACTCAATTGTCGTGAAGCATGTAAAAACTGCTTGTCTGCGTGAAAATGATAGTAAATATGCAGTTTGCATTTTCTTATGAGAGAATGATCCAAACCTGAATGTTATAGTGTAAGTAAACTTACCTTTGTGAAATAAAGCAATTTTGCCTATAAGGACTCATTTGCACCTAATTGTCGTAAAGCATGTAAAAACTGCTTGTCTGCTTTAAAATAATGGTTAATATGCAGTTTGCATTTTCTTATGAGAGAATGATCCAAACCTGAATGTTATAGTGAAAGTAGACTTACCTTTGTGAAAAAAAACAATTTTGCTTTTAAGGACTTATTTGCACCTAATTGTCGTAAACCATGTAAAAACCGCTTGTCTGCGTGAAAATGATAGTAAATATGCAGTTTGTATTTTCTTATGAGAGAATGATCCAAACCTGAATGTTATAGTGTAAATAGACTTACCTTCATGAAATAAAGCAATTTTGCCTATAAGGACTCATTTGCCCCTAATTGTCATAAAGCATGTAAAAACTGCTTGTATGCGTTAAAATAATGGTTAATATGCAGTTTGCATTTTCTTATGAGAGAATGATCCAAACCTGAATGTTATAGTGAAAATAGACTTACCTTTGTAAAATAACGCAATTTTGCCTATAAGGACTCATTTGCACGCAATTGTCGTGAAACATGTAAAAACTGCTTGTCTGCGTTAAAATAATGGTTAATATGCAGTTTGCATTTTCTTATGAGAGAATGATCCAAACCTGAATGTTATAGTGTAAGTAAACTTACCTTTGTAAAATAAAGCAATTTTGCCTATAAGGACTCGTTTGCACCTAATTGTCGTAAAGCATGTAAAAACTGCTTGTCTGCGTTAAAATAATAGTTATATGCAGTTTGCTTTTTCTTATGAGAGAATGATCCAAACCTGAATGTTATAGTGTAAATAGACTTACCCTCATGAAATAAAGCATTTTTGCCTATAAAGACCCATTTGACCCTAATTGTCATAAAGCATGTAAAAACTGCTTGTATGCGTTAAAATAATGGTTAATATGCAGTTCGCATTTTCTTATGAGAGAATGATCCAAACCTGAATGTTATAGTGTAAATAGACTTACCCTCATGAAATAAAGCATTTTTGCCTATAAAGACTCATTTGCACCTAATTGTCATAAAGCATGTAAAAACTGCTTGTATGCGTTAAAATGATAGTAAATATGCAGTTCGCTTTTTCTTATGAGAGAATGATCCAAACCTGAATGTTATAGTGAAAGTAGACTTACCTTTGCGAAAAAAAACAATTTTGCTTTTAAGGACTTATTTGCACCTAATTGTCGTAAACCATGTAAAAACTGCTTGTCTGCGTGAAAATGATAGTAAATATGCAGTTTGCATTTTCTTATGAGAGAATGATCCAAACCTGAATGTTATAGTGAAAGTAGACTTACCTTTGCGAAAAAAAACAATTTTGCTTTTAAGGACTTATTTGCACCTAATTGTCGTAAACCATGTAAAAACTGCTTGTCTGCGTGAAAATGATAGTAAATATGCAGTTTGCATTTTCTTATGAGAGAATGATCCAAACCTGAATGTTATAGTGTAAATAGACTTACCTTCATGAAATAAAGCAATTTTGCCTATAAGGACTCATTTGCCCCTAATTGTCTTAAAGCATGTAAAAACTGCTTGTATGCGTTAAAATAATGGTTAATATGCAGTTTGCATTTTCTTATGAGAGAATGATCCAAACCTGAATGTTATAGTGAAAATAGACTTACCTTTGTAAAATAACGCAATTTTGCCTATAAGGACTCATTTGCACCTAATTGTCGTAAAGCATGTAAAAACTGCTTGTCTGCGTTAAAATAATGGTAAATATGCAGTTTGCATTTTCTTATGAGAGAATGATCCAAACCTGAATGTTATAGTGTAAGTAAACTTACCTTTGTGAAATAAAGCAATTTTGCCTATAAGGACTCATTTGCACCTAATTGTCGTAAAGCATGTAAAAACTGCTTGTCTGCTTTAAAATAATGGTTAATATGCAGTTTGCATTTTCTTATGAGAGAATGATCCAAACCTGAATGTTATAGTGAAAGTAGACTTACCTTTGTGAAAAAAAACAATTTTGCTTTTAAGGACTTATTTGCACCTAATTGTCGTAAACCATGTAAAAACCGCTTGTCTGCGTGAAAATGATAGTAAATATGCAGTTTGTATTTTCTTATGAGAGAATGATCCAAACCTGAATGTTATAGTGTAAATAGACTTACCTTCATGAAATAAAGCAATTTTGCCTATAAGGACTCATTTGCCCCTAATTGTCATAAAGCATGTAAAAACTGCTTGTATGCGTTAAAATAATGGTTAATATGCAGTTTGCATTTTCTTATGAGAGAATGATCCAAACCTGAATGTTATAGTGAAAATAGACTTACCTTTGTAAAATAACGCAATTTTGCCTATAAGGACTCATTTGCACGCAATTGTCGTGAAACATGTAAAAACTGCTTGTCTGCGTTAAAATAATGGTTAATATGCAGTTTGCATTTTCTTATGAGAGAATGATCCAAACCTGAATGTTATAGTGTAAGTAAACTTACCTTTGTAAAATAAAGCAATTTTGCCTATAAGGACTCGTTTGCACCTAATTGTCGTAAAGCATGTAAAAACTGCTTGTCTGCGTTAAAATAATAGTTATATGCAGTTTGCTTTTTCTTATGAGAGAATGATCCAAACCTGAATGTTATAGTGTAAATAGACTTACCCTCATGAAATAAAGCATTTTTGCCTATAAAGACCCATTTGACCCTAATTGTCATAAAGCATGTAAAAACTGCTTGTATGCGTTAAAATAATGGTTAATATGCAGTTCGCATTTTCTTATGAGAGAATGATCCAAACCTGAATGTTATAGTGTAAATAGACTTACCCTCATGAAATAAAGCATTTTTGCCTATAAAGACTCATTTGCACCTAATTGTCATAAAGCATGTAAAAACTGCTTGTATGCGTTAAAATGATAGTAAATATGCAGTTCGCTTTTTCTTATGAGAGAATGATCCAAACCTGAATGTTATAGTGAAAATAGACTTACCTTTGTAAAATAACGCAATTTTGCCTATAAGGACTCATTTGCACGCAATTGTCGTGAAACATGTAAAAACTGCTTGTCTGCGTTAAAATAATGGTTAATATGCAGTTTGCATTTTCTTATGAGAGAATGATCCAAACCTGAATGTTATAGTGTAAGTAAACTTACCTTTGTAAAATAAAGCAATTTTGCCTATAAGGACTCGTTTGCACCTAATTGTCGTAAAGCATGTAAAAACTGCTTGTCTGCGTTAAAATAATAGTTATATGCAGTTTGCTTTTTCTTATGAGAGAATGATCCAAACCTGAATGTTATAGTGTAAATAGACTTACCCTCATGAAATAAAGCATTTTTGCCTATAAAGACCCATTTGACCCTAATTGTCATAAAGCATGTAAAAACTGCTTGTATGCGTTAAAATAATGGTTAATATGCAGTTCGCATTTTCTTATGAGAGAATGATCCAAACCTGAATGTTATAGTGTAAATAGACTTACCCTCATGAAATAAAGCATTTTTGCCTATAAAGACTCATTTGCACCTAATTGTCATAAAGCATGTAAAAACTGCTTGTATGCGTTAAAATGATAGTAAATATGCAGTTCGCTTTTTCTTATGAGAGAATGATCCAAACCTGAATGTTATAGTGAAAATAGACTTACCTTTGTAAAATAACGCAATTTTGCCTATAAGGACTCATTTGCACCTAATTGTCGTAAAGCATGTAAAAACTGCTTGTCTGCGTTAAAATAATGGTAAATATGCAGTTTGCATTTTCTTATGAGAGAATGATCCAAACCTGAATGTTATAGTGTAAGTAAACTTACCTTTGTGAAATAAAGCAATTTTGCCTATAAGGACTCATTTGCACCTAATTGTCGTAAAGCATGTAAAAACTGCTTGTCTGCTTTAAAATAATGGTTAATATGCAGTTTGCATTTTCTTATGAGAGAATAATCCAAACCTGAATGTTATAGTGTAAATAGACTAACCTTTATGAAATAAAGCAATTTTGCCTATAAGGACCCATTTGTCCCTAATTGTCATAAAGCATGTAAAAACTGCTTGTATGCGTTAAAATGATAGAAAATATGCAGTTTGCATTTTCTTATGAGAGAATGATCCAAACCTGAATGTTATAGTTTAAGTAAACTTACCTTTGTAAAATAAAGCAATTTTGCCTATAAGGACTCGTTTGCACCTAATTGTCGTAAAGCATGTAAAAACTGCTTGTCTGCGTTAAAATAATAGTTAATATGCAGTTTGCTTTTTCTTATGAGAGAATGATCCAAACCTGAATGTTATAGTGTAAATAGACTTACCTTCATGTAATAAAGCAATTTTGCCTATAAGGACTCATTTGCACCTAATTGTCATAAAGCTTGAAAAAACTGCTTGTATGCGTTAAAATAATAGTTAATATGCAGTTTGCATTTTCTTATGAGAGAATGATCCAAACCTGAATGTTATAGTTTAAGTAAACTTACCTTTGTAAAATAAAGCAATTTTGCCTATAAGGACTCGTTTGCACCTAATTGTCGTAAAGCATGTAAAAACTGCTTGTCTGCGTTAAAATAATAGTTAATATGCAGTTTGCTTTTTCTTATGAGAGAATGATCCAAACCTGAATGTTATAGTGTAAATAGACTTACCTTCATGAAATAAAGCAATTTTGCCTATAAGGACTCATTTGCACCTAATTGTCGTAAAGCATGAAAAAACTGCTTGTCTGCGTTTAAATAATGGTTAAATGCAGTTTGCATTTTCTTATGAGAGAATGATCCAAACCTGAATGTTATAGTGTAAATAGACTAACCTTCATGAAATAAAGCAATTTTGCCTATAAGGACTCATTTGCCCCTAATTGTCATAAAGCATGTAAAAACTGCTTGTATGCGTTAAAATAATGGTTAATATGCAGTTCGCATTTTCTTATGAGAGAATGATCCAAACCTGATTGTTATAGTGTAAATAGACTTACCCTCATGAAATAAAGCAATTTTGCCTATAGGCACTCATTTGCATCTAATTGTGGTAAAGCATGTAAAAACTGCTTGTCTGCGTTAAAATAATGGTTAATATGCAGTTTGCATTTTCTTATGAGAGAATGATCCAAACCTGAATGTTATAGTGAAAGTAGACTTACCTTTGCGAAAAAAAACAATTTTGCTTTTAAGGACTTATTTGCACCTAATTGTCGTAAACCATGTAAAAACTGCTTGTCTGCGTGAAAATGATAGTAAATATGCAGTTTGCATTTTCTTATGAGAGAATGATCCAAACCTGAATGTTATAGTGTAAATAGACTAACCTTCATGAAATTAAGCATTTTTGCCTATAAGGACTCATTTGCCCCTAATTGTCATAAAGCATGTAAAAACTGCTTGTATGCGTTAAAATAATAGTTAATATGCAGTTTGCATTTTCTTATGAGAGAATGATCCAAACCTGATTGTTATAGTGAAAATAGACTTACCTTTGTAAAATAACGCAATTTTGCCTATAAGGACTCATTTGCACGCAATTGTCGTGAAGCATGTAAAAACTGCTTGTCTGCGTTAAAATAATGGTTAATATGCAGTTTGCATTTTCTTATGAGAGAATGATCCAAACCTGAATGTTATAGTGTAAGTAAACTTACCTTTGTGAAATAAAGCAATTTTGCCTATAAGGACTCATTTGCACCTAATTGTCGTAAAGCATGTAAAAACTGCTTGTCTGCGTTAAAATAATTGTTAATATGCAGTTTGCATTTTCTTATGAGAGAAAAATCCAAACCTGAATGTCATAGTGTAAATAGACTAACCTTCATGAAATAAAGCAATTTTGCCTATAAGGACCCATTTGACCCTAATTGTCATAAAGCATGTAAAAACTGCTTGTATGCGTTAAAATGATAGTAAATATGCAGTTTGCATTTTCTTATGAGAGAATGATCCAAACCTGAATGTCATAGTGTAAATAGACTTACCCTTATGAAATAAAGCAATTTTGCCTATAAGGACTCATTTGCACCTAATTGTCATAAAGCTTGTAAAAACTGCATGTATGCGTTAAAATAATGGTTAATATGCAGTTTGCATTTCTTATGAGAGAATGATCCAAACCTGAATGTTATAGTGTAAATAGACTTACCTTTGTAAAAAAAAGCAATTTTGCCTATAAGGACTCATTTGCACGCAATTGTCGTGAAGCATGTAAAAACTGCTTGTATGCGTGAAAATGATATTAAATATGCAGTTTGCATTTTCTTATGAGAGAATGATCCAAACCTGAATGTTATAGTGTAAATAGACTTACCCTCATGAAATAAAGCAATTTTGCCTATAGGCACTCATTTGCATCTAATTGTCGTAAAGCATGTAAAAACTGCTTGTCTGCGTTAAAATAATGGTTAATATTCATTTTGCATTTTCTTATGAGAGTATGATCCAAACCTGAATGTTATAGTGAAAATAGACTTACCTTTGTAAAATAACGCAATTTTGCCTATAAGGACTCATTTGCACGCAATTGTCGTGAAGCATGTAAAAACTGCTTGTCTGCGTAAAAATGATAGTAAATATGCAGTTTGCATTTTCTTATGAGAGAATGATCCAAACCTGAATGTTATAGTGTAAATAGACTTACCTTTATGAAATAAAGCAATTTTGCCTATAAAGACTCATTTGCACTTAATTGTCGTAAAGCATGTAAAAACTGCTTGTCTGCGTTTAAATAATGGTTAATATTCATTTTTCATTTTCTTATGAGAGTATGATCCAAACCTGAATGTTATAGTGAAAATAGACTTACCTTTGTAAAATAACGCAATTTTGCCTATAAGGACTCATTTGCACGCAATTGTCGTGAAGCATGTAAAAACTGCTTGTCTGCGTTAAAATAATGGTTAATATGCAGTTTGCATTTTCTTATGAGAGAATGATCCAAACCTGAATGTTATATTGTAAGTGAACTTACCTTTGTGAAATAAAGCAATTTTGCCTATAAGGACTCATTTGCACCTAATTGTCGTAAAGCATGTAAAAACTGCTTGTCTGCGTTAAAATAATGGTTAATATGCAGTTTGCATTTTCTTATGAGAGAAAAATCCAAACTTGAATGTCAGAGTGTAAATAGACTAACCTTCATGAAATAAAGCAATTTTGCCTATAAGGACCCATTTGACCCTAATTGTCATAAAGCATGTAAAAACTGCTTGTATGCGTTAAAATGATAGTAAATATGCAGTTTGCATTTTCTTATGAGAGAATGATCCAAACCTGAATGTTATAGTTTAAGTAAACTTACCTTTGTAAAATAAAGCAATTTTGCCTATAAGGACTCATTTGCACCTAAATGTCGTAAAGCATGTAAAAACTGCTTGTATGCGTTAAAATGATAGAAAATATGCAGTTTGCATTTTCTTATGAGAGAAAGATCCAAACCTAAATGTTATAGTGTAAATAGACTAGCCCTCATGAAATAAAGCAATTTTGCCTATAAGGACTCATTTGCACCTAATTGTCATAAAGCTTGAAAAAACTGCTTGTCTGCGTTTAAATGATGGTTAATATGCAGTTTGCATTTTCTTATGAGAGAATGATCCAAACCTGAATGTTATGTTGTAAATAGACTTACCCTTATGAAATAAAGCAATTTTGCCTATAAGGACTCATTTGCACCTAATTGTCATAAAGCTTGTAAAAACTGCTTGTATGCGTTAAAATAATGGTTAATATGCAGTTTGCATTTCTTATGAGAGAATGATCCAAACCTGAATGTTATAGTGTAAATAGACTTACCTTTGTAAAAAAAAGCAATTTTGCCTATAAGGACTCATTTGCACCTAATTGTCATAAAGCTTGTAAAAACTGCTTGTATGCGTTAAAATAATGGTTAATGTGCAGTTTGCATTTCTTATGAGAGAATGATCCAAACCTGAATGTTATAGTGTAAATAGACTTACCTTTCTAAAAAAAAGCAATTTTGCCTATAAGGACTCATTTGCACGCAATTGTCGTGAAGCATGTAAAAACTGCTTGTCTGCGTGAAAATGATAGTAAATATGCAGTTTGCATTTTCTTATGAGAGAATGATCCAAACCTGAATGTTATAGTGTAAGTAAACTTACCTTTGTGAAATAAAGCAATTTTGCCTATAAGGACTCATTTGCCCCTAATTGTCATAAAGCATGTAAAAACTGCTTGTATGCGTTAAAATAATGGTTAATATGCAGTTTGCATTTTCTTATGAGAGAATGATCCAAACCTGAATGTTATAGTGAAAATAGACTTACCTTTGTAAAATAACGCAATTTTGCCTATAAGGACTCATTTGCACGCAATTGTCGTGAAGCATGTAAAAACTGCTTGTCTGCGTTAAAATAATGGTTAATATGCAGTTTGCATTTTCTTATGAGAGAATGATCCAAACCTGAATGTTATAGTGTAAATAGACTTAACCTCATTAAATAAAGCAATTTTGCCTATAAAGACTCATTTGCACCTAATTGTCATAAAGCATGTAAAAACTGCTTGTATGGGTTAAAATGATAGTAAATATGCAGTTTGCATTTTTTATGAGAGAATGATCCAAACCTGAATGTTATAGTGTAAATAGACTTACCTTTGTAAAAAAAAGCAATTTTGCCTATAAGGACTCATTTGCACGCAATTGTCGTGAAGCATGTAAAAACTGCTTGTCAGCGTGAAAATGATAGTAAATATGCAGTTTGCATTTTCTTATGAGAGAATGATCCAAACCTGAAAGTTATAGTGTAAATAGACTTACCATAGTAAAAAAAAGCAATTTTGCCTATAAGGACTCATTTGCACCTAATTGTCATAAAGCTTGTAAAAACTGCTTGTATGCGTTAAAATGATAGTAAATATGCAGTTTGCATTTTCTTATGAGAGAATGATCCAAACCTGAATGTTATAGCGTAAATAGACTTACCCTTATGAAATAAAGCAATTTTGCCTATAAGGACTCATTTGCACCTAATTGTCATAAAGCTTGTAAAAACTGCTTGTATGCGTTAAAATAATGGTTAATGTGCAGTTTGCATTTCTTATGAGAGAGAGATCCAAACCTGAATGTTATAGTGTAAATAGACTTACCTTTCTAAAAAAAAGCAATTTTGCCTATAAGGACTCATTTGCACGCAATTGTCGTGAAGCATGTAAAAACTGCTTGTCTGCGTGAAAATGATAGTAAATATGCAGTTTGCATTTTCTTATGAGAGAATGATCCAAACCTGAATGTTATAGTGTAAATAGACTTACCCTCATGAAATAAAGCAATTTTGCCTATAAAGACTCATTTGCACCTAATTGTCGTAAAGCATGTAAAAACTGCTTGTCTGCGTTTAAATAATGGTTAATATGCAGTTTACATTTTCTTATGAGAGAAAGATTCAAACCTGAATGTTATAGTGTAAATAGACTTACCTTCATGAAATAAAGCAATTTTGCCTATAAGGACTCATTTGCCCCTAATTGTCATAAAGCATGTAAAAACTGCTTGTATGCGTTAAAATGATGGTTAATATGCAGTTTTCATTTTCTTATGAGAGAATGATCTAAACCTGAATGTTATAGTGTAAATAGACTTACCTTTGTAAAATAAAGCAATTTTGCTTATTAGGACTCATTTGCACGCAATTGTCGTGAAGCATGTAAAAACTGCTTGTCTGCGTTAAAATAATGGTTAATATGCAGTTTGCATTTTCTTATGAGAGAATGATCCAAACCTGAATGTTATAGTGAATGTAGACTTACCTTTGTGAAATAAAACAATTTTGCCTTTAAGGACTTATTTCCACCTAATTGTCGTAAAACATGTGAAAACTGCTTGTATGCGTTAAAATAATGGTTAATATGCAGTTTGCATTTTCTTATGAGAGAATGATCCAAACCTGAATGATATAGTGTAAATAGACTTACCTTTGTAAAATAAAGCAATTTTGCCTATAAGGACTCATTTGCACGCAATTGTCGTGAAGCATGTAAAAACTGCTTGTCTGCGTTAAAATAATGGTTAATATGCAGGTTGCATTTTCTTATGAGAGAATGATCCAAACCTGAATGTTAAGTGAAAGTAGACTTACCTATGTGAAATAAAGCAATTCTGCCTATTAGGATTCATTTGCACCTAATTGTCATAAAGCATGTAAATACTGCTTGTCTGCGTGAAAATAATAGGAAATGATCAGTTTGCATTATCTTTTGAGAAAATGATCCAAACCTGAATGTTATAATATAAGTAGACTTACCTTTGTAAAATAAAGCAATTTTGCCTATAAGGACTTATTTGCACGCAATTGTCGTGAAGCATGTAAAAACTGCTTGTCTGCGTTAAAATAATGGTTAATATTATGCAGGTTGCATTTTCTTATGAGAGAATGATCCAAACCTGAATGTTATAATATAAGTAGACTTACCTTTGTAAAATAAAGCAATTTTGCCTATAAAGACTCATTTGCACCAAATTGTCGTAAAGCATGTAAAAACTGCTTGTCTGCGTTTAAATGATGGTTAATATGCAGTTTGCATTTTCTTATGAGAGAATGATCCAAACCTGAATGTTATAGTGTAAATAGACTTACCTTTGTAAAATAAAGCAATTTTGTCTATAAGGACTCATTTGCACGCAATTGTCGTGAAGCATGTAATAACTGCTTGTATGCGTTAAAATGATAGTAAATATGCAGTTTGCATTTTCTTATGAGAGAATGATCCAAACCTGAATGTTATAGTGTAAATAGACTAACCCTTATGAAACAAAGCAATTTTGCCTATAAGGACTCATTTGCACCTAATTGTCATAAAGCTTGTAAAAACTGCTTGTATGCGTTAAAATAATGGTTAATATGCAGTTTGCATTTCTTATGAGAGAATGATCCAACCCTGAATGTTATAGTGTAAATAGACTTACCTTTGTAAAAAAAAGCAATTTTGCCTATAAGGACTCATTTGCACGCAATTGTCGTGAAGCATGTAAAAACTGCTTGTATGCGTTAAATAAATGGTTAATATGCAGATTGCATTTTCTTATGAGAGAATGATCCAAACCTTAATGTTATAGTGTAAATAGACTTACCTTTGTGAAATAAAACAATTTTGCTTTTAAGGACTTATTTGCACCTAATTGTCGTAAACCATGTAAAAACTGCTTGTCTGCGTGAAAATGATAGTAAATATGCAGTTTGCATTTTCTTATGAGAGAATGATCCAAACCTGAATGTTATAGCGTAAATAGACTTACCCTTATGAAATAAAGCAATTTTGCCTATAAGGACTCATTTGCACCTAATTGTCATAAAGCTTGTAAAAACTGCTTGTATGCGTTAAAATAATGGTTAATGTGCAGTTTGCATTTCTTATGAGAGAGAGATCCAAACCTGAATGTTATAGTGTAAATAGACTTACCTTTCTAAAAAAAAGCAATTTTGCCTATAAGGACTCATTTGCACGCAATTGTCGTGAAGCATGTAAAAACTGCTTGTCTGCGTGAAAATGATAGTAAATATGCAGTTTGCATTTTCTTATGAGAGAATGATCCAAACCTGAATGTTATAGTGTAAATAGACTTACCCTCATGAAATAAAGCAATTTTGCCTATAAAGACTCATTTGCACCTAATTGTCGTAAAGCATGTAAAAACTGCTTGTCTGCGTTTAAATAATGGTTAATATGCAGTTTACATTTTCTTATGAGAGAAAGATTCAAACCTGAATGTTATAGTGTAAATAGACTTACCTTCATGAAATAAAGCAATTTTGCCTATAAGGACTCATTTGCCCCTAATTGTCATAAAGCATGTAAAAACTGCTTGTATGCGTTAAAATGATGGTTAATATGCAGTTTTCATTTTCTTATGAGAGAATGATCTAAACCTGAATGTTATAGTGTAAATAGACTTACCTTTGTAAAATAAAGCAATTTTGCTTATTAGGACTCATTTGCACGCAATTGTCGTGAAGCATGTAAAAACTGCTTGTCTGCGTTAAAATAATGGTTAATATGCAGTTTGCATTTTCTTATGAGAGAATGATCCAAACCTGAATGTTATAGTGAATGTAGACTTACCTTTGTGAAATAAAACAATTTTGCCTTTAAGGACTTATTTCCACCTAATTGTCGTAAAACATGTAAAAACTGCTTGTATGCGTTAAAATAATGGTTAATATGCAGTTTGCATTTTCTTATGAGAGAATGATCCAAACCTGAATAATATAGTGTAAATAGACTTACCTTTGTAAAATAAAGCAATTTTGCCTATAAGGACTCATTTGCACGCAATTGTCGTGAAGCATGTAAAAACTGCTTGTCTGCGTTAAAATAATGGTTAATATGCAGTTTGCATTTTCTTATGAGAGAATGATCCAAACCTGAATGTTAAGTGAAAGTAGACTTACCTATGTGAAATAAAGCAATTCTGCCTATTAGGATTCATTTGCACCTAATTGTCATAAAGCATGTAAATACTGCTTGTCTGCGTGAAAATAATAGGAAATGATCAGTTTGCATTATCTTTTGAGAAAATGATCCAAACCTGAATGTTATAATATAAGTAGACTTACCTTTGTAAAATAAAGCAATTTTGCCTATAAGGACTTATTTGCACGCAATTGTCGTGAAGCATGTAAAAACTGCTTGTCTGCGTTAAATATTGGTTAATATTATGCAGGTTGCATTTTCTTATGAGAGAATGATCCAAACCTGAATGTTATAATATAAATAGACTTACCTTTGTAAAATAAAGCAATTTTGCCTATAAAGACTCATTTGCACCAAATTGTCGTAAAGCATGTAAAAACTGCTTGTCTGCGTTTAAATGATGGTTAATATGCAGTTTGCATTTTCTTATGAGAGAATGATCCAAACCTGAATGTTATAGTGTAAATAGACTTACCTTTGTAAAATAAAGCAATTTTGTCTATAAGGACTCATTTGCACGCAATTGTCGTGAAGCATGTAATAACTGCTTGTATGCGTTAAAATGATAGTAAATATGCAGTTTGCATTTTCTTATGAGAGAATGATCCAAACCTGAATGTTATAGTGTAAATAGACTAACCCTTATGAAACAAAGCAATTTTGCCTATAAGGACTCATTTGCACCTAATTGTCATAAAGCTTGTAAAAACTGCTTGTATGCGTTAAAATAATGGTTAATATGCAGTTTGCATTTCTTATGAGAGAATGATCCAACCCTGAATGTTATAGTGTAAATAGACTTACCTTTGTAAAAAAAAGCAATTTTGCCTATAAGGACTCATTTGCACGCAATTGTCGTGAAGCATGTAAAAACTGCTTGTATGCGTTAAATAAATGGTTAATATGCAGATTGCATTTTCTTATGAGAGAATGATCCAAACCTTAATGTTATAGTGTAAATAGACTTACCTTTGTAAAATAAAGCAATTTTGCCTATAAGGACTCATTTGCACGCATATGTCGTGAAGCATGTAAAAACTGCTTGTCTGCGTTAAAATAATGGTTAATATGCAGTTTGCATTTTCTTATGAGAGAATGATCCAAACCTGAATGTTATAGTGAAAGTTGACTTACCTTTGTGAAATAAAACAATTTTGCTTTTAAGGACTTATTTGCACCTAATTGTCGTAAACCATGTAAAAACTGCTTGTCTGCGTGAAAATGATAGTAAATATGCAGTTTGCATTTTCTTATGAGAGAATGATCCAAACCTGAATGTTATAGTGTAAATAGACTTACCCTCATGAAATAAAGCAATTTTGCCTATAAAGACTCATTTGCATCTAATTGTCGTAAAGCATGTAAAAACTGCTTGTCTGCGATTAAATAATGGTTAATATGCAGTTTGCATTTTCTTATGAGAGAATGATCCAAACCTGAATGTTATAGTGTAAATAGACTTACCTTCATGAAATAAAGCAATTTTGCCTATAAGGACTCATTTGCCCCTAATTGTCATAAAGCATGTAAAAACTGCTTGTATGCGTTAAAATAATGTATAATATGCAGTTTGCATTTTCTTATGAAAGAATGATCCAAACCTGAATGTTATAGTGAAAATAGACTTACCCTCATTAAATAAAGCAATTTTGCTTATAAAGACTCATTTGCACCTAATTGTCATAAAGCATGTAAAAACTGCTTGTATGGGTTAAAATGATAGTAAACATGCAGTTTGCATTTTTTATGAGAGAATGATCCAAACCTGAATGTTATAGTGTAAATAGACTTACCTTTGTAAAAAAAAGCAATTTTGCCTATAAGGACATATTTGCACGCAATTGTCGTGAAGCATGTAAAAACTGCTTGTCAGCGTGAAAATGATAGTAAATATGCAGTTTGCATTTTCTTATGAGAGAATGATCCAAACCTGAATGTTATAGTGAAAATAGACTTACCTTTGTAAAATAACGCAATTTTGCCTATAAGGACTCATTTGCACGCAATTGTCGTGAAGCATGTAAAAACTGCTTGTCTGCGTTAAAATAATGGTTAATATGCAGTTTGCATTTTCTTATGAGAGAATGATCCAAACCTGAATGTTATAGTGTAACTAAACTTACCTTTGTGAAATAAAGCAATTTTGCCTATAAGGACTCATTTGCACCGAATTGTCGTAAAGCATGTAAAAACTGCTTGTCTGCTTTAAAATAATGGTTAATATGCAGTTTGCATTTTCTTATGAGAGAATAATCCAAACCTGAATGTTATAGTGTAAATAGACTAACCTTTATGAAATAAAGCAATTTTGCCTATAAGGACCCATTTGCCCCTTATTGTCATAAAGCATGTAAAATCTTCTTGTATGCGTTAAAATGATAGAAAATATGCAGTTTGCATTTTCTTTTGAGAGAATGATCCAAACCTAAATGTTATAGTGTAAATAGACTAACCCTCATGAAATAAAGCAATTTTGCCTATAATGACTCATTTGCACCTAATTGTCATAAAGCTTGTAAAAACTGCCTGTATGCGTTAAAATAATAGTTAATATGCAGTTTGCATTTTCTTATGAGAGAATGATCCAAACCTGAATGTTATAGTTTAAGTAAACTTACCTTTGTAAAATAAAGCAATTTTGCCTATAAGGACTCATTAGCACCTAATTGTCGTAAAGCATGTAAAAACTGCTTGTCTGCGTTTAAATAATGGTTAATATGCAGTTTACATTTTCTTATGAGAGAAAGATTCAAACCTGAATGTTATAGTGTAAATAGACTTACCTTCATGAAATAAAGCAATTTTGCCTATAAGGACTCATTTGCCCCTAATTGTCATAAAGCATGTAAAAACTGCTTGTATGCGTTAAAATGATGGTTAATATGCAGTTTTCATTTTCTTATGAGAGAATGATCTAAACCTGAATGTTATAGTGTAAATAGACTTACCTTTGTAAAATAAAGCAATTTTGCTTATTAGGACTCATTTGCACGCAATTGTCGTGAAGCATGTAAAAACTGCTTGTCTGCGTTAAAATAATGGTTAATATGCAGTTTGCATTTTCTTATGAGAGAATGATCCAAACCTGAATGTTATAGTGAATGTAGACTTACCTTTGTGAAATAAAACAATTTTGCCTTTAAGGACTTATTTCCACCTAATTGTCGTAAAACATGTAAAAACTGCTTGTATGCGTTAAAATAATGGTTAATATGCAGTTTGCATTTTCTTATGAGAGAATGATCCAAACCTGAATGATATACTGTAAATAGACTTACCTTTGTAAAATAAAGCAATTTTGCCTATAAGGACTCATTTGCACGCAATTGTCGTGAAGCATGTAAAAACTGCTTGTCTGCGTTAAAATAATGGTTAATATGCAGGTTGCATTTTCTTATGAGAGAATGATCCAAACCTGAATGTTAAGTGAAAGTAGACTTACCTATGTGAAATAAAGCAATTCTGCCTATTAGGATTCATTTGCACCTAATTGTCATAAAGCATGTAAATACTGCTTGTCTGCGTGAAAATAATAGGAAATGATCAGTTTGCATTATCTTTTGAGAAAATGATCCAAACCTGAATGTTATAATATAAGTAGACTTACCTTTGTAAAATAAAGCAATTTTGCCTATAAGGACTTATTTGCACGCAATTGTCGTGAAGCATGTAAAAACTGCTTGTCTGCGTTAAATATTGGTTAATATTATGCAGGTTGCATTTTCTTATGAGAGAATGATCCAAACCTGAATGTTATAATATAAATAGACTTACCTTTGTAAAATAAAGCAATTTTGCCTATAAAGACTCATTTGCACGCAATTGTCGTGAAGCATGTAAAAACTGCTTGTCTGCGTTAAAATAATGGTTAATATGCAGTTTGCATTTTCTTATGAGAGAATGATCCAAACCTGAATGTTATAGTGTAAATAGACTTACCTTTGTAAAATAAAGCAATTTTGTCTATAAGGACTCATTTGCACGCAATTGTCGTGAAGCATGTAATAACTGCTTGTATGCGTTAAAATGATAGTAAATATGCAGTTTGCATTTTCTTATGAGAGAATGATCCAAACCTGAATGTTATAGTGTAAATAGACTAACCCTTATGAAACAAAGCAATTTTGCCTATAAGGACTCATTTGCACCTAATTGTCATAAAGCTTGTAAAAACTGCTTGTATGCGTTAAAATAATGGTTAATATGCAGTTTGCATTTCTTATGAGAGAATGATCCAACCCTGAATGTTAGAGTGTAAATAGACTTACCTTTGTAAAAAAAAGCAATTTTGCCTATAAGGACTCATTTGCACGCAATTGTCGTGAAGCATGTAAAAACTGCTTGTATGCGTTAAATAAATGGTTAATATGCAGATTGCATTTTCTTATGAGAGAATGATCCAAACCTTAATGTTATAGTGTAAATAGACTTACCTTTGTAAAATAAAGCAATTTTGCCTATAAGGACTCATTTGCACGCATATGTCGTGAAGCATGTAAAAACTGCTTGTCTGCGTTAAAATAATGGTTAATATGCAGTTTGCATTTTCTTATGAGAGAATGATCCAAACCTGAATGTTATAGTGAAAGTTGACTTACCTTTGTGAAATAAAACAATTTTGCTTTTAAGGACTTATTTGCACCTAATTGTCGTAAACCATGTAAAAACTGCTTGTCTGCGTGAAAATGATAGTAAATATGCAGTTTGCATTTTCTTATGAGAGAATGATCCAAACCTGAATGTTATAGTGTAAATAGACTTACCCTCATGAAATAAAGCAATTTTGCCTATAAAGACTCATTTGCATCTAATTGTCGTAAAGCATGTAAAAACTGCTTGTCTGCGTTTAAATAATGGTTAATATGCAGTTTGCATTTTCTTATGAGAGAATGATCCAAACCTAAATGTTATAGTGTAAATAGACTAGCCCTCATGAAATAAAGCAATTTTGCCTATAAGGACTCATTTGCACCTAATTGTCATAAAGCTTGAAAAGACTGCTTGTATGCGTTAAAATAATAGTTAATATGCAGTTTGCATTTTCTTATGAGAGAATGATCCAAACCTGAATGTTATAGTTTAAGTAAACTTACCTTTGTAAAATAAAGCAATTTTGCCTATAAGGACTCATTAGCACCTAAATGTCGTAAAGCATGTAAAAACTGCTTGTCTGCGTTAAAATAATGGTTAATATGCAGTTTGCATTTTCTTATGAGAGAATGATCCAAACCTGAATGTTATAGTGTAAATAGACTTACCTTCATGAAATAAAGCAATTTTGCCTATAAGGACTTTTTTGCCCCTAATTGTCATAAAGCATGTAAAAACTGCTTGTATGCGTTAAAATAATGGTTAATATGCAGTTTGCATTTTCTTATGAGAGAATGATCCAAACCTGAATGTTATAGTGTAAATAGACTTACCTTTGTAAAATAAAGCAATTTTGCCTATAAGGACTCATAGCACGCAATTGTCGTGAAGCATGTAAAAACTGCTTGTCTGCGTGAAAATGATAGTAAATATGCAGTTTGCATTTTCTTATAAGAGAATAATCCAAACCTGAATGTTATAGTGTAAATAGACTTACCCTCATGAAATAAAGCAATTTTGCCTATAAGGACTCATTAGCACCTAAATGTCGTAAAGCATGTAAAAACTGCTTGTCTGCGTTAAAATAATGGTTAATATGCAGTTTGCATTTTCTTATGACAGAATGATCCAAACCTGAATGTTATAGTGTAAATAGACTTACCTTTCATGAAATAAAGCAATTTTGCCTATAAGGACTCATTTGCCCCTAATTGTCATTAAGCATGTAAAAACTGCTTGTATGCGTTAAAATAATGGTTAATATGCAGATTGCATTTTCTTATGAGAGATTGATCCAAACCTGAATGTTATAGTGTAAATAGACTTACCTTTGTAAAATAAAGCAATTTTGCCTATAAGGACTCATTTGCACGCAATTGTCGTGAAGCATGTAAAAACTGCTTGTCTGCGTTAAAATAATGGTTAATATGCAGTTTGCATTTTCTTATGAGAGAATGATCCAAACCTGAATGTTATAGTGTAAGTAAACTTACCTTTGTGAAATAAAGCAATTTTGCCTATAAGGACTCATTTGCCCCTAATTGTCATAAAGCATGTAAAAACTGCTTGTATGCGTTAAAATGATGGTTAATATGCAGTTTTCATTTTCTTATGAGAGAATGATCTAAACCTGAATGTTATAGTGTAAATAGACTTACCTTTGTAAAATAAAGCAATTTTGCTTATTAGGACTCATTTGCACGCAATTGTCGTGAAGCATGTAAAAACTGCTTGTCTGCGTTAAAATAATGGTTAATATGCAGTTTGCATTTTCTTATGAGAGAATGATCCAAACCTGAATGTTATAGTGAATGTAGACTTACCTTTGTGAAATAAAACAATTTTGCCTTTAAGGACTTATTTCCACCTAATTGTCGTAAAACATGTGAAAACTGCTTGTATGCGTTAAAATAATGGTTAATATGCAGTTTGCATTTTCTTATGAGAGAATGATCCAAACCTGAATGATATAGTGTAAATAGACTTACCTTTGTAAAATAAAGCAATTTTGCCTATAAGGACTCATTTGCACGCAATTGTCGTGAAGCATGTAAAAACTGCTTGTCTGCGTTAAAATAATGGTTAATATGCAGGTTGCATTTTCTTATGAGAGAATGATCCAAACCTGAATGTTAAGTGAAAGTAGACTTACCTATGTGAAATAAAGCAATTCTGCCTATTAGGATTCATTTGCACCTAATTGTCATAAAGCATGTAAATACTGCTTGTCTGCGTGAAAATAATAGGAAATGATCAGTTTGCATTATCTTTTGAGAAAATGATCCAAACCTGAATGTTATAATATAAGTAGACTTACCTTTGTAAAATAAAGCAATTTTGCCTATAAGGACTTATTTGCAAGCAATTGTCGTGAAGCATGTAAAAACTGCTTGTCTGCGTTAAAATAATGGTTAATATTATGCAGGTTGCATTTTCTTATGAGAGAATGATCCAAACCTGAATGTTATAATATAAATAGACTTACCTTTGTAAAATAAAGCAATTTTGCCTATAAAGACTCATTTGCACCAAATTGTCGTAAAGCATGTAAAAACTGCTTGTCTGCGTTTAAATGATGGTTAATATGCAGTTTGCATTTTCTTATGAGAGAATGATCCAAACCTGAATGTTATAGTGTAAATAGACTTACCTTTGTAAAATAAAGCAATTTTGTCTATAAGGACTCATTTGCACGCAATTGTCGTGAAGCATGTAATAACTGCTTGTATGCGTTAAAATGATAGTAAATATGCAGTTTGCATTTTCTTATGAGAGAATGATCCAAACCTGAATGTTATAGTGTAAATAGACTAACCCTTATGAAACAAAGCAATTTTGCCTATAAGGACTCATTTGCACCTAATTGTCATAAAGCTTGTAAAAACTGCTTGTATGCGTTAAAATAATGGTTAATATGCAGTTTGCATTTCTTATGAGAGAATGATCCAACCCTGAATGTTATAGTGTAAATAGACTTACCTTTGTAAAAAAAAGCAATTTTGCCTATAAGGACTCATTTGCACGCAATTGTCGTGAAGCATGTAAAAACTGCTTGTATGCGTTAAATAAATGGTTAATATGCAGATTGCATTTTCTTATGAGAGAATGATCCAAACCTTAATGTTATAGTGTAAATAGACTTACCTTTGTGAAATAAAACAATTTTGCTTTTAAGGACTTATTTGCACCTAATTGTCGTAAACCATGTAAAAACTGCTTGTCTGCGTGAAAATGATAGTAAATATGCAGTTTGCATTTTCTTATGAGAGAATGATCCAAACCTGAATGTTATAGCGTAAATAGACTTACCCTTATGAAATAAAGCAATTTTGCCTATAAGGACTCATTTGCACCTAATTGTCATAAAGCTTGTAAAAACTGCTTGTATGCGTTAAAATAATGGTTAATGTGCAGTTTGCATTTCTTATGAGAGAGAGATCCAAACCTGAATGTTATAGTGTAAATAGACTTACCTTTCTAAAAAAAAGCAATTTTGCCTATAAGGACTCATTTGCACGCAATTGTCGTGAAGCATGTAAAAACTGCTTGTCTGCGTGAAAATGATAGTAAATATGCAGTTTGCATTTTCTTATGAGAGAATGATCCAAACCTGAATGTTATAGTGTAAATAGACTTACCCTCATGAAATAAAGCTATTTTGCCTATAAAGACTCATTTGCACCTAATTGTCGTAAAGCATGTAAAAACTGCTTGTCTGCGTTTAAATAATGGTTAATATGCAGTTTACATTTTCTTATGAGAGAAAGATTCAAACCTGAATGTTATAGTGTAAATAGACTTACCTTCATGAAATAAAGCAATTTTGCCTATAAGGACTCATTTGCCCCTAATTGTCATAAAGCATGTAAAAACTGCTTGTATGCGTTAAAATGATGGTTAATATGCAGTTTTCATTTTCTTATGAGAGAATGATCTAAACCTGAATGTTATAGTGTAAATAGACTTACCTTTGTAAAATAAAGCAATTTTGCTTATTAGGACTCATTTGCACGCAATTGTCGTGAAGCATGTAAAAACTGCTTGTCTGCGTTAAAATAATGGTTAATATGCAGTTTGCATTTTCTTATGAGAGAATGATCCAAACCTGAATGTTATAGTGAATGTAGACTTACCTTTGTGAAATAAAACAATTTTGCCTTTAAGGACTTATTTCCACCTAATTGTCGTAAAACATGTAAAAACTGCTTGTATGCGTTAAAATAATGGTTAATATGCAGTTTGCATTTTCTTATGAGAGAATGATCCAAACCTGAATGATATACTGTAAATAGACTTACCTTTGTAAAATAAAGCAATTTTGCCTATAAGGACTCATTTGCACGCAATTGTCGTGAAGCATGTAAAAACTGCTTGTCTGCGTTAAAATAATGGTTAATATGCAGGTTGCATTTTCTTATGAGAGAATGATCCAAACCTGAATGTTAAGTGAAAGTAGACTTACCTATGTGAAATAAAGCAATTCTGCCTATTAGGATTCATTTGCACCTAATTGTCATAAAGCATGTAAATACTGCTTGTCTGCGTGAAAATAATAGGAAATGATCAGTTTGCATTATCTTTTGAGAAAATGATCCAAACCTGAATGTTATAATATAAGTAGACTTACCTTTGTAAAATAAAGCAATTTTGCCTATAAGGACTTATTTGCACGCAATTGTCGTGAAGCATGTAAAAACTGCTTGTCTGCGTTAAATATTGGTTAATATTATGCAGGTTGCATTTTCTTATGAGAGAATGATCCAAACCTGAATGTTATAATATAAATAGACTTACCTTTGTAAAATAAAGCAATTTTGCCTATAAAGACTCATTTGCACGCAATTGTCGTGAAGCATGTAAAAACTGCTTGTCTGCGTTAAAATAATGGTTAATATGCAGTTTGCATTTTCTTATGAGAGAATGATCCAAACCTGAATGTTATAGTGTAAATAGACTTACCTTTGTAAAATAAAGCAATTTTGTCTATAAGGACTCATTTGCACGCAATTGTCGTGAAGCATGTAATAACTGCTTGTATGCGTTAAAATGATATTAAATATGCAGTTTGCATTTTCTTATGAGAGAATGATCCAAACCTGAATGTTATAGTGTAAATAGACTAACCCTTATGAAACAAAGCAATTTTGCCTATAAGGACTCATTTGCACCTAATTGTCATAAAGCTTGTAAAAACTGCTTGTATGCGTTAAAATAATGGTTAATATGCAGTTTGCATTTCTTATGAGAGAATGATCCAACCCTGAATGTTATAGTGTAAATAGACTTACCTTTGTAAAAAAAAGCAATTTTGCCTATAAGGACTCATTTGCACGCAATTGTCGTGAAGCATGTAAAAACTGCTTGTATGCGTTAAATAAATGGTTAATATGCAGATTGCATTTTCTTATGAGAGAATGATCCAAACCTTAATGTTATAGTGTAAATAGACTTACCTTTGTAAAATAAAGCAATTTTGCCTATAAGGACTCATTTGCACGCATATGTCGTGAAGCATGTAAAAACTGCTTGTCTGCGTTAAAATAATGGTTAATATGCAGTTTGCATTTTCTTATGAGAGAATGATCCAAACCTGAATGTTATAGTGAAAGTTGACTTACCTTTGTGAAATAAAACAATTTTGCTTTTAAGGACTTATTTGCACCTAATTGTCGTAAACCATGTAAAAACTGCTTGTCTGCGTGAAAATGATAGTAAATATGCAGTTTGCATTTTCTTATGAGAGAATGATCCAAACCTGAATGTTATAGTGTAAATAGACTTACCCTCATGAAATAAAGCAATTTTGCCTATAAAGACTCATTTGCATCTAATTGTCGTAAAGCATGTAAAAACTGCTTGTCTGCGTTTAAATAATGGTTAATATGCAGTTTGCATTTTCTTATGAGAGAATGATCCAAACCTGAATGTTATAGTGTAAATAGACTTACCTTCATGAAATAAAGCAATTTTGCCTATAAGGACTCATTTGCCCCTAATTGTCATAAAGCATGTAAAAACTGCTTGTATGCGTTAAAATAATGTATAATATGCAGTTTGCATTTTCTTATGAAAGAATGATCCAAACCTGAATGTTATAGTGAAAATAGACTTACCCTCATTAAATAAAGCAATTTTGCTTATAAAGACTCATTTGCACCTAATTGTCATAAAGCATGTAAAAACTGCTTGTATGGGTTAAAATGATAGTAAACATGCAGTTTGCATTTTTTATGAGAGAATGATCCAAACCTGAATGTTATAGTGTAAATAGACTTACCTTTGTAAAAAAAAGCAATTTTGCCTATAAGGACATATTTGCACGCAATTGTCGTGAAGCATGTAAAAACTGCTTGTCAGCGTGAAAATGATAGTAAATATGCAGTTTGCATTTTCTTATGAGAGAATGATCCAAACCTGAATGTTATAGTGAAAATAGACTTACCTTTGTAAAATAACGCAATTTTGCCTATAAGGACTCATTTGCACGCAATTGTCGTGAAGCATGTAAAAACTGCTTGTCTGCGTTAAAATAATGGTTAATATGCAGTTTGCATTTTCTTATGAGAGAATGATCCAAACCTGAATGTTATAGTGTAACTAAACTTACCTTTGTGAAATAAAGCAATTTTGCCTATAAGGACTCATTTGCACCGAATTGTCGTAAAGCATGTAAAAACTGCTTGTCTGCTTTAAAATAATGGTTAATATGCAGTTTGCATTTTCTTATGAGAGAATAATCCAAACCTGAATGTTATAGTGTAAATAGACTAACCTTTATGAAATAAAGCAATTTTGCCTATAAGGACCCATTTGCCCCTTATTGTCATAAAGCATGTAAAAACTTCTTGTATGCGTTAAAATGATAGAAAATATGCAGTTTGCATTTTCTTTTGAGAGAATGATCCAAACCTAAATGTTATAGTGTAAATAGACTAACCCTCATGAAATAAAGCAATTTTGCCTATAATGACTCATTTGCACCTAATTGTCATAAAGCTTGTAAAAACTGCCTGTATGCGTTAAAATAATAGTTAATATGCAGTTTGCATTTTCTTATGAGAGAATGATCCAAACCTGAATGTTATAGTTTAAGTAAACTTACCTTTGTAAAATAAAGCAATTTTGCCTATAAGGACTCATTAGCACCTAAATGTCGTAAAGCATGTAAAAACTGCTTGTCTGCGTTAAAATAATGGTTAATATGCAGTTTGCATTTTCTTATGAGAGAATGATCCAAACCTGAATGTTATAGTGTAAATAGACTTACCTTCATGAAATAAAGCAATTTTGCCTATAAGGACTTTTTTGCCCCTAATTGTCATAAAGCATGTAAAAACTGCTTGTATGCGTTAAAATAATGGTTAATATGCAGTTTGCATTTTCTTATGAGAGAATGATCCAAACCTGAATGTTATAGTGTAAATAGACTTACCTTTGTAAAATAAAGCAATTTTGCCTATAAGGACTCATAGCACGCAATTGTCGTGAAGCATGTAAAAACTGCTTGTCTGCGTGAAAATGATAGTAAATATGCAGTTTGCATTTTCTTATAAGAGAATAATCCAAACCTGAATGTTATAGTGTAAATAGACTTACCCTCATGAAATAAAGCAATTTTGCCTATAAGGACTCATTAGCACCTAAATGTCGTAAAGCATGTAAAAACTGCTTGTCTGCGTTAAAATAATGGTTAATATGCAGTTTGCATTTTCTTATGACAGAATGATCCAAACCTGAATGTTATAGTGTAAATAGACTTACCTTTCATGAAATAAAGCAATTTTGCCTATAAGGACTCATTTGCCCCTAATTGTCATTAAGCATGTAAAAACTGCTTGTATGCGTTAAAATAATGGTTAATATGCAGATTGCATTTTCTTATGAGAGATTGATCCAAACCTGAATGTTATAGTGTAAATAGACTTACCTTTGTAAAATAAAGCAATTTTGCCTATAAGGACTCATTTGCACGCAATTGTCGTGAAGCATGTAAAAACTGCTTGTCTGCGTTAAAATAATGGTTAATATGCAGTTTGCATTTTCTTATGAGAGAATGATCCAAACCTGAATGTTATAGTGTAAGTAAACTTACCTTTGTGAAATAAAGCAATTTTGCCTATAAGGACTCATTTGCACGCAATTGTCGTGAAGCATGTAAAAACTGCTTGTCTGCGTGAAAATGATAGTAAATATGCAGTTTGCATTTTCTTATAAGAGAATAATCCAAACCTGAATGTTATAGTGTAAATAGACTTACCCTCATGAAATAAAGCAATTTTGCCTATAAGGACTCATTAGCACCTAAATGTCGTAAAGCATGTAAAAACTGCTTGTCTGCGTTAAAATAATGGTTAATATGCAGTTTGCATTTTCTTATGACAGAATGACCCAAACCTGAATGTTATAGTGTAAATAGACTTACCTTTCATGAAATAAAGCAATTTTGCCTATAAGGACTCATTTGCCCCTAATTGTCATTAAGCATGTAAAAACTGCTTGTATGCGTTAAAATAATGGTTAATATGCAGATTGCATTTTCTTATGAGAGAATGATCCAAACCTGAATGTTATAGTGTAACTAAACTTACCTTTGTGAAATAAAGCAATTTTGCCTATAAGGACTCATTTGCACCGAATTGTCGTAAAGCATGTAAAAACTGCTTGTCTGCTTTAAAATAATGGTTAATATGCAGTTTGCATTTTCTTATGAGAGAATAATCCAAACCTGAATGTTATAGTGTAAATAGACTAACCTTTATGAAATAAAGCAATTTTGCCTATAAGGACCCATTTGCCCCTAATTGTCATAAAGCATGTAAAAACTTCTTGTATGCGTTAAAATGATAGAAAATATGCAGTTTGCATTTTCTTATGAGAGAATGATCCAAACCTAAATGTTATAGTGTAAATAGACTAACCCTCATGAAATAAAGCAATTTTGCCTATAATGACTCATTTGCACCTAATTGTCATAAAGCTTGTAAAAACTGCCTGTATGCGTTAAAATAATAGTTAATATGCAGTTTGCATTTTCTTATGAGAGAATGATCCAAACCTGAATGTTATAGTTTAAGTAAACTTACCTTTGTAAAATAAAGCAATTTTGCCTATAAGGACTCATTAGCACCTAAATGTCGTAAAGCATGTAAAAACTGCTTGTCTGCGTTAAAATAATGGTTAATATGCAGTTTGCATTTTCTTATGAGAGAATGATCCAAACCTGAATGTTATAGTGTAAATAGACTTACCTTCATGAAATAAAGCAATTTTGCCTATAAGGACTTTTTTGCCCCTAATTGTCATAAAGCATGTAAAAACTGCTTGTATGCGTTAAAATAATGGTTAATATGCAGTTTGCATTTTCTTATGAGAGAATGATCCAAACCTGAATGTTATAGTGTAAATAGACTTACCTTTGTAAAATAAAGCAATTTTGCCTATAAGGACTCATAGCACGCAATTGTCGTGAAGCATGTAAAAACTGCTTGTCTGCGTGAAAATGATAGTAAATATGCAGTTTGCATTTTCTTATAAGAGAATAATCCAAACCTGAATGTTATAGTGTAAATAGACTTACCCTCATGAAATAAAGCAATTTTGCCTATAAGGACTCATTAGCACCTAAATGTCGTAAAGCATGTAAAAACTGCTTGTCTGCGTTAAAATAATGGTTAATATGCAGTTTGCATTTTCTTATGACAGAATGATCCAAACCTGAATGTTATAGTGTAAATAGACTTACCTTTCATGAAATAAAGCAATTTTGCCTATAAGGACTCATTTGCCCCTAATTGTCATTAAGCATGTAAAAACTGCTTGTATGCGTTAAAATAATGGTTAATATGCAGATTGCATTTTCTTATGAGAGATTGATCCAAACCTGAATGTTATAGTGTAAATAGACTTACCTTTGTAAAATAAAGCAATTTTGCCTATAAGGACTCATTTGCACGCAATTGTCGTGAAGCATGTAAAAACTGCTTGTCTGCGTTAAAATAATGGTTAATATGCAGTTTGCATTTTCTTATGAGAGAATGATCCAAACCTGAATGTTATAGTGTAAGTAAACTTACCTTTGTGAAATAAAGCAATTTTGCCTATAAGGACTCATTTGCACGCAATTGTCGTGAAGCATGTAAAAACTGCTTGTCTGCGTGAAAATGATAGTAAATATGCAGTTTGCATTTTCTTATAAGAGAATAATCCAAACCTGAATGTTATAGTGTAAATAGACTTACCCTCATGAAATAAAGCAATTTTGCCTATAAGGACTCATTAGCACCTAAATGTCGTAAAGCATGTAAAAACTGCTTGTCTGCGTTAAAATAATGGTTAATATGCAGTTTGCATTTTCTTATGACAGAATGATCCAAACCTGAATGTTATAGTGTAAATAGACTTACCTTTCATGAAATAAAGCAATTTTGCCTATAAGGACTCATTTGCCCCTAATTGTCATTAAGCATGTAAAAACTGCTTGTATGCGTTAAAATAATGGTTAATAAGCAGATTGCATTTTCTTATGAGAGAATGATCTAAACATAAATGTTATAGTGTAAATAGACTTACCCTCATGAAATAAAGCAATTTTGCCTATAGGCACTCATTTGCATCTAATTCTCGTAAAGCATGTAAAAACTGCTTGTCTGCGTTAAAATAATGGTTAATATGCAGTTTGCATTTTCTTATGAGAGAATGATCCAAACCTGAATGTTATAGTGTAAATAGACTTACCTTTGTAAAATAAAGCAATTTTGCCTATAAGGACTCATTTGCACGCAATTGTCGTGAAGCATGTAAAAACTGCTTGTCTGCGTTAAAATAATGGTTAATATGCAGTTTGCATTTTCTTATGAGAGAATGATCCAAACCTGAATGTTATAGTGAAAGTAGACTTACCTTTGTGAAAAAAAACAATTTTGCTTTTAAGGACTTATTTGCACCTAATTGTCGTAAAGCATGTAAAAACTGCTTGTCAGCGTTAAAATAATGGTTAATATGCAGATTGCATTTTCTTATGAGAGAATGATCTAAACATAAATGTTATAGTGTAAATAGACTTACCCTCATGAAATAAAGCAATTTTGCCTATAGGCACTCATTTGCATCTAATTGTCGTAAAGCATGTAAAAACTGCTTGTCTGCGTTAAAATAATGGTTAATATGCAGTTTGCATTTTCTTATGAGAGAATGATCCAAACCTGAATGTTATAGTGTAAATAGACTTACCGTAAAATAAAGCAATTTTGCCTATAAGGACTCATTTGCACGCAATTGTCGTGAAGCATGTAATAACTGCTTGTATGCGTTAAAATGATAGTAAATATGCAGTTTGCATTTTCTTATGAGAGAATGATCCAAACCTAAATGTTATAGTGTAAACAGACTAACCCTCATGAAATAAAGCAATTTTGCCTATAAGGACTCATTTGCACCTAATTGTCATAAAGCATTCAAAAACTGCTTGTATGCGTTAAAATAATGGTTAATATGCAGTTTGCATTCTCTTATGAGAGAATGATCCAAACCTGAATGTTATAGTGAAAATAGACTAACCTTTGTAAAATAACGCAATTTTGCCTATAAGGTCTCATTTGCACGCAATTGTCGTGAAGCATGTAAAAACTGCTTGTCTGCGTTAAAAAAATGGTTAATATGCAGTTTGCATTTTCTTATGAGAGAATGATCCAAACCTGAATGTTATAGTGTAAGTAAACTTACCTTTGTGAAATAAAGCAATTTTGCCTATAAGGACTCATTTGCACCTAATTGTCGTAAAGCATGTAAAAACTGCTTGTCTGCTTTAAAATAATGGTTAATATGCAGTTTGCATTTTCTTATGAGAGAATAATCCAAACCTGAGTGTTATAGTGTAAATAGACTAACCTTTATGAAATAAAGCAATTTTGCCTATAAGGACCCATTTGCCCCTAATTGTCATAAAGCATGTAAAAACTACTTGTATGCGTTAAAATGATAGAAAATATGCAGTTTGCATTTTCTTATGAGAGAATGATCCAAACCTGAATGTTATAGTGTAAGTAAACTTACCTTTGTGAAATAAGTCAATTTTGCCTATAAGGACTCATTTGCACCTAATTGTCGTAAAGCATGTAAAAACTGCTTGTCTGCGTTAAAATAATGGTTAATATGCAGTTTGCATTTTCTTATGAGAGAAAAATCCAAACCTGAATGTCATAGTGTAAATAGACTAACCTTCATGAAATAAAGCAATTTTGCCTATAAGGACCCATTTGACCCTAATTGTCATAAAGCATGTAAAAACTGCTTGTATGCGTTAAAATGATAGTAAATATGCAGTTTGCATTTTCTTATGAGAGAATGATCCAAACCTAAATGTTATAGTGTAAATAGACTAGCCCTCATGAAATAAAGCAATTTTGCCTATAAGGACTTATTTGCACCTAATTGTCATAAAGCTTGAAAAAACTGCTTGTATGCGTTAAAATAATAGTTAATATGCAGTTCGCATTTTCTTATGAGAGAATGATCCAAACCTGAATGTTATAGTTTAAGTAAACTTACCTTTGTAAAATGAGGCAATTTTGCCTATAAGGACTCATTTGCACCTAATTGTCGTAAAGCATGTAAAAACTGCTTGTCTGCGTTAAAATAATAGTTAATATGCAGTTTGCTTTTTCTTATGAGAGAATGATCCAAACCTGAATGTTATAGTGTAAATAGACTTACCTTCATGAAATAAAGCAATTTTGCCTATAAGGACTTTTTTGCCCCTAATTGTCATAAAGCATGTAAAAACTGCTTGTATGCGTTAAAATAATGGTTAATATGCAGTTTGCATTTTCTTATGAGAGAATGATCCAAACCTGAATGTTATAGTGTAAATAGACTTACCTTTGTAAAATAAAGCAATTTTGCCTATAAAGACTCATTAGCACGCAATTGTCGTGAAGCATGTAAAAACTGCTTGTCTACGTGAAAATGATAGTAAATATGCAGTTTGCATTTTCTTATGAGAGAATAATCCAAACCTGAATGTTATAGTGTAAATAGACTTACCCTCATGAAATAAAGCAATTTTGCCTATAAAGACTCATTTGCACTTAATTGTCGTAAAGCATGTAAAAACTGCTTGTCTGCGTTTAAATAATGGTTAATATGCAGTTTGCATTTTCTTATGAGAGAATGATCCAAACCTGAATGTTATAGTGTAAATAGACTTACCCTTATGAAATAAAGCAATTTTGCCTATAAGGACTCATTTGCACCTAATTGTCATAAAGCATGTAAAAACTGCTTGTATGCGTTAAAATAATGGTTAATATGCAGTTTGCATTTTCTTATGAGAGAATGATCCAAACCTGAATGTTATAGTGTAAATAGATTTACCTTTGTAAAATAAAGCAATTTTGTCTATAAGGACTCATTTGCACGCAATAGTCGTAAAGCATGTAAAAACTGCTTGTCTGCGTTTAAATGATGGTTAATATGCAGTTTGCATTTTCTTATGAGAGAAAGATCCAAACCTGAATGTTATAGTGTAAATAGACTTACCTTTATGAAATAAAGCAATTTTGCCTATAAGGACTCATTTGCACCTAATTGTCATAAAGCATGTAAAAACTGCTTGTATGCGTTAAAATAATGGTTAATATGCAGTTTGCATTTCTTATGAGAGAATGATCCAAACCTGAATGTTATAGTGTAAATAGATTTACCTTTGTAAAAAAAAGCAATTTTGCCTATAAGGACTCATTTGCACGCAATTGTCGTGAAGCATGTAAAAACTGCTTGTATGCGTTAAATAAATGGTTAATATGCAGATTGCATTTTCTTATGAGAGAAAGATCCAAACCTGAATGTTATAGTGTAAATAGACTTACCTTTGTAAAATAAAGCAATTTTGCCTATAAGGACTCATTTGCACGCAATTGTCGTGAAGCATGTAAAAACTGCTTGTCTGCGTTAAAATAATGGTTAATATGCAGTTTGCATTTTCTTATGAGAGAATGATCCAAACCTGAATGTTATAGTGTAAATAGACTTACCTTTGTAAAATAAAGCTATTTTGCCTATAAAGACTAATTTGCACTCAATTGTCGTGAAGCATGTAAAAACTGCTTGTCTGCGTGAAAATGATAGTAAATATGCAGTTTGCATTTTCTTATGAGAGAATGATCCAAACCTGAATGTTATAGTGTAAGTAAACTTACCTTTGTGAAATAAAGCAATTTTGCCTATAAGGACTCATTTGCACCTAATTGTCGTAAAGCATGTAAAAACTGCTTGTCTGCTTTAAAATAATGGTTAATATGCAGTTTGCATTTTCTTATGAGAGAATGATCCAAACCTGAATGTTATAGTGAAAGTAGACTTACCTTTGTGAAAAAAAACAATTTTGCTTTTAAGGACTTATTTGCACCTAATTGTCGTAAACCATGTAAAAACTGCTTGTCTGCGTGAAAATGATAGTAAATATGCAGTTTGCATTTTCTTATGAGAGAATGATCCAAACCTGAATGATATAGTGTAAATAGACTTACCTTCATGAAATAAAGCAATTTTGCCTATAAGGACTCATTTGCCCCTAATTGTCATAAAGCATGTAAAAACTGCTTGTATGCGTTAAAATAATGGTTAATATGCAGTTTGCATTTTCTTATGAGAGAATGATCCAAACCTGAATGTTATAGTGAAAATAGACTTACCTTTGTAAAATAACGCAATTTTGCCTATAAGGACTCATTTGCACGCAATTGTCGTGAAACATGTAAAAACTGCTTGTCTGCGTTAAAATAATGGTTAATATGCAGTTTGCATTTTCTTATGAGAGAATGATCCAAACCTGAATGTTATAGTGTAAGTAAACTTACCTTTGTGAAATAAAGCAATTTTGCCTATAAGGACTCATTTGCACCTAATTGTCGTAAAGCATGTAAAAACTGCTTGTCTGCGTTAAAATAATGGTTAATATGCAGTTTGCATTTTCTTATGAGAGAAAAATCCAAACCTGAATGTCATAGTGTAAATAGACTAACCTTCATGAAATAAAGCAATTTTGCCTATAAGGACCCATTTGACCCTAATTGTCATAAAGCATGTAAAAACTACTTGTATGCGTTAAAATGATAGTAAATATGCAGTTTGCATTTTCTTATGAGAGAATGATCCAAACCTAAATGTTATAGTGTAAATAGACTAACCCTCATAAAATAAAGCAATTTTGCCTATAAGGACTCATTTGCACCTTATTGTCATAAAGCTTGTAAAAACTGCCTGTATGCGTTAAAATAATAGTTAATATGCAGTTTGCATTTTCTTATGAGAGAATGATCCAAACCTGAATGTTATAGTTTAAGTAAACTTACCTTTGTAAAATAAAGTAATTTGCCTATAAGGACTCATTAGCACCTAAATGTCGTAAAGCATGTAAAAACTGCTTGTCTGCGTTAAAATAATGGTTAATATGCAGTTTGCATTTTCTTATGAGAGAATGATCCAAACCTGAATGTTATAGTGTAAATAGACTTACCTTCATGAAATAAAGCAATTTTGCCTATAAGGACTTTTTTGCCCCTAATTGTCATAAAGCATGTAAAAACTGCTTGTATGCGTTAAAATAATGGTTAATATGCAGTTTGCATTTTCTTATGAGAGAATGATCCAAACCTGAATGTTATAGTGTAAATAGACTTACCTTTGTAAAATAAAGCAATTTTGCCTATAAGGACTCATAGCACGCAATTGTCGTGAAGCATGTAAAAACTGCTTGTCTGCGTGAAAATGATAGTAAATATGCAGTTTGCATTTTCTTTTATGAGAGAATAATCCAAACCTGAATGTTATAGTGTAAATAGACTTACCCTCATGAAGTAAAGCAATTTTGCCTATAAAGTCTCATTTGCACCCAATTGTCGTAAAGCATGTAAAAACTGCTTGTCTGCGTTTAAATAATGGTTAATATGCAGTTTGCATTTTCTTATGACAGAATGATCCAAACCTGAATGTTATAGTGTAAATAGACTTACCTTTCATGTAATAAAGCAATTTTGCCTATAAGGACTTATTTGCCCCTAATTGTCATTAAGCATGTAAAAACTGCTTGTATGCGTTAAAATAATGGTTAATATGCAGATTGCATTTTCTTATGAGAGAATGATCCAAACCTGAATGTTATAGTGTAAATAGACTTACCTTTGTAAAATAAAGCAATTTTGCCTATAAGGACTCATTTGCACGCAATTGTCGTGAAGCATGTAAAAACTGCTTGTCTGCGTTAAAATAATGGTTAATATGCAGTTTGCATTTTCTTATGAGAGAATGATCCAAACCTGAATGGTATAGTGTAAGTAAACTTACCTTTGTAAAATAAAGCAATTTTGCCTATAAGGACTCGTTTGCACCTAATTGTCGTAAAGCATGTAAAAACTGCTTGTCTGCGTTAAAATAATAGTTAATATGCAGTTTGCTTTTTCTTATGAGAGAATGATCCAAACCTGAATGTTATAGTGTAAATAGACTTACCCTCATGAAATAAAGCATTTTTGCCTATAAAGACCCATTTGACCCTAATTGTCATAAAGCATGTAAAAACTGCTTGTATGCGTTAAAATAATGGTTAATATGCAGTTCGCATTTTCTTATGAGAGAATGATCCAAACCTGAATGTTATAGTGTAAATAGACTTACCCTCATGAAATAAAGCATTTTTGCCTATAAAGACTCATTTGCACCTAATTGTCATAAAGCATGTAAAAACTGCTTGTATGCGTTAAAATGATAGTAAATATGCAGTTCGCATTTTCTTATGAGAGAATGATCCAAACCTGAATGTTATAGTGAAAGTAGACTTACCTTTGCGAAAAAAAACAATTTTGCTTTTAAGGACTTATTTGCACCTAATTGTCGTAAACCATGTAAAAACTGCTTGTCTGCGTGAAAATGATAGTAAATATGCAGTTTACATTTTCTTATGAGAGAATGATCCAAACCTGAATGTTATAGTGAAAGTAGACTTACCTTTGCAAAAAAAACAATTTTGCTTTTAAGGACTTATTTGCACCTAATTGTCGTAAACCATGTAAAAACTGCTTGTCTGCGTGAAAATGATAGTAAATATGCAGTTTGCATTTTCTTATGAGAGAATGATCCAAACCTGAATGTTATAGTGAAAATAGACTTACCTTTGTAAAATAACGCAATTTTGCCTATAAGGACTCATTTGCACCTAATTGTCGTAAAGCATGTAAAAACTGCTTGTCTGCGTTAAAATAATGGTAAATATGCAGTTTTGTTTTCTTATGAGAGAATGATCCAAACCTGAATGTTATAGTGTAAGTAAACTTACCTTTGTGAAATAAAGCAATTTTGCCTATAAGGACTCATTTGCACCTAATTGTCGTAAAGCATGTAAAAACTGCTTGTCTGCTTTAAAATAATGGTTAATATGCAGTTTGCATTTTCTTATGAGAGAATAATCCAAATCTGAATGTTATAGTGTAAATAGACTAACCTTTATGAAATAAAGCAATTTTGCCTATAAGGACCCATTTGTCCCTAATTGTCATAAAGCATGTAAAAACTGCTTGTATGCGTTAAAATGATAGAAAATATGCAGTTTGCATTTTCTTATGAGAGAATGATCCAAACCTGAATGTTATAGTTTAAGTAAACTTACCTTTGTAAAATAAAGCAATTTTGCCTATAAGGACTCGTTTGCACCTAATTGTCGTAAAGCATGTAAAAACTGCTTGTCTGCGTTAAAATAATAGTTAATATGCAGTTTGCTTTTTCTTATGAGAGAATGATCCAAACCTGAATGTTATAGTGTAAATAGACTTACCTTCATGTAATAAAGCAATTTTGCCTATAAGGACTCATTTGCACCTAATTGTCATAAAGCTTGTAAAAACTGCATGTATGCGTTAAAATAATGGTTAATATGCAGTTTGCATTTCTTATGAGAGAATGATCCAAACCTGAATGTTATAGTGTAAATAGACTTACCTTTGTAAAAAAAAGCAATTTTGCCTATAAGGACTCATTTGCACGCAATTGTCGTGAAGCATGTAAAAACTGCTTGTATGCGTGAAATTGATATTAAATATGCAGTTTGCATTTTCTTATGAGAGAATGATCCAAACCTGAATGTTATAGTGTAAATAGACTTACCCTCATGAAATAAAGCAATTTTGCCTATAGGCACTCATTTGCATCTAATTAACGTAAAGCATGTAAAAACTGCTTGTCTGCGTTAAAATAATGGTTAATATTCATTTTGCATTTTCTTATGAGAGTATGATCCAAACCTGAATGTTATAGTGAAAATAGACTTACCTTTGTAAAATAACGCAATTTTGCCTATAAGGACTCATTTGCACGCAATTGTCGTGAAGCATGTAAAAACTGCTTGTCTGCGTAAAAATGATAGTAAATATGCAGTTTGCATTTTCTTATGAGAGAATGATCCAAACCTGAATGTTATAGTGTAAATAGACTTACCTTCATGAAATAAAGCAATTTTGCCTATAAAGACTCATTTGCACTTAATTGTCGTAAAGCATGTAAAAACTGCTTGTCTGCGTTTAAATAATGGTTAATATTCATTTTGCATTTTCTTATGAGAGTATGATCCAAACCTGAATGTTATAGTGAAAATAGACTTACCTTTGTAAAATAACGCAATTTTGCCTATAAGGACTCATTTGCACGCAATTGTCGTGAAGCATGTAAAAACTGCTTGTCTGCGTTAAAATAATGGTTAATATGCAGTTTGCATTTTCTTATGAGAGAATGATCCAAACCTGAATGTTATATTGTAAGTGAACTTACCTTTGTGAAATAAAGCAATTTTGCCTATAAGGACTCATTTGCACCTAATTGTCGTAAAGCATGTAAAAACTGCTTGTCTGCGTTAAAATGATAGTAAATATGCAGTTTGCATTTTCTTATGAGAGAATGATCCAAACCTAAATGTTATAGTGTAAATAGACTAACCCTCATGAAATAAAGCAATTTGGCTATAAGGACTCATTTGCACCTAATTGTCATAAAGCTTGTAAAAACTGCTTGTATGCGTTAAAATAATAGTTAATATGCAGTTTGCTTTTTCTTATGAGAGAATGATCCAAACCTGAATGTCATAGTGTAAATAGACTAACCTTCATGAAATAAAGCAATTTTGCCTATAAGGACCCATTTGACCCTAATTGTCATAAAGCATGTAAAAACTGCTTGTATGCGTTAAAATGATAGTAAATATGCAGTTTGCATTTTCTTATGAGAGAATGATCCAAACCTAAATGTTATAGTGTAAATAGACTAACCCTCATGAAATAAAGCAATTTGGCTATAAGGACTCATTTGCACCTAATTGTCATAAAGCTTGTAAAAACTGCTTGTATGCGTTAAAATAATAGTTAATATGCAGTTTGCATTTTCTTATGAGAGAATGATCCAAACCTGAATGTTATAGTTTAAGTAAACTTACCTTTGTAAAATAAAGCAATTTTGCCTATAAGGACTCATTTGCACCTAAATGTCGTAAAGCATGTAAAAACTGCTTGTATGCGTTAAAATGATAGAAAATATGCAGTTTGCATTTTTTTATGAGAGAAAGATCCAAACCTAAATGTTATAGTGTAAATAGACTAGCCCTCATGAAATAAAGCAATTTTGCCTATAAGGACTCATTTGCCCCTAATTGTCATAAAGCATGTAAAAACTGCTTGTATGCGTTAAAATAATGTATAATATGCAGTTTGCATTTTCTTATGAAAGAATGATCCAAACCTGAATGTTATAGTGAAAATAGACTTACCCTCATTAAATAAAGCAATTTTGCTTATAAAGACTCATTTGCACCTAATTGTCATAAAGCATGTAAAAACTGCTTGTATGGGTTAAAATGATAGTAAACATGCAGTTTGCATTTTTTATGAGAGAATGATCCAAACCTGAATGTTATAGTGTAAATAGACTTACCTTTGTAAAAAAAAGCAATTTTGCCTATAAGGACATATTTGCACGCAATTGTCGTGAAGCATGTAAAAACTGCTTGTCAGCGTGAAAATGATAGTAAATATGCAGTTTGCATTTTCTTATGAGAGAATGATCCAAACCTGAATGTTATAGTGAAAATAGACTTACCTTTGTAAAATAACGCAATTTTGCCTATAAGGACTCATTTGCACGCAATTGTCGTGAAGCATGTAAAAACTGCTTGTCTGCGTTAAAATAATGGTTAATATGCAGTTTGCATTTTCTTATGAGAGAATGATCCAAACCTGAATGTTATAGTGTAACTAAACTTACCTTTGTGAAATAAAGCAATTTTGCCTATAAGGACTCATTTGCACCGAATTGTCGTAAAGCATGTAAAAACTGCTTGTCTGCTTTAAAATAATGGTTAATATGCAGTTTGCATTTTCTTATGAGAGAATAATCCAAACCTGAATGTTATAGTGTAAATAGACTAACCTTTATGAAATAAAGCAATTTTGCCTATAAGGACCCATTTGCCCCTAATTGTCATAAAGCATGTAAAAACTTCTTGTATGCGTTAAAATGATAGAAAATATGCAGTTTGCATTTTCTTATGAGAGAATGATCCAAACCTAAATGTTATAGTGTAAAAAGACTAACCCTCATGAAATAAAGCAATTTTGCCTATAAAGACTCATTTGCACCTAATTGTCATAAAGCTTGTAAAAACTGCCTGTATGCGTTAAAATAATAGTTAATATGCAGTTTGCATTTTCTTATGAGAGAATGATCCAAACCTGAATGTTATAGTTTAAGTAAACTTACCTTTGTAAAATAAAGCAATTTTGCCTATAAGGACTCATTAGCACCTAAATGTCGTAAAGCATGTAAAAACTGCTTGTCTGCGTTAAAATAATGGTTAATATGCAGTTTGCATTTTCTTATGAGAGAATGATCCAAACCTGAATGTTATAGTGTAAATAGACTTACCTTCATGAAATAAAGCAATTTTGCCTATAAGGACTTTTTTGCCCCTAATTGTCATAAAGCATGTAAAAACTGCTTGTATGCGTTAAAATAATGGTTAATATGCAGTTTGCATTTTCTTATGAGAGAATGATCCAAACCTGAATGTTATAGTGTAAATAGACTTACCTTTGTAAAATAAAGCAATTTTGCCTATAAGGACTCATAGCACGCAATTGTCGTGAAGCATGTAAAAACTGCTTGTCTGCGTGAAAATGATAGTAAATATGCAGTTTGCATTTTCTTATAAGAGAATAATCCAAACCTGAATGTTATAGTGTAAATAGACTTACCCTCATGAAATAAAGCAATTTTGCCTATAAGGACTCATTAGCACCTAAATGTCGTAAAGCATGTAAAAACTGCTTGTCTGCGTTAAAATAATGGTTAATATGCAGTTTGCATTTTCTTATGACAGAATGATCCAAACCTGAATGTTATAGTGTAAATAGACTTACCTTTCATGAAATAAAGCAATTTTGCCTATAAGGACTCATTTGCCCCTAATTGTCATTAAGCATGTAAAAACTGCTTGTATGCGTTGAAATAATGGTTAATATGCAGATTGCATTTTCTTATGAGAGATTGATCCAAACCTGAATGTTATAGTGTAAATAGACTTACCTTTGTAAAATAAAGCAATTTTGCCTATAAGGACTCATTTGCACGCAATTGTCGTGAAGCATGTAAAAACTGCTTGTCTGCGTTAAAATAATGGTTAATATGCAGTTTGCATTTTCTTATGAGAGAATGATCCAAACCAGAATGTTATAGTGTAAGTAAACTTACCTTTGTGAAATAAAGCAATTTTGCCTATAAGGACTCATTTGCACGCAATTGTCGTGAAGAATGTAAAAACTGCTTGTCTGCGTGAAAATGATAGTAAATATGCAGTTTGCATTTTCTTATAAGAGAATAATCCAAACCTGAATGTTATAGTGTAAATAGACTTACCCTCATGAAATAAAGCAATTTTGCCTATAAGGACTCATTAGCACCTAAATGTCGTAAAGCATGTAAAAACTGCTTGTCTGCGTTAAAATAATGGTTAATAAGCAGTTTGCATTTTCTTATGACAGAATGATCCAAACCTGAATGTTATAGTGTAAATAGACTTACCTTTCATGAAATAAAGCAATTTTGCCTATAAGGACTCATTTGCCCCTAATTGTCATTAAGCATGTAAAAACTGCTTGTATGCGTTAAAATAATGGTTAATATGCAGATTGCATTTTCTTATGAGAGAATGATCCAAACCTGAATGTTATAGTGTAACTAAACTAACCTTTGTGAAATAAAGCAATTTTGCCTATAAGGACTCATTTGCACCGAATTGTCGTAAAGCATGTAAAAACTGCTTGTCTGCTTTAAAATAATGGTTAATATGCAGTTTGCATTTTCTTATGAGAGAATAATCCAAACCTGAATGTTATAGTGTAAATAGACTAACCTTTATGAAATAAAGCAATTTTGCCTATAAGGACCCATTTGCCCCTAATTGTCATAAAGCATGTAAAAACTTCTTGTATGCGTTAAAATGATAGAAAATATGCAGTTTGCATTTTCTTATGAGAGAATGATCCAAACCTAAATGTTATAGTGTAAATAGACTAACCCTCATGAAATAAAGCAATTTTGCCTATAATGACTCATTTGCACCTAATTGTCATAAAGCTTGTAAAAACTGCCTGTATGCGTTAAAATAATAGTTAATATGCAGTTTGCATTTTCTTATGAGAGAATGATCCAAACCTGAATGTTATAGTTTAAGTAAACTTACCTTTGTAAAATAAAGCAATTTTGCCTATAAGGACTCGTTTGCACCTAATTGTCGTAAAGCATGTAAAAACTGCTTGTCTGCGTTAAAATAATAGTTAATATGCAGTTTGCTTTTTCTTATGAGAGAATGATCCAAACCTGAATGTTATAGTGTAAATAGACTTACCTTCATGAAATAAAGCAATTTTGCCTATAAGGACTCATTTGCACCTAATTGTCGTAAAGCATGAAAAAACTGCTTGTCTGCGTTTAAATAATGGTTAAATGCAGTTTGCATTTTCTTATGAGAGAATGATCCAAACCTGAATGTCATAGTGTAAATAGACTAACCTTCATGAAATAAAGCAATTTTGCCTATAAGGACTCATTTGCCCCTAATTGTCATAAAGCATGTAAAAACTGCTTGTATGCGTTAAAATAATGGTTAATATGCAGTTCGCATTTTCTTATGAGAGAATGATCCAAACCTGAATGTTATAGTGTAAATAGACTTAGCCTCATGAAATAAAGCATTTTTGCCTATAAAGACTCATTTGCACCTAATTGTCATAAAGCATGTAAAAACTGCTTGTATGCGTTAAAATGATAGTAAATATGCAGTTCGCATTTTCTTATGAGAGAATGATCCAAACCTGAATGTTATAGTGTAAATAGACTTACCCTCATGAAATAAAGCAATTTTGCCTATAGACACTCATTTGCATCTAATTGTGGTAAAGCATGTAAAAACTGCTTGTCTGCGTTAAAATAATGGTTAATATGCAGTTTGCATTTTCTTATGAGAGAATGATCCAAACCTGAATGTTATAGTGAAAGTAGACTTACCTTTGCGAAAAAAAACAATTTTGCTTTTAAGGACTTATTTGCACCTAATTGTCGTAAACCATGTAAAAACTGCTTGTCTGCGTAAAAATGATAGTAAATATGCAGTTTGCATTTTCTTATGAGAGAATGATCCAAACCTGAATGTTATAGTGTAAATAGACTAACCTTCATGAAATTAAGCATTTTTGCCTATAAGGACTCATTTGCCCCTAATTGTCATAAAGCATGTAAAAACTGCTTGTATGCGTTAAAATAATAGTTAATATGCAGTTTGCATTTTCTTATGAGAGAATGATCCAAACCTGATTGTTATAGTGAAAATAGACTTACCTTTGTAAAATAACGCAATTTTGCCTATAAGGACTCATTTGCACGCAATTGTCGTGAAGCATGTAAAAACTGCTTGTCTGCGTTAAAATAATGGTTAATATGCAGTTTGCATTTTCTTATGAGAGAATGATCCAAACCTGAATGTTATAGTGTAAGTAAACTTACCTTTGTGAAATAAAGCAATTTTGCCTATAAGGACTCATTTGCACCTAATTGTCGTAAAGCATGTAAAAACTGCTTGTCTGCGTTAAAATAATTGTTAATATGCAGTTTGCATTTTCTTATGAGAGAAAAATCCAAACCTGAATGTCATAGTGTAAATAGACTAACCTTCATGAAATAAAGCAATTTTGCCTATAAGGACCCATTTGACCCTAATTGTCATAAAGCATGTAAAAACTGCTTGTATGCGTTAAAATGATAGTAAATATGCAGTTTGCATTTTCTTATGAGAGAATAATCCAAACCTGAATGTCATAGTGTAAATAGACTTACCCTTATGAAATAAAGCAATTTTGCCTATAAGGACTCATTTGCACCTAATTGTCATAAAGCTTGTAAAAACTGCATGTATGCGTTAAAATAATGGTTAATATGCAGTTTGCATTTCTTATGAGAGAATGATCCAAACCTGAATGTTATAGTGTAAATAGACTTACCTTTGTAAAAAAAAGCAATTTTGCCTATAAGGACTCATTTGCACGCAATTGTCGTGAAGCATGTAAAAACTGCTTGTATGCGTGAAATTGATATTAAATATGCAGTTTGCATTTTCTTATGAGAGAATGATCCAAACCTGAATGTTATAGTGTAAATAGACTTACCCTCATGAAATAAAGCAATTTTGCCTATAGGCACTCATTTGCATCTAATTAACGTAAAGCATGTAAAAACTGCTTGTCTGCGTTAAAATAATGGTTAATATTCATTTTGCATTTTCTTATGAGAGTATGATCCAAACCTGAATGTTATAGTGAAAATAGACTTACCTTTGTAAAATAACGCAATTTTGCCTATAAGGACTCATTTGCACGCAATTGTCGTGAAGCATGTAAAAACTGCTTGTCTGCGTAAAAATGATAGTAAATATGCAGTTTGCATTTTCTTATGAGAGAATGATCCAAACCTGAATGTTATAGTGTAAATAGACTTACCTTCATGAAATAAAGCAATTTTGCCTATAAAGACTCATTTGCACTTAATTGTCGTAAAGCATGTAAAAACTGCTTGTCTGCGTTTAAATAATGGTTAATATTCATTTTGCATTTTCTTATGAGAGTATGATCCAAACCTGAATGTTATAGTGAAAATAGACTTACCTTTGTAAAATAACGCAATTTTGCCTATAAGGACTCATTTGCACGCAATTGTCGTGAAGCATGTAAAAACTGCTTGTCTGCGTTAAAATAATGGTTAATATGCAGTTTGCATTTTCTTATGAGAGAATGATCCAAACCTGAATGTTATATTGTAAGTGAACTTACCTTTGTGAAATAAAGCAATTTTGCCTATAAGGACTCATTTGCACCTAATTGTCGTAAAGCATGTAAAAACTGCTTGTCTGCGTTAAAATGATAGTAAATATGCAGTTTGCATTTTCTTATGAGAGAATGATCCAAACCTAAATGTTATAGTGTAAATAGACTAACCCTCATGAAATAAAGCAATTTGGCTATAAGGACTCATTTGCACCTAATTGTCATAAAGCTTGTAAAAACTGCTTGTATGCGTTAAAATAATAGTTAATATGCAGTTTGCTTTTTCTTATGAGAGAATGATCCAAACCTGAATGTCATAGTGTAAATAGACTAACCTTCATGAAATAAAGCAATTTTGCCTATAAGGACCCATTTGACCCTAATTGTCATAAAGCATGTAAAAACTGCTTGTATGCGTTAAAATGATAGTAAATATGCAGTTTGCATTTTCTTATGAGAGAATGATCCAAACCTAAATGTTATAGTGTAAATAGACTAACCCTCATGAAATAAAGCAATTTGGCTATAAGGACTCATTTGCACCTAATTGTCATAAAGCTTGTAAAAACTGCTTGTATGCGTTAAAATAATAGTTAATATGCAGTTTGCATTTTCTTATGAGAGAATGATCCAAACCTGAATGTTATAGTTTAAGTAAACTTACCTTTGTAAAATAAAGCAATTTTGCCTATAAGGACTCATTTGCACCTAAATGTCGTAAAGCATGTAAAAACTGCTTGTATGCGTTAAAATGATAGAAAATATGCAGTTTGCATTTTCTTATGAGAGAAAGATCCAAACCTAAATGTTATAGTGTAAATAGACTAGCCCTCATGAAATAAAGCAATTTTGCCTATAAGGACTCATTTGCCCCTAATTGTCATAAAGCATGTAAAAACTGCTTGTATGCGTTAAAATAATGTATAATATGCAGTTTGCATTTTCTTATGAAAGAATGATCCAAACCTGAATGTTATAGTGAAAATAGACTTACCCTCATTAAATAAAGCAATTTTGCTTATAAAGACTCATTTGCACCTAATTGTCATAAAGCATGTAAAAACTGCTTGTATGGGTTAAAATGATAGTAAACATGCAGTTTGCATTTTTTATGAGAGAATGATCCAAACCTGAATGTTATAGTGTAAATAGACTTACCTTTGTAAAAAAAAGCAATTTTGCCTATAAGGACATATTTGCACGCAATTGTCGTGAAGCATGTAAAAACTGCTTGTCAGCGTGAAAATGATAGTAAATATGCAGTTTGCATTTTCTTATGAGAGAATGATCCAAACCTGAATGTTATAGTGAAAATAGACTTACCTTTGTAAAATAACGCAATTTTGCCTATAAGGACTCATTTGCACGCAATTGTCGTGAAGCATGTAAAAACTGCTTGTCTGCGTTAAAATAATGGTTAATATGCAGTTTGCATTTTCTTATGAGAGAATGATCCAAACCTGAATGTTATAGTGTAACTAAACTTACCTTTGTGAAATAAAGCAATTTTGCCTATAAGGACTCATTTGCACCGAATTGTCGTAAAGCATGTAAAAACTGCTTGTCTGCTTTAAAATAATGGTTAATATGCAGTTTGCATTTTCTTATGAGAGAATAATCCAAACCTGAATGTTATAGTGTAAATAGACTAACCTTTATGAAATAAAGCAATTTTGCCTATAAGGACCCATTTGCCCCTAATTGTCATAAAGCATGTAAAAACTTCTTGTATGCGTTAAAATGATAGAAAATATGCAGTTTGCATTTTCTTATGAGAGAATGATCCAAACCTAAATGTTATAGTGTAAATAGACTAACCCTCATGAAATAAAGCAATTTTGCCTATAAAGACTCATTTGCACCTAATTGTCATAAAGCTTGTAAAAACTGCCTGTATGCGTTAAAATAATAGTTAATATGCAGTTTGCATTTTCTTATGAGAGAATGATCCAAACCTGAATGTTATAGTTTAAGTAAACTTACCTTTGTAAAATAAAGCAATTTTGCCTATAAGGACTCATTAGCACCTAAATGTCGTAAAGCATGTAAAAACTGCTTGTCTGCGTTAAAATAATGGTTAATATGCAGTTTGCATTTTCTTATGAGAGAATGATCCAAACCTGAATGTTATAGTGTAAATAGACTTACCTTCATGAAATAAAGCAATTTTGCCTATAAGGACTTTTTTGCCCCTAATTGTCATAAAGCATGTAAAAACTGCTTGTATGCGTTAAAATAATGGTTAATATGCAGTTTGCATTTTCTTATGAGAGAATGATCCAAACCTGAATGTTATAGTGTAAATAGACTTACCTTTGTAAAATAAAGCAATTTTGCCTATAAGGACTCATAGCACGCAATTGTCGTGAAGCATGTAAAAACTGCTTGTCTGCGTGAAAATGATAGTAAATATGCAGTTTGCATTTTCTTATAAGAGAATAATCCAAACCTGAATGTTATAGTGTAAATAGACTTACCCTCATGAAATAAAGCAATTTTGCCTATAAGGACTCATTAGCACCTAAATGTCGTAAAGCATGTAAAAACTGCTTGTCTGCGTTAAAATAATGGTTAATATGCAGTTTGCATTTTCTTATGACAGAATGATCCAAACCTGAATGTTATAGTGTAAATAGACTTACCTTTCATGAAATAAAGCAATTTTGCCTATAAGGACTCATTTGCCCCTAATTGTCATTAAGCATGTAAAAACTGCTTGTATGCGTTGAAATAATGGTTAATATGCAGATTGCATTTTCTTATGAGAGATTGATCCAAACCTGAATGTTATAGTGTAAATAGACTTACCTTTGTAAAATAAAGCAATTTTGCCTATAAGGACTCATTTGCACGCAATTGTCGTGAAGCATGTAAAAACTGCTTGTCTGCGTTAAAATAATGGTTAATATGCAGTTTGCATTTTCTTATGAGAGAATGATCCAAACCAGAATGTTATAGTGTAAGTAAACTTACCTTTGTGAAATAAAGCAATTTTGCCTATAAGGACTCATTTGCACGCAATTGTCGTGAAGCATGTAAAAACTGCTTGTCTGCGTGAAAATGATAGTAAATATGCAGTTTGCATTTTCTTATAAGAGAATAATCCAAACCTGAATGTTATAGTGTAAATAGACTTACCCTCATGAAATAAAGCAATTTTGCCTATAAGGACTCATTAGCACCTAAATGTCGTAAAGCATGTAAAAACTGCTTGTCTGCGTTAAAATAATGGTTAATAAGCAGTTTGCATTTTCTTATGACAGAATGATCCAAACCTGAATGTTATAGTGTAAATAGACTTACCTTTCATGAAATAAAGCAATTTTGCCTATAAGGACTCATTTGCCCCTAATTGTCATTAAGCATGTAAAAACTGCTTGTATGCGTTAAAATAATGGTTAATATGCAGATTGCATTTTCTTATGAGAGAATGATCCAAACCTGAATGTTATAGTGTAACTAAACTTACCTTTGTGAAATAAAGCAATTTTGCCTATAAGGACTCATTTGCACCGAATTGTCGTAAAGCATGTAAAAACTGCTTGTCTGCTTTAAAATAATGGTTAATATGCAGTTTGCATTTTCTTATGAGAGAATAATCCAAACCTGAATGTTATAGTGTAAATAGACTAACCTTTATGAAATAAAGCAATTTTGCCTATAAGGACCCATTTGCCCCTAATTGTCATAAAGCATGTAAAAACTTCTTGTATGCGTTAAAATGATAGAAAATATGCAGTTTGCATTTTCTTATGAGAGAATGATCCAAACCTAAATGTTATAGTGTAAATAGACTAACCCTCATGAAATAAAGCAATTTTGCCTATAATGACTCATTTGCACCTAATTGTCATAAAGCTTGTAAAAACTGCCTGTATGCGTTAAAATAATAGTTAATATGCAGTTTGCATTTTCTTATGAGAGAATGATCCAAACCTGAATGTTATAGTTTAAGTAAACTTACCTTTGTAAAATAAAGCAATTTTGCCTATAAGGACTCATTAGCACCTAAATGTCGTAAAGCATGTAAAAACTGCTTGTCTGCGTTAAAATAATGGTTAATATGCAGTTTGCATTTTCTTATGAGAGAATGATCCAAACCTGAATGTTATAGTGTAAATAGACTAACCTTCATGAAATAAAGCAATTTTGCCTATAAGGACTCATTTGCACCTAATTGTCGTAAAGCATGAAAAAACTGCTTGTCTGCGTTTAAATAATGGTTAAATGCAGTTTGCATTTTCTTATGAGAGAATGATCCAAACCTGAATGTTATAGTGTAAATAGACTAACCTTCATGAAATAAAGCAATTTTGCCTATAAGGACTCATTTGCCCCTAATTGTCATAAAGCATGTAAAAACTGCTTGTATGCGTTAAAATAATGGTTAATATGCAGTTCGCATTTTCTTATGAGAGAATGATCCAAACCTGAATGTTATAGTCTAAATAGACTTACCCTCATGAAATAAAGCATTTTTGCCTATAAAGACTCATTTGCACCTAATTGTCATAAAGCATGTAAAAACTGCTTGTATGCGTTAAAATGATAGTAAATATGCAGTTCGCATTTTCTTATGAGAGAATGATCCAAACCTGAATGTTATAGTGTAAATAGACTTACCCTCATGAAATAAAGCAATTTTGCCTATAGGCACTCATTTGCATCTAATTGTGGTAAAGCATGTAAAAACTGCTTGTCTGCGTTAAAATAATGGTTAATATGCAGTTTGCATTTTCTTATGAGAGAATGATCCAAACCTGAATGTTATAGTGAAAGTAGACTTACCTTTGCGAAAAAAAACAATTTTGCTTTTAAGGACTTATTTGCACCTAATTGTCGTAAACCATGTAAAAACTGCTTGTCTGCGTGAAAATGATAGTAAATATGCAGTTTGCATTTTCCTATGAGAGAATGATCCAAACCTGAATGTTATAGTGTAAATAGACTAACCTTCATGAAATTAAGCATTTTTGCCTATAAGGACTCATTTGCCCCTAATTGTCATAAAGCATGTAAAAACTGCTTGTATGCGTTAAAATAATAGTTAATATGCAGTTTGCATTTTCTTATGAGAGAATGATCCAAACCTGATTGTTATAGTGAAAATAGACTTACCTTTGTTAAATAACGCAATTTTGCCTATAAGGACTCATTTGCACGCAATTGTCGTGAAGCATGTAAAAACTGCTTGTCTGCGTTAAAATAATGGTTAATATGCAGTTTGCATTTTCTTATGAGAGAATGATCCAAACCTGAATGTTATAGTGTAAGTAAACTTACCTTTGTGAAATAAAGCAATTTTGCCTATAAGGACTCATTTGCACCTAATTGTCGTAAAGCATGTAAAAACTGCTTGTCTGCGTTAAAATAATTGTTAATATGCAGTTTGCATTTTCTTATGAGAGAAAAATCCAAACCTGAATGTCATAGTGTAAATAGACTAACCTTCATGAAATAAAGCAATTTTGCCTATAAGGACCCATTTGACCCTAATTGTCATAAAGCATGTAAAAACTGCTTGTATGCGTTAAAATGATAGTAAATATGCAGTTTGCATTTTCTTATGAGAGAATGATCCAAACCTGAATGTCATAGTGTATATAGACTTACCCTTATGAAATAAAGCAATTTTGCCTATAAGGACTCATTTGCACCTAATTGTCATAAAGCTTGTAAAAACTGCATGTATGCGTTAAAATAATGGTTAATATGCAGTTTGCATTTCTTATGAGAGAATGATCCAAACCTGAATGTTATAGTGTAAATAGACTTACCTTTGTAAAAAAAAGCAATTTTGCCTATAAGGACTCATTTGCACGCAATTGTCGTGAAGCATGTAAAAACTGCTTGTATGCGTGAAAATGATATTAAATATGCAGTTTGCATTTTCTTATGAGAGAATGATCCAAACCTGAATGTTATAGTGTAAATAGACTTACCCTCATGAAATAAAGCAATTTTGCCTATAGGCACTCATTTGCATCTAATTGTCGTAAAGCATGTAAAAACTGCTTGTCTGCGTTAAAATAATGGTTAATATTCATTTTGCATTTTCTTATGAGAGTATGATCCAAACCTGAATGTTATAGTGAAAATAGACTTACCTTTGTAAAATAACGCAATTTTGCCTATAAGGACTCATTTGCACGCAATTGTCGTGAAGCATGTAAAAACTGCTTGTCTGCGTAAAAATGATAGTAAATATGCAGTTTGCATTTTCTTATGAGAGAATGATCCAAACCTGAATGTTATAGTGTAAATAGACTTACCTTCATGAAATAAAGCAATTTTGCCTATAAAGACTCATTTGCACTTAATTGTCGTAAAGCATGTAAAAACTGCTTGTCTGCGTTTAAATAATGGTTAATATTCATTTTGCATTTTCTTATGAGAGTATGATCCAAACCTGAATGTTATAGTGAAAATAGACTTACCTTTGTAAAATAACGCAATTTTGCCTATAAGGACTCATTTGCACGCAATTGTCGTGAAGCATGTAAAAACTGCTTGTCTGCGTTAAAATAATGGTTAATATGCAGTTTGCATTTTCTTATGAGAGAATGATCCAAACCTGAATGTTATATTGTAAGTGAACTTACCTTTGTGAAATAAAGCAATTTTGCCTATAAGAACTCATTTGCACCTAATTGTCGTAAAGCATGTAAAAACTGCTTGTCTGCGTTAAAATAATGGTTAATATGCAGTTTGCATTTTCTTATGAGAGAAAAATCCAAACCTGAATGTCATAGTGTAAATAGACTAACCTTCATGAAATAAAGCAATTTTGCCTATAAGGACCCATTTGACCCTAATTGTCATAAAGCATGTAAAAACTGCTTGTATGCGTTAAAATGATAGTAAATATGCAGTTTGCATTTTCTTATGAGAGAATGATCCAAACCTAAATGTTATAGTGTAAATAGACTAACCCTCATGAAATAAAGCAATTTGGCTATAAGGACTCATTTGCACCTAATTGTCATAAAGCTTGTAAAAACTGCTTGTATGCGTTAAAATAATAGTTAATATGCAGTTTGCATTTTCTTATGAGAGAATGATCCAAACCTGAATGTTATAGTTTAAGTAAACTTACCTTTGTAAAATAAAGCTATTTTGCCTATAAGGACTCATTTGCACCTAAATGTCGTAAAGCATGTAAAAACTGCTTGTATGCGTTAAAATGATAGAAAATATGCAGTTTGCATTTTCTTATGAGAGAAAGATCCAAACCTAAATGTTATAGTGTAAATAGACTAGCCCTCATGAAATAAAGCAATTTTGCCTATAAGGACTCATTTGCCCCTAATTGTCATAAAGCATGTAAAAACTGCTTGTATGCGTTAAAATAATGTATAATATGCAGTTTGCATTTTCTTATAAAAGAATGATCCAAACCTGAATGTTATAGTGAAAATAGACTTACCCTCATTAAATAAAGCAATTTTGCTTATAAAGACTCATTTGCACCTAATTGTCATAAAGCATGTAAAAACTGCTTGTATGGGTTAAAATGATAGTAAACATGCAGTTTGCATTTTTTATGAGAGAATGATCCAAACCTGAATGTTATAGTGTAAATAGACTTACCTTTGTAAAAAAAAGCAATTTTGCCTATAAGGACATATTTGCACGCAATTGTCGTGAAGCATGTAAAAACTGCTTGTCAGCGTGAAAATGATAGTAAATATGCAGTTTGCATTTTCTTATGAGAGAATGATCCAAACCTGAATGTTATAGTGAAAATAGACTTACCTTTGTAAAATAACGCAATTTTGCCTATAAGGACTCATTTGCACGCAATTGTCGTGAAGCATGTAAAAACTGCTTGTCTGCGTTAAAATAATGGTTAATATGCAGTTTGCATTTTCTTATGAGAGAATGATCCAAACCTGAATGTTATAGTGTAACTAAACTTACCTTTGTGAAATAAAGCAATTTTGCCTATAAGGACTCATTTGCACCGAATTGTCGTAAAGCATGTAAAAACTGCTTGTCTGCTTTAAAATAATGGTTAATATGCAGTTTGCATTTTCTTATGAGAGAATAATCCAAACCTGAATGTTATAGTGTAAATAGACTAACCTTTATGAAATAAAGCAATTTTGCCTATAAGGACCCATTTGCCCCTAATTGTCATAAAGCATGTAAAAACTTCTTGTATGCGTTAAAATGATAGAAAATATGCAGTTTGCATTTTCTTATGAGAGAATGATCCAAACCTAAATGTTATAGTGTAAATAGACTAACCCTCATGAAATAAAGCAATTTTGCCTATAATGACTCATTTGCACCTAATTGTCATAAAGCTTGTAAAAACTGCCTGTATGCGTTAAAATAATAGTTAATATGCAGTTTGCATTTTCTTATGAGAGAATGATCCAAACCTGAATGTTATAGTTTAAGTAAACTTACCTTTGTAAAATAAAGCAATTTTGCCTATAAGGACTCATTAGCACCTAAATGTCGTAAAGCATGTAAAAACTGCTTGTCTGCGTTAAAATAATGGTTAATATGCAGTTTGCATTTTCTTATGAGAGAATGATCCAAACCTGAATGTTATAGTGTAAATAGACTTACCTTCATGAAATAAAGCAATTTTGCCTATAAGGACTTTTTTGCCCCTAATTGTCATAAAGCATGTAAAAACTGCTTGTATGCGTTAAAATAATGGTTAATATGCAGTTTGCATTTTCTTATGAGAGAATGATCCAAACCTGAATGTTATAGTGTAAATAGACTTACCTTTGTAAAATAAAGCAATTTTGCCTATAAGGACTCATAGCACGCAATTGTCGTGAAGCATGTAAAAACTGCTTGTCTGCGTTAAAATAATGGTTAATATGCAGTTTGCATTTTCTTATGAGAGAATGATCCAAACCTGAATGTTATAGTGTAAGTAAACTTACCTTTGTGAAATAAAGCAATTTTGCCTATAAGGACTCATTTGCACGCAATTGTCGTGAAGCATGTAAAAACTGCTTGTCTGCGTGAAAATGATAGTAAATATGCAGTTTGCATTTTCTTATAAGAGAATAATCCAAACCTGAATGTTATAGTGTAAATAGACTTACCCTCATGAAATAAAGCAATTTTGCCTATAAGGACTCATTAGCACCTAAATGTCGTAAAGCATGTAAAAACTGCTTGTCTGCGTTAAAATAATGGTTAATATGCAGTTTGCATTTTCTTATGACAGAATGATCCAAACCTGAATGTTATAGTGTAAATAGACTTACCTTTCATGAAATAAAGCAATTTTGCCTATAAGGACTCATTTGCCCCTAATTGTCATTAAGCATGTAAAAACTGCTTGTATGCGTTAAAATAATGGTTAATATGCAGATTGCATTTTCTTATAAGAGAATAATCCAAACCTGAATGTTATAGTGTAAATAGACTTACCCTCATGAAATAAAGCAATTTTGCCTATAAGGACTCATTAGCACCTAAATGTCGTAAAGCATGTAAAAACTGCTTGTATGCGTTAAAATAATGGTTAATATGCAGTTTGCATTTTCTTATGAGAGAATGATCCAAACCTGAATGTTATAGTGTAAATAGACTTACCTTTGTAAAATAAAGCAATTTTGCCTATAAGGACTCATAGCACGCAATTGTCGTGAAGCATGTAAAAACTGCTTGTCTGCGTGAAAATGATAGTAAATATGCAGTTTGCTATTTCTTATAAGAGAATAATCCAAACCTGAATGTTATAGTGTAAATAGACTTACCCTCATGAAATAAAGCAATTTTGCCTATAAGGACTCATTAGCACCTAAATGTCGTAAAGCATGTAAAAACTGCTTGTCTGCGTTAAAATAATGGTTAATATGCAGTTTGCATTTTCTTATGACAGAATGATCCAAACCTGAATGTTATAGTGTAAATAGACTTACCTTTCATGAAATAAAGCAATTTTGCCTATAAGGACTCATTTGCCCCTAATTGTCATTAAGCATGTAAAAACTGCTTGTATGCGTTAAAATAATGGTTAATATGCAGATTGCATTTTCTTATGAGAGATTGATCCAAACCTGAATGTTATAGTGTAAATAGACTTACCTTTGTAAAATAAAGCAATTTTGCCTATAAGGACTCATTTGCACGCAATTGTCGTGAAGCATGTAAAAACTGCTTGTCTGCGTTAAAATAATGGTTAATATGCAGTTTGCATTTTCTTATGAGAGAATGATCCAAACCTGAATGTTATAGTGTAAGTAAACTTACCTTTGTGAAATAAAGCAATTTTGCCTATAAGGACTCATTTGCACGCAATTGTCGTGAAGCATGTAAAAACTGCTTGTCTGCGTGAAAATGATAGTAAATATGCAGTTTGCATTTTCTTATAAGAGAATAATCCAAACCTGAATGTTATAGTGTAAATAGACTTACCCTCATGAAATAAAGCAATTTTGCCTATAAGGACTCATTAGCACCTAAATGTCGTAAAGCATGTAAAAACTGCTTGTCTGCGTTAAAATAATGGTTAATATGCAGTTTGCATTTTCTTATGACAGAATGATCCAAACCTGAATGTTATAGTGTAAATAGACTTACCTTTCATGAAATAAAGCAATTTTGCCTATAAGGACTCATTTGCCCCTAATTGTCATTAAGCATGTAAAAACTGCTTGTATGCGTTAAAATAATGGTTAATATGCAAATTGCATTTTCTTATGAGAGAATGATCCAAACCTGAATGTTATAGTGTAACTAAACTTACCTTTGTGAAATAAAGCAATTTTGCCTATAAGGACTCATTTGCACCGAATTGTCGTAAAGCATGTAAAAACTGCTTGTCTGCTTTAAAATAATGGTTAATATGCAGTTTGCATTTTCTTATGAGAGAATAATCCAAACCTGAATGTTATAGTGTAAATAGACTAACCTTTATGAAATAAAGCAATTTTGCCTATAAGGACCCATTTGCCCCTAATTGTCATAAAGCATGTAAAAACTTCTTGTATGCGTTAAAATGATAGAAAATATGCAGTTTGCATTTTCTTATGAGAGAATGATCCAAACCTAAATGTTATAGTGTAAATAGACTAACCCTCATGAAATAAAGCAATTTTGCCTATAATGACTCATTTGCACCTAATTGTCATAAAGCTTGTAAAAACTGCCTGTATGCGTTAAAATAATAGTTAATATGCAGTTTGCATTTTCTTATGAGAGAATGATCAAAACCTGAATGTTATAGTTTAAGTAAACTTACCTTTGTAAAATAAAGCAATTTTGCCTATAAGGACTCATTAGCACCTAAATGTCGTAAAGCATGTAAAAACTGCTTGTCTGCGTTAAAATAATGGTTAATATGCAGTTTGCATTTTCTTATGAGAGAATGATCCAAACCTGAATGTTATAGTGTAAATAGACTTACCTTCATTTAATAAAGCAATTTTGCCTATAAGGACTTTTTTGCCCCTAATTGTCATAAAGCATGTAAAAACTGCTTGTATGCGTTAAAATAATGGTTAATATGCAGTTTGCATTTTCTTATGAGAGAATGATCCAAACCTGAATGTTATAGTGTAAATAGACTTACCTTTGTAAAATAAAGCAATTTTGCCTATAAGGACTCATAGCACGCAATTGTCGTGAAGCATGTAAAATCTGCTTGTCTGCGTGAAAATGATAGTAAATATGCAGTTTGCATTTTCTTATAAGAGAATAATCCAAACCTGAATGTTATAGTGTAAATAGACTTACCCTCATGAAATAAAGCAATTTTGCCTATAAGGACTCATTAGCACCTAAATGTCGTAAAGCATGTAAAAACTGCTTGTCTGCGTTAAAATAATGGTTAATATGCAGTTTGCATTTTCTTATGACAGAATGATCCAAACCTGAATGTTATAGTGTAAATAGACTTACCTTTCATGAAATAAAGCAATTTTGCCTATAAGGACTCATTTGCCCCTAATTGTCATTAAGCATGTAAAAACTGCTTGTATGCGTTAAAATAATGGTTAATATGCAGATTGCATTTTCTTATGAGAGATTGATCCAAACCTGAATGTTATAGTGTAAATAGACTTACCTTTGTAAAATAAAGCAATTTTGCCTATAAGGACTCATTTGCACGCAATTGTCGTGAAGCATGTAAAAACTGCTTGTCTGCGTTAAAATAATGGTTAATATGCAGTTTGCATTTTCTTATGAGAGAATGATCCAAACCTGAATGTTATAGTGTAAGTAAACTTACCTTTGTGAAATAAAGCAATTTTGCCTATAAGGACTCATTTGCACGCAATTGTCGTGAAGCATGTAAAAACTGCTTGTCTGCGTGAAAATGATAGTAAATATGCAGTTTGCATTTTCTTATAAGAGAATAATCCAAACCTGAATGTTATAGTGTAAATAGACTTACCCTCATGAAATAAAGCAATTTTGCCTATAAGGACTCATTAGCACCTAAATGTCGTAAAGCATGTAAAAACTGCTTGTCTGCGTTAAAATAATGGTTAATATGCAGTTTGCATTTTCTTATGACAGAATGATCCAAACCTGAGTGTTATTGTGTAAATAGACTAACCTTTATGAAATAAAGCAATTTTGCCTATAAGGACCCATTTGCCCCTAATTGTCATAAAGCATGTAAAAACTACTTGTATGCGTTAAAATGATAGAAAATATGCAGTTTGCATTTTCTTATGAGAGAATGATCCAAACCTGAATGTTATAGTGTAAGTAAACTTACCTTTGTGAAATAAGTCAATTTTGCCTATAAGGACTCATTTGCACCTAATTGTCGTAAAGCATGTAAAAACTGCTTGTCTGCGTTAAAATAATGGTTAATATGCAGTTTGCATTTTCTTATGAGAGAATAATCCAAACCTGAATGTTATAGTGTAAATAGACTAACCTTTATGAAATAAAGCAATTTTGCCTATAAGGACCCATTTGCCCCTAATTGTCATAAAGCATGTAAAAACTTCTTGTATGCGTTAAAATGATAGAAAATATGCAGTTTGCATTTTCTTATGAGAGAATGATCCAAACCTAAATGTTATAGTGTAAATAGACTAACCCTCATGAAATAAAGCAATTTTGCCTATAATGACTCATTTGCACCTAATTGTCATAAAGCTTGTAAAAACTGCCTGTATGCGTTAAAATAATAGTTAATATGCAGTTTGCATTTTCTTATGAGAGAATGATCCAAACCTGAATGTTATAGTTTAAGTAAACTTACCTTTGTAAAATAAAGCAATTTTGCCTATAAGGACTCATTAGCACCTAAATGTCGTAAAGCATGTAAAAACTGCTTGTCTGCGTTAAAATAATGGTTAATATGCAGTTTGCATTTTCTTATGAGAGAATGATCCAAACCTGAATGTTATAGTGTAAATAGACTTACCTTCATGAAATAAAGCAATTTTGCCTATAAGGACTTTTTTGCCCCTAATTGTCATAAAGCATGTAAAAACTGCTTGTATGCGTTAAAATAATGGTTAATATGCAGTTTGCATTTTCTTATGAGAGAATGATCCAAACCTGAATGTTATAGTGTAAATAGACTTACCTTTGTAAAATAAAGCAATTTTGCCTATAAGGACTCATAGCACGCAATTGTCGTGAAGCATGTAAAAACTGCTTGTCTGCGTGAAAATGATAGTAAATATGCAGTTTGCATTTTCTTATAAGAGAATAATCCAAACCTGAATGTTATAGTGTAAATAGACTTACCCTCATGAAATAAAGCAATTTTGCCTATAAGGACTCATTAGCACCTAAATGTCGTAAAGCATGTAAAAACTGCTTGTCTGCGTTAAAATAATGGTTAATATGCAGTTTGCATTTTCTTATGACAGAATGATCCAAACCTGAATGTTATAGTGTAAATAGACTTACCTTTCATGAAATAAAGCAATTTTGCCTATAAGGACTCATTTGCCCCTAATTGTCATTAAGCATGTAAAAACTGCTTGTATGCGTTAAAATAATGGTTAATATGCAGATTGCATTTTCTTATGAGAGATTGATCCAAACCTGAATGTTATAGTGTAAATAGACTTACCTTTGTAAAATAAAGCAATTTTGCCTATAAGGACTCATTTGCACGCAATTGTCGTGAAGCATGTAAAAACTGCTTGTCTGCGTTAAAATAATGGTTAATATGCAGTTTGCATTTTCTTATGAGAGAATGATCCAAACCTGAATGTTATAGTGTAAGTAAACTTACCTTTGTGAAATAAAGCAATTTTGCCTATAAGGACTCATTTGCACGCAATTGTCGTGAAGCATGTAAAAACTGCTTGTCTGCGTGAAAATGATAGTAAATATGCAGTTTGCATTTTCTTATAAGAGAATAATCCAAACCTGAATGTTATAGTGTAAATAGACTTACCCTCATGAAATAAAGCAATTTTGCCTATAAGGACTCATTAGCACCTAAATGTCGTAAAGCATGTAAAAACTGCTTGTCTGCGTTAAAATAATGGTTAATATGCAGTTTGCATTTTCTTATGACAGAATGATCCAAACCTGAATGTTATAGTGTAAATAGACTTACCTTTCATGAAATAAAGCAATTTTGCCTATAAGGACTCATTTGCCCCTAATTGTCATTAAGCATGTAAAAACTGCTTGTATGCGTTAAAATAATGGTTAATATGCAGATTGCATTTTCTTATGAGAGAATGATCCAAACCTGAATGTTATAGTGTAACTAAACTTACCTTTGTGAAATAAAGCAATTTTGCCTATAAGGACTCATTTGCACCGAATTGTCGTAAAGCATGTAAAAACTGCTTGTCTGCTTTAAAATAATGGTTAATATGCAGTTTGCATTTTCTTATGAGAGAATAATCCAAACCTGAATGTTATAGTGTAAATAGACTAACCTTTATGAAATAAAGCAATTTTGCCTATAAGGACTCATTAGCACCTAAATGTCGTAAAGCATGTAAAAACTGCTTGTCTGCGTTAAAATAATGGTTAATATGCAGTTTGCATTTTCTTATGAGAGAATGATCCAAACCTGAATGTTATAGTGTAAATAGACTTACCTTCATGAAATAAAGCAATTTTGCCTATAAGGACTTTTTTGCCCCTAATTGTCATAAAGCATGTAAAAACTGCTTGTATGCGTTAAAATAATGGTTAATATGCAGTTTGCATTTTCTTATGAGAGAATGATCCAAACCTGAATGTTATAGTGTAAATAGACTTACCTTTGTAAAATAAAGCAATTTTGCCTATAAGGACTCATAGCACGCAATTGTCGTGAAGCATGTAAAAACTGCTTGTCTGCGTGAAAATGATAGTAAATATGCAGTTTGCATTTTCTTATAAGAGAATAATCCAAACCTGAATGTTATAGTGTAAATAGACTTACCCTCATGAAATAAAGCAATTTTGCCTATAAGGACTCATTAGCACCTAAATGTCGTAAAGCATGTAAAAACTGCTTGTCTGCGTTAAAATAATGGTTAATATGCAGTTTGCATTTTCTTATGACAGAATGATCCAAACCTGAATGTTATAGTGTAAATAGACTTACCTTTCATGAAATAAAGCAATTTTGCCTATAAGGACTCATTTGCCCCTAATTGTCATTAAGCATGTAAAAACTGCTTGTATGCGTTAAAATAATGGTTAATATGCAGATTGCATTTTCTTATGAGAGATTGATCCAAACCTGAATGTTATAGTGTAAATAGACTTACCTTTGTAAAATAAAGCAATTTTGCCTATAAGGACTCATTTGCACGCAATTGTCGTGAAGCATGTAAAAACTGCTTGTCTGCGTTAAAATAATGGTTAATATGCAGTTTGCATTTTCTTATGAGAGAATGATCCAAACCTGAATGTTATAGTGTAAGTAAACTTACCTTTGTGAAATAAAGCAATTTTGCCTATAAGGACTCATTTGCACGCAATTGTCGTGATCATGTAAAAACTGCTTGTCTGCGTGAAAATGATAGTAAATATGCAGTTTGCATTTTCTTATAAGAGAATAATCCAAACCTGAATGTTATAGTGTAAATAGACTTACCCTCATGAAATAAAGCAATTTTGCCTATAAGGACTCATTAGCACCTAAATGTCGTAAAGCATGTAAAAACTGCTTGTCTGCGTTAAAATAATGGTTAATATGCAGTTTGCATTTTCTTATGACAGAATGATCCAAACCTGAATGTTATAGTGTAAATAGACTTACCTTTCATGAAATAAAGCAATTTTGCCTATAAGGACTCATTTGCCCCTAATTGTCATTAAGCATGTAAAAACTGCTTGTATGCGTTAAAATAATGGTTAATATGCAGATTGCATTTTCTTATGAGAGAATGATCTAAACATAAATGTTATAGTGTAAATAGACTTACCCTCATGAAATAAAGCAATTTTGCCTATAGGCACTCATTTGCATCTAATTGTCGTAAAGCATGTAAAAACTGCTTGTCTGCGTTAAAATAATGGTTAATATGCAGTTTGCATTTTCTTATGAGAGAATAATCCAAACCTGAGTGTTATAGTGTAAATAGACTAACCTTTATTAAATAAAGCAATTTTGCCTATAAGGACCCATTTGCCCCTAATTGTCATAAAGCATGTAAAAACTACTTGTATGCGTTAAAATGATAGAAAATATGCAGTTTGCATTTTCTTATGAGAGAATGATCCAAACCTGAATGTTATAGTGAAAATAGACTTACCTTTGTGAAATAAGTCAATTTTGCCTATAAGGACTCATTTGCACCTAATTGTCGTAAAGCATGTAAAAACTGCTTGTCTGCGTTAAAATAATGGTTAATATGCAGTTTGCATTTTCTTATGAGAGAAAAATCCAAACCTGAATGTCATAGTGTAAATAGACTAACCTTCATGAAATAAAGCAATTTTGCCTATAAGGACCCATTTGACCCTAATTGTCATAAAGCATGTAAAAACTGCTTGTATGCGTTAAAATGATAGTAAATATGCAGTTTGCATTTTCTTATGAGAGAATGATCCAAACCTAAATGTTATAGTGTAAATAGACTAGCCCTCATGAAATAAAGCAATTTTGCCTATAAGGACTTATTTGCACCTAATTGTCATAAAGCTTGAAAAAACTGCTTGTATGCGTTAAAATAATAGTTAATATGCAGTTCGCATTTTCTTATGAGAGAATGATCCAAACCTGAATGTTATAGTTTAAGTAAACTTACCTTTGTAAAATGAGGCAATTTTGCCTATAAGGACTCATTTGCACCTAATTGTCGTAAAGCATGTAAAAACTGCTTGTCTGCGTTAAAATAATAGTTAATATGCAGTTTGCTTTTTCTTATGAGAGAATGATCCAAACCTGAATGTTATAGTGTAAATAGACTTACCTTCATGAAATAAAGCAATTTTGCCTATAAGGACTTTTTTGCCCCTAATTGTCATAGAGCATGTAAAAACTGCTTGTATGCGTTAAAATAATGGTTAATATGCAGTTTGCATTTTCTTATGAGAGAATGATCCAAACCTGAATGTTATAGTGTAAATAGACTTACCTTTGTAAAATAAAGCAATTTTGCCTATAAAGACTCATTAGCACGCAATTGTCGTGAAGCATGTAAAAACTGCTTGTCTACGTGAAAATGATAGTAAATATGCAGTTTGCATTTTCTTATGAGAGAATAATCCAAACCTGAATGTTATAGTGTAAATAGACTTACCCTCATGAAATAAAGCAATTTTGCCTATAAAGACTCATTTGCACTTAATTGTCGTAAAGCATATAAAAACTGCTTGTCTGCGTTTAATTAATGGTTAATATGCAGTTTGCATTTTCTTATGAGAGAATGATCCAAACCTGAATGTTATAGTGTAAATAGACTTACCCTTATGAAATAAAGCAATTTTGCCTATAAGGACTCATTTGCACCTAATTGTCATAAAGCATGTAAAAACTGCTTGTATGCGTTAAAATAATGGTTAATATGCAGTTTGCATTTTCTTATGAGAGAATGATCCAAACCTGAATGTTATAGTGTAAATAGATTTACCTTTGTAAAATAAAGCAATTTTGTCTATAAGGACTCATTTGCACGCAATAGTCGTAAAGCATGTAAAAACTGCTTGTCTGCGTTTAAATGATGGTTAATATGCAGTTTGCATTTTCTTATGAGAGAAAGATCCAAACCTGAATGTTATAGTGTAAATAGACTTACCCTTATGAAATAAAGCCATTTTGCCTATAAGGACTCATTTGCACCTAATTGTCATAAAGCATGTAAAAACTGCTTGTATGCGTTAAAATAATGGTTAATATGCAGTTTGCATTTCTTATGAGAGAATGATCCAAACCTGAATGTTATAGTGTAAATAGACTTACCTTTGTAAAAAAAAGCAATTTTGCCTATAAGGACTCATTTGCACGCAATTGTCGTGAAGCATGTAAAAACTGCTTGTATGCGTTAAATAAATGGTTAATATGCAGATTGCATTTTCTTATGAGAGAAAGATCCAAACCTGAATGTTATAGTGTAAATAGACTTACCTTTGTAAAATAAAGCAATTTTGCCTATAAGGACTCATTTGCACGCAATTGTCGTGAAGCATGTAAAAACTGCTTGTCTGCGTTAAAATAATGGTTAATATGCAGTTTGCATTTTCTTATGAGAGAATGATCCAAACCTGAATGTTATAGTGTAAATAGACTTACCTTTGTAAAATAAAGCTATTTTGCCTATAAAGACTAATTTGCACTCAATTGTCGTGAAGCATGTAAAAACTGCTTGTCTGCGTGAAAATGATAGTAAATATGCAGTTTGCATTTTCTTATGAGAGAATGATCCAAACCTGAATGTTATAGTGTAAGTAAACTTACCTTTGTGAAATAAAGCAATTTTGCCTATAAGGACTCATTTGCACCTAATTGTCGTAAAGCATGTAAAAACTGCTTGTCTGCTTTAAAATAATGGTTAATATGCAGTTTGCATTTTCTTATGAGAGAATGATCCAAACCTGAATGTTATAGTGAAAGTAGACTTACCTTTGTGAAAAAAAAACAATTTTGCTTTTAAGGACTTATTTGCACCTAATTGTCGTAAACCATGTAAAAACTGCTTGTCTGCGTGAAAATGATAGTAAATATGCAGTTTGCATTTTCTTATGAGAGAATGATCCAAACCTGAATGTTATAGTGTAAATAGACTTACCGTCATGAAATAAAGCAATTTTGCCTATAAGGACTCATTTGCCCGTAATTGTCATAAAGCATGTAAAAACTGCTTGTATGCGTTAAAATAATGGTTAATATGCAGTTTGCATTTTCTTATGAGAGAATGATCCAAACCTGAATGTTATAGTGAAAATAGACTTACCTTTGTAAAATAACGCAATTTTGCCTATAAGGACTCATTTGCACGCAATTGTCGTGAAACATGTAAAAACTGCTTGTCTGCGTTAAAATAATGGTTAATATGCAGTTTGCATTTTCTTATGAGAGAATGATCCAAACCTGAATGTTATAGTGTAAGTAAACTTACCTTTGTGAAATAAAGCAATTTTGCCTATAAGGACTCATTTGCACCTAATTGTCGTAAAGCATGTAAAAACTGCTTGTCTGCGTTAAAATAATGGTTAATATGCAGTTTGCATTTTCTTATGAGAGAAAAATCCAAACCTGAATGTCATAGTGTAAATAGACTAACCTTCATGAAATAAAGCAATTTTGCCTATAAGGACCCATTTGACCCTAATTGTCATAAAGCATGTAAAAACTACTTGTATGCGTTAAAATGATAGTAAATATGCAGTTTGCATTTTCTTATGAGAGAATGATCCAAACCTAAATGTTATAGTGTAAATAGACTAACCCTCATAAAATAAAGCAATTTTGCCTATAAGGACTCATTTGCACCTTATTGTCATAAAGCTTGTAAAAACTGCCTGTATGCGTTAAAATAATAGTTAATATGCAGTTTGCATTTTCTTATGAGAGAATGATCCAAACCTGAATGTTATAGTTTAAGTAAACTTACCTTTGTAAAATAAAGCAATTTTGCCTATAAGGACTCATTAGCACCTAAATGTCGTAAAGCATGTAAAAACTGCTTGTCTGCGTTAAAATAATGGTTAATATGCAGTTTGCATTTTCTTATGAGAGAATGATCCAAACCTGAATGTTATAGTGTAAATAGACTTACCTTCATGAAATAAAGCAATTTTGCCTATAAGGACTTTTTTGCCCCTAATTGTCATAAAGCATGTAAAAACTGCTTGTATGCGTTAAAATAATGGTTAATATGCAGTTTGCATTTTCTTATGAGAGAATGATCCAAACCTGAATGTTATAGTGTAAATAGACTTACCTTTGTAAAATAAAGCAATTTTGCCTATAAGGACTCATAGCACGCAATTGTCGTGAAGCATGTAAAAACTGCTTGTCTGCGTGAAAATGATAGTAAATATGCAGTTTGCATTTTCTTATGAGAGAATAATCCAAACCTGAATGTTATAGTGTAAATAGACTTACCCTCATGAAGTAAAGCAATTTTGCCTATAAAGTCTCATTTGCACCTAATTGTCGTAAAGCATGTAAAAACTGCTTGTCTGCGTTTAAATAATGGTTAATATGCAGTGTGCATTTTCTTATGACAGAATGATCCAAACCTGAATGTTATAGTGTAAATAGACTTACCTTTCATGTAATAACGCAATTTTGCCTATAAGGACTTATTTGCCCCTAATTGTCATTAAGCATGTAAAAACTGCTTGTATGCGTTAAAATAATGGTTAATATGCAGATTGCATTTTCTTATGAGAGAATGATCCAAACCTGAATGTAATAGTGTAAATAGACTTACCTTTGTAAAATAAAGCAATTTTGCCTATAAGGACTCATTTGCACGCAATTGTCGTGAAGCATGTAAAAACTGCTTGTCTGCGTTAAAATAATGGTTAATATGCAGTTTGCATTTTCTTATGAGAGAATGATCCAAACCTGAATGTTATAGTGTAAATAGACTTACCCTCATGAAATAAAGCATTTTTGCCTATAAAGACCCATTTGACCCTAATTGTCATAAAGCATGTAAAAACTGCTTGTATGCGTTAAAATAATGGTTAATATGCAGTTCGCATTTTCTTATGAGAGAATGATCCAAACCTGAATGTTATAGTGTAAATAGACTTACCCTCATGAAATAAAGCATTTTTGCCTATAAAGACTCATTTGCACCTAATTGTCATAAAGCATGTAAAAACTGCTTGTATGCGTTAAAATGATAGTAAATATGCAGTTCGCATTTTCTTATGAGAGAATGATCCAAACCTGAATGTTATAGTGAAAGTAGACTTACCTTTGCGAAAAAAAACAATTTTGCTTTTAAGGACTTATTTGCACCTAATTGTCGTAAACCATGGAAAAACTGCTTGTCTGCGTGAAAATGATAGTAAATATTAAGTTTGCATTTTCTTATGAGAGAATGATCCAAACCTGAATGTTATAGTGAAAGTAGACTTACCTTTGCGAAAAAAAACAATTTTGCTTTTAAGGACTTATTTGCACCTAATTGTCGTAAACCATGTAAAAACTGCTTGTCTGCGTGAAAATGATAGTAAATATGCAGTTTGCATTTTCTTATGAGAGAATGATCCAAACCTGAATGTTATAGTGTAAATAGACTTACCTTCATGAAATAAAGCAATTTTGCCTATAAGGACTCATTTGCCCCTAATTGTCTTAAAGCATGTAAAAACTGCTTGTATGCGTTAAAATAATGGTTAATATGCAGTTTGCATTTTCTTATGAGAGAATGATCCAAACCTGAATGTTATAGTGAAAATAGACTTACCTTTGTAAAATAACGCAATTTTGCCTATAAGGACTCATTTGCACCTAATTGTCGTAAAGCATGTAAAAACTGCTTGTCTGCGTTAAAATAATGGTAAATATGCAGTTTGCATTTTCTTATGAGAGAATGATCCAAACCTGAATGTTATAGTGTAAGTAAACTTACCTTTGTGAAATAAAGCAATTTTGCCTATAAGGACTCATTTGCACCTAATTGTCGTAAAGCATGTAAAAACTGCTTGTCTGCTTTAAAATAATGGTTAATATGCAGTTTGCATTTTCTTATGAGAGAATAATCCAAACCTGAATGTTATAGTGTAAATAGACTAACCTTTATGAAATAAAGCAATTTTGCCTATAAGGACCCATTTGTCCCTAATTGTCATAAAGCATGTAAAAACTGCTTGTATGCGTTAAAATGATAGAAAATATGCAGTTTGCATTTTCTTATGAGAGAATGATCCAAACCTGAATGTTATAGTTTAAGTAAACTTACCTTTGTAAAATAAAGCAATTTTGCCTATAAGGACTCGTTTGCACCTAATTGTCGTAAAGCATGTAAAAACTGCTTGTCTGCGTTAAAATAATAGTTAATATGCAGTTTGCTTTTTCTTATGAGAGAATGATCCAAACCTGAATGTTATAGTGTAAATAGACTTACCTTCATGTAATAAAGCAATTTTGCCTATAAGGACTCATTTGCACCTAATTGTCATAAAGCTTGAAAAAACTGCTTGTATGCGTTAAAATAATAGTTAATATGCAGTTTGCATTTTCTTATGAGAGAATGATCCAAACCTGAATGTTATAGTTTAAGTAAACTTACCTTTGTAAAATAAAGCAATTTTGCCTATAAGGACTCGTTTGCACCTAATTGTCGTAAAGCATGTAAAAACTGCTTGTCTGCGTTAAAATAATAGTTAATATGCAGTTTGCTTTTTCTTATGAGAGAATGATCCAAACCTGAATGTTATAGTGTAAATAGACTTACCTTCATGAAATAAAGCAATTTTGCCTATAAGGTCTCATTTGCACCTAATTGTCGTAAAGCATGAAAAAACTGCTTGTCTGCGTTTAAATAATGGTTAAATGCAGTTTGCATTTTCTTATGAGAGAATGATCCAAACCTGAATGTTATAGTGTAAATAGACTAACCTTCATGAAATAAAGCAATTTTGCCTATAAGGACTCATTTGCCCCTAATTGTCATAAAGCATGTAAAAACTGCTTGTATGCGTTAAAATGATAGTAAATATGCAGTTCGCATTTTCTTATGAGAGAATGATCCAAACCTGAATGTTATAGTGTAAATAGACTTACCCTCATGAAATAAAGCAATTTTGCCTATAGGCACTCATTTGCATCTAATTGTGGTAAAGCATGTAAAAACTGCTTGTCTGCGTTAAAATAATGGTTAATATGCAGTTTGCATTTTCTTATGAGAGAATGATCCAAACCTGAATGTTATAGTGAAAGTAGACTTACCTTTGCGAAAAAAAACAATTTTGCTTTTAAGGACTTATTTGCACCTAATTGTCGTAAACCATGTAAAAACTGCTTGTCTGCGTGAAAATGATAGTAAATATGCAGTTTGCATTTTCTTATGAGAGAATGATCCAAACCGGAATGTTATAGTGTAAATAGACTAACCTTCATGAAATTAAGCATTTTTGCCTATAAGGACTCATTTGCCCCTAATTGTCATAAAGCATGTAAAAACTGCTTGTATGCGTTAAAATAATAGTTAATATGCAGTTTGCATTTTCTTATGAGAGAATGATCCAAACCTGATTGTTATAGTGAAAATAGACTTACCTTTGTAAAATAACGCAATTTTGCCTATAAGGACTCATTTGCACGCAATTGTCGTGAAGCATGTAAAAACTGCTTGTCTGCGTTAAAATAATGGTTAATATGCAGTTTGCATTTTCTTATGAGAGAATGATCCAAACCTGAATGTTATAGTGTAAGTAAACTTACCTTTGTGAAATAAAGCAATTTTGCCTATAAGGACTCATTTGCACCTAATTGTCGTAAAGCATGTAAAAACTGCTTGTCTGCGTTAAAATAATTGTTAATATGCAGTTTGCATTTTCTTATGAGAGAAAAATCCAAACCTGAATGTCATAGTGTAAATAGACTAACCTTCATGAAATAAAGCAATTTTGCCTATAAGGACCCATTTGACCCTAATTGTCATAAAGCATGTAAAAACTGCTTGTATGCGTTAAAATGATAGTAAATATGCAGTTTGCATTTTCTTATGAGAGAATGATCCAAACCTGAATGTCATAGTGTAAATAGACTTACCCTTATGAAATAAAGCAATTTTGCCTATAAGGACTCATTTGCACCTAATTGTCATAAAGCTTGTAAAAACTGCATGTATGCGTTAAAATAATGGTTAATATGCAGTTTGCATTTCTTATGAGAGAATGATCCAAACCTGAATGTTATAGTGTAAATAGACTTACCTTTGTAAAAAAAAGCAATTTTGCCTATAAGGACTCATTTGCACGCAATTGTCGTGAAGCATGTAAAAACTGCTTGTATGCGTGAAAATGATATTAAATATGCAGTTTGCATTTTCTTATGAGAGAATGATCCAAACCTGAATGTTATAGTGTAAATAGACTTACCCTCATGAAATAAAGCAATTTTGCTTATAGGCACTCATTTGCATCTAATTGTCGTAAAGCATGTAAAAACTGCTTGTCTGCGTTAAAATAATGGTTAATATTCATTTTGCATTTTCTTATGAGAGTATGATCCAAACCTGAATGTTATAGTGAAAATAGACTTACCTTTGTAAAATAACGCAATTTTGCCTATAAGGACTCATTTGCACGCAATTGTCGTGAAGCATGTAAAAACTGCTTGTCTGCGTAAAAATGATAGTAAATAATATGCAGTTTGCATTTTCTTATGAGAGAATGATCCAAACCTGAATGTTATAGTGTAAATAGACTTACCTTCATGAAATAAAGCAATTTTGCCTATAAAGACTCATTTGCACTTAATTGTCGTAAAGCATGTAAAAACTGCTTGTCTGCGTTTAAATAATGGTTAATATTCATTTTGCATTTTCTTATGAGAGTATGATCCAAACCTGAATGTTATAGTGAAAATAGACTTACCTTTGTAAAATAACGCAATTTTGCCTATAAGGACTCATTTGCACGCAATTGTCGTGAAGCATGTAAAAACTGCTTGTCTGCGTAAAAATGATAGTAAATATTATGCAGTTTGCATTTTCTTATGAGAGAATGATCCAAACCTGAATGTTATAGTGTAAATAGACTTACCTTCATGAAATAAAGCAATTTTGCCTATAAAGACTCATTTGCACTTAATTGTCGTAAAGCATGTAAAAACTGCTTGTCTGCGTTTAAATAATGGTTAATATTCATTTTGCATTTTCTTATGAGAGTATGATCCAAACCTGAATGTTATAGTGAAAATAGACTTACCTTTGTAAAATAACGCAATTTTGCCTATAAGGACTCATTTGCACGCAATTGTCGTGAAGCATGTAAAAACTGCTTGTCTGCGTTAAAATTATGGTTAATATGCAGTTTGCATTTTCTTATGAGAGAATGATCCAAACCTGAATGTTATATTGTAAGTGAACTTACCTTTGTGAAATAAAGCAATTTTGCCTATAAGGACTCATTTGCACCTAATTGTCGTAAAGCATGTAAAAACTGCTTGTCTGCGTTAAAATAATGGTTAATATGCAGTTTGCATTTTCTTATGAGAGAAAAATCCAAACCTGAATGTCATAGTGTAAATAGACTAACCTTCATGAAATAAAGCAATTTTGCCTATAAGGACCCATTTGACCCTAATTGTCATAAAGCATGTAAAAACTGCTTGTATGCGTTAAAATGATAGTAAATATGCAGTTTGCATTTTCTTATGAGAGAATGATCCAAACCTAAATGTTATAGTGTAAATAGACTAACCCTCATGAAATAAAGCAATTTGGCTATAAGGACTCATTTGCACCTTATTGTCATAAAGCTTGTAAAAACTGCTTGTATGCGTTAAAATAATAGTTAATATGCAGTTTGCATTTTCTTATGAGAGAATGATCCAAACCTGAATGTTATAGTTTAAGTAAACTTACCTTTGTAAAATAAAGCAATTTTGCCTATAAGGACTCATTTGCACCTAAATGTCGTAAAGCATGTAAAAACTGCTTGTATGCGTTAAAATGATAGAAAATATGCAGTTTGCATTTTCTTATGAGAGAAAGATCCAAACCTAAATGTTATAGTGTAAATAGACTAGCCCTCATGAAATAAAGCAATTTTGCCTATAAGGACTTATTTGCACCTAATTGTCATAAAGCTTGAAAAAACTGCTTGTATGCGTTAAAATAATAGTTAATATGCAGTTTGCATTTTCTTATGAGAGAATGATCCAAACCTGAATGTTATAGTGTAAATAGACTTACCCTCATGAAATAAAGCAATTTTGCCTATAAAGACTCATTTGCACTTAATTGTCGTAAAGCATGTAAAAACTGCTTGTCTGCGTTTAAATAATGGTTAATATTCAGTTTGCATTTTCTTATGAGAGAATGATCCAAACCTGAATGTTATAGTGTAAATAGACTTACCCTTATGAAATAAAGCAATTTTGCCTATAAGAACTCATTTGCACCTAATTGTCATAAAGCATGTAAAAACTGCTTGTATGCGTTAAAATAATGGTTAATATGCAGTTTGCATTTTCTTATGAGAGAATGATCCAAACCTGAATGTTATAGTGTAAATAGATTTACCTTTGTAAAATAAAGCAATTTTGTCTATAAGGACTCATTTGCACGCAATAGTCGTAAAGCATGTAAAAACTGCTTGTCTGCGTTTAAATGATGGTTAATATGCAGTTTGCATTTTCTTATGAGAGAATGATCCAAACCTGAATGTTATGTTGTAAATAGACTTACCCTTATGAAATAAAGCAATTTTGCCTATAAGGACTCATTTGCACCTAATTGTCATAAAGCTTGTAAAAACTGCTTGTATGCGTTAAAATAATGGTTAATATGCAGTTTGCATTTCTTATGAGAGAATGATCCAAACCTGAATGTTATAGTGTAAATAGACTTACCTTTGTAAAAAAAAGCAATTTTGCCTATAAGGACTCATTTGCACGCAATTGTCGTGAAGCATGTAAAAACTGCTTGTATGCGTTAAATAAATGGTTAATATGCAGATTGCATTTTCTTATGAGAGAATGATCCAAACCTGAATGTTATAGTGTAAATAGACTTACCTTTGTAAAATAAAGCAATTTTGCCTATAAGGACTCATTTGCACGCAATTGTCGTGAAGCATGTAAAAACTGCTTGTCTGCGTTAAAATAATGGTTAATATGCAGTCTGCATTTTCTTATGAGAGAATGATCCAAACCTGAATGTTATAGTGTAAATAGACTTACCTTCATGAAATAAAGCAATTTTGCCTATAAGGACTCATTTGCCCCTAATTGTCATAAAGCATGTAAAAACTGCTTGTATGCGTTAAAATAATGGTTAATATGCAGTTTGCATTTTCTTATGAGAGAATGATCCAAACCTGAATGTTATAGTGAAAATAGACTTGCCTTTGTAAAATAACGCAATTTTGCCTATAAGGACTCATTTGCACGCAATTGTCGTGAAGCATGTAAAAACTGCTTGTCTGCGTTAAAATAATGGTTAATATGCAGTTTGCATTTTCTTATGAGAGAATGATCCAAACCTGAATGTTATAGTGTAAATAGACTTACCCTCATTAAATAAAGCAATTTTGCCTATAAAGACTCATTTGCACCTAATTGTCATAAAGCATGTAAAAACTGCTTGTATGGGTTAAAATGATAGTAAATATGCAGTTTGCATTTTTAATGAGAGAATGATCCAAACCTGAATGTTATAGTGTAAATAGACTTACCTTTGTAAAAAAAAGCAATTTTGCCTATAAGGACTCATTTGCACGCAATTGTCGTGAAGCATGTAAAAACTGCTTGTCAGCGTGAAAATGATAGTAAATATGCAGTTTGCATTTTCTTATGAGAGAATGATCCAAACCTGAAAGTTATAGTGTAAATAGACTTACCATTGTAAAAAAAAGCAATTTTGCCTATAAGGACTCATTTGCACCTAATTGTCATAAAGCTTGTAAAAACTGCTTGTATGCGTTAAAATGATAGTAAATATGCAGTTTGCATTTTCTTATGAGAGAATGATCCAAACCTGAATGTTATAGCGTAAATAGACTTACCCTTATGAAATAAAGCAATTTTGCCTATAAGGACTCATTTGCACCTAATTGTCATAAAGCTTGTAAAAACTGCTTGTATGCGTTAAAATAATGGTTAATGTGCAGTTTGCATTTCTTATGAGAGAATGATCCAAACCTGAATGTTATAGTGTAAATAGACTTACCTTTCTAAAAAAAAGCAATTTTGCCTATAAGGACTCATTTGCACGCAATTGTCGTGAAGCATGTAAAAACTGCTTGTCTGCGTGAAAATGATAGTAAATATGCAGTTTGCATTTTCTTATGAGAGAATGATCCAAACCTGAATGTTATAGTGTAAGTAAACTTACCTTTGTGAAATAAAGCAATTTTGCCTATAAGGACTCATTTGCCCCTAATTGTCATAAAGCATGTAAAAACTGCTTGTATGCGTTAAAATAATGGTTAATATGCAGTTTGCATTTTCTTATGAGAGAATGATCCAAACCTGAATGTTATAGTGTAAATAGACTTACCTTTGTAAAATAAAGCAATTTTGCTTATAAGAACTCATTTGCACGCAATTGTCGTGAAGCATGTAAAAACTGCTTGTCTGCGTGAAAATGATAGTAAATATGCAGTTTGCATTTTCTTATGAGAGAATGATCCAAACCTGAATGTTATAGTGTAAATAGACTTACCCTCATGAATTAAAGCAATTTTGCCTATAAAGACTCATTTGCACCTAATTGTCGTAAAGCATGTAAAAACTGCTTGTCTGCGTTTAAATAATGGTTAATATGCAGTTTACATTTTCTTATGAGAGAAAGATTCAAACCTGAATGTTATAGTGTAAATAGACTTACCTTCATGAAATAAAGCAATTTTGCCTATAAGGACTCATTTGCCCCTAATTGTCATAAAGCATGTAAAAACTGCTTGTATGCGTTAAAATGATGGTTAATATGCAGTTTTCATTTTCTTATGAGAGAATGATCTAAACCTGAATGTTATAGTGTAAATAGACTTACCTTTGTAAAATAAAGCAATTTTGCTTATAAGGACTCATTTGCACGCAATTGTCGTGAAGCATGTAAAAACTGCTTGTCTGCGTTAAAATAATGGTTAATATGCAGTTTGCATTTTCTTATGAGAGAATGATCCAAACCTGAATGTTATAGTGAATGTAGACTTACCTTTGTGAAATAAAACAATTTTGCCTTTAAGGACTTATTTCCACCTAATTGTCGTAAAACATGTGAAAACTGCTTGTATGCGTTAAAATAATGGTTAATATGCAGTTTGCATTTTCTTATGAGAGAATGATCCAAACCTGAATGATATAGTGTAAATAGACTTACCTTTGTAAAATAAAGCAATTTTGCCTATAAGGACTCATTTGCACGCAATTGTCGTGAAGCATGTAAAAACTGCTTGTCTGCGTAAAAATAATGGTTAATATGCAGGTTGCATTTTCTTATGAGAGAATGATCCAAACCTGAATGTTAAGTGAAAGTAGACTTACCTATGTGAAATAAAGCAATTCTGCCTATTAGGATTCATTTGCACCTAATTGTCATAAAGCATGTAAATACTGCTTGTCTGCGTGAAAATAATAGGAAATGATCAGTTTGCATTATCTTTTGAGAAAATGATCCAAACCTGAATGTTATAATATAAGTAGACTTACCTTTGTAAAATAAAGCAATTTTGCCTATAAGGACTTATTTGCACGCAATTGTCGTGAAGCATGTAAAAACTGCTTGTCTGCGTTAAAATAATGGTTAATATGCAGGTTGCATTTTCTTATGAGAGAATGATCCAAACCTGAATGTTATAATATAAATAGACTTACCTTTGTAAAATAAAGCAATTTTGCCTATAAAGACTCATTTGCACCAAATTGTCGTAAAGCATGTAAAAACTGCTTGTCTGCGTTTAAATGATTGTTAATATGCAGTTTGCATTTTCTTATGAGAGAATGATCCAAACCTGAATGTTATAGTGTAAATAGACTTACCTTTGTAAAATAAAGCAATTTTGTCTATAAGGACTCATTTGCACGCAATTGTCGTGAAGCATGTAATAACTGCTTGTATGCGTTAAAATGATAGTAAATATGCAGTTTGCATTTTCTTATGAGAGAATGATCCAAACCTGAATGTTATAGTGTAAATAGACTAACCCTTATGAAACAAAGCAATTTTGCCTATAAGGACTCATTTGCACCTAATTGTCATAAAGCTTGTAAAAACTGCTTGTATGCGTTAAAATAATGGTTAATATGCAGTTTGCATTTCTTATGAGAGAATGATCCAACCCTGAATGTTATAGTGTAAATAGACTTACCTTTGTAAAAAAAAGCAATTTTGCCTATAAGGACTCATTTGCACGCAATTGTCGTGAAGCATGTAAAAACTGCTTGTCTGCGTTAAAATAATGGTTAATATGCAGTTTGCATTTTCTTATGAGAGAATGATCCAAACCTGAATGTTATAGTGAAAGAAGACTTACCTTTGTGAAATAAAACAATTTTGCTTTTAAGGACTTATTTGCACCTAATTGTCGTAAACCATGTAAAAACTGCTTGTCTGCGTGAAAATGATAGTAAATATGCAGTTTGCATTTTCTTATGAGAGAATGATCCAAACCTGAATGTTATAGTGTAAATAGACTTACCCTCATGAAATAAAACAATTTTGCCTATAAAGACTCATTTGCATCTAATTGTCGTAAAGCATGTAAAAACTGCTTGTCTGCGTTTAAATAATGGTTAATATGCAGTTTGCATTTTCTTATGAGAGAATGATCCAAACCTGAATGTTATAGTGTAAATAGACTTACCTTTGTAAAAAAAAGCAATTTTGCCTATAAGGACATATTTGCACGCAATTGTCGTGAAGCATGTAAAAACTGCTTGTCAGCGTGAAAATGATAGTAAATATGCAGTTTGCATTTTCTTATGAGAGAATGATCCAAACCTGAATGTCATAGTGAAAATAGACTTACCTTTGTAAAATAACGCAATTTTGCCTATAAGGACTCATTTGCACGCAATTGTCGTGAAGCATGTAAAAACTGCTTGTCTGCGTTAAAATAATGGTTAATATGCAGTTTGCATTTTCTTATGAGAGAATGATCCAAACCTGAATGTTATAGTGTAAATAGACTTACCCTCATTAAATAAAGCAATTTTGCTTATAAAGACTCATTTGCACCTAATTGTCATAAAGCATGTAAAAACTGCTTGTATGGGTTAAAATGATAGTAAACATGCAGTTTGCATTTTTTATGAGAGAATGATCCAAACCTGAATGTTATAGTGTAAATAGACTTACCTTTGTAAAAAAAAGCAATTTTGCCTATAAGGACTCATTTGCACGCAATTGTCGTGAAGCATGTAAAAACTGCTTGTCAGCGTGAAAATGATAGTAAATATGCAGTTTGCATTTTCTTATGAAAGAATGATCCAAACCTGAAAGTTATAGTGTAAATAGACTTACCATTGTAAAAAAAAGCAATTTTGCCTATAAGGACTCATTTGCACCTAATTGTCATAAAGCTTGTAAAAACTGCTTGTATGCGTTAAAATGATAGTAAATATGCAGTTTGCATTTTCTTATGAGAGAATGATCTAAACCTGAATGTTATAGTGTACATAGACTTACCCTTATGAAATAAAGCAATTTTGCCTATAAGGACTCATTTGCACCTAATTGTCATAAAGCTTGTAAAAACTGCTTGTATGCGTTAAAATAATGGTTAATGTGCAGTTTGCATTTCTTATGAGAGAATGATCCAAACCTGAATGTTATAGTGTAAATAGACTTACCTTAGTAAAAAAAAGCAATTTTGCCTATAAGGACTCATTTGCACGCAATTGTCGTGAAGCATGTAAAAACTGCTTGTCTGCGTGAAAATAATAGTAAATATGCAGTTTGTATTTTCTTATGAGAGAATGATCCAAACCTGAATGTTATAGTGTAAATAGACTTACCCTCATGAAATAAAGCAATTTTGCCTATAAAGACTCATTTGCACCTAATTGTCGTAAAGCATGTAAAAACTGCTTGTCTGCGTTTAAATAATGGTTAATATGCAGTTTACATTTTCTTATGAGAGAAAGATTCAAACCTGAATGTTATAGTGTAAATAGGCTTACCTTCATGAAATAAAGAAATTTTGCCTATAAGGACTCATTTGCCCCTAATTGTCATAAAGCATGTAAAAACTGCTTGTATGCGTTAAAATAATGGTTAATATGCAGTTTGCATTTTCTTATGAGAGAATGATCCAAACCTGAATGTTATAGTGTAAATAGACTTACCTTTGTAAAATAAAGCAATTTTGCCTATAAGGACTCATTTGCACGCAATTGTCGTGAAGCAAGTAAAAACTGCTTGTCTGCGTTAAAATAATGGTTAATATGCAAGTTGCATTTTCTTATGAGAGAATGATCCAAACCTGAATGTTAAGTGAAAGTAGACTTACCTATGTGAAATAAAGCAATCTGCCTATTAGGACTCATTTGCACCTAATTGTCATAAAGCATGTAAATACTGCTTGTCTGCGTGAAAATAATAGGAAATGATCAGTTTGCATTATTTTTTGAGAAAATGATCCAAACCTGAATGTTATAATATAAATAGACTTATCTTTGTAAAATAAAGCAATTTTGCCTATAAAGACTCATTTGCACCTAATTGTCGTAAAGCATGTAAAAACTGCTTGTCTGCGTTTAAATGATGGTTAATATGCAGTTTGCATTTTCTTATGAGAGAATGATCCAAACCTGAATGTTATAGTGTAAATAGACTTACCTTTGTAAAATAAAGCAATTTTGCCTATAAGGACTCATTTGCACGCAATTGTCGTGAAGCATGTAATAACTGCTTGTATGCGTTAAAATGATAGTAAATATGCAGTTTGCATTTTCTTATGAGAGAATGATCCAAACCTGAATGTTATAGTGTAAATAGACTTACCCTTATGAAATAAAGCAATTTTGCCTATAAGGACTCATTTGCACCTAATTGTCATAAAGCTTGTAAAAACTGCATGTATGCGTTAAAATAATGGTTAATATGCAGTTTGCATTTCTTATGAGAGAATGATCCAAACCTGAATGTTATAGTGTAAATAGACTTACCTTTGTAAAAAAAAGCAATTTTGCCTATAAGGACTCATTTGCACGCAATTGTCGTGAAGCATGTAAAAACTGCTTGTCTGCGTTAAAATAATGGTTAATATGCAGTTTGCATTTTCTTATGAGAGAATGATCCAAACCTGAATGTTATAGTGAAAGTAGACTTACCTTTGTGAAAAAAAACAATTTTGCTTTTAAGGACTTATTTGCACCTAATTGTCGTAAACCATGTAAAAACTGCTTGTGTGCGTGAAAATGATAGTAAATATGCAGTTTGCAATTTCTTATGAGAGAATGATCCAAACCTGAATGTTATAGTGTAAATAGACTTACCCTCATGAAATAAAGCAATTTTGCCTATAGGCACTCATTTGCATCTAATTGTCGTAAAGCATGTAAAAACTGCTTGTCTGCGTTAAAATAATGGTTAATATGCAGTTTGCATTTTCTTATGAGAGAATGATCCAAACCTGAATGTTATAGTGAAAGTAGACTTACCTTTGTGAAAAAAAACAATTTTGCTTTTAAGGACTTATTTGCACCTAATTGACGTAAACCATGTAAAAACTGCTTGTCTGCGTGAAAATGATAGTAAATATGCAGTTTGCATTTTCTTATGAGAGAATGATCCAAACCTGAATGTTATAGTGTAAATAGACTTACCTTCATGAAATAAAGCAATTTTGCCTATAAGGACTCATTTGCCCCTAATTGTCATAAAGCATGTAAAAACTGCTTGTATGCGTGAAAATAATGGTTAATATGCAGTTTGCATTTTCTTATGAGAGAATGATCCAAACCTGAATGTTATAGTGAAAATAGACTTAGCTTTGTAAAATAACGCAATTTTGCCTATAAGGACTCATTTGCACGCAATTGTCGTGAAACATGTAAAAACTGCTTGTCCGCGTTAAAATAATGGTTAATATGCAGTTTGCATTTTCTTATGAGAGAATGATCCAAACCTGAATGTTATAGTGTAAGTAAACTTACCTTTGTGAAATAAAGCAATTTTGCCTATAAGGACTCATTTGCACCTAATTGTCGTAAAGCATGTAAAAACTGCTTGTCTGCGTTAAAATAATGGTTAATATGCAGATTGCATTTTCTTATTTGAGAAAAATCCAAACCTGAATGTCATAGTGTAAATAGACTAACCTTCATGAAATAAATCAATTTTGCCTATAAGGACCCATTTGACCCTAATTGTCATAAAGCATGTAAAAACTGCTTGTCAGCGTTAAAATAATGGTTAATATGCAGTTTGCATTTTCTTATGAGAGAATGATCCAAACCTGAATGTTATAGTGTAAATAGACTTACCTTAATGAAATAAAGCAATTTTGCCTATAAGGACTTATTTGCCCTAATTGTCATAAAGCATGTAAATACTGCTTGTCTGCGTGAAAATAATAGGAAATGATCAGTTTGCATTATCTTTTGAGAAAATGATCCAAACCTGAATGTTATAATATAAATAGACTTACCTTTGTAAAATAAAGCAATTTTGCCTATAAGGACTCATTTGCACGCAATTGTCGTTAAGCATGTAAAAACTGCTTGTCTGCGTTAAAATAATGGTTAATATGCAGGTTGCATTTTCTTATAAGAGAATGATCCAAACCTGAATGTTAAGTGAAAGTAGACTTACCTATGTGAAATAAAGCAATTCTGCCTATTAGGACTCATTTGCACCTAATTGTCATAAAGCATGTAAATACTGCTTGTCTGCGTGAAAATAATAGGAAATGATCAGTTTGCATTATCTTTTGAGAAAATGATCCAAACCTGAATGTTATAATATAAATAGACTTACCTTTGTAAAAAAAAGCAATTTTGCCTATAAGGACTCATTTGCACGCAATTGTCGTGAAGCATGTAAAAACTGCTTGTCTGCGTTAAAATAATGGTTAATATGCAGGTTGCATTTTCTTATGAGAAAATGATCCAAACCTGAATGTTAAGTGAAAGTAGACTTACCTATGTGAAATAAAGCAATCTGCCTATTAGGACTCATTTGCACCTAATTGTCATAAAGCATGTAAATACTGCTTGTCTGCGTTAAAATAATGGTTAATATGCAGTTTGCATTTTCTTATGAGAGAATGATCCAAACCTGAATGTTATAGTGAAAGTAGACTTACCTTTGTGAGAAAAAACAATTTTGCTTTTAAGGACTTATTTGCACCTAATTGTCGTAAACCATGTAAAAACTGCTTGTGTGCGTGAAAATGATAGTAAATATGCAGTTTGCATTTTCTTATGAGAGAATGATCCAAACCTGAATGTTATAGTGTAAATAGACTTACCCTCATGAAATAAAGCAATTTTGCCTATAGGCACTCATTTGCATCTAATTGTCGTAAAGCATGTAAAAACTGCTTTCCTGCGTTAAAATAATGGTTAATATGCAGTTTGCATTTCTTATGAGAGAATGATCCAAACCTGAATGTTATAGTGTAAATAGACTTACCTTTCTAAAAAAAAGCAATTTTGCCTATAAGGACTCATTTGCACGCAATTGTCGTGAAGCATGTAAAAACTGCTTGTCTGCGTGAAAATGATAGTAAATATGCAGTTTGCATTTTCTTATGAGAGAATGATCCAAACCTGAATGTTATAGTGTAAGTAAACTTACCTTTGTGAAATAAAGCAATTTTGCCTATAAGGACTCATTTGCCCCTAATTGTCATAAAGCATGTAAAAACTGCTTGTATGCGTTAAAATAATGGTTAATATGCAGTTTGCATTTTCTTATGAGAGAATGATCCAAACCTGAATGTTATAGTGTAAATAGACTTACCTTTGTAAAATAAAGCAATTTTGCTTATAAGAACTCATTTGCACGCAATTGTCGTGAAGCATGTAAAAACTGCTTGTCTGCGTGAAAATGATAGTAAATATGCAGTTTGCATTTTCTTATGAGAGAATGATCCAAACCTGAATGTTATAGTGTAAATAGACTTACCCTCATGAATTAAAGCAATTTTGCCTATAAAGACTCATTTGCACCTAATTGTCGTAAAGCATGTAAAAACTGCTTGTCTGCGTTTAAATAATGGTTAATATGCAGTTTACATTTTCTTATGAGAGAAAGATTCAAACCTGAATGTTATAGTGTAAATAGACTTACCTTCATGAAATAAAGCAATTTTGCCTATAAGGACTCATTTGCCCCTAATTGTCATAAAGCATGTAAAAACTGCTTGTATGCGTTAAAATGATGGTTAATATGCAGTTTTCATTTTCTTATGAGAGAATGATCTAAACCTGAATGTTATAGTGTAAATAGACTTACCTTTGTAAAATAAAGCAATTTTGCTTATAAGGACTCATTTGCACGCAATTGTCGTGAAGCATGTAAAAACTGCTTGTCTGCGTTAAAATAATGGTTAATATGCAGTTTGCATTTTCTTATGAGAGAATGATCCAAACCTGAATGTTATAGTGAATGTAGACTTACCTTTGTGAAATAAAACAATTTTGCCTTTAAGGACTTATTTCCACCTAATTGTCGTAAAACATGTGAAAACTGCTTGTATGCGTTAAAATAATGGTTAATATGCAGTTTGCATTTTCTTATGAGAGAATGATCCAAACCTGAATGATATAGTGTAAATAGACTTATCTTTGTAAAATAAAGCAATTTTGCCTATAAGGACTCATTTGCACGCAATTGTCGTGAAGCATGTAAAAACTGCTTGTCTGCGTTAAAATAATGGTTAATATGCAGGTTGCATTTTCTTATGAGAGAATGATCCAAACCTGAATGTTAAGTGAAAGTAGACTTACCTATGTGAAATAAAGCAATTCTGCCTATTAGGATTCATTTGCACCTAATTGTCATAAAGCATGTGAATACTGCTTGTCTGCGTGAAAATAATAGGAAATGATCAGTTTGCATTATCTTTTAAGAAAATGATCCAAACCTGAATGTTATAATATAAGTAGACTTACCTTTGTAAAATAAAGCAATTTTGCCTATAAGGACTTATTTGCACGCAATTGTCGTGAAGCATGTAAAAACTGCTTGTCTGCGTTAAAATAATGGTTAATATGCAGGTTGCATTTTCTTATGAGAGAATGATCCAAACCTGAATGTTATAATATAAATAGACTTACCTTTGTAAAATAAAGCAATTTTGCCTATAAAGACTCATTTGCACCAAATTGTCGTAAAGCATGTAAAAACTGCTTGTCTGCGTTTAAATGATGGTTAATATGCAGTTTGCATTTTCTTATGAGAGAATGATCCAAACCTGAATGTTATAGTGTAAATAGACTTACCTTTGTAAAATAAAGCAATTTTGTCTATAAGGACTCATTTGCACGCAATTGTCGTGAAGCATGTAATAACTGCTTGTATGCGTTAAAATGATAGTAAATATGCAGTTTGCATTTTCTTATGAGAGAATGATCCAAACCTGAATGTTATAGTGTAAATAGACTAACCCTTATGAAACAAAGCAATTTTGCCTATAAGGACTCATTTGCACCTAATTGTCATAAAGCTTGTAAAAACTGCTTGTATGCGTTAAAATAATGGTTAATATGCAGTTTGCATTTCTTATGAGAGAATGATCCAACCCTGAATGTTATAGTGTAAATAGACTTACCTTTGTAAAAAAAAGCAATTTTGCCTATAAGGACTCATTTGCACGCAATTGTCGTGAAGCATGTAAAAACTGCTTGTATGCGTTAAATAAATGGTTAATATGCAGATTGCATTTTCTTATGAGAGAATGATCCAAACCTTAATGTTATAGTGTAAATAGACTTACCTTTGTAAAATAAAGCAATTTTGCCTATAAGGACTCATTTGCACGCATATGTCGTGAAGCATGTAAAAACTGCTTGTCTGCGTTAAAATATGGTTAATATGCAGTTTGCATTTTCTTATGAGAGAATGATCCAAACCTGAATGTTATAGTGAAAGTAGACTTACCTTTGTGAAATAAAACAATTTTGCTTTTAAGGACTTATTTGCACCTAATTGTCGTAAACCATGTAAAAACTGCTTGTCTGCGTGAAAATGATAGTAAATATGCAGTTTGCATTTTCTTATGAGAGAATGATCCAAACCTGAATGTTATAGTGTAAATAGACTTACCCTCATGAAATAAAACAATTTTGCCTATAAAGACTCATTTGCATCTAATTGTCGTAAAGCATGTAAAAACTGCTTGTCTGCGTTTAAATAATGGTTAATATGCAGTTTGCATTTTCTTATGAGAGAATGATCCAAACCTGAATGTTATAGTGTAAATAGACTTACCTTCATGAAATAAAGCAATTTTGCCTATAAGGACTCATTTGCCCCTAATTGTCATAAAGCATGTAAAAACTGCTTGTATGCGTTAAAATAATGTATAATATGCAGTTTGCATTTTCTTATGAAAGAATGATCCAAACCTGAATGTTATAGTGAAAATAGACTTACCCTCATTAAATAAAGCAATTTTGCTTATAAAGACTCATTTGCACCTAATTGTCATAAAGCATGTAAAAACTGCTTGTATGGGATAAATTAATAGTAAACATGCAGTTTGCATTTTTTATGAGAGAATGATCCAAACCTGAATGTTATAGTGTAAATAGACTTACCTTTGTAAAAAAAAGCAATTTTGCCTATAAGGACATATTTGCACGCAATTGTCGTGAAGCATGTAAAAACTGCTTGTCAGCGTGAAAATGATAGTAAATATGCAGTTTGCATTTTCTTATGAGAGAATGATCCAAACCTGAATGTTATAGTGAAAATAGACTTACCTTTGTAAAATAACGCAATTTTGCCTATAAGGACTCATTTGCACGCAATTGTCGTGAAGCATGTAAAAACTGCTTGTCTGCGTTAAAATAATGGTTAATATGCAGTTTGCATTTTCTTATGAGAGAATGATCCAAACCTGAATGTTATAGTGTAAATAGACTTACCCTCATTAAATAAAGCAATTTTGCTTATAAAGACTCATTTGCACCTAATTGTCATAAAGCATGTAAAAACTGCTTGTATGGGTTAAAATGATAGTAAACATGCAGTTTGCATTTTTTATGAGAGAATGATCCAAACCTGAATGTTATAGTGTAAATAGACTTACCTTTGTAAAAAAAAGCAATTTTGCCTATAAGGACTCATTTGCACGCAATTGTCGTGAAGCATGTAAAAACTGCTTGTCAGCGTGAAAATGATAGTAAATATGCAGTTTGCATTTTCTTATGAAAGAATGATCCAAACCTGAAAGTTATAGTGTAAATAGACTTACCATTGTAAAAAAAAGCAATTTTGCCTATAAGGACTCATTTGCACCTAATTGTCATAAAGCTTGTAAAAACTGCTTGTATGCGTTAAAATGATAGTAAATATGCAGTTTGCATTTTCTTATGAGAGAATGATCCAAACCTGAATGTTATAGTGTACATAGACTTACCCTTATGAAATAAAGCAATTTTGCCTATAAGGACTCATTTGCACCTAATTGTCATAAAGCTTGTAAAAACTGCTTGTATGCGTTAAAATAATGGTTAATGTGCAGTTTGCATTTCTTATGAGAGAATGATCCAAACCTGAATGTTATAGTGTAAATAGACTTACCTTAGTAAAAAAAAGCAATTTTGCCTATAAGGACTCATTTGCACGCAATTGTCGTGAAGCATGTAAAAACTGCTTGTCTGCGTGAAAATAATAGTAAATATGCAGTTTGTATTTTCTTATGAGAGAATGATCCAAACCTGAATGTTATAGTGTAAATAGACTTACCCTCATGAAATAAAGCAATTTTGCCTATAAAGACTCATTTGCACCTAATTGTCGTAAAGCATGTAAAAACTGCTTGTCTGCGTTTAAATAATGGTTAATATGCAGTTTACATTTTCTTATGAGAGAAAGATTCAAACCTGAATGTTATAGTGTAAATAGACTTACCTTCATGAAATAAAGAAATTTTGCCTATAAGGACTCATTTGCCCCTAATTGTCATAAAGCATGTAAAAACTGCTTGTATGCGTTAAAATAATGGTTAATATGCAGTTTGCATTTTCTTATGAGAGAATGATCCAAACCTGAATGTTATAGTGTAAATAGACTTACCTTTGTAAAATAAAGCAATTTTGCCTATAAGGACTCATTTGCACGCAATTGTCGTGAAGCAAGTAAAAACTGCTTGTCTGCGTTAAAATAATGGTTAATATGCAAGTTGCATTTTCTTATGAGAGAATGATCCAAACCTGAATGTTAAGTGAAAGTAGACTTACCTATGTGAAATAAAGCAATCTGCCTATTAGGACTCATTTGCACCTAATTGTCATAAAGCATGTAAATACTGCTTGTCTGCGTGAAAATAATAGGAAATGATCAGTTTGCATTATTTTTTGAGAAAATGATCCAAACCTGAATGTTATAATATAAATAGACTTATCTTTGTAAAATAAAGCAATTTTGCCTATAAAGACTTATTTGCACCTAATTGTCGTAAAGCATGTAAAAACTGCTTGTCTGCGTTTAAATGATGGTTAATATGCAGTTTGCATTTTCTTATGAGAGAATGATCCAAACCTGAATGTTATAGTGTAAATAGACTTACCTTTGTAAAATAAAGCAATTTTGCCTATAAGGACTCATTTGCACGCAATTGTCGTGAAGCATGTAATAACTGCTTGTATGCGTTAAAATGATAGTAAATATGCAGTTTGCATTTTCTTATGAGAGAATGATCCAAACCTGAATGTTATAGTGTAAATAGACTTACCCTTATGAAATAAAGCAATTTTGCCTATAAGGACTCATTTGCACCTAATTGTCATAAAGCTTGTAAAAACTGCATGTATGCGTTAAAATAATGGTTAATATGCAGTTTGCATTTCTTATGAGAGAATGATCCAAACCTGAATGTTATAGTGAAAATAGACTTACCTTTGTAAAAAAAAGCAATTTTGCCTATAAGGACTCATTTGCACGCAATTGTCGTGAAGCATGTAAAAACTGCTTGTCTGCGTTAAAATAATGGTTAATATGCAGTTTGCATTTTCTTATGAGAGAATGATCCAAACCTGAATGTTATAGTGAAAGTAGACTTACCTTTGTGAAAAAAAACAATTTTGCTTTTAAAGACTTATTTGCACCTAATTGTCGTAAACCATGTAAAAACTGCTTGTGTGCGTGAAAATGATAGTAAATATGCAGTTTGCATTTTCTTATGAGAGAATGATCCAAACCTGAATGTTATAGTGTAAATAGACTTACCCTCATGAAATAAAGCAATTTTGCCTATAGGCACTCATTTGCATCTAATTGTCGTAAAGCATGTAAAAACTGCTTGTCTGCGTTAAAATAATGGTTAATATGCAGTTTGCATTTTCTTATGAGAGAATGATCCAAACCTGAATGTTATAGTGAAAGTAGACTTACCTTTGTGAAAAAAAAACAATTTTGCTTTTAAGGACTTATTTGCACCTAATTGTCGTAAACCATGTAAAAACTGCTTGTCTGCGTGAAAATGATAGTAAATATGCAGTTTGCATTTTCTTATGAGAGAATGATCCAAACCTGAATGTTATAGTGTAAATAGACTTACCTTCATGAAATAAAGCAATTTTGCCTATAAGGACTCATTTGCCCCTAATTGTCATAAAGCATGTAAAAACTGCTTGTATGCGTGAAAATAATGGTTAATATGCAGTTTGCATTTTCTTATGAGAGAATGATCCAAACCTGAATGTTATAGTGAAAATAGACTTAGCTTTGTAAAATAACGCAATTTTGCCTATAAGGACTCATTTGCACGCAATTGTCGTGAAACATGTAAAAACTGCTTGTCCGCGTTAAAATAATGGTTAATATGCAGTTTGCATTTTCTTATGAGAGAATGATCCAAACCTGAATGTTATAGTGTAAGTAAACTTACCTTTGTGAAATAAAGCAATTTTGCCTATAAGGACTCATTTGCACCTAATTGTCGTAAAGCATGTAAAAACTGCTTGTCTGCGTTAAAATAATGGTTAATATGCAGATTGCATTTTCTTATTTGAGAAAAATCCAAACCTGAATGTCATAGTGTAAATAGACTAACCTTCATGAAATAAAGCAATTTTGCCTATAAGGACCCATTTGACCCTAATTGTCATAAAGCATGTAAAAACTGCTTGTCAGCGTTAAAATAATGGTTAATATGCAGTTTGCATTTTCTTATGAGAGAATGATCCAAACCTGAATGTTATAGTGTAAATAGACTTACCTTAATGAAATAAAGCAATTTTGCCTATAAGGACTTATTTGCCCTAATTGTCATAAAGCATGTAAATACTGCTTGTCTGCGTGAAAATAATAGGAAATGATCAGTTTGCATTATCTTTTGAGAAAATGATCCAAACCTGAATGTTATAATATAAATAGACTTACCTTTGTAAAATAAAGCAATTTTGCCTATAAGGACTCATTTGCACGCAATTGTCGTTAAGCATGTAAAAACTGCTTGTCTGCGTTAAAATAATGGTTAATATGCAGGATGCATTTTCTTATAAGAGAATGATCCAAACCTGAATGTTAAGTGAAAGTAGACTTACCTATGTGAAATAAAGCAATTCTGCCTATTAGGACTCATTTGCACCTAATTGTCATAAAGCATGTAAATACTGCTTGTCTGCGTGAAAATAATAGGAAATGATCAGTTTGCATTAACTTTTGAGAAAATGATCCAAACCTGAATGTTATAATATAAATAGACTTACCTTTGTAATAAAAAGCAATTTTGCCTATAAGGACTCATTTGAACGCAATTGTCGTGAAGCATGTAAAAACTGCTTGTCTGCGTTAAAATAATGGTTAATATGCAGGTTGCATTTTCTTATGAGAAAATGATCCAAACCTGAATGTTAAGTGAAAGTAGACTTACCTATGTGAAATAAAGCAATCTGCCTATTAGGACTCATTTGCACCTAATTGTCATAAAGCATGTAAATACTGCTTGTCTGCGTTAAAATAATGGTTAATATGCAGTTTGCATTTTCTTATGAGAGAATGATCCAAACCTGAATGTTATAGTGAAAGTAGACTTACCTTTGTGAGAAAAAACAATTTTGCTTTTAAGGACTTATTTGCACCTAATTGTCGTAAACCATGTAAAAACTGCTTGTGTGCGTGAAAATGATAGTAAATATGCAGTTTGCATTTTCTTATGAGAGAATGATCCAAACCTGAATGTTATAGTGTAAATAGACTTACCCTCATGAAATAAAGCAATTTTGCCTATAGGCACTCATTTGCATCTAATTGTCGTAAAGCATGTAAAAACTGCTTTCCTGCGTTAAAATAATGGTTAATATGCAGTTTGCATTTTCTTATGAGAGAATGATCCAAACCTGAATGTTATAGTGAAAGTAGACTTACCTTTGTGAAAAAAAACAATTTTGCTTTTAAGGACTTATTTGCACCTAATTGTCGTAAACCATGTAAAAACTGCTTGTCTGCGTGAAAATGATAGTAAATATGCAGTTTGCATTTTCTTATGAGAGAATGATCCAAACCTGAATGTTATAGTGTAAATAGACTTACCTTCATGAAATAAAGCAATTTTGCCTATAAGGACTCATTTGCCCCTAATTGTCATAAAGCATGTAAAAACTGCTTGTATGCGTGAAAATAATGGTTAATATGCAGTTTGAATTTTTTTATGAGAGAATGATCCAAACCTGAATGTTATAGTGAAAATAGACTTACCTTTGTAAAATAACGCAATTTTGCCTATAAGGACTCATTTGCACGCAATTGTCGTGAAGCATGTAAAAACTGCTTGTCTGCGTTAAAATAATGGTTAATATGCAGTTTGCATTTTCTTATGAGAGAATGATCCAAACCTGAATGTTATATTGTAAATAGACTTACCTTTGTAAAATAAAGCAATTTTGCCTATAAAGACTCATTTGCACGCAATTGTCGTGAAGCATGTAAAAACTGCTTGTCTGCGTGAAAATGATAGTAAATATGCAGTTTGCATTTTCTTATGAGAGAATAATCCAAACCTGAATGTTATAGTGTAAATAGACTTACCCTCATGAAATAAAGCAATTTTGCCTATAAAGACTCATTTGCACTTAATTGTCGTAAAGCATGTAAAAACTGCTTTACTGCGTTTAAATAATGGTTAATATGCAGTTTGCATTTTCTTATGACAGAATGATCCAAACCTGAATGTTATAGTGTAAATAGACTTCCCTTCATGAAATAAAGCAATTTTGCCTATAAGGACTCATTTGTCCCTAATTGTCATAAAGCATGTAAAAACTGCTAGTATGCGTTAAAATAATGGTTAATATGCAGTTTGCATTTTCTTATGAGAGAATGATCCAAACCTGAATGTTATAGTGAAAATAGACTTACTTTTGTAAAATAACGCAATTTTGCCTATAAGGACTCATTTGCACGCAATTGTCGTGAAGCATGTAAAAACTGCTTGTCTGCGTTAAAATAATGGTTAATATGCAGTTTGCATTTTCTTATGAGAGAATGATCCAAACCTGAATGTTATAGTGTAAGTAAACTTACCTTTGTGAAATAAAGCAATTTTGCCTATAAGGACTCATTTGCACCTAATTGTCGTAAAGCATGTAAAAACTGCTTGTCTGCTTTAAAATAATGGTTAATATGCAGTTTGCATTTTCTTATGAGAGAATAATCCAAACCTGAATGTTATAGTGTAAATAGATTAACCTTTATGAAATAAAGCAATTTTGCCTATAAGGACTCATTTGCACGCAATTGTCGTGAAGCATGTAAAAACTGCTTGTATGCGTTAAATAAATGGTTAATATGCAGATTGCATTTTCTTATGAGAGAATGATCCAAACCTGAATGTTATAGTGTAAATAGACTTACCTTTGTAAAATAAAGCGATTTTGCCTATAAAGACTCATTTGCACGCAATTGTCGTGAAGCATGTAAAAACTGCTTGTCTGCGTTAAAATAATGGTTAATATGCAGTTTGCATTTTCTTATGAGAGAATGATCCAAACCTGAATGATATAGTGTAAATAGACTTACCTTCATGAAATAAAGCAATTTTGCCTATAAGGACTCATATGCCTCTAATTGTCATTAAGCATGTAAAAACTGCTTGTATGCGTTAAAATAATGGTTAATATGCAGATTGCATTTTCTTATGAGAGAATGATCCAAACCTGAATGTTATAGTGTAAATAGACTTACCTTTGTAAAATAAAGCAATTTTGCCTATAAAGACTCATTTGCACGCAATTGTCGTGAAGCATGTAAAAACTGCTTGTCTGCGTGAAAATGATAGTAAATATGCAGTTTGCATTTTCTTATGAGAGAATGATCCAAACCTGAATGTTATAGTGAAAGTAGACTTACCTTTGTGACAAAAAACAATTTTGCTTTTAAGGACTTATTTGCACCTAATTGTCGTAAACCATGTAAAAACTGCTAGTCTGCGTGTAAATGATAGTAAATATGCAGTTTGCATTTTCTTATGAGAGAATGATCCAAACCTGAATGTTATAGTGTAAATAGACTTACCTTCATGAAATAAAGCAATTTTGCCTATAAGGACTCATTTGCCCCTAATTGTCATAAAGCATGTAAAAACTGCTTGTATGCGTTAAAATAATGGTTAATATGCAGTTTGCATTTTCTTATGAGAGAATGATCCAAACCTGAATGTTATAGTGAAAATAGACTTACCTTTGTAAAATAACGCAATTTTGCCTATAAGGACTCATTTGCACGCAATTGTCGTGAAGCATGTAAAAACTGCTTGTCTGCGTTAAAATAATGGTTAATATGCAGTTTGCATTTTCTTATGAGAGAATGATCCAAACCTGAATGTTATAGTGTAAGTAAACTTACCTTTGTGAAATAAAGCAATTTTGCCTATAAGGACTCATTTGCACCTAATTGTCGTAAAGCATGTAAAAACTGCTTGTCTGCGTTAAAATAATGGTTAATATGCAGTTTGCATTTTCTTATGAGAAAAAATCCAAACCTGAATGTCATAGTGTAAATAGACTAACCTTCATGAAATAAAGCAATTTTGCTTATAAGGACCCATTTGACCCTAATTGTCATAAAGCATGTAAAAACTGCTTGTATGCGTTAAAATGATAGTAAATATGCAGTTTGCATTTTCTTATGAGAGAATGATCCAAACCTAAATGTTATAGTGTAAATAGACTAACCCTCATGAAATAAAGCAATTTTGCCTATAAGGACTCATTTGCACCTAATTGTCATAAAGCTTGTAAAAACTGCCTGTATGCGTTAAAATAATAGTTAATATGCAGTTTGCATTTTCTTATGAGAGAATGATCCAAACCTGAATGTTATAGTTTAAGTAAACTTACCTTTGTAAAATAAAGCAATTTTGCCTATAAGGACTCATTAGCACCTAAATGTCGTAAAGCATGTAAAAACTGCTTGTCTGCGTTAAAATAATGGTTAATATGCAGTTTGCATTTTCTTATGAGAGAATGATCCAAACCTGAATGTTATAGTGTAAATGGACTTACCTTCATGAAATAAAGCAATTTTGCCTTTAAGGACTTTTTTGCCCCTAATTGTCATAAAGCATGTAAAAACTGCTTGTATGCGTTAAAATAATGGTTAATATGCAGTTTGCATTTTCTTATGAGAGAATGATCCAAACCTGAATGTTATAGTGTAAATAGACTTACCTTTGTAAAATAAAGCAATTTTGCCTATAAGGACTCATAGCACGCAATTGTCGTGAAGCATGTAAAAACTGCTTGTCTGCGTGAAAATGATAGTAAATATGCAGTTTGCATTTTCTTATGAGAGAATGATCCAAACCTGAATGTTATAGTGTAAATAGACTTACCTTTGTAAAATAAAGCAATTTTGCCTATAAAGACTCATTTGCACCTAATTGTCGTAAAGCATGTAAAAACTGCTTGTCTGCGTTTAAATAATGGTTAATATGCAGTTTGCATTTTCTTATGACAGAATGATCCAAACCTAAATGTTATAGTGTAAATAGACTTACCTTTCATGAAATAAAGCAATTTTGCCTATAAGGACTCATTTGCCCATAATTGTCATTAAGCATGTAAAAACTGCTTGTATGCGTTAAAATAATGGTTAATATGCAGATTGCATTTTCTTATGAGAGAATGATCCAAACCTGAACGTTATAGTGTAAATAGACTTACCTTTGTAAAATAAAGCAATTTTGCCTATAAGGACTCATTTGAACGCAATTGTCGTGAAGCATGTAAAAACTGCTTGTCTGCGTTAAAATAATGGTTAATATGCAGTTTGCATTTTCTTATGAGAGAATGATCCAAACCTGAATGTTATAGTGTAACTAAACTTACCTTTGTGAAATAAAGCAATTTTGCCTATAAGGACTCATTTGCCTCGAATTGTCGTAAAGCATGTAAAAACTGCTTGTCTGCTTTAAAATAATGGTTAATATGCAGTTTGCATTTTCTTATGAGAGAATAATCCAAACCTGAATGTTATAGTGTAAATAGACTTACCTTTGTAAAATAAAGCAATTTTGCCTATAAGGACTCATAGCACGCAATTGTCGTGAAGCATGTAAAAACTGCTTGTCTGCGTGAAAATGATAGTAAATATGCAGTTTGCATTTTCTTATAAGAGAATAATCCAAACCTGAATGTTATAGTGTAAATAGACTTACCCTCATGAAATAAAGCAATTTTGCCTATAAAGTCTCATTTGCACCTAATTGTCGTAAAGCATGTAAAAACTGCTTGTCTGCGTTTAAATAATGGTTAATATGCAGTTTGCATTTTCTTATGAGAGAATAATCCAAACCTGAATGTTATAGTGTAAATAGACTTACCTTTGTAAAATAAAGCAATTTTGCCTATAAAGACTCATTTGCACCTAATTGTCGTAAAGCATGTAAAAACTGCTTGTCTGCGTTTAAATAATGGTTAATATGCAGTTTGCATTTTCTTATGACAGAATGATCCAAACCTAAATGTTATAGTGTAAATAGACTTACCTTTCATGAAATAAAGCAATTTTGCCTATAAGGACTCATTTGCCCATAATTGTCATTAAGCATGTAAAAACTGCTTGTATGCGTTAAAATAATGGTTAATATGCAGATTGCATTTTCTTATGAGAGAATGATCCAAACCTGAACGTTATAGTGTAAATAGACTTACATTTGTAAAATAAAGCAATTTTGCCTATAAGGACTCATTTGAACGCAATTGTCGTGAAGCATGTAAAAACTGCTTGTCTGCGTTAAAATAATGGTTAATATGCAGTTTGCATTTTCTTATGAGAGAATGATCCAAACCTGAATGTTATAGTGTAACTAAACTTACCTTTGTGAAATAAAGCAATTTTGCCTATAAGGACTCATTTGCCTCGAATTGTCGTAAAGCATGTAAAAACTGCTTGTCTGCTTTAAAATAATGGTTAATATGCAGTTTGCATTTTCTTATGAGAGAATAATCCAAACCTGAATGTTATAGTGTAAATAGACTAACCTTTATGAAATAAAGCAATTTTGCCTATAAGGACCCATTTGCCCCTAATTGTCATAAAGCATGTAAAAACTTCTTGTATGCGTTAAAATGATAGAAAATATGCAGTTTGCATTTTCTTATGAGAGAATGATCCAAACCTAAATGTATAGTGTAAATAGACTAACCCTCATGAAATAAAGCAATTTTGCCTATAAGGACTCATTTGCACCTAATTGTCATAAAGCTTGTAAAAACTGCCTGTATGCGTTAAAATAATAGTTAATATGCAGTTTGCATTTTCTTATGAGAGAATGATCCAAACCTGAATGTTATAGTTTAAGTAAACTTACCTTTGTAAAATAAAGCAATTTTGCCTATAAGGACTCATTAGCACCTAAATGTCGTAAAGCATGTAAAAACTGCTTGTCTGCGTTAAAATAATGGTTAATATGCAGTTTGCATTTTCTTATGAGAGAATGATCCAAACCTGAATGTTATAGTGTAAATAGACTTACCTTCATGAAATAAAGCAATTTTGCCTATAAGGACTTTTTTGCCCCTAATTGTCATAAAGCATGTAAAAACTGCTTGTATGCGTTAAAATAATGGTTAATATGCAGTTTGCATTTTCTTATGAGAGAATGATCCAAACCTGAATGTTATAGTGTAAATAGACTTACCTTTGTAAAATAAAGCAATTTTGCCTATAAGGACTCATAGCACGCAATTGTCGTGAAGCATGTAAAAACTGCTTGTCTGCGTTAAAATAATGGTTAATATGCAGTTTGCATTTTCTTATGAGAGAATGATCCAAACCTGAATGTTATAGTGTAAGTAAACTTACCTTTGTGAAATAAAGCAATTTTGCCTATAAGGACTCATTTGCACCTAATTGTCATAAAGCATGTAAAAACTGCTTGTATGCGTTAAAATAATGGTTAATATGCAGTTTGCATTTCTTATGAGAGAATGATCCAAACCTGAATGTTATAGTGTAAATAGACTTACCCTTATGAAATAAAGCAATTTTGCCTATAAGGACTCATTTGCACCTAATTGTCATAAGCTTGTAAAAACTGCATGTATGCGTTAAAATAATGGTTAATATGCAGTTTGCATTTCTTATGAGAGAATGATCCAAACCTGAATGTTATAGTGTAAATAGACTTACCTTTGTAAAAAAAAGCAATTTTGCCTATAAGGACTCATTTGCACGCAATTGTCGTGAAGCATGTAAAAACTGCTTGTATGCGTGAAAATGATATTAAATATGCAGTTTGCATTTTCTTATGAGAGAATGATCCAAACCTGAATGTTATAGTGTAAATAGACTTACCCTCATGAAATAAAGCAATTTTGCCTATAGGCACTCATTTGCATCTAATTGTCGTAAAGCATGTAAAAACTGCTTGTCTGCGTTAAAATAATGGTTAATATTCATTTTGCATTTTCTTATGAGAGTATGATCCAAACCTGAATGTTATAGTGAAAATAGACTTACCTTTGTAAAATAACGCAATTTTGCCTATAAGGACTCATTTGCACGCAATTGTCGTGAAGCATGTAAAAACTGCTTGTCTGCGTAAAAATGATAGTAAATATGCAGTTTGCATTTTCTTATGAGAGAATGATCCAAACCTGAATGTTATAGTGTAAATAGACTTACCTTCATGAAATAAAGCAATTTTGCCTATAAAGACTCATTTGCACTTAATTGTCGTAAAGCATGTAAAAACTGCTTGTCTGCGTTTAAATAATGGTTAATATTCATTTTGCATTTTCTTATGAGAGTATGATCCAAACCTGAATGTTATAGTGAAAATAGACTTACCTTTGTAAAATAACGCAATTTTGCCTATAAGGACTCATTTGCACGCAATTGTCGTGAAGCATGTAAAAACTGCTTGTCTGCGTTAAAATAATGGTTAATATGCAGTTTGCATTTTCTTATGAGAGAATGATCCAAACCTGAATGTTATAGTGTAAGTAAACTTACCTTTGTGAAATAAAGCAATTTTGCCTATAAGGACTCATTTGCACCTAATTGTCATAAAGCTTGAAAAAACTGCTTGTATGCGTTAAAATAATGGTTAATATGCAGTTTGCTTTCTTATGAGAGAATGATCCAAACCTGAATGTTATAGTGTAAATAGACTTACCATTGTAAAAAAAAGCAATTTTGCCTATAAGGACTCATTTGCACCTAATTGTCATAAAGCTTGTAAAAACTGCTTGTATGCGTTAAAATAATGGTTAATATGCAGTTTGCATTTCTTATGAGAGAATAATCCAAACCTGAATGTTATAGTGTAAATAGACTTACCCTCATGAAATAAAGCAATTTTGCCTATAAAGACTCATTTGCACTTAATTGTCGTAAAGCATGTAAAAACTGCTTTACTGCGTTTAAATAATGGTTAATATGCAGTTTGCATTTTCTTATGACAGAATGATCCAAACCTGAATGTTATAGTGTAAATAGACTTCCCTTCATGAAATAAAGCAATTTTGCCTATAAGGACTCATTTGTCCCTAATTGTCATAAAGCATGTAAAAACTGCTAGTATGCGTTAAAATAATGGTTAATATGCAGTTTGCATTTTCTTATGAGAGAATGATCCAAACCTGAATGTTATAGTGTAAATAGACTTACCTTCATGAAATAAAGCAATTTTGCCTATAAAGACTCATTTGCACTTAATTGTCGTAAAGCATGTAAAAACTGCTTGTCTGCGTTTAAATAATGGTTAATATTCATTTTGCATTTTCTTATGAGAGTATGATCCAAACCTGAATGTTATAGTGAAAATAGACTTACCTTTGTAAAATAACGCAATTTTGCCTATAAGGACTCATTTGCACGCAATTGTCGTGAAGCATGTAAAAACTGCTTGTCTGCGTAAAAATGATAGTAAATATGCAGTTTGCATTTTCTTATGAGAGAATGATCCAAACCTGAATGTTATAGTGTAAATAGACTTACCTTCATGAAATAAAGCAATTTTGCCTATAAAGACTCATTTGCACTTAATTGTCGTAAAGCATGTAAAAACTGCTTGTCTGCGTTTAAATAATGGTTAATATTCATTTTGCATTTTCTTATGAGAGGATGATCCAAACCTGAATGTTATAGTGAAAATAGACTTACCTTTGTAAAATAACGCAATTTTGCCTATAAGGACTCATTTGCACGCAATTGTCGTGAAGCATGTAAAAACTGCTTGTCTGCGTTAAAATAATGGTTAATATGCAGTTTGCATTTTCTTATGAGAGAATGATCCAAACCTGAATGTTATAGTGTAAGTAAACTTACCTTTGTCAAATAAAGCAATTTTGCCTATAAGGACTCATTTGCACCTAATTGTCGTAAAGCATGTAAAAACTGCTTGTCTGCTTTAAAATAATGGTTAATATGCAGTTTGCATTTTCTTATGAGAGAATAATCCAAACCTGAATGTTATAGTGTAAATAGATTAACCTTTATGAAATAAAGCAATTTTGCCTATAAGGACTCATTTGCACGCAATTGTCGTGAAGCATGTAAAAACTGCTTGTATGCGTTAAATAAATGGTTAATATGCAGATTGCATTTTCTTATGAGAGAATGATCCAAACCTGAATGTTATAGTGTAAATAGACTTACCTTTGTAAAATAAAGCAATTTTGCCTATAAAGACTCATTTGCACGCAATTGTCGTGAAGCATGTAAAAACTGCTTGTCTGCGTTAAAATAATGGTTAATATGCAGTTTGCATTTTCTTATGAGAGAATGATCCAAACCTGAATGATATAGTGTAAATAGACTTACCTTCATGAAATAAAGCAATTTTGCCTATAAGGACTCATATGCCTCTAATTGTCATTAAGCATGTAAAAACTGCTTGTATGCGTTAAAATAATGGTTAATATGCAGATTGCATTTTCTTATGAGAGAATGATCCAAACCTGAATGTTATAGTGTAAATAGACTTACCTTTGTAAAATAAAGCAATTTTGCCTATAAAGACTCATTTGCACGCAATTGTCGTGAAGCATGTAAAAACTGCTTGTCTGCGTGAAAATGATAGTAAATATGCAGTTTGCATTTTCTTATGAGAGAATGATCCAAACCTGAATGTTATAGTGAAAGTAGACTTACCTTTGTGAAAAAAAACAATTTTGCTTTTAAGGACTTATTTGCACCTAATTGTCGTAAACCATGTAAAAACTGCTAGTCTGCGTGTAAATGATAGTAAATATGCAGTTTGCATTTTCTTATGAGAGAATGATCCAAACCTGAATGTTATAGTGTAAATAGACTTACCTTCATGAAATAAAGCAATTTTGCCTATAAGGACTCATTTGCCCCTAATTGTCATAAAGCATGTAAAAACTGCTTGTATGCGTTAAAATAATGGTTAATATGCAGTTTGCATTTTCTTATGAGAGAATGATCCAAACCTGAATGTTATAGTTTAAGTAAACTTACCTTTGTAAAATAAAGCAATTTTGCCTATAAGGACTCATTAGCACCTAAATGTCGTAAAGCATGTAAAAACTGCTTGTCTGCGTTAAAATAATGGTTAATATGCAGTTTGCATTTTCTTATGAGAGAATGATCCAAACCTGAATGTTATAGTGTAAATGGACTTACCTTCATAAAATAAAGCAATTTTGCCTTTAAGGACTTTTTTGCCCCTAATTGTCATAAAGCATGTAAAAACTGCTTGTATGCGTTAAAATAATGGTTAATATGCAGTTTGCATTTTCTTATGAGAGAATGATCCAAACCTGAATGTTATAGTGTAAATAGACTTACCTTTGTAAAATAAAGCAATTTTGCCTATAAGGACTCATAGCACGCAATTGTCGTGAAGCATGTAAAAACTGCTTGTCTGCGTGAAAATGATAGTAAATATGCAGTTTGCATTTTCTTATGAGAGAATAATCCAAACCTGAATGTTATAGTGTAAATAGACTTACCTTTGTAAAATAAAGCAATTTTGCCTATAAAGACTCATTTGCACCTAATTGTCGTAAAGCATGTAAAAACTGCTTGTCTGCGTTTAAATAATGGTTAATATGCAGTTTGCATTTTCTTATGACAGAATGATCCAAACCTAAATGTTATAGTGTAAATAGACTTACCTTTCATGAAATAAAGCAATTTTGCCTATAAGGACTCATTTGCCCATAATTGTCATTAAGCATGTAAAAACTGCTTGTATGCGTTAAAATAATGGTTAATATGCAGATTGCATTTTCTTATGAGAGAATGATCCAAACCTGAACGTTATAGTGTAAATAGACTTACCTTTGTAAAATAAAGCAATTTTGCCTATAAGGACTCATTTGCACGCAATTGTCGTGAAGCATGTAAAAACTGCTTGTATGCGTGAAAATGATATTAAATATGCAGTTTGCATTTTCTTATGAGAGAATGATCCAAACCTGAATGTTATAGTGTAAATAGACTTACCCTCATGAAATAAAGCAATTTTGCCTATAGGCACTCATTTGCATCTAATTGTCGTAAAGCATGTAAAAACTGCTTGTCTGCGTTAAAATAATGGTTAATATTCATTTTGCATTTTCTTATGAGAGTATGATCCAAACCTGAATGTTATAGTGAAAATAGACTTACCTTTGTAAAATAACGCAATTTTGCCTATAAGGACTCATTTGCACGCAATTGTCGTGAAGCATGTAAAAACTGCTTGTCTGCGTAAAAATGATAGTAAATATGCAGTTTGCATTTTCTTATGAGAGAATGATCCAAACCTGAATGTTATAGTGTAAATAGACTTACCTTCATGAAATAAAGCAATTTTGCCTATAAAGACTCATTTGCACTTAATTGTCGTAAAGCATGTAAAAACTGCTTGTCTGCGTTTAAATAATGGTTAATATTCATTTTGCATTTTCTTATGAGAGAATGATCCAAACCTGAATGTTATAGTGAAAATAGACTTACCTTTGTAAAATAACGCAATTTTGTCTATAAGGACTCATTTGCACGCAATTGTCGTGAAGCATGTAAAAACTGCTTGTCTGCGTTAAAATAATGGTTAATATGCAGTTTGCATTTTCTTATGAGAGAATGATCCAAACCTGAATGTTATATTGTAAGTGAACTTACCTTTGTGAAATAAAGCAATTTTGCCTATAAGGACTCATTTGCACCTAATTGTCGTAAAGCATGTAAAAACTGCTTGTCTGCGTTAAAATAATGGTTAATATGCAGTTTGCATTTTCTTATGAGAGAAAAATCCAAACCTGAATGTCATAGTGTAAATAGACTAACCTTCATGAAATAAAGCAATTTTGCCTATAAGGACCCATTTGACCCTAATTGTCATAAAGCATGTAAAAACTGCTTGTATGCGTTAAAATGATAGTAAATATGCAGTTTGCATTTTCTTATGAGAGAATGATCCAAACCTAAATGTTATAGTGTAAATAGACTAACCCTCATGAAATAAAGCAATTTGGCTATAAGGACTCATTTGCACCTAATTGTCATAAAGCTTGTAAAAACTGCTTGTATGCGTTAAAATAATAGTTAATATGCAGTTTGCATTTTCTTATGAGAGAATGATCCAAACCTGAATGTTATAGTTTAAGTAAACTTACCTTTGTAAAATAAAGCAATTTTGCCTATAAGGACTCATTTGCACCTAAATGTCGTAAAGCATGTAAAAACTGCTTGTATGCGTTAAAATGATAGAAAATATGCAGTTTGCATTTTCTTATGAGAGAAAGATCCAAACCTAAATGTTATAGTGTAAATAGACTAGCCCTCATGAAATAAAGCAATTTTGCCTATAAGGACTCATTTGCACCTAATTGTCATAAAGCTTGAAAAAACTGCTTGTATGCGTTAAAATAATAGTTAATATGCAGTTTGCATTTTCTTATGAGAGAATGATCCAAACCTGAATGTTATAGTGTAAATAGACTTACCCTCATGAAATAAAGCAATTTTGCCTATAAAGACTCATTTGCACTTAATTGTCGTAAAGCATGTAAAAACTGCTTGTCTGCGTTTAAATAATGGTTAATATTCAGTTTGCATTTTCTTATGAGAGAATGATCCAAACCTGAATGTATAGTGTAAATAGACTTACCCTTATGAAATAAAGCAATTTTGCCTATAAGAACTCATTTGCACCTAATTGTCATAAAGCATGTAAAAACTGCTTGTATGCGTTAAAATAATGGTTAATATGCAGTTTGCATTTTCTTATGAGAGAATGATCCAAACCTGAATGTTATAGTGTAAATAGATTTACCTTTGTAAAATAAAGCAATTTTGTCTATAAGGACTCATTTGCACGCAATAGTCGTAAAGCATGTAAAAACTGCTTGTCTGCGTTTAAATGATGGTTAATATGCAGTTTGCATTTTCTTATGAGAGAATGATCCAAACCTGAATGTTATGTTGTAAATAGACTTACCCTTATGAAATAAAGCAATTTTGCCTATAAGGACTCATTTGCACCTAATTGTCATAAAGCATGTAAAAACTGCTTGTATGCGTTAAAATAATGGTTAGTATGCAGTTTGCATTTCTTATGAGAGAATGATCCAAACCTGAATGTTATAGTGTAAATAGACTTACCTTTGTAAAAAAAAGCAATTTTGCCTATAAGGACTCATTTGCACGCAATTGTCGTGAAGCATGTAAAAACTGCTTGTATGCGTTAAATAAATGGTTAATATGCAGATTGCATTTTCTTATGAGAGAATGATCCAAACCTGAATGTTATAGTGTAAATAGACTTACCTTTGTAAAATAAAGCAATTTTGCCTATAAGGACTCATTTGCACGCAATTGTCGTGAAGCATGTAAAAACTGCTTGTCTGCGTTAAAATAATGGTTAATATGCAGTTTGCATTTTCTTATGAGAGAATGATCCAAACCTGAATGTTATAGTAATTGTAGACTTACCTTTGTGAAATAAAACAATTTTGCCTTTAAGGACTTATTTCCACCTAATTGTCGTAAAACATGTAAAAACTGCTTGTATGCGTTAAAATAATGGTTAATATGCAGTTTGCATTTTCTTATAAGAGAATGATCCAAACCTGAATGTTATAGTGTAAATAGACTTGCCTTTGTAAAATAAAGCAATTTTGCTTATAAGGACTCATTTGCACGCAATTGTCGTGAAGCATGTAAAAACTGCTTGTCTGCGTTAAAATAATGGTTAATATGCAGTTTGCATTTTCTTATGAGAGAATGATCCAAACCTGAATGTTATAGTGAATGTAGACTTACCTTTGTGAAATAAAACAATTTTGCCTTTAAGGACTTATTTCCACCTAATTGTCGTAAAACATGTAAAAACTGCTTGTATGCGTTAAAATAATGGTTAATATGCAGTTTGCATTTTCTTATGAGAGAATGATCCAAACCTGAATGTTATAGTGTAAATAGACTTACCTTTGTAAAATAAAGCAATTTTGCCTATAAGGACTCATTTGCACGCAATTGTCGTGAAGCATGTAAAAACTGCTTGTCTGCGTTAAAATAATGGTTAATATGCAGGTTGCATTTTCTTATGAGAGAATGATTCAAACCTGAATGTTAAGTGAAAGTAGACTTTCCTATGTGAAATAAAGCAATTCTGCCTATTAGGACTCATTTGCACCTAATTGTCATAAAGCATGTAAATACTGCTTGTCTGCGTGAAAATAATAGGAAATGATCAGTTTGCATTATCTTTTGAGAAAATGATCCAAACCTGAATGTTATAATATAAATAGACTTACCTTTGTAAAATAAAGCAATTTTGCCTATAAGGACTCATTTGCACGCAATTGTCGTGAAGCATGTAAAAACTGCTTGTCTGCGTTAAAATAATGGTTAATATGCAGGTTGCATTTTCTTATGAGAGAATGATCCAAACCTGAATGTTATAGTGTAAATAGACTTACCTTCATAAATTAAACCAATTTTGCCTATAAGGACTCATTTGCCTCTAATTGTCATTAAGCATGTAAAAATTGCTTGTATGCGTTAAAATAATGGCTAATATGCAGATTGCATTTTCTTATGAGAGAATGATCCAAACCTGAATGTTATAGTGTAAATAGACTAACCTTTGTAAAATAAAGCAATTTTGCCTATAAGGACTCATTTGCACGCAATTGTCGTGAAGCATGTAAAAACTGCTTGTCTGCGTTAAAATAATGGTTAATATGCAGTTTGCATTTTCTTATGAGAGAATGATCCAAACCTGAATGTTATAGTGAAAGTAGACTTACCTTTGTGAAATAAAACAATTTTGCTTTTAAGGACTTATTTGCACCTAATTGTCGTAAACCATGTAAAAACTGCTTGTCTGCGTGAAAATGATAGTAAATATGCAGTTTGCATTTTCTTATGAGAGAATGATCCAAACCTGAATATTATAGTGTAAATAGACTTACCCTCATGAAATAAATCAATTTTGCCTATAAAGACTCATTTGCACCTAATTGTCATTAAGCATGTAAAAACTGCTTGTCTGCGTTTAAATAGTGGTTAATATGCAGTTTGCATTTTCTTATGAGAGAATGATTCAAACCTGAATGTTATAGTGTAAATAGACTTACCTTCTGGAAATAAAGCAATTTTGCCTATAAGGACTCATTTGCCCCTAAGTGTCATAAAGCATGTAAAAACTGCTTGTATGCGTTAAAATAATGGTTAATATGCAGTTTGCATTTTCTTATGAGAGAAAGATCCAAACCTAAATGTTATAGTGTAAATAGACTAACCCTCATGAAATAAAGCAATTTTGCCTATAAGGACTCATTTGCCCCTAATTGTCATTAAGCATGTAAAAACTGCTTGTATGCGTTAAAATAATGGTTAATATGCAGATTGCATTTTCTTATGAGAGAATGGTCCAAACCTGAATGTTGTGAATGTAGACTTACCTTTGTAAAATAAGGCAAATTTGCCTATAAGGACTCATACCACGCAATTGTCGTGAAGCATGTAAAAACTGCTTGTCAGCGTGAAAATGATAGTAAATATGCAGTTTGCATTTTCTTATGAGAGAATAATCCAAACCTGAATGTTATAGTGTAAATAGACTTACCCTCATGAAATAAAGCAATTTTGCCTATAAAGTCTCATTTGCACCTAATTGTCGTAAAGCATGTAAAAACTGCTTGTCTGCGTTTAAATAATGGTTAATATGCAGTTTGCATTTTCTTATGACAGAATGATCCAAACCTGAATGTTATAGTGTAAATAGACTTACCTTTCATAAAATAAAGCAATTTTGCCTATAAGAACTCATATGCCCCTAATTGTCATTAAGCATGTAAAAACTGCTTGTATGCGTTAAAATAATGGTTAATATGCAGATTGCATTTTCTTATGAGAGAATGATCCAAACCTGAATGTTATAGTGTAAATAGACTTACCTTTGTAAAATAAAGCAATTTTGCCTATAAGGACTCATTTGCACGCAATTGTCGTGAAGCATGTAAAAACTGCTTGTCTGCGTTAAAATAATGGTTAATATGCAGTTTGCATTTTCTTATGAGAGAATGATCCAAACCTGAATGTTATAGTGTAAGTAAACTAACCTTTGTGAAATAAAGCAATTTTGCCTATAAGGACTCATTTGCACCTAATTGTCGTAAAGCATGTAAAAACTGCTTGTCAGCTTTAAAATAATGGTTAATATGCAGTTTGCATTTTCTTATGAGAGAATAATCCAAACCTGAATGTTATAGTGTAAATAGACTAACCTTTATGAAATAAAGCAATTTTGCCTATAAGGACCCATTTGCCCCTAATTGTCGTAAAGCATGTAAAAACTGCTTGTATGCGTTAAAATAATGGTTAATATGCAGATTGCATTTTCTTATGAGAGAATGATCCAAACCTGAATGTTATAGTGTAAATAGACTTACCTTTGTAAAATAAAGCAAATTTGCCTATAAGGACTCATACCACGCAATTGTCGTGAAGCATGTAAAAACTGCTTGTCTGTGTGAAAATGATAGTAAATATGCAGTTTGCATTTTCTTATGAGAGAATAATCCAAACCTGAATGTTATAGTGTAAATAGACTTACCCTCATGAAATAAAGCAATTTTGCCTATAAAGTCTCATTTGCACCTAATTGTTGTAAAGCATGTAAAAACTGCTTGTCAGCGGTAAAATAATAGTAAATATGCAGTTTGCCTTTTCTTATGAGAGAATGATCCAAACCTGAATGTTATAGTGTAAATAGACTTACCTTTATGAAATAAAGCAATTTTGCCTATAAGGACTCATTGGCACCTAATTGTCATAAAGCATGTAAAAACTGCTTGTATGCGTTAAAATAATGGTTAATATGCAGTTTGCATTTCTTATGAGAGAATGATCCAAACCTGAATGTTATAGTGTAAATAGACTTACCTTTGTAAAAAAAAGCAATTTTGCCTATAAGGACTCATTTGCACGCAATTGTCGTGAAGCATGTAAAAACTGCTTGTATGCGTTAAATAAATGGTTAATATGCAGATTGCATTTCCTTATGAGAGAATGATCCAAACCTGAATGTTATAGTGTAAATAGACTTACCTTTGTAAAATAAAGCAATTTTGCCTATAAGGACTCATTTGCACGCAATTGTCGTGAAGCATGTAAAAACTGCTTGTCTGCGTTAAAATAATGGTTAATATGCAGTTTGCATTTTCTTATGAGAGAATGATCCAAACCTGAATGATATAGTGTAAATAGACTTACCTTCATGAAATAAAGCAATTTTGCCTATAAGGACTCATATGCCTCTAATTGTCATTAAGCATGTAAAAACTGCTTGTATGCGTTAAAATAATGGTTAATATGCAGATTGCATTTTCTTATGAGAGAATGATCCAAACCTGAATGTTATAGAGTAAATAGATTTACCTTTGTAAAATAAAGCAATTTTGCTTATAAGGACTCATTTGCACGCAATTGTCGTGAAGCATGTAAAAACTGCTTGTCTGCGTTAAAATAATGGTTAATATGCAGTTTGCATTTTCTTATGAGAGAATGATCCAAACCTGAATGTTATAGTGAAAGTAGACTTACCTTTGTGAAATAAAACAATTTTGCTTTTAAGGACTTATTTGCACCTAATTGTCGTAAACCATGTAAAAACTGCTTGTCTGCGTGAAAATGATAGTCAATATTCAGTTTGCATTTTCTTATGAGAGAATGATCCAAACCTGAATGTTATAGTGTAAATAGACTTACCTTTGTAAAATAAAGCAATTTTGCCTATAAAGACTCATTTGCACGCAATTGTCGTGAAGCATGTAAAAACTGCTTGTCTGCGTCAAAATGATAGTAAATATGCAGTTTGCATTTTCTTATGAGAGAATGATCCAAACCTGAATGTTATAGTGTAAATAGACTTTCCCTCATGAAATAAAGCAATTTTGCCTATAAAGACTCATTTGCACCTAATTGTCGTAAAGCATGAAAAAACTGCTTGTCTGCGTTTAAATAATGGTTAATATGCAGTTTGCATTTTCTTATGAGAGCATGATCCAAACCGGAATGTTATAGTGTAAATATACTAACCTTCATGAAATAAAGCACTTTTGCCTATAAGGACTCATTTGCCTCTAATTGTCATAAAGCATGTAAAAACTGCTTGTATGCGTTAAAATAATGGTTAATATGCAGTTCGCATTTTCTTATGAGAGAATGATCCAAACCTGAATGTTATAGTGTAAATAGACTTACCCTCATGAAATAAAGCATTTTTGCCTATAAAGACTCATTTGCACCTAATTGTCATAAAGCATGTAAAAACTGCTTGTATGCGTTAAAATGATAGTAAATATGCAGTTTGCATTTTCTTATGAGAAAATGATCCAAACCTGAATGTTAAAGTGTAAATAGACTTACCCTCATGAAATAAAGCAATTTTGCCTATAAGGACTCATTTGCACCTAATTGTCATAAAGCTTGTAAAAACTGCTTGTATGCGTTAAAATAATAGTTAATATGCGGTTTGCATTTTCTTATGAGAGAATGATCTAAACCTGAATGTTATAGTTTAAGTAAACTTACCTTTGTAAAATAAAGCAATTTTGCCTATAAGGCTCATTTGCCCCTAATTGTCATAAAGCTTGTAAAAACTGCTTGTATGCGTTAAAATAATAGTTAATATGCGGTTTGCATTTTCTTATGAGAGAATGATCTAAACCTGAATGTTATAGTTTAAGTAAACTTACCTTTGTAAAATAAAGCAATTTTGCCTATAAGGACTCATTTGCCCCTAATTGTCATAAAGCATGTAAAAACTGCTTGTATGCGTTAAAATGATAGAAAATATGCAGTTTGCATTTTCTTATGAGAGAATGATCCAAACCTAAATGTTATAGTGTAAATAGACTAGCCCTCATGAAATAAAGCAATTTTGCCTATAAGGACTCATTTGCACCTAATTGTCATAAAGCATGTAAAAACTGCTTGTATGCGTTAGAATGATAGTAAATATGCAGTTTGCATTTTCTTATGAGAAAATGATCCAAACCTGAATGTTAAAGTGTAAATAGACTAACCCTCATGAAATAAAGCAATTTTGCCTATAAGGACTCATTTGCACCTAATTGTCATAAAGCTTGTAAAAACTGCTTGTATGCGTTAAAATAATAGTTAATATGCGGTTTGCATTTTCTTATGAGAGAATGATCTCAACCTGAATGTTATAGTTTAAGTAAACTTACCTTTGTAAAATAAAGCAATTTTGCCTATAAGGCTCATTTGCCCCTAATTGTCATAAAGCTTGTAAAAACTGCTTGTATGCGTTAAAATAATAGTTAATATGCGGTTTGCATTTTCTTATGAGAGAATGATCTAAACCTGAATGTTATAGTTTAAGTAAACTTACCTTTGCAAATAAAGCAATTTTGCCTATAAGGACTCATTTGCCCCTAATTGTCATAAAGCATGTAAAAACTGCTTGTATGCGTTAAAATGATAGAAAATATGCAGTTTGCATTTTCTTATGAGAGAATGATCCAAACCTAAATGTTATAGTGTAAATAGACTAGCCCTCATGAAATAAAGCAATTTTGCCTATAAGGACTCATTTGCACCTAATTGTCATAAAGCTTGAAAAAACTGCTTGTATGCGTTAAAATAATAGTTAATATGCAGTTTGCATTTTCTTATGAGAGAATGATCCAAACCTGAATGTTATAGTTTAAGTAAACTTACCTTTGTAAAATAAAGCAATTTTGCCTATAAGGACTCATTTGCACCTAATTGTCGTAAAGCATGTAAAAACTGCTTGTCTGCGTTAAAATAATGGTTAATATGCAGTTTGCATTTTCTTATGAGAGAATGATCCAAACCTGAATGTTATAGTGTAAATAGACTTACCTTCATGAAATAAAGCAATTTTGCCTATAAGGACTTTTTTGCCCAGAATTGTCATAAAGCATGTAAAAACTGCTTGTATGCGTTAAAATAATGGGTAATATGCAGTTTGCATTTTCTTATGAGAGAAAGATCCAAACCTGAATGTTATAGTGTAAATAGACTTACCTTTGTAAAATAAAGCAATTTTGCCTATAAAGACTCATTTGCACGCAATTGTCGTGAAGCATGTAAAAACTGCTTGTCTGCGTGAAAATGATAGTAAATATGCAGTTTGCATTTTCTTATGAGAGAATAATCCAAACCTGAATGTTATAGTGTAAATAGACTTACCCTCATGAAATAAAGCAATTTTGCCTATAAAGACTCATTTGCACTTAATTGTCGTAAAGCATGTAAAAACTGCTTGTATGCGTTAAAATAATGGATAATATGCAGTTTGCATTTTCTTATGAGAGAATGATCCAAACCTGAATGTTATAGTGTAAATAGATTTACCTTTGTAAAATAAAGCAATTTTGTCTATAAGGACTCATTTGCACGCAATAGTCGTGAAGCATGTAAAAACTGCTTTTCTGCGTGAAAATGATAGTAAATATGCAGTTGGCATTTTCTTATGAGAGAATGATCCAAACCTGAATGTTATAGTGTAAATAGACTTACCCTCATAAAATAAAGCAATTTTGCCTATAAAGACTCATTTGCACCTAATTGTCGTAAAGCATGTAAAAACTGCTTGTCAGCGGTAAAATAATAGTAAATATGCAGTTTGCCTTTTCTTATGAGAGAATGATCCAAACCTGAATGTTATAGTGTAAATAGACTTACCCTCATGAAATAAAGCAATTTTGGCTATAAAGACTCATTTGCACCTAATTGTCATAAAGCATGTAAAAACTGCTTGTCAGCGTTAAAATAATGGTTAATATGCAGTTTGCATTTTCTTATGAGAGAATGATCCAAACCTGAATGTTATAGTGTAAATAGACTTACCTTTGTAAAATAAAGCAATTTTGCCTATAAGGACTCATTTGCACGCAATTGTCGTGAAGCATGTAAAAACTGCTTGTCTGCGTTAAAATAATGGTTAATATGCAGGTTGCATTTTCTTATGAGAGAATGATTCAAACCTGAATGTTAAGTGAAAGTAGACTTTCCTATGTGAAATAAAGCAATTCTGCCTATTAGGACTCATTTGCACCTAATTGTCATAAAGCATGTAAATACTGCTTGTCTGCGTGAAAATAATAGGAAATGATCAGTTTGCATTATCTTTTGAGAAAATGATCCAAACCTGAATGTTATAATATAAATAGACTTACCTTTGTAAAATAAAGCAATTTTGCCTATAAGGACTCATTTGCACGCAATTGTCGTGAAGCATGTAAAAACTGCTTGTCTGCGTTAAAATAATGGTTAATATGCAGGTTGCATTTTCTTATGAGAGAATGATCCAAACCTGAATGTTATAGTGTAAATAGACTTACCTTCATAAATTAAACCAATTTTGCCTATAAGGACTCATTTGCCTCTAATTGTCATTAAGCATGTAAAAATTGCTTGTATGCGTTAAAATAATGGCTAATATGCAGATTGCATTTTCTTATGAGAGAATGATCCAAACCTGAATGTTATAGTGTAAATAGACTAACCTTTGTAAAATAAAGCAATTTTGCCTATAAGGACTCATTTGCACGCAATTGTCGTGAAGCATGTAAAAACTGCTTGTCTGCGTTAAAATAATGGTTAATATGCAGTTTGCATTTTCTTATGAGAGAATGATCCAAACCTGAATGTTATAGTGAAAGTAGACTTACCTTTGTGAAATAAAACAATTTTGCTTTTAAGGACTTATTTGCACCTAATTGTCGTAAACCATGTAAAAACTGCTTGTCTGCGTGAAAATGATAGTAAATATGCAGTTTGCATTTTCTTATGAGAGAATGATCCAAACCTGAATATTATAGTGTAAATAGACTTACCCTCATGAAATAAATCAATTTTGCCTATAAAGACTCATTTGCACCTAATTGTCATTAAGCATGTAAAAACTGCTTGTCTGCGTTTAAATAGTGGTTAATATGCAGTTTGCATTTTCTTATGAGAGAATGATTCAAACCTGAATGTTATAGTGTAAATAGACTTACCTTCTGGAAATAAAGCAATTTTGCCTATAAGGACTCATTTGCCCCTAAGTGTCATAAAGCATGTAAAAACTGCTTGTATGCGTTAAAATAATGGTTAATATGCAGTTTGCATTTTCTTATGAGAGAAAGATCCAAACCTAAATGTTATAGTGTAAATAGACTAACCCTCATGAAATAAAGCAATTTTGCCTATAAGGACTCATTTGCACCTAATTGTCATAAAGCTTGTAAAAACTGCTTGTATGCGTTAAAATAATAGTTAATATGCTGTTTGCATTTTCTTATGAGAGAATAATCCAAACCAGAATGTTATAGTTTAAGTAAACTTACCTTTGTAAAATAAAGCAATTTTGCCTATAAGGACTCATTAGCACCTAAATGTCGTAAAGCATGTAAAAACTGCTTGTCTGCTTTAAAATAATGGTTAATATGCAGTTTGCATTTTCTTATGAGAGAATAATCCAAACCTGAATGTTATAGTGTAAATAGACTTACCTTTCATGAAATAAAGCAATTTTGCCTATAAGGACTCATTTGCCCCTAATTGTCATTAAGCATGTAAAAACTGCTTGTATGCGTTAAAATAATGGTTAATATGCAGATTGCATTTTCTTATGAGAGAATGGTCCAAACCTGAATGTTGTGAATGTAGACTTACCTTTGTAAAATAAGGCAAATTTGCCTATAAGGACTCATACCACGCAATTGTCGTGAAGCATGTAAAAACTGCTTGTCAGCGTGAAAATGATAGTAAATATGCAGTTTGCATTTTCTTATGAGAGAATAATCCAAACCTGAATGTTATAGTGTAAATAGACTTACCCTCATGAAATAAAGCAATTTTGCCTATAAAGTCTCATTTGCACCTAATTGTCGTAAAGCATGTAAAAACTGCTTGTCTGCGTTTAAATAATGGTTAATATGCAGTTTGCATTTTCTTATGACAGAATGATCCAAACCTGAATGTTATAGTGTAAATAGACTTACCTTTCATAAAATAAAGCAACTTTGCCTATAAGAACTCATATGCCCCTAATTGTCATTAAGCATGTAAAAACTGCTTGTATGCGTTAAAATAATGGTTAATATGCAGATTGCATTTTCTTATGAGAGAATGATCCAAACCTGAATGTTATAGTGTAAATAGACTTACCTTTGTAAAATAAAGCAATTTTGCCTATAAGGACTCATTTGCACGCAATTGTCGTGAAGCATGTAAAAACTGCTTGTCTGCGTTAAAATAATGGTTAATATGCAGTTTGCATTTTCTTATGAGAGAATGATCCAAACCTGAATGTTATAGTGTAAGTAAACTAACCTTTGTGAAATAAAGCAATTTTGCCTATAAGGACTCATTTGCACCTAATTGTCGTAAAGCATGTAAAAACTGCTTGTCAGCTTTAAAATAATGGTTAATATGCAGTTTGCATTTTCTTATGAGAGAATAATCCAAACCTGAATGTTATAGTGTAAATAGACTAACCTTTATGAAATAAAGCAATTTTGCCTATAAGGACCCATTTGCCCCTAATTGTCGTAAAGCATGTAAAAACTGCTTGTATGCGTTAAAATAATGGTTAATATGCAGATTGCATTTTCTTATGAGAGAATGATCCAAACCTGAATGTTATAGTGTAAATAGACTTACCTTTGTAAAATAAAGCAAATTTGCCTATAAGGACTCATACCACGCAATTGTCGTGAAGCATGTAAAAACTGCTTGTCTGTGTGAAAATGATAGTAAATATGCAGTTTGCATTTTCTTATGAGAGAATAATCCAAACCTGAATGTTATAGTGTAAATAGACTTACCCTCATGAAATAAAGCAATTTTGCCTATAAAGTCTCATTTGCACCTAATTGTTGTAAAGCATGTAAAAACTGCTTGTCAGCGGTAAAATAATAGTAAATATGCAGTTTGCCTTTTCTTATGAGAGAATGATCCAAACCTGAATGTTATAGTGTAAATAGACTTACCTTTATGAAATAAAGCAATTTTGCCTATAAGGACTCATTGGCACCTAATTGTCATAAAGCATGTAAAAACTGCTTGTATGCGTTAAAATAATGGTTAATATGCAGTTTGCATTTCTTATGAGAGAATGATCCAAACCTGAATGTTATAGTGTAAATAGACTTACCTTTGTAAAAAAAAGCAATTTTGCCTATAAGGACTCATTTGCACGCAATTGTCGTGAAGCATGTAAAAACTGCTTGTATGCGTTAAATAAATGGTTAATATGCAGATTGCATTTCCTTATGAGAGAATGATCCAAACCTGAATGTTATAGTGTAAATAGACTTACCTTTGTAAAATAAAGCAATTTTGCCTATAAGGACTCATTTGCACGCAATTGTCGTGAAGCATGTAAAAACTGCTTGTCTGCGTTAAAATAATGGTTAATATGCAGTTTGCATTTTCTTATGAGAGAATGATCCAAACCTGAATGATATAGTGTAAATAGACTTACCTTCATGAAATAAAGCAATTTTGCCTATAAGGACTCATATGCCTCTAATTGTCATTAAGCATGTAAAAACTGCTTGTATGCGTTAAAATAATGGTTAATATGCAGATTGCATTTTCTTATGAGAGAATGATCCAAACCTGAATGTTATAGAGTAAATAGATTTACCTTTGTAAAATAAAGCAATTTTGCTTATAAGGACTCATTTGCACGCAATTGTCGTGAAGCATGTAAAAACTGCTTGTCTGCGTTAAAATAATGGTTAATATGCAGTTTGCATTTTCTTATGAGAGAATGATCCAAACCTGAATGTTATAGTGAAAGTAGACTTACCTTTGTGAAATAAAACAATTTTGCTTTTAAGGACTTATTTGCACCTAATTGTCGTAAACCATGTAAAAACTGCTTGTCTGCGTGAAAATGATAGTCAATATTCAGTTTGCATTTTCTTATGAGAGAATGATCCAAACCTGAATGTTATAGTGTAAATAGACTTACCTTTGTAAAATAAAGCAATTTTGCCTATAAAGACTCATTTGCACGCAATTGTCGTGAAGCATGTAAAAACTGCTTGTCTGCGTCAAAATGATAGTAAATATGCAGTTTGCATTTTCTTATGAGAGAATGATCCAAACCTGAATGTTATAGTGTAAATAGACTTTCCCTCATGAAATAAAGCAATTTTGCCTATAAAGACTCATTTGCACCTAATTGTCGTAAAGCATGAAAAAACTGCTTGTCTGCGTTTAAATAATGGTTAATATGCAGTTTGCATTTTCTTATGAGAGCATGATCCAAACCGGAATGTTATAGTGTAAATATACTAACCTTCATGAAATAAAGCACTTTTGCCTATAAGGACTCATTTGCCTCTAATTGTCATAAAGCATGTAAAAACTGCTTGTATGCGTTAAAATAATGGTTAATATGCAGTTCGCATTTTCTTATGAGAGAATGATCCAAACCTGAATGTTATAGTGTAAATAGACTTACCCTCATGAAATAAAGCATTTTTGCCTATAAAGACTCATTTGCACCTAATTGTCATAAAGCATGTAAAAACTGCTTGTATGCGTTAAAATGATAGTAAATATGCAGTTTGCATTTTCTTATGAGAAAATGATCCAAACCTGAATGTTAAAGTGTAAATAGACTTACCCTCATGAAATAAAGCAATTTTGCCTATAAGGACTCATTTGCACCTAATTGTCATAAAGCTTGTAAAAACTGCTTGTATGCGTTAAAATAATAGTTAATATGCGGTTTGCATTTTCTTATGAGAGAATGATCTAAACCTGAATGTTATAGTTTAAGTAAACTTACCTTTGTAAAATAAAGCAATTTTGCCTATAAGGCTCATTTGCCCCTAATTGTCATAAAGCTTGTAAAAACTGCTTGTATGCGTTAAAATAATAGTTAATATGCGGTTTGCATTTTCTTATGAGAGAATGATCTAAACCTGAATGTTATAGTTTAAGTAAACTTACCTTTGTAAAATAAAGCAATTTTGCCTATAAGGACTCATTTGCCCCTAATTGTCATAAAGCATGTAAAAACTGCTTGTATGCGTTAAAATGATAGAAAATATGCAGTTTGCATTTTCTTATGAGAGAATGATCCAAACCTAAATGTTATAGTGTAAATAGACTAGCCCTCATGAAATAAAGCAATTTTGCCTATAAGGACTCATTTGCACCTAATTGTCATAAAGCATGTAAAAACTGCTTGTATGCGTTAGAATGATAGTAAATATGCAGTTTGCATTTTCTTATGAGAAAATGATCCAAACCTGAATGTTAAAGTGTAAATAGACTAACCCTCATGAAATAAAGCAATTTTGCCTATAAGGACTCATTTGCACCTAATTGTCATAAAGCTTGTAAAAACTGCTTGTATGCGTTAAAATAATAGTTAATATGCGGTTTGCATTTTCTTATGAGAGAATGATCTCAACCTGAATGTTATAGTTTAAGTAAACTTACCTTTGTAAAATAAAGCAATTTTGCCTATAAGGCTCATTTGCCCCTAATTGTCATAAAGCTTGTAAAAACTGCTTGTATGCGTTAAAATAATAGTTAATATGCGGTTTGCATTTTCTTATGAGAGAATGATCTAAACCTGAATGTTATAGTTTAAGTAAACTTACCTTTGCAAATAAAGCAATTTTGCCTATAAGGACTCATTTGCCCCTAATTGTCATAAAGCATGTAAAAACTGCTTGTATGCGTTAAAATGATAGAAAATATGCAGTTTGCATTTTCTTATGAGAGAATGATCCAAACCTAAATGTTATAGTGTAAATAGACTAGCCCTCATGAAATAAAGCAATTTTGCCTATAAGGACTCATTTGCACCTAATTGTCATAAAGCTTGAAAAAACTGCTTGTATGCGTTAAAATAATAGTTAATATGCAGTTTGCATTTTCTTATGAGAGAATGATCCAAACCTGAATGTTATAGTTTAAGTAAACTTACCTTTGTAAAATAAAGCAATTTTGCCTATAAGGACTCATTTGCACCTAATTGTCGTAAAGCATGTAAAAACTGCTTGTCTGCGTTAAAATAATGGTTAATATGCAGTTTGCATTTTCTTATGAGAGAATGATCCAAACCTGAATGTTATAGTGTAAATAGACTTACCTTCATGAAATAAAGCAATTTTGCCTATAAGGACTTTTTTGCCCAGAATTGTCATAAAGCATGTAAAAACTGCTTGTATGCGTTAAAATAATGGGTAATATGCAGTTTGCATTTTCTTATGAGAGAAAGATCCAAACCTGAATGTTATAGTGTAAATAGACTTACCTTTGTAAAATAAAGCAATTTTGCCTATAAAGACTCATTTGCACGCAATTGTCGTGAAGCATGTAAAAACTGCTTGTCTGCGTGAAAATGATAGTAAATATGCAGTTTGCATTTTCTTATGAGAGAATAATCCAAACCTGAATGTTATAGTGTAAATAGACTTACCCTCATGAAATAAAGCAATTTTGCCTATAAAGACTCATTTGCACTTAATTGTCGTAAAGCATGTAAAAACTGCTTGTATGCGTTAAAATAATGGATAATATGCAGTTTGCATTTTCTTATGAGAGAATGATCCAAACCTGAATGTTATAGTGTAAATAGATTTACCTTTGTAAAATAAAGCAATTTTGTCTATAAGGACTCATTTGCACGCAATAGTCGTGAAGCATGTAAAAACTGCTTTTCTGCGTGAAAATGATAGTAAATATGCAGTTGGCATTTTCTTATGAGAGAATGATCCAAACCTGAATGTTATAGTGTAAATAGACTTACCCTCATAAAATAAAGCAATTTTGCCTATAAAGACTCATTTGCACCTAATTGTCGTAAAGCATGTAAAAACTGCTTGTCAGCGGTAAAATAATAGTAAATATGCAGTTTGCCTTTTCTTATGAGAGAATGATCCAAACCTGAATGTTATAGTGTAAATAGACTTACCTTTATGAAATAAAGCAATTTTGCCTATAAGGGCTCATTTGCCCCTAATTGTCATAAAGCATGTAAAAACTGCTTGTATGCGTTAAAATAATGGTTAATATGCAGTTTGCATTTTCTTATGAGAGAATGATCCAAACCTGAATGTATAGTGTAAATAGACTTACCTTCATGAAATAAAGCAATTTTGCCTATAAGGACTCATTTGCCCTTTAATTGTCATAAAGCATGTAAAAACTGCTTGTCTGCGTCAAAATGATAGTAAATATGCAGTTTGCATTTTCTTATGAGAGAATGATCCAAACCTGAATGTTATAGTGTAAATAGACTTTCCCTCATGAAATAAAGCAATTTTGCCTATAAAGACTCATTTGCACCTAATTGTCGTAAAGCATGAAAAAACTGCTTGTCTGCGTTTAAATAATGGTTAATATGCAGTTTGCATTTTCTTATGAGAGCATGATCCAAACCTGAATGTTATAGTGTAAATATACTAACCTTCATGAAATAAAGCAATTTTGCCTATAAGGACTCATTTACCCCTAATTGTCATAAAGCATGTAAAAACTGCTTGTATGCGTTAAAATAATGGTTAATATGCAGTTCGCATTTTCTTATGAGAGAATGATCCAAACCTGAATGTTATAGTGTAAATAGACTTACCCTCATGAAATAAAGCATTTTTGCCTATAAAGACTCATTTGCACCTAATTGTCATAAAGCATGTAAAAACTGCTTGTATGCGTTAAAATGATAGTAAATATGCAGTTTGCATTTTCTTATGAGAAAATGATCCAAACCTGAATGTTAAAGTGTAAATAGACTTACCCTCATGAAATAAAGCAATTTTGCCTATAAGGACTCATTTGCACCTAATTGTCATAAAGCTTGTAAAAACTGCTTGTATGCGTTAAAATAATAGTTAATATGCGGTTTGCATTTTCTTATGAGAGAATGATCTAAACCTGAATGTTATAGTTTAAGTAAACTTACCTTTGTAAAATAAAGCAATTTTGCCTATAAGGACTCATTTGCCCCTAATTGTCATAAAGCATGTAAAAACTGCTTGTATGCGTTAAAATGATAGAAAATATGCAGTTTGCATTTTCTTATGAGAGAATGATCCAAACCTAAATGGTATAGTGTAAATAGACTAGCCCTCATGAAATAAAGCAATTTTGCCTATAAGGACTCATTTGCACCTAATTGTCATAAAGCAAGTAAAAACTGCTTGTATGCGTTAGAATGATAGTAAATATGCAGTTTGCATTTTCTTATGAGAAAATGATCCAAACCTGAATGTTAAAGTGTAAATAGACTTACCCTCATGAAATAAAGCAATTTTGCCTATAAGGACTCATTTGCACCTAATTGTCATAAAGCTTGTAAAAACTGCTTGTATGCGTTAAAATAATAGTTAATATGCGGTTTGCATTTTCTTATGAGAGAATGATCTAAACCTGAATGTTATAGTTTAAGTAAACTTACCTTTGTAAAATAAAGCAATTTTGCCTATAAGGCTCATTTGCCCCTAATTGTCATAAAGCTTGTAAAAACTGCATGTATGCGTTAAAATAATAGTTAATATGCGGTTTGCATTTTCTTATGAGAGAATGATCTAAACCTGAATGTTATAGTTTAAGTAAACTTACCTTTGCAAATAAAGCAATTTTGCCTATAAGGACTCATTTGCCCCTAATTGTCATAAAGCATGTAAAAACTGCTTGTATGCGTTAAAATGATAGAAAATATGCAGTTTGCATTTTCTTATGAGAGAATGATCCAAACCTAAATGTTATAGTGTAAATAGACTAGCCCTCATGAAATAAAGCAATTTTGCCTATAAGGACTCATTTGCACCTAATTGTCATAAAGCTTGAAAAAACTGTTTGTATGCGTTAAAATAATAGTTAATATGCAGTCTGCATTTTCTTATGAGAGAATGATCCAAACCTGAATGTTATAGTTTAAGTAAACTTACCTTTGTAAAATAAAGCAATTTTGCCTATAAGGACTCATTTGCACCTAATTGTCGTAAAGCATGTAAAAACTGCTTGTCTGCGTTAAAATAATGGTTAATATGCAGTTTGCATTTTCTTATGAGAGAATGATCCAAACCTGAATGTTATAGTGTAAATAGACTTACCTTCATGAAATAAAGCAATTTTGCCTATAAGGACTTTTTTGCCCAGAATTGTCATAAAGCATGTAAAAACTGCTTGTATGCGTTAAAATAATAGTTAATATGCGGTTTGCATTTTCTTATGAGAGAATGATCCAAACCTGAATGTTATAGTGTAAATAGACTTACCTTTGTAAAATAAAGCAATTTTGCCTATAAAGACTCATTTGCACGCAATTGTCGTGAAGCATGTAAAAACTGCTTGTCTGCGTGAAAATGATAGTAAATATGCAGTTTGCATTTTCTTATGAGAGAATAATCCAAACCTGAATGTTATAGTGTAAATAGACTTACCCTCATGAAATAAAGCAATTTTGCCTATAAAGACTCATTTGCACTTAATTGTCGTAAAGCATGTAAAAACTGCTTGTATGCGTTAAAATAATGGATAATATGCAGTTTGCATTTTCTTATGAGAGAATGATCCAAACCTGAATGTTATAGTGTAAATAGACTTACCCTCATAAAATAAAGCAATTTTGCCTATAAAGACTCATTTGCACCTAATTGTCGTAAAGCATGTAAAAACTGCTTGTCTGCGTTTAAATAATGGTTAATATGCAGTTTGCATTTTCTTATGACAGAATGATCCAAACCTAAATGTTATAGTGTAAATAGACTTACCTTTCATGAAATAAAGCAATTTTGCCTATAAGGACTCATTTGCCCATAATTGTCATTAAGCATGTAAAAACTGCTTGTATGCGTTAAAATAATGGTTAATATGCAGATTGCATTTTCTTATGAGAGAATGATCCAAACCTGAACGTTATAGTGTAAATAGACTTACCTTTGTAAAATAAAGCAATTTTGCCTATAAGGACTCATTTGAACGCAATTGTCGTGAAGCATGTAAAAACTGCTTGTCTGCGTTAAAATAATGGTTAATATGCAGTTTGCATTTTCTTATGAGAGAATGATCCAAACCTGAATGTTATAGTGTAAATAGACTTACCTTTGTAAAATAAAGCAATTTTGCCTATAAGGACTCATAGCACGCAATTGTCGTGAAGCATGTAAAAACTGCTTGTCTGCGTGAAAATGATAGTAAATATGCAGTTTGCATTTTCTTATAAGAGAATAATCCAAACCTGAATGTTATAGTGTAAATAGACTTACCCTCATGAAATAAAGCAATTTTGCCTATAAGGACTCATTTGAACGCAATTGTCGTGAAGCATGTAAAAACTTCTTGTATGCGTTAAAATGATAGAAAATATGCAGTTTGCATTTTCTTATGAGAGAATGATCCAAACCTAAATGTATAGTGTAAATAGACTAACCCTCATGAAATAAAGCAATTTTGCCTATAAGGACTCATTTGCACCTAATTGTCATAAAGCTTGTAAAAACTGCCTGTATGCGTTAAAATAATAGTTAATATGCAGTTTGCATTTTCTTATGAGAGAATGATCCAAACCTGAATGTTATAGTTTAAGTAAACTTACCTTTGTAAAATAAAGAAATTTTGCCTATAAGGACTCATTAGCACCTAAATGTCGTAAAGCATGTAAAAACTGCTTGTCTGCGTTAAAATAATGGTTAATATGCAGTTTGCATTTTCTTATGAGAGAATGATCCAAACCTGAATGTTATAGTGTAAATAGACTTACCTTCATGAAATAAAGCAATTTTGCCTATAAGGACTTTTTTGCCCCTAATTGTCATAAAGCATGTAAAAACTGCTTGTATGCGTTAAAATAATGGTTAATATGCAGTTTGCATTTTCTTATGAGAGAATGATCCAAACCTGAATGTTATAGTGTAAATAGACTTACCTTTGTAAAATAAAGCAATTTTGCCTATAAGGACTCATAGCACGCAATTGTCGTGAAGCATGTAAAAACTGCTTGTCTGCGTGAAAATGATAGTAAATATGCAGTTTGCATTTTCTTATAAGAGAATAATCCAAACCTGAATGTTATAGTGTAAATAGACTTACCCTCATGAAATAAAGCAATTTTGCCTATAAAGTCTCATTTGCACCTAATTGTCGTAAAGCATGTAAAAACTGCTTGTCTGCGTTTAAATAATGGTTAATATGCAGTTTGCATTTTCTTATGAGAGAATAATCCAAACCTGAATGTTATAGTGTAAATAGACTTACCTTTGTAAAATAAAGCAATTTTGCCTATAAAGACTCATTTGCACCTAATTGTCGTAAAGCATGTAAAAACTGCTTGTCTGCGTTTAAATAATGGTTAATATGCAGTTTGCATTTTCTTATGACAGAATGATCCAAACCTAAATGTTATAGTGTAAATAGACTTACCTTTCATGAAATAAAGCAATTTTGCCTATAAGGACTCATTTGCCCATAATTGTCATTAAGCATGTAAAAACTGCTTGTATGCGTTAAAATAATGGTTAATATGCAGATTGCATTTTCTTATGAGAGAATGATCCAAACCTGAACGTTATAGTGTAAATAGACTTACCTTTGTAAAATAAAGCAATTTTGCCTATAAGGACTCATTTGAACGCAATTGTCGTGAAGCATGTAAAAACTGCTTGTCTGCGTTAAAATAATGGTTAATATGCAGTTTGCATTTTCTTATGAGAGAATGATCCAAACCTGAATGTTATAGTGTAACTAAACTTACCTTTGTGAAATAAAGCAATTTTGCCTATAAGGACTCATTTGCCTCGAATTGTCGTAAAGCATGTAAAAACTGCTTGTCTGCTTTAAAATAATGGTTAATATGCAGTTTGCATTTTCTTATGAGAGAATAATCCAAACCTGAATGTTATAGTGTAAATAGACTAACCTTTATGAAATAAAGCAATTTTGCCTATAAGGACCCATTTGCCCCTAATTGTCATAAAGCATGTAAAAACTTCTTGTATGCGTTAAAATGATAGAAAATATGCAGTTTGCATTTTCTTATGAGAGAATGATCCAAACCTAAATGTATAGTGTAAATAGACTAACCCTCATGAAATAAAGCAATTTTGCCTATAAGGACTCATTTGCACCTAATTGTCATAAAGCTTGTAAAAACTGCCTGTATGCGTTAAAATAATAGTTAATATGCAGTTTGCATTTTCTTATGAGAGAATGATCCAAACCTGAATGTTATAGTTTAAGTAAACTTACCTTTGTAAAATAAAGCAATTTTGCCTATAAGGACTCATTAGCACCTAAATGTCGTAAAGCATGTAAAAACTGCTTGTCTGCGTTAAAATAATGGTTAATATGCAGTTTGCATTTTCTTATGAGAGAATGATCCAAACCTGAATGTTATAGTGTAAATAGACTTACCTTCATGAAATAAAGCAATTTTGCCTATAAGGACTTTTTTGCCCCTAATTGTCATAAAGCATGTAAAAACTGCTTGTATGCGTTAAAATAATGGTTAATATGCAGTTTGCATTTTCTTATGAGAGAATGATCCAAACCTGAATGTTATAGTGTAAATAGACTTACCTTTGTAAAATAAAGCAATTTTGCCTATAAGGACTCATAGCACGCAATTGTCGTGAAGCATGTAAAAACTGCTTGTCTGCGTGAAAATGATAGTAAATATGCAGTTTGCATTTTCTTATAAGAGAATAATCCAAACCTGAATGTTATAGTGTAAATAGACTTACCCTCATGAAATAAAGCAATTTTGCCTATAAAGTCTCATTTGCACCTAATTGTCGTAAAGCATGTAAAAACTGCTTGTCTGCGTTTAAATAATGGTTAATATGCAGTTTGCATTTTCTTATGACAGAATGATCCAAACCTGAATGTTATAGTGTAAATAGACTTACCTTTCATGAAATAAAGCAATTTTGCCTATAAGGACTCATTTGCCCCTAATTGTCATTAAGCATGTAAAAACTGCTTGTATGCGTTAAAATAATGGTTAATATGCAGATTGCATTTTCTTATAAGAGAATGATCCAAACCTGAATGTTATAGTGAAAATAGACTTACCTTTGTAAAATAAAGCAATTTTGCCTATAAGGACTCATTTGCACCTAATTGTCATAAAGCTTGAAAAAACTGCTTGTATGCGTTAAAATAATAGTTAATATGCAGTTTGCATTTTCTTATGAGAGAATGATCCAAACCTGAATGTTATAGTGTAAATAGACTTACCCTCATGAAATAAAGCAATTTTGCCTATAAAGACTCATTTGCACTTAATTGTCGTAAAGCATGTAAAAACTGCTTGTCTGCGTTTAAATAATGGTTAATATTCAGTTTGCATTTTCTTATGAGAGAATGATCCAAACCTGAATGTATAGTGTAAATAGACTTACCCTTATGAAATAAAGCAATTTTGCCTATAAGAACTCATTTGCACCTAATTGTCATAAAGCATGTAAAAACTGCTTGTATGCGTTAAAATAATGGTTAATATGCAGTTTGCATTTTCTTATGAGAGAATGATCCAAACCTGAATGTTATAGTGTAAATAGATTTACCTTTGTAAAATAAAGCAATTTTGTTTATAAGGACTCATTTGCACCTAATTGTCATAAGCTTGTAAAAACTGCATGTATGCGTTAAAATAATGGTTAATATGCAGTTTGCATTTCTTATGAGAGAATGATCCAAACCTGAATGTTATAGTGTAAATAGACTTACCTTTGTAAAAAAAAGCAATTTTGCCTATAAGGACTCATTTGCACGCAATTGTCGTGAAGCATGTAAAAACTGCTTGTATGCGTGAAAATGATATTAAATATGCAGTTTGCATTTTCTTATGAGAGAATGATCCAAACCTGAATGTTATAGTGTAAATAGACTTACCCTCATGAAATAAAGCAATTTTGCCTATAGGCACTCATTTGCATCTAATTGTCGTAAAGCATGTAAAAACTGCTTGTCTGCGTTAAAATAATGGTTAATATTCATTTTGCATTTTCTTATGAGAGTATGATCTAAACCTGAATGTTATAGTGAAAATAGACTTACCTTTGTAAAATAACGCAATTTTGCCTATAAGGACTCATTTGCACGCAATTGTCGTGAAGCATGTAAAAACTGCTTGTCTGCGTAAAAATGATAGTAAATATGCAGTTTGCATTTTCTTATGAGAGAATGATCCAAACCTGAATGTTATAGTGTAAATAGACTTACCTTCATGAAATAAAGCAATTTTGCCTATAAAGACTCATTTGCACTTAATTGTCGTAAAGCATGTAAAAACTGCTTGTCTGCGTTTAAATAATTGTTAATATTCATTTTGCATTTTCTTATGAGAGTATGATCCAAACCTGAATGTTATAGTGAAAATAGACTTACCTTTGTAAAATAACGCAATTTTGCCTATAAGGACTCATTTGCACGCAATTGTCGTGAAGCATGTAAAAACTGCTTGTCTGCGTTAAAATAATGGTTAATATGCAGTTTGCATTTTCTTATGAGAGAATGATCCAAACCTGAATGTTATATTGTAAGTGAACTTACCTTTGTGAAATAAAGCAATTTTGCCTATAAGGACTCATTTGCACCTAATTGTCGTAAAGCATGTAAAAACTGCTTGTCTGCGTTAAAATAATGGTTAATATGCAGTTTGCATTTTCTTATGAGAGAAAAATCCAAACCTGAATGTCATAGTGTAAATAGACTAACCTTCACGAAATAAAGCAATTTTGCCTATAAGGACCCATTTGACCCTAATTGTCATAAAGCATGTAAAAACTGCTTGTATGCGTTAAAATGATAGTAAATATGCAGTTTGCATTTTCTTATGAGAGAATGATCCAAACCTAAATGTTATAGTGTAAATAGACTAACCCTCATGAAATAAAGCAATTTGGCTATAAGGACTCATTTGCACCTAATTGTCATAAAGCTTGTAAAAACTGCTTGTATGCGTTAAAATAATAGTTAATATGCAGTTTGCATTTTCTTATGAGAGAATGATCCAAACCTGAATGTTATAGTTTAAGTAAACTTACCTTTGTAAAATAAAGCAATTTTGCCTATAAGGACTCATTTGCACCTAAATGTCGTAAAGCATGTAAAAACTGCTTGTATGCGTTAAAATGATAGAAAATATGCAGTTTGCATTTTCTTATGAGAGAAAGATCCAAACCTAAATGTTATAGTGTAAATAGACTAGCCCTCATGAAATAAAGCAATTTTGCCTATAAGGACTCATTTGCACCTAATTGTCATAAAGCTTGAAAAAACTGCTTGTATGCGTTAAAATAATAGTTAATATGCAGTTTGCATTTTCTTATGAGAGAATGATCCAAACCTGAATGTTATAGTGTAAATAGACTTACCCTCATGAAATAAAGCAATTTTGCCTATAAAGACTCATTTGCACTTAATTGTCGTAAAGCATGTAAAAACTGCTTGTCTGCGTTTAAATAATGGTTAATATTCAGTTTGCATTTTCTTATGAGAGAATGATCCAAACCTGAATGTATAGTGTAAATAGACTTACCCTTATGAAATAAAGCAATTTTGCCTATAAGAACTCATTTGCACCTAATTGTCATAAAGCATGTAAAAACTGCTTGTATGCGTTAAAATAATGGTTAATATGCAGTTTGCATTTTCTTATGAGAGAATGATCCAAACCTGAATGTTATAGTGTAAATAGATTTACCTTTGTAAAATAAAGCAATTTTGTTTATAAGGACTCATTTGCACCTAATTGTCATAAGCTTGTAAAAACTGCATGTATGCGTTAAAATAATGGTTATAATGCAGTTTGCATTTCTTATGAGAGAATGATCCAAACCTGAATGTTATAGTGTAAATAGACTTACCTTTGTAAAAAAAAGCAATTTTGCCTATAAGGACTCATTTGCACGCAATTGTCGTGAAGCATGTAAAAACTGCTTGTATGCGTGAAAATGATATTAAATATGCAGTTTGCATTTTCTTATGAGAGAATGATCCAAACCTGAATGTTATAGTGTAAATAGACTTACCCTCATGAAATAAAGCAATTTTGCCTATAGGCACTCATTTGCATCTAATTGTCGTAAAGCATGTAAAAACTGCTTGTCTGCGTTAAAATAATGGTTAATATTCATTTTGCATTTTCTTATGAGAGTATGATCTAAACCTGAATGTTATAGTGAAAATAGACTTACCTTTGTAAAATAACGCAATTTTGCCTATAAGGACTCATTTGCACGCAATTGTCGTGAAGCATGTAAAAACTGCTTGTCTGCGTAAAAATGATAGTAAATATGCAGTTTGCATTTTCTTATGAGAGAATGATCCAAACCTGAATGTTATAGTGTAAATAGACTTACCTTCATGAAATAAAGCAATTTTGCCTATAAAGACTCATTTGCACTTAATTGTCGTAAAGCATGTAAAAACTGCTTGTCTGCGTTTAAATAATTGTTAATATTCATTTTGCATTTTCTTATGAGAGTATGATCCAAACCTGAATGTTATAGTGAAAATAGACTTACCTTTGTAAAATAACGCAATTTTGCCTATAAGGACTCATTTGCACGCAATTGTCGTGAAGCATGTAAAAACTGCTTGTCTGCGTTAAAATAATGGTTAATATGCAGTTTGCATTTTCTTATGAGAGAATGATCCAAACCTGAATGTTATATTGTAAGTGAACTTACCTTTGTGAAATAAAGCAATTTTGCCTATAAGGACTCATTTGCACCTAATTGTCGTAAAGCATGTAAAAACTGCTTGTCTGCGTTAAAATAATGGTTAATATGCAGTTTGCATTTTCTTATGAGAGAAAAATCCAAACCTGAATGTCATAGTGTAAATAGACTAACCTTCACGAAATAAAGCAATTTTGCCTATAAGGACCCATTTGACCCTAATTGTCATAAAGCATGTAAAAACTGCTTGTATGCGTTAAAATGATAGTAAATATGCAGTTTGCATTTTCTTATGAGAGAATGATCCAAACCTAAATGTTATAGTGTAAATAGACTAACCCTCATGAAATAAAGCAATTTGGCTATAAGGACTCATTTGCACCTAATTGTCATAAAGCTTGTAAAAACTGCTTGTATGCGTTAAAATAATAGTTAATATGCAGTTTGCATTTTCTTATGAGAGAATGATCCAAACCTGAATGTTATAGTTTAAGTAAACTTACCTTTGTAAAATAAAGCAATTTTGCCTATAAGGACTCATTTGCACCTAAATGTCGTAAAGCATGTAAAAACTGCTTGTATGCGTTAAAATGATAGAAAATATGCAGTTTGCATTTTCTTATGAGAGAAAGATCCAAACCTAAATGTTATAGTGTAAATAGACTAGCCCTCATGAAATAAAGCAATTTTGCCTATAAGGACTCATTTGCACCTAATTGTCATAAAGCTTGAAAAAACTGCTTGTATGCGTTAAAATAATAGTTAATATGCAGTTTGCATTTTCTTATGAGAGAATGATCCAAACCTGAATGTTATAGTGTAAATAGACTTACCCTCATGAAATAAAGCAATTTTGCCTATAAAGACTCATTTGCACTTAATTGTCGTAAAGCATGTAAAAACTGCTTGTCTGCGTTTAAATAATGGTTAATATTCAGTTTGCATTTTCTTATGAGAGAATGATCCAAACCTGAATGTATAGTGTAAATAGACTTACCCTTATGAAATAAAGCAATTTTGCCTATAAGAACTCATTTGCACCTAATTGTCATAAAGCATGTAAAAACTGCTTGTATGCGTTAAAATAATGGTTAATATGCAGTTTGCATTTTCTTATGAGAGAATGATCCAAACCTGAATGTTATAGTGTAAATAGATTTACCTTTGTAAAATAAAGCAATTTTGTTTATAAGGACTCATTTGCACGCAATAGTCGTAAAGCATGTAAAAACTGCTTGTCTGCGTTTAAATGATGGTTAATATGCAGTTTGCATTTTCTTATGAGAGAATGATCCAAACCTGAATGTTATGTTGTAAATAGACTTACCCTTATGAAATAAAGCAATTTTGCCTATAAGGACTCATTTGCACCTAATTGTCATAAAGCATGTAAAAACTGCTTGTATGCGTTAAAATAATGGTTAGTATGCAGTTTGCATTTCTTATGAGAGAATGATCCAAACCTGAATGTTATAGTGTAAATAGACTTACCTTTGTAAAAAAAAGCAATTTTGCCTATAAGGACTCATTTGCACGCAATTGTCGTGAAGCATGTAAAAACTGCTTGTATGCGTTAAATAAATGGTTAATATGCAGATTGCATTTTCTTATGAGAGAATGATCCAAACCTGAATGTTATAGTGTAAATAGACTTACCTTTGTAAAATAAAGCAATTTTGCCTATAAGGACTCATTTGCACGCAATTGTCGTGAAGCATGTAAAAACTGCTTGTCTGCGTTAAAATAATGGTTAATATGCAGTTTGCATTTTCTTATGAGAGAATGATCCAAACCTGAATGTTATAGTGTAAATAGACTTACCTTCATGAAATAAAGCAATTTTGCCTATAAGGACTCATTTGCCCCTAATTGTAATAAAGCATGTAAAAACTGCTTGTATGCGTTAAAATGATGGTTAATATGCAGTTTTCATTTTCTTATGAGAGAATGATCTAAACCTGAATGTTATAGTGTAAATAGACTTACCTTTGTAAAATAAAGCAATTTTGCTTATAAGGACTCATTTGCACGCAATTGTCGTGAAGCATGTAAAAACTGCTTGTCTGCGTTAAAATAATGGTTAATATGCAGTTTGCATTTTCTTATGAGAGAATGATCCAAACCTGAATGTTATAGTGAATGTAGACTTACCTTTGTGAAATAAAACAATTTTGCCTTTAAGGACTTATTTCCACCTAATTGTCGTAAAACATGTAAAAACTGCTTGTATGCGTTAAAATAATGGTTAATATGCAGTTTGCATTTTCTTATAAGAGAATGATCCAAACCTGAATGTTATAGTGTAAATAGACTTGCCTTTGTAAAATAAAGCAATTTTGCTTATAAGGACTCATTTGCACGCAATTGTCGTGAAGCATGTAAAAACTGCTTGTCTGCGTTAAAATAATGGTTAATATGCAGTTTGCATTTTCTTATGAGAGAATGATCCAAACCTGAATGTTATAGTGAATGTAGACTTACCTTTGTGAAATAAAACAATTTTGCCTTTAAGGACTTATTTCCACCTAATTGTCGTAAAACATGTAAAAACTGCTTGTCTGCGTTAAAATAATGGTTAATATGCAGTTTGCATTTTCTTATGAGAGAATGATCCAAACCTGAATGTTATAGTGTAAATAGACTTACCTTTGTAAAATAAAGCAATTTTGCCTATAAGGACTCATTTGCACGCAATTGTCGTGAAGCATGTAAAAACTGCTTGTCTGCGTTAAAATAATGGTTAATATGCAGGTTGCATTTTCTTATGAGAGAATGATCCAAACCTGAATGTTAAGTGAAAGTAGACTTACCTATGTGAAATAAAGCAGTTCTGCCTATTAGGACTCATTTGCACCTAATTGTCATAAAGCATGTAAATACTGCTTGTCTGCGTGAAAATAATAGGAAATGATCAGTTTGCATTATCTTTTAAGAAAATGATCCAAACCTGAATGTTATAATATAAATAGACTTACCTTTGTAAAATAAAGCAATTTTGCCTATAAGGACTCATTTGCACGCAATTGTCGTGAAGCATGTCAAAACTGCTTGTCTGCGTTAAAATAATGGTTAAAATTCAGTTTGCATTTTCTTATGAAAGAATGATCCAAACCTGAATGTTATAGTGTAAATAGACTTACCCTCATGAAATAAAGCAATTTTGGCTATAAAGACTCATTTGCACCTAATTGTCATAAAGCATGTAAAAACTGCTTGTCAGCGTTAAAATAATGGTTAATATGCAGTTTGCATTTTCTTATGAGAGAATGATCCAAACCTGAATGTTATAGTGTAAATAGACTTACCTTTGTAAAATAAAGCAATTTTGCCTATAAGGACTCATTTGCACGCAATTGTCGTGAAGCATGTAAAAACTGCTTGTCTGCGTTAAAATAATGGTTAATATGCAGGTTGCATTTTCTTATGAGAGAATGATTCAAACCTGAATGTTAAGTGAAAGTAGACTTTCCTATGTGAAATAAAGCAATTCTGCCTATTAGGACTCATTTGCACCTAATTGTCATAAAGCATGTAAATACTACTTGTCTGCGTGAAAATAATAGGAAATGATCAGTTTGCATTATCTTTTGAGAAAATGATCCAAACCTGAATGTTATAATATAAATAGACTTACCTTTGTAAAATAAAGCAATTTTGCCTATAAGGACTCATTTGCACGCAATTGTCGTGAAGCATGTAAAAACTGCTTGTCTGCGTTAAAATAATGGTTAATATGCAGGTTGCATTTTCTTATGAGAGAATGATCCAAACCTGAATGTTATAGTGTAAATAGACTTACCTTCATAAATTAAACCAATTTTGCCTATAAGGACTCATTTGCCTCTAATTGTCATTAAGCATGTAAAAATTGCTTGTATGCGTTAAAATAATGGCTAATATGCAGATTGCATTTTCTTATGAGAGAATGATCCAAACCTGAATGTTATAGTGTAAATAGACTAACCTTTGTAAAATAAAGCAATTTTGCCTATAAGGACTCATTTGCACGCAATTGTCGTGAAGCATGTAAAAACTGCTTGTCTGCGTTAAAATAATGGTTAATATGCAGTTTGCATTTTCTTATGAGAGAATGATCCAAACCTGAATGTTATAGTGAAAGTAGACTTACCTTTGTGAAATAAAACAATTTTGCTTTTAAGGACTTATTTGCACCTAATTGTCGTAAACCATGTAAAAACTGCTTGTCTGCGTGAAAATGATAGTAAATATGCAGTTTGCATTTTCTTATGAGAGAATGATCCAAACCTGAATATTATAGTGTAAATAGACTTACCCTCATGAAATAAATCAATTTTGCCTATAAAGACTCATTTGCACCTAATTGTCATGAAGCATGTAAAAACTGCTTGTCTGCGTTTAAATAGTGGTTAATATGCAGTTTGCATTTTCTTATGAGAGAATGATTCAAACCTGAATGTTATAGTGTAAATAGACTTACCTTCTGGAAATAAAGCAATTTTGCCTATAAGGACTCATTTGCCCCTAAGTGTCATAAAGCATGTAAAAACTGCTTGTATGCGTTAAAATAATGGTTAATATGCAGTTTGCATTTTCTTATGAGAGAAAGATCCAAACCTAAATGTTATAGTGTAAATAGACTAACCCTCATGAAATAAAGCAATTTTGCCTATAAGGACTCATTTGCACCTAATTGTCATAAAGCTTGTAAAAACTGCTTGTATGCGTTAAAATAATAGTTAATATGCTGTTTGCATTTTCTTATGAGAGAATAATCCAAACCAGAATGTTATAGTTTAAGTAAACTTACCTTTGTAAAATAAAGCAATTTTGCCTATAAGGACTCATTAGCACCTAAATGTCGTAAAGCATGTAAAAACTGCTTGTCTGCTTTAAAATAATGGTTAATATGCAGTTTGCATTTTCTTATGAGAGAATAATCCAAACCTGAATGTTATAGTGTAAATAGACTTACCTTTCATGAAATAAAGCAATTTTGCCTATAAGGACTCATTTGCCCCTAATTGTCATTAAGCATGTAAAAACTGCTTGTATGCGTTAAAATAATGGTTAATATGCAGATTGCATTTTCTTATGAGAGAATGGTCCAAACCTGAATGTTGTGAATGTAGACATACCTTTGTAAAATAAGGCAAATTTGCCTATAAGGACTCATACCACGCAATTGTCGTGAAGCATGTAAAAACTGCTTGTCAGCGTGAAAATGATAGTAAATATGCAGTTTGCATTTTCTTATGAGAGAATAATCCAAACCTGAATGTTATAGTGTAAATAGACTTACCCTCATGAAATAAAGCAATTTTGCCTATAAAGTCTCATTTGCACCTAATTGTCGTAAAGCATGTAAAAACTGCTTGTCTGCGTTTAAATAATGGTTAATATGCAGTTTGCATTTTCTTATGACAGAATGATCCAAACCTGAATGTTATAGTGTAAATAGACTTACCTTTCATAAAATAAAGCAATTTTGCCTATAAGAACTCATATGCCCCTAATTGTCATTAAGCATGTAAAAACTGCTTGTATGCGTTAAAATAATGGTTAATATGCAGATTGCATTTTCTTATGAGAGAATGATCCAAACCTGAATGTTATAGTGTAAATAGACTTACCTTTGTAAAATAAAGCAATTTTGCCTATAAGGACTCATTTGCACGCAATTGTCGTGAAGCATGTAAAAACTGCTTGTCTGCGTTAAAATAATGGTTAATATGCAGTTTGCATTTTCTTATGAGAGAATGATCCAAACCTGAATGTTATAGTGTAAGTAAACTAACCTTTGTGAAATAAAGCAATTTTGCCTATAAGGACTCATTTGCACCTAAATGTCGTAAAGCATGTAAAAACTGCTTGTCTGCTTTAAAATAATGGTTAATATGCAGTTTGCATTTTCTTATGAGAGAACAATCCAAACCTGAATGTTATAGTGTAAATAGACTAACCTTTATGAAATAAAGCAATTTTGCCTATAAGGACCCATTTGCCCCTAATTGTCGTAAAGCATGTAAAAACTGCTTGTATGCGTTAAAATAATGGTTAATATGCAGATTGCATTTTCTTATGAGAGAATGATCCAAACCTGAATGTTATAGTGTAAATAGACTTACCTTTGTAAAATAAAGCAAATTTGCCTATAAGGACTCATACCACGCAATTGTCGTGAAGCATGTAAAAACTGCTTGTCTGTGTGAAAATGATAGTAAATATGCAGTTTGCATTTTCTTATGAGAGAATAATCCAAACCTGAATGTTATAGTGTAAATAGACTTACCCTCATGAAATAAAGCAATTTTGCCTATAAAGTCTCATTTGCACCTAATTGTTGTAAAGCATGTAAAAACTGCTTGTCTGCGTTTAAATAATGGTTAATATGCAGTTTGCATTTTCTTATGACAGAATGATCCAAACCTGAATGTTATAGTGTAAATAGACTTACCTTTCATAAAATAAAGCAATTTTGCCTATAAGGACTCATTGGCACCTAATTGTCATAAAGCATGTAAAAACTGCTTGTATGCGTTAAAATAATGGTTAATATGCAGTTTGCATTTCTTATGAGAGAATGATCCAAACCTGAATGTTATAGTGTAAATAGACTTACCTTTGTAAAAAAAAGCAATTTTGCCTATAAGGACTCATTTGCACGCAATTGTCGTGAAGCATGTAAAAACTGCTTGTATGCGTTAAATAAATGGTTAATATGCAGATTGCATTTCCTTATGAGAGAATGATCCAAACCTGAATGTTATAGTGTAAATAGACTTACCTTTGTAAAATAAAGCAATTTTGCCTATAAGGACTCATTTGCACGCAATTGTCGTGAAGCATGTAAAAACTGCTTGTCTGCGTTAAAATAATGGTTAATATGCAGTTTGCATTTTCTTATGGGAGAATGATCCAAACCTGAATGATATAGTGTAAATAGACTTACCTTCATGAAATAAAGCAATTTTGCCTATAAGGACTCATATGCCTCTAATTGTCATTAAGCATGTAAAAACTGCTTGTATGCGTTAAAATAATGGTTAATATGCAGATTGCATTTTCTTATGAGAGAATGATCCAAACCTGAATGTTATAGAGTAAATAGATTTACCTTTGTAAAATAAAGCAATTTTGCTTATAAGGACTCATTTGCACGCAATTGTCGTGAAGCATGTAAAAACTGCTTGTCTGCGTTAAAATAATGGTTAATATGCAGTTTGCATTTTCTTATGAGAGAATGATCCAAACCTGAATGTTATAGTGAAAGTAGACTTACCTTTGTGAAATAAAACAATTTTGCTTTTAAGGACTTATTTGCACCTAATTGTCGTAAACCATGTAAAAACTGCTTGTCTGCGTGAAAATGATAGTCAATATTCAGTTTGCATTTTCTTATGAGAGAATGATCCAAACCTGAATGTTATAGTGTAAATAGACTTACCTTTGTAAAATAAAGCAATTTTGCCTATAAAGACTCATTTGCACGCAATTGTCGTGAAGCATGTAAAAACTGCTTGTCTGCGTCAAAATGATAGTAAATATGCAGTTTGCATTTTCTTATGAGAGAATGATCCAAACCTGAATGTTATAGTGTAAATAGACTTTCCCTCATGAAATAAAGCAATTTTGCCTATAAAGACTCATTTGCACCTAATTGTCGTAAAGCATGAAAAAACTGCTTGTCTGCGTTTAAATAATGGTTAATATGCAGTTTGCATTTTCTTATGAGAGCATGATCCAAACCGGAATGTTATAGTGTAAATATACTAACCTTCATGAAATAAAGCACTTTTGCCTATAAGGACTCATTTGCCCCTAATTGTCATAAAGCATGTAAAAACTGCTTGTATGCGTTAAAATAATGGTTAATATGCAGTTCGCATTTTCTTATGAGAGAATTGATCCAAACCTGAATGTTATAGTGTAAATAGACTTACCCTCATGAAATAAAGCATTTTTGCCTATAAAGACTCATTTGCACCTAATTGTCATAAAGCATGTAAAAACTGCTTGTATGCGTTAAAATGATAGTAAATATGCAGTTTGCATTTTCTTATGAGAAAATGATCCAAACCTGAATGTTAAAGTGTAAATAGACTTACCCTCATGAAATAAAGCAATTTTGCCTATAAGGACTCATTTGCACCTAATTGTCATAAAGCTTGTAAAAACTGCTTGTATGCGTTAAAATAATAGTTAATATGCGGTTTGCATTTTCTTATGAGAGAATGATCTAAACCTGAATGTTATAGTTTAAGTAAACTTACCTTTGTAAAATAAAGCAATTTTGCCTATAAGGCTCATTTGCCCCTAATTGTCATAAAGCTTGTAAAAACTGCTTGTATGCGTTAAAATAATAGTTAATATGCGGTTTGCATTTTCTTATGAGAGAATGATCTAAACCTGAATGTTATAGTTTAAGTAAACTTACCTTTGTAAAATAAAGCAATTTTGCCTATAAGGACTCATTTGCCCCTAATTGTCATAAAGCATGTAAAAACTGCTTGTATGCGTTAAAATGATAGAAAATATGCAGTTTGCATTTTCTTATGAGAGAATGATCCAAACCTAAATGTTATAGTGTAAATAGACTAGCCCTCATGAAATAAAGCAATTTTGCCTATAAGGACTCATTTGCACCTAATTGTCATAAAGCATGTAAAAACTGCTTGTATGCGTTAGAATGATAGTAAATATGCAGTTTGCATTTTCTTATGAGAAAATGATCCAAACCTGAATGTTAAAGTGTAAATAGACTTACCCTCATGAAATAAAGCAATTTTGCCTATAAGGACTCATTTGCACCTAATTGTCATAAAGCTTGTAAAAACTGCTTGTATGCGTTAAAATAATAGTTAATATGCGGTTTGCATTTTCTTATGAGAGAATGATCTAAACCTGAATGTTATAGTTTAAGTAAACTTACCTTTGTAAAATAAAGCAATTTTGCCTATAAGGCTCATTTGCCCCTAATTGTCATAAAGCTTGTAAAAACTGCTTGTATGCGTTAAAATAATAGTTAATATGCGGTTTGCATTTTCTTATGAGAGAATGATCTAAACCTGAATGTTATAGTTTAAGTAAACTTACCTTTGCAAATAAAGCAATTTTGCCTATAAGGACTCATTTGCCCCTAATTTTCATAAAGCATGTAAAAACTGCTTGTATGCGTTAAAATGATAGAAAATATGCAGTTTGCATTTTCTTATGAGAGAATGATCCAAACCTAAATGTTATAGTGTAAATAGACTAGCCCTCATGAAATAAAGCAATTTTGCCTATAAGGACTGATTTGCACCTAATTGTCATAAAGCTTGAAAAAACTGCTTGTATGCGTTAAAATAATAGTTAATATGCAGTTTGCATTTTCTTATGAGAGAATGATCCAAACCTGAATGTTATAGTTTAAGTAAACTTACTTTTGTAAAATAAAGCAATTTTGCCTATAAGGACTCATTTGCACCTAATTGTCGTAAAGCATGTAAAAACTGCTTGTCTGCGTTAAAATAATGGTTAATATGCAGTTTGCATTTTCTTATGAGAGAATGATCCAAACCTGAATGTTATAGTGTAAATAGACTTACCTTCATGAAATAAAGCAATTTTGCCTATAAGGACTTTTTTGCCCAGAATTGTCATAAAGCATGTAAAAACTGCTTGTATGCGTTAAAATAATGGGTAATATGCAGTTTGCATTTTCTTATGAGAGAATGATCCAAACCTGAATGTTATAGTGTAAATAGACTTACCTTCATGAAATAAAGCAATTTTGCCTATAAGGACTTTTTTGCCCAGAATTGTCATAAAGCATGTAAAAACTGCTTGTATGCGTTAAAATAATGGGTAATATGCAGTTTGCATTTTCTTATGAGAGAAAGATCCAAACCTGAATGTTATATTGTAAATAGACTTACCTTTGTAAAATAAAGCAATTTTGCCTATAAAGACTCATTTGCACGCAATTGTCGTGAAGCATGTAAAAACTGCTTGTCTGCGTGAAAATGATAGTAAATATGCAGTTTGCATTTTCTTATGAGAGAATAATCCAAACCTGAATGTTATAGTGTAAATAGACTTACCCTCATGAAATAAAGCAATTTTGCCTATAAAGACTCATTTGCACTTAATTGTCGTAAAGCATGTAAAAACTGCTTGTATGCGTTAAAATAATGGATAATATGCAGTTTGCATTTTCTTATGAGAGAATGATCCAAACCTGAATGTTATAGTGTAAATAGATTTACCTTTGTAAAATAAAGCAATTTTGTCTATAAGGACTCATTTGCACGCAATAGTCGTGAAGCATGTAAAAACTGCTTTTCTGCGTGAAAATGATAGTAAATATGCAGTTGGCATTTTCTTATGAGAGAATGATCCAAACCTGAATGTTATAGTGTAAATAGACTTACCCTCATAAAATAAAGCAATTTTGCCTATAAAGACTCATTTGCACCTAATTGTCGTAAAGCATGTAAAAACTGCTTGTCAGCAGTAAAATAATAGTAAATATGCAGTTTGCCTTTTCTTATGAGAGAATGATCCAAACCTGAATGTTATAGTGTAAATAGACTTACCTTTATGAAATAAAGCAATTTTGCCTATAAGGGCTCATTTGCCCCTAATTGTCATAAAGCATGTAAAAACTGCTTGTATGCGTTAAAATAATGGTTAATATGCAGTTTGCATTTTCTTATGAGAGAATGATCCAAACCTGAATGTTATAGTGTAAATAGACTTACCCTCATGAAATAAAGCAATTTTGCCTATAAAGACTCATTTGCACTTAATTGTCGTAAAGCATGTAAAAACTGCTTGTATGCGTTAAAATAATGGATAATATGCAGTTTGCATTTTCTTATGAGAGCATGATCCAAACCTGAATGTTATAGTGTAAATATACTAACCTTCATGAAATAAAGCAATTTTGCCTATAAGGACTCATTTACCCCTAATTGTCATAAAGCATGTAAAAACTGCTTGTATGCGTTAAAATAATGGTTAATATGCAGTTCGCATTTTCTTATGAGAGAATGATCCAAACCTGAATGTTATAGTGTAAATAGACTTACCCTCATGAAATAAAGCATTTTTGCCTATAAAGACTCATTTGCACCTAATTGTCATAAAGCATGTAAAAACTGCTTGTATGCGTTAAAATGATAGTAAATATGCAGTTTGCATTTTCTTATGAGAAAATGATCCAAACCTGAATGTTAAAGTGTAAATAGACTTACCCTCATGAAATAAAGCAATTTTGCCTATAAGGACTCATTTGCACCTAATTGTCATAAAGCTTGTAAAAACTGCTTGTATGCGTTAAAATAATAGTTAATATGCGGTTTGCATTTTCTTATGAGAGAATGATCTAAACCTGAATGTTATAGTTTAAGTAAACTTACCTTTGTAAAATAAAGCAATTTTGCCTATAAGGCTCATTTGCCCCTAATTGTCATAAAGCTTGTAAAAACTGCTTGTATGCGTTAAAATAATAGTTAATATGCGGTTTGCATTTTCTTATGAGAGAATGATCTAAACCTGAATGTTATAGTTTAAGTAAACTTACCTTTGTAAATTAAAGCAATTTTGCCTATAAGGACTCATTTGCCCCTAATTGTCATAAAGCATGTAAAAACTGCTTGTATGCGTTAAAATGATAGAAAATATGCAGTTTGCATTTTCTTATGAGAGAATGATCCAAACCTAAATGTTATAGTGTAAATAGACTAGCCCACATGAAATAAAGCAATTTTGCCTATAAGGACTCATTTGCACCTAATTGTCATAAAGCAAGTAAAAACTGCTTGTATGCGTTAGAATGATAGTAAATATGCAGTTTGCATTTTCTTATGAGAAAATGATCCAAACCTGAATGTTAAAGTGTAAATAGACTTACCCTCATGAAATAAAGCAATTTTGCCTATAAGGACTCATTTGCACCTAATTGTCATAAAGCTTGTAAAAACTGCTTGTATGCGTTAAAATAATAGTTAATATGCGGTTTGCATTTTCTTATGAGAGAATGATCTAAACCTGAATGTTATAGTTTAAGTAAACTTACCTTTGTAAAATAAAGCAATTTTGCCTATAAGGCTCATTTGCCCCTAATTGTCATAAAGCTTGTAAAAACTGCATGTATGCGTTAAAATAATAGTTAATATGCGGTTTGCATTTTCTTATGAGAGAATGATCTAAACCTGAATGTTATAGTTTAAGTAAACTTACCTTTGCAAATGAAGCAATTTTGCCTATAAGGACTCATTTGCCCCTAATTGTCATAAAGCATGTAAAAACTGCTTGTATGCGTTAAAATGATAGAAAATATGCAGTTTGCATTTTCTTATGAGAGAATGATCCAAACCTAAATGTTATAGTGTAAATAGACTAGCCCTCATGAAATAAAGCAATTTTGCCTATAAGGACTCATTTGCACCTAATTGTCATAAAGCTTGAAAAAACTGCTTGTATGCGTTAAAATAATAGTTAATATGCAGTTTGCATTTTCTTATGAGAGAATGATCCAAACCTGAATGTTATAGTTTAAGTAAACTTACCTTTGTAAAATAAAGCAATTTTGCCTATAAGGACTCATTTGCACCTAATTGTCGTAAAGCATGTAAAAACTGCTTGTCTGCGTTAAAATAATGGTTAATATGCAGTTTGCATTTTCTTATGAGAGAATGATCCAAACCTGAATGTTATAGTGTAAATAGACTTACCTTCATGAAATAAAGCAATTTTGCCTATAAGGACTTTTTTGCCCAGAATTGTCATAAAGCATGTAAAAACTGCTTGTATGCGTTAAAATAATAGTTAATATGCGGTTTGCATTTTCTTATGAGAGAATGATCCAAACCTGAATGTTATAGTGTAAATAGACTTACCTTTGTAAAATAAAGCAATTTTGCCTATAAAGACTCATTTGCACGCAATTGTCGTGAAGCATGTAAAAACTGCTTGTCTGCGTGAAAATGATAGTAAATATGCAGTTTGCATTTTCTTATGAGAGAATAATCCAAACCTGAATGTTATTGTGTAAATAGACTTACCCCCATGAAATAAAGCAATTTTGCCTATAAAGACTCATTTGCACTTAATTGTCGTAAAGCATGTAAAAACTGCTTGTATGCGTTAAAATAATGGATAATATGCAGTTTGCATTTTCTTATGAGAGAATGATCCAAACCTGAATGTTATAGTGTAAATAGACTTACCCTCATAAAATAAAGCAATTTTGCCTATAAAGACTCATTTGCACCTAATTGTCGTAAAGCATGTAAAAACTGCTTGTATGCGTTAAAATAATGGTTAATATGCAGTTTGCATTTCTTATGAGAGAATGATCCAAACCTGAATGTTATAGTGTAAATAGACTTACCTTTGTAAAAAAAAGCAATTTTGCCTATAAGGACTCATTTGCACGCAATTGTCGTGAAGCATGTGAAAACTGCTTGTCTGCGTGAAAATGATAGTAAATATGCAGATTGCATTTTCTTATGAGAGAATGATCCAAACCTGAATGTTATAGTGTAAATAGACTAACCTTTGTAAAATAAAGCAATTTTGCCTATAAGGACTCATTTGCACGCAATTGTCGTGAAGCATGTAAAAACTGCTTGTCTGCGTTAAAATAATGGTTAATATGCAGTTTGCATTTTCTTATGAGAGAATGATCCAACCTGAATGTTATAGTGTAAATAGACTTACCTTTGTAAAATAAAGCAATTTTGCTTATAAGAACTCATTTGCACGCAATTGTCGTGAAGCATGTAAAAACTGCTTGTCTGCGTGAAAATGATAGTAAATATGCAGTTTGCATTTTCTTATGAGAGAATGATCCAAACCTGAATGTTATAGTGTAAATAGACTTACCCTCATGAAATAAAGCAATTTTGCCTATAAAGACTCATTTGCACCTAATTGTCGTAAAGCATGTAAAAACTGCTTATCTGCGTTTAAATAATGGTTAATATGCAGTTTACATTTTCTTATGAGAGAAAGATCCAAACCTGAATGTTATAGTGTAAATAGACTTACCTTCATGAAATAAAGCAATTTTGCCTATAAGGACTCATTTGCCCCTAATTGTCATAAAGCATGTAAAAACTGCTTGTATGCGTTAAAATGATGGTTAATATGCAGTTTTCATTTTCTTATGAGAGAATGATCTAAACCTGAATGTTATAGTGTAAATAGACTTACCTTTGTAAAATAAAGCAATTTTGCTTATAAGGACTCATTTGCACGCAATTGTCGTGAAGCATGTAAAAACTGCTTGTCTGCGTTAAAATAATGGTTAATATGCAGTTTACATTTTCTTATGAGAGAATGATCCAAACCTGAATGTTATAGTGAATGTAGACTTACCTTTGTGAAATAAAACAATTTTGCCTTTAAGGACTTATTTCCACCTAATTGTCGTAAAACATGTAAAAACTGCTTGTATGCGTTAAAATAATGGTTAATATGCAGTTTGCATTTTCTTATGAGAGAATGATCCAAACCTGAATGGTATAGTGTAAATAGACTTGCCTTTGTAAAATAAAGCAATTTTGCTTATAAGGACTCATTTGCACGCAATTGTCCTGAAGCATGTAAAAACTGCTTGTCTGCGTTAAAATAATGGTTAATATGCAGTTTGCATTTTCTTATGAGAGAGTGATCCAAACCTGAATGTTATAGTGAATGTAGACTTACCTTTGTGAAATAAAACAATTTTGCCTTTAAGGACTTATTTCCACCTAATTGTCGTAAAACATGTAAAAACTGCTTGTATGCGTTAAAATAATGGTTAATATGCAGTTTGCATTTTCTTATGAGAGAATGATCCAAACCTGAATGTAATAGTGTAAATAGACTTACCTTTGTAAAATAAAGCAATTTTGCCTATAAGGACTCATTTGCACGCAATTGTCGTGAAGCATGTAAAAACTGCTTGTCTGCGTTAAAATAATGGTTAATATGCAGGTTGCATTTTCTTATGAGAGAATGATCCAAACCTGAATGTTAAGTGAAAGTAGACTTACCTATGTGAAATAAAGCAGTTCTGCCTATTAGGACTCATTTGCACCTAATTGTCATAAAGCATGTAAATACTGCTTGTCTGCGTGAAAATAATAGGAAATGATCAGATTGCATTATCTTTTGAGAAAATGATCCAAACCTGAATGTTATAATATAAATAGACTTACCTTTGTAAAATAAAGCAATTTTGCCTATAAGGACTCATTTGCAAGCAATTGTCGTGAAGCATGTAAAAACTGCTTGTCTGCGTTAAAATAATGGTTAAAATTCAGTTTGCATTTTCTTATGAGAGAATGATCCAAACCTGAATGTTATAGTGTAAATAGACACCCTCATGAAATAAAGCAATTTTGCCTATAAAGACTCATTTGCACCTAATTGTCATAAAGCATGTAAAAACTGCTTGTCAGCGTTAAAATAATGGTTAATATGCAGTTTGCATTTTCTTATGAGAGAATGATCCAAACCTGAATGTTATAGTGTAAATAGACTTACCTTAATGAAATAAAGCAATTTTGCCTATAAGGACTCATTTGCCCCTAATTGTCATAAAGCATGTAAATACTGCTTGTCTGCCTGAAAATAATAGGAAATGATCAGTTTGCATTATCTTTTGAGAGAATGATCCAAACCTGAATGTAATAGTGTAAATAGACTTACCTTTGTAAAATAAAGCAATTTTGCCTATAAGGACTCATTTGCACGCAATTGTCGTGAAGCATGTAAAAACTGCTTGTCTGCGTTAAAATAATGGTTAATATGCAGTTTGCATTTTCTTATGAGAGAATGATCCAAACCTGAATGTTATAGTGTAAATAGACTTACCTTTGTAAAATAAAGCAATTTTGCCTATAAGGACTCATTTGCACGCAATTGTCGTGAAGCATGTAAAAACTGCTTGTCTGCGTTAAAATAATGGTTAATATGCAGGTTGCATTTTCTTATGAGAGAATGATCCAAACCTGAATGTTATAGTGAAAGTAGACTTACCTTTGTGAAATAAAACAATTTTGCTTTTAAGGACTTATTTGCACCTAATTGTCGTAAACCATGTAAAAACTGCTTGTCTGCGTGAAAATGATAGTAAATATGCAGTTTGCATTTTCTTATGAGAGAATGATCCAAACCTGAATGTTATAGTGTAAATAGACTTACCCTCATGAAATAAAGCAATTTTGCCTATAAAGACTCATTTGCACCTAATTGTCATTAAGCATGTAAAAACTGCTTGTCTGCGTTTAAATAATGGTTAATATGCAGTTTGCATTTTCTTATGAGAGAATGATTCAAACCTAAATGTTATAGTGTAAATAGACTTACCTTCTGGAAATAAAGCAATTTTGCCTATAAGGACTCATTTGCCCCTAAGTGTCATAAAGCATGTAAAAACTGCTTGTATGCGTTAAAATAATGGTTAATATGCAGTTTGCATTTTCTTATGAGAGAATGATCCAAACCTGAATGTTATAGTGAAAATAGACTTTCGTTTGTAAAATAACGTAATTTTGCCTATAAGGACTCATTTGCACGCAATTGTCGTGAAGCATGTAAAAACTGCTTGTCTGCGTTAAAATAATGGTTAATATGCAGTTTGCATTTTCTTATGAGAGAATGATCCAAACCTGAATGTTATAGTGTAAATAGACTTACCATTGTAAAAAAAAGCAATTATGCCTATAAGGACTCATTTGTACCTAATTGTCATAAAGCTTGTAAAAACTGCTTGTATGCGTTAAAATGATAGTAAATATGCAGTTTGCATTTTCTTATGAGAGAATGATCCAAACCTGAATGTTATAGTGTAAATAGACTTACCCTTATGAAATAAGGCAATTTTGCCTATAAGGACTCATTTTCACCTAATTGTCATAAAGCTTGTAAAAACTGCTTGTATGCGTTAAAATAATGGTTAATGTGCAGTTTGCATTTCTTATGAGAGAATGATCTAAACCTGAATGTATAGTGTAAATAGACTTACCTTTGTAAAAAAAGCAATTTTGCCTATAAGGACTCATTTGCACGCAATTGTCGTGAAGCATGTAAAAACTGCTTGTCTGCGTGAAAATGATAGTAAATATGCAGTTTGCATTTTCTTATGAGAGAATGATCCAAACCTGAATGTTATAGTGTAAGTAAACTTACCTTTGTGAAATAAAGCAATTTTGCCTATAAGTACTTATTTGCCCCTAATTGTCATAAAGCATGTAAAAACTGCTTGTATGCGTTAAAAAAATGGTTAATATGCAGTTTGCATTTTCTTATGAGAGAATGATCCAAACCTGAATGTTATAGTGTAAATAGACTTACCTTTGTAAAATAAAGCAATTTTGCTTATAAGAACTCATTCGCACGCAATTGTCATGAAGCATGTAAAAACTGCTTGTCTGCGTGAAAATGATAGTAAATATGCAGTTTGCATTTTCTTATGAGAGAATGATCCAAACCTGAATGTTATAGTGTAACTAAACTTACCTTCATGAAATAAAGCAATTTTGCCTATAAGGACCCATTTGACCCTAATTGTCATAAAGCATGTAAAAACTGCTTGTATGCGTTAAAATGATAGTAAATATGCAGTTTGCATTTTCTTATGAGAGAATGATCCAAACCTAAATGTTATAGTGTAAATAGACTAACCCTCATGAAATAAAGCAATTTTGCCTATAAGGACTCATTTGCCCCTAATTGTCATAAAGCTTGTAAAAACTGCTTGTATGCGTTAAAATAATAGTTAATATGCAGTTTGCATTTTCCTATGAGAGAATGATCCAAACCAGAATGTTATAGTTTAAGTAAACTTACCTTTGTAAAATAAAGCAATTTTGCCTATAAGGACTCATTAGCACCTAAATGTCGTAAAGCATGTAAAAACTGCTTGTCTGCGTTAAAATAATGGTTAATATGCAGTTTGCATTTTCTTATGAGAGAATGATTCAAACCTGAATGTTATAGTGTAAATAGACTTACCTTTCATGAAATAAAGCAATTTTGCCTATAAGGACTCATTTGCCCCTAATTGTCATTAAGCATGTAAAAACTGCTTGTATGCGTTAAAATAATGGTTAATATGCAGATTGCATTTTCTTATGAGAGAATGGTCCAAACCTGAATCTTATAGTGTAAATAGACTTACCTTTGTAAAATAAGGCAAATTTGCCTATAAGGACTCATACCACGCAATTGTCGTGAAGCATGTAAAAACTGCTTGTCTGCGTGAAAATGATAGTAAATATGCAGTTTGCATTTTCTTATGAGAGAATAATCCAAACCTGAATGTTATAGTGTAAATAGACTTACCCTCATTTAATAAAGCAATTTTGCCTATAAAGTCTCATTTGCACCTAATTGTCGTAAAGCATGTAAAAACTGCTTGTCTGCGTTTAAATAATGGTTAATATGCAGTTTGCATTTTCTTATGACAGAATGATCCAAACCTGAATGTTATAGTGTAAATAGACTTACCTTAATGAAATAAAGCAATTTTGCCTATAAGGACTCATTTGCCCCTAATTGTCATAAAGCATGTAAATACTGCTTGTCTGCCTGAAAATAATAGGAAATGATCAGTTTGCATTATCTTTTGAGAAAATGATCCAAACCTGAATGTTATAATATAAATAGACTTACCTTTGTAAAATAAAGCAATTTTGCCTATAACGACTCATTTGCACGCAATTGTCGTGAAGCATGTAAAAACTGCTTGTATGCGTTAAAATAATGGTTAATATGCAGTTTGCATTTTCTTATGAGAGAATGATCCAAACCTGAATGTTATAGTGTAAATAGACTTACCTTTGTAAAATAAAGCAATTTTGCCTATAAGGACTCATTTGCACGCAATTGTCGTGAAGCATGTAAAAACTGCTTGTCTGCGTTAAAATAATGGTTAATATGCAGGTTGCATTTTCTTATGAGAGAATGATCCAAACCTGAATGTTAAGTGAAAGTAGACTTTCCTATGTGAAATAAAGCAATTCTGCCTATTAGGACTCATTTGCACCTAATTGTCATAAAGCATGTAAATACTGCTTGTCTGCGTGAAAATAATAGGAAATGATCAGTTTGCATTATCTTTTAGAAAATGATGCAAACCTGAATGTTATAATATAAATAGACTTACCTTTGTAAAATAAAGCAATTTTGCCTATAAGGACTAATTTGCACGCAATTGTCGTGAAGCATGTAAAAACTGCTTGTCTGCGTTAAAATAATGGTTAATATGCAGGTTGCATTTTCTTATGAGAGAATGATCCAAACCTGAATGTTATAGTGTAAATAGACTTACCTTCATAAAATCAATTTTGCCTATAAGGACTCATTTGCCTCTAATTGTCATTAAGCATGTAAAAATTGCTTGTATGCGTTAAAATAATGGCTAATATGCAGATTGCATTTTCTTATGAGAGAATGATCCAAACCTGAATGTTATAGTGTAAATAGACTAACCTTTGTAAAATAAAGCAATTTTGCCTATAAGGACTCATTTGCACGCAATTGTCGTGAAGCATGTAAAAACTGCTTGTCTGCGTTAAAATAATGGTTAATATGCAGTTTGCATTTTCTTATGAGAGAATGATCCAAACCTGAATGTTATAGTGAAAGTAGACTTACCTTTGTGAAATAAAACAATTTTGCTTTTAAGGACTTATTTGCACCTAATTGTCGTAAACCATGTAAAAACTGCTTGTCTGCGTGAAAATGATAGTAAATATGCAGTTTGCATTTTCTTATGAGAGAATGATCCAAACCTGATTGTTATAGTGTAAATAGACTTACCCTCATGAAATAAAGCAATTTTGCCTATAAAGACTCATTTGCACCTAATTGTCATTAAGCATGTAAAAACTGCTTGTCTGCGTTTAAATAATGGTTAATATGCAGTTTGCATTTTCTTATGAGAGAATGATTCAAACCTGAATGTTATAGTGTAAATAGACTTACCTTCTGGAAATAAAGCAATTTTGCCTATAAGGACTCATTTGCCCCTAAGTGTCATAAAGCATGTAAAAACTGCTTGTATGCGTTAAAATAATGGTCAATATGCAGTTTGCATTTTCTTATGAGAGAATGATCCAAACCTGAATGTTATAGTGTAAATAGACTTACCTTTGTAAAATAAAGCAATTTTGCTTATAAGAACTCATTCGCACGCAATTGTCGTGAAGCATGTAAAAACTGCTTGTCTGCGTGAAAATGATAGTAAATATGCAGTTTGCATTTTCTTATGAGAGAATGATCCAAACCTGAATGTTATAGTGTAACTAAACTTACCTTCATGAAATAAAGCAATTTTGCCTATAAGGACTCATTTGCCCCTAAGTGTCATAAAGCATGTAAAAACTGCTTGTATGCGTTAAAATAATGGTTAATATGCAGTTTGCATTTTCTTATGAGAGAATGATCCAAACCTAAATGTTATAGTGTAAATAGACTAACCCTCATGAAATAAAGCAATTTTGCCTATAAGGACTCATTTGCACCTAATTGTCATAAAGCTTGTAAAAACTGCTTGTATGCGTTAAAATAATAGTTAATATGCAGTTTGCATTTTCTTATGAGAGAATAATCCAAACCAGAATGTTATAGTTTAAGTAAACTTACCTTTGTAAAATAAAGCAATTTTGCCTATAAGGACTCATTAGCACCTAAATGTCGTAAAGCATGTAAAAACTGCTTGTCTGCGTTTAAATAATGGTTAATATGCAGTTTGCATTTTCTTATGACAGAATGATCCAAACCTGAATGTTATAGTGTAAATAGACTTACCTTTCATAAAATAAAGCAATTTTGCCTATAAGAACTCATATGCCCCTAATTGTCATTAAGCATGTAAATACTGCTTGTATGCGTTAAAATAATAATTAATATGCAGATTGCATTTTCTTATGAGAGAATGATCCAAACCTGAATGTTATAGTGTAAATAGACTTACCTTTGTAAAATAAAGCAATTTTGCCTATAAGGACTCATTTGCACGCAATTGTCGTGAAGCATGTAAAAACTGCTTGTCTGCGTTAAAATAATGGTTAATATGCAGTTTGCATTTTCTTATGAGAGAATGATCCAAACCTGAATGTTATAGTGTAAGTAAACTAACCTTTGTGAAATAAAGCAATTTTGCCTATAAGGACTCATTTGCACCTAATTGTCGTAAAGCATGTAAAAACTGCTTGTCTGCTTTAAAATAATGGTTAATATGCAGTTTGCATTTTCTTATGAGAGAATAATCCAAACCTGAATGTTATAGTGTAAATAGACTAACCTTTATGAAATAAAGCAATTTTGCCTATAAGGACCCATTTGCCCCTAATTGTCGTAAAGCATGTAAAAACTGCTTGTATGCGTTAAAATAATGGTTAATATGCAGATTGCATTTTCTTATGAGAGAATGATCCAAACCTGAATGTTATAGTGTAAATAGACTTACCTTTGTAAAATAAAGCAAATTTGCTTATAAGGACTCATACCACGCAATTGTCGTGAAGCATGTAAAAACTGCTTGTCTGTGAGAAAATGATAGTAAATATGCAGTTTGCATTTTCTTATGAGAGAATAATCCAAACCTGAATGTTATAGTGTAAATAGACTTACCCTCATGAAATAAAGCAATTTTGCCTATAAAGTCTCATTTGCACCTAATTGTCGTAAAGCATATAAAAACTGCTTGTCTGCGTTTAAATAATGGTTAATATGCAGTTTGCATTTTCTTATGACAGAATGATCCAAACCTGAATGTTATAGTGTAAATAGACTTACCTTTCATAAAATAAAGCAATTTTGCCTATAAGGACTCATTGGCACCTAATTGTCATAAAGCATGTAAAAACTGCTTGTATGCGTTAAAATAATGGTTAATATGCAGTTTGCATTTCTTATGAGAGAATGATCCAAACCTGAATGTTATAGTGTAAATAGACTTACCTTTGTAAAAAAAAGCAATTTTGCCTATAAGGACTCATTTGCACGCAATTGTCGTGAAGCATGTAAAAACTGCTTGTATGCGTTAAATAAATGGTTAATATGCAGATTGCATTTCCTTATGAGAGAATGATCCAAACCTGAATGTTATAGTGTAAATAGACTTACCTTTGTAAAATAAAGCAATTTTGCCTATAAGGACTCATTTGCACGCAATTGTCGTGAAGCATGTAAAAACTGCTTGTCTGCGTTAAAATAATGGTTAATATGCAGTTTGCATTTTCTTATGAGAGAATGATCCAAACCTGAATGATATAGTGTAAATAGACTTACCTTCATGAAATAAAGCAATTTTGCCTATAAGGACTCATATGCCTCTAATTGTCATTAAGCATGTAAAAACTGCTTGTATGCGTTAAAATAATGGTTAATATGCAAATTGCATTTTCTTATGAGAGAATGATCCAAACCTGAATGTTATAGAGTAAATAGATTTACCTTTGTAAAATAAAGCAATTTTGCTTATAAGGACTCATTTGCACGCAATTGTCGTGAAGCATGTAAAAACTGCTTGTCTGCGTTAAAATAATGGTTAATATGCAGTTTGCATTTTCTTATGAGAGAATGATCCAAACCTGAATGTTATAGTGAAAGTAGACTTACTATTGTGAAATAAAACAATTTTGCTTTTAAGGACTTATTTGCACCTAATTGTCGTAAACCATGTAAAAACTGCTTGTCTGCGTGAAAATGATAGTCAATATTCAGTTTACATTTTCTTATGAGAGAATGATCCAAACCTGAATGTTATAGTGTAAATAGACTTACCTTTGTAAAATAAAGCCATTTTGCCTATAAAGACTCATTTGCACGCAATTGTCGTGAAGCATGTAAAAACTGCTTGTCTGCGTCAAAATGATAGTAAATATGCAGTTTGCATTTTCTTATGAGAGAATGATCCAAACCTGAATGTTATAGTGTAAATAGACTTTCCCTCATGAAATAAAGCAATTTTGCCTATAAAGACTCATTTGCACCTAATTGTCGTAAAGCATGAAAAAACTGCTTGTCTGCGTTTAAATAATGGTTAATATGCAGTTTGCATTTTCTTATGAGAGCATGATCCAAACCTGAATGTTATAGTGTAAATATACTAACCTTCATGAAATAAAGCAATTTTGCCTATAAGGACTCATTTGCCCCTAATTGTCATAAAGCATGTAAAAACTGCTTGTATGCGTTAAAATAATGGTTAATATGCAGTTCGCATTTTCTTATGAGAGAATGATCCAAACCTGAATGTTATAGTGTAAATAGACTTACCCTCATGAAATAAAGCATTTTTGCCTATAAAGACTCATTTGCACCTAATTGTCATAAAGCATGTAAAAACTGCTTGTATGCGTTAAAATGATAGTAAATATGCAGTTTGCATTTTCTTATGAGAAAATGATCCAAACCTGAATGTTAAAGTGTAAATAGACTTACCCTCATGAAATAAAGCAATTTTGCCTATAAGTACTCATTTGCACCTAATTGTCATAAAGCTTGTAAAAACTGCTTGTATGCGTTAAAATAATAGTTAATATGCGGTTTGCATTTTCTTATGAGAGAATGATCTAAACCTGAATGTTATAGTTTAAGTAAACTAACCTTTGTAAAATAAAGCAATTTTGCCTATAAGGCTCATTTGCCCCTAATTGTCATAAAGCATGTAAAAACTGCTTGTATGCGTTAAAATGATAGAAAATATGCAGTTTGCATTTTCTTATGAGAGAATGATCCAAACCTAAATGTTATAGTGTAAATAGACTAGCCCTCATGAAATAAAGCAATTTTGCCTATAAGGACTCATTTGCACCTAATTGTCATAAAGCATGTAAAAACTGCTTGTATGCGTTAGAATGATAGTAAATATGCAGTTTGCATTTTCTTATGAGAAAATGATCCAAACCTGAATGTTAAAGTGTAAATAGACTTACCCTCATGAAATAAAGCAATTTTGCCTATAAGGACTCATTTGCACCTAATTGTCATAAAGCTTGTAAAAACTGCTTGTATGCGTTAAAATAATAGTTAATATGCGGTTTGCATTTTCTTATGAGAGAATGATCTAAACCTGAATGTTATAGTTTAAGTAAACTTACCTTTGTAAAATAAAGCAATTTTGCCTATAAGGACTCATTTGCCCCTAATTGTCATAAAGCATGTAAAAACTGCTTGTATGCGTTAAAATGATAGAAAATATGCAGTTTGCATTTTCTTATGAGAGAATGATCCAAACCTAAATGTTATAGTGTAAATAGACTAGCCCTCATGAAATAAAGCAATTTTGCCTATAAGGACTCATTTGCACCTAATTGTCATAAAGCTTGAAAAAACTGCTTGTATGCGTTAAAATAATAGTTAATATGCAGTTTGCATTTTCTTATGAGAGAATGATCCAAACCTGAATGTTATAGTTTAAGTAAACTTACCTTTGTAAAATAAAGCAATTTTGCCTATAAGGACTCATTTGCACCTAATTGTCGTAAAGCATGTAAAAACTGCTTGTCTGCGTTAAAATAATGGTTAATATGCAGTTTGCATTTTCTTATGAGAGAATGATCAAAACCTGAATGTTATAGTGTAAATAGACTTACCTTCATGAAATAAAGCAATTTTGCCTATAAGGACTTTTTTGCCCCTAATTGTCATAAAGCATGTAAAAACTGCTTGTATGCGTTAATATAATGGGTAATATGCAGTTTGCATTTTCTTATGAGAGAATGATCCAAACCTGAATGTTATAGTGTAAATAGACTTACCTTTGTAAAATAAAGCAATTTTGCCTATAAAGACTCATTTGCACGCAATTGTCGTGAAACATGTAAAAACTGCTTGTCTGCGTGAAAATGATAGTAAATATGCAGTTTGCATTTTCTTATGAGAGAATAATCCAAACCTGAATGTTATAGTGTAAATAGACTTACCCTCATGAAATAAAGCAATTTTGCCTATAAAGACTCATTTGCACTTAATTGTCGTAAAGCATGTAAAAACTGCTTGTATGCGTTAAAATAATGGATAATATGCAGTTTGCATTTTCTTATGAGAGAATGATCCAAACCTGAATGTTATAGTGTAAATAGATTTACCTTTGTAAAATAAAGCAATTTTGTCTATAAGGACTCATTTGCACGCAATAGTCGTAAAGCATGTAAAAACTGCTTTTCTGCGTGAAAATGATAGTAAATATGCAGTTTGCATTTTCTTATGAGAGAATGATCCAAACCTGAATGTTATAGTGTAAATAGACTTACCCTCATAAAATAAAGCAATTTTGCCTATAAAGACTCATTTGCACCTAATTGTCGTAAAGCATGTAAAAACTGCTTGTCAGCGGTAAAATAATAGTAAATATGCAGTTTGCATTTTCTTATGAGAGAATGATCCAAACCTGAATGTTATAGTGTAAATAGACTTACCTTTATGAAATAAAGCAATTTTGCCTATAAAGGCTCATTTGCCCCTAATTGTCATAAAGCATGTAAAAACTGCTTGTATGCGTTAAAATAATGGTTAATATGCAGTTTGCATTTTCTTATGAGAGAATGATCCAAACCTGAATGTTATAGTGCAAATAGATTTACCTTTGTAAAATAAAGCAATTTTGTCTATAAGGACTCATTTGCACGCAATAGTCGTAAAGCATGTAAAAACTGCTTGTCTGCGTTTAAATGATGGTAAATATGCAGTTTGCATTTTCTTATGAGAGAATGATCCAAACCTGAATATTATAGTGTAAATAGACTTACCCTTATGAAATAAAGCAATTTTGCCTATAAGGACTCATTTGCACCTATTTGTCATAAAGCATGTAAAAACTGCTTGTATGCGTTAAAATAATGGTTAATATGCAGTTTGCATTTCTTATGAGAGAATGATCCAAACATGAATGTTATAGTGTAAATAGACTTTCCTTTGTAAAAAAAAGCAATTTTGCCTATAAGGACTCATTTGCACGCAATTGTCGTGAAGCATGTAAAAACTGCTTGTATGCGTTAAATAAATGGTTAATATGCAGATTGCATTTCCTTATGAGGGAATGATCCAAACCTGAATGTTATAGTGTAAATAGACTTACCTTTGTAAAATAAAGCAATTTTGCCTATAAGGACTCATTTGCACGCAATTGTCGTGAAGCATGTAAAAACTGCTTGTCTGCTTTAAAATAATGGTTAATATGCAGTTTGCATTTTCTTATGAGAGAATGATCCAAACCTGAATGTTATAGTGAAAGTAGACTTACCTTTGTGAACTAAAACAATTTTGCTTTTAAGGACTTATTTGCACCTAATTGTCGTAAACCATGTAAAAACTGCTTGTCTGCGTGAAAATGATAGTCAATATTCAGTTTGCATTTTCTTATGAGAGAATGATCCAAACCTGAATGTTATAGTGTAAATAGACTTACCTTTGTAAAATAAAGCAATTTTGCCTATAAAGACTCATTTTCACGCAATTGTCGTGAAGCATCTAAAAACTGCTTGTCTGCGTCAAAATGATAGTAAATATGCAGTTTGCATTTTCTTATGAGAGAATGATCCAAACCTGAATGTTATAGTGTAAATAGACTTGCCTTTGTAAAATAAAGCAATTTTGCTTATAAGGACTCATTTGCACGCAATTGTCGTGAAGCATGTAAAAACTGCTTGTCTGCGTTAAAATAATGGTTAATATGCAGTTTGCATTTTCTTATGAGAGAATGATCCAAACCTGAATGTTGTGAATGTAGACTTACCTTTGTGAAATAAAACAATTTTGCCTATAAGGACATATTTCCACCTAATTGTCGTAAAACATGTAAAAACTGCTTGTATGCGTTAAAATAATGGTTAATATGCAGTTTGCATTTTCCTATGAGAGAATGATCCAAACCTGAATGTTATAGTGTAAATAGACTTACCTTTGTAAAATAAAGCAATTTTGCTTATAAGGACTCATTTGCACGCAATTGTCGTGAAGCATGTAAAAACTGCTTGTCTGCGTTAAAATAATGGTTAATATGCAGTTTGCATTTTCTTATGAGAGAATGATCCAAACCTGAATGTTGTGAATGTAGACTTACCTTTGTGAAATAAAACAATTTTGCCTTTAAGGACTTATTTCCACCTAATTGTCGTAAAACATGTAAAAACTGCTTGTCTGCGTTAAAATAATGGTTAATATGCAGGTTGCATTTTCTTATGAGAGAATGATCCAAACCTGAATGTTAAGTGAAAGTAGACTTACCTATGTGAAATAAAGCAGTTCTGCCTATTAGGACTCATTTGCACCTAATTGTCATAAAGCATGTAAATACTGCTTGTCTGCGTGAAAATAATAGGAAATGATCAGTTTGCATTATCTTTTGAGAAAATGATCCAAACCTGAATGTTATAATAAAAATAGACTTACCTTTGTAAAATAAAGCAATTTTGCCTATAAGGACTCATTTGCACGCAATTGTCGTGAAGCATGTCAAAACTGCTTGTCTGCGTTAAAATAATGGTTAAAATTCAGTTTGCATTTTCTTATGAGAGAATGATCCAAACCTGAATGTTATAGTGTAAATAGACTTACCCTCATGAAATAAAGCAATTTTGCCTATAAAGATTCATTTGCACCTAATTGTCATAAAGCATGTAAAAACTGCTTGTCAGCGTTAAAATAATGGTTAATATGCAGTTTGCATTTTCTTATGAGAGAATGATCCAAACCTGAACGTTATAGTGTAAATAGATATACCTTTGTAAAATAAAGCAATTTTGCCTATAAGGACTCATTTGCACCTAATTGTCATAAAGCATGTAAAAACTGCTTGTATGCGTTAAAATGATAGTAAATATGCAGTTTGCATTTTCTTATGAGAAAATGATCCAAACCTGAATGTTAAAGTGTAAATAGACTTACCCTCATGAAATAAAGCAATTTTGCCTATAAGGACTCATTTGCACCTAATTGTCATAAAGCTTGTAAAAACTGCTTGTATGCGTTAAAATAATAGTTAATATGCGGTTTGCATTTTCTTATGAGAGAATGATCTAAACCTGAATGTTATAGTTTAAGTAAACTTACCTTTGTAAAATAAAGCAATTTTGCCTATAAGGCTCATTTGCCCCTAATTGTCATAAAGCTTGTAAAAACTGCTTGTATGCGTTAAAATAATAGTTAATATGCGGTTTGCATTTACTTATGAGAGAATGATCTAAACCTGAATGTTATAGTTTAAGTAAACTTACCTTTGTAAAATAAAGCAATTTTGCCTATAAGGACTCATTTGCCCCTAATTGTCATAAAGCATGTAAAAACTGCTTGTATGCGTTAAAATAATGGTTAATATGCAGTTTGCATTTCTTATGAGAGAATGATCTAAACCTGAATGTTATAGTGTAAATAGACTTACCTTTGTAAAAAAAAGCAATTTTGCCTTTAAGGACTCATTTGCACCTTATTGTCATAAAGCTTGTAAAAACTGCTTGTATGCGTTAAAATGATAGTAAATATGCAGTTTGCATTTTCTTATGAGAGAATGATCCAAACCTGAATGTTATAGTGTAAGTAAACTTACCTTTGTGAAATAAAGCAATTTTGCCTATAAGGACTTATTTGCCCCTAATTGTCATAAAGCATGTAAAAACTGCTTGTATGCGTTAAAAAAATGGTTAATATGCAGTTTGCATTTTCTTATGAGAGAATGATCCAAACCTGAATGTTATAGTGTAAATAGACTTACCTTTGTAAAATAAAGCAATTTTGCTTATAAGAACTCATTCGCACGCAATTGTCGTGAAGCATGTAAAAACTGCTTGTCTGCGTGAAAATGATAGTAAATATGCAGTTTGCATTTTCTTATGAGAGAATGATCCAAACCTGAATGTTATAGTGTAACTAAACTTACCTTCATGAAATAAAGCAATTTTGCCTATAAGGACCCATTTGACCCTAATTGTCATAAAGCATGTAAAAACTGCTTGTATGCGTTAAAATGATAGTAAATATGCAGTTTGCATTTTCTTATGAGAGAATGATCCAAACCTAAATGTTATAGTGTAAATAGACTAACCCTCATGAAATAAAGCAATTTTGCCTATAAGGACTCATTTGCCCCTAATTGTCATAAAGCTTGTAAAAACTGCTTGTATGCGTTAAAATAATAGTTAATATGCAGTTTGCATTTTCTTATGAGAGAATGATCCAAACCAGAATGTTATAGTTTAAGTAAACTTACCTTTGTAAAATAAAGCAATTTTGCCTATAAGGACTCATTAGCACCTAAATGTCGTAAAGCATGTAAAAACTGCTTGTCTGCGTTAAAATAATGGTTAATATGCAGTTTGCATTTTCTTATGAGAGAATGATTCAAACCTGAATGTTATAGTGTAAATAGACTTACCTTTCATGAAATAAAGCAATTTTGCCTATAAGGACTCATTTGCCCCTAATTGTCATTAAGCATGTAAAAACTGCTTGTATGCGTTAAAATAATGGTTAATATGCAGATTGCATTTTCTTATGAGAGAATGGTCCAAACCTGAATGTTATAGTGTAAATAGACTTACCTTTGTAAAATAAGGCAAATTTGCCTATAAGGACTCATACCACGCAATTGTCGTGAAGCATGTAAAAACTGCTTGTCTGCGTGAAAATGATAGTAAATATGCAGTTTGCATTTTCTTATGAGAGAATAATCCAAACCTGAATGTTATAGTGTAAATAGACTTACCCTCATTTAATAAAGCAATTTTGCCTATAAAGTCCCATTTGCACCTAATTGTCGTAAAGCATGTAAAAACTGCTTGTCTGCGTTTAAATAATGGTTAATATGCAGTTTGCATTTTCTTATGACAGAATGATCCAAACCTGAAAGTTATAGTGTAAATAGACTTACCTTAATGAAATAAAGCAATTTTGCCTATAAGGACTCATTTGCCCCTAATTGTCATAAAGCATGTAAATACTGCTTGTCTGCCTGAAAATAATAGGAAATGATCAGTTTGCATTATCTTTTGAGAAAATGATCCAAACCTGAATGTTATAATATAAATAGACTTACCTTTGTAAAATAAAGCAATTTTGCCTATAACGACTCATTTGCACGCAATTGTCGTGAAGCATGTAAAAACTGCTTGTATGCGTTAAAATAATGGTTAATATGCAGTTTGCATTTTCTTATGAGAGAATGATCCAAACCTGAATGTTATAGTGTAAATAGACTTACCTTTGTAAAATAAAGCAATTTTGCCTATAAGGACTCATTTGCACGCAATTGTCGTGAAGCATGTAAAAACTGCTTGTCTGCGTTAAAATAATGGTTAATATGCAGGTTGCATTTTCTTATGAGAGAATGATCCAAACCTGAATGTTAAGTGAAAATAGACTTTCCTATGAGAAATAAAGCAATTCTGCCTATTAGGACTCATTTGCACCTAATTGTCATAAAGCATGTAAATACTGCTTGTCTGCGTGAAAATAATAGGAAATGATCAGTTTGCATTATCTTTTGAGAAAATGATGCAAACCTGAATGTTATAATATAAATAGACTTACCTTTGTAAAATAAAGCAATTTTGCCTATAAGGACTAATTTGCACGCAATTGTCGTGAAGCATGTAAAAACTGCTTGTCTGCGTTAAAATAATGGTTAATATGCAGGTTGCATTTTCTTATGAGAGAATGATCCAAACCTGAATGTTATAGTGTAAATAGACTTACCTTCATAAAATCAATTTTGCCTATAAGGACTCATTTGCCTCTAATTGTCATTAAGCATGTAAAAATTGCTTGTATGCGTTAAAATAATGGCTAATATGCAGATTGCATTTTCTTATGAGAGAATGATCCAAACCTGAAGGTTATAGTGTAAATAGACTAACCTTTGTAAAATAAAGCAATTTTGCCTATAAGGACTCATTTGCACGCAATTGTCGTGAAGCATGTAAAAACTGCTTGTCTGCGTTAAAATAATGGTTAATATGCAGTTTGCATTTTCTTATGAGAGAATGATCCAAACCTGAATGTTATAGTGAAAGTAGACTTACCTTTGTGAAATAAAACAATTTTGCTTTTAAGGACTTATTTGCACCTAATTGTCGTAAACCATGTAAAAACTGCTTGTCTGCGTGAAAATGATAGTAAATATGCAGTTTGCATTTTCTTATGAGAGAATGATCCAAACCTGAATGTTATAGTGTAAATAGACTTACCCTCATGAAATAAAGCAATTTTGCCTATAAAGACTCATTTGCACCTAATTGTCATTAAGCATGTAAAAACTGCTTGTCTGCGTTTAAATAATGGTTAATATGCAGTTTGCATTTTCTTATGAGAGAATGATTCAAACCTGAATGTTATAGTGTAAATAGACTTACCTTCTGGAAATAAAGCAATTTTGCCTATAAGGACTCATTTGCCCCTAAGTGTCATAAAGCATGTAAAAACTGCTTGTATGCGTTAAAATAATGGTTAATATGCAGTTTGCATTTTCTTATGAGAGAATGATCCAAACCTGAATGTTATAGTGTAAATAGACTTACCTTTGTAAAATAAAGCAATTTTGCTTATAAGAACTCATTCGCACGCAATTGTCGTGAAGCATGTAAAAACTGCTTGTCTGCGTGAATATAATAGTAAATATGCAGTTTGCATTTTCTTATGAGAGAATGATCCAAACCTGAATGTTATAGTGTAACTAAACTTACCTTCATGAAATAAAGCAATTTTGCCTATAAGGACTCATTTGCCCCTAAGTGTCATAAAGCATGTAAAAACTGCTTGTATGCGTTAAAATAATGGTTAATATGCAGTTTGCATTTTCTTATGAGAGAATGATCCAAACCTAAATGTTATAGTGTAAATAGACTAACCCTCATGAAATAAAGCAATTTTGCCTATAAGGACTCATTTGCACCTAATTGTCATAAAGCTTGTAAAAACTGCTTGTATGCGTTAAAATAATAGTTAATATGCAGTTTGCATTTTCTTATGAGAGAATAATCCAAACCAGAATGTTATAGTTTAAGTAAACTTACCTTTGTAAAATAAAGCAATTTTGCCTATAAGGACTCATTAGCACCTAAATGTCGTAAAGCATGTAAAAACTGCTTGTCTGCGTTTAAATAATGGTTAATATGCAGTTTGCATTTTCTTATGACAGAATGATCCAAACCTGAATGTTATAGTGTAAATAGACTTACCTTTCATAAAATAAAGCAATTTTGCCTATAAGAACTCATATGCCCCTAATTGTCATTAAGCATGTAAAAACTGCTTGTATGCGTTAAAATAATGGTTAATATGCAGATTGCATTTTCTTATGAGAGAATGATCCAAACCTGAATGTTATAGTGTAAATAGACTTACCTTTGTAAAATAAAGCAATTTTGCCTATAAGGACTCATTTGCACGCAATTGTCGTGAAGCATGTAAAAACTGCTTGTCTGCGTTAAAATAATGGTTAATATGCAGTTTGCATTTTCTTATGAGAGAATGATCTAAACCTGAATGTTATAGTGTAAGTAAACTAACCTTTGTGAAATAAAGCAATTTTGCCTATAAGGACTCATTTGCACCTAATTGTCGTAAAGCATGTAAAAACTGCTTGTCTGCTTTAAAATAATGGTTAATATGCAGTTTGCATTTTCTTATGAGAGAATAATCCAAACCTGAATGTTATAGTGTAAATAGACTAACCTTTATGAAATAAAGCAATTTTGCCTATAAGGACTCATTTGCCCCTAATTGTCGTAAAGCATGTAAAAACTGCTTGTATGCGTTAAAATAATGGTTAATATGCAGATTGCATTTTCTTATGAGAGAATGATCCAAACCTGAATGTTATAGTGTAAATAGACTTACCTTTGTAAAATAAAGCAAATTTGCCTATAAGGACTCATACCACGCAATTGTCGTGAAGCATGTAAAAACTGCTTGTCTGTGAGAAAATGATAGTAATTATGCAGTTTGCATTTTCTTATGAGAGAATAATCCAAACCTGAATGTTATAGTGTAAATAGACTTACCCTCATGAAATAAAGCAATTTTGCCTATAAAGTCTCATTTGCACCTAAATGTCGTAAAGCATGTAAAAACTGCTTGTCTGCGTTAAAATAATGGTTAATATGCAGTTTGCATTTTCTTATGAGAGAATGATTCAAACCTGAATGTTATAGTGTAAATAGACTTACCTTTCATGAAATAAAGCAATTTTGCCTATAAGGACTCATTTGCCCCTAATTGTCATTAAGCATGTAAAAACTGCTTGTATGCGTTAAAATAATGGTTAATATGCAGATTGCATTTTCTTATGAGAGAATGGTCCAAACCTGAATGTTATAGTGTAAATAGACTTACCTTTGTAAAATAAGGCAAATTTGCCTATAAGGACTCATACCACGCAATTGTCGTGAAGCATGTAAAAACTGCTTCTCTGCGTGAAAATGATAGTAAATATGCAGTTTGCATTTTCTTATGAGAGAATAATCCAAACCTGAATGTTATAGTGTAAATAGACTTACCCTCATTTAATAAAGCAATTTTGCCTATAAAGTCTCATTTGCACCTAATTGTCGTAAAGCATGTAAAAACTGCTTGTCTGCGTTTAAATAATGGTTAATATGCAGTTTGCATTTTCTTATGACAGAATGATCCAAACCTGAATGTTATAGTGTAAATAGACTTACCTTAATGAAATAAAGCAATTTTGCCTATAAGGACTCATTTGCCCCTAATTGTCATAAAGCATGTAAATACTGCTTGTCTGCCTGAAAATAATAGGAAATGATCAGTTTGCATTATCTTTTGAGAAAATGATCCAAACCTGAATGTTATAATATAAATAGACTTACCTTTGTAAAATAAAGCAATTTTGCCTATAACGACTCATTTGCACGCAATTGTCGTGAAGCATGTAAAAACTGCTTGTATGCGTTAAAATAATGGTTAATATGCAGTTTGCATTTTCTTATGAGAGAATGATCCAAACCTGAATGTTATAGTGTAAATAGACTTACCTTTGTAAAATAAAGCAATTTTGCCTATAAGGACTCATTTGCACGCAATTGTCGTGAAGCATGTAAAAACTGCTTGTCTGCGTTAAAATAATGGTTAATATGCAGGTTGCATTTTCTTATGAGAGAATGATCCAAACCTGAATGTTAAGTGAAAGTAGACTTTCCTATGTGAAATAAAGCAATTCTGCCTATTAGGACTCATTTGCACCTAATTGTCATAAAGCATGTAAATACTGCTTGTCTGCGTGAAAATAATAGGAAATGATCAGTTTGCATTATCTTTTGAGAAAATGATGCAAACCTGAATGTTATAATATAAATAGACTTACCTTTGTAAAATAAAGCAATTTTGCCTATAAGGACTAATTTGCACGCAATTGTCGTGAAGCATGTAAAAACTGCTTGTCTGCGTTAAAATAATGGTTAATATGCAGGTTGCATTTTCTTATGAGAGAATGATCCAAACCTGAATGTTATAGTGTAAATAGACTTACCTTCATAAAATCAATTTTGCCTATAAGGACTCATTTGCCTCTAATTGTCATTAAGCATGTAAAAATTGCTTGTATGCGTTAAAATAATGGCTAATATGCAGATTGCATTTTCTTATGAGAGAATGATCCAAACCTGAATGTTATAGTGTAAATAGACTAACCTTTGTAAAATAAAGCAATTTTGCCTATAAGGACTCATTTGCACGCAATTGTCGTGAAGCATGTAAAAACTGCTTGTCTGCGTTAAAATAATGGTTAATATGCAGTTTGCATTTTCTTATGAGAGAATGATCCAAACCTGAATGTTATAGTGAAAGTAGACTTACCTTTGTGAAATAAAACAATTTTGCTTTTAAGGACTTATTTGCACCTAATTGTCGTAAACCATGTAAAAACTGCTTGTCTGCGTGAAAATGATAGTAAATATGCAGTTTGCATTTTCTTATGAGAGAATGATCCAAACCTGATTGTTATAGTGTAAATAGACTTACCCTCATGAAATAAAGCAATTTTGCCTATAAAGACTCATTTGCACCTAATTGTCATTAAGCATGTAAAAACTGCTTGTCTGCGTTTAAATAATGGTTAATATGCAGTTTGCATTTTCTTATGAGAGAATGATTCAAACCTGAATGTTATAGTGTAAATAGACTTACCTTCTGGAAATAAAGCAATTTTGCCTATAAGGACTCATTTGCCCCTAAGTGTCATAAAGCATGTAAAAACTGCTTGTATGCGTTAAAATAATGGTCAATATGCAGTTTGCATTTTCTTATGAGAGAATGATCCAAACCTGAATGTTATAGTGTAAATAGACTTACCTTTGTAAAATAAAGCAATTTTGCTTATAAGAACTCATTCGCACGCAATTGTCGTGAAGCATGTAAAAACTGCTTGTCTGCGTGAAAATGATAGTAAATATGCAGTTTGCATTTTCTTATGAGAGAATGATCCAAACCTGAATGTTATAGTGTAACTAAACTTACCTTCATGAAATAAAGCAATTTTGCCTATAAGGACTCATTTGCCCCTAAGTGTCATAAAGCATGTAAAAACTGCTTGTATGCGTTAAAATAATGGTTAATATGCAGTTTGCATTTTCTTATGAGAGAATGATCCAAACCTAAATGTTATAGTGTAAATAGACTAACCCTCATGAAATAAAGCAATTTTGCCTATAAGGACTCATTTGCACCTAATTGTCATAAAGCTTGTAAAAACTGCTTGTATGCGTTAAAATAATAGTTAATATGCAGTTTGCATTTTCTTATGAGAGAATAATCCAAACCAGAATGTTATAGTTTTAAGTAAACTTACCTTTGTAAAATAAAGCAATTTTGCCTATAAGGACTCATTAGCACCTAAATGTCGTAAAGCATGTAAAAACTGCTTGTCTGCGTTTAAATAATGGTTAATATGCAGTTTGCATTTTCTTATGACAGAATGATCCAAACCTGAATGTTATAGTGTAAATAGACTTACCTTTCATAAAATAAAGCAATTTTGCCTATAAGAACTCATATGCCCCTAATTGTCATTAAGCATGTAAATACTGCTTGTATGCGTTAAAATAATGGTTAATATGCAGATTGCATTTTCTTATGAGAGAATGATCCAAACCTGAATGTTATAGTGTAAATAGACTTACCTTTGTAAAATAAAGCAATTTTGCCTATAAGGACTCATTTGCACGCAATTGTCGTGAAGCATGTAAAAACTGCTTGTCTGCGTTAAAATAATGGTTAATATGCAGTTTGCATATTCTTATGAGAGAATGATCCAAACCTGAATGTTATAGTGTAAGTAAACTAACCTTTGTGAAATAAAGCAATTTTGCCTATAAGGACTCATTTGCACCTAATTGTCGTAAAGCATGTAAAAACTGCTTGTCTGCTTTAAAATAATGGTTAATATGCAGTTTGCATTTTCTTATGAGAGAATAATCCAAACCTGAATGTTATAGTGTAAATAGACTAACCTTTATGAAATAAAGCAATTTTGCCTATAAGGACCCATTTGCCCCTAATTGTCGTAAAGCATGTAAAAACTGCTTGTATGCGTTAAAATAATGGTTAATATGCAGATTGCATTTTCTTATGAGAGAATGATCCAAACCTGAATGTTATAGTGTAAATAGACTTACCTTTGTAAAATAAAGCAAATTTGCTTATAAGGACTCATACCACGCAATTGTCGTGAAGCATGTAAAAACTGCTTGTCTGTGAGAAAATGATAGTAAATATGCAGTTTGCATTTTCTTATGAGAGAATAATCCAAACCTGAATGTTATAGTGTAAATAGACTTACCCTCATGAAATAAAGCAATTTTGCCTATAAAGTCTCATTTGCACCTAATTGTCGTAAAGCATGTAAAAACTGCTTGTCTGCGTTTAAATAATGGTTAATATGCAGTTTGCATTTTCTTATGACAGAATGATCCAAACCTGAATGTTATAGTGTAAATAGACTTACCTTTCATAAAATAAAGCAATTTTGCCTATAAGGACTCATTGGCACCTAATTGTCATAAAGCATGTAAAAACTGCTTGTATGCGTTAAAATAATGGTTAATATGCAGTTTGCATTTCTTATGAGAGAATGATCCAAACCTGAATGTTATAGTGTAAATAGACTTACCTTTGTAAAAAAAAGCAATTTTGCCTATAAGGACTCATTTGCACGCAATTGTCGTGAAGCATGTAAAAACTGCTTGTATGCGTTAAATAAATGGTTAATATGCAGATTGCATTTCCTTATGAGAGAATGATCCAAACCTGAATGTTATAGTGTAAATAGACTTACCTTTGTAAAATAAAGCAATTTTGCCTATAAGGACTCATTTGCACGCAATTGTCGTGAAGCATGTAAAAACTGCTTGTCTGCGTTAAAATAATGGTTAATATGCAGTTTGCATTTTCTTATGAGAGAATGATCCAAACCTGAATGATATAGTGTAAATAGACTTACCTTCATGAAATAAAGCAATTTTGCCTATAAGGACTCATATGCCTCTAATTGTCATTAAGCATGTAAAAACTGCTTGTATGCGTTAAAATAATGGTTAATATGCAAATTGCATTTTCTTATGAGAGAATGATCCAAACCTGAATGTTATAGAGTAAATAGATTTACCTTTGTAAAATAAAGCAATTTTGCTTATAAGGACTCATTTGCACGCAATTGTCGTGAAGCATGTAAAAACTGCTTGTCTGCGTTAAAATAATGGTTAATATGCAGTTTGCATTTTCTTATGAGAGAATGATCCAAACCTGAATGTTATAGTGAAAGTAGACTTACTATTGTGAAATAAAACAATTTTGCTTTTAAGGACTTATTTGCACCTAATTGTCGTAAACCATGTAAAAACTGCTTGTCTGCGTGAAAATGATAGTCAATATTCAGTTTACATTTTCTTATGAGAGAATGATCCAAACCTGAATGTTATAGTGTAAATAGACTTACCTTTGTAAAATAAAGCCATTTTGCCTATAAAGACTCATTTGCACGCAATTGTCGTGAAGCATGTAAAAACTGCTTGTCTGCGTCAAAATGATAGTAAATATGCAGTTTGCATTTTCTTATGAGAGAATGATCCAAACCTGAATGTTATAGTGTAAATAGACTTTCCCTCATGAAATAAAGCAATTTTGCCTATAAAGACTCATTTGCACCTAATTGTCGTAAAGCATGAAAAAACTGCTTGTCTGCGTTTAAATAATGGTTAATATGCAGTTTGCATTTTCTTATGAGAGCATGATCCAAACCTGAATGTTATAGTGTAAATATACTAACCTTCATGAAATAAAGCAATTTTGCCTATAAGGACTCATTTGCCCCTAATTGTCATAAAGCATGTAAAAACTGCTTGTATGCGTTAAAATAATGGTTAATATGCAGTTCGCATTTTCTTATGAGAGAATGATCCAAACCTGAATGTTATAGTGTAAATAGACTTACCCTCATGAAATAAAGCATTTTTGCCTATAAAGACTCATTTGCACCTAATTGTCATAAAGCATGTAAAAACTGCTTGTATGCGTTAAAATGATAGTAAATATGCAGTTTGCATTTTCTTATGAGAAAATGATCCAAACCTGAATGTTAAAGTGTAAATAGACTTACCCTCATGAAATAAAGCAATTTTGCCTATAAGGACTCATTTGCACCTAATTGTCATAAAGCTTGTAAAAACTGCTTGTATGCGTTAAAATAATAGTTAATATGCGGTTTGCATTTTCTTATGAGAGAATGATCTAAACCTGAATGTTATAGTTTAAGTAAACTAACCTTTGTAAAATAAAGCAATTTTGCCTATAAGGCTCATTTGCCCCTAATTGTCATAAAGCATGTAAAAACTGCTTGTATGCGTTAAAATGATAGAAAATATGCAGTTTGCATTTTCTTATGAGAGAATGATCCAAACCTAAATGTTATAGTGTAAATAGACTAGCCCTCATGAAATAAAGCAATTTTGCCTATAAGGACTCATTTGCACCTAATTGTCATAAAGCATGTAAAAACTGCTTGTATGCGTTAGAATGATAGTAAATATGCAGTTTGCATTTTCTTATGAGAAAATGATCCAAACCTGAATGTTAAAGTGTAAATAGACTTACCCTCATGAAATAAAGCAATTTTGCCTATAAGGACTCATTTGCACCTAATTGTCATAAAGCTTGTAAAAACTGCTTGTATGCGTTAAAATAATAGTTAATATGCGGTTTGCATTTTCTTATGAGAGAATGATCTAAACCTGAATGTTATAGTTTAAGTAAACTTACCTTTGTAAAATAAAGCAATTTTGCCTATAAGGCTCATTTGCCCCTAATTGTCATAAAGCTTGTAAAAACTGCTTGTATGCGTTAAAATAATAGTTAATATTCGGTTTGCATTTTCTTATGAGAGAATGATCTAAACCTGAATGTTATAGTTTAAGTAAACTTACCTTTGTAAAATAAAGCAATTTTGCCTATAAGGACTCATTTGCCCCTAATTGTCATAAAGCATGTAAAAACTGCTTGTATGCGTTAAAATGATAGAAAATATGCAGTTTGCATTTTCTTATGAGAGAATGATCCAAACCTAAATGTTATAGTGTAAATAGACTAGCCCTCATGAAATAAAGCAATTTTGCCTATAAGGACTCATTTGCACCTAATTGTCATAAAGCTTGAAAAAACTGCTTGTATGCGTTAAAATAATAGTTAATATGCAGTTTGCATTTTCTTATGAGAGAATGATCCAAACCTGAATGTTATAGTTTAAGTAAACTTACCTTTGTAAAATAAAGCAATTTTGCCTATAAGGACTCATTTGCACCTAATTGTCGTAAAGCATGTAAAAACTGCTTGTCTGCGTTAAAATAATGGTTAATATGCAGTTTGCATTTTCTTATGAGAGAATGATCAAAACCTGAATGTTATAGTGTAAATAGACTTACCTTCATGAAATAAAGCAATTTTGCCTATAAGGACTTTTTTGCCCCTAATTGTCATAAAGCATGTAAAAACTGCTTGTATGCGTTAATATAATGGGTAATATGCAGTTTGCATTTTCTTATGAGAGAATGATCCAAACCTGAATGTTATAGTGTAAATAGACTTACCTTTGTAAAATAAAGCAATTTTGCCTATAAAGACTCATTTGCACGCAATTGTCGTGAAGCATGTAAAAACTGCTTGTCTGCGTGAAAATGATAGTAAATATGCAGTTTGCATTTTCTTATGAGAGAATAATCCAAACCTGAATGTTATAGTGTAAATAGACTTACCCTCATGAAATAAAGCAATTTTGCCTATAAAGACTCATTTGCACTTAATTGTCGTAAAGCATGTAAAAACTGCTTGTATGCGTTAAAATAATGGATAATATGCAGTTTGCATTTTCTTATGAGAGAATGATCCAAACCTGAATGTTATAGTGCAAATAGATTTACCTTTGTAAAATAAAGCAATTTTGTCTATAAGGACTCATTTGCACGCAATAGTCGTAAAGCATGTAAAAACTGCTTTTCTGCGTGAAAATGATAGTAAATATGCAGTTTGCATTTTCTTATGAGAGAATGATCCAAACCTGAATGTTATAATGTAAATAGACTTACCCTCATAAAATAAAGCAATTTTGCCTATAAAGACTCATTTGCACCTAATTGTCGTAAAGCATGTAAAAACTGCTTGTCAGCGGTAAAATAATAGTAAATATGCAGTTTGCATTTTCTTATGAGAGAATGATCCAAACCTGAATATTATAGTGTAAATAGACTTACCCTTATGAAATAAAGCAATTTTGCCTATAAGGACTCATTTGCACCTATTTGTCATAAAGCATGTAAAAACTGCTTGTATGCGTTAAAATAATGGTTAATATGCAGTTTGCATTTCTTATGAGAGAATGATCCAAACATGAATGTTATAGTGTAAATAGACTTTCCTTTGTAAAAAAAAGCAATTTTGCCTATAAGGACTTATTTGCACGCAATTGTCGTGAAGCATGTAAAAACTGCTTGTATGCGTTAAATAAATGGTTAATATGCAGATTGCATTTCCTTATGAGGGAATGATCCAAACCTGAATGTTATAGTGTAAATAGACTTACCTTTGTAAAATAAAGCAATTTTGCCTATAAGGACTCATTTGCACGCAATTGTCGTGAAGCATGTAAAAACTGCTTGTCTGCTTTAAAATAATGGTTAATATGCAGTTTGCATTTTCTTATGAGAGAATGATCCAAACCTGAATGTTATAGTGAAAGTAGACTTACCTTTGTGAACTAAAACAATTTTGCTTTTAAGGACTTATTTGCACCTAATTGTCGTAAACCATGTAAAAACTGCTTGTCTGCGTGAAAATGATAGTCAATATTCAGTTTGCATTTTCTTATGAGAGAATGATCCAAACCTGAATGTTATAGTGTAAATAGACTTACCTTTGTAAAATAAAGCAATTTTGCCTATAAAGACTCATTTTCACGCAATTGTCGTGAAGCATCTAAAAACTGCTTGTCTGCGTCAAAATGATAGTAAATATGCAGTTTGCATTTTCTTATGAGAGAATGATCCAAACCTGAATGTTATAGTGTAAATAGACTTGCCTTTGTAAAATAAAGCAATTTTGCTTATAAGGACTCATTTGCACGCAATTGTCGTGAAGCATGTAAAAACTGCTTGTCTGCGTTAAAATAATGGTTAATATGCAGTTTGCATTTTCTTATGAGAGAATGATCCAAACCTGAATGTTGTGAATGTAGACTTACCTTTGTGAAATAAAACAATTTTGCCTATAAGGACATATTTCCACCTAATTGTCGTAAAACATGTAAAAACTGCTTGTATGCGTTAAAATAATGGTTAATATGCAGTTTGCATTTTCCTATGAGAGAATGATCCAAACCTGAATGTTATAGTGTAAATAGACTTACCTTTGTAAAATAAAGCAATTTTGCTTATAAGGACTCATTTGCACGCAATTGTCGTGAAGCATGTAAAAACTGCTTGTCTGCGTTAAAATAATGGTTAATATGCAGTTTGCATTTTCTTATGAGAGAATGATCCAAACCTGAATGTTGTGAATGTAGACTTACCTTTGTGAAATAAAACAATTTTGCCTTTAAGGACTTATTTCCACCTAATTGTCGTAAAACATGTAAAAACTGCTTGTCTGCGTTAAAATAATGGTTAATATGCAGGTTGCATTTTCTTATGAGAGAATGATCCAAACCTGAATGTTAAGTGAAAGTAGACTTACCTATGTGAAATAAAGCAGTTCTGCCTATTAGGACTCATTTGCACCTAATTGTCATAAAGCATGTAAATACTGCTTGTCTGCGTGAAAATAATAGGAAATGATCAGTTTGCATTATCTTTTGAGAAAATGATCCAAACCTGAATGTTATAATAAAAATAGACTTACCTTTGTAAAATAAAGCAATTTTGCCTATAAGGACTCATTTGCACGCAATTGTCGTGAAGCATGTCAAAACTGCTTGTCTGCGTTAAAATAATGGTTAAAATTCAGTTTGCATTTTCTTATGAGAGAATGATCCAAACCTGAATGTTATAGTGTAAATAGACTTACCCTCATGAAATAAAGCAATTTTGCCTATAAAGATTCATTTGCACCTAATTGTCATAAAGCATGTAAAAACTGCTTGTCAGCGTTAAAATAATGGTTAATATGCAGTTTGCATTTTCTTATGAGAGAATGATCCAAACCTGAACGTTATAGTGTAAATAGATATACCTTTGTAAAATAAAGCAATTTTGCCTATAAGGACTCATTTGCACCTAATTGTCATAAAGCATGTAAAAACTGCTTGTATGCGTTAAAATGATAGTAAATATGCAGTTTGCATTTTCTTATGAGAAAATGATCCAAACCTGAATGTTAAAGTGTAAATAGACTTACCCTCATGAAATAAAGCAATTTTGCCTATAAGGACTCATTTGCACCTAATTGTCATAAAGCTTGTAAAAACTGCTTGTATGCGTTAAAATAATAGTTAATATGCGGTTTGCATTTTCTTATGAGAGAATGATCTAAACCTGAATGTTATAGTTTAAGTAAACTTACCTTTGTAAAATAAAGCAATTTTGCCTATAAGGCTCATTTGCCCCTAATTGTCATAAAGCTTGTAAAAACTGCTTGTATGCGTTAAAATAATAGTTAATATGCGGTTTGCATTTACTTATGAGAGAATGATCTAAACCTGAATGTTATAGTTTAAGTAAACTTACCTTTGTAAAATAAAGCAATTTTGCCTATAAGGACTCATTTGCCCCTAATTGTCATAAAGCATGTAAAAACTGCTTGTATGCGTTAAAATAATGGTTAATATGCAGTTTGCATTTCTTATGAGAGAATGATCTAAACCTGAATGTTATAGTGTAAATAGACTTACCTTTGTAAAAAAAAGCAATTTTGCCTTTAAGGACTCATTTGCACCTTATTGTCATAAAGCTTGTAAAAACTGCTTGTATGCGTTAAAATGATAGTAAATATGCAGTTTGCATTTTCTTATGAGAGAATGATCCAAACCTGAATGTTATAGTGTAAGTAAACTTACCTTTGTGAAATAAAGCAATTTTGCCTATAAGGACTTATTTGCCCCTAATTGTCATAAAGCATGTAAAAACTGCTTGTATGCGTTAAAAAAATGGTTAATATGCAGTTTGCATTTTCTTATGAGAGAATGATCCAAACCTGAATGTTATAGTGTAAATAGACTTACCTTTGTAAAATAAAGCAATTTTGCTTATAAGAACTCATTCGCACGCAATTGTCGTGAAGCATGTAAAAACTGCTTGTCTGCGTGAAAATGATAGTAAATATGCAGTTTGCATTTTCTTATGAGAGAATGATCCAAACCTGAATGTTATAGTGTAACTAAACTTACCTTCATGAAATAAAGCAATTTTGCCTATAAGGACCCATTTGACCCTAATTGTCATAAAGCATGTAAAAACTGCTTGTATGCGTTAAAATGATAGTAAATATGCAGTTTGCATTTTCTTATGAGAGAATGATCCAAACCTAAATGTTATAGTGTAAATAGACTAACCCTCATGAAATAAAGCAATTTTGCCTATAAGGACTCATTTGCCCCTAATTGTCATAAAGCTTGTAAAAACTGCTTGTATGCGTTAAAATAATAGTTAATATGCAGTTTGCATTTTCTTATGAGAGAATGATCCAAACCAGAATGTTATAGTTTAAGTAAACTTACCTTTGTAAAATAAAGCAATTTTGCCTATAAGGACTCATTAGCACCTAAATGTCGTAAAGCATGTAAAAACTGCTTGTCTGCGTTAAAATAATGGTTAATATGCAGTTTGCATTTTCTTATGAGAGAATGATTCAAACCTGAATGTTATAGTGTAAATAGACTTACCTTTCATGAAATAAAGCAATTTTGCCTATAAGGACTCATTTGCCCCTAATTGTCATTAAGCATGTAAAAACTGCTTGTATGCGTTAAAATAATGGTTAATATGCAGATTGCATTTTCTTATGAGAGAATGGTCCAAACCTGAATGTTATAGTGTAAATAGACTTACCTTTGTAAAATAAGGCAAATTTGCCTATAAGGACTCATACCACGCAATTGTCGTGAAGCATGTAAAAACTGCTTGTCTGCGTGAAAATGATAGTAAATATGCAGTTTGCATTTTCTTATGAGAGAATAATCCAAACCTGAATGTTATAGTGTAAATAGACTTACCCTCATTTAATAAAGCAATTTTGCCTATAAAGTCCCATTTGCACCTAATTGTCGTAAAGCATGTAAAAACTGCTTGTCTGCGTTTAAATAATGGTTAATATGCAGTTTGCATTTTCTTATGACAGAATGATCCAAACCTGAATGTTATAGTGAAAGTAGACTTACTATTGTGAAATAAAACAATTTTGCTTTTAAGGACTTATTTGCACCTAATTGTCGTAAACCATGTAAAAACTGCTTGTCTGCGTGAAAATGATAGTCAATATTCAGTTTACATTTTCTTATGAGAGAATGATCCAAACCTGAATGTTATAGTGTAAATAGACTTACCTTTGTAAAATAAAGCCATTTTGCCTATAAAGACTCATTTGCACGCAATTGTCGTGAAGCATGTAAAAACTGCTTGTCTGCGTCAAAATGATAGTAAATATGCAGTTTGCATTTTCTTATGAGAGAATGATCCAAACCTGAATGTTATAGTGTAAATAGACTTTCCCTCATGAAATAAAGCAATTTTGCCTATAAAGACTCATTTGCACCTAATTGTCGTAAAGCATGAAAAAACTGCTTGTCTGCGTTTAAATAATGGTTAATATGCAGTTTGCATTTTCTTATGAGAGCATGATCCAAACCTGAATGTTATAGTGTAAATATACTAACCTTCATGAAATAAAGCAATTTTGCCTATAAGGACTCATTTGCCCCTAATTGTCATAAAGCATGTAAAAACTGCTTGTATGCGTTAAAATAATGGTTAATATGCAGTTCGCATTTTCTTATGAGAGAATGATCCAAACCTGAATGTTATAGTGTAAATAGACTTACCCTCATGAAATAAAGCATTTTTGCCTATAAAGACTCATTTGCACCTAATTGTCATAAAGCATGTAAAAACTGCTTGTATGCGTTAAAATGATAGTAAATATGCAGTTTGCATTTTCTTATGAGAAAATGATCCAAACCTGAATGTTAAAGTGTAAATAGACTTACCCTCATGAAATAAAGCAATTTTGCCTATAAGGACTCATTTGCACCTAATTGTCATAAAGCTTGTAAAAACTGCTTGTATGCGTTAAAATAATAGTTAATATGCGGTTTGCATTTTCTTATGAGAGAATGATCTAAACCTGAATGTTATAGTTTAAGTAAACTAACCTTTGTAAAATAAAGCAATTTTGCCTATAAGGCTCATTTGCCCCTAATTGTCATAAAGCATGTAAAAACTGCTTGTATGCGTTAAAATGATAGAAAATATGCAGTTTGCATTTTCTTATGAGAGAATGATCCAAACCTAAATGTTATAGTGTAAATAGACTAGCCCTCATGAAATAAAGCAATTTTGCCTATAAGGACTCATTTGCACCTAATTGTCATAAAGCATGTAAAAACTGCTTGTATGCGTTAGAATGATAGTAAATATGCAGTTTGCATTTTCTTATGAGAAAATGATCCAAACCTGAATGTTAAAGTGTAAATAGACTTACCCTCATGAAATAAAGCAATTTTGCCTATAAGGACTCATTTGCACCTAATTGTCATAAAGCTTGTAAAAACTGCTTGTATGCGTTAAAATAATAGTTAATATGCGGTTTGCATTTTCTTATGAGAGAATGATCTAAACCTGAATGTTATAGTTTAAGTAAACTTACCTTTGTAAAATAAAGCAATTTTGCCTATAAGGCTCATTTGCCCCTAATTGTCATAAAGCTTGTAAAAACTGCTTGTATGCGTTAAAATAATAGTTAATATTCGGTTTGCATTTTCTTATGAGAGAATGATCTAAACCTGAATGTTATAGTTTAAGTAAACTTACCTTTGTAAAATAAAGCAATTTTGCCTATAAGGACTCATTTGCCCCTAATTGTCATAAAGCATGTAAAAACTGCTTGTATGCGTTAAAATGATAGAAAATATGCAGTTTGCATTTTCTTATGAGAGAATGATCCAAACCTAAATGTTATAGTGTAAATAGACTAGCCCTCATGAAATAAAGCAATTTTGCCTATAAGGACTCATTTGCACCTAATTGTCATAAAGCTTGAAAAAACTGCTTGTATGCGTTAAAATAATAGTTAATATGCAGTTTGCATTTTCTTATGAGAGAATGATCCAAACCTGAATGTTATAGTTTAAGTAAACTTACCTTTGTAAAATAAAGCAATTTTGCCTATAAGGACTCATTTGCACCTAATTGTCGTAAAGCATGTAAAAACTGCTTGTCTGCGTTAAAATAATGGTTAATATGCAGTTTGCATTTTCTTATGAGAGAATGATCAAAACCTGAATGTTATAGTGTAAATAGACTTACCTTCATGAAATAAAGCAATTTTGCCTATAAGGACTTTTTTGCCCCTAATTGTCATAAAGCATGTAAAAACTGCTTGTATGCGTTAATATAATGGGTAATATGCAGTTTGCATTTTCTTATGAGAGAATGATCCAAACCTGAATGTTATAGTGTAAATAGACTTACCTTTGTAAAATAAAGCAATTTTGCCTATAAAGACTCATTTGCACGCAATTGTCGTGAAGCATGTAAAAACTGCTTGTCTGCGTGAAAATGATAGTAAATATGCAGTTTGCATTTTCTTATGAGAGAATAATCCAAACCTGAATGTTATAGTGTAAATAGACTTACCCTCATGAAATAAAGCAATTTTGCCTATAAAGACTCATTTGCACTTAATTGTCGTAAAGCATGTAAAAACTGCTTGTATGCGTTAAAATAATGGATAATATGCAGTTTGCATTTTCTTATGAGAGAATGATCCAAACCTGAATGTTATAGTGCAAATAGATTTACCTTTGTAAAATAAAGCAATTTTGTCTATAAGGACTCATTTGCACGCAATAGTCGTAAAGCATGTAAAAACTGCTTTTCTGCGTGAAAATGATAGTAAATATGCAGTTTGCATTTTCTTATGAGAGAATGATCCAAACCTGAATGTTATAATGTAAATAGACTTACCCTCATAAAATAAAGCAATTTTGCCTATAAAGACTCATTTGCACCTAATTGTCGTAAAGCATGTAAAAACTGCTTGTCAGCGGTAAAATAATAGTAAATATGCAGTTTGCATTTTCTTATGAGAGAATGATCCAAACCTGAATATTATAGTGTAAATAGACTTACCCTTATGAAATAAAGCAATTTTGCCTATAAGGACTCATTTGCACCTATTTGTCATAAAGCATGTAAAAACTGCTTGTATGCGTTAAAATAATGGTTAATATGCAGTTTGCATTTCTTATGAGAGAATGATCCAAACATGAATGTTATAGTGTAAATAGACTTTCCTTTGTAAAAAAAAGCAATTTTGCCTATAAGGACTTATTTGCACGCAATTGTCGTGAAGCATGTAAAAACTGCTTGTATGCGTTAAATAAATGGTTAATATGCAGATTGCATTTCCTTATGAGGGAATGATCCAAACCTGAATGTTATAGTGTAAATAGACTTACCTTTGTAAAATAAAGCAATTTTGCCTATAAGGACTCATTTGCACGCAATTGTCGTGAAGCATGTAAAAACTGCTTGTCTGCTTTAAAATAATGGTTAATATGCAGTTTGCATTTTCTTATGAGAGAATGATCCAAACCTGAATGTTATAGTGAAAGTAGACTTACCTTTGTGAACTAAAACAATTTTGCTTTTAAGGACTTATTTGCACCTAATTGTCGTAAACCATGTAAAAACTGCTTGTCTGCGTGAAAATGATAGTCAATATTCAGTTTGCATTTTCTTATGAGAGAATGATCCAAACCTGAATGTTATAGTGTAAATAGACTTACCTTTGTAAAATAAAGCAATTTTGCCTATAAAGACTCATTTTCACGCAATTGTCGTGAAGCATCTAAAAACTGCTTGTCTGCGTCAAAATGATAGTAAATATGCAGTTTGCATTTTCTTATGAGAGAATGATCCAAACCTGAATGTTATAGTGTAAATAGACTTGCCTTTGTAAAATAAAGCAATTTTGCTTATAAGGACTCATTTGCACGCAATTGTCGTGAAGCATGTAAAAACTGCTTGTCTGCGTTAAAATAATGGTTAATATGCAGTTTGCATTTTCTTATGAGAGAATGATCCAAACCTGAATGTTGTGAATGTAGACTTACCTTTGTGAAATAAAACAATTTTGCCTATAAGGACATATTTCCACCTAATTGTCGTAAAACATGTAAAAACTGCTTGTATGCGTTAAAATAATGGTTAATATGCAGTTTGCATTTTCCTATGAGAGAATGATCCAAACCTGAATGTTATAGTGTAAATAGACTTACCTTTGTAAAATAAAGCAATTTTGCTTATAAGGACTCATTTGCACGCAATTGTCGTGAAGCATGTAAAAACTGCTTGTCTGCGTTAAAATAATGGTTAATATGCAGTTTGCATTTTCTTATGAGAGAATGATCCAAACCTGAATGTTGTGAATGTAGACTTACCTTTGTGAAATAAAACAATTTTGCCTTTAAGGACTTATTTCCACCTAATTGTCGTAAAACATGTAAAAACTGCTTGTCTGCGTTAAAATAATGGTTAATATGCAGGTTGCATTTTCTTATGAGAGAATGATCCAAACCTGAATGTTAAGTGAAAGTAGACTTACCTATGTGAAATAAAGCAGTTCTGCCTATTAGGACTCATTTGCACCTAATTGTCATAAAGCATGTAAATACTGCTTGTCTGCGTGAAAATAATAGGAAATGATCAGTTTGCATTATCTTTTGAGAAAATGATCCAAACCTGAATGTTATAATAAAAATAGACTTACCTTTGTAAAATAAAGCAATTTTGCCTATAAGGACTCATTTGCACGCAATTGTCGTGAAGCATGTCAAAACTGCTTGTCTGCGTTAAAATAATGGTTAAAATTCAGTTTGCATTTTCTTATGAGAGAATGATCCAAACCTGAATGTTATAGTGTAAATAGACTTACCCTCATGAAATAAAGCAATTTTGCCTATAAAGATTCATTTGCACCTAATTGTCATAAAGCATGTAAAAACTGCTTGTATGCGTTAAAATGATAGTAAATATGCAGTTTGCATTTTCTTATGAGAAAATGATCCAAACCTGAATGTTAAAGTGTAAATAGACTTACCCTCATGAAATAAAGCAATTTTGCCTATAAGGACTCATTTGCACCTAATTGTCATAAAGCTTGTAAAAACTGCTTGTATGCGTTAAAATAATAGTTAATATGCGGTTTGCATTTTCTTATGAGAGAATGATCTAAACCTGAATGTTATAGTTTAAGTAAACTTACCTTTGTAAAATAAAGCAATTTTGCCTATAAGGCTCATTTGCCCCTAATTGTCATAAAGCTTGTAAAAACTGCTTGTATGCGTTAAAATAATAGTTAATATGCGGTTTGCATTTACTTATGAGAGAATGATCTAAACCTGAATGTTATAGTTTAAGTAAACTTACCTTTGTAAAATAAAGCAATTTTGCCTATAAGGACTCATTTGCCCCTAATTGTCATAAAGCATGTAAAAACTGCTTGTATGCGTTAAAATAATGGTTAATATGCAGTTTGCATTTCTTATGAGAGAATGATCTAAACCTGAATGTTATAGTGTAAATAGACTTACCTTTGTAAAAAAAAGCAATTTTGCCTTTAAGGACTCATTTGCACCTTATTGTCATAAAGCTTGTAAAAACTGCTTGTATGCGTTAAAATGATAGTAAATATGCAGTTTGCATTTTCTTATGAGAGAATGATCCAAACCTGAATGTTATAGTGTAAGTAAACTTACCTTTGTGAAATAAAGCAATTTTGCCTATAAGGACTTATTTGCCCCTAATTGTCATAAAGCATGTAAAAACTGCTTGTATGCGTTAAAAAAATGGTTAATATGCAGTTTGCATTTTCTTATGAGAGAATGATCCAAACCTGAATGTTATAGTGTAAATAGACTTACCTTTGTAAAATAAAGCAATTTTGCTTATAAGAACTCATTCGCACGCAATTGTCGTGAAGCATGTAAAAACTGCTTGTCTGCGTGAAAATGATAGTAAATATGCAGTTTGCATTTTCTTATGAGAGAATGATCCAAACCTGAATGTTATAGTGTAACTAAACTTACCTTCATGAAATAAAGCAATTTTGCCTATAAGGACCCATTTGACCCTAATTGTCATAAAGCATGTAAAAACTGCTTGTATGCGTTAAAATGATAGTAAATATGCAGTTTGCATTTTCTTATGAGAGAATGATCCAAACCTAAATGTTATAGTGTAAATAGACTAACCCTCATGAAATAAAGCAATTTTGCCTATAAGGACTCATTTGCCCCTAATTGTCATAAAGCTTGTAAAAACTGCTTGTATGCGTTAAAATAATAGTTAATATGCAGTTTGCATTTTCTTATGAGAGAATGATCCAAACCAGAATGTTATAGTTTAAGTAAACTTACCTTTGTAAAATAAAGCAATTTTGCCTATAAGGACTCATTAGCACCTAAATGTCGTAAAGCATGTAAAAACTGCTTGTCTGCGTTAAAATAATGGTTAATATGCAGTTTGCATTTTCTTATGAGAGAATGATTCAAACCTGAATGTTATAGTGTAAATAGACTTACCTTTCATGAAATAAAGCAATTTTGCCTATAAGGACTCATTTGCCCCTAATTGTCATTAAGCATGTAAAAACTGCTTGTATGCGTTAAAATAATGGTTAATATGCAGATTGCATTTTCTTATGAGAGAATGGTCCAAACCTGAATGTTATAGTGTAAATAGACTTACCTTTGTAAAATAAGGCAAATTTGCCTATAAGGACTCATACCACGCAATTGTCGTGAAGCATGTAAAAACTGCTTGTCTGCGTGAAAATGATAGTAAATATGCAGTTTGCATTTTCTTATGAGAGAATAATCCAAACCTGAATGTTATAGTGTAAATAGACTTACCCTCATTTAATAAAGCAATTTTGCCTATAAAGTCCCATTTGCACCTAATTGTCGTAAAGCATGTAAAAACTGCTTGTCTGCGTTTAAATAATGGTTAATATGCAGTTTGCATTTTCTTATGACAGAATGATCCAAACCTGAAAGTTATAGTGTAAATAGACTTACCTTAATGAAATAAAGCAATTTTGCCTATAAGGACTCATTTGCCCCTAATTGTCATAAAGCATGTAAATACTGCTTGTCTGCCTGAAAATAATAGGAAATGATCAGTTTGCATTATCTTTTGAGAAAATGATCCAAACCTGAATGTTATAATATAAATAGACTTACCTTTGTAAAATAAAGCAATTTTGCCTATAACGACTCATTTGCACGCAATTGTCGTGAAGCATGTAAAAACTGCTTGTATGCGTTAAAATAATGGTTAATATGCAGTTTGCATTTTCTTATGAGAGAATGATCCAAACCTGAATGTTATAGTGTAAATAGACTTACCTTTGTAAAATAAAGCAATTTTGCCTATAAGGACTCATTTGCACGCAATTGTCGTGAAGCATGTAAAAACTGCTTGTCTGCGTTAAAATAATGGTTAATATGCAGGTTGCATTTTCTTATGAGAGAATGATCCAAACCTGAATGTTAAGTGAAAATAGACTTTCCTATGAGAAATAAAGCAATTCTGCCTATTAGGACTCATTTGCACCTAATTGTCATAAAGCATGTAAATACTGCTTGTCTGCGTGAAAATAATAGGAAATGATCAGTTTGCATTATCTTTTGAGAAAATGATGCAAACCTGAATGTTATAATATAAATAGACTTACCTTTGTAAAATAAAGCAATTTTGCCTATAAGGACTAATTTGCACGCAATTGTCGTGAAGCATGTAAAAACTGCTTGTCTGCGTTAAAATAATGGTTAATATGCAGGTTGCATTTTCTTATGAGAGAATGATCCAAACCTGAATGTTATAGTGTAAATAGACTTACCTTCATAAAATCAATTTTGCCTATAAGGACTCATTTGCCTCTAATTGTCATTAAGCATGTAAAAATTGCTTGTATGCGTTAAAATAATGGCTAATATGCAGATTGCATTTTCTTATGAGAGAATGATCCAAACCTGAAGGTTATAGTGTAAATAGACTAACCTTTGTAAAATAAAGCAATTTTGCCTATAAGGACTCATTTGCACGCAATTGTCGTGAAGCATGTAAAAACTGCTTGTCTGCGTTAAAATAATGGTTAATATGCAGTTTGCATTTTCTTATGAGAGAATGATCCAAACCTGAATGTTATAGTGAAAGTAGACTTACCTTTGTGAAATAAAACAATTTTGCTTTTAAGGACTTATTTGCACCTAATTGTCGTAAACCATGTAAAAACTGCTTGTCTGCGTGAAAATGATAGTAAATATGCAGTTTGCATTTTCTTATGAGAGAATGATCCAAACCTGAATGTTATAGTGTAAATAGACTTACCCTCATGAAATAAAGCAATTTTGCCTATAAAGACTCATTTGCACCTAATTGTCATTAAGCATGTAAAAACTGCTTGTCTGCGTTTAAATAATGGTTAATATGCAGTTTGCATTTTCTTATGAGAGAATGATTCAAACCTGAATGTTATAGTGTAAATAGACTTACCTTCTGGAAATAAAGCAATTTTGCCTATAAGGACTCATTTGCCCCTAAGTGTCATAAAGCATGTAAAAACTGCTTGTATGCGTTAAAATAATGGTTAATATGCAGTTTGCATTTTCTTATGAGAGAATGATCCAAACCTGAATGTTATAGTGTAAATAGACTTACCTTTGTAAAATAAAGCAATTTTGCTTATAAGAACTCATTCGCACGCAATTGTCGTGAAGCATGTAAAAACTGCTTGTCTGCGTGAATATAATAGTAAATATGCAGTTTGCATTTTCTTATGAGAGAATGATCCAAACCTGAATGTTATAGTGTAACTAAACTTACCTTCATGAAATAAAGCAATTTTGCCTATAAGGACTCATTTGCCCCTAAGTGTCATAAAGCATGTAAAAACTGCTTGTATGCGTTAAAATAATGGTTAATATGCAGTTTGCATTTTCTTATGAGAGAATGATCCAAACCTAAATGTTATAGTGTAAATAGACTAACCCTCATGAAATAAAGCAATTTTGCCTATAAGGACTCATTTGCACCTAATTGTCATAAAGCTTGTAAAAACTGCTTGTATGCGTTAAAATAATAGTTAATATGCAGTTTGCATTTTCTTATGAGAGAATAATCCAAACCAGAATGTTATAGTTTAAGTAAACTTACCTTTGTAAAATAAAGCAATTTTGCCTATAAGGACTCATTAGCACCTAAATGTCGTAAAGCATGTAAAAACTGCTTGTCTGCGTTTAAATAATGGTTAATATGCAGTTTGCATTTTCTTATGACAGAATGATCCAAACCTGAATGTTATAGTGTAAATAGACTTACCTTTCATAAAATAAAGCAATTTTGCCTATAAGAACTCATATGCCCCTAATTGTCATTAAGCATGTAAAAACTGCTTGTATGCGTTAAAATAATGGTTAATATGCAGATTGCATTTTCTTATGAGAGAATGATCCAAACCTGAATGTTATAGTGTAAATAGACTTACCTTTGTAAAATAAAGCAATTTTGCCTATAAGGACTCATTTGCACGCAATTGTCGTGAAGCATGTAAAAACTGCTTGTCTGCGTTAAAATAATGGTTAATATGCAGTTTGCATTTTCTTATGAGAGAATGATCCAAACCTGAATGTTATAGTGTAAGTAAACTAACCTTTGTGAAATAAAGCAATTTTGCCTATAAGGACTCATTTGCACCTAATTGTCGTAAAGCATGTAAAAACTGCTTGTCAGCTTTAAAATAATGGTTAATATGCAGTTTGCATTTTCTTATGAGAGAATAATCCAAACCTGAATGTTATAGTGTAAATAGACTAACCTTTATGAAATAAAGCAATTTTGCCTATAAGGACTCATTTGCCCCTAATTGTCGTAAAGCATGTAAAAACTGCTTGTATGCGTTAAAATAATGGTTAATATGCAGATTGCATTTTCTTATGAGAGAATGATCCAAACCTGAATGTTATAGTGTAAATAGACTTACCTTTGTAAAATAAAGCAAATTTGCCTATAAGGACTCATACCACGCAATTGTCGTGAAGCATGTAAAAACTGCTTGTCTGTGAGAAAATGATAGTAATTATGCAGTTTGCATTTTCTTATGAGAGAATAATCCAAACCTGAATGTTATAGTGTAAATAGACTTACCCTCATGAAATAAAGCAATTTTGCCTATAAAGTCTCATTTGCACCTAAATGTCGTAAAGCATGTAAAAACTGCTTGTCTGCGTTAAAATAATGGTTAATATGCAGTTTGCATTTTCTTATGAGAGAATGATTCAAACCTGAATGTTATAGTGTAAATAGACTTACCTTTCATGAAATAAAGCAATTTTGCCTATAAGGACTCATTTGCCCCTAATTGTCATTAAGCATGTAAAAACTGCTTGTATGCGTTAAAATAATGGTTAATATGCAGATTGCATTTTCTTATGAGAGAATGGTCCAAACCTGAATGTTATAGTGTAAATAGACTTACCTTTGTAAAATAAGGCAAATTTGCCTATAAGGACTCATACCACGCAATTGTCGTGAAGCATGTAAAAACTGCTTGTCTGCGTGAAAATGATAGTAAATATGCAGTTTGCATTTTCTTATGAGAGAATAATCCAAACCTGAATGTTATAGTGTAAATAGACTTACCCTCATTTATTAAAGCAATTTTGCCTATAAAGTCTCATTTGCACCTAATTGTCGTAAAGCATGTAAAAACTGCTTGTCTGCGTTTAAATAATGGTTAATATGCAGTTTGCATTTTCTTATGACAGAATGATCCAAACCTGAATGTTATAGTGTAAATAGACTTACCTTAATGAAATAAAGCAATTTTGCCTATAAGGACTCATTTGCCCCTAATTGTCATAAAGCATGTAAATACTGCTTGTCTGCCTGAAAATAATAGGAAATGATCAGTTTGCATTATCTTTTGAGAAAATGATCCAAACCTGAATGTTATAATATAAATAGACTTACCTTTGTAAAATAAAGCAATTTTGCCTATAACGACTCATTTGCACGCAATTGTCGTGAAGCATGTAAAAACTGCTTGTATGCGTTAAAATAATGGTTAATATGCAGTTTGCATTTTCTTATGAGAGAATGATCCAAACCTGAATGTTATAGTGTAAATAGACTTACCTTTGTAAAATAAAGCAATTTTGCCTATAAGGACTCATTTGCACGCAATTGTCGTGAAGCATGTAAAAACTGCTTGTCTGCGTTAAAATAATGGTTAATATGCAGGTTGCATTTTCTTATGAGAGAATGATCCAAACCTGAATGTTAAGTGAAAGTAGACTTTCCTATGTGAAATAAAGCAATTCTGCCTATTAGGACTCATTTGCACCTAATTGTCATAAAGCATGTAAATACTGCTTGTCTGCGTGAAAATAATAGGAAATGATCAGTTTGCATTATCTTTTGAGAAAATGATGCAAACCTGAATGTTATAATATAAATAGACTTACCTTTGTAAAATAAAGCAATTTTGCCTATAAGGACTAATTTGCACGCAATTGTCGTGAAGCATGTAAAAACTGCTTGTCTGCGTTAAAATAATGGTTAATATGCAGGTTGCATTTTCTTATGAGAGAATGATCCAAACCTGAATGTTATAGTGTAAATAGACTTACCTTCATAAAATCAATTTTGCCTATAAGGACTCATTTGCCTCTAATTGTCATTAAGCATGTAAAAATTGCTTGTATGCGTTAAAATAATGGCTAATATGCAGATTGCATTTTCTTATGAGAGAATGATCCAAACCTGAATGTTATAGTGTAAATAGACTAACCTTTGTAAAATAAAGCAATTTTGCCTATAAGGACTCATTTGCACGCAATTGTCGTGAAGCATGTAAAAACTGCTTGTCTGCGTTAAAATAATGGTTAATATGCAGTTTGCATTTTCTTATGAGAGAATGATCCAAACCTGAATGTTATAGTGTAAATAGACTTACCTTTGTAAAATAAAGCAATTTTGCTTATAAGAACTCATTTGCACGCAATTGTCGTGAAGCATGTAAAAACTGCTTGTCTGCGTGAAAATGATAGTAAATATGCAGTTTGCATTTTCTTATGAGAGAATGATCCAAACCTGATTGTTAAGTGAAAGTAGACTTTCCTATGTGAAATAAAGCAATTCTGCCTATTAGGACTCATTTGCACCTAATTGTCATAAAGCATGTAAATACTGCTTGTCTGCGTGAAAATAATAGGAAATGATCAGTTTGCATTATCTTTTGAGAAAATGATGCAAACCTGAATGTTATAATATAAATAGACTTACCTTTGTGAAATAAAACAATTTTGCTTTTAAGGACTTATTTGCACCTAATTGTCGTAAACCATGTAAAAACTGCTTGTCTGCGTGAAAATGATAGTAAATATGCAGTTTGCATTTTCTTATGAGAGAATGATCCAAACCTGATTGTTATAGTGTAAATAGACTTACCCTCATGAAATAAAGCAATTTTGCCTATAAAGACTCATTTGCACCTAATTGTCATTAAGCATGTAAAAACTGCTTGTCTGCGTTAAAATAATGGTTAATATGCAGGTTGCATTTTCTTATGAGAGAATGATCCAAACCTGAATGTTAAGTGAAAGTAGACTTTCCTATGTGAAATAAAGCAATTCTGCCTATTAGGACTCATTTGCACCTAATTGTCATAAAGCATGTAAATACTGCTTGTCTGCGTGAAAATAATAGGAAATGATCAGTTTGCATTATCTTTTGAGAAAATGATGCAAACCTGAATGTTATAATATAAATAGACTTACCTTTGTAAAATAAAGCAATTTTGCCTATAAGGACTCATTTGCACGCAATTGTCGTGAAGCATGTAAAAACTGCTTGTCTGCGTTAAAATAATGGTTAATATGCAGGTTGCATTTTCTTATGAGAGAATGATCCAAACCTGAATGTTAAGTGAAAGTAGACTTTCCTATGTGAAATAAAGCAATTCTGCCTATTAGGACTCATTTGCACCTAATTGTCATAAAGCATGTAAATACTGCTTGTCTGCGTGAAAATAATAGGAAATGATCAGTTTGCATTATCTTTTGAGAAAATGATGCAAACCTGAATGTTATAATATAAATAGACTTACCTTTGTGAAATAAAACAATTTTGCTTTTAAGGACTTATTTGCACCTAATTGTCGTAAACCATGTAAAAACTGCTTGTCTGCGTGAAAATGATAGTAAATATGCAGTTTGCATTTTCTTATGAGAGAATGATCCAAACCTGATTGTTATAGTGTAAATAGACTTACCCTCATGAAATAAAGCAATTTTGCCTATAAAGACTCATTTGCACCTAATTGTCATTAAGCATGTAAAAACTGCTTGTCTGCGTTTAAATAATGGTTAATATGCAGTTTGCATTTTCTTATGAGAGAATGATTCAAACCTGAATGTTATAGTGTAAATAGACTTACCTTCTGGAAATAAAGCAATTTTGCCTATAAGGACTCATTTGCCCCTAAGTGTCATAAAGCATGTAAAAACTGCTTGTATGCGTTAAAATAATGGTCAATATGCAGTTTGCATTTTCTTATGAGAGAATGATCCAAACCTGAATGTTATAGTGTAAATAGACTTACCTTTGTAAAATAAAGCAATTTTGCTTATAAGAACTCATTCGCACGCAATTGTCGTGAAGCATGTAAAAACTGCTTGTCTGCGTGAAAATGATAGTAAATATGCAGTTTGCATTTTCTTATGAGAGAATGATCCAAACCTGAATGTTATAGTGTAACTAAACTTACCTTCATGAAATAAAGCAATTTTGCCTATAAGGACTCATTTGCCCCTAAGTGTCATAAAGCATGTAAAAACTGCTTGTATGCGTTAAAATAATGGTTAATATGCAGTTTGCATTTTCTTATGAGAGAATGATCCAAACCTAAATGTTATAGTGTAAATAGACTAACCCTCATGAAATAAAGCAATTTTGCCTATAAGGACTCATTTGCACCTAATTGTCATAAAGCTTGTAAAAACTGCTTGTATGCGTTAAAATAATAGTTAATATGCAGTTTGCATTTTCTTATGAGAGAATAATCCAAACCAGAATGTTATAGTTTAAGTAAACTTACCTTTGTAAAATAAAGCAATTTTGCCTATAAGGACTCATTAGCACCTAAATGTCGTAAAGCATGTAAAAACTGCTTGTCTGCGTTTAAATAATGGTTAATATGCAGTTTGCATTTTCTTATGACAGAATGATCCAAACCTGAATGTTATAGTGTAAATAGACTTACCTTTCATAAAATAAAGCAATTTTGCCTATAAGAACTCATATGCCCCTAATTGTCATTAAGCATGTAAATACTGCTTGTATGCGTTAAAATAATGGTTAATATGCAGATTGCATTTTCTTATGAGAGAATGATCCAAACCTGAATGTTATAGTGTAAATAGACTTACCTTTGTAAAATAAAGCAATTTTGCCTATAAGGACTCATTTGCACGCAATTGTCGTGAAGCATGTAAAAACTGCTTGTCTGCGTTAAAATAATGGTTAATATGCAGTTTGCATATTCTTATGAGAGAATGATCCAAACCTGAATGTTATAGTGTAAGTAAACTAACCTTTGTGAAATAAAGCAATTTTGCCTATAAGGACTCATTTGCACCTAATTGTCGTAAAGCATGTAAAAACTGCTTGTCTGCTTTAAAATAATGGTTAATATGCAGATTGCATTTTCTTATGAGAGAATGATCCAAACCTGAATGTTATAGTGTAAATAGACTTACCTTTGTAAAATAAAGCAAATTTGCTTATAAGGACTCATACCACGCAATTGTCGTGAAGCATGTAAAAACTGCTTGTCTGTGAGAAAATGATAGTAAATATGCAGTTTGCATTTTCTTATGAGAGAATAATCCAAACCTGAATGTTATAGTGTAAATAGACTTACCCTCATGAAATAAAGCAATTTTGCCTATAAAGTCTCATTTGCACCTAATTGTCGTAAAGCATGTAAAAACTGCTTGTCTGCGTTTAAATAATGGTTAATATGCAGTTTGCATTTTCTTATGACAGAATGATCCAAACCTGAATGTTATAGTGTAAATAGACTTACCTTTCATAAAATAAAGCAATTTTGCCTATAAGGACTCATTGGCACCTAATTGTCATAAAGCATGTAAAAACTGCTTGTATGCGTTAAAATAATGGTTAATATGCAGTTTGCATTTCTTATGAGAGAATGATCCAAACCTGAATGTTATAGTGTAAATAGACTTACCTTTGTAAAAAAAAGCAATTTTGCCTATAAGGACTCATTTGCACGCAATTGTCGTGAAGCATGTAAAAACTGCTTGTATGCGTTAAATAAATGGTTAATATGCAGATTGCATTTCCTTATGAGAGAATGATCCAAACCTGAATGTTATAGTGTAAATAGACTTACCTTTGTAAAATAAAGCAATTTTGCCTATAAGGACTCATTTGCACGCAATTGTCGTGAAGCATGTAAAAACTGCTTGTCTGCGTTAAAATAATGGTTAATATGCAGTTTGCATTTTCTTATGAGAGAATGATCCAAACCTGAATGATATAGTGTAAATAGACTTACCTTCATGAAATAAAGCAATTTTGCCTATAAGGACTCATATGCCTCTAATTGTCATTAAGCATGTAAAAACTGCTTGTATGCGTTAAAATAATGGTTAATATGCAAATTGCATTTTCTTATGAGAGAATGATCCAAACCTGAATGTTATAGAGTAAATAGATTTACCTTTGTAAAATAAAGCAATTTTGCTTATAAGGACTCATTTGCACGCAATTGTCGTGAAGCATGTAAAAACTGCTTGTCTGCGTTAAAATAATGGTTAATATGCAGTTTGCATTTTCTTATGAGAGAATGATCCAAACCTGAATGTTATAGTGAAAGTAGACTTACTATTGTGAAATAAAACAATTTTGCTTTTAAGGACTTATTTGCACCTAATTGTCGTAAACCATGTAAAAACTGCTTGTCTGCGTGAAAATGATAGTCAATATTCAGTTTACATTTTCTTATGAGAGAATGATCCAAACCTGAATGTTATAGTGTAAATAGACTTACCTTTGTAAAATAAAGCCATTTTGCCTATAAAGACTCATTTGCACGCAATTGTCGTGAAGCATGTAAAAACTGCTTGTCTGCGTCAAAATGATAGTAAATATGCAGTTTGCATTTTCTTATGAGAGAATGATCCAAACCTGAATGTTATAGTGTAAATAGACTTTCCCTCATGAAATAAAGCAATTTTGCCTATAAAGACTCATTTGCACCTAATTGTCGTAAAGCATGAAAAAACTGCTTGTCTGCGTTTAAATAATGGTTAATATGCAGTTTGCATTTTCTTATGAGAGCATGATCCAAACCTGAATGTTATAGTGTAAATATACTAACCTTCATGAAATAAAGCAATTTTGCCTATAAGGACTCATTTGCCCCTAATTGTCATAAAGCATGTAAAAACTGCTTGTATGCGTTAAAATAATGGTTAATATGCAGTTCGCATTTTCTTATGAGAGAATGATCCAAACCTGAATGTTATAGTGTAAATAGACTTACCCTCATGAAATAAAGCATTTTTGCCTATAAAGACTCATTTGCACCTAATTGTCATAAAGCATGTAAAAACTGCTTGTATGCGTTAAAATGATAGTAAATATGCAGTTTGCATTTTCTTATGAGAAAATGATCCAAACCTGAATGTTAAAGTGTAAATAGACTTACCCTCATGAAATAAAGCAATTTTGCCTATAAGGACTCATTTGCACCTAATTGTCATAAAGCTTGTAAAAACTGCTTGTATGCGTTAAAATAATAGTTAATATGCGGTTTGCATTTTCTTATGAGAGAATGATCTAAACCTGAATGTTATAGTTTAAGTAAACTAACCTTTGTAAAATAAAGCAATTTTGCCTATAAGGCTCATTTGCCCCTAATTGTCATAAAGCATGTAAAAACTGCTTGTATGCGTTAAAATGATAGAAAATATGCAGTTTGCATTTTCTTATGAGAGAATGATCCAAACCTAAATGTTATAGTGTAAATAGACTAGCCCTCATGAAATAAAGCAATTTTGCCTATAAGGACTCATTTGCACCTAATTGTCATAAAGCATGTAAAAACTGCTTGTATGCGTTAGAATGATAGTAAATATGCAGTTTGCATTTTCTTATGAGAAAATGATCCAAACCTGAATGTTAAAGTGTAAATAGACTTACCCTCATGAAATAAAGCAATTTTGCCTATAAGGACTCATTTGCACCTAATTGTCATAAAGCTTGTAAAAACTGCTTGTATGCGTTAAAATAATAGTTAATATGCGGTTTGCATTTTCTTATGAGAGAATGATCTAAACCTGAATGTTATAGTTTAAGTAAACTTACCTTTGTAAAATAAAGCAATTTTGCCTATAAGGCTCATTTGCCCCTAATTGTCATAAAGCTTGTAAAAACTGCTTGTATGCGTTAAAATAATAGTTAATATTCGGTTTGCATTTTCTTATGAGAGAATGATCTAAACCTGAATGTTATAGTTTAAGTAAACTTACCTTTGTAAAATAAAGCAATTTTGCCTATAAGGACTCATTTGCCCCTAATTGTCATAAAGCATGTAAAAACTGCTTGTATGCGTTAAAATGATAGAAAATATGCAGTTTGCATTTTCTTATGAGAGAATGATCCAAACCTAAATGTTATAGTGTAAATAGACTAGCCCTCATGAAATAAAGCAATTTTGCCTATAAGGACTCATTTGCACCTAATTGTCATAAAGCTTGAAAAAACTGCTTGTATGCGTTAAAATAATAGTTAATATGCAGTTTGCATTTTCTTATGAGAGAATGATCCAAACCTGAATGTTATAGTTTAAGTAAACTTACCTTTGTAAAATAAAGCAATTTTGCCTATAAGGACTCATTTGCACCTAATTGTCGTAAAGCATGTAAAAACTGCTTGTCTGCGTTAAAATAATGGTTAATATGCAGTTTGCATTTTCTTATGAGAGAATGATCAAAACCTGAATGTTATAGTGTAAATAGACTTACCTTCATGAAATAAAGCAATTTTGCCTATAAGGACTTTTTTGCCCCTAATTGTCATAAAGCATGTAAAAACTGCTTGTATGCGTTAATATAATGGGTAATATGCAGTTTGCATTTTCTTATGAGAGAATGATCCAAACCTGAATGTTATAGTGTAAATAGACTTACCTTTGTAAAATAAAGCAATTTTGCCTATAAAGACTCATTTGCACGCAATTGTCGTGAAGCATGTAAAAACTGCTTGTCTGCGTGAAAATGATAGTAAATATGCAGTTTGCATTTTCTTATGAGAGAATAATCCAAACCTGAATGTTATAGTGTAAATAGACTTACCCTCATGAAATAAAGCAATTTTGCCTATAAAGACTCATTTGCACTTAATTGTCGTAAAGCATGTAAAAACTGCTTGTATGCGTTAAAATAATGGATAATATGCAGTTTGCATTTTCTTATGAGAGAATGATCCAAACCTGAATGTTATAGTGCAAATAGATTTACCTTTGTAAAATAAAGCAATTTTGTCTATAAGGACTCATTTGCACGCAATAGTCGTAAAGCATGTAAAAACTGCTTTTCTGCGTGAAAATGATAGTAAATATGCAGTTTGCATTTTCTTATGAGAGAATGATCCAAACCTGAATGTTATAGTGTAAATAGACTTACCCTCATAAAATAAAGCAATTTTGCCTATAAAGACTCATTTGCACCTAATTGTCGTAAAGCATGTAAAAACTGCTTGTCAGCGGTAAAATAATAGTAAATATGCAGTTTGCATTTTCTTATGAGAGAATGATCCAAACCTGAATGTTATAGTGTAAATAGACTTACCTTTATGAAATAAAGCAATTTTGCCTATAAGGGCTCATTTGCCCCTAATTGTCATAAAGCATGTAAAAACTGCTTGTATGCGTTAAAATAATGGTTAATATGCAGTTTGCATTTTCTTATGAGAGAATGATCCAAACCTGAATGTTATAGTGCAAATAGATTTACCTTTGTAAAATAAAGCAATTTTGTCTATAAGGACTCATTTGCACGCAATAGTCGTAAAGCATGTAAAAACTGCTTGTATGCGTTAAATAAATGGTTAATATGCAGATTGCATTTCCTTATGAGAGAATGATCCAAACCTGAATGTTATAGTGTAAATAGACTTACCTTTGTAAAATAAAGCAATTTTGCCTATAAGGACTCATTTGCACGCAATTGTCGTGAAGCATGTAAAAACTGCTTGTCTGCGTTAAAATAATGGTTAATATGCAGTTTGCATTTTCTTATGAGAGAATGATCCAAACCTGAATGATATAGTGTAAATAGACTTACCTTCATGAAATAAAGCAATTTTGCCTATAAGGACTCATATGCCTCTAATTGTCATTAAGCATGTAAAAACTGCTTGTATGCGTTAAAATAATGGTTAATATGCAAATTGCATTTTCTTATGAGAGAATGATCCAAACCTGAATGTTATAGAGTAAATAGATTTACCTTTGTAAAATAAAGCAATTTTGCTTATAAGGACTCATTTGCACGCAATTGTCGTGAAGCATGTAAAAACTGCTTGTCTGCGTTAAAATAATGGTTAATATGCAGTTTGCATTTTCTTATGAGAGAATGATCCAAACCTGAATGTTATAGTGAAAGTAGACTTACTATTGTGAAATAAAACAATTTTGCTTTTAAGGACTTATTTGCACCTAATTGTCGTAAACCATGTAAAAACTGCTTGTCTGCGTGAAAATGATAGTCAATATTCAGTTTACATTTTCTTATGAGAGAATGATCCAAACCTGAATGTTATAGTGTAAATAGACTTACCTTTGTAAAATAAAGCCATTTTGCCTATAAAGACTCATTTGCACGCAATTGTCGTGAAGCATGTAAAAACTGCTTGTCTGCGTCAAAATGATAGTAAATATGCAGTTTGCATTTTCTTATGAGAGAATGATCCAAACCTGAATGTTATAGTGTAAATAGACTTTCCCTCATGAAATAAAGCAATTTTGCCTATAAAGACTCATTTGCACCTAATTGTCGTAAAGCATGAAAAAACTGCTTGTCTGCGTTTAAATAATGGTTAATATGCAGTTTGCATTTTCTTATGAGAGCATGATCCAAACCTGAATGTTATAGTGTAAATATACTAACCTTCATGAAATAAAGCAATTTTGCCTATAAGGACTCATTTGCCCCTAATTGTCATAAAGCATGTAAAAACTGCTTGTATGCGTTAAAATAATGGTTAATATGCAGTTCGCATTTTCTTATGAGAGAATGATCCAAACCTGAATGTTATAGTGTAAATAGACTTACCCTCATGAAATAAAGCATTTTTGCCTATAAAGACTCATTTGCACCTAATTGTCATAAAGCATGTAAAAACTGCTTGTATGCGTTAAAATGATAGTAAATATGCAGTTTGCATTTTCTTATGAGAAAATGATCCAAACCTGAATGTTAAAGTGTAAATAGACTTACCCTCATGAAATAAAGCAATTTTGCCTATAAGGACTCATTTGCACCTAATTGTCATAAAGCTTGTAAAAACTGCTTGTATGCGTTAAAATAATAGTTAATATGCGGTTTGCATTTTCTTATGAGAGAATGATCTAAACCTGAATGTTATAGTTTAAGTAAACTAACCTTTGTAAAATAAAGCAATTTTGCCTATAAGGCTCATTTGCCCCTAATTGTCATAAAGCATGTAAAAACTGCTTGTATGCGTTAAAATGATAGAAAATATGCAGTTTGCATTTTCTTATGAGAGAATGATCCAAACCTAAATGTTATAGTGTAAATAGACTAGCCCTCATGAAATAAAGCAATTTTGCCTATAAGGACTCATTTGCACCTAATTGTCATAAAGCATGTAAAAACTGCTTGTATGCGTTAGAATGATAGTAAATATGCAGTTTGCATTTTCTTATGAGAAAATGATCCAAACCTGAATGTTAAAGTGTAAATAGACTTACCCTCATGAAATAAAGCAATTTTGCCTATAAGGACTCATTTGCACCTAATTGTCATAAAGCTTGTAAAAACTGCTTGTATGCGTTAAAATAATAGTTAATATGCGGTTTGCATTTTCTTATGAGAGAATGATCTAAACCTGAATGTTATAGTTTAAGTAAACTTACCTTTGTAAAATAAAGCAATTTTGCCTATAAGGCTCATTTGCCCCTAATTGTCATAAAGCTTGTAAAAACTGCTTGTATGCGTTAAAATAATAGTTAATATTCGGTTTGCATTTTCTTATGAGAGAATGATCTAAACCTGAATGTTATAGTTTAAGTAAACTTACCTTTGTAAAATAAAGCAATTTTGCCTATAAGGACTCATTTGCCCCTAATTGTCATACAGCATGTAAAAACTGCTTGTATGCGTTAAAATGATAGAAAATATGCAGTTTGCATTTTCTTATGAGAGAATGATCCAAACCTAAATGTTATAGTGTAAATAGACTAGCCCTCATGAAATAAAGCAATTTTGCCTATAAGGACTCATTTGCACCTAATTGTCATAAAGCTTGAAAAAACTGCTTGTATGCGTTAAAATAATAGTTAATATGCAGTTTGCATTTTCTTATGAGAGAATGATCCAAACCTGAATGTTATAGTTTAAGTAAACTTACCTTTGTAAAATAAAGCAATTTTGCCTATAAGGACTTTTTTGCCCCTAATTGTCATAAAGCATGTAAAAACTGCTTGTATGCGTTAATATAATGGGTAATATGCAGTTTGCATTTTCTTATGAGAGAATGATCCAAACCTGAATGTTATAGTGTAAATAGACTTACCTTTGTAAAATAAAGCAATTTTGCCTATAAAGACTCATTTGCACGCAATTGTCGTGAAGCATGTAAAAACTGCTTGTCTGCGTGAAAATGATAGTAAATATGCAGTTTGCATTTTCTTATGAGAGAATAATCCAAACCTGAATGTTATAGTGTAAATAGACTTACCCTCATGAAATAAAGCAATTTTGCCTATAAAGACTCATTTGCACTTAATTGTCGTAAAGCATGTAAAAACTGCTTGTATGCGTTAAAATAATGGATAATATGCAGTTTGCATTTTCTTATGAGAGAATGATCCAAACCTGAATGTTATAGTGTAAATAGATTTACCTTTGTAAAATAAAGCAATTTTGTCTATAAGGACTCATTTGCACGCAATAGTCGTAAAGCATGTAAAAACTGCTTTTCTGCGTGAAAATGATAGTAAATATGCAGTTTGCATTTTCTTATGAGAGAATGATCCAAACCTGAATGTTATAGTGTAAATAGACTTACCCTCATAAAATAAAGCAATTTTGCCTATAAAGACTCATTTGCACCTAATTGTCGTAAAGCATGTAAAAACTGCTTGTCAGCGGTAAAATAATAGTAAATATGCAGTTTGCATTTTCTTATGAGAGAATGATCCAAACCTGAATGTTATAGTGTAAATAGACTTACCTTTATGAAATAAAGCAATTTTGCCTATAAGGGCTCATTTGCCCCTAATTGTCATAAAGCATGTAAAAACTGCTTGTATGCGTTAAAATAATGGTTAATATGCAGTTTGCATTTTCTTATGAGAGAATGATCCAAACCTGAATGTTATAGTGCAAATAGATTTACCTTTGTAAAATAAAGCAATTTTGTCTATAAGGACTCATTTGCACGCAATAGTCGTAAAGCATGTAAAAACTGCTTGTCTGCGTTTAAATGATGGTAAATATGCAGTTTGCATTTTCTTATGAGAGAATGATCCAAACCTGAATATTATAGTGTAAATAGACTTACCCTTATGAAATAAAGCAATTTTGCCTATAAGGACTCATTTGCACCTATTTGTCATAAAGCATGTAAAAACTGCTTGTATGCGTTAAAATAATGGTTAATATGCAGTTTGCATTTCTTATGAGAGAATGATCCAAACATGAATGTTATAGTGTAAATAGACTTTCCTTTGTAAAAAAAAGCAATTTTGCCTATAAGGACTCATTTGCACGCAATTGTCGTGAAGCATGTAAAAACTGCTTGTATGCGTTAAATAAATGGTTAATATGCAGATTGCATTTCCTTATGAGGGAATGATCCAAACCTGAATGTTATAGTGTAAATAGACTTACCTCTGTAAAATAAAGCAATTTTGCCTATAAGGACTCATTTGCACGCAATTGTCGTGAAGCATGTAAAAACTGCTTGGCTGCGTTAAAATAATGGTTAATATGCAGTTTGCATTTTCTTATGAGAGAATGATCCAAACCTGAATGATATAGTGTAAATAGACTAACCTTCATGAAATAAAGCAATTTTGCCTATAAGGACTCATATGCCTCTAATTGTCATTAAGCATGTAAAAACTGCTTGTATGCGTTAAAATAATGGTTAATATGCAGATTGCATTTTCTTATGAGAGAATGACCCAAACCTGAATGTTATAGAGTAAATAGATTTACCTTTGTAAAATAAAGCAATTTTGCTTATAAGGACTCATTTGCACGCAATTGTCGTGAAGCATGTAAAAACTGCTTGTCTGCGTTAAAATAATGGTTAATATGCAGTTTGCATTTTCTTATGAGAGAATGATCCAAACCTGAATGTTATAGTGAAAGTAGACTTACCTTTGTGAACTAAAACAATTTTGCTTTTAAGGACTTATTTGCACCTAATTGTCGTAAACCATGTAAAAACTGCTTGTCTGCGTGAAAATGATAGTCAATATTCAGTTTGCATTTTCTTATGAGAGAATGATCCAAACCTGAATGTTATAGTGTAAATAGACTTACCTTTGTAAAATAAAGCAATTTTGCCTATAAAGACTCATTTTCACGCAATTGTCGTGAAGCATCTAAAAACTGCTTGTCTGCGTCAAAATGATAGTAAATATGCAGTTTGCATTTTCTTATGAGAGAATGATCCAAACCTGAATGTTGTGAATGTAGACTTACCTTTGTGAAATAAAACAATTTTGCCTATAAGGACATATTTCCACCTAATTGTCGTAAAACATGTAAAAACTGCTTGTATGCGTTAAAATAATGGTTAATATGCAGTTTGCATTTTCTTATGAGAGAATGATCCAAACCTGAATGTTATAGTGTAAATAGACTTACCTTTGTAAAATAAAGCAATTTTGCTTATAAGGACTCATTTGCACGCAATTGTCGTGAAGCATGTAAAAACTGCTTGTCTGCGTTAAAATAATGGTTAATATGCAGTTTGCATTTTCTTATGAGAGAATGATCCAAACCTGAATGTTGTGAATGTAGACTTACCTTTGTGAAATAAAACAATTTTGCCTTTAAGGACTTATTTCCACCTAATTGTCGTAAAACATGTAAAAACTGCTTGTCTGCGTTAAAATAATGGTTAATATGCAGGTTGCATTTTCTTATGAGAGAATGATCCAAACCTGAATGTTAAGTGAAAGTAGACTTACCTATGTGAAATAAAGCAGTTCTGCCTATTAGGACTCATTTGCACCTAATTGTCATAAAGCATGTAAATACTGCTTGTCTGCGTGAAAATAATAGGAAATGATCAGTTTGCATTATCTTTTGAGAAAATGATCCAAACCTGAATGTTATAATAAAAATAGACTTACCTTTGTAAAATAAAGCAATTTTGCCTATAAGGACTCATTTGCACGCAATTGTCGTGAAGCATGTCAAAACTGCTTGTCTGCGTTAAAATAATGGTTAAAATTCAGTTTGCATTTTCTTATGAGAGAATGATCCAAACCTGAATGTTATAGTGTAAATAGACTTACCCTCATGAAATAAAGCAATTTTGCCTATAAAGACTCATTTGCACCTAATTGTGATAAAGCATGTAAAAACTGCTTGTCAGCGTTAAAATAATGGTTAATATGCAGTTTGCATTTTCTTATGAGAGAATGATCCAAACCTGAACGTTATAGTGTAAATAGATATACCTTTGTAAAATAAAGCAATTTTGCCTATAAGGACTCATTTGCACCTAATTGTCATAAAGCATGTAAAAACTGCTTGTATGCGTTAAAATGATAGTAAATATGCAGTTTGCATTTTCTTATGAGAAAATGATCCAAACCTGAATGTTAAAGTGTAAATAGACTTACCCTCATGAAATAAAGCAATTTTGCCTATAAGGACTCATTTGCACCTAATTGTCATAAAGCTTGTAAAAACTGCTTGTATGCGTTAAAATAATAGTTAATATGCGGTTTGCATTTTCTTATGAGAGAATGATCTAAACCTGAATGTTATAGTTTAAGTAAACTTACCTTTGTAAAATAAAGCAATTTTGCCTATAAGGCTCATTTGCCCCTAATTGTCATAAAGCTTGTAAAAACTGCTTGTATGCGTTAAAATAATAGTTAATATGCGGTTTGCATTTACTTATGAGAGAATGATCTAAACCTGAATGTTATAGTTTAAGTAAACTTACCTTTGTAAAATAAAGCAATTTTGCCTATAAGGACTCATTTGCCCCTAATTGTCATAAAGCATGTAAAAACTGCTTGTATGCGTTAAAATAATGGTTAATATGCAGTTTGCATTTCTTATGAGAGAATGATCTAAACCTGAATGTTATAGTGTAAATAGACTTACCTTTGTAAAAAAAAGCAATTTTGCCTTTAAGGACTCATTTGCACCTTATTGTCATAAAGCTTGTAAAAACTGCTTGTATGCGTTAAAATGATAGTAAATATGCAGTTTGCATTTTCTTATGAGAGAATGATCCAAACCTGAATGTTATAGTGTAAGTAAACTTACCTTTGTGAAATAAAGCAATTTTGCCTATAAGGACTTATTTGCCCCTAATTGTCATAAAGCATGTAAAAACTGCTTGTATGCGTTAAAAAAATGGTTAATATGCAGTTTGCATTTTCTTATGAGAGAATGATCCAAACCTGAATGTTATAGTGTAAATAGACTTACCTTTGTAAAATAAAGCAATTTTGCTTATAAGAACTCATTCGCACGCAATTGTCGTGAAGCATGTAAAAACTGCTTGTCTGCGTGAAAATGATAGTAAATATGCAGTTTGCATTTTCTTATGAGAGAATGATCCAAACCTGAATGTTATAGTGTAACTAAACTTACCTTCATGAAATAAAGCAATTTTGCCTATAAGGACCCATTTGACCCTAATTGTCATAAAGCATGTAAAAACTGCTTGTATGCGTTAAAATGATAGTAAATATGCAGTTTGCATTTTCTTATGAGAGAATGATCCAAACCTAAATGTTATAGTGTAAATAGACTAACCCTCATGAAATAAAGCAATTTTGCCTATAAGGACTCATTTGCCCCTAATTGTCATAAAGCTTGTAAAAACTGCTTGTATGCGTTAAAATAATAGTTAATATGCAGTTTGCATTTTCTTATGAGAGAATGATCCAAACCAGAATGTTATAGTTTAAGTAAACTTACCTTTGTAAAATAAAGCAATTTTGCCTATAAGGACTCATTAGCACCTAAATGTCGTAAAGCATGTAAAAACTGCTTGTCTGCGTTAAAATAATGGTTAATATGCAGTTTGCATTTTCTTATGAGAGAATGATTCAAACCTGAATGTTATAGTGTAAATAGACTTACCTTTCATGAAATAAAGCAATTTTGCCTATAAGGACTCATTTGCCCCTAATTGTCATTAATCATGTAAAAACTGCTTGTATGCGTTAAAATAATGGTTAATATGCAGATTGCATTTTCTTATGAGAGAATGGTCCAAACCTGAATGTTATAGTGTAAATAGACTTACCTTTGTAAAATAAGGCAAATTTGCCTATAAGGACTCATTTGCCCCTAATTGTCATAAAGCATGTAAAAACTGCTTGTATGCGTTAAAATAATGGTTATTATGCAGTTCGCATTTTCTTATGAGAGAATGATCCAAACCTGAATGTTATAGTGTAAATAGACTTACCCTCATGAAATAAAGCATTTTTGCCTATAAAGACTCATTTGCACCTAATTGTCATAAAGCATGTAAAAACTGCTTGTATGCGTTAAAATGATAGTAAATATGCAGTTTGCATTTTCTTATGAGAAAATGATCCAAACCTGAATGTTAAAGTGTAAATAGACTTACCCTCATGAAATAAAGCAATTTTGCCTATAAGGACTCATTTGCACCTAATTGTCATAAAGCTTGTAAAAACTGCTTGTATGCGTTAAAATAATAGTTAATATGCGGTTTGCATTTTCTTATGAGAGAATGATCTAAACCTGAATGTTATAGTTTAAGTAAACTAACCTTTGTAAAATAAAGCAATTTTGCCTATAAGGCTCATTTGCCCCTAATTGTCATAAAGCATGTAAAAACTGCTTGTATGCGTTAAAATGATAGAAAATATGCAGTTTGCATTTTCTTATGAGAGAATGATCCAAACCTAAATGTTATAGTGTAAATAGACTAGCCCTCATGAAATAAAGCAATTTTGCCTATAAGGACTCATTTGCACCTAATTGTCATAAAGCATGTAAAAACTGCTTGTATGCGTTAGAATGATAGTAAATATGCAGTTTGCATTTTCTTATGAGAAAATGATCCAAACCTGAATGTTAAAGTGTAAATAGACTTACCCTCATGAAATAAAGCAATTTTGCCTATAAGGACTCATTTGCACCTAATTGTCATAAAGCTTGTAAAAACTGCTTGTATGCGTTAAAATAATAGTTAATATGCGGTTTGCATTTTCTTATGAGAGAATGATCTAAACCTGAATGTTATAGTTTAAGTAAACTTACCTTTGTAAAATAAAGCAATTTTGCCTATAAGGCTCATTTGCCCCTAATTGTCATAAAGCTTGTAAAAACTGCTTGTATGCGTTAAAATAATAGTTAATATTCGGTTTGCATTTTCTTATGAGAGAATGATCTAAACCTGAATGTTATAGTTTAAGTAAACTTACCTTTGTAAAATAAAGCAATTTTACTTATAAGGACTCATTTGCCCCTAATTGTCATAAAGCATGTAAAAACTGCTTGTATGCGTTAAAATGATAGAAAATATGCAGTTTGCATTTTCTTATGAGAGAATGATCCAAACCTAAATGTTATAGTGTAAATAGACTAGCCCTCATGAAATAAAGCAATTTTGCCTATAAGGACTCATTTGCACCTAATTGTCATAAAGCTTGAAAAAACTGCTTGTATGCGTTAAAATAATAGTTAATATGCAGTTTGCATTTTCTTATGAGAGAATGATCCAAACCTGAATGTTATAGTTTAAGTAAACTTACCTTTGTAAAATAAAGCAATTTTGCCTATAAGGACTCATTTGCACCTAATTGTCGTAAAGCATGTAAAAACTGCTTGTCTGCGTTAAAATAATGGTTAATATGCAGTTTGCATTTTCTTATGAGAGAATGATCAAAACCTGAATGTTATAGTGTAAATAGACTTACCTTCATGAAATAAAGCAATTTTGCCTATAAGGACTTTTTTGCCCCTAATTGTCATAAAGCATGTAAAAACTGCTTGTATGCGTTAATATAATGGGTAATATGCAGTTTGCATTTTCTTATGAGAGAATGATCCAAACCTGAATGTTATAGTGTAAATAGACTTACCTTTGTAAAATAAAGCAATTTTGCCTATAAAGACTCATTTGCACGCAATTGTCGTGAAGCATGTAAAAACTGCTTGTCTGCGTGAAAATGATAGTAAATATGCAGTTTGCATTTTCTTATGAGAGAATAATCCAAACCTGAATGTTATAGTGTAAATAGACTTACCCTCATGAAATAAAGCAATTTTGCCTATAAAGACTCATTTGCACTTAATTGTCGTAAAGCATGTAAAAACTGCTTGTATGCGTTAAAATAATGGATAATATGCAGTTTGCATTTTCTTATGAGAGAATGATCCAAACCTGAATGTTATAGTGTAAATAGATTTACCTTTGTAAAATAAAGCAATTTTGTCTATAAGGACTCATTTGCACGCAATAGTCGTAAAGCATGTAAAAACTGCTTTTCTGCGTGAAAATGATAGTAAATATGCAGTTTGCATTTTCTTATGAGAGAATGATCCAAACCTGAATGTTATAGTGTAAATAGACTTACCCTCATAAAATAAAGCAATTTTGCCTATAAAGACTCATTTGCACCTAATTGTCGTAAAGCATGTAAAAACTGCTTGTCAGCGGTAAAATAATAGTAAATATGCAGTTTGCATTTTCTTATGAGAGAATGATCCAAACCTGAATGTTATAGTGTAAATAGACTTACCTTTATGAAATAAAGCAATTTTGCCTATAAGGGCTCATTTGCCCCTAATTGTCATAAAGCATGTAAAAACTGCTTGTATGCGTTAAAATAATGGTTAATATGCAGTTTGCATTTTCTTATGAGAGAATGATCCATACCTGAATGTTATAGTGCAAATAGATTTACCTTTGTAAAATAAAGCAATTTTGTCTATAAGGACTCATTTGCACGCAATAGTCGTAAAGCATGTAAAAACTGCTTGTCTGCGTTTAAATGATGGTAAATATGCAGTTTGCATTTTCTTATGAGAGAATGATCCAAACCTGAATATTATAGTGTAAATAGACTTACCCTTATGAAATAAAGCAATTTTGCCTATAAGGACTCATTTGCACCTATTTGTCATAAAGCATGTAAAAACTGCTTGTATGCGTTAAAATAATGGTTAATATGCAGTTTGCATTTCTTATGAGAGAATGATCCAAACATGAATGTTATAGTGTAAATAGACTTTCCTTTGTAAAAAAAAGCAATTTTGCCTATAAGGACTCATTTGCACGCAATTGTCGTGAAGCATGTAAAAACTGCTTGTATGCGTTAAATAAATGGTTAATATGCAGATTGCATTTCCTTATGAGGGAATGATCCAAACCTGAATGTTATAGTGTAAATAGACTTACCTTTGTAAAATAAAGCAATTTTGCCTATAAGGACTCATTTGCACGCAATTGTCGTGAAGCATGTAAAAACTGCTTGGCTGCGTTAAAATAATGGTTAATATGCAGTTTGCATTTTCTTATGAGAGAATGATCCAAACCTGAATGATATAGTGTAAATAGACTAACCTTCATGAAATAAAGCAATTTTGCCTATAAGGACTCATATGCCTCTAATTGTCATTAAGCATGTAAAAACTGCTTGTATGCGTTAAAATAATGGTTAATATGCAGATTGCATTTTCTTATGAGAGAATGACCCAAACCTGAATGTTATAGAGTAAATAGATTTACCTTTGTAAAATAAAGCAATTTTGCTTATAAGGACTCATTTGCACGCAATTGTCGTGAAGCATGTAAAAACTGCTTGTCTGCGTTAAAATAATGGTTAATATGCAGTTTGCATTTTCTTATGAGAGAATGATCCAAACCTGAATGTTATAGTGAAAGTAGACTTACCTTTGTGAACTAAAACAATTTTGCTTTTAAGGACTTATTTGCACCTAATTGTCGTAAACCATGTAAAAACTGCTTGTCTGCGTGAAAATGATAGTCAATATTCAGTTTGCATTTTCTTATGAGAGAATGATCCAAACCTGAATGTTATAGTGTAAATAGACTTACCTTTGTAAAATAAAGCAATTTTGCCTATAAAGACTCATTTTCACGCAATTGTCGTGAAGCATCTAAAAACTGCTTGTCTGCGTCAAAATGATAGTAAATATGCAGTTTGCATTTTCTTATGAGAGAATGATCCAAACCTGAATGTTATAGTGTAAATAGACTTGCCTTTGTAAAATAAAGCAATTTTGCTTATAAGGACTCATTTGCACGCAATTGTCGTGAAGCATGTAAAAACTGCTTGTCTGCGTTAAAATAATGGTTAATATGCAGTTTGCATTTTCTTATGAGAGAATGATCCAAACCTGAATGTTGTGAATGTAGACTTACCTTTGTGAAATAAAACAATTTTGCCTATAAGGACATATTTCCACCTAATTGTCGTAAAACATGTAAAAACTGCTTGTATGCGTTAAAATAATGGTTAATATGCAGTTTGCATTTTCTTATGAGAGAATGATCCAAACCTGAATGTTATAGTGTAAATAGACTTACCTTTGTAAAATAAAGCAATTTTGCTTATAAGGACTCATTTGCACGCAATTGTCGTGAAGCATGTAAAAACTGCTTGTCTGCGTTAAAATAATGGTTAATATGCAGTTTGCATTTTCTTATGAGAGAATGATCCAAACCTGAATGTTGTGAATGTAGACTTACCTTTGTGAAATAAAACAATTTTGCCTTTAAGGACTTATTTCCACCTAATTGTCGTAAAACATGTAAAAACTGCTTGTCTGCGTTAAAATAATGGTTAATATGCAGGTTGCATTTTCTTATGAGAGAATGATCCAAACCTGAATGTTAAGTGAAAGTAGACTTACCTATGTGAAATAAAGCAGTTCTGCCTATTAGGACTCATTTGCACCTAATTGTCATAAAGCATGTAAATACTGCTTGTCTGCGTGAAAATAATAGGAAATGATCAGTTTGCATTATCTTTTGAGAAAATGATCCAAACCTGAATGTTATAATAAAAATAGACTTACCTTTGTAAAATAAAGCAATTTTGCCTATAAGGACTCATTTGCACGCAATTGTCGTGAAGCATGTCAAAACTGCTTGTCTGCGTTAAAATAATGGTTAAAATTCAGTTTGCATTTTCTTATGAGAGAATGATCCAAACCTGAATGTTATAGTGTAAATAGACTTACCCTCATGAAATAAAGCAATTTTGCCTATAAAGACTCATTTGCACCTAATTGTCATAAAGCATGTAAAAACTGCTTGTCAGCGTTAAAATAATGGTTAATATGCAGTTTGCATTTTCTTATGAGAGAATGATCCAAACCTGAACGTTATAGTGTAAATAGATATACCTTTGTAAAATAAAGCAATTTTGCCTATAAGGACTCATTTGCACCTAATTGTCATAAAGCATGTAAAAACTGCTTGTATGCGTTAAAATGATAGTAAATATGCAGTTTGCATTTTCTTATGAGAAAATGATCCAAACCTGAATGTTAAAGTGTAAATAGACTTACCCTCATGAAATAAAGCAATTTTGCCTATAAGGACTCATTTGCACCTAATTGTCATAAAGCTTGTAAAAACTGCTTGTATGCGTTAAAATAATAGTTAATATGCGGTTTGCATTTTCTTATGAGAGAATGATCTAAACCTGAATGTTATAGTTTAAGTAAACTTACCTTTGTAAAATAAAGCAATTTTGCCTATAAGGCTCACTTGCCCCTAATTGTCATAAAGCTTGTAAAAACTGCTTGTATGCGTTAAAATAATAGTTAATATGCGGTTTGCATTTACTTATGAGAGAATGATCTAAACCTGAATGTTATAGTTTAAGTAAACTTACCTTTGTAAAATAAAGCAATTTTGCCTATAAGGACTCATTTGCCCCTAATTGTCATAAAGCATGTAAAAACTGCTTGTATGCGTTAAAATAATGGTTAATATGCAGTTTGCATTTCTTATGAGAGAATGATCTAAACCTGAATGTTATAGTGTAAATAGACTTACCTTTGTAAAAAAAAGCAATTTTGCCTTTAAGGACTCATTTGCACCTTATTGTCATAAAGCTTGTAAAAACTGCTTGTATGCGTTAAAATGATAGTAAATATGCAGTTTGCATTTTCTTATGAGAGAATGATCCAAACCTGAATGTTATAGTGTAAGTAAACTTACCTTTGTGAAATAAAGCAATTTTGCCTATAAGGACTTATTTGCCCCTAATTGTCATAAAGCATGTAAAAACTGCTTGTATGCGTTAAAAAAATGGTTAATATGCAGTTTGCATTTTCTTATGAGAGAATGATCCAAACCTGAATGTTATAGTGTAAATAGACTTACCTTTGTAAAATAAAGCAATTTTGCTTATAAGAACTCATTCGCACGCAATTGTCGTGAAGCATGTAAAAACTGCTTGTCTGCGTGAAAATGATAGTAAATATGCAGTTTGCATTTTCTTATGAGAGAATGATCCAAACCTGAATGTTATAGTGTAACTAAACTTACCTTCATGAAATAAAGCAATTTTGCCTATAAGGACCCATTTGACCCTAATTGTCATAAAGCATGTAAAAACTGCTTGTATGCGTTAAAATGATAGTAAATATGCAGTTTGCATTTTCTTATGAGAGAATGATCCAAACCTAAATGTTATAGTGTAAATAGACTAACCCTCATGAAATAAAGCAATTTTGCCTATAAGGACTCATTTGCCCCTAATTGTCATAAAGCTTGTAAAAACTGCTTGTATGCGTTAAAATAATAGTTAATATGCAGTTTGCATTTTCTTATGAGAGAATGATCCAAACCAGAATGTTATAGTTTAAGTAAACTTACCTTTGTAAAATAAAGCAATTTTGCCTATAAGGACTCATTAGCACCTAAATGTCGTAAAGCATGTAAAAACTGCTTGTCTGCGTTAAAATAATGGTTAATATGCAGTTTGCATTTTCTTATGAGAGAATGATTCAAACCTGAATGTTATAGTGTAAATAGACTTACCTTTCATGAAATAAAGCAATTTTGCCTATAAGGACTCATTTGCCCCTAATTGTCATTAATCATGTAAAAACTGCTTGTATGCGTTAAAATAATGGTTAATATGCAGATTGCATTTTCTTATGAGAGAATGGTCCAAACCTGAATGTTATAGTGTAAATAGACTTACCTTTGTAAAATAAGGCAAATTTGCCTATAAGGACTCATACCACGCAATTGTCGTGAAGCATGTAAAAACTGCTTGTCTGCGTGAAAATGATAGTAAATATGCAGTTTGCATTTTCTTATGAGAGAATAATCCAAACCTGAATGTTATAGTGTAAATAGACTTACCCTCATTTAATAAAGCAATTTTGCCTATAAAGTCCCATTTGCACCTAATTGTCGTAAAGCATGTAAAAACTGCTTGTCTGCGTTTAAATAATGGTTAATATGCAGTTTGCATTTTCTTATGACAGAATGATCCAAACCTGAAAGTTATAGTGTAAATAGACTTACCTTAATGAAATAAAGCAATTTTGCCTATAAGGACTCATTTGCCCCTAATTGTCATAAAGCATGTAAATACTGCTTGTCTGCCTGAAAATAATAGGAAATGATCAGTTTGCATTATCTTTTGAGAAAATGATCCAAACCTGAATGTTATAATATAAATAGACTTACCTTTGTAAAATAAAGCAATTTTGCCTATAACGACTCATTTGCACGCAATTGTCGTGAAGCATGTAAAAACTGCTTGTATGCGTTAAAATAATGGTTAATATGCAGTTTGCATTTTCTTATGAGAGAATGATCCAAACCTGAATGTTATAGTGTAAATAGACTTACCTTTGTAAAATAAAGCAATTTTGCCTATAAGGACTCATTTGCACGCAATTGTCGTGAAGCATGTAAAAACTGCTTGTCTGCGTTAAAATAATGGTTAATATGCAGGTTGCATTTTCTTATGAGAGAATGATCCAAACCTGAATGTTAAGTGAAAATAGACTTTCCTATGTGAAATAAAGCAATTCTGCCTATTAGGACTCATTTGCACCTAATTGTCATAAAGCATGTAAATACTGCTTGTCTGCGTGAAAATAATAGGAAATGATCAGTTTGCATTATCTTTTGAGAAAATGATGCAAACCTGAATGTTATAATATAAATAGACTTACCTTTGTAAAATAAAGCAATTTTGCCTATAAGGACTAATTTGCACGCAATTGTCGTGAAGCATGTAAAAACTGCTTGTCTGCGTTAAAATAATGGTTAATATGCAGGTTGCATTTTCTTATGAGAGAATGATCCAAACCTGAATGTTATAGTGTAAATAGACTTACCTTCATAAAATCAATTTTGCCTATAAGGACTCATTTGCCTCTAATTGTCATTAAGCATGTAAAAATTGCTTGTATGCGTTAAAATAATGGCTAATATGCAGATTGCATTTTCTTATGAGAGAATGATCCAAACCTGAATGTTATAGTGTAAATAGACTAACCTTTGTAAAATAAAGCAATTTTGCCTATAAGGACTCATTTGCACGCAATTGTCGTGAAGCATGTAAAAACTGCTTGTCTGCGTTAAAATAATGGTTAATATGCAGTTTGCATTTTCTTATGAGAGAATGATCCAAACCTGAATGTTATAGTGAAAGTAGACTTACCTTTGTGAAATAAAACAATTTTGCTTTTAAGGACTTATTTGCACCTAATTGTCGTAAACCATGTAAAAACTGCTTGTCTGCGTGAAAATGATAGTAAATATGCAGTTTGCATTTTCTTATGAGAGAATGATCCAAACCTGAATGTTATAGTGTAAATAGACTTACCCTCATGAAATAAAGCAATTTTGCCTATAAAGACTCATTTGCACCTAATTGTCATTAAGCATGTAAAAACTGCTTGTCTGCGTTTAAATAATGGTTAATATGCAGTTTGCATTTTCTTATGAGAGAATGATTCAAACCTGAATGTTATAGTGTAAATAGACTTACCTTCTGGAAATAAAGCAATTTTGCCTATAAGGACTCATTTGCCCCTAAGTGTCATAAAGCATGTAAAAACTGCTTGTATGCGTTAAAATAATGGTTAATATGCAGTTTGCATTTTCTTATGAGAGAATGATCCAAACCTGAATGTTATAGTGTAAATAGACTTACCTTTGTAAAATAAAGCAATTTTGCTTATAAGAACTCATTCGCACGCAATTGTCGTGAAGCATGTAAAAACTGCTTGTCTGCGTGAAAATGATAGTAAATATGCAGTTTGCATTTTCTTATGAGAGAATGATCCAAACCTGAATGTTATAGTGTAACTAAACTTACCTTCATGAAATAAAGCAATTTTGCCTATAAGGACTCATTTGCCCCTAAGTGTCATAAAGCATGTAAAAACTGCTTGTATGCGTTAAAATAATGGTTAATATGCAGTTTGCATTTTCTTATGAGAGAATGATCCAAACCTAAATGTTATAGTGTAAATAGACTAACCCTCATGAAATAAAGCAATTTTGCCTATAAGGACTCATTTGCACCTAATTGTCATAAAGCTTGTAAAAACTGCTTGTATGCGTTAAAATAATAGTTAATATGCAGTTTGCATTTTCTTATGAGAGAATAATCCAAACCAGAATGTTATAGTTTAAGTAAACTTACCTTTGTAAAATAAAGCAATTTTGCCTATAAGGACTCATTAGCACCTAAATGTCGTAAAGCATGTAAAAACTGCTTGTCTGCGTTTAAATAATGGTTAATATGCAGTTTGCATTTTCTTATGACAGAATGATCTCAACCTGAATGTTATAGTGTAAATAGACTTACCTTTCATAAAATAAAGCAATTTTGCCTATAAGAACTCATATGCCCCTAATTGTCATTAAGCATGTAAAAACTGCTTGTATGCGTTAAAATAATGGTTAATATGCAGATTGCATTTTCTTATGAGAGAATGATCCAAACCTGAATGTTATAGTGTAAATAGACTTACCTTTGTAAAATAAAGCAATTTTGCCTATAAGGACTCATTTGCACGCAATTGTCGTGAAGCATGTAAAAACTGCTTGTCTGCGTTAAAATAATGGTTAATATGCAGTTTGCATTTTCTTATGAGAGAATGATCCAAACCTGAATGTTATAGTGTAAGTAAACTAACCTTTGTGAAATAAAGCAATTTTGCCTATAAGGACTCATTTGCACCTAATTGTCGTAAAGCATGTAAAAACTGCTTGTCTGCTTTAAAATAATGGTTAATATGCAGTTTGCATTTTCTTATGAGAGAATAATCCAAACCTGAATGTTATAGTGTAAATAGACTAACCTTTATGAAATAAAGCAATTTTGCCTATAAGGACTCATTTGCACGCAATTGTCGTGAAGCATGTAAAAACTGCTTGTCTGCGTTAAAATAATGGTTAATATGCAGTTTGCATTTTCTTATGAGAGAATGATCCAAACCTGAATGTTATAGTGAAAGTAGACTTACCTTTGTGAAATAAAACAATTTTGCTTTTAAGGACTTATTTGCACTAATTGTCGTAAACCATGTAAAAACTGCTTGTCTGCGTGAAAATGATAGTCAATATTCAGTTTACATTTTCTTATGAGAGAATGATCCAAACCTGAATGTTATAGTGTAAATAGACTTACCTTTGTAAAATAAAGCCATTTTGCCTATAAAGACTCATTTGCACGCAATTGTCGTGAAGCATGTAAAAACTGCTTGTCTGCGTCAAAATGATAGTAAATATGCAGTTTGCATTTTCTTATGAGAGAATGATCCAAACCTGAATGTTATAGTGTAAATAGACTTTCCCTCATGAAATAAAGCAATTTTGCCTATAAAGACTCATTTGCACCTAATTGTCGTAAAGCATGAAAAAACTGCTTGTCTGCGTTTAAATAATGGTTAATATGCAGTTTGCATTTTCTTATGAGAGCATGATCCAAACCTAAATGTTATAGTGTAAATATACTAACCTTCATGAAATAAAGCAATTTTGCCTATAAGGACTCATTTGCCCCTAATTGTCATAAAGCATGTAAAAACTGCTTGTATGCGTTAAAATAATGGTTAATATGCAGTTCGCATTTTCTTATGAGAGAATGATCCAAACCTGAATGTTATAGTGTAAATAGACTTGCCTTTGTAAAATAAAGCAATTTTGCTTATAAGGACTCATTGCACGCAATTGTCGTGAAGCATGTAAAAACTGCTTGTCTGCGTTAAAATAATGGTTAATATGCAGTTTGCATTTTCTTATGAGAGAATGATCCAAACCTGAATGTTGTGAATGTAGACTTACCTTTGTGAAATAAAACAATTTTGCCTTTAAGGACTTATTTCCACCTAATTGTCGTAAAACATGTAAAAACTGCTTGTATGCGTTAAAATAATGGTTAATATGCAGTTTGCATTTTCTTATGAGAGAATGATCCAAACCTGAATGTTATAGTGTAAATAGACTTACCTCTGTAAAATAAAGCAATTTTGCCTATAAGGACTCATTTGCACGCAATTGTCGTGAAGCATGTAAAAACTGCTTGTCTGCGTTAAAATAATGGTTAATATGCAGGTTGCATTTTCTTATGAGAGAATGATCCAAACCTGAATGTTAAGTGAAAGTAGACTTACCTATGTGAAATAAAGCAGTTCTGCCTATAAGGACTCATTTGCACGCAATTGTCGTGAAGCATGTCAAAACTGCTTGTCTGCGTTAAACTAATGGTTAAAATTCAGTTTGCATTTTCTTATGAGAGAATGATCCAAACCTGAATGTTATAGTGTAAATAGACTTACCCTCATGAAATAAAGCAATTTTGCCTATAAAGACTCATTTGCACCTAATTGTCATAAAGCATGTAAAAACTGCTTGTCAGCGTTAAAATAATGGTTAATATGCAGTTTGCATTTTCTTATGAGAGAATGATCCAAACCTGAATATTATAGTGTAAATAGACTAACCTTTGTAAAATAAAGCAATTTTGCCTATAAGGACTCATTTGCACCTAATTGTCATAAAGCATGTAAAAACTGCTTGTATGCGTTAAAATGATAGTAAATATGCAGTTTGCATTTTCTTATGAGAAAATGATCCAAACCTGAATGTTAAAGTGTAAATAGACTTACCCTCATGAAATAAAGCAATTTTGCCTATAAGGACTCATTTGCACCTAATTGTCATAAAGCTTGTAAAAACTGCTTGTATGCGTTAAAATAATAGTTAATATGCGGTTTGCATTTTCTTATGAGAGAATGATCTAAACCTGAATGTTATAGTTTAAGTAAACTTACCTTTGTAAAATAAAGCAATTTTGCCTATAAGGACTCATTTGCCCCTAATTGTCATAAAGCATGTAAAAACTGCTTGTATGCGTTAAAATAATGGTTAATATGCAGTTTGCATTTCTTATGAGAGAATGATCTAAACCTGAATGTTATAGTGTAAATAGACTTACCTTTGTAAAAAAAAGCAATTTTGCCTTTAAGGACTCATTTGCACCTTATTGTCATAAAGCTTGTAAAAACTGCTTGTATGCGTTAAAATGATAGTAAATATGCAGTTTGCATTTTCTTATGAGAGAATGATCCAAACCTGAATGATATAGTGTAAATAGACTTACCCTTATGAAATAAAGCAATTTTGCCTATAAGGACTCATTTGCACCTAATTGTCATAAAGCTTGTAAAAACTGCTTGTATGCGTTAAAATAATGGTTAATATGCAGTTTGCATTTCTAATGAGAGAATGATCCAAACCTAAATGTTATAGTGTAAATAGACTTACCTTTGTAAAAAAAAGCAATTTTGCCTATAAGGACTCATTTGCACGCAATTGTCGTGAAGCATGTGAAAACTGCTTGTCTGCGTGAAAATGATAGTAAATATGCAGTTTGCATTTTCTTATGAGAGAATGATCCAAACCTGTATGTTATAGTGTAAGTAAACTTACCTTTGTGAAATAAAGCAATTTTGGCTATAAGGACTCATTTGCACCTAATTGTCGTAAAGCATGTAAAAACTGCTTGTCTGCTTTAAAATAATGGTTAATATGCAGTTTGCATTTTCTTATGACAGAATGATCCAAACCTGAATGTTATAGTGTAAATAGACTTACCTTTCATAAAATAAAGCAATTTTGCCTATAAGAACTCATTTGCCCCTAATTGTCATTAAGCATGTAAAAACTGCTTGTATGCGTTAAAATAATGGTTAATATGCAGATTGCATTTTCTTATGAGAGAATGATCCAAACCTGAATGTTATAGTGTAAATAGACTTACCTTTGTAAAATAAAGCAATTTTGCCTATAAGGACTCATTTGCACGCAATTGTCGTGAAGCATGTAAAAACTGCTTGTCTGCGTTAAAATAATGGTTAATATGCAGTTTGCATTTTCTTATGAGAGAATGATCCAAACCTGAATGTTATAGTGTAAGTAAACTAACCTTTGTGAAATAAAGCAATTTTGGCTATAAGGACTCATTTGCACCTAATTGTCGTAAAGCATGTAAAAACTGCTTGTCTGCTTTAAAATAATGGTTAATATGCAGTTTGCATTTTCTTATGAGAGAATAATCCAAACCTGAATTGTATAGTGTAAATAGACTAACCTTTATGAAATAAAGCAATTTTGCCTATAAGGACCCATTTGCCCCTAATTGTCGTAAAGCATGTAAAAACTGCTTGTATGCGTTAAAATAATGGTTAATATGCAGATTGCATTTTCTTATGAGAGAATGATCCAAACCTGAATGTTATAGTGTAAATAGACTTACCTTTGTAAAATAAAGCAAATTTGCCTATAAGGACTCATACCACGCAATTGTCGTGAAGCATGTAAAAACTGCTTGTCTGTGTGAAAATGATAGTAAATATGCAGTTTGCATTTTCTTATGAGAGAATAATCCAAACCTGAATGTTATAGTGTAAATAGACTTACCCTCATGAAATAAAACAATTTTGCCTATAAAGTCTCATTTGCACCTAATTGTCGTAAAGCATGTAAAAACTGCTTGTCTGCGTTTAAATAATGGTTAATATGCAGTTTGCATTTTCTTATGACAGAATGATCCAAACCTGAATGTTATAGTGAATGTAGACTTACCTTTGTGAAATAAAACAATTTTGCCTTTAAGGACTTATTTCCACCTAATTGTCGTAAAACATGTAAAAACTGCTTGTATGCGTTAAAATAATGGTTAATATGCAGTTTGCATTTTCTTATGAGAGAATGATCCAAACCTGAATGTTATAGTGTAAGTAAACTAACCTTTGTGAAATAAAGCAATTTTGCCTATAAGGACTCATTTGCACCTAATTGTCGTAAAGCATGTAAAAACTGCTTGTCTGCTTTAAAATAATGGTTAATATGCAGTTTGCATTTTCTTATGAGAGAATGATCCAACCTGAATGTTATAGTGTAAATAGACTTACCTTAATGAAATAAAGCAATTTTGCCTATAAGGACTCATTTGCCCCTAATTGTCATAAAGCATGTAAATACTGCTTGTCTGCCTGAAAATAATAGGAAATGATCAGTTTGCATTATCTTTTGAGAAAATGATCCAAACCTGAATGTTATAGTGTAAATAGACTTACCCTCATGCAATAAAGCAATTTTGCCTATAAAGTCTCATTTGCACCTAATTGTCGTAAAGCATGTAAAAACTGCTTGTCTGCGTTTAAATAATGGTTAATATGCAGTTTGCATTTTCTTATGAGAGAATGATTCAAACCTGAATGTTATAGTGTAAATAGACTTACCTTCTGGAAATAAAGCAATTTTGCCTATAAGGACTCATTTGCCCCTAAGTGTCATAAAGCATGTAAAAACTGCTTGTATGCGTTAAATAAATGGTTAATATGCAGATTGCATTTCCTTATGAGAGAATGATCCAAACCTGAATGTTATAGTGTAAATAGACTTACCTTTGTAAAATAAAGCAATTTTGCCTATAAGGACTCATTTGCACGCAATTGTCGTGAAGCATGTAAAAACTGCTTGTCTGCGTTAAAATAATGGTTAATATGCAGTTTGCATTTTCTTATGAGAGAATGATCCAAACCTGAATGATATAGTGTAAATAGACTTACCTTCATGAAATAAAGCAATTTTGCCTATAAGGACTCATATGCCTCTAATTGTCATTAAGCATGTAAAAACTGCTTGTATGCGTTAAAATAATGGTTAATATGCAGATTGCATTTTCTTATGAGAGAATGATCCAAACCTGAATGTTATAGAGTAAATAGATTTACCTTTGTAAAATAAAGCAATTTTGCTTATAAGGACTCATTTGCACGCAATTGTCGTGAAGCATGTAAAAACTGCTTGTCTGCGTTAAAATAATGGTTAATATGCAGTTTGCATTTTCTTATGAGAGAATGATCCAAACCTGAATGTTATAGTGAAAGTAGACTTACCTTTGTGAAATAAAACAATTTTGCTTTTAAGGACTTATTTGCACCTAATTGTCGTAAACCATGTAAATACTGCTTGTCTGCGTGAAAATGATAGTCAATATTCAGTTTGCATTTTCTTATGAGAGAATGATCCAAAACTGAATGTTATAGTGTAAATAGACTTACCTTTGTAAAATAAAGCAATTTTGCCTATAAAGACTCAATTGCACGCAATTGTCGTGAAGCATGTAAAAACTGCTTGTCTGCGTCAAAATGATAGTAAATATGCAGTTTGCATTTTCTTATGAGAGAATGATCCAAACCTGAATGTTATAGTGTAAATAGACTTTCCCTCATGAAATAAAGCAATTTTGCCTATAAGGACTCATTTGCCCCTAATTGTCATAAAGCATGTAAAAACTGCTTGTATGCGTTAAAATAATGGTTAATATGCAGTTCGCATTTTCTTATGAGAGAATGATCCAAACCTGAATGTTATAGTGTAAATAGACTTACCCTCATGAAATAAAGCATTTTTGCCTATAAAGACTCATTTGCACCTAATTGTCATAAAGCATGTAAAAACTGCTTGTATGCGTTAAAATGATAGTAAATATGCAGTTTGCATTTTCTTATGAGAAAATGATCCAAACCTGAATGTTAAAGTGTAAATAGACTTACCCTCATGAAATAAAGCAATTTTGCCTATAAGGACTCATTTGCACCTAATTGTCATAAAGCTTGTAAAAACTGCTTGTATGCGTTAAAATAATAGTTAATATGCGGTTTGCATTTTCTTATGAGAGAATGATCTAAACCTGAATGTTATAGTTTAAGTAAACTTACCTTTGTAAAATAAAGCAATTTTGCCTATAAGGCTCATTTGCCCCTAATTGTCATAAAGCTTGTAAAAACTGCTTGTATGCGTTAAAATAATAGTTAATATGCGGTTTGCATTTTCTTATGAGAGAATGATCTAAACCTGAATGTTATAGTTTAAGTAAACTTACCTTTGTAAAATAAAGCAATTTTGCCTATAAGGACTCATTTGCCCCTAATTGTCATAAAGCATGTAAAAACTGCTTGTATGCGTTAAAATAATGGTTAATATGCAGTTTGCATTTCTTATGAGAGAATGATCCAAACCTGAATGTTATAGTGTAAATAGACTTACCTTTGTAAAAAAAAGCAATTTTGCCTTTAAGGACTCATTTGCACCTTATTGTCATAAAGCTTGTAAAAACTGCTTGTATGCGTTAAAATGATAGTAAATATGCAGTTTGCATTTTCTTATGAGAGAATGATCCAAACCTGAATGTTATAGTGTAAATAGACTTACCCTTATGAAATAAAGCAATTTTGCCTATAAGGACTCATTTGCACCTAATTGTCATAAAGCTTGTAAAAACTGCTTGTATGCGTTAAAATAATGGTTAATATGCAGTTTGCATTTCTAATAAGAGAATGATCCAAACCTGAATGTTATAGTGTAAATAGACTTACCTTTGTAAAAAAAAGCAATTTTGCCTATAAGGACTCATTTGCCCCTAATTGTCATAAAGCATGTAAAAACTGCTTGTATGCTTTAAAATAATGGTTAATATGCAGTTTGCATTTTCTTATGAGAGAATGATCCAACCTGAATGTTATAGTGTAAATAGACTTACCTTTGTAAAATAAAGCAATTTTGCTTATAAGAACTCATTTGCACGCAATTGTCGTGAAGCATGTAAAAACTGCTTGTCTGCGTGAAAATGATAGTAAATATGCAGTTTGCATTTTCTTATGAGAGAATGATCCAAACCTGAATGTTATAGTGTAAATAGACTTACCCTCATGAAATAAAGCAATTTTGCCTATAAAGACTCATTTGCACCTAATTGTCGTAAAGCATGTAAAAACTGCTTATCTGCGTTTAAATAATGGTTAATATGCAGTTTACATTTTCTTATGAGAGAAAGATCCAAACCTGAATGTTATAGTGTAAATAGACTTACCTTCATAAAATAAAGCAATTTTGCGTATAAGGACTCATTTGCCCCTAATTGTCATAAAGCATGTAAAAACTGCTTGTATGCGTTAAAATGATGGTTAATATACAGTTTTCATTTTCTTATGAGAGAATGATCTAAACCTGAATGTTATAGTGTAAATAGACTTACCTTTGTAAAATAAAGCAATTTTGCTTATAAGGACTCATTTGCACGCAATTGTCGTGAAGCATGTAAAAACTGCTTGTCTGCGTTAAAATAATGGTTAATATGCAGTTTGCATTTTCTTATGAGAGAATGATCCAAACCTGAATGTTATAGTGAATGTAGACTTACCTTTGTGAAATAAAACAATTTTGCCTTTAAGGACTTATTTCCACCTAATTGTCGTAAAACATGTAAAAACTGCTTGTATGCGTTAAAATAATGGTTAATATGCAGTTTGCATTTTCTTATGAGAGAATGATCCAAACCTGAATGTTATAGTGTAAATAGACTTGCCTTTGTAAAATAAAGCAATTTTGCTTATAAGGACTCATTTGTACGCAATTGTCCTGAAGCATGTAAAAACTGCTTGTCTGCGTTAAAATAATGGTTAATATGCAGTTTGCATTTTCTTATGAGAGAGTGATCCAAACCTGAATGTTATAGTGAATGTAGACTTACCTTTGTAAAATAAAGCAATTTTGCCTATAAGGCTCATTTGCCCCTAATTGTCATAAAGCTTGTAAAAACTGCTTGTATGCGTTAAAATAATAGTTAATATGCAGTTTGCATTTTCTTATGAGAGAATGATCCAAACCAGAATGTTATAGTTTAAGTAAACTTACCTTTGTAAAATAAAGCAATTTTGCCTATAAGGACTCATTAGCACCTAAATGTCGTAAAGCATGTAAAAACTGCTTGTCTGCGGTAAAATAATGGTTAATATGCAGTTTGCATTTTCTTATGAGAGAATGATTCAAACCTGAATGTTATAGTGTAAATAGACTTACCTTTCATGAAATAAAGCAATTTTGCCTATAAGGACTCATTTGCCCCTAATTGTCATTAAGCATGTAAAAACTGCTTGTATGCGTTAAAATGATAGTAAATATGCAGATTGCATTTTCTTATGAGAGAATGGTCAAAACCTGAATGTTATAGTGTAAATAGACTTACCTTTGTAAAATAAGGCAAATTTGCCTATAAGGACTCATACCACGCAATTGTCGTGAAGCATGTAAAAACTGCTTGTCTGCGTGAAAATGATAGTAAATATGCAGTTTGCATTTTCTTATGAGAGAATAATCCAAACCTGAATGTTATAGTGTAAATAGACTTACCCTCATTTAATAAAGCAATTTTGCCTATAAAGTCCCATTTGCACCTAATTGTCGTAAAGCATGTAAAAACTGCTTGTCTGCGTTTAAATAATGGTTAATATGCAGTTTGCATTTTCTTATGACAGAATGATCCAAACCTGAAAGTTATAGTGTAAATAGACTTACCTTAATGAAATAAAGCAATTTTGCCTATAAGGACTCATTTGCCCCTAATTGTCATAAAGCATGTAAATACTGCTTGTCTGCCTGAAAATAATAGGAAATGATCAGTTTGCATTATCTTTTGAGAAAATGATCCAAACCTGAATGTTATAATATAAATAGACTTACCTTTGTAAAATAAAGCAATTTTGCCTATAACGACTCATTTGCACGCAATTGTCGTGAAGCATGTAAAAACTGCTTGTATGCGTTAAAATAATGGTTAATATGCAGTTTGCATTTTCTTATGAGAGAATGATCCAAACCTGAATGTTATAGTGTAAATAGACTTACCTTTGTAAAATAAAGCAATTTTGCCTATAAGGACTCATTTGCACGCAATTGTCGTGAAGCATGTAAAAACTGCTTGTCTGCGTTAAAATAATGGTTAATATGCAGGTTGCATTTTCTTATGAGAGAATGATCCAAACCTGAATGTTAAGTGAAAATAGACTTTCCTATGTGAAATAAAGCAATTCTGCCTATTAGGACTCATTTGCACCTAATTGTCATAAAGCATGTAAATACTGCTTGTCTGCGTGAAAATAATAGGAAATGATCAGTTTGCATTATCTTTTGAGAAAATGATGCAAACCTGAATGTTATAATATAAATAGACTTACCTTTGTAAAATAAAGCAATTTTGCCTATAAGGACTAATTTGCACGCAATTGTCGTGAAGCATGTAAAAACTGCTTGTCTGCGTTAAAATAATGGTTAATATGCAGGTTGCATTTTCTTATGAGAGAATGATCCAAACCTGAATGTTATAGTGTAAATAGACTTACCTTCATAAAATCAATTTTGCCTATAAGGACTCATTTGCCTCTAATTGTCATTAAGCATGTAAAAATTGCTTGTATGCGTTAAAATAATGGCTAATATGCAGATTGCATTTTCTTATGAGAGAATGATCCAAACCTGAATGTTATAGTGTAAATAGACTAACCTTTGTAAAATAAAGCAATTTTGCCTATAAGGACTCATTTGCACGCAATTGTCGTGAAGCATGTAAAAACTGCTTGTCTGCGTTAAAATAATGGTTAATATGCAGTTTGCATTTTCTTATGAGAGAATGATCCAAACCTGAATGTTATAGTGAAAGTAGACTTACCTTTGTGAAATAAAACAATTTTGCTTTTAAGGACTTATTTGCACCTAATTGTCGTAAACCATGTAAAAACTGCTTGTCTGCGTGAAAATGATAGTAAATATGCAGTTTGCATTTTCTTATGAGAGAATGATCCAAACCTGAATGTTATAGTGTAAATAGACTTACCCTCATGAAATAAAGCAATTTTGCCTATAAAGACTCATTTGCACCTAATTGTCATTAAGCATGTAAAAACTGCTTGTCTGCGTTTAAATAATGGTTAATATGCAGTTTGCATTTTCTTATGAGAGAATGATTCAAACCTGAATGTTATAGTGTAAATAGACTTACCTTCTGGAAATAAAGCAATTTTGCCTATAAGGACTCATTTGCCCCTAAGTGTCATAAAGCATGTAAAAACTGCTTGTATGCGTTAAAATAATGGTTAATATGCAGTTTGCATTTTCTTATGAGAGAATGATCCAAACCTGAATGTTATAGTGTAAATAGACTTACCTTTGTAAAATAAAGCAATTTTGCTTATAAGAACTCATTCGCACGCAATTGTCGTGAAGCATGTAAAAACTGCTTGTCTGCGTGAAAATGATAGTAAATATGCAGTTTGCATTTTCTTATGAGAGAATGATCCAAACCTGAATGTTATAGTGTAACTAAACTTACCTTCATGAAATAAAGCAATTTTGCCTATAAGGACTCATTTGCCCCTAAGTGTCATAAAGCATGTAAAAACTGCTTGTATGCGTTAAAATAATGGTTAATATGCAGTTTGCATTTTCTTATGAGAGAATGATCCAAACCTAAATGTTATAGTGTAAATAGACTAACCCTCATGAAATAAAGCAATTTTGCCTATAAGGACTCATTTGCACCTAATTGTCATAAAGCTTGTAAAAACTGCTTGTATGCGTTAAAATAATAGTTAATATGCAGTTTGCATTTTCTTATGAGAGAATAATCCAAACCAGAATGTTATAGTTTAAGTAAACTTACCTTTGTAAAATAAAGCAATTTTGCCTATAAGGACTCATTAGCACCTAAATGTCGTAAAGCATGTAAAAACTGCTTGTCTGCGTTTAAATAATGGTTAATATGCAGTTTGCATTTTCTTATGACAGAATGATCCAAACCTGAATGTTATAGTGTAAATAGACTTACCTTTCATAAAATAAAGCAATTTTGCCTATAAGAACTCATATGCCCCTAATTGTCATTAAGCATGTAAAAACTGCTTGTATGCGTTAAAATAATGGTTAATATGCAGATTGCATTTTCTTATGAGAGAATGATCCAAACCTGAATGTTATAGTGTAAATAGACTAACCTTTGTAAAATAAAGCAATTTTGCCTATAAGGACTCATTTGCACGCAATTGTCGTGAAGCATGTAAAAACTGCTTGTCTGCGTTAAAATAATGGTTAATATGCAGTTTGCATTTTCTTATGAGAGAATGATCCAAACCTGAATGTTATAGTGTAAGTAAACTAACCTTTGTGAAATAAAGCAATTTTGCCTATAAGGACTCATTTGCACCTAATTGTCGTAAAGCATGTAAAAACTGCTTGTCTGCTTTAAAATAATGGTTAATATGCAGTTTGCATTTTCTTATGAGAGAATAATCCAAACCTGAATGTTATAGTGTAAATAGACTAACCTTTATGAAATAAAGCAATTTTGCCTATAAGGACTCATTTGCCCCTAATTGTCGTAAAGCATGTAAAAACTGCTTGTATGCGTTAAAATAATGGTTAATATGCAGATTGCATTTTCTTATGAGAGAATGATCCAAACCTGAATGTTATAGTGTAAATAGACTTACCTTTGTAAAATAAAGCAAATTTGCCTATAAGGACTCATACCACGCAATTGTCGTGAAGCATGTAAAAACTGCTTGTCTGTGAGAAAATGATAGTAAATATGCAGTTTGCATTTTCTTATGAGAGAATAATCCAAACCTGAATGTTATAGTGTAAATAGGCTTACCCTCATGAAATAAAGCAATTTTGCCTATAAAGTCTCATTTGCACCTAATTGTCGTAAAGCATGTAAAAACTGCTTGTCTGCGTTTAAATAATGGTTAATATGCAGTTTGCATTTTCTTATGACAGAATGATCCAAACCTGAATGTTATAGTGTAAATAGACTTACCTTTCATAAAATAAAGCAATTTTGCCTATAAGGACTCATTGGCACCTAATTGTCATAAAGCATGTAAAAACTGCTTGTATGCGTTAAAATAATGGTTAATATGCAGTTTGCATTTCTTATGAGAGAATGATCCAAACTTGAATGTTATAGTGTAAATAGACTTACCTTTGTAAAAAAAAGCAATTTTGCCTATAAGGACTCATTTGCACGCAATTGTCGTGAAGCATGTAAAAACTGCTTGTATGCGTTAAATAAATGGTTAATATGCAGATTGCATTTCCTTATGAGAGAATGATCCAAACCTGAATGTTATAGTGTAAATAGACTTACCTTTGTAAAATAAAGCAATTTTGCCTATAAGGACTCATTTGCACGCAATTGTCGTGAAGCATGTAAAAACTGCTTGTCTGCGTTAAAATAATGGTTAATATGCAGTTTGCATTTTCTTATGAGAGAATGATCCAAACCTGAATGATATAGTGTAAATAGACTTACCTTCATGAAATAAAGCAATTTTGCCTATAAGGACTCATATGCCTCTAATTGTCATTAAGCATGTAAAAACTGCTTGTATGCGTTAAAATAATGGTTAATATGCAGATTGCATTTTCTTATGAGAGAATGATCCAAACCTGAATGTTATAGAGTAAATAGATTTACCTTTGTAAAATAAAGCAATTTTGCTTATAAGGACTCATTTGCACGCAATTGTCGTGAAGCATGTAAAAACTGCTTGTCTGCGTTAAAATAATGGTTAATATGCAGTTTGCATTTTCTTATGAGAGAATGATCCAAACCTGAATGTTATAGTGAAAGTAGACTTACCTTTGTGAAATAAAACAATTTTGCTTTTAAGGACTTATTTGCACCTAATTGTCGTAAACCATGTAAAAACTGCTTGTCTGCGTGAAAATGATAGTCAATATTCAGTTTACATTTTCTTATGAGAGAATGATCCAAACCTGAATGTTATAGTGTAAATAGACTTACCTTTGTAAAATAAAGCCATTTTGCCTATAAAGACTCATTTGCACGCAATTGTCGTGAAGCATGTAAAAACTGCTTGTCTGCGTCAAAATGATAGTAAATATGCAGTTTGCATTTTCTTATGAGAGAATGATCCAAACCTGAATGTTATAGTGTAAATAGACTTTCCCTCATGAAATAAAGCAATTTTGCCTATAAAGACTCATTTGCACCTAATTGTCGTAAAGCATGAAAAAACTGCTTGTCTGCGTTTAAATAATGGTTAATATGCAGTTTGCATTTTCTTATGAGAGCATGATCCAAACCTGAATGTTATAGTGTAAATATACTAACCTTCATGAAATAAAGCAATTTTGCCTATAAGGACTCATTTGCCCCTAATTGTCATAAAGCATGTAAAAACTGCTTGTATGCGTTAAAATAATGGTTAATATGCAGTTCGCATTTTCTTATGAGAGAATGCTCCAAACCTGAATGTTATAGTGTAAATAGACTTGCCTTTGTAAAATAAAGCAATTTTGCTTATAAGGACTCATTTGCACGCAATTGTCGTGAAGCATGTAAAAACTGCTTGTCTGCGTTAAAATAATGGTTAATATGCAGTTTGCATTTTCTTATGAGAGAATGATCCAAACCTGAATGTTGTGAATGTAGACTTACCTTTGTGAAATAAAACAATTTTGCCTTTAAGGACTTATTTCCACCTAATTGTCGTAAAACATGTAAAAACTGCTTGTATGCGTTAAAATAATGGTTAATATGCAGTTTGCATTTTCTTATGAGAGAATGATCCAAACCTGAATGTTATAGTGTAAATAGACTTACCTCTGTAAAATAAAGCAATTTTGCCTATAAGGACTCATTTGCACGCAATTGTCGTGAAGCATGTAAAAACTGCTTGTCTGCGTTAAAATAATGGTTAATATGCAGGTTGCATTTTCTTATGAGAGAATGATCCAAACCTGAATGTTAAGTGAAAGTAGACTTACCTATGTGAAATAAAGCAGTTCTGCCTATAAGGACTCATTTGCACGCAATTGTCGTGAAGCATGTCAAAACTGCTTGTCTGCGTTAAACTAATGGTTAAAATTCAGTTTGCATTTTCTTATGAGAGAATGATCCAAACCTGAATGTTATAGTGTAAATAGACTTACCCTCATGAAATAAAGCAATTTTGCCTATAAAGACTCATTTGCACCTAATTGTCATAAAGCATGTAAAAACTGCTTGTCAGCGTTAAAATAATGGTTAATATGCAGTTTGCATTTTCTTATGAGAGAATGATCCAAACCTGAATGTTATAGTGTAAATAGACTAACCTTTGTAAAATAAAGCAATTTTGCCTATAAGGACTCATTTGCACCTAATTGTCATAAAGCATGTAAAAACTGCTTGTATGCGTTAAAATGATAGTAAATATGCAGTTTGCATTTTCTTATGAGAAAATGATCCAAACCTGAATGTTAAAGTGTAAATAGACTTACCCTCATGAAATAAAGCAATTTTGCCTATAAGGACTCATTTGCACCTAATTGTCATAAAGCTTGTAAAAACTGCTTGTATGCGTTAAAATAATAGTTAATATGCGGTTTGCATTTTCTTATGAGAGAATGATCTAAACCTGAATGTTATAGTTTAAGTAAACTTACCTTTGTAAAATAAAGCAATTTTGCCTATAAGGACTCATTTGCCCCTAATTGTCATAAAGCATGTAAAAACTGCTTGTATGCGTTAAAATAATGGTTAATATGCAGTTTGCATTTTCTTATGAGAGAATGATCCAAACCTGAATGTTATAGTGTAAGTAAACTAACCTTTGTGAAATAAAGCAATTTTGGCTATAAGGACTCATTTGCACCTAATTGTCGTAAAGCATGTAAAAACTGCTTGTCTGCTTTAAAATAATGGTTAATATGCAGTTTGCATTTTCTTATGAGAGAATAATCCAAACCTGAATTGTATAGTGTAAATAGACTAACCTTTATGAAATAAAGCAATTTTGCCTATAAGGACCCATTTGCCCCTAATTGTCGTAAAGCATGTAAAAACTGCTTGTATGCGTTAAAATAATGGTTAATATGCAGATTGCATTTTCTTATGAGAGAATGATCCAAACCTGAATGTTATAGTGTAAATAGACTTACCTTTGTAAAATAAAGCAAATTTGCCTATAAGGACTCATACCACGCAATTGTCGTGAAGCATGTAAAAACTGCTTGTCTGTGTGAAAATGATAGTAAATATGCAGTTTGCATTTTCTTATGAGAGAATAATCCAAACCTGAATGTTATAGTGTAAATAGACTTACCCTCATGAAATAAAACAATTTTGCCTATAAAGTCTCATTTGCACCTAATTGTCGTAAAGCATGTAAAAACTGCTTGTCTGCGTTTAAATAATGGTTAATATGCAGTTTGCATTTTCTTATGACAGAATGATCCAAACCTGAATGTTATAGTGAATGTAGACTTACCTTTGTGAAATAAAACAATTTTGCCTTTAAGGACTTATTTCCACCTAATTGTCGTAAAACATGTAAAAACTGCTTGTATGCGTTAAAATAATGGTTAATATGCAGTTTGCATTTTCTTATGAGAGAATGATCCAAACCTGAATGTTATAGTGTAAGTAAACTAACCTTTGTGAAATAAAGCAATTTTGCCTATAAGGACTCATTTGCACCTAATTGTCGTAAAGCATGTAAAAACTGCTTGTCTGCTTTAAAATAATGGTTAATATGCAGTTTGCATTTTCTTATGAGAGAATGATCCAACCTGAATGTTATAGTGTAAATAGACTTACCTTAATGAAATAAAGCAATTTTGCCTATAAGGACTCATTTGCCCCTAATTGTCATAAAGCATGTAAATACTGCTTGTCTGCCTGAAAATAATAGGAAATGATCAGTTTGCATTATCTTTTGAGAAAATGATCCAAACCTGAATGTTATAGTGTAAATAGACTTACCCTCATGCAATAAAGCAATTTTGCCTATAAAGTCTCATTTGCACCTAATTGTCGTAAAGCATGTAAAAACTGCTTGTCTGCGTTTAAATAATGGTTAATATGCAGTTTGCATTTTCTTATGAGAGAATGATTCAAACCTGAATGTTATAGTGTAAATAGACTTACCTTCTGGAAATAAAGCAATTTTGCCTATAAGGACTCATTTGCCCCTAAGTGTCATAAAGCATGTAAAAACTGCTTGTATGCGTTAAATAAATGGTTAATATGCAGATTGCATTTCCTTATGAGAGAATGATCCAAACCTGAATGTTATAGTGTAAATAGACTTACCTTTGTAAAATAAAGCAATTTTGCCTATAAGGACTCATTTGCACGCAATTGTCGTGAAGCATGTAGAAACTGCTTGTCTGCGTTAAAATAATGGTTAATATGCAGTTTGCATTTTCTTATGAGAGAATGATCCAAACCTGAATGATATAGTGTAAATAGACTTACCTTCATGAAATAAAGCAATTTTGCCTATAAGGACTCATATGCCTCTAATTGTCATTAAGCATGTAAAAACTGCTTGTATGCGTTAAAATAATGGTTAATATGCAGATTGCATTTTCTTATGAGAGAATGATCCAAACCTGAATGTTATAGAGTAAATAGATTTACCTTTGTAAAATAAAGCAATTTTGCTTATAAGGACTCATTTGCACGCAATTGTCGTGAAGCATGTAAAAACTGCTTGTCTGCGTTAAAATAATGGTTAATATGCAGTTTGCATTTTCTTATGAGAGAATGATCCAAACCTGAATGTTATAGTGAAAGTAGACTTACCTTTGTGAAATAAAACAATTTTGCTTTTAAGGACTTATTTGCACCTAATTGTCGTAAACCATGTAAAAACTGCTTGTCTGCGTGAAAATGATAGTCAATATTTAGTTTGCATTTTCTTATGAGAGAATGATCCAAAACTGAATGTTATAGTGTAAATAGACTTACCTTTGTAAAATAAAGCAATTTTGCCTATAAAGACTCAATTGCACGCAATTGTCGTGAAGCATGTAAAAACTGCTTGTCTGCGTCAAAATGATAGTAAATATGCAGTTTGCATTTTCTTATGAGAGAATGATCCAAACCTGAATGTTATAGTGTAAATAGACTTACCCTCATGAAATAAAGCATTTTTGCCTATAAAGACTCATTTGCACCTAATTGTCATAAAGCATGTAAAAACTGCTTGTATGCGTTAAAATAATGGTTAATATGCAGTTCGCATTTTCTTATGAGAGAATGATCCAAACCTGAATGTTATAGTGTAAATAGACTTACCCTCATGAAATAAAGCATTTTTGCCTATAAAGACTCATTTGCACCTAATTGTCATAAAGCATGTAAAAACTGCTTGTATGCGTTAAAATGATAGTAAATATGCAGTTTGCATTTTCTTATGAGAAAATGATCCAAACCTGAATGTTAAAGTGTAAATAGACTTACCCTCATGAAATAAAGCAATTTTGCCTATAAGGACTCATTTGCACCTAATTGTCATAAAGCTTGTAAAAACTGCTTGTATGCGTTAAAATAATAGTTAATATGCGGTTTGCATTTTCTTATGAGAGAATGATCTAAACCTGAATGTTATAGTTTAAGTAAACTTACCTTTGTAAAATAAAGCAATTTTGCCTATAAGGCTCATTTGCCCCTAATTGTCATAAAGCTTGTAAAAACTGCTTGTATGCGTTAAAATAATAGTTAATATGCGGTTTGCATTTTCTTATGAGAGAATGATCTAAACCTGAATGTTATAGTTTAAGTAAACTTACCTTTGTAAAATAAAGCAATTTTGCCTATAAGGACTCATTTGCCCCTAATTGTCATAAAGCATGTAAAAACTGCTTGTATGCGTTAAAATAATGGTTAATATGCAGTTTGCATTTCTTATGAGAGAATGATCCAAACCTGAATGTTATAGTGTAAATAGACTTACCTTTGTAAAAAAAAGCAATTTTGCCTTTAAGGACTCATTTGCACCTTATTGTCATAAAGCTTGTAAAAACTGCTTGTATGCGTTAAAATGATAGTAAATATGCAGTTTGCATTTTCTTATGAGAGAATGATCCAAACCTGAATGTTATAGTGTAAATAGACTTACCCTTATGAAATAAAGCAATTTTGCCTATAAGGACTCATTTGCACCTAATTGTCATAAAGCTTGTAAAAACTGCTTGTATGCGTTAAAATAATGGTTAATATGCAGTTTGCATTTCTAATAAGAGAATGATCCAAACCTGAATGTTATAGTGTAAATAGACTTACCTTTGTAAAATAAAACCGGTCAAGTGTGAGTCGGACTCGCACACGAAGGGTTCCGTACACTATGTACTTTTTAAATACTTTTGTAAAAGAAACAAGAGAGGCGCTATAACAATATGTAACCAGTGGGAGTATGCAAGTAGTTCAAGAATTTCAAGGCGTGAAATTTTACAATAATACACCCCGGCGTTTTTATATTATAAACACTTGTTTTACAAAAATTTCTTGTAGAATAAAATAATATAAAGTTTTGATAAATATACCATTATATCAAATAACAACGTTATGGCAAATATCTCTGTTGCGCATACGCCGATTTCCCCAAAAAAAAAAATATACAAAACTTTAGAATATTAAACCATTATGAAAAATATACCATTATTATATAAAAACAATGTTATAGCACATATCTCTTCTGCGCATGCGCCGCCTTTCCCCCTAAAACTTTTTACAAAACTTTCTTTTAAACCATTATGAAATATATACTATTATTATATAAAACAACTTTATTGCATATATTTCTTTTGCGCATGCGCCAATTTTTCCCAAAAAATTTACAAAACTTTTGTAAACATAGATAGAATAATAAACCGTTATGAAAAGTATGCCGTTATTATATAAAAACCAGCCTTATAGTATATATTTCTTCTACGCATGCGCCGATTTTTTTCAAAAATTTATTTTACAAAACTCCTGTAAAACAAAATAATAAGCCGTTATGAAAAGTATACTATTATCTTATAAAAACAACATTATAATATATATTTCTTTTGCGCTTGCGCCGACGTCTCTCAAAAACAATAGGCCTCTTCATATTTGCATATCAAATATCCTCCCAAAATTTGGTTTCATTCCGCTCATCCATGGTGTTGGAATGGTAAAAAATGTCAAAAATGACGTTTGCATCTGTCAAAGCAATATGTTCTAATAATTAAAATTAGTTATTCAAATCGTTAACTCAGAAGGCGTTGCACTAATGTCAAAAGATTTGAAATGACATTCGTTTTTGAACAAATGCAATCTTTTTTTAAGACAAAACATACGCAATTTTTAAATTCCCATAGTACAGTATGCAACAAACGAAGACAGACGATCCCTGTGTATGCTATGGATTAGACAAAATTGAATTTATACATTTTATTTCTATATAAAGCTGTATAAAAAAAGTGTTTCGACGAATTCTGTTATACAAAATCTATGTAAAATTTTCTGCTCTTTCGTTTAAGACAGGTCTCGAAACGATCTGATTTAAATTGAGCGACTTATAAGCAAAAAACTGAATTTGCTCCTCTTTGGGGAGTTTTGGGGGTTTTTTAATTATTTGTTGTTCTTGCGGCAATAGAAATACATACTCTGTGAAAATTTCAACTCTCTACCTATTACGGTTCTTGAGATACAGCCCGCTGACAGACAGACGGACAGACAGACGGACAGACAGACGGACAGCGGAGGCTTAGTAATAGGGTCCCGTTTGACCTTCGGGTACGGAACCCTAAAAAAGCAATTTTGCCTATAAGGACTCATTTGCCCCTAATTGTCATAAAGCATGTAAAAACTGCTTGTATGCTTTAAAATAATGGTTAATATGCAGTTTGCATTTTCTTATGAGAGAATGATCCAACCTGAATGTTATAGTGTAAATAGACTTACCTTTGTAAAATAAAGCAATTTTGCTTATAAGAACTCATTTGCACGCAATTGTCGTGAAGCATGTAAAAACTGCTTGTCTGCGTGAAAATGATAGTAAATATGCAGTTTGCATTTTCTTATGAGAGAATGATCCAAACCTGAATGTTATAGTGTAAATAGACTTACCCTCATGAAATAAAGCAATTTTGCCTATAAAGACTCATTTGCACCTAATTGTCGTAAAGCATGTAAAAACTGCTTATCTGCGTTTAAATAATGGTTAATATGCAGTTTACATTTTCTTATGAGAGAAAGATCCAAACCTGAATGTTATAGTGTAAATAGACTTACCTTCATAAAATAAAGCAATTTTGCGTATAAGGACTCATTTGCCCCTAATTGTCATAAAGCATGTAGAATCTGCTTGTATGCGTTAAAATGATGGTTAATATACAGTTTTCATTTTCTTATGAGAGAATGATCTAAACCTGAATGTTATAGTGTAAATAGACTTACCTTTGTAAAATAAAGCAATTTTGCTTATAAGGACTCATTTGCACGCAATTGTCGTGAAGCATGTAAAAACTGCTTGTCTGCGTTAAAATAATGGTTAATATGCAGTTTGCATTTTCTTATGAGAGAATGATCCAAACCTGAATGTTATAGTGAATGTAGACTTACCTTTGTGAAATAAAACAATTTTGCCTTTAAGGACTTATTTCCACCTAATTGTCGTAAAACATGTAAAAACTGCTTGTATGCGTTAAAATAATGGTTAATATGCAGTTTGCATTTTCTTATGAGAGAATGATCCAAACCTGAATGTTATAGTGTAAATAGACTTGCCTTTGTAAAATAAAGCAATTTTGCTTATAAGGACTCATTTGTACGCAATTGTCCTGAAGCATGTAAAAACTGCTTGTCTGCGTTAAAATAATGGTTAATATGCAGTTTGCATTTTCTTATGAGAGAGTGATCCAAACCTGAATGTTATAGTGAATGTAGACTTACCTTTGTAAAATAAAGCAATTTTGCCTATAAGGCTCATTTGCCCCTAATTGTCATAAAGCTTGTAAAAACTGCTTGTATGCGTTAAAATAATAGTTAATATGCGGTTTGCATTTTCTTATGAGAGAATGATCTAAACCTGAATGTTATAGTTTAAGTAAACTTACCTTTGTAAAATAAAGCAATTTTGCCTATAAGGACTCATTTGCCCCTAATTGTCATAAAGCATGTAAAAACTGCTTGTATGCGTTAAAATAATGGTTAATATGCAGTTTGCATTTCTTATGAGAGAATGATCCAAACCTGAATGTTATAGTGTAAATAGACTTACCTTTGTAAAAAAAAGCAATTTTGCCTTTAAGGACTCATTTGCACCTTATTGTCATAAAGCTTGTAAAAACTGCTTGTATGCGTTAAAATGATAGTAAATATGCAGTTTGCATTTTCTTATGAGAGAATGATCCAAACCTGAATGTTATAGTGTAAAAAGACTTACCCTTATGAAATAAAGCAATTTTGCCTATAAGGACTCATTTGCACCTAATTGTCATAAAGCTTGTAAAAACTGCTTGTATGCGTTAAAATAATGGTTAATATGCAGTTTGCATTTCTAATAAGAGAATGATCCAAACCTGAATGTTATAGTGTAAATAGACTTACCTTTGTAAAAAAAAGCAATTTTGCCTATAAGGACTCATTTGCACGCAATTGTCGTGAAGCATGTGAAAACTGCTTGTCTGCGTGAAAATGATAGTAAATATGCAGTTTGCATTTTCTTATGAGAGAATGATCCAAACCTGAATGTTATAGTGTAAGTAAACTTACCTTTGTGAAATAAAGCAATTTTGCCTATAAGGACTCATTTGCCCCTAATTGTCATAAAGCATGTAAAAACTGCTTGTATGCTTTAAAATAATGGTTAATATGCAGTTTGCATTTTCTTATGAGAGAATGATCCAACCTGAATGTTATAGTGTAAATAGACTTACCTTTGTAAAATAAAGCAATTTTGCTTATAAGAACTCATTTGCACGCAATTGTCGTGAAGCATGTAAAAACTGCTTGTCTGCGTGAAAATGATAGTAAATATGCAGTTTGCATTTTCTTATGAGAGAATGATCCAAACCTGAATGTTATAGTGTAAATAGACTTACCCTCATGAAATAAAGCAATTTTGCCTATAAAGACTCATTTGCACCTAATTGTCGTAAAGCATGTAAAAACTGCTTATCTGCGTTTAAATAATGGTTAATATGCAGTTTACATTTTCTTATGAGAGAAAGATCCAAACCTGAATGTTATAGTGTAAATAGACTTACCTTCATAAAATAAAGCAATTTTGCGTATAAGGACTCATTTGCCCCTAATTGTCATAAAGCATGTAAAAACTGCTTGTATGCGTTAAAATGATGGTTAATATACAGTTTTCATTTTCTTATGAGAGAATGATCTAAACCTGAATGTTATAGTGTAAATAGACTTACCTTTGTAAAATAAAGCAATTTTGCTTATAAGGACTCATTTGCACGCAATTGTCGTGAAGCATGTAAAAACTGCTTGTCTGCGTTAAAATAATGGTTAATATGCAGTTTGCATTTTCTTATGAGAGAATGATCCAAACCTGAATGTTATAGTGAATGTAGACTTACCTTTGTGAAATAAAACAATTTTGCCTTTAAGGACTTTTTTCCACCTAATTGTCGTAAAACATGTAAAAACTGCTTGTATGCGTTAAAATAATGGTTAATATGCAGTTTGCATTTTCTTATGAGAGAATGATCCAAACCTGAATGTTATAGTGTAAATAGACTTGCCTTTGTAAAATAAAGCAATTTTGCTTATAAGGACTCATTTGTACGCAATTGTCCTGAAGCATGTAAAAACTGCTTGTCTAAGTTAAAATAATGGTTAATATGCAGTTTGCATTTTCTTATGAGAGAGTGATCCAAACCTGAATGTATAGTGAATGTAGACTTACCTTTGTGAAATAAAACAGTTTTGCCTTTAAGGACTTATTTCCACCTAATTGTCGTAAAACATGTGAAAACTGCTTGTATGCGTTAAAATAATGGTTAATATGCAGTTTGCATTTTCTTATGAGAGAATGATCCAAACCTGAAAACCTGAATGTAATAGTGTAAATAGACTTACCTTTGTAAAATAAAGCAATTTTGCCTATAAGGACTCATTTGCACGCAATTGTCGTGAAGCATGTAAAAACTGCTTGTCTGCGTTAAAATAATGGTTAATATGCAGGTTGCATTTTCTTATGAGAGAATGATCTAAACCTGAATGTTAAGTGAAAGTAGACTTACCTATGTGAAATAAAGCAGTTCTGCCTATTAGGACTCATTTGCACCTAATTGTCATAAAGCATGTAAATACTGCTTGTCTGCGTGAAAATAATAGGAAATGATCAGTTTGCATTATCTTTTGAGAAAATGATCCAAACCTGAATGTTATAATATAAATAGACTTACCTTTGTAAAATAAAGCAATTTTGCCTATAAGGACTCATTTGCAAGCAATTGTCGTGAAGCATGTAAAAACTGCTTGTCTGCGTTAAAATAATGGTTAAAATTCAGTTTGCATTTTCTTATGAGAGAATGATCCAAACCTGAATGTTATAGTGTAAATAGACACCCTCATGAAATAAAGCAATTTTGCCTATAAAGACTCATTTGCACCTAATTGTCATAAAGCATGTAAAAACTGCTTGTCAGCGTTAAAATAATGGTTAATATGCAGTTTGCATTTTCTTATGAGAGAATGATCCAAACCTGAATGTTATAGTGTAAATAGACTTACCTTAATGAAATAAAGCAATTTTGCCTATAAGGACTCATTTGCCCCTAATTGTCATAAAGCATGTAAATACTGCTTGTCTGCCTGAAAATAATAGGATATGATCAGTTTGCATTATCTTTTGAGAAAATGATCCAAACCTGAATGTTATAATATAAATAGACTTACCTTTGTAAAATAAAGCAATTTTGCCTATAACGACTCATTTGCACGCAATTGTCGTGAAGCATGTAAAAACTGCTTGTATGCGTTAAAATAATGGTTAATATGCAGTTTGCATTTTCTTATGAGAGAATGATCCAAACCTGAATGTTATAGTGTAAATAGACTTACCTTTGTAAAATAAAGCAATTTTGCCTATAAGGACTCATTTGCACGCAATTGTCGTGAAGCATGTAAAAACTGCTTGTCTGCGTTAAAATAATGGTTAATATGCAGGTTGCATTTTCTTATGAGAGAATGATCCAAACCTGAATGTTAAGTGAAAGTAGACTTTCCTATGTGAAATAAAGCAATTCTGCCTATTAGGACTTATTTGCACCTAATTGTCATAAAGCAAGTAAATACTGCTTGTCTGCGTGAAAATAATAGGAAATGATCAGTTTGCATTATCTTTTGAGAAAATGATCCAAACCTGAATGTTATAATATAAATAGACTTACCTTTGTAAAATAAAGCAATTTTGCCTATAAGGACTCATTTGCACGCAATTGTCGTGAAGCATGTAAAAACTGCTTGTCTGCGTTAAAATAATGGTTAATATGCAGGTTGCATTTTCTTATGAGAGAATGATCCAAACCTGAATGTTATAGTGAAAGTAGACTTACCTTTGTGAAATAAAACAATTTTGCTTTTAAGGACTTATTTGCACCTAATTGTCGTAAACCTTGTAAAAACTGCTTGTCTGCGTGAAAATGATAGTAAATATGCAGTTTGCATTTTCTTATGAGAGAATGATCCAAACCTGAATGTTATAGTGTAAATAGACTTACCCTCATGAAATAAAGCAATTTTGCCTATAAAGACTCATTTGCACCTAATTGTCATTAAGCATGTAAAAACTGCTTGTCTGCGTTTAAATAATGGTTAATATGCAGTTTGCATTTTCTTATGAGAGAATGATTCAAACCTGAATGTTATAGTGTAAATAGACTTACCTTCTGGAAATAAAGCAATTTTGCCTATAAGGACTCATTTGCCCCTAAGTGTCATAAAGCATGTAAAAACTGCTTGTATGCGTTAAAATAATGGTTAATATGCAGTTTGCATTTTCTTATGAGAGAATGATCCAAACCTGAATGTTATAGTGAAAATAGACTTTCGTTTGTAAAATAACGTAATTTTGCCTATAAGGACTCATTTGCACGCAATTGTCGTGAAGCATGTAAAAACTGCTTGTCTGCGTTAAAATAATGGTTAATATGCAGTTTGCATTTTCTTATGAGAGAATGATCCAAACCTGAATGTTATAGTGTAAATAGACTTACCATTGTAAAAAAAAGCAATTATGCCTATAAGGACTCATTTGTACCTTATTGTCATAAAGCTTGTAAAAACTGCTTGTATGCGTTAAAATGATAGTAAATATGCAGTTTGCATTTTCTTATGAGAGAATGATCCAAACCTGAATGTTATAGTGTAAATAGACTTACCCTTATGAAATAAAGCAATTTTGCCTATAAGGACTCATTTTCACCTAATTGTCATAAAGCTTGTAAAAACTGCTTGTATGCGTTAAAATAATGGTTAATGTGCAGTTTGCATTTCTTATGAGAGAATGATCCAAACCTGAATGTATAGTGTAAATAGACTTACCTTTGTAAAAAAAGCAATTTTGCCTATAAGGACTCATTTGCACGCAATTGTCGTGAAGCATGTAAAAACTGCTTGTCTGCGTGAAAATGATAGTAAATATGCAGTTTGCATTTTCTTATGAGAGAATGATCCAAACCTGAATGTTATAGTGTAAGTAAACTTACCTTTGTAAAATAAAGCAATTTTGCCTATAAGGACTTATTTGCCCCTAATTGTCATAAAGCATGTAAAAACTGCTTGTATGCGTTAAAAAAATGGTTAATATGCAGTTTGCATTTTCTTATGAGAGAATGATCCAAACCTGAATGTATAGTGTAAATAGACTTACCTTTGTAAAATAAAGCAATTTTGCTTATAAGAACTCATTCGCACGCAATTGTCGTGAAGCATGTAAAAACTGCTTGTCTGCGTGAAAATGATAGTAAATATGCAGTTTGCATTTTCTTATGAGAGAATGATCCAAACCTGAATGTTATAGTGTAACTAAACTTACCTTCATGAAATAAAGCAATTTTGCCTATAAGGACCCATTTGACCCTAATTGTCATAAAGCATGTAAAAACTGCTTGTATGCGTTAAAATGATAGTAAATATGCAGTTTGCATTTTCTTATGAGAGAATGATCCAAACCTAAATGTCATAGTGTAAATAGACTAACCCTCATGAAATAAAGCAATTTTGCCTATAAGGACTCATTTGCACCTAATTGTCATAAAGCTTGTAAAAACTGCTTGTATGCGTTAAAATAATAGTTAATATGCAGTTTGCATTTTCTTATGAGAGAATGATCCAAACCAGAATGTTATAGTTTAAGTAAACTTACCTTTGTAAAATAAAGCAATTTTGCCTATAAGGACTCATTAGCACCTAAATGTCGTAAAGCATGTAAAAACTGCTTGTCTGCGTTAAAATAATGGTTAATATGCAGTTTGCATTTTCTTATGAGAGAATGATCCAAACCTGAATGTTATAGTGTAAATAGACTTACCTTTCATGAAATAAAGCAATTTTGCCTATAAGGACTCATTTGCCCCTAATTGTCATTAAGCATGTAAAAACTGCTTGTATGCGTTAAAATAATGGTTAATATGCAGATTGCATTTTCTTATGAGAGAATGGTCCAAACCTGAATGTTATACTGTAAATAGACTTACCTTTGTAAAATAAGGCAAATTTGCCTATAAGGACTCATACCACGCAATTGTCGTGAAGCATGTAAAAACTGCTTGTCTGCGTGAAAATGATAGTAAATATGCAGTTTGCATTTTCTTATGAGAGAATAATCCAAACCTGAATGTTATAGTGTAAATAGACTTACCCTCATGAAATAAAGCAATTTTGCCTATAAAGTCTCATTTGCACCTAATTGTCGTAAAGCATGTAAAAACTGCTTGTCTGCGCTTAAATAATGGTTAATATGCAGTTTGCATTTTCTTATGACAGAATGATCCAAACCTGAATGTTATAGTGTAAATAGACTTACCTTCATGAAATAAAGCAATTTTGCCTATAAGGACTTTTTTGCCCCTAATTGTCATAAAGCATGTAAAAACTGCTTGTATGCGTTAAAATAATGGTTAATATGCAGATTGCATTTTCTTATGAGAGAATGATATAAACCTGAATGTTATAGTGTAAATAGACTTACCTTTGTAAAATAAAGCAATTTTGCCTATAAGGACTCATTTGCACGCAATTGTCGTGAAGCATGTAAAAACTGCTTGTCTGCGTTAAAATAATGGTTAATATGCAGTTTGCATTTTCTTATAAGAGAATGATCCAAACCTGAATGTTATAGTGTAAGTAAACTTACCTTTGAGAAATAAAGCAATTTTGCCTATAAGTACTCATTTGCACCTAATTGTCGTAAAGCATGTAAAAACTGCTTGTCTGCTTTAAAATAATGGTTAATATGCAGTTTGCATTTTCTTATGAGAGAATAATCCAAACCTGAATGTTATAGTGTAAATAGACTAACCTTTATGAAATAAAGCAATTTTGCCTATAAGGACCCATTTGCCCCTAATTGTCATAAAGCATGTAAAAACTGCTTGTATGCGTTAAAATGATAGAAAATATGCAGTTTGCATTTTCTTATGAGAGAATGATCCAAACCTAAATGTTATAGTGTAAATAGACTAGCCCTCATGAAATAAAGCAATTTTGCCTATAAGGACTCATTTGCACCTAATTGTCATAAAGCTTGAAAAAACTGCATGTATGCGTTAAAATAATAGTTAATATGCAGTTTGCATTTTCTTATGAGAGAATGATCCAAACCTGAATGTTATAGTGTAAATAGACTTACCTTTCATGAAATAAAGCAATTTTGCCTATAAGGACTCATTTGCCCCTAATTGTCATTAAGCATGAAAAAACTGCTTGTATGCGTTAAAATAATGGTTAATATGCAGATTGCATTTTCTTATGAGAGAATGGTCCAAACCTGAATGTTATAGTGTAAATAGACTTACCTTTGTAAAATAAGGCAAATTTGCCTATAAGGACTCATACCACGCAATTGTCGTGAAGCATGTAAAAACTGCTTGTCTGCGTGAAAATGATAGTAAATATGCAGTTTGCATTTTCTTATGAGAGAATAATCCAAACCTGAATGTTATAGTGTAAATAGACTTACCCTCATAAAATAAAGCAATTTTGCCTATAAAGTCTCATTTGCACCTAATTGTCGTAAAGCATGTAAAAACTGCTTGTCTGCGCTTAAATAATGGTTAATATGCAGTTTGCATTTTCTTATGACAGAATGATCCAAACCTGAATGTTATAGTGTAAATAGACTTACCTTTCATAAAATAAAGCAATTTTGCCTATAAGAACTCATTTGCCCCTAATTGTCATTAAGCATGTAAAAACTGCTTGTATGCGTTAAAATAATGGTTAATATGCAGATTGCATTTTCTTATGAGAGAATGATCCAAACCTGAATGTTATAGTGTAAATAGACTTACATTTGTAAAATAAAGCAATTTTGCCTATAAGGACTCATTTGCACGCAATTGTCGTGAAGCATGTAAAAACTGCTTGTCTGCGTTAAAATAATGGTTAATATGCAGTTTGCATTTTCTTATGAGAGAATGATCCAAACCTGAATGTTATAGTGTAAGTAAACTAACCTTTGTGAAATAAAGCAATTTTGCCTATAAGGACTCATTTGCACCTAATTGTCGTAAAGCATGTAAAAACTGCTTGTCTGCTTTAAAATAATGGTTAATATGCAGTTTGCATTTTCTTATGAGAGAATAATCCAAACCTGAATGTTATAGTGTAAATAGACTAACCTTTATGAAATAAAGCAATTTTGCCTATAAGGACCCATTTGCCCCTAATTGTCGCAAAGCATGTAAAAACTGCTTGTATGCGTTAAAATAATGGTTAATATGCAGATTGCATTTTCTTATGAGAGAATGATCCAAACCTGAATGTTATAGTGTAAATAGACTTACCTTTGTAAAATAAAGCAAATTTGCCTATAAGGACTCATACCACGCAATTGTCGTGAAGCATGTAAAAACTGCTTGTCTGTGTGAAAATGATAGTAAATATGCAGTTTGCATTTTCTTATGAGAGAATAATCCAAACCTGAATGTTATAGTGTAAATAGACTTACCCTCATGAAATAAAGCAATTTTGCCTATAAAGTCTCATTTGCACCTAATTGTCGTAAAGCATGTAAAAACTGCTTGTCTGCGTTTAAATAATGGTTAATATGCAGTTTGCATTTTCTTATGACAGAATGATCCAAACCTGAATGTTATAGTGTAAATAGACTTACCTTTCATAAAATAAAGCAATTTTGCCTATAAGGACTCATTTGCCTCTAATTGTCATTAAGCATGTAAAAACTGCTTGTATGCGTTAAAATAATGGTTAATATGCAGTTTGCATTTTCTTATGAGAGAATGATCCAAACCTGAATGTTATAGTGTAAGTAAACTAACCTTTGTGAAATAAAGCAATTTTGCTTATAAGGACTCATTTGCACCTAATTGTCGTAAAGCATGTAAAAACTGCTTGTCTGCTTTAAAATAATGGTTAATATGCAGTTTGCATTTTCTTATGAGAGAATGATCCAAACCTGAATGTTATAGTGTAAGTAAACTAACTTTTGTGAAATAAAGCAATTTTGCCTATAAGGACTCATTTGCACCTAATTGTCGTAAAGCATGTAAAAACTGCTTGTATGCGTTAAAATGATAGAAAATATGCAGTTTGCATTTTCTTATGAGAGAATGATCCAAACCTAAATGTTATAGTGTAAATAGACTAGCCCTCATGAAATAAAGCAATTTTGCCTATAAGGACTCATTTGCACCTAATTGTCATAAAGCTTGAAAAAACTGCTTGTACGCGTTAAAATAATAGTTATTATGCAGTTTGCATTTTCTTATGAAAGAATGATCCAAACCTGAATGTTATAGTGTAAATAGACTAACCTTTGTAAAATAAAGCAATTTTGCCTATAAGGACTCATTTGCACGCAATTGTCGTGAAGCATGTAAAAACTGCTTGTCTGCGTTAAAATAATGGTTAATATGCAGTTTGCATTTTCTTATAAGAGAATGATCCAAACCTGAATGTTATAGTGAAAGTAGACTTACCTTTGTGAAATAAAACAATTTTGCTTTTAAGGACTTATTTGCACCTAATTGTCGTAAACCATGTAAAAACTGCTTATCTGCGTGAAAATGATAGTCAATATTCAGTTTGCATTTTCTTATAAGAGAATGATCCAAACCTGAATGTTATAGTGTAAATAGACTTACCTTTGTAAAATAAAGCAATTTTGCCTATAAAGACTCATTTGCACGCAATTGTCGTGAAGCATGTAAAAACTGCTTGTCTGCGTCAAAATGATAGTAAATATGCAGTTTGCATTTTCTTATGAGAGAATGATCCAAACCTGAATGTTATAGTGTAAATAGACTTTCCCTCATAAAATAAAGCAATTTTGCCTATAAAGACTCATTTGCACCAAATTGTCGTATAGCATGAAAAAACTGCTTGTCTCTCGTTTAAATAATGGTTAATATGCAGTTTGCATTTTCATATGAGAGAATGATCCAAACCTGAATGTTATAGTGTAAATAGACTTACCCTCATGAAATAAAGCATTTTTGCCTATAAAGACTCATTTGCACCTAATTGTCATAAAGCATGTAAAAACTGCTTGTATGCGTTAAAATAATGGTTAATATGCAGTTCGCATTTTCTTATGAGAGAATGATCCAAACCTGAATGTTATAGTGAATGTAGACTTACCTTTGTAAATTAAACAATTTTGCCTTTAAGGACTTATTTCCACCTAATTGTCGTAAAACATGTAAAAACTGCTTGTATGCGTTAAAATAATGGTTAATATGCAGTTTGCATTTTCTTATAAGAGAATGATCCAAACCTGAATGTTATAGTGTAAATAGACTTGCCTTTGTAAAATAAAGCAATTTTGCTTATAAGGACTCATTTGCACGCAATTGTCGTGAAGCATGTAAAAACTGCTTGTCTGCGTTAAAATAATGGTTAATATGCAGTTTGCATTTTCTTATGAGAGAATGATCCAAACCTGAATGTTATAGTGAATGTAGACTTACCTTTGTGAAATAAAACAATTTTGCCTTTAAGGACTTATTTCCACCTAATTGTCGTAAAACATGTAAAAACTGCTTGTCTGCGTTAAAATAATGGTTAATATGCAGTTTGCATTTTCTTATGAGAGAATGATCCAAACCTGAATGTTATAGTGTAAATAGACTTACCTTTGTAAAATAAAGCAATTTTGCCTATAAGGACTCATTTGCACGCAATTGTCGTGAAGCATGTAAAAACTGCTTGTCTGCGTTAAAATAATGGTTAATATGCAGGTTGCATTTTCTTATGAGAGAATGATCCAAACCTGAATGTTAAGTGAAAGTAGACTTACCTATGTGAAATAAAGCAGTTCTGCCTATTAGGACTCATTTGCACCTAATTGTCATAAAGCATGTAAATACTGCTTGTCTGCGTGAAAATAATAGGAAATGATCAGTTTTCATTATCTTTTAAGAAAATGATCCAAACCTGAATGTTATAATATAAATAGACTTACCTTTGTAAAATAAAGCAATTTTGCCTATAAGGACTCATTTGCACGCAATTGTCGTGAAGCATGTCAAAACTGCTTGTCTGCGTTAAAATAATGGTTAAAATTCAGTTTGCATTTTCTTATGAAAGAATGATCCAAACCTGAATGTTATAGTGTAAATAGACTTACCCTCATGAAATAAAGCAATTTTGGCTATAAAGACTCATTTGCACCTAATTGTCATAAAGCATGTAAAAACTGCTTGTCAGCGTTAAAATAATGGTTAATATGCAGTTTGCATTTTCTTATGAGAGAATGATCCAAACCTGAATGTTATAGTGTAAATAGACTTACCTTTGTAAAATAAAGCAATTTTGCCTATAAGGACTCATTTGCACGCAATTGTCGTGAAGCATGTAAAAACTGCTTGTCTGCGTTAAAATAATGGTTAATATGCAGGTTGCATTTTCTTATGAGAGAATGATTCAAACCTGAATGTTAAGTGAAAGTAGACTTTCCTATGTGAAATAAAGCAATTCTGCCTATTAGGACTCATTTGCACCTAATTGTCATAAAGCATGTAAATACTGCTTGTCTGCGTGAAAATAATAGGAAATGATCAGTTTGCATTATCTTTTGAGAAAATGATCCAAACCTGAATGTTATAATATAAATAGACTTACCTTTGTAAAATAAAGCAATTTTGCCTATAAGGACTCATTTGCACGCAATTGTCGTGAAGCATGTAAAAACTGCTTGTCTGCGTTAAAATAATGGTTAATATGCAGGTTGCATTTTCTTATGAGAGAATGATCCAAACCTGAATGTTATAGTGTAAATAGACTTACCTTCATAAATTAAACCAATTTTGCCTATAAGGACTCATTTGCCTCTAATTGTCATTAAGCATGTAAAAATTGCTTGTATGCGTTAAAATAATGGCTAATATGCAGATTGCATTTTCTTATGAGAGAATGATCCAAACCTGAATGTTATAGTGTAAATAGACTAACCTTTGTAAAATAAAGCAATTTTGCCTATAAGGACTCATTTGCACGCAATTGTCGTGAAGCATGTAAAAACTGCTTGTCTGCGTTAAAATAATGGTTAATATGCAGTTTGCATTTTCTTATGAGAGAATGATCCAAACCTGAATGTTATAGTGAAAGTAGACTTACCTTTGTGAAATAAAACAATTTTGCTTTTAAGGACTTATTTGCACCTAATTGTCGTAAACCATGTAAAAACTGCTTGTCTGCGTGAAAATGATAGTAAATATGCAGTTTGCATTTTCTTATGAGAGAATGATCCAAACCTGAATGTTATAGTGTAAATAGACTTACCCTCATGAAATAAAGCATTTTTGCCTATAAAGACTCATTTGCACCTAATTGTCATAAAGCATGTAAAAACTGCTTGTATGCGTTAAAATAATGGTTAATATGCAGTTCGCATTTTCTTATGAGAGAATGATCCAAACCTGAATGTTATAGTGAATGTAGACTTACCTTTGTGAAATAAAACAATTTTGCCTTTAAGGACTTATTTCCACCTAATTGTCGTAAAACATGTAAAAACTGCTTGTATGCGTTAAAATAATGGTTAATATGCAGTTTGCATTTTCTTATAAGAGAATGATCCAAACCTGAATGTTATAGTGTAAATAGACTTGCCTTTGTAAAATAAAGCAATTTTGCTTATAAGGACTCATTTGCACGCAATTGTCGTGAAGCATGTAAAAACTGCTTGTCTGCGTTAAAATAATGGTTAATATGCAGTTTGCATTTTCTTATGAGAGAATGATCCAAACCTGAATGTTATAGTGAATGTAGACTTACCTTTGTGAAATAAAACAATTTTGCCTTTAAGGACTTATTTCCACCTAATTGTCGTAAAACATGTAAAAACTGCTTGTCTGCGTTAAAATAATGGTTAATATGCAGTTTGCATTTTCTTATGAGAGAATGATCCAAACCTGAATGTTATAGTGTAAATAGACTTACCTTTGTAAAATAAAGCAATTTTGCCTATAAGGACTCATTTGCACGCAATTGTCGTGAAGCATGTAAAAACTGCTTGTCTGCGTTAAAATAATGGTTAATATGCAGGTTGCATTTTCTTATGAGAGAATGATCCAAACCTGAATGTTAAGTGAAAGTAGACTTACCTATGTGAAATAAAGCAGTTCTGCCTATTAGGACTCATTTGCACCTAATTGTCATAAAGCATGTAAATACTGCTTGTCTGCGTGAAAATAATAGGAAATGATCAGTTTGCATTATCTTTTAAGAAAATGATCCAAACCTGAATGTTATAATATAAATAGACTTACCTTTGTAAAATAAAGCAATTTTGCCTATAAGGACTCATTTGCACGCAATTGTCGTGAAGCATGTCAAAACTGCTTGTCTGCGTTAAAATAATGGTTAAAATTCAGTTTGCATTTTCTTATGAAAGAATGATCCAAACCTGAATGTTATAGTGTAAATAGACTTACCCTCATGAAATAAAGCAATTTTGGCTATAAAGACTCATTTGCACCTAATTGTCATAAAGCATGTAAAAACTGCTTGTCAGCGTTAAAATAATGGTTAATATGCAGTTTGCATTTTCTTATGAGAGAATGATCCAAACCTGAATGTTATAGTGTAAATAGACTTACCTTTGTAAAATAAAGCAATTTTGCCTATAAGGACTCATTTGCACGCAATTGTCGTGAAGCATGTAAAAACTGCTTGTCTGCGTTAAAATAATGGTTAATATGCAGGTTGCATTTTCTTATGAGAGAATGATTCAAACCTGAATGTTAAGTGAAAGTAGACTTTCCTATGTGAAATAAAGCAATTCTGCCTATTAGGACTCATTTGCACCTAATTGTCATAAAGCATGTAAATACTGCTTGTCTGCGTGAAAATAATAGGAAATGATCAGTTTGCATTATCTTTTGAGAAAATGATCCAAACCTGAATGTTATAATATAAATAGACTTACCTTTGTAAAATAAAGCAATTTTGCCTATAAGGACTCATTTGCACGCAATTGTCGTGAAGCATGTAAAAACTGCTTGTCTGCGTTAAAATAATGGTTAATATGCAGGTTGCATTTTCTTATGAGAGAATGATCCAAACCTGAATGTTATAGTGTAAATAGACTTACCTTCATAAATTAAACCAATTTTGCCTATAAGGACTCATTTGCTTCTAATTGTCATTAAGCATGTAAAAATTGCTTGTATGCGTTAAAATAATGGCTAATATGCAGATTGCATTTTCTTATGAGAGAATGATCCAAACCTGAATGTTATAGTGTAAATAGACTAACCTTTGTAAAATAAAGCAATTTTGCCTATAAGGACTCATTTGCACGCAATTGTCGTGAAGCATGTAAAAACTGCTTGTCTGCGTTAAAATAATGGTTAATATGCAGTTTGCATTTTCTTATGAGAGAATGATCCAAACCTGAATGTTATAGTGAAAGTAGACTTACCTTTGTGAAATAAAACAATTTTGCTTTTAAGGACTTATTTGCACCTAATTGTCGTAAACCATGTAAAAACTGCTTGTCTGCGTGAAAATGATAGTAAATATGCAGTTTGCATTTTCTTATGAGAGAATGATCCAAACCTGAATATTATAGTGTAAATAGACTTACCCTCATGAAATAAATCAATTTTGCCTATAAAGACTCATTTGCACCTAATTGTCATTAAGCATGTAAAAACTGCTTGTCTGCGTTTAAATAGTGGTTAATATGCAGTTTGCATTTTCTTATGAGAGAATGATTCAAACCTGAATGTTATAGTGTAAATAGACTTACCTTCTGGAAATAAAGCAATTTTGCCTATAAGGACTCATTTGCCCCTAAGTGTCATAAAGCATGTAAAAACTGCTTGTATGCGTTAAAATAATGGTTAATATGCAGTTTGCATTTTCTTATGAGAGAAAGATCCAAACCTAAATGTTATAGTGTAAATAGACTAACCCTCATGAAATAAAGCAATTTTGCCTATAAGGACTCATTTGCACCTAATTGTCATAAAGCTTGTAAAAACTGCTTGTATGCGTTAAAATAATAGTTAATATGCTGTTTGCATTTTCTTATGAGAGAATAATCCAAACCAGAATGTTATAGTTTAAGTAAACTTACCTTTGTAAAATAAAGCAATTTTGCCTATAAGGACTCATTAGCACCTAAATGTCGTAAAGCATGTAATAACTGCTTGTCTGCTTTAAAATAATGGTTAATATGCAGTTTGCATTTTCTTATGAGAGAATAATCCAAACCTGAATGTTATAGTGTAAATAGACTTACCTTTCATGAAATAAAGCAATTTTGCCTATAAGGACTCATTTGCCCCTAATTGTCATTAAGCATGTAAAAACTGCTTGTATGCGTTAAAATAATGGTTAATATGCAGATTGCATTTTCTTATGAGAGAATGGTCCAAACCTGAATGTTGTGAATGTAGACTTACCTTTGTAAAATAAGGCAAATTTGCCTATAAGGACTCATACCACGCAATTGTCGTGAAGCATGTAAAAACTGCTTGTCAGCGTGAAAATGATAGTAAATATGCAGTTTGCATTTTCTTATGAGAGAATAATCCAAACCTGAATGTTATAGTGTAAATAGACTTACCCTCATGAAATAAAGCAATTTTGCCTATAAAGTCTCATTTGCACCTAATTGTCGTAAAGCATGTAAAAACTGCTTGTCTGCGTTTAAATAATGGTTAATATGCAGTTTGCATTTTCTTATGACAGAATGATCCAAACCTGAATGTTATAGTGTAAATAGACTAACCTTTATGAAATAAAGCAATTTTGCCTATAAGGACCCATTTGCCCCTAATTGTCGTAAAGCATGTAAAAACTGCTTGTATGCGTTAAAATAATGGTTAATATGCAGATTGCATTTTCTTATGAGAGAATGATCCAAACCTGAATGTTATAGTGTAAATAGACTTACCTTTGTAAAATAAAGCAAATTTGCCTATAAGGACTCATACCACGCAATTGTCGTGAAGCATGTAAAAACTGCTTGTCTGTGTGAAAATGATAGTAAATATGCAGTTTGCATTTTCTTATGAGAGAATAATCCAAACCTGAATGTTATAGTGTAAATAGACTTACCCTCATGAAATAAAGCAATTTTGCCTATAAAGTCTCATTTGCACCTAATTGTTGTAAAGCATGTAAAAACTGCTTGTCTGCGTTTAAATAATGGTTAATATGCAGTTTGGATTTTCTTATGACAGAATGATCCAAACCTGAATGTTATAGTGTAAATAGACTTACCTTTCATAAAATAAAGCAATTTTGCCTATAAGGACTCATTGGCACCTAATTGTCATAAAGCATGTAAAAACTGCTTGTATGCGTTAAAATAATGGTTAATATGCAGTTTGCATTTCTTATGAGAGAATGATCCAAACCTGAATGTTATAGTGTAAATAGACTTACCTTTGTAAAAAAAAGCAATTTTGCCTATAAGGACTCATTTGCACGCAATTGTCGTGAAGCATGTAAAAACTGCTTGTATGCGTTAAATAAATGGTTAATATGCAGATTGCATTTCCTTATGAGAGAATGATCCAAACCTGAATGTTATAGTGTAAATAGACTTACCTTTGTAAAATAAAGCAATTTTGCCTATAAGGACTCATTTGCACGCAATTGTCGTGAAGCATGTAAAAACTGCTTGTCTCGTTAAAATAATGGTTAATATGCAGTTTGCATTTTCTTATGAGAGAATGATCCAAACCTGAATGATATAGTGTAAATAGACTTACCTTCATGAAATAAAGCAATTTTGCCTATAAGGACTCATATGCCTCTAATTGTCATTAAGCATGTAAAAACTGCTTGTATGCGTTAAAATAATGGTTAATATGCAGATTGCATTTTCTTATGAGAGAATGATCCAAACCTGAATGTTATAGAGTAAATAGATTTACCTTTGTAAAATAAAGCAATTTTGCTTATAAGGACTCATTTGCACGCAATTGTCGTGAAGCATGTAAAAACTGCTTGTCTGCGTTAAAATAATGGTTAATATGCAGTTTGCATTTTCTTATGAGAGAATGATCCAAACCTGAATGTTATAGTGAAAGTAGACTTACCTTTGTGAAATAAAACAATTTTGCTTTTAAGGACTTATTTGCACCTAATTGTCGTAAACCATGTAAAAACTGCTTGTCTGCGTGAAAATGATAGTCAATATTCAGTTTGCATTTTCTTATGAGAGAATGATCCAAACCTGAATGTTATAGTGTAAATAGACTTACCTTTGTAAAATAAAGCAATTTTGCCTATAAAGACTCATTTGCACGCAATTGTCGTGAAGCATGTAAAAACTGCTTGTCTGCGTCAAAATGATAGTAAATATGCAGTTTGCATTTTCTTATGAGAGAATGATCCAAACCTGAATGTTATAGTGTAAATAGACTTTCCCTCATGAAATAAAGCAATTTTGCCTATAAAGACTCATTTGCACCTAATTGTCGTAAAGCATGAAAAAACTGCTTGTCTGCGTTTAAATAATGGTTAATATGCAGTTTGCATTTTCTTATGAGAGCATGATCCAAACCGGAATGTTATAGTGTAAATATACTAACCTTCATGAAATAAAGCACTTTTGCCTATAAGGACTCATTTGCCCCTAATTGTCATAAAGCATGTAAAAACTGCTTGTATGCGTTAAAATAATGGTTAATATGCAGTTCGCATTTTCTTATGAGAGAATGATCCAAACCTGAATGTTATAGTGTAAATAGACTTACCCTCATGAAATAAAGCATTTTTGCCTATAAAGACTCATTTGCACCTAATTGTCATAAAGCATGTAAAAACTGCTTGTATGCGTTAAAATGATAGTAAATATGCAGTTTGCATTTTCTTATGAGAAAATGATCCAAACCTGAATGTTAAAGTGTAAATAGACTTACCCTCATGAAATAAAGCAATTTTGCCTATAAGGACTCATTTGCACCTAATTGTCATAAAGCTTGTAAAAACTGCTTGTATGCGTTAAAATAATAGTTAATATGCGGTTTGCATTTTCTTATGAGAGAATGATCTAAACCTGAATGTTATAGTTTAAGTAAACTTACCTTTGTAAAATAAAGCAATTTTGCCTATAAGGCTCATTTGCCCCTAATTGTCATAAAGCTTGTAAAAACTGCTTGTATGCGTTAAAATAATAGTTAATATGCGGTTTGCATTTTCTTATGAGAGAATGATCTAAACCTGAATGTTATAGTTTAAGTAAACTTACCTTTGTAAAATAAAGCAATTTTGCCTATAAGGACTCATTTGCCCCTAATTGTCATAAAGCATGTAAAAACTGCTTGTATGCGTTAAAATGATAGAAAATATGCAGTTTGCATTTTCTTATGAGAGAATGATCCAAACCTAAATGTTATAGTGTAAATAGACTAGCCCTCATGAAATAAAGCAATTTTGCCTATAAGGACTTATTTGCACCTAATTGTCATAAAGCATGTAAAAACTGCTTGTATGCGTTAGAATGATAGTAAATATGCAGTTTGCATTTTCTTATGAGAAAATGATCCAAACCTGAATGTTAAAGTGTAAATAGACTTACCCTCATGAAATAAAGCAATTTTGCCTATAAGGACTCATTTGCACCTAATTGTCATAAAGCTTGTAAAAACTGCTTGTATGCGTTAAAATAATAGTTAATATGCGGTTTGCATTTTCTTATGAGAGAATGATCTAAACCTGAATGTTATAGTTTAAGTAAACTTACCTTTGTAAAATAAAGCAATTTTGCCTATAAGGCTCATTTGCCCCTAATTGTCATAAAGCTTGTAAAAACTGCTTGTATGCGTTAAAATAATAGTTAATATGCGGTTTGCATTTTCTTATGAGAGAATGATCTAAACCTGAATGTTATAGTTTAAGTAAACTTACCTTTGCAAATAAAGCAATTTTGCCTATAAGGACTCATTTGCCCCTAATTGTCATAAAGCATGTAAAAACTGCTTGTATGCGTTAAAATGATAGAAAATATGCAGTTTGCATTTTCTTATGAGAGAATGATCCAAACCTAAATGTTATAGTGTAAATAGACTAGCCCTCATGAAATAAAGCAATTTTGCCTATAAGGACTCATTTGCACCTAATTGTCATAAAGCTTGAAAAAACTGCTTGTATGCGTTAAAATAATAGTTAATATGCAGTTTGCATTTTCTTATGAGAGAATGATCCAAACCTGAATGTTATAGTTTAAGTAAACTTACCTTTGTAAAATAAAGCAATTTTGCCTATAAGGACTCATTTGCACCTAATTGTCGTAAAGCATGTAAAAACTGCTTGTCTGCGTTAAAATAATGGTTAATATGCAGTTTGCATTTTCTTATGAGAGAATGATCCAAACCTGAATGTTATAGTGTAAATAGACTTACCTTCATGAAATAAAGCAATTTTGCCTATAAGGACTTTTTTGCCCAGAATTGTCATAAAGCATGTAAAAACTGCTTGTATGCGTTATAATAATGGGTAATATGCAGTTTGCATTTTCTTATGAGAGAATGATCCAAACCTGAATGTTATAGTGTAAATAGACTTACCTTCATGAAATAAAGCAATTTTGCCTATAAGGACTTTTTTGCCCAGAATTGTCATAAAGCATGTAAAAACTGCTTGTATGCGTTAAAATAATGGGTAATATGCAGTTTGCATTTTCTTATGAGAGAAAGATCCAAACCTGAATGTTATAGTGTAAATAGACTTACCTTTGTAAAATAAAGCAATTTTGCCTATAAAGACTCATTTGCACGCAATTGTCGTGAAGCATGTAAAAACTGCTTGTCTGCGTGAAAATGATAGTAAATATGCAGTTTGCATTTTCTTATGAGAGAATAATCCAAACCTGAATGTTATAGTGTAAATAGACTTACCCTCATGAAATAAAGCAATTTTGCCTATAAAGACTCATTTGCACTTAATTGTCGTAAAGCATGTAAAAACTGCTTGTATGCGTTAAAATAATGGATAATATGCAGTTTGCATTTTCTTATGAGAGAATGATCCAAACCTGAATGTTATAGTGTAAATAGATTTACCTTTGTAAAATAAAGCAATTTTGTCTATAAGGACTCATTTGCACGCAATAGTCGTGAAGCATGTAAAAACTGCTTTTCTGCGTGAAAATGATAGTAAATATGCAGTTGGCATTTTCTTATGAGAGAATGATCCAAACCTGAATGTTATAGTGTAAATAGACTTACCCTCATAAAATAAAGCAATTTTGCCTATAAAGACTCATTTGCACCTAATTGTCGTAAAGCATGTAAAAACTGCTTGTCAGCGGTAAAATAATAGTAAATATGCAGTTTGCCTTTTCTTATGAGAGAATGATCCAAACCTGAATGTTATAGTGTAAATAGACTTACCTTTATGAAATAAAGCAATTTTGCCTATAAGGGCTCATTTGCCCCTAATTGTCATAAAGCATGTAAAAACTGCTTGTATGCGTTAAAATAATGGTTAATATGCAGTTTGCATTTTCTTATGAGAGAATGATCCAAACCTGAATGTTATAGTGTAAATAGACTTACCCTCATGAAATAAAGCAATTTTGCCTATAAAGACTCATTTGCACTTAATTGTCGTAAAGCATGTAAAAACTGCTTGTATGCGTTAAAATAATGGATAATATGCAGTTTGCATTTTCTTATGAGAGAATGATCCAAACCTGAATGTTATAGTGTAAATAGATTTACCTTTGTAAAATAAAGCAATTTTGTCTATAAGGACTCATTTGCACGCAATAGTCGTGAAGCATGTAAAAACTGCTTTTCTGCGTGAAAATGATAGTAAATATGCAGTTGGCATTTTCTTATGAGAGAATGATCCAAACCTGAATGTTATAGTGTAAATAGACTTACCCTCATAAAATAAAGCAATTTTGCCTATAAAGACTCATTTGCACCTAATTGTCGTAAAGCATGTAAAAACTGCTTGTCAGCGGTAAAATAATAGTAAATATGCAGTTTGCCTTTTCTTATGAGAGAATGATCCAAACCTGAATGTTATAGTGTAAATAGACTTACCTTTATGAAATAAAGCAATTTTGCCTATAAGGGCTCATTTGCCCCTAATTGTCATAAAGCATGTAAAAACTGCTTGTATGCGTTAAAATAATGGTTAATATGCAGTTTGCATTTTCTTATGAGAGAATGATCCAAACCTGAATGTATAGTGTAAATAGACTTACCTTAATGAAATAAAGCAATTTTGCCTATAAGGACTCATTTGCCCCTAATTGTCATAAAGCATGTAAAAACTGCTTGTCTGCGTCAAAATGATAGTAAATATGCAGTTTGCATTTTCTTATGAGAGAATGATCCAAACCTGAATGTTATAGTGTAAATAGACTTTCCCTCATGAAATAAAGCAATTTTGCCTATAAAGACTCATTTGCACCTAATTGTCGTAAAGCATGAAAAAACTGCTTGTCTGCGTTTAAATAATGGTTAATATGCAGTTTGCATTTTCTTATGAGAGCATGATCCAAACCTGAATGTTATAGTGTAAATATACTAACCTTCATGAAATAAAGCAATTTTGCCTATAAGGACTCATTTACCCCTAATTGTCATAAAGCATGTAAAAACTGCTTGTATGCGTTAAAATAATGGTTAATATGCAGTTCGCATTTTCTTATGAGAGAATGATCCAAACCTGAATGTTATAGTGTAAATAGACTTACCCTCATGAAATAAAGCATTTTTGCCTATAAAGACTCATTTGCACCTAATTGTCATAAAGCATGTAAAAACTGCTTGTATGCGTTAAAATGATAGTAAATATGCAGTTTGCATTTTCTTATGAGAAAATGATCCAAACCTGAATGTTAAAGTGTAAATAGACTTACCCTCATGAAATAAAGCAATTTTGCCTATAAGGACTCATTTGCACCTAATTGTCATAAAGCTTGTAAAAACTGCTTGTATGCGTTAAAATAATAGTTAATATGCGGTTTGCATTTTCTTATGAGAGAATGATCTAAACCTGAATGTTATAGTTTAAGTAAACTTACCTTTGTAAAATAAAGCAATTTTGCCTATAAGGCTCATTTGCCCCTAATTGTCATAAAGCTTGTAAAAACTGCTTGTATGCGTTAAAATAATAGTTAATATGCGGTTTGCATTTTCTTATGAGAGAATGATCTAAACCTGAATGTTATAGTTTAAGTAAACTTACCTTTGTAAAATAAAGCAATTTTGCCTATAAGGACTCATTTGCCCCTAATTGTCATAAAGCATGTAAAAACTGCTTGTATGCGTTAAAATGATAGAAAATATGCAGTTTGCATTTTCTTATGAGAGAATGATCCAAACCTAAATGTTATAGTGTAAATAGACTAGCCCTCATGAAATAAAGCAATTTTGCCTATAAGGACTCATTTGCACCTAATTGTCATAAAGCAAGTAAAAACTGCTTGTATGCGTTAGAATGATAGTAAATATGCAGTTTGCATTTTCTTATGAGAAAATGATCCAAACCTGAATGTTAAAGTGTAAATAGACTTACCCTCATGAAATAAAGCAATTTTGCCTATAAGGACTCATTTGCACCTAATTGTCATAAAGCTTGTAAAAACTGCTTGTATGCGTTAAAATAATAGTTAATATGCGGTTTGCATTTTCTTATGAGAGAATGATCTAAACCTGAATGTTATAGTTTAAGTAAACTTACCTTTGTAAAATAAAGCAATTTTGCCTATAAGGCTCATTTGCCCCTAATTGTCATAAAGCTTGTAAAAACTGCATGTATGCGTTAAAATAATAGTTAATATGCGGTTTGCATTTTCTTATGAGAGAATGATCTAAACCTGAATGTTATAGTTTAAGTAAACTTACCTTTGCAAATAAAGCAATTTTGCCTATAAGGACTCATTTGCCCCTAATTGTCATAAAGCATGTAAAAACTGCTTGTATGCGTTAAAATGATAGAAAATATGCAGTTTGCATTTTCTTATGAGAGAATGATCCAAACCTAAATGTTATAGTGTAAATAGACTAGCCCTCATGAAATAAAGCAATTTTGCCTATAAGGACTCATTTGCACCTAATTGTCATAAAGCTTGAAAAAACTGCTTGTATGCGTTAAAATAATAGTTAATATGCAGTTTGCATTTTCTTATGAGAGAATGATCCAAACCTGAATGTTATAGTTTAAGTAAACTTACCTTTGTAAAATAAAGCAATTTTGCCTATAAGGACTCATTTGCACCTAATTGTCGTAAAGCATGTAAAAACTGCTTGTCTGCGTTAAAATAATGGTTAATATGCAGTTTGCATTTTCTTATGAGAGAATGATCCAAACCTGAATGTTATAGTGTAAATAGACTTACCTTCATGAAATAAAGCAATTTTGCCTATAAGGACTTTTTTGCCCAGAATTGTCATAAAGCATGTAAAAACTGCTTGTATGCGTTAAAATAATAGTTAATATGCGGTTTGCATTTTCTTATGAGAGAATGATCCAAACCTGAATGTTATAGTGTAAATAGACTTACCTTTGTAAAATAAAGCAATTTTGCCTATAAAGACTCATTTGCACGCAATTGTCGTGAAGCATGTAAAAACTGCTTGTCTGCGTGAAAATAATAGTAAATATGCAGTTTGCATTTTCTTATGAGAGAATAATCCAAACCTGAATGTTATAGTGTAAATAGACTTACCCTCATGAAATAAAGCAATTTTGCCTATAAAGACTCATTTGCACTTAATTGTCGTAAAGCATGTAAAAACTGCTTGTATGCGTTAAAATAATGGATAATATGCAGTTTGCATTTTCTTATGAGAGAATGATCCAAACCTGAATGTTATAGTGTAAATAGACTTACCCTCATAAAATAAAGCAATTTTGCCTATAAAGACTCATTTGCACCTAATTGTCGTAAAGCATGTAAAAACTGCTTGTCAGCGGTAAAATAATAGTAAATATGCAGTTTGCATTTTCTTATGAGAGAATGATCCAAACCTGAATGTTATAGTGTAAATAGACTTACCTTTATGAAATAAAGCAATTTTGCCTATAAGGGCTCATTTGCCGCTAATTGTCATAAAGCATGTAAAAACTGCTTGTATGCGTTAAAATAATGGTTAATATGCAGTTTGCATTTTCTTATGAGAGAATGATCCAAACCTGAATGTATAGTGTAAATAGATTTACCTTTGTAAAATAAAGCAATTTTGTCTATAAGGACTCATTTGCACGCAATAGTCGTAAAGCATGTAAAAACTGCTTGTCTGCGTTTAAATGATGGTAAATACGCAGTTTGCATTTTCTTATGAGAGAATGATCCAAACCTGAATGTTATAGTGTAAATAGACTTACCCTTATGAAATAAAGCAATTTTGCCTATAAGGACTCATTTGCACCTAATTGTCATAAAGCATGTAAAAACTGCTTGTATGCGTTAAAATAATGGTTAATATGCAGTTTGCATTTCTTATGAGAGAATGATCCAAACATGAATGTTATAGTGTAAATAGACTTACCTTTGTAAAAAAAAGCAATTTTGCCTATAAGGACTCATTTGCACGCAATTGTCGTGAAGCATGTAAAAACTGCTTGTATGCGTTAAATAAATGGTTAATATGCAGATTGCATTTCCTTATGAGAGAATGATCCAAACCTGAATGTTATAGTGTAAATAGACTTACCTTTGTAAAATAAAGCAATTTTGCCTATAAGGACTCATTTGCACGCAATTGTCGTGAAGCATGTAAAAACTGCTTGTCTGCGTTAAAATAATGGTTAATATGCAGTTTGCATTTTCTTATGAGAGAATGATCCAAACCTGAATGATATAGTGTAAATAGACTTACCTTCATGAAATAAAGCAATTTTGCCTATAAGGACTCATATGCCTCTAATTGTCATTAAGCATGTAAAAACTGCTTGTATGCGTTAAAATAATGGTTAATATGCAGATTGCATTTTCTTATGAGAGAATGATCCAAACCTGAATGTTATAGAGTAAATAGATTTACCTTTGTAAAATAAAGCAATTTTGCTTATAAGGACTCATTTGCACGCAATTGTCGTGAAGCATGTAAAAACTGCTTGTCTGCGTTAAAATAATGGTTAATATGCAGTTTGCATTTTCTTATGAGAGAATGATCCAAAAATGAATGTTATAGTGAAAGTAGACTTACCTTTGTGAAATAAAACAATTTTGCTTTTAAGGACTTATTTGCACCTAATTGTCGTAAACCATGTAAAAACTGCTTGTCTGCGTGAAAATGATAGTCAATATTCAGTTTGCATTTTCTTATGAGAGAATGATCCAAACCTGAATGTTATAGTGTAAATAGACTTTCCCTCATGAAATAAAGCAATTTTGCCTATAAAGACTCATTTGCACCTAATTGTCGTAAAGCATGAAAAAACTGCTTGTCTGCGTTTAAATAATGGTTAATATGCAGTTTGCATTTTCTTATGAGAGCATGATCCAAACCTGAATGTTATAGTGTAAATATACTAACCTTCATGAAATAAAGCAATTTTGCCTATAAGGACTCATTTGCCCCTAATTGTCATAAAGCATGTAAAAACTGCTTGTATGCGTTAAAATAATGGTTAATATGCAGTTCGCATTTTCTTATGAGAGAATGATCCAAACCTGAATGTTATAGTGTAAATAGACTTACCCTCATGAAATAAAGCATTTTTGCCTATAAAGACTCATTTGCACCTAATTGTCATAAAGCATGTAAAAACTGCTTGTATGCGTTAAAATGATAGTAAATATGCAGTTTGCATTTCCTTATGAGAAAATGATCCAAACCTGAATGTTAAAGTGTAAATAGACTTACCCTCATGAAATAAAGCAATTTTGCCTATAAGGACTCATTTGCACCTAATTGTCATAAAGCTTGTAAAAACTGCTTGTATGCGTTAAAATAATAGTTAATATGCGGTTTGCATTTTCTTATGAGAGAATGATATAAACCTGAATGTTATAGTTTAAGTAAACTTACCTTTGTAAAATAAAGCAATTTTGCCTATAAGGCTCATTTGCCCCTAATTGTCATAAAGCTTGTAAAAACTGCTTGTATGCGTTAAAATAATAGTTAATATGCGGTTTGCATTTTCTTATAAGAGAATGATCTAAACCTGAATGTTATAGTTTAAGTAAACTTACCTTTGTAAAATAAAGCAATTTTGCCTATAAGGACTCATTTGCCCCTAATTGTCATAAAGCATGTAAAAACTGCTTGTATGCGTTAAAATAATGGTTAATATGCAGTTTGCATTTCTTATGAGAGAATGATCCAAACCTGAATGTTATAGTGTAAATAGACTTACCTTTGTAAAAAAAAGCAATTTTGCCTTTAAGGACTCATTTGCACCGTATTGTCATAAAGCTTGTAAAAACTGCTTGTATGCGTTAAAATGATAGTAAATATGCAGTTTGCATTTTCTTATGAGAGAATGATCCAAACCTGAATGTTATAGTGTAAATAGACTTACCCTTATGAAATAAAGCAATTTTGCCTATAAGGACTCATTTGCACCTAATTGTCATAAAGCTTGTAAAAACTGCTTGTATGCGTTAAAATAATGGTTAATATGCAGTTTGCATTTCTAATGAGAGAATGATCCAAACCTGAATGTTATAGTGTAAATAGACTTACCTTTGTAAAAAAAAGCAATTTTGCCTATAAGGACTCATTTGCACGCAATTGTCGTGAAGCATGTGAAAACTGCTTGTCTGCGTGAAAATGATAGTAAATATGCAGTTTGCATTTTCTTATGAGAGAATGATCCAAACCTGAATGTTATAATGTAAGTAAACTTACCTTTGTGAAATAAAGCAATTTTGCCTATAAGGACTCATTTGCCCCTAATTGTCATAAAGCATGTAAAAACTGCTTGTATGCGTTAAAATAATGGTTAATATGCAGTTTGCATTTTCTTATGAGAGAATGATCCAACCTGAATGTTATAGTGTAAATAGACTTACCTTTGTAAAATAAAGCAATTTTGCTTATAAGAACTCATTTGCACGCAATTGTCGTGAAGCATGTAAAAACTGCTTGTCTGCGTGAAAATGATAGTAAATATGCAGTTTGCATTTTCTTATGAGAGAATGATCCAAACCTGAATGTTATAGTGTAAATAGACTTACCCTCATGAAATAAAGCAATTTTGCCTATAAAGACTCATTTGCACCTAATTGTCGTAAAGCATGTAAAAACTGCTTATCTGCGTTTAAATAATGGTTAATATGCAGTTTACATTTTCTTATGAGAGAAAGATCCAAACCTGAATGTTATAGTGTAAATAGACTTACCTTCATGAAATGAAGCAATTTTGCCTATAAGGACTCATTTGCCCCTAATTGTCATAAAGCATGTAAAAACTGCTTGTATGCGTTAAAATGATGGTTAATATGCAGTTTTCATTTTCTTATGAGAGAATGATCTAAACCTGAATGTTATAGTGTAAATAGACTTACCTTTGTAAAATAAAGCAATTTTGCTTATAAGGACTCATTTGCACGCAATTGTCGTGAAGCATGTAAAAACTGCTTGTCTGCGTTAAAATAATGGTTAATATGCAGTTTGCATTTTCTTATGAGAGAATGATCCAAACCTGAATGTTATAGTGAATGTAGACTTACCTTTGTGAAATAAAACAATTTTGCCTTTAAGGACTTATTTCCACCTAATTGTCGTAAAACATGTAAAAACTGCTTGTATGCGTTAAAATAATGGTTAATATGCAGTTTGCATTTTCTTATGAGAGAATGATCCAAACCTGAATGTTATAGTGTAAATAGACTTGCCTTTGTAAAATAAAGCAATTTTGCTTATAAGGACTCATTTGCACGCAATTGTCCTGAAGCATGTAAAAACTGCTTGTCTGCGTTAAAATAATGGTTAATATGCAGTTTGCATTTTCTTATGAGAGAGTGATCCAAACCTGAATGTTATAGTGAATGTAGACTTACCTTTGTGAAATAAAACAATTTTGCCTTTAAGGACTTATTTCCACCTAATTGTCGTAAAACATGTAAAAACTGCTTGTATGCGTTAAAATAATGGTTAATATGCAGTTTGCATTTTCTTATGAGAGAATGATCCAAACCTGAATGTAATAGTGTAAATAGACTTACCTTTGTAAAATAAAGCAATTTTGCCTATAAGGACTCATTTGCACGCAATTGTCGTGAAGCATGTAAAAACTGCTTGTCTGCGTTAAAATAATGGTTAATATGCAGGTTGCATTTTCTTATGAGAGAATGATCCAAACCTGAATGTTAAGTGAAAGTAGACTTACCTATGTGAAATAAAGCAGTTCTGCCTATTAGGACTCATTTGCACCTAATTGTCATAAAGCATGTAAATACTGCTTGTCTGCGTGAAAATAATAGGAAATGATCAGATTGCATTATCTTTTGAGAAAATGATCCAAACCTGAATGTTATAATATAAATAGACTTACCTTTGTAAAATAAAGCAATTTTGCCTATAAGGACTCATTTGCAAGCAATTGTCGTGAAGCATGTAAAAACTGCTTGTCTGCGTTAAAATAATGGTTAAAATTCAGTTTGCATTTTCTTATGAGAGAATGATCCAAACCTGAATGTTATAGTGTAAATAGACACCCTCATGAAATAAAGCAATTTTGCCTATAAAGACTCATTTGCACCTAATTGTCATAAAGCATGTAAAAACTGCTTGTCAGCGTTAAAATAATGGTTAATATGCAGTTTGCATTTTCTTATGAGAGAATGATCCAAACCTGAATGTTATAGTGTAAATAGACTTACCTTAATGAAATAAAGCAATTTTGCCTATAAGGACTCATTTGCCCCTAATTGTCATAAAGCATGTAAATACTGCTTGTCTGCCTGAAAATAATAGGAAATGATCAGTTTGCATTATCTTTTGAGAAAATGATTCAAACCTGAATGTTATAATATAAATAGACTTACCTTTGTAAAATAAAGCAATTTTGCCTATAACGACTCATTTGCACGCAATTGTCGTGAAGCATGTAAAAACTGCTTGTATGCGTTAAAATAATGGTTAATATGCAGTTTGCATTTTCTTATGAGAGAATGATCCAAACCTGAATGTTATAGTGTAAATAGACTTACCTTTGTAAAATAAAGCAATTTTGCCTATAAGGACTCATTTGCACGCAATTGTCGTGAAGCATGAAAAAACTGCTTGTCTGCGTTAAAATAATGGTTAATATGCAGGTTGCATTTTCTTATGAGAGAATGATCCAAACCTGAATGTTAAGTGAAAGTAGACTTTCCTATGTGAAATAAAGCAATTGTGCCTATTAGGACTTATTTGCACCTAATTGTCATAAAGCATGTAAATACTGCTTGTCTGCGTGAAAATAATAGGAAATGATCAGTTTGCATTATCTTTTGAGAAAATGATCCAAACCTGAATGTTATAATATAAATAGAATTACCTTTGTAAAATAAAGCAATTTTGCCTATAAGGACTCATTTGCACGCATTTGTCGTGAAGCATGTAAAAACTGCTTGTCTGCGTTTAAATAATGGTTAATATGCAGGTTGCATTTTCTTATGAGAGAATGATCCAAACCTGAATGTTATAGTGTAAATAGACTTACCTTCATAAAATAAACCAATTTTGCCTATAAGGACTCATTTGCCTCTAATTGTCATTAAGCATGTAAAAATTGCTTGTATGCGTTAAAATAATGGCTAATATGCAGATTGCATTTTCTTATGAGAGAATGATCCAAACCTGAATGTTATAGTGTAAATAGACTAACCTTTGTAAAATAAAGCAATTTTGCCTATAAGGACTCATTTGCACGCAATTGTCGTGAAGCATGTAAAAACTGCTTGTCTGCGTTAAAATAATGGTTAATATGCAGTTTGCATTTTCTTATGAGAGAATGATCCAAACCTGAATGTTATAGTGAAAGTAGACTTACCTTTGTGAAATAAAACAATTTTGCTTTTAAGGACTTATTTGCACCTAATTGTCGTAAACCATGTAAAAACTGCTTGTCTGCGTGAAAATGATAGTAAATATGCAGTTTGCATTTTCTTATGAGAGAATGATCCAAACCTGAATGTTATAGTGTAAATAGACTTACCCTCATGAAATAAAGCAATTTTGCCTATAAAGACTCATTTGCCCCTAAGTGTCATAAAGCATGTAAAAACTGCTTGTATGCGTTAAAATAATGGTTAATATGCAGTTTGCATTTTCTTATGAGAGAATGATCCAAACCTGAATGTTATAGTGAAAATAGACTTTCGTTTGTAAAATAACGTAATTTTGCCTATAAGGACTCATTTGCACGCAATTGTCGTGAAGCATGTAAAAACTGCTTGTCTGCGTTAAAATAATGGTTAATATGCAGTTTGCATTTTCTTATGAGAGAATGATCCAAACCTGAATGTTATAGTGTAAATAGACTTACCATTGTAAAAAAAAGCAATTATGCCTATAAGGACTCATTTGTACCTAATTGTCATAAAGCTTGTAAAAACTGCTTGTATGCGTTAAAATGATAGTAAATATGCAGTTTGCATTTTCTTATGAGAGAATGATCCAAACCTGAATGTTATAGTGTAAATAGACTTACCCTTATGAAATAAGGCAATTTTGCCTATAAGGACTCATTTTCACCTAATTGTCATAAAGCTTGTAAAAACTGCTTGTATGCGTTAAAATAATGGTTAATGTGCAGTTTGCATTTCTTATGAGAGAATGATCTAAACCTGAATGTATAGTGTAAATAGACTTACCTTTGTAAAAAAAGCAATTTTGCCTATAAGGACTCATTTGCACGCAATTGTCGTGAAGCATGTAAAAACTGCTTGTCTGCGTGAAAATGATAGTAAATATGCAGTTTGCATTTTCTTATGAGAGAATGATCCAAACCTGAATGTTATAGTGTAAGTAAACTTACCTTTGTGAAATAAAGCAATTTTGCCTATAAGTACTTATTTGCCCCTAATTGTCATAAAGCATGTAAAAACTGCTTGTATGCGTTAAAAAAATGGTTAATATGCAGTTTGCATTTTCTTATGAGAGAATGATCCAAACCTGAATGTTATAGTGTAAATAGACTTACCTTTGTAAAATAAAGCAATTTTGCTTATAAGAACTCATTCGCACGCAATTGTCGTGAAGGATGTAAAAACTGCTTGTCTGCGTGAAAATGATAGTAAATATGCAGTTTGCATTTTCTTATGAGAGAATGATCCAAACCTGAATGTTATAGTGTAACTAAACTTACCTTCATGAAATAAAGCAATTTTGCCTATAAGGACCCATTTGACCCTAATTGTCATAAAGCATGTAAAAACTGCTTGTATGCGTTAAAATGATAGTAAATATGCAGTTTGCATTTTCTTATGAGAGAATGATCCAAACCTAAATGTTATAGTGTAAATAGACTAACCCTCATGAAATAAAGCAATTTTGCCTATAAGGACTCATTTGCCCCTAATTGTCATAAAGCTTGTAAAAACTGCTTGTATGCGTTAAAATAATAGTTAATATGCAGTTTGCATTTTCCTATGAGAGAATGATCCAAACCAGAATGTTATAGTTTAAGTAAACTTACCTTTGTAAAATAAAGCAATTTTGCCTATAAGGACTCATTAGCACCTAAATGTCGTAAAGCATGTAAAAACTGCTTGTCTGCGTTAAAATAATGGTTAATATGCAGTTTGCATTTTCTTATGAGAGAATGATTCAAACCTGAATGTTATAGTGTAAATAGACTTACCTTTCATGAAATAAAGCAATTTTGCCTATAAGGACTCATTTGCCCCTAATTGTCATTAAGCATGTAAAAACTGCTTGTATGCGTTAAAATAATGGTTAATATGCAGATTGCATTTTCTTATGAGAGAATGGTCCAAACCTGAATGTTATAGTGTAAATAGACTTACCTTTGTAAAATAAGGCAAATTTGCCTATAAGGACTCATACCACGCAATTGTCGTGAAGCATGTAAAAACTGCTTGTCTGCGTGAAAATGATAGTAAATATGCAGTTTGCATTTTCTTATGAGAGAATAATCCAAACCTGAATGTTATAGTGTAAATAGACTTACCCTCATTTAATAAAGCAATTTTGCCTATAAAGTCTCATTTGCACCTAATTGTCGTAAAGCATGTAAAAACTGCTTGTCTGCGTTTAAATAATGGTTAATATGCAGTTTGCATTTTCTTATGACAGAATGATCCAAACCTGAATGTTATAGTGTAAATAGACTTACCTTAATGAAATAAAGCAATTTTGCCTATAAGGACTCATTTGCCCCTAATTGTCATAAAGCATGTAAATACTGCTTGTCTGCCTGAAAATAATAGGAAATGATCAGTTTGCATTATCTTTTGAGAAAATGATCCAAACCTGAATGTTATAATATAAATAGACTTACCTTTGTAAAATAAAGCAATTTTGCCTATAACGACTCATTTGCACGCAATTGTCGTGAAGCATGTAAAAACTGCTTGTATGCGTTAAAATAATGGTTAATATGCAGTTTGCATTTTCTTATGAGAGAATAATCCAAACCTGAATGTTATAGTGTAAATAGACTAACCTTTATGAAATAAAGCAATTTTGCCTATAAGGACCCATTTGCCCCTAATTGTCGTAAAGCATGTAAAAACTGCTTGTATGCGTTAAAATAATGGTTAATATGCAGATTGCATTTTCTTATGAGAGAATGATCCAAACCTGAATGTTAAGTGAAAGTAGACTTTCCTATGTGAAATAAAGCAATTCTGCCTATTAGGACTCATTTGCACCTAATTGTCATAAAGCATGTAAATACTGCTTGTCTGCGTGAAAATAATAGGAAATGATCAGTTTGCATTATCTTTTGAGAAAATGATGCAAACCTGAATGTTATAATATAAATAGACTTACCTTTGTAAAATAAAGCAATTTTGCCTATAAGGACTAATTTGCACGCAATTGTCGTGAAGCATGTAAAAACTGCTTGTCTGCGTTAAAATAATGGTTAATATGCAGGTTGCATTTTCTTATGAGAGAATGATCCAAACCTGAATGTTATAGTGTAAATAGACTAACCTTTGTAAAATAAAGCAATTTTGCCTATAAGGACTCATTTGCACGCAATTGTCGTGAAGCATGTAAAAACTGCTTGTCTGCGTTAAAATAATGGTTAATATGCAGTTTGCATTTTCTTATGAGAGAATGATCCAAACCTGAATGTTATAGTGAAAGTAGACTTACCTTTGTGAAATAAAACAATTTTGCTTTTAAGGACTTATTTGCACCTAATTGTCGTAAACCATGTAAAAACTGCTTGTCTGCGTGAAAATGATAGTAAATATGCAGTTTGCATTTTCTTATGAGAGAATGATCCAAACCTGATTGTTATAGTGTAAATAGACTTACCCTCATGAAATAAAGCAATTTTGCCTATAAAGACTCATTTGCACCTAATTGTCATTAAGCATGTAAAAACTGCTTGTCTGCGTTTAAATAATGGTTAATATGCAGTTTGCATTTTCTTATGAGAGAATGATTCAAACCTGAATGTTATAGTGTAAATAGACTTACCTTCTGGAAATAAAGCAATTTTGCCTATAAGGACTCATTTGCCCCTAAGTGTCATAAAGCATGTAAAAACTGCTTGTATGCGTTAAAATAATGGTCAATATGCAGTTTGCATTTTCTTATGAGAGAATGATCCAAACCTGAATGTTATAGTGTAAATAGACTTACCTTTGTAAAATAAAGCAATTTTGCTTATAAGAACTCATTCGCACGCAATTGTCGTGAAGCATGTAAAAACTGCTTGTCTGCGTGAAAATGATAGTAAATATGCAGTTTGCATTTTCTTATGAGAGAATGATCCAAACCTGAATGTTATAGTGTAACTAAACTTACCTTCATGAAATAAAGCAATTTTGCCTATAAGGACTCATTTGCCCCTAAGTGTCATAAAGCATGTAAAAACTGCTTGTATGCGTTAAAATAATGGTTAATATGCAGTTTGCATTTTCTTATGAGAGAATGATCCAAACCTAAATGTTATAGTGTAAATAGACTAACCCTCATGAAATAAAGCAATTTTGCCTATAAGGACTCATTTGCACCTAATTGTCATAAAGCTTGTAAAAACTGCTTGTATGCGTTAAAATAATAGTTAATATGCAGTTTGCATTTTCTTATGAGAGAATAATCCAAACCAGAATGTTATAGTTTAAGTAAACTTACCTTTGTAAAATAAAGCAATTTTGCCTATAAGGACTCATTAGCACCTAAATGTCGTAAAGCATGTAAAAACTGCTTGTCTGCGTTTAAATAATGGTTAATATGCAGTTTGCATTTTCTTATGACAGAATGATCCAAACCTGAATGTTATAGTGTAAATAGACTTACCTTTCATAAAATAAAGCAATTTTGCGTATAAGAACTCATATGCCCCTAATTGTCATTAAGCATGTAAATACTGCTTGTATGCGTTAAAATAATGGTTAATATGCAGATTGCATTTTCTTATGAGAGAATGATCCAAACCTGAATGTTATAGTGTAAATAGACTTACCTTTGTAAAATAAAGCAATTTTGCCTATAAGGACTCATTTGCACGCAATTGTCGTGAAGCATGTAAAAACTGCTTGTCTGCGTTAAAATAATGGTTAATATGCAGTTTGCATTTTCTTATGAGAGAATGATCCAAACCTGAATGTTATAGTGTAAGTAAACTAACCTTTGTGAAATAAAGCAATTTTGCCTATAAGGACTCATTTGCACCTAATTGTCGTAAAGCATGTAAAAACTGCTTGTCTGCTTTAAAATAATGGTTAATATGCAGTTTGCATTTTCTTATGAGAGAATAATCCAAACCTGAATGTTATAGTGTAAATAGACTAACCTTTATGAAATAAAGCAATTTTGCCTATAAGGACCCATTTGCCCCTAATTGTCGTAAAGCATGTAAAAACTGCTTGTATGCGTTAAAATAATGGTTAATATGCAGATTGCATTTTCTTATGAGAGAATGATCCAAACCTGAATGTTATAGTGTAAATAGACTTACCTTTGTAAAATAAAGCAAATTTGCTTATAAGGACTCATACCACGCAATTGTCGTGAAGCATGTAAAAACTGCTTGTCTGTGAGAAAATGATAGTAAATATGCAGTTTGCATTTTCTTATGAGAGAATAATCCAAACCTGAATGTTATAGTGTAAATAGACTTACCCTCATGAAATAAAGCAATTTTGCCTATAAAGTCTCATTTGCACCTAATTGTCGTAAAGCATGTAAAAACTGCTTGTCTGCGTTTAAATAATGGTTAATATGCAGTTTGCATTTTCTTATGACAGAATGATCCAAACCTGAATGTTATAGTGTAAATAGACTTACCTTTCATAAAATAAAGCAATTTTGCCTATAAGGACTCATTGGCACCTAATTGTCATAAAGCATGTAAAAACTGCTTGTATGCGTTAAAATAATGGTTAATATGCAGTTTGCATTTCTTATGAGAGAATGATCCAAACCTGAATGTTATAGTGTAAATAGACTTACCTTTGTAAAAAAAAGCAATTTTGCCTATAAGGACTCATTTGCACGCAATTGTCGTAAAGCATGTAAAAACTGCTTGTATGCCTTAAATAAATGGTTAATATGCAGATTGCATTTCCCTTATGAGAGAATGATCCAAACCTGAATGTTATAGTGTAAATAGACTTACCTTTGTAAAATAAAGCAATTTTGCCTATAAGGACTCATTTGCACGCAATTGTCGTGAAGCATGTAAAAACTGCTTGTCTGCGTTAAAATAATGGTTAATATGCAGTTTGCATTTTCTTATGAGAGAATGATCCAAACCTGAATGATATAGTGTAAATAGACTTACCTTCATGAAATAAAGCAATTTTGCCTATAAGGACTCATATGCCTCTAATTGTCATTAAGCATGTAAAAACTGCTTGTATGCGTTAAAATAATGGTTAATATGCAGATTGCATTTTCTTATGAGAGAATGATCCAAACCTGAATGTTATAGAGTAAATAGATTTACCTTTGTAAAATAAAGCAATTTTGCTTATAAGGACTCATTTGCACGCAATTGTCGTGAAGCATGTAAAAACTGCTTGTCTGCGTTAAAATAATGGTTAATATGCAGTTTGCATTTTCTTATGAGAGAATGATCCAAACCTGAATGTTATAGTGAAAGTAGACTTACTATTGTGAAATAAAACAATTTTGCTTTTAAGGACTTATTTGCACCTAATTGTCGTAAACCATGTAAAAACTGCTTGTCTGCGTGAAAATGATAGTCAATATTCAGTTTACATTTTCTTATGAGAGAATGATCCAAACCTGAATGTTATAGTGTAAATAGACTTACCTTTGTAAAATAAAGCCATTTTGCCTATAAAGACTCATTTGCACGCAATTGTCGTGAAGCATGTAAAAACTGCTTGTCTGCGTCAAAATGATAGTAAATATGCAGTTTGCATTTTCTTATGAGAGAATGATCCAAACCTGAATGTTATAGTGTAAATAGACTTTCCCTCATGAAATAAAGCAATTTTGCCTATAAAGACTCATTTGCACCTAATTGTCGTAAAGCATGAAAAAACTGCTTGTCTGCGTTTAAATAATGGTTAATATGCAGTTTGCATTTTCTTATGAGAGCATGATCCAAACCTGAATGTTATAGTGTAAATATACTAACCTTCATGAAATAAAGCAATTTTGCCTATAAGGACTCATTTGCCCCTAATTGTCATAAAGCATGTAAAAACTGCTTGTATGCGTTAAAATAATGGTTAATATGCAGTTCGCATTTTCTTATGAGAGAATGATCCAAACCTGAATGTTATAGTGTAAATAGACTTACCCTCATGAAATAAAGCATTTTTGCCTATAAAGACTCATTTGCACCTAATTGTCATAAAGCATGTAAAAACTGCTTGTATGCGTTAAAATGATAGTAAATATGCAGTTTGCATTTTCTTATGAGAAAATGATCCAAACCTGAATGTTAAAGTGTAAATAGACTCACCCTCATGAAATAAAGCAATTTTGCCTATAAGGACTCATTTGCACCTAATTGTCATAAAGCTTGTAAAAACTGCTTGTATGCGTTAAAATAATAGTTAATATGCGGTTTGCATTTTCTTATGAGAGAATGATCTAAACCTGAATGTTATAGTTTAAGTAAACTAACCTTTGTAAAATAAAGCAATTTTGCCTATAAGGCTCATTTGCCCCTAATTGTCATAAAGCATGTAAAAACTGCTTGTATGCGTTAAAATGATAGAAAATATGCAGTTTGCATTTTCTTATGAGAGAATGATCCAAACCTAAATGTTATAGTGTTAATAGACTAGCCCTCATGAAATAAAGCAATTTTGCCTATAAGGACTCATTTGCACCTAATTGTCATAAAGCATGTAAAAACTGCTTGTATGCGTTAGAATGATAGTAAATATGCAGTTTGCATTTTCTTATGAGAAAATGATCCAAACCTGAATGTTAAAGTGTAAATAGACTTACCCTCATGAAATAAAGCAATTTTGCCTATAAGGACTCATTTGCACCTAATTGTCATAAAGCTTGTAAAAACTGCTTGTATGCGTTAAAATAATAGTTAATATGCGGTTTGCATTTTCTTATGAGAGAATGATCTAAACCTGAATGTTATAGTTTAAGTAAACTTACCTTTGTAAAATAAAGCAATTTTGCCTATAAGGCTCATTTGCCCCTAATTGTCATAAAGCTTGTAAAAACTGCTTGTATGCGTTAAAATAATAGTTAATATGCGGTTTGCATTTTCTTATGAGAGAATGATCTAAACCTGAATGTTATAGTTTAAGTAAACTTACCTTTGTAAAATAAAGCAATTTTGCCTATAAGGACTCATTTGCCCCTAATTGTCATAAAGCATGTAAAAACTGCTTGTATGCGTTAAAATGATAGAAAATATGCAGTTTGCATTTTCTTATGAGAGAATGATCCAAACCTAAATGTTATAGTGTAAATAGACTAGCCCTCATGAAATAAAGCAATTTTGCCTATAAGGACTCATTTGCACCTAATTGTCATAAAGCTTGAAAAAACTGCTTGTATGCGTTAAAATAATAGTTAATATGCAGTTTGCATTTTCTTATGAGAGAATGATCCAAACCTGAATGTTATAGTTTAAGTAAACTTACCTTTGTAAAATAAAGCAATTTTGCCTATAAGGACTCATTTGCACCTAATTGTCGTAAAGCATGTAAAAACTGCTTGTCTGCGTTAAAATAATGGTTAATATGCAGTTTGCATTTTCTTATGAGAGAATGATCAAAACCTGAATGTTATAGTGTAAATAGACTTACCTTCATGAAATAAAGCAATTTTGCCTATAAGGACTTTTTTGCCCCTAATTGTCATAAAGCATGTAAAAACTGCTTGTATGCGTTAATATAATGGGTAATATGCAGTTTGCATTTTCTTATGAGAGAATGATCCAAACCTGAATGTTATAGTGTAAATAGACTTACCTTTGTAAAATAATGCAATTTTGCCTATAAAGACTCATTTGCACGCAATTGTCGTGAAGCATGTAAAAACTGCTTGTCTGCGTGAAAATGATAGTAAATATGCAGTTTGCATTTTCTTATGAGAGAATAATCCAAACCTGAATGTTATAGTGTAAATAGACTTACCCTCATGAAATAAAGCAATTTTGCCTATAAAGACTCATTTGCACTTAATTGTCGTAAAGCATGTAAAAACTGCTTGTATGCGTTAAAATAATGGATAATATGCAGTTTGCATTTTCTTATGAGAGAATGATCCAAACCTGAATGTTATAGTGTAAATAGATTTACCTTTGTAAAATAAAGCAATTTTGTCTATAAGGACTCATTTGCACGCAATAGTCGTAAAGCATGTAAAAACTGCTTTTCTGCGTGAAAATGATAGTAAATATGCAGTTTGCATTTTCTTATGAGAGAATGATCCAAACCTGAATGTTATAGTGTAAATAGACTTACCCTCATAAAATAAAGCAATTTTGCCTATAAAGACTCATTTGCACCTAATTGTCGTAAAGCATGTAAAAACTGCTTGTCAGCGGTAAAATAATAGTAAATATGCAGTTTGCATTTTCTTATGAGAGAATGATCCAAACCTGAATGTTATAGTGTAAATAGACTTACCTTTATGAAATAAAGCAATTTTGCCTATAAGGGCTCATTTGCCCCTAATTGTCATAAAGCATGTAAAAACTGCTTGTATGCGTTAAAATAATGGTTAATATGCAGTTTGCATTTTCTTATGAGAGAATGATCCAAACCTGAATGTTATAGTGCAAATAGATTTACCTTTGTAAAATAAAGCAATTTTGTCTATAAGGACTCATTTGCACGCAATAGTCGTAAAGCATGTAAAAACTGCTTGTCTGCGTTTAAATGATGGTAAATATGCAGTTTGCATTTTCTTATGAGAGAATGATCCAAACCTGAATATTATAGTGTAAATAGACTTACCCTTATGAAATAAAGCAATTTTGCCTATAAGGACTCATTTGCACCTATTTGTCATAAAGCATGTAAAAACTGCTTGTATGCGTTAAAATAATGGTTAATATGCAGTTTGCATTTCTTATGAGAGAATGATCCAAACATGAATGTTATAGTGTAAATAGACTTTCCTTTGTAAAAAAAAGCAATTTTGCCTATAAGGACTCATTTGCACGCAATTGTCGTGAAGCATGTAAAAACTGCTTGTATGCGTTAAATAAATGGTTAATATGCAGATTGCATTTCCTTATGAGGGAATGATCCAAACCTGAATGTTATAGTGTAAATAGACTTACCTTTGTAAAATAAAGCAATTTTGCCTATAAGGACTCATTTGCACGCAATTGTCGTGAAGCATGTAAAAACTGCTTGTCTGCGTTAAAATAATGGTTAATATGCAGTTTGCATTTTCTTATGAGAGAATGATCCAAACCTGAATGATATAGTGTAAATAGACTAACCTTCATGAAATAAAGCAATTTTGCCTATAAGGACTCATATGCCTCTAATTGTCATTAAGCATGTAAAAACTGCTTGTATGCGTTAAAATAATGGTTAATATGCAGATTGCATTTTCTTATGAGAGAATGATCCAAACCTGAATGTTATAGAGTAAATAGATTTACCTTTGTAAAATAAAGCAATTTTGCTTATAAGGACTCATTTGCACGCAATTGTCGTGAAGCATGTAAAAACTGCTTGTCTGCGTTAAAATAATGGTTAATATGCAGTTTGCATTTTCTTATGAGAGAATGATCCAAACCTGAATGTTATAGTGAAAGTAGACTTACCTTTGTGAACTAAAACAATTTTGCTTTTAAGGACTTATTTGCACCTAATTGTCGTAAACCATGTAAAAACTGCTTGTCTGCGTGAAAATGATAGTCAATATTCAGTTTGCATTTTCTTATGAGAGAATGATCCAAACCTGAATGTTATAGTGTAAATAGACTTACCTTTGTAAAATAAAGCAATTTTGCCTATAAAGACTCATTTGCACGCAATTGTCGTGAAGCATGTAAAAACTGCTTGTCTGCGTCAAAATGATAGTAAATATGCAGTTTGCATTTTCTTATGAGAGAATGATCCAAACCTGAATGTTATAGTGTAAATAGACTTGCCTTTGTAAAATAAAGCAATTTTGCTTATAAGGACTCATTTGCACGCAATTGTCGTGAAGCATGTAAAAACTGCTTGTCTGCGTTAAAATAATGGTTAATATGCAGTTTGCATTTTCTTATGAGAGAATGATCCAAACCTGAATGTTGTGAATGTAGACTTACCTTTGTGAAATAAAACAATTTTGCCTATAAGGACATATTTCCACCTTATTGTCGTAAAACATGTAAAAACTGCTTGTATGCGTTAAAATAATGGTTAATATGCAGTTTGCATTTTCTTATGAGAGAATGATCCAAACCTGAATGTTATAGTGTAAATAGACTTACCTTTGTAAAATAAAGCAATTTTGCTTATAAGGACTCATTTGCACGCAATTGTCGTGAAGCATGTAAAAACTGCTTGTCTGCGTTAAAATAATGGTTAATATGCAGTTTGCATTTTCTTATGAGAGAATGATCCAAACCTGAATGTTGTGAATGTAGACTTACCTTTGTGAAATAAAACAATTTTGCCTTTAAGGACTTATTTCCACCTAATTGTCGTAAAACATGTAAAAACTGCTTGTCTGCGTTAAAATAATGGTTAATATGCAGGTTGCATTTTCTTATGAGAGAATGATCCAAACCTGAATGTTAAGTGAAAGTAGACTTACCTATGTGAAATAAAGCAGTTCTGCCTATTAGGTTTCATTTGCACCTAATTGTCATAAAGCATGTAAATACTGCTTGTCTGCGTGAAAATAATAGGAAATGATCAGTTTGCATTATCTTTTGAGAAAATGATCCAAACCTGAATGTTATAATAAAAATAGACTTACCTTTGTAAAATAAAGCAATTTTGCCTATAAGGACTCATTTGCACGCAATTGTCGTGAAGCATGTCAAAACTGCTTGTCTGCGTTAAAATAATGGTTAAAATTCAGTTTGCATTTTCTTATGAGAGAATGATCCAAACCTGAATGTAATAGTGTAAATAGACTTACCCTCATGAAATAAAGCAATTTTGCCTATAAAGACTCATTTGCACCTAATTGTCATAAAGCATGTAAAAACTGCTTGTCAGCGTTAAAATAATGGTTAATATGCAGTTTGCATTTTCTTATGAGAGAATGATCCAAACCTGAACGTTATAGTGTAAATAGATATACCTTTGTAAAATAAAGCAATTTTGCCTATAAGGACTCATTTGCACCTAATTGTCATAAAGCATGTAAAAACTGCTTGTATGCGTTAAAATGATAGTAAATATGCAGTTTGCATTTTCTTATGAGAGAATGATCCAAACCTGAATGTTATAGTGTAAATAGACTTTCCCTCATGAAATAAAGCAATTTTGCCTATAAAGACTCATTTGCACCTAATTGTCGTAAAGCATGAAAAAACTGCTTGTCTGCGTTTAAATAATGGTTAATATGCAGTTTGCATTTTCTTATGAGAGCATGATCCAAACCTGAATGTTATAGTGTAAATATACTAACCTTCATGAAATAAAGCAATTTTGCCTATAAGGACTCATTTGCCCCTAATTGTCATAAAGCATGTAAAAACTGCTTGTATGCGTTAAAATAATGGTTAATATGCAGTTCGCATTTTCTTATGAGAGAATGATCCAAACCTAAATGTTATAGTGTAAATAGACTTACCCTCATGAAATAAAGCATTTTTGCCTATAAAGACTCATTTGCACCTAATTGTCATAAAGCATGTAAAAACTGCTTGTATGCGTTAAAATGATAGTAAATATGCAGTTTGCATTTCCTTATGAGAAAATGATCCAAACCTGAATGTTAAAGTGTAAATAGACTTACCCTCATGAAATAAAGCAATTTTGCCTATAAGGACTCATTTGCACCTAATTGTCATAAAGCTTGTAAAAACTGCTTGTATGCGTTAAAATAATAGTTAATATGCGGTTTGCATTTTCTTATGAGAGAATGATCTAAACCTGAATGTTATAGTTTAAGTAAACTTACCTTTGTAAAATAAAGCAATTTTGCCTATAAGGCTCATTTGCCCCTAATTGTCATAAAGCTTGTAAAAACTGCTTGTATGCGTTAAAATAATAGTTAATATGCGGTTTGCATTTTCTTATAAGAGAATGATCTAAACCTGAATGTTATAGTTTAAGTAAACTTACCTTTGTAAAATAAAGCAATTTTGCCTATAAGGACTCATTTGCCCCTAATTGTCATAAAGCATGTAAAAACTGCTTGTATAAGTTAAAATAATGGTTAATATGCAGTTTGCATTTCTTATGAGAGAATGATCCAAACCTGAATGTTATAGTGTAAATAGACTTACCTTTGTAAAAAAAAGCAATTTTGCCTTTAAGGACTCATTTGCACCTTATTGTCATAAAGCTTGTAAAAACTGCTTGTATGCGTTAAAATGATAGTAAATATGCAGTTTGCATTTTCTTATGAGAGAATGATCCAAACCTGAATGTTATAGTGTAAATAGACTTACCCTTATGAAATAAAGCAATTTTGCCTATAAGGACTCATTTGCACCTAATTGTCATAAAGCTTGTAAAAACTGCTTGTATGCGTTAAAATAATGGTTAATATGCAGTTTGCATTTCTAATGAGAGAATGATCCAAACCTGAATGTTATAGTGTAAATAGACTTACCTTTGTAAAAAAAAGCAATTTTGCCTATAAGGACTCATTTGCACGCAATTGTCGTGAAGCATGTGAAAACTGCTTGTCTGCGTGAAAATGATAGTAAATATGCAGTTTGCATTTTCTTATGAGAGAATGATCCAAACCTGAATGTTATAGTGTAAATAGACTTACCCTCATGAAATAAAGCAATTTTGCCTATAAAGACTCATTTGCACCTAATTGTCGTAAAGCATGTAAAAACTGCTTATCTGCGTTTAAATAATGGTTAATATGCAGTTTACATTTTCTTATGAGAGAAAGATCCAAACCTGAATGTTATAGTGTAAATAGACTTACCTTTGTAAAATAAAGCAATTTTGCTTATAAGGACTCATTTGCACGCAATTGTCGTGAAGCATGTAAAAACTGCTTGTCTGCGTTAAAATAATGGTTAATATGCAGTTTGCATTTTCTTATGAGAGAATGATCCAAACCTGAATGTTATAGTGAATGTAGACTTACCTTTGTGAAATAAAACAATTTTGCCTTTAAGGACTTATTTCCACCTAATTGTCGTAAAACATGTAAAAACTGCTTGTATGCGTTAAAATAATGGTTAATATGCAGTTTGCATTTTCTTATGAGAGAATGATCCAAACCTGAATGTTATAGTGTAAATAGACTTGCCTTTGTAAAATAAAGCAATTTTGCTTATAAGGACTCATTTGCACGCAATTGTCCTGAAGCATGTAAAAACTGCTTGTCTGCGTTAAAATAATGGTTAATATGCAGTTTGCATTTTCTTATGAGAGAGTGATCCAAACCTGAATGTTATAGTGAATGTAGACTTACCTTTGTGAAATAAAACAATTTTGCCTTTAAGGACTTATTTCCACCTAATTGTCGTAAAACATGTAAAAACTGCTTGTATGCGTTAAAATAATGGTTAATATGCAGTTTGCATTTTCTTATGAGAGAATGATCCAAACCTGAATGTAATAGTGTAAATAGACTTACCTTTGTAAAATAAAGCAATTTTGCCTATAAGGACTCATTTGCACGCAATTGTCGTGAAGCATGTAAAAACTGCTTGTCTGCGTTAAAATAATGGTTAATATGCAGGTTGCATTTTCTTATGAGAGAATGATCCAAACCTGAATGTTAAGTGAAAGTAGACTTACCTATGTGAAATAAAGCAGTTCTGCCTATTAGGACTCATTTGCACCTAATTGTCATAAAGCATGTAAATACTGCTTGTCTGCGTGAAAATAATAGGAAATGATCAGATTGCATTATCTTTTGAGAAAATGATCCAAACCTGAATGTTATAATATAAATAGACTTACCTTTGTAAAATAAAGCAATTTTGCCTATAAGGACTCATTTGCAAGCAATTGTCGTGAAGCATGTAAAAACTGCTTGTCTGCGTTAAAATAATGGTTAAAATTCAGTTTGCATTTTCTTATGAGAGAATGATCCAAACCTGAATGTTATAGTGTAAATAGACACCCTCATGAAATAAAGCAATTTTGCCTATAAAGACTCATTTGCACCTAATTGTCATAAAGCATGTAAAAACTGCTTGTCAGCGTTAAAATAATGGTTAATATGCAGTTTGCATTTTCTTATGAGAGAATGATCCAAACCTGAATGTTATAGTGTAAATAGACTTACCTTAATGAAATAAAGCAATTTTGCCTATAAGGACTCATTTGCCCCTAATTGTCATAAAGCATGTAAATACTGCTTGTCTGCCTGAAAATAATAGGAAATGATCAGTTTGCATTATCTTTTGAGAAAATGATTCAAACCTGAATGTTATAATATAAATAGACTTACCTTTGTAAAATAAAGCAATTTTGCCTATAACGACTCATTTGCACGCAATTGTCGTGAAGCATGTAAAAACTGCTTGTATGCGTTAAAATAATGGTTAATATGCAGTTTGCATTTTCTTATGAGAGAATGATCCAAACCTGAATGTTATAGTGTAAATAGACTTACCTTTGTAAAATAAAGCAATTTTGCCTATAAGGACTCATTTGCACGCAATTGTCGTGAAGCATGTAAAAACTGCTTGTCTGCGTTAAAATAATGGTTAATATGCAGGTTGCATTTTCTTATGAGAGAATGATCCAAACCTGAATGTTAAGTGAAAGTAGACTTTCCTATGTGAAATAAAGCAATTGTGCCTATTAGGACTTATTTGCACCTAATTGTCATAAAGCATGTAAATACTGCTTGTCTGCGTGAAAATAATAGGAAATGATCAGTTTGCATTATCTTTTGAGAAAATGATCCAAACCTGAATGTTATAATATAAATAGACTTACCTTTGTAAAATAAAGCAATTTTGCCTATAAGGACTCATTTGCACGCATTTGTCGTGAAGCATGTAAAAACTGCTTGTCTGCGTTTAAATAATGGTTAATATGCAGGTTGCATTTTCTTATGAGAGAATGATCCAAACCTGAATGTTATAGTGTAAATAGACTTACCTTCATAAAATAAACCAATTTTGCCTATAAGGACTCATTTGCCTCTAATTGTCATTAAGCATGTAAAAATTGCTTTTATGCGTTAAAATAATGGCTAATATGCAGATTGCATTTTCTTATGAGAGAATGATCCAAACCTGAATGTTATAGTGTAAATAGACTAACCTTTGTAAAATAAAGCAATTTTGCCTATAAGGACTCATTTGCACGCAATTGTCGTGAAGCATGTAAAAACTGCTTGTCTGCGTTAAAATAATGGTTAATATGCAGTTTGCATTTTCTTATGAGAGAATGATCCAAACCTGAATGTTATAGTGAAAGTAGACTTACCTTTGTGAAATAAAACAATTTTGCTTTTAAGGACTTATTTGCACCTAATTGTCGTAAACCATGTAAAAACTGCTTGTCTGCGTGAAAATGATAGTAAATATGCAGTTTGCATTTTCTTATGAGAGAATGATCCAAACCTGAATGTTATAGTGTAAATAGACTTACCCTCATGAAATAAAGCAATTTTGCCTATAAAGACTCATTTGCACCTAATTGTCATTAAGCATGTAAAAACTGCTTGTCTGCGTTTAAATAATGGTTAATATGCAGTTTGCATTTTCTTATGAGAGAATGATTCAAACCTAAATGTTATAGTGTAAATAGACTTACCTTCTGAAAATAAAGCAATTTTGCCTATAAGGACTCATTTGCCCCTAAGTGTCATAAAGCATGTAAAAACTGCTTGTATGCGTTAAAATAATGGTTAATATGCAGTTTGCATTTTCTTATGAGAGAATGATCCAAACCTGAATGTTATAGTGAAAATAGACTTTCGTTTGTAAAATAACGTAATTTTGCCTATAAGGACTCATTTGCACGCAATTGTCGTGAAGCATGTAAAAACTGCTTGTCTGCGTTAAAATAATGGTTAATATGCAGTTTGCATTTTCTTATGAGAGAATGATCCAAACCTGAATGTTATAGTGTAAATAGACTTACCATTGTAAAAAAAAGCAATTATGCCTATAAGGACTCATTTGTACCTAATTGTCATAAAGCTTGTAAAAACTGCTTGTATGCGTTAAAATGATAGTAAATATGCAGTTTGCATTTTCTTATGAGAGAATGATCCAAACCTGAATGTTATAGTGTAAATAGACTTACCCTTATGAAATAAGGCAATTTTGCCTATAAGGACTCATTTTCACCTAATTGTCATAAAGCTTGTAAAAACTGCTTGTATGCGTTAAAATAATGGTTAATGTGCAGTTTGCATTTCTTATGAGAGAATGATCTAAACCTGAATGTATAGTGTAAAAAATACTTACCTTTGTAAAAAAAGCAATTTTGCCTATAAGGACTCATTTGCACGCAATTGTCGTGAAGCATGTAAAAACTGCTTGTCTGCGTGAAAATGATAGTAAATATGCAGTTTGCATTTTCTTATGAGAGAATGATCCAAACCTGAATGTTATAGTGTAAGTAAACTTACCTTTGTGAAATAAAGCAATTTTGCCTATAAGTACTTATTTGCCCCTAATTGTCATAAAGCATGTAAAAACTGCTTGTATGCGTTAAAAAAATGGTTAATATGCAGTTTGCATTTTCTTATGAGAGAATGATCCAAACCTGAATTATATAGTGTAAATAGACTTACCTTTGTAAAATAAAGCAATTTTGCTTATAAGAACTCATTCGCACGCAATTGTCGTGAAGCATGTAAAAACTGCTTGTCTGCGTGAAAATGATAGTAAATATGCAGTTTGCATTTTCTTATGAGAGAATGATCCAAACCTGAATGTTATAGTGTAACTAAACTTACCTTCATGAAATAAAGCAATTTTGCCTATAAGGACCCATTTGACCCTAATTGTCATAAAGCATGTAAAAACTGCTTGTATGCGTTAAAATGATAGTAAATATGCAGTTTGCATTTTCTTATGAGAGAATGATCCAAACCTAAATGTTATAGTGTAAATAGACTAACCCTCATGAAATAAAGCAATTTTGCCTATAAGGACTCATTTGCCCCTAATTGTCATAAAGCTTGTAAAAACTGCTTGTATGCGTTAAAATAATAGTTAATATGCAGTTTGCATTTTCCTATGAGAGAATGATCCAAACCAGAATGTTATAGTTTAAGTAAACTTACCTTTGTAAAATAAAGCAATTTTGCCTATAAGGACTCATTAGCACCTAAATGTCGTAAAGCATGTAAAAACTGCTTGTCTGCGTTAAAATAATGGTTAATATGCAGTTTGCATTTTCTTATGAGAGAATGATTCAAACCTGAATGTTATAGTGTAAATAGACTTACCTTTCATGAAATAAAGCAATTTTGCCTATAAGGACTCATTTGCCCCTAATTGTCATTAAGCATGTAAAAACTGCTTGTATGCGTTAAAATAATGGTTAATATGCAGATTGCATTTTCTTATGAGAGAATGGTCCAAACCTGAATGTTATAGTGTAAATAGACTTACCTTTGTAAAATAAGGCAAATTTGCCTATAAGGACTCATACCACGCAATTGTCGTGAAGCATGTAAAAACTGCTTGTCTGCGTGAAAATGATAGTAAATATGCAGTTTGCATTTTCTTATGAGAGAATAATCCAAACCTGAATGTTATAGTGTAAATAGACTTACCCTCATTTAATAAAGCAATTTTGCCTATAAAGTCTCATTTGCACCTAATTGTCGTAAAGCATGTAAAAACTGCTTGTCTGCGTTTAAATAATGGTTAATATGCAGTTTGCATTTTCTTATGACAGAATGATCCAAACCTGAATGTTATAGTGTAAATAGACTTACCTTAATGAAATAAAGCAATTTTGCCTATAAGGACTCATTTGCCCCTAATTGTCATAAAGCATGTAAATACTGCTTGTCTGCCTGAAAATAATAGGAAATGATCAGTTTGCATTATCTTTTGAGAAAATGATCCAAACCTGAATGTTATAATATAAATAGACTTACCTTTGTAAAATAAAGCAATTTTGCCTATAACGACTCATTTGCACGCAAATGTCGTGAAGCATGTAAAAACTGCTTGTATGCGTTAAAATAATGGTTAATATGCAGTTTGCATTTTCTTATGAGAGAATGATCCAAACCTGAATGTTATAGTGTAAATAGACTTACCTTTGTAAAATAAAGCAATTTTGCCTATAAGGACTCATTTGCACGCAATTGTCGTGAAGCATGTAAAAACTGCTTGTCTGCGTTAAAATAATGGTTAATATGCAGGTTGCATTTTCTTATGAGAGAATGATCCAAACCTGAATGTTAAGTGAAAGTAGACTTTCCTATGTGAAATAAAGCAATTCTGCCTATTAGGACTCATTTGCACCTAATTGTCATAAAGCATGTAAATACTGCTTGTCTGCGTGAAAATAATAGGAAATGATCAGTTTGCATTATCTTTTGAGAAAATGATGCAAACCTGAATGTTATAATATAAATAGACTTACCTTTGTAAAATAAAGCAATTTTGCCTATAAGGACTAATTTGCACGCAATTGTCGTGAAGCATGTAAAAACTGCTTGTCTGCGTTAAAATAATGGTTAATATGCAGGTTGCATTTTCTTATGAGAGAATGATCCAAACCTGAATGTTATAGTGTAAATAGACTTACCTTCATAAAATCAATTTTGCCTATAAGGACTCATTTGCCTCTAATTGTCATTAAGCATGTAAAAATTGCTTGTATGCGTTAAAATAATGGCTAATATGCAGATTGCATTTTCTTATGAGAGAATGATCCAAACCTGAATGTTATAGTGTAAATAGACTAAACTTTGTAAAATAAAGCAATTTTGCCTATAAGGACTCATTTGCACGCAATTGTCGTGAAGCATGTAAAAACTGCTTGTCTGCGTTAAAATAATGGTTAATATGCAGTTTGCATTTTCTTATGAGAGAATGATTCAAACCTGAATGTTATAGTGAAAGTAGACTTACCTTTGTGAAATAAAACAATTTTGCTTTTAAGGACTTATTTGCACCTAATTGTCGTAAACCATGTAAAAACTGCTTGTCTGCGTGAAAATGATAGTAAATATGCAGTTTGCATTTTCTTATGAGAGAATGATCCAAACCTGATTGTTATAGTGTAAATAGACTTACCCTCATGAAATAAAGCAATTTTGCCTATAAAGACTCATTTGCACCTAATTGTCATTAAGCATGTAAAAACTGCTTGTCTGCGTTTAAATAATGGTTAATATGCAGTTTGCATTTTCTTATGAGAGAATGATTCAAACCTGAATGTTATAGTGTAAATAGACTTACCTTCTGGAAATAAAGCAATTTTGCCTATAAGGACTCATTTGCCCCTAAGTGTCATAAAGCATGTAAAAACTGCTTGTATGCGTTAAAATAATGGTCAATATGCAGTTTGCATTTTCTTATGAGAGAATGATCCAAACCTGAATGTTATAGTGTAAATAGACTTACCTTTGTAAAATAAAGCAATTTTGCTTATAAGAACTCATTCGCACGCAATTGTCGTGAAGCATGTAAAAACTGCTTGTCTGCGTGAAAATGATAGTAAATATGCAGTTTGCATTTTCTTATGAGAGAATGATCCAAACCTGAATGTTATAGTGTAACTAAACTTACCTTCATGAAATAAAGCAATTTTGCCTATAAGGACTCATTTGCCCCTAAGTGTCATAAAGCATGTAAAAACTGCTTGTATGCGTTAAAATAATGGTTAATATGCAGTTTGCATTTTCTTATGAGAGAATGATCCAAACCTAAATGTTATAGTGTAAATAGACTAACCCTCATGAAATAAAGCAATTTTGCCTATAAGGACTCATTTGCACCTAATTGTCATAAAGCTTGTAAAAACTGCTTGTATGCGTTAAAATAATAGTTAATATGCAGTTTGCATTTTCTTATGAGAGAATAATCCAAACCAGAATGTTATAGTTTAAGTAAACTTACCTTTGTAAAATAAAGCAATTTTGCCTATAAGGACTCATTAGCACCTAAATGTCGTAAAGCATGTAAAAACTGCTTGTCTGCGTTTAAATAATGGTTAATATGCAGTTTGCATTTTCTTATGACAGAATGATCCAAACCTGAATGTTATAGTGTAAATAGACTTACCTTTCATAAAATAAAGCAATTTTGCCTATAAGAACTCATATGCCCCTAATTGTCATTAAGCATGTAAATACTGCTTGTATGCGTTAAAATAATGGTTAATATGCAGATTGCATTTTCTTATGAGAGAATGATCCAAACCTGAATGTTATAGTGTAAATAGACTTACCTTTGTAAAATAAAGCAATTTTGCTTATAAGGACTCATTTGCACGCAATTGTCGTGAAGCATGTAAAAACTGCTTGTCTGCGTTAAAATAATGGTTAATATGCAGTTTGCATTTTCTTATGAGAGAATGATCCAAACCTGAATGTTATAGTGTAAGTAAACTAACCTTTGTGAAATAAAGCAATTTTGCCTATAAGGACTCATTTGCACCTAATTGTCGTAAAGCATGTAAAAACTGCTTGTCTGCTTTAAAATAATGGTTAATATGCAGTTTGCATTTTCTTATGAGAGAATAATCCAAACCTGAATGTTATAGTGTAAATAGACTAACCTTTATGAAATAAAGCAATTTTGCCTATAAGGACCCATTTGCCCCTAATTGTCGTAAAGCATGTAAAAACTGCTTGTATGCGTTAAAATAATGGTTAATATGCAGATTGCATTTTCTTATGAGAGAATGATCCAAACCTGAATGTTATAGTGTAAATAGACTTACCTTTGTAAAATAAAGCAAATTTGCTTATAAGGACTCATACCACGCAATTGTCGTGAAGCATGTAAAAACTGCTTGTCTGTGAGAAAATGATAGTAAATATGCAGTTTGCATTTTCTTATGAGAGAATAATCCAAACCTGAATGTTATAGTGTAAATAGACTTACCCTCATGAAATAAAGCAATTTTGCCTATAAAGTCTCATTTGCACCTAATTGTCGTAAAGCATGTAAAAACTGCTTGTCTGCGTTTAAATAATGGTTAATATGCAGTTTGCATTTTCTTATGACAGAATGATCCAAACCTGAATGTTATAGTGTAAATAGACTTACCTTTCATAAAATAAAGCAATTTTGCCTATAAGGACTCATTGGCACCTAATTGTCATAAAGCATGTAAAAACTGCTTGTATGCGTTAAAATAATGGTTAATATGCAGTTTGTATTTCTTATGAGAGAATGATCCAAACCTGAATGTTATAGTGTAAATAGACTTACCTTTGTAAAAAAAAGCAATTTTGCCTATAAGGACTCATTTGCACGCAATTGTCGTGAAGCATGTAAAAACTGCTTGTATGCGTTAAATAAATGGTTAATATGCAGATTGCATTTCCTTATGAGAGAATGATCCAAACCTGAATGTTATAGTGTAAATAGACTTACCTTTGTAAAATAAAGCAATTTTGCCTATAAGGACTCATTTGCACGCAATTGTCGTGAAGCATGTAAAAACTGCTTGTCTGCGTTAAAATAATGGTTAATATGCAGTTTGCATTTTCTTATGAGAGAATGATCCAAACCTGAATGATATAGTGTAAATAGACTTACCTTCATGAAATAAAGCAATTTTGCCTATAAGGACTCATATGCCTCTAATTGTCATTAAGCATGTAAAAACTGCTTGTATGCGTTAAAATAATGGTTAATATGCAGATTGCATTTTCTTATGAGAGAATGATCCAAACCTGAATGTTATAGAGTAAATAGATTTACCTTTGTAAAATAAAGCAATTTTGCTTATAAGGACTCATTTGCACGCAATTGTCGTGAAGCATGTAAAAACTGCTTGTCTGCGTTAAAATAATGGTTAATATGCAGTTTGCATTTTCTTATGAGAGAATGATCCAAACCTGAATGTTATAGTGAAAGTAGACTTACTATTGTGAAATAAAACAATTTTGCTTTTAAGGACTTATTTGCACCTAATTGTCGTAAACCATGTAAAAACTGCTTGTCTGCGTGAAAATGATAGTAAATATGCAGTTTGCATTTTCTTATGAGAGAATGATCCAAACCTGAATGTTATAGTGTAAATAGACTTACCCTCATGAAATAAAGCAATTTTGCCTATAAAGACTCATTTGCACCTAATTGTCATTAAGCATGTAAAAACTGCTTGTCTGCGTTTAAATAATGGTTAATATGCAGTTTGCATTTTCTTATGAGAGAATGATTCAAACCTAAATGTTATAGTGTAAATAGACTTACCTTCTGGAAATAAAGCAATTTTGCCTATAAGGACTCATTTGCCCCTAAGTGTCATAAAGCATGTAAAAACTGCTTGTATGCGTTAAAATAATGGTTAATATGCAGTTTGCATTTTCTTATGAGAGAATGATCCAAACCTGAATGTTATAGTGAAAATAGACTTTCGTTTGTAAAATAACGTAATTTTGCCTATAAGGACTCATTTGCACGCAATTGTCGTGAAGCATGTAAAAACTGCTTGTCTGCGTTAAAATAATGGTTAATATGCAGTTTGCATTTTCTTATGAGAGAATGATCCAAACCTGAATGTTATAGTGTAAATAGACTTACCATTGTAAAAAAAAGCAATTATGCCTATAAGGACTCATTTGTACCTAATTGTCATAAAGCTTGTAAAAACTGCTTGTATGCGTTAAAATGATAGTAAATATGCAGTTTGCATTTTCTTATGAGAGAATGATCCAAACCTGAATGTTATAGTGTAAATAGACTTACCCTTATGAAATAAGGCAATTTTGCCTATAAGGACTCATTTTCACCTAATTGTCATAAAGCTTGTAAAAACTGCTTGTATGCGTTAAAATAATGGTTAATGTGCAGTTTGCATTTCTTATGAGAGAATGATCTAAACCTGAATGTATAGTGTAAATAGACTTACCTTTGTAAAAAAAGCAATTTTGCCTATAAGGACTCATTTGCACGCAATTGTCGTGAAGCATGTAAAAACTGCTTGTCTGCGTGAAAATGATAGTAAATATGCAGTTTGCATTTTCTTATGAGAGAATGATCCAAACCTGAATGTTATAGTGTAAGTAAACTTACCTTTGTGAAATAAAGCAATTTTGCCTATAAGTACTTATTTGCCCCTAATTGTCATAAAGCATGTAAAAACTGCTTGTATGCGTTAAAAAAATGGTTAATATGCAGTTTGCATTTTCTTATGAGAGAATGATCCAAACCTGAATGTTATAGTGTAAATAGACTTACCTTTGTAAAATAAAGCAATTTTGCTTATAAGAACTCATTCGCACGCAATTGTCGTGAAGCATGTAAAAACTGCTTGTCTGCGTGAAAATGATAGTAAATATGCAGTTTGCATTTTCTTATGAGAGAATGATCCAAACCTGAATGTTATAGTGTAACTAAACTTACCTTCATGAAATAAAGCAATTTTGCCTATAAGGACCCATTTGACCCTAATTGTCATAAAGCATGTAAAAACTGCTTGTATGCGTTAAAATGATAGTAAATATGCAGTTTGCATTTTCTTATGAGAGAATGATCCAAACCTAAATGTTATAGTGTAAATAGACTAACCCTCATGAAATAAAGCAATTTTGCCTATAAGGACTCATTTGCCCCTAATTGTCATAAAGCTTGTAAAAACTGCTTGTATGCGTTAAAATAATAGTTAATATGCAGTTTGCATTTTCCTATGAGAGAATGATCCAAACCAGAATGTTATAGTTTAAGTAAACTTACCTTTGTAAAATAAAGCAATTTTGCCTATAAGGACTCATTAGCACCTAAATGTCGTAAAGCATGTAAAAACTGCTTGTCTGCGTTAAAATAACGGTTAATATGCAGTTTGCATTTTCTTATGAGAGAATGATTCAAACCTGAATGTTATAGTGTAAATAGACTTACCTTTCATGAAATAAAGCAATTTTGCCTATAAGGACTCATTTGCCCCTAATTGTCATTAAGCATGTAAAAACTGCTTGTATGCGTTAAAATAATGGTTAATATGCAGATTGCATTTTCTTATGAGAGAATGGTCCAAACCTGAATGTTATAGTGTAAATAGACTTACCTTTGTAAAATAAGGCAAATTTGCCTATAAGGACTCATACCACGCAATTGTCGTGAAGCATGTAAAAACTGCTTGTCTGCGTGAAAATGATAGTAAATATGCAGTTTGCATTTTCTTATGAGAGAATAATCCAAACCTGAATGTTATAGTGTAAATAGACTTACCCTCATTTAATAAAGTCTCATTTGCACCTAATTGTCGTAAAGCATGTAAAAACTGCTTGTCTGCGTTTAAATAATGGTTAATATGCAGTTTGCATTTTCTTATGACAGAATGATCCAAACCTGAATGTTATAGTGTAAATAGACTTACCTTAATGAAATAAAGCAATTTTGCCTATAAGGACTCATTTGCCCCTAATTGTCATAAAGCATGTAAATACTGCTTGTCTGCCTGAAAATAATAGGAAATGATCAGTTTGCATTATCTTTTGAGAAAATGATCCAAACCTGAATGTTATAATATAAATAGACTTACCTTTGTAAAATAAAGCAATTTTGCCTATAACGACTCATTTGCACGCAATTGTCGTGAAGCATGTAAAAACTGCTTGTATGCGTTAAAATAATGGTTAATATGCAGTTTGCATTTTCTTATGAGAGAATGATCCAAACCTGAATGTTATAGTGTAAATAGACTTACCTTTGTAAAATAAAGCAATTTTGCCTATAAGGACTCATTTGCACGCAATTGTCGTGAAGCATGTAAAAACTGCTTGTCTGCGTTAAAATAATGGTTAATATGCAGGTTGCATTTTCTTATGAGAGAATGATCCAAACCTGAATGTTAAGTGAAAGTAGACTTTCCTATGTGAAATAAAGCAATTCTGCCTATTAGGACTCATTTGCACCTAATTGTCATAAAGCATGTAAATACTGCTTGTCTGCGTGAAAATAATAGGAAATGATCAGTTTGCATTATCTTTTGAGAAAATGATGCAAACCTGAATGTTATAATATAAATAGACTTACCTTTGTAAAATAAAGCAATTTTGCCTATAAGGACTAATTTGCACGCAATTGTCGTGAAGCATGTAAAAACTGCTTGTCTGCGTTAAAATAATGGTTAATATGCTGGTTGCATTTTCTTATGAGAGAATGATCCAAACCTGAATGTTATAGTGTAAATAGACTTACCTTCATAAAATCAATTTTGCCTATAAGGACTCATTTGCCTCTAATTGTCATTAAGCATGTAAAAATTGCTTGTATGCGTTAAAATAATGGCTAATATGCAGATTGCATTTTCTTATGAGAGAATGATCCAAACCTGAATGTTATAGTGTAAATAGACTAACCTTTGTAAAATAAAGCAATTTTGCCTATAAGGACTCATTTGCACGCAATTGTCGTGAAGCATGTAAAAACTGCTTGTCTGCGTTAAAATAATGGTTAATATGCAGTTTGCATTTTCTTATGAGAGAATGATCCAAACCTGAATGTTATAGTGAAAGTAGACTTACCTTTGTGAAATAAAACAATTTTGCTTTTAAGGACTTATTTGCACCTAATTGTCGTAAACCATGTAAAAACTGCTTGTCTGCGTGAAAATGATAGTAAATATGCAGTTTGCATTTTCTTATGAGAGAATGATCCAAACCTGATTGTTATAGTGTAAATAGACTTACCCTCATGAAATAAAGCAATTTTGCCTATAAAGACTCATTTGCACCTAATTGTCATTAAGCATGTAAAAACTGCTTGTCTGCGTTTAAATAATGGTTAATATGCAGTTTGCATTTTCTTATGAGAGAATGATTCAAACCTGAATGTTATAGTGTAAATAGACTTACCTTCTGGAAATAAAGCAATTTTGCCTATAAGGACTCATTTGCCCCTAAGTGTCATAAAGCATGTAAAAACTGCTTGTATGCGTTAAAATAATGGTCAATATGCAGTTTGCATTTTCTTATGAGAGAATGATCCAAACCTGAATGTTATAGTGTAAATAGACTTACCTTTGTAAAATAAAGCAATTTTGCTTATAAGAACTCATTCGCACGCAATTGTCGTGAAGCATGTAAAAACTGCTTGTCTGCGTGAAAATGATAGTAAATATGCAGTTTGCATTTTCTTATGAGAGAATGATCCAAACCTGAATGTTATAGTGTAACTAAACTTACCTTCATGAAATAAAGCAATTTTGCCTATAAGGACTCATTTGCCCCTAAGTGTCATAAAGCATGTAAAAACTGCTTGTATGCGTTAAAATAATGGTTAATATGCAGTTTGCATTTTCTTATGAGAGAATGATCCAAACCTAAATGTTATAGTGTAAATAGACTAACCCTCATGAAATAAAGCAATTTTGCCTATAAGGACTCATTTGCACCTAATTGTCATAAAGCTTGTAAAAACTGCTTGTATGCGTTAAAATAATAGTTAATATGCAGTTTGCATTTTCTTATGAGAGAATAATCCAAACCAGAATGTTATAGTTTAAGTAAACTTACCTTTGTAAAATAAAGCAATTTTGCCTATAAGGACTCATTAGCACCTAAATGTCGTAAAGCATGTAAAAACTGCTTGTCTGCGTTTAAATAATGGTTAATATGCAGTTTGCATTTTCTTATGACAGAATGATCCAAACCTGAATGTTATAGTGTAAATAGACTTACCTTTCATAAAATAAAGCAATTTTGCCTATAAGAACTCATATGCCCCTAATTGTCATTAAGCATGTAAATACTGCTTGTATGCGTTAAAATAATGGTTAATATGCAGATTGCATTTTCTTATGAGAGAATGATCCAAACCTGAATGTTATAGTGTAAATAGACTTACCTTTGTAAAATAAAGCAATTTTGCCTATAAGGACTCATTTGCACGCAATTGTCGTGAAGCATGTAAAAACTGCTTGTCTGCGTTAAAATAATGGTTAATATGCAGTTTGCATTTTCTTATGAGAGAATGATCCAAACCTGAATGTTATAGTGTAAGTAAACTAACCTTTGTGAAATAAAGCAATTTTGCCTATAAGGACTCATTTGCACCTAATTGTCGTAAAGCATGTAAAAACTGCTTGTCTGCTTTAAAATAATGGTTAATATGCAGTTTGCATTTTCTTATGAGAGAATAATCCAAACCTGAATGTTATAGTGTAAATAGACTAACCTTTATGAAATAAAGCAATTTTGCCTATAAGGACCCATTTGCCCCTAATTGTCGTAAAGCATGTAAAAACTGCTTGTATGCGTTAAAATAATGGTTAATATGCAGATTGCATTTTCTTATGAGAGAATGATCCAAACCTGAATGTTATAGTGTAAATAGACTTACCTTTGTAAAATAAAGCAAATTTGCTTATAAGGACTCATACCACGCAATTGTCGTGAAGCATGTAAAAACTGCTTGTCTGTGAGAAAATGATAGTAAATATGCAGTTTGCATTTTCTTATGAGAGAATAATCCAAACCTGAATGTTATAGTGTAAATAGACTTACCCTCATGAAATAAAGCAATTTTGCCTATAAAGTCTCATTTGCACCTAATTGTCGTAAAGCATGTAAAAACTGCTTGTCTGCGTTTAAATAATGGTTAATATGCAGTTTGCATTTTCTTATGACAGAATGATCCAAACCTGAATGTTATAGTGTAAATAGACTTACCTTTCATAAAATAAAGCAATTTTGCCTATAAGGACTCATTGGCACCTAATTGTCATAAAGCATGTAAAAACTGCTTGTATGCGTTAAAATAATGGTTAATATGCAGTTTGCATTTCTTATGAGAGAATGATCCAAACCTGAATGTTATAGTGTAAATAGACTTACCTTTGTAAAAAAAAGCAATTTTGCCTATAAGGACTCATTTGCACGCAATTGTCGTGAAGCATGTAAAAACTGCTTGTATGCGTTAAATAAATGGTTAATATGCAGATTGCATTTCCTTATGAGAGAATGATCCAAACCTGAATGTTATAGTGTAAATAGACTTACCTTTGTAAAATAAAGCAATTTTGCCTATAAGGACTCATTTGCACGCAATTGTCGTGAAGCATGTAAAAACTGCTTGTCTGCGTTAAAATAATGGTTAATATGCAGTTTGCATTTTCTTATGAGAGAATGATCCAAACCTGAATGATATAGTGTAAATAGACTTACCTTCATGAAATAAAGCAATTTTGCCTATAAGGACTCATATGCCTCTAATTGTCATTAAGCATGTAAAAACTGCTTGTATGCGTTAAAATAATGGTTAATATGCAGATTGCATTTTCTTATGAGAGAATGATCCAAACCTGAATGTTATAGAGTAAATAGATTTACCTTTGTAAAATAAAGCAATTTTGCTTATAAGGACTCATTTGCACGCAATTGTCGTGAAGCATGTAAAAACTGCTTGTCTGCGTTAAAATAATGGTTAATATGCAGTTTGCATTTTCTTATGAGAGACTGATCCAAACCTGAATGTTATAGTGAAAGTAGACTTACTATTGTGAAATAAAACAATTTTGCTTTTAAGGACTTATTTGCACCTAATTGTCGTAAACCATGTAAAAACTGCTTGTCTGCGTGAAAATGATAGTCAATATTCAGTTTACATTTTCTTATGAGAGAATGATCCAAACCTGAATGTTATAGTGTAAATAGACTTACCTTTGTAAAATAAAGCCATTTTGCCTATAAAGACTCATTTGCACGCAATTGTCGTGAAGCATGTAAAAACTGCTTGTCTGCGTCAAAATGATAGTAAATATGCAGTTTGCATTTTCTTATGAGAGAATGATCCAAACCTGAATGTTATAGTGTAAATAGACTTTCCCTCATGAAATAAAGCAATTTTGCCTATAAAGACTCATTTGCACCTAATTGTCGTAAAGCATGAAAAAACTGCTTGTCTGCGTTTAAATAATGGTTAATATGCAGTTTGCATTTTCTTATGAGAGCATGATCCAAACCTGAATGTTATAGTGTAAATATACTAACCTTCATGAAATAAAGCAATTTTGCCTATAAGGACTCATTTGCCCCTAATTGTCATAAAGCATGTAAAAACTGCTTGTATGCGTTAAAATAATGGTTAATATGCAGTTCGCATTTTCTTATGAGAGAATGATCCAAACCTGAATGTTATAGTGTAAATAGACTTACCCTCATGAAATAAAGCATTTTTGCCTATAAAGACTCATTTGCACCTAATTGTCATAAAGCATGTAAAAACTGCTTGTATGCGTTAAAATGATAGTAAATATGCAGTTTGCATTTTCTTATGAGAAAATGATCCAAACCTGAATGTTAAAGTGTAAATAGACTTACCCTCATGAAATAAAGCGATTTTGCCTATAAGGACTCATTTGCACCTAATTGTCATAAAGCTTGTAAAAACTGCTTGTATGCGTTAAAATAATAGTTAATATGCGGTTTGCATTTTCTTATGAGAGAATGATCTAAACCTGAATGTTATAGTTTAAGTAAACTAACCTTTGTAAAATAAAGCAATTTTGCCTATAAGGCTCATTTGCCCCTAATTGTCATAAAGCATGTAAAAACTGCTTGTATGCGTTAAAATGATAGAAAATATGCAGTTTGCATTTTCTTATGAGAGAATGATCCAAACCTAAATGTTATAGTGTAAATAGACTAGCCCTCATGAAATAAAGCAATTTTGCCTATAAGGACTCATTTGCACCTAATTGTCATAAAGCATGTAAAAACTGCTTGTATGCGTTAGAATGATAGTAAATATGCAGTTTGCATTTTCTTATGAGAAAATGATCCAAACCTGAATGTTAAAGTGTAAATAGACTTACCCTCATGAAATAAAGCAATTTTGCCTATAAGGACTCATTTGCACCTAATTGTCATAAAGCTTGTAAAAACTGCTTGTATGCGTTAAAATAATAGTTAATATGCGGTTTGCATTTTCTTATGAGAGAATGATCTAAACCTGAATGTTATAGTTTAAGTAAACTTACCTTTGTAAAATAAAGCAATTTTGCCTATAAGGCTCATTTGCCCCTAATTGTCATAAAGCTTGTAAAAACTGCTTGTATGCGTTAAAATAATAGTTAATATGCGGTTTGCATTTTCTTATGAGAGAATGATCTAAACCTGAATGTTATAGTTTAAGTAAACTTACCTTTGTAAAATAAAGCAATTTTGCCTATAAGGACTCATTTGCCCCTAATTGTCATAAAGCATGTAAAAACTGCTTGTATGCGTTAAAATGATAGAAAATATGCAGTTTGCATTTTCTTATGAGAGAATGATCCAAACCTAAATGTTATAGTGTAAATAGACTAGCCCTCATGAAATAAAGCAATTTTGCCTATAAGGACTCATTTGCACCTAATTGTCATAAAGCTTGAAAAAACTGCTTGTATGCGTTAAAATAATAGTTAATATGCAGTTTGCATTTTCTTATGAGAGAATGATCCAAACCTGAATGTTATAGTTTAAGTAAACTTACCTTTGTAAAATAAAGCAATTTTGCCTATAAGGACTCATTTGCACCTAATTGTCGTAAAGCATGTAAAAACTGCTTGTCTGCGTTAAAATAATGGTTAATATGCAGTTTGCATTTTCTTATGAGAGAATGATCAAAACCTGAATGTTATAGTGTAAATAGACTTACCTTCATGAAATAAAGCAATTTTGCCTATAAGGACTTTTTTGCCCCTAATTGTCATAAAGCATGTAAAAACTGCTTGTATGCGTTAATATAATGGGTAATATGCAGTTTGCATTTTGTTATGAGAGAATGATCCAAACCTGAATGTTATAGTGTAAATAGACTTACCTTTGTAAAATAAAGCAATTTTGCCTATAAAGACTCATTTGCACGCAATTGTCGTGAAGCATGTAAAAACTGCTTGTCTGCGTGAAAATGATAGTAAATATGCAGTTTGCATTTTCTTATGAGAGAATAATCCAAACCTGAATGTTATAGTGTAAATAGACTTACCCTCATGAAATAAAGCAATTTTGCCTATAAAGACTCATTTGCACTTAATTGTCGTAAAGCATGTAAAAACTGCTTGTATGCGTTAAAATAATGGATAATATGCAGTTTGCATTTTCTTATGAGAGAATGATCCAAACCTGAATGTTTAAGTGTAAATAGATTTACCTTTGTAAAATAAAGCAATTTTGTCTATAAGGACTCATTTGCACGCAATAGTCGTAAAGCATGTAAAAACTGCTTTTCTGCGTGAAAATGATAGTAAATATGCAGTTTGCATTTTCTTATGAGAGAATGATCCAAACCTGAATGTTATAGTGTAAATAGACTTACCCTCATAAAATAAAGCAATTTTGCCTATAAAGACTCATTTGCACCTAATTGTCGTAAAGCATGTAAAAACTGCTTGTCAGCGGTAAAATAATAGTAAATATGCAGTTTGCATTTTCTTATGAGAGAATGATCCAAACCTGAATGTTATAGTGTAAATAGACTTACCTTTATGAAATAAAGCAATTTTGCCTATAAGGGCTCATTTGCCCCTAATTGTCATAAAGCATGTAAAAACTGCTTGTATGCGTTAAAATAATGGTTAATATGCAGTTTGCATTTTCTTATGAGAGAATGATCCAAACCTGAATGTTATAGTGCAAATAGATTTACCTTTGTAAAATAAAGCAATTTTGTCTATAAGGACTCATTTGCACGCAATAGTCGTAAAGCATGTAAAAACTGCTTGTCTGCGTTTAAATGATGGTAAATATGCAGTTTGCATTTTCTTATGAGAGAATGATCCAAACCTGAATATTATAGTGTAAATAGACTTACCCTTATGAAATAAAGCAATTTTGCCTATAAGGACTCATTTGCACCTATTTGTCATAAAGCATGTAAAAACTGCTTGTATGCGTTAAAATAATGGTTAATATGCAGTTTGCATTTCTTATGAGAGAATGATCCAAACATGAATGTTATAGTGTAAATAGACTTTCCTTTGTAAAAAAAAGCAATTTTGCCTATGAGGACTCATTTGCACGCAATTGTCGTGAAGCATGTAAAAACTGCTTGTATGCGTTAAATAAATGGTTAATATGCAGATTGCATTTCCTTATGAGGGAATGATCCAAACCTGAATGTTATAGTGTAAATAGACTAACCTTTGTAAAATAAAGCAATTTTGCCTATAAGGACTCATTTGCACGCAATTGTCGTGAAGCATGTAAAAACTGCTTGTCTGCGTTAAAATAATGGTTAATATGCAGTTTGCATTTTCTTATGAGAGAATGATCCAAACCTGAATGATATAGTGTAAATAGACTAACCTTCATGAAATAAAGCAATTTTGCCTATAAGGACTCATATGCCTCTAATTGTCATTAAGCATGTAAAAACTGCTTGTATGCGTTAAAATAATGGTTAATATGCAGATTGCATTTTCTTATGAGAGAATGATCCAAACCTGAATGTTATAGAGTAAATAGATTTACCTTTGTAAAATAAAGCAATTTTGCTTATAAGGACTCATTTGCACGCAATTGTCGTGAAGCATGTAAAAACTGCTTGTCTGCGTTAAAATAATGGTTAATATGCAGTTTGCATTTTCTTATGAGAGAATGATCCAAACCTGAATGTTATAGTGAAAGTAGACTTACCTTTGTGAACTAAAACAATTTTGCTTTTAAGGACTTATTTGCACCTAATTGTCGTAAACCATGTAAAAACTGCTTGTCTGCGTGAAAATGATAGTCAATATTCAGTTTGCATTTTCTTATGAGAGAATGATCCAAACCTGAATGTTATAGTGTAAATAGACTTACCTTTGTAAAATAAAGCAATTTTGCCTATAAAGACTCATTTGCACGCAATTGTCGTGAAGCATCTAAAAACTGCTTGTCTGCGTCAAAATGATAGTAAATATGCAGTTTGCATTTTCTTATGAGAGAATGATCCAAACCTGAATGTTATAGTGTAAATAGACTTGCCTTTGTAAAATAAAGCAATTTTGCTTATAAGGACTCATTTGCACGCAATTGTCGTGAAGCATGTAAAAACTGCTTGTCTGCGTTAAAATAATGGTTAATATGCAGTTTGCATTTTCTTATGAGAGAATGATCCAAACCTGAATGTTGTGAATGTAGACTTACCTTTGTGAAATAAAACAATTTTGCCTATAAGGACATATTTCCACCTAATTGTCGTAAAACATGTAAAAACTGCTTGTATGCGTTAAAATAATGGTTAATATGCAGTTTGCATTTTCTTATGAGAGAATGATCCAAACCTGAATGTTATAGTGAAAATAGACTTACCTTTGTAAAATAAAGCAATTTTGCTTATAAGGACTCATTTGCACGCAATTGTCGTGAAGCATGTAAAAACTGCTTGTCTGCGTTAAAATAATGGTTAATATGCAGTTTGCATTTTCTTATGAGAGAATGATCCAAACCTGAATGTTGTGAATGTAGACTTACCTTTGTGAAATAAAACAATTTTGCCTTTAAGGACTTATTTCCACCTAATTGTCGTAAAACATGTAAAAACTGCTTGTCTGCGTTAAAATAATGGTTAATATGCAGGTTGCATTTTCTTATGAGAGAATGATCCAAACCTGAATGTTAAGTGAAAGTAGACTTACCTATGTGAAATAAAGCAGTTCTGCCTATTAGGACTCATTTGCACCTAATTGTCATAAAGCATGTAAATACTGCTTGTCTGCGTGAAAATAATAGGAAATGATCAGTTTGCATTATCTTTTGAGAAAATGATCCAAACCTGAATGTTATAATAAAAATAGACTTACCTTTGTAAAATAAAGCAATTTTGCCTATAAGGACTCATTTGCACGCAATTGTCGTGAAGCATGTCAAAACTGCTTGTCTGCGTTAAAATAATGGTTAAAATTCAGTTTGCATTTTCTTATGAGAGAATGATCCAAACCTGAATGTTATAGTGTAAATAGACTTACCCTCATGAAATAAAGCAATTTTGCCTATAAAGACTCATTTGCACCTAATTGTCATAAAGCATGTAAAAACTGCTTGTCAGCGTTAAAATAATGGTTAATATGCAGTTTGCATTTTCTTATGAGAGAATGATCCAAACCTGAACGTTATAGTGTAAATAGATATACCTTTGTAAAATAAAGCAATTTTGCCTATAAGGACTCATTTGCACCTAATTGTCATAAAGCATGTAAAAACTGCTTGTATGCGTTAAAATGATAGTAAATATGCAGTTTGCATTTTCTTATGAGAAAATGATCCAAACCTGAATGTTAAAGTGTAAATAGACTTACCCTCATGAAATAAAGCAATTTTGCCTATAAGGACTCATTTGCACCTAATTGTCATAAAGCTTGTAAAAACTGCTTGTATGCGTTAAAATAATAGTTAATATGCGGTTTGCATTTTCTTATGAGAGAATGATCTAAACCTGAATGTTATAGTTTAAGTAAACTTACCTTTGTAAAATAAAGCAATTTTGCCTATAAGGCTCATTTGCCCCTAATTGTCATAAAGCTTGTAAAAACTGCTTGTATGCGTTAAAATAATAGTTAATATGCGGTTTGCATTTACTTATGAGAGAATGATCTAAACCTGAATGTTATAGTTTAAGTAAACTTACCTTTGTAAAATAAAGCAATTTTGCCTATAAGGACTCATTTGCCCCTAATTGTCATAAAGCATGTAAAAACTGCTTGTATGCGTTAAAATAATGGTTAATATGCAGTTTGCATTTCTTATGAGAGAATGATCTAAACCTGAATGTTATAGTGTAAATAGACTTACCTTTGTAAAAAAAAGCAATTTTGCCTTTAAGGACTCATTTGCACCTTATTGTCATAAAGCTTGTAAAAACTGCTTGTATGCGTTAAAATGATAGTAAATATGCAGTTTGCATTTTCTTATGAGAGAATGATCCAAACCTGAATGTTATAGTGTAAGTAAACTTACCTTTGTGAAATAAAGCAATTTTGATTATAAGGACTTATTTGCCCCTAATTGTCATAAAGCATGTAAAAACTGCTTGTATGCGTTAAAAAAATGGTTAATATGCAGTTTGCATTTTCTTATGAGAGAATGATCCAAACCTGAATGTTATAGTGTAAATAGACTTACCTTTGTAAAATAAAGCAATTTTGCTTATAAGAACTCATTCGCACGCAATTGTCGTGAAGCATGTAAAAACTGCTTGTCTGCGTGAAAATGATAGTAAATATGCAGTTTGCATTTTCTTATGAGAGAATGATCCAAACCTGAATGTTATAGTGTAACTAAACTTACCTTCATGAAATAAAGCAATTTTGCCTATAAGGACCCATTTGACCCTAATTGTCATAAAGCATGTAAAAACTGCTTGTATGCGTTAAAATGATAGTAAATATGCAGTTTGCATTTTCTTATGAGAGAATGATCCAAACCTAAATGTTATAGTGTAAATAGACTAACCCTCATGAAATAAAGCAATTTTGCCTATAAGGACTCATTTGCCCCTAATTGTCATAAAGCTTGTAAAAACTGCTTGTATGCGTTAAAATAATAGTTAATATGCAGTTTGCATTTTCTTATGAGAGAATGATCCAAATCAGAATGTTATAGTTTAAGTAAACTTACCTTTGTAAAATAAAGCAATTTTGCCTATAAGGACTCATTAGCACCTAAATGTCGTAAAGCATGTAAAAACTGCTTGTCTGCGTTAAAATAATGGTTAATATGCAGTTTGCATTTTCTTATGAGAGAATGATTCAAACCTGAATGTTATAGTGTAAATAGACTTACCTTTCATGAAATAAAGCAATTTTGCCTATAAGGACTCATTTGCCCCTAATTGTCATTAAGCATGTAAAAACTGCTTGTATGCGTTAAAATAATGGTTAATATGCAGATTGCATTTTCTTATGAGAGAATGGTCCAAACCTGAATGTTATAGTGTAAATAGACTTACCTTTGTAAAATAAGGCAAATTTGCCTATAAGGACTCATACCACGCAATTGTCGTGAAGCATGTAAAAACTGCTTGTCTGCGTGAAAATGATAGTAAATATGCAGTTTGCATTTTCTTATGAGAGAATAATCCAAACCTGAATGTTATAGTGTAAATAGACTTACCCTCATTTAATAAAGCAATTTTGCCTATAAAGTCCCATTTGCACCTAATTGTCGTAAAGCATGTAAAAACTGCTTGTCTGCGTTTAAATAATGGTTAATATGCAGTTTGCATTTTCTTATGACAGAATGATCCAAACCTGAAAGTTATAGTGTAAATAGACTTACCTTAATGAAATAAAGCAATTTTGCCTATAAGGACTCATTTGCCCCTAATTGTCATAAAGCATGTAAATACTGCTTGTCTGCCTGAAAATAATAGGAAATGATCAGTTTGCATTATCTTTTGAGAAAATGATCCAAACCTGAATGTTATAATATAAATAGACTTACCTTTGTAAAATAAAGCAATTTTGCCTATAACGACTCATTTGCACGCAATTGTCGTGAAGCATGTAAAAACTGCTTGTATGCGTTAAAATAATGGTTAATATGCAGTTTGCATTTTCTTATGAGAGAATGATCCAAACCTGAATGTTATAGTGTAAATAGACTTACCTTTGTAAAATAAAGCAATTTTGCCTATAAGGACTCATTTGCACGCAATTGTCGTGAAGCATGTAAAAACTGCTTGTCTGCGTTAAAATAATGGTTAATATGCAGGTTGCATTTTCTTATGAGAGAATGATCCAAACCTGAATGTTAAGTGAAAATAGACTTTCCTATGTGAAATAAAGCAATTCTGCCTATTAGGACTCATTTGCACCTAATTGTCATAAAGCATGTAAATACTGCTTGTCTGCGTGAAAATAATAGGAAATGATCAGTTTGCATTATCTTTTGAGAAAATGATGCAAACCTGAATGTTATAATATAAATAGACTTACCTTTGTAAAATAAAGCAATTTTGCCTATAAGGACTAATTTGCACGCAATTGTCGTGAAGCATGTAAAAACTGCTTGTCTGCGTTAAAATAATGGTTAATATGCAGGTTGCATTTTCTTATGAGAGAATGATCCAAACCTGAATGTTATAGTGTAAATAGACTTACCTTCATAAAATCAATTTTGCCTATAAGGACTCATTTGCCTCTAATTGTCATTAAGCATGTAAAAATTGCTTGTATGCGTTAAAATAATGGCTAATATGCAGATTGCATTTTCTTATGAGAGAATGATCCAAACCTGAATGTTATAGTGTAAATAGACTAACCTTTGTAAAATAAAGCAATTTTGCCTATAAGGACTCATTTGCACGCAATTGTCGTGAAGCATGTAAAAACTGCTTGTCTGCGTTAAAATAATGGTTAATATGCAGTTTGCATTTTCTTATGAGAGAATGATCCAAACCTGAATGTTATAGTGAAAGTAGACTTACCTTTGTGAAATAAAACAATTTTGCTTTTAAGGACTTATTTGCACCTAATTGTCGTAAACCATGTAAAAACTGCTTGTCTGCGTGAAAATGATAGTAAATATGCAGTTTGCATTTTCTTATGAGAGAATGATCCAAACCTGAATGTTATAGTGTAAATAGACTTACCCTCATGAAATAAAGCAATTTTGCCTATAAAGACTCATTTGCACCTAATTGTCATTAAGCATGTAAAAACTGCTTGTCTGCGTTTAAATAATGGTTAATATGCAGTTTGCATTTTCTTATGAGAGAATGATTCAAACCTGAATGTTATAGTGTAAATAGACTTACCTTCTGGAAATAAAGCAATTTTGCCTATAAGGACTCATTTGCCTCTAAGTGTCATAAAGCATGTAAAAACTGCTTGTATGCGTTAAAATAATGGTTAATATGCAGTTTGCATTTTCTTATGAGAGAATGATCCAAACCTGAATGTTATAGTGTAAATAGACTTACCTTTGTAAAATAAAGCAATTTTGCTTATAAGAACTCATTCGCACGCAATTGTCGTGAAGCATGTAAAAACTGCTTGTCTGCGTGAAAATGATAGTAAATATGCAGTTTGCATTTTCTTATGAGAGAATGATCCAAACCTGAATGTTATAGTGTAACTAAACTTACCTTCATGAAATAAAGCAATTTTGCCTATAAGGACTCATTTGCCCCTAAGTGTCATAAAGCATGTAAAAACTGCTTGTATGCGTTAAAATAATGGTTAATATGCAGTTTGCATTTTCTTATGAGAGAATGATCCAAACCTAAATGTTATAGTGTAAATAGACTAACCCTCATGAAATAAAGCAATTTTGCCTATAAGGACTCATTTGCACCTAATTGTCATAAAGCTTGTAAAAACTGCTTGTATGCGTTAAAATAATAGTTAATATGCAGTTTGCATTTTCTTATGAGAGAATAATCCAAACCAGAATGTTATAGTTTAAGTAAACTTACCTTTGTAAAATAAAGCAATTTTGCCTATAAGGACTCATTAGCACCTAAATGTCGTAAAGCATGTAAAAACTGCTTGTCTGCGTTTAAATAATGGTTAATATGCAGTTTGCATTTTCTTATGACAGAATGATCCAAACCTGAATGTTATAGTGTAAATAGACTTACCTTTCATAAAATAAAGCAATTTTGCCTATAAGAACTCATATGCCCCTAATTGTCATTAAGCATGTAAAAACTGCTTGTATGCGTTAAAATAATGGTTAATATGCAGATTGCATTTTCTTATGAGAGAATGATCCAAACCTGAATGTTATAGTGTAAATAGACTTACCTTTGTAAAATAAAGCAATTTTGCCTATAAGGACTCATTTGCACGCAATTGTCGTGAAGCATGTAAAAACTGCTTGTCTGCGTTAAAATAATGGTTAATATGCAGTTTGCATTTTCTTATGAGAGAATGATCCAAACCTGAATGTTATAGTGTAAGTAAACTAACCTTTGTGAAATAAAGCAATTTTGCCTATAAGGACTCATTTGCACCTAATTGTCGTAAAGCATGTAAAAACTGCTTGTCTGCTTTAAAATAATGGTTAATATGCAGTTTGCATTTTCTTATGAGAGAATAATCCAAACCTGAATGTTATAGTGTAAATAGACTAACCTTTATGAAATAAAGCAATTTTGCCTATAAGGACTCATTTGCCCCTAATTGTCGTAAAGCATGTAAAAACTGCTTGTATGCGTTAAAATAATGGTTAATATGCAGATTGCATTTTCTTATGAGAGAATGATCCAAACCTGAATGTTATAGTGTAAATAGACTTACCTTTGTAAAATAAAGCAAATTTGCCTATAAGGACTCATACCACGCAATTGTCGTGAAGCATGTAAAAACTGCTTGTCTGTGAGAAAATGATAGTAAATATGCAGTTTGCATTTTCTTATGAGAGAATAATCCAAACCTGAATGTTATAGTGTAAATAGACTTACCCTCATGAAATAAAGCAATTTTGCCTATAAAGTCTCATTTGCACCTAATTGTCGTAAAGCATGTAAAAACTGCTTGTCTGCGTTTAAATAATGGTTAATATGCAGTTTGCATTTTCTTATGACAGAATGATCCAAACCTGAATGTTATAGTGTAAATAGACTTACCTTTCATAAAATAAAGCAATTTTGCCTATAAGGACTCATTGGCACCTAATTGTCATAAAGCATGTAAAAACTGCTTGTATGCGTTAAAATAATGGTTAATATGCAGTTTGCATTTCTTATGAGAGAATGATCCAAACCTGAATGTTATAGTGTAAATAGACTTACCTTTGTAAAAAAAAGCAATTTTGCCTATAAGGACTCATTTGCACGCAATTGTCGTGAAGCATGTAAAAACTGCTTGTATGCGTTAAATAAATGGTTAATATGCAGATTGCATTTCCTTATGAGAGAATGATCCAAACCTGAATGTTATAGTGTAAATAGACTTACCTTTGTAAAATAAAGCAATTTTGCCTATAAGTACTCATTTGCACGCAATTGTCGTGAAGCATGTAAAAACTGCTTGTCTGCGTTAAAATAATGGTTAATATGCAGTTTGCATTTTCTTATGAGAGAATGATCCAAACCTGAATGATATAGTGTAAATAGACTTACCTTCATGAAATAAAGCAATTTTGCCTATAAGGACTCATATGCCTCTAATTGTCATTAAGCATGTAAAAACTGCTTGTATGCGTTAAAATAATGGTTAATATGCAGATTGCATTTTCTTATGAGAGAATGATCCAAACCTGAATGTTATAGAGTAAATAGATTTACCTTTGTAAAATAAAGCAATTTTGCTTATAAGGACTCATTTGCACGCAATTGTCGTGAAGCATGTAAAAACTGCTTGTCTGCGTTAAAATAATGGTTAATATGCAGTTTGCATTTTCTTATGAGAGAATGATCCAAACCTGAATGTTATAGTGAAAGTAGACTTACCTTTGTGAAATAAAACAATTTTGCTTTTAAGGACTTATTTGCACCTAATTGTCGTAAACCATGTAAAAACTGCTTGTCTGCGTGAAAATGATAGTCAATATTCAGTTTACATTTTCTTATGAGAGAATGATCCAAACCTGAATGTTATAGTGTAAATAGACTTACCTTTGTAAAATAAAGCCATTTTGCCTATAAAGACTCATTTGCACGCAATTGTCGTGAAGCATGTAAAAACTGCTTGTCTGCGTCAAAATGATAGTAAATATGCAGTTTGCATTTTCTTATGAGAGAATGATCCAAACCTGAATGTTATAGTGTAAATAGACTTTCCCTCATGAAATAAAGCAATTTTGCCTATAAAGACTCATTTGCACCTAATTGTCGTAAAGCATGAAAAAACTGCTTGTCTGCGTTTAAATAATGGTTAATATGCAGTTTGCATTTTCTTATGAGAGCATGATCCAAACCTGAATGTTATAGTGTAAATATACTAACCTTCATGAAATAAAGCAATTTTGCCTATAAGGACTCATTTGCCCCTAATTGTCATAAAGCATGTAAAAACTGCTTGTATGCGTTAAAATAATGGTTAATATGCAGTTCGCATTTTCTTATGAGAGAATGATCCAAACCTGAATGTTATAGTGTAAATAGACTTGCCTTTGTAAAATAAAGCAATTTTGCTTATAAGGACTCATTTGCACGCAATTGTCGTGAAGCATGTAAAAACTGCTTGTCTGCGTTAAAATAATGGTTAATATGCAGTTTGCATTTTCTTATGAGAGAATGATCCAAACCTGAATGTTGTGAATGTAGACTTACCTTTGTGAAATAAAACAATTTTGCCTTTAAGGACTTATTTCCACCTAATTGTCGTAAAACATGTAAAAACTGCTTGTATGCGTTAAAATAATGGTTAATATGCAGTTTGCATTTTCTTATGAGAGAATGATCCAAACCTGAATGTTATAGTGTAAATAGACTTACCTCTGTAAAATAAAGCAATTTTGCCTATAAGGACTCATTTGCACGCAATTGTCGTGAAGCATGTAAAAACTGCTTGTCTGCGTTAAAATAATGGTTAATATGCAGGTTGCATTTTCTTATGAGAGAATGATCCAAACCTGAATGTTAAGTGAAAGTAGACTTACCTATGTGAAATAAAGCAGTTCTGCCTATAAGGACTCATTTGCACGCAATTGTCGTGAAGCATGTCAAAACTGCTTGTCTGCGTTAAACTAATGGTTAAAATTCAGTTTGCATTTTCTTATGAGAGAATGATCCAAACCTGAATGTTATAGTGTAAATAGACTTACCCTCATGAAATAAAGCAATTTTGCCTATAAGGACTCATTTGCACCTAATTGTCATAAAGCTTGTAAAAACTGCTTGTATGCGTTAAAATAATAGTTAATATGCGGTTTGCATTTTCTTATGAGAGAATGATCTAAACCTGAATGTTATAGTTTAAGTAAACTTACCTTTGTAAAATAAAGCAATTTTGCCTATAAGGACTCATTTGCCCCTAATTGTCATAAAGCATGTAAAAACTGCTTGTATGCGTTAAAATAATGGTTAATATGCAGTTTGCATTTCTTATGAGAGAATGATCTAAACCTGAATGTTATAGTGTAAATAGACTTACCTTTGTAAAAAAAAGCAATTTTGCCTTTAAGGACTCATTTGCACCTTATTGTCATAAAGCTTGTAAAAACTGCTTGTATGCGTTAAAATGATAGTAAATATGCAGTTTGCATTTTCTTATGAGAGAATGATCCAAACCTGAATGTTATAGTGTAAATAGACTTACCCTTATGAAATAAAGCAATTTTGCCTATAAGGACTCATTTGCACCTAATTGTCATAAAGCTTGTAAAAACTGCTTGTATGCGTTAAAATAATGGTTAATATGCAGTTTGCATTTCTAATGAGAGAATGATCCAAACCTAAATGTTATAGTGTAAATAGACTTACCTTTGTAAAAAAAAGCAATTTTGCCTATAAGGACTCATTTGCACGCAATTGTCGTGAAGCATGTGAAAACTGCTTGTCTGCGTGAAAATGATAGTAAATATGCAGTTTGCATTTTCTTATGAGAGAATGATCCAAACCTGAATGTTATAGTGTAAGTAAACTTACCTTTGTGAAATAAAGCAATTTTGGCTATAAGGACTCATTTGCACCTAATTGTCGTAAAGCATGTAAAAACTGCTTGTCTGCTTTAAAATAATGGTTAATATGCAGTTTGCATTTTCTTATGACAGAATGATCCAAACCTGAATGTTATAGTGTAAATAGACTTACCTTTCATAAAATAAAGCAATTTTGCCTATAAGAACTCATTTGCCCCTAATTGTCATTAAGCATGTAAAAACTGCTTGTATGCGTTAAAATAATGGTTAATATGCAGATTGCATTTTCTTATGAGAGAATGATCCAAACCTGAATGTTATAGTGTAAATAGACTTACCTTTGTAAAATAAAGCAATTTTGCCTATAAGGACTCATTTGCACGCAATTGTCGTGAAGCATGTAAAAACTGCTTGTCTGCGTTAAAATAATGGTTAATATGCAGTTTGCATTTTCTTATGAGAGAATGATCCAAACCTGAATGTTATAGTGTAAGTAAACTAACCTTTGTGAAATAAAGCAATTTTGGCTATAAGGACTCATTTGCACCTAATTGTCGTAAAGCATGTAAAAACTGCTTGTCTGCTTTAAAATAATGGTTAATATGCAGTTTGCATTTTCTTATGAGAGAATAATCCAAACCTGAATGTTATAGTGTAAATAGACTAACCTTTATGAAATAAAGCAATTTTGCCTATAAGGACCCATTTGCCCCTAATTGTCGTAAAGCATGTAAAAACTGCTTGTATGCGTTAAAATAATGGTTAATATGCAGATTGCATTTTCTTATGAGAGAATGATCCAAACCTGAATGTTATAGTGTAAATAGACTTACCTTTGTAAAATAAAGCAAATTTGCCTATAAGGACTCATACCACGCAATTGTCGTGAAGCATGTAAAAACTGCTTGTCTGTGTGAAAATGATAGTAAATATGCAGTTTGCATTTTCTTATGAGAGAATAATCCAAACCTGAATGTTATAGTGTAAATAGACTTACCCTCATGAAATAAAACAATTTTGCCTATAAAGTCTCATTTGCACCTAATTGTCGTAAAGCATGTAAAAACTGCTTGTCTGCGTTTAAATAATGGTTAATATGCAGTTTGCATTTTCTTATGACAGAATGATCCAAACCTGAATGTTATAGTGAATGTAGACTTACCTTTGTGAAATAAAACAATTTTGCCTTTGAGGACTTATTTCCACCTAATTGTCTTAAAACATGTAAAAACTGCTTGTATGCGTTAAAATAATGGTTAATATGCAGTTTGCATTTTCTTATGAGAGAATGATCCAAACCTGAATGTTATAGTGTAAGTAAACTAACCTTTGTGAAATAAAGCAATTTTGCCTATAAGGACTCATTTGCACCTAATTGTCGTAAAGCATGTAAAAACTGCTTGTCTGCTTTAAAATAATGGTTAATATGCAGTTTGCATTTTCTTATGAGAGAATGATCCAACCTGAATGTTATAGTGTAAATAGACTTACCTTAATGAAATAAAGCAATTTTGCCTATAAGGACTCATTTGCCCCTAATTGTCATAAAGCATGTAAATACTGCTTGTCTGCCTGAAAATAATAGGAAATGATCAGTTTGCATTATCTTTTGAGAAAATGATCCAAACCTGAATGTTATAGTGTAAATAGACTTACCCTCATGCAATAAAGCAATTTTGCCTATAAAGTCTCATTTGCACCTAATTGTCGTAAAGCATGTAAAAACTGCTTGTCTGCGTTTAAATAATGGTTAATATGCAGTTTGCATTTTCTTATGACAGAATGATCCAAACCTGAATGTTATAGTGTAAATAGACTTACCTTTCATAAAATAAAGCAATTTTGCCTATAAGGACTCATTGGCACCTAATTGTCATAAAGCATGTAAAAACTGCTTGTATGCGTATAAATAATGGTTAATATGCAGTTTGCATTTCTTATGAGAGAATGATCCAAACCTGAATGTTATAGTGTAAATAGACTTACCTTTGTAAAAAAAAGCAATTTTGCCTATAAGGACTCATTTGCACGCAATTGTCGTGAAGCATGTAAAAACTGCTTGTATGCGTTAAATAAATGGTTAATATGCAGATTGCATTTCCTTATGAGAGAATGATCCAAACCTGAATGTTATAGTGTAAATAGACTTACCTTTGTAAAATAAAGCAATTTTGCCTATAAGGACTCATTTGCACGCAATTGTCGTGAAGCATGTAAAAACTGCTTGTCTGCGTTAAAATAATGGTTAATATGCAGTTTGCATTTTCTTATGAGAGAATGATCCAAACCTGAATGATATAGTGTAAATAGACTTACCTTCATGAAATAAAGCAATTTTGCCTATAAGGACTCATATGCCTCTAATTGTCATTAAGCATGTAAAAACTGCTTGTATGCGTTAAAATAATGGTTAATATGCAGATTGCATTTTCTTATGAGAGAATGATCCAAACCTGAATGTTATAGAGTAAATAGATTTACCTTTGTAAAATAAAGCAATTTTGCTTATAAGGACTCATTTGCACGCAATTGTCGTGAAGCATGTAAAAACTGCTTGTCTGCGTTAAAATAATGGTTAATATGCAGTTTGCATTTTCTTATGAGAGAATGATCCAAACCTGAATGTTATAGTGAAAGTAGACTTACCTTTGTGAAATAAAACAATTTTGCTTTTAAGGACTTATTTGCACCTAATTGTCGTAAACCATGTAAAAACTGCTTGTCTGCGTGAAAATGATAGTCAATATTCAGTTTGCATTTTCTTATGAGAGAATGATCCAAAACTGAATGTTATAGTGTAAATAGACTAACCTTTGTAAAATAAAGCAATTTTGCCTATAAAGACTCAATTGCACGCAATTGTCGTGAAGCATGTAAAAACTGCTTGTCTGCGTCAAAATGATAGTAAATATGCAGTTTGCATTTTCTTATGAGAGAATGATCCAAACCTGAATGTTATAGTGTAAATAGACTTTCCCTCATGAAATAAAGCAATTTTGCCTATAAGGACTCATTTGCCCCTAATTGTCATAAAGCATGTAAAAACTGCTTGTATGCGTTAAAATAATGGTTAATATGCAGTTCGCATTTTCTTATGAGAGAATGATCCAAACCTGAATGTTATAGTGTAAATAGACTTACCCTCATGAAATAAAGCATTTTTGCCTATAAAGACTCATTTGCACCTAATTGTCATAAAGCATGTAAAAACTGCTTGTATGCGTTAAAATGATAGTAAATATGCAGTTTGCATTTTCTTATGAGAAAATGATCCAAACCTGAATGTTAAAGTGTAAATAGACTTACCCTCATGAAATAAAGCAATTTTGCCTATAAGGACTCATTTGCACCTAATTGTCATAAAGCTTGTAAAAACTGCTTGTATGCGTTAAAATAATAGTTAATATGCGGTTTGCATTTTCTTATGAGAGAATGATCTAAACCTGAATGTTATAGTTTAAGTAAACTTACCTTTGTAAAATAAAGCAATTTTGCCTATAAGGCTCATTTGCCCCTAATTGTCATAAAGCTTGTAAAAACTGCTTGTATGCGTTAAAATAATAGTTAATATGCGGTTTGCATTTTCTTATGAGAGAATGATCTAAACCTGAATGTTATAGTTTAAGTAAACTTACCTTTGTAAAATAAAGCAATTTTGCCTATAAGGACTCATTTGCCCCTAATTGTCATAAAGCATGTAAAAACTGCTTGTATGCGTTAAAATAATGGTTAATATGCAGTTTGCATTTCTTATGAGAGAATGATCCAAACCTGAATGTTAAAGTGTAAATAGACTTACCTTTGTAAAAAAAAGCAATTTTGCCTTTAAGGACTCATTTGCACCTTATTGTCATAAAGCTTGTAAAAACTGCTTGTATGCGTTAAAATGATAGTAAATATGCAGTTTGCATTTTCTTATGAGAGAATGATCCAAACCTGAATGTTATAGTGTAAATAGACTTACCCTTATGAAATAAAGCAATTTTGCCTATAAGGACTCATTTGCACCTAATTGTCATAAAGCTTGTAAAAACTGCTTGTATGCGTTAAAATAATGGTTAATATGCAGTTTGCATTTCTAATAAGAGAATGATCCAAACCTGAATGTTATAGTGTAAATAGACTTACCTTTGTAAAAAAAAGCAATTTTGCCTATAAGGACTCATTTGCCCCTAATTGTCATAAAGCATGTAAAAACTGCTTGTATGCTTTAAAATAATGGTTAATATGCAGTTTGCATTTTCTTATGAGAGAATGATCCAACCTGAATGTTATAGTGTAAATAGACTTACCTTTGTAAAATAAAGCAATTTTGCTTATAAGAACTCATTTGCACGCAATTGTCGTGAAGCATGTAAAAACTGCTTGTCTGCGTGAAAATGATAGTAAATATGCAGTTTGCATTTTCTTATGAGAGAATGATCCAAACCTGAATGTTATAGTGTAAATAGACTTACCCTCATGAAATAAAGCAATTTTGCCTATAAAGACTCATTTGCACCTAATTGTCGTAAAGCATGTAAAAACTGCTTATCTGCGTTTAAATAATGGTTAATATGCAGTTTACATTTTCTTATGAGAGAAAGATCCAAACCTGAATGTTATAGTGTAAATAGACTTACCTTCATAAAATAAAGCAATTTTGCGTATAAGGACTCATTTGCCCCTAATTGTCATAAAGCATGTAAAAACTGCTTGTATGCGTTAAAATGATGGTTAATATACAGTTTTCATTTTCTTATGAGAGAATGATCTAAACCTGAATGTTATAGTGTAAATAGACTTACCTTTGTAAAATAAAGCAATTTTGCTTATAAGGACTCATTTGCACGCAATTGTCGTGAAGCATGTAAAAACTGCTTGTCTGCGTTAAAATAATGGTTAATATGCAGTTTGCATTTTCTTATGAGAGAATGATCCAAACCTGAATGTTATAGTGAATGTAGACTTACCTTTGTGAAATAAAACAATTTTGCCTTTAAGGACTTATTTCCACCTAATTGTCGTAAAACATGTAAAAACTGCTTGTATGCGTTAAAATAGTGGTTAATATGCAGTTTGCATTTTCTTATGAGAGAATGATCCAAACCTGAATGTTATAGTGTAAATAGACTTGCCTTTGTAAAATAAAGCAATTTTGCTTATAAGGACTCATTTGTACGCAATTGTCCTGAAGCATGTAAAAACTGCTTGTCTGCGTTAAAATAATGGTTAATATGCAGTTTGCATTTTCTTATGAGAGAGTGATCCAAACCTGAATGTTATAGTGAATGTAGACTTACCTTTGTAAAATAAAGCAATTTTGCCTATAAGGCTCATTTGCCCCTAATTGTCATAAAGCTTGTAAAAACTGCTTGTATGCGTTAAAATAATAGTTAATATGCGGTTTGCATTTTCTTATGAGAGAATGATCTAAACCTGAATGTTATAGTTTAAGTAAACTTACCTTTGTAAAATAAAGCAATTTTGCCTATAAGGACTCATTTGCCCCTAATTGTCATAAAGCATGTAAAAACTGCTTGTATGCGTTAAAATAATGGTTAATATGCAGTTTGCATTTCTTATGAGAGAATGATCCAAACCTGAATGTTATAGTGTAAATAGACTTACCTTTGTAAAAAAAAGCAATTTTGCCTTTAAGGACTCATTTGCACCTTATTGTCATAAAGCTTGTAAAAACTGCTTGTATGCGTTAAAATGATAGTAAATATGCAGTTTGCATTTTCTTATGAGAGAATGATCCAAACCTGAATGTTATAGTGTAAAAAGACTTACCCTTATGAAATAAAGCAATTTTGCCTATAAGGACTCATTTGCACCTAATTGTCATAAAGCTTGTAAAAACTGCTTGTATGCGTTAAAATAATGGTTAATATGCAGTTTGCATTTCTAATAAGAGAATGATCCAAACCTGAATGTTATAGTGTAAATAGACTTACCTTTGTAAAAAAAAGCAATTTTGCCTATAAGGACTCATTTGCACGCAATTGTCGTGAAGCATGTGAAAACTGCTTGTCTGCGTGAAAATGATAGTAAATATGCAGTTTGCATTTTCTTATGAGAGAATGATCCAAACCTGAATGTTATAGTGTAAGTAAACTTACCTTTGTGAAATAAAGCAATTTTGCCTATAAGGACTCATTTGCCCCTAATTGTCATAAAGCATGTAAAAACTGCTTGTATGCTTTAAAATAATGGTTAATATGCAGTTTGCATTTTCTTATGAGAGAATGATCCAACCTGAATGTTATAGTGTAAATAGACTTACCTTTGTAAAATAAAGCAATTTTGCTTATAAGAACTCATTTGCACGCAATTGTCGTGAAGCATGTAAAAACTGCTTGTCTGCGTGAAAATGATAGTAAATATGCAGTTTGCATTTTCTTATGAGAGAATGATCCAAACCTGAATGTTATAGTGTAAATAGACTTACCCTCATGAAATAAAGCAATTTTGCCTATAAAGACTCATTTGCACCTAATTGTCGTAAAGCATGTAAAAACTGCTTATCTGCGTTTAAATAATGGTTAATATGCAGTTTACATTTTCTTATGAGAGAAAGATCCAAACCTGAATGTTATAGTGTAAATAGACTTACCTTCATAAAATAAAGCAATTTTGCGTATAAGGACTCATTTGCCCCTAATTGTCATAAAGCATGTAAAAACTGCTTGTATGCGTTAAAATGATGGTTAATATACAGTTTTCATTTTCTTATGAGAGAATGATCTAAACCTGAATGTTATAGTGTAAATAGACTTACCTTTGTAAAATAAAGCAATTTTGCTTATAAGGGCTCATTTGCACGCAATTGTCGTGAAGCATGTAAAAACTGCTTGTCTGCGTTAAAATAATGGTTAATATGCAGTTTGCATTTTCTTATGAGAGAATGATCCAAACCTGAATGTTATAGTGAATGTAGACTTACCTTTGTGAAATAAAACAATTTTGCCTTTAAGGACTTTTTTCCACCTAATTGTCGTAAAACATGTAAAAACTGCTTGTATGCGTTAAAATAATGGTTAATATGCAGTTTGCATTTTCTTATGAGAGAATGATCCAAACCTGAATGTTATAGTGTAAATAGACTTGCCTTTGTAAAATAAAGCAATTTTGCTTATAAGGACTCATTTGTACGCAATTGTCCTGAAGCATGTAAAAACTGCTTGTCTGCGTTAAAATAATGGTTAATATGCAGTTTGCATTTTCTTATGAGAGAGTGATCCAAACCTGAATGTTATAGTGAATGTAGACTTACCTTTGTGAAATAAAACAATTTTGCCTTTAAGGACTTATTTCCACCTAATTGTCGTAAAACATGTAAAAACTGCTTGTATGCGTTAAAATAATGGTTAATATGCAGTTTGCATTTTCTTATGAGAGAATGATCCAAACCTGAAAACCTGAATGTAATAGTGTAAATAGACTTACCTTTGTAAAATAAAGCAATTTTGCCTATAAGGACTCATTTGCACGCAATTGTCGTGAAGCATGTAAAAACTGCTTGTCTGCGTTAAAATAATGGTTAATATGCAGGTTGCATTTTCTTATGAGAGAATGATCCAAACCTGAATGTTAAGTGAAAGTAGACTTTCCTATGTGAAATAAAGCAATTCTGCCTATTAGGACTTATTTGCACCTAATTGTCATAAAGCAAGTAAATACTGCTTGTCTGCGTGAAAATAATAGGAAATGATCAGTTTGCATTATCTTTTGAGAAAATGATCCAAACCTGAATGTTATAATATAAATAGACTTACCTTTGTAAAATAAAGCAATTTTGCCTATAAGGACTCATTTGCACGCAATTGTCGTGAAGCATGTAAAAACTGCTTGTCTGCGTTAAAATAATGGTTAATATGCAGGTTGCATTTTCTTATGAGAGAATGATCCAAACCTGAATGTTATAGTGAAAGTAGACTTACCTTTGTGAAATAAAACAATTTTGCTTTTAAGGACTTATTTGCACCTAATTGTCGTAAACCATGTAAAAACTGCTTGTCTGCGTGAAAATGATAGTAAATATGCAGTTTGCATTTTCTTATGAGAGAATGATCCAAACCTGAATGTTATAGTGTAAATAGACTTACCCTCATGAAATAAAGCAATTTTGCCTATAAAGACTCATTTGCACCTAATTGTCATTAAGCATGTAAAAACTGCTTGTCTGCGTTTAAATAATGGTTAATATGCAGTTTGCATTTTCTTATGAGAGAATGATTCAAACCTGAATGTTATAGTGTAAATAGACTTACCTTCTGGAAATAAAGCAATTTTGCCTATAAGGACTCATTTGCCCCTAAGTGTCATAAAGCATGTAAAAACTGCTTGTATGCGTTAAAATAATGGTTAATATGCAGTTTGCATTTTCTTATGAGAGAATGATCCAAACCTGAATGTTATAGTGTAAATAGACTTACCATTGTAAAAAAAAGCAATTATGCCTATAAGGACTCATTTGTACCTTATTGTCATAAAGCTTGTAAAAACTGCTTGTATGCGTTAAAATGATAGTAAATATGCAGTTTGCATTTTCTTATGAGAGAATGATCCAAACCTGAATGTTATAGTGTAAATAGACTTACCCTTATGAAATAAAGCAATTTTGCCTATAAGGACTCATTTTCACCTAATTGTCATAAAGCTTGTAAAAACTGCTTGTATGCGTTAAAATAATGGTTAATGTGCAGTTTGCATTTCTTATGAGAGAATGATCCAAACCTGAATGTATAGTGTAAATAGACTTACCTTTGTAAAAAAAGCAATTTTGCCTATAAGGACTCATTTGCACGCAATTGTCGTGAAGCATGTAAAAACTGCTTGTCTGCGTGAAAATGATAGTAAATATGCAGTTTGCATTTTCTTATGAGAGAATGATCCAAACCTGAATGTTATAGTGTAAGTAAACTTACCTTTGTGAAATAAAGCAATTTTGCCTATAAGGACTTATTTGCCCCTAATTGTCATAAAGCATGTAAAAACTGCTTGTATGCGTTAAAAAAATGGTTAATATGCAGTTTGCATTTTCTTATGAGAGAATGATCCAAACCTGAATGTATAGTGTAAATAGACTTACCTTTGTAAAATAAAGCAATTTTGCTTATAAGAACTCATTCGCACGCAATTGTCGTGAAGCATGTAAAAACTGCTTGTCTGCGTGAAAATGATAGTAAATATGCAGTTTGCATTTTCTTATGAGAGAATGATCCAAACCTGAATGTTATAGTGTAACTAAACTTACCTTCATGAAATAAAGCAATTTTGCCTATAAGGACCCATTTGACCCTAATTGTCATAAAGCATGTAAAAACTGCTTGTATGCGTTAAAATGATAGTAAATATGCAGTTTGCATTTTCTTATGAGAGAATGATCCAAACCTAAATGTCATAGTGTAAATAGACTAACCCTCATGAAATAAAGCAATTTTGCCTATAAGGACTCATTTGCACCTAATTGTCATAAAGCTTGTAAAAACTGCTTGTATGCGTTAAAATAATAGTTAATATGCAGTTTGCATTTTCTTATGAGAGAATGATCCAAACCAGAATGTTATAGTTTAAGTAAACTTACCTTTGTAAAATAAAGCAATTTTGCCTATAAGGACTCATTAGCACCTAAATGTCGTAAAGCATGTAAAAACTGCTTGTCTGCGTTAAAATAATGGTTAATATGCAGTTTGCATTTTCTTATGAGAGAATGATCCAAACCTGAATGTTATAGTGTAAATAGACTTACCTTTCATGAAATAAAGCAATTTTGCCTATAAGGACTCATTTGCCCCTAATTGTCATTAAGCATGTAAAAACTGCTTGTATGCGTTAAAATAATGGTTAATATGCAGATTGCATTTTCTTATGAGAGAATGGTCCAAACCTGAATGTTATACTGTAAATAGACTTACCTTTGTAAAATAAGGCAAATTTGCCTATAAGGACTCATACCACGCAATTGTCGTGAAGCATGTAAAAACTGCTTGTCTGCGTGAAAATGATAGTAAATATGCAGTTTGCATTTTCTTATGAGAGAATAATCCAAACCTGAATGTTATAGTGTAAATAGACTTACCCTCATGAAATAAAGCAATTTTGCCTATAAAGTCTCATTTGCACCTAATTGTCGTAAAGCATGTAAAAACTGCTTGTCTGCGCTTAAATAATGGTTAATATGCAGTTTGCATTTTCTTATGACAGAATGATCCAAACCTGAATGTTATAGTGTAAATAGACTTACCTTCATGAAATAAAGCAATTTTGCCTATAAGGACTTTTTTGCCCCTAATTGTCATAAAGCATGTAAAAACTGCTTGTATGCGTTAAAATAATGGTTAATATGCAGATTGCATTTTCTTATGAGAGAATGATATAAACCTGAATGTTATAGTGTAAATAGACTTACCTTTGTAAAATAAAGCAATTTTGCCTATAAGGACTCATTTGCACGCAATTGTCGTGAAGCATGTAAAAACTGCTTGTCTGCGTTAAAATAATGGTTAATATGCAGTTTGCATTTTCTTATAAGAGAATGATCCAAACCTGAATGTTATAGTGTAAGTAAACTTACCTTTGAGAAATAAAGCAATTTTGCCTATAAGTACTCATTTGCACCTAATTGTCGTAAAGCATGTAAAAACTGCTTGTCTGCTTTAAAATAATGGTTAATATGCAGTTTGCATTTTCTTATGAGAGAATAATCCAAACCTGAATGTTATAGTGTAAATAGACTAACCTTTATGAAATAAAGCAATTTTGCCTATAAGGACCCATTTGCCCCTAATTGTCATAAAGCATGTAAAAACTGCTTGTATGCGTTAAAATGATAGAAAATATGCAGTTTGCATTTTCTTATGAGAGAATGATCCAAACCTAAATGTTATAGTGTAAATAGACTAGCCCTCATGAAATAAAGCAATTTTGCCTATAAGGACTCATTTGCACCTAATTGTCATAAAGCTTGAAAAAACTGCATGTATGCGTTAAAATAATAGTTAATATGCAGTTTGCATTTTCTTATGAGAGAATGATCCAAACCTGAATGTTATAGTGTAAATAGACTTACCTTTCATGAAATAAAGCAATTTTGCCTATAAGGACTCATTTGCCCCTAATTGTCATTAAGCATGAAAAAACTGCTTGTATGCGTTAAAATAATGGTTAATATGCAGATTGCATTTTCTTATGAGAGAATGGTCCAAACCTGAATGTTATAGTGTAAATAGACTTACCTTTGTAAAATAAGGCAAATTTGCCTATAAGGACTCATACCACGCAATTGTCGTGAAGCATGTAAAAACTGCTTGTCTGTGTGAAAATGATAGTAAATATGCAGTTTGCATTTTCTTATGAGAGAATAATCCAAACCTGAATGTTATAGTGTAAATAGACTTACCCTCATGAAATAAAGCAATTTTGCCTATAAAGTCTCATTTGCACCTAATTGTCGTAAAGCATGTAAAAACTGCTTGTCTGCGTTTAAATAATGGTTAATATGCAGTTTGCATTTTCTTATGACAGAATGATCCAAACCTGAATGTTATAGTGTAAATAGACTTACCTTTCATAAAATAAAGCAATTTTGCCTATAAGGACTCATTTGCCTCTAATTGTCATTAAGCATGTAAAAACTGCTTGTATGCGTTAAAATAATGGTTAATATGCAGTTTGCATTTTCTTATGAGAGAATGATCCAAACCTGAATGTTATAGTGTAAGTAAACTAACCTTTGTGAAATAAAGCAATTTTGCTTATAAGGACTCATTTGCACCTAATTGTCGTAAAGCATGTAAAAACTGCTTGTCTGCTTTAAAATAATGGTTAATATGCAGTTTGCATTTTCTTATGAGAGAATGATCCAAACCTGAATGTTATAGTGTAAGTAAACTAACTTTTGTGAAATAAAGCAATTTTGCCTATAAGGACTCATTTGCACCTAATTGTCGTAAAGCATGTAAAAACTGCTTGTATGCGTTAAAATGATAGAAAATATGCAGTTTGCATTTTCTTATGAGAGAATGATCCAAACCTAAATGTTATAGTGTAAATAGACTAGCCCTCATGAAATAAAGCAATTTTGCCTATAAGGACTCATTTGCACCTAATTGTCATAAAGCTTGAAAAAACTGCTTGTACGCGTTAAAATAATAGTTATTATGCAGTTTGCATTTTCTTATGAAAGAATGATCCAAACCTGAATGTTATAGTGTAAATAGACTTACCTTTGTAAAATAAAGCAATTTTGCCTATAAGGACTCATTTGCACGCAATTGTCGTGAAGCATGTAAAAACTGCTTGTCTGCGTTAAAATAATGGTTAATATGCAGTTTGCATTTTCTTATAAGAGAATGATCCAAACCTGAATGTTATAGTGAAAGTAGACTTACCTTTGTGAAATAAAACAATTTTGCTTTTAAGGACTTATTTGCACCTAATTGTCGTAAACCATGTAAAAACTGCTTGTCTGCGTGAAAATGATAGTCAATATTCAGTTTGCATTTTCTTATAAGAGAATGATCCAAACCTGAATGTTATAGTGTAAATAGACTTACCTTTGTAAAATAAAGCAATTTTGCCTATAAAGACTCATTTGCACGCAATTGTCGTGAAGCATGTAAAAACTGCTTGTCTGCGTCAAAATGATAGTAAATATGCAGTTTGCATTTTCTTATGAGAGAATGATCCAAACCTGAATGTTATAGTGTAAATAGACTTTCCCTCATGAAATAAAGCAATTTTGCCTATAAAGACTCATTTGCACCAAATTGTCGTATAGCATGAAAAAACTGCTTGTCTCTCGTTTAAATAATGGTTAATATGCAGTTTGCATTTTCATATGAGAGAATGATCCAAACCTGAATGTTATAGTGTAAATAGACTTACCCTCATGAAATAAAGCATTTTTGCCTATAAAGACTCATTTGCACCTAATTGTCATAAAGCATGTAAAAACTGCTTGTATGCGTTAAAATGATAGAAAATATGCAGTTTGCATTTTCTTATGAGAAAATGATCCAAACCTGAATGTTAAAGTGTAAATAGACTTACCCTCATGAAATAAAGCAATTTTGCCTATAAGGACTCATTTGCACCTAATTGTCATAAAGCTTGTAAAAACTGCTTGTATGCGTTAAAATAATAGTTAATATGCGGTTTGCATTTTCTTATAAGAGAATGATCTAAACCTGAATGTTATAGTTTAAGTAAACTTACCTTTGTAAAATAAAGCAATTTTGCTTATAAGGACTCATTTGCCCCTAATTGTCATAAAGCATGTAAAAACTGCTTGTATGCGTTAAAATAATGGTTAATATGCAGTTTGCATTTCTTATGAGAGAATGATCCAAACCTGAATGTTATAGTGTAAATAGACTTACCTTCATGAAATAAAGCAATTTTGCCTATAAGGACTTTTTTGCCCCTAATTGTCATAAAGCATGTAAAAACTGCTTGTATGCGTTAAAATAATGGTTAATATGCAGATTGCATTTTCTTATGAGAGAATGATCCAAACCTGAATGTTATAGTGTAAATAGACTTACCTTTGTAAAATAAAGCAATTTTGCCTATAAGGACTCATTTGCACGCAATTGTCGTGAAGCATGTAAAAACTGCTTGTCTGCGTTAAAATAATGGTTAATATGCAGTTTGCATTTTCTTATGAGAGAATGATCCAAACCTGAATGTTATAGTGTAAGTAAACTTACCTTTGAGAAATAAAGCAATTTTGCCTATAAGTACTCATTTGCACCTAATTGTCGTAAAGCATGTAAAAACTGCTTGTCTGCTTTAAAATAATGGTTAATATGCAGTTTGCATTTTCTTATGAGAGAATAATCCAAACCTGAATGTTATAGTGTAAATAGACTAACCTTTATGAAATAAAGCAATTTTGCCTATAAGGACCCATTTGCCCCTAATTGTCATAAAGCATGTAAAAACTGCTTGTATGCGTTAAAATGATAGAAAATATGCAGTTTGCATTTTCTTATGAGAGAATGATCTAAACCTAAATGTTATAGTGTAAATAGACTAGCCCTCATGAAATAAAGCAATTTTGCCTATAAGGACTCATTTGCACCTAATTGTCATAAAGCTTGAAAAAACTGCTTGTATGCGTTAAAATAATAGTTAATATGCAGTTTGCATTTTCTTATGAGAGAATGATCCAAACCTGAATGTTATAGTTTAAGTAAACTTACCTTTGTAAAATAAAGCAATTTTGACTATAAGGACTCATTTGCACCTAATTGTCGTAAAGCATGTAAAAACTGCTTGTCTGCGTTAAAATAATGGTTAATATGCAGTTTGCATTTTCTTATGAGAGAATGATCCAAACCTGAATGTTATAGTGTAAATAGACTTACCTTCATGAAATAAAGCAATTTTGCCTATAAGGACTTTTTTGCCCCTAATTGTCATAAAGCATGTAAAAACTGCTTGTATGCGTTAAAATAATGGGTAATATGCAGTTTGCATTTTCTTATGAGAGAATGATCCAAACCTGAATGTTATAGTGTAAATAGACTTACCTTTGTAAAATAAAGCAATTTTGCCTATAAAGACTCATTTGCACGCAACTGTCGTGAAGCATGTAAAAACTGCTTGTCTGCGTGAAAATGATAGTAAATATGCAGTTTGCATTTTCTTATGAGAGAATAATCCAAACCTGAATGTTATAGTGTAAATAGACTTACCCTCATGAAATAAAGCAATTTTGCCTATAAAGACTCATTTGCACTTAATTGTCGTAAAGCATGTAAAAACTGCTTGTATGCGTTAAAATAATGGATAATATGCAGTTTGCATTTTCTTATGAGAGAATGATCTAAACCTGAATGTTATAGTGTAAATAGATTTACCTTTGTAAAATAAAGCAATTTTGTCTATAAGGACTCATTTGCACGCAGTAGTCGTGAAGCATGTAAAAACTGCTTTTCTGCGTGAAAATGATAGTAAATATGCAGTTTGCATTTTCTTATGAGAGAATGATCCAAACCTGAATGTTATAGTGTAAATAGACTTACCTTTATGAAATAAAGCAATATTGCCTATAAGGGCTCATTTGCCCCTAATTGTCATAAAGCATGTAAAAACTGCTTGTATGCGTTAAAATAATGGTTAATATGCAGTTTGCATTTTCTTATGAGAGAATGATCCAAACCTGAATGTTATAGTTAAATAGATTTACCTTTGTAAAATAAAGCAATTTTGCCTATAAGGCGTCATTTGCACGCAATTGTCGTGAAGCATGTAAAAACTGCTTGTATGCGTTAAAATAATGGTTAATATGCAGTTTGCATTTCTTATGAGAGAATGATCCAAACCTGAATGTTATAGTGTAAATAGACTTACCTTTGTAAAAAAAAGCAATTTTGCCTATAAGGACTCATTTGCACGCAATTGTCGTGAAGCATGTAAAAACTGCTTGTATGCGTTAAATAAATGGTTAATATGCAGATTGCATTTCCTTATGAGAGAATGATCCAAACCTGAATGTTATAGTGTAAGTAAACTTACCTTTGAGAAATAAAGCAATTTTGCCTATAAGTACTCATTTGCACCTAATTGTCGTAAAGCATGTAAAAACTGCTTGTCTGCTTTAAAATAATGGTTAATATGCAGTTTGCATTTCTTATGAGAGAATGATCCAAACCTGAATGTTATAGTGTAAGTAAACTTAGCTTTGAGAAATAAAGCAATTTTGCCTATAAGTACTCATTTGCACCTAATTGTCGTAAAGCATGTAAAAACTGCTTGTCTGCGTTAAAATAATGGTTAATATGCAGTTTGCATTTCTTATGAGAGAATGATCCAAACCTGAATGTTATAGTGTAAATAGACTTACCTTCATGAAATAAAGCAATTTTGCCTATAAGGACTTTTTTGCCCCTAATTGTCATAAAGCATGTAAAAACTGCTTGTATGCGTTAAAATAATGGTTAATATGCAGATTGCATTTTCTTATGAGAGAATGATCCAAACCTGAATGTTATAGTGTAAGTAAACTTACCTTTGAGAAATAAAGCAATTTTGCCTATAAGTACTCATTTGCACCTAATTGTCGTAAAGCATGTAAAAACTGCTTGTCTGCTTTAAAATAATGGTTAATATGCAGTTTGCATTTTCTTATGAGAGAATAATCCAAACCTGAATGTTATAGTGTAAATAGACCAGAGCTGGGCGGTACTGAGTACAAGTACTTGGAAAAAGTACTTTAAGTACATATTTTTGTACTTTGTACTTTGTATTCCGAGTACTTTTAAAAATTGTACTTGGTACTTGTACTTGTAACGATCTGTTGAATGTACTTTGTACTTTCAGCTTGTTTCTAAGTACAATTACATTAAAATACACTTTTATGAAGAAAGAAGTCTTGTGTAGAAGTTTTAAAAATTAGGCGTTTTTTTTAGTTTGCGATTTTTCCGTAAAGAATCGCTACTTTCTTGTGAACATTTCTGGGTACCCTGTTTGCTCCAAGCAGCCAGCAAACGGTAACGAAACCGTCAACCGCATGCGCAGTAGCTAAAAAGATACTGGAACACGTTTTAGCTATTTGCGCATGATGGTGACGGTTTCGTTACCGTTTGCTGGCTGCTTGGAACAAACCTATTAATGCAGGGTTTCTTGAATCATTGCTTTTTGTCTTTATTTAGTTGTTTATTTTTCTATTTTCAGTATTTTCAATTTTTTGTTTTTGTATTAATTCACATTTAATATAAATAAAATATAATTCATAAAAACATTTTGTGCGTACGTCACTCTCTGTGTTCTTTAATTTCATAAATAATCGAGCTTGTAGGGTTTGTTTGTAGTTTGTACCACAAAGGTGTACTGAGACTGGGTGTACCACATTGTGTCCAATGTACTTGTTAAAAGTACTCGTAAAATTCAAGTACTTGTACTCAGTACATGTACTCAGTACTTAGTCAAGTACTTTGTACTTTGTACTTATTGGACGAAAATGGAAAGTACTTTGTACTTGGTACTCCAAGTACATTTTCATTGTACTTGGCCCAGCTCTGAAATAGACTAACCTTTATGAAATAAAGCAATTTTGCCTATAAGGACCCATTTGCCCCTAATTGTCATAAAGCATGTAAAAACTGCTTGTATGCGTTAAAATGATAGAAAATATGCAGTTTGCATTTTTTTATGAGAGAATGATCCAAACCTAAATGTTATAGTGTAAATAGACTAGCCCTCATGAAATAAAGCAATTTTGCCTATAAGGACTCATTTGCACCTAATTGTCATAAAGCTTGAAAAAACTGCTTGTATGCGTTAAAATAATAGTTAATATGCAGTTTGCATTTTCTTATGAGAGAATGATCCAAACCTGAATGTTATAGTTTAAGTAAACTTACCTTTGTAAAATAAAGCAATTTTGCCTATAAGGACTCATTTGCACCTAATTGTCGTAAAGCATGTAAAAACTGCTTGTCTGCGTTAAAATAATGGTTAATATGCAGTTTGCATTTTCTTATGAGAGAATGATCCAAACCTGAATGTTATAGTGTAAATAGACTTACCTTCATGAAATAAAGCAATTTTGCCTATAAGGACTTTTTTGCCCCTAATTGTCATAAAGCATGTAAAAACTGCTTGTATGCGTTAAAATAATGGGTAATATGCAGTTTGCATTTTCTTATGAGAGAATGATCCAAACCTGAATGTTATAGTGTAAATAGACTTACCCTCATGAAATAAAGCAATTTTGCCTATAAAGACTCATTTGCACTTAATTGTCGTAAAGCATGTAAAAACTGCTTGTATGCGTTAAAATAATGGATAATATGCAGTTTGCATTTTCTTATGAGAGAATGATCCAAACCTGAATGTTATAGTGTAAATAGATTTACCTTTGTAAAATAAAGCAATTTTGTCTATAAGGACTCATTTGCACGCAATAGTCGTGAAGCATGTAAAAACTGCTTTTCTGCGTGAAAATGATAGTAAATATGCAGTTTGCATTTTCTTATGAGAGAATGATCCAAACCTGAATGTTATAGTGTAAATAGACTTACCCTCATAAAATAAAGCAATTTTGCCTATAAAGACTCATTTGCACCTAATTGTCGTAAAGCATGTAAAAACTGCTTGTCAGCGGTAAAATAATAGTAAATATGCAGTTTGCATTTTCTTATGAGAGAATGATCCAAACCTGAATGTTATAGTGTAAATAGACTTACCTTTATGAAATAAAGCAATTTTGCCTATAAGGGCTCATTTGCCCCTAATTGTCATAAAGCATGTAAAAACTGCTTGTATGCGTTAAAATAATGGTTAATATGCAGTTTGCATTTTCTTATGAGAGAATGATCCAAACCTGAATGTTATAGTGTAAATAGATTTACCTTTGTAAAATAAAGCAATTTTGTCTATAAGGACTCATTTGCACGCAATAGTCGTAAAGCATGTAAAAACTGCTTGTCTGCGTTTAAATGATGGTAAATATGCAGTTTGCATTTTCTTATGAGAGAATGATCCAAACCTGAATGTTATAGTGTAAATAGACTTACCCTTATGAAATAAAGCAATTTTGCCTATAAGGACTCATTTGCACCTAATTGTCATAAAGCATGTAAAAACTGCTTGTATGCGTTAAAATAATGGTTAATATGCAGTTTGCATTTCTTATGAGAGAATGATCCAAACCTGAATGTTATAGTGTAAATAGACTTACCTTTGTAAAAAAAAGCAATTTTGCCTATAAGGACTCATTTGCACGCAATTGTCGTGAAGCATGTAAAAACTGCTTGTATGCGTTAAATAAATGGTTAATATGCAGATTGCATTTCCTTATGAGAGAATGATCCAAACCTGAATGTTATAGTGTAAATAGACTTACCTTTGTAAAATAAAGCAATTTTGCCTATAAGGACTCATTTGCACGCAATTGTCGTGAAGCATGTAAAAACTGCTTGTCTGCGTTAAAATAATGGTTAATATGCAGTTTGCATTTTCTTATGAGAGAATGATCCAAACCTGAATGATATAGTGTAAATAGACTTACCTTCATGAAATAAAGCAATTTTGCCTATAAGGACTCATATGCCTCTAATTGTCATTAAGCATGTAAAAACTGCTTGTATGCGTTAAAATAATGGTTAATATGCAGATTGCATTTTCTTATGAGAGAATGATCCAAACCTGAATGTTATAGAGTAAATAGATTTACCTTTGTAAAATAAAGCAATTTTGCTTATAAGGACTCATTTGCACGCAATTGTCGTGAAGCATGTAAAAACTGCTTGTCTGCGTTAAAATAATGGTTAATATGCAGTTTGCATTTTCTTATGAGAGAATGATCCAAACCTGAATGTTATAGTGAAAGTAGACTTACCTTTGTGAAATAAAACAATTTTGCTTTTAAGGACTTATTTGCACCTAATTGTCGTAAACCATGTAAAAACTGCTTGTCTGCGTGAAAATGATAGTCAATATTCAGTTTGCATTTTCTTATGAGAGAATGATCCAAACCTGAATGTTATAGTGTAAATAGACTTACCTTTGTAAAATAAAGCAATTTTGCCTATAAAGACTCATTTGCACGCAATTGTCGTGAAGCATGTAAAAACTGCTTGTCTGCGTCAAAATGATAGTAAATATGCAGTTTGCATTTTCTTATGAGAGAATGATCCAAACCTGAATGTTATAGTGTAAATAGACTTTCCCTCATGAAATAAAGAAATTTTGCCTATAAAGACTCATTTGCACCTAATTGTCGTAAAGCATGAAAAAACTGCTTGTCTGCGTTTAAATAATGGTTAATATGCAGTTTGCATTTTCTTATGAGAGCATGATCCAAACCTGAATGTTATAGTGTAAATATACTAACCTTCATGAAATAAAGCAATTTTGCCTATAAGGACTCATTTGCCCCTAATTGTCATAAAGCATGTAAAAACTGCTTGTATGCGTTAAAATAATGGTTAATATGCAGTTCGCATTTTCTTATGAGAGAATGATCCAAACCTGAATGTTATAACGTAAATAGACTTACCCTCATGAAATAAAGCATTTTTGCCTATAAAGACTCATTTGCACCTAATTGTCATAAAGCATGTAAAAACTGCTTGTATGCGTTAAAATGATAGTAAATATGCAGTTTGCATTTTCTTATGAGAGAATGATTCAAACCTGAATGTTATAGTGTAAATAGACTTACCCTCATGAAATAAAGCAATTTTGCCTATAAGGACTCATTTGCACCTAATTGTCATAAAGCTTGTAAAAACTGCTTGTATGCGTTAAAATGATAGTAAATATGCAGTTTGCATTTTCTTATGAGAAAATGATCCAAACCTGAATGTTATAGTGTAAATAGACTTACCCTCATGAAATAAAGCAATTTTGCCTATAAGGACTCATTTGCACCTAATTAGCATAAAGCTTGTAAAAACTGCTTGTATGCGTTAAAATGATAGTAAATATGCAGTTTGCATTTTCTTATGAGAGAATGATCCAAACCTGAATGTTATAGTGTAAATAGACTTACCCTTATGAAATTAAGCAATTTTGCCTATAAGGACTCATTTGCACCTAATTGTCATAAAGCTTGTAAAAACTGCTTGTATGCGTTAAAATAATGGTTAATATGCAGTTTGCATTTCTTATGAGAGAATGATCCAAACCTGAATGTTATAGTGTAAATAGACTTACCTTTGTAAAATAACGCAATTTTGCCTATAAGGACTCATTTGCACGCAATTGTCGTGAAGCATGTAAAAACTGCTTGTCTGCGTTAAAATAATGGTTAATATGCAGTTTGCATTTTCTTATGAGAGAATTATCCAAACCTGAATGTTATAGTGTAAATAGACTTACCCTCATGAAATAAAGCAATTTTGCCTATAAAAACTCATTTGCATCTAATTGTCATAAAGCTTGTAAAAAACTGCTTGTATGCGTTAAAATGATAGTAAATATGCAGTTTGCATTTTCTTACGAGAAAATGATCCAAACCTGAATGTTATAGTGTTAATAGACTTACCCTCATGAAATAAAGCAATTTTACCTATAAGGACTCATTTGCACCTAATTGTCATAAAGCTTGTAAAAAACTGCTTGTATGCGTTAAAATGATAGTAAATATGCAGTTTGCATTTTCTTATGAAAGAATGATCCAAACCTGAATGTTATAGTGTAAATAGACTTACCCTTATGAAATAAAGCAATTTTGCCTATAAGGACTCATTTGCACCTAATTGTCATAAAGCTTGTAAAAACTGTTTGTATGCGTTAAAATGATAGTAAATATGCAGTTTGCATTTTCTTATGAGAAAATGATCCAAACCTGAATGTTATAGTGTTAATAGACTTACCCTCATGAAATAAAGCAATTTTGCCTATAAGGACTCATTTGCACCTAATTGTCATAAAGCTTGTAAAAAACTGCTTGTATGCGTTAAAATGATAGTAAATATGCAGTTTGCATTTTCTTATGAAAGAATGATCCAAACCTGAATGTTATAGTGTTAATAGACTTACCCTCATGAAATAAAGCAATTTTGCCTATAAGGACTCATTTGCACCTAATTGTCATAAAGCTTGTAAAAAACTGCTTGTATGCGTTAAAATGATAGTAAATATGCAGTTTGCATTTTCTTATGAAAGAATGATCCAAACCTGAATGTTATAGTGTAAATAGACTTACCCTTATGAAATAAAGCAATTTTGCCTATAAGGACTCATTTGCACCTAATTGTCATAAAGCTTGTAAAAACTGCTTGTATGCGTTAAAATAATGGTTAATATGCAGTTTGCATTTCTTATGAGAGAATGATCCAAACCTGAATGTTATAGTGTAAATAGACTTACCTTTGTAAAAAAAAGCAATTTTGCCTATAAGGACTCATTTGCACGCAATTTTCGTGAAGCATGTAAAAACTGCTTGTCTGCGTGAAAATGATAGTAAATATGCAGTTTGCATTTTCTTATGAGAGAATGATCCAAACCCGAATGTTATAGTGTAAGTAAACTTACCTTTGTGAAATAAAGCAATTTTGCCTATAAGGACTCATTTGCCCCTAATTGTCATAAAGCATGTAAAAACTGCTTGTATGCGTTAAAATAATGGTTAATATGCAGTTTGCATTTTCTTATGAGAGAATGATCCAAACCTGAATGTTATAGTGTAAATAGACTTACTTTTGTAAAATAAAGCAATTTTGCTTATAAGAACTCATTTGCACGCAATTGTCGTGAAGCATGTAAAAACTGCTTGTATGCGTTAAAATAATCGTTAATATGCAGTTTGCATTTCTTATGAGAGAATGATCCAAACCTGAATGTTATAGTGTAAATAGACTTACCTTTGTAAAAAAAAGCAATTTTGCTTATAAGAACTCATTTGCACGCAATTGTCGTGAAGCATGTAAAAACTGCTTGTCTGCGTGAAAATGATAGTAAATATGCAGTTTGCATTTTCTTATGAGAGAATAATCCAAACCTGAATGTTATAACGTAAATAGACTTACCCTTATGAAATAAAGCAATTTTGCCTATAAGGACTCATTTGCACCTAATTGTCATAAAGCTTGTAAAAACTGCTTGTATGCGTTAAAATGATAGTAAATATGCAGTTTGCATTTTCTTATGAGACAATGATCCAAACCTGAATGTTATAGTGTAAATAGACTTACCCTTATGAAATAAAGCAATTTTGCCTATATAGACTCTTTTGCACCTAATTGTCGTAAAGCATGTAAAAACTGCTTGTCTGCGTTTTAATAATAGTAAATATGCAGTTTGCATTTTCTTATGAGAGAAAGATCCAAACCTGAATGTTATAGTGTAAATAGACTTACCTTTAAGAAATAAAGCAATTTTGCCTATAAGGACTCATTTGCACGCAATTGTCGTGAAGCATGTAAAAACTGCTTGTCTGCGTTAAAATAATGGTTAATATGCAGTTTGCATTTTCTTATGAGAGAATGATTCAAACCTGAATGTTATAGTGTAAATAGACTTACCCTCATGAAATAAAGCAATTTTGCCTATAAGGACTCATTTGCACCTAATTGTCATAAAGCTTGTAAAAACTGCTTGTATGCGTTAAAATGATAGTAAATATGCAGTTTGCATTTTCTTATGAGAAAATGATCCAAACCTGAATGTTATAGTGTAAATAGACTTACCCTCATGAAATAAAGCAATTTTGCCTATAAGGACTCATTTGCACCTAATTGTCATAAAGCTTGTAAAAACTGCTTGTATGCGTTAAAATGATAGTAAATATGCAGTTTGCATTTTCTTATGAGAGAATGATCCAAACCTGAATGTTATAGTGTAAATAGACTTACCCTTATGAAATAAAGCAATTTTGCCTATAAGGACTCATTTGCACCTAATTGTCATAAAGCTTGTAAAAACTGCTTGTATGCGTTAAAATAATGGTTAATATGCAGTTTGCATTTCTTATGAGAGAATGATCCAAACCTGAATGTTATAGTGTAAATAGACTTACCTTTGTAAAATAACGCAATTTTGCCTATAAGGACTCATTTGCACGCAATTGTCGTGAAGCATGTAAAAACTGCTTGTCTGCGTTAAAATAATGGTTAATATGCAGTTTGCATTTTCTTATGAGAGAATGATCCAAACCTGAATGTTATAGTGTAAATAGACTTACCCTCATGAAATAAAGCAATTTTGCCTATAAAAACTCATTTGCATCTTATTGTCATAAAGCTTGTAAAAAACTGCTTGTATGCGTTAAAATGATAGTAAATATGCAGTTTGCATTTTCTTATGAGAAAATGATCCAAACCTGAATGTTATAGTGTTAATAGACTTACCCTCATGAAATAAAGCAATTTTGCCTATAAGGACTCATTTGCACCTAATTGTCATAAAGCTTGTAAAAAACTGCTTGTATGCGTTAAAATGATAGTAAATATGCAGTTTGCATTTTCTTATAAAAGAATGATCCAAACCTGAATGTTATAGTGTAAATAGACTTACCCTTATGAAATAAAGCAATTTTGCCTATAAGGACTCATTTGCACCTAATTGTCATAAAGCTTGTAAAAACTGCTTGTATGCGTTAAAATAATGGTTAATATGCAGTTTGCATTTTCTTATGAGAGAATGATCCAAACCTGAATGTTATAGTGTAAATAGACTTACCTTTGTAAAATAAAGCAATTTTGCATATAAGAACTCATTTGCACGCAATTGTCGTGAAGCATGTAAAAACTGCTTGTCTGCGTGATAATGATAGTAAATATGCAGTTTGCATTTTCTTATGAGAGAATGATCTAAACCTAAATGTTATAGTGTAAATAGACTAGCCCTCATGAAATAAAGCAATTTTGCCTATAAGGACTCATTTGCACCTAATTGTCATAAAGCTTGAAAAAACTGCTTGTATGCGTTAAAATAATAGTTAATATGCAGTTTGCATTTTCTTATGAGAGAATGATCCAAACCTGAATGTTATAGTTTAAGTAAACTTACCTTTGTAAAATAAAGCAATTTTGACTATAAGGACTCATTTGCACCTAATTGTCGTAAAGCATGTAAAAACTGCTTGTCTGCGTTAAAATAATGGTTAATATGCAGTTTGCATTTTCTTATGAGAGAATGATCCAAACCTGAATGTTATAGTGTAAATAGACTTACCTTCATGAAATAAAGCAATTTTGCCTATAAGGACTTTTTTGCCCCTAATTGTCATAAAGCATGTAAAAACTGCTTGTATGCGTTAAAATAATGGGTAATATGCAGTTTGCATTTTCTTATGAGAGAATGATCCAAACCTGAATGTTATAGTGTAAATAGACTTACCTTTGTAAAATAAAGCAATTTTGCCTATAAAGACTCATTTGCACGCAACTGTCGTGAAGCATGTAAAAACTGCTTGTCTGCGTGAAAATGATAGTAAATATGCAGTTTGCATTTTCTTATGAGAGAATAATCCAAACCTGAATGTTATAGTGTAAATAGACTTACCCTCATGAAATAAAGCAATTTTGCCTATAAAGACTCATTTGCACTTAATTGTCGTAAAGCATGTAAAAACTGCTTGTATGCGTTAAAATAATGGATAATATGCAGTTTGCATTTTCTTATGAGAGAATGATCTAAACCTGAATGTTATAGTGTAAATAGATTTACCTTTGTAAAATAAAGCAATTTTGTCTATAAGGACTCATTTGCACGCAGTAGTCGTGAAGCATGTAAAAACTGCTTTTCTGCGTGAAAATGATAGTAAATATGCAGTTTGCATTTTCTTATGAGAGAATGATCCAAACCTGAATGTTATAGTGTAAATAGACTTACCTTTATGAAATAAAGCAATATTGCCTATAAGGGCTCATTTGCCCCTAATTGTCATAAAGCATGTAAAAACTGCTTGTATGCGTTAAAATAATGGTTAATATGCAGTTTGCATTTTCTTATGAGAGAATGATCCAAACCTGAATGTTATAGTTAAATAGATTTACCTTTGTAAAATAAAGCAATTTTGCCTATAAGGCGTCATTTGCACGCAATTGTCGTGAAGCATGTAAAAACTGCTTGTATGCGTTAAAATAATGGTTAATATGCAGTTTGCATTTCTTATGAGAGAATGATCCAAACCTGAATGTTATAGTGTAAATAGACTTACCTTTGTAAAAAAAAGCAATTTTGCCTATAAGGACTCATTTGCACGCAATTGTCGTGAAGCATGTAAAAACTGCTTGTATGCGTTAAATAAATGGTTAATATGCAGATTGCATTTCCTTATGAGAGAATGATCCAAACCTGAATGTTATAGTGTAAGTAAACTTACCTTTGAGAAATAAAGCAATTTTGCCTATAAGTACTCATTTGCACCTAATTGTCGTAAAGCATGTAAAAACTGCTTGTCTGCTTTAAAATAATGGTTAATATGCAGTTTGCATTTCTTATGAGAGAATGATCCAAACCTGAATGTTATAGTGTAAGTAAACTTAGCTTTGAGAAATAAAGCAATTTTGCCTATAAGTACTCATTTGCACCTAATTGTCGTAAAGCATGTAAAAACTGCTTGTCTGCGTTAAAATAATGGTTAATATGCAGTTTGCATTTCTTATGAGAGAATGATCCAAACCTGAATGTTATAGTGTAAATAGACTTACCTTCATGAAATAAAGCAATTTTGCCTATAAGGACTTTTTTGCCCCTAATTGTCATAAAGCATGTAAAAACTGCTTGTATGCGTTAAAATAATGGTTAATATGCAGATTGCATTTTCTTATGAGAGAATGATCCAAACCTGAATGTTATAGTGTAAGTAAACTTACCTTTGAGAAATAAAGCAATTTTGCCTATAAGTACTCATTTGCACCTAATTGTCGTAAAGCATGTAAAAACTGCTTGTCTGCTTTAAAATAATGGTTAATATGCAGTTTGCATTTTCTTATGAGAGAATAATCCAAACCTGAATGTTATAGTGTAAATAGACCAGAGCTGGGCGGTACTGAGTACAAGTACTTGGAAAAAGTACTTTAAGTACATATTTTTGTACTTTGTACTTTGTATTCCGAGTACTTTTAAAAATTGTACTTGGTACTTGTACTTGTAACGATCTGTTGAATGTACTTTGTATTTTCAGCTTGTTTCTAAGTACAATTACATTAAAATACACTTTTATGAAGAAAGAAGTCTTGTGTAGAAGTTTTAAAAATTAGGCGTTTTTTTTAGTTTGCGATTTTTCCGTAAAGAATCGCTACTTTCTTGTGAACATTTCTGGGTACCCTGTTTGCTCCAAGCAGCCAGCAAACGGTAACGAAACCGTCAACCGCATGCGCAGTAGCTAAAAAGATACTGGAACACGTTTTAGCTATTTGCGCATGATGGTGACGGTTTCGTTACCGTTTGCTGGCTGCTTGGAACAAACCTATTAATGCAGGGTTTCTTGAATCATTGCTTTTTGTCTTTATTTAGTTGTTTATTTTTCTATTTTCAGTATTTTCAATTTTTTGTTTTTGTATTAATTCACATTTAATATAAATAAAATATAATTCATAAAAACATTTTGTGCGTACGTCACTCTCTGTGTTCTTTAATTTCATAAATAATCGAGCTTGTAGGGTTTGTTTGTAGTTTGTACCACAAAGGTGTACTGAGACTGGGTGTACCACATTGTGTCCAATGTACTTGTTAAAAGTACTCGTAAAATTCAAGTACTTGTACTCAGTACATGTACTCAGTACTTAGTCAAGTACTTTGTACTTTGTACTTATTGGACGAAAATGGAAAGTACTTTGTACTTGGTACTCCAAGTACATTTTCATTGTACTTGGCCCAGCTCTGAAATAGACTAACCTTTATGAAATAAAGCAATTTTGCCTATAAGGACCCATTTGCCCCTAATTGTCATAAAGCATGTAAAAACTGCTTGTATGCGTTAAAATGATAGAAAATATGCAGTTTGCATTTTTTTATGAGAGAATGATCCAAACCTAAATGTTATAGTGTAAATAGACTAGCCCTCATGAAATAAAGCAATTTTGCCTATAAGGACTCATTTGCACCTAATTGTCATAAAGCTTGAAAAAACTGCTTGTATGCGTTAAAATAATAGTTAATATGCAGTTTGCATTTTCTTATGAGAGAATGATCCAAACCTGAATGTTATAGTTTAAGTAAACTTACCTTTGTAAAATAAAGCAATTTTGCCTATAAGGACTCATTTGCACCTAATTGTCGTAAAGCATGTAAAAACTGCTTGTCTGCGTTAAAATAATGGTTAATATGCAGTTTGCATTTTCTTATGAGAGAATGATCCAAACCTGAATGTTATAGTGTAAATAGACTTACCTTCATGAAATAAAGCAATTTTGCCTATAAGGACTTTTTTGCCCCTAATTGTCATAAAGCATGTAAAAACTGCTTGTATGCGTTAAAATAATGGGTAATATGCAGTTTGCATTTTCTTATGAGAGAATGATCCAAACCTGAATGTTATAGTGTAAATAGACTTACCCTCATGAAATAAAGCAATTTTGCCTATAAAGACTCATTTGCACTTAATTGTCGTAAAGCATGTAAAAACTGCTTGTATGCGTTAAAATAATGGATAATATGCAGTTTGCATTTTCTTATGAGAGAATGATCCAAACCTGAATGTTATAGTGTAAATAGATTTACCTTTGTAAAATAAAGCAATTTTGTCTATAAGGACTCATTTGCACGCAATAGTCGTGAAGCATGTAAAAACTGCTTTTCTGCGTGAAAATGATAGTAAATATGCAGTTTGCATTTTCTTATGAGAGAATGATCCAAACCTGAATGTTATAGTGTAAATAGACTTACCCTCATAAAATAAAGCAATTTTGCCTATAAAGACTCATTTGCACCTAATTGTCGTAAAGCATGTAAAAACTGCTTGTCAGCGGTAAAATAATAGTAAATATGCAGTTTGCATTTTCTTATGAGAGAATGATCCAAACCTGAATGTTATAGTGTAAATAGACTTACCTTTATGAAATAAAGCAATTTTGCCTATAAGGGCTCATTTGCCCCTAATTGTCATAAAGCATGTAAAAACTGCTTGTATGCGTTAAAATAATGGTTAATATGCAGTTTGCATTTTCTTATGAGAGAATGATCCAAACCTGAATGTTATAGTGTAAATAGATTTACCTTTGTAAAATAAAGCAATTTTGTCTATAAGGACTCATTTGCACGCAATAGTCGTAAAGCATGTAAAAACTGCTTGTCTGCGTTTAAATGATGGTAAATATGCAGTTTGCATTTTCTTATGAGAGAATGATCCAAACCTGAATGTTATAGTGTAAATAGACTTACCCTTATGAAATAAAGCAATTTTGCCTATAAGGACTCATTTGCACCTAATTGTCATAAAGCATGTAAAAACTGCTTGTATGCGTTAAAATAATGGTTAATATGCAGTTTGCATTTCTTATGAGAGAATGATCCAAACCTGAATGTTATAGTGTAAATAGACTTACCTTTGTAAAAAAAAGCAATTTTGCCTATAAGGACTCATTTGCACGCAATTGTCGTGAAGCATGTAAAAACTGCTTGTATGCGTTAAATAAATGGTTAATATGCAGATTGCATTTCCTTATGAGAGAATGATCCAAACCTGAATGTTATAGTGTAAATAGACTTACCTTTGTAAAATAAAGCAATTTTGCCTATAAGGACTCATTTGCACGCAATTGTCGTGAAGCATGTAAAAACTGCTTGTCTGCGTTAAAATAATGGTTAATATGCAGTTTGCATTTTCTTATGAGAGAATGATCCAAACCTGAATGATATAGTGTAAATAGACTTACCTTCATGAAATAAAGCAATTTTGCCTATAAGGACTCATATGCCTCTAATTGTCATTAAGCATGTAAAAACTGCTTGTATGCGTTAAAATAATGGTTAATATGCAGATTGCATTTTCTTATGAGAGAATGATCCAAACCTGAATGTTATAGAGTAAATAGATTTACCTTTGTAAAATAAAGCAATTTTGCTTATAAGGACTCATTTGCACGCAATTGTCGTGAAGCATGTAAAAACTGCTTGTCTGCGTTAAAATAATGGTTAATATGCAGTTTGCATTTTCTTATGAGAGAATGATCCAAACCTGAATGTTATAGTGAAAGTAGACTTACCTTTGTGAAATAAAACAATTTTGCTTTTAAGGACTTATTTGCACCTAATTGTCGTAAACCATGTAAAAACTGCTTGTCTGCGTGAAAATGATAGTCAATATTCAGTTTGCATTTTCTTATGAGAGAATGATCCAAACCTGAATGTTATAGTGTAAATAGACTTACCTTTGTAAAATAAAGCAATTTTGCCTATAAAGACTCATTTGCACGCAATTGTCGTGAAGCATGTAAAAACTGCTTGTCTGCGTCAAAATGATAGTAAATATGCAGTTTGCATTTTCTTATGAGAGAATGATCCAAACCTGAATGTTATAGTGTAAATAGACTTTCCCTCATGAAATAAAGCAATTTTGCCTATAAAGACTCATTTGCACCTAATTGTCGTAAAGCATGAAAAAACTGCTTGTCTGCGTTTAAATAATGGTTAATATGCAGTTTGCATTTTCTTATGAGAGCATGATCCAAACCTGAATGTTATAGTGTAAATATACTAACCTTCATGAAATAAAGCAATTTTGCCTATAAGGACTCATTTGCCCCTAATTGTCATAAAGCATGTAAAAACTGCTTGTATGCGTTAAAATAATGGTTAATATGCAGTTCGCATTTTCTTATGAGAGAATGATCCAAACCTGAATGTTATAACGTAAATAGACTTACCCTCATGAAATAAAGCATTTTTGCCTATAAAGACTCATTTGCACCTAATTGTCATAAAGCATGTAAAAACTGCTTGTATGCGTTAAAATGATAGTAAATATGCAGTTTGCATTTTCTTATGAGAGAATGATTCAAACCTGAATGTTATAGTGTAAATAGACTTACCCTCATGAAATAAAGCAATTTTGCCTATAAGGACCCATTTGCACCTAATTGTCATAAAGCTTGTAAAAACTGCTTGTATGCGTTAAAATGATAGTAAATATGCAGTTTGCATTTTCTTATGAGAAAATGATCCAAACCTGAATGTTATAGTGTAAATAGACTTACCCTCATGAAATAAAGCAATTTTGCCTATAAGGACTCATTTGCACCTAATTAGCATAAAGCTTGTAAAAACTGCTTGTATGCGTTAAAATGATAGTAAATATGCAGTTTGCATTTTCTTATGAGAGAATGATCCAAACCTGAATGTTATAGTGTAAATAGACTTACCCTTATGAAATTAAGCAATTTTGCCTATAAGGACTCATTTGCACCTAATTGTCATAAAGCTTGTAAAAACTGCTTGTATGCGTTAAAATAATGGTTAATATGCAGTTTGCATTTCTTATGAGAGAATGATCCAAACCTGAATGTTATAGTGTAAATAGACTTACCTTTGTAAAATAACGCAATTTTGCCTATAAGGACTCATTTGCACGCAATTGTCGTGAAGCATGTAAAAACTGCTTGTCTGCGTTAAAATAATGGTTAATATGCAGTTTGCATTTTCTTATGAGAGAATTATCCAAACCTGAATGTTATAGTGTAAATAGACTTACCCTCATGAAATAAAGCAATTTTGCCTATAAAAACTCATTTGCATCTAATTGTCATAAAGCTTGTAAAAAACTGCTTGTATGCGTTAAAATGATAGTAAATATGCAGTTTGCAATTTCTTACGAGAAAATGATCCAAACCTGAATGTTATAGTGTTAATAGACTTACCCTCATGAAATAAAGCAATTTTACCTATAAGGACTCATTTGCACCTAATTGTCATAAAGCTTGTAAAAAACTGCTTGTATGCGTTAAAATGATAGTAAATATGCAGTTTGCATTTTCTTATGAAAGAATGATCCAAACCTGAATGTTATAGTGTAAATAGACTTACCCTTATGAAATAAAGCAATTTTGCCTATAAGGACTCATTTGCACCTAATTGTCATAAAGCTTGTAAAAACTGTTTGTATGCGTTAAAATGATAGTAAATATGCAGTTTGCATTTTCTTATGAGAAAATGATCCAAACCTGAATGTTATAGTGTTAATAGACTTACCCTCATGAAATAAAGCAATTTTGCCTATAAGGACTCATTTGCACCTAATTGTCATAAAGCTTGTAAAAAACTGCTTGTATGCGTTAAAATGATAGTAAATATGCAGTTTGCATTTTCTTATGAAAGAATGATCCAAACCTGAATGTTATAGTGTTAATAGACTTACCCTCATGAAATAAAGCAATTTTGCCTATAAGGACTCATTTGCACCTAATTGTCATAAAGCTTGTAAAAAACTGCTTGTATGCGTTAAAATGATAGTAAATATGCAGTTTGCATTTTCTTATGAAAGAATGATCCAAACCTGAATGTTATAGTGTAAATAGACTTACCCTTATGAAATAAAGCAATTTTGCCTATAAGGACTCATTTGCACCTAATTGTCATAAAGCTTGTAAAAACTGCTTGTATGCGTTAAAATAATGGTTAATATGCAGTTTGCATTTCTTATGAGAGAATGATCCAAACCTGAATGTTATAGTGTAAATAGACTTACCTTTGTAAAAAAAAGCAATTTTGCCTATAAGGACTCATTTGCACGCAATTTTCGTGAAGCATGTAAAAACTGCTTGTCTGCGTGAAAATGATAGTAAATATGCAGTTTGCATTTTCTTATGAGAGAATGATCCAAACCCGAATGTTATAGTGTAAGTAAACTTACCTTTGTGAAATAAAGCAATTTTGCCTATAAGGACTCATTTGCCCCTAATTGTCATAAAGCATGTAAAAACTGCTTGTATGCGTTAAAATAATGGTTAATATGCAGTTTGCATTTTCTTATGAGAGAATGATCCAAACCTGAATGTTATAGTGTAAATAGACTTACTTTTGTAAAATAAAGCAATTTTGCTTATAAGAACTCATTTGCACGCAATTGTCGTGAAGCATGTAAAAACTGCTTGTATGCGTTAAAATAATCGTTAATATGCAGTTTGCATTTCTTATGAGAGAATGATCCAAACCTGAATGTTATAGTGTAAATAGACTTACCTTTGTAAAAAAAAGCAATTTTGCTTATAAGAACTCATTTGCACGCAATTGTCGTGAAGCATGTAAAAACTGCTTGTCTGCGTGAAAATGATAGTAAATATGCAGTTTGCATTTTCTTATGAGAGAATAATCCAAACCTGAATGTTATAACGTAAATAGACTTACCCTTATGAAATAAAGCAATTTTGCCTATAAGGACTCATTTGCACCTAATTGTCATAAAGCTTGTAAAAACTGCTTGTATGCGTTAAAATGATAGTAAATATGCAGTTTGCATTTTCTTATGAGACAATGATCCAAACCTGAATGTTATAGTGTAAATAGACTTACCCTTATGAAATAAAGCAATTTTGCCTATATAGACTCTTTTGCACCTAATTGTCGTAAAGCATGTAAAAACTGCTTGTCTGCGTTTTAATAATAGTAAATATGCAGTTTGCATTTTCTTATGAGAGAAAGATCCAAACCTGAATGTTATAGTGTAAATAGACTTACCTTTAAGAAATAAAGCAATTTTGCCTATAAGGACTCATTTGCACGCAATTGTCGTGAAGCATGTAAAAACTGCTTGTCTGCGTTAAAATAATGGTTAATATGCAGTTTGCATTTTCTTATGAGAGAATGATTCAAACCTGAATGTTATAGTGTAAATAGACTTACCCTCATGAAATAAAGCAATTTTGCCTATAAGGACTCATTTGCACCTAATTGTCATAAAGCTTGTAAAAACTGCTTGTATGCGTTAAAATGATAGTAAATATGCAGTTTGCATTTTCTTATGAGAAAATGATCCAAACCTGAATGTTATAGTGTAAATAGACTTACCCTCATGAAATAAAGCAATTTTGCCTATAAGGACTCATTTGCACCTAATTGTCATAAAGCTTGTAAAAACTGCTTGTATGCGTTAAAATGATAGTAAATATGCAGTTTGCATTTTCTTATGAGAGAATGATCCAAACCTGAATGTTATAGTGTAAATAGACTTACCCTTATGAAATAAAGCAATTTTGCCTATAAGGACTCATTTGCACCTAATTGTCATAAAGCTTGTAAAAACTGCTTGTATGCGTTAAAATAATGGTTAATATGCAGTTTGCATTTCTTATGAGAGAATGATCCAAACCTGAATGTTATAGTGTAAATAGACTTACCTTTGTAAAATAACGCAATTTTGCCTATAAGGACTCATTTGCACGCAATTGTCGTGAAGCATGTAAAAACTGCTTGTCTGCGTTAAAATAATGGTTAATATGCAGTTTGCATTTTCTTATGAGAGAATGATCCAAACCTGAATGTTATAGTGTAAATAGACTTACCCTCATGAAATAAAGCAATTTTGCCTATAAAAACTCATTTGCATCTTATTGTCATAAAGCTTGTAAAAAACTGCTTGTATGCGTTAAAATGATAGTAAATATGCAGTTTGCATTTTCTTATGAGAAAATGATCCAAACCTGAATGTTATAGTGTTAATAGACTTACCCTCATGAAATAAAGCAATTTTGCCTATAAGGACTCATTTGCACCTAATTGTCATAAAGCTTGTAAAAAACTGCTTGTATGCGTTAAAATGATAGTAAATATGCAGTTTGCATTTTCTTATAAAAGAATGATCCAAACCTGAATGTTATAGTGTAAATAGACTTACCCTTATGAAATAAAGCAATTTTGCCTATAAGGACTCATTTGCACCTAATTGTCATAAAGCTTGTAAAAACTGCTTGTATGCGTTAAAATAATGGTTAATATGCAGTTTGCATTTTCTTATGAGAGAATGATCCAAACCTGAATGTTATAGTGTAAATAGACTTACCTTTGTAAAATAAAGCAATTTTGCATATAAGAACTCATTTGCACGCAATTGTCGTGAAGCATGTAAAAACTGCTTGTCTGCGTGATAATGATAGTAAATATGCAGTTTGCATTTTCTTATGAGAGAATGATCCAAACCTGAATTTTATAGTGTAAATAGACTTACCCTCATGAAATAAAGCAATTTTGCCTATATAGACTCATTTGCACCTAATTGTCGTAAAGCATGTAAAAACTGCTTGTCTGCGTTTAAATAATGGTTAATATGCAGTTTGCATTTTCTTATTAGAGAAAGATCCAAACCTGAATGTTATAGTGTAAATAGACTTACCTTCATGAAATAAAGCAATTTTGCCTATAAGGACTCATTTGCCCCTAATTGTCATAAAGCATGTAAAAACTGCTTTTATGCGTTAAAATGATGGTTAATATGCAGTTTTCATTTTCTTATGAGAGAATGATCTAAACCTGAATGTTATAGTGTAAATAGACTTACCTTTGTAAAATAAAGCAATTTTGCTTATAAGGACTCATTTGCACGCAATTGTCGTGAAGCATGTAAAAACTGCTTGTATGCGTTAAAATGATAGTAAATATGCAGTTTGCATTTTCTTATGAGAGAATGATCCAAACCTGAATGTTATAGTGTAAATAGACTTACCCTTATGAAATAAAGCAATTTTGCCTATAAGGACTCATTTGCACCTAATTGTCATAAAGCTTGTAAAAACTGCTTGTATGCGTTAAAATAATGGTTAATATGCAGTTTGCATTTCTTATGAGAGAATGATCCAAACCTGAATGTTATAGTGTAAATAGACTTACCCTTATGAAATAAAGCAATTTTGCCTATAAGGACACATTTGCACCTAATTGTCATAAAGCTTGTAAAAACTGCTTGTATGCGTTAAAATAATGGTTAATATGCAGTTTGCATTTCTTATGAGAGAATGATCCAAACCTGAATGTTATAGTGTAAATAGACTAACCTTTGTAAAAAAAAGCAATTTTGCCTATAAGGACTCATTTGCACGCAATTGTCGTGAAGCATGTAAAAACTGCTTGTCTGCGTGAAAATGATAGTAAATATGCAGTTTGCATTTTCTTATGAGAGAATGATCCAAACCTGAATGTTATCGTGTAAGTAAACTTACCTTTGTGAAATAAAGCAATTTTGCCTATAAGGACTCATTTGCCCCTAATTGTCATAAAGCATGTAAAAACTGCTTGTATGCGTTAAAATAATGGTTAATATGCAGTTTGCATTTTCTTATGAGAGAATGATCCAAACCTGAATGTTATAGTGTAAATAGACTTACCTTTGTAAAATAAAGCAATTTTGCTTATAAGAACTCATTTGCACGCAATAAATTGTCGTGAAGCATGTAAAAACTGCTTCTCTGCGTTAAAATAATGGTTAATATGCAGTTTGCATTTTCTTATGAGAGAATGATCCAAACCTGAATGTTATAGTGTAAATAGACTTACCTTTGTAAAAAAAAGCAATTTTGCCTATAAGGACTCATTTGCACGCAATTGTCGTGAAGCATGTAAAAACTGCTTGTCTGCGTGAAAATGATAGTAAATATGCAGTTTGCATTTTCTTATGAGAGAATGATCCAAACCTGAATGTTATCGTGTAAGTAAACTTACCTTTGTGAAATAAAGCAATTTTGCCTATAAGGACTCATTTGCCCCTAATTGTCATAAAGCATGTAAAAACTGCTTGTATGCGTTAAAATAATGGTTAATATGCAGTTTGCATTTTCTTATGAGAGAATGATCCAAACCTGAATGTTATAGTGTAAATAGACTTACCTTTGTAAAATAAAGCAATTTTGCTTATAAGAACTCATTTGCACGCAATTGTCGTGAAGCATGTAAAAACTGCTTCTAGCGTTAAAATAATGGTTAATATGCAGTTTGCATTTTCTTATGAGAGAATGATCCAAACCTGAATGTTATAGTGTAAATAGACTTACCCTTATGAAATAAAGCAATTTTGCCTATAAGGACTCATTTGCACCTAATTGTCATAAAGCTTGTAAAAACTGCTTGTATGCGTTAAAATGATAGTAAATATGCAGTTTGCATTTTCTTATGAGAAAATGATCCAAACCTGAATGTTATAGTGTTAATAGACTTACCCTCATGAAATAAAGCAATTTTGCCTATAAGGACTCATTTGAACCTAATTGTCATAAAGCTTGTAAAAACTGCTTGTATGCGTTAAAATGATAGTAAATATGCAGTTTGCATTTTCTTATGAGAGAATGATCCAAACCTGAATGTTATAGTGTAAATAGACTTACCCTTATGAAATAAAGCAATTTTGCCTATAAGGACTCATTTGCACCTAATTGTCATAAAGCTTGTAAAAACTGCTTGTATGCGTTAAAATAATGGTTAATATGCAGTTTGCATTTCTTATGAGAGAATGATCCAAACCTGAATGTTATAGTGTAAATAGACTTACCTTTGTAAAAAAAAGCAATTTTGCCTATAAGGACTCATTTGCACGCAATTGTCGTGAAGCATGTAAAAACTGCTTGTCTGCGTGAAAATGATAGTAAATATGCTGTTTGCATTTTCTTATGAGAGAATGATCCAAACCTGAATCTTATAGTGTAAATAGACTCACCCTCATGAAATAAAGCAATTTTGCCTATATAGACTCATTTGCACCTAATTGTCGTAAGGCATGTAAAAACTGCTTGTATGCGTTAAAATAATGGTTAATATGCAGTTTGCATTTTCTTATGAGAGAATGATCCAAACCTGAATGTTATAGTGAAAATAGACTTACCTTTGTAAAATAACGCATTTTGCTTATAAGAACTCATTTGCACGCAATTGTCGTGAAGCATGTAAAAACTGCTTGTCTGCGTTAAAATAATGGTTAATATGCAGTTTGCATTTTCTTATGAGAGAATGATCCAAACCTGAATGTTATAGTGTAAATAGACTTACCCTCATGAAATAAAGCAATTTTGCCTATAAAGACTCATTTGCACCTAATTGTCGTAAAGCATGTAAAAACTGCTTGTCTGCGTTTAAATGATGGTTAATATGCAGTTTGCATTTTCTTATGAGAGAATGACCTTAACCTGAATGTTATAGTGTAAATAGACTTACCTTTGTAAAAAAAAGCAATTTTGCCTATTAGGACTCATTTGCACGCAAATGTCTTGAAGCATGTAAAAACTGCTTGTCTGCGTGAAAATGATAGTAAATATGCAGTTTGCATTTTCTTATGAGAGAATGATTGAAACCTGAATGTTATAGTGTAAGTAAACTTATCTTTGTGAAATAAAGCAATTTTGCCTATAAGGACTCATTTGCCCCTAATTGTCATAAAGCATGTAAAAACTGCTTGTATACGTTAAAATAATGGTTAATATGCAGTTTGCATTTTCTTATGAGAGAATGATCCAAACCTGAATGTTATAGTGTAAATAGACTTACCTTTGTAAAATAAAGCAATTTTGCTTATAAGCACTCATTTGCACGCAATTGTCGTGAAGCATGTAAAAACTGCTTGTCTGCGTGAAAATGATAGTAAATATGCAGTTTGCATTTTCTTATGAGAGAATGATCCAAACCTGAATTTTATAGTGTAAATAGACTTACCCTCATGAAAAAAGCAATTTTGCCTATAAAGACTCATTTGCACCTAATTGTCGTAAAGCATGTAAAAACTGCTTGTCTGCGTTTAAATAATGGTTAATATGCAGTTTGCATTTTCTTATGAGAGAAAGATCGAAACCTGAATGTTATAGTGTAAATAGACTTACCTTCATGAAATAAAGCAATTTTGCCTATAAGGACTCATTTGTCCCTAATTGTCATAAAGCATGTAAAAACTGCTTGTATGCGTTAAAATGATGGTTAATATGCAGTTTTCATTTTCTTTTGAGAGATTGATCTAAACCTGAATGTTATAGTGAAAATAGACTTACCTTTGTAAAATAAAGCAATTTTGCTTATGACTCATTTGCACGCAATTGTCGTGAAGCATGTAAAAACTGCTTGTATGCGTTAAAATGATAGTAAATATGCAGTTTGCATTTTCTTATGAGAGAATGATCCAAACCTGAATGTTATAGTGTAAATAGACTTACCCTTATGAAATAAAGCAATTTTGCCTATAAGGACTCATTTGCACCTAATTGTCATAAAGCTTGTAAAAACTGCTTGTGTGCGTTAAAATAATGGTTAATATGCAGTTTGCATTTCTTATGAGAGAATGATCCAAACCTGAATGTTATAGTGTAAATAGACTTACCTTTGTAAAATAACGCAATTTTGCCTATAAGGACTCATTTGCACGCAATTGTCGTGAAGCATGTAAAAACTGCTTGTCTGCGTTAAAATGATGGTTAATATGCAGTTTGCATTTTCTTATGAGAGAATGATCCAAACCTGAATGTTATTGTGTAAATAGACTTACCCTCATGAAATAAAGCAATTTTGCCTATAAAGACTCATTTGCAACTAATTGTCATAAAGCATGTAAAAACTGCTTGTCAGCGTTAAAATAATGGTTAATATGCAGTTTGCATTTTCTTATGAGAGAATGATCCAAACCTGAATGTTATAGTGTAAATAGACTTACCTTAATGAAATAAAGCAATTTTGCCTATAAGGACTCATTTGCCCCTAATTGTCATAAAGCATGTAAAAACTGCTTGTATGCGTTAAAATAATGGTTTATATGCAGTTTGCATTTTCTTATGAGAGAATGATCCAAACCTGAATGTTATAGTGAAAATAGACTTACCTTTGTAAAATAACGCATTTTGCTTATAAGAACTCATTTGCACGCAATTGTCGTGAAGCATGTAAAAACTGCTTGTCTGCGTTAAAATAATGGATAATATGCAGTTTGCATTTTCTTATGAGAGAATGATCCAAACCTGAATGTTATAGTGTAAGTAGAATTACCTTTGTGAAATAAGGCAATTTTGCCTATATGGACTCATTTGCACCTAATTGTCGCAAAGCATGTAAAAACTGCTTGTCTGCTTTAAAATAATGATTAATATGCAGTTTGCATTTTCTTATGAGAGAATGATCCAAACCTGAATGTTAAAGTGTAAGTAGACTTACCTTTGTGAAATAAAGCAATTTTGCTTATAAGGACTCATTTGCACCTAATTGTCGTGAAGCATAAAAAAACTGTATGTCTGTGTGAAAATAATACGTATTGTGCAGTTTGCATTATCTTATGAGAGAATGATCCAAACCTGAATGTTATAGTGTAAGTAGACTTACCTTTGTGAAATAAAGAAATTTTGCCTATATGGACTCATTTGCACCTAATTGTCGTAAAGCATGTAAAAACTGCTTGTCTGCGTTAAAATAATGGTTAATATGCAGTTTCCATATTCTTATGAGAGAATGATCCTAACCTGAATGCTATAGTGTAAGTAGACTTACCTTTGTGAATAAAGCAATTTTGCCTATAAGGACTAATTTGCACCTAATTGTCGTGAAGCATTTAAAATCTGCTTGTTTGCGTGAAAATAATAGGAAATGTGCAGCTTGCATTATCTTATGAGAGAATGATCCAAACCTGAATGTTATAGTGTAAGTAGACTTACCTTTGTGAAATAAAGCAACTTTGCCTATAAGGACTCATTTGCACCTAACTATCGTAAAGCATGTAAAAACTGCTTGTCTGCGTTAAAATAAAGGTTAATATGCAGTTTCCATATTCTTATGAGAGAATGATCCAAACTTGAATGTTATAGTGTAAGTAGACTTACCTTTGTGAAATAAAGCAATTTTGCCTATAAGGACTCATTTGCACCTAATTGTCGTGAAGCATAAAAAAACTGTATGTCTGTGCGAAAATAATACGTATTGTGCAGTTTGCATTATCTTATGAGAGAATGATCCAAACCTGAATGTTATAGTGTAAGTAGACTAACCTTTGTAAAATAAAGCAATTTTGCCTATAAGGACTCATTTGCACCTAATTGTCGTGAAGCATGTAAAAAATGCTTGTCTGCGTGAAAATAATACGAAATGTGCAGTTTGCATAATCTTATGAGAGAATGATCCAAACCTGAATGTTATAGTGTAAGTAGACTTACCTTTGTGAAATAAAGAAATTTTGCCTATATGGACTCATTTGCACCTAATTGTCGCAAAGCATGTAAAAACTGCTTGTCTGCTTTAAAATAATGGTTAATATGCAGTTTGCATTTTCTTATGAGAGAATGATCCAAACCTGAATGTTATAGCGTAAGTAGACTATCCTTTGTAAAATAAAGCAATTTTGCCTATAAGGACTCATTTTCACCTAATTGTCGAGAAGCATGAAAAAACTGCTTGTCTGCGTGAAAATAATACGAAATGTGCAGTTTGCATTATCTTATGAGAGAATGATCCAAACCTGAATGTTATAGTGTAAGTAGAATTACCTTTGTGAAATAAGGCAATTTTGCCTATATGGACTCATTTGCACCTAATTGTCGCAAAGCATGTAAAAACTGCTTGTCTGCTTTAAAATAATGGTTAATATGCAGTTTGGATTTTCTTATGAGAGAATGATCCAAACCTGAATGTTATAGTGTAAGTAGACTTACCTTTGTGAAATAAAGCAATTTTGCTTATAAGGACTCATTTGCACCTAATTGTCGTGAAGCATGAAAAAACTGCTTGTCTGCGTGAAAATAATACGTAATGTGCCGTTTGCGCTATCTTATGAGAGAATGATCCAAACCTGAATGTTATAGCGTAAGTAGACTATCCTTTGTAAAATAAAGCAATTTTGCCTATAAGGACTCATTTGCACCTAATTGTCGAGAAGCATGAAAAAACTGCTTGTCTGCGTGAAAATAATACGAAATGTGCAGTTTGCATTATCTTATGAGAGAATGATCCAAACCTGAATTTATAGTGTAAGTAGAATTACCTTTGTGAAATAAGGTAATTTTGCCTATATGGACTCATTTGCACCTAATTGTCGCAAAGCATGTAAAAACTGCTTGTCTGCTTTAAAATAATGGTTAATATGCAGTTTGCATTTTCTTATGAGAGAATGATCCAAACCTGTATGTTAAAGTGTAAGTAGACTTACCTTTGTGAAATAAAGCGATTTTGCTTATAAGGACTCATTTGCACCTAATTGTCGTGAAGCATAAAAAAACTGTATGTCTGTGTGAAAATAATACGTATTGTGCAGTTTGCATATCTTATGAGAGAATGATCCAAACCTGAATGTTATAGTGTAAGTAGACTTACCTTTGTGAAATAAATAAAATTTTGCCTATATGGACTCATTTGCACCTAATTGTCGTGAAGCATGTAAAAACTGCTTGTCTGCGTTAAAATAATGGTTAATATGCAGTTTCCATATTCTCATGAGAGAATGATCCAAACCTGAATGCTATAGTGTAAGTAGACTTACCTTTGTGAAATAAAGCAATTTTGCCTATAAGGACTAATTTGCACCTAATTGTCGTGAAGCATTTAAAAACTGCTTGTTTGCGTGAAAATAATAGGAAATGTGCAGCTTGCATTATCTTATGAGAGAAAGATCCAAACCTGAATGTTATAGTGTAAGTAGACTTACCTTTGTGAAATAAAGCAATTTTGCCTATAAGGACTCATTTGCACCTAATTGTCGTGAAGCATAAAAAAACTGTATGTCTGTGTGAAAATAATACGTATTGTGCAGTTTGCATTATCTTATGAGAGAATGATCCAAACCTGAATGTTATAGTGTAAGTAGACTAACCTTTGTAAAATAAAGCAATTTTGCCTATAAGGACTCATTTGCACCTAATTGTCGCGAAGCATGTAAAAAATGCTTGTCTGCTTGAAAATAATACGAAATGTGCAGTTTGCATTATCTTATGAGAGAATGATCCAAACCTGAATGTTATAGTGTAAGTAGACTTACCTTTGTGAAATAAAGCAATTTTGCCTATAAGGACTCATTTGCACCTAATTGTCGTGAAGCATAAAAAAACTGTATGCTGTGTGAAAATAATACGTATTGTGCAGTTTGCATTATCTTATGAGAGAATGATCCAAACCTGAATGTTATAGTGTAAGTAGACTAACCTTTGTAAAATAAAGCAATTTTGCCTATAAGGACTCATTTGCACCTAATTGTCGCGAAGCATGTAAAAAATGCTTGTCTGCGTGAAAATAATAGGAAATGTTCAGCTTGCATTATCTTATGAGAGAATGATCCAAACCTGAATGTTATAGTGTAAGTAGACTTACCTTTGTGAAATAAAGCAACTTTGCCTATAAGGAATCATTTGCACCTAACTGTCGTGAAGCATGTAAAAACGGCTTGTCTGCGTTAAAATAATCGGTAATATGCAGTTTCCATTTTCTTATGAGAGAATGATCCAAACCTGAATGTTATAGTGTAAGTAGACTTACCTTTGTGAAATAAAGCAATTTTGCCTATAAGGACTCATTTGCACCTAATTGTCGCGAAGCATGTAAAAACTGCTTGTCTGCTTTTAAATAGTGGTTAATATGCAGTTTGCATTTTCTTATGAGAGAATGATCCAAACCTGAATGTTATAGTGTAAGTAGACTTACCTTTGTGAAATTAAGCAACTTTGCCTATAAGGACTCATTTGCACCTAACTATCGTAAAGCATGTAAAAACTGCTTGTCTGCGTTAAAATAATGGTTAATATGCAGTTTCCATATTCTTATGAGAGAATGATTTAAACCTGAATGCTATAGTGTAAGTAGACTTACCTTTGTGAAATAAAGCAATTTTGCCTATAAGGACTAATTTGCACCTAATTGTCGTGAAGCATTTAAAAACTGCTTGTCTGCGTGAAAATAATAGGAAATGTGCAGCTTGCATTATCTTATGAGAGAATGATCCAAACCTGAATGTTATAGTGTAAGTAGACTTACCTTTGTGAAATAAAGCAACTTTGCCTATAAGGACTCATTTGCACCTAACTATCGTAAAGCATGTAAAAACTGCTTGTCTGCGTTAAAATAAAGGTTAATATGCAGTTTCCATATTCTTATGAGAGAATGATCCAAACTTGAATGTTATAGTGTAAGTAGACTTACCTTTGTGAAATAAAGCAATTTTGCCTATAAGGACTCATTTGCACCTAATTGTCGTGAAGCATAAAAAAACTGTATGTCTGTGTGAAAATAATACGTATTGTGCAGTTTGCATTATCTTATGAGAGAATGATCCAAACCTGAATGTTATAGTGTAAGTAGACTAACCTTTGTAAAATAAAGCAATTTTGCCTATAAGGACTCATTTGCACCTAATTGTCGCGAAGCATGTAAAAAATGCTTGTCTGCGTGAAAATAATACGAAATGTGCAGTTTGCATTATCTTATAAGAGAATGAACCAAACCTGAATGTTATAGTGTAAGTAGACTTACCTTTGTGAAATAAAGAAATTTTGCCTATATGGACTCATTTGCACCTAATTGTCGCAAAGCATGTAAAAACTGCTTGTCTGCTTTAAAATAATGGTTAATATGCAGTTTGCATTTTCTTATGAGAGAATGATCCAAACCTGAATGTTATAGCGTAAGTAGACTATCCTTTGTAAAATAAAGCAATTTTGCCTATAAGGACTCATTTGCACCTAATTGCCGAGAAGCATGAAAAAACTGCTTGTCTGCGTGAAAATAATACATAATGTGCAGTTTGCATTATCTTATGAGAGAATGATCCAAACCTGAATGTTATAGTGTAAGTAGAATTACCTTTGTGAAATAAGGCAATTTTGCCTATATGGACTCATTTGCACCTAATTGTCGCAAAGCATGTAAAAACTGCTTGTCTGCTTTAAAATAATGGTTAATATGCAGTTTGCATTTTCTTATGAGAGAATGATCCAAACCTGAATGTTAAAGTGTAAGTAGACTTACCTTTGTGAAATAAAGCAATTTTGCTTATAAGGACTCATTTGCACCTAATTGTCGTGAAGCATAAAAAAACAATATGTCTGTGTGAAAATAATACGTATTGTGCAGTTTGCATTATCTTATGAGAGAATGATCCAAACCTGAATGTTATAGTGTAAGTAGACTTACCTTTGTGAAATAAAGAAATTTTGCCTATATGGACTCATTTGCACCTAATTGTCGTAAAGCATAAAAAAACAATATGTCTGTGTGAAAATAATACGTATTGTGCAGTTTGCATTATCTTATGAGAGAATGATCCAAACCTGAATGCTATAGTGTAAGTAGACTTACCTTTGTGAAATAAAGCAACTTTGCCTATAAGGACTCATTTGCACATAACTATCGTAAAGCATGTAAAAACTGCTTGTCTGCGTTAAAATAAAGGTTAATATGCAGTTTCCATATTCTTATGAGAGAATGATCCAAACTTGAATGTTATAGTGTAAGTAGACTTACCTTTGTGAAATAAAGCAATTTTGCCTATAAGGACTCATTTGCTCCTAATTGTCGTGAAGCATGTAAAAAATGCTTGTCTGCGTGAAAATAATACGAAATGTGCAGTTTGCATTATCTTATGAGAGAATGATCCAAACCTGAATGTTATAGTGTAAGTAGACTTACCTTTGTGAAATAAAGAAATTTTGCCTATATGGACTCATTTGCACCTAATTGTCGCAAAGCATGTAAAAACTGCTTGTCTGCTTTAAAATAATGGTTAATATGCAGTTTGCATTTTCTTATGAGAGAATGATCCAAACCTGAATGTTATAGCGTAAGTAGACTATCCTTTGTAAAATAAAGCAATTTTGCCTATAAGGACTCATTTTCACCTAATTGTCGAGAAGCATGAAAAAACTGCTTGTCTGCGTGAAAATAATACGAAATTTGCAGTTTGCATTATCTTATGAGAGAATGATTCAAACCTGAATGTTATAGTGTAAATAGAATTACCTTTGTGAAATAAGGCAATTTTGCCTATATAGACTCATTTGCACCTAATTGTCGCAAAGCATGTAAAAACTGCTTGTCTGCTTTAAAATAATGGTTAATATGCAGTTTGCATTTTCTTATGAGAGAATGATCCAAACCTGAATGTTATAGTGTAAGTAGACTTACCTTTGTGAAATAAAGCAATTTTGCTTATAAGGACTCATTTGCACCTAATTGTCGTGAAGCATGAAAAAACTGCTTGTCTGCGTGAAAATAATACGTAATGTGCAGTTTGCGCTATCTTATGAGAGAATGATCCAAACCTGAATGTTATAGTGTAAGTAGACTTACTTTGTAAAATAAAGCAATTTTGCCTATAAGGACTCATTTGCACCTAATTGTCGCGAAGCATGTAAAAACTGCTTGCCTGCTTTAAAATAATGGTTAATATGCAGTTTGCATTTTCTTATGAGAGAATGATCCAAACCTGAATGTAATAGCGTAAGTAGACTTACCTTTGTGATATAAAGCAATTTTGCCTATAAGGACTCATTTGCACCTAATTGTCGCGAAGCATGTAAAAACTGCTTGTCTGCTTTTAAATAGTGGTTAATATGCAGTTTGCATTTTCTTATGAGAGAATGATCTAAACCTGAATGCTATAGTGTAAGTAGACTTACCTTTGTGAAATAAAGCAATTTTGCCTATAAGGACTAATTTGCACCTAATTGTCGTGAAGCATTTAAAAACTGCTTGTCTGCGTGAAAATAATAGGAAATGTGCAGCTTGCATTATCTTATGAGAGAATGATCCAAACCTGAATGTTATAGTGTAAGTAGACTTACCTTTGTGAAATAAAGCAACTTTGCCTATAAGGACTCATTTGCACCTTACTATCGTAAAGCATGTAAAAACTGCTTGTCTGCGTTAAAATAAAGGTTAATATGCAGTTTGCATTTTCTTATGAGAGAATGATCCAAACTTGAATGTTATAGTGTAAGTAGACTTACCTTTGTAAAATAAAGCAATTTTGCCTATAAGGACTCATTTGCACCTAATTGTCGTGAAGCATAAAAAAACTGTATGTCTGTGTGAAAATAATACGTATTGTGCAGTTTGCATTATCTTATGAGAGAATGATCCAAACCTGAATGTTATAGTGTAAGTAGACTAACCTTTGTAAAATAAAGCAATTTTGCCTATAAGGACTCATTTGCACCTAATTGTCGCGAAGCATGTAAAAAATGCTTGTCTGCGTGAAAATAATAGGAAATGTGCAGTTTGCATTATCTTATAAGAGAATGATCCAAACCTGAATGTGAATAGTGTAAGTAGACTTACCTTTGTGAAATAAAGAAATTTTGCCTATATGGACTCATTTGCACCTAATTGTCGCAAAGCATGTAAAAACTGCTTGTCTGCTTTAAAATAATGGTTAATATGCAGTTTGCATTTTCTTATGAGAGAATGATCCAAACCTGAATGTTATAGCGTAAGTAGACTATCCTTTGTAAAATAAAGCAATTTTGCCTATAAGGACTCATTTGCACCGAATTGTCAAGAAGCATGAAAAAACTGCTTGTCTGCGTGAAAATAATACGAAATGTGCAGTTTGCATTATCTTATGAGAGAATGATCCAAACCTGAATGTTATAGTGTAAGTAGAATTACCTTTGTGAAATAAGGCAATTTTGCCTATATGGACTCATTTGCACCTAATTGTCGCAAAGCATGTAAAAACTGCTTGTCTGCTTTAAAATAATGGTTAATATGCAGTTTGCATTTTCTTATGAGAGAATGATCCAAACCTGAATGTTATAGCGTAAGTAGACTATCCTTTGTAAAATAAAGCAATTTTGCCTATAAGGACTCATTTGCACCTAATTGTCGAGAAGCATGAAAAAATTGCTTGTCTGCGTGAAAATAATACGAAATGTGCAGTTTGCATTATCTTATGAGAGAATGATCCAAACCTGAATGTTATAGTGTAAGTAGAATTACCTTTGTGAAATAAGGCAATTTTGCCTATATGGACTCATTTGCACCTAATTGTCGCAAAGCATGTAAAAACTGCTTGTCTGCTTTAAAATAATGGTTAATATGCAGTTTGCATTTTCTTATGAGAGAATGATCCAAACCTGTATGTTAAAGTGTAAGTAGACTTACCTTTGTGAAATAAAGAAAATTTTGCCTATATGGACTCATTTGCACCTAATTGTCGTAAAGCATGTAAAAACTGCTTGTCTGCTTTAAAATAATGGTTAATATGCAGTTTGCATTTTCTTATGAGAGAATGATCCAAACCTGTATGTTAAAGTGTATGTAGACTTACCTTTGTGAAATAAAGAAAATTTTGCCAATATGGACTCATTTGCACCTAATTGTCGTAAAGCATGTAAAAACTGCTTGTCTGCGTTAAAATAATGGTTAATATGCAGTTTCCATATTCTTATGAGAGAATGATCCAAACCTGAATGTTATAGTGTAAGTAGACTAACCTTTGTAAAATAAAGCAATTTTGCCTATAAGGACTCATTTGCACCTAATTGTCGCGAAGCATGTAAAAAATGCTTGTCTGCTTGAAAATAATACGAAATGTGCAGTTTGCATTATCTTATGAGAGAATGATCCAAACCTGAATGTTAAAGTGTAAGTAGACTTTCCTTTGTGAAATAAAGCAATTTTGCTTATAAGGACTCATTTGCACCTAATTGTCGTGAAGCATGAAAAAACTATATGTCTGCGTGAAAATAATACGAAATGTGCAGTTTGCATAATCTTGTGAGTGAATGATCCAAACCTGAATGTTAAAGTGTAAGTAGACTTACCTTTGTAAAATAAAGCAATTTTGCTTATAAGGACTCATTTGCACCTAATTGTCGTGAAGCATGAAAAAACTGCTTGTCTGCGTGAAAATAATACGAAATGTGCAGTTTGCATTATCTTATGAGAAAATAATCCAAACCTGAATGTTAGAGTGTAAGTAGACTTACCTTTGTGAAATAAAGCAATTTTGCCTATAAGGACTCATTTGCACCTAACTGTCGTGAAGTATGTAAAAACTGCTTGTCTGCGTTAAAATAATGGTTAATATGCAGTTTGCATTTTCTTATGAGAAAATGATCCAAACCTGAATGTTATAGCGTAAGTAGACTTACCTTTGTAAAATAAAGCAATTTGGCCTATAAGGACTCATTTGCACCTAATAATTGTCGAGAAGCATGAAAAAACTGCTTGTCTGCGTGAAAATAATACGAAATGTGCAGTTTGCATTATCTTACGAGAGAATGATCCAAACCTGTATTATATAGTGTAAGTAGACTTACCTTTGTGAAATAAAGCAATTTTGCCTATATGCACTCATTTGCACCTAATTGTCGCAAAGCATGGAAAAACTGCTTGTCTGCTTTAAAATAATTGTTTATATGCAGTTTGCATTTTTTTATGAGAGAATGATCCAAACCTAAATGTTATAGTGTAAGTAGACCCACCTTTGTGAAATAAAGCAATTTTGCCTATAAGGACTCATTTGCACCTAATTGTCGTGAAGCATTTTAAAACTGCTTGTCTGCGTGAAAATAATAGGAAATGTGCAGTTTGCATTATCTTATGAGGGAATGACCCAAACCTGAATACTATAGTGTATGTAGACTTACCTTTGTGAAATAAAGCAATTTTGCCTATAAGGTATCATTTGAACCTAACTGTCGTGAAGCATGTAAAAACTGCTTGTCTGCGTTAAAATAATGGTTATTATGCAGTTTCCATTTTCTTATGAGAGAATGATCCAAACCTGAATGTTATAGTGTAAGTAGACTTACCTTTGTGAAATAAAGCAATTTTGCCTATAAGGACTCATTTGCACCTAATTGTCGTGAAGCATGAAAAAACTGTATGTCTGCGTGAAAATAATACGAAATGTGCAGTTTGCATAAACTTATGAGAGAATGATCCAAACCTGAATGTTATAGTATAAGTAGAATTACCTTTGTGAAATAAAGCAATTTTGTTTATATGGACTCATTTGCACCTAATTGTCGCGAAGCATGTAAAAACTGCTTGTCTGCTTTAAAATAATGGTTAATATGCAGTTTGCATTTTCTTATGAGAGAATGATCCAAACCTGAATGTTAAAGTGTAAGAAGGCTTACCTTTGTGAAATAAAGCAATTTTGCCTATAAGGACTCATTTGCACCTAATTGTCGTGAAGCATTTAAAAACTGCTTGTCTGCGTGAAAATAATAGGAAATGTGCAGTTTGCATTATCTTATGAGGGAATGACCCAAACCTGAATGTTATAGTGTAAGTAGATTTACCTTTGTGAAATAAAGCAATTTTGCCTATAAGGTCTCATTTGAACCTAACTGTCGTGAAGCATGTAAAAACTGCTTGTCTGCGTTAAAATAATGGTTAATATGCAGTTTCCATTTTCTTATGAGAGAATGATCCAAACCTGAATGTTTTAGTGTCAGTAGACTTACCTTTGTGAAATAAAGCAATTTTGCCTATAAGGACTCATTTGCACCTAATTGTCGTGAAGCATGAAAAAACTGTATGTCTGCGTGAAAATAATACAAAATGTGCAGTTTGCATTATCTTATGAGACAATGATCCTAACCTGAATGTTATAGTGTAAGTAGACTTACATTTGTGAAATAAAGAAATTTTGCCTATATGGACTCATTTGCACCTAATTGTCGCAAAGCATGTAAAAACTGCTTGTCTGGATTAAAATAATGGTTAATATGCAGTTTGCATTTTCTTATGAGAGAATGATCCAAACCTGAATGTTATAGCGTAAGTAGACTTACCTTTGTGAAATAAAGAAATTTTGCCTATATGGACTCATTTGCACCTAATTGTCGTAAAGCATGTAAAAACTGCTTGTCTGCGTTAAAATAATGGTTAATATGCAGTTTCCATATTCTTATGAGAGAATGATCCAAACCTGAATGCTATAGTGTAAGTAGACTTACCTTTGTGAAATAAAGCAATTTTGCCTATAAGGACTAATTTGCACCTAATTGTCGTGAAGCATTTAAAAACTGCTTGTTTGCGTGAAAATAATTGGAAATGTGCAGCTTGCATTATCTTATGAGAGAATGATCCAAACCTGAAAGTTATAGTGTAAGTAGACTTACCTTTGTGAAATAAAGCAACTTTGCCTATAAGGACTCATTTGCACCTAACTATCGTAAAGCATGTAAAAACTGCTTGTCTGCGTTAAAATAAAGGTTAATATGCAGTTTCCATAATATTCTTATGAGAGAATGATCCAAACTTGAATGTTATAGTGTAAGTAGACTTACCTTTGTGAAATAAAGCAATTTTGCCTATAAGGACTCATTTGCACCTAATTGTCGTGAAGCATAAAAAAACTGTATGTCTGTGTGAAAATAATACGTATTGTGCAGTTTGCATTATCTTATGAGAGAATGATCCAAACCTGAATGTTATAGTGTAAGTAGACTAACCTTTGTAAAATAAAGCAATTTTGCCTAAAGGGACTCATTTGCACCTAATTGTCGCGAAGCATGTAAAAAATGCTTGTCTGCGTGAAAATAATACGAAATGTGCAGTGGCATTATCTTATGAGAGAATGATCCAAACCTGAATGTTATAGTGTAAGTAGACTTACCTTTGTGAAATAAAGAAATTTTGCTTATATGGACTCATTTGCACCTAATTGTCGCAAAGCATGTAAAAACTGCTTGTCTGCTTTAAAATAATGGTTAATATGCAGTTTGCATTTTCTTATGAGAGAATGATCCAAACCTGAATGTTATAGCGTAAGTAGACTATCCTTTGTAAAATAAAGCAATTTTGCCTATAAGGACTCATTTGCACCTAATTGTCGAGAAGCATGAAAAAACCGCTTGTCTGCGTGAAAATAATACGAAATGTGCAGTTTGCATTATCTTATGAGAGAATGATCCAAACCTGAATGTTATAGTGTAAGTAGAATTACCTTTGTGAAATAAAGCAATTTTGCCTATATGGACTCATTTGCACCTAATTGTCGCAAAGCATGTAAAAACTGCTTGTCTGCTTTAAAATAATGGTTAATATGCAGTTTGCATTTTCTTATGAGAGAATGATCCAAACCTGAATGTTAAAGTGTAAGTAGACTTACCTTTGTGAAATTAAGCAATTTTGCTTATAAGGACTCATTTGCACCTAATTGTCGTGAAGCATGAAAAAACTGCTTGTCTGCGTGAAAATAATACGTAATGTGCAGTTTGCATTATCTTATGAGAGAATGATCCAAACCTGAAAGTTATAGTGTAAGTAGACTTACCTTTGTAAAATAAAGCAATTTTGCCTATAAGGACTCATTTGCACCTAATTGTCGTGAAGCATAAAAAAACCGTATGTCTGTGTGAAAATAATACGTATTGTGCAGTTTGCATTATCTTATGAGAGAATGATCCAAACCTGAGTGTATAGTGTAAGTAGACTTACCTTTGTGAAATAAAGAAATTTTGCCTATATGGACTCATTTGCACCTAATTGTCGTAAAGCATGTAAAAACTGCTTTTCTGCGTTAAAATAATGGTTAATATGCAGTTTCCATATTCTTATGAGAGAATGATCCAAACCTGAATGCTATAGTGTAAGTAGACTTACCTTTGTGAAATAAAGCAATTTTGCCTATAAGGACTAATTTGCACCTAATTGTCGTGAAGCATTTAAAAACTGCTTGTTTGCGTGAAAATAATAGGAAATGTGCAGCTTGCATTATCTTATGAGAGAATGATCCAAACCTGAATGTTATAGTGTAAGTAGACTTACCTTTGTGAAATAAAGCAACTTCGCCTATAAGGACTCATTTGCACCTAACTATCATAAAGCATGTAAAAACTGCTTGTCTGCGTTAAAATAAAGGTTAATATGCAGTTTCCATATTCTTATGAGAGAATGATCCAAACCTGAATGTTATAGTGTAAATAGACTTACCCTCATGAAATAAAGCAATTTTGCCTATAAGGACTCATTTGCACCTAATTGTCATAAAGCTTGTAAAAACTGCTTGTATGCGTTAAAATAATAATTAATATGCAGTTTGCATTTTCTTATGAGAGAATGATCTAAGCCTGAATGTTATAGTTTAAGTAAACTTACCTTTGTAAAATAAAGCAATTTTGCCTATAAGGACTCATTTGCCCCTAATTGTCATAAAGCATGTAAAAACTGCTTGTATGCGTTAAAATAATGGTTAATATGCAGTTTGCATTTTCTTATGAGAGAATGATCCAAACCTGAATGTTATAGTGTAAATAGACTTACCTTTGTAAACTAAAGCAATTTTGCCTATAAGGACTCATTTGCACGCAATTGTCGTGAAGCATGTAAAAACTGCTTGTCTGCGTGAAAATGATAGTAAATATGCAGTTTGCATTTTCTTATGAGAGAATGATCCAAACCTGAATGTTATAGTGTAAATAGACTTACCCTCATAAAATAAAGCAATTTTGCCTATAAAGACTCATTTGCACCTAATTGTCGTAAAGCATGTAAAAACTGCTTGTCTGCGTTTAAATAATGGTTAATACGCAGTTTGCATTTTCTTATGAGAGAATGATCCAAACCTGAATGTTATAGTGTAAATAGACTTACCCTCGTGAAATAAAGCACTTTTGCCTATAAGGACTCATTTGCACCTAATTGTCGTAAAGCATGTAAAAACTGCTTGTCAGCGTTAAAATAATGGATAATATGCAGATTGCATTTTCTAATAAGAGAATGATCCAAACCTAAATGTTATAGTGTAAATGGACTTACCTTTATGAAATAAAGAAATTTTGCCTATAAGGACTCATTTGCCCCTAATTGTCATAAAGCATGTAAAAACTGCTTGTATGCGTTAAAATAATGGTTAATATGCAGTTTGCATTTTCTTATGAGAAAATGATCCAAACCTGAATGTATAGTGAAAATAGACTTACCTTTGTAAAATAAAGCAATTTTGTTTATAAGGACTCATTTGCACGCAATTGTCGTGAAGCATGTAAAAACTGCTTGTCTGCGTGAAAATGATAGTAAATATGCAGTTTGCATTTTCTTATGAGAGAATGATCCAAACCTGAATGTTATAGAGTAAATAGACTTACCTTCATGAAATAAAGCAATTTTGCCTATAAAGACTCATTTGCACCTAATTGTCGTAAAGCATGTAAGAACTGCTTGTCTGCGTTTAAATAATGGTTAATATGCAGTTTGCATTTTCTTATGAGAGAAAGATCCAAACCTGAATGTATAGTGTAAATAGACTTACCTTCATGAAATAAAGCAATTTTGCCTATAAAGACTCATTTGCCCCTAATTGTCATAAAGCATGTAAAAACTGCTTGTATGCGTTAAAATAATGGTTAATATGCAGTTTGCATTTTCTTATGAGAGAATGATCGAAACCTTATTGTTGTAGTGTAAATAGACTTACCTTTGTAAAATAAAGCAATTTTGCCTATAAGGACTCATTTGCACGCAATTGTCGTGAAGCATGTAAAAGCTGCTTGTCTGCGTTAAAATAATGGTTAATATGCAGTTTGCATTTTCTTATGAGAGAATGATCTAAACCTGAATGTTATAGTGTAAGTAGACTTACCTTTGTGAAATAAAGCAATTTTGCCTATATGGACTCATTAGCACCTAATTGTCGCAAAGCATGTAAAAACTGCTTGTCTGTTTTATAATAATGGTTAATATGCAGTTTGCATTTTCTTATGAGAGAATGATCCAAACCTGAATGTTATAGCGTAAGTAGACTTACCTTTGTAAAATAAAGCAATTTTGCCTATAAGGATTTATTTGCACCTAATTGTCGAGAAGCATGAAAACACTGCTTGTCTGCGTGAAAATAATAAGAAATGTGCAGTTTGCATTATCTTATGAGAGATTGATCCAAACCTGAATGTTATAGTGCAAGTAGACTTACCTTTGTGATATAAAGCAATTTTGCCTATAAGGACTCATTTGCACCTAATTGTCGCAAAGCATGTAAAAACTGCTTGTCTGTTTTAAAATAATGGTTAATATGCAGTTTGCATTTTCTTATGAGAGAATGATCCAAACCTGAATGTTAAAGTGTAAGTAGGCTTACCTTTGTGAAATAAAGCAATTTTGCCTATAAGGACTTATTTGCACCTACTTGTCGTGAAGCATAAAAAAACTGTATGTCTGCGTGAAAATAATACGAAATGTGCAGTTTGCATTATCTTATGAGAGAATGATCCAAACATGAATGTTATAGTGTAAGTAGACTTACCTTTGTAAAATAAAGCAATTTTGCCTATATGCACTCATTTGCACCTAACTGTCGTGAAGCATGTAAAAACTGCTTGTCTGCGTTAAAATAATCGGTAATATGCAGTTTCCATTTTCTTATGAGAGAATGATCCAAACCTGAAAACTATAGTGTAAGTAGACTTACCTTTGTGAAATAAAGCAATTTTGCCTATAAACACTAATTTGCACCTAATTGTCGCGTAGCATGTAAAAACTGCTTGTCTGCGTTAAAATAATGGTTAATATGCGGTTTCCATCTTCTTATGAGAGAATGATCCAAACCTGAATGTTATAGTGTAAGTAGACTTACCTTTGTGAAATATAGAAATTTTGCCTATAAGGACTCATTTGCACCTACTTGTCGTGAAGCATAAAAAAACTGTATGTCTGCGTGAAAATAATACGAAATGTGCAGTTTGCATTATCTTATGAGAGAATGATCCAAACCTAAATGTTATAGTGTAAGTAGACTTACCTTTGTAAAATAAAGCAATTTTGCCTATAAGGACTCATTTGCACCTACTTGTCGTGAAGCATAAAAAAACTGTATGTCTGCGTGAAAATAATACGAAATGTGCAAATTGCATTATCCTATTAGAGAATGATCCAAACCTGAATGTTATAGTTTAAGTAGACTTACCTTTGTGAAATAAAGCAACTTTGCCTATAAGGATTCATTTGCACCTAACTATCGTAAAGCATGTAAAAACTGCTTGTCTGCGTTAAAATAATGGTTAATATGCAGTTTCCATATTCTTATGAGAGAATGATCCAAACCTGAATGTTATAGTGTAAGTAGACTTGCCTTTGTGAAATAAAGCAATTTTGCCTACAAGGAGTAATTTGCACCTAATTGTCGTGAAGCATTTAAAAACTGCTTGTCTGCGTGAAAATAATAGGAAATGTGCAGCTTGCATTATCTTATGAGAGAATGATCCAAACCTGAATGTTATAGTGTAAGTAGACTCACCTTTGTGAAATAAAGCAACTTTGTCTATAAGGACTCATTTGCACCTAACTATCGTAAAGCATGTAAAAACTGCTTGTCTGCGTTAAAATAAAGGTTTATAGCAGTTTCCATATTCTTATGAGAGAATGATCCAAACTTGAATGTTATAGTGTAAGTAGACTTACCTTTGTGAAATAAAGCAATTTTGCCTATAAGGACTCATTTGCACCTTATTGTCGCGAAGCATGTAAAAACTGCTTGTCTGCGTGAAAATAATACGAAAAGTGCAGTTTGCATTATCTTATGAGAGAATGATCCAAACCTGAATGTTATAGTGTAAGTAGACTTACCTTTGTAAAAATAAAGCAATTTTGCCTATAAGGACTCATTTGCAACTAATTGTCGTGAAGCATGAAAAAACTGTATGCCTGCGTGAAAATATTACGAAATGTGCACATTGCATTATCTTATGAGAGAATCATCCAAACCTGAATGTTATAGTGTAAATAGACTTACCTTTGTAAAATAAAGCAATTTTGCTTATAAGGACTCATTTGCACCTAATTGTCGCAAAGCATGTAAAAACTGCTTGTCTGCTTTTAAATAATGGATAATATGCAGTTTGCATTTTCTTATGAGAAAATGATTCAAACCTGAATGTTATAGCGTAAGTAGACTTACCTTTGTAAAATAAAGCAATTTGGCCTATAAGGACTCATTTGCACCTAATTGTCGAGAAGCATGAAAAAACTGCTTGTCTGCGTGAAAATAATACGAAATGTGCAGTTTGCATTATCTTTTGAGAGAATGATCCAAACCTGTATTATATAGTGTAAGTAGACTTACCTTTGTGAAATAAAGCAATTTTGCCTATATGCACTCATTTGCACCTAATTGTCGCAAAGCATGTAAAAACTGCTTGTCTGCTTTAAAATAATTGTTAATATGCAGTTTGCATTTTTTTATGAGAGAATGATCCAAACCTAAATGTTATAGTGTAAGTAGACCCACCTTTGTGAAATAAAGCAATTTTGCCTATAAGGACTCATTTGCACCTAATTGTCGTGAAGCATTTAAAAACTGCTTGTCTGTGTGAAAATAATAGGAAATGTGCAGTTTGCATTATCTTATGAGGGAATGACCCAAACCTGAATATTATAGTGTAAGTAGACTTACCTTTGTGAAATAAAGCAATTTTGCCTATAAGGTCTAATTTGAACCTAACTGTCGTGAAGCATGTAAAAACTGCTTGTCTGCGTTAAAATAATGGTTAATATGCAGTTTCCATTTTCTTATGAGAGAATGATCCAAACCAGAATGTTAAAGTGTAAGTAGACCTACCTTTGTAAAATAAAGCAATTTTGCTTATAAGGACTCATTTGCACCTAATTGTCGTGAAGCATGAAAAAACTGCTTGTCTGCGTGAAAATAATACGAAATGTGCAGTTTGCATTATCTTATGACAAAAAAATCCAAACCTGAATGTTAGAGTGTAAGTAGACTTACCTTTGTGAAATAAAGCAATTTTGCCTATAAGGACTCATTTGCACCTAACTGTCGTGAAGTATGTAAAAACTGCTTGTCTGCGTTAAAATAATGGTTAATATGCAGTTTGCATTTTCTAATGAGAAAATGATCCAAACCTGAATGTTATAGCGTAAGTAGACTAACCTTTGTAAAATAAAGCAATTTGGCCTATAAGGACTCATTTGCACCTAATAATTGTCGAGAAGCATGAAAAAACTGCTTGTCTGCGTGAAAATAATACGAAATGTGCAGTTTGCATTATCTTACGAGAGAATGATCCAAACCTGTATTATATAGTGTAAGTAGACTTACCTTTGTGAAATAAAGCAATTTTGCCTATATGCACTCATTTGCACCTAATTGTCGCAAAGCATGTAAAAACTGCTTGTCTGCTTTAAAATAATTGTTTATATGCAGTTTGCATTTTTTTATGAGAGAATGATCCAAACCTAAATGTTATAGTGTAAGTAGACCCACCTTTGAAAATAAAGCAATTTTGCCTATAAGGACTCATTTGCACCTAATTGTCGTGAAGCATTTTAAAACTGCTTGTCTGCGTGAAAATAATAGGAAATGTGCAGTTTGCATTATCTTATGAGGGAATGACCCAAACCTGAATACTATAGTGTAAGTAGACTTACCTTTGTGAAATAAAGCAATTTTGCCTATAAGGTCTCATTTGAACCTAACTGTCGTGAAGCATGTAAAAACTGCTTGTCTGCGTTAAAATAATGGTTAATATGCAGTTTCCATTTTCTTATGAGAGAATGATCCAAACCTGAATGTTATAGCGTAAGTAGACTTAAATTTGTAAAATAAAGCAATTTGGCCTATAAGGACTCATTTGCACCTAATAATTGTCGAGAAGCATGAAAAAACTGCTTGTCTGCGTGAAAATAATACGAAATGTGCAGTTTGCTTTATCTTACGAGAGAATGATCCAAACCTGTATTATATAGTGTAAGTAGACTTACCTTTGTGAAATAAAGCAATTTTGCCTATATGCACTCATTTGCACCTAATTGTCGCAAAGCATGTAAAAACTGCTTGTCTGCTTTAAAATAATTGTTTATATGCAGTTTGCATTTTTTTATGAGAGAATGATCCAAACCTAAATGTTATAGTGTAAGTAGACCCACCTTTGAAAATAAAGCAATTTTGCCTATAAGGACTCATTTGCACCTAATTGTCGTGAAGCATTTTAAAACTGCTTGTCTGCGTGAAAATAATAGGAAATGTGCAGTTTGCATTATCTTATGAGGGAATGACCCAAACCTGAATACTATAGTGTAAGTAGACTTACCTTTGTGAAATAAAGCAATTTTGCCTATAAGGTCTCATTTGAACCTAACTGTCGTGAAGCATGTAAAAACTGCTTGTCTGCGTTAAAATAATGGTTAATATGCAGTTTCCATTTTCTTATGAGAGAATGATCCAAACCTGAATGTTATAGTGTAAGTAGACTAACCTTTGTGAAATAAAGCAATTTTGCCTATAAGGACTCATTTGCACCTAATTGTCGTGAAGCATGAAAAAACTGTATGTCTGCGTGAAAATAATACGAAATGTGCAGTTTGCATAAACTTATGAGAGAATGATCCAAACCTGAATGTTATAGTGTAAGTAGACTTACCTTTGTGAAATAAAGCAATTTTGCCTATAAGGACTCATTTGCACCTAATTGTCGTGAAGCATGAAAAAACTGTATGTCTGCGTGAAAATAATACGAAATGTGCAGTTTGCATAAACTTATGAGAGAATGATCCAAACCTGAATGTTATAGTGTAAGTAGACTTACATTTGTGAAATAAAGAAATTTTGCCTATATGGACTCATTTGCACCTAATTGTCGCAAAGCATGTAAAAACTGCTTGTCTGGTTTAAAATAATGGTTAATATGCAGTTTGCATTTTCTTATGAGAAAATGATCCAAACCTGAATGTTATAGCGTAAGTAGACTTACCTTTGTGAAATAAAGAAATTTTGCCTATATGGACTCATTTGCACCTAATTGTCGTAAAGCATGTAAAAACTGCTTGTCTGCGATAAAATAATGGTTAATATGCAGTTTCCATATTTTTATGAGAGAATGATCCAAACCTAAATGCTATAGTGTAAGTAGACTTACCTTTGTGAAATAAAGCAATCTTGCCTATAAGGACTAATTTGCACCTAATTGTCGTGAAGCATTTAAAAACTGCTAGTTTGCGTGAAAATAATAGGAAATGTGCAGCTTGCATTATCTTATGAGAGAATGATCCAAACCTGAATGTTATAGTGTAAGTAGACTTACCTTTGTGAAATAAAGCAACTTTGCCTATAAGGACTCATTTGCACCTAACTATCGTAAAGCATGTAAAAACTGCTTGTCTGCGTTAAAATAAATGTTAATATGCAGTTTCCATATTCTTATGAGAGAATGATCCAAACTTGAATGTTATAATGTAAGTAGACTTACCTTTGTGAAATAAAGCAATTTTGCCTATAAGGACTCATTTGCACCTAATTGTCGTGAAGCATAAAAAAACTGTATGTCTGTGTGAAAATAATACGTATTGAGCAGTTTGCATTATCTTATGAGAGAATGATCCAAACCTGAATGTTATAGTGTAAGTAGACTAACCTTTGTAAAATAAAGCAATTTTGCCTATAAGGACTCATTTGCACCTAATTGTCGCGAAGCATGTAAAAAATGCTTGTCTGCGTGAAAATAATACGAAATGTGCAGTGGCATTATCTTATGAGAGAATGATCCAAACCTGAATGTTATAGTGTAAGTAGACTTACCTTTGTGAAATAAAGAAATTTTGCCTATATGGACTCATTTGCACCTAATTGTCGCAAAGCATGTAAAAACTGCTTGTCTGCTTTAAAATAATGGTTAATATGCAGTTTGCATTTTCTTATGAGAGAATGATCCAAACCTGAATGTTATAGCGTAAGTAGACTATCCTTTGTAAAATAAAGCAATTTTGCCTATAAGGACTCATTTGCACCTAATTGTCGTGAAGCATGTAAAAACTGCTTGTCTGCGTTAAAATAATGGTTAATATGCAGTTTGCATTTTCTTATGAGAGAATGATCCAAACCTGAATGTTAAAGTGTAAGTAGACTTACCTTTGTGAAATAAAGCAATTTTGCTTATAAGGACTCATTTGCACCTAATTGTCGTGAAGCATGAAAAAACTGCTTGTCTGCGTGAAAATAATACGTAATGTGCAGTTTGCATTATCTTATGAGAGAATAATCCAAACCTGAATGTTATAGTGTAAGTAGACTTACTTTGTAAAATAAAGCAATTTTGCCTATAAGGACTCATTTGCACCTAATTGTCGCGAAGCATGTAAAAACTGCTTGCCTGCTTTAAAATAATGGTTAATATGCAGTTTGCATTTTCTTATGAGAGAATGATCCAAACCTGAATGTAATAGCGTAAGTAGACTTACCTTTGTGAAATAAAGCAATTTTGCCTATAAGGACTCATTTGCACCTAATTGTCGCGAAGCATGTAAAAACTGCTTGTCTGCTTTTAAATAGTGGTTAATATGCAGTTTGCATTTTCTTATGAGAGAATGATCCAAACCTGAATGTTATAGTGTAAGTAGACTTAGCTTCGTGAAATAAAGCAACTTTGCCTATAAGGACTCATTTGCACCTAACTATCGTAAAGCATGTAAAAACTGCTTGTCTGCGTTAAAATAATGTTTAATATGCAGTTTCCATATTCTTATGAGAGAATGATCTAAACCTGAATGCTATAGTGTAAGTAGACTTACCTTTGTGAAATAAAGCAATTTTGCCTATAAGGACTAATTTGCACCTAATTGTCGTGAAGCATTTAAAAACTGCTTGTCTGCGTGAAAATAATAGGAAATGTGCAGCTTGCATTATCTTATGAGAGAATGATCCAAACCTGAATGTTATAGTGTAAGTAGACTTACCTTTGTGAAATAAAGAAATTTTGCCTATATGGACTCATTTGCACCTAATTGTCGCAAAGCATGTAAAAACTGCTTGTCTGCTTTAAAATAATGGTTAATATGCAGTTTGCATTTTTTTATGAGAGAATGATCCAAACCTGAATGTTATAGCGTAAGTAGACTATCCTTTGTAAAATAAAGCAATTTTGCCTATAAGGACTCATTTGCACCTAATTGTCGAGAAGCATGAAAAAACTGCTTGTCTGCGTGAAAATAATACGAAATGTGCAGTTTGCATTATCTTATGAGAGAATGATCCAAACCTGATTGTTATAGTGTAAGTAGAATTACCTGTGTGAAATAAGGCAATTTTGCCTATATGGACTCATTTGCACCTAATTGTCGCAAAGCATGTAAAAACTGCTTGTCTGCTTTAAAATAATGGTTAATATGCAGTTTGCATTTTCTTATGAGAGAATGATCCAAACCTGTATGTTAAAGTGTAAGTAGACTTACCTTTGTGAAATAAAGCAATTTTGCTTATAAGGACTCATTTGCACCTAATTGTCGTGAAGCATAAAAAAACTGTGTGTCTGTGTGAAAATAATACGTATTGTGCAGTTTGGATTATCTTATGAGAGAATGATCCAAACCTGAATGTTATAGTGTAAGTAGACTTACCTTTGTGAAATAAAGAAATTTTGCCTATATGGACTCATTTGCACCTAATTGTCGTAAAGCATGTAAAAACTGCTTGTCTGCGTTAAAATAATCGTTAATATGCAGTTTCCATATTCTTATGAGAGTATGATCCAAACCTGAATGCTATAGTGTAAGTAGACTTACCTTTGTGAAATAAAGCAATTTTGCCTATAAGGACTAATTTGCACCTAATTGTCGTGAAGCATTTAAAAACTGCTTGTTTGCGTGAAAATAATAGGAAATGTGCAGCTTGCATTATCTTATGGGAGAATGATCCAAACCTGAATGTTATAGTGTAAGTAGACTTACCTTTGTGAAATAAAGCAACTTTGCCTATAAGGACTCATTTGCACCTAACTAACGTAAAGCATGTAAAAACTGCTTGTCTGCGTTAAAATAAAGGTTAATATGCAGTTTCCATATTCTTATGAGAGAATGATCCAAACTTGAATGTTATAGTGTAAGTAGACTTACCTTTGTGAAATAAAGCAATTTTGCCTGTAAGGACTCATTTGCACCTAATTGTCGAGAAGCATGAAAAAACTGCTTGTCTGCTTTAGAATAATTGTTAATATGCAGTTTGCATTTTTTTATGAGAGAATGATCCAAACCTGAATGTTATAGTGTAAGTAGACTTACCTTTGTGAAATAAAGCAATTTTGCCTATAAGGACTCATTTGCACCTAATTGTCGCGAAGCATGTAAAAACAGCTTGTCTGCGTAAAAATAATACGAAATGTGCAGTTTGCATTATCTTATGAGAGAATGATCCAAACCTGAATGTTATAGTGTAAGTAGACTTACCTTTGTGAAATTAAGCAATTTTGCCTATAAGGACTCATTTGCACCTAATTGTCGCGAAGCATTTAAAAACTGCTTGTCTGCGTGAAAATAATAGGAAAAGTGCAGTTTGCATTATATTATGAGAGAATGATCCAAACCTGAATGTTATAGTGTAAGTAGACTTACCTTTGTGAAATAAAGCAACTTTGCCTATAAGGACTCATTTGCACCTAATTGTCGCGAAGCATGTAAAAACTGCTTGTCTGCGTGAAAATAATACGAAAATGCAGTTTGCATTATCTTATGAGAGAATGATCCAAACCTGAATGTTATAGTGTAAGTAGACTTACCTTTGTAAAATAAAGCAATTTTGCCTATAAGGACTCATTTGCACCTAATTGTCGCGAAGCATGTAAAAACTGCTTGTCTGCGTGAAAATAATACCAAATGTGCAGTTTGCATTATCTTATGAAAGCATGATCCAAACCTGAATGTTATAGTGTAAGTAGACTTACCTTTGTGAAATAAAGCAATTTTGCCTATATGGACTCATTTGCACCTAATTGTCGCAAAGCATGTAAAAACTGCTTGTCTGCGTGAAAATAATAGGAAAAGTGCAGTTTGCATTATCCTATGAGAGAATGATCCAAACCTGAATGTTATAGTGTAAGTAGACTTACCTTTGTGAAATAAAGCAACTTTGCCTATAAGGAGTCATTTGCACCTAATTGTCGCGAAGCATGTGAAAACTGCTTGTCTGCGTGAAAAAAATACGAAAATGCAGTTTGCATTATCTTATGAGAGAATGATCCAAACCTGAATGTTATAGTGTAAGTAGACTTACCTTTGTAAAATAAAGCAATTTTGCCTATAAGGACTCATTTGCACCTAATTGTCGCGAAGCATGTAAAAACTGCTTGTCTGCGTGAAAATAATACGAAATGTGCAGTTTGCATTATCTTATGAGAGAATAATCCAAACCTGAATGTTATAGTGTAAGTAGACTAACTTTTGTAAAATAAAGCAATTTTGCCTATATGGACTCATTAGCACCTAATTGTCGCAAAGCATGTAAAAACTGCTTGTCTGTTTTATAATAATGGTTAATATGCAGTTTGCATTTTCTTATGAGAGAATGATCCAAACCTAAATGTTATAGCGTAAGTAGACTTACCTTTGTAAAATAAAGCAATTTTGCCCATAAGGACTCATTTGCACCTATCTGTCGAGAAGCATGAAAAAACTGCTTGTCTGCGTGAAAATAATACGAAATGTGCAGTTTGCATTATCTTATGAGAGATTGATCCAAACCTGAATGTAATAGTGTAAGTAGACTTACCTTTGTGAAATAAAGCAATTTTGCCTATAAGGACTCATTTGCACCTAATTGTCGCGAAGCATGTAAAAACTGCTTGTCTGCGTTAAAATAATCGGTAATATGCAGTTTCCATTTTCTTATGAGAGAATGATCCAAACCTGAATGTTATAGTGTAAGTAGACTTACCTTTGTGAAATAAAGCAATTTTGCCTATATGGACTCATTTGCACCTAATTGTCGCAAAGCATGTAAAAACTGCTTGTCTGCTTTAAAATAATTATTGTTAATATGCAGTTTGCATTTTTTTATGAGAGAATGATCCAAACCTGAATGTAATAGTGTAAGTAGACTTACCTTTGTGAAATTAAGCAATTTTGCCTATAAGGACTCATTTGCACCTAACTGTCGTGAAACATGTAAAAACTGCTTGTCTGCGTTAAAATTATGGTTAATATGCAGTTTCCATTTTCTTTAGAGAGAATGATCCAAACCTGAATGTTATAGTGTAAGTAGACTTACCTTTGTGAAATAAAGCAATTTTGCCTATAATGACTCATTTGCAACTGATTGTCGTGAAGCATGAAAAAACTGTATGCCTGCGTGAAAATAATACGAAATGTGCACATTGCATTATCTTATGAGAGAATGATCCAAACCTGAATGTTATAGTGTAAATAGACTTACCTTTGTAAAATAAAGCAATTTTGCCTATAAGGACTCATTTGCACCTAATTGTCGCAAAGCATGTAAAAACTGCTTGTCTGCTTTTAAATAATGGATAATATGCAGTTTGCATTTTCTTATGAGAAAATGATCCAAACCTGAATGTTATAGCGTAAGTAGACTTACCTTTGTAAAATAAAGCAATTTGGCCTATAAGGACTCATTTGCACTTAATTGTCGAGAAGCATGAAAAAACTGCTTGTCTGCGTGAAAATAATACGAAATGTGCAGTTTGCATTATCTTATGAGAGAATGATCCAAACCTGTATTATATAGTGTAAGTAGACTTACCTTTGTGAAATAAAGCAATTTTGCCTATAGGCACTCATTTGCACTTAATTGTCGCAAAGCATGTAAAAACTGCTTGTCTGCTTTAAAATAATTGTTAATATGCAGTTTACATTTTCTTATGAGAGAATGATCCAAACCTGAATGTATAGTGTAAGTAGACTTACCTTTGTGAAAAAAAGCAATTTTGCCTATAAGGACTCATTTGCACCTAATTGTCGTGAAGCATGAAAAAACTGTATGTCTGCGTGAAAATAATACGAAATGTGCAGTTTGCATAATCTTATGAGAGAATGATCCAAACCTGAATGTTAAAGTGTAAGTAGACTTACCTTTGTAAAATAAAGCAATTTTGCTTATAAGGACTCTTTTGCACCTAATTGTCGTGAAGCATGAAAAAACTGCTTGTCTGCGTGAAAATAATACGAAATGTGCAGTTTGCATTATCTTATGAGAAAATAATCCAAACCTGAATGTTAGAGTGTAAGTAGACTTACCTTTGTGAAATAAAGCAATTTTGCCTATAAGGACTCATTTGCACCTAATTGTCGTGAAGCATGATAAAACTATATGTCTGCGTGAAAATAATACGAAATGTGCAGTTTGCATAAACTTATGAGAGAATGATCCAAACCTGAATGTTATAGTATAAGTAGAATTACCTTTGTGAAATAAAGCAATTTTGTTTATATGGACTCATTTGCACCTAATTGTCGCGAAGCATGTAAAAAATGCTTGTCTGCGTGAAAATAATACGAAATGTGCAGTGGCATTATCTTATGAGAGAATGATCCAAACCTGAATGTTATAGTGTAAGTAGACTTACCTTTGTGAAATAAAGAAATTTTGCCTATATGGACTCATTTGCACCTAATTGTCGCAAAGCATGTAAAAACTGCTTGTCTGCTTTAAAATAATGGTTAATATGCAGTTTGCATTTTCTTATGAGAGAATGATCCAAACCTGAATGTTATAGCGTAAGTAGACTATCCTTTGTAAAATAAAGCAATTTTGCCTATAAGGACTCATTTGCACCTAATTGTCGTGAAGCATGTAAAAACTGCTTGTCTGCGTTAAAATAATGGTTAATATGCAGTTTGCATTTTCTTATGAGAGAATGATCCAAACCTGAATGTTAAAGTGTAAGTAGACTTACCTTTGTGAAATAAAGCAATTTTGCTTATAAGGACTCATTTGCACCTAATTGTCGTGAAGCATGAAAAAACTGCTTGTCTGCGTGAAAATAATACGTAATGTGCAGTTTGCATTATCTTATGAGAGAATAATCCAAACCTGAATGTTATAGTGTAAGTAGACTTACTTTGTAAAATAAAGCAATTTTGCTTATAAGGACTCATTTGCACCTAATTGTCGCGAAGCATGTAAAAACTGCTTGCCTGCTTTAAAATAATGGTTAATATGCAGTTTGCATTTTCTTATGAGAGAATGATCCAAACCTGAATGTAATAGCGTAAGTAGACTTACCTTTGTGAAATAAAGCAATTTTGCCTATAAGGACTCATTTGCACCTAATTGTCGCGAAGCATGTAAAAACTGCTTGTCTGCTTTTAAATAGTGGTTAATATGCAGTTTGCATTTTCTTATGAGAGAATGATCCAAACCTGAATGTTATAGTGTAAGTAGACTTAGCTTCGTGAAATAAAGCAACTTTGCCTATAAGGACTCATTTGCACCTAACTATCGTAAAGCATGTAAAAACTGCTTGTCTGCGTCAAAATATAGTTTAATATGCAGTTTCCATATTCTTATGAGAGAATGATCTAAACCTGAATGCTATAGTGTAAGTAGACTTACCTTTGTGAAATAAAGCAATTTTGCCTATAAGGACTAATTTGCACCTAATTGTCGTGAAGCATTTAAAAACTGCTTGTCTGCGTGAAAATAATAGGAAATGTGCAGCTTGCATTATCTTATGAGAGAATGATCCAAACCTGAATGTTATAGTGTAAGTAGACTTACCTTTGTGAAATAAAGAAATTTTGCCTATATGGACTCATTTGCACCTAATTGTCGCAAAGCATGTAAAAACTGCTTGTCTGCTTTAAAATAATGGTTAATATGCAGTTTGCATTTTTTTATGAGAGAATGATCCAAACCTGAATGTTATAGCGTAAGTAGACTATCCTTTGTAAAATAAAGCAATTTTGCCTATAAGGACTCATTTGCACCTAATTGTCGAGAAGCATGAAAAAACTGCTTGTCTGCGTGAAAATAATACGAAATGTGCAGTTTGCATTATCTTATGAGAGAATGATCCAAACCTGATTGTTATAGTGTAAGTAGAATTACCTTTGTGAAATAAGGCAATTTTGCCTATATGGACTCATTTGCACCTAATTGTCGCAAAGCATGTAAAAACTGCTTGTCTGCTTTAAAATAATGGTTAATATGCAGTTTGCATTTTCTTATGAGAGAATGATCCAAACCTGTATGTTAAAGTGTAAGTAGACTTACCTTTGTGAAATAAAGCAATTTTGCTTACAAGGACTCATTTGCACCTAATTGTCGTGAAGCATAAAAAAACTGTATGTCTGTGTGAAAATAATACGTATTGTGCAGTTTGGATTATCTTATGAGAGAATGATCCAAACCTGAATGTTATAGTGTAAGTAGACTTACCTTTGTGAAATAAAGAAATTTTGCCTATATGGACTCATTTGCACCTAATTGTCGTAAAGCATGTAAAAACTGCCTGTCTGCGTTAAAATAATGGTTAATATGCAGTTTCCATATTCTTATGAGAGAATGATCCAAACCTGAATGCTATAGTGTAAGTAGACTTACCTTTGTGAAATAAAGCAATTTTGCCTATAAGGACTAATTTGCACCTAATTGTCGTGAAGCATTTAAAAACTGCTTGTTTGCGTGAAAATAATAGGAAATGTGCAGCTTGCATTATCTTATGAGAGAATGATCCAAACCTGAATGTTATAGTGTAAGTAGACTTACCTTTGTGAAATAAAGCAACTTTGCCTATAAGGACTCATTTGCACCTAACTAACGTAAAGCATGTAAAAACTGCTTGTCTGCGTTAAAATAAAGGTTAATATGCAGTTTCCATATTCTTATGAGAGAATGATCCAAACTTAAATGTTATAGTGTAAGTAGACTTACCTTTGTGAAATAAAGCAATTTTGCCTGTAAGGACTCATTTGCACCTAATTGTCGAGAAGCATGAAAAACTGCTTGTCTGCTTTAGAATAATTGTTAATATGCAGTTTGCATTTTTTTATGAGAGAATGATCCAAACCTGAATGTTATAGTGTAAGTAGACTTACCTTTGTGAAATAAAGCAATTTTGCCTATAAGGACTCATTTGCACCTAATTGTCGCGAAGCATGTAAAAACAGCTTGTCTGCGTAAAAATAATACGAAATGTGCAGTTTGAATTATCTTATGAGAGAATGATCCAAACCTGAATGTTATAGTGTAAGTAGACTTACCTTTGTGAAATTAAGCAATTTTGCCTATAAGGACTCATTTGCACCTAATTGTCGCGAAGCATTTAAAAACTGCTTGTCTGCGTGAAAATAATAGGAAAAGTGCAGTTTGCATTATCTTATGAAAGAATGATCCAAACCTGAATGTTATAGTGTAAGTAGACTTACCTTTGTGAAATAAAGCAATTTTGCCTATATGGACTCATTTGCACCTAATTGTCGCAAAGCATGTAAAAACTGCTTGTCTGCGTGAAAATAATAGGAAAAGTGCAGTTTGCATTATCCTATAAGAGAATGATCCAAACCTGAATGTTATAGTGTAAGTAGACTTACCTTTGTGAAATAAAGCAACTTTGCCTATAAGGAGTCATTTGCACCTAATTGTCGCGAAGCATGTGAAAACTGCTTGTCTGCGTGAAAAAAATACGAAAATGCAGTTTGCATTATCTTATGAGAGAATGATCCAAACCTGAATGTTATAGTGTAAGTAGACTTACCTTTGTAAAATAAAGCAATTTTGCCTATAAGGACTCATTTGCACCTAATTGTCGTGAAGCATTTTAAAACTGCTTGTCTGCGTGAAAATAATAGGAAATGTGCAGTTTGCATTATCTTATGAGGGAATGACCCAAACCTGAATACTATAGTGTAAGTAGACTTACCTTTGTGAAATAAAGCAATTTTGCCTATAAGGTCTCATTTGAACCTAACTGTCGTGAAGCATGTAAAAACTGCTTGTCTGCGTTAAAATAATGGTTAATATGCAGTTTCCATTTTCTTATGAGCGAATGATCCAAACCTGAATGTTATAGCGTAAGTAGACTTAAATTTGTAAAATAAAGCAATTTGGCCTATAAGGACTCATTTGCACCTAATAATTGTCGAGAAGCATGAAAAAACTGCTTGTCTGCGTGAAAATAATACGAAATGTGCAGTTTGCTTTATCTTACGAGAGAATGATCCAAACCTGTATTATATAGTGTAAGTAGACTTACCTTTGTGAAATAAAGCAATTTTGCCTATATGCACTCATTTGCACCTAATTGTCGCAAAGCATGTAAAAACTGCTTGTCTGCTTTAAAATAATTGTTTATATGCAGTTTGCATTTTTTTATGAGAGAATGATCCAAACCTAAATGTTATAGTGTAAGTAGACCCACCTTTGAAAATAAAGCAATTTTGCCTATAAGGACTCATTTGCACCTAATTGTCGTGAAGCATTTTAAAACTGCTTGTCTGCGTGAAAATAATAGGAAATGTGCAGTTTGCATTATCTTATGAGGGAATGACCCAAACCTGAATACTATAGTGTAAGTAGACTTACCTTTGTGAAATAAAGCAATTTTGCCTATAAGGTCTCATTTGAACCTAACTGTCGTGAAGCATGTAAAAACTGCTTGTCTGCGTTAAAATAATGGTTAATATGCAGTTTCCATTTTCTTATGAGAGAATGATCCAAACCTGAATGTTATAGTGTAAGTAGACTAACCTTTGTGAAATAAAGCAATTTTGCCTATAAGGACTCATTTGCACCTAATTGTCGTGAAGCATGAAAAAACTGTATGTCTGCGTGAAAATAATACGAAATGTGCAGTTTGCATAAACTTATGAGAGAATGATCCAAACCTGAATGTTATAGTGTAAGTAGACTTACATTTGTGAAATAAAGAAATTTTGCCTATATGGACTCATTTGCACCTAATTGTCGCAAAGCATGTAAAAACTGCTTGTCTGGTTTAAAATAATGGTTAATATGCAGTTTGCATTTTCTTATGTGAAAATGATCCAAACCTGAATGTTATAGCGTAAGTAGACTTACCTTTGTGAAATAAAGAAATTTTGCCTATATGGACTCATTTGCACCTAATTGTCGTAAAGCATGTAAAAACTGCTTGTCTGCGATAAAATAATGGTTAATATGCAGTTTCCATATTTTTATGAGAGAATGATCCAAACCTAAATGCTATAGTGTAAGTAGACTTACCTTTGTGAAATAAAGCAATCTTGCCTATAAGGACTAATTTGCACCTAATTGTCGTGAAGCATTTAAAAACTGCTAGTTTGCGTGAAAATAATAGGAAATGTGCAGCTTGCATTATCTTATGAGAGAATGATCCAAACCTGAATGTTATAGTGTAAGTAGACTTACCTTTGTGAAATAAAGCAACTTTGCCTATAAGGACTCATTTGCACCTAACTATCGTAAAGCATGTAAAAACTGCTTGTCTGCGTTAAAATAAATGTTAATATGCAGTTTCCATATTCTTATGAGAGAATGATCCAAACTTGAATGTTATAATGTAAGTAGACTTACCTTTGTGAAATAAAGCAATTTTGCCTATAAGGACTCATTTGCACCTAATTGTCGTGAAGCATAAAAAAACTGTATGTCTGTGTGAAAATAATACGTATTGAGCAGTTTGCATTATCTTATGAGAGAATGATCCAAACCTGAATGTTATAGTGTAAGTAGACTAACCTTTGTAAAATAAAGCAATTTTGCCTATAAGGACTCATTTGCACCTAATTGTCGCGAAGCATGTAAAAAATGCTTGTCTGCGTGAAAATAATACGAAATGTGCAGTGGCATTATCTTATGAGAGAATGATCCAAACCTGAATGTTATAGTGTAAGTAGACTTACCTTTGTGAAATAAAGAAATTTTGCCTATATGGACTCATTTGCACCTAATTGTCGCAAAGCATGTAAAAACTACTTGTCTGCTTTAAAATAATGGTTAATATGCAGTTTGCATTTTCTTATGAGAGAATGATCCAAACCTGAATGTTATAGCGTAAGTAGACTATCCTTTGTAAAATAAAGCAATTTTGCCTATAAGGACTCATTTGCACCTAATTGTCGTGAAGCATGTAAAAACTGCTTGTCTGCGTTAAAATAATGGTTAATATGCAGTTTGCATTTTCTTATGAGAGAATGATCCAAACCTGAATGTTAAAGTGTAAGTAGACTTACCTTTGTGAAATAAAGCAATTTTGCTTATAAGGACTCATTTGCACCTAATTGTCGTGAAGCATGAAAAAACTGCTTGTCTGCGTGAAAATAATACGTAATGTGCAGTTTGCATTATCTTATGAGAGAATAATCCAAACCTGAATGTTATAGTGTAAGTAGACTTACTTTGTAAAATAAAGCAATTTTGCCTATAAGGACTCATTTGCACCTAATTGTCGCGAAGCATGTAAAAACTGCTTGCCTGCTTTAAAATAATGGTTAATATGCAGTTTGCATTTTCTTATGAGAGAATGATCCAAACCTGAATGTAATAGCGTAAGTAGACTTACCTTTGTGAAATAAAGCAATTTTGCCTATAAGGACTCATTTGCACCTAATTGTCGCGAAGCATGTAAAAACTGCTTGTCTGCTTTTAAATAGTGGTTAATATGCAGTTTGCATTTTCTTATGAGAGAATGATCCAAACCTGAATGTTATAGTGTAAGTAGACTTAGCTTCGTGAAATAAAGCAACTTTGCCTATAAGGACTCATTTGCACCTAACTATCGTAAAGCATGTAAAAACTGCTTGTCTGCGTTAAAATAATGTTTAATATGCAGTTTCCATATTCTTATGAGAGAATGATCTAAACCTGAATGCTATAGTGTAAGTAGACTTACCTTTGTGAAATAAAGCAATTTTGCCTATAAGGACTAATTTGCACCTAATTGTCGTGAAGCATTTAAAAACTGCTTGTCTGCGTGAAAATAATAGGAAATGTGCAGCTTGCATTATCTTATGAGAGAATGATCCAAACCTGAATGTTATAGTGTAAGTAGACTTACCTTTGTGAAATAAAGAAATTTTGCCTATATGGACTCATTTGCACCTAATTGTCGCAAAGCATGTAAAAACTGTTTGTCTGCTTTAAAATAATGGTTAATATGCAGTTTGCATTTTTTTATGAGAGAATGATCCAAACCTGAATGTTATAGCGTAAGTAGACTATCCTTTGTAAAATTAAGCAATTTTGCCTATAAGGACTCATTTGCACCTAATTGTCGAGAAGCATGAAAAAACTGCTTGTCTGCGTGAAAATAATACGAAATGTGCAGTTTGCATTATCTTATGAGAGAATGATCCAAACCTGATTGTTATAGTGTAAGTAGAATTACCTGGGTGAAATAAGGCAATTTTGCCTATATGGACTCATTTGCACCTAATTGTCGCAAAGCATGTAAAAACTGCTTGTCTGCTTTAAAATAATGGTTAATATGCAGTTTGCATTTTCTTATGAGAGAATGATCCAAACCTGTATGTTAAAGTGTAAGTAGACTTACCTTTGTGAAATAAAGCAATTTTGCTTATAAGGACTCATTTGCACCTAATTGTCGTGAAGCATAAAAAAACTGTGTGTCTGTGTGAAAATAATACGTATTGTGCAGTTTGGATTATCTTATGAGAGAATGATCCAAACCTGAATGTTATAGTGTAAGTAGACTTACCTTTGTGAAATAAAGAAATTTTGCCTATATGGACTCATTTGCACCTAATTGTCGTAAAGCATGTAAAAACTGCTTGTCTGCGTTAAAATAATCGTTAATATGCAGTTTCCATATTCTTATGAGAGTATGATCCAAACCTGAATGCTATAGTGTAAGTAGACTTACCTTTGTGAAATAAAGCAATTTTGCCTATAAGGACTAATTTGCACCTAATTGTCGTGAAGCATTTAAAAACTGCTTGTTTGCGTGAAAATAATAGGAAATGTGCAGCTTGCATTATCTTATGAGAGAATGATCCAAACCTGAATGTTATAGTGTAAGTAGACTTACCTTTGTGAAATAAAGCAACTTTGCCTATAAGGACTCATTTGCACCTAACTAACGTAAAGCATGTAAAAACTGCTTGTCTGCGTTAAAATAAAGGTTAATATGCAGTTTCCATATTCTTATGAGAGAATGATCCAAACTTGAATGTTATAGTGTAAGTAGACTTACCTTTGTGAAATAAAGCAATTTTGCCTGTAAGGACTCATTTGCACCTAATTGTCGAGAAGCATGAAAAAACTGCTTGTCTGCTTTAGAATAATTGTTAATATGCAGTTTGCATTTTTTTATGAGAGAATGATCCAAACCTGAATGTTATAGTGTAAGTAGACTTACCTTTGTGAAATAAAGCAATTTTGCCTATAAGGACTCATTTGCACCTAATTGTCGCGAAGCATGTAAAAACAGCTTGTCTGCGTAAAAATAATACGAAATGTGCAGTTTGCATTATCTTATGAGAGAATGATCCAAACCTGAATGTTATAGTGTAAGTAGACTTACCTTTGTGAAATTAAGCAATTTTGCCTATAAGGACTCATTTGCACCTAATTGTCGCGAAGCATTTAAAAACTGCTTGTCTGCGTGAAAATAATAGGAAAAGTGCAGTTTGCATTATATTATGAGAGAATGATCCAAACCTGAATGTTATAGTGTAAGTAGACTTACCTTTGTGAAATAAAGCAACTTTGCCTATAAGGACTCATTTGCACCTAATTGTCGCGAAGCATGTGAAAACTGCTTGTCTGCGTGAAAAAAATACGAAAATGCAGTTTGCATTATCTTATGAGAGAATGATCCAAACCTGAATGTTATAGTGTAAGTAGACTTACCTTTGTAAAATAAAGCAATTTTGCCTATAAGGACTCATTTGCACCTAATTGTCGCGAAGCATGTAAAAACTGCTTGTCTGCGTGAAAATAATACGAAATGTGCAGTTTGCATTATCTTATGAGAGAATGATCCAAACCTGAATGTTATAGTGTAAGTAGACTAACTTTTGTAAAATAAAGCAATTTTGCCTATATGGACTCATTAGCACCTAATTGTCGCAAAGCATGTAAAAACTGCTTGTCTGTTTTATAATAATGGTTAATATGCAGTTTGCATTTTCTTATGAGAGAATGATCCAAACCTGAATGTTATAGCGTAAGTAGACTTACCTTTGTAAAATAAAGCAATTTTGCCCATAAGGACTCATTTGCACCTATCTGTCGAGAAGCATGAAAAAACTGCTTGTCTGCGTGAAAATAATACGAAATGTGCAGTTTGCATTATCTTATGAGAGATTGATCCAAACCTGAATGTAATAGTGTAAGTAGACTTACCTTTGTGAAATAAAGCAATTTTGCCTATAAGGACTCATTTGCACCTAATTGTCGCGAAGCATGTAAAAACTGCTTGTCTGCGTTAAAATAATCGGTAATATGCAGTTTCCATTTTCTTATGAGAGAATGATCCAAACCTGAATGTTATAGTGTAAGTAGACTTACCTTTGTGAAATAAAGCAATTTTGCCTATATGGACTCATTTGCACCTAATTGTCGCAAAGCATGTAAAAACTGCTTGTCTGCTTTAAAATAATTATTGTTAATATGCAGTTTGCATTTTTTTATGAGAGAATGATCCAAACCTGAATGTAATAGTGTAAGTAGACTTACCTTTGTGAAATTAAGCAATTTTGCCTATAAGGACTCATTTGCACCTAACTGTCGTGAAACATGTAAAAACTGCTTGTCTGCGTTAAAATAATGGTTAATATGCAGTTTGCATTTTCTTATGAGAAAATGATCCAAACCTGAATGTTATAGCGTAAGTAGACTTACCTTTGTAAAATAAAGCAATTTGGCCTATAAGGACTCATTTGCACCTAATAATTGTCGAGAAGCATGAGAAAACTGCTTGTCTGCGTGAAAATAATACGAAATGTGCAGTTTGCATTATCTTACGAGAGAATGATCCAAACCTGAATGTTATAGTGTAAATAGACTTACCTTTGTAAAATAAAGCAATTTTGCCTATAAGGACTCATTTGCACCTAATTGTCGCAAAGCATGTAAAAACTGCTTGTCTGCTTTTAAATAATGGATAATATGCAGTTTGCATTTTCTTATGAGAAAATGATCCAAACCTGAATGTTATAGCGTAAGTAGACTTACCTTTGTAAAATAAAGCAATTTGGCCTATAAGGACTCATTTGCACTTAATTGTCGAGAAGCATGAAAAAACTGCTTGTCTGCGTGAAAATAATACGAAATGTGCAGTTTGCATTATCTTATGAGAGAATGATCCAAACCTGTATTATATAGTGTAAGTAGACTTACCTTTGTGAAATAAAGCAATTTTGCCTATAGGCACTCATTTGCACTTAATTGTCGCAAAGCATGTAAAAACTGCTTGTCTGCTTTAAAATAATTGTTAATATGCAGTTTACATTTTCTTATGAGAGAATGATCCAAACCTGAATGTATAGTGTAAGTAGACTTACCTTTGTGAAAAAAAGCAATTTTGCCTATAAGGACTCATTTGCACCTAATTGTCGTGAAGCATGAAAAAACTGTATGTCTGCGTGAAAATAATACGAAATGTGCAGTTTGCATAATCTTATGAGAGAATGATCCAAACCTGAATGTTAAAGTGTAAGTAGACTTACCTTTGTAAAATAAAGCAATTTTGCTTATAAGGACTCATTTGCACCTAATTGTCGTGAAGCATGAAAAAACTGCTTGTCTGCGTGAAAATAATACGAAATGTGCAGTTTGCATTATCTTATGAGAAAATAATCCAAACCTGAATGTTAGAGTGTAAGTAGACTTACCTTTGTGAAATAAAGCAATTTTGCCTATAAGGACTCATTTGCACATAACTATCGTGAAGTATGTAAAAACTGCTTGTCTGCGTTAAAATAATGGTTAATATGCAGTTTGCATTTTCTTATGAGAAAATGATCCAAACCTGAATGTTATAGCGTAAGTAGACTTACCTTTGTAAAATAAAGCAATTTGGCCTATAAGGACTCATTTGCACCTAATAATTGTCGAGAAGCATGAAAAAACTGCTTGTCTGCGTGAAAATAATACGAAATGTGCAGTTTGCATTATCTTACGAGAGAATGATCCAAACCTGTATTATATAGTGTAAGTAGACTTACCTTTGTGAAATAAAGCAATTTTGCCTATATGCACTCATTTGAACCTAACTGTCGTGAAGCATGTAAAAACTGCTTGTCTGCGTTAAAATAATGGTTAATATGCAGTTTCCATTTTCTTATGAGAGAATGATCCAAACCTGAATGTTATAGTGTAAGTAGACTTACCTTTGTGAAATAAAGCAATTTTGCCTATAAGGACTCATTTGCACCTAATTGTCGTGAAGCATGATAAAACTATATGTCTGCGTGAAAATAATACGAAATGTGCAGTTTGCATAAACTTATGAGAGAATGATCCAAACCTGAATGTTATAGTATAAGTAGAATTACCTTTGTGAAATAAAGCAATTTTGTTTATATGGACTCATTTGCACCTAATTGTCGCGAAGCATGTAAAAAATGCTTGTCTGCGTGAAAATAATACGAAATGTGCAGTGGCATTATCTTATGAGAGAATGATCCAAACCTGAATGTTATAGTGTAAGTAGAGTTACCTTTGTGAAATAAAGAAATTTTGCCTATATGGACTCATTTGCACCTAATTGTCGCAAAGCATGTAAAAACTGCTTGTCTGCTTTAAAATAATGGTTAATATCCAGTTTGCATTTTCTTATGAGAGAATGATCCAAACCTGAATGTTATAGCGTAAGTAGACTATCCTTTGTAAAATAAAGCAATTTTGCCTATAAGGACTCATTTGCACCTAATTGTCGTGAAGCATGTAAAAACTGCTTGTCTGCGTTAAAATAATGGTTAATATGCAGTTTGCATTTTCTTATGAGAGAATGATCCAAACCTGAATGTTAAAGTGTAAGTAGACTTACCTTTGTGAAATAAAGCAATTTTGCTTATAAGGACTCATTTGCACCTAATTGTCGTGAAGCATGAAAAAACTGCTTGTCTGCGTGAAAATAATACGTAATGTGCAGTTTGCATTATCTTATGAGAGAATAATCCAAACCTGAATGTTATAGTGTAAGTAGACTTACTTTGTAAAATAAAGCAATTTTGCTTATAAGGACTCATTTGCACCTAATTGTCGCGAAGCATGTAAAAACTGCTTGCCTGCTTTAAAATAATGGTTAATATGCAGTTTGCATTTTCTTATGAGAGAATGATCCAAACCTGAATGTAATAGCGTAAGTAGACTTACCTTTGTGAAATAAAGCAATTTTGCCTATAAGGACTCATTTGCACCTAATTGTCGCGAAGCATGTAAAAACTGCTTGTCTGCTTTTAAATAGTGGTTAATATGCAGTTTGCATTTTCTTATGAGAGAATGATCCAAACCTGAATGTTATAGTGTAAGTAGACTTAGCTTCGTGAAATAAAGCAACTTTGCCTATAAGGACTCATTTGCACCTAACTATCGTAAAGCATGTAAAAACTGCTTGTCTGCGTCAAAATATAGTTTAATATGCAGTTTCCATATTCTTATGAGAGAATGATCTAAACCTGAATGCTATAGTGTAAGTAGACTTACCTTTGTGAAATAAAGCAATTTTGCCTATAAGGACTAATTTGCACCTAATTGTCGTGAAGCATTTAAAAACTGCTTGTCTGCGTGAAAATAATAGGAAATGTGCAGCTTGCATTATCTTATGAGAGAATGATCCAAACCTGAATGTTATAGTGTAAGTAGACTTACCTTTGTGAAATAAAGAAATTTTGCCTATATGGACTCATTTGCACCTAATTGTCGCAAAGCATGTAAAAACTGCTTGTCTGCTTTAAAATAATGGTTAATATGCAGTTTGCATTTTTTTATGAGAGAATGATCCAAACCTGAATGTTATAGCGTAAGTAGACTATCCTTTGTAAAATAAAGCAATTTTGCCTATAAGGACTCATTTGCACCTAATTGTCGAGAAGCATGAAAAAACTGCTTGTCTGCGTGAAAATAATACGAAATGTGCAGTTTGCATTATCTTATGAGAGAATGATCCAAACCTGATTGTTATAGTGTAAGTAGAATTACCTTTGTGAAATAAGGCAATTTTGCCTATATGGACTCATTTGCACCTAATTGTCGCAAAGCATGTAAAAACTGCTTGTCTGCTTTAAAATAATGGTTAATATGCAGTTTGCATTTTCTTATGAGAGAATGATCCAAACCTGTATGTTAAAGTGTAAGTAGACTTACCTTTGTGAAATAAAGCAATTTTGCTTACAAGGACTCATTTGCACCTAATTGTCGTAAAGCATAAAAAAACTGTATGTCTGTGTGAAAATAATACGTATTGTGCAGTTTGGATTATCTTATGAGAGAATGATCCAAACCTGAATGTTATAGTGTAAGTAGACTTACCTTTGTGAAATAAAGAAATTTTGCCTATATGGACTCATTTGCACCTAATTGTCGTAAAGCATGTAAAAACTGCCTGTCTGCGTTAAAATAATGGTTAATATGCAGTTTCCATATTCTTATGAGAGAATGATCCAAACCTGAATGCTATAGTGTAAGTAGACTTACCTTTGTGAAATAAAGCAATTTTGCCTATAAGGACTAATTTGCACCTAATTGTCGTGAAGCATTTAAAAACTGCTTGTTTGCGTGAAAATAATAGGAAATGTGCAGCTTGCATTATCTTATGAGAGAATGATCCAAACCTGAATGTTATAGTGTAAGTAGACTTACCTTTGTGAAATAAAGCAACTTTGCCTATAAGGACTCATTTGCACCTAACTAACGTAAAGCATGTAAAAACTGCTTGTCTGCGTTAAAATAAAGGTTAATATGCAGTTTCCATATTCTTATGAGAGAATGATCCAAACTTAAATGTTATAGTGTAAGTAGACTTACCTTTGTGAAATAAAGCAATTTTGCCTGTAAGAACTCATTTGCACCTAATTGTCGAGAAGCATGAAAAACTGCTTGTCTGCTTTAGAATAATTGTTAATATGCAGTTTGCATTTTTTTATGAGAGAATGATCCAAACCTGAATGTTATAGTGTAAGTAGACTTACCTTTGTGAAATAAAGCAATTTTGCCTATAAGGACTTATTTGCACCTAATTGTCGCGAAGCATGTAAAAACAGCTTGTCTGCGTAAAAATAATACGAAATGTGCAGTTTGAATTATCTTATGAGAGAATGATCCAAACCTGAATGTTATAGTGTAAGTAGACTTACCTTTGTGAAATTAAGCAATTTTGCCTATAAGGACTCATTTGCACCTAATTGTCGCGAAGCATTTAAAAACTGCTTGTCTGCGTGAAAATAATAGGAAAAGTGCAGTTTGCATTATATTATGAGAGAATGATCCAAACCTGAATGTTATAGTGTAAGTAGACTTACCTTTGTGAAATAAAGCAACTTTGCCTATAAGGACTCATTTGCACCTAATTGTCGCGAAGCATGTAAAAACTGCTTGTCTGCGTGAAAATAATACGAAAATGCAGTTTGCATTATCTTATGAGAGAATGATCCAAACCTGAATGTTATAGTGTAAGTAGACTTACCTTTGTAAAATAAAGCAATTTTGCCTATAAGGACTCATTTGCACCTAATTGTCGCGAAGCATGTAAAAACTGCTTGTCTGCGTGAAAATAATACGAAATGTGCAGTTTGCATTATCTTATGAAAGAATGATCCAAACCTGAATGTTATAGTGTAAGTAGACTTACCTTTGTGAAATAAAGCAATTTTGCCTATATGGACTCATTTGCACCTAATTGTCGCAAAGCATGTAAAAACTGCTTGTCTGCGTGAAAATAATAGGAAAAGTGCAGTTTGCATTATCCTATGAGAGAATGATCCAAACCTGAATGTTATAGTGTAAGTAGACTTACCTTTGTGAAATAAAGCAACTTTGCCTATAAGGAGTCATTTGCACCTAATTGTCGCGAAGCATGTGAAAACTGCTTGTCTGCGTGAAAAAAATACGAAAATGCAGTTTGCATTATCTTATGAGAGAATGATCCAAACCTGAATGTTATAGAGTAAGTAGACTTACCTTTGTAAAATAAAGCAATTTTGCCTATAAGGACTCATTTGCACCTAATTGTCGCGAAGCATGTAAAAACTGCTTGTCTGCGTGAAAATAATACGAAATGTGCAGTTTGCATTATCTTATGAGAGAATGATCCAAACCTGAATGTTATAGTGTAAGTAGACTAACTTTTGTAAAATAAAGCAATTTTGCCTATATGGACTCATTAGCACCTAATTGTCGCAAAGCATGTAAAAACTGCTTGTCTGTTTTATAATAATGGTTAATATGCAGTTTGCATTTTCTTATGAGAGAATGATCCAAACCTGAATGTTATAGCGTAAGTAGACTTACCTTTGTAAAATAAAGCAATTTTGCCCATAAGGACTCATTTGCACCTATCTGTCGAGAAGCATGAAAAAACTGCTTGTCTGCGTGAAAATAATACGAAATGTGCAGTTTGCATTATCTTATGAGAGATTGATCCAAACCTGAATGTAATAGTGTAAGTAGACTTACCTTTGTGAAATAAAGCAATTTTGCCTATAAGGACTCATTTGCACCTAATTGTCGCGAAGCATGTAAAAACTGCTTGTCTGCTTTAAAATAATGGTTAATATGCAGTTTGCATTTTCTTATGAGAGAATGATCCAAACCTGTATGTTAAAGTGTAAGTAGACTTACCTTTGTGAAATGAAGCAATTTTGCTTACAAGGACTCATTTGCACCTAATTGTCGTAAAGCATAAAAAAACTGTATGTCTGTGTGAAAATAATACGTATTGTGCAGTTTGGATTATCTTATGAGAGAATGATCCAAACCTGAATGTTATAGTGTAAGTAGACTTACCTTTGTGAAATAAAGAAATTTTGCCTATATGGACTCATTTGCACCTAATTGTCGTAAAGCATGTAAAAACTGCCTGTCTGCGTTAAAATAATGGTTAATATGCAGTTTCCATATTCTTATGAGAGAATGATCCAAACCTGAATGCTATAGTGTAAGTAGACTTACCTTTGTGAAATAAAGCAATTTTGCCTATAAGGACTAATTTGCACCTAATTGTCGTGAAGCATTTAAAAACTGCTTGTTTGCGTGAAAATAATAGGAAATGTGCAGCTTGCATTATCTTATGAGAGAATGATCCAAACCTGAATGTTATAGTGTAAGTAGACTTACCTTTGTGAAATAAAGCAACTTTGCCTATAAGGACTCATTTGCACCTAACTAACGTAAAGCATGTAAAAACTGCTTGTCTGCGTTAAAATAAAGGTTAATATGCAGTTTCCATATTCTTATGAGAGAATGATCCAAACTTAAATGTTATAGTGTAAGTAGACTTACCTTTGTGAAATAAAGCAATTTTGCCTGTAAGGACTCATTTGCACCTAATTGTCGAGAAGCATGAAAAACTGCTTGTCTGCTTTAGAATAATTGTTAATATGCAGTTTGCATTTTTTTATGAGAGAATGATCCAAACCTGAATGTTATAGTGTAAGTAGACTTACCTTTGTGAAATAAAGCAATTTTGCCTATAAGGACTTATTTGCACCTAATTGTCGCGAAGCATGTAAAAACAGCTTGTCTGCGTAAAAATAATACGAAATGTGCAGTTTGAATTATCTTATGAGAGAATGATCCAAACCTGAATGTTATAGTGTAAGTAGACTTACCTTTGTGAAATTAAGCAATTTTGCCTATAAGGACTCATTTGCACCTAATTGTCGCGAAGCATTTAAAAACTGCTTGTCTGCGTGAAAATAATAGGAAAAGTGCAGTTTGCATTATATTATGAGAGAATGATCCAAACCTGAATGTTATAGTGTAAGTAGACTTACCTTTGTGAAATAAAGCAACTTTGCCTATAAGGACTCATTTGCACCTAATTGTCGCGAAGCATGTAAAAACTGCTTGTCTGCGTGAAAATAATACGAAAATGCAGTTTGCATTATCTTATGAGAGAATGATCCAAACCTGAATGTTATAGTGTAAGTAGACTTACCTTTGTAAAATAAAGCAATTTTGCCTATAAGGACTCATTTGCACCTAATTGTCGCGAAGCATGTAAAAACTGCTTGTCTGCGTGAAAATAATACGAAATGTGCAGTTTGCATTATCTTATGAAAGAATGATCCAAACCTGAATGTTATAGTGTAAGTAGACTTACCTTTGTGAAATAAAGCAATTTTGCCTATATGGACTCATTTGCACCTAATTGTCGCAAAGCATGTAAAAACTGCTTGTCTGCGTGAAAATAATAGGAAAAGTGCAGTTTGCATTATCCTATGAGAGAATGATCCAAACCTGAATGTTATAGTGTAAGTAGACTTACCTTTGTGAAATAAAGCAACTTTGCCTATAAGGAGTCATTTGCACCTAATTGTCGCGAAGCATGTGAAAACTGCTTGTCTGCGTGAAAAAAATACGAAAATGCAGTTTGCATTATCTTATGAGAGAATGATCCAAACCTGAATGTTATAGAGTAAGTAGACTTACCTTTGTAAAATAAAGCAATTTTGCCTATAAGGACTCATTTGCACCTAATTGTCGCGAAGCATGTAAAAACTGCTTGTCTGCGTGAAAATAATACGAAATGTGCAGTTTGCATTATTTTATGAGAGAATGATCCAAACCTGAATGTTATAGTGTAAGTAGACTAACTTTTGTAAAATAAAGCAATTTTGCCTATATGGACTCATTAGCACCTAATTGTCGCAAAGCATGTAAAAACTGCTTGTCTGTTTTATAATAATGGTTAATATGCAGTTTGCATTTTCTTATGAGAGAATGATCCAAACCTGAATGTTATAGCGTAAGTAGACTTACCTTTGTAAAATAAAGCAATTTTGCCCATAAGGACTCATTTGCACCTATCTGTCGAGAAGCATGAAAAAACTGCTTGTCTGCGTGAAAATAATACGAAATGTGCAGTTTGCATTATCTTATGAGAGATTGATCCAAACCTGAATGTAATAGTGTAAGTAGACTTACCTTTGTGAAATAAAGCAATTTTGCCTATAAGGACTCATTTGCACCTAATTGTCGCGAAGCATGTAAAAACTGCTTGTCTGCGTTAAAATAATCGGTAATATGCAGTTTCCATTTTCCTATGAGAGAATGATCCAAACCTGAATGTTATAGTGTAAGTAGACTTACCTTTGTGAAATAAAGCAATTTTGCCTATATGGACTCATTTGCACCTAATTGTCGCAAAGCATGTAAAAACTGCTTGTCTGCTTTAAAATAATTATTGTTAATATGCAGTTTGCATTTTTTTATGAGAGAATGATCCAAACCTGAATGTAATAGTGTAAGTAGACTTACCTTTGTGAAATTAAGCAATTTTGCCTATAAGGACTCATTTGCACCTAACTGTCGTGAAACATGTAAAAACTGCTTGTCTGCGTTAAAATTATGGTTAATATGCAGTTTCCATTTTCTTTAGAGAGAATGATCCAAACCTGAATGTTATAGTGTAAGTAGACTTACCTTTGTGAAATAAAGCAATTTTGCCTATAATGACTCATTTGCAACTGATTGTCGTGAAGCATGAAAAAACTGTATGCCTGCGTGAAAATAATACGAAATGTGCACATTGCATTATCTTATGAGAGAATGATCCAAACCTGAATGTTATAGTGTAAATAGACTTACCTTTGTAAAATAAAGCAATTTTGCCTATAAGGACTCATTTGCACCTAATTGTCGCAAAGCATGTAAAAACTGCTTGTCTGCTTTTAAATAATGGATAATATGCATTTTGCATTTTCTTATGAGAAAATGATCCAAACCTGAATGTTATAGCGTAAGTAGACTTACCTTTGTAAAATAAAGCAATTTGGCCTATAAGGACTCATTTGCACTTAATTGTCGAGAAGCATGAAAAAACTGCTTGTCTGCGTGAAAATAATACGAAATGTGCAGTTTGCATTATCTTATGAGAGAATGATCCAAACCTGTATTATATAGTGTAAGTAGACTTACCTTTGTGAAATAAAGCAATTTTTCTTATAGGCACTCATTTGCACTTAATTGTCGCAAAGCATGTAAAAACTGCTTGTCTGCTTTAAAATAATTGTTAATATGCAGTTTACATTTTCTTATGAGAGAATGATCCAAACCTGAATGTATAGTGTAAGTAGACTTACCTTTGTGAAAAAAAGCAATTTTGCCTATAAGGACTCATTTGCACCTAATTGTCGTGAAGCATGAAAAAACTGTATGTCTGCGTGAAAATAATACGAAATGTGCAGTTTGCATAATCTTATGAGAGAATGATCCGAACCTGAATGTTAAAGTGTAAGTAGACTTACCTTTGTAAAATAAAGCAATTTTGCTTATAAGGACTCATTTGCACCTAATTGTCGTGAAGCATGAAAAAACTGCTTGTCTGCGTGAAAATAATACGAAATGTGCAGTTTGCATTATCTTATGAGAAAATAATCCAAACCTGAATGTTAGAGTGTAAGTGGACTTACCTTTGTGAAATAAAGCAATTTTGCCTATAAGGACTCATTTGCACATAACTGTCGTGAAGTATGTAAAAACTGCTTGTCTGCGTTAAAATAATGGTTAATATGCAGTTTGCATTTTCTTATGAGAAAATGATCCAAACCTGAATGTTATAGCGTAAGTAGACTTACCTTTGTAAAATAAAGCAATTTGGCCTATAAGGGCTCATTTGCACCTAATAATTGTCGAGAAGCATGAAAAAACTGCTTGTCTGCGTGAAAATAATACGAAATGTGCAGTTTGCATTATCTTACGAGAGAATGATCCAAACCTGAATGTTATAGTGTAAATAGACTTACCTTTGTAAAATAAAGCAATTTTGCCTATAAGGACTCATTTGCACCTAATTGTCGCAAAGCATGTAAAAACTGCTTGTCTGCTTTTAAATAATGGATAATATGCAGTTTGCATTTTCTTATGAGAAAATGATCCAAACCTGAATGTTATAGCGTAAGTAGACTTACCTTTGTAAAATAAAGCAATTTGGCCTATAAGGACTCATTTGCACTTAATTGTCGAGAAGCATGAAAAAACTGCTTGTCTGCGTGAAAATAATACGAAATGTGCAGTTTGCATTATCTTATGAGAGAATGATCCAAACCTGTATTATATAGTGTAAGTAGACTTACCTTTGTGAAATAAAGCAATTTTGCCTATAGGCACTCATTTGCACTTAATTGTCGCAAAGCATGTAAAAACTGCTTGTCTGCTTTAAAATAATTGTTAATATGCAGTTTACATTTTCTTATGAGAGAATGATCCAAACCTGAATGTATAGTGTAAGTAGACTTACCTTTGTGAAAAAAAGCAATTTTGCCTATAAGGACTCATTTGCACCTAATTGTCGTGAAGCATGAAAAAACTGTATGTCTGCGTGAAAATAATACGAAATGTGCAGTTTGCATAATCTTATGAGAGAATGATCCAAACCTGAATGTTAAAGTGTAAGTAGACTTACCTTTGTAAAATAAAGCAATTTTGCTTATAAGGACTCATTTGCACCTAATTGTCGTGAAGCATGAAAAAACTGCTTGTCTGCGTGAAAATAATACGAAATGTGCAGTTTGCATTATCTTATGAGAAAATAATCCAAACCTGAATGTTAGAGTGTAAGTAGACTTACCTTTGTGAAATAAAGCAATTTTGCCTATAAGGACTCATTTGCACATAACTGTCGTGAAGTATGTAAAAACTGCTTGTCTGCGTTAAAATAATGGTTAATATGCAGTTTGCATTTTCTTATGAGAAAATGATCCAAACCTGAATGTTATAGCGTAAGTAGACTTACCTTTGTAAAATAAAGCAATTTGGCCTATAAGGACTCATTTGCACCTAATAATTGTCGAGAAGCATGAAAAAACTGCTTGTCTGCGTGAAAATAATACGAAATGTGCAGTTTGCATTATCTTACGAGAGAATGATCCAAACCTGTATTATATAGTGTAAGTAGACTTACCTTTGTGAAATAAAGCAATTTTGCCTATATGCACTCATTTGCACCTAATTGTCGCAAAGCATGTAAAAACTGCTTGTCTGCTTTAAAATAATTGTTTATATGCAGTTTGCATTTTTTTATGAGAGAATGATCCAAACCTAAATGTTATAGTGTAAGTAGACCCACCTTTGTGAAATAAAGCAATTTTGCCTATAAGGACTCATTTGCACCTAATTGTCGTGAAGCATTTTAAAAATGCTTGTCTGCGTGAAAATAATAGGAAATGTGCAGTTTGCATTATCTTATGAGGGAATGACCCAAACCTGAATACTATAGTGTAAGTAGACTTACCGTTGTGAAATAAGGCAATTTTGCCTATAAGGTCTCATTTGAACCTAACTGTCGTGAAGCATGTAAAAACTGCTTGTCTGCGTTAAAATAATGGTTAATATGCAGTTTCCATTTTCTTATGAGAGAATTATCCAAACCTGAATGTTATAGTGTAAGTAGACTTACCTTTGTGAAATAAAGCAATTTTGCCTATAAGGACTCATTTGCACCTAATTGTCGTGAAGCATGATAAAACTATATGTCTGCGTGAAAATAATACGAAATGTGCAGTTTGCATAAACTTATGAGAGAATGATCCAAACCTGAATGTTATAGTATAAGTAGAATTACCTTTGTGAAATAAAGCAATTTTGTTTATATGGACTCATTTGCACCTAATTGTCGCGAAGCATGTAAAAACTGCTTGTCTGCTTTAAAATAATGGTTAATATGCAGTTTGCATTTTCTTATGAGAGAATGATCCAAACCTGAATGTTAAAGTGTAAGAAGACTTACCTTTGTGAAATAAAGCAATTTTGCCTATAAGGACTCATTTGCACCTAATTGTCGTGAAGCATTTGAAAACTGCTTGTCTGCGTGAAAATAATAGGAAATGTGCAGTTTGCATTATCTTATGAGGGAATGACCCAAACCTGAATGTTATAGTGTAAGTAGATTTACCTTTGTGAAATAAAGCAATTTTGCCTATAAGGTCTCATTTGAACCTAACTGTCGTGAAGCATGTAAAAACTGCTTGTCTGCGTTAAAATAATGGTTAATATGCAGTTTACATTTTCTTATGAGAGAATGATCCAAACCTGAATGTTATAGTGTAAGTAGACTTACCTTTGTGAAATAAAGCAATTCTGCCTATAAGGACTCATTTGCACCTAATTGTCGTGAAGCATGAAAAAACTGTATGTGTGCGTGAAAATAATACAAAATGTGCAGTTTGCATTATCTTATGAGAGAATGATCCTAACCTGAATGTTATAGTGTAAGTAGACTTACCTTTGTGAAATAAAGCAATCTTGCCTATAAGGACTCATTTGCACCTAACTGTCGTGAAGTATGTAAAAACTGCTTGTCTGCGTTAAAATAATGGTTAATATGCAGTTTGCATTTTCTTATGAGAAAATGATCCAAACCTGAATGTTATAGCGTAAGTAGACTTACCTTTGTAAAATAAAGCAATTTGGCCTATAAGGACTCATTTGCACCTAATAATTGTCGAGAAGCATGAAAAAACTGCTTGTCTGCGTGAAAATAATACGAAATGTGCAGTTTGCATTATCTTACGAGAGAATGATCCAACCCTGTATTATATAGTGTAAGTAGACTTACCTTTGTGAAATAAAGCAATTTTGCCTATAGGCACTCATTTGCACCTAATTGTCGCAAAGCATGTAAAAACTGCTTGTCTGCTTTAAAATAATTGTTTATATGCAGTTTGCATTTTTTTATGAGAGAATGATCCAAACCTAAATGTTATAGTTTAAGTAGACCCACCTTTGTGAAATAAAGCAATTTTGCCTATAAGGACTCATTTGCACCTAATTGTCGTGAAGCATTTTAAAAATGCTTGTCTGCGTGAAAATAATAGGAAATGTGCAGTTTGCATTATCTTATGAGGGAATGACCCAAACCTGAATACTATAGTGTAAGTAGACTTACCGTTGTGAAATAAAGCAATTTTGCCTATAAGGTCTCATTTGAACCTAACTGTCGTGAAGCATGTAAAAACTGCTTGTCTGCGTTAAAATAATGGTTAATATGCAGTTTCCATTTTCTTATGAGAGAATGATCCAAACCTGAATGTTATAGTGTAAATAGACTTACCTTTGTGAAATAAAGCAATTTTGCCTATAAGGACTCATTTGCACCTAATTGTCGTGAAGCATTTGAAAACTGCTTGTCTGCGTGAAAATAATAGGAAATGTGCAGTTTGCATTATCTTATGAGGAAATGACCCAAACCTGAATGTTATAGTGTAAGTAGATTTACCTTTGTGAAATAAAGCAATTTTGCCTATAAGGTCTCATTTGAACCTAACTGTCGTGAAGCATGTAAAAACTGCTTGTCTGCGTTAAAATAATGGTTAATATGCAGTTTCCATTTTCTTATGAGAGAATGATCCAAACCTGAATGTTATAGTGTAAGTAGACTTACCTTTGTGAAATAAAGCAATTTTGCCTATAAGGACTCATTTGCACCTAATTGTCGTGAAGCATGAAAAAACTGTATGTCTGCGTGAAAATAATACAAAATGTGCAGTTTGCATTATCTTATGAGAGAATGATCCTAACCTGAATGTTATAGTGTAAGTAGACTTACATTTGTGAAATAAAGAAATTTTGCCTATATGGACTCATTTGCACCTAATTGTCGCAAAGCATGTAAAAACTGCTTGTCTGGTTTAAAATAATGGTTAATATGCAGTTTGCATTTTCTTATGAGAGAATGATCCAAACCTGAATGTTATAGCGTAAGTAGACTTACCTTTGTAAAATAAAGCAATTTGGTTTATAAGGACTCATTTGCACCTAATTGTCGAGAAGCATGAAAAAACTGCTTGTCTGCGTGAAAATAATACGAAATGTGCAGTTTGCATTACCTTATGAGAAAATAATCCAAACCTGAATGTTATAGTGTAAGTAGACTTACCTTAGTGAAATAAAGCAATTTTGCCTATAAGGACTCATTTGCACCTAATTGTCGTGAAGCATGTAAAAACTGCTTATCTGCGTTAAAATAATGGTTAATATGCAGTTTGCAATATCTTATGAGAGAATGATCCAAACCTGAATGTTAAAGTGTAAGTAGACTTACCGTTGTGAAATAAAGCAATTTTGCCTATAAGGACTCATTTGCACCTAATTATCGTGAAGCATTTAAAAACTGCTTGTCTGCGTGAAAATAATAGGAAAAGTGCAGTTTGCATTAACTTATGAGAGAATGATCCAAACCTGAATGTTATAGTGTAAGTAGACTTACCTTTGTGAAATAAAGCAATCTTGCCTATATGGACTCATTTGCGCCTAATTGTCGCAAGGCATGTAAAAACTGCTTGTCTGCTTTAAAATAATTGTTAATATGCAGTTTGCATTTTTTTATGAGAGAATGATCCAAACCTAAATGTTATAGTGTAAGTAGACCCACCTTTGTGAAATAAAGCAATTTTGCCTATAAGGACTCATTTGCACCTAATTGTCGTGAAGCATAAAAAAACTGTATGTCTGCGTGAAAATAATATGAAATGTGCAGTTTGCATTATCTTATGAGAGAATGATCCAAACCTGAATGGAATAGTGTAAGTAGACTTACCTTTGTAAAATAAAGCAATTTTGCCTATAAGGACTAATTTGCACCTTATTGTCGTGAAGCATTTAAAAACTGCTTGTCTGCGTGAAAATAATAGGAAGTGTTCAGTTTGCATTATCTTATGAGAGAATGATCCAAACCTGAATGTTATAGTGTAAGTAGACTTACCTTTGTGAAATAAAGCAACTTTGCCTATAAGGACTCATTTGCACCTAACTATCGTAAAGCATGTAAAAACTGCTTGTCTGCGTTAAAATAATGGTTAATATGCAGTTTACATTTTCTTATGAGAAAATGATCCAAACCTGAATGTTATAGTGTAAGTAGACTTACCTTTGTGAAATAAAGCAATTTTGCCTATAAGGACTCATTTGCACCTAATTGTCGTAAAGCATAAAAAAACTGTATGTCTGCGTGATATAATACGAAATGTGCAGTTTGCATTATCTTATGAGTGAATGATCCAAACCTTATTGTTATAGTGTAAGTAGACTTACCTTTGTGAAATAAAGAAATTTTGCCTATATGGACTCATTTGCACCTAATTGTCGCAAAGCATGTAAAAACTGCTTGTCTGCTTTAAAATAATGGTTAATATGCAGTTTGCATTTTCTTATGAGAGAATGATCCAAACCTGAATGTTATAGCGTAAGTAGACTTACCTTTGTAAAATAAAGCAATTTGGTTTATAAGGACTCATTTGCACCTAATTGTCGAGAAGCATGAAAAAACTGCTTGTCTGCGTGAAAATAATACGAAATGTGCAGTTTGCATTACCTTATGAGAGAATGATCCAAACCTGTATTATATAGTGTAAGTAGACTTACCTTTGTGAAATAAAGCAATTTTGCCTATATGGACTCATTTGCACCTAATTGTCGCAAAGCATGTAAAAACTGCTTGTCTGCTTTAAAATAATTGTTAATATGCAGTTTGCATTTTTTTATGAGAGAATGATCCAAACCTGAATGTTATAGTGTAAGTAGACTTACCTTTGTGAAATAAAGCAATTTTGCCTATAAGGACTCATTTGCACCTAATTGTCGTGTAGCATAAAATAAACTGTATGTCTGCGTGAAAATAATACGAAATGTGCAGTTTGCATTATCTTATGAGAGAATGATCCAAACCTGAATGTTATATTGTAAGTAGACTTACCTTTGTGAAATAATGCAATTTTGCCTATAAGGACTAATTTGCACCTAATTGTCGTGAAGCTATTAAAAACTGCTTGTCTGCGTGAAAATAATAGGAAATGTGCAGTTTGCATTATCTTATGAGAGAATGATCCAAACATGAATGTTATAGTGTAAGTAGACTTACCTTTGTGAAATAAAGCAACTTTTCCTATAAGGACTCATTTGCACCTAACTATCGTCAAGCATGTAAAAACTGCTTGTCTGCGTTAAAATAATGGTTAATATGCAGTTTCCATATTCTTATGAGAGAATGATCCAAACCTGAATGTTATAGTGTAAGTAGACTTACCTTTGTGAAATAGGCAATTTGGCCTATAAGGACTCATTTGCACCTAATTGTCGTGAAGCATATAAAAACTGTATGTCTGCGTGAAAATAATACGAAATGTGCAGTTTGCATTATCTTATGAGAGACTGATCCAAACCTGAATGTTATAGCGTAAGTAGACTTACCTTTGTAAAATAAAGCAATTTGGTTTATAAGGACTCATTTGCACCTAATTGTCGAGAAGCATGAAAAAACTGCTTGTCTGCGTGAAAATAATACGAAATGTGCAGTTTGCATTACCTTATGAGAGAATGATCCAAACCTGTATTATATAGTGTAAGTAGACTTACCTTTGTGAAATAAAGCAATTTTGCCTATATGGACTCATTTGCACCTAATTGTCGCAAAGCATGTAAAAACTGCTTGTCTGCTTTAAAATAATGGTTAATATGCAGTTTGCATTTTCTTATGAGAGAATGATCCAAACCTGAATGTTATAGCGTAAGTAGACTTACCTTTGTAAAATAAAGCAATTTGGTTTATAAGGACTCATTTGCACCTAATTGTCGAGAAGCATGAAAAAACTGCTTGTCTGCGTGAAAATAATACGAAATGTGCAGTTTGCATTACCTTATGAGAGAATGATCCAAACCTGTATTATATAGTGTAAGTAGACTTACCTTTGTGAAATAAAGCAATTTTGCCTATATGGACTCATTTGCACCTAATTGTCGCAAAGCATGTAAAAACTGCTTGTCTGCTTTAAAATAATTGTTAATATGCAGTTTGCATTTTTTTATGAGAGAATGATCCAAACCTGAATGTTATAGTGTAAGTAGACTTACCTTTGTGAAATAAAGCAATTTTGCCTATAAGGACTCATTTGCACCTAATTGTCGTGTAGCATAAAATAAACTGTATGTCTGCGTGAAAATAATACGAAATGTGCAGTTTGCATTATCTTATGAGAGAATGATCCAAACCTGAATGTTATATTGTAAGTAGACTTACCTTTGTGAAATAATGCAATTTTGCCTATAAGGACTAATTTGCACCTAATTGTCGTGAAGCTATTAAAAACTGCTTGTCTGCGTGAAAATAATAGGAAATGTGCAGTTTGCATTATCTTATGAGAGAATGATCCAAACATGAATGTTATAGTGTAAGTAGACTTACCTTTGTGAAATAAAGCAACTTTTCCTATAAGGACTCATTTGCACCTAACTATCGTCAAGCATGTAAAAACTGCTTGTCTGCGTTAAAATAATGGTTAATATGCAGTTTCCATATTCTTATGAGAGAATGATCCAAACCTGAATGTTATAGTGTAAGTAGACTTACCTTTGTGAAATAGGCAATTTGGCCTATAAGGACTCATTTGCACCTAATTGTCGTGAAGCATATAAAAACTGTATGTCTGCGTGAAAATAATACGAAATGTGCAGTTTGCATTATCTTATGAGAGACTGATCCAAACCTGAATATTATAGTGTAAGTAGACTTACCTTTGTGAAATAAAGAAATTTTGCCTATATGGACTCATTTGCATCTAATTGTCGCAAAGCATGTAAAAACTGCTTGTCTGCTTTAAAATAATGGTTAATATGCAGTTTGCATTTTCTTATGAGAGAATGATCCAAACCTGAATGTTATAGCGTAAGTAGACTATCCTTTGTAAAATAAAGCAATTTTGCCTATAAGGACTCATTTGCACCTAATTGTCGAGAAGCATGAAAAAACTGCTTGTCTGCGTGAAAATAATACAAAATGTGCTGTTTGCATTATCTTATGAGAGACTGATCCAAACCTGAATGTTATAGTGTAAGTAGAATTACCTTTGTGAAATAAAGCAATTTTGCCTATATGGACTCATTTGCACCTAATTGTTGCGAAGCATGTAAAAACTGCTTGTCTGCTTTAAAATAATGGTTAATATGCAGTTTGCATTTTCTTATGAGAGAATGATCCAAACCTGAATGCTAAAGTGTAAGTAGACTTACCTTTGTGAAATAAAGCAATTTTGCTTATAAGGACTCATTTGCACCTAATTGTCGTGAAGCATGAAAAAACTGCTTGTCTGCGTGAAAATAATACGTAATGTGCAGTTTGCATTATCTTATGAGAGAATGATCCAAACCTGAATGTTATATTGTAAGTAGACTTACTTTGTAAAATAAAGCAATTTTGCCTATAAGGACTCATTTGCACCTAATTGTCGCGAAGCATGTAAAAACTGCTTGCCTGCTTTAAAATAATGGTTAATATGCAGTTTCCATATTCTTATGAGAGAATGATCCAAACCTGAATGTTATAGTGTAAGTAGACTTACCTTTGTGAAATAAAGCAATTTTGCCTATATGGACTCATTTGCACCTAATTGTCGCAAAGCATGTAAAAACTGCTTGTCTGCTTTAAAATAATTATTGTTAATATGCAGTTTGCATTTTTTTATGAGAGAATGATCCAAACCTGAATGTAATAGTGTAAGTAGACTTACCTTTGTGAAATTAAGCAATTTTGCCTATAAGGACTCATTTGCACCTAACTGTCGTGAAACATGTAAAAACTGCGTGTCTGCGTTAAAATTATGGTTAATATGCAGTTTCCATTTTCTTTAGAGAGAATGATCCAAACCTGAATGTTATAGTGTAAGTAGACTTACCTTTGTGAAATAAAGCAATTTTGCCTATAATGACTCATTTGCAACTGATTGTCGTGAAGCATGAAAAAACTGTATGCCTGCGTGAAAATAATACGAAATGTGCACATTGCATTATCTTATGAGAGAATGATCCAAACCTGAATGTTATAGTGTAAATAGACTTACCTTTGTAAAATAAAGCAATTTTGCCTATAAGGACTCATTTGCACCTAATTGTCGCAAAGCATGTAAAAACTGCTTGTCTGCTTTTAAATAATGGATAATATGCAGTTTGCATTTTCTTATGAGAAAATGATCCAAACCTGAATGTTATAGCGTAAGTAGACTTACCTTTGTAAAATAAAGCAATTTGGCCTATAAGGACTCATTTGCACTTAATTGTCGAGAAGCATGAAAAAACTGCTTGTCTGCGTGAAAATAATACGAAATGTGCAGTTTGCATTATCTTATGAGAGAATGATCCAAACCTGTATTATATAGTGTAAGTAGACTTACCTTTGTGAAATAAAGCAATTTTGCCTATAGGCACTCATTTGCACTTAATTGTCGCAAAGCATGTAAAAACTGCTTGTCTGCTTTAAAATAATTGTTAATATGCAGTTTACATTTTCTTATGAGAGAATGATCCAAACCTGAATGTATAGTGTAAGTAGACTTACCTTTGTGAAAAAAAGCAATTTTGCCTATAAGGACTCATTTGCACCTAATTGTCGTGAAGCATGAAAAAACTGTATGTCTGCGTGAAAATAATACGAAATGTGCAGTTTGCATAATCTTATGAGAGAATGATCCAAACCTGAATGTTAAAGTGTAAGTAGACTTACCTTTGTAAAATAAAGCAATTTTGCTTATAAGGACCCATTTGCACCTAATTGTCGTAAAGCATGAAAAAACTGCTTGTCTGCGTGAAAATAATACGAAATGTGCAGTTTGCATTATCTTATGAGAAAATAATCCAAACCTGAATGTTAGAGTGTAAGTAGACTTACCTTTGTGAAATAAAGCAATTTTGCCTATAAGGACTCATTTGCACATAACTGTCGTGAAGTATGTAAAAACTGCTTGTCTGCGTTAAAATAATGGTTAATATGCAGTTTGCATTTTCTTATGAGAAAATGATCCAAACCTGAATGTTATAGCGTAAGTAGACTTACCTTTGTAAAATAAAGCAATTTGGCCTATAAGGACTCATTTGCACCTAATAATTGTCGAGAAGCATGAAAAAACTGCTTGTCTGCGTGAAAATAATACGAAATGTGCAGTTTGCATTATCTTACGAGAGAATGATCCAAACCTGTATTATATAGTGTAAGTAGACTTACCTTTGTGAAATAAAGAAATTTTGCCTATATGGACTCATTTGCACCTAATTGTCGCAAAGCATGTAAAAACTGCTTGTCTGCTTTAAAATAATGATTAATATGCAGTTTGCATTTTCTTATGAGAGAATGATCCAAACCTGAATGTTATAGCGTAAGTAGACTTACCTTTGTAAAATAAAGCAATTTGGTTTATAAGGACTCATTTGCACCTAATTGCCGAGAAGCATGAAAAAACTGCTTGTCTGCGTGAAAATAATACGAAATGTGCAGTTTGCATTACCTTATGAGAGAATGATCCAAACCTGTATTATATAGTGTAAGTAGACTTACCTTTGTGAAATAAAGCAATTTTGCCTATATGGACTCATTTGCACCTAATTGTCGCAAAGCATGTAAAAACTGCTTGTCTGCTTTAAAATAATTGTTAATATGCAGTTTGCATTTTTTTATGAGAGAATGATCCAAACCTGAATGTTATAGTGTAAGTAGACTTACCTTTGTGAAATAAAGCAATTTTGCCTATAAGGACTCATTTGCACCTAATTGTCGTGAAGCATAAAATAAACTGTATGTCTGCGTGAAAATAATACGAAATGTGCAGTTTGCATTATCTTATGAGAGAATGATCCAAACCTGAATGTTATATTGTAAGTAGACTTACCTTTGTGAAATAATGCAATTTTGCCTATAAGGACTAATTTGCACCTAATTGTCGTGAAGCTATTAAAAACTGCTTGTCTGCGTGAAAATAATAGGAAATGTGCAGTTTGCATTATCTTATGAGAGAATGACCCAAACATGAATGTTATAGTGTAAGTAGACTTACCTTTGTGAAATAAAGCAACTTTTCCTATAAGGACTCATTTGCACCTAACTATCGTCAAGCATGTAAAAACTGCTTGTCTGCGTTAAAATAATGGTTAATATGCAGTTTCCATATTCTTATGAGAGAATGATCCAAACCTGAATGTTATAGTGTAAGTAGACTTACCTTTGTGAAATAGGCAATTTGGCCTATAAGGACTCATTTGCACCTAATTGTCGTGAAGCATATAAAAACTGTATGTCTGCGTGAAAATAATACGAAATGTGCAGTTTGCATTATCTTATGAGAGACTGATCCAAACCTGAATATTATAGTGTAAGTAGACTTACCTTTGTGAAATAAAGAAAGTTTGCCTATATGGACTCATTTGCATCTAATTGTCGCAAAGCATGTAAAAACTGCTTGTCTGCTTTAAAATAATGGTTAATATGCAGTTTGCATTTTCTTATGAGAGAATGATCCAAACCTGAATGTTATAGCGTAAGTAGACTATCCTTTGTAAAATAAAGCAATTTTGCCTATAAGGACTCATTTGCACCTAATTGTCGAGAAGCATGAAAAAACTGCTTGTCTGCGTGAAAATAATACAAAATGTGCTGTTTGCATTATCTTATGAGAGACTGATCCAAACCTGAATGTTATAGTGTAAGTAGAATTACCTTTGTGAAATAAAGCAATTTTGCCTATATGGACTCATTTGCACCTAATTGTTGCGAAGCATGTAAAAACTGCTTGTCTGCTTTAAAATAATGGTTAATATGCAGTTTGCATTTTCTTATGAGAGAATGATCCAAACCTGAATGCTAAAGTGTAAGTAGACTTACCTTTGTGAAATAAAGCAATTTTGCTTATAAGGACTCATTTGCACCTAATTGTCGTGAAGCATGAAAAAACTGCTTGTCTGCGTGAAAATAATACGTAATGTGCAGTTTGCATTATCTTATGAGAGAATGATCCAAACCTGAATGTTATATTGTAAGTAGACTTACTTTGTAAAATAAAGCAATTTTGCCTATAAGGACTCATTTGCACCTAATTGTCGCGAAGCATGTAAAAACTGCTTGCCTGCTTTAAAATAATGGTTAATATGCAGTTTCCATATTCTTATGAGAGAATGATCCAAACCTGAATGTTATAGTGTAAGTAGACTTACCTTTGTGAAATAAAGCAATTTTGCCTATATGGACTCATTTGCACCTAATTGTCGCAAAGCATGTAAAAACTGCTTGTCTGCTTTAAAATAATTATTGTTAATATGCAGTTTGCATTTTTTTATGAGAGAATGATCCAAACCTGAATGTAATAGTGTAAGTAGACTTACCTTTGTGAAATTAAGCAATTTTGCCTATAAGGACTCATTTGCACCTAACTGTCGTGAAACATGTAAAAACTGCTTGTCTGCGTTAAAATTATGGTTAATATGCAGTTTCCATTTTCTTTAGAGAGAATGATCCAAACCTGAATGTTATAGTGTAAGTAGACTTACCTTTGTGAAATAAAGCAATTTTGCCTATAATGACTCATTTGCAACTGATTGTCGTGAAGCATGAAAAAACTGTATGCCTGCGTGAAAATAATACGAAATGTGCACATTGCATTATCTTATGAGAGAATGATCCAAACCTGAATGTTATAGTGTAAATAGACTTACCTTTGTAAAATAAAGCAATTTTGCCTATAAGGACTCATTTGCACCTAATTGTCGCAAAGCATGTAAAAACTGCTTGTCTGCTTTTAAATAATGGATAATATGCAGTTTGCATTTTCTTATGAGAAAATGATCCAAACCTGAATGTTATAGCGTAAGTAGACTTACCTTTGTAAAATAAAGCAATTTGGCCTATAAGGACTCATTTGCACTTAATTGTCGAGAAGCATGAAAAAACTGCTTGTCTGCGTGAAAATAATACGAAATGTGCAGTTTGCATTATCTTATGAGAGAATGATCCAAACCTGTATTATATAGTGTAAGTAGACTTACCTTTGTGAAATAAAGCAATTTTGCCTATAGGCACTCATTTGCACTTAATTGTCGCAAAGCATGTAAAAACTGCTTGTCTGCTTTAAAATAATTGTTAATATGCAGTTTACATTTTCTTATGAGAGAATGATCCAAACCTGAATGTATAGTGTAAGTAGACTTACCTTTGTGAAAAAAAGCAATTTTGCCTATAAGGACTCATTTGCACCTAATTGTCGTGAAGCATGAAAAAACTGTATGTCTGCGTGAAAATAATACGAAATGTGCAGTTTGCATAATCTTATGAGAGAATGATCCAAACCTGAATGTTAAAGTGTAAGTAGACTTACCTTTGTAAAATAAAGCAATTTTGCTTATAAGGACTCATTTGCACCTAATTGTCGTAAAGCATGAAAAAACTGCTTGTCTGCGTGAAAATAATACGAAATGTGCAGTTTGCATTATCTTATGAGAAAATAATCCAAACCTGAATGTTAGAGTGTAAGTAGACTTACCTTTGTGAAATAAAGCAATTTTGCCTATAAGGACTCATTTGCACATAACTGTCGTGAAGTATGTAAAAACTGCTTGTCTGCGTTAAAATAATGGTTAATATGCAGTTTGCATTTTCTTATGAGAAAATGATCCAAACCTGAATGTTATAGCGTAAGTAGACTTACCTTTGTAAAATAAAGCAATTTGGCCTATAAGGACTCATTTGCACCTAATAATTGTCGAGAAGCATGAAAAAACTGCTTGTCTGCGTGAAAATAATACGAAATGTGCAGTTTGCATTATCTTACGAGAGAATGATCCAAACCTGTATTATATAGTGTAAGTAGACTTACCTTTGTGAAATAAAGCAATTTTGCCTATATGCACTCATTTGCACCTAATTGTCGCAAAGCATGTAAAAACTGCTTGTCTGCTTTAAAATAATTGTTTATATGCAGTTTGCATTTTTTTATGAGAGAATGATCCAAACCTAAATGTTATAGTGTAAGTAGACCCACCTTTGTGAAATAAAGCAATTTTGCCTATAAGGACTCATTTGCACCTAATTGTCGTGAAGCATTTTAAAAATGCTTGTCTGCGTGAAAATAATAGGAAATGTGCAGTTTGCATTATCTTATGAGGGAATGACCCAAACCTGAATACTATAGTGTAAGTAGACTTACCGTTGTGAAATAAGGCAATTTTGCCTATAAGGTCTCATTTGAACCTAACTGTCGTGAAGCATGTAAAAACTGCTTGTCTGCTTTAAAATAATGGTTAATATGCAGTTTGCATTTTCTTATGAGAGAATGATCCAAACCTGAATGTTAAAGTGTAAGAAGACTTACCTTTGTGAAATAAAGCAATTTTGCCTATAAGGACTCATTTGCACCTAATTGTCGTGAAGCATTTGAAAACTGCTTGTCTGCGTGAAAATAATAGGAAATGTGCAGTTTGCATTATCTTATGAGGGAATGACCCAAACCTGAATGTTATAGTGTAAGTAGACTAACTTTTGTAAAATAAAGCAATTTTGCCTATATGGACTCATTAGCACCTAATTGTCGCAAAGCATGTAAAAACTGCTTGTCTGTTTTATAATAATGGTTAATATGCAGTTTCCATTTTCTTATGAGAGAATGATCCAAACCTGAATGTTATAGTGTAAGTAGACTTACCTTTGTGAAATAAAGCAATTTTGCCTATAAGGACTCATTTGCACCTAATTGTCGTGAAGCATGATAAAACTATATGTCTGCGTGAAAATAATACGAAATGTGCAGTTTGCATAAACTTATGAGAGAATGATCCAAACCTGAATGTTATAGTATAAGTAGAATTACCTTTGTGAAATAAAGCAATTTTGTTTATATGGACTCATTTGCACCTAATTGTCGCGAAGCATGTAAAAACTGCTTGTCTGCTTTAAAATAATGGTTAATATGCAGTTTGCATTTTCTTATGAGAGAATGATCCAAACCTGAATGTTAAAGTGTAAGAAGACTTACCTTTGTGAAATAAAGCAATTTTGCCTATAAGGACTCATTTGCACCTAATTGTCGTGAAGCATTTGAAAACTGCTTGTCTGCGTGAAAATAATAGGAAATGTGCAGTTTGCATTATCTTATGAGGGAATGACCCAAACCTGAATGTTATAGTGTAAGTAGACTAACTTTTGTAAAATAAAGCAATTTTGCCTATATGGACTCATTAGCACCTAATTGTCGCAAAGCATGTAAAAACTGCTTGTCTGTTTTATAATAATGGTTAATATGCAGTTTGCATTTTCTTATGAGAGAATGATCCAAACCTGAATGTTAAAGTGTAAGAAGACTTACCTTTGTGAAATAAAGCAATTTTGCCTATAAGGACTCATTTGCACCTAATTGTCGTGAAGCATTTGAAAACTGCTTGTCTGCGTGAAAATAATAGGAAATGTGCAGTTTGCATTATCTTATGAGGGAATGACCCAAACCTGAATGTTATAGTGTAAGTAGACTAACTTTTGTAAAATAAAGCAATTTTGCCTATATGGACTCATTAGCACCTAATTGTCGCAAAGCATGTAAAAACTGCTTGTCTGTTTTATAATAATGGTTAATATGCAGTTTGCATTTTCTTATGAGAGAATGATCCAAACCTGAATGTTATAGCGTAAGTAGACTTACCTTTGTAAAATAAAGCAATTTTGACCATAAGGACTCATTTGCACCTATCTGTCGAGAAGCATGAAAAAACTGCTTGTCTGCGTGAAAATAATACGAAATGTGCAGTTTGCATTATCTTATGAGAGATTGATCCAAACCTGAATGTAATAGTGTAAGTAGACTTACCTTTGTGAAATAAAGCAATTTTGCCTATAAGGACTCATTTGCACCTAATTGTCGCGAAGCATGTAAAAACTGCTTGTCTGCGTTAAAATAATCGGTAATATGCAGTTTCCATTTTCTTATGAGAGAATGATCCAAACCTGAATGTTATAGTGTAAGTAGACTTACCTTTGTGAAATAAAGCAATTTTGCCTATATGGACTCATTTGCACCTAATTGTCGCAAAGCATGTAAAAACTGCTTGTCTGCTTTAAAATAATTATTGTTAATATGCAGTTAGCATTTTTTTATGAGAGAATGATCCAAACCTGAATGTAATAGTGTAAGTAGACTTACCTTTGTGAAATAAAGCAATTTTGCCTATAAGGACTCATTTGCACCTAATTGTCGCGAAGCATGTAAAAACTGCTTGTCTGCGTTAAAATAATCGGTAATATGCAGTTTCCATTTTCTTATGAGAGAATGATCCAAACCTGAATGTTATAGTGTAAGTAGACTTACCTTTGTGAAATAAAGCAATTTTGCCTATATGGACTCATTTGCACCTAATTGTCGCAAAGCATGTAAAAACTGCTTGTCTGCTTTAAAATAATTATTGTTAATATGCAGTTTGCATTTTTTTATGAGAGAATGATCCAAACCTGAATGTAATAGTGTAAGTAGACTTACCTTTGTGAAATTAAGCAATTTTGCCTATAAGGACTCATTTGCACCTAACTGTCGTGAAACATGTAAAAACTGCTTGTCTGCGTTAAAATTATGGTTAATATGCAGTTTCCATTTTCTTTAGAGAGAATGATCCAAACCTGAATGTTATAGTGTAAGTAGACTTACCTTTGTGAAATAAAGCAATTTTGCCTATAATGACTCATTTGCAACTGATTGTCGTGAAGCATGAAAAAACTGTATGCCTGCGTGAAAATAATACGAAATGTGCACATTGCATTATCTTATGAGAGAATGATCCAAACCTGAATGTTATAGCGTAAGTAGACTTACCTTTGTAAAATAAAGCAATTTGGCCTATAAGGACTCATTTGCACTTAATTGTCGAGAAGCATGAAAAAACTGCTTGTCTGCGTGAAAATAATACGAAATGTGCAGTTTGCATTATCTTATGAGAGAATGATCCAAACCTGTATTATATAGTGTAAGTAGACTTACCTTTGTGAAATAAAGCAATTTTGCCTATAGGCACTCATTTGCACTTAATTGTCGCAAAGCATGTAAAAACTGCTTGTCTGCTTTAAAATAATTGTTAATATGCAGTTTACATTTTCTTATGAGAGAATGATCCAAACCTGAATGTATAGTGTAAGTAGACTTACCTTTGTGAAAAAAAGCAATTTTGCCTATAAGGACTCATTTGCACCTAATTGTCGTGAAGCATGAAAAAACTGTATGTCTGCGTGAAAATAATACGAAATGTGCAGTTTGCATAATCTTATGAGAGAATGATCCAAACCTGAATGTTAAAGTGTAAGTAGACTTACCCTTGTAAAATAAAGCAATTTTGCTTATAAGGACTCATTTGCACCTAATTGTCGTGAAGCATGAAAAAACTGCTTGTCTGCGTGAAAATAATACGAAATGTGCAGTTTGCATTATCTTATGAGAAAATAATCCAAACCTGAATGTTAGAGTGTAAGTAGACTTACCTTTGTGAAATAAAGCAATTTTGCCTATAAGGACTCATTTGCACATAACTGTCGTGAAGTATGTAAAAACTGCTTGTCTGCGTTAAAATAATGGTTAATATGCAGTTTGCATTTTCTTATGAGAAAATGATCCAAACCTGAATGTTATAGCGTAAGTAGACTTACCTTTGTAAAATAAAGCAATTTGGCCTATAAGGACTCATTTGCACCTAATAATTGTCGAGAAGCATGAAAAAACTGCTTGTCTGCGTGAAAATAATACGAAATGTGCAGTTTGCATTATCTTACGAGAGAATGATCCAAACCTGTATTATATAGTGTAAGTAGACTTACCTCTGTGAAATAAAGCAATTTTGCCTATATGCACTCATTTGCACCTAATTGTCGCAAAGCATGTAAAAACTGCTTGTCTGCTTTAAAATAATTGTTTATATGCAGTTTGCATTTTTTTATGAGAGAATGATCCAAACCTAAATGTTATAGTGTAAGTAGACCCACCTTTGTGAAATAAAGCAATTTTGCCTATAAGGACTCATTTGCACCTAATTGTCGTGAAGCATTTTAAAAATGCTTGTCTGCGTGAAAATAATAGGAAATGTGCAGTTTGCATTATCTTATGAGGGAATGACCCAAACCTGAATACTATAGTGTAAGTAGACTTACCGTTGTGAAATAAGGCAATTTTGCCTATAAGGTCTCATTTGAACCTAACTGTCGTGAAGCATGTAAAAACTGCTTGTCTGCGTTAAAATAATGGTTAATATGCAGTTTCCATTTTCTTATGAGAGAATGATCCAAACCTGAATGTTATAGTGTAAGTAGACTTACCTTTGTGAAATAAAGCAATTTTGCCTATAAGGACTCATTTGCACCTAATTGTCGTGAAGCATGATAAAACTATATGTCTGCGTGAAAATAATACGAAATGTGCAGTTTGCATAAACTTATGAGAGAATGATCCAAACCTGAATGTTATAGTATAAGTAGAATTACCTTTGTGAAATAAAGCAATTTTGTTTATATGGACTCATTTGCACCTAATTGTCGCGAAGCATGTAAAAACTGCTTGTCTGCTTTAAAATAATGGTTAATATGCAGTTTGCATTTTCTTATGAGAGAATGATCCAAACCTGAATGTTAAAGTGTAAGAAGACTTACCTTTGTGAAATAAAGCAATTGTGCCTATAAGGACTCATTTGCACCTAATTGTCGTGAAGCATTTGAAAACTGCTTGTCTGCGTGAAAATAATAGGAAATGTGCAGTTTGCATTATCTTATGAGGGAATGACCCAAACCTGAATGTGATAGTGTAAGTAGATTTACCTTTGTGAAATAAAGCAAATTTGCCTATAAGGTCTCATTTGAACCTAACTGTCGTGAAGCATGTAAAAACTGCTTGTCTGCGTTAAAATAATGGTTAATATGCAGTTTACATTTTCTTATGAGAGAATGATCCAAACCTGAATGTTATAGTGTAAGTAGACTTACCTTTGTGAAATAAAGCAATTCTGCCTATAAGGACTCATTTGCACCTAATTGTCGTGAAGCATGAAAAAACTGTATGTGTGCGTGAAAATAATACAAAATGTGCAGTTTGCATTATCTTATGAGAGAATGATCCTAACCTGAATGTTATAGTGTAAGTAGACTTACCTTTGTGAAATAAAGCAATCTTGCCTATAAGGACTCATTTGCACCTAACTGTCGTGAAGTATGTAAAAACTGCTTGTCTGCGTTAAAATAATGGTTAATATGCAGTTTGCATTTTCTTATGAGAAAATGATCCAAACCTGAATGTTATAGCGTAAGTAGACTTACCTTTGTAAAATAAAGCAATTTGGCCTATAAGGACTCATTTGCACCTAATAATTGTCGAGAAGCATGAAAAAACTGCTTGTCTGCGTGAAAATAATACGAAATGTGCAGTTTGCATTATCTTACGAGAGAATGATCCAAACCTGTATTATATAGTGTAAGTAGACTTACCTTTGTGAAATAAAGCAATTTTGCCTATATGCACTCATTTGCACCTAATTGTCGCAAAGCATGTAAAAACTGCTTGTCTGCTTTAAAATAATGGTTAATATGCAGTTTGCATTTTCTTATGAGAGAATGATCCAAACCTGAATGTTAAAGTGTAAGAAGACTTACCTTTGTGAAATAAAGCAATTTTGCCTATATGGACTCATTTGCACCTAATTGTCGCAAAGCATGTAAAAACTGCTTGTCTGGTTTAAAATAATGGTTAATATGCAGTTTGCATTTTCTTATGAGAGAATGATCCAAACCTGAATGTTATAGCGTAAGTAGACTTACCTTTGTAAAATAAAGCAATTTGGTTTATAAGGACTCATTTGCACCTAATTGTCGAGAAGCATGAAAAAACTGCTTGTCTGCGTGAAAATAATACGAAATGTGCAGTTTGCATTACCTTATGAGAAAATAATCCAAACCAGAATGTTATAGTGTAAGTAGACTTACCTTAGTGAAATAAAGCAATTTTGCCTATAAGGACTCATTTGCACCTAATTGTCGTGAAGCATGTAAAAACTGCTTATCTGCGTTAAAATAATGGTTAATATGCAGTTTGCATTTTCTTATGAGAGAATGATCCAAACCTGAATGTTAAAGTGTAAGTAGACTTACCGTTGTGAAATAAAGCAATTTTGCCTATAAGGACTCATTTGCACCTAATTATCGTGAAGCATTTAAAAACTGCTTGTCTGCGTGAAAATAATAGGAAAAGTGCAGTTTGCATTAACTTATGAGAGAATGATCCAAACCTGAATGTTATAGTGTAAGTAGACTTACCTTTGTGAAATAAAGCAATCTTGCCTATATGGACTCATTTGCGCCTAATTGTCGCAAGGCATGTAAAAACTGCTTGTCTGCTTTAAAATAATTGTTAATATGCAGTTTGCATTTTTTTATGAGAGAATGATCCAAACCTAAATGTTATAGTGTAAGTAGACCCACCTTTGTGAAATAAAGCAATTTTGCCTATAAGGACTCATTTGCACCTAATTGTCGTGAAGCATAAAAAAACTGTATGTCTGCGTGAAAATAATATGAAATGTGCAGTTTGCATTATCTTATGAGAGAATGATCCAAACCTGAATGGAATAGTGTAAGTAGACTTACCTTTGTAAAATAAAGCAATTTTGCCTATAAGGACTAATTTGCACCTTATTGTCGTGAAGCATTTAAAAACTGCTTGTCTGCGTGAAAATAATAGGAAGTGTTCAGTTTGCATTATCTTATGAGAGAATGATCCAAACCTGAATGTTATAGTGTAAGTAGACTTACCTTTGTGAAATAAAGCAACTTTGCCTATAAGGACTCATTTGCACCTAACTATCGTAAAGCATGTAAAAACTGCTTGTCTGCGTTAAAATAATGGTTAATATGCAGTTTCCATTTTCTTATGAGAAAATGATCCAAACCTGAATGTTAAGTGTAAGTAGACTTACCTTTGTGAAATAAAGCAATTTTGCCTATAAGGACTCATTTGCACCTAATTGTCGTAAAGCATAAAAAAACTGTATGTCTGCGTGATATAATACGAAATGTGCAGTTTGCATTATCTTATGAGTGAATGATCCAAACCTTATTGTTATAGTGTAAGTAGACTTACCTTTGTGAAATAAAGAAATTTTGCCTATATGGACTCATTTGCACCTAATTGTCGCAAAGCATGTAAAAACTGCTTGTCTGCTTTAAAATAATTGTTAATATGCAGTTTGCATTTTTTTATGAGAGAATGATCCAAACCTAAATGTTATAGTGTAAGTAGACCCACCTTTGTGAAATAAAGCAATTTTGCCTATAAGGACTCATTTGCACCTAATTGTCGTGAAGCATAAAAAAACTGTATGTCTGCGTGAAAATAATATGAAATGTGCAGTTTGCATTATCTTATGAGAGAATGATCCAAACCTGAATGGAATAGTGTAAGTAGACTTACCTTTGTAAAATAAAGCAATTTTGCCTATAAGGACTAATTTGCACCTTATTGTCGTGAAGCATTTAAAAACTGCTTGTCTGCGTGAAAATAATAGGAAGTGTTCAGTTTGCATTATCTTATGAGAGAATGATCCAAACCTGAATGTTATAGTGTAAGTAGACTTACCTTTGTGAAATAAAGCAACTTTGCCTATAAGGACTCATTTGCACCTAACTATCGTAAAGCATGTAAAAACTGCTTGTCTGCGTTAAAATAATGGTTAATATGCAGTTTCCATTTTCTTATGAGAAAATGATCCAAACCTGAATGTTAAGTGTAAGTAGACTTACCTTTGTGAAATAAAGCAATTTTGCCTATAAGGACTCATTTGCACCTAATTGTCGTAAAGCATAAAAAAACTGTATGTCTGCGTGATATAATACGAAATGTGCAGTTTGCATTATCTTATGAGTGAATGATCCAAACCTTATTGTTATAGTGTAAGTAGACTTACCTTTGTGAAATAAAGAAATTTTGCCTATATGGACTCATTTGCACCTAATTGTCGCAAAGCATGTAAAAACTGCTTGTCTGCTTTAAAATAATGATTAATATGCAGTTTGCATTTTCTTATGAGAGAATGATCCAAACCTGAATGTTATAGCGTAAGTAGACTTACCTTTGTAAAATAAAGCAATTTGGTTTATAAGGACTCATTTGCACCTAATTGTCGAGAAGCATGAAAAAACTGCTTGTCTGCGTGAAAATAATACGAAATGTGCAGTTTGCATTACCTTATGAGAGAATGATCCAAACCTGTATTATATAGTGTAAGTAGACTTACCTTTGTGAAATAAAGCAATTTTGCCTATATGGACTCATTTGCACCTAATTGTCGCAAAGCATGTAAAAACTGCTTGTCTGCTTTAAAATAATTGTTAATATGCAGTTTGCATTTTTTTATGAGAGAATGATCCAAACCTGAATGTTATAGTGTAAGTAGACTTACCTTTGTGAAATAAAGCAATTTTGCCTATAAGGACTCATTTGCACCTAATTGTCGTGAAGCATAAAATAAACTGTATGTCTGCGTGAAAATAATACGAAATGTGCAGTTTGCATTATCTTATGAGAGAATGATCCAAACCTGAATGTTATAGTGTAAGTAGACTTACCTTTGTGAAATAATGCAATTTTGCCTATAAGGACTAATTTGCACCTAATTGTCGTGAAGCTATTAAAAACTGCTTGTCTGCGTGAAAATAATAGGAAATGTGCAGTTTGCATTATCTTATGAGAGAATGATCCAAACATGAATGTTATAGTGTAAGTAGACTTACCTTTGTGAAATAAAGCAACTTTTCCTATAAGGACTCATTTGCACCTAACTATCGTCAAGCATGTAAAAACTGCTTGTCTGCGTTAAAATAATGGTTAATATGCAGTTTCCATATTCTTATGAGAGAATGATCCAAACCTGAATGTTATAGTGTAAGTAGACTTACCTTTGTGAAATAGGCAATTTGGTCTATAAGGACTCATTTGCACCTAATTGTCGTGAAGCATATAAAAACTGTATGTCTGCGTGAAAATAATACGAAATGTGCAGTTTGCATTATCTTATGAGAGACTGATCCAAACCTGAATGTTATAGTGTAAGTAGACTTACCTTTGTGAAATAAAGAAATTTTGCCTATATGGACTCATTTGCATCTAATTGTCGCAAAGCATGTAAAAACTGCTTGTCTGCTTTAAAATAATGGTTAATATGCAGTTTGCATTTTCTTATGAGAGAATGATCCAAACCTGAATGTTATAGCGTAAGTAGACTATCCTTTGTAAAATAAAGCAATTTTGCCTATAAGGACTCATTTGCACCTAATTGTCGAGAAGCATGAAAAAACTGCTTGTCTGCGTGAAAATAATACGAAATGTGCTGTTTGCATTATCTTATGAGAGACTGATCCAAACCTGAATGTTATAGTGTAAGTAGAATTACCTTTGTGAAATAAAGCAATTTTGCCTATATGGACTCATTTGCACCTAATTGTTGCGATGCATGTAAAAACTGCTTGTTTGCTTTAAAATAATGGTTAATATGCAGTTTGCATTTTCTTATGAGAGAATGATCCAAACCTGAATGCTAAAGTGTAAGTAGACTTACCTTTGTGAAATAAAGCAATTTTGCTTATAAGGACTCATTTGCACCTAATTGTCGTGAAGCATGAAAAAACTGCTTGTCTGCGTGAAAATAATACGTAATGTGCAGTTTGCATTATCTTATGAGAGAATGATCCAAACCCGAATGTTATATTGTAAGTAGACTTACTTTGTAAAATAAAGCAATTTTGCCTATAAGGACTCATTTGCACCTAATTGTCGCGAAGCATGTAAAAACTGCTTGCCTGCTTTAAAATAATGGTTAATATGCAGTTTGCATTTTCTTATGAGAGAATGATCCAAACCTGAATGTTATAGCGTAAGTAGACTTACCTTTGTGAAATAAAGCAATTTTGCCTATAAGGACTCATTTGCACCTAACTGTCGTGAAGCATGTAAAAACTGCTTGTCTGCGTTAAAATAATGGTTAATATGCAGTTTCCATTTTCTTATGAAAGAATGATCCAAACTTGAATGTTAAAGTGTAAGTAGACTAACCTTCGTGTAACAAAGCAATTTTGCCTATAAGGACTCATTTGCACCTAATTGTCGTGAAGCATTTGAAAACTGCTTGTCTGCGTGAAAATAATGGGAAATGTGCAGTTTGCATTATCTTATGGGAGAATGATCCAAACCAGAATGTTATAGTGTAAGTAGACTTACCTTTGTGAAATAAAGCAATTTTGCCTATAAGGTCTCATTTGAACCTAACTGTCGTGAAGCATGTAAAAACTGCTTGTCTGCGTTAAAATAATGGTTAATATGCAGTTTCCATTTTCTTATGAGAGAATGATCCAAACCTGAATGTTATAGTGTAAGTAGACTTACCTGTGTAAAATAAAGCAATTTTGCCTATATGGACTCATTTGCACCTAATTGTCGTGAAGCATTTGTAAACTGCTTGTCTGCGTGAAAATAATAGGAAATGTGCAGTTTCCATATTCTTATGGGAGAATGATCCAAACCTGAATGTTATAGTGTAAGTAGACTTACCTTTGTGAAATAAAGCAATTTTGCCTATAATGACTCATTTGCACCTAATTGTCGTGAAGCATAAAAAAACTGTATGTCTGCGTGAAAATAATACGAAATGTGCAGTTTGCATTATCTTATGAAAGAATGATCCAAACCTGAATGTTATAGTGTAAGTAGACTTACCTTTGTGATATAAAGCAATTTTGCCTATAAGGACTAATTTGCACCTAATTGTCGTGAAGCATTTGAAAACTGCTTGTCTGCGTGAAAATAAGAGGAAATGTGCAGTTTCCATATTCTTATGGGAGAATGATCCAAACCTGAATGTTATAGTGTAAGTAGACTTACCTTTGTGAAATAAAGCAATTTTGCCTATAAGGACTCATTTGCACCTAATTGTCGTGAAGCATAAAAAAACTGTATGTCTGCGTGAAAATAATACGAAATGTGCAGTTTGCATTATCTTATGAAAGAATGATCCAAACCTGAATGTTATAGTGTAAGTAGACTTACCTTTGTGAAATAAAGAAATTTTGCCTATATGGACTCATTTGCACCTAATTGTCGCAAAGCATGTAAAAACTGCTTTTCTGCTTTAAAATAATGGTTAATATGCAGTTTGCATTTTCTTATGAGAGAATGATACAAACCTGAATGTTATAGCGTAAGTAGACTATCCTTTGTAAAATAAAGCAATTTTGCCTATAAGGACTCATTTGCACCTAATTGTCGAGAAGCATGAAAAAACTGCTTGTCTGCGTGAAAATAATACGAAATGTGCAGTTTGCATTATCTTGAGAGACTGATCCAAACCTGAATGTTATAGTGTAAGTAGAATTACCTTTGTGAAATAAAGCAATTTTGCCTATATGGACTCATTTGCACCTAATTGTCGCGATGCATGTAAAAACTGCTTGTCTGCTTTAAAATAATGGTTAATATGAAGTTTGCATTTTCTTATGAGAGAATGATCCAAACCTGAATGTTAAAGTGTAAGTAGACTTACCTTTGTGAAATAAAGCAATTTTGCTTATAAGGACTCATTTGCACCTAATTGTCGTGAAGCATGAAAAAACTGCTTGTCTGCGTGAAAATAATACGTAATGTGCAGTTTGCATTATCTTATGTGAGAATGATCCAAACCTGAATGTTATAGTGTAAGTAGACTTACTTTGTAAAATAAAGCAATTTTGCCTATAAGGACTCATTTGCACCTAATTGTCGCGAAATGTAAAAACTGCTTGCCTGCTTTAAAATAATGGTTAATATGCAGTTTGCATTTTCTTATGAGAAAATGATCCAAACCTGAATGTAATAGCGTAAGTAGACTTACCTTTGTGAAATAAAGCAATTTTGCCTATAAGGACTCATTTGCACCTAACTGTCGTGAAGCATGTAAAAACTGCTTGTCTGCGTTAAAATAATGGTTAATATGCAGTTTCCATTTTCTTATGAAAGAATGATCCAAACTTGAATGTTAAAGTGTAAGTAGACTTACCTTCGTGAAATAAAGCAATTTTGCTTATAAGGACTCATTTTCACCTAATTGTCGCAAAGCATGTAAAAACTGCTTGTCTGCTTTAAAATAATGGTTAATATGCAGTTTGCATTTTCTTATGAGAGAATGATCCAAACCTGAATGTTATAGCGTAAGTAGACTATCCTTTGTAAAATAAAGCAATTTTGCCTATAAGGACTCATTTGCACCTTATTGTCGTGAAGCATGAAAAAACTGCTTGTCTGCGTGAAAATAATACGTAATGTGCAGTTTGCATTATCTTATGAGAAAATGATCCAAACCTGAATGTTATAGTGTAAGTAGACTTACCTTTGTGAAATAAAGCAATTTTGCCTATAAGGACTATTTTGCACCTAACTGTCGTGAAGCATGTAAAAACTGCTTGTCTGCGTTAAAATAAGGGTTAATATGCAGTTTCCATTTTCTTATGAAAGAATGATCCAAACTTGAATGTTAACGTGTAAGTTGTAGCGATTCTAAGGATTCCTTATTTTATTATGTTTTTAAATTATTTTTGCCTATTTTTTTACAGTATTGAAATTTAAAAATTTAAAGTTCGGCCCTGCCAATTAGTTATTTAAGTTCACATTTTTTATTATGTAATGCGTTTAGCTGTGCTGTTTCACGAATAAAATTTTAAAAGAACAGTTATATTTCAGCGTCTATAAAAAAAAGAATAATTTTATAAGAAATGATAATTAAAATAATTTTACAAAAAAAAATAAATTTGTACATTTTCAATCTAAAGCAAATTGTTTCAAATAAATTAGTGTCGTTACAATTGTTCGCATTATTGGGCCCAGCACCTTTATTCTTCCTAAATCCATCCCGAACAATTTCGGCACAAATTGGTCACAGAGCGTAGTTTTCCTTGGACCTTATCAATAAATACAATTTTTTATTTCCGTAATTTTCCTGTAGTTCAGAGATTTATTTTAAAGTGTGTTGATAAGAATTAAAATAATGCCACGTACTAGAGCTAATGTTGAAAGCGCGCAATCTAATCAAGATAGTGAAGTTTTCGAATCTCCATCGGATCACTTGAATATACCAGAACCACGTCAAGATCAACGAAACCCGGAGAATCAAGGTTCCAGCGTACGTTATTATGGAGCAGCTTCGCTTTTAGCAAGGGCAACTGCCGTCCACATGCAGCTCACGAGCGGATTAGTGGATCAAGTTAATGAATTGCGGCGTGTCTCAGAAACGATATCAAATCATTTAGACAAAAGAGACCTCGAAATAAAGCACGATATTTCTAGTTTTCTACAAAGAATTCCAATCGTTTCGGCGGAGCATCCTCAACAACTGGTGGAATTCATAGTAGAAGTTCAAGCACTCGTGGACCTGAATTTGAAGCCTGATATGGTGCTTTTGTCGCATCTTATTTGTCGACTAGAAGGTGAAATACGTATTTGGTGGTCCAGGACTATTGGTAAACATTCAACCTGGCAGACGATGAAGGTCGAGTTATTAAACGAGTATTTATCGCCGATCGTTCGGGGTCAGCTCGTCGATTCTATGGTCCGACGTTATCAAGATTTGGATGAGCCATTCACCGCGTATGTAGAGGATATTCAGAATAAAATACGGGCACTGGAACTCAATATGTCAGATGAAGCTATCGTACTGCATATTTGGAGTCACGCTAACTCTGTCACTCTAGATAAGTTGAAGACTGTGCAGATGCCGAGTACATTGCAAGATCTTAGGAGGTTGGCAAGGCGTATTCGGGATACTGAAGCCCTCATAGCGGCAGCCGTTCAACGCGAAGGAGCTATGCATCAACAACAGGAAAATCCGTCATCAATCCAGTGCTCCTACTGCAAACGCTCAGGCCATACAAGTAGAAGCTGTTGGCAACGTAGGCGTTCTAATCAAGAGCAAGAAGCGCCAAAAAACTGAGTAGCACGCGGCCTAACGGTGGTCGCGGAAAACCTGAAGAGTCAAACATACCGATAATTGAAATGAAAATAAACAATTTGTCCTTTCGTACGCTTCTGGATTCTGGAGCAAGTGTGAATTTCTGTAGTCCCGACGTCGCAGACAAAATTATCCAGAACAAGTCGGGGCGGCTTCAACAATTAGAAACGTCAGTTCGTCTCCCCGATGACCGTATGGTGCAAGTACGGTCTCTTCTGGTTACTACAATTCACATACATCAATTTTCTTGGAAGCTATCTTTTTTAATTATGCCTAATCTACCTTTTGAATTTATTTTAGGTTTTAAGAGTCTTAAAGATATGCGTGTAATCATGAATTTTTACGATCTTTATTTATTTTTTTCCTTTTGTCCGGATATACACGTTCCTTTTATAACTGATCCTACGAATACTCGACAGTCCTTAGATGCTACGACAGAATGTCCCGCAGAATTGAGCAAGAGGCAAAGAACAGTGCTCCAAGAATTAATGAATAAGCACAAGGAAACGGTCACCTCAAAGTTGGGTCAGGTTAAAAATTTTGCATATAAAATAAGGCTTCATGATCAAACCACAGTGCATCAAGCGCCTTATCCTTTAAGTCCTCCTAAAGCATTGATAATGCGGGAACACATAAAGAAACTTTTGGACCTTGGAGTCATCACGGCGTCCTTGTCGCCTTATTCTAGCCCATGTTTTTTGGTTCCCAAAATAGACTGGTCGTGGATTATCGCAAGGTCAATCAACGTGTTGTATACGATGCTTTCCCTGTTCCAAGGCCGGAGTCAATTTTCCAATGTCTGCAAGGAGCCAAGATATTTAGCAAACTTGACCTAAACATGGCTTATCATCAATTACCGCTCACCGAAGATTCCAAACATATTACGGCGTTCAGCACTACCTTTGGCTCGTATCAGTATAACTTCTTGCCCTTCGGACTAGCTGTTTCGGCGGCAGCACTCAACAGAGTTATGAATAGACTGTTTGGAGATTTGCATTTTCGGTTTGTAATAAATTACTTTGACGATTTACTAATCTATTCTACGTCCACAGATGAACATCTCCAGCATCTAGAAATCGTTTTTGAGCGTCTACGTGCAGCGGGATTTACAGTGAATCCTGATAAGGCGAACTTGTGTATGCGGAAGGTTAAATGCCTGGGTCATGTCGTTTCGGAGCGAGGATGTCACATTGATGAGGACAAAGTTAAGGCCATTAGAGAAGTACCGGTCCCAAGTTCCTTAAAGGAAGTCAGAACCTTTTTGGGAATGACAGCATACTTCGCAAGATTCATTCCGGGGTACAGTGAGATAGCCGCTCCATTAAACACACTTAAGAAAAAAAATATAAAATTTGAAATGGGTCCGTCGCAAACGGACGCAATACGTCAGCTCAAGGACGCATTATCATCGGCGCCGGTACTGAAGTTCCCGGATTTTGACAGACCATTTATAGTCCGTTGTGATGCTTCCGATGTTGCACTGGGAGCTGTATTGCTACAGGAGTATCACGAGGAAGAAATTCATCCAGTCGCCTACGCGTCCAGAACCTTATCGGAGGCGGAGAAAAGATATATTATTTTTGAGCGCGAGGCCTTAGGGGTTATCTTTGCGTTGGAGAAATTTCACGACTACCTAATAGGTCGACACTTTATTCTTCAGGTGGACAATCAGGCCCTATCTTGGATGATGCGTCACCCGCAGCAGTTAGGAAAGGTCGGTCGTTGGGTACTCAAATTGACCAAGTACGATTTCGAAGTACAGCACATCCGGGGATCGTCCAATGCTATCGCAGATTCTCTTAGTCGACTAATGCCTCCCGCCAAGCGTACAGAAGAATTACTGGAAACGTCTGAATCAATTATAAACCACTTGCAAGAGGTACCTCAAACTTTTCTCAACATCCGACACCACCAAGAATCCGATCCGGACACGAATCTCATTTTACGCCGCGTACGCGGAGGTGAAAATGTCAAAGGGTTCATGGAGCGAGACGGAGTTCTGATGCGATTGGTCGGAAAACGAAATCTGAGAAGGGTGATCGCACCCGAAGCGGTAAGAAAAATGCTTCTCTATTATTTCCATGACTTGGATGCAGGTCATCCAGGAATAACGAAAACGTATCGAGCGTTAGCGCAGCGTTTCTGGTGGAATAATATGTTTGCAGAAGTGCGAAATTATGTTCGTTCATGCGAGTCCTGCCAAATGATTAAACCGCATAATCAAAAGATCGGGGTACCGATGTCCTCTTCTGTGCCGACTAACGTTTTCGACAAAGTCTATATTGATTTTTGTGGACCCTTATTAATGTCTTCGAATGGAAGCCGTTATGTTCTGGTCGTCCTGGATGCCTTCTCGAAGTGGATAGAACTCGTCCCTTGCCGCCGGGCCACTGCCAATGTTACTTGTAAAAAGCTCATTCATCTTTGGTGTGCTTACGGACCACCAAAGATATTGGTGTCAGATAATGCGAGCGTTTTTCGAAGCGATACCTTTAAGAAGATGAGCTTATCGTGGGGAATAAAGCATATTACTACAGCTCCGTATCAACCCTCGTCCAACATGGTCGAGCGATCTATGCGGGACCTCAAGAGTGCGCTCTCCATTATGTTGCGATCTAAAGCCGACGATAATCATAAACAGTGGGAAGATTTGCTTCCATTATTCAAATATTCGCATAATGCCAACATTTCGGAAAGCACCAATATGTCTCCTGCGAACATCTTCCTGGGGAGAGAGATGCCAAAACCACTGGACCGCCAATGGGAGCTTGAAAAATATTTAGATCCGACTCCGCCGGCTACGCAGGAAGAGGTGCAAGAGAAGTTAAGACGTAATCACCAACGAGTAAAGGCTCTGTATGATTTAAGACAACCAAGACGCCATCCTTTCAAAGTAGGAGATCTAGTTGTTCAGAAGCAACATGTGATCATTCCTGCGGGAGGACAACAAGGACAAAAATTTGTTAGTAGATGGACATCTAAAAGGCGTGTAGAGCGCTTTACCTCTCCAGCATCCTGCATTGTTGTTGATGTTGAAGATCCGACGAGACAATATCGTGTGCATGTCTCCCAGCTGAAACCTTTTTATGAGAGATTAAAAGCCGCTCCTCATCGATAAGCGCTTCTTTATAGCCGGGCGTACTGTAGCGATTCTAAGGATTCCTTATTTTATTATGTTTTTAAATTATTTTTGCCTATTTTTTTACAGTATTGAAAATTAAAAATTTAAAGTTCGGCCCTGCCAATTAGTTATTTAAGTGCACATTTTTTATTATGTAATGCGTTTAGCTGTGCTGTTTCACGAATAAAATTTTAAAAGATCAGTTATATTTCAGCGTCTATAAAAAAAAGAATAATTTTATAAGAAATGATAATTAAAATAATTTTACAAAAAAAAAATAAATTTGTACATTTTCAATCTAAAGCAAATTGTTTCAAATAAATTAGTGTCGTTACAATTGTTCGCATTATTGGGCCCAGCACCTTTATTCTTCCTAAATCCATCCCGAACAATTTCGGCACAAAGTAGACTTACCTTTGTGAAATAAAGCAACTTTGCCTATAAGGACTCATTTGCACCTAACTGTCGTAAAGCATGTAAAAACTGCTTGTCTGCGTTAAAATAATGGTTAATATGCAGTTTCCATTTTCTTATGAGAGAATGATCCAAACCTAAATGTTATAGTGTAAGTAAACTTACCTTTGTGAAATAAAGCAATTTTGCCTATAAGAACTCATTTGCACCTAATTGTCGTGAAGCATAAAAAAACTGTATGTCTGCGTGAAAATAATACGAAAATGCAGTTTGCATTATCTTATGAGAGAATGATCCAAACCTGAATGTTATAGTGTAAGTAGACTTACCTTTGTAAAATAAAACAATTTTGCCTATTAAGACTCATTTGCACCTAATTGTCGTGAAGCAACTAAAAACTGCTTGTCTGCGTGAAAATAATAGGAAAAGTGCAGTTTGCATTGTCTTATGAGAGAATGATCCAAACCTGAATGTTATAGTGTAAGTAGACTTACCTTTGTGAAATAAAGCAACTTTGCCTATAAGGACTCATTTGCACCTAACTGTCGTAAAGCATGTAAAAACTTCTTGTCTGCGTTAAAATAATGGTTAATATGCAGTTTCCATTTTCTTATGAGAGAATGATCCAAACCTGAATGTTATAGTGTAAGTAAACTTACCTTTGTGAAAGAAAGCAATTTTGCCTATAAGGACTCATTTGCACCTAATTGTCGTGAAGCATAAAAAAACTGTATGTCTGCGTGAAAATAATACGAAATGTGCAGTTTGCTTTATCTTATGAGAGAATGATCCAAACCTGAATGTTATAGTGTAAGTAGACTTACCTTTGTAAAATAAAGCAATTTTGCCTATAAGGACTCATTTGCACCTAATTGTCGCGTAGCATGTAAAAACTGCTTGTCTGCGTGAAAATAATACGAAATGTGCAGTTTGCATTATCTTATGAGAGAATGATCCAAACCTGAATGTTATAGTGTAAGTAGACTTACCTTTGTGAAATAAAGCAATTTTGCCTATATGGACTCATTTGCACCTAAATGTCGCAAAGCATGTAAAAACTGCTTGTCTGTTTTAAAATAATGGTTAACATGCAGTTTGCATTTTCTTATGAGAGAATGATCTTAACCTGAATGTTATAGCGTAAGTAGACTTACCTTTGTAAAATAAAGCAATTTTGCCTATAAGGACTCATTTGCACCTAATTGTCGCGAAGCATGTAAAAACTGCTTGCCTGCTTTAAAATAATGGTTAATATGCAGTTTGCATTTTCTTATGAGAGAATGATCCAAACCTGAATGTAATAGCGTAAGTAGACTTACCTTTGTGAAATAAAGCAATTTTGCCTATAAGGACTCATTTGCACCTAATTGTCGAGAAGCATGAAAAAACTGTATGTCTGCGTGAAAATAATACGAAATGTGCAGTTTGCATTATCTTATGAGAAAATGATCCAAACCTGAATGTTATAGTGTAAGTAGACTTACCTTTGTGAAATAAAGCAATTTTGCCTATAAGGACTAATTTGCACCTAACTGTCGTGAAGCATGTAAAAACTGCTTGTCTGCGTTAAAATAATGGTTAATATGCAGTTTCCATTTTCTTATGAAAGAATGATCCAAACTTGAATGTTAACGTGTAAGTAGACTTACCTTCGTGAAATAAAGCAATTTTGCCTATAAGGACTCATTTGCACCTAATTGTCGTGAAGCATTTGAAAACTGCTTGTCTGCGTGAAAATAATGGGCAATGTGCAGTTTGCATTATCTTATGAGAGAATGATCCAAACCTGAATGTTATAGTGTAAGTAGACTTACCTTTGTGAAATAAAGCAACTTTGCCTATAAGGACTCATTTACACCTAACTGTCGTAAAGCATGTAAAAACTGCTTGTCTGCGTTAAAATAATGGTTAATATGCAGTTTCCATTTTCTTATGAGAGAATGATCCAAACCTGAATGTTATAGTGTAAGTAAACTTACCTTTGTGAAATAAAGCAATTTTGCCTATAAGGACTCATTTGCACCTAATTGTCGTGAAGCATAAAAAAACTGTATGTTTGCGTGAAAATAATACGAAATGTGCAGTTTGCATTATCTTATGAGAGAATGATCCAAACCTGAATGTTATAGTGTAAGTAGACTTACCTTTGTAAAATAAAGCAATTTTGCCTATAAGGACTCATTTGCACCTAATTGTCGCGAAGCATGTAAAAACTGCTAGTCTGCGTGAAAATAATACGAAATGTGCAGTTTGCATTATCTTATGAGAGAATGATCCAAACCTGAATGTTATAGTGTAAGTAGACTTACCTTTGTGAAATAAAGCAATTTTGCCTATATGGACTCATTAGCACCCAATTGTCGCAAAGCATGTAAAAACTGCTTGTCTGTTTTATAATAATGGTTAATATGCAGTTTGCATTATCTTATGAGAGAATGATCCAAACCTGTATTATATAGTGTAAGTAGACTTACCTTTGTGAAATAAAGCAATTTTGCCTATAAGGACTCATTTGCACCTAATTGTCGTGAAGCATAAAAAACCTGTATGTCTGCGTAAAAATAACACGAAATGTGCAGTTTGCATTATCTTATGAGAGAATGATTCAAACCTGAATGTTATAGTGTAAGAAGACTAACCTTTGTAAAATAAAGCAATTTTGCCTATAAGGACTCATTTGCACCTAATTGTCGCGAAGCATGTAAAAAATGCTTGTCTGCGTGAAAATAATACGAAATGTGCAGTTTGCATTATCTTATGAGAGAATGATCCAAACCTGAATGTTATAGCGTAAGTAGACTTACCTTTGTAAAATAAAGCAATTTTGCCTATAAGGACTCATTTGCACCTAACTGTCTTAAAGCATGTAAAAACTGCTTGTCTGCGTTAAAATAATGATTAATATGCAGTTTGCATTATCTTATGAGAGAATGATCCAAACCTGAATGTTATAGTGTAAGTAGACTTACCTTTGTGAAATAAAGCAACTTTGCCTATAAGGACTCATTTGCACCTAACTGTCGTAAAGCATGTAAAAACTGCTTGTCTGCGTTAAAATAATGGTTAATATGCAGTTTCCATCTTCTTATGAGAGAATGATCCAAACCTGAATGTTATAGTGTAAGTAGACTAACCTTTGTGAAATAAAGCAACTTTGCCTATAAGGACTCATTTGCACCTAACTGTCGTAAAGCATGTAAAAACTGCTTGCCTGCGTTAAAATAATGGTTAATATGCAGTTTCCATTTTCTTATGAGAGAATGATCCAAACCTGAATGTTATAGTTTAAGTAAACTTACCTTTGTGAAATAAAGCAATTTTGCCTATAAGGACTCATTTGCACCTAATTGTCGTGAAGCATAAAAAAACTGTATGTCTGCGTGAAAATAATACGAAATGTGCAGTTTGCATTATCTTATGAGAGAATGATCCAAACCTGAATGTTATAGTGTAAGTAGACTTACCTTTGTAAAATAAAGCAGTTTTGCCTATAAGGACTCATTTGCACCTAATTGTCGCGAAGCATGTAAAAACTGCTTGTCTGCGTGAAAATAATACGAAATGTGCAGTTTGCATTATCTTATGAGAGAATGATCCAAACCTGAATGTTATAGTGTAAGTAGACTTACCTTTGTAAAATAAAGCAATTTTGCCTATAAGGATTCATTTACACCTAATTGTCGCGAAGCATGTAAAAACTGCTTGTCTGCGTGAAAATAATACGAAATGTGCAGTTTGCATTATCTTATGAGAGAATGATCTAAACCTGAATGTTATAGCGTAAGTAGACTTACCTTTGTAAAATAAAGCAATTTTGCCTATAAGGACTCATTTGCACCTAATTGTCAAGAAGCATGAAAAAACTGCTTGTCTGCGTGAAAATAATACGAAATGTGCAGTTTGCATTAACTTATGAGAGATTGATCCAAACCTGAATGTTATAGTGTAAGTAGACTTACCTTTGTGAAATAAAGCAATTTTGCCTATAAGGACTCATTTGCACCTAATTGTCGCGAAGCATGTAAAAACTGCTTGTCTGCTTTTAAATAATGGTTAATATGCAGTTTGCATTTTCTTATAAGAGAATGATCCAAACCTGAATGTTATAGCGTAAGTAGACTTACCTTTGTAAAATAAATCAATTTTGCCTATAAGGACTCATTTGCACCTAACTGTCGTAAAGCATGTAAAAACTGCTTGTCTGCGTTAAAATAATGGTTAATATGCAGTTTGCATTATCTTATGAGAGAATGATCCAAACCTGAATGTTATAGTGTAAGTAGACTTACCTTTGTGAAATAAAGCAACTTTGCCTATAAGGACTCATTTGCACCTAACTGTCGTAAAGCATGTAAAAACTGCTTGTCTGCGTTAAAATAATGGTTAATATGCAGTTTCCATCTTCTTATGAGAGAATGATCCAAACCTGAATGTTATAGTGTAAGTAGACTTACCTTTGTGAAATATAGCAATTTTGCCTATAAGGACTCATTTGCACAGACTTGTCGTGAAGCATAAAAAAACTGTATGTCTGCGTGAAAATAATACGAAATGTGCAGTTTGCATTATCTTATGAGAGAATGATCCAAACATGAATGTTTTAGTGTAAGTAGACTTACCTTTGTAAAATAAAGCAATTTTGCCTATATGCACTCATTTGCACCTAACCGTCGTGAAGCATGTAAAAACTGCTTGTCTGCGTTAAAATAATCGGTAATATGCAGTTTCCATTTTCTAATGAGAGAATGATCCAAACCTGAATGTTATAGTGTAAGTAGACTTACCTTTGTGAAATAAAGCAATTTTGCTAATAAGGACTCATTTGCACCTAATTGTCGCGAAGCATGTAAAAACTGCTTGTCTGCTTTTAAATAGTGGTTAATATGCAGTTTGCATTTTCTTATGAGAGAATGATCCAAACTTCAATGTTATAGCGTAAGTAGACTTACCTTTGTAAAATAAAGCAATTTTGCCTATAAGGACTCATTTGCACCTAATTGTCGTGAAGCATAAAAAAAACTGTATGTCTGCGTGAAAATAATACGAAATGTGCAGTTTGCATTATCTTATGAGAGAATGATCCAAACCTGAATGTTATAGTGTAAGTAGACTAACCTTTGTAAAATAAAGCAATTTTGCCTATAAGGACTTATTTGCACCTAATTGTCGCGAAGCATGTAAAAAATGCTTGTCTGCGTTAAAATAATGGTTAATATGCAGTTTCCATTTTCTTATGAAAGAATGATCCAAACTTGAATGTTAAAGTGTAAGTAGACTTACCTTCGTGAAATAAAGCAATTTTGCTTATAAGGACTCATTTGCACCTAATTGACGTGAAGCATTTGAAAACTGCTTGTCTGCGTGAAAATAATGGGAAATGTGCAGTTTGCATTATCTTATGAGAGAATGATCCAAACCTGAATGTTATAGTGTAAGTAGACTTACCTTTGTGAAATAAAGCAATTTTGCCTATAAGGACTCATTTGCACCTAATTGTCGTGAAGCATGAGAAAACTGTATGTCTGCGTGGAAATAATACGAAATGTGCAGTTTGCATTATCTTATGAGAGAATGATCCAAACCTGAATGTTATAGTGTAAGTAGACTTACCTTTGTGAAATAAAGCAATTTTGCCTATAAGGACTCATTTGCACCTAATTGTCGTGAAGCATAAAAAAACTGTATGTCTGCGTGAATATAATACGAAATGTGCAGTTTGCATTATCTTTTGAGAGAATGATCCAAACCTGAATGTTATAGTGTAAGTAGACTTACCTTTGTGAAATAAAGCAATTTTGCCTATTAAGACTCATTTGCACCTAATTGTCGTGAAGCAACTAAAAACTGCTTGTCTGCGTGAAAATAATAGGAAAAGTGCAGTTTGCATTGTCTTATGAGAGAATGATCCAAACCTGAATGTTATAGTGTAAGTAGACTTACCTTTGTGAAATAAAGCAACTTTGCCTATAAGGACTCATTTGCACCTAACTGTCGTAAAGCATGTAAAAACTTCTTGTCTGCGTTAAAATAATGGTTAATATGCAGTTTCCATTTTCTTATGAGAGAATGATCCAAACCTGAATGTTATAGTGTAAGTAAACTTACCTTTGTGAAAGAAAGCAATTTTGCCTATAAGGACTCATTTGCACCTAATTGTCGTGAAGCATAAAAAAACTGTATGTCTGCGTGAAAATAATACGAAATGTGCAGTTTGCTTTATCTTATGAGAGAATGATCCAAACCTGAATGTTATAGTGTAAGTAGACTTACCTTTGTAAAATAAAGCAATTTTGCCTATAAGGACTCATTTGCACCTAATTGTCGCGAAGCATGTAAAAACTGCTTGCCTGCTTTAAAATAATGGTTAATATGCAGTTTGCATTATCTCATGAGAAAATGATCCAAACATGAATGTTATAGTGTAAGTAGACTTACCTTTGTGAAATAAAGCAACTTTGCCTATAAGGACTCATTTGCACCTAACTGTCGTAAAGCATGTAAAAACTGCTTGTCTGCGTTAAAATAATGGTTAATATGCAGTTTCCATTTTCTTATGAGAGAATGATCCAAACCTGAATGTTATAGTGTAAGTAAACTTACCTTTGTGAAATAAAGCAATTTTGCCTATAAGAACTCATTTGCACCTAATTGTCGTGAAGCATAAAAAAACTGTATGTCTGCGTGAAAATAATACGAAAATGCAGTTTGCATTATCTTATGAGAGAATGATCCAAACCTGAATGTTATAGTGTAAGTACACTTACCTTTGTAAAATAAAGCAATTTTGCCTATAAGGACTCATTTGCACCTAACTTTCGTAAAGCATGTAAAAACTGCTTGTCTGCGTTAAAATAATGGTTAATATGCAGTTTGCATTTTCTTATGAGAGAATAATCCAAACCTGAATGTAATAGCGTAAGTAGACTTACCTTTGTGAAATAAAGCAATTTTGCCTATAAAGACTCATTTGCATCTAACTGTCGAGAAGCATGAAAAAACTGTATGTCTGCGTGAAAATAATACGAAATGTGCAGTTTGCATTATCTTATGAGAGAATGATCCAAACCTGAATGTTATAGTGTAAGTAGACTTACCTTTGTGAAATAAAGCAATTTTGCCTATAAGGACTCATTTGCACCTAATTGTCGCGAAGCATGTAAAAACTGCTTGCCTGATTTAAAATAATGGTTAATATGCAGTTTGCATTTTCTTATGAGAGAATGATCCAAACCTGAATGTAATAGCGTAAGTAGACTTACCTTTGTGAAATAAAGCAATTTTGCCTATAAGGACTCATTTGCACCTAATTGTCGAGAAGCATGAAAAAACTGTATGTCTGCGTGAAAATAATACGAAATGTGCAGTTTGCATTATCTTATGAGAAAATGATCCAAACATGAAAGGTATAGTGTTAGTAGACTTATCTTTGTGAAATAAAGCAATTTTGCCTATAAGGACTAATTTGCACCTAACTGTCGTGAAGCATGTAAAAACTGCTTGTCTGCGTTAAAATAATGGTTAATATGCAGTTTCCATTTTCTTATGAAAGAATGATCCAAACTTGAATGTTAACGTGTAAGTAGACTTACCTTCGTGAAAAAAAGCAATTTTGCCTATAAGGACTCATTTGCACCTAATTGTCGTGAAGCATTTGAAAACTGCTTGTCTGCGTGAAGATAATGGGAAATGTGCAGTTTGCATTTTCCTATGAGAGAATGATCCAAACCTGAATGTTATAGTGTAAGTAGACTTACCTTTGTGAAATAAAGCAATTTTGCCTATGAGGTCTCATTTGAACCTAACTGTCGTGAAGCATGTAAAAACTGCTTGTCTGCGTTAAAATAATGGTTAATATGCAGTTTGCATTTTTTTATGAGAGAATGATCCAAACCTGAATGTTATAGCGTAAGTAGACTTACCTTTGTAAAATAAAGCAATTTGGCCTATAAGGACTCATTTGCACCTAATTGTCGAGAAGCATGAAAAAACTGCTTGTCTGCTTTAAAATAATTGTTAATATGCAGTTTGCATTTTTTATGAGAGAATGATCCAAACCTGAATGTTATAGTGTAAGTAGACTTACCTTTGTGAAATAAAGCAATTTTGCCTATAAGGACTCATTTGCACCTAATTGTCGCGAAGCATGTAAAAACTGCTTGTCTGCGTGAAAATAATACGAAATGTGCAGTTTGCATTATCTTATGAGAGAATGATCCAAACCTGAATGTTATAGTGTAAGTAGACTTACCTTTGTGAAATAAAGCAATTTTGCCTATAAGGACTCATTTGCACCTAATTGTCGTAAAGCATTTAAAAACTGCTTGTCTGCGTGAAAATAATAGGAAAAGTGCAGTTTGCATTATCTTATGAGAGAATGATCCAAACCTGAATGGGATAGTGTAAGTAGACTTACCTTTGTGAAATAAAGCAACTTTGCCTATAAGGACTCATTTGCACCTAACTGTCGCGAAGTATGTAAAACCTGCTTGTCTGCGTGAAAATAATACGAAATGTGCAGTTTGCATTATCTTATGAGAGAATGATCCAAACCTGAATGTTATAGTGTAAGTAGACTTACCTTTGTGAAATAAAGCAATTTTGCCTATATGGACTCATTTGCACCTAATTGTCGCAAAGCATGTAAAAACTGCTTGTCTGTTTTAAAATAATGGTTAATATGCAGTTTGCATTTTCTTATGAGAGAATGATCTAAACCTGAATGTTATAGTGTAAGTAGACTTACCTTTGTAAAATAAAGCAATTTTGCCTATAAGGAATCATTTGCACCTAATTTTCGAGAAGCATGAAAAAACTGCTTGTCTGCGTGAAAATAATACGAAATGTGCAGTTTGCATTATCTTATGAGAGAATGATCCAAACCTGAATGTTTTAGCGTAAGTAGACTATCCTTTGTAAAATAAAGCAATTTTGCCTATAAGGACTCATTTGCACCTAATTGTCGAGAAGCATGAAAAAACTGCTTGTCTGCGTGAAAATAATACGAAATGTGCAGTTTGCATTATCTTATGAGAGAATGATCCAAACCTGAATGTTATAGTGTAAGTAGACTTACTTTTGTGAAAAAAAGCAATTTTGCCTATATGGACTCATTTGCACATAATTGTCGCGAAGCATGTAAAAACTGCTTGTCAGCTTAAAAATAATGGTTAATATGCAGTTTGCATTTTCTTATGAGAGAATGATCCAAACCTGAATGTTAAAGTGTAAGTATACTTACCTTTGTGAAATAAAGCACTTTTGCTTATAAGAACTCATTTGCACCTAATTGTCGTGATGCATGAAAAAATTGCTTGTCTGCGTGAAAATAATACGTAATGTGCAGTTTGCATTATCTTATGAGAGAATGATCCAAACCTGAATGTTATAGTGTAAGTAGACTTACTTTGTAAAATAAAGCAATTTTGCCTATAAGGACTCATTTGCACCTAATTGTCGCGAAGCATGTAAAAACTGCTTGCCTGCTTTAAAATTATGGTTAATATGCAGTTTGCATTTTCTTATGACAGAATAATCCAAACCTGAATGTAATAGCGTAAGTAGACTTACCTTTGTGAAATAAAGCAATTTTGCCTATAAAGACTCATTTGCATCTAACTGTCGAGAAGCATGAAAAAACTGTATGTCTGCGTGAAAATAATACGAAATGTGCAGTTTGCATTATCTTATGCGAGAATGTTCCAAACCTGAATGTTATAGTGTAAGTAGACTTACCTTAGTGAAATTAAGCACTTTTGCCTGTAAGGACTCATTTGCACCTCATTGTCGTGAAGCATGTAAAATCTGCTTATCTGCGTTAAAATAATGGTTAATATGCTGTTTGCATTTTCTTATGAAAGAATGATCCAAACCTGAATGTTAAAGTGTAAGTAGACTATCCTTTGTAAAATAAAGCAATTTTGCCTATATGGACTCATTTGCACCTAATTGTCGCAAAGCATGTAAAAACTGCTTGTCTGTTTTAAAATAATGGTTAATATGCAGTTTGCATTTTCTTATGAGAGAATGATCTTAACCTGAATGTTATAGCGTAAGTAGACTTACCTTTGTAAAATAAAGCAATTTTGCCTATAAGGACTCATTTGCACCTAATTGTCGAGAAGCATGAAAAAACTGCTTGTCTGCGTGAAAATAATACGAAATGTGCAGTTTGCATTATCTTATGAGAGAATGATCCAAACCTGAATGTTATAGTGTAAGTAGACTTACCTTTGTAAAATAAAGCAATTTTGCCTATATGGACTCATTTGCACCCAATTGTCGCAAAGCATGTAAAAACTGCTTGTCTGTTTTAAAATAATGGTTAATATGCAGTTTGCATTTTCTTATGAGAGAATGATCTAAACCTGAATGTTATAGCGTAAGTAGACTTACCTTTGTAAAATAAAGCAATTTTGCCTATAAGGACTCATTTGCACCTAATTGTCGAGAAGCATGAAAAAACTGTATGTCTGCGTGAAAATAATACGAAATGTGCAGTTTGCATTATCTCATGAGAAAATGATCCTAACCTGAATGTTATAGTGTAAGTAGACTTACCTTTGTGAAATAAAGCAACTTTGCCTATAAGGACTCATTTGCACCTAACTGTCGTAAAGCATGTAAAAACTGCTTGTCTGCGTTAAAATAATGGTTAATATGCAGTTTCCATTTTCTTATGAGAGAATGATCCAAACCTGAATGTTATAGTGTAAGTAAACTTACCTTTGTGAAATAAAGCAATTTTGCCTATAAGAACTCATTTGCACCTAATTGTCGTGAAGCATAAAAAAACTGTATGTCTGCGTGAAAATAATACGAAAATGCAGTTTGCATTATCTTATGAGAGAATGATCCAAACCTGAATGTTATAGTGTAAGTAGACTTACCTTTGTAAAATAAAGCAATTTTGCCTATAAGGACTCATTTGCACCTAATTGTCGCGAAGCACGTAAAAACTGCTTGTCTGCGTGAAAATAATACGAAATGTGCAGTTTGCATTATCTTATGAGAGAATGATCCAAACCTGAATGTTATAGTGTAAGTAGACTTACCTTTGTAAAATAAAGCAATTTTGCCTATATGGACTCATTTGCACCCAATTGTCGCAAAGCATGTAAAAACTGCTTGTCTGTTTTAAAATAATGGTTAATATGCAGTTTGCATTTTCTTATGAGAGAATGATCTAAACCTGAATGTTATAGCGTAAGTAGACTTACCTTTGTAAAATAAAGCAATTTTGCCTATAAGGACTCTTTTGCACCTAATTGTCGAGAAGCATGAAAAAACTGCTTGTCTGCGTGAAAATAATACGAAATGTGCAGTTTGCATTATCTTATGAGAAAATAATCCAAACCTGAATGTTATAGTGTAAGTAGACTTACCTTAGTGAAATTAAGCACTTTTGCCTATAAGGACTCATTTGCACCTCATTGTCGTGAAGCATGTAAAATCTGCTTATCTGCGTTAAAATAATGGTTTATATGCTGTTTGCATTTTCTTATGAAAGAATGATCCAAACCTGAATGTTAAAGTGTAAGTAGAATTACCTTTGTGAAATAAAGCAATTTTGCCTATAAAGACTCATTTGCACCTAATTGTCGTGAAGCATATAAAAACTGCTTGTCTGCGTGAAAATAATAGGAAAAGTGCAGTTTGCATTATCTTATGAGACAATGATCCAAACCTGAATGTTATAGTGTAAGTAGACTTACCTTTGTGAAATAAAGCAACTTTGCCTATAAGGACTCATTTGCACCTAACTGTCGTAAAGCATGTAAAAACTTCTTGTCTGCGTTAAAATAATGGTTAATATGCAGTTTCCATTTTCTTATGAGAGAATGATCCAAACCTGAATGTTATAGTGTAAGTAAACTTACCTTTGTGAAATAAAGCAATTTTGCCTATAAGGACTCATTTGCACCTAATTGTCGTGAAGCATAAAAAAACTGTATGTCTGCGTAAAAATAATACGAAATGTGCAGTTTGCATTATCTTATGAGAGAATGATCCAAACCTGAATGTTATAGTGTAAGTAGACTTACCTTTGTGAAATAAAGCAATTTTGCCTATAAGGACTCATTTGCACCTAATTGTCGCGAAGCATGTAAAAACTGCTTGCCTGCTTTAAAATAATGGTTAATATGCAGTTTCCATTTTCTTATGAGAGAATGATCCAAACCTGAATGTTATAGTGTAAGTAGACTTACTTTGTAAAATAAAGCAATTTTGCCTATAAGGACTCATTTGCACCTAATTGTCGCGAAGCATGTGAAAACTGCTTGCCTGCTTTAAAATAATGGTTAATATGCAGTTTGCATTTTCTTATGAGAGAATAATCCAAACCTGAATGTAATAGCGTAAGTAGACTTACCTTTGTGAAATAAAGCAATTTTGCCTATAAAGACTCATTTGCATCTAACTGTCGAGAAGCATGAAAAAACTGTATGTCTGCGTGAAAATAATACGAAATGTGCAGTTTGCATTATCTTATGAGAGAATGATCCAAACCTGAATGTTATAGTGTAAGTAGACTTACCTTTGTGAAATAAAGCAATTTTGCCTATAAGGACTCATTTGCACCTAATTGTCGCGAAGCATGTAAAAACTGCTTGTCTGCGTGAAAATAATACGAAATGTGCAGTTTGCATTATCTTATGAGAGAATGATCCAAACCTGAATGTTATAGTGTAAGTAGACTTACCTTTGTGAAATAAAGCAATTTTGCCTATAAGGTCTCATTTGAACCTAACTGTCGTGAAGCATGTAAAAACTGCTTGTCTGCGTGAAAATAATACGAAATGTGCAGTTTGCATTATCTTATGAGAGAATGATCCAAACCTGAATGTTATAGTGTAAGTAGACTTACCTTTGTGAAATAAAGCAATTTTGCCTATAAGGACTCATTTGCACCTAATTGTCGTGAAGCATTTAAAAACTGCTTGTCTGCGTGAAAATAATACGAAAATGCAATTTGCATTATCTTATGAGAGAATGATCCAAACCTGAATGTTATAGTGTAAGTAGACTTACCTTTGTAAAATAAAGCAATTTTGCCTATAAGGACTCATTTGCACCTAATTGTCGCGAAGCATGTAAAAACTGCTTGTCTGCGTGAAAATAATACGAAATGTGCAGTTTGCATTATCTTATGAGAGAATGATCCAAACCTGAATGTTATAGTGTAAGTAGACTTACCTTTGTGAAATAAAGCAATTTTGCCTATATGGACTCATTTGCACCTAATTGTCGCAAAGCATGTAAAAACTGCTTGTCTGCGTGAAAAAAATAGGAAAAGTGCAGTTTGCATTATCTTATGAGAGAATGATCCAAACCTGAATGGGATAGTGTAAGTAGACTTACCTTTGTGAAATAAAGCAACTTTGCCTATAAGGACTCATTTGCACCTAATTGTCGCGAAGCATGTAAAAATTGCTTGTCTGCGTGAAAATAATACGAAAATGCAATTTGCATTATCTTATGAGAGAATGATCCAAACCTGAATGTTATAGTGTAAGTAGACTTACCTTTGTAAAATAAAGCAATTTTGCCTATAAGGACTCATTTGCACCTAATTGTCGCGAAGCATGTAAAAACTGCTTGTCTGCGTGAAAATAATACGAAATGTGCAGTTTGCATTATCTTATGAGAGAATGATCCAAACCTGAATGTTTAGTGTAAGTAGACTTACCTTTGTGAAATAAAGCAATTTTGCCTATATGGACTCATTTGCACCTAATTGTCGCGAAGCATGTAAAAACTGCTTGCCTGCTTTAAAATAATGGTTAATATGCAGTTTGCATTTTCTTATGAGAGAATAATCCAAACCTGAATGTAATAGCGTAAGTAGACTTACCTTAGTGAAATTAAGCACTTTTGCCTATAAGGACTCATTTGCACCTCATTGTCGTGAAGCATGTAAAATCTGCTTATCTGCGTTAAAATAATGGTTTATATGCTGTTTGCATTTTCTTATGAAAGAATGATCCAAACCTGAATGTTAAAGTGTAAGTAGAATTACCTTTGTGAAATAAAGCAATTTTGCCTATAAAGACTCATTTGCACCTAATTGTCGTAAAGCATATAAAAACTGCTTGTCTGCGTGAAAATAATAGGAAAAGTGCAGTTTGCATTATCTTATGAGAGAATGATCCAAACCTGAATGTTATAGTGTAAGTAGACTTACCTTTGTGAAATAAAGCAACTTTGCCTATAAGGACTCATTTGCACCTAACTGTCGTAAAGCATGTAAAAACTTCTTGTCTGCGTTAAAATAATGGTTAATATGCAGTTTCCATTTTCTTATGAGAGAATGATCCAAACCTGAATGTTATAGTGTAAGTAAACTTACCTTTGTGAAATAAAGCAATTTTGCCTATAAGGACTCATTTGCACCTAATTGTCGTGAAGCATAAAAAAACTGTATGTCTGCGTAAAAATAATACGAAATGTGCAGTTTGCATTATCTTATGAGAGAATGATCCAAACCTGAATGTTATAGTGTAAGTAGACTTACCTTTGTGAAATAAAGCAATTTTGCCTATAAGGACTCATTTGCACCTAATTGTCGCGAAGCATGTAAAAACTGCTTGCCTGCTTTAAAATAATGGTTAATATGCAGTTTCCATTTTCTTATGAGAGAATGATCCAAACCTGAATGTTATAGTGTAAGTAGACTTACTTTGTAAAATAAAGCAATTTTGCCTATAAGGACTCATTTGCACCTAATTGTCGCGAAGCATGTAAAAACTGCTTGCCTGCTTTAAAATAATGGTTAATATGAAGTTTGCATTTTCTTATGAGAGAATAATCCAAACCTGAATGTAATAGCGTAAGTAGACTTACCTTTGTGAAATAAAGCAATTTTGCCTATAAAGACTCATTTGCATCTAACTGTCGAGAAGCATGAAAAAACTGTATGTCTGCGTGAAAATAATACGAAATGTGCAGTTTGCATTATCTTATGAGAGAATGATCCAAACCTGAATGTTATAGTGTAAGTAGACTTACCTTTGTAAAATAAAGCAATTTTGCCTATACGGACTCATTTGCACCTAATTGTCGCGAAGCATGTAAAAACTGCTTGTCTGCGTGAAAATAATACGAAATGTGCAGTTTGCATTATCTTATGAGAGAATGATCCAAACCTGAATGTTATAGTGTAAGTAGACTTACCTTTGTGAAATAAAGCAATTTTGCCTATATGGACTCATTTGCACCTAATTGTCGCAAAGCATGTAAAAACTGCTTGTCTGTTTTAAAATAATGGTTAATATGCAGTTTGCATTTTCTTATGAGAGAATGATCTAAACCTGAATGTTATAGTGTAAGTAAACTTACCTTTGTGAAATAAAGCAATTTTGCCTATAAGGACTCATTTGCACCTAATTGTCGTGAAGCATAAAAAAACTGTATGTCTGCGTGAAAATAATACGAAATGTGCAGTTTGCATTATCTTATGTGAGAATGATCCAAACCTGAATGTTATAGTGTAAGTAGACTTACCTCTGTAAAATAAAGCAATTTTGCCTATAAGGACTCATTTGCACCTAATTGTCGCGAAGCATGTAAAAACTGCTTGTCTGCTTTTAAATAATGGTTAATATGCAGTTTGCATTTTCTTATGAGAAAATGATCCAAACCTGAATGTTATAGCGTAAGTAGACTTACCTTTGTAAAATAAAGCAATTTTGCCTATATGGACTTATTTGCACCTAATTGTCGCAAAGCATGTAAAAACTGCTTGTCTGTTTTAAAATAATGGTTAATATGCAGTTTGCATTTTCTTATGAGAGAATGATCTAAACCTGAATGTTATAGTGTAAGTAAACTTACCTTTGTGAAATAAAGCAATTTTGCCTATAAGGACTCATTTGCACCTAATTGTCGTGAAGCATAAAAAAACTGCTTGTCTGCGTGAAGATAATGGGAAATGTGCAGTTTGCATTTTCCTATGAGAGAATGATCCAAACCTGAATGTTATAGTGTAAGTAGACTTACCTTTGTGAAATAAAGCAATTTTGCCTATAAGGTCTCATTTGAACCTAACTGTCGTGAAGCATGTAAAAACTGCTTGTCTGCGTTAAAATAATGGTTAATATGCAGTTTGCATTTTCTTATGAGAGAATGATCCAAACCTGAATGTTATAGCGTAAGTAGACTTACCTTTGTAAAATAAAGCAATTTGGCCTATAAGGACTCATTTGCACCTAATTGTCGAGAAGCATGAAAAAACTGCTTGTCTGCTTTAAAATAATTGTTAATATGCAGTTTGCATTTTTTATGAGAGAATGATCCAAACCTGAATGTTATAGTGTAAGTAGACTTACCTTTGTGAAATAAAGCAATTTTGCCTATAAGGACTCATTTGCACCTAATTGTCGCGAAGCATGTAAAAACTGCTTGTCTGCGTGAAAATAATACGAAATGTGCAGTTTGCATTATCTTATGAGAGAATGATCCAAACCTGAATGTTATAGTGTAAGTAGACTTACCTTTGTGAAATAAAGCAATTTTGCCTATAAGGACTCATTTGCACCTAATTGTCGTGAAGCATTTAAAAACTGCTTGTCTGCGTGAAAATAATAGGAAAAGTGCAGTTTGCATTATCTTATGAGAGAATGATCCAAATTTGAATGGGATAGTGTAAGTAGACTTACCTTTGTGAAATAAAGCAACTTTGCCTATAAGGACTCATTTGCACCTAATTGTCGCGAAGCATGTAAAAACTGCTTGTCTGCGTGAAAATAATACGAAAATGCAATTTGCATTATCTTATGAGAGAATGATCCAAACCTGAATGTTATAGTGTAAGTAGACTTACCTTTGTAAAATAAAGCAATTTTGCCTATAAGGACTCATTTGCACCTAATTGTCGCGAAGCATGTAAAAACTGCTTGTCTGCGTGAAAATAATACGAAATGTGCAGTTTGCATTATCTTATGAGAGAATGATCCAAACCTGAATGTTATAGTGTAAGTAGACTTACCTCTGTAAAATAAAGCAATTTTGCCTATAAGGACTCATTTGCACCTAATTGTCGCGAAGCATGTAAAAACTGCTTGTCTGCTTTTAAATAATGGTTAATATGCAGTTTGCATTTTCTTATGAGAGAATGATCCAAACCTGAATGTTATAGCGTAAGTAGACTTACCTTTGTAAAATAAAGCAATTTTGCCTATAAGGACTCATTTGCACCTAATTGTCGCGAAGCATGTAAAAACTGCTTGTCTGCGTGAAAATAATACGAAATGTGCAGTTTGCATTATCTTATGAGAGAATGATCCAAACCTGAATGTTATAGTGTAAGTAGACTTACCTTTGTGAAATAAAGCAATTTTGCCTATATGGACTCATTTGCACCTAATTGTCGCAAAGCATGTAAAAACTGCTTGTCTGTTTTAAAATAATGGTTAATATGCAGTTTGCATTTTCTTATGAGAGAATGATCTAAACCTGAATGTTATAGTGTAAGTAAACTTACCTTTGTGAAATAAAGCAATTTTGCCTATAAGGACTCATTTGCACCTAATTGTCGTGAAGCATAAAAAAACTGTATGTCTGCGTGAAAATAATACGAAATGTGCAGTTTGCATTATCTTATGAGAGAATGATCCAAACCTGAATGTTATAGTGTAAGTAGACTTACCTTTGTAAAATAAAGCAATTTTGCCTATAAGGAATCATTTGCACCTAATTTTCGAGAAGCATGAAAAAACTGTCTGTCTGCGTGAAAATAATACGAAATGTGCAGTTTGCATTATCTTATGAGACATTGATCCAAACCTGAATGTTATAGTGTAAGTAGACTTACCTTTGTGAATTAAAGCAATTTTGCCTATAAGGACTCATTTGCACCTAATTGTCGCGAAGCATGTAAAAACTGCTTGTCTGCTTTTACATAATGGTTAATATGCAGTTTGCATTTTCCAATAAGAGAATGATCCAAACCTGAATGTTATAGCGTAAGTAGACTTACCTTTGTAAAATAAAGCAATTTTGCCTATAAGGACTCATTTGCACCTAATTGTCGAGAAGCATGAAAAAACTGCTTGTCTGCGTGAAAATAATACGAAATGTGCAGTTTGCATTATCTTATGAGAGATTGATCCAAACCTGAATGTTATAGTGTAAGTATACTTACCTTTGTGGAATAAAGCAATTTTGCCTATAAGGACTCATTTGCACCTAATTGTCGCGAAGCATGTAAAAACTGCTTGTCTGCTTTTAAATAATGGTTAATATGCAGTTTGCATTTTCTTATGAGAGAATGACCCAAACCTGAATGTTTTAGCGTAAGTAGACTATCCTTTGTAAAATAAAGCAATTTTGCCTATAAGGACTCATTTGCACCTAACTGTCGTGAAGCGTGTAAAAACTGCTTGTCTGCGTTAAAATAATTGTTAATATGCAGTTTCCATTTTCTCATGAAAGAATGATCCAAACCTGGATGTTAAAGTGTAAGTAGACTTACCTTTGTGAAATAAAGCAATTTTGCCAATAAGGACTCATTTGCACCTAATTGTCGTGAAGCATTTAAAAACTGCTTGTCTGCGTGAAAATAATGGGAAATGTGCAGTTTGCATTATCTTATGAGAGAATGATCCAAACCTGAATGTTATAGTGTAAGTAGATTTACCTTTGTGAAATAAAGCAATTTTGCCTATAAGGTCTCATTTGAACCTAACTGTCGTGAAGCATGTAAAAACTGCTTGTCTGCGTTAAAATAATGGTTAATATGCAGTTTCCATTTTCTTATGAGAGAATGATCCAAACCTGAATGTTATAGTGTAAGTAGAGTTACCTTTGTGAAATAAAGCAATTTTGCCTATATGGACTAATTTGCACCTAATTGTCGCAAAGCATGTAAAAACTGCTTGTCTGCTTTAAAATAATGGTTAATATGCAGTTTACATTTTCTTATAAGAGAATGATCCAAACCTGAATGTTAAAGTGTAAGTAGGCTTACCTTTGTGAAATAAAGCAATTTTGCGTATAAGGACTCATTTGCACCTAATTGTCGTGAAGCATTTAAAAACTGCTAGTCTGCGTAAAAATAATAGGAAATTGCAGTTTGCATTATCCTATGAGAGAATGATCCAAACCTGAATGTTATAGTGTAAGTAGACTTACCTTTGTGAAATAAAGCAATTTTGCCTATAAGGACTCATTTGCACCTAATTGTCGCGAAGCATGTAAAAACTGCTTGTCTGCTTTTAAATAATGGTTAATATGCAGTTTGCATTTTCTTATGAGAGAATGATCCAAACCTGAATGTTATAGCGTAAGTAGACTTACCTTTGTAAAATAAAGCAATTTTGCCTATAAGGACTCATTTGCACCTAATTGTCGTGAAGCATGAAAAAACTGCTTGTCTGCGTGAAAATAATACTAAATGTGCAGTTTGCATTATCTTATGAGAAAATAATCCAAACCTGAATGTTATAGTGTAAGTAGACTTACCTTAGTGAAATAAAGCACTTTTGCCTATAAGGACTCATTTGCACCTCATTGTCGTGAAGCATGTAAAATCTGCTTATCTGCGTCAAAATAATGGTTAATATGCAGTTTGCATTTTCTTATGAAAGAATGATCCAAACCTGAATGTTAAAGTGTAAGTAGACTTACCTTTGTGAAATAAAGCAATTTTGGCTATAAGGACTCAATTGCACCTAATTGTCGTGAAGCATTTAAAAACTGCTTGTCTGCGTGAAAATAATAGGAAAAGTGCAGTTTGCATTATCTTATGAGAGAATGATCTAAACCTGAATGTTATAGTGTAAGTAGACTTACCTTTGTGAAATAAAGCAACTTTGCCTATAAGGACTCATTTGCACCTAACTGTCGTAAAGCATGTAAAAACTGCTTGGCTACGTTAAAATAATGGTTAATATGCAGTTTCCATTTTCTTATGAGAGAATGATCCAAACCTGAATGCTATAGTGTAATTAAATTAACCTTTGTGAAATAAAGCAATTTTGCCTATAAGGACTCATTTGCACCTAATTGTCTTGAAGCATAAAACAACTGTATGTCTGCGTGAAAATAATACGAAATGTGCAGTTTGCATTATCTTATGAGAGATTGATCCAAACCTGAATGTTATAGTGTAAGTAGACTTACCTTTGTAAAATAAAGCAATTTTGCCTATAAGGACTCATTTGCACCTAATTGTCGCGAAGCATGTAAAAACTGCTTGTCTGCGTGAAAATAATACGAAATGTGCAGTTTGAATTATCTTATGAGAGAATGATCCAAACCTGAATGTTATAGTGTAAGTAGACTTACCTTTGTGAAATAAAGCAATTTTGCCTATATGGACTCATTTGCACCTAATTGTCGCAAAGCATGTAAAAACTGCTTGTCTGTTTTAAAATAATGGTTAATATGCAGTTTGCATTTTCTTATGAGAGAATGATCCAAACCTGAATGTTAAAGTGTAAGTAGGCTTACCTTTGTGAAATAAAGCAATTTTGCCTATAAGGACTCATTTGCACCTAATTGTCGTGAAGCATTTAAAAACTGCTTGTCTGCGTAAAAATAATAGGAAATGTGCAGTTTGCATTATCTTATGAGAGAATGATCCAAACCTGAATGTTATAGTGTAAGTAGACTTACCTTTGTGAAATAAAGCAACTTTGCCTATAAGGACTCATTTGCACCTAACTGTCGTAAAGCATGTAAAAACTGCTTGTCTGCGTTAAAATAATGGTTAATATGCAGTTTCCATCTTCTTATGAGAGAATGATCCAAACCTGAATGTAATAGTGTAAGTAGACTTACCTTTGTGAAATATAGCAATTTAGCCTATAAGGACTCATTTGCACCTACTTGTCGTGAAGCATAAAAAAACTGTATGTCTGCGTGAAATTAATACGAAATGTGCAGTTTGCATTATCTTATGAGAGAATGATCCAAACATGAATGTTATAGTGTAAGTAGACTTACCTTTGTGAAATAAAGAAATTTTGCCTATATGGACTCATTTGCACCTAATTGTCGCAAAGCATGTAAAAACTGCTTGTCTGCGTGAAAATAATAGGAAATGTGCAGTTTGCATTATCTTATGTGAGAATGATCCAAACCTGAATGTTATAGTGTAAGTAGACTTACCTTTGTGAAATAAAGCAATTTTGCCTATAAGAACTCATTTGCACCTAATTGTCGTGAAGCATGTAAAAACTCTTGTCTGCATTAAAATAATGGTTAATATGCAATTTGCATTTTCTTTTGAGAGAATGATTTAAACCTTAATGTTATACTGTAAGTAGACTTACCTTTGTGAAACAAATCAATTTTGCCAATAAGGACTCATTTGAACCTAATTGTCGTGAACAATGTAAAAAATGCTTGTCTGCGTGAAAATAATAGTAAATATGCAGTTTGCATTATCTTATGAGAGAATGATCCAAACCTGAATGTTATAGTGTAGGTAGACTTACCTTTGTGAAATAAAGCAATTTTGCCTATAAGGACTCATTTGCACCTAATTGTCGTGAAGCATGTAAAAACTGCTTGTCTGCGTTAAAATAATGGTTAATATGCAGTTTGCATTTTCTTATGAGAGAATGATTCAAACCTTAATGTTATAGTGTAAGTAGACTTACCTTTGTGAAATAAAGCAATTTTGCCTATAAGCACTCATTTGCACCTAATTGTCGTGAAGCATGTAAAAACTGCTTGTCTGCATTAAAATAATGGTTAATATGCAGTTTGCATTTTCTTATGAGAGAATGATTCAAACCTTAATGTTATAGTGTAAGTAGACTTACCTTTGTGAAATAAAGCAATTTTGCCTTTATGGACTCATTTGGAGCTAATTGTCGTGAAGCATGTAAAAAGTGCTTGTCTGCGTGAAAATAATAGTAAATATGCAGTTTGCATTATCTTATGAGAGAATGATCCAAACCTGAATGTTATAGTGTAGGTAGACTTACTTTTGTGAAATAAAGCAATTTTGCCTATAAGCACTCATTTGCACCTAATTGTCGTGAAGCATGTAAAAACTGCATGTCTGCATTAAAATAATAGTTAATATGCAGTTTGCATTTTCTTATAAGAGAATTTTTCAAACCTTAATGTTATAGTGTAAGTAGAGTTACCTTTGTGAAATAAAGCATTTTTGCCTATAAGGACTCATTTGCACCTAATTGTCGTGAAGCATGTAAAAACTGCTTGTCTGCGTGAAAATAATTAAACGTGCAGTTTGCATTATCTTATGAGAGAATGATCCAAACCTGAATGTTATAGTGTAAGTAGACTGACCTTTGTGAAATAAAGCAATTTTGCCTATAAGGACTCATTTGAACCTAATTGTCGTGAAGCATGTAAAAACTGCTTGTCTGCTTTAAAATAATGGTTAATAAGCAGTTTGCATTTTCTTATGAGAGAATGATCGTGCCACGTACTATTCGATGAACAGAGCGTAAACTAGTTGTTGCTGGAAATGAGTATGTGCAATTGGGGGTTTTGGCTAGCACAGTAATTAAATCGGAGTGAGGGGTGGGGCGTCAGACAATCCAGCTCTCGTGAATACAGTTGATAATGGGCGCCAGGATTCCCTTAACCAAAATTTCCCAAGGTGCCTAACCACACCGGAATCCAAATGGGTCGGTACACTTCCTGCAATTCAAAGGTGAGTAATCGGGCACAACAAAATAGAGGTCATAGCTAAGTTCGATATTCAACAATTAATTTATTAACCAAAAACAAGTAAAATTATTAAGAATTCGCCGTAACGAAATCTTGCGCTCACGAAAAGTTATTCAAAACATAAAATAAATTTGAAGTATACCTCAGTACATTAACATTATACACGTAGTAATAAATATTGCCGTTACACATAAATTATTATTTAGTTGCAGGTACAAATAAATTTATATTCAATCACTTCAAAAGCCGTTAGGCAAAATCTAGCATAATATCAATAGAAAATAAAAAATTGGTTGTCTGTAAAGTCGGTTTACGGACGATAGTTTTATGTGAGAACGTATTCCGCTCGAATATCATATTTAATAATACATTACTGCGCTCTCGCTTGCACGCACAGGGTCAGGCGGAATGTTACACTTTTTCGTGCGTGCAGCTGGTGTTTCATCAATTTATAAGACGTTATCACGTCAAAAATTTTTTTTTTTTAAACCCCTCTTGACGTCAAAAACTTAGTCCGCCATCTTTAGAAGTCCGCCATACTGGATTCAAACTAAAGTCACATTATTTTTCGAGTTATTCTCAGCAAGCCCTTTCATTTGATACCCATATTGTAGGAAAGCATAATAAAATTAGTCCACCATCTTTAGAAGTCCCCCATATTGGATTAAGAGTGACGTCACTTTATTTTTCGAGTTATTCTCAGCAAGCCCTTTCATTTGATACCCATATTGTAGGAAAGCATAATAAAATTAGTCCTTCATCTTTAGAAGTCCGCCATATTGGATTAAGAGTGACGTCACTTTATTTTTCGAGTTATTCTCAGCAAGCCCTTTTATTTGATACCCATATTGTAGGAAAGCATAATAAAATTAGTCCTCCATCTTTAGAAGTCCGCCATACTGGATTTAGAGTGACGTCACTTTATTTTTCGAGTTATATTCAGCAAGACCTTTCATTTGATACCCATATTGTAGGAAAGCATATTAAATTAGTCCGCCATCTTTAGAAGTCCTCCATATTGTAATTAGAGTGACGTCACTATATTTTTCGAGTTATTCTCAGCAAGCCCTTTCATTTGATACCCATATTGTAAGAAAGCATAATAAAATTAGTCCGCCATCTTTATAAGTCCGCCATATTGTATTTAGAGTGACGTCACTTTATTTTTCGAGTTATTCTCAGCAAGCCCTTTCATTTGATACACATATTGTAGGAAAGCATAATAAAATTAGTCCGCCATTTTTATAAGTCCGCCATATTGGATTTAGAGTGACGTCACTTCATTTTTCGAGTTATTCTCAGCAAGCCCTTTCATTTGATACCCATATTGTAGGAAAGCATAATAAAATTAGTCCGCCATCTTTAGAACTCCGCCATATTGGATTTAGAGTGTCGGCACTTTATTTTTCGAGTTATTGTCAGCAAGCCCTTTCATTTGATACCCATATTGTAGGAAAGCATAATAAAATTAGTTCGCCATCTTTAGAAGTCCGCCATATTGGATTTAGAGTGACGTCACTATATTTGTCGAGTTATTCTCAGCAAGCCCTTTCATTTGATACCCATATTGTAGGAAAGCATAATAAAATTCGTCCGCCATCTTTAGAAGTCCGCCATATTGGATTTAAACTAAAGTCACTTTATTTTTCGAGTTATTCTCAGCAAGCCCTTTCATTTGATACCCATATTGTAGGAAAGCATAATAAAATTAGTCCGCCATCTTTAGAAGTCCGCCATCTTTAGAAGTCCGCCATATTGGATTTACAGTGACGTCACTTTATTTTTCGAGTTATTCTCAGCAAGCCCTTTCATTTGATACCCATATTGTAGGAAAGCATAATAAAATTAGTCCGCCATCTCTAGAAGTCCGCCATATTTGATTTAGAGTGACGTCACACAGCTAACCATGCATTGTCATTCAAACTAAACCTGTATACAAATTTTCATCTCAATCGGTTGATGATATCTGCTTCAAAATTACCGAAGGCATTTCCGCCATCTTTAGAAGTCCGCCATATTGGATTTAGAGTGACGTCATACAGCTAACCGTGCATTGTCATTCAAACTAAACGTGTATACAAATTTTCATCTCAATCGGTTGATGATATCTGCCGCTCGAATATCATATTTAAGTCAGGCGGAACGTGACACATTTCGGAACGTGACACATTTCGGAACGGGACAGATTTTGGAACGGTACAGATTTCGGAACGGGACAGATTTCGGAACGTGACACTTTTTTGTACATGCAGCCGGTGTTTTATCAATTTATAAGATTGGTGTTTCATCAATTTATAAGACGTTATCACGTCAAAAAAAATATTCGAATCAATACTAATGGTGAAGTTCTAAAATTCATGACCTTGGATGTACACAAAAAAAATCACCAGAGGGGTGAGTATGTAGTATCTAATTACCGCTATTATACCAAATTGGGTATGGCTATTCAAGGCTTGAGTCAATAAGTTAACGCCGTCTTGTATTTTCGAAGTTCATAAATAACAAAGAAATCATTAAAAACAATCTTTTACAAATCTTTCAAAATATCAACAAACATATGGCAGTTTAGGTACACAATAACAAAATCACTAGCAAAGCGTTAACAAATTTCTTAAAAATCAGCAAAAACGTATTATAGTTATTATTATTATTACAAAATTGATCGTGAAACGCAAAATGGCCGTTAACGATTTTTCAATAAAAACAGAATTCGAATCACTTAACTCGATTCAATTTAAAGTTCATAAAATTAGAAATGAACGACGTATAGTACTATTTAAACGGGACACTAAAAACGATTCTGACTTACAAACAAATTCGGTTCTTTGTTATAACTCAATGAAATGTATGCTTGAATTTGATTTTCATTTATAAGCTAAAGTATGTATATATTTGGAAGAAACTGTGATTGTTTAAATTGGCAAATAATCATCAATAAATAAATAAACACTTACAGTTGGCCATTCACAGTAGAATTAGCGGTGCTCACAGATAAAATACAGAGAAGTGTTCTGACCTGAGATTCCGTAGTTAATTTTGCAACATCAGCGGTAGAAGCGTCAACAAGAAATGCAGTTGCAGATGAAAATAATATGATGAATAATTTGGATGCGAGAAGATCCACATATCGATCGTCATCCAACGAGGGTGATAAAATCGCCAAAGGTTACCAAATCCACGTGGTTAATAATTCCAAATTCACGTAGTACACAAATAATCAAATTCAGAAACTAGCAGTATTTTTCACTATAAATAATCTCGAATCACTTTTTTACATGAATAATTTAATCTGAATATTTAATGTTAAACTGTGAAAAACTGCACGGGAAACCAAAATTCCACGCTATCACACCTATACAGCCTGAGAAAGAATTGCCAAAAAAAACATAATTTTTCCAAATCTTGCAATAGGTTACGTATTGCTAGAGCGTTAGTGCATCACACTCACTTGCATCACGCATGGTAGACGCTATTTCAAGCTATCTCGTTCTAACTCATTAACTATTTTAATTGAATTACTAGTTATTAGGCGTTCATTTAGGAAACGACGAAATGATATGGTAATGAATGAATACAGAATGTATTGACAAAATAGTAGTTTATTCTGTTATGAGAGCTTTTGATGCTGGTGACAATAGTCGAGTAGGATAGAAAAGATTAAATAAACTTAAAGAAGATGGATTGAATCCACGGTAGTCAGAAGAACGATAAATACATTACTAAATTTACAAAGGTCGTTCACTTTTGCATATTATGATTAACTCAAATCAATATGATAGTTAATAATTTTAACCTCAAAATTAACCGTTACAATCAAAATCTGAATGCTATAGTGTAAGTAGACTTACCTTTGTAAAATAAAGCAATTTTGCCTGTGAGACCTCATTTGAACCTAATTGTCGTGAAGCATGTAAAAACTGCTTGTCTGCGTGAAAATAATAGGAAATGTGCAGTTTGCATTATCTTATGAGAGAATGATCCAAACCTGAATGTTATAGTGTAAGTAGACTTACCTTTGTGAAATAAAGCAATTTTGCCTATAAGAACTCATTTGCACCTAATTGTCGTGAAGCATGTAAAAACTGCTTGTCGGCATTAAAATAATGGTTAATATGCAGTTTGCATTTTCTTATGAGAGAATGATTCAAACCTTAATGTTATAGTGTAAGTAGACTTACCTTTGTGAAATAAAGCAATTTTGCCTATAAGGACTCATTTGAACCTAATTGTCGTGAAGCATGTAAAAAATGCTTGTCTGCGTGAAAATAATAGTAAATATATAGTTTGCATTATCTTATGAGAGAATGATCCAAACCTGAATGTTATAGTGTAAGTAGACTTACCTTTGTGAAATAAAGCAATTTTGCCTATAAGGACTCATTTGAACCTAATTGTCGTGAAGCATGTAAAAAATGCTTGTCTGCGTGAAAATAATAGTAAATATGCAGTTTGCATTATCTTATGAGAGAATGATCCAAACCTGAATGTTATAGTGTAGGTAGCCTTACCTTTGTGAAATAAAGCAATTTTGCCTATAAGGACTCATTTGAACCTAATTGTCGTGAAGCATGTAAAAAATGCTTGTCTGCGTGAAAATAATAGTAAATATGCAGTTTGCATTATCTTATGAGAGAATGATCCAAACCTGAATGTTATAGTGTAGGTAGCCTTACCTTTGTGAAATAGAGCAATTTTGCCTATAAGGACTCATTTGCACCTAATTGTCGTGAAGCATGTAAAAACTGCTTGTCTGCGTTAAAATAATGGTTAATATGCAGTTTGCATTTTCTTATGAGAGAATAATTCAAACCTTAATGTTATAGTGTAAGTAGACTTACCTTTGTGAAATAAAGCAATTTTGCCTATAAGCACTCATTTGCACCTAATTGTCGTGAAGCATGTAAAAACTGCTTGTCTGCATTAAAATAATGGTTGATACGCAGTTTGCATTTTCTTATGAGAGAATGATCCAAACCTGAATGTTATAGTGTAAGTATATAAACCTTTGTGAAATATAGCAATTTTGCCTATATAGACTTATTTGCACCTAATTGTCGTGAACCGTGTAAAAACTGCTTGTCTGCGTGAAAATAATGGAAATTATGCATTTTGCATTATCTTAAGAGAGAATGATCCAATACTGATCTTTATAGTGTAATTAATTTACCTTTGTGAAATAAAACTATTTTGCCTATAAGAACAGCTCATTTGCACTTAATTGCCAGATAGCATGTAAAAACTGCTCGTCTGCGATAAAATAATGCTATATATTATGCAGTTTGCATTTTCTTAAGAGAGAATGATTCTAAACTGAATGTAATAGTGTAAATGCATTTAGTTTTGTGAAGTTAAGCTGTCTTGCCTATAAGAATTCATTTGCACCCAATTGTTGTGTAGAACGTATATACTGCTTTTCAGCGTAATATTAATGCTATATATGCAGTTTGCATTTTTTTATTTAAAAAGGATCCAAACCTAAATGTTACTGTGTAAATAGACTAACCGATGTGAAATAAATCTATTTGCTAATAAGAAAATTTTAACCTTAATTTCTATGTAGCATGTAAAAGCTGCTCGTGTGCGTGAAAATACTGCTATGCAGTTTTCATTTTCTTATGAAAGAATGATCCAAACCTGATGTATTATAGTGTGAGTAGACTTACTTTTGTGAAGTAAAGTTATTTTGCATAATATAAGTACTCATTTATTAGAACTCATTTGCACCTAATTGTCGTGTAGTATGTAAAAACTGCTTATCTACGTGAAAATAATGCTATATATGGAGTTTGCATTTTTTTAATGAGAGAATGAACCAAACCTTAATGGTTTAGTGTAATATTTACCTTTGTAAAGTAAAGCTATTTTGCCTATAGGAACCCATTTGCCCCTAATTGTTGTGTAGCATGAAAAAACTGCTTGTCTGCGTGAAATAAATGCACTATATGCAGTTTGCATTTTTGAAGTGAAAACTTTTTTAGCCACGTTGTACACTTTTTTTGTAATGGGTAAAAAATGTTAAACTCGCGTCAGATCGTCAGGGTTACGTATCCTGATGGGTCACGTGTCCTGATCGAAAATGCGTAAGACGGAAACTTTTATTTATACAACATTAGATTTCTAGCATTGAAATATCGTACATAAAAAAATGCAATCTATGATACAAACCATTTTGATCGAAAATTCGTAAGACGGTTATATTCAACTTTTCACTTTCGCTGGCACTTAATAGAGAATGATCTAAACCTGTACGTTATAGTGCAAATAGACTAACATTAGTGAAGTAAAGCTTTTTTGCCTTTAAGAACCTATTTGCCCCTAATAGTCGTGTTGCATGTAGAAACTGCTTGTCTGCGTAGAATAAAAGCTATAGGTATATGCAGTTTGCATTTACTTATGGGAGAATGATCCAAACCTGAATGTAAAAGTGTAAATAAACTTACCTTTGTAAAATAAAGCTATCTTGCTTATAAGAAAACATTTGCCCTTAATTGCCGTGTATCATTAAAAAACTGCTCGTCTGCGTGAAAATAATGCTATTTATACAGTTTGCATTTTCCTATGAGAGAATGATCCAAACGCGAATGTTATAGTGTAAATAGACTTACTTTTGTGAAGTAAAGCTATTTTGCCTCTAAGAACTTATTTGCCCTTAGTTGACGTATAGCATATCTTAAAAAAAAACTTCGAAGAAGTAAAAACTTCGTTCTGTGCTAAATTCAAAAACTTGAGGCGACTGAATCTCAGAATTATAACTTGAAAAAAAAAAGAATTTCGAGGCAGACAAGAAATTGAAATCAAGCTCGAAATTCTGTGCCTAAGACGTCGAAAAAAAAAATGAATTTTTAGGCAGACAAGGAATTGAAATCCAACTTCAAAATTCTTTTTGCTGTTGCTCTTGTAGCTTTTATAAGCACAGAATTTCGAAGTTAGATTTCAATTCCTTGTCTGCCTCAAAATTCATTTTTTTTCGACGTCTTAGGCACAGAATTTCGAGCTTGATTTCAATTTCTTGTCTGCCTCGAAATTCTTTTTTTTTTTCAAGTTATAATTCTGAGATTCAGTCGCCTCAAGTTTTTTAATTTAGCACAGAACGAAGTTTTTACTTCTCCGAAGTTTTTTTTTGAAGATTTCACGTCTTTTTCCAAAGTGTGAGACATTATTTTTATTTTTTCTCCAAAAAATAAACATATGTGCATTTTTAGAATTAAGAGGCCACAGATTCCATGAAGGCCAATTTTGAAGGCATGAAAAAAAAATCAATGAACAAGGCCAACCATTAAAATACAAAATTTTTTTCATGTCATTTGTAAAATACTTATTTTGCATTAAAAAAAGAAGTTTCACTTTGAAAACTTTCCTCTTTTTAATTTTTGTTGCACTTTTTATGATAAATATGTTTTTCAATAAATTAAATTATTTATATCTAACTTCAATCATATTTTTTGTTATTTTTTAATAAAAAATTTGACGAAAGTGTATTTTTCAAAAAACAAGAAAATAAAAAAAATTAAAAATTAAAAAAGAAATAAAAATATGTACCTATATGAGAAAAAAATTGGGAAAATAAATTAAAAATAAAAAAAACAATTAAAAATATAAAAAAAATTAAAAATTAAAAAAAAAATAAAAAAATATGATTATATATAAATATCAAGTGGAAATAAAATGGAGTAGAAAAAATTTTTTTTCAATGATGCTGGCGGGAATCGAGCCCGAGACCCTGTTATTAGTTATTACTAGTCTAACGTCGTAACCGCTCGTCCACGGGCACACTCACAGTATAAGCTTTTATTGTGGTACAGAAGTATATATGGGTGATCCTATGAAAGTCACGTGGTCACAGAACTATAAAACTTGGAAACTGGTCTCACATACACGGCGTTATATGGGAGTCAGGCAGAATCAATGTCTAAGAATACGTTAGAGATACGTCGGCATTTAGCACTGAAAAGAATCTCTAACGAGATTCTTCGATAACAACTGCTCGTCTGCGTAAAAATAATGCTATTAATTATGTAGTTTGCATTTTCCTATGTTTGAATGATCCAAGCCAGAATGTTATAATGTGAAGTAAAGCTAATTTGCATATAAGAACCCATTTGCCTCTAATTGTCGTGTAGCATGTAAAAACTGCTTGTCTGCGTGAAAATAATTATATATATATCGAAGAATCTCGTTAGAGATTCTTTTCTGTGCTAAATGCCAACGAATCTCTAGCGTATTCCTATACATTGATTTTGCCTTTGTCCCATATAACGCCGGGTATATGAAGCCAGTTTCCAAGTTTTATAGTTCTGTGACCACGTGACTTTCATAGGACCGATTTTTCGTATCACCCATATATACTTCTGTACCACAATAACAGCTTACACTGTGAGTGTGCCCGTGGACGAGCGGTTACGACGTTAGGCTAGTAATAACTAATAACAGGGTCTTGAGTTCGATTCCCGCCGGCATCATTGGAAAAAAAAATTTTCAATTTTTATTTTTTTTTATGTTTTTAATTGTATTTTTAGTTTTAATTTATTTTCTCAATTTTTTATTTTTTTTTAATTTTTAATTTTTATTATATTCTTGTTTTTTGAAAAATTCACTTTCGTCAAATCTTTCATTAAAAAATAACAAAATATATGATTGAAGTTAGATTTAAATAAATTAATTTATTAAAAAACATATTTATCATAAAAAGTGCAACAAAAATTAAAAAGTGAAAAGATTACGAAGTGAAAATTCTTTTTTTAATGCAAAATAAGTATTTTACAAATGATATGAAAAAAAATTGTATTTTTAATGGTAGGCCTTGTTCATTGATATTTTTTTTCATGCCTTCAAAATGTGCCTTCATGGAATCTTCAAGAATATCCATATTTCAAATGAATATAAAAAAGAATCATGTATCACAGAGCATAGACTTGTTATAGCTCATTTTTATTTTTAATAGACTTCACATAGATTGTTTACAAATTGAATGTCATGGTATTCGCATGGAGGTGTGATGAGCCGATTTCACCACTAGGTGTTGCACCGTGGCAGCACTGGACTACGCGGCAAAATATAAATGCACTTTTGTAGTACTGTTTGTTAAATGAGAAGTAAAAATCAAAAGTCGATTATTGCAATTTCTATAACCGACTTTTGATTGTTACTTCTTATTTAACAAACTACAAAAGTGCATATATATTTGGCGCGTAATCAAGTGCTGCCACGGTATAACTAACATGTCACGCCCACAATTACATGAGAGACGCGCTCGAAACCACAGTTGCATGGAGTAAGGATCGTGTTGATTTACAATACATATTCTAATTTCGGAGATTCATTGCATTTAAATACAACAATATGAACACTTTTATTGCATTTAAATACAACAATATAAAAAATGCACATATGTTTATTTTGGAGGAAAAATAAAAATAATGTCTCACACTTTAAAAAAAGACCTGAAATCTTAAAAAAAAAACTTCGGAGAAGTAAAAACTTCGTTCTGTGCTAAATTCAAAAACTTGAGGCGACTGAATCTTAATATTATAACTTATAAAAAGAAGAATTTCGAGGCAGACAAGGAATTGAAATCCAACCTTGAAATTCTGTGCTTATAAAAGCTACAAGAGCAACAGCAGAAAAAAGTGCACAGACGGCGTTTTTTTAGTGGTAACTAAAGAAGTTATGCGAACACCGTCTTTGCATTTTTTTTTGCTGTTGCTCTTGTAGCTTTTATAAGCACAGAATTTCAAGGTTGGATGTTGGATGTATATATCGAAGAATCTCGTTAGAGATTCTTTTCTGTGCTAAATGCTAACGTATCTCTAACGTATTCTTATACATTGATTTTGCCTGGCTCCCATATAACGCCGTGTATATGATGCCAGTTTCAAAGTTTTATAGTTCTGTGACCACGTGACTTTCATTGGACCGATTTTTCGTATCACCCATATATACTTCTGTACCACAATAACAGCTTATACTGTGAGTGTGTCCGTGGACGAGCGGTTACGACGTTAGACTAGTAATAACTAATAACAGGGTCTCGGGCTCGATTCCCGCCAGCATCATTGGAAATTTTTTTTTATTTATATATAATCATATTTTTTAATTTTTATTTTTTTTTTAATTTTTATTTTTTTTTTATATTTTTAATTGTTTTTTATTTTTAATTTATTTTCTCTATACATATTTTTATTTCTTTTTAAATTTTAAATTTTTTTTATTTTCTTGTTTTTTGAAAAATACACTTTCGTCAAATTTTTTATTAAAAAATAACAAAATATATGATCGAAGTTAGATTTAAATAATTAATTTATTAAAAAACATATTTATCATAAAAAGTGCAACAAAAATTAAAAAGAGGAAAGTTTTCAAAGTGAAACTTCATTTTTAATGCAAAATAAGTATTTTACAAATGATATGAAAAAAATTTTGTATTTTTAATGGTTGGCCTTGTTCATTGATTTTTTTTTCATGCCTTCAAAATTGGCCTTCATGGAATCTGTGGCCTCTTAATTCTAAAAATGCACATATGTTTATTTTTTGGAGAAAAAATTAAAATAATGTCTCACACTTTGGAAAAAGACGTAAAATCTTAAAAAAAAAACTTCGGAGAAGTAAAAACTTCGTTCTGTGTTAAATTCAAAAACTTGAGGCGACTGAATCTCAAATTATAACTTAAAAAAAAAGAATTTCGAGGCAGACAAGGAATTGAAATCCAACTTCGAAATTCTGTGCTTATAAAAGCTACAAGAGCAACAGCAAAAAAAAGTGCACAGACGGCGTTTTTTTGGTGGTAACTAAAGGAGTTATGCGAACACAGTCTTTGCATTTTTTTTGCTGTTGCTCTTGTAGCTTTTCTAAGCACAGAATTTCGAAGTTGGATTTCAATTCCTTGTCTGCCTCAAAATTCATTTTTTTTTCGACGTCTTAGGCACAGAATTTCAAGCTTGATTTCAATTTCTTGTCTGCCTCGAAATTCTTTTTTTTTAATTATAATTCTGAGTTTCAGTCGCCTCAAGTTTTTAATTTAGCACAGAACGAAGTTTTTACTTCTCCGAAGTTTTTTTTTAAGTATGTATATGCAGTTTGCATTTTTCTATGAGAGAATTATTCAAACCTGAATGTTATAGTGTAAATAGACTTACCTTTGAGAAGTAAAGCTTTTTTGCCTTTAAGAACCCATTTGTCCCTATAGTCGTGTAGCATGAAAAAACTTTTTGTCTGCGTGAAATAAATGCTATAGAAAAAGCTTTTATTTATTACAAGGATCTTTCGATTCTTACTAACGTTAATTTAGGACATCCTTAAGCAAAATCCCCTTGTAAAATTGACAATGTACTATACAAATGTTTCACAAAATAATGCGGCAATTCATGTTAATTTCATATTGTTTGAGACCGGTTTTATTTTTTAATATTTTACACTTAGTGGAGTGCCCTAAGACATAAAAATCTAAAAACCTCGGAACCCGGTTCCACTGAATGGATTTGCGTAAAACCTTTTCGATTGCATTGTGTAAAAGTTTAAACAAAAAAGTTTACCCATCAAAATTTGCTGCTTTCGATTTCAACAATACAGGGTGGGGCGTTTATCTTGAGACGCTTGAACTCGATTATTTCGAAAAAAGTTTCAGACAAAATTTGTTTAGTTTGAAGGGGGACATCGTTTGGAGACAAATAACACCCCCTACCCTCATCCTCTGCATAGGGATGAGGGGATTTTGACTATTTTTTATCACAAATTATGATTTTTTGAATAAATTCTCATGTTTAAACGGTCATAACTTTGTTTCTATTGTACGTACAAAAATATAAAAAAGGGAATCGCCTCATAAATTATTTAATAAGCTTCATTTTGTTATTGTCAGTATTTTAATAGAACGCATAGTTTTTGAGTTATTCGTGAAATAGCGCTCGAAAATGTACATCATTCAATGAAAAATCGAGATTTTCAATTGCAAATAACTGGATAAATATCGATCCTAATAAATAGCTTCATAGGACGTGTTTTGCTTAAAATTCAATGATGTATCGATTCCTGGGGTTAATTTTTTTCAAAAAAATTTCCACGACATATGTCAAAAGCGGCAAAAATAAATGGGTTAACATTTTAGTATTTAGTGTTAAAAACACATCCCAAAAGGTTTTACAAAAATCGGTTTAGTGGACCCGGGTTTCGAGGTATAAACCTTACGGCATTCCACTAACTGCTAAGAAAACGATTTATTTGTCATTTGCTTTTTGGCGCGAATAGCGTAAGCTAAAGCGCTTATATAATGTGTTCGACGAAAGTGGTTACAGTAATTAATCAGTTTTTTTTTTGTATAGGTAAAATTATTTATTATATTTAGTATTTTTAAATGACACTTCTTTTATTTAGATGTCAAATGAAAGGAACAAAGTAAACCCGTAATACTATGAATGTCGCTATTTTTCTAAATTTTTAACTTGCCATGTTTGTTCGTCAGTTAGTCAGTTTGAAACAAAATTTGCAATCAAAATTTTGACTCAATCTAATTAAGCTAGAGTTTTGAAATTTTGCACACGTGTATAAGTACGTTAATAATACAAAAATTCGATATAACTGATGCCCCAAGATGGCGGATTAACTTTCTTCACAATTTTCTTGACTGAGTATCTATTGAAATACTTTGACGAGTGGGATACGATAAGATTCGTGACGACTGACGACATTGTAAACCCAATATGGCGGACACTCCAAGGAGATGAATTATCTTTTTCTTCACAATCCTCCTGACATACCTAACTAGCAAATGAAATAGTTTGACGAGTGGGTTACGATAAACTTTGTGACGTCACTCTTAACCATATATCTGATCACAATTGAGTAAATTAACCATTAAAAACATCTGACGATCGTTTCGGCAGATGAAGGTCTGATTTACTTAATTATAATATATGATGAATCCAAATTATTTCGGGAAATTTTCAAATAATATATCTGATTGATTTGAAATTATTTGCACATATGTATTCCCAACGACAATACATGATTGGAAATAAATAATCAATTAATTGTAATAAATTAATGTTTTAATTGTAAAATTTTGAAACACTAAAAAAAACAAAATAAAATAATAGTAAAAAAAATCTTTTTAGACAAGCTTTTATTGAAATTTACTATAAAATTAAAAAATACTTATAATTATTTAAGTTCATAATAAATTATAAAAACGTGAGTTTTGACTAATAATTAATAAACATAAAGTTATAGACCAGCACAGTTGGCCCAAAATCAAGTGAAAAAGGGACAAAATTAATAGCAGAAATGAGGAAGGGAAGAAGCTGCCGTCAGAAATACAGAAACCAAAAATTCAAATGTAGAGGGCTGGGGGGGGGCACGTTTCAGGGGTCAAACGCGGTTTTTTGTTATTTTTGGCGAAAGTTGACCTCCAATCGAAAATTGTTGTAGGGAAATGTTGTAGGATCTACAACTTTTATGAATATAATTTTTTTACATAAAAAAAGATTTTTTTCATGAATTTTTTCATGAGACTTATCTTTCTATGTCCTAAATAAGCTGTAATTTTTTCGAATAAAAAAATTAATTTGTCAATGTCATATAACAAAAAACTGAAAAATTACCTCTAACTTCAACCTAAAAAAGTAAAGTAAAAATTTCAGATTTTCAAAAATCGTAGTATGGAGTTTTCTTCGTTAAAATGTCTACTTTCAGATGGTGTATGGATATATTTACATTGCTAATATAATAAGAAAATAATAATAAACTCACTTTTTTGTAAGTACGATATCAAGGTAAGTACGATTATTTATTGTTTATCATTTGAGAGCGAAATATATTGCTATTTTTTGTACGAATAATATGACGAACGTTGTTTTGCAATCCACGTAGAGTTCCTCTCTTATTTCACGAAGATGGTATGGGAAAAATCGGCCTAACTCGTCCTACCTACTCGAACAATTATCAAAGAGGAAATTTGAAAATGGATTTTTTCAGTTTTTCGCGTTTTTTGGCACTTTTTTGCAAAGCAATGTAAATAATATATCCATACACCATCTGAAAGTAGACATTTTAACGAAGAAAACCCCATACTACGATTTTTGAAAATCTGAAATTTTTACATTACTTTTATAGGTTGAAGCAAGGGGTAATTTTTCGGTTTTTTGTTAATATTACATTGGCAAATTAATTTTTTTATTTGAATAAATTACAGCTATTTAGGACATAGAAAGGTAAGTCTCCTGTAAATTTCATGAAAAAAAATCATTTTTGCAGGAGAAAAAACGAAAAACACGGTTTTTTTGATATTTCTCTAAATCTTTAAGGTTATGTGAAAAAATTATATTCATAAAAGTTGTAGATCCTTTTAATACCTACAACATTGACATACAACAATTTTCGATCGAGGTCAACTTTCGCCGAAAATAACGAAAAACCACGTTTGACCCCTAAAACGCGCCCCCCGCAGCCCCCAAGCCCTTTACGCATTTGAATTTTTGATTTCTGTATTTCTGACAGCAGTTTCTTCCCTTCCTCATCATTCGTTTTTTGCTATTAATTTTTCCTTGTCAAAAGTTAACTTCACTGGTCTATTAGTAGCCCATACTTTTGTAATTATGAATCTAAATTGTTAAAAAATATTCTTTCTTTTTTTAGTAAATTTCAATAAAAAATTGTCTTTAAAGAGTTTCTTTTATGTACAAATACTTTTTTTCATTGTTAAAAATATATTCTATTTGTCATATTTGCTCTACAGTTTTTTTTCAACTGTTATTTTTTTCTCAATTCAAAGTGACATCAAAAATATACACCGATTTTCATATTTTAACGCCAAGGTGTACCTATCATGTAAAATTCCCCGCCTTGCTATTCTTGAGTTACATATTTTTTAAATTGAGATTTATGATTTTTTTTACATTGAGCTTTGTTCTAAATTATTGAAGAACTATTAGTTTTCCTAAACTTATGCACTCTACATTTTCTGTTACTGAGAACATTTTTGCTACTATTTTATATATCCTTTAACCAGGTTATATTTTTGCAAATTACAAACAAATATTACGCCTTTTAATAATTAATGTTGAGCACTTTGAGTATAATTTTATTATGACAGATTGCTTTAATTTTTAACCACGTTTCTTAAATATTGTACAATGAGTTAGAAATGAAAAATATCAATAACTGAAAAATATCAAAACGTAAATTATTACAAAAAAACAGCACATGGTTATTGCAAGATATTCATGTGGTATCAACATTTAATTTATTTATTGGGTAAAAAGGTCAAACCGACGACACTTAATGCTTATTTCCAAAATATTTGAATTATATTGCGTTACGAAGATATATCTAAATAACCTTTTTACACGTATATTAATCACATTATTATCACTTGGAGATAAATGTGAGACCAGATAGAGAAGAACACGTTGTATTATTTTCAGTCATTTATTATGAAACAATATGTTATCAATACCGGGTTCGAGCTAATTTATGTTTCCTGCTTAATATATTTTTTAAAGATAATTAATTAACCGTAATCAGCTTCCTCTTTGACATTTCAAATAAACAGAACACAAAAAATCAAACTAAATGTCTAGCATTCTAACATATTTTAACAAAAATCAAAATAAATGATTAGCATTTTAACATATTTTAACAAAAAAAATTTCAGTTGAAACAAAATAAAAATAAAGTAAAATCAGGAAGCTGAAAACCAATGCTAATATAATTTTATTGTTTCAAATATTCATCAAAATATGCATGTTTAATATATAATGATTCTTCATTTTTTCTGTTTAAAATATAGGTAGGTAGTACCTATTTAATAATTAAAATAATTCCAGTGTATACTTAAATTGTGGGACTGTGATAGTAATAAATTATAATATGCAGGCCCCCGTGTAGGCATAATAGAATTAATCAATAAATAATTAATAGAATTAAGTAATAATGAAGGTAAGATTTTTTTTATATCGTCATTATACATGAACGAAAATAACTTTGGTTTGATGTGTATATTATTATTATTATTATAAATTTGGAAACAAACCATAACATTTAATATCAATAACTTGTTTGAAACGTTGTAGACAACACAACATCCAATGAGGAAGTGGAACTAGTAGCAATTCGATAACATTATAAAATTTACATCAAACTAACAGGAAATTGTCTCAATAGTTCTATCTTCCCGATGTCTGCGTTTGAAGTCCTTTCGTCGAATCTTCGTACACGGAATCATCTTCGGCCGCCTGCAGTAAAGGTATTTCAGCTTCTTCTTGAGGAACTTGAGAAGATGTTGGTGCTGGTTTTGCACCGGCTGTTTCATGACATTCGCATTGACAATCTTCCGGATTAACGTAACTGTAAACAACAGTTTCTGCAGCAGTCGATGTACCTGCTGCGGGAGTTAATGTTTCCGACGAGGAGATTTCAATATGACCTCTCGACGGTATGGTCTGAATACGTTTGGGTGGCTTATGACGTTCAGGTATCTCTTCAAAGTTAATCCACTGTTTCGTCGGTTCTTTTGGTGTGTTTCTTGGCGGTAAGGGTGGCGGTGTTTCGTCGTCGCCATCATGAGTGTGCGTTTGATGTATTCCTTGTTGATGGCTTGGCAAACCCTTTTCGGCGAATTCGTGCCAGGCCCTCGGATTTACACCGGCTTTTCGTGGAGATTTAAGTCGGTGTATTTTTTCAATTGTATCTTCTCTCGGCAAAGATATTTTAAGTTTTTCTTTTGCGCGTTCGGTTCGAACAACAGGTGGAATTTCACCGCTACAATAATCATCTATAGTGCTGGGGTTAATTGGTGTGGTTGATCTAGGTCTTTCTATAGGACAAGTTTTCATTTCAACAGACGTTCGCTGCTTGATCGGCATAATAGGAACCGCTACAGATCTTTCCAGTGGTAAAGTTGTTGGTATATAAGGAAGATCGTCGTCAAATGAATCTTCTTGAACAACAAGTGTTTTCCTTTCTTGATCATCACCCAACTCGACTGACTCATTTGTTGCAAGTTCTTTTACAAACTCGTTGATTTTCTTCTTTTTTAAGGCGTCTAATTCAGTTTCTTGACCTGAATTCTCAGACGTCTCTTCATTTGCCGTCGATGCCATAGAATTGCGATTACTTATTTGATTCATAACTGAATTCATATTAGAATCGGAGAGTAAAGATTTGCTCTTTTCAGATTCTCTAGATGTTTTCAAATTGTTTGCAACCACAGCTGTAGCAGATCTTTCAGTTATTGTTTCTGAATTTGCGATTTCTGTTTTTTCACTAAAATTATTAATTCCGTCAAAAGATTTACTATCTCTACGAAGCGATTTTGTTATATTTTTACTATCATCTGGCGTTTTCGAGGTTGTTGAGCATTTTGAACCCTGTCGTTTTAATCCATTTTGGCTTTTTTTAGCCTTTGAGTCTGAATTTGTAGAAGTCTGATTTGACCCTACTTTTCCATTTATCTGGTCTAATTTAATGGCTGTTACACTTTTGTCAATCTCGTTTCCTTGATGTTCAATAATACTTGATTTTTTAACATTTAATATATTTTCAGCATGTTTTTCTTTTGGTAATTTTGTTGAAAAAATTTCGTCACTACTCCCCAGTTTTGTCGAGAAAACTATATTTTCGCTACTAGTACTGGTATTATGTTTTAAACTTTTGACTGGAGATTCAGGTGTTGTATGTTTTTCAATTGAAGTGCATTCAATTTTGTCACTTGATTTATTTGTTATTCCTGATAAAAATGTTTTGTTTTCGTAATAGCTAGGTGAGTGTAATGGTATTCGAATGCTATCTCCTTCTAATAGCTTTTCATGATAAAGTAAGTTTTCTTTATGAACTTTCTTTTGAGAATCGAATTTAAATTCGACATTGGCAATACCATCATTGATGAATAAACTTTCAGGCGACGATACATTATTACTATCAACGATTGTTTTGGATTTAGTTGGCGTTTTTTTTGGCTTGAAAATTGAAAATACTGATCCTTTTTGTTTGTGCTTACTATCAATGCTTTCTGTGGATGATTTGGCTGAAGATCTCTCTCTACTTTTTGAACGGGATCTAGATCGTTCTCTATCAACCATAGATGCTAACGTCGATTTGCGTTTTGAGTTTGTAGGTGTTGAACAATCTGGAGTAATTGTCTCCCTGCTTTTAAACAGCGAATTTCTACGTGACAGTGATGGCGAACCAGACATTTCCTGTACAATAAATTCTTGTTTCAATAAGAAATTTGGACTAACACCCCGATCTGAATTTTTACTTGATACTGAACTTCTCGCTTCACTCAACTTCAATGCTTCGCCATCACTATTCAAGTTTTTTGGAAAATAATTTATTGGTTTTGAAGGTGATTCAACTGCAACTGACGTAGTTGAAGCTAGATTCAACGATTCTGGTTTTTGAACAGCTGTACTTTCCTTGCTAGACTTCAAATTGTCGTCGTAACAATGATCCGGTTTTAATTTTATGATGATATATTCGGGTTCTTTTTCAGCCGTTGATTTTACTAAATTTGATTTGTGAGATTGTTTTGTACCCGGTTGTGTGTTGGGGACATTTTTACTTCTTGCGTTTGACTGTGCTGCGTTAGCTCTACTTGGTGTTTCACGAGATCGACTACGGCCGCTAATCGTAACGGTTTTCGTTTCTTTAGGAGGCAAAGGTCCCTTCAGTGGTACATAAGTATATTCGACTCCACATTCTGATTTAATTATTTGGCCTGGAATTAATTTTTCCCTAGTAACATTAGTGGACTGTTTTGTTTCAGTGTGTGGATTTTCCAATTCTGTTACAGGTGGCGTCGTTATAACTGACGGTATTTTACTCTCGCTATCTTTACCCGGCGTAGTGGGTGATGTTTTACTTTTAATACCTCTTGGTGCGACACGTGGAGGTTGCTTTTTACTGACGCTAGCAGTTCTCTGTTGTGGTAAGCTGGCTTGACGGTGATGTGTTGATGATTTTTTTTCAGCAGTTATTGTAATACCTTCAGCCAAAATTGCTTCTCTTGGATCATGCTTTCTCGATAAAAAAACCTTCTCCAATACTTCGTTCACCTCTTTACTTTCCATGCTTGTACCTTGTAAAGTTTCAGCTAAATTTGGTTTTGAGCCGCAAAATGAAGTTTCCAATAACATTTTATGCGGAGATGTTGACCTAGAAGTAGCCGACTGACCTGACATGACCGACAGATGACTAGCCGTTGATATGTGACTACGTTCCGAGCCCTGACTACCTATGCTCGATAGTCTAGACGTACGGCCCGATATAGATAGAAGACATATTTCTGACGTGTTACTATCTTTACGTTGCCGATCTAACGTGCTGTCGCATATAAATACTAGAGGTGATGGCGGCCTGCTTAAAGGCTTAGGCGGTGGTTGCGTTGGATCATGAAAGTCCAATTCTTCGGTCGACGAGCGTAATTCCAATGCACCCTCTTCACGAAAGCCGGCGCCGAGCTTAGAGTTGATTGCGTCCTGATTATCGGGAGTACTGTCCCGACTGTCTTCATGGTGTGATGAGCTACTTGCCCGTGAGATGTCGATTCTGGGCGTGCACGGTGTTTGCAATGTTGACAGTTTTGCGCTCGACGCCTGGAGCGTGCTAGTTGTGTCTTGTGAGGACGCCGTTGTCACTTGTGATTGGTTGACAGTTGCTCCAATCAAACTTATTCCGGTTAGAGCTCGTACACCGGTGCTGCTGGTACTTTCTGGTTCGCTGATCTCTAAATCAACGTCGTTTCCGTAACTTCCCGGCGTTGTCGCGTCTTCGTGGATGCCAGGAAGACGAATTACAAATGACTGTTTGTCTTCAGGACTTTCCAACTGAAACCAAACATACATTACATTAATTCCATATCTAATATATAAAATAAAATAAAAAAAATTTAAATGTACCACGTTTTTAAAACGAAGTGAAAAGTATAAAATATTTTTTTTAACTTGTAGGATTTGAAACGAAAATGTGGAGCGCATTATACATTTTATCTCATAAATAGATTTTTTCATTGATAGTTATTCTGTTGCATGCGCCCCACGTTTATCGTTTCTAATCTTACAAGTTAAAAAAAAATATTTTATACTTTTTGGTTCGTTTCAAAACGAGGTAATTTAAAAACATTTTTTATATATTTTCTTCTTTTTAGTATTGTAAGTGTGAAATGTTGCAATTGATTTTAAATACTTTTGTGCGATAAACGGGACCATCCCAATTTCAAAAATATTAACATTTGATGTAGTATAATTAAGTTCAATATAATAATATAATTAAGTTCAATTGCTTGAAGTCTCGCAGGCTGCCATAAATGGTACCTTGCTTGGTAGTTGGTAGGGAGCACTGCTAGTTTCACTTCACACGCAGCTTGCTTGTTTGCTCGTTGTTTTGCTAGGTTGACAGTTATATTTAAATGTAACGGTCATGCAAGAAATAATTCGTCATAGAGGAATTGCTAGTATGACTTTAATAATGATTGAAAAGCTTCGGGAGAGAAGAGAAAAATCAAAGCGAAAACTTATTTCTTGACGAGTCCATTTACATTTTGATTTTAACATTTTTGGCCTCATCGCTGTTCACTTAAACCTTTTTTCAAACAACACTATATTTAACCAATGTCAGACGATATCATGTGATAAAATACGATTCCATAATTGGTCAAATTTTCAAACTAGCAGGCAGCACTACATGAAAAATAGCACTGAACCTATCACCCAAATATAACAAGATAGAGAGCAGCGCACCAATCAGTAACGTCATAATTCAGCAGCGTAGCGTGCAAAGCTGCCTACAAGACTTCAAGCAAGCAAGCGAGCTCGAAATTCAGCATCGTGTGAAGGAGCCTTTATGATATTTGCTATTCGTTGGCATGGTTACCTACATATAATATTATGTTCACGTCATGTAAAAATTAATCAAAGCATGCTTAGCAAATTTCTTTCTGACAGATCAACAAAACAAAAAACAACTGACTAAAGAAATTTTTTTATACTTCTTAGTTCGTTTTAAAAACGTGGTATATTAATTTTATTATTTTTTTGTTGTTCATAGTTAATAAAAACGTGGTAAAAACAAAAATACATCATAAAAATATAAAAGTACTATATGGCCTATCGTGGGGTCGAACACGTGACCTTCATGTTGTTAGCACGACTCTCTAACCAACTGAGCTACGACAGCTGATTGAGAGCCGCCGTATAACAGTAAATAAGTAAGAATGAATTATATGTATTTATTGACATATCCTTATTTCTTTTGTTATTTTTAGGCGCGAATAGCGTAAGCTAAAGCGCCTATAATATGTACACGGTTTGTCTGTGAATCTGTGAATTGGTGATCCCGAATTTTGTATCCAGCGTACAACCCAAACGGCTTAACCTATTTTAAAAAACTTTTTTTGTTCGATTTGTCTCCGGGTAACTTAGATCCTAACGTTGCTCGATTTTTGAATTTTTGCTCCAGAGGGGAGCGATTGAGAAAAAACGAAGTTTTTCGCTTATAACTCATTCAATTTAAATCAGATCGATTCGAAACCTGTCTTAAACGAAAGAGGAAAAAATTTTACATAAATTTCGTACAATCAGGTTTTTTATACACATTTACCTATATAAAAATAAATTTTGTTTATTTATTGAAGAAATAAATTCAATCTGAGATAACCGATAGCAAACATCTTTCGGTTATCTCTTTCTATTGTACGGTATAACATGGTAATTTAATTATTGCGTATGTTCTGTCTTAAAATAAAATTGCTCGATAATTTTATTTATGATAATGATAAAACAAAAAGATAGCATTTGTTCAAAAACGGATGCCATTTGAAATATTTGTGAAATGCAACGCGTTCTGAGTTAACAATTTGAATAACTAAATTATTAGAACATAATACTTTGACAGATGCAAACGTCATTTTTGACATTTCTTACCATTCCGACACCACGGATGAGCGAGTTGAAACCAAATTTTGGATGCAAATATGGAGTGGCCTATTGTTTTTGGGGAACACCGGCGCATGCGTAAAAGAGATATATACTATAATGTTGTTTTATATAATAATAATATAGATTTATAACGGTTTATTATTCTAACCTACAACTGTCAAATTTAACTTATATTTATGCACAGCGATATATATCACTGTGTATATATATCGCTGTGTATAAATGTAAGTTAAATTTGATAGTTGTAGGTTAGGTTACTTCACTATTATGATTATTACTTTGTTTCTATCTCTTTCTAATATATTTTATCTCTTTTTAATGGTCTACAGTGTTGCCAGTTAGTATGAAAGATAATCAACAATTTGCCGAAAAAGTTGATCTTTTTAATTTAATATCTTTTTAATTAGTCGGGCACAACGGTTTTTTTTTTGTTTTCAATACTTTATTAAGGTTTTAACTTTAATTTAAATAGTTGTTTTTTAATTTCTACTGACTAGTTTTGGAGAAATCAATGAAAACATATTATCATCCATCTACCATTTTACCATAAAGCCAATGGTATATATGTCTACTTTTGAAGTCATTTATTTATTTAAATAATCGGGCAACTACCCTAAAATTTTCAGAATTGGTTTAGACTTAGTCCAACGTCATATAAAAAAAATCAAGCTTTTTATTTAAATTTGCCTTGGTGCTCGTACTACCTTAACAAAATCACAATTATGACATTTTTCATGTATTTAATAATGATTACAGACGTAAAATAAAATTTAATTACCATTGACGACGTACTGCTGCAGTCCATTTTTTTTCCTCTCTAATTCATAAGAAAATCCAGGAAAACGGTTGAATTGTAATTCTGGATATTTAGTTGGTGTATCTTTACAATCACAACACATCACTTTCGATTTGATAGCTTTATACCCATTTTAGTCAACAATTAATCCTTATTAATGCACGTATAACATATGACACTAAGGTTTTGGATTACGCGACTTTACAACACCCGACAAAAGATACCCCGACAAAATATCCTTCGCACAAAATATCCCCCGACAAACTATCCCCCGACAAACTATCCCCGACAAAATATCCTTCGGACAAAATATCCTTCGACAAAATATCCCACAACGACGTAAGCACTAAAATGGACGGTGACACGCGTCTTGATCCCCCGACTAAATATCCCCAACTAAATACACCCCGACATAATGTCCCCCGACAAAATATCATCTTGACTAAATATCCTACGGGCAAAATATCCCCCGACATATTAACCCCCGACGTAATGATCCTGAATAAATATTTTGGTGAATTGAGAACCCCATGAAACTGTCTATTGCTCTAGGACAGTTGAAGAAGTCATTTCCACATAACTGGTCTGCAAGCTAGATATAAATTGGTAAAATTTTACTGAATGATCGGTTTCGATGGTGGCGAATTTTGAAACGCCAGCAACTATCTACTACTATAGGACAGTTTAAGAAGTGATTCCCCTTTGAAACACACTTTTTTTTAAAAAGCAATTACGGGGTCGTGTCGATGCTAAGTAGTATTTGGTAAAATTCTACTGAATGGGAACATGCGAAAACGATAACGGGGTATGCGAATTGATTCGCAGTGAAACGGGAAGAGGGAAAGGGGGAGTTTCTAAAAAAAAACAATTACGGGATAAACGATAACGGGGTATGCGAATTGTTTCACATTGAAACTGGAAGGGGAGAGGAGAGTTTCTAAAAAACAAATCCGGGGTGAACGATAATGGGGTATGCGAATTGTTTCACAGTGAAACGGGAGGGGGAAAGGGGGAGTTTCTAAAAAAACAATTCAGAGCTAAACGATAACGGGGTATACGAATTGTTTCGCATTGAAACTGGAAGGGGGAATTTCTAAAAAAACAATTCCGGGGTGAACGATAACGGGGTATGATGTTTTAAATATTCATGTCCATTTTAGTGTTTACGTTGGTGTGGGATATTTTGTCGAAGGATATTTTGTACGAAGGATATTTTGTCAAGGATAGTTTGTCGGGGGATATTTTGTCCGGAGGATATTTTGTCGGGGTATCTTTTGTCGGGTGTTGTAAAGTCGCGTAATCAAATGGACATGAATATTTAAAAACATCATACCCCGTCATCATTCACTCCGGAATTGTTTTTTTAGAAATTCCCCCTTTCCTCCTTCTAGTTTCACCTCGAAATAATTTATATACCCCGTTATCGTTACTCCCGGAATTGTTTTTTTAAAAACTCCCCCTTCCTTCTTTTCCATTTCACTTCGAGACAATTCGCATACTCTGTTATCATTCACCCCGGATTTATTTTTTAGAAACTTCCCTTTCCCCCTTTCAGTTTCAATGCGAAACAATTCGCATACCCCGTTATCGCTTGCCTTGGAACTGTTTTTTTAGAAACTCCCCCTTTCCCCCTTCCCGCTTACTGCGAAACAATTCGCATACCCCATTATCGTTCATCCCGGATTTGTTTTTTAGAAACTTTCCATTTCTCCCTTCCTGTTTCACTGCGAAAATATTCGCATACCCCGTTATCGTTCACCTCGTAATTGTTTTTTTTAGAAACTCCCCCTTTAATCCTTCCCGTTTCACTCCGAAACAATTCGCATACCCCGTTATCGTTCACCCCGGATTTGTTTTTTGAAACTCTCCTCTCCCCTTTCAGTTTCAATGCGAAACAGTTCGCATACCCCGTTATCGTATATCCCTGAATTGTTTTTTTTTAGAAACTACCTCTTTCCCTCTTTCCGTTTCACTGCGAATCAATTCGCATATCCCGTTATCGTTCACCTCGGAATTGTTTTTTAGGAACTCCCACTTTCCCCTTTCCCGTTTCATTGCGAAACAATTCGCATACCCCGTTATCGTTTTCGCATGTAGAATTTTACCAAATACTGCTTAGCATCGACACGACCCCGTAATTGCTTTAAAAAAAAAGTGTGTTTCAAAGGGGAATCACTTCTTCAACTGTCCTATAGTAATAGATAGTTGCTGGCGTTTCAAAATTCGCCATCATCGAACCCGTTCATTCAGTAAAATTTTACCAAATTATATCTAGCTTGCAGACCAGTTGTTTGGAAATGACTTCTTCAACTGTCCTAGAGCAATAGACAGTTTCATGGGGTTCTCAATTGACCAAAATATTTATTCAGGGTCATTACGTCGGGGGTTATTATGTCGGGAGATATTTTGCCCGTAGGATATTTAGTCAAGATGATATTTTGTCGGGGGACATTATGTCGGGGTGTATTTAGTCGGGGATATTTAGTCGGGGGATCAAGACGCGTGTAACCAAGGTTTTGACTAAACCAGAATTTAAAAAAAACACGAGAGGGCGCAAAAGTCGCGTGTCAAAATATACCTTCCTAGCGTATACAGGCCACATAATGAAGTATTTTTGACCCCCGACCTTTGCGCCCTCTCATATTTTTTTTTTTTTTTAATTCTGGTTCAGTCAAAACCTAAGTGCCATTATGTCATACGTGCATTTTAATAAGGATTACTTGTTGAATAAAATGGGAAAAAACTACCAAATCGGATGTGCTGTGTTGTTGATTGTAAAGATACACCAACTAAAATCCAAAATTATAATATTATTCCACTGTTTTCCTGGATTTTCTTAATAATTAGAGAGGAAAAAAATGGACTGCAGCAGTACGTCGTCAATGGTAATTAAATTTTATTTTACGTCTGTAATCATTATTAAATACATGAAAAATATCATAATTGTGATTTTGTTGAGGTAGTACGAGCACCAAGGCAAATTTAAATAAATGGCTTGATTTTTTTTACATGAAGTTGGACTAAGTCTAAATCAATTCTGAAAATGTTAGGAGGGTTAACAAAAATAAGAGTAACGCTGGTTTCCATGTGTTTGTAAGTTTTGAGTGAACCAGATTCTAAAAAATCAAACACAAGATGGTGCAAAGGTCGCGTGTCAAAGATACTTTCCTAGCGTATGATGTTTTTTTTTCTTAAACTACCTATATTTTAAATATTGAGTATTGGGTATTGACCTCATATAGCCTGCCTCAGTATGGGACGTACCTATATCAGTGACCAGAATTTGATCCTCATACTTTGCATACAAGCCTCCTTTGGGTGCCCGGTCTACGAATCAAAAATATCCTACCTTCATAATATTATAATTTGCCGTTTTGTCACTTCAGGCTGCCTTATGAATAATCAAACAGTTGTATGAATTTTCTTGTTGAATTTTTAATATGTAGCAGGAAAATATATTATGTCAATTTGAACTTGGACTCTAAAATCTGGGATTGAATGGTTCGTTGAAAGTGGAAACACAATAAAATATCAACATGTCGTCTCCGCATATAAACATGCATCGGTTGCAATGTTTACAAACCGACTAGCCGTTTAATGATGAGGCACTATTTCGTAAAAAAAGCTAACCTGCGTTCTGCCGGATTGACGTCTTATCGTATTTTACAATGCAGCTGCCAATATTTAGTTGTATTATGTTCAGAATTGCTTTAGTACTATTGTATGTAGAATTAATAGTAAATTTGCTTATTGTATTTTTATTGACACAAACCCCAAAATAATTGTATTGTTCTATTTTTATCATGCCTAACTCTTTCGATTATATGTTTTTGACTTATCACCACAGAAACACACCGCGATTTCCAACGTATTGTAAATTGGTGAAAGAAACTATGGATTTTACATTATTTAGTTCAGTCAAAATAAACAAAAAATTAGTGGTAGGTTTACAATAATTCGCATAGAGCTGAAAATTGATATTTCCTTTGTAATAGTGTACTTAAGACCTAGGTACACTATAATAAATGAAATATCAAAATCCCCACCAATCCTAAATCTGCTTCAAAATTTATTCAAGATCAAAGGTGAAAAGTTTTGGATTTTTGCACTTTTCTCGTAAGCGGTAAATGATATCTAAAAATAGGTCAGACAAAAGCTGTAGATCATGCAAGTGTCTAAAAGAATTGTTCTTATACTTTTTTTTCCTACGAATCACCATTTTTTTTAAATAGTGAATTCATACATCGAAAATACTAATATGCATATTAACGTTATTTTTGATAAATACGTTCAGTACGTATATAGATATTTTTGTCTCATATCACAGGAACAGTGATTTGTAAGAAAAAAAATATAAGAACAGTTTTTGTCGATAAGTGCATGATCTACAACTTTTGCCTGACCTGTTTTTAGATAACATTTACTGTTTACGAGAAAAGTGCAAAAATTCGATACTTTTGACGTTTGATCTTGAATAAATTTTGAAGCAGATGTAGGATCGGTGGAGACTTTTGATATTTTATTTGTAATAGTGTACTTAAGACCTGTACTAATCTTCAGCTTTATACGAATTATAGTAAATTGAAATGTTTATTTTGACTGGACTATATCTGGGCGACAAAGATGTTTAGTACAATACAAAAAAAGATTGCATTGTACAATTGAAATTATTAACACATGAAAAACAATTTAAAACTTTTAAAATGAGAAAAAGCGTAAAAAGAAACATGAAACTTGGATTGATGAAAAGTCAAAGTTTATTCTAAGATATTTAGTCACATAAAAATTAACTCAAGGATAATCATATAATTTTCAAGACGATGGTTAAAATTTTTATGTTGTCTTATTATATTGACCTGATTAGATTGATATTCAGTTCATTCATACATTTTCAGATGCTATAGACGGTATCCCATCAATTTATCCCACGACTATTCATCGCACGACAATCCATAGTCGTCAATTCGTTACACGACAATTCATCGCTACGACGATTTCTCGCGAGACAATTCGTAATGGTATTCGTAATGGTATTATTAAAAGCTATTAGAAAAATTGTTATTATTATTATAACGCATCGTGTGTAAAGAGACGCCCACAACGCGACGTGGGTAGATTGGAATGCCCACAAACCGATGCGACGCTTCAAAAACTTTTAATTCGTGTAGTGGGTACGGGCATTTACCCACAACGCGTTGTGGGCGTTTAATTTTACCCATGCCCCGCAAAAACTAACAGAAAACGCTTTGTGAGTATATTTCCTTACCCGCAACGCGTTGTGGGCAAAAATTTCGGGTAGTGGCCGATTTCGGCTATTGCGAATAACATCTATATATATAAAATTCTCGTGTCACAGTTTTCGTTGCCATACTCCTCCGAAACGGCTTGACCGATTTTGATGAAATTTTTTGTGCTTATCCGGTATCTATGAGAATCGGCCAACATCTATTTTTCATCCCCCTAAATGTTAGGGGTAGTCCACCCCTAAATTTTTTTTTTATTTTTTAGACAAAATTTTTAATTTCTATTTTTTTATGATACAACATACAAAAATACATACAATCCTCAATTTTCACCCTTCTACGATCAACCCTTATTTTTTAATAGCCATTTTAGTAATTTAATCATTTTTCCTCTCCGGTCGAAAACTGATCAATCGTCATTTAATTAGTTATCCCCGCCAGATGTCTACAGGTGTCACTTCGCCAACATCTATTTTTCATCCCCCTAAATGTTAGGGGTAGTCCACCCCTAAATTTTTTTTCTTCCTTCCCCATTCGTTCTTTTGCACCGGGCACGACGGCGCAGCTGGAGTGCTCGACATACACACATATACGTCCATGTATATTTTAAAATAAATAAAATAGATAGATAGATGTTCCAATTAAATTGTTTTATTATTTCACTTTATACGTAGCGAAGCACGTACAGGGCCGCTAGTATACTTATATATACCTATATATAACGTTTCGGCAAAAAGGTTTTTTGCCATCTGCAGAGAATCTATATAGTGGTCAAATGATGACGTACATAGTCAAAAAATTAAAAAAAGTATTTATGTTAATCACAGTTTTCTTCATGTTTTTTGCTTAGCCAATTTTTTTACTATCTAAATTACAATTTTAAAGTTTATCATGGTATTCAGGTAAAGCATTAATGACAAATACATTAAATTGGCAGATTATGATCCAGCAGTGATAAAATTGGCAGATATTATTTTTTTCAAACTTTTTGGGTACTAATAGAAAGCCTGGTAAGAATTTCTGCCAGTGCAAATTTTGAAAAATCATCGAAAGGAAGTGAGTTCCCTTGGAGTCACGAAAATTTTTTCTCGTATTCCGGGCTACCCAATCAACCATTCCGCCAAGTTTCAACTTCGAATTCAATTTTTTTTGACGTTTCTTTGTCGATTTTTTGAAAGGATTTTGAAAGTCTCTGCAAGGAGTAAATTGACAGAAAATATTTTTTTCTGCAATGAGGAGGTTCCCCCAGATGCCTTTCAGTCATTTTCTGTCATGTAGTAGAGAAATTTTGAATTATGCCGTTTTTTTAAGTGCCCCAGCGTCGTATCGCAACGCGTTAGACCCCTACTCCACCAAGCGAATTTGTAGAGGGAGATTCAGACTACACGAAACAGCATTTCAACCATCAATTGCTCCTTGACCATTTCTGTCACCGTCTGTTTAACTATTAAGAAACTATATTAAGTTATAAGGCCCGGTACGGAAATTTTATGAGTAGTTACGCTCCCTGCTTCAAGTTACGCGTTACGCTCGTCCGAAAGAGACAAACATATGTATCTGTAGTATTTAACGTGCCAAACAATGAGATGGAATGCATTACACTTCTGCGATGCTTCGTAGTCTCACAGTATAGCTCACTACTTTTGGTTATAACTTGCTCAATTTAAATCAGATCGGTTTGAAACCAGTCTTAAACGAAAGAGGAGAAAATTTTACATAGATTTCCTTGAACAGAATTTGCTCAAACAATTTTTTTATATAGAAAAAGAGCTGTATAAATTCAATTTTGTCTAATACATCGCGCACGCAGATTGGTCGTTTTCGTCTGCCCCACAATGTGACATGGAAATTATAAAATTGCATATGCCCAGTATTATAATTAAAACGGCTCCACTTCTAATATAGTAATTCAATTTTTTGACACTAGTATTTTGTGAAATGCAACGCTTTCTAATTTGAGTAACTAATTATATTAAAACATAATACTTTGACAGATGCAAACGTCATTTTTGACTATTTTTACCATTCCAACACCACGGATGATCCGATTGAAACCAAATTTTAAGAGGATGTTTGATATGCAAATGTGAAGAGCCATATTGTTTTTGGGGAAAATTGGCGCATGCGCAAAAGAGATATACAGGGTGTCCAAATCAACGTTGGCTAACATGGGTAGCTTTGTTATAAGTGGAGACAAAAAGTCGGTTAAATGGACAAAGTAGTGCAGAAAATTGTGCTCATTAACGTCCCGTCGAAAATACAATTGAATTTTGACACTCTGTGAGCTTATTTAGAAAATAGTGAAAATTGCCATTTTTGAAAACTGGCCATAACTTTTTTATTTTTGAAGATATCTGAAAATTTCTTGAACCATTTTGTGATAAATTTTTAAGGTATAATTTTTTATATCCACTATATTATGAGATATTGACAGAAACTTTAGTTTTCCTGCTTATTTTTCTGATTAATTTAATATATCATAGGTATCCTATATCTGAACGAAAACAAAGTTACAAAACTGTTCAAAATAGCTTTTTGACGTTATCTATACTGATCAGAGTGTGCCGTGTAAAACAAAATTTGATGAAACAAGTGAATACCGACAGTTTAACAATTTGTGAAGCGATCATTGCGGTTTTATTAGTTAGTTTTATTGTTTTACACTCTAAAATGGCTAAGCATTTTCAAATTTGGAAAAATACGATATGTTTTGCGCACTTATACATAATAAAATGACCACGTTGGCCTGGTTGACTTCTCATCATCAATTTCAACGCTTGCTAAAACTAATTCTTTTTGTTCTTCTTCACGATGTCAAATGTTGCCTTCTTTCTTTGAAAATGACCTGTATACTTTTAAATTTCTGTTTAAGTTCCTAAAAGTTTTTGAATTAGGCTGTCGCCTTTCTGAGTAAAGGTTCAAGTATTCAGTTTAAGACAACGTGGTCATTTGAAAATGCTTAGCCATTTTAAGTTGTAAACTAAATAAAACTAACTAGTAAAACCGCAGCGATCGCTTGACAGATTGTTAAACGGTTGGTATTTATTTATTTCAATAAATTTTGTTTAACACGGCACACTCTGATCAGTATAGATAACGTCAAAAAACTATTTTAAACAGTTTTGTAAGTTTGTTTTCGTTCAGATATAGGATGTAATATTATATCAAATTAATTAGAAAAATAAGCAGAATTCGAATATAATATAGAAATCAAAAATGGTGTCCATAAAAAATACTAAAGTTCATGTCAATATTTCATTATGTAGCGGATATAAAAAATATATATATACAAGAAATTTTCAGACATCTTCATAAATATTAAAGTTATGGCCAGTTTTCAAAAATGGAAAATTTCACTATTTTCTAAATAAGTTCATAACTTCATAGGGTGTCAAAATTTAATTGTTTTTTCGACGGGACGTTAATGAGCATCAATTTCTGCACTACTTTGCCCATTTAACCGGCTTTCTATCTCCACTAATAACAAAGTTAGCCATGTTAGCCAACGTTGATTTGGACATCCTGTTTTTATATAATAATGATATACTTTTCATAACGGTTTATTATTTTATTTGACATGAGTCTCTAAGGTTGTTTTTTATATAATAATGGTATATTTTTCACAACGGTTTATTATACTATCTATTTTTACAAGAGTTTTGTAATTTTTCTTTAGATAAATTGGCGCATGCGCAAAAGAGACATATGAGTAAACTCCATTCGTGCGTCGAAGCTGACACACACAATTTGTTTTTTAGCTAATTTTACGCCTTTTTATAATTGTTTTTTTTTACCTAAAGTAGACAACTTTAAATGGTGGTAGGTGGGTGGCGCGGGTGATAACGTCACTTGGAATCATCTGAATTAAAAAAATTGAATTGATCATTGTTTCGTAAATTTGTGGCTCTATCCCGTACTAGAAATAATCATTTTTATTAATCAATAACAAAAATGAAAAAATCGTGACTTTGTCATTCAAAATTGGTAAAAAAAAGAAATTGTTTTTATAATTAAGTATTTCTATTACCGGATGGAGTTATTGTTGTATAATACCCTGTTCAAAAATAAAAGCAATCGGTTGTATACAATTGTTTCAATCACTCGCGCCGGTTACAAAAATATAGTTTTGAGAAACACACGATTAAAGTTTCAGATTTCGTACAAAAATATAAATAAAAAACCGATCAACTGTGAGTCGGACCCGCACACAAAGGGTTCCGTACACTATGTACTTCTTAAATACTTTTGTAAAAGAGACAAGAGAGGCGTTATAACAATATGTAACCAGTGGGAGTATGCAAGTAATTCAAGAATTTCAAGGCGTGAAATTTTACATAATATACTCCGGCGTTATTATATTATAAACATTTTTTTTACTAAAATTTCTTGTAAAAAAATAATAAAAATTTGAAAAATATACCATGATTATATAAAAAAACAACGTTATGGCATATATCTCTGTTGCGCATGCGCCGATTTCCACAAAAAAATTACAAAACTTTTGTAAACATAGATAGAATATTAAACTGTTATGAAAAATATACTATTATTATATAAAAAGCAACATTTCAGTATATATCTCTTCTTCTCATGCGCCAATTTTCCTCAAAAATTTATTTTACAATAGTCCTGTAAAACAAAATAATAAACCATTATGAAAAGTATACAATTATTACTTAAAAACAACATTAGAGTATATATTTCTTTTGCGTTTGCGCCGATGTTCCCCAAAAACAACAGGCCTCTTCATATTATCATATCAAACGTCCTTCCAAAATTTGGTTTCAATCCACTCATCCGTGGTGTTGGAATGGTGAAAAATGTCAAAGATGACGTTTGCATCTGTCAAAATATTATGTTCTAATAAGTAGTTATTCAAATTGTTAACTCAAAAGGCGTTGCTGTTCACAAAATATTAATGTCAAAAGAGTGACTATTATTTGAAAATACACTCGTTTTTGAACAAATGCAATCTTTTTATTTTAAGACAGAAAATACGAAATCTTTAAATTCCCATAGTACAAGTATGCAACAAACGAAGACAGACGATTCGTGTATGCTCTGTATTAGACAAAATTGAATTTATACAGCTTGTTTTCTATATAAAGCTGTATAAAAAAAGTGTTTCGACGAATTCTATGTATTCTATGTATACGAAATCTATGTAAAATGTTCTCCTCTTTCGTTTAAGACAGATCTCGAAACGATCTGATTTAAATCGAGCGAATTATAAGCAAAAAATTTTTTTTTCTTAGTTTGCTCCCCTTTTGGGATTTTTGGGTGGTTTTTCAGTATTTGTTATTTTAGCGGCAATAGAAATACACACTCTGTAAAAATTTCAACTCTCTACCTATTACGGTTCAGGAGATACAGCCCGTTGACAGACAGACAGACCGTTGGGCACCCTTCGGGTACGGAACCCTAAAAAGTATATTTTAACTAATCAGCTATGCCTGGTGCATATAGTAAACCTTCCGTTTCTTCAAACGCATCGTTCTCTGCTAATTTTTCTGCTCTACTCTGCGAGAGTATAAGGGCAATGTGATAACAATTGAGAGGTAAAAGGTAAAACCGTCGCAGCTCTCGACTATAATATGCTATAGCTTTGTAAATATTTCATATTTCGTTCTAAAACTTTAACAGTATTTTTTCAATATCTTATATTTCTGAAAAACGTAAAAAAATCGATTTTCCGACGCCCGAACACCAGACTACATCCTTAAAAAATACATTATGTCATAGCCTTAAATTTTCTAGCCTTAAATATGTCATTAAAAAAGCTGTTATGAATAGCAATAATAGCGATTTTGCGACAAATTGTCTCGCGATAAACTGTCGTAGGGATGAATTGTCAATTTGGTAAATTGCGTTATGAATTGATGTAGCACCGCTAAATACAGAAAAGGTTTAATAGTATATTACCCCACAAGGCCCGAAAGTGTGATAATTTTGCCCTTGGCGCCATGCCGCCTAACGCAAAGCCGAGTGCATCATGGCGCGAAGGACCGAGCTATGAAGAAAAAAAATATACATCACACAGGCCGAAAGTGGCCAGTGTGGTGTACTATACTATCTTTCTTCATCCCTCGATCGTAAGCAGCTTCGAAGTCATACGTTAAAACACGAATGACAGCTGTTCGCGATTATTAGTTAAAATGTAATAGGGTTGCTATGGAAACAACAGTCGATTGGTGGTTTTTGCTTTACTACCGCCCGAACGTACAAATTTCCCGCATTGGTGCGTGTAATCCCACCAAGGAGTAAATATCAGACTTTCTGCCTTACAATTGATGCCAAAAGTATGCACTTTTGATCGAGATATGAAGAAAATTAACATTTTCTAATAAAAAATCAAAGATGGTGGGCAAATAGAAATTAGTTTTTTGCATATCAGTGAACCAAAATTAGTTAACATATGCAAGTTTATATATATATATATGCAAGTTTATGTATTGTTGTCTAAAAAAAATTAAATTAGACGGTTTTCTTCTCCAATATACCAGGTGAGTTTTTGTGCCTGGCACATCCAAATATCTCGAGAAGTAAGCACTCTGTGGAAGAATATCTCAAATCAAATCATTCCATGGGGTACTTGGGACATGGGGGGTTCTGGTAGAGTTTTAAATTTTTATTCTAATCACCCAATAAATCAAAAAATAGCTATGGTTTATAATTAGCGCGGTCAATCGGTTTTCGAAAACCAATAAAGGAAATCGATTTTTTTTTACCAACCGATGGAGTTCGATCCCCCTCTTATTCCCTCAAAATATTTCAGGTGATCGGCGGTTGAAAGGAGGGGGTGGGGGGCGCATTAAATTTAACTGTAAACGGTTTTTCGAGCATATCTCAGCCGGATCTGATCCTACAAAGAAAATGTAAATTGTGAAATTGAAGAGCTTGAAAAAATACGTAAGCTCGTTCAAAGCTGAGCCCGATATCTCAATCCGTACGCGATATATCGCGAATTGAAATTGCAAAAAAAACAAAATTCAATCAGGTTTTTTTCGGAAGAGGGTGGAGTTGGGGCCTCAAATTTTTTTAAGGGAAGGGTATCAGGGAGCACTTTGATCAGCCGGAGGGAGGGGTTGGTGGGACAATTAGGAGGGAAGATATGGGCCTGAAACCAATTCAGCGGAAACGCTTATAGCTCCGAAAGTAATTGAGCTAGAGGACCCTACGAGGGCTCATTTTCTTCGTTTTTCTATGAGCTAAAAGGTAGGAATGGCAAAAAAAATATTTTTTTGCAAATGCGCACTTGGCGCGCAAAACAAAAATATGCCAATTTTTCATTCGCACTTTTGGGCATGAAGGAGGGGGCGGGGGTTTGTTTTTTCTCCATTAAATGGCAATTTTTTATCTTTAATTTGAGCCCCCATGGAAATCGATTTATTTAATACTTATATCTGTCTACTCAAGATTCGGCAGCAGATTACTCCGGTTCCACGCATTACTGAATCGCCTCTCTTCGAAAATAATCGTGAGAAACATCCAAGCATCTGGATTAAGTCACCCGTAAAGATCCAGGAGTACCGGATCTGTCAGACAGTTCACCCGGTGAACAATTCAAAAAAAATTCCCGAGCGCGCCGCTCACAGGCGCTCCTTCTCGCGTGTGTGAGTGAGTCCCGGGAATGAGAAGCTGGGAGCGTAGGCTCCGCCCCCGACTGTTTGGCTGGCTTTCTCGCCCGGCCGCGTCCCGGTTTTCCATTTACAATTAACCTGATTGAATTGCCATTTAATGGAGAAAAACAATTTCCCCAGCAAAGTGCAAATGAAAAATTGACATTTTTTGTTTTGCGCGCCAAGTGCGCATTTGCAAAAAAATATTTTTTTTGCCATTCCTACCTTTTAGCTCATAGAAAAACGAAGAAAATGAGCCCTCGTAGGGTCCTCTAGCTCAATTACTTTCGGAGCTATAAGCGTTTCCGCTGAATTGGTTTCCGGCCCATATCTTCCCTCCTAATTGTCCCACCAACCCCTCCCTCCGGCTGATTAAAGTGCTCCCTGATACCCTTCCCTTAAAAAAATTTGAGGCCCCAACTCCACCCTCTTCCGAAAAAAACCTGATTGAATTTTGTTTTTTTTGCAATTTCAATTCGCGATATTTCGCGAACGGATTGAGATATCGGGCTCAGCTTTAAACGAGCTTACGTGTTTTTTCAAGCTCTTCAATTTCACCATTTACATTTTCTCTGTAGGATCAGATCCGGCTGAGATATGCTCGAAAAACCGTTTACAGGTAAATTTAGTGCGTCCCCCACCCCCTCCTTACAATCGCCGATTACCTGAAATATTTTGAGGGAATAAGAGGGGGATCGAACTCCATCGGTTGGTAAAAAAAAATCGATTTCCTTTATTGGTTTTCGAAAACGAAGTGACCGCGCTAATTATAAACCATAGCTATTTTTTTATTTATTGGGTGATTAGAATAAAAATTTAAAACTCTACCAGAACTAGTTGGTTTATTATACCAGTTAAATTCAACATTACCGTTATTATTAATAAAATTAGTGTATCTAGAAAGCTATTTATTATTATTTTCAATGTCATGTGTGAATTTAATTTTAGGATGAAAATTTTTAAATATAGAAGTTATATTATAGTTTATTTTATCTTTAGGAATAATGCAAAAAATGAATTAATTATAGCCATTAATTTAATTTTAAATTCCACGTATTTTTTATTTTTTATTTGATCAACAAATTGATGGTACTCGAGTGGATGAGCTGTTCGGTACTTTTAAGTTTAGGTTGTGTTTGGTGTTTATATTAATAATAATCAGCATTTTAAATATTTGATTTTAATTTTTAAATTTTAAATTAACCTTTGCGAATAGTCTTTATTACGAATTAACCAGTGTTTTATAATCAAGAGTTAGATTATTATCTGGAAAACAATTTAAAATAAAAATTGATAAAGTCAATAAGACTCAAAATTGTCCAACAACAGCGGTAACAGTGAACAAGTTTCATCTTATATTTTACAAACATATTGCTCGTTCACTTAGCAAAAATGGAGTCAGCTATTGAAAAATTGAGCGAAAAAATGGATAAATTTAACTGCAAGCTAGATAAAATAGAGCAGATTACAAATGAAAACTACAAAAAGAAAAAATCTAAATAAAGAACTGATGAGCATGAAAAATAAAATCCGCTATTTAGACTCAATTACCAGGAAAAAAAATATAATAATTTATGGAATCTTAGAAAAAACTCTAGAAGAAAGCTTCATAGATTTAGAAAACTCAGTTATTAAATTTGTGAAATCATATCTCAGCATATATTCAAAGCAATGGCACGTCAATCCGGTGTCGGAGAGGCAACCGGATGGCGAGTGGTAATCTGGGTCTATGAGTGGCGCAGAACCCCCTGGTAGCGGCCAAAGTGACCCCAAATGGACGGGGGCGGCGACCAATTACAAAACTAAAATTAATATTATGTCTCAGGCCAAATTATTGAAAAACACCCGATACGGAATATCTGAAGACTTTCCTGAAGAAATTAGAAACGAACGAAGAGAATTATTACCTTTTCTAAGAGAGACCAAAAACAACGGTCATTTAGCTGTATTAAATAAACTTTTTATTGATGGAAAATTGTGGTCAAAAGCTGAGCTAGAGAGAGAAAAGTTTTCCGACACAGACACCGAAGTTGAATTCACAGATAAGGATAAAGAAGGAGAAAGTTATAAGAAAACCGTGGAAACTGTAATTGAGGCAGAATACAGGCCAATAAAGAAGCCAACAAATCAAAAGAAGCAGGGGAAATTGAATAGCGAAAGTGGATACATGCTTAGATACCTAAAGGATAAAGGGCAAAGTGCGAGCAGACCAAGGACTCCAGTTCAAAGTCAAAGCGATCCTAAGTTGAAACAAACGAACGGTCACTAGCAACTAACTGATAAATTTGATATTGGAATGACGACACAACATGGCGAAATAATAAAATCAGCTGATAACGAAGAAGTGATTAAAAACAATAATGTGCATAAAATATATGATCTAGATTTGAAAAATTACAGAAATTTGTGTAAGTTAGACACATCGTTATTTAATATATGCTTATGGAATTGCCAAGGTATAAATCATATTTTTGATCTTGATAAAGAACAACAAACAATACTTAATAATTTCAGTGTAATATGTTTGAATGAAACTTGGGTGTGGAGTGAAAAAAAAAATCACTAGGTAGAGCCAGTGGAGGTTTGTTAGTATTAATTAATAAGGCATTCTCAATGACAATAATTGATAGATGTGAATTTTGGTTAGCTTTAAATGAATTTAACAGAACTTATAATTTTCTTTGTATACTTTAAACCAAACGTTGCTCTATCAAAAATGTTAACTAGCTTTAGTGAAACTTTAACGTTAGTTCTTGATACATTTTCGCACTTACCAATTTTTGTAATGGGAGATTTTCACTCTATAATTGGTGAGCTGAATCAGGGAATAAAAGAATTATTTACTGAAAGCAGCTTATATTCGTACAGAATGTCAGCTGACATATGTAAGATAATATGTAACAAATTGATGGTACTCCTATGGGTTCTCCATTGTCTCCAATTTTTGCTGAATTTGTTATGAGAGATTTAGAAAAGCAATGTTTTGGTAATCTTAAATTTATACCTATTACATATCATAGATATGTGTGAATTTAATTTTTGGGATGAAAATTATTAAATAATATAGAAGTCGTATAGTTTATTTTATCTTTAGGAATAATGCAAAAAATATCATCAACATAATATCTATGATATGTAATAAGTATAAAATTAGGATTACCAAAACATTGATTTTCTAAATCTCTCATAACAAATGCAGCAAAAATTGGAGACAATGGAGAACCCATAGGAGTACCATCAATTTGTTGATAACATTTATTATCAAATAAATAAAAAAAAATTGGTTGTCTGTTAAGTTGGTTTACGGACGATAGTTTTACGTGATAACGTATTCCGCTCGAATATCATATTTAATAATACATTACTGCGCTCTCGCTTGCACGCACAGGGTCAGGCGGAACGTTACGGAACGTTACACTTTTTCGTGCGTGCAGCTGGTGTTTCATCAATTTATAAGACGTTATCTTTCAAAAACCTAGTCCGCCATCTTTAGAAGTCCGCCATATTGGATTTAAACTAACGTCACTTTATTTTTCGAGTTATTCTCAGCAAGCCCTTTCATTTGATACCCATATTGTAGGAAAGCATAAAAAACTTAGTCCGCCATCTTTAGAAGTCCGCCATATTGGTTTAAGACTGACGTCACTTTATTTTTCGAGTTATTCTCAGCAAGCCCTTTCATTTGATAACCATTTTGTAGGAAAGCATAATAAGTAGAAGTAGAAGTCCGCCATATTGGATTTAGAGTGACGTCACTTTATTTTTCGAGTTATTCTCAGCAAGCCCTTTCATTTGATACCCATATTAGAGGAAAGCATAATAAAATTAGTCCGCCATCTTTAGAAGTCCGCCATATTGGATTTAGAGTGACGTCACTTTATTTTTCGAGTTATTTTCAGCAAGCCCTTTCATTTGATACCCATTGTGGCGATTTGTGATTGAATGTTGAACGGACAGCAATGAAGTGTTGTGCATGATCATTGCGTAGACAATGATATTTTATTTATTTGGTATTTTAATATATACATTTTCATTTACATTGCATTATGTGTTAATCTATTACTGCTGACACTATGTGAAATATTAGGATGTGTGTCAGCATTTAATGAATCGTGTGTAACTACAGGTGCACTTGAGGTGCGCTATGTACTGTTAAGGAGACTCGCCACACCCATATTGTAGGAAAGCATAAAAAACTTAGTCCGCCATCTTTAGAAGTCCGCCATATTGGTTTTAGACTGACGTCACTTTATTTTTCGAGTAATTCTCAGCAAGTCCTTTCATTTGATTCCCATATTGTAGGAAAGCATAATAAAATTAGTCCGCCATCTTTAGAAGTCCGCCATATTGGATTTAGAGTGAGGTCACTTTATTTTTCGAGTTACTTTTAGCAAGCCCTTTCATTTGATACCCATATTGTAGGAAAGCATAATAAAATTAGTCCGCCATCTTTAGAAGTCCGCCATATTGGATTTAGAGTGACGTCACACAGCTAACCATGCATTGTCATTCAAACTAAACGTGTATACCAATTTTCATCTCAATCGGTTGATGATATATGCCGCTCGAATATCATATTTAAGTAAGGCGGAACATGACACATTTCGGAACGTGACACTTTTTCGTACATGCAGCCGGTGTTTCATCAATAATTTATAAGATTGGTGTTTCATCAATTTATAAGACGTTATCACGTCAAAAATATTTGGAATATAAAATTAAATTAATGGCTATAGTTAATTCATTCCACGGAATGTTACAATGTGGGCTTATAATATTCCAACGCGATTTAATACTGTTAGTAATAAGTTCATTTGGTATATTTGTGAATTATGATGTAACATCAAGTGATATCATGATAATATAGTCTTTTGGAATAATTATATTTTTGATTTTATTAATAAATTCATATGAATTTATTACAGAATAGTTAGTTTCTTGTGAACCATTAGATAAAATTTTATGTAGAAAAGCTGCTAAGTTATGTAAAGGACTACCAATAGATGACACAATCACTCTGTAAGGAACATCTTTTTTATGTATTTTAGGTAAAGCATAAGCACGTGCTAAATTGGCTGATGTTATATTGTGTTATATTGATTTGTAATTTTATTATTTTTCGTCAATATATTGGTCTGAGAAAAATTGGTCGACAATTTTATTAATTTGAATAAAATAGAAATCCTCAAGATTACCATAGTAACGCAATAGAAATAACAATTATTGCAGTCAAGGCTAACTCTGATCCATTCGTTTTTTTCCCAATGCTAATTTCCCTATGTGCACCTTACATACTGTATGTTCAATTTTTAATTGTGGTTTTTTTAATAATTTTTTTAATTTACTTGATCATCACCTTCGTTTTTCTATAAGCTATCCACATTATTAAAAATTCAACTGTTAAGTCATAACATTAAATTCTCTGGACTTAAATACGTCATTAAAATAGTTATAGATATTAATAACAGTGATTTTGCAAAAAATTCGCGAGAAACTGTCGCTGCGACAAATTGTTTCGTGATGAATTGTCGGCTATGAGTTGTCGTGCGACGTATTATCGCGCGATGAATTGACATTGAACTCATTTTTAGAAGCAAACAGAGCTATCGTCCAGCTTGGAACGCAGTAGATACTATGTTTTTCTTTAAAACCAGTTTTTTATTATATTTTAAATCGACGTAATACATTTTTGTCCGAAGTTATTTTTAAATAACTAATATGTTACTTACTCGCTTTATAGTACCTAACAACGTATTTGATTATGTATACCAAATTCATATTATTTTGACAGTAAAATAATAATAATAATAATAATAATAATAATAATAGTAATAATAAATTTTTATTTCTTTTGTTTTTAATACAGTATAAATCAGTACAATATAAATCTTGAAATATTTTCCCCCCCACTAGGTAATCATATTACCTGTCTCGAGGGGAAACAATTTTTTAGTACCAACGTGGCTTGCAAGCTGATTTTTATTTAAATGCTATTTTAATCTATTAATCATTATGTGTGTGTGTTTGTGTGTGTGTGTGTGTGTGTTTTCAAAAACACGCAAATAATATGTCTACGCCATCTAGAAATGACTTTGTGAACGACTTAAGTAGATAAAACAACGTTGAACAGAAAACCGCTTTATTGACATGGCAGAGGCAGAGACGTGGAAGCTGTTACGGTGTGTGTACTGTGAATTGTCAAATTTGTTATTGTTATTAAAATGATGCGGGTGTAATAATATGTTGTCGATTCAAAATTAATGTTTTTTTTTAATTATTTGTATCGATAATGTAAACATAAGAAAATTGATTTTAATAGTAAGTATATTTTTACTTATTATTTTGCATTAAAAATATTTTATATTAACAACCACTTGTTGAAACCTGCAATACGATTATTGCATATTGTATGTGACGCTACTTTGCTGGAAAAACATTGTTTAAGCAAAATCACAATAGTTGTAGATTTAAAAAAAATGGTTACTATTAATTCAGTTAAAATTAACATTTTAACTATCTACAATTCGCATAGAGCTGAAAATTGGTACAAGTCTTAAGTACACTATTTCAAGTAAATATCAAAAAATCCCCACCGATCCTGTATCTGCTACAAAATTTATTCAAGGTCAATGGTCAAAGTATCGATTTTTGCATTTTTCTCGTAAACGGTAAATGTTATCGTAAAAATAGGTTAGACAGAAGTTTTAGATCATGCATTTGTCTACAAAAATTAATCTTATACTTTTCTTCCCTAAGAATCACCATTACTAAGATATCGCGATTTCAAAAGATGAAGAAATCGTATTCTACATGATATGCACATAAAATATACAGTGCTAATTGGTAGGGGCCAATCCATACTAAAAAGAGTTTTTCAATTTCATTCTCAAATGTCTTAGGATGTATATATAAGTTACACCAACCAATTTTTTACTTATTTAAACTCCGATGATGTATATAGGCGGCGTAGGCAAATGGTGATTCATAAGGGAAAAAAATATAAGAACATTTTTTGCAGACAATAATTTGCATGATCTACAACTTTTGTCTGACCTATTTTTTTGAAAACACTTACCATTTACGAGAAAAATTCAATAAAAAAACCCGATACTTTTGACCTTTGACCTTAAATACATTTTTTAGCAGAGGTAGGATCGGTGGGAATTTTTGATATTTTTATTTGTAATAGTGTAAGTGAAATCTGTAGCAATATTTTCAGCTCTATGCAAATTATTTCAAATATACCACTATTTTTTTGTCTATTTTGATCGGACTATATGTTTATGAATATTTCTGTTGATTTTTTTAGTACATAATTATCTTTTACTTTATTAACACTAGTATACAAATATCATCAGCATGTAAAATTTTAGAAAATTAATCGATGATTGTGCTTTGACAAATCCATCGTCTCTAAATTGTTATAACACAAATGTCTTTGTTTTCTTATATCTACTGTGTGCTTTCCGAAAGTGGTAACAGTGACATAATTCGTTTATCCTACTTAGATACAAAAAAAGTTGAACTAGGTTTTTGTACAACTCGAGATTTACTATAAAAAAACTGCCGAGGTATATTTTTTTGTGCTGCAAACTGAACTGGAAGTGCACATGCTGTTTTTTTTTCAAATGGCAACATATTTTTTTTGCATTTTCAAAATCTCCAATTTTACTCTATAAGTTCATGTAAAATTTTTAAAAGTTAAATAAGAAAATATTCGAAGAAAACGTTTTTAATTTAATATTTAAATATGCAGTAATAATTTATTCATGTAGTGAGTGCTATGATAAATAATTATTATTGTATATTTAATTAATAAATTGAAAATAAATTATCGATAATTTTATTTATTGAAGAGTTCTAACCAGACGTTAATCAAAAATTTGAATAAATTGAAAACATTTTTTCGAATATTTTTTATGTAACCTTATACAAATTTTTTCATGAATTTTAGAAAAAAATTGGAGATTTCGAAAATTAAAAAAAAATTGGTTGTCTGTAAAGTCGGTTTACGGACGATAGTTTTACGTGATAACGTATTCCGTAATACATAACCTAAATTTATATAATAATTATAATAATTCGAATCTATGATATTGCATCTTTCGCTTCAATTTTAGGTAAATTTTATTAAGTAGAATAATAAAACACTATAAAAAGTACACTATTATTATATATGCGCCGATTTTCCCCAAAAAATTTACAAAAATTTCTAGTAAAAATAGATAGAGTAAAAACCGTTTTAAAAACTATATTATTATTATATAAAACATCATTATAAGAGATATATTCTTTTACGCATGCGCCGATGTTCCCCAAAAACAATAGGCCACTTCATATTTGCATATCAAACATCCTCCCAAAATTTGGTTTCAATCCGCTTATCCTTGGTGTCGGAATGATAAGAAATGTCAAAAGTGACGTTTGCAACTGTCAAAGTATTATGTTCTAATAATAATTAGTTATTCCAATAGTTAACTTAGAAGGCGTTGCATTTCACAAAATGCTAATGTCAAAAAATTGAATTAAACATTAGAAATGCAGCCGTTTTCATGTTAAGACAAGACATACGTTATTTTCTAATTTCCATGTACGGCAAACAAAGACGACCGACCGCGTCGCGCCATGCATTAGACAACATTGCATTTATACAGCTATTTTTCTATATAAATTTGTATAAAAAAACTGTTTAGGCAAATTCTGTTATACGAAATCTATGTAAAATGTTCTCCTCTTTCGTTTAAGACTGGTTTCAAACCGATCTGATTTAAATTGAGCGAGAAATTAGCAAAAAGCACGCACAGGGTCAGGCGGAACGTTACGCGTTACGAACGTTAGGAACGTTAGGAACGTTACGTTACACTTTTTCGTGCATGCAGTCGGTGTTTTATCAATTTATAAGATTGGTGATTCATCAATTTATAAGACGTTATCACGTCAAAAAAAGATAATATATGTTATTTGAAAGAAAAAATCAAGTACTGTTCCGGTTGAGTTTGAAGTACAACAAAATATACCTCAGCAGTTTCCGATTGTAAATCTCGAGTTGAGTAAAAAAACTATAGGTATACCTTTTTTGTATCCAGCAGGATACACGAATTATTCACTGTTGCAACTTTCGGTGAAAACACTGTATATCGACAACATTACTCAGTATAAGACGTACATATATTAGATATCGTGTCCATCGAGATAATTATTATAAATAAAAAATCGCAGGATTGTGGACAAATATTAGATTTATTAATTGTACGACGTTTCGTCTATAAAATTTAGACTTTTTCAAGTACAAGTTGAAAATTATTAAAACAATAATTATGAAAATAAACATTAATTACTAACCATAGACGTACCTTGCACTTGCATGAACCAGCACGGCCAACACAACACAAGCCTGCAACACGCACGATTTCACACACTCTACCGGCAAAATTTAGTGCAGGCTCTGTGTGCGGCAGACATTTTCCAGTTTTCAAGTAATGAGTGTGCAGCATGGACGTATGTAGTGTGGTGGAAGAAGTTTTTATTATTTTCACGCTGTTGTGTGAAGTGAAGGAAGCGGAAGAAACTAGGTAAAAAAGGTTTTAGATTCACCCTATCAATGAAAAGTGGAACAACAAATTCTATGAGCTCACTTTGACATCATTTCTTCTCACCTACAGTATCAAAAAAGGATTCAAGCCTGTACGGCACGGTCAGACAGAAATTTTAGATCAAAATTGTATCCTAGCCGACATTATTTCTTTTGACGGTCGTTGCTGGTTGCAAATGCCCGTCTAATGTGTGCAACTCGAATAACAAGGGTAGGTACCTTCACGAAAAGTTACGTGGGTAAATTTTTTTGGTAATAAATAAGGCGGCGTAAATAGAAAACCACTGGTATAATTCGTCAAAAATAAATAGATACAAAGATTTAATACAATAATATATATAATTAAAATTAGGTCTATCTAAAAACTACTACCTGTTGTTCAGGACAACAATACTTGGTCATAAAAAAGATTATTATTATTAACTACTGGACTACAATTTTGATCCGGTCATATCCGTTCACGGCAAGGTCATTTGGAGAAATTTTTCCCTACGTTGTGTTTTTCTATTATTACTACTTTCGCTACTGACTATTTTAACAATGGTCAATTATTACATCTCGGACTCCGGGCGAGACTTTCAAATGATTCTTACATTTAGCGAGGTGGCCCAGACGGCCTGCGTGAATTGTCTCAGTAGAAGTGAGAGTCGGGCGAAATACAATTACAACCCTGCATGTGTGTAAGAGTCGGACGGAATACTATCGCAACCCTGTATAAGTGAAAGAATCGGACGCTATACATTATACAATCTCAATTCGGTCAGTGTAAGGCCTAGCACACATGAAGAGCGTTCAACGCGCGTTGGCCCAACGCGCGTTTACAATTTCTATACAATTGTATAGAAATTGTAAACGCGCGTTAGGCCAACGCGCGTTGAACGCTCTTCATGTGTGCTAGGCCTAATGGGTTTTTCTAAGCGCAAGTTCTAGAAGACCCATTTAACATAGTAAATTTGTGCAAGGTCAATAAAATATTTTATAATTAAAAAGTATTATAAAAGACATCTCGTGTGGCGGCATCTTATCGTACAAATCTGTACTGATAGGAAGCAGCGCGACTTGTACTGTTTACTTAATGAACTATCCATTAGAAAGAGACGTATAGAACATTTAATTCATAGCCATGATACTATTATAATCAAATAGGTACAATTTTGACTGTATATTTAAGAAAGATGAAAATAGGTCATAGAATATTAATTACTGTAAAACAATATTCGTCACAACTTTTCCGGTTCGTGCTATGCTGGTTCGTTCAGATATAGTGTGCGCGGTCATTTGTAATAATTATTTTAGTGCGTTTGTTTTTTTCGTGTAGTCTACTTTTCCGGGTTTTGTGGTATTAACTAGAGTACCAACATCAAACCAATGCCAAAAACACACCTGATCTAATTTGTGTACAGGCAAATGCGCTAGAAAAAGCAAATTTTTTATGCGATATTTGATTCAAAATAATTTTTAGGTGTGCAAGAAAAAAATGCGAACAAATTTGCAAAACGATTACGACTGCATCAGATTTGACAAAAATTTGTGATACGTACACGTTGGGCCCTCACCTCGTCAGACAGATCCTCGAATGATGCGAACGGGGCAGGGCCCATGCGGCGTTGCTTTTTATCTGAAGCCGACCCTGCAGACGGTTGAGATGCTGACATGCTGCATTCACGCAACCGTAGGTAGTGTTGTTTCAGCACTCGTCAGTATTCTGAAATTGTAACATTTAAACACCGGAAAATGACACACTTCTTCTACCACAAATTGTAGATATTTTTTTTTGAATTTAATAATATAAAATATTTTTAACAAATACTAAACCTAGCTAATATTTTAAAACATATAAAGCAAGCACACTCTTTCTAAATTATTGTAACATTGCCCTGTCCTGTTTTTTGTTACAAACTATAAACAAAAAAAAAAAAACGGTTCTTTGCTTAATTGTGTACTAGTTTCTAATCTATAAAATACTGAATTTCTAATATTCTTTAAAACTGAGATTGTGAGACGATCTACAATATACACCGTGTTCCATAATTTTTTTTTACAAATTCTATAGACAAAAGCAAACGTAGCAACAATTTGACGAAAAAACTAATAACGATAGTGTCACATCATGATAAAAAGAATTTAATATTTAAAATGCTGAAATAATTATTTTGGTATCTTTAAATTCAACGGATATATTCATTTTTTTTTAGTAGGAGCCCGCATTTAAACCGACTGCAACTCGACGTTTGTTTTCATATTATTATTTGGGTTTTTGAATTAAAAGAAAATCACTGATGTATTTATTTTTTTAAATAATTTATCAGAAATAACATAAATACCGAAAAGGAATAACCTGCATTTTAAAGTTAATAATAAATTAATTAAAATAAATCAAATTTTATAAAATATCACATGACTATTAGATTGGTGACAGAAATGATCAAGGAGCACTTGGTGGCAGAAACGCTCTCTTTCGGGTAGTCTGAACCTCTTTCTTCAAATCCGTTTAGTGGTGTATGGGTCCAGCGCTTTGCGGTAAGGCGCTGAGGCCCTTGAAAAAACGGAAAAATTCAAAATTCCTCCACAAAATTGCAGAAAATGACAGAACAGTATCTGGGGGACGTCATAGTTGCAGAAAAAATATTTTCTGTCAATTTACCCCCTGCAGAGACTTTCAAAATCCTTTCAAAAAATCGAAAAAAAAAGTCAAAAAATAAAAAATTGAATTTGAAGTTGAAACTTGACATAATAGTTGATTCGGTGGCCCGGAATACGAGAAAAAAGTTTCGTGACTCCAAGTGACCTCACTTCCTTTCGACGATTCTTCAAAATTTGCACAGGCGGCGGTGGCAGAAATTCTGACCAGGCTTTCTATTAGTACCCAAACATTTTGTTAAAAATATTTTCTGCCAATATATTGTGTTCTATGTCCGTTAAATAATATAATTGAATTTTAAAGGGTAATCTAGGAATAAATAATTAACTGCACTAAGTAGTCCTAGATTACCCTTTAGAATTCAATTTTTTGCCAATTTTCTCACTGCTAGATCACAATCTGTCAATTTAATGTACTTGTCATTATTGATTTACCTGAATACCATATTAAACTTTCCGCGAACATGAAGCGTTTTTTAAGGTCGACTTTGGCAGAAAACTGTACCTCGGGATTCTCTACAAGAAGACAAACCGTTTCTCTGACCGAGCTTGTTTTTTTTTTTTTAATTTATTTATTTTGTAATTATCTATTAAATTGACAGTCTTTGCAGGGGGTAAATTGGCAGAAAATATTTTTTCTGCAACTAGAAGGTCCCCCAGATGCCGTTCAGTCATTTTCTGCCATTTTGTAGAGGAATTTTGAAACGCGCTAGACCCCCACTCTACTAAGCGAATTTTAGAGGGGGGGCTCAGACTACACGAAATAGAACGTTTATGCCACCAAGTTCTCCTTGGCTATTTCTGTTACCATCACTTAAACTATATAAAACGCTCCAGGAATACTATCAAAATAACCATGGATACAAGGACCATTTGGCATGAAGTAAAAAATTACTAAATGTAGTAATAAAAATTATAAGTAATCTTTTATAAAATTTATAAAATTTTATAAATTCGTAACTATTCAAGCGTTAAAATTATTTATTCAACACGCGTGAGTAATATGTAATTTCGGGGCCCTGCTAAACTCGGGAGAAATAATAAATTACTTCATGTTGACGCGTAGAGTGCTAATAATAAACCGTACTGTGAGATAATGAATTTTCTGGGCCAATAGGAACGCAGTAACAATCCCAAGCCGTTAAATAATGAAAAAAAACTGCACAGCTTCTGGACCAATAGGAACGTGGTAGGCGGTATTGTATATATGAAAACAGCATCGCAATTCAGTGAAAGTCAGGACCATTTTGTGTCCATCGAGAGCGGTGGGTACGTCAATCAATGAAGTGATTTATTATTTTTCCCTCTTTTATCAGGGCCCCGATTACGTATTACTCGTGCTAGTTGAATAAAATATTATGTGCGACCATTGATCGAAGCAGAATATTCCACTCGCGTGCGTGTTACCGCACTCGCTACGCTCGTGCGGCAAATTTCACGCTCATGGAATCTTCTCCTTCTCTCACTAGTCGCACAATATACTATTGTTGTCTTCATGTTCTGCTATCCTATATTATAACGATGTTATATAACTATTATAAATATGACACTTATGCCGTGTAACGTCACCCGTACTGAGAACGGCATAGCGCGGAGAATTGTTAAATTTAAGCTTTAAAGTAGCATAACTTTGTTGTGTATAAAGATATTGCAAAAATTATTTCGATATTTCCAAATTTCGTAATATTTTGGACTAAGAATAAGATTAAAAAAAAAGAAACCTCCTAATTAGCTACATTATTTCTCTTTTTCTCTACTGTAACATTGTTTAAATATTTGTCATTGCTACGTGAAAAAATAAAATATGCTGATTAGATAATTGCTAATGTCTCTGATACGGGTCACTATTCTTAACAGCTGTTATTAATATTATTCACTCACAGTTTTTCTATTTTCATAATATATAAAAGTATTAATTCTAATATCTATAAACTTACTAAGTGTTCTATGCGTCGTTTGCTTTCTTTCGTTAGGGCTTTTTTGAAAAATATAGTGTATGTAACAACTCCGAAAATTCTGTAAGATTTAAATGCACGAATTTGCAACGACAGGAAACATTGTGTATTGTGTATTCAATGAAGAGAAGGGCCATTTTTAAAGTAATATTTTAAAGGTAGTTCACTCATGAAACGGCTTTTCTTAGGAATTTAATAAAATTGAAGAATAAGGTTTATAAAAGTGCCTTATATTAATTAATTTCAAACAATGAAATTTTTTCACCGTCTGTAAAACAAGATATTAACAATCAAAATGTGCATAATTAACATGCTGGAGATATATCAAGTATAAAGAAAACGAGTACATTCCAGTATATCCCGAAAACGGTTTTTAGTATATTTTTTTAAAACTAATGCATTATAAATACAAAAATTATAAATATTTAATATTTTGTAAAATTTAACTGACTCCCGGTTTATTACTTATGTTTTCACAGCTGAGTTTCTTATGAAAAACTACCACTTTAGCTACTTAATCTATTCGCAGTAATCATTTCAATAAACTGTATTGTTAAATAAAATGCGTGTATGTATGTTTGTTTGTCACATCGTTAATAACGTGCTATCTGATTTTGATTCGGTTTATTTTATTTGCAAGAATATGATTGTGAGATGTTAGTCACCTGTAGAGTTTAGTTTTGAAAGTGCAAAATAAATGAGAAAATAGTTATTTAATTTGCAAAATTACTGAATATGCAGGCAAACAATACGTATAACCATAAAATAAAAATTGCGACTTCCTTTTTGTATGCCCGAAACTTGCTCTTGATATTTTTTCCCTATGTCGCATTATTTTAAAATATTTTTCATTTCTTTCAGTTCTTTAATTTTTTGTTTTCATGATTGCACATTGCTCATTTAGCAACCCATGTTTTATTTTAGGGCTCTTATCTTTTTAGGCAAAATCTGTGGAGCTGCTAGCTTTAGAAAAAAAAATAGCCACAGCCGATAGTAAGAATGGTATGAGACTTGAGGGCTATTTAAGGGCTAATTTAGTGCCTCATTTTTAAATTTAGGGTTGTGATTTTTTTATCTATAATCTTTGAACAATTTTCAATACGGTGAAAGTACGGGTTACATATGGTGGAGGAACGGGTCAAGCTGACAGCGCAACAATGCGAAATCATGTTAACCATTGCAGGGGATTTATGGTCTATTTTTAGACTTTAAGCTCTTTATTTTTTCATTAATATCTTTAATTATATCCTATATGGTGCTAATACGAATTCCATATGGCGGATCACTCATGGTACAAACGTCAGTACAATATTATGACGTTAATAAACTGAATCAAATAGACTCAGTTTGTAACGTCATAATATTGACTGACTGGAAATAGAAAAGCATTACGTACAAATAGTACGTAATGCTTTTCTATTTTCGAGAGACAAATTCTGCATGGCAATCGAATAAGAGAGAGAGAGAGAGATTGTATCAATATCAGAGGTCATCAGCATCTATATTGTGATCTTAACGAAAAAATCAAGAGCCTTAAGTTTAAAAATAGGATATTAAATTAAACCCTAAATAGTCCTTAAATCGATTGTTGACCTCATTCCACATGGTGATGCTGCCAGATTGACCCGCTCTTCCACCATATGTGAACTATACTTCCACCATATAGAAGTTATTCAAAGATTTTGCCTAAAAAAACAAGAGCGCCAAATTTAAAAATGGGGCATTAAATTAGCCATTAAATCTCATCCCATTCTTTTCATCACTCGGCTCTGTGGCGCTGCTAATTTTTTCTAAAGCTACCAGCTCCACACGTATTCCCGAAAAGGATAAGAACCCTAAAATTAAAAAATGGGACACTAAATTAGCCCTTAAGGACGTAGTCTGTTGTTCGGGTTTTGGAAAATCGAATTCATTTTTTTTACATTTTTACAAGTTAATATAAGAAAATACTGTAAAAAATTTTAGACCGAAATATTAAATATTTACAAGTTATAATAATTATAGTTATAGCATATAGTCGAGAGCTGCACCGGTCTTACGGTAAGACTGTTACCTGCTCTTACCTCTCAATTGTTATCACGTTACCCTTATACTCTCGCAGAGCAGAGCAAAAAAATTAGCAAAAAACGACGTCTTTTAGAAACGGGAGGCATAGCTGATTAGTACAAATATACATTTTTATTTTTTTGTAAGAAATATGAAATCAAAACTTTAAACGCGTTTTTCTCAAGACTACGTTTTTAAAAGCTGCGGGTGATTGAAACAATTGTATACAACCTATTGCTTTCATTTTTGCACAGGGTATTCTACATAACAATAGCTACGTCCGTTACTAGAATTACTTAATTATAAAAATTATTTAATTTTTTTTAACCGATTTTCAACGACAACATCACGATTTTCTCGTTGTTTTGTTATTTATTAATAAAAATGTTAATTTCTAGTATGGGATAGAGCCACCAGCCTACGAAACAATAATCAGTTTAATTTTAAAAATTCAGATGACTCCAAGTGACGTTATCCACCTACGTCCATTTAAAATTGTCTACTTTAGGTTAAAAAAAATAATTATTGTACATTATTTTGTCATTAAAAAAAATCCTGAATTAAGGGTTGAAAACGAGCATGAACACCAGACTACGTCCTTAAACTGCCCTTAATTTTCATACCAACAATTTTGTCATACGACATTTTGGTGCTGCCACTTTAGCTGGATTCTATTAGAGACTATTAGCCCAGTCAATGCACGGTTTCCCTCGTAATTCTACCAAACACCACCAATTAGCACCAAAATTTGGCTGTAGGTTCTACTTACCCCCTACTTCAAAGTTGTCGCTTTTACCCTGGGGGAGGACGCCACCCCTTCTCGAGGATGAAATTTTTTTTATTAAAAATAAGTACGGGACTGGATCGATTGACTAATTTTAAGCAACTTTTGCTCTATAAGGTTTTTACTGAAAGTCAACACTTTTCGACTTATCGAGTTATCAAAACACGTATATTACAACAGGAATAGCTTCTTCATCAGTGTTGTAATATACGTGTTTTGATAACTGTAAAATTTGTGATTGGGTATTTTTATCATAACTCGCTTAGATTTTAAGCTATCAAGTTCAACAAAAAAACATTTTATAGGTTATATCAAGAGCTATAAGCAGATGTAATCTAATATTTTTTAAGCTCTTATTTTTTAACAGGTTTGAGCTAAAAGAGCTTGAAAACGTTACTATTTGCAAACATATGCAAACTTGAAACGGCCATATCTTTCTCAATTTTTATCGTACAGAAAAATAAAAAAAAAACAAAATTTTTAGAAACAAAAACCTACAATTTTTAACGCTTCAAAATTTTGCGTATCTTTCATAGTTTTTGAGTTATTTTTAAAGAATGGCAATTTTTTTGCAAAATCTCTCCTTACTTCAAGCTCAATTTTTTTCAAAACTAAGCACCTTAAACCGGTCAAACTTATAGGGCATATTACAAGTACATAAATAAAGTAAATTGTAAAGTGGTAACGATCATTTTCAATTGGGGTGGTAATTGGGGGGTGATTTCCACATTTTTTTGCCGCCACAAAAATAGGGGCCAATTTTGTTTTTGTCATAACTCGCTTAATTTTGAGAATTTTATCAGCTTTCATTATATATTACAACAAAATTTCGTACGACGTACCGTTTTCGAGATGAAAGCAAAAAACCAAAAAACGGGACCTTCTTTGTGCTCCCCCCCCTTCGGGCGTACCTCAGAGGGGCAAGGACTTTTAGTATGTTTATCTCTTAACTAGTCCAAACAAAGTTCCTAAGTCAAATGTTTTGCTTTCGACTTTTCCATCTAGATGCCCCTTATGAGCACTCATTGACTAAACTAATACTCCGTTACTATTGGGTATAGTGATATTTTAAATCCAGTATATTTTTTTGTTTTTTATAAGCTGCATTTTAACAACGAATGATTTTTTTCATAAAAAACTTATTTTCAGAGTTATTCATGCAAAACCGTCTAAAAAACGTGGTTTTTGTTGTTGAAAAATTGACGTTTCCACTCTCGAATAAGTTGAAAAGTATTGACTTTAAGTAAAAACTTTATAGAAAAAAAATTGCTTAGAATTAGTCAATCAATCCATTCCCATACTTATTTTTAATAAAAAATTGTTCATCTTTGAGAAGGAGTGGCGTTCACCCCCAGGGTAAAAGCGACACTCGGCACATTGACAACTTTGAAGTAGAGGGTAAGTAGAACCTACAGCCAAATTTTGGTGCTAATCTGTGCTGTTTAGTAGAATTTACAGGTTTGGCCGTTTTTTCTGTGCATTGACTGGGCTATATACCATTCGTCCGATTAAGATGGAACTTTGGTGAGTTAAAAGTTTCCTGTTCCAAAAAAACTAAACGCGTAAAAATATTGTGTTTTAAACTAGCTATATGATAGAGCAGAACTGTTGTCTTTGCCAAGCGGGGCTCTATTCCGCGAAGCAAGACTATAATACGGTAGAGCCAAGGTTGTCGAGTTTGGCGTAACCCCGTGAGGCAACATTGCAATACGGTGGAACCGAAGACTCCACTCCTGTTGTCGATGTCTAGCGAAACGTAGTACTGTGAGGCAAGACTGTAATACGATGCCATGTTTCATCTCAATCGCGTGCAAAGCCGCAGGTAAACGATATTCTAATATATAAAAAATAAATAATGTTCGTTCGTCTGTTCGGGATCTATGCATTCCTATACCATCCGATTACAGTGAAACTTTGGGGAGTTGTTGTGTTCCCGCCTCGAAGATTCCTGGCCAAAAAAAAGTGTAAGATCATTGTGTATTAAAGTGGCAATGCTGTACGATTCCACACGTTTTCATCCCCCGACAAACTATCCTATCAACAGAACATCCCTTGACAAATCAATAATCTTCACCGTCGTAAGCACTAAAATGAATATGAAAATTTAAATACAACATGTTGTAAACAAGAAAATTTTACTTTTCGTCTTTCGCGGTCTTTTTTTGAATCTAACCAATCAGAAATCACATATACCTACACGTCATATCAACTGGTATAGAATTACTGTATTACTATCTCACGACTCCGTAATTGTTGCAAAAAAAAAACGCCATCGCATCGACACGACCCCGTAATTGTTTTTTAAAGAACTCCTTCTCAAACGTCTTCCTCTTATCACTGCGCAAATTAAGGGTCATTACGTCGACGGTTATTTAGTCAAGATGATATTTTGTCGGGGGATATTATGTCGGAGAATTTTTTGTCGGGGGATCAAGACGCGCATTATCATACAGTACGATGGAGCCAAACTCAAAGACTTCACTACTGTTGTCGCTGCCTACCGGAGCACAGCTTCATGAAGAAAGACACTGTGGTGTCAAAGGCTCCACTACTTATGTTGCTGCCGTGTGTCATCTGAGTCGCTTATGAAGCCATAGGTAGCGGCTAGTATTATCTATACTAATATATTATAAAGCTGTAGAGTTTGTTTGTTTGGTTGAACGCGCTAATCTCAGAAACTACTGGTTCGAATTGAAATATTTTTTCTTGGATAGCCCATTTATCGAGGAAGGCTATAGGCTATATAATATCACGCTACGACCAATAGGAGCGGAGCATCAATGAAAAATGTTGCAAAATGTAACTCAAAATTTGTCCGTTCGACAAAAACTTTTGAACGGTTACTCCGATCATCATGAAATTTGGACACAACATTCATCTCGGTAAAGTAAGATGAATGTGCGTACTCATGTAACCCCCCCCCCCATTCGTTCTTTTGCACCCGGGTGATACCGGGTGGGATCGCTAGTATAAAATATTTGTAGTGTTTCGCCAGATGCTAGATCAGGACTTCCGTCCATAATTCTGGGAGAAAAAAATTCGAGTCCGCGAGTTTTTGACCCGTACTCAATGTATGATGTATATATGTTATGGGCAATGATGGCAATTCAATCAATTACGATTTTGCTCAAACAATTTGCATAATAATTGAACGCTGTTAATGTTGCATAATTCAAACGTGATATTAACAGCATTGCCAAGGCCATGTCGCTATTGCAAAATAACAAGAAACTGACTTAATTATAAATTTATCTACAAGTAAAATATCAACTGAATATTCAACTCACATAGTAAAATAGAATAAAATAATACAGAAATAAAACAGATAGATAAATAAACACTACGTGATGAATGTGGTGAGGTGTATTCATTTCATTGGTTTTGTGTTGCTTATGTAACTTAAAGAATAAAGAATATGACGTATTGGTATATTGTTTGGTTTACACGTAAAATTAATATAACTCTAGCTCCTTTCCTATTGATTAAGAGGAAAGTTTATTTAAAAAAAAATGTTTAAATTCGGATATCTAGAATTTAAAAAAAAGTACACTTCAGTTTTTAAATTTTTGTTTTTATTTTCACCATGCCTAACTAAATTCTCATTTCTGGTTATACGTCAAAAATTTTAACTGTAATTTTCTTTGCTATAGATCTGAAATCGACAGATAACGTATAAAAAAATATTTAAATTAGAATTCAAAACATTTTTCTGGAATAAACTTTTTATTTTATATCACTATCGTCATGCGGTATGTCTGGGTCAATTTATAACAAAGTATGGACATTAAGAAAAGAATACATTTTGTATGGAAATGTCATTGAAAATTATAATTTATAACTTGGTAAATTCTTTACAGAATAAAATGCGATGTAAGAGAAAAATGTTGTTGTGTAAATAATGTCACTGTCGGGATTCGAACCCGAATCTTCCACCGGCATCACCACAATGTCGTGTGACAAAATTATTGACATGAGAATTAAGGGCATCTTCAACATACGGAAACCGTAGGACCACCGTATAGAAGATAATAAAAAACTTTAACCCTAAGTTTAAAAATGGGATATTAAATTAACCCTTAAATAGTCCTTAATTCTCATGCAATCGTTGACATGATTCCGCATTGTGACACTGCCAGTTTGACCCGCTCTTCCACCATGGGTCGCGTACTTCCACCGTAAGTAAGTTATTCAAAGATTTTGCCTAAAAAAACAAGAGCCCCAATTTAAAAAATGGGGCATTAAATCTTATACCATTCTTTTCATCGTTGGGCTCTGTGACGTTGCTAACTTTTCCTAAGCTAGCAGGTCCACAGATTTTGCCTAAAGGGATAAGAGCCATAAAATTAAAAATGGGGCACTTAATTAGCTCTTAAATAGCCCTTAATTCTCATTGGACATTTTGGCGCTGCTAGCTTTAGTTGGTTGAATCTTCCACTACCGTGATGGTGATTAAGTTATGATATTTAGATAATTTTTAACCGTAATTAAATAAATTTGCAATTTAAAAAATGTAACAAAATAAAAAAACTCTTATGACTTACACTGAATTAATATCAGGATCAAATTTCATCTTTGATCCATCCTTAGCTCTCGCTACAGTGAAGATTTTTTCTTAGATAAAAATTAAGTCTCGCATGATCTGGCAAATAGTTGCAAATAAGCTTTTATATGAGAAAGGTTGATTGTTTGAATATGTCACAGGAGAAAAAGGATAATTATTCAGTTGATGGAATATTCAAGCTTTATCGGGCGACAGTGGCTTTGTTTAGATTTATTTAAGAAGAAATTATAAGTATTTATTTGTGTATAGATATTTAGTTTATATTTTTATATAGTGTGTCGCATTTAAGATGAAGACATCCTCATATTTTTGCTACTATAAGGAATATAAGTTTGAATTTTTGCACAGACATGCAGGCTGATGGCTCACATTTTTGCAGATGCTCAACTTAAATCCGAACTCTAAACTCAGCCTGCAACGAATTTACAAACATTCTCGATGGAGATATTGAAATAAATTATTATGAAAAGTTGTTCAGAATATTATTCTAGCCCCATAAACAGAATGTCACGACAAAATTCGCATTCCTAATTTTTTCACTATTTTGGCCTATACACGTAATCATTACTTGAAAATACTAATTATCAAACTAAAAAGTAAACTTCAAATAATTTTGTGTATAGACCAAAATAGTGAAAAAATTAACTTGCTATATGAGGCTAGAACAACTTTTTTATAATAATTTCTCTAACGCTACGCACAATATCGAGAACTGACCCTGTTTGTGAATTCGTTGTAGGCTGAGTTTAAAATTAAGAGTTAAGTTGAGCATCCTAAAAAATGTGACTCGTCAACCTGTGTTGAAAATTCAGATTAGTATTCCTTGAAATAGCAAAAATATTTCGAAATATATTTAGTCCTAAAACTAAAATGTTCAATACCTACCTAATTTTAACGTTTAGAACGGAAACGTGGTCACTCACCAAATAATAAACAAATATACTACATGTCACTCTACAATCATTGGAAAGAAGCATGCTTGGTTTAATTTATTCTTTTAAAAGCTAGAAATAAAGCTGTATTTAAAGAAATATAAGTGCAGGATGTGACTAATTTCTATAAAAAAGTTCCGTGAGACGTGTAAAACTCTGCATAGGTAACAGGTAGACAAAGTTTCTTATTTTCTCTTACTTTTTTCCTGAACTAAAGAGAAAAAAAAGTGCTCTGTTATTATTTTTATCTTTCCAACACCACAACTCGGGAATGATGCAAATGTGGGTCAAAGTTCATTTTTTTTAAATTTCACATTGTTTGTTCGTTTTGAGGTTTCTCGAATCCAATAAACGTATTTTTTTGCGTCAGTTAGTCTTTTTGTCCGTGAACACGATACAGGTCAAACGAATAAGTAGATTGAAAACAAGTTTCGGGATTATGTTTGATATGGAATTGTGAAGAGCATTCTTGTTTTCGGGAGAAATCGGCGCGCATATAGAAGAGATATATGCTATAACGTTGTTTTTTATGTAATAATGGTATACTTTTCATACTGGTTTGTTATTCTATTTAATTTTTCAAGAAAGTTTTGTAAAAAAAAACTACTTTAAATTTTATAGTTTTGGCAATATTTCCAAAAAATAAAAAAAAAATCAGTTGTTTTTTGTTTCTGTAGATATGTCAGAAAGAAATTAGTTAAGCATGCATTGGTTAATTTTCACATGACGTGAAACATATTATGCAGATAACCATGCAAACGAATAGCAAATATCATAATATTTAATACTAGCCGCTACCCGCATCACCGCACGTCTTAATAGAAATTTTATTTTCAATATCATAATTTGTCAAATTTCAACATTTTTAAAGTTGGAATGGTCCGGCACCCAGTTGGCTATTTAGCTTGATTGCGTATATTTCTCTATAATATTATCTTTATACCTTTATACACATCTTTATATCTTGTTTCAAATCTTGGGACAGCTTTGTTAACTACTTACCATTATCTGATTGAGTAGAAATTTTGCATAGGTATGTAGTTCCGGTGACAATATAATATTACAATAACTAATTGATCGTTCCGGCTTACGTCCGGTTGCAAATTGAATTTATTAATACAGCATGCGACAGCTTTTTTAACTACTTCCCGTTATCCGATTGAGTTAAAATTCTGCATTAGTATGTAGTTCCGACGACAATATAATCCGTTCCGGCTTTCGTTCGATTGCGAATTGCACTTTTAATAAAGCACACTAAAAACTTAAAAATGAAATAGGCAGAAAAAGCTTTTTAAGTTAAACGGTTTTTAGTTCCGATGACAATACAATATTATAATAATTAACCGACTCGTCCGGCTTACGTCCGGATGCAAATTGCACTTTTAATAAAGTCTACTAAAAACTTAGAAATAACAAAGGTAAGGAAACTTTTCAGTTAAACATTTTTATTGAACAATCGTTAGTGTGCTAAAAACTATAAAATGAGTCACCATTGGGGGCTTTGATTAAACTAAAATCAAATTGTGGGGGGCATTAATTATAGTTGCATTATGGTCGAAGAAGACAGTCAAAAGCTAAAAATGATTTCCAATCTTCAACAAACGAAAGTTTGCCATTAAATTCGCCTCCCCATGATTTTATTTTAGTTCAGTCAAAGCCCCCAATGAGGCATTATCGATTGTACAATAAAAGCGTTTAACTTGAAAGTGTTTTTACTTCTTTTTATTTAAAAAAAAAAAACGTCATAGCATATATTATATCTCTTCTGCGCATGCATCCTCCCAAAGTTTGGTTTCAATCCGTTCGTCCGTTTGACCTGTATCGTGTTCACAGAGAAATAGACTTTTTTTATTTGTTATTAATATGGCATTTTCGAAAAAAAATTGTCTGTGTTTGTTCATATACAGGCAGTGAGGCTTTATTATGTGAACTATTTGGACGAAACAAAAAAAAAATGCTACGGTATGGTGGTTCCTTTCATATTTCCAACAATTTATTTTAAAAATATCCCACAACTATGTCTATAATATCTCCATATGGGAATAATATTGAATAGAACCCTTCTAACTAGAGAACTTCGCGTCGAGTGTTTCAATTTTTTGTCAGAAATGTAATACTTCTTAAACACTCTTTATACTAGATTACTCCGTGCGTATATTCAAAAAACGCACAAAAATGCTGAATGAAAAATTCACCCCTCTATGTCTCCAAAACCACTTAGTGCAGCAAATAAATGTATTGAGCCATTTTATGGAAAAGATAATCTTACATTTTGTATAGAGTAATATAAGCTCTACGTTGGATGGATTTAAAAATTTTGCGAAAAACAGAACAAATACGAAGCTGACACCTTCTCCTCTTCCCCTCCCCGACATCCGACAGTTTTTTTCTGCGAAGACGTTTTTACACATTTAGAGCAAAGGGTTTAAACGATTTGTGATACTCAAACCTATATTTTTTTTGATATTTAGAATTTGGAAGTTTTTTTTTTGTTTAATTTTATTGTATTATTGATTTGTTAGTGCTATCCTTTGAAAAATGTTTAACTAATTCAATACCAAATTTTCTCTTATCAGAAGCACCGCAAATAAACCTTCTTCATAAATAAGGTTTGTTTTTTTCCCTTTATTATCTTGATTTTTATAAGAATTAAATATTCAAGTATATGACCTTTGCGCACAATCACACTTCCTGGCCACCAGCCACCACTGCCTAGGTAAACGCGCCTAATAATATTTTTAATATAATTATTCTGAGAGAGTGCAGCTGTTTTTCACTAATTATCGTTTTTTTTATTGTTAGTAACAAAAAGTAATAATTAAAAATCATAAATTTGAAGTTTTCTATTAAAAAACGCCTTAATATTGAAATAAAAATAAGAGCGTTGTTTTGAAATCAATTTTTTTATGTAATTAAATACCGAAGAAGTACTAATTATTTTGATAAACTTTATCATCCAACAGAACCCTGTCATTTTTTTCATTTTTAAAATATTTTTTTTCTATATGTACCTACCTATTTGTTTATTCTCTGTAATTTTTAAATATACAATCGAACACACTAGGCCCCAAAAGCCCGAATGGTTTTCAACATTATTGATTAACATACATTTTATCAAAAGTGTATAATGTTATACATAATTTGATTTGAAAAGATCAATAATATTACAACAAATATGAGCTGAATAGTTATTTTGTCGTATGCTCAAAAATAAATATTATACAATCGATTACCATCGCATCGTGCACTTCGAACTTTGACCTTTTAAGGCCATTAACTCCACTTCAGAAATAGTACAAGTTATAAACTAATTAGCTGAACAGTCTACTGCAAAAATACGTACCGTTGCGATCATTTATTTATATAATTATTTATTTGTGTTTTCAGTTAGGCCAGCTTATTTATTTACTTAGAATGTAGGTTCACTAAAATCCCAAGAAGAGTAGCTATTGTAACATACATACTACGTACATACACCTACTGTAACATCTAAATTATGTAACAATCAACAAGCCTATGCATGCTGTGTGTGAATAATTACAGATACCTACGTTAAATATTATTTTAAAAACAAAAACAGAGTTGAAATAATATTACTTACACAATTTTATAAAAATTTCCATGTTTGTTACGATTTTCAGCGTCTTTTTTTAACTGGATCTTCCCTATACATTATACAATGACGTACACCATTTTACGAATAATATTATCACAAATTCATTTACATGAAAAACATTATTTAAATTATATTTATAAAAAAATACATTCTTATTAACACATTTCACTTAAAATTGATTACAATTTTTTAATATTAAACAAATATATTTTTAACGAAATTATTAAACTCTTATATTTTTGCAACAATATCAGTGATATTAATAACTTACATAATTTTGTTTATGCACATTACGTACACTAAATTTGCTTGATTGTATACATACTTGATTTAACTATAAATTTAATATAACAAATGAACTTTAGATCTAAATTGCTTTCATAGTAATGATGGCTGAATATCTTATCATGTAGGTAAACCTAGTGGAATTTGGTAGTTTGAGCAGTCGGTTGGTGGCACTGGGATGCAGCTCTATATTGTGCGTACACATGATAGTCGATCAATATGGTTGGCACGACCATTGTTGTCGTCTCTTTTTTTGCCACTGTCTCTTTCTCTCTCTCTGTCTCCTTCTTTCTTCTTGTACCACGTGTCCACGTGACATGGAACTACATACAATGTGCGTAATATTGTTGGATCTTTTTGAGGCAACATTTATACTCTGCACTGTCGACCACAGCGTTGTTTTGTCTCGAATTTCCATTTTTGTTTGTTTCTTAAGTGTAGTTAATAGAAACTCAAAACAAAACAATATTGTGTGACAATGCTGTTTCAAAAAGTTAAGTTCTTACTCGTTATATTTTCTCAGGCTACTCCTGTTGAGGTCGATACACTCCTGTAATAATAATAATAATAATAATAATAATAATAATAATAATAATAATAATAATAATAATAATAATATATTTGTACACTTCCAGGATACTACCTGTGTTCCCTGTGTTTGATCATCTACTCCGAATTGATATTTTTTGTCTTTTCAGTAGAAATGTTCAACAACTTTTTTAACGTAAGCTCAATTAGGAATTACGTTTTACTGATTTAATTATTACTAATATTATTTATCAATTAGTATATTTTACAATGGCTAATAATAATCATTACGATTAAATTCCAGTATACAGCATATTTCTTTACTGAATTAGTGCAAGCATAATATTAAACGATTATCGTCATAATATTTTTAGAAAGCTTAGGTATATACAGGATGAGTTTTAAGTTGATGCTTTTTTTTACAGCGTGTAAAAATCAAATAGACGAGCAAATATTTCAAATAGTTTTTTTATCAAAACTCAAAAATAAGAGAGACACAGCCTTTCGAAGTTTAAATAAATTTTATTAAATTTTCTTTAATTTTGAGGTCGGTCCTGGGGTTATATTATTATGTCACTATGGAAATAAGTTGTTATTATCGCTACTACAAGTATGTACAGAAGCATGGCTACGGCGCACGCATCTTTGTGTCCAACAAAACAGGGACAACTTCGAACAATTTCTGTGAATACTTGATAATAATAACATATTTCCATAGTGACATAATATAACCCCAGGACCGACCTCAAAATTAAAGAAAATTTAATAAAATTTATTTAAACTTCGAAAGGCTGTTTCTCTCTTATTTTTGAGTTTTGATAAAAAAACTATTTGAAATATTTGCTCGTCTATTTGATTTTTACACGCTGTAAAAAAAAGCATCAACTTAAAACTCACCCTGTATAATAAAAAATAAATGTACTGTCGGAACTTGAACCCGAAACAACCAATTTCGCCTTAACTTAGTAACTGGGCGAACGCGAAATTGATTGAAACTCAATTTTTTGAGGACGTTTGATATGCAAAAATGGAGAGTTTCATTGTTTTTGATGAAAATTGACGCATGCCCAAAGCGCATGAGAGATAATATATGCTACAACGTTGTTTTTTTATATAATAATGATATACTTTTCATAACGATAAATTATTCTTTCTATTTTTACAATAAATTTTGGTAAAAAAAATTTCTAAACTTTATATTTTTGGAAATATTTTGAAAATATATAAATCAGCTGTTTTTTTGTACTGTAGATCTGTCAGACAGAAAATAGTTAAGCATATTTTGGTGAATTTTTACATGACGTGAAACATATTATTAAAATGAATAAAATTGTTGACCAATTTTTTTCAGACCATATATTGACAAAAATAAAAATCAAATTAACAAAGGATGACGTTTCGATCCGGATTTGGATCTTCTTCAGAAATATTTAAAAAATATAAAAAATAATTACTTAGTATTAGTTATTTATTATCTAATAGAATGCACGAATGATTGAATGTTTGAATGAATAAAAAAATTAACTGAAAAATTAATAATAAAACAATTTTTTTAATACGTAGTCATGGATAGCTAAATACCCATAAAGAAAAAATTATTTAAAAACAAAATATTTTTCAAAATAATATCATAAATATTACTTAAATTTTCGGTATCTAATTGAGCATTGTAAGAGTTTTTATTAGATTTTATATAATATAACATTTCCGAAATACTTCTTTTAAAATAATTACTTTCATTATCTAAAATTTTAACACTATCCCAATTAGTTTTATGGTCGTATTCAATTTTATGCTTAGTTACGACATTATGCTTATCAGGGAGTAATTTATGATTGCTTTGGTGTTCTTTAATTCGTGTTTTAAGCTCTCTTTTTGTTTGCCCAATATAATTCATATCACAATCTTCACAATTAATTTTGTAAACGACATTATGTTTTTGTAATTTGTTTAGTTTATCCTTTCCCTTTTTAATAATTTTGTCTAGTTTGTTATTAACATTATAAACTGGTTTTCATATTAAAATTTTTAAGAAATGAATTAAATTTCTGAGAAATATTTTTGTAAAAAGGAATCAATAAAAGGACAATCAACATTATTAATATTGTTTTGTGGATTATGGTTTTTTGTTAATTTATTAATTCTAATTTTGAAAAATTTATTAATAAATTTAAGAGGATAAGAATTAGCAACAAGGATTTGGCGTACTAAATTAAAATTGTTTAAGTGGAATTTTGGTTTTAGATAATAAAATAGATTTATCAATAAGATTATAAACCATAGCTATTTTTTGATTTATTGGGTGATTAGAATAAAAATTTAATACTCTACCAGAACTAGTTAGTTTATTATACCAGTTAAATTCAACATTATTGTTATTATTAATAATTGTTGTATCTAGAAAACTAATTTGATTATTATTTTCAATTTCATGTGTGAATTTAATTTTTCAATGAAAATTATTAAATATTTTTTTGTCAATATTATGGTCTGAAAAAAATTAATTGACAATTTTATTATGTATAGGTAACCATGTAAACGAATAGCAAATATCATAATATTTAATTACCCGCGTCAGCACACGCGATAACAGAATTTTTTTTATTATAACATAAAAAATGTCAATACTTTTTAGGTTGGCATGGTCTTGTCGTCCAATTGGCTACCGGCTGTTCAAGAACATGCTTAATTAATAGTGATATTATATTAATATTTTGTAATAATAAACTTTAGTACCTACATGTAACTACTTAAGTAGGTACTATAAACTATAATCTACTCTTACATTTCTGTTAAAATTATTATTAATATTGGGTTTTCAACACAACATTATACTCTACATTGTCGATCGGTATCCCGTCAATTGACTGAATGTACGCGACAACCTATAGCTCTGTCAATTAGTCGTACGACAATTCATCGATACGACAATTTCTCGTGAAACAATTCACCGCAAAATATTCTGTTTTCATGACTGTATTTTTTTTTATTTAGATTTAGATTACCTTCACTTTTTATTTCTTTAAAATGGGGTTTATTGCGTTCAAAAATACTTTTAAACTTTCAATTTTATTGTACATAATTCAACATATTTTCTTACTTTACTTGACCACTACCTACTTTTTATAAGCTACCCACAATTAAAAATTCGACTATATCCTGTAATAGCCTTAAATAAAGAAGTAAATAACTATTAATAAAATATTTATGGATATCAATAATAGTGATTTTGCAATAAGTTCCTGTTGCGAGAAATTGTCGTTGCGATGAACGGTCGCGCGTCGTTGCGATAAACTGTCGTAACGATGAACTGTTGGTGTCGTGAATAATTGTCGGCCACGAGTTGTGCGACGTATTGTCACGCGATGAATTACGTAGAATCTTGACGACCGCAATATTGTTTCGTTTTTGAGTTTCTATTAGTTACGCTTAAAAAACAAACAAGTTCAATAGAGTTTTCAAACTCGTGATCAAACGTAGATGTTTAGACCCTGTCATGATTAAATAATATTTTATTTTGTTTTATTTGTTTTCTTTATATTTATATAAATTAATCAATTAGATTTCAATAATATGTATCAATTACTTACTACATAATAATAAAATTTTATTTTATTTTCTTTATATTTTATATAAATAAATTAATTATATTTCAATACTATGTATCCTATTACTTACTTCGTAAGTCTGAATTTCACTTGTCTTCTATTTTCTGCTACCCGCTATTCATTTGAAAGAAACATGCGAACTTCAAATCGATTAAATGAAGGATATTATTGTATGGCGAGTGAAACATCTTTGTAGTTCGAATTTATTTATTTATTTATTGAAGATTGTAGAAATTTCGAGTCTATATTATAATATACCTACATAAAAAAAATAAAATAAAAAGACGATTGACCCTGCACTCCATCCCTGAAACTATCCGCTATTTTCAAGTTTAAAACGTTCAAAAATATATAAAATAGCGGTCCCGCCCGGTTTCACCCGGGTGCAATAGAACAAATGGGAGGAGGGGCGGCATGAGTACGCACATTCATCTTTACCGAAATGAATGTTGTGTTTAAATTTTATAATGATCGGAGTTACCGTTCAAAAGTTTTTGTCGGACGGACAAATTTTGAGTTACATTTGTACTCCGCTCCTATACCGGGTGTCCCATTTTAAAGGAACACCTTGAATAACTTTTACAGTTATCAGTATATGGAAAAATGTCCCCAATAAAAGTTGTTTGGTTTGGAAGGGGACATCGTATAAAGACAAATACCACCTCCTACTCTCATCCTCTACGCAGGGATGAGGGTGACTTTGACTTTTTTAATAGAAATACCTATTTTTTACCATAAATTAAGATTTTTTTAGAAAAAATATGCAACATTTGTCTGAAACATTTTTTTACCCGATGCCTCCCTCAACCCTTAAAATGCATGTCAAAAATCAGTTTCCCGAAACTCCATTAAATGTTTATATCTAAACAACGACGTTGCGCAAAAAATTATAAGAGGTAAGTGTTGTTTGTTTTGGGAACAGTCATTGATTAAACATAAAAAAAACCACCGCCCCCTTTAATCATATAAAAAATTCAGTAACCCCCACCACCGCGCAGGGGACGGTGTTTTTTTGTATGTTTAATCGATGACCCTTCCTAAAACAAACAACACTTACCTCTCATAATTTTTTGCGCAACGTCGTTGTTTAGATATAAACATTTAATTGAGCTTCGGGAAACCGATTTTTGACATATATTTTAAGGGTTGAGGGAGGCATCGGGTAAAAAAATGTTTCAGACAAATGTTGCATATTTTTTCTAGAAAAATCTTAATTTATGATAAAAAATAGGTATTCCTATTAAAAAAGTCAAAGTCACCCTCATCCCTGCGTAGAGGATGAGGGAAGAGGGTGGTATTTGTCTTTATACGATGTCCCCCTCCAAACCAAACAACTTTTATTCGGGACATTTTTCCATATAATGAATATTGTCTGAAGACACAAGCAATTCAAGAATTACAAGGCGCGAATTTTACATAATACTCGTATACCCCAACGTTATGTTCGAAAATTGGTGTATATTTTTAACGACACTTTGAACTTAATAATATAATTTAATGAAATTAATCTAATAAAAAAATAACAGTTGAAAGTATTGAAAGACAGAAAGGAAAAAATCATTTTAGTAATTTATTAATAATTACGTTAGGTTCATAAATATAAAAGCGTTAGCTGTAAACTCTATGATCGTTTATTAGTCACAATCAATATTATAATATTGTGACCCTAAATTATTAAAAGTTATATTTCGTTTTTGGTACATTTCAATAAAAACTTTTTTTTATTAGTATTTTATGTTTCTTGTTTTATAGTATTTCAAAATTTTAACTATTATGACATTAATTTATAAAAATTATTTGATTATTTTATTCAAGATGGTTGAGAAGGAAAAGTTATTCCGTAATCTTGGGGCATCCGCCATATTGGATATATACATTGTAACCAGACTTATGCATGTGTGTGAAATTTCAAAGCTTTAGTTAATTTAATCTAGTCGAACAAAATTTCAGCAATTGGACTACGGGGCCTTTCCAACTAATAAATTATAATATTGACATTTGACATATAATAACAAAGAAAATAAAATTTCCGTTAACGCGTGCAGTAATGCGGGTAACGGTTACCACTAAACATTATAAAATTTGCTATTCGTTTTCATGGTTTTCTATATGCTATCACGTTATGATGTTAAAATTAAACAAAGAATGTTTGTCAATTAATACCTAACTAACATCTACAGAACAAACTAACATTAGATTTTTTTTATTTTCAAAATATTTCTGAAACTACAAATTTAGAAAAACACTTTTTTTCATGATTATCTTATAAAAATAAACAGGCTAATAAACCGTTATGACATGCATATCATAATTATAAAAAAAACAACATTAAATGGTAGGTACATCTTTCTGTTGCGCATGCGCCGATTTTCCCGAAAAATAAATTACAAAACTTTCTTGTAAAACATATAGAATAATAAACCGTTATGAAAAGTATACTATTATTATATAAAAAACATCATAGCATATAATAACTTTAGTGCATGCGCCTATTACTCCCAAAAAAATTTACAAAAATTTCTAGTAAAAATATATAGAATAATAAGCCGTTATAAAAACTATATTATTATTATAGAAAACAACATTATAAAAGATATACTCTTTTGCGCATGCGCCGATGTTCCCCAAAAAACAATAGACCACTTTATATTTGCATATCAAACATGCTCCCAAAATTTGGTTTCAATCCAATCATCCGCGGTGTCGGAATGGTAAGAAATGTCAAAAATGACGCAACTGTCAAAGTATTATATTATTCTAATAATTAATTAGTTATTCAAATTATTAACTCAGAAGGCGTTGCATTTCACCAATATTTATAATGGCATTCGTTTTTGAACAAATGCAATCTTTTTATTTTGGTACACCAAGGCAATTTTAAATGAAAGGCTTGATTTTTTTTAATATTTATTTGTGGCCGACTAATAATTTAAAAAGATATTTATTTAATTAAATATCTTTTAAATTAGTCGGGCACAACGGGCTTTTTTTTTTCAAAAATTTATCAAGGTTTTAACTTTAATTTAAATTGTTTGTTTTTAATTTCCACCGACTAGTTTTGGAGATATCAATGAAAACATATCATCCATCTACCGTTTTACTATAAAGCCAATTTTAAATATGCCTACTTTTAAAGTCATTTATTTATTTAAATAATCTGGCAACCCCTTCTAAAATTTTCAGAATTGGTTTAGACTTAGTCCAACTTAAAAAAAAATCAGTCCTTTCTATTTAAAATTACCTTGATGATCTTATTTTAAATTGTCATGTTAAACCGTGCAACAATCAAATTGAATTTGTTTCTATATAAATCGGGATAAAAAACTGTTTGGGCAAATTCTGTTATACGAAATATATGTAAAATGTTCTCCTCTTTCGTTTAAGACTTTCGTTTCAAACCGATCTGATTTAAATTGAGCGAGAAATAAGCAAAAAACTTTTTTTTCTTAATTTTCTCCCCTCTGGGACCAAAATTCAAAAATCGGGCGACGTTAGGATTTAAGTTACCCGGAGACGAATCGAACAAAAAAAAGTTTTTTTAAAATCGGTTAAGGCGTTTGGGCTGTACGCTGGATACAAAAAGCGTGACTCACAGATTCACAGACAAAGCGAGTACATATAGGCGCTTTAGCTTACGTTATTCGCGCCTAAAAACTGTAAAAGTTATTCAAGGTGTTCCTTTAAAATGGGACACCCGGTATTATATAGCCTATAGCCATGCTCGATAAATGGGCTATCGAACAAAAAAAAATTCAATTCGAACCAGTAATTCCTAAAATTAGCGCGTTCAATCAAACAAACAAACAAATAAACAAACTTTTCAGCTTTATATATTAGTATAGATATAGCAAGATTATTTTTTAGCTCTTCAAGTTAAAAAAAAAACACTTTCAATTTTTCGCTCACGATAATTAGAAACAAATTTATAAAAATTTGAGGAGAGAGACTATTTTCAAGGATAATGTACGATTGCGAAAGCTAAGTCAATTACGAAATTAAGTCAATCAAGGTCATGAAATTTACTGACAATAAGCTAAACGCAGTGTGTTAAATGATACTGATGTTATACATATATCACAACATTTTTAAAATAATACCAATTTTTAACACGGACACTAAGAATACCGCTTAACTGAGAATCACCCCTATGTCAAAATACTTACAGTTTATGTAATCGTAATCGTAATAATAAATCGTAAATCGTAACCGTAATCGTAAAAATAGTAATCGTAATTGTAATCGTAATAAAAAATCGCAATCGTTAGCATAATCGTGACCGTGAACGTAATCGTTATCGCAACCGTAATCTAAAACCGTAATCGAAAAACCTAATCGTAATCGAAATCATAATCAAAAATCGTAATCGTTCTTAAAATCGTAACCATAATCAAAAATTGTAATCGTAATCGTAAATAGTAATTTAACTGTGATAATCGTGATTTTATTCATTTTCGATATCGCAATCGTAATCTTAATCATTGTCGTTATCGTAATAGCAATCAAAAATTGTTTCCGTAATCGTAATCCTAATCGTAATTAATAACCGTAATTGTCATTGTAATCGTAATAAAAATCGTATACATATTAGTAATAGTGATCGTGATCGTAATTGTAATTGTTATCGTAATCGTAATAAAAAATCGTTATCGTAATCGTCGTCGAAAATCGTAGTTGTAGTCGAAAAAATTAATCGTAAGAAAAAGTCGTCAACGTAATCGTAACTGTAATAGTAATCGAAAATTTTATCGTATTCGTAATTGAAAATCGTTACTATAATCATAATCGCAAAAGTAATCATAATCAAAAATTGTAAACGCAATTATAATTGTAATCGTAATCGTAATCTAAAATCGTAATCGTAATTGTGATGGTATCGTAACAGTGATCAAAAATCGTAATATTGATCGTAATCGCAATCGCAATCGTAATTGTATTTGAAAATCATAATCTAAAATCATAATCGTAATAGAAAATCATAATTGTAATCATAATCGTAATCGTAGTCAAATATCGTAATTAAAAATCGTAATCGTGATTATAATCTTAATCGTTATCGCAATCGAACATAGCAATCGTAATCGTTATCAAAAATCATAATCGATAACTGTGATCAAAAATCGTAATCGAATAATATAATCGTAATTGTACTGGTAATCGTTATCGTAATTGTAATCAAAATCGTCAAATATAATAATCGTAATCGTTAACGCAATCGTAATCCTAAACGTAATAATAATCGTAATCGCAATCGTAAATGGTATTGTAATCGTTATCATAATTGTTATCGTTATCGTAATAGTAAACTTATTCGCAATCGTATTCGTAATCGTAATAGTAATCGTAATCGTGATCGTGATCGTAATGGTAATCGTAATCATAATCTTAATATTAAAAGTTATCGTTATCGTTACCTGTATCGTTATCGTTAACGTAATCGTAATCGTGGTCGTAATCATAATAAAAAATCGTGATCGCACTCGTATTCTTAATCGAAAATCATCATCGTAATCGCAGTCGTATGCGTAATCGTAATCGTAATCGTAGCCTGAAACGTAATTGAAATCGTTTTCAAAATATAATCGTAATCGTAATCTTATACCTACTCGTAATCGTGATAGAAAAGGTAATCGTTATCGTCAACAACATCGTTATTGTCATCGCTATCGTTATCGTTATCGTAATCGTATTCGAAAATCGTAACCGCAATCGTAAAAGTAATCGTAATTGTAATCTTAATCGAAAATATTGATCGTAATCGTAATCTTAATCAAAGATCATAATCTTAATCGATAATCATAATCGTTATCGCAATCGTAATCGAGAGCATAATCGTAATCGTAATAATAATAGTAATCATAACTAAAGTTGTCATCGTAATCGTAATCGTATTTGTAATCGGAATCGTATTCAAAATGTTACCGTTAACGTAATGATAATCGCAATCGTATTCGTCTTCGTAATCAAAAATCGTAACCGTAATCGTCATTTCAATCGTATTCGTAATCGTAATAATAATCGAAAACCTCAATCCTAATCGTAAACAAAAATCGTTATCGTAATCGAAAATTGTAGTCGTGAATGTGATCGTGATCGTCATAATTATCGTAGTGGAAAATCGTGATGGTAAAAATGATCGTAATCGTAATCTAAAATCGTAATCTTAATAAAAGATAGACATCGTAATTGTAACCGTAGTTGTATTTGTATTGTATTCCTAAACGTATCGTAATCAAAAACCGTAATCATAATCAAAAATCATAATCGTGATCGCAATAGTATCGTAATCGTGATCGAAAATCGTAATCATACTCGTAATCGTAATTGTAGTTTACAGTCGTAGTCTTAATCGTAATCGTATTTGTTATCGTAATCTTAATTATAATCATATTCGTAATCGTAAAAGTAATAGGAATTGTTACCGTAATCGAAGTCATAATAATAGTCGTAATTGTAATCTTAAATCATAGTCGAAAAACTAATCGTAATCGCATTCGTATTCAAAAATCGTATCCGTAATATAAAATTGTAATCGTAATCGTAAAAGTAAACTTAACGTTATTGTAATCGTGATCGTAATCTTAGTCAAAAATCGTGATTATAATCGAAATCTCAATAAAAAATCATATTCTTAATCGTAATTGTAATCGAGAGCGTTATCATAATAGTAATCGTAATCGTAGTCGTAAATAGACCAGGAGAAACTGGTGTGGAGGATATAATAATTAAAGTTGCTACAGCAGTCGGCATGCAAATAAATAGTTCTGACATATCAGTGGCTCATCGCATAAAGTCCAGGCGCAAAAGTGGCCATCAAAGCATTATCGTAGCTTTTACAAACATTAAAACAAGAGACGAAATGCTAAAAAAACGTCTAATCCAAATTACTTGTGAGGAAATAAATGTCGCAGGTAGTCATCGAATATACATTAATGAATCGATATGTCCTTATTTTCGACAGCTTCTTTGGGATACAAAAATACAAGCTAAGGAGAAAGGTTACAAGTTCACCTGGTTTAGAGGAGGGAAGGTACTTACGAGGAAATCAGAGGATTCACCAGCCATCCACATACGAAGTCATGCTGATATCAGTGATAAAATTGTGTAATATAGGTAATGGTATAATGTGTTAGATTATTGTAAATGATAGACGCCCGTCAGCTTAGGTCATTAACGTCTAATGTTATTTTCAATGTTGTGTTTTTAAATAAAATAAGTTATGTTTAGTTGTGAACTAAAAGAAAACCGCGTGTTTAGAACCGCTGCAATTCAAGATTGCACTGTCCTGCACGACACCGAATTGAACTGATTTTTTAATTATGAATAAGACAAATTATTTTTTATGTTATATATTATTTGCATTTAAAACATTTAATAGGTTAAAATTTGAAATTAATTATAAACATTTTTTTTCGCTTAAAAAAGAAAGCTATATTATCCGCTAATATTATTCAATCTCATTCGCCTTTTCTTTATCATTATTATAATTTTGTATTTGTGTTTTTTTTTTTTAGCGAACAATATAGCTGAAATTGTTAGTATTTTTACTATTTTTTTTTACAATTATTATATCTTTTATTTAATGAAAACTAATTATGGCTTCTATAAAAATTATAACACAAACACACATCACAAGACACTATACTCACATCATAATACACCGAGTGTTCAAATCGTCATTTTTTTTAATTTTATTTTTTTTTTCTTTACATATTTATCTTTATATATGTTACCGGCAAAGCCCGTTACGCAGTCATACCTAGGTTTGTCTAGGCAAAGTCCGCATTGCCGGGCCACTTTAGGCTAAGTCGGAAATTAGTTGATATTTCCAACTTTGCCTGCACTGTTGTAAGACAATCTTAGGTTTACCAAATATGTAGCAGGCAAACTCCGAAATAACCTACCGCATTACTATCCTACCTACTGTCAATATTATACCTATGTACGAGTAAGAAGCACAGTTTGCGATAGAAAAAAAACACTAATTTGTATTAATAATTTATTGTCTTTTAAAGAACAATCACAAATAAAATAAACTTTCATACTAAAAAAAAAAAAAAAACAACTGAAAGCATATTGAGGTATAATCAGAGTGGACCCTTATAAAATACACTTGGTATTGTTTATTATGAGACTTGTTAAAGAAATAGGCATTCGCCAAAAAAAAACACATTCAAAAAACCAACTAAAAAGATATTGAGGTAGAATCAAAGAGGTCTCTTTGGGCAAAGTTTCTTTGGGTATAGAATTAGGGCTCCTGCATGATACACTTTTTACAGAGTACATATTATACAGGGACGATCATAAAATAAATTTAGTGTTAATTATTTCACTTATTAGTACAAGATGTCGAATGGTGGCACTTGGAATTTCATAACAATTTTAATCTTTTACATTTACAAGAGTTAGTGATGCATTTTTGGTACAGTTACATCTTTGAAACCCTTGCCCTCCAAATGAAGAACTGTGCCCACTTATTTCGCGAAGTGATAGTTCTATGTTCGGGACGTCTTCGATTTTAAAAAATTGTTCCTTGCATCTTTGGATTCTGCATACTCTTTAATTTCTCCAAAAATCTCGCCTTCATTTCACCCGCGCCACTCATATCTACTTGCATATGTCTTGTTGGTCACAAATCCAATAAAGATTAAACCCAACTGAACACAACGGCCGCTTAACCCAACTAAACACAAAAGTCAATGCAGAATGAGAATTCAGTGGCGTCGCCTGGAATCGGAATATCAACTTATTTCGTAGTTTGCCTGCTACACATCTAGCAAACCTAAGATTGTCGTACCACAGTGTGGGCAATGTCCGAAATATCGAATAATTTCGGACTTTGCCTAAAGTGGCCCGACAATGCGGACTTTGCCTAGGCAAACCTAGGTATGACTTCATAACGGACTTATCCGGTAACATATACATTATAAAGTAAAATAGTGTACTAATGGAAGATATTTTACAAGATATTGAAACATTTAGTGCCATTGAGGAGACCACGACACACGTCATAAACATAATTAACACATTATCAAACGCACAACACGCCCTTAAGATTATAAATCTAAATATCCGTAGTATAAACAAGAATTTTGATGAACTTTTAGTTCTCCTACAGGCATTAAAATTTGACTATGATGTTATAATCTTAACAGAGTGTTGGTTAAACAACATGTACACACCCAAACACATCACAGGTTACATACACTTTTCAACACAACAAAACAATAACCAAAATGATGGAATAGTAGTATACGTGAAAAAGATGCACAATGTAACGATGACAGAGTCCAAAATCCAAAAGGCAAATTATTTAGAAATAAACTTCGACAATAATATCACAATAGTGGCGATATACAGGTCGCCGGCGGAAACTGATGTCACCGTATTTATTACAAACATTAGAGAAAAATTGCAACAATTAGACGGACGAGCCATCGTTTTTGCCGGCGACATGAATATCAACACTCATTGGACAAATCCTCACAGACAAGCCGAAGACTATCTAAATTTGCTGGGAGAATATAGACTAGTCCCGGCAATCACTAAACCAACTAGGGTTGCTAATAACTCTGTATCGTGCATTGATCACATTGCCATCCGCACTGAAAAACGTGTAGTATCTACTATTCTTGAAACCACCATTACAGATCACTATGCCACAATGATATTTGTTCAGAACGTTAACCACGCACACATATCACGAAGCCACACAGTCCAAAGAATAAATTACACACAGCTACAAGAAATTCTGGATCTGGAAACATGGACAGACACATACACTGCAACAGACACAAACACAGCCACAGACACATTCATTACCACACTGCAAAAACACATTTCCAATTCAACACAAACACGGACAATCTCACACAGGCAGACAAGATTAAAACCATGGATCACCGATTCCATATTAAAATCATTGAAAAAAAGAGATACACTTCACAAAAAAACAAAACGATTCCCTAATAACATACAACTGCAAAACTACTATAAACGATATAGGAACATATGTAATAAAATAATCAAATCAACCAAAGAACACTACTACAGAACACAATTGAAGGAGTCAGTGCAAAAAGTGGTTAAGTCCAATTTTCGTAAAAATGAGATAAGTAGTGTCATCTACCTAATTTTATGTGTACTATTGACTGGCAATGCCAGATTTGCAGCAAAAAATAGTTAACTGCATGAAAACCCATATATTTGAACAGCAGTCGATCATCATTTCAGTGCAAGACGTAGCTAAGTGTTAAAAAGTAGCTAATTCAACGGACTTAGCCACTTTTTGACGTTGACGTACTAGTGAAGAGTTTCTACTCCTACGAACTGGCAAGAATTGATGTGTTTCTTGGTTCTACAATCTACAATCATGTCTTCTGGTAAGTATAAGTCTCTTTATTATACCTTATATTAGGAATAAATTGAATTGTCATAAAATTAAACAAACATTCATATCAACTATTTTAAAAGCCCGATTTTAATGTTATCAAATATTTTTTTACTTTCAGAACTGTCGAGTAATGAAACTGAAGAAGTGACTTCAGGAAGCGAGTACGATCCTAATGAAGATGAAACGAACAAGGGCAGAAGACATGTAACTAACATTGAAAATATACTTCAAAGGATGAATAAGACGGTTAGTTCAGAGTCTAGCGAAGATGCGGGTGATTTAGTAAGCTCACAAAATGTAGACGAAACTGCAGTTCCTGTACAGGGAAATTCCGAGAATGTGCCTAGCACATCAAAAGGTAAAAAAAGGCTTCGCAGCCCAAAAACATGGTCAAGGAATGTAAAAAAGGCCAGAAATTTTGCAAAAACAAATTATCGTGAAATTGGAAACTGTAGGTGTAAATGTGACATCAAACTTAGTATTTTGGAGCGACAAAGTATTTATGAAAAATATTGTAGCTTATCTACACACGCTGAACAGACAATATACTTGCAAGGTTGCATTAAACAAGTGGCAAAATCCCGAACTCGCCAGCGTAATGTCAACGGACCACGAAAGCGTACAACCTTTCTTTATGAAGTAAATATCGACAACGGGAAAACTGTGTTATGCCAAAAGGCCTTTTTGGCTGTTCACGGAATTTTTAAGTCTAGACTAGAGAAAAAAGTTAAAACCAGAGCCCACCCAACAGACAAGAGAGGTCGTCACGCAACTAGACCAAACAGAACTCCAACAGAAACTCTAAATTTGGTTAGACAATTTATAGCTAATTTACCAGCTCGTGAATCACACTACACAAGATCTGATAGTCGTAATAGGAAGTATCTTGACCCCAATCTATCTATCACTAAAATACATGATAATTTCAATGTTGAACATCCCAACAATAAGGTATCTTACGGCATTTTCAGTAAGGTGTTTAACGAAGAATATAACATTTCCTTTGGTTATCCCCGAAAGGACATCTGCAACACATGCACTAAATTCCTAGTTGACATTAGACAAGCCGAAATGGAAGGTAACGACCAAGCTTTAGTAAAGCTCAAAAGAGACAGAGAACTTCATCTTAGGCGAGCAGAAGCGTTCAAAACCAAATTAGCAAATGCTCAGAAATCGTCAGATCCATCGGAAATGGTCATATGCTTTGATTATGAAAAGAACCTACCTTTGCCAGTGACCAATGCACAGGACGAATATTATGTCAGTCAGCTGTGGCTACATGTTTTTGGAATACATAACTTATCAACTCATAAAGCAACAATGTATATTTACACGGAAAATTTTGCTTTGAAAGGACCGAATGAAGTTATAACTTGCTTGTCCGATTACATAGAAAACCATAAAGATCCACAGCAGCACAAGCTAAACATTTTTTGTGACAACGCATTTAGCCAAAATAAAAATCGAATTCTCTTTACATTTTTAGATCAGCTATGTAAGAACAAAACTTTTAATCACATTGAAATAAGTTATCCGATCCCAGGTCATTCTATGATGCCAATAGATAGAGATTTCGCTGCTATTGAAAAGAAAAAACTAAAACTAGAGAAGGTTGATAATCCTGAGACTTATGTTGAACTGATCAAATCATGCAGAAAAAAGAATCCTTTTAATGTTGTGTTTGTTCAGCACAGTCTGCGAACAAACGGAGAGCTACTTACAGGTGATAGAATAGTTAAAGTAAAAAATTTTAAGCTGTGGGTTGAACCATATGTCAAGAGTTCCGTGCCAGGCATTTCGAAAACTAGGTTTGTAGCTTTTGAAGCCGGAAGACCCATAGTTTCTAGGCAGACTATGACAGGAGATTGCAGTGGTATGTCTCTTTACAAAGTTGGTATGAACCGAAAAATTACCAGCGCTCCTAAATTAGCATACGGAGAGAGTTATTTGAAAATAAAACCAAAAAAGTTGCAGCATGTTATAAAACTTTTAAAACTTGTTACCTCTGGGGATATTGAATTCTACAAGAGAACCCTCACCAACGCTGTGAACATAGTTAAGCCAACTCGTAATGATACCGGAAATGAAGAAGAAAATAATATCGAAAGTGATACCGATATTTATGAGTAAGGTAACAGTATAGTACAGATTATTTAAAAAGATCAGAATGGCAATGAAACAATAACAAGTTTTATCGCCCTTCTGGTCTTTTTATATAATCTTTACTATGGTTCCTTGTAATATTTTTGCAGGCATATTGCATTTTTTTTCTTAAGAAGTGTTTTTAGTTTGTGTAATTCAATAAAATGTATCTATTGTTTGTTTTTTTTAAATATAGTTTTTTTTTTATTTTTCTTTATAAGAAATATTATAATATTATATATTTTAAACAAAAATACAGAATTTCCATCATTATTAACTTTATTGATTTCATTTCCAATCCAAAAAGTGACTAAGTCCAAATTAAAATTTTTTTTTTTTTGATAATTCAATCCATTTTTCAAAATTATAGCGTATGTCTTTTCACTCCTTGCACATATTACTATTTAGGGAAAAAATATTAAATGTCCTGTTTAATACATCAAGTCGTGGGTGCTTAGTAAAACTTTCAACTGGCTGTAACTCGAAACTATGGAAATGTGACTAAGCTACTTTTTGCACTGACCCCTTCAATTAACTCAAAATAAAAACAACATACAGAAAACATGGAAAATAATAAAAAACGCAATACACACAGACTCAGACAAACAAAAACAAAACATACAAACATTGAACACAGGAACAGGCATTATAAATGCAAAATCACATCCAGAGGCCGCAGCTAATGTGTTGAACGAGCATTTCACTGGTATTGGCAATAAATTGGCAAACGTTATTTTAAATGAACAACACCTTACTGAAGATTAGTTAGTAGCTTCTGTGGCCCAGCTTCCTACCACTTCACAATCTATATATTTGACATCACTTGTTGACGAGGAAATAGTTAAACTAATTGACGAACTACAGACGAACAGTGCTCCAGGACCTGACAATATAACATCGACGTTATTAAAAAAAATTAAATGGAAAATATCCTCTCCACTAACTTATATATTTAACCTTAGCATCTTACAAGGAATATTTCCCACGCATTTTAAAAAGGCAATAGTTTGTCCTATATATAAAGCAGGCGATAAAAGTGTACCAAGTAACTACAGACCGATATCTCTATTAAACACCCTTTCTAAATTGCTTGAAAAAGCAATGAAGATACGACTGACTTCGTACTTAGACAAATACCATATACTATCGGACAATCAGTATGGATTTAGACAAGGACGTGGCACAAATGACGCACTAGTTAGACTGACCCAAAACATAGTGACGGATGTGGACAGTGACAAAAAAGTTTTAGCTATTTTCTTAGATCTTGCTAAAGCATTTGATACAGTTTCCCATAAAATCCTTCTCCAGAAGCTAGCCAATATTGGAATACGCAATATGTCCCACAGTTGGTTTGAAAGTTATCTCTCTGATAGAACTCAGACGGTCAGAATGGGGTCAGTACGGAGTGAGGGTCGAACCGTCGGTTTCGGTGTTCCACAGGGAACAGTACTAGGACCACTTTTATTTTTAATATATGTAAATGACCTGTGTAACATGGAAACCGGGGGTTCGATCTTATCATATGCGGATGACACCGTTCTGTACTTCTCTGGTTACACATGGAACGAAACCGTTACTAGAGCTGAAATCGGCATGAGCAAAGTATACAAATGGCTGAACAACAACTTGTTAAGCCTAAACAAAGAAAAAACCAACTATATGTTGTTCACCGCCACTAACGCAGGACAGCCGATCAGCCCATTATTAAGACTGCACGCATGTGACGGACGGACACCACATTGTAACTGTACTGTACTGACGAAAGTTGACAATATAAAATATTTGGGACTAACTATAGACTACAGACTAAAATGGACAACACATATACAGAACTTAACGAATAGACTACGAAAATTAATATATATATTTGCAACTTTACGACGAATAATGCCTGAACGGACCTTAATAATGGTTTACTACGCTCTATGCCAGTCATTGCTCACGTACGGAATCGCTGCCTGGGGAGGTGCTTTCAAAACAAATCTTTCTCCACTCCAAACCATCCAGAACATCCTACTTCGCATTATCCTAAAGAAACCACGCTTATACCCAACCGTGCAACTGTATCAAAATGCTATGGTGTTAAATATTAATCATTTGTACCTACAGTCCCTTCTCATCCTTTATCACCAACAACCCACCCTGCGAACGCCTATCCCCCACTCCTATGAAACCAGGCATAGAACGCTGCAAAGCATCTCAGTACCAAAAGTAAACAAAACTTTTGGCCAGAACCATTTAAAATATCACGCGCCAAGAATATACAACATGCTACCTCTGGAAATTAAAACCATCACACATATACACACATACAAGAAACAAATATCAAAGTGGCTACTCACACTCCAAAATACAGACCATACATAAAAACAATACAACATACGCGTACCCACAAACATCTCCTCAATGAAAAACTAATTGAAAATATCATTATTCGCTATATTCTTTTTCTTTTTTTTTTTTTTTTGAACATTCGGTATATTGACTACACTCTTCGAACTCAGCTACACGCTCATACACACACATACACACTATACAATACACATCCGACACATCCACCGCCGAACATATTATTTTGATCTCCTGCCCTAGCACTGGCAGCCGCCAAGTTGGGCAGGAAATCCTTATTAATTTATAAAATTTGGAACTTTGTAACATGTTTTGAGGAAATAAATAAATAAATAAATTGTAATCGTAACCGTAATCTTAATCGTAATCGAGAGCGTTATCGTAATAGTTATCATAATCGTAGTCGTAATGGTAATCGTAATCGTAATCTTAATAAGAAACCTTGACCGTAATCTTATACGCAAATCATAATCGTAATTGTAATCTTATTCGTAAATGTAATCGTTATTGTAATCCTAATAGTTATCGAAATCGTAATCGTAATTGTAGTCGTAATCTGAGTCGTTGTCGTAGTCGTAGTCGTGGTCGTAGTTGTAGTCGTAGTCGTAGTCGTATACGTAATCGAGTCGTAAACGTCATCTAAATCGTAATCGCAATCGTTATTGTAATGGTAATCGTGGTCGTAACCTTAATTAAAAACCGTGATCGTAATCGTTATCTTAGTGGTGTTCTTTATCGAAATCATAATCTTAATCAAATATCATAATCACAATCGTAATCGCAATCGAGAGCGTGATCGTAATTGTAATCATAATCGTTATTGTAACCTTAACCGTTATCGAGAGCGTAATCGTATTCGTAATCGTATACGTAGTCGTAATGGTTGTCGTAATCGTAATCATAATCGTAATCTTAATCTAAAATCTTAATATTTATCGAAAATCATAATCTGAATCGTAATCCAAAGCGTTATCGTAATCGTATTCGTAGTCGTATTCGTAATTGTAGTGGTAATGGTAATCGCAATCTTAATCGAAAATCGTGATCTTTATCATAATCTTAATCCTTATCTTCATCAGGCTGCTTGTTTAAGTCAACGTTTAATGATTTCATCATCATTAGCATTCTATTCTCAGTATTCTTTAAAATAAATGATTTTAGTAGATTGTCTGATAAAAGGTACTTCGCAACCTATTTTTAATAAATATCAGTGTTGAATACGGTGCATCAATTTTTAACCTCCTGCTATAAAAAATCAAAAATTATTTAAAAAAAAAAAAATCAAGTTATTGTTTTCATCCCGATTTTCGAAAATCAAGTTTTCGCCAGATCTCAACGTTTTGGGGTCCTAGGAAGCTATTCTGACTATTTTGGCGATGATGTCCGTAGGGCTGTATGGGCGTGTGTGTGAATGTATGTATGTAAACCTCTTATATTTTTTGAACGGTGTGTCCGATTGAAACGCAGTTTGCGGCATCTGACGTGACCTTGCTGAACTTTGGAATGATTCAGCCTAATAAATTTTGAGAAATCAGAAAATTATAAGTTTCCAAATTTTTTTTAAATTTGTTTCTTTGGAATATTTTCTAAACTACAAACCGATTAATTCCAAACTTTAACTAACTCTTCTCCTTAATAAACTGCGTCGATTTCCGCAAACTACATCAAAATCGGTTAATTTGTTCCCGAGACATCGTGAACGAAAAATTCGTAAGATAGCTTATATTTTACATATTATTTTTGTGCGTTTTGATCTCAAAAATAGCGTAAAGTTTCAGGGATAGCCTGCAGGTTCAAACTTCTTTTAAATTTTTTTTTAATTATATTGAAACGTGATCGTGAGAACATTTATTCAAATATTACATCATCCGCTGGATAGATTTTACTAAAGTACTACTAGGTATGTTGGCAAAGAACAACACTTGGCAATATATTATTCAGTTTTTAAGATATAGAACTCGAAGGAGGTAAATGTTAATATAAACAAACCACACACACATGCACATTCATCAATCAGAAAATTGATTTTAGACTATTTCTAGGACCAAAGTTATCAAAACGTGAAAATCTATTAAAATCCCGAAAAAAAAATGTTAACCTAAGCTTCTGAGTTGTAGCACCGCCGCAGGGGGGTGACAAAAACTTATCTGATCTTTTTATTTTCATGATCTACAACTTTTGTTTTGGATATGTTTTTATTCTATGACAAAAAAAAGATTATTTTGCTTACTTATGTGAAGCTTTATTATTCTAGTTTAATGCTTATAACATTACTGCGAGAAAATTAGGTTTCCGGTCAAACAATGAAAGATATTTTCTTTTGTATATTTGTCCGTACAATTGTATGGTGTAATCCGTTTTTCAATTTTCTTAAAAATTTAAACAAATTATCAACAATTACTGAAAAATTCATAGTTACAAAAGTAATTTTTTAGTTTTTCCAATTTTTGAGCGTGTTGTTAAGTAGGCCCTATTAATTTTTATTATTGTATCAGAAAGTACATCTAAAAACACAAAAAATAAGCACATGACGAACTATGTACGATGAATTTTCACCGTAGAATTTTCATTTGAAAAAAAATGGTTTTTGACTGAAAGAACTGAATATCACAAAATCTTTTCGATTTTTTTATGTAAAAATATTTTTGCTTATTTAAAACATAAAGAGGCATGCTTTCACAAAATTTCATCAAAATTGAGTTATTTATGCGAAAATGAAAAATAAAAAACAAAAGAATCGTTTGCACATTTTGCATTTTTCACGGACATTTTGAGATCACAGTAAAAAGTGACCTCTATGAAAGTTGTAGATCTTTTTATGTTCTACAACTGTCCTGTAGAACATTTTTTGATAGAACATTAAGTTACGCTGGAAAACGCTATAAGATATTTTGCCCCCCTTTTTGACCCCTCCGAATTAACCCTTTACTGCCCCTGGTCGGGCATTTTTATTTTTTACGTTCATTATAAGCCCCTTTACCGTTTACAATGATAAAAGTTCTGTCTACAATTAATGTTGGTCTTGACTTGTAAATATGCTAATTTGCCTGCACTAATAGCTCAATATGTTGTGTTTTCTCGGGATTTATATGAAGTTTATTTGCCGTGAACCATCTCAAGGCTTCCGACTGTGCTCTTTGAAATTTTTCTGTTAATAAATTTTTGTTTCCATCTTGTAGAATTGTGGTTGTATCGTCTGCGTACATGTATGTATCTCCTGAGGAAATATTCTCCACTAAGTCGTTTACGTAGACAATAAACATAATAGGTCCGAGGACCGAACCTTGTGGGACACCATGTTTTATTTTTTTCAGTTTGGATTTCTTTTCTCCGCACATGACATATTGATATCTCTCAGTGAGATATGACGATATTAATTTGAGTGTTTGTCCCCTAAAACCATAAAAGGCAAATTTATTCAGCAAAATGTCGGGAGACACACAGTCAAAGGCCTTGCTAAGATCCACAGCAACAGCACTATTAAACAGAGCATTATCTTTACCTTCAAAAATTTTGTTTACCTACAATCTCAATCAATGACTTGATTGTTGAGTTTTTCGCTCTGAAGCCAAACTGAAATTTGAAAAAAAAATATATATAGGTATATTTAAAAATAGATTACTAAAAATTACAGGAAAATTTTTTTACAATCCGCCATCTATAGTCAATAGTAGTGGTGACATGACACTATCCCCGAACCATTATCCCCGACGACAATATCCCCGATTTTAATCCCCGAAAGACATTATTCCTAACGACAATATCCCCGATTTTAATACCCGAACGACATTATCCCCGACGACAACATCCCCGATTTTATAATTATTCGTACGACTACTGTATGAATAATATATAATTACAAAGCTATCTTGACATACTCAATTAGGGTGTAATTGGTAGCGTGCCTGGCTCTCACCCAAGAGGCCCGGGTTCGATTCCCGGTACCGGAATGAGTTTTGTTTTTACTTTTTATTTTTTTTTCACTTTGAGACTACAACTTAAAACTCACATTTTCATGAAGATTGAAAACCACCGCTTTTTTTGATAAAGGGGTATGCAAATTGTCTCGCAGTGAAACGGGAAGGGGCAAATGTGGAGTTTTTAAAAAAACAATTCCAGGGGAGCGATAAACGGGTATGCGAATTGTAATTTCGGGGTGAACGATAAAGGGGTATGCGAATAGTCCCGCAGTGAAACGGGAAGGGGCAAATGTTGAGTTTAAAAAAAAAAACAATTCCGAGGTGAACGATAACGGGGTATGCGAATTAGATAGTTAATTGTTTGAATAGAACTTTGTTTTCTAAAAAATGTATATTTAATTGACAGTCAATTAAATATATATTTTTTAGAAAATCAGTCTCAAAGTGAAAAAAAAAATAAAAAATAAAAGCTAAAATCAAACGTTTACTGTAAGATTTGGTTATTTTTTACTATAGGGTTATTTCTTTCAAGTCGGGGATAATGTCGCGGAGATAATGTCGCCGGGATAAAGACATAGAATCAATAGTAGTATTATAATCAGAGAGTGCGAATTTTGGGAGTTTGTGTTAATGCGGAGGATAATCTCCGAAACTACTCATTCGATTTCCAATTTTTTTTTCAACAATTTTTAGAATGGACCTTCTGGGTAAAAAATAGTATCTTGAAAACATACTTTTGTAAAGTGGTCACCAAAATGTTTCCAAATTTTTCATTAGATTTCGATAACCCATATACTATAAGTCTATAATCCCTACATGAGAATTTATTATTCTTCAATAAATAAAATTATCGACCAACTTTTCAGACAAATATATTAACAAAAAATAATAATTATTACATTGACGTTTCGGTACTAATCACCCAATAAATAAAAAAATAGCTATGGTTTTTAATCTTGTTGATAAATCTATTTTATTATCTAAACCAAAATTCCACTTAAATAATTTTAATTTAGTTCGTCAAATCCTTCTTACTAATTGTTATCCTCTTAAATTTATTAATAAATTTATTAAAATTAGAATTAATAAATTAACAAAATACCAAAATTCACAAAATCCACAAAAAAATGTTTATAATGTCGATTGTCCTTTCATAGTGATTTCTTTTTTCAAGATTATTTCTCAAAAATTTTATTCATTTCTTAAAAATTTAAATATAAAAACAGTTTATAATGTTAATAATAAACTTGTCAAAATTATTATAAAGGGAAAGGATAAACACATTAAATTAGAAAAACATAATGTTGTGTATAAAATTAACTGTGAAAATTGTGAAAAGAACTATATTTGACAAACTAAAAGAGTTCTTAAAACAAGAATAAAAGAGCACCAAAATAACCATTAATTACTCCCGGATAAACAGAACGTTATAACAAAACATAAATTTGAACACGACCACGAAATTAATTGGGATAGTGTAAAAATTTTAGATAATCAAACTAATTTCTTGAAAACAAATATTTCGGAAATGTTACATATTATAAAATCAAATAAAAATTCTCTCAATGCTCAATTAGATACGGAAAATTAAGGTAATATAATATACAATATTATTTTGAAATAGTTTCTGTTTTTAATGGATTTTTATTTCTTTTTAGACACCTACTTTCAATAATATCCATGACTACTTATTAAAAAATTAGTTTGTTAATATTTTTTCAATATTTGATAATAATTTAAGGTAGTTTGGGAGCCGCAATCCCAAGTCAAATAAATGACTTTTTTTTCCTCAAATAATTACCCAAATCATGCTATAATAATTAATAGAAATTCACATGAAAATTTATTTGATTTAATTTAATGCGAATTATAATTAAATAATTATAGTAATGTAATTAATAAAATATTAATTGATTAGTACTCAGCTGTCACTAGCCACTGTCACTACAACAACAGAGATAAACAACAGAGATAGGGCCACATGTCAGTATTAAATAATTAATAAAATCAAAAGTACGTTGTAAATTATTTTGAAATTTTTGCAGTGCGTATCTCAGACATCGTTCTATTTATTAAAAAGTTTTTTTGTGGGGTCAAGTTTGTCAATTTTTTACAAACCCTCAATTTCCGGAATTATTGAACAAGGACACTCATAACGGCTCGTGTATTTTTGCCTAATTTTAATTAATTATATTGTAAACGGTGGGATACTGCAGAAATAGTGTACTCATCGAGTATATGCTAAAAACCTAATTTTTTCGCATATTTATCATCAGGAGAATATATATCTACTAGGTTGCCTATCAAAATGTGGCCGCTAGTATTTTTAATTAAATTATTTTTAAATAATTTTTCGCAAAAAATTTCATTGACTTGTTTTTAAAATAAAATATCGTACATTTCACGGCAATATATATAAAGATTCTGAAAAATCACGGTTGCCGTTACGCACTTGGCCGCACCTCTTCGCAGCCAGGTGTAAACAGGTCTGATTGTGATACATTTTTACGTTCATAACGTACATTTATTATTTATATATCAAATTAATGCAAATTTTTTTCTCGTTATTATGATATAAGGGTGCCTAATTAAATTTGGCCGAAAATAAGGGTTGCTGGCTGCTAAAGATGGTAAATATTAAAAGTAGAGTGAAAGAGAGCTGTACGAGCTGTACGACGTTTTGAAGCCATTGCGCATGCGTCGAGTGCTAGTGTTCTCAACCACCGGTTCTATTAGTAGTAGAGACGACTTAATAAATACTCTAAGAAAAATGTCTTTCTTAAAAAATTACAAAAAAAATTACAATAAAACCTTCCTTCATCTTAAAAAATTAATATTGATGAAAAATAAAACCAAGGTTACGCACGTAAAAGAAAATTTTATTTTACAATCGCTGTCCTTGTATGACTGGTGATGTTACGCGCTAGCTCTCTTTCACTCTGCTTTTAATATTTACCATCTTTAGCAGCCAGCAAGTCTTATTTTCGGCCAAATTTAATTAGGCACCCTTATATCGTAATAACGAGAAAAAAATTAGCTTTAATTTGATATATAAATAATAAATGTACGTTATGAACGTAAAAATGTATCACAATCATACCTGTTTACACCTGGCTGCGAAGAGGTGCGGCCAAGTGCGCAACGGCAACCGTGATGTTTCAGAATCTTTACATATATTGCCGTGAAATGGACGATATTTTATTTTAAAAACAAGTCAATGAAATTTTTTGCGAAAAATTAATTAAAAATAATTTAATTAAAAATACTAGCGGCCACATTTTGATAGGCAACCTAGTATATATATATTCTTCTGATGATAAATATGCGTAAAAATTAGGTTTTTAGCATATACTCGATGAGTACACTATTTCTGCAGTGGGATCTTATACTACAAGTTTAAGTCATTTGGCTACCAAACTACTTTAAAAACTTGAAGCGATTTTTTTCAAATACGAATTAGGAACTAATTATTAATTATTTTTATATTTTTTAGATCAGTTCTGAAGAAAATCCAAATCTGGTTCGAAACTTCAATGGATTAATTATTATTTTTTGTTAATATATTTGTCTGAAAAATTGGTCGATAATTTTATTTATTGAAGAATTTTATTCAGACGGTAATCAAAGATTAGAATTTATTTTTATTACTCCTCCGCGTAAATTGTTTCCACTATAAGCCGAAAAGTACTATCTTGAAAAAATGTCTACTGGAAGGTGGCAGCGAATAAATTTTTCAAATTTTACGACACCGTCAATTATCCCATTGGTAGGTCTGTAATCCTTACTTGGGAATTTACTATTTATTGAACTCCCTTTTTACTAGAGAATTTCGCTTTAAGTGTTTTCATTTTAAGTATAATTGTACTACTTTGATAAAATTTCTTCAGTGTGGTAGCCGTCTTAAATTTTTCTATTTTTGTTGGACACAATTAGATAGACAACCAAAAAGTCTATGACTCCGATATGAAAATAATATTTGCTTGACATCGTATCCCTTTAATTATTATCGTCTGATCTCTTTTTTGTTTTATACAAAACCAATATAAGAAGACTTTTCAAAATTTTGCAATGCTTTGTATCCTTTTATTTCCTAAACTATAAATCCTATAAAGAAATGGTTCAAATTATTATGGTACGAAATTTTATCTAGATAATATTTTGTATATAAGGTATTTTTCATTAGAACTCATTGTTTTTAAGATGATTACTAATATTAGAGATAAATTAAATTTTTGGTTGTTTTTTAAGCGTAGCGGTTAAATCCGAAACTGTTTCTGAATTTCAAATAAACAGAATTTATTCAGCTAGTCTGAAATTGTTCCTTCTATAATGTACCTGTGGACTGGTTCAGGATGAATTTTCATAATTTTTTGTATTGAGTTCCTAATAGGGACTATACAAATATTACCCCATTTCACACTTTTTAAGATCGTCGTTTTTCGAAAACGCTTTTCTTAACCCTCAATTGATCTGTTAGGTCCCAGGGACTCCGCCCGATTTTCAAAGTGTTTAAAAAACGTTAATATTACACTTAGAAGTTTGTGGATCACAGTACCTTCCTGAAATAGTGTGCGACGCTCGGGGGAGAGAGGATGTGCGTCTACGCTTGTATATCGGTGAGATATTACGTTCATGGAGTCCACGGGACTCCACCAGAGCATTTGTGTAACTTTTTTGCTAATTTTGTAAATGTCATTTTTTGGGTTTAATGACACATTTTCTTTGTTTTAAACTACAAAATGGCTTCCAATAAACAAGTAGTAAATTTAATTCATAATGGGCTGGCTAAACGACGAAGATGAATCTCAACAGTCACAAAATGTGCCTCGACCTTTTATACCCGAAGAATTACTTTCCGACTCCGAAGATGAGTGCAAAGAAACCAAAGTAAATACTGACACATTATGTCCTAAGCGCCTAAAAAGAAAGACTGCATATTTGTGTCTTAGCTGTAAGAAGCCAGTATGTTTGGGGTGTACGAAAAAGATTTGCGCCCGTTTTGTTGCGACAGTCAAATATTAAGTGCTGCACATTTTTCATTTTAATATGAGACACTATCCTTTTTTTATTTTGCTCTTAATTTCACTATATTGTTGGCATTGTTCATAAGTGAAAAGATAAATATACTTAATTTTGAATTTTTATAGTAGCTAGAAGATGGTACAACTTTTTGTTAATTTTATATGGAGGGTAATTTGTTTTTCTATTGTTATAAAGCTTAAATGTTAACTAATACCAGTCTGATATAAAAGTCTGATACTGTAATGTTCCTTACTCAAATATGTAGTTTTTTGATACTGGATATCGTTTTATTAATTAAAAAAATATTAACGACTTGTTGAGAAGGAGTCCCCTGGACTCCACCAGATAAATTAAAGTATATCTAGGCACCAGATTAACTGAGGGTTAAATTTTAATAGTGCAAATAATTAGGAAATAAGTTTTTGAAATTTCGGATATATCCCCTTTACGAAAAATGCTCTGCTACGAAGAGTGTTCAAAAAGTACTTAATTTCAACATTGAGATTATTGATCTATTAATAGCTAGTAGCGTCAAAAAATAATATGGAGAATGAAAAAGAAAGCGACTACACTACAGAAGCAATTTTGCTTAAATAGTACCTTTGGACTTTACGCGAAAAATTCTAGTAAAAAAATTAAAAATGTGTTACGAGAACGCATTAAATAAGTGAAACTTCTAGTTGCAAATCATACGATTGCATTTGAACAAGAGGAGAAAATGTGTTACGAGATAGTGTCACGTTCAGATTAATTTGAACAGACGAAATATCTTTACGTGAAACTATCTTGTAACACATGTTTTCCACTTGTCCAAATGCAATCGTTAACACATTTTTTCCACTTGTGCAAATACAATTGTATGATTTGCAACTAGAAGTGTCACTTCTGTAATGCGTTCTCGTAACACATTTTTAATTTTTTCGCAGGTTTACTGCAAATATTGTTTTTTTAGCTCAAGTATTATTCTGATAAATTAGTCGAAAATTTTGTATATAAGAAGTATACTTAAGGTAGTACCTCCACAAATTCAATATTTTAGGAAGTCTTTGAAATTTGGTATATAAGTAATTAAATGCATAATACACACTCTGTTAAAATTTGAAAACGATTTACCGTACCGAACATGAAATAATTGCAATTAAAAATGACATTTTTTATACATATAGCATAGGGAAAGCGTGAGAAAAGGACATTTTTTTTTTGTTTTTAATTGAAGGACTTTCACCATCTTGATGAAAAACTAATATTTGTTAGAATAATATATTCCGAATAATTTAAAAAATATATAAACATTCTTTACCGCGTAGTTTTGATAAAAAATAAAAATGAAAAACATATTTAGACAAATATTTGCAGTGAAAGGATTGTGAGAATGGTCGCGTGGAAACTATGAGGCAACGGTGTAACAAAAGAGAAAGGCGCGAAAATATGAAATGATTAAATTTTTTTAAGAAAATTTTTTTATTGAATAGGTACTAATTATTTATTGGTGTGAACTGCGCCTGTGTTAAAGTCAGAATGCTTGGATTTTTCATTATGTGCAACATGAATTTTTCCGGTTCGAACTTTTGTTATTACAACAGATTTCTCACACATGACTTTTAGGATTGAATTTAATCCAGTACGTTGTTCATCAACTACATAAATCGAACCCAGGCTAGCCGCGTGATACGCCAGCATCTTATCACTGAGCTACAAGTGCTTACTAATAATCATTGTTTATATAGGGTGTAACGTTTTACAATCTTAAGCCCTTTTGTTATTATTAGTTTTGTGTAGAAAATATTAAATAATATTTGAATATTATTTTGATATTTTAAGTGTACAAAAAAACGATACAATGAGTGGGAGCGATAACTCCCACTGATAAATGGGCAGGCCGCGAGTTGAAAAAGAACAACACTCTGTCTGGGTCACAGGCAATAGATCGTGAAAGATACACACGGGATATGACCGTTGAACGAGAGAGCGAGATTGCCACGCAGGACAGTGCGTTAGAGAAGGAACGTCGCGTACCTAGACACTGAGCTTGACTGATCTGGTATCTAAAGGCATTAGCTGGCGTATTATCGACGCGTGAACATCTTATTGTTTAGAGAGATTTTTGTGTGGATTTTATATTGCATTCTGATTACTTGTTTTTTGGCGAATCTTCGTAGGCGATTTTTGGCTAGGTCTTAGTGGTTGTAAGGTTCTAGTTTCGTTGGCGAGTTAGGGCACTCCTCCGTGAACCCCTTTTAAGCAGAAAATTTGGTTCCGCGCAGAGCGGTTCCAAATTACAGATTTATTTCCATCTTTGATTGTTGTCACCATTGTTCAAATAGAAATCAACCGTGAACTAACAGGCTTGTTGGCACTCTGGATATTAGTTTTGATTTTCTGTCGCTTAGGATCAGAGTTTGGTGTAGTTGTTGTTGGATCAGGATTCATTCCTGGAATTTCTGGAATTTATCTTTGTTCAGAAATTGTGAGTTTGTCGTTAACTACGTCGCCACGTATCTGTTACGCCATACTATTTACTACGATCATTACACGCCGAATGCAATTATTTTACGTCGATGCCAGCTAATCAAATAAATGTTTATTGATGTTTTTTGATGAATGCGAGCCCAATTTGTGTTGGAATTGGGGGCCTAAGGTTGGTGTGGACACTCCGTCTCACCGTTTGTGATAGTTGCGGCGATTAGCGCCTCATATAATTGGACAAGTTTGGTTGAAGGAACTGTTAAGTTCAAAATTGTACGTAATTGTTGAAGTTCAATTTATAAATAATTGGAGTTCGACCCTGTAGATAACTTACGAGCTTCGATATTGTAAATAAAAGTTTTGTACTGAATTGGCTCAGTGCTGTTGCTTGTATTTAAATAACCGCTAGTTGTGGATGTTTTAAAATGCGATTAATTTACATTTAGTTGTCATTTTAATTATTTGAGAAATTGTTGGGCTCACCATTTGGGCTGAATTTGTTTGGGCGTTTGTTTTTTTTTTTTTTTGTGCGTCGATCCATTCTTCAGTGAGTGGATCGTTGGGTGTGTTTTCTTTTTTTTTATTTTACAGGTTGTGGAACGGTTTAGGGGCTTAGATTTAGTTCCGTGTTGCCCGCGTGATACGACGGTCTAGGAGTGGACTCCCTAGACACTTCCTTAGTGTGGCCCTTGTGTCCTGGCGCCCTCTCACCTCTGTCGGTGGGGCCCACACTAATTACTTTATCATCGTCGCGTGACAACACTGTATTAATTATTATTTGTGTCGTCGTATACTACGTGTTAATTTTAAGTCAAACATTCGCTATTTTAATTTGTGTAAGTGGTCGGTGGTTGGATTTTTACAGCCCCTTCTGGGCTTTTTCCCAGCAAGGGTAATTCTCTTCTTTTACTTGGTTTCGCCCCACGCCCCTTGCGCCGCCTGAACTTAGCTAGCCGCGGCCTCCTCAAGTTGAGGTTACAAGGGTTACTCTATAATAGTACAATTTCGTGACAAATTCTATTACAAATTTCGTAACATAGGGAAACGAGTTTACCCCCGTTTTTAAAGAAGTATTTACTTCAAAAAGCATTCTTAGCAATCCCGCTTTTCACTGGAAAAAAAATGCTTAAGTTCTGATAGCTCATAAATATGTCTATAATATCTGTAAGTATGGGAATTCAGTATCTATGGAACACTACTATTAACTATTACTATTACTAGAGAACATCGCCTAAAGTGTCTCCGTTTTTAATCGAAAGGTCCATCTTTTTTTGACACTGTTAGCTATCCTATTTATATAATAGATCTGTAATCAATACAAGAAAATTTAAAATGTTTGAAACACCTGCTTACTACAGAAAATTCATATAATACTCTTACTGGATTTCTAGGTAAAAAGCCAACGTTACTGCACCACATCTTATTAATATTAATATTATCAGTCGTTATCCATATCATCGCATGAGTTAACAGAAACTTCGTTTTGTTTGTTATATTATGTCAAATGATAGTACTTTGGGTGTTGAAATGGTCCGGTCGTCCGACTGGCTGCACTTTTTGAACCCCTGTACAACAATATCGACCGCCCTTTGCACTGTGATAGTACTTTTTGCTTTTATTTTTTCAGAACTGTAATCAAAATGAAATTGCAATCATAATGAAAACATGCAATATAAATATCAAATCAAATCCAGCAGCATTTCATGTAGATGCCTTAAAATTTATATAAGGCGTAGGGTAAAGGGAACTGACCGTTTCGATACTTGGTTAGACACTAGTTTCTGTTAATTATAATCCTGATAATAATATGACTCCGAGCTTTCAATTGTAATCATAGTTGGGAATAATCTAATGATTTTGATATTCAAAAGAGTGCTATTCGAATAATTCTTTCGCATGATGCAATAATAGGTATGTTGATACTATGCGCGAAAGAATGAATGTTCGAACTTTTGAATGAATGTTGCTTTCGATGTTGATTGTCACCTGCATACAGTGCTTCATAGAATAAAAAATTCTAGCCAATTGGTCGACAGGACCATTCCAACTTCAAAATGTTGACATTTATAATAAAGAAAATAAAACTTCTGATATCGCGTGAGATGACACGGGTAATGGCTAGTATTCAATATGATATTTGCTATTCGTTGCCATGGTTACCTATGGTAGTACGAGCACCAAGGCAACTTTAAATAAAAGACTTGATTTTTTTTATATTTCGGTAGATGGATGATATTATGTTTTCATTGATTTCTCCAAAACCAGTCGGTGGAAATAAAAAAAAAAAAACGATTTAAATTAAAGTTAAAACCTTAATAAATTATTGAAAACAAAAAAAAACCCGTTGTGCCCGACTAATTAAAAAGATATTTTAACATTTTTATTAAATATCTTTTTAATTAGTCGGGCACAACGGGTTTTTTTTGTTTTCAATAATTTATTAAGGTTTTAACTTTAATTTAAATAGTTTTTTTTTTTTTATTTCCACCGACTAGTTTTGAAGAAATCAATGAAAACATATCATCCATCTACCGTTTTACCATAAAGCCAGTGTTAAATATGCCTACTTTTAAAGTCATTTATTTATTTAAATAATCGGGCAACCCCCCTAAAATTTTCAGAATTGGTTTAGACTTAGTTCAACTTTATATAAAAAAAATCAAGCCTTTTATTTAACCAGTTTATTTCTGACAGATCTACAAAACAAAAGAACAGCCGATATTTTTTAATTTTTGAAATATTTCCAAAACTATAAAGTTTAGAAAATTTTTTGACGAAAATTTCTTAAAAAAATAAATGGAATAATAAGCTATAAACATTCGTCCAAAATTTGGTTTCAATCCGCTCATCCGTTTGACCTGTATCGTGTTCACAAACAAACAGACGCACAGAGCTTTTCCAAAAATATGTTTTTTTGGATTCGGAGGATCTTAAAACAAAAAAAATGAAGTGATTTTTGACCTGAACTAGTATCATTCGCCACACTAGTGAATACGAATAACGATAACTTACAAATTACTATCCCAACCCACTGGTTGGGTTGGTATTAATAATATTATGTAAGTAAACGAAATTCGTATTCAATACTATGCAGTGCATTTAACTCTAGTAGTTAGGTACTGTGCGAGTGTAACCACAATTATTTATTCACTCTGCCTGTGCATTCGATATTTTATTATAATGAATTAATTTATGTATTTTTCATTTTCGATTATGAGACTTGAGAGAGGCGCCTGCGTGCAGTGCTTATAGAAGAGAGGCAAGCAAGCAGTGTTTCAAGGAATAAAGCAAGAATGTAATATAGTTAGTTTTTACTAGAGACTATTATCAGTCATAAATCATAGATATAAGAATGACACGAATGGTTTTGAATAACCTCTCGAGATAGTTTTATAATCCGACAGTCCAATTATTTTTATTCGAGAAATATCCCATACCTACTACCTCTGCCCTGCAATCTTTGTAACGATATCGCTATTGAATTGCCACTAGAGCGAGTGCATAAAGATTATCTTATACTAATATGTAAAGCTGAAGAGTTTGTTTGTTTGGTTGAACGCGCTAATCTCAGGAGCTACTGGTTCGAATTGAAAAATGATTTTTGTGTTGGATAGTTCATTTATCGAGGAAGGCTATAGGCTATATAATATCATCCTAAGACCAATGGAAGCGGAGCATCAATGAAAAATGTTGCAAAAACGGGAAATATTATTCCTTTTGAGAGCTTCCATTGCGTGCGCTGCGTAAACGGTTCAAGTTACGTAAAAATTATGTATGACGGAATTGTTCCCCTTTAAAAATTTTAAAAAACAATATATTGTTTCCAGAACAGTTTTGCACCCGAGTGAAACCGGACCGGGTCGGTAGTTCGTTATAAAAGAGTCAAGAGTGTTCGTTTTTTAAACATGAATATCGAGTGATAAAGACTGAACGCTGCACATTGCAAGAACTAAAATGTGAAACTTTTGATTATTAAAAATAGCTCTCGCTACAGTCGCGATACCAATATAATATAGTGATAAAGTATATGAGATATTTGCGAAATCGACCATATTATTGCGACTGTTCTGTGCTTTAGGGAATTTAAGCTTTACTGCACATATTCAAAGCAATGGCACGTCAATCCGGTGTCGGAGAGGCAACCGGTTGGCGAGTGGTAATCTGGGCCTATGAGTGGTACAGAACCCCCTGGTAGCGACCAAAGTGACCCCAAATAGACGGGGGCGGCGATATGGGGGTGGGGCAAAATCGAAAAATGTTTGAAAAGGCAACCGGATAAAAATGCGGTTGCATTGAAGGAAATACCCTAATTGGGCTTTTGAATGAAATTTTTTTTTGTCATAAATGGAAAGATCGTATATAAGTTTTATAACAAATTTAGATAAGTTTAGTTACAGTTAGTAATTATTATAATATATTGTTTATAGAGTAGCTACTGTTTGCTACAATTGTTAAGAAACACCCATTGTTACAATGCTATCAACATAGAAAAATTAGTTTATTTATTCAAACAATGTCACCGTCGGGATACGAACCCCGAATCTTTCCACTCTCGCGGCAGACTGTGTTACATTACACCACAGTGACACAACTATCAAACTATCATTCTAATATTTATAGCATTGGTAACTGATTTTTTCACATCATGCGAGAGCCAATTATATTAGTTAACGCTAGATATGAACCATTACAGTAGTGAGAGCTATGAGTGAATCAAAGGTGAAATTGTTTCCTTACATTAAATAGTCCAAGTCACAGACGTCTTTTCTATATCGTCAGGAATTAATAGTGGAAACTTCTTGTTTCTTATGGATGAAACAATCCTTTTAATATTTAGATAAGTGTTTTAACCTCTCATTGATTGAATACAGTCAATATACCTATTAAGAAATTTATCAAAAATGTCGAGTCTTAAATGTTATCGTGCTTGCTTTGTACAAAGGTGTACGAATATTACATAAAAAACTCCCCACAAAATGTTTTTAAATGTGTTACAAGATGTTACACGTCGAAAACAATGGTGTCAACATCATGAAACATCCATTTTTAGGCGCGAATAGCGTAAGCTAAAGCGCCTATATGTACTCGCTTTGTCTGTGAATCTGTGAATCTGTGAATCTGTGAATCTGTGAATCTGTATGTCACGCTTTTTTGTGGATTGTGTACAGCTCAAACGCCTTAACCGATTTTAAAAAACTTTTTTTTGTTCGATTCGTCTCCGGGTAACTTAGATCCTAACGTCGCCCGATTTTTGAATTTTTGCTCCAGAGGGGAGCAATTTAGAAAAAACGAAGTTTTTCGCTTATAACTCGCTCAATTTAAATCAGATCGGTTCGAAACCTGTCTTAAACGAAAGAGGAGAAAATTTTACATAAATTTCGTACAACAGAATTTGCCCAATCAGTTTTTTTATACACATTTATATAGAAATAAATTCAATCTGATATAACCGATGGCAAACATCTTTAGGTTATCTCTCTCTGTTACACGGTTTAACATGGCAATTTAAAAATTACGTATGTGCTGTCTTCAAATAAAATTGGTCGATAATATTATTTATTACAATAATGAAATTAAAAGATAGCATTTGTTCAAAAACGGATGCCGTTTCGAATATTTGTAAAATGCAACGCCTTCTGGGTTAACAATTTGAATAACTAATTATTAGAACATAATACTGTGACAGATGCAAACGTCACTTTTGACATTTCTTACTATTCCGACACCACGGACGAGCGGATTGAAACCAAATTTTGGGAGGATGTTTGATATGCAAATATGAACTGGCCTATTGTTTTTTGGGAACATCGGCGCATGCGTAAAAGAATATATCTCTTATAATGTTGTTTTATATAATAATAATTGGGGAATTATAAAACGGTCGAATAAAAAAAAAAACTTGGTGATGAGATACTGTTTTAATAACTTGAATATTAAAATAACAGTTGTGTGACTAAATTAATAAGTGAGCGACTAAATTACTAAGTGAGCGACTGAATTACTAAGTGAGCGACAAGAATGCCTTCGGTAATTTTGAAGCAAATATCTTCAACCGATTGAGATGAAAATTTGTATACACGTTAAGTTTGGATAACAATGCATGGTTAGCTATGTGACGTCACTCTAAATCCAATATGGCGGACTAATTTTATTATGCTTTCCTACAATATGGGTATCAAATGAAAGGGCTTGCTGAGAATAGCTCGAAAAATAAAGTGACGTCACTCTAAATCCAATATGGCGGACTTCTAAAAATGGCGTACTAATTTTATTATGCTTTCCTACAATATGGGTATCAAATGAAAGGGCTTGCTGAGAATAACTCGAAAAATAAAGTGACGTTACTCTAAATCCAATATGGCAGACTTCTAATGATGGCGGACTAAGTTTTTTATGCTTTCCTACAATATGGGTATCAAATGAAAGGGCTTGCTGTAAATAACTCGAAACATAAAGTGACGTCACTCTAAATCCAATATGGCGGACTTCTAAAGATGGCGGACTAATTTTATTATGCTTTCCTACAATATGGGTATCAAATGAAAGGGCTTGCTGTAAATAACTCGAAAAATAAAGTGACGTCACTGAAATCCAATATGGCGGACTTCTAAAGATGGCGGACTAATATTATTATGCTTTCCTACAATATGGGTATCAAATGAAAGGGTTTGCTGAGAATAACTCGAAAAATAAAGTGACGTTACTCTAAATCCAATATAGCGGGCTTCTAAAAATGGCGGACTAAGTTTTTAATGTTTTCCTACAATATGGGTATCAAATGAAAGGGCTTGCTGAGAATAACTCGAAAAATAAAGTGACGTCACTCTAAAACCAATATGGCGAAATTCTAAAGATGGCGGACTAAGTTTTTTATGCTTTCCTACAATATGGGTATCAAATGAAAGGGCTTGCTGTAAATAACTCGAAAAATAAAGTGAGGTCACTCTAAATCCAATATGGCGGACTTCTAAAGATGGCGGACCAAGTTTATTATGCTTTCCTACAATATGGGTATCAAATGAAAGGGCTTGCTGAGAATAACTCGAAAAATAAAGTGACGTTACTCTAAATCCAATATGACAGACTTCTAATGATGGCGGACTAAGTTTTTTATGCTTTCCTACAATATGGGTATCAAATGAAAGGGCTTGCTGTAAATAACTCGAAACATAAAGTGACGTCACTCTAAATCCAATATGGCGGACTTCTAAAGATGGCGGACTAATTTTATTATGCTTTCCTACAATATGGGTATCAAATGAAAGGGCTTGCTGAGAATAACTCGAAAAATAAAGTGACGTTACTTTAAATCCAATATGGCGGACTTCTAAAAATGGCGGACTAATTTTATTCTGCTTTCCTACAATATGGGTATCAAATGAAAGGGCTTGCTGAGAATAACTCGAAAAATAAAGTGACAACACTCTAAATCCAATATGGCGGACTTCTAAAGATGGCGGACTAAGTTTATAATGCTTTCCTACAATATGGGTACCAAATGGGCTTGCTGAGAGTAACTCGAAAAAAAAGTGACGTCAGTCTAAATCTAATATGGCGGATTTCTAATGATGGTGGACTAAGTTTTTTATGCTTTCCTACAATATGGGTATCAAATGAAAGGGCTTGCTGAGAATAACTCGAAAAATAAAGTGACGTTACTCTAAATCCAATATGGCAGACTTCTAATGATGGCGGACTAAGTTTTTTATGCTTTCCTACAATATGGGTATCAAATGAAAGGGCTTGCTGTAAATAACTCGAAACATAAAGTGACGTCACTCTAAATCCAATATGGCGGACTTCTAAAGATGGCGGACTAATTTTATTATGCTTTCCTACAATATGGGTATCAAATGAAAGGGCTTGCTGTAAATAACTCGAAAAATAAAGTGACGTCACTGAAATCCAATATGGCGGACTTCTAAAGATGGCGGACTAATATTATTATGCTTTCCTACAATATGGGTATCAAATGAAAGGGCTTGCTGTAAATAACTCGAAAAATAAAGTGAGGTCACTCTAAATCCAATATGGCGGACTTCTAAAGATGGCGGACTAATTTTATTATGCTTTCCTACAATATGGGTATCAAATGAAAGGGCTTGCTGAGAATAACTCGAAAAATAAAGTGACGTCACTCTAAATCCAATATGGCGGACTTCTAAAATGGCGGACTAATTTTATTTTGCTTTCCTACAATATGGGTATCAAATGAAAGGGCTTGCTGAAAATACCTCGAAAAATAAAGTGACATCACTCTAAATCCAATATGGCGGATTTCTAAAGATGGCGGACTAAGTTTATTATGCTTTCCTACAATATAAGTATCAAATGAAAGGGCTTGCTGAGAATAACTCGAAAAATAAAGTGACGTCATCCTAAATCTAATATGGCGGACTTCTAATAATGGCGGCTTAAGTTTTTTATGCTTTCCTACAATATGGGTATCAAATGAAAGGGCTTGCTGAGAATAACTCGAAAAATAAAGTGACGTTACTCTAAATTCAATATGGCGGACTAAGCTTTTTTTGATAAAGGGGTATGCGAATTGTCTCGCAGTGAAACGGGAAGCGGCAAATGTGGAGTTTTAAAAAAAAAAATCCGGGCTGAACGATAAATATACACCAATTTTCAAACAAAACACCAGGGTATATGATGTAAAATTTCGCGCCTTGTAATTCTTGAATTACTTGGGCATATACTCCCACTGGTTTTTGTGTTGCAAGGATCATTTTGATGTAAGTATTTTAATATAATACTGTAATTAATAATAATTTATATCAACGTATAAATTTAAATATCTGGGTGACCGAATTTTGCTTGGAATAGTTCAATAAACATATTATTAATTTGCTGTGATTTGTTGATTTTGTACTATTTTTTTTTACGAAACGAATTAATTTCAATGTTATGTATTTTTTTAAACGAGAAATCCAAGATTCAACTTTACCAACTATTTTTCTCTATAATAACAGTCGTTCCCTTTGTAAATATTATTTATGTAGGTCGTCGTTTTGAAATCTGCCGCCGTTATTTTAGATCCTTTAAAAATTGTCGTTTCGGATGTAATTTTACTCACCCATTGTCATTTCTCGGCACTCATTTTTAAGAATAATATGGTATATCAATTTTATCGATGTATTTTTCTTAGCAATGTCTTGTATAATATTTCAATCAATAATACTTGCTTTGCATAGGTCACAAAAAAACTCACAAAAATCGATATTCAAGGAAATGTAGTAGGTACCTACATACATAATACTTAATATCTTTTAATAATAGACTAGTAGGTATGAGCTGTGTTTTTTCTCATATTAAGATAACAATTGAAAAAATTAGTAGCAATGTTACAACAATAAAAATTTTCAAACATTGAAATAAAATAGTGTATTTCAGTTACATTATGAGTTACCAGAATTTTTGGAACCATAACTCGCAATTCGCATACACATGACAAAAATGGTGTGTGGTACATACGGTTAAGTATTTGCCAGGGGGTAAAGACTGTAAGTTCAGAACAGAGCGTCATTAAAAATATAAACCGATTTTCATACTTAAAAGCCGCTGTGTATTTTAATATGTCGTGAAAAGGTATGTTTCAACTAGAAATATAATCTTTATATAGGTATATCTTTCGAGTGACACCCTACAAATAATAATAATAAGTAATAAATTAACTAATTATATTTAATGAAAAATATTTAGTTTCTCATAAATTACAGTCACATTATTATTTAAAAAAAAACTTAACCTCAGCTGAATTGAACCGAAAATGTATAATTTTTTAGAAAATCTGTGATCATAAATAATATCTACAGTAAGTATATTAGCAGAATTGGCTTTTATAAAAGCTTTGTCACACATTATTAAATAGAATTACTTGTCAACAATATTTTTTTATACTAAATTTAGAATAGTTTGAGTCAATACACAATATGTAGAAGCCATTGATAGACTGCTTATATACATTTTAACAATATGACGTCACAACTGTCAAAAACAATTTTAGTGCGTTTACGGTCACGTGATTTTTTTTAATATTTTATCAATTTTAAATTGCTTATAATTAATTTAAAAAAAGTTTTTTGAAAGTTTTTCGCATCGATTATCAATATTATTTATAATAAAGTTTTAAAATACAATAAAAAAATTGATAATTATTTTTTTTTTCAAAAGCCTAATTATATAATAATTTTTTTTTTGCCATCCGAAACACGCGGGCCGTTTTTGCACTAGCGAATAAAAAAAAAACTGAAAAGGCAACCGCTTCAAAATTAGTGAGCATACTTATTGACACCACCAAACATTGGAAAAAAATTGCCATCCGATCCTGATGGGCAGTTTCTGAAAAACAACCCCTCAAAGTCGCCGAAAAACCATTTTTTTCGATTTTTTCAACAATAAGTAAAAAAAACACTAAAAATAGTTTCAATCGGATGGCATTCGAAATTTATACTGTCCTAAGTACAAATAATAGTGTGTATCAATGCCATCCGATTCGATTAAATTTACCCCTATTTAGCCACCCCACAAAACTCATGAAAATAACAATTTTATGCAGCGTATGGCATTATTTTTATTGTTATTGAGTTTTGGGGGGTGGCTAAATAGGGGTAAATCTTATCGAAATCGGACGGCATTGATACACACTATTATTTGTACTTAGGACAGTATAAATTTCGAATGCCATCCGATTTGAACAATTTTTATTTTTTTTTTATTCGCTAGTGCAAAAACGGCCCGCGTGTTTCGGCTGGCAAAAAAAAATATTATATAATCAGGGTATTTCCTTCAATGCAACCGCATTTTTATCCGGTTGCCTTTTCAAACATTTTTCGATTTTGCCCCACCCCCATATCGCCGCCCCCGTCCATTTGGGGTCACTTTGGCCGCTACCAGGGGGTTCTGTACCACTCATAGGCCCAGATTACCACTCGCCATCCGGTTGCCTCTCCGACACCGGATTGACGTGCCATTGCTTTGAATAACAGTTTTGTTACAATCTATCTATATTAAACAAAGTCGGGTTAGTTACACCATTTATATCTCAAGAACGGTTTAACCGATTAAAAACTGTTTTTGTTCGATTCGTCTCCAGGCAGATTAAACCCTACGGTCGTTCGATTTTTGAATTTTGGCCCCAGAGGGGAGCAATAAAGAAAAAAACGCTTATTACTAGCTCAATTTAAATCAGATCGGTTCGAAACCTATCTTAAACGAAAGAGGAGAAAATTTTACATAGATTTCGTATAACAGAATCTGCCGAAACAGTTTTTTTTACTCATTTATATAAAAAATAGCTGTATAAATTCAATTTTACCCAATACATCGCGCACTGCGGATCGGTCGTCTTTGTCTGCCGTACAATGCAGAGCTGGGCAGTAGTTAACTACAAAAGTAGTTAACTACGTAGTTAACTACTTTTATTGGAAAAGTAGTTGTACTCTAACTACTTTTCTCCACGTAGTAGTTGTACTCTATTTTTGTGAATATTTATACAGTAATCACAAAAAGTAGTTAAAAATGTAGTTAACTACTTAGTTCTAACTACTTTAGGTAATCTAACTACTTTTTTGTAATCTAACTACTTTTTTGTAATCTAACTACTTTTTTGTAATCTAATTACTTTTTTGTAATCTAACTACCTATTTTGAATTTTAACTACTTTTAAAATAAATAAATAATGATTTAATCATGGGTAAAATTGGACAAAATGTACTTATCCATATTTAATAACAACACGACATTTCGGCCACGATATCTACCCTTTTAAAATGAATATAATTCAAAAATTCTAAAAAAAATAGTAATCATTGAAGAAAATAAAACTAACAGTAAATTATAAAACAACTAACAGACTAGAATGTCATAAAGAAATATTCAAATATACAAAACTTGATGACAATTGACAGTAATATACCTAGCTATATATTTTTTCTACGTTGTTAATTGTTTTTTATCTTAATGTTATTTTTGTTTTCTCCTATGATTCTTAATTTTTAATGCTGTTTTTTGTATAAAATTTTTTATTTATATTCATTTGAAAAGGACTAACATCTTGGCCGAAACGTCGTGTTGTTATTAAATATAAGTATATTTTGTCTGTTAATTTGGTAATTTTTTATTATTTAAAATAATTTTCATTTTGCAAATCTTTATCAATAGTTTTTAACGAAAAAATCATGTTTATTTGTAATTTTATAAGTATCTTAAACAAAATACACTTTGTACTTATTCTTAACGTTGCATCTTTTTTTATTTTGCGATTATTTGTTTATGTTGGGATATTATGTACAGATTGTACGACATAAATACAGAGATTTATATTATTATTATTATAGTAGTTAAAAAAGTAGTTAAAATTTTAACTACTAACTACTAGTAGTTAGTAGTTTAACTACTTTTAAGAACGAGTAGTTTAACTACCAAGTAGTTTAACTACTTTTTTCAAGTAGTTTGCCCAGCTCTGGTACAATGGAACATGGAAATTAGAATATTGCGTATGTCCAGTCTTAAAATGAAAACTGCTGCTATTTCTAACATAAGTAATTCATTTTATAGGCATTAGTATTTTATGAAATGCAACGCCTTCTAAGTTAACAATTTGAATAAGTTATAATTATTAGAACATAATATTTTGACAGATGCAAACGTCATTTTTGACATTTTTTACAGTAATTCCAACACCACGGATGAGCGAATTGAAACAAATTTTGGGAGGATCTTAAATATACAAATATAAAGAGCCCTATTGTGTTTGGGGAAAATTAGCGCATGCGTAGAAAATATATGTACTATAAGGTTGTTTTTTATATAATAATAGTATACTTTTCATAGCGGTTTATTTATCTATTTTGCGAGTTTATTAAATTTTTTTTGAGAAAAATTGGCGCATGCGCACAAGAGATACATGCCATCGTTGTTTTTTTATATAATAATAATGTATTTTTTATAATGATTTATTATTCTATCTTACAAGAAAGTTTTTTTGTAAAAAGATTTTTGACGGAAAAGTTGGCACATGCGAAGAAAATGTGGGTATATGTTAAAAATAGTTTATTATTCTGTCTACATTTACCACCATTTAAAAATTGTGTATCTTTTATGATGGTTTATTATTCTATTTTACAAGAAAGTTTTCTAAAAAGTTTTTTGGGGGAAAGGCGACGCATGCGCAGAAGAGACATCTTTCATAAAGTTGTTTGTGCATAATAATGGTATATTTTTCATAATGGTATACTTTTCTTAATGGTATATTATTCTATCTACTTTTACAAGAGTTTCGTAAATTTTTGAAAATCTTCGCATGCGCAAAAAGGATTTATGCCATCGTTGTTTTTTTATATAGTAGTGAGTACTTTTTATAATGATTTATTATTCTATTTTACATGAAGTTTTGCATAGTTTTCCAATAACATAAAATATATTTATCGCATCCGGGTGAAACTAATAAACTAATGATAATTTTTTTATATTCATTTTATTACGTTAATAAAATCCAAAAGTAAGTTTAGCTTAAAGTTAACACAACATTCATTGACTGTTGGCGGTACGAAGTTCGCCGGGTCAGCTAGTATTATAATATATGCAAACGAATAACAAATATCATAATATTTACTAACCGATACCCGCGTCACTGCACACCTTAATAGAAATTTTATTTTCCATAATAAAATATGTCAAATGTCGTGGCTACGAAAATATTTTTAATAGAAAAAAATATTTCCTAATTTGGAGTTTTGAAAATATGTCAACGGATCAGCGTTTCGATAAAACTAATACATATATTTGTATGAATGCTCTATAAAAAAGAATCTTTTAGTATTTTATGATAAATCTAATCTTTCAAAAGTTATTCGCAGTTAAAGTTCAATTTCACGAAATTTTTACTTTTTCCTTTAAACTAATAAATTTATAGTAAAATTTTATAGGATTTTTTTGAAAAATTTTGAGTTCAATTGTTTTTAAACATAGAAATATTAATTTTTATGATTGAAAGTTATTTATTTATAGTTTTAAAGTAATTATAAAAAAATCATAATATAGCAACTCACTTAAAAAAATTAAATTATCTATAATAACTCTAAATCTATAAATGAATGACATTCAATGGGAAAAATTTATATTTCCATTTGTTTATAATCACTTAAAACGATTAAAATAAAAAAAAAATAAAAAAGGGCTTATAAAATTTTACGATAAGTTTAATTGTCTAACAGAAAAAGTAAAAAATTAGTCAAATTAAACTTTAACCGCGAAGAACTTTTGAACAAAAACATGTACCTATTAGTTTTATCAAAACGCTAATCCATTGACATAATATTCTGAAATCATTTTTATCTATAATAATAAATTCCTTTAACTCCTAAGTGGAGCATAGGGCCTCTACGAAATTTTTAAATCTAGTCCTATCTTTTGCCATATGTTTGACTTGAATCCAGGTAGTTCCTTGTTCCATAACTTCTTCATGAACAGTTCTTCTCCAGGATATTTTTGGTCTGCCTCTTTTTCGGTATCCTTGTGGGTTCCAATCCAAGGCTCTCTTTGCTATGTCGTCATCTGTCTTTCGTAGCGTGTGTCCTATCCAATTCCATTTCCTACGTTTTATAGTTACACAGATTTGTTCAAGACATGCACGTTTCCAAAGTTCGTTGTTCGACACGACGTGTTCATACCATTTCACCTTGAAGATTGTTCTGAGACATTTGTTTATGAAGATTTGCAGTTTAGTTGTTATGGCTTTCGTCACTTTCCAGGTATCAGATCCAAATAGAAGGACCGATTTTACATTCGAGTTAAAAATACGTAACTTCGTTTTTTCAAAAATCATACTTGAATGCCAAATACGATTTAAACTTCCGAACGCTTGGGATGCTTTTTTGATTCTACTGTCTATATCCACTTCTGCTCCTCCATCATTGCTAATTATACTGCCCAGATAACACAATTCTTCCACTTCTTTAACTTCAAGGTATATCTTTTATTACCAACTGTTGACGACTCACCTTACCGACTTTCATAGCGACTGTCTTATCTATATTATTGATACGGAGACCTGCGACTTCTGCCTGTTCCACGAGGAGATCTATTTTTGCTTGCATATCCGCGCTATTATTTGCCAAAAGGCAGACATCATCTATTTTTTTTTATCTATGGTATTTCATATTAAGAGCTAAAACTTCGACAGTATTTTTTATCGTCATTTAGAATAATATTTTCGAAGTTACTTTAAAAAAATGTGTTACGAGAACGCATTACAGAAGTGAAACTTCTAATTGAAAATCATACGATTGCATTGGAGTAGAAAAAATGTATTACTAGATAGTTTCGCGTTCAGATAATATATCTCGTCTGTACAAGTTAATCTGAACGTAACACATTTTTTTCCACTTACCCAAATGTAATCGTATGACTTGCCATTAGAAGTTTCACTTCTGTAATGCGTTCTCGTAACACATTTTTAATTTTTTCGATGGTTTACTGCAAATAATAAATAAGAAAACACAAGCAGACAACAAAATTTTTGCAGGTTTACTGCAAATACTGTTTTATAATTTTCGCAGGTTTACTGCAAATATTGTTTTTTATTAGCTCACGTATTATTCTAATAAAATAGTCAAACATTTATATATAACAGTTATACTTAAAAATAGTAAAAATAAACAAATGTTGCATGCACCTAACGGTAATCGAACCCGGGCCAGCCGCGTGATATGCCGGTATCCTACCACTGAGCTACCAATGCTTAGTGCTTACAAAGACTCATTGTTTATATACGGTTACTAATAGTATAATTTCGTGACAAATTCTGTTACATAGGGAAACGAAGTATTCACTTCAAAAAAATAGTTGACTTTTTTATACAGTTTAATGTACATACACAGGCGCAATTGCGTAGATAGATTTCTGCTCTGGGCGAGTCGGACCATTTTGATAATCAATTCAATAATAATACCTAATTTAAACTGATTGACAATTGGTTTTAAAATTATAAAAATGTGAGCTGTCGTATTGTTTTTTTACGGAATTCTTAATTAAATTATTTATACGAAAAACAAGGCAACACCGCTTGACCGTTTATAGAAACTTTTTCGTGAACTATGCTGATTGAAAATGTTATAATGTTTATTACTAGTTGACGCTGCTAATATCAAGTGAATATACATGAAAAATATGCATGGATACCTATTAGTCCAAGAGACGGCTGCAGAAAATGTGTCGTCATAAGGTGGACGAACGAAAATATTAGAGATGATAGTTAAGACCATAATTAAGAAAGATCGCTAAGGTTGCCTGCAAAAATCCTGCCGAAACAATGTTTTTTTAATTTGTTTATCAGTTAATAGACCAATGAAGTTAGCTTTTGACGAGGACAAAATTAATAACAGAAAACGAATGATGAGGAAGGGAATAAATTGTCGTCAGAAATACAAAAACCAAAAATTCAAATGCGTAAAAGGCCGGAGGGCTGTGGGGGGCGCGTTTTAGGGGTCAAACGCGGTGTTTCGTTATTTCCGGCGAAAGTTGACCCTCAATCGAAAAATGTTGTATGGCAATTTTGTAGATATTAAAAGGATTTACAACTTTTATGAATATTACTTTTTCACATAAACTTAAAGGTTCAAAGAAATATTGAAAAAAACGTGTTTTTCGTTTTTAAATAATAAATTACAGCTTATTTAGGACAGAGAAAGGTAAGTCTCTTGAAAATTTCATGAAAAAAAATCATTTTTGCAGGAGAAAAAAATTAAAAACGAAAAACACGGTTTTTTCAATATTTCTTTGAATCTTTAAGGTTATGTGAAAAAGTTATTTTCCTAAAAGTTGTAGATCCTTTTAATACCTACAAAATTGCCATACAACATTTTTCGATTGGAGGTCAACTTTCGCCGGAAATAACGAAAAACCGTGTTTGACCCCTACAACGCGACCCACACAGCCCTCCGGCCTTTTACGCATTTGAATTTTTGGTTTTTGTATTTCTGACGACAATTTCTTACCTTCCTCATCATTAGTTTTCTGTTATTAATTTTGTCCTTGACAAAAGCTAACTTCACTGGTCTATTAACTGATAAACAAATAAAAAAAAACATTGTTTCGACAGGATTTTCGCAGGAAACCTTAGCGATCTTTCTTAATTATGGTCTTAACTATCATCTCTAATTTTTTCGTTCGTCCACCTTATGATGACACATTTTCTGCAGCCGTCTCTTGGACTATATATAGGTAGGGAGAGGGGGGTAGCTTTGAACAGAGGCAGCTTTGAACATTGCAAAAATAAAAGAAATAATCTATGTAATGCCGGTAATAAAAGTATTTTTAATGAGGCAACACTGAGAGGTTCAACTGACAAACGTTAGGTTGCCAATACATCACAAAAAACCTAAGTTATAAACGTTCGTTATTTTGGATGTGCTCCGCCGATATTTTGTTTTCTAACACGTAAGCAAATTTCAATTTATTCAAGTAATATTTTTTTATTTATTTACAGTGTAATGACTAAATTATCTCTTTAGTCACCTAATAAACAAAGTGATTTGATCGTTTTAAAAACTTTTAATACAAAATTATTGCAATTAGTATTGTGACTACTAACGGGGTAGCTTTGAACAAAACAACAGGGGCAGTTCTGAACATGTTCAAACCTGCCCCCATAACTATAATCGGCATAGGGATTTGCCCTAGATATCTCTATTGTCTAGACTAATGGTTTTTATTCATCTAGGTATTATTTCGAGGGTATAAGTAGGTATAGATTTGCCTGATAATATAATTAATTATTGCTGTAACATACCTACATAATAATAGATAATCTGTAAACTCATGCGAATTTATATTTATTAACAAAATAAAATAAGACACCTTGGTATTATGGTATTATAAAATTATACGGGATACAAGGCTAAATATAAAAACAATTTTTATTCACTAGAACATCATTTATTAGTCAACGTTTCGGCAGAAATTCTTTTCTTCTTCAGGACCTATAACAAATAAATAAAACCCTACACATCTAAAACATAAACTTAAATTTTTTTAATAAATTTGTATACCAAATAATTACTTATTCGGCTTACCTTAAAAATCTCTAGTAAAAAGAAAGGATATTTTTATAATTTTTAAAATAGGTCTTTTAAAGTTTTTATTATTTTTATTATTTATGAATAAGTTTTAAAAAAAGTTTTAAATGTTTGACAATAATGATTTTAAATTATTTTATGTTTTTAATTTTCTGACTTTTTACTAGAGATTTTTAAGGTAAGCCGAATAAGTAATTATTTGATATAGGTACAATTTTTTTTTTTTAATTTTTAGTTTATGGTTTAGCTTAAGCAACGAATAATTCTAGATGGAAAAGTCGAAAGCAGAACATTTGACTTAGGAACTTTGTTTGGACTAGTTAGGAGATAAACATACTAAAAGTCCTTACCCCTCCGAGGTACGCCCGAAGGGGGGGAGCACAAAGAAGGTCCCGTTTTTTGGTATTTTGCTTTCATCTCGAAAACGGTACGTCGTACGAAATTTTGTTGTAATACATAATGAAAGCTGATAAAATTCTCTACAACTTTAGCTTTCACACTTTTTATCTATCTCCAATCTTTGCCTAGCTATGAGCTCCGAAAAATGGTCGATTTTCAAAAATGTGTTAAATTCTCTGTAGCCCATTGTAACAATACGAATTTGTCAAAATCATTTCGTATCGCTCATCCACACTATTAAAAACACCCACACACTATTAAAAAATAACATAAGCTGGGAGTACCTCCACACAGGGCCCTCTTTCCCACTGGGCACTCTGGCACGTGCCCAGGGCCCCGCGATCGATAGGGACCCCCTAGTTTAATGGTATACTAAGTACCTAAACTGTTTTAAACAAAAATCATCAGTGAACTATTTTTCATATACTTATTTTTTTTGTGTCCTTCATGTTAAAATTGGGAACATGATTCTTTTAAATATATGCATTTTATATCACATTCCTCGACTTAGAATCTAGAACCTTGTTTATCTATTTTCTTTGTCTATTCTAACAAAATAGTGCTCTGTTAAGGTCATAGGGGCCCCATAATCCTAATGTGCCCAGGGTCTTCAATAGGTTAAAGCTTATGTTATTTTTTAATAGTGTGTGGGTGTTTTTAATAGTTTGGATGAGCGATACGAAATGATTTTGACAAATTCGTATTGTTACAATGTGCTACAGAGAATTTAACACATTTTTGAAAATCGACCATTTTTCGGAGCTCATAGCTAGGCAAAGATTGGAGATAGATAAAAAGTGTGAAAGCTTAAGTTGTAGAGAATTTTATCAGCTTTCATTATGTATTACAACAAAATTTCGTACGACGTACCGTTTTCGAGATGAAAGCAAAATACCAAAAAACGGGACCTTCTTTGTGCTCCCCCCCTTCGGGCGTACCTCAGAGGGGCAAGGACTTTTAGTATGTTTATCTCCTAACTAGTCCAAACAAAGTTCCTAAGTCAAATGTTCTGCTTTCGACTTTTCCATCTAGATGCCCCTTATGAGCACTCATTGACTAAACTAGTTTCGATGTGTAGGGTTTTATATATTTGGTATAGGTCCTGAAGAAGCCAAGAATTTCTGCCGAAACGTTGATTAATAAATGATGTTCCAGTGAATAAAAATTGAATTTATTTATGCGTTGTTTATTAGCCTTTTGTGAAGTGTATAGTTATAATTTATAAGTTTGACTTTTCCACTTATAAATTAGGTTAATAAGTAATTTATAAGCGTACGAGTATATTCAGTCAAATATCTCACTTATTACATGCCAAATAAATATATTATTTTAAAAAAGACATCCAATTTCTTTCATTTATACTTAGCGTTCAAAACTGCCCCAGGCCTGTACAAACCTGCCCCCACATGGGGCAGTTTTGAACATTTTCCCTCATTAAAAAAAATAAATTTTAATATATTCTCTGATTGATTATTTCGAATATTTATGATTTGAAATTATAGGGCAATAACTATAGTATCACATGCAATTAAAAAAAACTTTAAGAATCACTTCCAATTTTATTTATAAAAAGTTGAATAAAAAGTGTTCAAATCTGCCCCCTCTCCTTACTATATAGGTATTGGAAGTCTATGTTTCCTGACTATTTAATTAAAATGGAAAAAACATTGGAAGGGAAAATTAGTGATGGATGCGGTTTATAATAAACGACTGAAACATTGTTGCCATATTTTCTCTATTTTTTGTCATAAATGACGTCGTAGACGTGTTGTGACATCTGTTCTTGTCTATAATTAATTAATTAAGTAGTAAAATAACTTGAATAATGTAGGAATTTTTTCAGAAATGTTAAATTATTAAGTACTAAAAGTTTCATAACAACGGTAATATTTTGATATAAGCTACAGTATTTAAAAAAAAATTATCCATTTATTCCCGTATAAAAAAAAAATTGTTGTCTGTAAAGTCGGTTTACGGACGATAGTTTTACGTGATAACGTATTCCGCTCGAATTTCATATTTAATAATACATAACCTAAATGTTAGTTACTGTCAGGCGGAACGTGACACATTTCAGAACGTGACACATTTCGGAACGTGACACATTTCGGAACGTTACACTTTTTCGTGCATGCAGCCGGTGATTCATCAATTTATAAGACGTTATCACGTCAAAAATTATCAAAAACTCTGTAGTAGTTAGGCAACTGACGCGCAAAAAAACATATGTCGTCCCAACCTTCTGCCGCTTGGTATTTATAGAATTTCTTTTTTTAATTTAAATATAAAACTCTCAGCAACTAAGGTCATATGCGTAAACATAAGATCAATTAAAGGTAAGTATGATTGATGAATATCAAGAACACTGAGGTATAGAATTTGTTCTTATATGATAATATAGGTGGAATCTGGACCTATTTTAAGATAAGGGGGATAAAAATGTCAAAGAAGGTAAAAAAATGGTAAAAAATAAAAACAATTTCTGCCTCTTCGTTTTTAGGTTCTGTTAGAGCTAAATGACCGGGAAATACCACCGGCAGAAATTTTTAACCAGTTGCACCTTCTCCAAGCCACTCCTAAGAAAGTAGATTTATGATCATAAATCCACTTTCATAGGAGTGGCTTGGAGAGGGTTTAATTTCTTCCGCTGATATTCCCCGGTCATTTGGCTCTAACATAACCTAAAAACGAAGCGGTAGAAATGTTTGTTAAATTTTAACCATATTTTTTACCATCTTTTATATTTTTTACTCCCTTTTTCTTAAAATGGGTCCAGATTCCGCCTATATATAAGAAAAAATGTTCAAAATTACTTAAAATAGCTTATGTACCAAGCGGCAAAAGGTTGAGACGAAATGTTTTTTTGCGCGACAGCTCCCTAACTGTAATGAATGATCATTCTCTCTTTTCCCACTTTCCATGAAAAATTTTTAAAATAATAGTATTATTTAGAAAATCAGTCTCGACTCTCGACCCTCTTTAGAAGTCACGTAGTTTTCTTGTATTTTTTTAATGAAATTTAATATCAACTTTGTTTAGATTACGTTTTTAATATTAAAATAACTGTTGAAGGAAGAATGTATGTAGTACATATTTTTTCACAATTTGTATTTAATGCTGTATGACATTACAAACTAAAATATTATCTTTGCATTTGAACAAAAAGGAAAGTTTAATTTTGCACGAGCTGCAATTGAACGAGAACACGGCAGTTGTGTGAAGTGAAGTGAAACGCGTCATTTAAAATAATAATATTTTCAATACAATTCTGGCGCCTTTATGCGTAATGCATAATGTGCCTCAAAGGAATGAAACAGACATATCCTACAGTTGTTCCAGTTTAAAATCCGATTCGCTATAGCTGGCTAGGGTTCGTTCGCACACACGTTTTAGTTTGTGTTCGTGCCGAAAGGTACCACAGTTGGCGCTGCTGCGCAACTACGTTCATCCCCATTGGCGGAACATTAAACGGAACAAAAGATAATATTATTATTAGAGAATATATATTCGGCTACTTTTTTGATATTCGGTACTCGGCCGAATGTTTCATACTCTTCGGCTGAATACCGTATACCAAATCATGAAAAAAATTTCCAGCCAATTGGGCGACGAAACCATTCCAACTTCAAAAATATTGACATTTGATATAATATAATGAAGTAATGAAAATTTTTGATACTGCGTGAGGTGACGCGGGTAATGGCTAGTATTTAATATGATATTTGATATTCGTTGCCAATACTTGCCATGGTTACCTACATAATATTATGTTCTACGTCATGTAAAAATTAATCAAAGCATGACTCACTAGTTTATTTCTGACAGATCTACAACACAAAGAACAGCTGATTTTCTTTTTTTATTTTCAAAATATTTCCGAAACTATAAAGTTTAGAAAAACAATTTTTTTACAAAACTTTCTTGCAAAAATAAATAAAATAATATGCAGAAATGAAAAGTATACCATTATTGTATAAAAACACCGTTATAGCATATATCTCTTCAGCGAATGGCTCAATTTTTCCTAAAAACAATAGGGCTTTTCAAATTTGCGTATCAAACATCTTTCCAAAATTTGTTTTCAATCCGTTTATCCGTTTCACCTATATCGTGGTTACAGACTAACAGACAAACAGACGCACATAGTTTTTCCAAAAATATCTATTTTGGATTCGAGGGACCTCAAAATGAAAAAAATATCGTAACATTTTGGAAAGTAAATTTTGATCTAAACTAGTACCATTCTTCACTTGTGGGCTGAAATGGTAAAACGCACATATAACTCAAAAATGTATTTATTTTAATCACAAATTATTACATTTAATCTTTAAAATCTATCAGTGGTAAGTTGTGATGAATGAAAACAATTTTTTCAGCATTTGCTGATAGCAAACGTTGCGCTTTTCCTCATAAACTATACCCGCTTTTAAAACTAGTGGTGAACTAACAGTGATATTTTTTAGTAATAAGAACTATATTAGTAACACAATTTGATATAACGATGAACAAATAGTGCGTGTCGTGACACGGTCTACTCGCAAATGAAACAAATACACCCGCTGCGCTGCTACCGCACGCACCGTAATAAGACCTATACTGTAACCTGTACCAACATACCAACATATATTTTGACGAATTTTTGGTGCTTCAGCGGAGAACGGTATTCGGCAAATCCACTATTCCACTAATAGGGTATATGCATGAATTTTTTTATATTTTTAATTCACTTTTTACATCATTATAACACCATAAAAAATATAAACACTCTTGGAAATGTTCAAATTAATTATTAAAATAAATTTTAAAACATCGATAAAATTCGACTTGTTTGAACGCTGCCATTTTTCGCGAGCCTTGTGTTACGTCACATGGCACGTTCTGTCAGTTCAGTGTTTGTTACTATAGTTTTACAGTTATTTTATAACAATTTTCAGTTTTAATAGCCATTCAGACGATGGAAAAAGGTAAAAAACCATTTTATAGGTATTGCCTTGTACCAAAGTGCATAAATACTATTAGAAGTACACCCGATAAAATGTTTTTTTCGGTTCCAAGAGATGCGAAAACACGAAAACTATGGTGTAAAGTAATGAGAAGAGATGGATTTGTGGCAAAATATTCTGTCATCATGAATGCATCTATTTTCGGTAGATTGTCCGATTGTGCTTTGACAAAACCACTTTCAATCATTGTCCTAGATGATTCCTAATTTCACCAAAACACTAAAATTGCACTAGCTAATTTAAAACACTACAGGAATACAAATAAAAACTATTTGTCACTCAAACACTATTAGCGACGCCGAGATCAGATGACGTGACGTGCCATGTGACGTCACGTTTCGTTTCCACCAATAGTGATGCGTTTCGCAAAATTGAATTTCCCTCGCTTATTTTGCACTTTTTAATTAATATTTTTTACAATTAAAAGCGAACTAAATAGTAAAAAAATTGTTTAGGCATAATGTCCGGACAATAAAGCTTCTTGGAAAGAAAAATTATGTAAATTTAAACCACATGCATATTCCCTATTGTTATCTTCAAATCTTTGATTAACGTCTGAATAGAACTCTTCAAATAGGTAAATAAAATTGTCGACCAATTTTTGTCTGAAAAAAATTGGTCGATAATTTTATTTATTTGTTATCTTCAACTTCTATTCCAAAAAAAATTGAATTAAAAAAAATATTTTTGCACACTCCTCTATACAATAACTGATTTTCGTGTCTGTATTAAAGGCGATTGTGAAATGATATATTTAACACTAGTGCCGTAAAACTGCGCAAAATAAAATGAACGTAGTCGTACTACTATTTCTATAGCAAATCACAGTACAATCGCATGAGAATACAACGCAGCCTACAATTAGAAGTGAACGTGCTTAGAATTGAATTGTCAAAAAGTTTGAAAATTTAGTGAAAAACAATTATTTTATGACCTGTGTGACTGTCAAAACTCGTTGGTGTTCATTTTAGCATAGTGAAACACTTCGTCGTAAAATAATAATTCACGCACTAGATACATAACCTGCAATTTTGCACTACACCTTATAAAATAGCTGTTTGACATGCATATATGCAGAAATAAGACCCAGTGCTGTAATGAAGAACAAAACGTTATACCAATTTTTTAGCAAATCAAAGTTTGTTTCTCTGTTGGTTTTTTATAATCTGCTATTAAAAGTGAAGTTTCCTCCAAAGTGAAACGTAAAAAGTTACGAAAATGAAGTGAAAACCAATTATTTTATAGGAGACACGTGCAAGAAATAGCACAGATCTCAGGCTGATTATATTAGGTATTACTCGCGTGACTGTTAAACCTCGCTGGCAGTTATTCAGACACCTATTACAAAATTATATTTCAACAGCCAGACAAATTGTAATGACCAAACATCCCCCCAGACGTAAAAAATAGTCAGCTGTTAGTATGAGCGCGAGAGCTTTATGACTATTTTTTACGTCTGGAGGAATGTTTGGTCATTACAATTTGTCTGGCTGTTGAAATATAATTTTGTAATAGGTGTCTGAATAACATTATATAAAAATCAAGCATTTAAAAATAAGTGAAGTTCATTAATTTTTCTCTGAGCTTTAAAGCGTCTGTCAGAAGTTGTGGTCAGCGGAAACTGACTGGCGATACTGGATACTAATTTATAGTGATATTTTACAAAACATATATAAATATCAGCCATTTAAATTTAAATTAAGTGACTCTTATTTTTACTCACCTTTCTCACCTGGTACCTGTACATTTGTCACTACTCAAAACGTAAGGTTTCATTTATTTAAAAATAGGTTGTGTCTGGCGGCTCTGGGATCTTACTTTATAATATTTTTGTGTGTTCAATTACAATGAATATATTGACAGAAGAACTATTGACATTAATCAAAAGTGTTTACTATTAATTATTATCATACAAATAGAAAGTTTCCCTTATAGCCCGAAAAACTACAAAATTAACGGCGGTAAAACTTTTGTAATATCTGTAAAAACTACAAAGCTATGCTAATTCAAAGTTTAAGTTTGTCTCTTCTTGGCAGAATGTCGTTTTCAGTGCGTCACAAGTGTCATGCTTATAGTAACTAATAATATAGTAAGTCGTGAGGGCAGCAAACGATTAACAGTTGCATAGATACGAAAAGTAATGTAATGTCAATTAGGAAGTTTGACATAAAATATGAATATATCTTATATTCATGGCTTTCTATATTATTATTTACTATGGCTACTAATATGACATCTCAGATTGAAGATATCGAAAAAATTCTTTCAACATTTTTAAAACTATTGTTATTATTATTATTATTATATGGTACACTATCATAAAATAAATGCTTTTCATATCTGTATAGCGGTCGTCTTGCACCAGTGAGTAAAGAAAACAAAGGAAATGCGAAACGCACTATCGCTACCATTTCCACAGTAAAAGTATGAAATTCAAACGCAGTCTATATTGGAAGTAAGCTTGTTCATTAAGTATTGAAATGTTAATTTTTTTAAGTTATGTGAAAATCAGCAATATGAAAGGGGCTGCGTGCAAAAAGTACACCATTTCTCAATTGCAGACAGCATTGTCTGAAAATCTGATTTGACAATTACCTTAGAATGTAAACGTACATATTTATCCATATAAAAAGCATTGTAGAATTTTCAATTGATCCTGGTTGAAACGTTTTTTGTACAGTTTTCACTTCGACACAACGTTTCAACGCATTTTGATCAAAATTTAGCTTGAAAAGTATGTAAAACAATCATTTGTTTTTGTGTGAGTATAATCTAATGCTTTAGAATTTAGATGAGAGGGAGTTTGAATACTACATTAGACTCCTCCTGAAGTATAGAAACTGTAATTATATGGTCATAAGCTAAGGTCATTTTCAATTGTGATTTCTTGTCAACCCTTTCTGCAATCCAGCATATGTCTGTAATGCATGATAATATTATAGCTCATGTGACTGTTAAAACTCGGCGTCACTCATTTTTAACATAATGTCACATTCGCCCTAGACACATAAGGCACTTTTAGTTTACATCTTTTTAGTCTGAATTTCGGGCAGACTACTCCATAATATTTGGCCGCTGCACACGAGGTTGGTTTTGCCGCTGGATTTCTTGCTAGATTTGGCTGTTGGGTTTCAAATATGTGGTTTTTGTGTTTTTGCTTCACACGGTGCTTGTTTTGAAATTGTGTTTTGTAGATGAGTTTAGTCCGGGCGCAATGACAGTTCGAATATTAATGAAAGTGAACTTTTATTGTCTCTGAACGAAGCACACACTATATTTGTGTGTGTGCGTTTTCCCATGTCGCCTATGTCACAAGATACTGTTTCCTGATTGGTTCTTGCTCAAAACAAGCCCTGGTTTTAATTCTGAAATCCATCTTGTGGCCACGTACGCAATCTCGTAATGACGTCATGTCCATCTTCGCAATCAGCGCGCCAGCCACCTCAAGTCCTAGCAATGATTCCAGCTGTAAAGCCAGTCTCGTGTGCAGCGTCCCTTACTTTCGTCAGATACATTCAAATCACTCTTACTAAACAGGATCACCAATAAAATTATTTGAAATCACCTGCAAATCACGAATACGGCACAGTTTGTTCTTGGAACACTTTGATGTGTAAATAAACACTGTGTTTTTCCAGACCTCCGTGAATAGATGAGTCAAGTGTGTAGGCTTTTATAGCCGATGTTATTCCAAATCTTTTTTTGGTTTCCGGGCTTGTACACCATAGTTCCGTGGTATTTCAAGCTGGCGTTTCGACTTTATCAAAAGCAGTGTGACACATCTCCTTTGAAAATGTCTACTGCAGTTGTAGACGGGACGTCAGAGATACCTATGGACCACAGCCTACAAACCTGGAAACCAAGAAGATTTTGAATAGATGAGTCAGTGATAATATTAGAGCAGCCCAACGATGCATGTAAGACTTTTATGCTTTCCTAACCGAGCGGGGTGGCGTAGTGGTGAGAACACTAGGCTCCTATTCGGAAGGTACCGGGTTTGAATTCTGACGGAGGCAGATGTAGCTGGGACTTTTTCCTGCTGCCATCTTGTTGAGGTTTTCCATGGTTTCCTTCAATAATTCCAGTTAAATATCGAGATGGTTCCTTATTCAAGGCCAGGGCCGATTACCTATCCTATCAAAATTTGCCTACCTTATCCTAATGTCCGAAAACTCCCTCATTTGCTCATTGCTATTAATTAAGTGGAAGTTTAAATTTGTAGAAAATAACGGGAAGTGTTATAGATGGAAAATAGTAATTTTGCGAATGGCGTCTGTTATGATAGAAAGTCGAGAAACGAGAGTTAAACGCATTATTATTATATATTGGATTTAATCCTCTAATAATCTAGATCTTCTTTTAAGTTTCATAACAATGGTAACTAGATTTCGTCCTCATTTATGTGATTAAAAATGGTTACTTTCCTGGGGACTACGGCCTCATATTCGAACAAAAATTGAGAAGTTGTTTCATCCTTCATTTCGTAGATTAGACACAGTGTCGTTTCCTGATGTATCATCATCGTTTGTCGGAAGTCCCTTTAGGAATGCTTCTAGTTTCTCTGATGATACCAACAAATGACATTACTGTAACGGCTTCTCTTTTTTCAAATTTGCATAAGATTTACCATTAAGAAGAAATATAACGCTGTACACACGAAGCGTGCTTTCTTGCTGGGTTAACGTGTATGCTGATTGAAGCGGCATTCTTGCGTGACATTTAGCTGTCTTTTGCGCTACCTAGCATGAGTATTGGAATTGTGTAATCTGCAATTTAACTTCTAAAAGTATTGATGGAAATTATAAAAATACGCACGCCTCATTTCGTAGACGCCGAATAAAACTATCACTCGTTTTATGTCCATAATTGTTTATAAATATAGACACCGCATTGCTGATAATACCAATTACGTGTAGTTAGAAATACAGTTGCACGCGGTTAAGATCACTTGACACGAACATAGTTTGGGTTTATTCCTCATCTGCATTAAGAAAACACGCAATAAAAATCTTATTCGTCGAATTTTAAACTCCAGAAGTATTTTAAGCTGCCTGTTCAGCAAATAGGAAACTTTCAACTACAGTAGCAAGAAACCGAAACTCTAAGCAACAATCCAAAAATTAGTCGATATGACTACATACCATAATTACGACATTTTGACTATAATTGGTGCTTGATGTGTGTCGTGATGATATAAAACATAATACTGATTTTTGAAATACACCCGAACATAAAAATATATATACAATCGAACTTGGATAAGCAAAAGTTCAAGGGATTGCGATCTCTTTTTCGCTTATGGAGGTTTTTACTGACCCGAATTTCTAGCTTATAGAGATACAGGAGTGCCCTTTCTCACTTATAGAAGTCTATAAAAATACAGAAAATATGTAGTGATAAACATATTATATGTATAATTCGACATAGATGCTAATAAAGAAAACAAAGAACAATGTTACAAAAACAATGTTAGATAGTTCAGTTATTATTAAGTTTCGTAGAACTATTAATACGTTTGACTATCTCTTATCGAGATACAGGCAAGTAGTAGTGTCAGTTCTATAGGTTCTCAGATTCATGAATGACAAACGTCTTTCTCTTATAGAGATTTCTCACTTATAGAGGTTTTAAAGGGTTGTAAAGACGGTACCTGGCAAATACTCTTAGAGTAAAACTTCTTCTGGCGCGGTAGGGTAAATCATTTCATTGTTTATGTTTTTTTTTTGCAATTATTCCATATTCCACCTATTTTATGTATATATATTTCTTCAATTTTGCCACTCCTACTCCGCAAGTAGAGAACGGTACTAATTTAGCTCAAAATTCATTTTTTAACAGTTTACAATATTTTCGTTTTTAGGCTTCTCGAGTTCGAAAAAACATATTAATTGAAAAAGGTTGTTCGTTTGTTTTAGTACAGTCAATCTGGCAAAAACCTCAACAAAACCAACCAAAAAGGTGAAACTTGGTGAGTCGTTAGAGAATGATGAAAAAAAGGTTACCTGGCAATGGCCACCTGGTACCTGTTCAAATACCTGTTCAAATAGTCAAAAAAAACTCAAAAATATTTTGAAATGCATTTTTCTCGAAAACTATCCATTTTACAGAAAAATTTATTGAACAAAAAATGTAGAGGGTATCGTTATCTACAATTAATGTCATTGGTGCTATGTTGTACAACAAAAAATGTGCGCAGTAGGTGGCGCTTAAGTGCCAAAAAAAGTCTTTTTCCACTTTTTATTTTATACAACAAAAAATGTGCGCAGTAGGTGGCGCTAAAGTGCCAAAAAAAGTGTTTTTCCACTTTTTTGCCCTGAAATTTTCATTTTTCAGTTACGATTCAAATGGAAAAATTGTTCCTTTTTATTTTATAAACAACTTTTATTTCAACATTTTTTTCATACAACTTACCGTTTCAGAGCTGCAGCTTGTTGAAGTGAAAATAAGTTGTATGAAAAGTAAGTTGTATGAAAAAAATGTTGAAATAAAAGTTGTTTATAAAATAAAAAGGAACAATTTTTCCATTTGAATCGTAACTGAAAAATGAAAATTTCAGGGCAAAAAAGTGGAAAAACACTTTTTTTGGCACTTTAGCGCCACCTACTGCGCACATTTTTTGTTGTACAACATAGCACCAATGACATTAATTGTAGATAACGATGCCCTCTACATTTTTTGTTCAATAAATTTTTCTGTAAAATGGATAGTTTTCGAGAAAAATGCATTTCAAAATATTTTTGAGTTTTTTTTGACTATTTGAACAGGTACCAGGTGGCCATTGCCAGGTAACCTTTTTTTCATCATTCTCTAACGACTCACCAAGTTTCACCTTTTTGGGTGTTTTTGATACGAAATGATTTTTTTTTCGCCAGATTGATTGTACTATTTATCAGTTTTTCTGTTTGTAATAGTTCGTTTATATGTGAGCGCGATACAGGTTAAGAGTTAAAATTTTTGAAAACACTGAAATTGAAGTGAAAAGCAGCTATTTCACAGGAAGTGCGTGTAGTCGCGTCGGAACGAATTTTTTCATGGGTGGGCTCACGAAAAACAAGTTTAGGCATACATGAATTACAAGTTTACACTTTACTGAAAACTCGTTTTCTGTCTTCATATCTTTAAACGAACTCAAAACGCAGGAAATCATTAGGCTGCGCTCATATGCTGCCGCACTTATCTCTCTTTCAAATATGAAAGTTGATATAGAAATCATAAAAGTTAATATATATAAATTTTGATGGGTGCAGGGCTTCTGTATTGATGAGCTTTTTGTAGACTTGTAATAAAGCAAAAAATAATCAATCTATTGCTTTTGTTAGATATTCCATGTGAGTATAGCTATACACTTTTTTACGGACACTTGTCAATATTATAAGTTCGTAAAATATTTGGAATATTTGACTGAACGGGAAGTTTACGACCCGAAATCATACAAACGGTACGTCTCAGATGCGAAACGAGTACTCACGCACACCTTCAAACTTGCAACGCATGTATATCGACACAAATACTATAATGGTTTCGATTCCCCCGTTCTCCTCTATATATGAAAATCATTGCGTGCGTCGTGTCGCCGTCTGATTGTAATTTGCCTTTAGCGTATAACAGCCTACGCCACTGTCCAAGTATCGATTCGGTTGATCTCGTGCCGCTAGCCGAAGTAAAAACACAGAGGGTTGTTTTCCCCGTTAGAAATGTTTAATGTAACATACGAACAGAAATCATGTAGATTGGTGCGTTTGTGTGTTGTGCTTTGAGTTGCGTACATTTTACTGAAATGGCAACTTCTGCGGGCGAAAATGAAAACGACGGTGGTGACGGTGGTGAAACAAATGAACGCAAAACGTGAATATTACTATTTCAAATGTAAAAAAATATTATGTAGGGCTAAATATTTAATTAATAAAAACATCCAATGTAAACACTAGCACGAACTAAACACTCTGTGTTATTTTAATAATATATGTCATATTAACATATTTAAATTCTTTTTTTTTTTTAATTTTTGGTGTGATTTTGAAGCTCAGTTCTAAAATATCAAGCAGAAAATTAATTGTCTTCCATTTCTGCATAGTATTCAGATATATTTTCTCTGTTTCAAAATATGATTTTAGATAATATAATATTTAATTTTTACACCAGGATGTTTAATCTGGTTGTACGTTTTTTAAATTGTATTAATAAATATAATAGAGTAGGTACTATTAATTCAGGGATTTTCAATCGCGTAATACGTAAAATTAAATTTAAATTTGAAAATGCAGTATGTTAAAAAACGTATTTCTGCAGTGGTTTCTATTTATAGCGCAATGTTATAATCGCTCTAACTCGATGACCTCTTTTTTAAATCAATTAAAAAATACTGGTGAAAGTTATAACGACCTATTTTTATATAGAGTGAAAAATTTCGAATCCATATTTGTCACAATATTATACGATAATTTAATAAAAACTAAATATTACACAGAAGCAGTTAAAGCTTATTCACAAAATTAAATAAAAAAAAGGCAGTTGCTAATTATTATCCGGTGAAGTTATTTAAAATAAAATCTCTTCTATTATCTCTAAAATAGCGACGCTAAGAAACAGGGTTATCTGGAGTGTTCTAAGCGAAATATAAATGTGATATTAAGAATATTACGAATTGAATAAAAATAATAGGTGAGCACTATTGTTAGTTTCGTGTTATTTAGAGCATTAAAGTCTAAACGAAGACTTATTTATTATAATTTACAATGTATGTGTCCATATTGCGGTGAGTTATAGGAAAACCTAATTGCGGATATCTCTAACGTAATCACTTTACCGTAAAATAAAATTTTAACTATAATATACATTTATAAAAATATTATAACACAAAAAAAACATTAAATCAGTGAAGCGTGTGTAAATAGTTAAGAGTGAGTCACAAAGACAGTGCTGTTTACTTAATTTTGTACATAATATGTTATTCATGATGTTTTATTGCCCATACTGCTACACTAGAGTTATTTGCTCTGTTGTCGCTTTGCGCGTCAGAGCTGAGTTTCTTTCATACAAGAAGTTATATCTAGGTTAATTTCGCACAAAATCCATTGAAATTGTCGCTTTTTGAGAAAGGGAGATTCTGTTCTATAAAACAGAACCATTTTAAGATCGATTAAAGTTCATAATTAGTCCTAAAATTGTAATTGATAAATCGCGAACAACAGTTGGTGTCGGTTCTTCTGCACATACATACGTATAAATGTATGGACACAAAATTCAATTTTAGTCTAATCACTTTGGATTATATTTTATACTATCAAACAGAACACTACTTAAATTCACATGAAATGCGGTTAATAGTGTAATTTTTATAAACAGTTTTATTTTATTTGCAATATTTTATAACAATAATCTACCTAGGTTTTATCTGTAATTTTTTGTATGCATGTGTGTTTGAACGGATTTAACTAAAGAACTATTTAACGAATTTTAATGAAAATTAATATAATTTCTGTAAAAAATATAAAATAGACCAAACCAAAAAAAAAAAATATTTAATTAATTACGATCGTTTCGATTTAGATCAGGTCATCTTCAGATAGGAATGTAAATTGAAAATTGATATTTAACTAAAAAACTACACTTCGTGTTTATCGAAGTCAAATATCGACGGATGATCTGATCTAGGTCAAAACGATCGTAATTAATTTAATAATTTTTTTTTTTGGATTTGGTCTATTTTATATTTTTGGCAAAAATGTTTAATCCAAACTATGAACTCACAATTGATAATATAATTTCATTAATTTTTTGGCATTTACTTCTATATAACTATCATATAAAAAAAATTCAGCCAATTGGGTGACGGGACCATTCCAACTTCAAAATTTTAACATTTGATATGGTATATTAAAGAAAATAAAATTTCTGACATCACAAGAGGTGACGCGGGTAATGGCTAGTATTCAGTATTATATTGCTATTCGTTATCGTGGTTACCTTCAAAATATATTCCACGTAATGTAACAGTTAATCAAAGCATGCTTAACTAGTTTGTTTCTGACAGATCTACAATACAAAAGAACAGCTGTTTTTTATTTTCAAAATATTTTCGAAACTATATAGTTAGAAAACAAAAAAAATTTAACCAAACTTTTTTTGATAAATCAATAGAATATTAAACCGTTATGAAAAGTTTACTATTACCTATTATATAAAAACACTGTTATAGAATATATCTCTTTTACGCATGCGCCGATTTTCCCCACAAACAACAGGACTCTTCATTTTTGCATACCAAACATCCTCCCAAAATTTGGTTTCAATCCGTTAATCTGTTTGACCTGTATCGTGCTAACAGACAAACAGTCTTTCCAAAAATGTGTTTTTTGGATTCGGGGGACCTCAAAACGGAGAGATATTGTAAAATTTTTGAAAAGTGATTTTTGACCTGAACTAGTAGGTACCATTCCCCACTTGTGGGTTGGAATGGTGAAAGTCCGAGACAGCCATGTGAAGTCAGGCTAGTATTTTATATTAATAGTATAGCGCCGGTATAAAAAATACAAAAACACTGTATTAGGTATTTTTGCATTTATAGTCGAACAAAGTAAACTCAAACAACTCTGGTACAAAATATAGGATTAATAGCGTACCAACCTGAATCGTTACTTAATGAAAAAACTACTGTATTTCGAAAAATAGATTTTTCATTAATAATAATCAGACAAAGTAACGATTCAGGTTGGTACGCTATTAATCCCATATTTTGTACCAGAGTTGTTTGAATTTACTTTGTTCGACTATAAATGCAAAAATACCTAATGCAGTGTTTTTCGAAATACAGTAGTTTATTTACAGATTATTTTACAGCATACTTGCATAGAAATAGTTGTCACTTTAGACTCTTAGAGTTTCATCTGGGAATGAAACGGAATAAGCTAAATATTTGTATAAACCTTTATTTTGGCATTCTTCATGTTGTCTCAAAAGTCTCATAAGGTCACGTGTGAACATCCTTAGATATTCAAGGTCAAAGGTAGCGAAAAACAGTTTTTTGAAAATATGTCGCTTCCTTTGCCTCAAATCATATTTGCATTTACTATAAAAGTTATAGAGCATAGGATTCTCTATAAATTTTTTCTTAACCAATTTTTTATACATTTAACCGTTTCGAGATAGCCACACGCCATAGCGCAATGTGAATTGCGAATCCCAGTCCATATAAATATAAATATTATGTAATTATAAATATAAATATAGTGTATTAAATAGTTAACTAACTAATAATAATTAAGTTAAAAAACCGTACCATGGACTGGGATTCGCGATTGACCTTGGCGTGTATGGATGTGCGCTTCACACTCTTCGCGCTTTCTCTCTCAAAAACGGTTAAAATTGTTAGAAACGAAATTTATAGAGAATTTTATACTCTACAACTATTATAATAAATGCAAATATGATTTGAAGCAAAGGAAGCGAGATATTTCCAAAAAAATTGATTTTCGAGACCCTTGACCTTGAATATCTAAGGACGCTCACGCGTGACCTTATGAAACTTTTGAGACAACATTAAAAATGCCAAAATAAAGGTTTATACAAACATTCAGCTTATTCCGTTTCATTCCGAGGCTGTCCCTTTTTTTGGTTTATTTGACTGCACTAGAAAAAATATCCATTTAAAAAAAATTATAACGGTCCGTATGTTTGTTTATAACTATATTTCTATAAAATGATTATTAACCATTACCAGCGCCGGATTTAATTTTATGGTGCTCTTGGTTTTTATAGTGAACGTTGCCCTAGTTTTTCTCTTTTTCTGTTTTGGTCTTCGCTTTTATTAACATCGTCTTCTTTTAATATGCTCATTTCACTTTTAAAGTTCCACAATTTTTTTATAATATTTGATCCAGAAGAAATGTCATCTACAGTTGCATGAAGTAATCATAAATGCCTCAAGTCCTGTGCAAATATATAATTTGTAATCAGAAGTCTAATAACCAAAATAGTTCTAACAAGGAAAAACAATATTCTCGTTTTGTGGTATCCCCTCTGTGCTGGTGTCCTAGGCCGGTGTCTGGTGTGCCTTATTATTTATAAATCCATCACTAACAATTAATCATTAGATTAAATTCTAACGTAATTTAAGGCCCAAATCATTGTTAGTAATTGTGAGCAAGCAGCTGAATTTTGTTATGCACCTCGCAGGTCGCAGTCACTTCAAGGGCTCTTCTCAAAACGCATAGCGCTGTTGAAAGATATCTAAAAAAATGTCCCCATTTATAGCATGTTCACCAAGCGAGACGTCAGAAATGTCGCTTTTAAATCTACTTAAATACTAGAGACACTACTATGAAATATTTAGTTTCTTGCATATTTAAATATTATACGAAATAACTTAATCTATGTATTAATTAAGTTAATTAGGTTTTCTTGTACGGCTATCTCCTCTTAAACTATTGACCCGATTTCAACGATCAGGGTGTCATTATTTTGATAGGACTCGATACACAGATGTGCAAAAGGGTGCCAGAATTGCGACAAGTGAACTTTAAGTTTCAAAAATCGCTTCTCAAAAAATTTATTCTAAACCGTTACAGAATATTAATAAGAAAAATCGCAGGTTTGTGGACAAAAGTTATATTTATCAATGTACTACGTTTCGGCTATAAATTTAGACTTTTTCAAGTACAATATAAAAATTATTTAAAACAATAATTATGAAAATAAACATTAATTACTAACGATAGCAATTAACAAAAGTTAAGGTACCTACATAAGACAAAAACATGGCAACATGTATAAATTTTTAAACAATAAAAATTAAAATTAAAATTAAAAATTCGAAAGTTAGTTCAATTTCATAATATAGTTGTACTGACTTTTTAAATTTTGAGTGTCTGTTCTATAATTAATAGAATTGATTTTTTTCTAATAAAACACATTTCACTGATATTACGTTTCTTCCAATTTGACTCTTTATCTAATATTTTAACTTCATTAAATAGAAATTTATGTCCAGTGTCGAAATGTCGAGATGACAACGCGGTCTTATTATCACTTAATAAATTTATGTTTCTACAGTCTATTCTGTGTTGGTAAATTCTCTGTTTTAGTAACTGTCTTGTTTGCCTCACATAACACTTACTACATTCACAAGGTATTTTATAAATGATGTTAGATTGGTGTAAAATAAGTGTTTTATCTTTAAGACTTGTGAATAATCTGTTTAATTTATTTAAGTTATAAAACACCAACTTGATATTTGTGTTAGAAAATAATCTGTTGATCTTGTATGACAAGTTCTTGACGAATGGAAATCTAACATACATCTTAGTAGACTTAGTTCTTTCAGCCACAGTATCCAACGTGTTATTCAGGTGATTTTGGTCCTCTACGAGTATAAACTTATTGATGCATTGATGTATAAAGTTGACAGGGTAATTATTAGCTTTTAAGATATTTTCAACTTTCTTAAAATTGTCATTATGGTAATCTTGGTGACTTAATCTTGTTACTCTGTGTAACAAGCTTTTTATAACACTAATTTTCTGCTGTACTGAATGGTTTAAGCGATAATTCAAAAGCCTGCCTCCTAAGTTATGTCGTAAAAATTACTTTTCCTTAGCTACGCAGCAAAATTCAATACTTTAGTAGCTAAAGAAAAGTAATTTGTACGACATTGTTACGAATTTTAATTTTCAGTCATTAATATTCAGTGGATAATTTTTACTTGTCTCTTGATGTACCAACTACATCAAGTTTGAACAGTATAAAAGTGCTACGCATCTTATTAGTTTATTATAAATTTGCTCTCGGCCTAATGAGATTTTTATAAGAACGGCTTTCCGCGACTTGATGTCGCATGAGTATTTTGTTTAATTAAGAATTTTTATTTTATTAATTTTGACGGACGCATTATGTGCGGCACGTATATTATATAGGATGAGTTTTGCATTTCGACGGCCCTATCACACACCCCTGTAAGGGTCGCAAGGCGTCCAGAAAACAGTCATTTAGAAATAGCTGGAAAACAACTAGTTTTAGGCCGAAAATGTTCATTATCAATCTGAAAGTCAATTAAACTTCGAACAGAATTACGTACTTAATATTATGCTCTTTAAAAAAATTTAAATTCGTAGTATTTTTGTGAAACAAATACTAGTCATGCTTTTTGTGACAAAACAACATCAAAATAGGTCAATCAATCTAAGTTGAGTATTACAGTTTTTCGAAACGCATAATTCTAATTAGATACCGAATTTAAAAAAATCCACACCAAATCAAATGACCTAAACGATGCTTTTATATTTATTTTTACAAAAAATACTAATAATTCACATATAAATTGATTTATTCAAACGATTGCAAGTCTTTCACCATTGGTCAAATTACTGTTAGATGTGATTTTTTTGGTGCAGGACACTTTAATCAGGAAAAAATCGATAGGGTCAGCTCTGCATATTATATTTTATGTTATCTCACAAAGGAAAGACCCAGCTTTTGAAACCGCCGTACGTCTAACTATAACGTATTTAAAAAAAAAGTTGCATACATAAATTTCGAGCTTTGAGCAACAGGACCACTAGTTGATATTTAAAGATATAACCAAAGAATGAGACATATTTCACATCGTTTGTCTATTGTCAACATTGCGTTGAGGATATACCTTCCAATTCTGAAGGCAGATGCTTACGGTGAACGGTCGTTTCAAGGCTGACAGGCATAAAACTTAGCATCGATGTATTTTAGGCCTGTCATTTCTGTCTATTAATAAAAAGAATTTATGACGGACGATGACGTTCCGAGATATAATTTACTGGTTTGCAATTACTTAAAGTCGTAAAGCTTATATCTGTAGAGCGTTAAATAATTTCATCAAAGTATGAATTTATTTTTAACAATGATAAATATTAATTATTAATAATCAATATGATTAAATTCCTATACTTTTCTCACTAAAATAATGAAAAAATAATAATTGATTTTGTTTAGTAGATTATTTAGTTCACAATAAGACTGAGACACAAAAATTGATACGGAAAGCTTTATCAATATAATCAATATAATAATTATTCTAAAATAGATTACTGATTACTAATAAAGCTAAATCTGAAAAATTAGTCGTAAATTTTATTTATTTACATATTTTATAATAAGAAATATCAATTTGTGGTTTTACTGACACACCGCTTCAAGTTATAAACAGTACTAATTGATCTTGTAATAAATAAAATTATCAACCAAGTTTTTCAGACTGTAGGTATATTGACAAAAAATTATAAAATCATAATTCAATATCTCAATAAATGACATTTCGGTCCAGATTTGGAACTTCTTCAGAAATATGTAATCTAAAAAATATAAAAATGAATTAGTATTTACTTATTTTACAATAGAATTAAGATTGAATATACCGGCCAGTGCTAATGACGTCATGAATCCGACGCCATAATTGTACTGGTATGCCACTATATTCTACTGGTGAGACAGATGTGACGTAGCATAAATATTTAACCAGACGTGTGTTCATCCGACTTTGTGAATTTCTTTATTTTATTATTTGTTATTTGCAATAATGTCTGATTAACAATGTAAACAATTACTTTTGGTAAACGAAGGAAATAATAATACGTCAGCGCGCTAGCCAGTAAATTTCGGAACGAATCAACAGTACGCGCGCGGCGTTGATTCATGACGTCATTAACACTGATCAGTATACTGGGTTATATTTCGTAACACACCCATTGTATTTCGAAATAGTATTATATTACACCACAAGGGCCGAAAGTGTGATATTCGTCATGATGCCTGAGGGCATCATAAAGCACAGGGCAAGGTATCACACCTTCGGCCTGTGTGGTGTATACTATTTTTCTTCATACCTCGGTCGTAAGCACGCTTATTAAATACATTAATTAATTACATAAAAACACAGCAAGCTTTGAGTTTATACGTAAAAACATAAATGACAATTGTTCGCGATTATTAGCAAAAATGTAATAAGTTTGCTATGGAAACGACATCTTAACAACAGTTAATTGGTTGTTTTTGCTTTACGACCGCCGAACTTCCTGGATTGTAGCGTGTAATGCCACCAAGGAGTAAATGTTAGACTTTCTGCCTTACAATTGGTACCGAAAGTATACACTTTCGATCGAGATATGAAGAAAACTTGTTTGCATTCATTCGTGATCATTCGTTTTCGTTTGTGCTCGCTTGAGTACCTAGACCCACCTTAACGTTATTTTAGAATCCTTCGAACGTAGCAAACTACCGACCTATAATTTTATCTCAACTATACATGGTGTATCACAGAAAACCGTACATAGGAAAAAGTACAAAGTACAAATTAGTTAAGATCAGAGATCGCTTTGCCGTCTGTTCAAAGGTCGTTACCATGGTTTACTCTTTACATAATGAAATCTATTCGGGATGGTGGCACAATCTGGATGAACAAGACAAAATCGCCGAAGTATGTTTCAATGTGACTCCTGTAACGTTAGACAAAGTGAAAAAAAGTTTTTATAACCGATTAAGTTACTGCTTAATCAAAATGAATGTTTATTTGAACATTTGCTATAATTTTGATTTTAACTGTTTGTTTGGTTTAATTATTAATATAAGAAAATTTTCTAAATAAAAAAATGTTTTATTAATAAAAATAAATTTATTTAATACTGAAGAATTAATTTTAACTGACTATTCATTATTAGTAATTATCCCTATATTATTAAACGAGCTAATCTTGTATCTACCTATCTATATACCTATGTCCCTAAATATTTTCTCGAAAACGGCCCTAACGATTTGGATGAACTTTACTGAAAAGGGATTTTGGGGGGGCAAAAAATCGTTTTCTTACAAATTTTATCATTATAAAAATCAATTTTTTGACGTATGAAAATACTTAAATATTGTAAGTAGGTTTTGGAATTTTATACAATGAAACAATTGTTTTCAAAATTTATGACAGTTAATCTTTAATTACTATCCAAGTGAGACTTAAAATAAATACGTATTTGAAAGAAAGTTAAAAAGAATTATTATTATAGGTGAGTAATTTTAATAAATTAATTTTTAACCTAAATTTGAAGCGAAAGATGCAATATCATAGATCAAGATGACGGCGAATCAGATTAACAAGTACCGGATTGCTATAAGGGCCGACAATCCTCTCCACAAAGGAGTCAAACTGTTTCAGCAATATCTTATTGCTCCACAAAAGGAAGCGAAGCTTCCCCAGAGAACCTACGGTTCTTATATGGAGAGCCGAACACTTGACTAGTGTTGTCACAACCGAGCGGGGCGCAGCCCCGCGAGGTAAGACTGTAACAAAGGTGGAGACGTAGGCTCCACAATGGGAAGCGAAGCTTCCCCAGAGATCCTACGGTTCTTATATGGAGAGCCGAAGGCTCGACTAGTGTCGTTCACAACCGAGCGGGGCGCAGCCCCGCGAGGTAAGACTGTAACAAAGGTGGAGACGTAGGCTCCACAAAGGGAAGCGACAGAGAACCTATGGTTCTCAAAGTTTTGGCGATATCAGCATATCAGTATTTTATTTAACTTTCCGAGCAAAGCTCGGTCACCCAGGTACTTGTTATTAAATGATGGTTAATCAGCCTTACCATGGTACCCATTCTCATATGTGGTCAAAGTAATCGTTGATCCTAACTAAATTGCACAATGAAATTTTTATGTACGGTTTTATGCGATACACTCTGTATATCTCATCTATGCATCTATAATATTGACGCCATTTAACATTTGAATAGACCATATCTCAACCGGTGAATAGGGTGCGGCGTTTTCATTTCAGAACCTGCGTGATCCTTTGACCTTTCTAAGAGAACATGACGTATACTACCAAACGAAAAAATGGAAATGTTATACCTACGTTATAGTGTCACTAATTCGATATACATTTTACAGTATCTATTATTTATATTAGATATCGTGTCTATCGTGATAACAATCTTAGGAAAAAATCGCAGGTATGTCAGCAAAAATATATTAGATTAATTTATTTTTCTGTACTTGAAAAAAATCTAAATTCATAGACGAAACGTGGTGCAATAAACAAATAAATAAACAAATATATTTTTGTCCACGTACCTGCGATTTTTTTTATAAATAAGTATCTAATATATTTTGATTATAATAAAAAATAGATGTTCAAATCTTTGATTAATGTCTAATTACTTTCCAATAAATGAAATTAACGACCCATTTTTCAGACAATATATTAAAAAATCATTCAATTACTATTCACTTAACGTTTCGATCTGGATTTGGACCTTCTTCAGAACAACAATAAGCTAATTACTAATAATTTTTGTTTTTTATTTTTTAGCTTAATTTTTATTCTGAAGAAAATCCAAATCCGGATCGAAACGTTTATTGAATTGTAATTGAATGATTTGTTAATATATTGTTTGAAAAGTTTTTTGATAATTTTATTTATTAAAAAATTGGTTGTCTGTAAAGTCGGTTTACGGACGATAGTTTTACGTGATAACGTATTCCGTAATACATAACCTAAACCTCCCAAAATTTGGTTTCAATCCGCTTATCCTTGGTGTCGGAATGATAGGAAATGTCAAAAGTGACGTTTGCAACTTACAAAGTATTATGTTCTAATAATAATTAGTTATTCCAATAGTTAACTTAGAAGGCTTTGCAAATCACAAAATACTAATGTCAAAAAATAAACATTAGAAATGCAGCCGTTTTCATGTTAAGACAAGACATACGTTATTTTCTAATTTCCATGTACGGCAAACAAAGACGACCGACCGCGTCGCGCGCGCGCCATGCAATAGACAACAATGCATTTATACAGCTATTTTTCTATATAAATTTGTATAAAAAAACTGTTTAGGCAAATTCTGTTATACGAAATCTATGTAAAATGTTCTCCTCTTTCGTTTAAGACTGGTTTCAAACCGATCTGATTTAAATTGAGCGAGAAATTAGCAAAAAGCACGCACAGGGTCAGGCGGAACGCTACGCGTTATGCGTTATGCGTTATGCGTTATGCGTTACGCGTTACGAACGTTAGGAACGTTAGGAACGTTACGTTACACTTTTTCGTACATGCAGCCGGTGTTTTATCAATTTATAATATTGGTGATTCATCATAATATTGGTGATTCATCAATTTATAAGACATTATCACGTCAAAAATAGATGTCATAAATTTGTAAATAGGTGAACACATTTTAAATAAATAAATAGACTGGGAAGTGTCTATATACTTTGCTGGTAACTGAAAATTTTCGCAACAATACAAGTAGTCCAAGTGACTTGCGTAGGTGTACTAAGCTCATGCCTGACAAAATTAAATTTTCACGGAAGGTAGTATTTAACGCGACAAAGCACAAGTGCTAGGATTATCTTGTGGAATCAGAGCTTAACAGTTGGAAGGAGCTTAAGATATCATTTTTTAAATAGTGTGTCATACTGTAGGTGAGACATTGGGTTTGAACATGGGGTTAACTCCCCGTTAAGGAATTTCAGCATTTTTTTACGAACTAGTTTCTAACCATCTTTTAAATTATCAATTTAAAAATAAACTTAGGGCTGCATTTGTATAGCTGCCTATCATTTATTATTAACAAAGTCAGACCTGTCAGGCTCAAATCCCAAATTTTTCATTTATAATTTTGGTTTTAGTTTATTATAGGTTTTCAATTATTTTTTTTTCAATACAACTGTCAAACAATCAGTAATCTTTTGCTTTCATAATTTCAACTGAAAATTATCAAAATATCAAATTTCCATTTGCAATATTAATTGTAATTTTATCTTTTCAATTTTTAAATGTTGTCAAAAAATTGTCGAGAATAAAAAAAATAAAAATAATTTACACTAAATTGGGATTCGAACATAAGAGGTTTCACTTTACTGAAAATTGTTAAAACTTATAAGTGGGGTGAACACTTATGACTCTCTTATTCAGCGAAAACACCAAAACATAAAAAGGTAAACATTTTTTTCATAGATTTTTATTTAAATATACTGAAAATGATAGTTATATTTAAGTCACGTTTATTATTATAAAAACTTGATGGTATGCTTTATTTTTAGCACATTTTAATAAAAACTAATTTAAAAGAATGCCTATTTGACGGTTAAATTTTTAGTCATATTAGGTGTGCTAGGTATATTTGTATAGTGACTGAAAATTATTTAAAAGTGTTAACTGTTGATACTCTTATAACAGACGGCACAGTGATTTTGAGCATGTTATTGAGTAGATTACAAAATAGTTAAATGACACATGTGACAAATTTCACAAGAAGGTTAGATTTAGGCTAGAGCTAGAACAAAAAACAGGTTTTCATACTTCATTTTTAACTTACGCTATAAAAACATTCAATTTTTTTTCAAAAAAATCGGGTACCTACATAGTAATTGATTAGAAGCCGGTTCAAGTTATTATTACGCTCATATATTGCTGAAAATTGAAAAAAGTCATTTTTTATAATTATGCACGTACAATGAAGATACGAACATTTTAGTTATTTATTATCTCAAAATAGTTTTCTAAACAAGACTAAAAATCTCAAATCTATTACTTACTTTTGTTACATTACAGCGTTATTCACACATAAATTGTGTTCTAAATTACATGAATATTATCTCTGAATACTTTTATTATGTAATTTTAATATTTTTTGTGCACTTTTACTTTTCCCATAGATGTCATAAATGACAGGTCCATAATAATTACTTTAGTTAGTTGGCGCTGGCATCGCGCACATAGCAAATAGATGAACAAAACGGCGACTGGAAACACGTTCTTCCACCACCAACACCGAGACTTCCACCACGTGTTATTGTCCGTAGCCAAATGGCAAAAAACGAATCTCTTATAATTTTGTCATGTCCTCCCGCCCGTCTGTCTGTCTTATAACTCCGCCATCTTTCTATTGATTTCAAAGACATTTTACAGGCAGGCGTCTTATGTGAACTGCCATAAAACTGAGTAATGAAATTACAAAAAAAATCATTAATAAAATCCCTACAAAAAAATTATTTATAAATTTTCAATTTTTTGTTAAAATTTATTCTTATTTTATTAATTCTTTTGTGTATTTAAAGTTTCTAAGAATTATTTTAGGTTTCTGTGAGCAATTTTGTATTTATACTGTTTTATTGTGTTGTTTTTTTTTATTATTTAAATATATTTACCCTTTGGGTTAATTTATTAGAATTTTTTTTTATTTTTGACTTATAATAATAATTATCTTTTTTGATCGAGAGAATATTTTAACATTTGTTTGCTCGAATCATATTATGGCCTCAACGTTACAGAACTGAGAGATGAAAATTTGTATTTTCGCGCACACCGTTGCATGGGGTACCGTTGGACAGGTCTTTAAAATTGCAAATAAAGTTTTAATACTTTCGACGAAAATTATTTTGCAAGTTTTAGGAGTTCAGCTGATCTTTCCTTACTGTATTTTTTATATGATTCTCATTATTTTTCCTATTAATATACCTAGGGGAGACAAAACCACGGCTAAATCAATGTTCAAAAAATAACCGTACAATGTCACTAATCTACATTGCACATTTCAATATTTGTTAGAATTTCGTGGTTTTTGGGAGGTCCCAAAGTGCTTTTAATAGTGGTAATAATATCTCATAGATATTCGAATTAAATTGAAAAACTACAACACAGTATCAACATACTGTAATGGCCAGGTTAGGGTGCAATATGTACCTATTGGTCTACCGACGAATGTAATCCATAATTAGTTCATAAATACGTTGTTCTAACACTATCATGTATGTGCCCAACGCATGCTTAGCCGGTTTTTAAACTCTTTATTGGAATATTATTAAGACCAAAATATCAAAATTTGTATTGCAAAATTTCAAGTCAATTGGACGACGAAAAATGAACAAAAAATGCGTCAAAAGACTTCTCCTATACAGAAAAATGGAACTTAATGAAATCTTGTAACAAATACACAACGTTAATAAATTCACTGATTGCTATGTCTAATGTACTAAAATACAAATTTAATCCTAAATGTGTTATTAAATACGAGAAGTTGAGCAGAGTAAAATCCTTATATTTCATAAGAGACTTAAAATGTTTATATCAAAAGATGTTTTCCCACAAACAAAAACCGTATTGACTTGTAAGTCTGTTACAACAAAAGTCAACAAAAACAGATTCGCTTTCTCTCATTAGCATATGCTTTGTTCTGTGGCTCGGCGCTTCTGTGATATCTGTAATGTAATGTTATTGAACTGTCAAAATTCAATCTATAATATAATATATAACATTGCACATACCGCTATACTAGCGGTATGTGCTCTATTATGGCTTTGCTCGTCAGAGCTGAGTTTCGTTCTTACAAGAAGTTATATCTAAGTTAATTTGACACGAAATCCATTCAAATTGCAGCTTTTTAAGAGGAGATTCTGTTCTACAGCATGTCCACGCAAGTTCTTTACAAATGGAATTTTTTTTAATTAATTATTGGAGCAAAATTTTTTTTCTGTGGAAAAGTTCTGCTTCGTCCATACCTCTAAAACACGAAAGAAAATTTTTGTCGGCCTAAAGTTATACGAGGGAAATCAAAAAGTTTTATTTTACTAAAGCCAGATCACCCGATTTGACACCCCTAGATTATTTCCTCTGGGGCTATCTAAAGAAAATGGTGTACCTACTCTGAAAGATCTTTTCAAGATATTGATCAATTGGAAAGGATTATCACCGAAAAAATCCATCAAATTCCTTCACAATGATTCGAAATTCAGTGACGGATTTTGGAAGGAGAACCGTTCTTTGTATGGAGAGAGATGGAGGATATGTTGAATTCTGATTTATAATTCTGAATAAATAATTACTTAGAAGTTAGTTATGTTATTATTTTGAATTAAATTTGATTATGTAACTAATTTTATGAAAATCTTGAATATCACAGATAATTTTTATTTTTAGTCAAATAAAACTTTTTGATTTCCCTCGTATAAATTTAGGCCGAAGAAAATTTTCTTTGGTGTTTTAGAGGTTTTGGACGAAGCAGAACTTTTCCACAAAAAAAAATTTGCTTCAATAATTAACAAAAAAAATTCCATTTGTAAAGAACTTCCGTGGACACTGGACACACTGTATAAAACAGAACCATGTTTAGATCGATTCGAACTCATAATTACTACTAAAATTGTAATTGAAAATTTTCAGTTTACTTTTCAGTTTTTCAATCCTGAACATTTGTGTAGTCATATCCAATTAATATATTTGCAATGAAGTTGCAGGTCAGAAAATTATTTCGTACTTCTTGTATTTACCTTGGATAAATGATATAGAGTAAAGACGAGAGGTGTCGTGGAACATCCGGTTGGAAAGAAGTTCTTTTCGCTATTTATTATGTATCAAATAATTTTTTTTTTTATTATTTTTTCTGATAAATTATTCGAAAATTTTATTTATAATATAATATGAATATTAAACAAAAATTAATCGGGTGATTTACAAATTCAAAAATTGAAAATAACATTTGTTACGCATTTGTTGAGAATCGAACCAACCGGGACACCCGGGTGGCAGATGACTATGCTGCCACTAATTGACCCTGCCTAGATATCGCTATTTATATAGGTTTACGGCTAACATTTATCTACAGAAAAATACATATTACAAGAAAAAATATAATACTGAAAAATACTTAAACAATGTTATAAAATATTAAGTTACTACAATATTGATTTTTCTTTTGCTAAGACAAGAAAAACAATACTGGGCTCAACCGGGATTTGAGTCCGGGACCTCTCGCACCCAAAGGGAGAAACATACCCGTGCACCACTGAGACATGATTGTCATTATCAATAAATATACTGCATACATGCTTGAGAATACACATTAATTTCTAACAAATCGTGAAGTTACAAGGGATTGCATTTCATAAAATATTAATGTCAAAAAACTGTCTAATATTTGAAATGGCATCCGTTTTTGAGCAAATGCAATTTTAAGACAGAACATACGCAACCTTTAAATTTTCATAACACAGTATGCAACAGATGAAGATAACCGATATGCAGTTTATTGTGCAAAATCGAATTTATATTGTATTTTTTATGTATAAAAAAACTATTTGCCCAAATTCTGTTATGCGAAATCTATGTTAAATTTTCTCCTCTTTCGTTTAAGGTAGGTTTTGAACCGATCTGATTTAAATTGAGCCAATTATAAGCGAAAAAGTTTTTTGTTTTACAATTTTCTCCCCTTTGGGACCAAAATTCAAAAATACCGACACGTTAGGATTTGTCCCATGCCTTATATTATAAGTGTGCCAAATTTCAACGTTCTATGTTTACGGACAGAGATACAATAGGTGATTATATAAGTAGATTTTCGTTAGAGATTTTCTTTACGCTTTTTTCTTTACGTTTATTTTCTAGCCCTCGCCATTTACATCTATAACGTCCCATCAGAAACTTTGTTCCAAACATTTTTTGAAATACGTAAAAAAATTGAAATAATGGGTGTTTTTTTTAGAGGTATACAACTTTAAAATGAAATAAAACACGTAAAAATAAGGTTGCTGGCCACGTTGTTGGCTTTGTTTAAAATATAATTTTATGCCATTTATGTTTAAATATGATTTCGGGCATATGGGCGCCACGGCTGGCTTGAATGAAGCGCAATCGGGAAGTCCAATTTTCGATCACTTTATCGAGCATCTGGGGCCGTATATCGCCAATAGCGCGGCGAATGTTGACTTCCAAGTGATCCAACGTCTGTGGTTTATCGGCGTAGACTAGTGACTTCACGTATCCCCAAAGAAAGTAATCCATAGGTGTGAGATCAAAATTTTGCGTTGAAAAAGAGGATCAAGCTGAATATTGTTTTCGGCCCATTCACCGAACGACGGCGCGCATAATGGTCACGCGGCTTTAACTCTTGCACAAGCTGGATCTTGTAAGCTTGTAAGCCAAGATCTTTTCGCAAAATCTTCCACAACGTGGATGGGCACAGTCCCAATTGCTGTACACGACGGCGTATCGACTCATTCGGGTCCTCCTCAACACTACGCACCACAGCAGCAATGGCATGTTCTGTGCGCACTGTATGGCGTCTTTGTGGATGCGTATTATCAACTAGAGTATGCGTAGTTCGAAAACGATCCATGGTTTTCCGAATAACTTGCTCGGATGGACGATTATGTCGACCGTAAAATGGACGTAGCGCACGGTTAGTTTGGCAAACTGAACCATAATTTTCAAAATAAATTTGCACAATTTGCAAGCGTTGTACTGATGTAAGTCTATTCATGGTGAAATGGCAAAACATACTGACCACAAATCATCTGTCAACTGTCAAATTAACTGTCACTTGAAACGGTGTTGCCAATTTCAAAACCAAACCTCCAAAAAAAACACCCTTTACCATCTACATACCTTTCTCACGAAGACATATTTTTATTGTTTTTATAACAATTTTGAGAAAACCATAAAATTACACTCGGTGGTCGATATGCAATTTATAATGATTTGTGTTTTACTAAACTTTGACACAGTCTGACACTGCACTGACAGCTGACAGATACGGGCTGTTTTAAAAAAACAAAGTTCATTATACCCTCAATTATGCAAACAAGTCTTGAAAATACCGTCATTTCGAAAATCTGGTTTTGAGCACTATTTTGTATTGCGGGGTTCTATCCAAAATGAACACGTTGGTTTTTGCATTTTTACTCCTCATTTTACAAGAAAATTATGCGTTTCGAATTTGCGTTACATATAAATAGATGTCTTTTTGAAAACTTTATAGTATATTGCCATTATTTAACAAAATTTTGTATTTATAACGTTTTTAATTCACTTTCGTGTTTTTAATGTTATAATTAAATTGAAATAACACATTATAAATAATTGTAATTATAAATCATGGCTGTAAATTATTATCAAACCCATGGGGATGAGTTTTATAGACACATATTATTGCGTGTTCCAGCTATAGGAGACTGTTATGTATGTGGAGATATTAAATTATTATTATTGCACGAGATTTTATTGTTTGTAATTATTTTTTATCTCTATAACGATAATAATTGCAATGTTATACATTGAAGTCGACACAATTACTATGTAAGTTGATGTTCCAAATCCGGACAAATGGTTTTTGGAACGAAGTTCCTTATGGGACGTTATAGATATGAATGGAGAGGGCTAGAAAAAAAAGGCATAAGAAAATCTGTAAAGAAAATATAATCTAATTACCTTTTGTAAGTCTGTCCGTAGACACAGAAAGTTAAAATTTGGCACAGTTATAATATAGCACGGGACACATCCTACCGGAATCGGATCATTTAATTTTGGTCCCAGAGGAGAGCAAATTGAAAACAAAAAAGTTATTCGCTCAATTTAAATCAAATCGGTTTTAAACCTGTCTTAAAGGAAAGAGGAGAACATTTTACATAGATTTCGTATAACAGAATTTGCGCAAATAGTTTTTTATACATAAAAAAGCAGAAATAAACACTGTAGGTATATAAATTCGATTTTGCCTAATACTGTAACCATTATATTATGTTAGGCGCTTCCAAACGTCCAAAAGAGAATAAAAAAATAATTTTCCAATATAAACACGTGAAAAATTTCTGAATACATTGTCACGTGTAGTTTTTTTTTTTTATTTCTCGTAGGTGTTCTGAGAGCACGCGCAAGAGTAAGTTGCATTTTTCTAGTACTAGTTTAGGTCAAAAATCACTTTTCAAAAATTTACTATATATTTTCGTTTTGGTCTGTGCATCTGTTAGTCTGTGAACACGATACGGGTCAAACGAATGAGCGGATTGAAACCAAACTTTGGGAGGATGTTTGGTATGCAAATATAAAGAGCCCTATTGTTTTTGGAGAAAATCTGCGCATGCGCAGTAGAGATTCATGCTATAAGGGTGTTTTTATATAATAATGGTATACTTTTCATAACGGCCTATTATTCTATTTATTTTATTTTTTTCAAGAAAGTTTCGGCGATAATTTTTTTTTCTAAACTTTACAGTTTCGGAAATATTTTAAAAATAAAGAAAAAATAAGGCGCTCTTTTGTGTTGTAGATCTGTCTGAAAAATTGATCGATAATTTTATTTATTAAACTAGCTAGGCATGCTTTGATTAATTTTTATATGACGTGGAACATATTATGTAGGTAAGCATGGTAACGAATAGCAAATATCATATTGAATACTAGCCATTACCTGCGTCATCTTACGCGATGTAAGATATTTTATTTGCTTTATTATAATCAAATGTCAACATTTTTGAAGTTGGAATGGTCTCGACGCCCAATTGGCTGGAATTTTTTTCATTATGGTTAGTGTTTGACTTAGCGAGGTCTTGAATTGTTGAAATTGTGAACTTAGCACAGCACTTTTGATTTTGATTTTTTTTTTTTGCTTTTTACGGACTATTTTTCAAAACTCAGTGAGTACTTTAAAACTATTTAGGGTGCTATAGGAACACTTAATTTGATTTTATTTTTTCAACTTTGCGGGGCCAACTTCACATTGGTATTTTCAACATCTATAAATAATTTGAAACAATTGCTGCAAAACAATAATTTTCGGGAAAATGCCGTCCAATGTCCTAATTGGTAATTCATAAATAATAGTCAAGTACGAACCAATCTGCACACAACTCAGGGGCGGATCTATATAATGACTTTTTGAACTGCAGCCCAGAGCCTCGTGGATATAAAAAACCATCAGCCCCCATTGAAGACAATGAACACTACTGCGAATTAAAAAAAAATTAGACATAACCTGCTAATTTCTTTTGCAATAGTATCTTACAGTTGATGTTTTTGTATCTGTCATATTAAATAAATAAAATATTTCATTGTTCTAATTTTTTCTTAAACCGTATACATTAGGGTGTTCTTTTATTTGTTTATTTTCGGTTTCATTGGTGCTTGTTATAGTATTGGACTTGAAAATAATTCTCCCAAAATTTCAGTTTCCTAGACCAAACCTGTGAAAGGTACAAACCGAGTTTGTTCCCCATTTAATTAACATGGGAAAACCACGTTTTTACTCAAAAATGGATAGCTGGTAGAATTTTTTTTTAAATTTATTTTTGATTACAACAGTTGGGAATATCCCACAAAAAAGATCCTTAGTACTAAATCCGTGAATTCATTATTTTCGAAGATATGCTCGTTTAAACATTAATTAATTAAATTAAATCCGATTTTTATGGGAATGTTTAAAGTTCAAACATTCCCTTTAATTACAAATTTAAAAAATCTACCAACTATCCATATTTGAGTAAAAACGTCGTTTTTCCCATGTTAATTAAATGGGAAACAAGCTCGGTTTGCGCTATTCACAGGTTTGATCTAGGAAGTTGAAATTTTGGGAGAATTTTTTTAGGTCCACTGCTAAAACATTAGCCAATGGGACCGAAAAATAAACTTAAACACCTTATAGTAGACATCATTAGGTATAGAAAATACTTTTTATACAAATTCACGTTCCGCCCCTGAAACAACTAGAGGTATTAAATACACCATTTTTTGCAATGAATTATTTCAAACAGTTAGTGCTGTAATATTGTTTTTCACTGTCGCAGTTCGAATATTCTCATTCAAAAGATTTAAATAAAATATAGAATTTAGGCACTGTCACTCGTCAAATATGTAGTTTAGAAACTTTAGAGTACTTTGGTTCGAAGTTTTTTTGCAGATTTTAGGGGTAGCATGCAGTAGGTACCTAGCTTTCTATAAATTTTTCCGAAACTACTTATTGACTAAAAAACTGTGAAACTGTTCTAAACATTATCGATTTATTACAATAATTTTTGACAATATAATACTATACAGAGGGTGAGTCAGACCAACTGTACCGGTCGTTTTATTAGAAAACGGTTAGTAGTAGAGAGTTGTGTCAAAAATCTGTATTATAAAAGCCCTAATGAAGAATCAAATGGTGATATTTTTTCCCCCGGAAAGGTCGAATTTCCTATTAGTTTGCTCTAGGATGTTCAGAACTCTGAAATTTTAAATGGGACGATAGGTCGAAAGTGGTATTGTTGAAAAGATCTTTAAAAAATAAACAAGTTTTGTAAGACTTTTTTTTGTTACTGTCACCACACCTGTTAAGTATATTTGTTTGAAATTATAAAATTAACATGACTGTCATAATAACGACCTTAATTTTAAAAGTCGGCATTTAAAATCTAGTTATCTAATTAAAAAATGTCACAATAAGTTTTAAATAATTTCAATTGTTTTTTTTTTCTCGGAAAATACTTAGAGGTACTCATATCATATCTAGAAGAGCTCAGCAGTGTTTAGAAGTAAATGGAAGACAGTTTAAGCATTAATTGTGACATTGTTTAATTAGGTAACTAAATTTTTAATGCTGACTTTTAAATTTAAGTTCGTTATTATGACATGTTAATTTAATAATTTCAAACGAAAGTTACTTAACACGGGTGGCAGTAACAAATAAAGATGTTTTACAAAACTTATTTTTTAAATATCTTTTCAACAATTCCACTTTCGACCTACCGTGCCATTTAAAATTCCAGAGTTCTGAACATTCTGGAGCAAACTAATAGGGAAGCCGACCTTTCCGGGGGAAAAAAATATCACCATTCGATTCCTCATTAGGGTTTTTATAATACAATTTTTTTTGACACAACTCTCTACTACTAACCGTTTTCGAATAAAACGACCCGTACGGGGAGTCTGACTTAACCTGTATATTAGACTTGACGTTAAAGTATTGTTCAACTGGACATTTAAATATCAAAATCATGTTTCACTACGAAATGATTAAATTGACTTGTTCGTTTTTTATATTTTCGAATTTAAATTTACATATTATTGTATGCTACGAGAAACTATTAAAAACACGAAACTCGAAAACTCTACTGAATGAATGAGCATGTACCTTGAAGCTACAAAATATACGACGCTGTAAATAATTACGCATTGAGTTGGCATAGCTGATTGTCACGAATATTACGTGCTAGGTGTTTGTGACCTTTGTGAAATGGGGCCGTCTTGCACGTTGCAATTTCGGTATTTAAAAACCTGAATTCAACGACCGGTGCACTTGTACAAATATTTACCTACCACTCGTCTTTTCCTAGAATGAATGGCAAATAATTGTACACTATGACTCTAATAATTTAGAGTGATGATGATCCTGTTTAAATGTTGGAAGATTAAAGGATGAATCCTGGTGGCATAGGATCGATAAACTAAGCAAATACTGAAGGTTTTTTTATTGCATTTTATTGTCTGACGTTTCGGCAAACTTTATGAAATCTTCGGAGAATCAATGCTGTCTGTTTTCTCAGTATTATTGTTATGTATAAAATAAATTAAAATAAAAAATGTCATCAACGGGTATTAAAATTACTATTTTTCTTGAAAAAAATCACTCGTTTTTTCAAGAAAAATATTTTTTTATATAATGGTGGTACACTTTTCATAACGGTTTATTATTCTACTTATTTTTACACGAAAGTTTGGTGAAAAAAAATATTTCTAAATTTTATAGTTTCGGATATATTTCAAAAATAAAAAAATCAGCTGTTCATTTGTTCTGTAGATCTGTAGTGAAGTATGTTTTGGTTAAATGTTTCATTTTACCCTTAATTTTTCAAATATGTGCAGTGGTTCCGGAGATTTTACCCTTATAAAGAGAGAGAGCAAATTTTGTGAATTTGTGTGTATGCGGAGGGTAAAATCTCCGGAACCACTGCACATATTTGAAAAATTAAGGTACATTACTCCCGACCAACATGGGCTAAATATTATGTATATTATGCGCAAATTAGCTAAAGTTATGATGATATTAACTAAGTTTATAGTTAAAGTTACACAAAAATAACGTATAGCTAAATTATTCTGCTTGAAAAGTTCTAAAAACATTGGTTGTCTGTAAAGTCGGTTTACGGACGATAGTTTTACGTGATAACGTATTCCGTAATACGTAATTTATGTTCTATTTCTCCTATCTTCTACATATAATAATTATAATAATTCGAATCTATGATATTGCATCTTTCGCTTCAAATTTAGGTTAATTTTATTTATAAAATTATTACTCACCACCTATAATAATAATAATTTTTTTAACTTTCTTTCTTTCGTATTTATTTTAAGTCTCAAAGATTAACTGTCATAATATTTTGAAAACAATTGTTTCATTGTTTATATAAAATTCCAAAACCTACTTACAATATTTAAGTATTTTCATACGTCAAAAAATTGATTTTTATAATGATAAAATTTGTATGAAAACGATTTTTTCGAGAGATAAGACCTAGCTAAAACGATTTTTTGCCCCCCAAAATCCTTTTTCAGTAAATTTCATCCAAATCGTTAGGGCCCTTTTCGAGAAAAGCACGCACAGGGTCAGGCGGAACGTTAGGAGCGTTAGGAACGTTACACTTTTTCGTGCATGCAGCCTGTGTTTCATCAATTTATAAGATTGGTGATTCATCAATTTATAAGACGTTATCACGTCAAATGTCCGCGACAGTATGTATGTTTTTCTTCCAAGAACAACTCACAAAAACCATTTTTATCTCTCAAATTTGATAAAAAATAATGAACTATTTACGAAGCTGTTTTAACCGATATAATGTTAATCTATAAATTTGTTTATTACATATTTTAAGTATTTAATTTAAAACATATATTTGACAAAATAATTGTGATGGCTGTCGGCGTAAGAGAGCCTCAGGTATACAAAGGGGGAATCTAACAAAATAAATGATGTATTACGAGCAGGCCCTGGAAAAACAATGTAAATTATTAGATACGTCAAAATAATTACAATTCACACTGTAAATCACCAATTTGGATACTAAATTAGTTAATTTAGAAAGGAAAAGAGAGGATAATATATTTTCTGTGAGTTGTTTTTAGCAGATAATATTTCAGTTTTTTTTTATAATTTATATTTTTTTTATATTTCTAACTTTTTTATAATCTTTTATTTATAATACTTATATAAAGAGAGAGTGCGAATTTTGTGAGTGTGCGTGTATACGGAGGGTAATCTCTGAAGCTACTCATCCAATTTCAAATTTTTTTATACCAATATTTAGAATTGACCTTAGGCTAGGTATATATTATCGTGTTAAAATAAATGCGCTTTTCTAGGAGATCAATTAAGCAACGTAAGTCGACGAATAAAGGGTAGCAATATACAAATTCGGGCGAAGCCGGACCGAACTACTAGTCATATTATAAAGTCATGCAAACGAATAGCAAATATCATTATTCATATCATATTACTAGCCATTACCCCTGTCACCGCACGCCTTTTTGATGTTGGAATGGTTCCGTCACCCAATTGACTGCAATTTTTTTTTCTTTAGATTGTTATTCCGTTTATGGTGCAGTAACACTAAAAATTGGCGTAACTCTAAAATTGCAATATGTCAATAACGCTGCAAGTACAAAAGTTGCGCCACTTTTCAAGCTGCGTACATTTTAAAAGTGGTCAAATGTGAACAGTTGCGCAATATAAATATGTTCCGTTGTGTTGGAAAATAAAGTGGTGCCAAATCTGATTTATTGCAGCTCGCAGGTCATCGAATGTTTCATATTAGCTAGTGATATATTGTTGTGTGTTATTGAAAATGTCGAAAATGAAAATGAAGTCTGAGGATACTTCCCAATTAAATAACCCAGTTAAATCGTAATTTGTCTCTTTTTGTAAAATACATCGTCATTTTTAATTCTTGCTTAAAGTTAATTACTATTTCACAAATGTAATGATTTCTTAGGCGTTGTTTAACCCAATATCCTTTTGAATTTGAGTTCAGTTATAAAAAGTAGAGCTTTGTGTGTAAACAGACTTGCAACTTTTATATTAAGTGGCGTTGACATCTTAAGATAGTACTGTCGATACCACAAGTATCAAATGTGTGTTCAGACACGTTTGACTTACGTAGTATTTACATTTGACAACGCCACGTAAAAATAAAGAAAATAGAGGTATACTGACAGTAAGTCTGTTTGACTCAAAATATTAGAGCTTGCGTATAAAGCTATTGTTACAAGTTTTACACGCGTGTTTTAAAATGCCAGAGTTGCCACATATAATAAAAAACAAGATAAAAAGTACATTTTTGCTCATTACTCTTATCACATGCTCTGAACCTCAATTTCTAGAATATCAAAATGTTTGAAAAATTGTTGCCTTTCAGTTGACACAAAATTCATTGAAATCTGTACGGTATTTTTTTGTGAAATTTAATAAAATCTGTGATTTCTAATAAGGTTCAATGTTAAAGGCAAAAAACGTTTAATATTAATGACTTTTTTTTGGTTTTCTATAGCTTTTTGAAATTTTAGGTGGTTCATTCTCTGATTAAAATCTACCAATATACCAAGTTTTATTTAATTCTGAACAGCAACTCTCTAATCTACAGTACTACCTTAAGTTGCACAATACATTTATGGCGCCACTTTAGACTTATTTTTTAGACTATAACGCAACATGATATTTTAGAGTTGTGCCAAATAACAGTATTGATTATATCTCTTCAGAAATATCAAAACACTCTCAAGATAAATATTTGGCAAGTATTGGTCGGGTGCAGAGTATAAAGTCGAGACAACTGAAGCGATCGCAGCGTGATCTTGTGGACTAAATGAGCAATAAATCGTGCAACGGTTATGGAGTATGATTTCGTTTATTACGAAACTTTGCGGCTTAAAACAATAATAATAACAACGCAGTTCAATCCCGCTCTATTGCTTGCTAGCCGCGCTAGTAGTCTTCGTGGAATTAAATGTAGATATTTAGCAAATTAAACCCGAAAAGTATTTTACAAAAAAATCTTTAAAAACACCTTAGCAATATAATTTTTACTAAAAAAATGCCTGAACTGATTTTGATAAAATTTCTTTCGGATTATAAATGCATTTTTTCTGCAGTATTTTTAAAACCAACTAGACCGGTTTTTATAAAATTTCTTCTAGGTTATATTGACAACTCTTCGATTGGAACCATAACGAAGTCGATGTCGTTTTTTGTTCCCGAGAACAGTTAGGCCGATTTTTATAAAATTTCCTTCCGATCGTTAACACACTACGATTGACATCCTTGCGAAGTCTATATATTTTTTACTAGCGGAATTAACCGGCTAATACCCGAATTAACCAACGTCAAGGATTGGTTAATTCGGGTAATTAGCCGATTAATTCGCGAATTAACTACTTTCTTGTATTAACCGTAAATATATACCTCGCGCTAGCACCTACGGTAGTTACACTGTAACGTAAGTATAATAATTAATATTATTATACCTAATTCATTACAATTTAAGGGGGTCTGACAGGGGATTGCAACTGTACTAAGTGTCTGACAATGTGTTACGAATTTTAATTTTCAGTCATTAATATTCAATGGATAATTTTTATTTCTCTTGATGTACCAACTACATCAAGTTTGAATAGTATAAAAGTGCTACGCACCGTATTAGGTTTGATGTTATTATGAATAGCCCGGTCATATTTTACACTAAAAATCGCTAATCTCGCAAACTAACATGTAGTTCTGATTTTTTAATATATTGTTAGGACCACTACCAGTAGCGTATATCCAAGTTTGCAGCTTCGAAAGACCTGTGCTAACTTTGCAGCACTCAAAAAACTGCGAAATTTTCGCACTTTTTTTGGTATTCTCAATATAGGTCTTAAACTATGCATTTTTTTATAAAATATTTTTTATACGTTTTTAAGTAGATTAAAATTGCTACAATCTGAGACAAGAACCAGCTCTGTAGGTTCAATACTTACCGAGATACAGCTTTCAAAAAATTGACCAGTTTTTTCAACAAAGTGAAATTTTAAGATTTGGTCAATTTTTGACCCCGATATCGGGGAAAATACTCATTTTAAGGGAAATATCATAGGAACATATATTGTAGCAAATGTAATTAGCTTTAATTTAAGCAGAGAACGACGTCTGTAGGCCATATAGTTTACTCACAAATTTTAAAAATCCAAAAAATGAGAAAACTGCATTTTCGCAAATTTAAATTTAATACCTAATAATCGTTATGTAAATCCATTCAGTGATTTTAATGTGGTTGAGTAACCAAATTGAGTAGCATAGTAGCATAAACGAGTAACATAATAAAAAAAAATAACATAATTGATAACATCATAAAAAAATTATGCAGTTTTTGACAAAATACCGTCGTATTTCAGCCATTTTGTAAAAAATATTTACAAATTATATTCATGAACCTTCCTCATTTATCGCTCTTTCTATTACCGAAAACAATTTCAAAATCCGGTGCGTGGTTTAGTAGAAGAGAGCGGAGAAAAAGACAGAGACTTTGTTTTTAACTGTGCAGTCTTTGACAAAATACCGTCGTATTTCAGCCATTTTGAAAAAATAATTACAAATTGTATACAGAAACCTTCCTCGTATATTGATCTTTCTATTAGCGAAAACCATTTCAAAATCCGGTGCGTGGTTTAGAAGAAATGACCGGTGAAAAAGACAAAGACAGTCAGAGACTCTGATTTTAACTATGTAGGCTTTGCTAAAATTCCGTCGTAGTTCAGTTATTTTGTAAAAAATATTTATAAATTATATACAGAAACCTTCCTCGTTTATTGCTCTTTCTACTATCGAAAACCATTTTTAGGTTCGGCGCATGGTTTAGAAGAAATGAGCGGAGAAAAAGACAAAGACAGACAGAGACTGTTTTTAACTATGCAGTCTTTGACAAAACAACGTCGGTGTTCTTCTAAACTATGCGCCGGATCGTAAAATGGTTTTCGGTAATAGAAAGAGCGATAAGCATGGAAGGTTTCTGTATATAATTTGTAAATAGTTTTTACAAAATGCCTGAACTACGACAGTGTTTTAGCTCAGACTGCATAGTTAAAAATAGAGCTTCTGTCTGTCTTTGTCTTTTTCTCAGCTCACTTCTTCTAAGCCATGCGCCGGATCTAAAAATGGTTTTCGGTAGTCGAAAGAGCAATAAACGAGGAAGGTTTCTGTATATAATTTATAAATATTTTTTACAAAATACCTGAACTACGACGCAATTTTAGCAAAGACTACATAGTTAAAATCAGAGTCTCAGACTGCCTTTGTCTTTTTCACCGGTCATTTCTTCTAAACCACGCACCGGATTTTGAAATGGTTTTCGCTAATAGAAAGATCAATATACGAGGAAGGTTTCTGTATACAATTTGTAAATATTTTTTCAAAATGGCTGAAATACGACGGTATTTTGTCAAAAGACTGCACAGTTAAAAACAAAGTCTCTGTCTTTTTCTCCGCTCTCTTCTACTAAACCACGCACTGGATTTTGAAATTGTTTTCGGTAATAGAAAGAGCGATAAACGAGGAAGGTTCATGAATATAATTTGTAAATATTTTTTACAAAATGGCTGAAATACGACGGTATTTTGTCAAAAACTGCATAATTTTTTTATGATGTTATCAATTATGTTATTTTTTTTTATTATGTTACTCGTTTATGCTACTATGCTACTCAATTTGGTTACTCAACCACATTAAAATCACTGAATGGATTTACATAACGATTATTAGGTATTAAATTTAAATTTGCGAAAATGCAGTTTTCTCATTTTTTGGATTTTTAAAATTTGTGAGTAAACTATATGGCCTACAGACGTCGTTCTCTGCTTAAATTAAAGCTAATTACATTTGCTACAATATATGTTCCTATGATATTTCCCTTAAAATGAGTATTTTCCCCGATATCGGGGTCAAAAATTGACCAAATCTTAAAATTTCACTTTGTTGAAAAAACTGGTCAATTTTTTGAAAGCTGTATCTCGGTAAGTATTGAACCTACAGAGCTGGTTCTTGTCTCAGATTGTAGCAATTTTAGTCTACTTAAAAACGTATAAAAAATATTTTATAAAAAAAATGCATAGTTTAAGACCTATATTGAGAATACCAAAAAAAGTGCGAAAATTTCGCAGTTTTTTGAGTGCTGCAAAGTTAGCACAGGTCTTTCGAAGCTGCAAACTTGGATATACGCTACTGGTAGTGGTCCTAACAATATATTAAAAAATCAGAACTACATGTTAGTTTGCAAGTTTAATGTTAGATATGACTGGCCTAGAATTTGTTTCTTGATGTACAAATTACAAGTTTGAACTGTACAAAAGTGCTACGCACCATAGTAATTTTGATGTTATAATAAATATTTTGTGTTTGGCCTAGTAAGATTTTTTTTAGAACGGCTTTCTGCGACTAGATGTCGCATGAGCATTTTGTTTGATTAAGTTTTTTATTTTTATTATTGGACGGTCGCATATTGTGCGGTACGTATACTATGATATCTGATCTAGATTTTCAATGTAAAATCAGTCTTTCACAGTTCGCTGAGTGAGTTTTGCAGTTCGACCGCTCTAACACACACACACACATGACACCACATACGCCTGTTTGAGGGTTGATGAGTTTGTTTTCCGACGATCCGCCCTCATCAATGGGTTACATCACGCCACTGCACACGAACGCTAGATCTTCAATCTATGAACTTATGTCCCGTTAAATTTGTATTATGTACGTGCTTTATGATCTGTCCTAATAAAAAAACACAACGTAGGAAAATTGTCCAATGATATAATAGCTTGATATTATTTTGTCCGTGCCGTGTCCGTAGACCGTTCTACTCAATAGAGAGAACTAAAAAATTAAATTTTGACCGTCGTACGTAAACGATCATATATTGAACTGTCCGTCCTGAGGACATCATTAATTATTTATTTGTGTGTAAGTGTAACTAGAATATTATTATTTTCTTATGCAATCGATGTAAACTTTTATGTTCATTTATAATTTTTTTTATTACGAACTCATGAAATTTTATGCAGCGTATGGCATTATTGTTATTGTTATTGAGTTTTGGGGGGTGGCTAATAAATAGGGGTAAATTTAATCGAAATCGGATGGCATTGATACACACTATTATTTGTATTTAGGACAGTATAAATTTCGAATTCCATCCGATTTGAACAATTTTTAGTGTTTTTTTTTACTTACTGTTGAAAAAATAAAAAAAAAAGGGTTTTTCGGCGACTTTGAGGGGTTGTTTCTCCGAAACTGCCCATCAGGATCGGATGGGAATTTTTTTCCAACGTTTGGTGGTGTCAATAAAATATGATCACTAATTTTGAAGCGGTTGCCCTTTCAGTTTTTTTTTTTCTTTTTTTTTATTCGCTAGTGCAAAAACGGCCCGCGTGTTTCGGCTGGCAAAAAAATTTTATTATATAATTAGAGTATTTCCTTCAATGCAAGCGCATTTTTATCCGGTTGCCTTTCAAACATTTTTAGATTTTGTCCCATCCTCATATCGCCGCCCTGTCCATTTGGGGTCACTTTGGCCGCTACCAGGGGGCTCTGACCACTCAAAGGCCCAGATTACCACTCGCCATCCGGTTGCCTCTCCGACACCGGATTGACGTGCCATTGCTTTGAATATATTATATTGTATTTTGTTTTTTAATTTTGAATAAGAAAATATATCTGAAGGTTATCTTTTAAAATTTAAAAGAAAATATTTAATTTTATTTTACTTCTTGTTTCCGACTGATGGAAACAGATTATTTATTAAAAGATATGATCAAAACTTCTACTTATTTAATAAAATAAAAGCATTTTAGAAAATAGTCTCTTAATTTAGTCAGAAAATTTCTAACGGGCATTTTATATTTTTTTTTAATTAATATAAACAATAATTTTTTAATTTACAGGTGTACATAATGACTGTTAAATGTGTTTTTGTTATAATATATTTGTTATAATAATTTGTCAATGAAAAAGTGTTAACGTAAAAGATATAAACCTAAAACAGATAAAACAAAAAATATGATTTGAGCTGACATAAATTTAAAGCTATGTGCAAAGGAATGTGGATTATGTGCAAGGCAAAGATTTAAGAAGACAACTGTGCCTCCGGCAGCAAAATGCCTGGAGGCCGAAGGGGACTTGTTGCCCCCCAGAATACGTTTCTGGAAAATATTATTAGAAGATCCAATTCACAACGTAAGTATTTTTCATTATTACTGTAATCAATTTACAATTTAACCTTTAGCTTGTGGCTTATCTGAGATGTTGGTATGCCAAATACTATGTGGGTAGGTCGAAATATCGAATCAAGTGTTGATCGCAGTCATAGATTCACGCAAAGCTGGTAAAAGTCTACATTCTGATTGTGTATTACTTAGTATAACTTACATATTTTCACGTTATAATTTATTTTTCTTCTAGATCATACTTTTCGTATCACACCTATATTTAAAAAATCACACATTTTTTATACTTTTATAAAAAATATGCTAGTGACTCATAAAAAATAAACATTTTAGAACTGTTGTTCATTTCAATGAACATATGATTTTCCAAAATTCTGCAGATGTTAAATTTAGTTTTTCACTGAATATACCTTAATTACATCCCCAAAAAGTCCAATGTCCTAAAAAATACTTTTTTTTTCAAAATAATAAAACTCGGGTCCAAAAGGGTAAGTCCAGGCAAGTTCAAATAAGACAAAATTAGTATAGGTAATGGTCGCTGTACACGAGACCGGCTTTTCCGCTAGATTTGGCTGAATTTTTTCAATTCTGCCGGTAATGGAAAAATAAAGTCACAGTTGAATTGTTCCGGCAGTACGAGTTCTAGCACCTCCCGATGATATGAAAGTGCATGTTGAGTTCGCCATTGTGACATCAAATGTATTTATGTAGTGACGGACATAAGAAAACAGTCAAGTTGTTGCAAAGGAAGTGCAATGGAATAAAATATATGTTTGAAGGAGATATTTTATTTTAGTTGAGGAAAATTGGAAAAAGAAGCTTTATCAGAGAATCGCTTGTGGCCAGCGTTTCGAAAATAATATTTTATTTATATTGCAGTGAGGCCCTGATGATGAAAATATAATTTTCGAATCGTTGGCCATAAGCGATACTCTGGTAAAGCTTATTTTTTTTTCAATTGTTTCTGAACTAAAATAAATCTCCTTCAATCATACATATTATTATCGAATTCGCGCTTCAATAAGTTTCCGTTTGACACCCTTACACGATGAACTTGAAAGAAATTATTTTTTAAATTTTCAATTTACCGCCAGAAATTAACCTCTAGAATCGAATGTCAACCTTTTATACTTCACGTATGTATTTGGGCCAACGCACCGTAACTTATTCAAATTTTTAAATTGTTATTTAATACTACATATATTATTTTTAAGAGTGGAACTTTATTATTCGAAATTTTTTCCTTTAAAAGAATCTTTTTTTTAATTACATTATTAGACCGGCAGCTCGTGACAGATTTTATCAACCAATCGTATCACGTATGCCCTTCAAGTTGATGATTATAAAGTAGGTGTGACAGGTCCTTATGGTTTCCCTTCCAATTAATACTAGTAGATCCAGAAAAATGATTTAAACACTCTCTTTTTCTAATATTTTTATTAACACAAACTCAATACACTTTCTCACCACTCCAAAACTCTCGCCTTCCTCGATCTCTAACTTCACACCCCCCATCTTTAGATTAAAAAAAAATCTATCCTAATATATATATTTTTTTACGAAACCTGAAAGGCAGTTCTGATCTAACAACAGGAGTTATTGTGTGTCTGTCCCGCTTAGTTCCTGGTTTCCTTAGCTGGCTTGTAAACAAGAGTTACAAAAATTTCTCACGTCTTTCGCCATATTAGGCCAATAAAAGGAATACCTAATTCGTTCAAAGGTTTTTTTATAGCCCAAATGTGTAGCAAAAATAGATTCATGAGCCCACTCTAGAATTTCCTGCCTTCTGTCACTCGGAACGACTAGCTGATGTACGGTCTCACCCAGAACTTTATCTTTGTGATACAAAAAACCGTCAACTCTCTGAAACGCACTATGTCTGTTATTTCGTAAATCTTCCTAGCTGTCCACTAATGTTTTATCTTCTTTTAGCGACTGTTTGTATTTCAAGTTGTCGCTTAATCCTAGTTCATTTGCCTTTTCTTCGTTCTCTTCTTCTAGTTCATTGTCCTCATTTTTCGGCTCCTCCACACTAGTTTCATTGATTTTAATCAATTGCCTCTCATTGGTATTCTCAGGTAAAACTTTACAGTATTCAGTCAGTAGCTCGTATGAATCTATACTCAATAGAGCCGACTCACTTAGATTTTCTATAATTGCGCACAAAATAGGAATTCCCTGTTCTTTGTTCGCTGAAACAGTACCCTGAGTGAAAATAAACATTGGTATCTCCTTTAAATTTGCACTTTTACGTTCTCCAAACGCACTGCGCACTATTATCTTACTGAGCGTCTGATACTTTTCTTCGTTAAGCTTACCGGTTCTTACGCATGACAAATCAGCACCAGTGTCGACAAGCGCCGAAACAATTTTTCTGTCATTTTTTACAGTAACATATTTTCTATTCTTGGCTAATATCATTTCTGTGCCTCTGTTAATGCAAGATATTGATTATCATCTTCACTATTATCATTATCTGAAGGACAAATGTCAATCTGAGCTACCTGTTTTCTTTGTTGTGATTGAAATTGTCTCGGCTGCTCATTTTTGCAGTTCGCTTGATAATGAAAAGGTGAATTACACTTAAAACATCTGCCATGGCGTTTTCCCGTATCTTTATTGTTAAGATATTCTTTGGAAAACCGTACTATTTGGTCTCGAGATTGATGCACATTTCATCGTTTACATATTTGCTAGCAGTATACAACTCAGCCAGCTCTGCCATTTTATTGACCTGCATCCAACCGTTAGTTTCATGCTGTTTAACAAACTCTTTAGTATCGTAAGTTAAGGTTTCCATGAATTTATCAGCAATTATTAAGTTTACCAAGTCAACAAAATTAGCTATTTTTCTACTATTGAGGTAATATTCGTACATTCTACGAATTCTAGCTGCTAATTGATAATAATTTTCATCTTTGTCCTTACGAATTATGTCAAACTGTCTTTTATAAACTGCTGGCGTCATTTTAAACTCTGACAGTACTGTTTCTTTCACTATGCTATAATCTGCACATTCTTCAGTAGATAATTTATTAAACAAATGATTAGCGTAATGTGCTTCAAAGAAAGAAATTATCAGTTTACCTTTAATTTCTTCAGGTACTGTGTACAAATCAGATCCCCTCTCTGCCGTTTCAAAGAAATAAAGTACCTCAAATGGTGTCTTTGGTTGTTTGTTTAACATTTTGGATAGCAAGTTCACATAATCTGATATATTTGATTTCTTTTTTTCCGGAGTAACATTTGAATCCAGCGAAATGTCTCTGGCCTTAAAATCAAGTAATACCAACTCATGTTCACGTTTTTCTTGTTCACATCTCAAATCATGTTCACGTTTTTCTTGTTCACATCTCAAATCATGTTCACGTTGTTCTGCTTTTCAATAATTTCCATTTTCATTATTTCTAGTTTTATTCGCATATCTTGATTTTCTTCTGCACTGAGTAAAAGTGCATCAACATCTTCCGTGCATGACTTATTTTTGTTTGTTGTCTTAGTTTTAGGCATCTTGATATTATAACCTGTTACCTTTTCACAAATTTCGTTTGCTTAGTCCAATACAACTCACGATATAATTACCGTAGTTACGTAGTAATATATTATAATATAACAAATGTACACCAAATGTTTCAAAATTTTCCTTTGACGTCTACCATCTACAAATTTTTTCAATCCAATTTACTACTTTTTTCTTCTCTGATCTACTAATCCTACCGACTGCGCCAATTGTGACAGGTCCTTATGGTTTCCCTTCCAATTAATACTAGTAGATCCAGAAAAATGATTTAAACACTCTCTTTTTCTAATATTTTTATTAACACAAACTCAATACACTTTGTCACCACTCCAAAACTCTCTCCTCTCCCCTCTCGCCTTCCTCGATCTCTAACTTCACAGTAGGTTTAACTAAAAAATGGATCTAAACGAGATCGTGTGAGCGGGACATGTAGCGTGCAATGTCATCTGAAATCGCAAAAAAAATTTAATTTTTAATCAATCGTATCACATATGCCATTCATGCCTTGATGTAATTTATAAAAAAACAAATACAGAGAAGCATCAGCATACGTTTAGGTCAGGGCCCTGTGGCTGACTCAGTCCTCGCATTTGCAAAAACAAACAATAATTTTCACCAATCGTATTACGTATGTCGTGTATACTAAATGTTTATATTGATTGTGAAAATAATTTTTAACCAGTCGGCATACGTTTCAACTGGGGCCAAATATTTTTTTTCAATGATGGCGTTTGTAAAAAAAAACCTTGTTTTAAATCAATCGTATCATTATTGAAAATTGTTATTCCAAAATTATTCCAAAATAATTTTGGAATAATTTAATACGCACATGTGACTTATGAAGTATAAAAAAGATTTTAATAATATTTAGGTCACTGAACTTGGCCCCCGCAAAAAAATTTTTTTTTTATTTTTTAATTTTCATTATTGCATATCGTTAGTTCATGGTTTGTTCTTGATTGTTCGCTATAAATATTTGTTTGTTCCTTAATTGTTTATTTAAAAATAATTAATTAAAAACGTACCGTTTGGTTGGCCCCCTCAATCGAAATTATTAATATTTTCTCTTATTATTAGTCCATAAATACAGATTAACGTTTGTTCTTCAATAATTTACGTTTGTTCCGACATTTAATTGCCTTTTTATTGTTTAAATTACAATTTTTATTTACGCGACGCGAATAACATTTCAAAAAAAGTTGCATTGCGCATGCTCCGTGCTGCGTTTCGTTCACCCCGGAATTACAATTCGCATACCCCTTTATCGTTCACCCCGGAATTGTTTTTTTAAAAACTCCACATTTGCCCCTTCCCGTTTCACTGCGAGACAATTCGCATACCCCTTTATCGTTCACCCCGGAATTACAATTCGCATACCCCTTTATCGTTCACCCCGGAATTACAATTCGCATACCCGTTTATCGTTCACCCCGGAATTACAATTCGCATACCCGTTTATCGTTCACCCCGGAATTGTTTTTTTAAAACTCCACATTTGCCCCTTCCCGTTTCACTGCGAGACAGAAATGTTATTCGCGTAAATAAAAATTGTAATTTAAACAATAAAAAGGCAATTAAATGTCGGAACAAACGTAAATTATTGAAGAACAAACGTTAATCTGTATTTATGGACTAATAATAAGAGAAAATATTAATAATTTCGATTGAGGGGGCCAACCAAACGGTACGTTTTTAATTAATTATTTTTAAATAAACAATTAAGGAACAAACAAATATTTATAGCGAACAATCAAGAACAAACCATGAACTAACGATATGCAATAATGAAAATTAAAAAATAAAAAAAAATTTTTTTGCGGGGGCCAAGTTTGAGGACCTGTAATATTTTAATAGAATATGTCTATAATATTTGTTTTAACTGCACAAATTGTATGACAAAGTGCAATTGTTTGATAAACATACTAAAAGTCCTTACCCCTCTGAGGTACGCCCGAAGGGGGGGAGCACAAAGAAGGTCCCGTTTTTTGGTTTTTTGCTTTCATCTCGAAAACGGTACGTCGTACGAAATTTTGTTGTAATACATAATGAAAGCTGATAAAATTCTCTACAACTTTAGCTTTCACACTTTTTATCCATCTCCAATCTTTGCCTAGCTATGAGCTCCGAAAAATGATCAATTTTCAAAAATGTGTTAAATTCTCTTTAGCACATTGTAACAATACGAATTTAAAAATCATTTCGTATTGCTCATCCACACTATTAAAAACACCCACACACTATTAAAAAATAACATAAGCTGCGAGTACCTCCACGCAGGGCCCTCTTTCCCACTGGGCACTCTGGGCACGTGCCCAGGGCCCCGCAATCGATAGGCACCCCCTAGTTCCTGCCAGATCACCAAACGATAATCGATATTCATTACCGAAAAACATATTTATTTCGAATGACTGACTAGAACATCTATTGCTTATTAGCTTTTGTATGCGCGACGCTACTCTATTCTCGCCCGAAAATCAGGCTTTTCGATTTCAGAATGTTTAGGTAAATTTAAATATATAAAAGTGCAATTTAATGGTACACTAAGTACCTAAACTGTTTAAAACAAAAATCATCATTGAACTAGTTTTTCATATACTTAATTTTTCGGAGCTCATAGCTAGGCAAAGATTGGAGATAGATAAAAAGTGTGAAAGCTAAAGTTGTAGAGAATTTTATCATCTTTCAATATGTATTACAACAAAATTTAGTACGACGTACCGTTTTCGATATGAAAGCAAAAAACCAAAAAACGGGACCTTCTTTGTGCTCCCCCCCTTCGGGCGTACCTCGGAGGGGTAAGGACTTTTAGTGTGTTTATCTCCTAGCGACCTAGCTAGTCCAAACAAAGTTCCTAAGTCAAACGTTCTGCTTTCGACTTTTCCATCTATATTCCATTTATGAGCACTCATTGACCAAACTAAAGGTTTTTTTTTACAAACGCCATCATTGAAAAAAAATATTTGGCCCCAGTTGAAACGTATGCCGACTGGTTAAAAATTATTTTCACAATCAATATAAACATTTAGTATAGACGGCATACGTAATACGATTGGTGAAAATTATTGTTTTTTTTTTTTTTGCAAATGCGAGGACTGAGTTCAGCCACAGGGCCCCGACCTAAACGTATGCCGATGCTTCTCTGGATTTGTTTTTTTATAAATTACATCAAGGCATGAATGGCATAAGTGATACGATTGATTAAAAATTAAAATTTTTTCTGCGATTTCAGATGACATTGCACGCTACATGTCCCGCTCACACGATCTCGCTTAGATCCATTTTTTAGTTAAACCTACTTTATAATCATCAACTTGAAGGCCATACGTGATACGATTGGTTGATAAAATCTGTCACGAGCTGCCGGTCTATATCGATTATAGTTTTTAAGTAATTGCCAAAAATCTGAGAGGCTTTTTTTCTCGTTTTTTGTTAATAACAAATCATATTTTTGAAAAAATAAATATATTATTCCGTATCGAATAACCTTCTGCTCATATTTTTGGAGACTATCTATTTTTCTCATGAAACTCACTTCTTGACTAGGCTATGATTAGTAACAGACAGGCAAATACTTATTTTCCTCGTGAACCACTTTACACCAAGAGTAGTGTAATGTGTCACTTTACATGCGTGTATGCATGTAAAGCAGCTATTTGACATGGAGTATTCCAAAAAATAACATAATATGAGAGGCGCTAAGCTTTAGAAAAGATCTACCTATTTGTTCGACAATTTATCCTACCTATTCTATTGGCCATTTTATTACGAATATACAGTTTCGATTCGAAATCCACACTTATATTGGACACCTCGTATAATTAATAACAATAATAATAATAATAATGCGTTTAACGTCCGTTTCTCGACTTTATGTCATAACAGACGCCATTCGCAACATTAATATTTTTTTCTACCACACTTCCCGTTATTTTCTACAATTTTTAAACTTCAACTTAATTAATAGCAATGGGCGAATAAACGCATTTTAGGACATTAGGATAAGGTAGCCAAATTTTGAGCATAGGAGTTTGACAGGTAATCGGCCATGGCCTTGAATAAGGAACTATCTTGATATTTATCTGGAATTCAAATCTTTGATTAACGTCTGATTAGAATTCTTCAATAAATAAAATTATCGACCAATTATCTGGAATTGTTGAGGGAAACCATGGAAAACCTCAACAAGATGGCCGGTACAGGAATTACCGTTTCTCGGCAAAAGGCAGTGTGAAAAATAATAAAATTCCCAGCCACATCTGCCCCTGTCGGGATTTGAACCCGGTACGTCCTGAATGCGAGTCTACTGCTCTCACCGCTACGCCGCTCTGCTCGTTAACATCTCGTATATTGTTTGGGTTAATGTCGATATGGTGTTGATTTAGGCCAATCGAGATCGTAATCATATATTATTTTCTTACCGGCTAGTTTTAACAAAGGGTATCTAATAAGTACTTGCTTTAACGGTGGCGCTGACAATGCAAAAATGGCAATTACATAAATATAAAGCGCGAACGTAAAACTGAAATGAGGCTGTAAACCGTGGAACGTAAATCTGAAATCAAGTACAGTTTTATGGCATTGTGTGTGCAAAACAGAGAAATGTAAAGCCTTACTAAAAATAAACTTTACGGAAAAACGCATTAGTTTAAATTCGTCAAAAAGTTTTCTATTAAATGTGAGTTGAATCTTTGTGACCAATAAAAATGCAAATATTATTATGTTATTCAATCCTATTAGTAGTTTTGCTATATATATGTTGTGGACCAAGTGATAAATATGGCATTACTCATAATGCCCGAGCAGTTTGAAAAATGCCCAATATGAGAGGGCAGTGTGATAAAAACTATTCAAATAATTAAATTGACCGGGCATTATGAATAATGCCCTTCACCTATTAGAATAATAAATTATGTATCCAAAAAATAACCAAAAAAGTACGCAGACCGAAGCAGGTGCAGGAGATATATCAATACATCACATGAAAAACAAAATTAAAAATTTTGAAAAAACCCACGACGAATGTAAATGTTGTAAATGAAAAAAAAAATAAATAAAATTCTGAAATCCCCCGACTTAACGCTGGTAAATAGTAACCAAAGAAAATCCGTCGAGGGCTGCCATTCGCTGCCCTAAATTAAGAATAGAAAAATATGAATTAGACTACAGTTATTTACGTACCAAACGTGATTTCAATCAGCCACATACTCTAAAATTGCAATATTTTCGATCATTTCAGGGCAGCGAATGGCAACCCCCGGACGGATTTTCTTTGGCCAATTACCTGCGGTTAAGTCAGGGGATTTCAGGATTTTATTTAATACTTTTTCTATTACAACATTTACATTCATCGTGGATCATTTCAAAATTTTTAATTTTGTTTTATTTTAAACTTTTTAGAGATTTTGTAAAAGTATGTTCAGATGGTCTAGCCGAACTAGCGTACACAGTGTAGCTATACCTGACAGCCTAGCTATCGAATCGCGTTATCTGCGAGAGTGCTCATAATTGTGTTTTTAACAAAAATGTTCAAGTCTACTGCTATAAAAAGCACTAGTAACGGACGTTCGTGTTCGTGCGTAGCACGATTGTTTCGGTTTTTGCGATTAATTTTTTGTGAATCTATCTAAGAACCATCGTAGATGAATTACAAACCCTTTACAGAAAACCGCATCTGAATTAATCAAACCGTTTTCCAGATAAATGGCGACATTCGAGTAGACAAACAAACAATCTCTCAGGCTAAACGCATATACCTTTGTCGTTCCGTCGTGGGTAAAAATATGAAGGGAATGCAAAAATGATGTAGTCACGAGTTGATCACACGAAAATATAATCTTCACTCGGTAGTATATCTAGAATCGAGGCACAGGGAATAGTGTTGATGACAGGTCAAATGATCTTCAATGTTCACATCCTATGTAAACTTGAATATCAATACCTAAGAGCCTGACAATCGCGACATTATTGTATGCTCATGAGAAATCAGTGTAAGATAAAGGGAATAGCTTTATCCGGTTGAAAGCAAGTACAGGGGACGGTTTTAAGAAACAATGTACAGACTAGTGATGTGCCGGATCGTTTAAAATGTATATCCGCGGATACGGATCTGAATACGGATTTTTGGTTTCAAGATCCGCGGATACGAGTACGGATACGGATCTTTACTTTCTTAGAGTATGCGGTGGTAAATATTGCACATCGACCTTTGGAAAGAGACTATCTGTTATGGGAAAAAGTTATTGACCTCTTTAAGAGTTAACTCTCATAACAGATTGTCTCTTTCCAAAGATCGATGTGAAATATCTCATTATAAAGATAGTTTTTTAGTACCTTTGAGTTATGTACTATTGGTATGGTACTCACTGCGATAAATGTTTGCAATATAAAGGTGCCAAATACGATTTTAAAAAAATAAAAAATAATCTGAATGGAATTTAACAGTTTTTCATTATTACCTTATCACCTATATATGTAAAATTTCATCTATGAATTAAAAATTAATAAGGTAAAATATCCGTAAAAGATCCGCACAAAAACTAACGGATATGGATCTTTCTTCTCCCTCGGATATCCGCGGATGCGGATACGGATATCCGGCACATCACTAGTACAGACTGTGATGGAGAGAACAACGTAACTTGTATTCGGAAGGTGCTAGATTTGAGTCCCAGTAGAGACAATTGTGATATAGGCGTTTTTCATATTATTTTATGCTAAAAAACACACGTTTCTCTCAACAACCTTTTCTTGACTTTTTATCAATAGTTTTAGACTAGCGGACCGACCAGACAGACGTTGTTTTGCCACATATCACGCTAGTAAAATATATTTCTTGTAATAAAATTGCATTAAAAAATATTCGAAGGTGCTGGGAGGCTGAAATTTGGGATTATATGTTTTTTAATGTGAGAAATCCAAAATAAATTTTATTTGAAGGGGTGAGGATCAATCTGAAAATTTTACCTCGTGTACTAGGTGATCTATAGCTTGAGCAAAAAAAAATTGGGACAAAATATTATGTCTTTCTTTGCCCGAAGAACAAGACTCAATTAAAAAAATTGCGGTTACCATTTAAAATTTCGTGCTCACGTAGAGGGCTAAGGGTAAGCCCTCTACGTGAGCACTCCTTTGGGAGGAATATTTGTGACCAAAAAATCCTACATTAAAACGAGTTGAGCAACTTTCATTAGCGACATTTTCCAAAAAAACTTAATCTCTCTGAGATATTCAGACGTTGCGGGACTTTGTGAAGATTCTGTATATATAAAAATTGGTTGGAAAATAAAAAAAAATTGGATGTCGACAAGAACGCCACCTACCGGGTCCAACTATAGCTAAGAACCTATCAGCTCATAAGTGTAAAAACTCACATCAAAATCGGTCACACAGCGCCGTTTAGGAAGCGAAGAATTACGAACACGCGGACACAGGAATTTTATTTCAATTTAATTAACTTAACATAAACAGAGACTTTCAAGATCTTTTCGAAAAATCGAAACAAAATTGAAAAAACTAAAAAATAAAATTTGAAGTTGAAACTTGACATAATGGTTGATGTCGCTCCAAGTGACCTCACTTTCTTTCGATGATTCTTTAAAATTTGCACAGGCAAAAATTCCCAAAGTCTTTGCGCGGTGGCAGAAATTCTTACCAGGCTTTCTATTAGTACCTACCCAAAAAGTTTGTAAAAAATATTATCTGCCAATTTTGTCACTGCTAGATCATAATCTGTCAATTTAATGTACTTGTCACTAATACTTTACCTGACTACCATGTTAAACTTTCCGCGAACATGATGCGTCTTTGCAAGGTTGATTTTGGCAGAAAACTGTTCTCTATAAACCGTTTGAGCTCGGTTTCACTCACCTAGCTTGATTTTTTTAAAATTTATTTATCTTGTATTTACTAATTATACTGACAGTCTTTGCAGGGGGTAAGTTGGCAGAAAATATTTTTTATCTGCAAGCACAGGGTCCCCCAGACGCTGTTCAGTCATTTTCTGGAATTTTGTAGAGGAATTTTGAATTTTGCCGTTTTTAAGTGCCTCAGCGTCGTACCGCAACGCGCTAGACCCCTACTCCACTAAGTGTATTTGTAGAAGTGTAGAAGGGGGTTCAGACTACACGAAAGAGAGCGTTTCTGCCACCAAATGCTCCTTGACCATTTCTGTCACCAATTCTCTAACTATATATTTGTATACTCAAAACTCTTTTTTTGAAGATGATATTACATCATGTTAGGCATCATTTAACAAAATTATACAAATATTTAGTTCATAATCTTAAAAAAATATTCTGAAAAATGTGAGAAAATAGAGATTTCTCTCGCACCCTTCTTTCCGAAACTACTGAATCCAAAATTTTGAAAGAATCAGGAATTATAATGCTTTATTTAAAGTTTTCAGGAGAGATACAAGTAATATAGCGAAAATCCTAGATCTTATAGATTTCTAAAAACTCATAAGAATTCAAAACTCAAAATTATATGTTTTTCTTCAATTTGGCAGTTTTTTTTATTTGCCTGGACTAAAATGAACTTGAATGCTTATACATAGGTAGCTTAGCAATTTTTTAAGTTATCGAGGTGACTAGAAACTTGGTACTAAATTTCGTATGGGTTTCGAGACTGATTTTAACCATTCCAATTCATAAATGTGGAATGGTACTAATTTAGCTCAAAATTCACTTTTCAAAATATTACAATATTTTTTTTTTGTTTTGAGGTCCCCAAACAAAAAAACATATTTTTGGAGAAACTCTGTACGTCTGCTTGTCTGATAATCTGTTTGTCTATGAACACGATACAGGTCAAACGGATGAACGGATTGAAACCAGATTTTGGGAGGATGTTTGATATTATGCAAATTTGAAGAGCTCGGTGTAATGTTTGTATAATGTAGGTATCTATACTAAATAGTAAATATAAAGTTGAAGAGTTTGTTTGTTAGTTTGTTTTCTCGTGAACTACTGGTTAGAACTGAAAACTTTTTTTATTGGATAGCCCATTTATCGAGGAAGGCTATAGGCTATATAATATCACGCTACGACCAATAGGAGCGGAACATCAATGAAAAATGCAAAATGTAACTCAAAACTTGTCCGTCGTAAGCTTCTATTCAGGTGAAATGTCCTAACTAAATATTTCAATATTAGCATCGTACATTCACAAGCCCAGCTAGCTCAATCGGTAAAGCATGCGACTTTTAATCTCAGGGTCGTAAGTTCAAGTCACACGTTGAGCGATTATATTTTTTTTTTTATTTTCTACATTGCTTTCTTCTAAGGCTTACATTTAAATTTATTTTAATTTTACCTTCGACTAATTAAAAATAAATTAATTTTAATAGCTCATTTGAAAACTGTTACAACTATAGGTACCTATATAAAAATAATATTCCTATAGTGTTTTCAATTAAATATTCATTATATTTTATTAGTCAGTAATTATTGATTCAAATAAATTATTTCTTAAAAGAAGTATAAATACTGCTTTTTAGGCGCGAATAGCGTAAGCTAAAGCGCCTATATGTACTCGCTTTGTCTGTACGTCTGTGAATCTGTGAATCTGTGAATCTGTACGTCCCACTTTTTTGTGTCACGCGTACAGCCCAAACGCCTTAACCGATTTTAAAAAACTTTTTTTTGATCGATTCGTCTCCGGGTAACTTAGATCCTAACGTCGCCCGATTTTTTAATTTTGGCCCCAGAGGGGAGAAATTTAGGAAAAACGAAGTTTTTTGCTTATAGCTCGCTCATTTTAAATCCGATCGGCTCGAAACCTGTCTTAAACGAAAGAGGAGAAAATTTTACATAAGTTTCGTACAACAGAAAATGCCCAAACAGTTTTTTTATACACATTTATATAGAAATAAATTCAATTTGATATAACCGATGGCAAACATCTTTCGGTTATCTCTCTCTGTTGCACGGTTTAACATGGCAATTTAAAAATTGCGTATGTTCTGTCTTCAAATAAAATTGGTCGATAATATTATTTATTACAATAATGAAATTAAAAGATAGCATTTGTTCAAAAACGGATGCCGTTTCGAAATGCAACGCCTTCTGAGTTAACAATTTGAATAACTAATTATTAGAACATAGGTAATACCTACTTTGACAGATGCAAACGTCACTTTTGACATTTTTTACCATTTTGACACCACGGATGATCGGATTAAAACCAAATTTTGGGAGGATGTTTGATATGCAAATATGAAGTGGCCTATTGTTTTTGGGGAACATCGGCGCATGCGTAAAAGAATATATCTCTTATAATGTTGTTTTATATAATAATAATATAGTTTTTAAAACGGTTTATTCTTCTATCTATTTTTAATAGAAATTTTTGTAAATTTTTTGGGGAAAATCGGCGCATGCGCAAGAGATAAATGCCGTCGTTGTTTTTTTTTTAATAATAGCGGTGTACTTTTAATAATAGTTTTTTATTCTATTTTACAAGAAAGTTTTGTAAAATGTTTTTTTTTTGAGGGAAAGTCGGCGCATGCGCAGAAGAAGTATAAGTTATAAAGTTGTTTGTATATAAGAATGGTATACTTTTCATAACGGTTTTTTATTCGATCTATTTTTTCAAGAGTTTTGTATAATTTTTGGGAAAAATCGGGGCATGCGCAAAAGAGATAGGTACATGCCATAGTTGTTTTTTATAGGAGAATTATAAAACGATATAACAAAAAAAAAACTTGGTGACTGATGATGAGATACTGTTTCAATAATTTGAGATATTAAAATAATAGTTGGGTGACTAAATTAATAAGTGAGCGCATGAATTACTATGTGACTGACTAGAATGCCTTCGGTAATTTTGAAGCAGATATCTTCAACCGATTGAAATGAAGATTTGTATACACATTTAGTTTGGATGACAATGCATGGTTAGCTGTGTGACGTCACTCTAAATCCAATATGGCGGACTTCTAAATATGGCGGACTAATTTTATTATGCTTTCCTACAATATGGGTATCAAATGAAAAGGCTTGCTGAGAATAACTCGAAAAATAAAGTGACGTCACTCTAAATTCAATATGGCGGACTTCTAAAGATGGCGGATTAAGTTTTTTATGCTTTCCTACAATATGGGTATCAAATGAAAGGGCTTACTGAAACTAACTCAAAAAAAAAGTGACGTCACTCTAAATCAAATATGGCGGACTTCTAAAGATGGCGGACTAAGTTTTTTATGCTTTCCTACAATATGGGTATCAAATGAAAGGGCTTACTGAAACTAACTCAAAGAATAAAGCGACGTCACTCTAAATCAAATATGGCGGACTTCTAAAGATGGCGGACTAATTTTATTATGCTTTCCTACAATATGGGTATCAAATGAAAGAGCTTGCTGAGAATAACTCGAAAAATAAAGTGACGTCACTCTAAATCCAATATGGCGGACTTCTAAAGATGGCGGGCTAATTTTATTATGCTTTCCTACAATATGGGTATAAATGAAAGGGCTTTCTGAGAATAACTCTAAAAAATTAAGTGACGTCAGTCTAAATCTAATATGGCGGACTTCTAAAGATGGCGGATTAAGTTTATTATGCTTTCCTACAATATGGGTATCAAATGAAAGGGCTTGCTGAGAATAACTCGAAAAATAAAGTGACGTCACTCTAAATTCAATATGGCGGACTTCTAAAGATGGCGGATTAAGTTTTTTATGCTTTCCTACAATATGGGTATCAAATGAAAGGGCTTACTGAAACTAACTCAAAAAAAAAGTGACGTCACTCTAAATCAAATATGGCGGACTTCTAAAGATGGCGGACTAAGTTTTTTATGCTTTCCTACAATATGGGTATCAAATGAAAGGGCTTACTGAAACTAACTCAAAAAATAAAGTGACGTCACTCTAAATCAAATATGGTGGACTTCTAAAGATGGCGGACTAATTTTATTATGCTTTCCTACAATATGGGTATCAAATGAAAGAGCTTGCTGAGAATAACTCGAAAAATAAAGTGACGTCACTCTAAATCCAATATGGCGGACTTCTAAAGATGGCGGGCTAATTTTATTATGCTTTCCTACAATATGGGTATAAATGAAAGGGCTTGCTGAGAATAACTCGAAAAATAAAGTGACGTCAGTCTAAATCTAATATGGCGGACTTCTAAAGATGGCGGATTAAGTTTTTTATGCTTTCCTACAATATGGGTATCAAATAAAAGGGCTAACTGAAAACAACTCGAAATAAAAGTGACGTTACTCTAAATTCAATATGGCGGACTAAGTTTTTTATGCTTTCCTACAATATGGGTATCAAATGAAAGGGCTTGCTGAGAACAACTCGAAAAATACAGTGACGTCATTCTAAATTCACTATAGCGGACTTCTAAAGATGGTGGACTTAGTTTTTTACCCCGGAATTGTTTTTTTAAAAACTCCACATTTGCCCTTTCCCGTTTCACTGCGAGACAATTCGCATACCCCTTTATCGTTCACCCCGGAATTACAATTCGCATACCCGTTTATCGTTCACCCCGGAATTATTTTTTTAAAAACCCCACCTTTGCCCCATCGCGTTTCACTGCATATATGCTTTAACGTTGTTTTTATATAATAATTGGGTAGTTTTCATAACTGTTTATTTTTCTATCTGTTTTTACAAGAAATTTATGAATTTTTTTTTCTAAACTTATAATTTCAGAAATATTTAAAAAAAAATCTGTTGTTCTTTTGTTCTGAAGATGTTAGTTAGGTAGTTCTTTGTTTAATTTTTGCATGACATAATAACATATTACATAGAGAACCATGAAATTATTAAAATTATTTTTTTCCTTTCTGTGTTTCATTATTTTCAACTGTTATTTTTTTCTTAGATTAAGTAAATTAAGTTATATTATTAAGCTCCAAGTGTCGTTAAATATATACACCGATTTTCAAACAAAACCCCGGGGTATATGCTGTAAAATTTCGCGCCTTGTAATTCTTGAATTACTTGGGCATATACTCCCACTGGTTATCATTGTATATTTTAGCAAAACGTGAAAGTACTTAGAGCCATCTATGGACGGTTAAGTTGTGTTGTTTATTCTGCTTGCAGTACCTATACATTTCTTTACATTTAGGTATATTTATTCAACACTAGATGACACGTACATGTAAATATTTCTATAAAAACTGGAGGTTTGACTTTAAAATAAGTAACAAAGCAGGAAACTGCCGAAAACTGCAAAAAATTTGGACACAACATTCATGTCGGTAAACTAAGATGAATGTGCGTACTCTCTCCCTTCCCCATTCGTTCTTTTACACCCGGGTAAAATCGGGCGGGAGCGCTAGTACTTTATAACCGTTTTGAAAAGGAGAATGAATGCGATAAAATGTGGCACGGAATTCGGTGAGCACATGTCGCACTCGCACTTGACCAGGGTTTTCATAAAAAAGTTTTATTCAAGTGACTATACTGATTTACCACGACCTGACAGTTACATAAGAGTAATCTTTTTCTGGTAAGTTAAATGTCACTAGGTACTATAATAATAGATTAGATTACATAGTCAAGGAAAGAAGCCATTAGAGTGCTGTGTGGGGCAAGAATACAGCTTACTGACTTTTTATTATATTAAACGATGTAGTTAACTTTCCTAAACGCTAGGCTAACTTTACGGACTTCTCGAAATTACAAATATGTCTGATCGACATTTCTTTTATAGCAGATAATTAATCTTTTCGAGGATTTAAAAGTCAATAAAAAGACATAAAGTATTTTTAAATCTTTCCTTATTTATAACACTAGCCGTTACCGCGTTTTTGCTCGCGTCATTGTCGTTTCTGACAGAAAATTTTCTTACCTGTTGGCATCTTTAAATAGAGTAAGATTTAACTTAATGTAATTTAACTTAATATTTTTTATTGTATGCCCACAAATTTGACCATTCAGTATTGAACGCAACCCATACAGTCTAGTTCACATGTCCTTTTTTGATGAATTCCAGTCCTCCTTTACCGAAAATTATGATCATGGTGTCATTTGATTCGCAATGAAATTTAGAAAAATTGGAATGGGAGACGAAAAAATTGCAAAAGTTATAAACATGAGGGGGTTGTAATATTGTATGAAGTTACGCTTTCACGACCAGACCGCTGGGCCAATTGTGATGATTATGTAGATAGTTTAAACTCTTGAAAAAAATTAACCTCTAAGGGGGTTAATGCCTTCTCATAAATTAAGGTTAAAAGTGAGTGTTCCGGTAGTTTTAAAGCGAAATCTTGATGCGCCCAAATTGTATAATGGTACACGTTTACAAGTTTCCCATCTGGGTCGAAAAATTGTTAGGGTTATTATAATTAGTGGCAAATCTGAAGGAGAGACTGTTTTAATACCACGAATACCAATTATTCCAACGGATTTGATTTCTCAATTTAAAAGATTACAATTTTCATTAAAAGCTGCTTTCGGAATTACAAGGGCAAACACTTAAGGTAGCCAGCATTTACTTTGAAAAACCATGTTTTTCGCACGACCAGCTGTATGTGGCTTTCTGACGTGTAGGTATCGAATCCTCAAAATCTTTATGTTTTTGCAGTATATGCAGGTAAATCAAAAAATATACTTTATAGGGCCATCTTGCTTGAATTTATGAATATTTTAATCAATTAATTCAATTGTACACACTGATTCCACGCGGACGAAGTCGCGGGTAAAAGCTGTTATGTTGCAACCCTTAGGGTCATTTTGAATCTTAATTAGTAAGAATGTCGTTATAGTTTCTACCTAACAGAAAACGGAAAAATAATTCGCAAATGGCGACTGTGAAAAAAAAACATTTTTCGACCTTTTTTTTCATAATTGTTAATTTTTAAATATCGTCAAAAACATAATTTTGACACAAAAATAGTAGGGGCGATAGAAAATTGTATATTGAAAATTGGTATGAAATTTGAAATAAATCGGATATCATGTCAACCATGTTGAAAAAAGTAGTTTTGAGAAAAACGCGCTTAAAGCTTTGAGCAGAGTTTTGGTCTAAGTTATAGAATGCTATTGAGCTGAACTGAACACAGAACAGGAAAAGGTTTTTAAAAGAATGTATAATTATCCAAAGAAAGGTCATGTAGTCGGGCATTGTTTATCGTCTATTATTGTTACGGACTTAGTTGCTGCATCAGTAAAATAGCTATAACTTCGTAAATCATTAGAATTTTAAAATTTTCTCTCAAGGATATATTCTAAAAGGGTTAAACTTTAAGAATATACAAATAAAAAAATGATTTCTTCAAAATTCTAGATCAGAATACCCACTTAATTGTAAAATTTATGAGATCTGAAATGAACAAAACAAAATAAATGTGAAAAAAAGACAAACTTTTCTTGAAATGTACTAAAACGGAAAGAAATATATTTTTTTAACTTGGGTTTTTAAGTGTCGGTCAGTCTAATGAACTTTTCTTAGAGTACACAAATAATTATGAACATAAATTATTTAACTTTTTTTTTTCCTTTTTAGTACATTTCAATAAAAATTTGTCTTTAAGAAGTAATTTTCTTTACATTTTGCCGTCCTCCGCAATATTATTCTTTCCTTGTGAACTACTCAGTATAGATATGCTTTTTGTGCCAAAAATGCATTTCCTATAAGTCATAACATAACTACCAGTTTCAAAATTACAAAACAAGACAAGCTTTAAAAATATGTACTGACAGTGTTTGTCGCTTATATAAGTTATCTTTTGTGGGTCACAATATATCCGGTATTTTGTCAGTTTTTCACCGCTTATTCCGTTTTCTCTGGCTTCTCTTTCTTTTCGGTCCAGCCTTGCTGTTAAAGTTCAGGTGAATAAAGTAAACAATAAATAAAACACATGTGTTCCGCAAGCCATGCTGTAAGTTTGAATAGTTTAACAATAATTCTTACTAGATTTTCCTTTGAATTGTTTAAAATCGTTGGCGAAGCCAAAAGTGCACCTCCTGTTAAGTTTACCACAGTTATGATCAAGAGACATTTTTACCCAAATTTTTTATTTTAAAATTTAAACTACTGAACATATTCTTAAGAATTAAAATAGGGTTGTATTGTGATAGTAAATAAAGCGAATGAAATAAAATTTGAGTTTAAAAAAACTAAAACAACACGTTTTTATGAAATAAGAAATGTAAAATAATTGGACAAAAAAATTAGCTTCAATATAAAATAGCGTGAGACGTTTGATATCAGTAGTCCTAAATTTTTCATTACTAGCTATTTGTAAAAGTAGAGCCATTATGAACATTTAAGTAGTGAGCATCCCATGTTTTTTTTGTATTAAAGCTAATTTTTTTCCAAATTATTTTACATTTTTGAGTCCATAAAGACGTGTTGTTTTATTTAGTTTTACCTGTCCCGGTATCTGTCTGTTGGTCTTAAATCACATCTCGCAAGTTAAATTTGACCCATTTCTTGGTTTCCGATTGAGCCGTTTTGTATACGTATATGTAGTTCCAAAGACAATACAATATTATAATAACTAACTGTCCGGTTCGGCTATCGTCCAGATGTATATCGCACATTTAATAAGGCACACTAAAAGTTTAAAAATAAAAGATTTTTTTTAAAACAAGCTTTTATTAGTTGTTAATAAAAAAAGAACAAAAAGTTAAAAATACTTTTATTCCGATCAGAAATAAGCCATTTTATATGTACTTATCACATTGAAGTTTTCAAATAAAAGCGTGTTAAATTTTAATAAGAAAAAAAGGGTGTAAAACGCTTTTATTTAAAAAGCTTTAATGTGATAAGTACATATAAAACGGCTTGTTTCTAATCGGAATAAAAGTATTTTTAACTTTTTAGTCCTTTTTTTCATTAACAACTAATAAAAGCTTGCTTTATAAAAAAAATCATTTATTTATTTTTTAAACTCAGATTGTACCTTTTGTTTTTTATTTAATCGTGTGACTGATATAAATTATTATTTGTATAAATTATGAGACTAAAAAAACAGCCTTTTGAAGAAAGAATAAACGAATGGACAGATAGCGTGAGCTTAGAACTATGGGTCTGTAGGGAACTCTAGCCGTCTGACATAAATTACCAGTCAATTGCTCAAGAATTGCGATCATTAGTAGACCAACAAACCAGCCGACAACTGCTGTTTTGGGTCGAAATTTTCAATTACAATTTTAGTAGGTACTCGAATCTGAAAATGGTACTGTTTTATAGAATAGAATCTTCCCTTTTCTAAAAGCTATAATTTGAAACAATTTTGTGCGAAATTAACCTAGCTATAGGTAATTATAGTTTGAAAGAAATTCAGCTCTGTCACGCAAAGCGATAATGAAGCACATCCCGATAAAAGAGTCTGTACTATGCAAAAACTATTTTTTTTTATTTTAATAATAGATGAAGAAGAGACAAGTAATGTTCTGCTTGTAGCAGAGAAGAGAAATTTTATAACAGTCAAGTATCGTCAATAGTAGGAAATTAACAAGCCATAGAATTTAGTTCATCATTATATTAATTGATAGAGAGCTCATTATAATTATAGCTACACAAACGTATAAATTCGTCTCAGTACAAAAAAATTGTACTAATATACAGAATGTTCAAAAAGTCCCGCAGCGCCTGAATATTATATCAAAAATTTGGTCACAAAAATTCCTCCCAAGCCAGTGCCTTTGTGGGGGGGGGCAAGGGGTAACTCGGAAATTTTAAATGGCAACCCCAATTTTTTTTTTGGATCAAATTCTTCGGGAAAAAGACACCTATTTCCCAAACTTTTTTTTTATTTAAGCTGCAGATCACCGAGTACGCGAGTTATATATCTATTATTGCTGATGTATCACATTCCATTGTGAATGCATCTCGCCAAATAAGATAAACTATCTTTTGTAAAGCAAATGCAAAGATTCATTTTAACATTAAAATTATTATTATTCTAGAGACCAATGCATATGGTTGTTCTGAAATAATTGTCAAACTCAATAATTAATACTTTTATTACTTGCAATTGCTAATTTAAACATTATTATATTGTAATACAAATTTTAAATAAATAATAGTATATTGTGCGACTAGTGAGAGAAGGAGAAGATTCCATGAGCGTAAAACACACGCGAGTGGAATATTCTCCTTCGATCAATAGTCGCACATAATACTTTATTCAACTAGCAGGAGTAATATGTAATCGGGGCCCTGATAAAAGAGGGAAAAATAATAAATCACTTCATTGATTGACGTACCACCGTCAGTGTATACACAAGATTGCCATGATTTCGCTGAATTGCGATGCTGTTTTCATATAAGTATACAATACCGCCTACCACGTTCCTATTGGTCCAGAAGCTACTTGCAGTTTTTTTCATTATTTAGCGCTTGGGCTTGCTACTGAGTTTCTATTGGTCCAGAAAATTCATTATTACACTAGTGAAGTAATACATTATTTCTCCCACGCCAGAAAATTCATTATTACACTATAGTGAAGTAATATATTATTTCTCCCACGTTTAGCAGGGCCCCGAAATTACATATTACTCACGCGTGTTGAATAAAAACATTTTTTTATGAAATATATTATTTCAACATATTTAACTCGCGGGGTAAAATCTTCATTCCCTCAAGTAAAAGTTGATCATTTTGTAACGGGTCGAAGAATGGTACTCTTTTACTTGACCTTGATAACAGTCTTAAAGATAAGTTCGTCGTTTTAAAGTGGATTTGCATTTCTATTCTAGATTAATGAAACACCATTACGTTGTATGACTAAGACTCTTGCTAAATTTTAGCCCGAGTACTCGCTGATCTGTAGCTTGAACAAAAAAAGTTTGGGACAAAAATGTCTTTTTTTGCCCGAAAAACTCGGTCCAATAAAAGAGATTGTAGTTGCCATTTAAAATTTGGAAGTTACCCTCTGCCCCTCCGCAAGGCACCCCTTTGGGACTTTGAGATATTCATGCGTCGCGGGACTTTTTGAACATTCTGTATAAAAATATAAAATAATATAATATGGTAGGTAGCCTAGTTAACATGTGTTTTTTTGGCATTAAAATTAATTGCGTCATATATAATTTTCTTCAATGTTTACACCGAGATAATTTATAGAAGCTGTTGTCGGTTAAATATGCTTTTATAGCTTTTTTAAAGCCGTTGTAGCTGCTGATAATTTTAATGTGGTCAGGCAGTGCATTGAATAATATTATGCCAGGTTTATACGGGGATATATTGAAATTATTAAAGTGCAACATTTGACCTTGTCTTGTATTATATGCAATTGTTCATACGTTTGAAATACAGTAGGTACTAAAGAATAAAAATATTTACACTATTTTTAACGCGCTTAACAATTTGTGAATATAAACTGTAAGTTTTTTAAAGTGAACATTTCTTTAAAAACGTGGATAAACTCATTTCCCTATGCAACGAAATTTATCACGAAATTGTACTATTAGTAACCCTACATAAACAATGATTTTTTGTAAATATTGGTAGCTTAGTGGTAAAATGCCGGCCTGGGTTCGATTACCGTCAGGTGCGCGCAACAATTTGTATTTTTTTACTATTTTTAAGTACGTATACCTATTATATATGTCGTAGGTATATTGCAAAATTAGGCTTTTTACAAAATGTCTAGGGAGTTTATAAAATGCCGGCAAAACGCGAGCGATCAAGGCAGTTTTCGTTATGACTATACCAATTCAGGCAAATTTATAAAATGCCGACAAAACGTGAGCAGAAGAACGTGCATCTCGTTCTGACGCATTATTTTCAGGCATTTTACAATTTGCCAACAGCGATGTAGTCAAGATGTGAGCGGGAGAACAAATTAACAAAATTAGGTGGATAGGCACTAGGTACAATGACACAAGAAACAATACACTTCTTTATTACATAAATCTAAATAAACATTGTGGTTGTATTTCTATTATTCTTAGTTTAAAATGGCATTGTTAAAAGAGAAAAACTTTTAACAATGCCAAAAAGCGGAATAAAATGCATGGCTCTTTTACCGTAAACAGAAAGAGCCATGCATTTTATTCTGCTTTTTTCGTTGTCGTCCAATCAAATCCCTTTACTGCGTAAATTGTTACAGAACGTAAAATTTCTGAAACATGGGTGTTGTTCACCATAAATATTGTATGAATGTATACAACTGGTACCATTACAATATTTCATACAGTGCAGTGTAGAGGAACCACTTTCAATGCTAGCATTAAATATTCAGAATATTAGCTTCGCAAATCAGAATACATGAATTTTTCAGTAGATTTTAATTTCTGTGGGAAACCTGTTTGCCTCTTGCAACTGAAAAGTGTTTATTAGTCGGTTCTAACTGCACTGCACCGAAATAATGTTCCAATTTCGACTTACATTCGTAAATAAATTATTTTGAAATATACTTTTCGTATGAAATCGGCAGAAAAACTGTGAAATAGGTATTATAATGGCGTATCATAATATTATTAGATTATTTTTTACATCTTTCGATAAAAATGTAAATGGAATAAACTAGATGCACGCCGCGCGGTTCAATTTTATTTGGCTACTTTATAAACATGAAGTTTTTGTTTGCGACTTATTATTTATTATTGAGCTTCCTATAATATCCTCAAAAACATGTACGATATAAACTTTAAATTCATAAATGAGTGCAAACTGATTTTTGTTTTTTTATTTCGTAGAAGTCAAGTTGAAACATGACATAAAAACTCTGTGTAATCAGTTTTATAAAATAAACTTAATTATTATGAAAAAAAAATATATTAAAAATACTCTGTTTTTCACGCATCTGACTGCATCTCACCCCTTAACTGACTTTTTTTCGTAGATGAATTTGGAGAAAGAAGGAGAAAATCTGTCAATATTTCGTGGATTGGCATCGAAAAATTCACATCTTAAAAAAAAATACTCAAAACAATTGAGTGACAAAAGTGTTTTTCGGGGGGTTAAAAATCGCCATGCACACCTAGGCTCGACAACTCTTACATTTTCGTTTTAACCGATGACTCATTAATGCTGAGTTGCAAAAGAAAAAAAATAGATTTGTCAATGATCTTAGATTGTGATCATATAATTACAGTTTTCGCAGTCTAATGTCGTACTCAAACTCCCTGTCATCTAGAACATTAGATTGTACTCACATAAAAACAAATGATTGTTCTACATAGAAAAAGACCGTTTCTCATGCAAAATTTTGGTCAAAATTCGTACAAAAACGTTGCTTCGAAGTGGAAACTGTACAACAAACAATGCTTAATACACGTATACATAGTTTAAGAAAAATATCAATTGAATCGATCAATTATTTTTCGAGCAGTATCAATTTAAAACTCTACTATGTTTTTCATATGGAGAAATATGTATGTTCACAATCTAAGGTTATTGTCAAATCAGATTTTTTAACAATCCTTTCTGCAACCCAGCATCAGTCTACCTGAGATTCGTCAACTTGGTCTATAATAGAAATAAATTTCGTCAGTATCATTTTTTACATCAGTATCTATAAAAAAAATTTTAAAACATGACAAGTTGTTACAATTTTCTATTTGCAAGGTTCAATGAACAAAAAAGAAACAAAAACTTACATTCATAGATGTTCATATTAATATTTTTTAACCCATAATAATATGATCATGTATGTTGTTTTAACAATTTACCACCTTTCGACCTGTTTGAGGTATGTAATAGATTTTTTCACTATTATATAGAAGCTCTAATATAAAAAAACTTATTGTAACTGTTAGATATAATATTAATATGATCTAAATATAAACATATATACATGTTTATAGGCCCTGAAGATAAAAATAAATTTTTCGAAACGTTGGCCACTAGCGAAACATTGGTAAACCTTATTTACTTATGATCCTCAACCAAAAACCTTCCTTCATCGTAATTTTATATAATGTAAAAACCACGATATACCTTATAGCCCAGTCATATTTTACATTAAAAATCGCTAATCTCGCAAACTAACAATTTGTAAATATTTTTTCAAAATGGCTGAAATACGACGGTATTTTGTCAAAGACTGCATAGTTAAAAACAAAGTCTCTGTCTTTTTCTCCGCTCTGTTCTATTAAACCACGCACCGAATTTTGAAATTTTTTTCGGTAATAGAAAAAGCGGTAAACGAGGAAGATGCATGAATATAATTTGTAAATATTTTTTACAAAATGGCTGAAATACGACGGTATTTTGACAAAAACTGCATAATTTTTTTATGATGTTATCAATTATGTTATTTTTTTTATTATGTTACTCGTTTATGCTACTATGTTACTCAATTTTGTTACTCAACCACATTAAAATCACTGAATGGATTTACATAACGATTACTAGGTATTAAATTTAAATTTGCGAAAATGCAGTTTTCTCATTTTTTGGATTTTTAAAATTTGTGAGTAAACTATATGGCCTACAGACGTCGTTCTCTGCTTAAATTAAAGCTAATTACATTTGCTACAATATATGTTCCTATGATATTACCCTTAAAATGAGTATTTTCCCCGATATCGGGGTCAAAAATTGACCAAATCTTAAAATTTTACTTTTTTGAAAAAACTGGTCAATTTTTGGAAAGCTGTATCTTGGTAAGTATTGAACCTACAGAGCTGGTTCTGGTCTCAAATTGTAGCAATTTTAGTCTACTTAAAAACGTATAAAAAATATTTTATAAAAAAAATGCATAGTTTAAGACCTATATTGAGAATACCAAAAAAAGTGCGAAAATTTCGCAGTTTTTTGAGTGCTGCAAAGTTAGCACAGGTCTTTCGAAGCTGCAAACTTGGATATACGCTACTGGTAGTGGTCCTAACAACATATTAAAAAATCAGAACTATATGTTAGTTTGCGAGTTTAATGTTAGATATGACCGGCCTATTATATTTATTATTATTTAAAAATTAGTTCAAACTTAAATATTTCCTGTTTTTTATTTACTTAAATAACGTACGTTTTATTAACAATTAATGTCATTATTTGAAAATTGACATATAGTTTATTTTTAAGTCTACTTACTATAATCCTATCTTAAGGTAGTACGAGCACCAAGGCAATTTTAAATAAAAGGCTTGATTTTTTTATAATTAACGGTAGATGGATAATATGTTTTCATTGATTTCTCTAAAACTAGTCGGTGGAAATTAAAAAAAAAAACTATTTAAATTAAAGTTAAAATCTTAATAAATTATTGGAAACAAAAAAAACCCGTTGTGTCCAATTAAAATATATTTAATCTTTTTCATTAAATATCTTTTTAATTTGTCGGGCACAACGGTTTTTTTTTGTTTTCAATAATTTATTAAGATTTTAACTTTAATTTTAATAGTTTTTTTTAAATTTCCACCGACTAGTTTTGGAGAAATCAATGAAAACATATCATCCATCTACCGTTTTATCATAAAGCCAATGTTAAATATGCCTACTTTTGAAATCATTTATTTATTTAAATAATCGGGCAACCCTCCCTAAAATTTTCAGAATTAGTCCAACTTCATATAAAAAAAATCAAGCCTTTTATTTAAAATTGCCTTGGTGCTCGAACTACCTTAAAACGTAAAAAAAATTGTTTTTTAAAATGTTAAAATCGATAAAAAAAACTATTTTTTCCAGGAATGAGAACTACTTAAATCGATTTTTTGCTGCGCGCAACCCATTATCAGTAAATTTCATTCACATTGTTAGTGCTGTTTTTGAGAAAAAAAATTTTGTTAAATAACATAGTAGGATTGTATACTAACACCATCTTTCGATACTGAAATGAAAGGCCAAACTGCCTTTGTATTACGTTAAATAAGGATTTTAGTGGATCGTTTGTCTTACGAACTCGGCGATCTACCGATCGCCTTGATATTTTATTCTACTTTTAACCTAAATTTAATTTCAATCCAGCTTTGATGCAATCAAAATGACACCCGGGTGGAGCCGATTTGGATAGCTACTATAAAGTTAAACATTTCGCAAAAAATAAGATACCAAATGGCAAAAGCTATATTCAAATCCATTCAGTAGTTCTCGAGATTACCTGGCACAAATATACAGACTGAAACACCTACACTTTCTTCTATAAGATAGGTGGTATATAGTAAAAACTCGTTATAACGAGCCTCGATATAACGGATTTCGGTTATGACGAACGTCTTTCATCATGCGCAGTTCATGGTAAAAATGAGTTCCTCAATCCCAGTCTCAGTCTCAGTTTTGTCCCTCAACTACGATATTTACAACAGTTGAGATCGACGAGAAGTGTCTCGTCTTAAAAGCACTCCGTATTTTCCTGTCTCCCCGTAACATCAAATTAGATTCCGATGTAATTAATTGTTGATCCTCGAATGTGGGGAACAAAAAGGTTATTTAATACACCTTATTATTGTACGCGACCTTTCGCAGATACTGCTTCTTCAGGCGATCTATGGAATATCATAGTATATTTCAGACAAATATACTAACAAAAAATATATAAATTCAATAGATTAACGTTTCGATCGGGATTTGGATTTTCTTCAGAACTGATCTAAAAAGTATGAAAATTAATTTATATAATTGTAGCCCAAGAACTCACGTACTACTTTTCACGAAGTGTTTGATGCACATAGAAATGTTGACCAATGGTACAGATAGGATAGATGAACAGGAAAAATATGTTTGCCTGACTTACCGTGATACTACAGGTACTGCGCATACAAGTAATGCGCCCAAATTCAAAAAAAGTGTCTGATTGAAAGAAATCATCTAAACATGCTTTGAATAATTGGAACATATTATGTAGGTAACCATGCCAATGAATATCAAATATCGTTTTTAATACTAGCCATTACCCGCACACCGCACGCGATTGAATACAAAAACAAAAATCCGATCAAAATGGAGAGTGTTTCTTTTGTAATTTGTAGAAAAATGTCAATAATATCGCCAAGATTATAATTTAAGGTACCAACAGTGATGTGGTTATACCATTAAATGTGTCTCCTACTAAAGGCTGTCATCGACAATGTTATACAAATTTCACAAGTTTAAAGCTTATCAACAAATTCTACGGAATCTCCTATTCATCAGGTACCTATTGTATAAAATTAAATTTATACCCTATCACTCTACTGTTAATAATATGCACGTTGACTTTCATTGATCGGATTATTGTTTTTGTATTAAATCGCGTGCGGTGTGCGGGTAATGGCTAGTTTTAAATACGATATTTGCTATTCATTGGCATAGTTACCTACATAATATGTTCCAATTATTCAAAGCATGTTTAGATGATTTCTTTCAATCAGACACTTTTTTTGACGTAAATTTTTGGGCGCATTACTTGTATGCGCAGTACCTGTAGTATCACGGCAAGTCAGGAAAACATATTTTTTCTTATCCAAGTGTGTAGGCTTTCACGGCCGGTGATCCAAATATTCTTGGTTTCCGAGCTTGTATGCCGTGGTCCATTGGTATTACTACATGACGTTTCGTCTACAACTGCGGTAGACATTATCAAAGGCGATGTGGTAGCGGGCGAAGTTTCCTTCTAGGCTGCTCGTAGGTAAGTGTTCTCTACTCGGTCGTAGTATGCTCTTCTGTGATTGGTCGTTTCATTCAGTGGGTTAGTATTGCACAGTGCTAGTGTCCAGGTTTTACTTAAAGTCAAACTTTCGTCTTTGCGGTTAAAATTATTTGTGTGTTTGTGTATTTCTATGGCCTCTCTGTATATGCGTGGGTAGTAACTCGATGTTCTGTCTATAACTTTGGTTTCTTCATAAAGGATCTTGTGGTTGTCTAGAGTCAACGTATGCTCGGCTATTGCAGATTTTTCGATGTGTCCCAGTCTACAACTTCTCTTGTGTTCTGTTATGCGTGTCTTTACACTTCGTTTTGTTGTCCCAATATAATATACTGACCCACATGTGCAAGGAACGCAGAAAAATACCAGGTGTTGCCAGTGGATCTCTGGTGTCTTTGGCAGATCTTAGGCACTCCTGAATCTTTTTTGTTGGCTTGTATATAGTTTTTATGTTATATTTCTCCAAGAGTTTACCAATGCGATCCGTTGTGTTTTTTTTTATATATGGTAGATACGCTGGTCCTATTTGGTCTTTTTGAACTGTGTTATTTGGAATGGATGTTATTTTTGGACGTAGGGCTCGGTTTATTTCTTGTAGTGTATATCCGTTATTCTGCAACGCTGTTTTCAGATGGTCTAGTTCTGACTGGAGATATTTGGGCTCACAAATTCTAGTTGCTCTGTAACTAGCGTCTTGATTAGTCCTCTTTTTTGTCTTGGGTGCTGATTTGACTCTTTGCTTAAATACCGGTCTGTATGGGTTGGTTTTCGGTAGACTCTGTGTCCTAGTTTGTCATTGTCTTGTCTTTCTAGTAGCACATCCAGGAAGGCTATTTGTTTGTTTTTCTCCTTTTCCATCGTGAATTGTATTTTAGGATTTATGGAGTTGATGTGTCTGAAAAAATTTTCCAATTCTTGTTATTCATGGCCCCATATTACAAACGTGTCATCTACGTAGAGAAGCCAGCATGATGGCTTTTTGTCCGACGAGCGCAGTGCTATCTGCTCAATTTTTTCCATGAAGTAGTTGGCAACTATTGGACTCAGTGGATTTCCCATCGCAACTCCATCGGTTTGTTCATAGAAATCACCACTATACTGAAAGTATGTTGTCGTATTGAGTAATTTTTCTGTTCCCTACATTTCTCGGATCAACAATTAATCAAATTCATAATATATTGATATTTAAGTGATTTGTAATTAATTATTGATTGTTTATATTTCAGCGGACAGCAGTTTCCTTCTGGCGAATGCTCAGATTGTTGATTTTCCAATCGTCTACTGCAACGAATCCTTCTGCAAGATTTCCGGCTACAACAGAGCTGAGGTCATGCAGAAGTCCTGCAGGTGCACGTTCATGTTTGGTGAACTCACCGACAAAGAAACCATCGCACGAGTCGATCAGGCGCTTGAAAACCAAATGCACGATCAGTTTGAAATTTTGCTCTACAAGAAGAACAGTAAGTGTTAATAATTAATTAATATCTGATAACTCAGTTATTTGCATCTTAACATAAATATTACTTTTTTCCCTACTCATTATAAAATTCTATATAGATTTGAAACAAAATATTAATAAGATGAGAATTTTAACGAGAAAATAGTCAATTTATAATTTTGAAAAATATTACGTATTTATGTAGTGTCGTCGTTTTATAAATGTGTTCCTTATATCCTTAGATGGATATCAAGTTTATACATAACTACCTACTCGGTTCGGCTTCGTCCGAATTTGTAGATTGCTTATTAAAGATAACAGGTTTAATTCGATAAGGTTCACTTCGTCAAAATAGCTTCGCAAGTCTCACTAAACAAGTAACCCTAATTATTTAAGTCTATGATATCTGCCCAAATATTCATTAAAATGATATGGTGTCAAGTTCAATTTTGATCTAAATTAAATGCCTAAGGAAGTAATATATTTAATTCGATAAGGAGTAATGCCTAGTCGGTTAAAACAGCTTCGCAAATGACATTACTTTTTGAACAAATTTTTGGAAAATAAAAATGGTTAGCGTGGATCATCCTGTAGAGTCCAGAAGATACTCATATACTCTCACGAACTTTTCTATAGGCCTTTCGAAGACCTAAAATTCTGTAGTACAATATTTGATGTATCTTTTTTAGTTTAGTCTGAGTAAGTTATCTAAGCGACTTGACTATGCGAGGAAATTTTTGATCCCGGACAAGCCGCCATTTCATGTGATGAAATAATTATTTTTCCTTAGCTACGCAGGAAAATTCAATGTACCAGAAATTAATTTTCCTGCGTAGATTAGAAAAGTAATTTGGAAAATATTAAGAGAGAGAGAGAGTTAATGTAACTATACTTTATTTCGCCCACCAGCAGTTGGGTTTGGGAGAAATTTTTTTTTACTTGTCACATAAAAGTATATAAAAGACAATAATAAATGTAATGAAATAAAAAAAATAAGCTTCTAGCTGCAATTGTTTTTAAAAAAATAGCGTTTAATTTTGCAAAATTTCGTTCACTAAAATAGCGATATTCCGCGAACGGGTTGTCCGATCCGACTGGGTCTGGAACGAACTTACGCGGATTCTTCCCCCCCTCCAAAAGCAGGGGGATGTTTTTATAGGAAACATTTTGTGATTTGAGACATATCGAATTAAAATTCCCAATCCACTCCACTGTTATTAAAATCATTCATTTTAATTCCTAAGCACTTTAAAAAGTAGGCACATCACAAAATATTTTGTGATTTGAGACATATCGAATTAAAATTCCCAATCCACTCCACTGTTATTAAAATCATTCATTTTAATTCCTAACATTCCCCCCCCCCCCGATAATATTGGCCGAGTTATGGAACAAAAACGGGTTTAGCGTAACTTTAAAGCGGCATATCCCCCGCCGCCCTCTCGGACATGTGGTCACAAACTATACCAAAATGTTGGGGGAGCTCGACCCTATAGTTTTTGCAGGAAACATTTTTCAATTCTATTAATTGTACTCATCGTATAAATAATTTTTCCATGCAGTTCCTGAGGATGTAAGAAATATATTTACAAACGTCTGAGTCATGAATATATAATTTCAAAATAAAAATTATCTAGTTTCTCGTTAACATTCCCGTCTCATTAAGATTATCCTATCAACCTGCAATTTTAAGGCTGACTTATGAAATGTAAGTGTGCGACCAAGCAATGCACGGTTGATGGAGAAGCTAAGATAGCGAAAAAACAAAGAGCAGCAGTCAACTGTCACACGCTCTTCACTTTGTGGTACGTGTGACGGTTTTCATGATGTGTCGCTGAATTATATTGTTATGCTCCGTTCCTATCTTCACCTTTCACAACCAGCGCTTTGTATGGTCGCAACTTGGTGGTGTTCTCTGAATCATAAATATTTAAATTAAGGCCGTTCTACCCAGACAGCATTCAGCTCTAAAAGAGTTTTTTTCTGAGACTATTTTGAAATCACTTTAAATAGGAGCTCTTAAAGGTTTCTTATTTTGTAAGATAGAAATAAGACTTCTTGATTCGAAGTATATTTTAAGCATTTTTTTAACTTCCCGCTTTAAAAAAAAAAAATTTTTTTTTTTTCAAAAATCGGGAAGTTATTAATTTCACCCCGATTTTCGAAAATCGAGTTTTCGCCAGATCTCGACGTTTTGAGGTCCTAGGAAGCTATTAAAACTATTTTGGCGATGATGTCCGTAGGGCTGTATGTATGTGTGTGTGTGTGTATGTATGTATGTAAACCTTTTATATCTTTTGAACGGAGTGTCCGACTGAAACGCGGTTTGCGGCATCTGACGTGATCTTGGTGAACTTAGACTTCCTGAAAATTTTAAACGATTCGCCCCAAAAAATTTTGAGAAATCTTAAAAAAACAAGTTTCAAAAATTTTTAAAAATTTGTTTTTGTAAAAAATTTTCTAAACTACTAAACCGATTAATTCCAAAAACTAATCAGCTCTTCTCCTTAACAAACTGCGTCGATTTCCGCAAACCTCATCAAAATCGGTTCATTTGTTCACGAGATACCGTGAACGAAAAAATCGTAAAAAAGTGTTTTTTTAAAATGACTCTTAAAATTGTTATCAGATCGATTTTTTGGTAATAAATTACTTTCTTAGGCTAAAAACTGCGTCGATCGCCGCAAACCATATCAAAATTGGTTCATTTGTTCATGAGATAACGTGAACGAAAAATTAGGAAAAAAGTAATTTTTTAAAATTACTCGTAAAATTCTTATCAAATCGATTTTTTTGTAATAATTTACTTTCTTAGGTTAAAAAAACTGCGTCGATTGCAGCAAACCGCATCAAAATCGGCTCATTTGTTCATCGTAAATGAAAATTTCGTAACAAAGTGTTTTTTTTTGAGCTCGAAGAGCTAAAAAATAAACTTCTTGCTATATTTTATATATTTTTGAGCGTTTTGAACTCGAAAATAGCGGGAAGTTACAGGGATGGCCTGTAGGGTCAAACTTTTTTTCAAATTTTTTCAGCTTGAGAACTACGTAAGTCTATTACAACAGACCTAACGAAGGGGCGAAGATAATTTCAAAAATTGCTATAATACATTTTATTATACAGTTTCATTATTAAATGTAAATACTAAAGGAGGTCAGTTTGTGAATGATTATAAAACAAAAAGGTCATATAAACGCATCAGTGTCGCCTACTTTGTTATTTTGTCTTGCTTGTTACGGCTTTTCGCATTTTCAGCGCTTGGCGTGGAATCGACGGACCAATTTTTTTAAATAAAAGATAACCACTTGAAACTTTTTGCAAATTGTTCCTTAAACTTTTCTGAACATTTCGTAAAAATTTTTTTTTTTTGTTAATGTTATTTGTCCAAATCCGGATCGCAAACGTCGTTATATTGATTTGTATTTTTATTATTTTTTGTCAATATATGGTCTGAGAATAATTGGTCGACAATTTTATTTATTTGTTAATTGTTATTAGCAATTTATTTGTTCATTAACAAAATCTGATATTTTAGATCGGGAATCAGTTTTTTAGGTAAATTGGCCAAAAAAAAGCTTTTTTTTGTTTTTTTGTATTTTTCAAAAAAATGCTTCCCTAAAAAGTTATAGCCAATTTTTCATTCAAAAAGTTGAAAATTCATACTTTTTAAAAATTTTCTATTTCTTTATTTTCGATCCTCAAAAAAAAAAAAAAATAAAAAAAGGAAAATGAAGAGCACAACCTACACTTTTTTTTGCAAATTTTCGGCGATCCCGCGTAAGTTTTTGATCGGGAGAATTTGTCAGAAAATATGATTTTCATAATTATTGGACCCTCCTCAATGGTATAAGATGATTTTCTGACATCGTGAACACCGGTTATGAATATCAATCTTATATCAATTAAAACGCGCTCTAGCGCAGTCCGCCGAAGGTTTAGAGAGCAACGCCAGAGGAAAAAGTTGTAGAGGGGAGCTGATGCTATCTACAGCCGCTTCATCGGACGTTGCGAGCACATCGAGAATTATTGTCGCTGGCCTCCAACTATCAAAGAAGGTTATAAATAACAATTTATTGATTTTTAAATGTCAGTACATTAGGAGGTTATTGTAATGGGTTCGAAAATCGAAATCAAAATTTTTAGCATTTTTTTATCTTTCAAGGTCACTCTCTCATTTTTACAATATCTTTGAAAATATATCTGTGTATGTATGTACGTACGTGGTCATTTCTTTCTAAGACGAATCTCTATAATAAAAAATGATATCAGCTACGTAGTCGCTTGTGTGAGTCGGAAAAAACCTTGACCGGAACGAGATTACCTCCCCTCCCCCGTTTTCTAGGATGCTAAACACGGTGACGATATTAAATTTTTTTTGGGGCTGCGTAACTTCCCAAAACGGTCAAAAACCACCCTCGAACGGGGTGTTAAACGCGCATTAAGTTATTCCCTTTCCTAAAAAAATGTTTTCACACTGTTTTTGAGAATGCTGAGCACGGTAGTGGTGTTGAAAATTGCCGCCGACTCTCACCAACCCCTCCACCGGCCAAATGTCACCCCTGAAACGGGTGATTATTTTTCATATCGTCGATAAAATTGGATTATCTCCCCGCTTTCGAGAATGCTGAGAACGATGAGGGGTTGGTGAGAGTCGGCGGCAAATTTCAACACCACCACCATGCTCAGCATCCTCAAAAACAGGGAAAAACATTTTTTTCGGAAAGGGAATAACCCCGATCGTGGGTGGTTTTTGGCCGTTTTGGGGAGTTGCGCAACCCCAAAGAGAAATTTTAATGTCATTACTGTGTTCAACATCCTCGAAAACGGAGAAGGAACACCATCTCGTTCCGGCTCCAAATATTTACATGTTTGCCCGACTCACATTTGTCATTTATAATTTGAGGTCGCACCAAAATACTTTGTTAATTTCTATAACGTGCATGCGCGACACAATTCTTCATAAATAAAGCTAGAATTCTGATGTGGGTGACGTATTAGACGAGCGGCTTTTGCTATTTTTGCGTCAATTGGGTGACAAATTTTTTTAATATAAGATAACCGGTTGAAACCTTTTGTAAGTTCTTCCTTATACTTTTCTAAACATTTGTAGAAAAAAAATTTTTTTGTTAGTGTGGGCCGAAAATTGTTATTAACAATTTGTTTATTAACAAAAGCTGATATTTTGGGTCAGTAATCAATTTTTAGGTAAATTGGCCAAAAATATACACTTTTTGTTCTATGTGTTTTTTCGAAAAAATGCTTCCCTGCAGAGTTATAGCCAATTTTTTATTTAAAAAATCGGAAATTCATACTTTTTAATAATTTTTTTCTCGCTTATTTTCGGTCGTAAAGAAAAAATAAAAAATGGAAAATGAAGAGCACAACCCACACTTTAACATGGATTTTTTTCTATGTTGTAAAATTAATTATGCCCCGAAAACAGCTGATTTAATGATGCATTTTTTGCGTGAAAAAATAAACAATATACCCCCTACAGCGCACACGCGCGCGCCATGCGGGGAGTATACTGTTTATATGATTATATAAATAAAGTAAGTGCTATTTTTTTTTAAATCTGCAACGTTTCGTACAAAAAGCATTTGCTATTATGTTGTCAAAATTCTCAATATACTACTATTCATCTGTAGAGTTAAAAATTATACAACATTTGAAAACCGTAGAGCCTACTGATTCTGTGTTTTAAAATAAAGGCAATAAAAAATAGAATATATTTCTTCTTTTTGAAATCGAAATCTCCATTAAAATTGACACCTTCTAGAGTCCGTATGAGCTCCTTCGAAAAGCAATTTCTGACATCCAGATTTGAAATGAAAACTTTTTAAGAGTTCCTTTAGAAATATTAATGCTGTCTGGGTAATATGCGAGTGTGAGGTTACGTTATTTTGAAATTTAAAACAGAGGCGTTGACTTATTAAAAATATTAGAAAAGACACTGGGTAGTTCCGTAAAATTTAATATTCAAGGTTTGGGGGACTTTAGCCCTCCAACGGCCATTAAGATAGTGCCTCTGGTTTCCAACACAACATTCCTCACCAGAAAGATAGCGAGACTGATACTCGTAATCATCTAATTGCAATAAAAAATTGCTCAATTTTTTATATTGTCGCAATATTCATATATTATTTATGGAAAAGTTATTAATTTTTTTAACAATATTTGATTTTAATACAGTTTGTTTTAATATGTAAAATAGAGCTGATTTCTAAATAAAGATTTTACATATTATTTTTTTTTTACTTTTTATAGGATTGAAAATGCCATGTATGCCTAAATTGGTAAAATTACAAGATAACACAATTTATAATGAATTTGATTTTTGAATTTTAGCAATATGGGGGTGATAGCTTTTTTTAAGAATAAATTGATTAATACTAGTTTGAATATTTATTTTTTTTTCTAAAGAGTAATAATTTTTTTAGCACTCCAATGTGTATTATAGTTTTTTTTTAATTTTTTAATTACCGGCACATATGAACTGATTTTAAAATAGTAATTTTTTTCTTTTATTCGTGTAAACCAATTTTCAGACTAAATAATCGATATTCAATCGAGTAAAAAATGTATGGATATCAAATGAAGATTAATAATGCATTCAAATAAACAAACAAATAACCTCGAAAGCCTTTATCACAAATGAAATGCTCTTACTTATAATATTCTGGTCTGGTTCTTGCAACATTATTTCGTTACAAAATAAAATATCCTATAGCATGTCCGTGAAAATACAAAAGTATTCCAAAATGTGCGTCTAATAGTATTAAATTATTTGTGGAACTTTTTCAAGTTCTTGTATTTATAATATAATAGTAAGTCTTTTTGAGACTAGATAAATATGGCCTGCTTTGTCGACGACAGAATTGTTTTGTTTTGAGTTTTTTTTTAGTTACACTCTTCACACACGGCTCGATAGTTTCACAATTTGACTTTCAGACCAGCTCAGGACGCGATCGTTCTGTGACTTTTCGTAGGCCAGAGAATTGGGAGCCGCACATGGGACGACAGAAACAATCGATTTGAAATTAGTTTTAAACTGGTTGTGTGCGATCGTGTTTGCAGGTCGAGAAGCAATTTCAGTTTCATGGTTGCATGGTGTAACGAATTTTTACCAATTCAGATTTAGTCGCGCTCGTGTCCAGACAAAAAACCGATTGCGCTCTAGTCGCATCCTGAATTGGTTTGAGACTCAAATTGTAAAGCAGTTGACCCGTGTGCGAAGGTGCGAAGTTGAATTTACTCTTCAATATCCTTGAATAAACGTCGCAGTTTTGACAAATCAAATTTTAGTGTGTTTTATTTCTCTATTTTAAACTATACTGATATTATACAGAGTTGAAAATTGTTTGTTATTAGTTTGTTGTTTTGTATACATAATGATTTTTAAGTTGATTTTTCTTTCTTAACAGCGTGTAAAAATCAAATAGACGAAGAAATATATTACGTAATTTTTTTATTAAAACTCAAAAATAAGAAAGAAACAGCCGTTCAAAGTTTAAATAAGTTTTTCAAATTTTATTCAATTTTTTCAAAAACCTGGTTAATACACGCGAAGAAATGATAGAACAAATCGGAAATGTATCCCAAATAATTCGCGGAAGACCTTTATTGCTACTGCAAGCATGTACAGAAGCATGACTATACGACGCACGCATCTTTTGTGTCCAACAAAACGGGGACAACTTCGAATAATTTGTGTGAATACTTGATAATGAGAAAACATATTTCCATAGCGACATAACATAACGCCCAGAACTGAAAATTTGATAAAATTTAATAAAACTTTGAAAGCCCGTTTCTCTTTCATTTTTGAGTTTTTATAAGAAAGTTACTTGAAATATTTGTTCGCCTATTTGATTTCTACACGCTGTTAAAAAAAAATAATCAACTTAAGAATCATAGGGAGGTACGTTTTTAATTCGATACCTCACTATTTGTAAAATATCAAATGGTTGGATATACGTGGATAGATCGAACAGTTCAACTATGGTCAACATGTGGTCGAAAGTTCTGTTCGATTCCCTGTTTGGATTATTTGAAAAAAAAAATACAATTTCAAGTTTTGAGATACTTATAATGCCTGACTAGCACATAAGATTGTTATATTTATTTGATGTAATATAAAAAATTAAACGCAGCTCAGATTTGTCTACCCGTGCCTAATAATACAGCGCCACAAGACAAAACAGTAACTAAGTTGTGCCATAAGCTTGGTGATAAGAAGCGGAGTTTCCTCCGCGAACTTAAAATTTGAAAATTATATCACATTAAATTGTCACGGAAAAAATCTATAAAACATTCTTTCATCTCAATCGCGTGCGGAGCCGAGGTAGCGGTTATAGTTATGGATAAATATAAATGATATTGTTTATTTGTTTACAAAATAATTCGTTGCAATCAATATGATTTGTTCAACACATGCACGCTTTTAGTGTTTTTTCGTGTCTGAAATGCAAACCTTAAATGTACGTTTTTCGACTGTCTTGGAAAGCGTGACGTCATGCTCCATTATGCAACGCTTTTCAGTTCTATAATGAAAAACAATTGAAAAACAGTTACATAATGAACAGTTATGCAACTCTTTTGCTACAATGAACTATGGCAGTAGACTATGGTGTAACTGTATCGATTTGAATGCAAAGGCGTAGATATTTTTTTTCTGGGGAGGGGAGGAGTAAAGCAAATAAAATCAATATTTTTTTAAGTTTTATTTACATCACACAAGAATTCTCACGAAGGAAGCTGTCAAGCAAAATATTAATTTCCAAACTAATTTTAATAATTCTTTTTTAAAAAGTATTTCTAAATTTTATTTTTTAGTCAGGTATTCGTATTATTTTCAGTTTTTTTATTATTATGATCGGGGGGGGGGGTAATTATCTTTTTTATCACCCTTAGCTGAATGTTTTTAGAATGAGGTGCACTGCTTAGTAGCGTATTCGCGTAAGTAATGGTGAATCAAACTGACATCAATTTGATTGATTGACCTTCGTGACTGAGTAGACTGCACAAGGTGTACGAACTCAATAGGTTCCTAAAATAAGAGGTCACTGATGTTCTGTATGTACCAAAATCATGGAGAATTCTTCGAAAATTATAAATAATTTACCTGGCTTTAAAACAGATAATGAAAATTTTTATAGCACAATCGAAATTACAATTGGAAATTTGGTATAAATTCAATTCACATCAGTACAAATAAAAAATACTGAATATGATCAATTTACTAGACAGAATCTGAGAACTTGTTCCATATGAGCTCGTGTCCCTTGGTACAGTCTTCAAAAATACTACTGAATCTAACCTCATTTTAGTGTTTGACGTTTCAATAAAGCTCTAAAACCATACATGTGTTAACAAAAATATTAGGAGCACTGTGGTTTGAATCTAATAAAAAATAGAGAATAGTTACTTCTTACCACAACAAGTTTAGTGGATGTACATTTCGAGAGCTATGCTCTCATCTTCAGCAATACACTAAAGTTTAGTGTATTGCTGAAGATGAGAGCATAGCTCTCGAAATGTACATCCACTAATAAACTTGTTGTGGTAAGAAGTAACTATTCTCTATTTTTTATCATACATGTGTTGAATAAAGTGTATAGTGTGCAACGCGTGTGCCCAATCTTTATGCATCAGGTGTGATGTTTTCAGCACGGTAAGTAGACGTGCGCCCACGAGTCTTGGCGATGGCACATCTGCGAGTCGCATACGATTCATGAAAACATTACACCTGACGCAAAAAGTTTAAGCTGACGCATGGCACAATTTACTATTAATCAAATTCAACCAAATACCAAGCCAAAAACTCAGTCCATGCTATATAAAACGTCTTGAGTTTAAGAAAATTAAAATGTGTCCTAGGAGACGGCCAGTATAAGGCCATATTATAAAATATATTTTTAATCTAGGAAATTTCCATTGCTTAAAACTACACATATAATTGAGTTTGCAAGGACTTCAGAAATAATTGCTGATATTTTTAATGACTACTATTCTGTATTGTCTATTTAAACAAACACAATCTGAAAGTTATCTGAAAAAAAATTATACGTGAGAATGCAATTTGTGACGAAGAGCTAGAGAGGTATCACCCGAACGTACGATATATTGTCAATATTTTTTTATTTTTTTTATCCGGGAAATACCTCAATAACCGGGATAGGTAAGTACATAATATACATAGTATCTGCATTATTATTACATACCTATATTATAACTTTCGAGTTGAATAAGGTTTGGAATTTATACTGTAAACTTGCTAGAACATATCCATGCAGTTTTTATTGTTGCGAAATGAAAAGGTGAAACCACTTTTAAAGTCGGCGTATGCGGAAGTACCGGAAGGAAGACGCCACTGAATATATCATGTGACAATTATTGGACCAATTTTTTGTGCCTACATTCTGCCGGTGAAATTTGAACCAGTGGTGGTTTGTGGGCCCCAAGGCTTGTGAAGGGACCTGACAAGATTCATTTTATACTCAGATAACTAAGAACTTTTAAATTTTCTGTTGTAATATCTGCCGCTTCTTTTAGCTTCCTTCCTTAGTTTAAAAATTATTTATCGTCATCTTTCCATTAAGATAACGGTGTCTGATTCAAATTAGTTGCCACGTTGTTGATTGGATTCCTGTTTAATAGTTCATATAGTATGACCTTATAATATATAGGTACAAGGATGACAACAAACTACATTGCATAGCACCATGCGATAGAGGAACAAAAAATAATTTTAAAAAATCTTGTACACTATTGTCCGATCGATTTTTGTTTTCAAGTTACAGGCTGCTAAGTTTTTTTTAAAAATAATTTTAATAAATTAAGAAAGCTTTTATTAAATACAACAACATTCAAAAAATGTAAGATACTAAACTCCACAGAAGGTGTTCAATTTGAGGACCTTGTTCTTGGATACACACTTGCAATATTCGTATTAATAATGATTTACGGCGTATTTGAAATCATGGCAACTAAACTTTAATCATTGGCATCAAGTTGCGTATTAGAATCTGACAGCCGGCTGGTGGGAGCTCGGGTTTTTGGGAACGTGGGAACGCTAATCCCATGAAACATTGCAATGCAAACTACATCTCAATGTTTCCCCTGGGTGAGTCTGCTATCTTAATTTATTAAAATTATTTTAAAAAAAACTTAACAGCCTGTAAGTTGAAAACAAAAACCGATCGGACATTATTGTATAGGAATTTTTTGAATTATTTTTTGGTTCTCTATCGCGTGGTGCTATTCAATGTGGTATGTTCTATGTCACCCTGTATAATAATTACTATATGAAGCATTGGCTATTTATTATTTACTCAATGTGCGACGAGCGAAGGCAACAAGGCATATCGAAAACATATCTGAGTCTCTTTTTTGGAAGTTATTCCTTGGTTATTCCGACAATATATATTATATATATTAACGTTGAGTATATTTCTCTTTATCAAAAGTCTTATATCTCTTCTATGGCGTTAGCCAATCGGAACCAACGAGCTCTTGCGACTTACAAAAGACCCTAATGGTTCGATTGCGATTTTATTCCTATGCTCGATATATATAACGTGACCATGCTTTGAACGGGACAGTCCCCAAAATACATGAAAATGTCCCGCATTGAAAAAACAAAAACGTAGCAACAAGTAAGTCTTCACGTGCATAGTCAATGTTACCTGGTATCTTAAAAAGAGACACCTAAATAAAGCGGTAAATTAAGAAAAAAAACGGTAGATTCAAAAAGTTTACAAAAAGCATATAAATTACTTTTACCGTTTGCACAAATTCGTTGCTTATAGTCAGTTTTGGCAGGTTCTGATTCAGTCTCACTACCAAAGTCTTCATACTCTGCTTATATGTCATTTCAATTAACAATAATAATTTAAGGGTGTCCCGCTTTGAGGAAAAAAATAAATGGTCACGTTAGGTATATAGTAAAAGTATATGAGAAAATAATCAGCTATCTGTTGAGAACTGCATGGGTGAATGACGAATGTGCTCAACATGGGATCGTGTAGCTATGCACAGTCGAAATTCGACCAAATGTCTTAACTAGGTGGCTGACCGTGCTGACGTCATGGTCGCTATTGCAACGAGTGTTACAAGTGCTTGTTTTAGCTCTTCTTAGTGTGTATATGTCGCTGTATTTTATTATCTTAATTAGAATAGAACTTTTGTAATTGATTTAAACACTGAATTGATCACAAATAAAACCGAGGTACTTATAATAATTAATTAAAATTAAAAAATCGAATTGATTACTAGAATTTTTTGAGGATGAATGAATAAAATTTGAATGATGAATTGGCAAAAGTTACACCCAAATTTTCTGGTTTCACGTCCATTATATTGATGTTTAAATGATAGCGGGAAAGTGGACAGATACAAAAAATCAAACATCTTATTTGGCTTTGTATACAAAACCAAATAAGGTGTTTGATTTTTTGTACCTGTCCACTTTCCCGCTATCATTTACAAACGTTACACCCAAAATTGAAAACATTTAACACTACAATAGTTATGTGAGATGTTACGAATTTTCTTCAGATAAAGTAAAATAACTGCCTGTTACTTCGCACTAAGAGAAAAGAAATTTCTTAATAGAAAACCAACGTGTAGGACGCTTTGATCTTTTTGATTATTACTTTGTGTAGATCAATTTTACCATTCCAACGCACAAGTGGGGAAGGGTAGGTACTAGATTAAGTCAAAATTAACTTTTCAAAATTTTACAATTTTTTTCGTTTTGAGGTCCCCCGAATATTTTTGGAAAAACTATGTGCGTCTGTTATGATGTGAGCATGATATAGGTCAAACGGATGAACGTATTGAAACCAAGTTTTGAGAAGATGTTCGATACGCAAATATGAGGAGTCTTATTGAGAAAATCGGCGCATGCGCAGAAGATATATTATTCAAAGCAATGGCACGTCAATCCGGTGTCGGAGAGGCAACCGGATGGCGAGTGGTAATCTGGGCCTATGAGTGGTACAGAACACCCTGGTAGCAGCCAAAGTGACCCCAAAAGGACGGGGGCGGCGATATGGGGGTGGGGCAAAATCGAAAAATGTTTGAAAAGGCAACCGGATAAAAATGCGGTTGCATTGAAGGAAATACCGTATTTATATAATAAATTTTTTTTGCCATCCGAACAACGCGGGCCGTTTTTGCACTAGCGAATAAAAAAAAATAAAAAAAAAACTGAAAAAGCAACCGCTTCAAAATTAGTGAGCATACTTATTGACACCACCAAACGTTGGAAAAAAAATTGCCACCTGATCCTGATGGGCAGTTTCGGAGAAACAACCCCTCAATGTCGCCGAAAAACCCTTTTTTTCGATTTTTTCAACAATAAGTAAAAAAAACATACTAAAAATTGTTCAAATCGGATGGCATTCGAAATTTATACTGTCCTAAGTACAAATAATAGTGTGTATCAATGCCATCCGATTTTGATTAAATTTACCCCTATTTAGCCGACCCCCAAAACTCAATAACAATAAAAATAATGCCATACGCTGCACAAAATTGTTATTTTCATGAGTTTTGGGGGGTGGCTAAATAGGGGTAAATTTAATCAAAATCGGATGGCATTGATACACACTATTATTTGTACTTAGGACAGTATAAATTTCGAATGCCATCCGATTTGAACAATTTTTAGTGTGTTTTTTTTACTTATTGTTGAAAAAATCGAAAAAAAGGGTTTTTACGCGACTTTGAGGGGTTGTTTCTCCGAAACTGCCCATCAGGATCGGATGGCAATTTTTTTCCAACGTTTGGTGGTGTCAATAAGTATGCTCACTAATTTTGAAGCGGTTGCTTTTTCAGTTTTTTTTTATTTTTTTTTTTATTCGCTAGTGCAAAAACGGCCCGCGTTGTTCGGATGGCAAAAAAAATTTATTATATAATTACGGTATTTCCTTCAATGCAACCGCATTTTTATCCGGTTGCCTTTTCAAACATTTTTCGATTTTGCCCCACCCCCATATCGCCGCCTCCGTCCATTTGGGGTCACTTTAGCCGCTACCCGGGGGTGCTGCACCACTCATAGGCCCAGATTACCACTCGCCATCCGGTTGCCTCTCCGACACCGGATTGACGTGCCATTGCTTTGAATATATATAATATATATATAATAAGGGTATACTTTTCGTAACGGCTTATTATACTTATTTTTTCAAAAAAATTTAGTTAATAAATTCTTTTTTCTAAACTTTAGAGTTTCAGAAATATTTTGAAATTAAAAAAAAATCAGCTGTTCTTTTGTTTTGTAAATCTGTCAGAGCTAATGAAGCATGCTTTGATTAATTTTTACATGACGTGGAACATATATTGTAGGTAACCATGATAACGAATAGCAAATATCATATTGAATACTAGTCATTACCCGCGTCACCTTGTGCGATTACAGAAAGTTTATTTTCATTATTATAGGTACTATATCAAATGTCAATATTTTTGAAGTTGTAATGGTCCCGTCACCCAATTGGCTGATTTTTTTTTATTCTACTAACGTATTGTATAATCATTTCTGCACTCACTTTATTTCTTTACCTGACATAAATTAATTTTTAAAATTTCGAAATGGATTTGTGTTTTTCAAAGTTTATATTTTTTTTCATAAGCACTCATTATTATGAAATTCACGAATATAACCGATTCTTTCTCTAATAATTTACTTGTCATCATTTTGCTGAGTTGCAGAAAGCATTATCGAAAAATTGATTTAACGATGACCTTAACTTTGATCATATAAATAGATTGTATTTACAAGAAAACAGATGACTCCTCTTCACAGAAAAAGATTGCTTTTCAAGATAAATTTTGACCAAATAGTTCAGAAAAATATTGTTTAAATTGGATATTGTAAAATCAATATAACCTGCAATGCTTTTCTTATGGAGAAATATGTGTCGTCACAACCTAAGGTCATTCTGACAATGCTTTGTGCAATTGAGCATAAGTCGCGAAATTTGTCTACGGTAACTTGAACGTTTTAAGTACCTAAATAACTAAGATAATTTAGTTTAGAGTATCCGTTGGTAGAAAATACTAGATATCTTATATTTAGATACTTTCATATAAAATACTGGTATAGGTAACTTTTATCTTTAGGGGTAGCGTATATTTGGTATTTTGGATTAAGATAATTGATTTGAAGTGGTATCTGCGCTATGGAGAATACTCTAATTTAAAAATATATATATATGTAACTAAAATCACCGGCAGGTTTATTTCTGCATTGATATTCTCGTAATATTTTTGTAAGTGGTTTCACCTTATAGAATATTTTTAAGCTCATGATTATAGTAACTTGCATATTACTGTAGTGGCAGATATAGTTATTTATTGTTATTTTCACAGGGTTATATTACTATTATGATTATTATTATTTGCTTTATTGATTATAGTGCATAAATATAAATAAATTATAAATTTTGATTAGCTTTTAGATTCATCCAACTAAAATGTTTTGTTGAAAAATATTGGGAACAGTTTTGAAAGTAAAATATTAATTTAGCTGTTTGAAAAATGATTTATCTAGATAATTTGACTGATTGAAATTTTTGAAAATTTCTACATTTTTTCGGGAATGCGTGCAAGAAAAATAAGCATGCACAGTCCTCTGATAGAATGCGCAAAATGTTAACATCTATAATCTGCATTTCTTTTTTATATTTTTCTCATTAAATATAGGCGACTACATATTGTTGTTTTTACTTATTGCCAGACTTCAAGGTTTTTAGTGTATAAATTCCTCTAAGAGATGGCAGTATCCTTGATATATCTACATATTATATAATTTTCTGATGTATGTTGGTCTGTCTGGATGACCGTCTTTTCGCGCCCTCTGGAAGGCTCCCGTTCACCTAATAACCTGAAACTTATATAGGTCATTGAACAGAATTTACCGGAACTGGATATTTCATTTTCTCCTGGGAAGTAAAAATAGGAAGGTTTTTCGAAAATAAAAAACATGTTGACTTACAATGTAACTTATGATATGTAAGGCCAGGGTTACACTTGTATTTATTATCACTTGCGTAAAGGCCGCTACACACGAGATCGGTTTTACCGCCAAAATCACTGCTGGGACTTGTGCTAGTTGGTGCGCTGGCTACGAGGATGAAAATGACGTCACTGCGAGATCACGTGCGAGGATTTAAAATTAGAACCGGGGCTATTTTTCGTGCTTGTTCGCCTGATTGTTTTGAGTTATAACCAATCTGGAAACAGTATTTTATAGACAAACGCCCACAAACAAATACGGCGTCATTGCGTGTGTTCTGTTCAGAGACAATAAACGTCAACTTTTGTTAACATTCAAACTGTCACTGGGCACTGGGCGCGCACCAAACTCATCCACAAAGTAAGCTTTAATACATGCATCGTGTGAAGCGAGTACATAAATGTCATTACGAAAACCAGCGCATGAAAACTAGCAGTCAAATCTAGCGGCAAAACCAGCCTCGTGTGCAGTGACCTTAAGTCTTATAGAAATAACTTTTCTCATGTAAGTTTGTGGTAAGCTTTGCACATGTGAGATTTGTCAGACATTAGCGTTGCTTTTGACAGCTTACAATATGTTTACTTTTAGCCCATGCGATGACTGTCAAAATGGTTTCGATTTCATAGAGAATAAAAGATTTACGACTGACTTGCAGTTAATTTAAAAAAATCATAAAAAATGTAAATAATACTCTTTTTGAAAATTGTCTTGATCTCTAAGATCAAAATTGAAATTGTATGATTCAATAATATATTGAACAGATGAAATTTTTTAAAGGACTATTAGCTTCAGAATGGAATAATACATTATAACTAAAATAAGGGGCCGGGTTCGAGAATAAACGCATAAAAAAGTCTCTGCGTTCGTAAGTGCGTATTGAGACATGATTTTTTTTGTAGCTTTCTCACAGAGCATTTAACCCTTGTAATTTTTATGGAAGTTACTTCTATATGTAAAATTTACCAGTGTAATCCCGACCTGAGCCTGTATTTAGAAGTAATAAAATACAGGAAATAAAAAAATCTAGTCCTGTGACATTTCACAAGAAGGAATGAAGAGATATTTATTTATTTGTTCACTATTTAATACTTGTCACGTTTGTATTTAGAAAGAACATGGAATTGTTTCACGTCATGTGATTGTTGTAATTTTTAGGTAGTTCACTCTTGAAACGGCTTTTTATAGGAATTTATTAAAAATTGAAGTATAAGGTTAATAAAAGTGCCTTATATTTATTTAAAAAAAAATGAATTTTTTCCACCATCTGTAAGACGAGTTATTAACAATCAAAATGTGCATAACTAACATGCTGAAAGTATACCACGTATAAAGAAAACGAGTACATTCCATAATATCTTGAAAACGGTTTTTACTTTTTATATTTTACAAATTTTCTAAAAAAAAATAGGTTTTTAAAATAAAAATATTTTTATTGTACTTGCAATAGGTCATATGCATGTATTTCTTATTTTTAATTAATTGATTATTTAGTCAACCATAGTACGGAAAAAAATTTATAATCATTTAAAAATGTAATAATAAACATAAGAAAAAAAATATTAAAATTCACATTCAGAAATAAACAATCGGTCATGTTGGCGGGCTTATGTGACGTCATGATATATGATGCAAGACAACCTTGATGTCAAATTGTCATTAAAATCTAAATGAAGTTTATTTGTTGTTTTCTTTCAGTCGTTATGGAAATTGTTGTTGGTATATACTGTGACATCACGTTGCGTTTTGATAATTCGAAAATGGCGCGAATTTTCTACATTTCTTTTTTAATATTTGTATTTTTTTCAGCAATTAGATTAATAAAATAACCATTACGATATGATCAGGAACTAAAATATATTTCAAAATAAAAATTTAAACCAATTTGGAATCTCATGTATATGACTTATTGTAATATAATAAAACTAAGATGTGTTGGGTACAGTCTCTTATAAAAATGCACGACGAATATCTAACTGTTGGTACTTATTATTACGCTATACTTTTGTGTACGACTGTAGCGAGTGAACTACCTTAATATTTCAAATAATTGTAGCAAAGTGCCTGGCGAAGAGAGGTAATTTTTTTTAATATAGATCTGATATTTACTTCACAAGATTTGCTTACAAAATTGTATAACAATTATAAGATTCAATGAATACCTATAGCTTAACTGTACTGAAACGTAAAATACTTTTAAATTTTTTGTATTTTGTAGAAAAATCTCTAGTTTTGTATTTATTGCTAATAAGAATGTAACAAGTGTAGAAATCTTTTACTGTAGCCAGTAGAAAATGTCAAACGTGTCTATTTGCCATCACTTATAGGGATTTATTATTAAATCTAGTGCAGGCTTTATTTTTTTGGGATAATCTCTTTATAGATTGTGCATCTGATTTTCTCTCATGTTTTTTGAGGTAATGTTATCAGTTGTTCTTCGTTATAACGTTCGTAAATTATATTCAATTATAGTTTCCTAGTATGATATGAAAAGTTTAGACATTTCCTTTAAATACTTGCAAAAATACTACAATATTTTTTAGGAACAACTATTAAAGAAAATATTTGGAAATAGATAAATAAATAACGAAAAGCAACAATCAACTTTACTCTGAAAACAGATTTTTTCTTGTAGCAAAATAGGATGAACTCTTCATTTAAAGGCGCTACAAAAGTAAAATTAATATTTTTGTCATATTTTTAATACGTGCTTAGAATATTTCGAATATAAACTGGTTTATTTTTTCCAGAAACTCCATTATGGCTGCTGCTGCAAATAGCACCGATAAAAAACGAACGGGATTTGGTGGTCCTGTTCCTGCTCACATTCAGGGATATAACAGCTCTCAAACAGCCCATAGAAACAGACGATGTCAAAGGTGGTAAGTCCAATACTAATTGTAGAATAGTTAGATAATAAGTCAGTACAATGGAGAAGTTTCCTTACCTTCAAAGTCCAATATTTTCATAGTAAAGCGTTGACCAAAAATAAATTACTTGCGATAATATTTTTTAAATCCACTCATAAATAACGAAGAAATAGACCTATTATAATAACCGGAACGTTTACTGCTGTGACGTCATTTCGGCCATTAGAGTAATATGGACGTAACTTCAAAACAAAGCATTAGTTCAATAATTGAGCCTAGAATAATAAATGTTTTAAGCGTCCCACACGGTTAGCAGTACAGGACACTACTCAAAAAAAATGTTATAAAGCGCAAAACGCCGCATAACTTCCTCAATGTTGAAGATGCCTTAATATTTCTTTCGTGTTATATTTGAAAAAGTTTTTACTAATATTTTATATAATACATAATCCAATGTGTAGCTCGACCTCATGACTCTAATGCTGGATTGTAGAAAGCATTGTCACAAAATCTGATATAAATGACTCTAAATTGTGACCACACATTTCTTCATACGAAAAACATTGTAAATTTCTAAGTCAATCTTGTTTTAAAAACAATTATTCGTTTGAAACGATATATATTTTTTTAAGGTGTACACAATACCTACTAACAGCTATTCTCTGCGCGTATTGATTAAAATTTAACTTGAAAAAACGACCTCTTCCTATGTAAAACAATAATTTGTTTTTTGTGTCTATACAATCAAATGCTCTACATGAAGAAGTTTTACTATATTAGACTCTTCTTGCCTTATTAAACTGTAATTATATGATCACAATCTAAGGAGATTGCCAAACCAAATTTTTGATAATGATTCTTGACGCTCTATCACTGTTCGATATTATTGTATACCAGTATCACTATTAGTAGACGTTTTGTTCCAAAATATGTATTGAAAGAGATTCATTTGGCTGAGGAACAATAGAAAAATAAGCTTACCAAAGTATTGCTTGTGGCCAAAGTTTTGAAAATTATATTTGCATCCATTGAAGCCCTAAGGATGAAAATATAATTTTCGAAACGTTGGCCTCAAGGGATACTTTGGTAAAGCTTATTTTTCAATTGTTCCTCAACCAAATAAATCTCATTCAGTACCACTATCACTCATTAGTTTGATAATTCCTTTTTTTATTAAAATTCGTTGATACTTAATTTTAAAAAAGGTTAGTTCATGATTTGTCATCGGGAAGATTTCAATTCATCGGTATAAGTTATAAGTTTTAGCCCAGCAAGCTGCGACTTCAAACATAGTATTAATTAAAAAGACGACGCCATTCTCTGTCAAAAAATTCTTTTAATAACATCAGATTGCAACACATAAACATACCAAGTAACAAATGATGTAAAATAAAAGCTAATAAAATAGAGGAAATTTCTCCATTAAACATCAATGATATGAGATAACTTTTACCAATAACAGTTACTAAATATAATAGTTAAAAAATTACGCTGTTATTAAATTACGAAACGTTATCTGGTGACTGCACACGTAAATCTTATTGCAGATACCGCTATACTAGCGGTATCTGCTTTATTATCGCTTTGCCCCTCAAAGCTGACTTTCGTTCATACAAGAAATTATATCTATGTTAATTTCACACGAAATCCATTTAAATTGTAGCTTTTTGAAAAGAGGAGATTCTGTTCTATAAACAGAACCATGTTTAGATCGATTAAAGTTCATAATTACTACTAAAATTGTAATTTAGAATCACGAACTGCAACGAATGTACGTACGGATGTATTCTTTATATAAATCATATTGAAATAAAGGCTATTTAAGGGCTAGTTTAATGACAAATATTTAAATTCAGGGCTGTTGCTTTTTGATCAGAATCTTTGATATATATGTCACCGGGATATTGTCAAATCCGTGATATTGTAATTTCACTAGTGAAATTACAATATCACGATTGAAAAAGAGTCGTGATATTGTAATTTCACTAAGTGAAATTATAATATCACGGGTTTGACAATATCCCGGTGACATATACCTACGGTAGAAGTACGGATGTGGTGGAGGTGCGGGTCACACATGGTGGACACATCAACACAATATAAGCAAAACAAAATTTTTGTTTAAATTAAGAACTTTTTTTGGTTCAGTAACTTGCAATCTAAATTATCATAGGTTATAACATAAAATAGACATCATCAAGTGGTTCTCAGTGGTATTTGGTTAACGGGACTTACCATCCGGCGAAATTAAAACCCAAAGTACTAAGTTAGTATGCCTGGTTTAAATATTTGATGCCATCTAATTACTGTATCCTATTCATGTATATGTGTAAATTATATTTTCTTTATATCTAGATGGAAAGTGCATACTTTCAGAATCAATTGTAAGGCAGAATGACTAATATTTTCTCCTTGGTGGGATTATTCGCACCAATGCGGTAGTAAAGCAAAACTGTCGTTTAGACGTCGTTTTCATAGCAACCCTATTAATTTCAGTTAATAGTCACGAACAGCTGTTATTCGAGTTTTTACGTATAACCTCAAAGCTTCTTGATTGGAATTTATCTGTGGTTTTATGTAAATAATCAGTAATTAATTATTTAATATATTTAACAAGCGTGCTTACGACCGAGGTATAAAGGAAAATATACACCACACTGGCCGAAAGTGTGATATCCTTGTCCTTCTCGCCGTGATGGCGCGCAGGGCAAGCATATCACACTTTGGGCCCTTTTGATGTAGGTAATATACTAATAATTTTGCATTGCACATACTGCTACACTAGCTGTATGTGCTCTATTATCGCTTTGCGCGTCAGAGCTAAGTTTCGTTTATGCAATAACTTCAAGGTTAATTTGCACGAAATCCATTCAAAATGTAGTTTTTGAGAAGGGAATCATTTACTCTAAAACTTTAATTTTAACCTTAAAGAATAGCTTCTGTTGCTACCTTGTTGAAACACCCATTGTTATATGTCTTTATTAGAAAAATTTATTTCTCAAACAATGTCGCCATCGGTATACGAACCCCGAATCTTTCCACTGTCACGGCGGACTGAGTTACATTACTCCACAGTGACACAGTAAGGTCAATTCATCATTTTAATATATAGCCATTATTGTAACTGTATATTTCACATTATGCGAGAGCTAATTTTTATCTTAGATAACGTCAGATATGAACCTTCACAGACGTGAGAGCTGTGGGTGAATCAACGATGAAAGCTGTTTTCATTTATTAATCTGATTCCTAAGTCAAGACAATTTCTATTTCATTAGGAAAGATAACAGCGAAAACTTTTCATGTTCATATAGTTGAACGGCCTTTTTAATAACAAATGTGAATTTTATTACGGTATAGTGCGTAGGTACTACGATTTAATAACTTTAAAGAATAGCTTCTGTTGCTACACCCGTTGTTACATGTCTATATTAGAAAAATTTATTTCTCAAACATTGATTTAGATTGATATTTATTTTTACGTCTTCGTATTATTGTAATGACGTTTCCCCCATATGGAACCCGCACCTCCACCACACGTAACACATCCATCCACCGTATTGAACTCTTCAAATTTTTATTTAGATAATGCTAAAACAGTAAGAATAGCAAAGTGATCTTTATATGTTATGTGACGATTCAAAACTTCCTCATTTATTGCGATTAAACCCCGTCTTATGACATTTCTACTGAACATGTCACTTGCCAAAGTACGTTGCTACGTCGTTTTTGCTTACGCTCAACATTTTAATGAGTCGTTATAAGTTTTTAAAAATGTTTTTTTTTTGTTTCAGCTGGCCTGTCAAAGTTCGCCAAACTGGCGCGTTCGGTAACACGAAGTCGGTCCGTTCTAGTATCGCAGTTCTCATCTCACCTCCCGAATCTCAAGGACAATGCCAAGCAGTCACATTTGGCACATGTTCGTATAACATTTCAATTTTTCTTTTATTTCATAGGTACATAACGCTTCGTTGCAAGAAATAATCCCTAGCTTTCTAGTTTCTATTTTTTTTTATACAGAATGTTCAAAATGTCCCGAAACGCCTAACTATCTCAAGAAGATTAAGTTTTTTTAAAAAAATGTTGCGAATGAAGTTGCTCAACTCGTTTTAATGTATTTTTTGGTCACAAAAATTTCTCGCAAGGGGGTTCCCTAGTGTGGGGCACTCTGAAATTTTAAAAGGCAACGGCAATTTTTTATATTGGGTCGAGTTCTTCTGATAACAAAAGACATCTTTTGGCCTAAACTTTGTTTTGTTTAAGTTACAGATCACCGAGTACGCGGGGTAAAATTTTGCTGGAGGTCTCAATCATAAAACGTAGTGGTGTTTCAATCTCGAGTAGAAATGCAAATTCCACTTTAATAACGACAAACTAATCTATAAGACTGTTATTAAGGTTAATTAAAAGAGTACCATTCCTTGGTCTGTTTCAAAATGAACAAATTTCAGGAGGTGAGGATAACTCAGAAAATTGGACCCCACGTAGTCGGTAATCTGTAGCTTGAACAAAAAAAATTTTGGGACAAAATATGTCTTTTTTGCCTAAAGAACTCGACTCAATAAAAAAAAATTGCGATTGCTATTTAAAATTTCGGAGTTACCCTCTTTTTCCCTACGAGGGCATCCTCTTGGGAGGAATTTTTGTGACTGAAAAATAGATTAAAACGAGTTGAGCAACTCGTAACATTTAAAAAAAAAAATTAATCTCTCTGAGATATTCAGGCGTTTCGGGACTTTTTAAACATCCGATATGTAAAGTTAGCAAACACGACTTTATAAAAATATCAGTGGCGGTATCAAGGGTAGTACTCGTGCGAATTTATCTAGTCCCTTTAAGTAACCTAATTTTCTGTAAAAATAGCCCTGTTCTTAGTAAGAAAAAAAGTTTGGACAGGCGTAATTCTCAAATGTTTTTTTATACTTTCCTTAACAAAACAAAACTGACGTCGTCGCCAAGGAAAACAGTTGTTATTAACCCAAATATGTAGGCTTTCACGGCCAGCGTTATTTCAATTCTTCTTCGTATCTGGGCTTGTAAGGTCGTGATTCGTTGGTGTTCCTATCTGACGTGTCGTCTGCAAATACGGTATACATTTTCAAACCCGATGTGGCATCGGCTAGCAGATAAGTGTGTGAGCCTCCAAGGAGAACACTTCGTCCGCTGTCACATCGGCTTAGAAAATGCTTATCGCAGTTGTAGACGAAACGTCAAGAAGATTTGAAATCGTTAATAATTTGATTTTTCCCAAAATGTATTTTCTTTCTTCTTTTTAGTTTTTTTAAATAGATTTGTGAAGCTTTAAAAGAAAAAACTCGATACAATATACTAAAGATTTCCTATGTTCCATTTTTTTCAAAATAAAGAAAATCTTAAATTTAGTATAAGTGCAGGAAAAATCAAGAAAGATATTTAATTAAAAAGATTAAATATCTTTGAATTAGTCGGGCACAGCGGTTTTTTTTTTGTTTTTAATAATAATTTTATTAAGGTTTTAACTTTAATTTAAATAGTTTTTTTTTTTATTTCCACCGACAAGTTTTGGAGAAATCAAAGAAAACATATCATCCATCTACCGTTTTACCATAAAGCCAATGGTAAATATAAAAAAAATCAAGCCTTTTATTTAAAATTGCCTTGGTGCTCGTACTACCTTAATCTTATAAACATGGTTCTGTTAATAATTTCTAAGCGACATATAACCAAACAGTGACCTACGGAAATTAGTACAACAATAATTTTTGCGACTCATTTTTATTTTGTATACTTTATAGAGCGATCTAATTATATTTAGCGGGTTTTAAAAAACTGACACTTCTAAAAGCGGAATGTCAAGTTAAATAAATTCAACTAGCAAACCGAGAGGAAAAATGTAAACTTGGATATATATTTGGCACGTGAAAATAATATAGTTTGAGAACTTTTTTGTTACATGCATAGAATTTTTACAAGAAAGTGACTTTTAAGATGATTCACACAACAATATTATATAAAAAAAGTATTTCTGAAATTAAATATTTCATCTTTCAAATAAACAAGTTGAACATTTTTTATCTTTTCTTTTAAAATGAAAACAGGTAGGTACTCAAAACACTCATCTGTAAAATAAAGAATACAGTAACAAAATATATTACATATTTCAAGTACCTTCATTTGTTTTTCTCTCTCTTTTTAACACTCAAAAGTAATATTATCTGTCCCAACTAGAAATATAAACGGGTTTATTTATAATGTAAACATAATATATAAGTATTGGAAAAACCCTTTTCCATAATTATTGTGTTTTTAAACGGTCTATTATTCAGAGAGTAAAAAACTCTTTGATTATTGCTTTCATTGATTTTTTAGGTGTAATTTGTTTTCTGACTATAAAAACTACTCGAACGCCTACATTATTTTGAATAATTTATTTACGTACTATTTACAATTAAAACACCTAGCTCCTAGGCACTACAGTTATTTTTTCTTGCCCTATGTAAAAACAAACAGATTTATTACGTTTAAAAAACTATAATTTTTAATTAGCTTTTTCTTTTATTCACCGAATTGTCCATACGTAATTAATTTATATAATTAAATAGACAAAATGTTGTGCAATTAAATTGAATAGAAAATTTAGTTTTTGACAACTGATAAATAAAATTTGAAAACACCAAAAAAAAAAACTCGGGTCGCAGTGCGAAACCCTGCCGACAATATAGTGTATTTGCTTATATAGGCAGTGTGACTATTGTATGAACTTAACTTTGTTTTTGAACAAAATAAAAAAATCACCCCTTAATACATCCCTTAAAACAACATTTTTTTACTTAATTTCAATACTAAATATCAATTCAACATCTGTACCAAATTATATACACCCTTCAGTATGTAAATCTATATCAGTAAACTTGTGTTTTCATAAAATTTGTAAGTCCGGTTCTGTCGGGCCGATTTTTTTTTAATTTTAGCAGCACATTTTAATAATTACTAAAGGGTTAAATTTCAGTTTTGAAACGATTCTGAGAATTTTTTCGGTATTTTTGGGCCCGAAAACTTTTTTCAACCCCTAAATACCACCCTTAACATGGCCCGATTGGGCCCATTTTAAATAGGCTTCGTGCGGTGATGGATTCCAACGTGTGGACAAAATTTCGTTTAAATCGATTAAGTCTGTCGAGAGTTATCGTGCTAACACATATATATATATATAAATATATATATATATATATATATATATATATATATATATACATATATATATATAAACATTTCCAAAAATGGTGCCAAACTTCTTAGAAGGCTATGAAACGTCGAGAAAATTTGGTCCGACCCCTAGGTCCCGCCATCCCACCGACGCCAATAGTGTAAGTGCCTTATGGCAAATACACTAAAAATAGCCATCGTGGGACACCTGACCGATGTGAAACAAAAATTTATGCAAAATTCTACTACCTAAATTTCGCCCTGTAGCTAAAAAACTTCAACCTGTAATGTAACTTACCAATATCAAACAACGTATAGTAATTTTATTTACTTACGCGAAAGAAAGGCGCACGTAGTACATAGCTCACACGAAGAAGCAACTACGTGTATAAGTTTAATAGCTTATATTTTTCTAATATTGAATTTAAGTTAAAAAATGAGCGTTTCATAATATCATAATAAACAATGGGTGCATTCGTGTTGGGCGCTTAAACGCTTTCAGCGCTGACGAACGGTATTTTTAGTGTTTAAGTTGATGTTGTAAGCGCTGGCGCGCTTATGCTTGAGCTCAAACGATCGGCACAACGCCTACAAACGCTTTATCTCTCGAGTTAGTGCAATAAAAGCGTCAGCGTTATAAACGCTGGTCCGTGTCATGTTTAAGGCATCTTAACGTAACTTTTGTGAGCATTGAAAGCAAGTGAAACTTAAAATGACAAATTCGTTGCCCACATTATATTCCATTAATTGAGATGGTCCATATTTGCTTGAAAAAATTGGTTGTCTGTAAAGTCGGTTTACGGACGATAGTTTTACGTGATAACGTATTCCGTAATACATAACCTAAACCTCCCAAAATTTTGTTTCAATCCGCTTATCCTTGGTGTCGGATTGATAAGAAATGTCAAAAGTGACGTTTGCAACTTACAAAGTATTATGTTCTAATAATAATTAGTTATTCCAATACTTAACTTAGAAGGCGTTGCATTTCACAATATACTAATGTCAAAAAATTGAATTAAACATTAGAAATGCAGCCGTTTTCATGTTAAGACAAGACGTTATTTTCTAATTTCCATGTACGGCAAACAAAGACAACCGACCGCGTCGCGCCATGCATTAGACAACATTGCATTTATACAGCTATTTTTCTATATAAATTTGTATAAAATATTTTTCTATATAAATTTGTATAAAAAAACTGTTTAGGCAAATTCTGTTATACGAAATCTATGTAAAATGTTCTCCTCTTTCGTTTAAGACTGGTTTCAAACCGATCTGATTTAAATTGAGCGAGAAATTAGCAAAAAGCACGCACAGGGTCAGGCGGAACGTTACGCGTTATGCGTTATGCGTTACGCGTTACGAACGTTACGTTACACTTTTTTGTACATGCAGCCGGTGTTTTATCAATTTATAATATTGGTGATTCATCAATTTATAAGACGTTATCACGTCAAAATTCCTAAATTATTTACATCCGCTATAATGATGCTAACTGACGTTTACACGTGCTTATCCCAAAGGATTTTAATGCGTAATATTAGCGTTCAAAAGCCAAGACGAATGTCAATAAATTGGTCTTATAAGCGTAATCGTTGATAGCGTGCCCAAAACGAATTCACCCTATATGTATTTATTTGTTAATTGAGTTAACTTTTATTGTATTTCAAAATAAAAACATACTCCATTTTTATCAAATTTGCGCCACATATCGGACAACGCCTGTTAAATATTATATTGGTTAAATTTTTAGTTACGCCGTTTTGTCTTAACAATGACGATTTATAATAGGTTTGTTAGTTGTCAGTTCATTCAAGTAACATTACGTCATGATTAGCTAAACTGGCTATAATAAATTGAAAATAAATGAATAAGTTGACGTCGGATTATTATATGCCATCCAACCGTTAAATCTGACAACAAAGGTTAACTCCGATCGCTAACAAGACATAAATTGATAGTGAGTGTTGAACAATAATTTGTTATATGAAATGGAGTGATTCATAATGGAGGACATTTTTAATCTTTGTAAAAGATTAAATGGAATCATGGGCTTACGCAAGGGAGCATGGGACCAGCTGCCCCCCCCTGGGATCTGACATACAGTGTGATATAATTCATGGAGCGTACTTGACATTAATCTCTTTTCACTTGTCATTTTTATAACTTAATTTTAGCGTCGGATATCCCCCCACCTTCCAAAGTTCTGTGAAAAATTTTGAAAGGATTCCTTCAATTGCATTTTAAAACATTTTAAGTAAATGTTATACTTTATTGGACACTCAGTTGAAGAAAATAATAATTTATGGGTTATTTAGTTCAATGATTTATTAAATCTGAAATATAGTATTTAGTTTTAAGAATTATTTTTTGAGAGCTCAATATTTAAACAAACTAGAGCCTGTAATGTTTTTTTTATTTACAAACGTCACTTGTTTTTAAATAGTTATTGTTAATACAATAATAATAAATTCCTCTTACTCCTATGTGGAGTGTAGGGCCTCTACAAAAATTTTTAATCGAATCCTATCTTTTGCCATATTTTTGACTTGAAGTCAGATCGTTTCTTGTTTCATAACTTCACAAACAGTTCTTCTCCAGGATATTTTTGGTCTTCCTCTTATACGATATCCCTGTGGGTTCCAATCCAAGGCTCTCTTCGCTATGTCGTCACCTGTCTTTCGTAGCATCTGTCCTATCCAATTCCATTTCCTACGTTTTATAATTATACAGATTTGTTCAAGACATGCACGTTTCCAAAGTTCGTTTTTATTCTTAGGTTATATTATTTTTTCATATGATCAAAATCTTTATAAAATATTAATACATTTACAAAATAAAATTATTAATGTGACAAATTAGATTTAGTTCATAAAATTCTCCTTAATATTTGAAAATATAAATACATTTCCACTACTTTTTTAAACAAAGTATTTTTCCAAATCTTCTTAGTTTCCGGGCTTGTATGCCGTGGTCCATTGGTATTACTACCTGACGTTTCGTCTACAACTGCGCTACTACCGCAATTGTAGACGAAACGTCAGGTAGTAATACCAATGGACCACGGCATATAAGCCCGGAAACCAAGAAAATTTGGATCAACACCGGGCGTGAAAGCTTACACACTTGGATAAAGTATTTTTTGATTAGAATAAAAATTAACAGAATTTTGAAAAAATAACAAAAGGCTATAAGGGCATAAAAACGGGTAAACGGCATTAGCGCTCACTGGGCTGATATTTTTCTTTCTTTAATTACTACCCATATGTGTAGTCAAATTTTCAGCTTTTAATAATTAACTTTCATGGAGTGAGAGTTAATCAAAAATATTTTTAAAAAATTCGTAGCTTAAGAACGGCTATCCCAAATTGGCTGAAAATTTAACAGGGTATAAATTATAACCTTTAATGGTGATATATAGTTACTTAAAAATATTGTTGTAAATATTTCCGGCGAACCACAAATCTATACATTCACCGGGTTTTAGTCCGGTGAAAACAGAGAAAAAAATTGTGGTTACAATAATTCGCATAGACCTGAAAATTGGTACAAGTCTTAGATACACTATTACAAATAAAATATCAAAAATCCCCACAGATCCTACATCTACTAAAAAATGTATTCATGGTCTAAGGCTAAAAATGTCGGTTTTTTTCACTTTTCTCGTAAACGGTAAATGTTGTCTAAAAATATGACAGACAAAAGTTGCAGATCATGCAATTGTCTACAAGAATTGTTGTTATACTTTTTTCTTACGAATCACCATTCTTTTGAAATGATGATGTCATCCATCTAAAATACTAATATGTATATTAATATTTCACGCCATTTTTGATAAATATGTTCAGTACGTACATAGACATTTTGGTCCCATACCTCAGGAATAGTAATTCGTAGGAAAAAAATATAGGAACATTGTTGAAGGTAATAATTGCATGAATCAGTTTATAAAAGAAAAGTATTACTGCATGATTACGTCTATTTCCTAGTGAATCCATGGTATTAGTGCTGGATAAATATGAAGGATACTAAAAAAACATATCGCAAAAACTTACTTTGTATCATTTTAATACGCTTGATATAATGGTAAGCCGCTCTTTAAGTTTGAGGTATATAACACTCAAGAATAATTGTAATATATTGTCCTATTTTGATTGAGTTCGTATCTAACAAATAGATTTCAAATCGTAGAAGTAAACTCTAAACAATCAAGTAAAATGCCCGTACAATATGGAGTTCCACAGGGTTCAATTTTAGGCCCGTTCCTTTTTACTATTTATATCAACAACTTATCTGATATTATGAACCCTATCAATACTATACAATACGCTGATGATACGACATTCCTTGTCGATTGCCGGTCTTCTATCCAAGGGAGGACACCGTGTGACCCAATGTTGAAGGCTCCTGATTGGTTTAACGCAACAAATTATGCTTAAACTTGAATAAAATTGGGTATATTAATTTCATTCATCAGAACAACAATAACGGGAAAATAAAATTTCTTGGCCCCTGCTTAAAATGAAATACTCAGGTGGATCACGTCTGCCATAAACTAAATAGTATTATCTATGCCATGAGAAGAGTTGCAGAGGCTGCATCCACTTCCACACGTCAGAACTTGTTACTTCGGTCTTATTCAATCAACCCTTCAATACGGAATCTTATTATGGGGTAGCTCAACACTTACCCATAGAGTATTTAAAATCCAAAAGAGAGTAGTACGTATTTTGGCTCGCGCTGCACCTCATGAGCCCTGCAAACTCTGTTTTTCCAAAATTTAAAAACAATGACTTTACCGTCGCTCTATTTATATCATTTGGTTGTCAAAATAAAAATATCATTCTTTAACAGAAATAATGATAACTATAATTATGACACAAGGAAAAAAGAAGCACTGCGACTACCTAAATATAATTTGTCTAGTATTCAGAACAATTTTTACTACCGTCTCAAAAATTTTACAATAATCTACCTCAATCAATCAAAAACTTACCGTTACCAAAGTTTATAAAATAAAATTAAAGTAATCCTGATTTATGATTTTAAAATGTAACTTAATATTAAGATGTACCTATTGTATTTTGTACTTTTCTCATATTTTAACATGCCACATAGATGCATTTTAAGTATATCTATATAGTTTAGAAAAAGTAACGAATTACAAAAGATGTTGATTTAAGAACCATTGTGCCTTTCTTTTGTTTGTACATTGATCCGCCACTGATTATAGGAAAGTGTTCTTTATTTTCAAAAAGAATACTCGTATTTGAAAGCTTGTAAAACTATAATTTGACATAAAGAGTCAGAATTGAAAATAAACTAAATATATTGTCTGTTTGATTGCGTTTATAATTGTTACGAATTTGTATTATTAATTGAATTTGTTTTTTCTTACATGCTGACAACGCTGGGGTTTCTAAATACACGGTTTTAATTTATTATTAATATTTTATAATATGATTGCTTGTTGAACTTATCATGCAAATATTTTTGCCATGTACTTACTTAATTTTATTGCACGTAAATAATAATTACGCTAAAACACTTAATTTTGGTTGTGCTTTCACTTTTTTTCTTTTGAATGCTGTTTCCAATTTTCTTATCGTTTTCTTTCTTCGCTATATCTTCTTTTAAATGCGACATTTCATCTCATTATTTTTCCATACCATAAAATTCACCATAAAAATATCTTAAAAACGTTCTAATTTGAAATGAAATAAAAAAACATAATATCAATTTTCATTTGGCTAAATTCAATTTATTTCAAAAAATAATTATAAAAATAAAAACCTAATGCCGTTGTAATAATGCTTCGTTTATTTTAATAAATTCTTGACAAAATTATTCGGCAAACCGCTTAATTAAAACGACATTAAAATGTACAAAAAAAAACATATTTCACTTTTTATTTTAATTAACTTATAATCCAAAAAAATATTATCATTTTGATTTTCTTAATAAACTCAATGATATATCTCGTTTCATTTAATTTGTTTAAAAAAAATGTACCTTAAACCACTGTTTCCACCAAAAATCGTTAAAAACATACATTTCTACCTTAAATTGCTAAATAATTAATTGACCTAACGTTGCGTAATTATGGAAAAAAAATTTATATCCTATTTAAAATGGTGTCTTTTATATTATCAAAAATAAACAATATCCAACATAATATGCATTTTAAAATATGTTCGTTTCTTCAAAATATTAATTAAAATATATTTGAAAACGGATAAATTTATATTGATAAAATATAAATAACGTTTACTATTAAAATACGATATTTGAAAAACAACAAACGTATTGATAATAAAAATTGTGTGGTGTCAGATGATGAGTTTAAGTGCCGATATAATGCCTCAGTACAGACAAGAAGCACCAAAAACACCTCCACATATTTTATTACATTATTGTGCATTTAAAGCCATATGGGATTGGATAATATTATGTTTAACTTTTTATACAGCAATCATGGTACCCTATAACGTCGCATTTAAAAATAAAACATCAGAAGATGTATCATTGCTAGTTGTAGATTCAATTGTAGATGTAATCTTTTTCATCGATATTGTATTAAATTTTCATACAACATTCGTTGGACCAGGTGGCGAAGTCGTGTCGGATCCAAAAGTTATCAGAATGAATTATTTAAAAAGCTGGTTTATCATCGATTTATTATCATGTTTGCCTTATGACGTTTTCAATGCGTTTGATCATGATGAGGATGTAAGTGTTTCATCATTTCACATAAAATATTTATAAGACTTCTTACTTCCCAAGGACTATTTGATGTTTGATTGACAAGAAATGAATCACTGAGATTATATTCACCACATTCATGACCTTAAGTAGGTACAAAATGAGACAACAAATCGCGCACACTTTAACAGCACGACCAACACACTACGGACCAGAAAAGTCTGTCAGCGAACGTATCCTTATTATTTAACGGAGTTGCAAACATCAAACCAACACCTGCAACCGGCAACGGGTGTCAGTTTAGCCATCATGGACCGATCTAGGGTGCTAAAAGTTTCTGTTCCGTGCTGGTTTGTGTTAGTATAATGTGCGAAATCGTGCAGGTTGCAGGTTCGTGATGTGCTGGTCATGCTAGTTTGTTCTAGATAAGTGTGCGCGAACTTTTACTTCCTCCATGGTGGCGAAATATGGAACAGTTTAAAGGCTCTCTCAGATGAAGGCAGCGCGAGTGGCGGTGGCGGTAAAATAAAACATGTTTTAATGCATGTGTTCAGACAGAAGTGCGTTCGCGATCATTTTGGCGGAAATTTGCAACGTTCATTCTAGCGTCCACTATGTGGTGGAGGGAAAACATTTCGTGTCGTATTTGGCCGCTGAACGCTGTGTTAGCTATTAGTTGCATACAAAATTGAAATGCCGAGTATTATACCGAAAAAAGTATTGAGCATGTTAAAAATCATACAATTTTATATGCTTTGTTACTTCTATTTGTGCAGATTAAATACATTTTATTACGTAATAGACGAGACACTAATAAGACAAAATAAAATAACTGACTCTTCTTTGTCGTTGTCTTCTAAAATAACTGCTACAAGTAAAAATTCTTCTAGTTCACAACAAATAATATTTATTAACTTATTGATATACATATACGTTTTATTTTAATTTGTTTTGCGTTTTTCTATGCGCGCGATCAGGCGATAAAATATTTGCTTCGGTGTGTCTGGATCTGATTGCAACCACGGTCGCCACTGCCACGCGGGCCGCCTTGATCTGTGAGAGCCTTAATGGACTTGGAACATTGACAGATTACATAATATATGAAAACATGTAAAACGCGTGAAAGGGACATTTAAAGTATTAAAAATACCCTTAAATTTCCTCGTCTATAGTGTTTTGTTAGACAAAATGCATTTTTTGCACCTCCTCTATAAAATACTTGCCTGTACAGCGGTTGTAAATTGGTCCTTTCTGGCAATAGTGCGTAACGTGAATTAAAAACAATTCTGTGTCATGCATGTAGAGATATTTCCCGTTGCAATTTCAAACTCATTTCTTGTCAAATCAGCGGAAAACAGTCCTATGTGTAAGTTCTATGGTAAACATGTGTTTAATGTGAATTTGACTTTATTTATTCTATTTCAAAGCAATGCGATAACAATAAGCACCGTCTTTATTAATTAAATGAAAAGAGACAAACGTGTAGAAAGAAATGTCAATTAAATATGTGCCAATGTACTAATGAAAATTTGTCTTTAGGTTTTTCAATTTTCGAAATTCATTTTTTATATTTGTGACAAGATTATGGAACCCCGCACAAACTTTATGGGATTTGGTTCCCGGTTAAATTGATCTAAAATGGTTTTACTTTATAGTTTAAAGATAACTAAGAAAAAGTGTCCACGGGCGCATAGCCTAAAAAATTAATTTTTTTGAGATACAGATATGTTTAGCGAGATTTTAGATACAGGGATATCCAATGAATTCTCAATCTTAAAAATCCTAAGCTCTTGAAATATGTTTTCGATTGCGCTGGATCCGAATATGACATTTTTATTTTATACAGGCTGACACTTTCCAACATTACCTAGTTTTCGACTATTTTTTCATTTCTAAAGAAAAGCACAAAAGTTTGTGATTGTGAATTCAATGGATATCGCTATATCTAAAATCTTGCTTAACATATCTGTAGCTAAAAATCTATTGGTTTTTAGGTTATGCGTCCATAGACACTTTTTCTTAGTGACCTTTAAACTCTAAAATAAAACTATTTTTGATCAATTTAACCGAGAACCAAATCCCCTAAGATTTGTGCGGGGTTCTTTGTATTAAAGCAATACCAAACGTACGATTTATGAATTTCTAAAGAAGTATTTTTGTTAGTAAGAGAATATTTTATTTTGTTGGACACCTTGATTTAAATTCTTAAATAATCCAATAAAATAGTACATTTGGTAAGCAAAGGAAGCGGGAGTATTCATTTTTGATTTGTTGTTTGTATCTCAACACTAACATTAAACTAAAAAATTGTATTGTAAAATCCGAATTTCCGACCTAAAGACATCATCACGCGCTGCTTAGTACCGAAGAAACATAAAAATGTTTACATTTTACATGTTTTTTTTTTATATTTTCTGGACGATTGGTTTTGCAAAAAATATTCCTACTAAGTTTTCAACAGTAAGAGCCCAAAACCTGCTTTGCTATTTAAATAGTGATACAGTCTTTAAAAAGTAACGATTTTAGTATTCGTAGATTTTTGTTGACTATCTCTTAAACTAAGGTGTCTAGAGCAAACTTCATATCGATCAATTTCAAAAGTGAAAAAATTTGTTATAAAAAAACCAATAGAACGTTTTTTTATCGAACACCCTTCTGACTAGAACACTCCGCATCAAGTGCTTTCATTTTTAGTTACAAATGATATCTTGAAAAAATATCTTATGTAGTGTGGCTACGAAAAAACTTTCCAAATTTTTTGGCACAGATATATTGTCCACGAATAAGCTATACAATTAGACAGTCATCTTACCAAAGCGCTCCGCGTCAATTTTTTCTATTTTTAGTCAAAATTGATTAAGCAAGGTAGTCGCTTTGGATTTGACAAAAAAATTTTTCTGACTTCCGAGGTAAAAAGCTAAGGCTACTGCGGAAATTGGAAAATAAAATAATAATTTTATAATCCCTTTGTTTGAGCTACTCTATATATATTGAAATATTGATCATAGAAACATTTTATTGTGTTTTGTTAATTGAAAATTTTCTCACATTGAAAATTGATTGAAATGAAGTTTGCTCTAAACATCCGAGTTTAGAAAATATTCAATAAATAACCCACAAAAATTCACAATTTTCAGTATTTTTTGAGAAAATCACGTTTTTTTGGAAACCTATATATCAGTCACTAAGTAGAGAGCTACAGCAAATTTACTTTAAATTTTTTTTCTGTAAGCGCAACCGTTCCGGAGATATTTTGAAAAACATAAAAAAGTTACAAATATTTGGGGTTTTTTCGATTTCTAATTGCGCGCGGTGATGCGCCACGGTTGCAGTCCTGGATTTTAGAGTATAAGTCAAACAAATGAAACCCATACGATCTGTTGCACAGCTAACTCGTATTTTCAGATGAATTTACTGAACTAAAATACTTTAGTTGACATCCGTTAAATTATAAAGAAAGAGTGCGAATTTTGTGACTTTGTGTGCGTAATCTTCGGAACTACTGCACCTATTTGAAAAATGCTTTCACCACTACTTGAAATGGATCTTCAGGATGGACATAGGTTATTATATTATCGCGTTAAAATAAAAGTTTTGCAACGTTTAAGCCGACGAGAAAACGATGGCAATCTACAAATTCGGGCAAAGGCGGACCGGGCCACTAGTGTTATAATAAAGAAGAAAAGACAGTAAGTGCCAGCCGCCAAACGCTTATAGATTTCTGTGTAAACGTCTTTAAATTGGTCGATCAAAATTTATTGAAACAAGTCAATAACAGGTGACAGGATAATTATTGCTATGTACATATGAATATAAAATTTTACAATTCTCGCTGACGCCAACGCAGCAACTTTTTTACAAAGGAAATCTTATTTTTGGCTCCTTGCGGCGCGCCTGGTAGACTTCTTATAAGATCTTACGAATTCTATTCAAATTATGTTTAAAATGTTTACGCATCAATGCTTACAATTTTTTTATACAAAACACTGCAAAATTGGATCGAATATTTCATAAACAATAATTGGAATACACGCAACGAAAAAATAATTTGAAATATCTACGTGAAATATACAATAAAAAGAGTAAGCGCATCACGTATCTACCATATTATGTACTGATAAACAGAAAGGTCAACGAGATGACTTCAAAGCTACCATCTACAATAAATTATGCATCACAAAGCACGAACTCAAATAGTCGCCGTAGTCACGCGGTATGAAATATTTTAAGACTAGAGTCATCATTGTTATTTATAACTTTTGAAATGCGCGCGCACTACCTCAGTTCGTGTTTCAGCCACCAGAGTATTCTCATTATATAATTAAAAAAAAAACGAATTGAAAGTAAAATTGTGATCTTTGAATAATTATAACTTCATCCTGTGTCGCGGAAATTTTCCTTCAACTTTTACAGTAATTTTAAATGTAAAGTTTATTTTTTCAAAGACTAGTATGGCTCCTATATGATGTTGCGTCGTATCTTAAAGAGGCATATTTAAAACACGAATTGTTAGAGGACAACAGAAAAGTTCTGAATGAGCTATCCAAACTTCATTGCAAAGATAAATTATTACAAACTTACAATAAAACCAAACAATGTATAGAGCCTCGTCGGATTTTTAAAGAGCCATACTTAAAATGCAAAATTTAGAGGACCACAGTAAAGTTATGAATAAATCATCCAAAATTAAACGCAGAATCAAAACATTAAGAAAAAAAGGAGAATACGGGCTTTAGTGTCGTACTTAAAATGAATCTCTATAAAAAATAAAAAAAAAAGTAATTTGACAAATGAATTTAAAAGCCTAATTAATTAACACTTAGGTAATAATTTTTCGAAAAACATTAATGCTGGTTAGTTTTAAATACCAACAAGTGTCAAAAATATTAAGTAGTTCTCGTTTTTTGAATCACGCATCCACCGTTTCTGTACTTTTCGGCCAACTCGTCGATACCATTAATAATAATTAATTAATACTTTATTACGAAATGTATATTGTAGATAGCAAATAAATAGACAGAAAACTTATTATATATCGGAAGGTCTATAACGAGATCCAAAATAAATTATATTTAAAGAAGAGAACGTTAAGTGTCTTCCTATTTCCAATACTGCTATAAAAGCCACCGCCTATGAACTTCGACACAAAAACTACAATAAATCATCAGCAAAAATACGCGTATATTAAAGCAATCAGGGATCGTCTTCCTTAACGTTTTTTTTTTTTTTGTTCAGATTACGATGTGTCACACTATAATGTCTCTTCCTCTAATAGTTGCTTTAAAGCATTTTGTCGTCCGACTTTTCTACATTTTTCAAGTGTAAAATGAGAAGACGGATATATTACGGAAACTATACGATATTATGTTATGAATCAACAAGTTTGTGTAGAAGAAATACGAGTATATTATACTGGGTTCACGAAAACAACTATATGGTAGAAGAACGGGTCTAATATGATCACATGGTGGATTAACTAATATTCAAGGTGTTTCTTAAATACATTTCTCGAAATGATTCCATGAGGAATTTAAGCAAAAAAATTATTTAATCTGTAATGCCTCCTATTAGAATGCTGGCGCCTAAATTGGTGCCTATATTTAAATCAAATTAAATTAAAAGTTAAAACAATAATTTTAGAACGCAAAAAAAATTGATTCTCTCGAGTTTGACTGCATTTCGTAAACCCAATTAATAATTAATTCATAATTTTATTTACAAAACCGAAATTTTACATACATATGTTTATTATAATAATAATAATAATGCATTTAACGTCCGTTTCTCGACTGTATGTCATAACAGACGCCCCATTCGCACCATTACTATTTTTCATTTACCACACTTCCCGTTAACATTATTAAACTTCAACCATCTTAAGTTGCCAATGTTGCTACTCAACTTAAGTAATAGCAATGGGCGAATGAAGGACTTTTTTTAGGAAATTAGGATAAGGTAGGCAAATTTTGAGCATAGGAGTTTGACAGGTAATCCGGCCATGGCCTTGAACAAGGAACCATTTCGATATTTATTTGGAATTATTGAGGGAAACCATATGGAAAACCTCAACAAGATGGCCGGTACAGGAATTACCATTTCTCGGTGAGAGGCAGCAGGAAAAAGTCCCGGCCACATCTGCCCCTGTTGAGATTCGAACCCGGTACCTCCCGAATGCGAGTCTAGTGCTCTCACCACTATGCTACACCGCTCGGTATTTATTACTGACAATAGGCACGTGCAGAAAATTTTGTAAAATATGAAAGGGTTGCTGGAATATTATTTAGACACTAGTTTTTAGTCGCCATTAAATCACTGTGGACTAGTAAAAATGTTGGGGGAAAACGGCATATTGTGGAAATATGTCGGGACGTCAGGTATATTATATTGTATTGAAATTAAGGACACTATGGGAATACGATGAAATCATAAATATATAAGTACATGATACGTATAAAAAATATACCATCACACCGCAAATATGGTGGAAAAACAAATATGTGCTGTGAAAGCAAATGTTTGATGGAAACTACAAATGCGTAATTGTTTCAATATTTTTAAAATATGTATTTATTCAGATGGATGTGATATAATTACGGTCTTATGGTGAATTGTAAATGTGGTGGAAAAGTAGATGTGCAATTGTGACAATTACAATTATAATTAATCAGTATGTGATGAGCGGACGGAAATATGGTGAAAGAACGGGTACATGGTGGAAGAACAGGTATATGGTGGAAGAACAGGTATATGGTGGAAGAACGGGTATATTGTGGAAGGACATGGTGGAAAATGTAAAATAATTATATGTAATGTAAAATATTATTATTAATATTATGAAGTTGCGGCGACTAGAAGCTATGGAAAAACGGATGTATTGTAAAATATCGCAAAGGTGTTATTATACGATAGGAAAGTATTTAGCAGGTACATAATTTTTGTTTTATCAAAAGTTTTTCTATGCAACCATGTTTTATCAATTAGGAACTTAATAACTATTTTAATAGTGCCTTTTTGTGATGAAATTTTGTCGTTTAAAATTATTTAAAAATTAAAATAACTATAACAAAACTAATTAATGAAGAATGCTTTAAAAGACGTAAGAGCATATTGTCATTGCTTAAAACTGTATTTCAACAATTACTTAAATTTGTTTTTTTTTTCTTGTATGATTTTTTAGTTACAAAAATAACAGTATTGTGAATATGTGACAATTTAAAAATTATTTAAATATCTCTTTGGGATACAAACTTGTGCCGTTTAATTTCTTAAATTACTTGACAAATGGAATTGAATACTGAAAAATAAACTCATTAATGTTAATTATTTCCTGAAAAAATGCTAATGTTTTGTAGTTACTTTGTAGTATTTCTTCAAAAATTCAAAAAAAAAACTTTGATTACAAATTTTTATTATTCCCGGTGGTAATTTTACAAAGATATATATTCATAGTTTCAAATCAAGCTTTTTATTAATGGTAATTAAAAATACATACCTACAAAATAAATTTCTATAATATTATTTAACATAGAAGTTCATAATTAGAAACAATCTGTAATTATGACTACACCGTGAATGCAAAACTATTGTAGAATAATTGTCTGAAAAATGTTGAAAATACTGCAAAAAAATTGATTGATCACAAGTCACAAAGCGATCAAAATATTGTTTTTTGTTGATTAATCAAACTTGTTCTGATAAAAATTCTATTATATTATGTAATAAAGTATGCATAAGTAATGTCAAATATCACAAAAACACAATTAAACCGAATGTTCATCGAATATAATTAATTAGAGGTGATCATATGAATTGTTTATAGGGTATTGGAAGTTTATTTAGTGCATTAAAAGTTGTCCGGTTATTACGACTGGGTCGAGTCGTGCGTAAACTGGACCGCTATCTTGAATATGGTGCTGCAATGTTAATATTGCTTCTCTGTTTCTACATGCTGGTTGCTCATTGGTTAGCTTGTATATGGTATTCCATCGGTCGTAGCGACGCCGATAATGGCGTACAGTATAGTTGGCTGTGGAAATTAGCGAACGTTACGCAAAGTCCGTATTCGTATATTTATTCGAATGCGTCGAACAGCGCCGAACTAATAAACGGTCCGTCAAGAAAAACAATGTACGTGACGGCGCTCTACTTTACAATGACGTGTATGACTTCTGTCGGCTTCGGTAATGTCGCAGCTGAAACGGATAATGAGAAGATATTCACTATCTGCATGATGATCATAGCAGGTATGAATTTATACTTCTGTTACACTGTTGACGGCTAGACATCGTTGTGGAACATCACAGCGATCACGTTGTGCCAAGCGTTTGTCACTCAACACCTTGTTTAAGCGTGACAATTTGTTATATTTCTTATTATTATATCTGCGGTCATGAAGGAAAACCACTCATGTTGAATTTTCAGTAACATAAACCCTTCCCTGGAAAAAAATGGTCAATCGTTTCTCTTTTACCATTCCTACCCATTAGTGGGAATGGTAGGTACCTACTAGTTTATGTCAAAAATCACTTTTCAAAAATTTTACATTATTTTTTCGTTTTGAGGTCCCCGAATCCAAAAAAACATATTTTTGGAAAAACTCTGTGTGTCTATTTGCCTGTTAGTCTGTGAGCACGATACAGGGCAAACGGATGAGCGGATTGAAACCAAATTTTGAGAGAATATTTGGTATACAAATTTGATTAGCCCTATTGTTTTTGGAAAACATTCGGCACATGCGCAAAATAGATATATGCTGTAACGGTGTTTTTTATAAAATAATGGTATACTTTTCATAACGGCTTTCTATTCTATTCATTTTTTCAAGAAAGTTTCGTTAAAACACTTTTTTTCTAAGATTATAGCTTCGGAAATATTTTGAAAATATAAAAATCAGCTGTTCTTTTGTTTTATAGATCTGTCAGAAACAAGTTAGTTAAGCATGCTTTGATTTAATTTTACATGACGCGTAACATATTATGTAGATAATTATGGTAACGAATAGAAAATATCATATTGAATACTAGCCATTACCCGCGTCACCTCACGTTATATCAGAAATTTTATTCTCAATATTTTTGAAGTTGGAAATGTCCCGTCGCTCAATTGGCTGGAATTTTTTTTTAAAGCCCCGCCAGCCTTACACTTCTTTATTTCAGTTGATAGTTTGTTTTAGACTGAATAAAGTTCACTTAACTCAACTCTTTTCATTGCAAAAAAATTTACTAATGGAAAGTTTGAAATGAAATACTTAACGTTCATAATCATTTTAAGTTTCTGATAGACCTTTCATAGCTTAACCTAATTTCAAGGTACTTTAGCACTGAATATTGATACTAGAAAATCACAGGTTGCTGCTGATACTCGTTGATACAAATATATGTGATTGTTACTTTACAATATTAAAAACAAGATATCTTTCATTATGATTGTTATTGATATTAGTAAGTAACAGCGCTAACAAATGGATATTTTACGTAGTGATATTTATCTAGTTGATCACAGCTGAGCCAGTGATTTTAAAAGTTAAAAACCTGATATTTATCAAATATCTATTCTTGAAATATCAATATGTCACAATCGAAGATCCCACATCCGCCAAACCTATGTTATTTCAGTACCTACTGCTAAGATTTTATTGGTAAATGTACAATATTTTGTTGAAAACGTATGCCACTTTGCTAGCTTGAAAGCGGGGGCTCTTAGAGATAACGAGTTCTTAAGGTACATACAACACGTGCGTACCTTCGTACGCAATAGTATTATGCTAGCATATGACTGCGAGTGAGAGCATAAGATGATTTTTTTGACAGCTTCATGAATTAATGTAAGTTGTTTATTTGTTTCCATGGAGTTTTTCTCTTTTAAACTCATGGACTACTCTGTGTGTGTGTGTGTAAACAAATTAAAAACTTAAATTTCATAAAGCTGTAAAAAAAATCATCTAATGCTTTCACTCGCACTCATATGCATACATAATACCATTGCGTATGTAGGTAAGCACGTGTTTTATGTACCTTTAGAACTTGTTATCTCTAAAAGGCTTCCGCTTTCATGCTAAAAAATTGGCATACGTTTTTAACTAAATATTGTACATTTACTGATAAAATCTTAGCAGTACTGAAATGGCGTAGGTCTGGCGGGTCTGGGATCTTGGTATATTACTTTCAGTAAAAAATTCAGTGCAACTTATGTCTTAAGGCACAAATTAGAAGTCAAAAACTAGTATTAATTTTAGTAAATTTATGAGAAACAGACAAATGTATTAATGATGCAGCAGGGCGATTAATTTGTATTAGTCGTTTTGATCAAAAATCTGACATAAGTCGTTTTCCTTGATGACCACAGATATATATGTAATCGACTACCATTTGCTTAATGTTTTGTGTGTCATTTATGTCTTAGACCACTATCTTCCACTACATTACACTAATACCACATACACACTCTTAATACCCAACCTATTATGGTCAGGAATCGTTATGAAAACAGTACGATTTTTTATAATTTTATTAGGTTATTAATTGTTAGGACTATCAAAGCCTATTCTTACATTTAATCAAATATTATTTTTAATAATAAAGTAAGACTTCTTCTAGTTCTCAAATAATATATTATCACATAATCCAAGTATTGTTAATCCAATTCATATTTTCAAAATGTAAATAAATGGTGCGTTTGATTTCAACCAATATATAGATTTTACCTGATAAGTGTCTCCAATTGATTCGCATTGAATTTAAGTTAATGAAAACAGTTAGCTGATTCAGAAATATACACAAAAGGTTTATATGGTATTTTGTGCACGTAACTCCTATAAAATATCTGGCTTATACGTAATTTTGAAAATTTTCGACAGATCACTTTTGAACAAACTTCAATCCAACAGTATTTTTTAAAGAACAGAAACCAGACAAACATTGATTTACTATGGAATTAGTATAGCGCGACCAGTTTTGTTTTGCATTTCCGCACTTGTGCGTAATAGGTTACTTCACATGCATATATTTTATAGAGGATAGTGCAAAAAATATGTATTATTTCTGTAACACTATTTATTGTTTTCATGGATTGAGCATACTATTTAAATTCAATGTAAATAAAGGACCCCGCACCAACCTTATGGGTTTTGGCTCTTGGTTAAATTGATCAAAACTGGTTTTATTTTATAGTTTAAAGGTCACTAAGAAAACGTGTCCATGGGCGCATAATCTAAAATCTAAAAACTAATAGATTTTTAGCTACAGATAGGTATGTTTAGCGAGTTTTTATATATGGGCATATCCATTGAATTCACAATCTTAAAAAATCCTAAGCTCTAGAAATATGTTTTCGAGTGCGCTGAATACGAATATGACATTATTATATTATACAGGTTGACACTTTCCAACATTACCTAGTTTTTGACTATTTTTCTATTTCTAAAATAGGTACAAAAGTTGATCGTGAAACATGTTTGTGAATTCAATGGATATCACTTATAGCAAGCTATTTTTGACCTTCGAAACAAGCCCTTAACCCTTAAAAAAGGACCGGATTGAGATTCCGTTTTTATAAAAAATTCTTATATAAAATTTTGATTTTGTTAACTTTTGGCTCACCCTGTATATGTAGCTCGACATTCCGCAAGGTCAAGCGAGCTCTGATTAAAACATGTCCGAGTTTTGTGAACGAAATTGAATGATTTTTGATAAAAGTAAAGATTTTTTATCAATGAGTGCGAGAGAGACGGCATGTTTTTGAAACGCAATAGAAAGGGACAGACAGTTAGAGTTGGCAAGAAAAAGCCGTGGAATTTTGAAAAAGGATGATTCGGTATTGTTCGTAGCGAGAGTACAGACTGGAGAGAAAGGTCCGGAAGAAAAATTTTGAAATGGAGTGATTTGCTGAGCCTCCACTGAGAATTTGAAGAATTTGATAGTATTATCGTCTCGTTTCGACTTTCGTGTATCGTAAAAATATCGATTTTAAAGTTTTGTATCGACTGGCGAATATTGAATTTTTTTGTATCGCCATTACCGTCTTAAAAAGTAAAGACGTAGTTGTATCGCATTTTTTCGCCATTTTTGGAAGTGTCGTTTGTGTTGTGTTAAAGGCACGTGTTGTCGTTTAGTATCGGATTTAGAAAATTATAATTTTCGTGTGCGTTTATCGATTGTCTTGGTATCTGGCGTTCTCGTAGCAAGTTTTTGGATCATCTGTTCATCAATTGGGCATCTTCACGTATTTCGTTTGAGAAATATTCGTGTCCGACATCATCTCACTGGGACGTCAACTTCTTCCCTGGTGCTACCTGTAGGGATCTAGATTTCTCTACAGCATCTTAACTTCTATCGCTGTAAGAAGTATTTTCAGGTATTTTCTATACTTTTCTTATCTCAACGTGCTGCCAGTAAAAATTTAAAAAAAAATTTATTTCATGAATAACTTTTAATTGCATAATCTGTGGTGTAAAATTTTATACAGTGTAAAATTTAAAGTCGTAATTTTTTTGGTGAGCTGAATTGTATATTTCTAAAGTTAATGTTTTAAAATTTTGAATGTACTTTTCGCGATTGTATTTAACGTGTAACTTTTATTTTTTTGCATTTCAATCTAATATCGATTTCAGTGCATTTAACGATAACCGATCAAATCATATTTCTTTTAACGCTGTTTTGGCATGTGTTGAATGTCGCCTAAAATATTTCAAGTGTATATTTGATGAACCATTATTGCTATCATACGTAATACCGTATAAACGATTATTTTTTATTTTAAGAATATCTATGTTATGCTTGTGTAATATGTTCCACACGGTGGATTTTTTGTTGTTTATGTGATAGAATAAGGTACGTTCACATACCTGGTGATTAAGATTCTCTTTTTGCGCTTGTAGATTTTTACGAAATAATGTTTTCAGGTATTCGCGTATGCTTCTAGTGCTTTCCTTAAGTCATTTTTATTAAGTTTGTCGATAATACTGTTAGCGTACCTAATTCTAATTTATTGTGTATTATTATTTATTGGTCAAATTTTTAGCTATTATTTCCGGAAATATTCAGGTCGATTTAATGATTCAATTTTACAGCAATATTAATTTTTTCAATTACTGCTAGTCATCCATGACTTATAATTTCAAATTTTTTTTTTTGCTAATAGTTACAGTCAAACTGATACAACTTGTCATATTTTATATTTTTTTTTTTAGTCAAATTTTGGCATTTAAACTTTTATAACCGGTATTGTTCACCACATATTTTGCTTATCTAATTATATTAACTTCTTTTATTTAACTTTTTGTGTTTACTTGGAATCGAACCTATCACTTTCCTTGACAACTGAGACTAACACTTGTCAACGACTCAAGCACAGGGAATTAGTCTGGCGTCCATAAAATTTCAACGGAGCATAACACCTCTTTTAAGTTGCTCTTCCCCTATGCTAAAATTTTATAAAAATCTGGTAAGTCTATTTTTCGGTTCCTTGGTAAGTTTAGATTCCCGCCTATTACTAACGAACCCACCCCAGCGCCGCTAAAAAAAAGCTAGCCCGGACTGAATGTTTTGCCCCCCCCTTTACGGGCGAACATTACAAATTGGCGCACCCAACGTGGGGCCTGTTTTCTAGATTTTCCGTTTTTTCGTTTTCAGTTATCTAGATTTTCCGCTTTCCGGTTTTCGAGATTTTTTTTGGGTCCGAGTTTTTGTTATTACGGACACGTTTTTTCTTTTGCCGATCTGCCGTTCAACTTTTCGAAGTTTTAGTGTCTAGCAGTAGTTGGGGCTCGATTATTCTTTTTATTTTTGTTTTCTGTCTTAATATTAAATTTCGCCTTTTCGGATTGGACCATTGTTAAGTTTCGTTGTCGTTTCGTTTTAGTTGAAGATACGTTTCTAGGCTAACCATGTCGGTGCAAGGATTAAAAAGGGATGAGTTAATCTACGAGTTAGGGTTACGTCACGTACAAGGTATTGACCATATGAATTTATCGTTGTTACGCGCGTCATTGACCACCTTAATGTCACAAACGGTAGACATGAATTTTCCCGATATTCAGTTGGATTTTGCCTCCGAACTCGAAATCTGCCGTGCCAAAATTAGTGAACTAAAGAGACTAGTGCAAGATTTTAATGATAGCATTGATAGTCCCTTATATAACGCTGTAGACGCGCGTATACTCCATGTAATTAATCGAACGCGACGCTTGACGTCTCGTGCCGAGACATCGCTACTGCGATTAGAGGTCGCTACACTTCTTGAACAAATCTTAGCGCTGGACGAAGAATTGAACTCCCGAGGGCTATTAGGTAGCGCACAATTAAATAACTTGAGTACTTCTCTTCCTGATTCCGTGCCTAGGTCATGTTCATCTCACTCTACCGTCCCGGTTTATAAGTGGGGTATTAAATTCTCTGGGGAGCCGTCACGAGAAAGTGTGGCTGATATCCTAGAAAAATTCGAGGAAATGCGAATTTCTCGCGGCGCTTCGAAAGAAGACTTGTTTCATTCCGTATATGACTTATTGGAAGGTCCCGCGTTGTCCTGGTTTCGCTCCGTGAAAAATTCGATTTCGTCGTGGGACGAATTTGTATCCCAATTAAAGATTGAATTCCAACCACTCGATTATGCCAATGCCTTGTGGAACGAAATCTTTAATCGACTTCAAGGACCCGATGAAGGTGTAGGCCCTTACGTTTACTGTATGAGTAATCTTTTTTCACGCCTGCCTACTCCTACTTCAGAATCCCAACGTCTTAGCGTTATACGCCGTAATTTGGCGCCTTATTACCTGCACCATTTAGGAACGACCTCTATGGCAACCGTTGATCAACTTATCGTCGCTTGTAAAAAATTGGAGGAAAACCGACATCTCGCTGAACGTCACTCTGCGGGCTCCGTCCCTCCACCGTTGGTTGAGCCGACGTACGCTTATAAGTCCCACCAAATCTCTGTGCCGGTTCATTCAGCCAACGTTTCCGCTACTTCCCCTATAGTCTGTTGGAATTGTCGACAGTCGGGTCATCGCTATGCCAACTGTACCGCCCCCAAACAACTGTTTTGTTATCGTTGTGGGGATAGAAATCATTTTGCTAAGACGTGCTCACGTAAGCCGTCAACAAACTACAACGGCGAACTGTAACCAGGAATCGCACTTTTCGCCCTACCTTTCAGATTCCGCCTGGTAAAAGAAACGATCCCACCGCTTGGAAGAGTTGGCTTCGCGTCGTCCGCGATTTCTGTGTGAATAAACCTTCCGAATCCCGTCCTGTCATAGGCTCATCTGTTCTCAGTAGAACAGCTAATGTCGCGCCGCCTTCTCGTCCCGGTGTCCGGCAGTATCGTTCCCGTGTTGTGTTGTCCTCGTCTCGTAAGTTATCGTCTCGTTCTCGTCCCGTTCCGTCTGGTCTTTGTCCGGTACCGTCTCGATGTCAACAATCTCCGTCCGAACCACGTCCAGTTTTTTCTCACTCCCAATATCGTGCGTGTCCTACCTTTACGCATCTCGAAGGCGATAACCGCCCTTACGTGACTCTAAAAATTTTCGACCATAGTTGTGTTTGTCTCTTGGACACAGGTGCCAACCGCTCCGTACTTGGTCGTTTTGGTCTGGAACTCATACAATTATTTTCACTTAAATTATTGCCTTCAAAACATGTCCTTTCTACCGCCGATGGCGCTATTCAAACCGTTACTGGATCTGTGTTACTACCCATTACAGTAGGGGGGGTCATTAAACTTCTCGATGTATTGGTAGTGCCGTCCCTTCGACATACCGTGCTACTGGGTATGGATTTCGTGAAGGCCTTTAATGTGTCTGTGGATTTTAAAAATAATTCCTATGATCTTCCCGTGCCGAAGCTAGGTAATCCCTATTGCAAAATAGAATCGACACAGGCAATTAGTGATCGTGCCGACCTTTCTGATGTTCAGCAGGCCACACTTACTTCGGTAATAAACAGTTTTCAAGCTATATCGTGGCGTGACGGTCATAAGTTAGGGCGTACCCCGTTAATCGAACACGTTATCGATACTGGAGATTCGACCCCCCTTAAACAGCGACAATATCCTTTGTCCCCTTACATGATGAGACATCTTAATAAAGAACTTGACAATATGCTAAGCCTGAAGGTTGTCAAGCCTTCTACTAGCCCCTGGACCTCACCCGTATTATTGGTGAAAAAGCCCAATGGGGAGTTGAGATTTTGTTTCGACGGTCGTAAATTGAATTCCGTTACCAAACCTGACGCTTACCCTTTACCCCTGGTTAACCACATCCTTAGCATGTTGGCGGGAGCCAAATTCCTTACTAGTATCGACCTCAAGTCCGCTTTCTGGCAAATACCGTTATCGCCTACCTCTCGTGAAAAGACCGCTTTTTCGGTTCCTGGTCGCGGTCTGTTTGAATTTGATGTCATGCCTTTTGGCCTCCGTAACGCGCCTCAAACTCAACAGCGACTAATGGATAGTGTTCTCGGTCCCGAACTGGAACCTTTCGTATTTGTATATTTAGATGATATCATCGTGGCCACACCTACTTTTGAGAAGCATATCGACGTGTTGCGCGAAGTGTTGTCTCGTTTCAAAAAAGCTAATCTTACTATTAATCTACCCAAATGTTCATTCTGCCGCCCCTCCCTTAAGTTTCTTGGTTTCGTTGTCGATAAGCGGGGCCTTCGTACTGACCCCGATAAAGTGTCGGCCATGTTGAACTACTCCCGACCTACCACCACTACCGAAGTTAAACGATTTATAGGCCTGTGTTCTTGGTACCGGAGGTTCATTCCTCACTTTTCATCTCTGACTGCGCCTATTACACAACTTATCAAACGACGTAAGAAGGGCCAACAAATCGAATGGAATAATGAGGCCGAACGATGTTTCTTGGCTATTAAGCAAGCTCTTGTTTCTGCCCCCGTATTAGCTACTCCGAACTTCGATAAACCTTTTACTATACAAAGCGACGCCTCTGACGTCGGATTGGGATGCGTGCTAACTCAAGCCAACGACGATGGTATTGATGTCCCGGTCGCCTTTGCCAGTCGCACCTTGAATGCGCAGGAGCGTAATTATTCTACTACCGAAAAGGAATGCCTTGCTGTCCTCTTTGGTATTGAGAAATTTCGACCGTATGTTGAAGGCACTCACTTCAAGGTGTTGACTGACCACCATTCGCTACTCTGGCTTCAGAATCTGAAGGATCCGTCTGGTCGCCTGGCCCGCTGGGCCTTAAGAATCCAACAATATGACGTTATCTTCGAACATAGGAAAGGCTCTATGCATGTTGTCCCTGATGCCCTCTCCCGAGCTCCGATCGAAATCTCCGCCCTTAATTTTAGCAATGAGCTTTGTAACGCCGACCCGTGGTATCAGCGCATGATCCATTCTGTTCAACAACACCCCAACGAATACGAGCGTTGGCGTGTCATAGATGGCCGTCTATATAGACGTCTTTTACCCGCTTTGGGTCAAGTACCAAACCAAGATGAGTGGAAAACCGCGGTCCCTGAACGCGCTCGACGTGATCTTTTGGAGCAAATACATTCAAATCCCACGGCTGGTCATTTTGGTATTGCCAAAACGTTATATCGCCTTTCGGAGCAATATTATTGGCCCCGGATGAGGATGGACGTCATTAAGTTTGTTTCGCGTTGTCGCACCTGTGCCGCCCAAAAGGTGTTAAATACCGCTCGCCCCGGATTTATGGGTCAGCCCAAACAAATTAAATTCCCATGGCAGTTAGTGGGCTGCGACATTCTCGGACCCTTACCTAAAACCAAGGCTGGTTATCGATTCGTCTTAGTCGTAGTGGATTGGTTTACTAAGTTTACGTTAATGAAACCGTTAAAGCGAGCGGATGGCCGCTCTATCGCTTCCTACCTAGAAGATGAGGTTTTCCTAATGTATGGAGCACCGCAAATTTTATTGACCGACAATGGTACCGAATTCACCGCAAAAATCATCCAGAGTCTGCTAGCGACTTACGGCACTAAGCATTGGTATGTCGCCAAGTACCACGCTCAGGCGAACTTTGTGGAACGTGTTAATCGCAGTATCGGGACAGCTGTTAGGTCCTATTTATCGGATGCTAATCATCATGAGTGGGATAAGGTTCTACCGCATATCGGGTTTGCTCTGCGAACAGCTGTCCATGAGTCTACGGGTTTTGTACCGACCTTTCTCAATTTTGGACGCTTTGTACCTCTGAATGGAAGATATTACGGCGATTTGGATGATCAAGACGTGGTGGAGCTAAGCTGGTCCAGTGAATTCTACGCCCGCCAGCTACAAGAACACCCGGCAATCTATCAACAAGTGCGACAGCACCTGGCTGACGCCTATGACCGACAAGCTACGGGCTACAACAAAGGTAAACGACCGGCTATGCGATTTGCTGTTGGAGATCGTGTTTGGAAACGACACTACGTTCTGTCCAGCGGACCCCATGGGTTTTCATCCAAGTTAGCCCCTCGCTTTCTTCCTTGTCGCGTTGCGAAGGTAATCTCTCCCCTCATCTACGAGTTGAACCATGAAGATGGCCACTCCGTTGGCCGATGGCATGTCAAGGACCTGAAGCCTTACGTTGAAGACAGCCAGTCTGATAAATCCAGCGAATCTGGCTCTGATGAGTCCAGCGAATCTGGCTCTGATGAGTCCCACGAATTTGGCTCTGCTAAGTCCAACGCCGAATCACTCCACCGCAACAATGACGCCGCTCCGCCGGATTTTGCAAGTGACGACTCCGTTTGGGACCTTTTTGACTGAATCCATTTTCGTTCGTAAGTGTGACGTCCGAGATAGCTACTTATGATAGGCCGTTGTCAGTACGCTGGCAGTTCGGCATAATTTTGCTTCCCCATTTCGCTGTTTCTCAATTAGATCTAAACTGAGGGATAGTTTGACTATTCTCTGATCCAATTGTGACGGCGGGTCCACCTGTACACCAGGCTCTGTGTTTTTCAACCCATCCTACCGAAGTTCGTTTTTTCTTTGGCCTGTCTCCACCTTTAGGCCATGATGTTGCGGAACTTATTCGGAGACGATAGCTCCAGGACCCGTCGGACGCATAACAACTCAGAGTGTCAATTAACTTCTCCTTGACAATTTTGGTTTTTCTCACCCTGTGTGTCATAGGTATCAAGAAAAGGCCTGCGTCCTTTTCTTTTGGAGGAAAGGGAGGTGTATAGCAAGCTATTTTTGACCTTCGAAACAAGCCCTTAACCCTTAAAAAAGGACCGGATTGAGATTCCGTTTTTATAAAAAATTCTTATATAAAATTTTGATTTTGTTAACTTTTGGCTCACCCTGTATATGTAGCTCGACATTCCGCAAGGTCAAGCGAGCTCTGATTAAAACATGTCCGAGTTTTGTGAACGAAATTGAATGATTTTTGATAAAAGTAAAGATTTTTTATCAATGAGTGCGAGAGAGACGGCATGTTTTTGAAACGCAATAGAAAGGGACAGACAGTTAGAGTTGGCAAGAAAAAGCCGTGGAATTTTGAAAAAGGATGATTCGGTATTGTTCGTAGCGAGAGTACAGACTGGAGAGAAAGGTCCGGAAGAAAAATTTTGAAATGGAGTGATTTGCTGAGCCTCCACTGAGAATTTGAAGAATTTGATAGTATTATCGTCTCGTTTCGACTTTCGTGTATCGTAAAAATATCGATTTTAAAGTTTTGTATCGACTGGCGAATATTGAATTTTTTTGTATCGCCATTACCGTCTTAAAAAGTAAAGACGTAGTTGTATCGCATTTTTTCGCCATTTTTGGAAGTGTCGTTTGTGTTGTGTTAAAGGCACGTGTTGTCGTTTAGTATCGGATTTAGAAAATTATAATTTTCGTGTGCGTTTATCGATTGTCTTGGTATCTGGCGTTCTCGTAGCAAGTTTTTGGATCATCTGTTCATCAATTGGGCATCTTCACGTATTTCGTTTGAGAAATATTCGTGTCCGACATCATCTCACTGGGACGTCAACTTCTTCCCTGGTGCTACCTGTAGGGATCTAGATTTCTCTACAGCATCTTAACTTCTATCGCTGTAAGAAGTATTTTCAGGTATTTTCTATACTTTTCTTATCTCAACGTGCTGCCAGTAAAAATTTAAAAAAAAATTTATTTCATGAATAACTTTTAATTGCATAATCTGTGGTGTAAAATTTTATACAGTGTAAAATTTAAAGTCGTAATTTTTTTGGTGAGCTGAATTGTATATTTCTAAAGTTAATGTTTTAAAATTTTGAATGTACTTTTCGCGATTGTATTTAACGTGTAACTTTTATTTTTTTGCATTTCAATCTAATATCGATTTCAGTGCATTTAACGATAACCGATCAAATCATATTTCTTTTAACGCTGTTTTGGCATGTGTTGAATGTCGCCTAAAATATTTCAAGTGTATATTTGATGAACCATTATTGCTATCATACGTAATACCGTATAAACGATTATTTTTTATTTTAAGAATATCTATGTTATGCTTGTGTAATATGTTCCACACGGTGGATTTTTTGTTGTTTATGTGATAGAATAAGGTACGTTCACATACCTGGTGATTAAGATTCTCTTTTTGCGCTTGTAGATTTTTACGAAATAATGTTTTCAGGTATTCGCGTATGCTTCTAGTGCTTTCCTTAAGTCATTTTTATTAAGTTTGTCGATAATACTGTTAGCGTACCTAATTCTAATTTATTGTGTATTATTATTTATTGGTCAAATTTTTAGCTATTATTTCCGGAAATATTCAGGTCGATTTAATGATTCAATTTTACAGCAATATTAATTTTTTCAATTACTGCTAGTCATCCATGACTTATAATTTCAAATTTTTTTTTTTGCTAATAGTTACAGTCAAACTGATACAACTTGTCATATTTTATATTTTTTTTTTTAGTCAAATTTTGGCATTTAAACTTTTATAACCGGTATTGTTCACCACATATTTTGCTTATCTAATTATATTAACTTCTTTTATTTAACTTTTTGTGTTTACTTGGAATCGAACCTATCACTTTCCTTGACAACTGAGACTAACACTTGTCAACGACTCAAGCACAGGGAATTAGTCTGGCGTCCATAAAATTTCAACGGAGCATAACACCTCTTTTAAGTTGCTCTTCCCCTATGCTAAAATTTTATAAAAATCTGGTAAGTCTATTTTTCGGTTCCTTGGTAAGTTTAGATTCCCGCCTATTACTAACGAACCCACCCCAGCGCCGCTAAAAAAAAGCTAGCCCGGACTGAATGTTTTGCCCCCCCCTTTACGGGCGAACATTACACACTATATCTAAAATCTCGCTAAACATACCTATCTGTAGCCAAAAAACTATTGGTTTGGACACTTTTTCTTAGAGACCTTTAAACTATAAAATGAAACCATTTTTAATCAATTTAACCGAAAACCAAATTCCATAAGGGTTGTAAGGGCTCCTTTAAGCCATTTAAATTGTAATGTCAAAATGTTGACTGAAATCAAAAATCCTGAAAAATCCTTTAAGCAGATCAAAATTCACATTTAAGAGAAGTAAAGTAGGCGATAAGGTCCAGGTCTCCCCTAAAAAAATAATCTTGGTTTCACTATTGAACATTTGATAATTTTTTTAATTCAAGAACAATATCTGAAAGGTAAATTCAAGGCTAGACAAATTCGTTTAACAGGTTTATAATGTCAAATTTAGGTGTGCACCTACATTAAACTATAAGCTTTAAGTATATTAATTATTCACAACAGTCTCACAGTGTGTTTTTGGTTTGTTTGTGCAAAGCACTGATTCTCACATTAAACGTCCTTCTGTTGTATCGAAAACTGTTGTGTTCGTTTTATTTAAAAGCTTTTAAATTTTTCCATTAAAAAAATAATGAGTTTTAATTAGTTTCTTTTGATAACTACATTAAAGATAGAATAAACAAACGTTGACAAGTCCATTAAAGTTATTTTTCATTTTTAATAATGACACTTATTATTATTACAAAAAAGAACAACTACGGTAGATTCCATATTATCAAAATAAGACTTTTTTATCCTTCCTGTGATACCAAACAGTTTTTTTATAAGTGTTACCAGAACTAGAAATTAATAAAGGAAAGTATTTTAAAAATCGAAATAATCGTAATTAGACCAGTAAAAATAGCAGAGAAAATTGAAAAAAAAAATAAAAATTAGTTACAGCAATCCGACATCGGGATATTGTAGAAAAAGGTATTCTAAAAGAGGGAAAAATAAATCGAACAGTCTGCTGCTATCCGGGGTGGAATAGGGTGGCTTTTTAAGGGTTGAAATCAGTTTTTGAGATTTCTGGCTAAAGAATGCATTCTATCGAAAAAAGTTAAATGTAAAAGTTGTAGATAATAAAAAGATCTACAACTTTTGTATTAACCATTTTTACCGTAACCTCGAAATTTTTCGAAAAAAATGCAAAAAACCGATTTTTTGGTTTTTAATTTTTTTTTTCGAAAACAAAAAATCAATTGAGCCCAAACTTTGCCAAAAGATACCATTTGGTATTATAAATATGTAGTAATTTTTTTGAAAGGAAATATTTTAAGGTTTTTTTAAAATTCCATTTTTTCGAAAAAAAAATGAAATTTTCATCGAAAATCCTACCTAAAACTACGCGACCTACAGAGTTCAAATTTGGCACACTTACTCGTTGTTACGTCTACTTACAATTAGTAGTGAAAAAAAGGTACACGCAATGGAAAAAATGGCGGGAAAATTGAAAAAACCGAAGAAATGACTTTTTTGTGGTTTTTGGCATATACATCGTCGAACAATCGTTATTAATTAATAAAATCATTATAATTTTCATGTTTAATCTTTGATTATTGTACAGCGCTACTTTTCATACGATAAAAAATTTACATACAATCATAATAATCAAAGAATAGGTAATGTAGTAGATGTACAATGATATATACGGATTTTGCAGATAAGAGTGTTTAAATATGGAAAAGTGGTGGAACAGCTCCGATTTCAAAAATTCTTTTTTTCCTCGATTCCTTAGACCCTCAGGAACATTCATCACCACTAACCTCCGCCTCACTCCGAAAATTGGAAAAAATAGGGTGGTTTTAACCCTCTCATAAGCACCCGCAAGTGAAACAGTGGAAAAAAATTTTGAAAAATAAAAATTTTGTCTTAAAAATCGGCTCTCAGGGGTTTTAGAGGTCACTGATTACGAATCCGAGGTCTGTAATCAAGTGAAGGTAATCAGCGACTTTGAAAACCCCCGAGAGACGATTTTTAAGACAAAATATTATTTTTTACTGTTTTTTTCATTACAGTGACGACTGGGGGTGGTTTTGAGCGGTTGAAACTACTCTTACTTGATTACAGACCTCGGATTCGTAATCAACGACCTCGAAAACCTCCGAGAGCCGTTACTTAAGACAAAATTTTTATTTTTCAAAGTATTTTTCCACTGTTTCACTGGCGGGTGCTTTTGAGAGGGTTAAAACCACCCTACTTTTTCCAATTTTCGGAGTGAGGCGGAGGTTAGTGGTGATGAATGTTCCTGAGGGTCTAAGGAACCAAGGAAAAAAATAAATTTTGAAATCGGAGCTGTTCCACCACTTTTCCAGATTTAACCACTTTTATCTGAAAAATACGTATATATCATTGTGGATCTACTACATTACCTATTGTATGATTATTATGATTGTATGTAAATTTTTTATCGTATGAAAAGGAGCTCTGTACAATAATCAAAGATTAAACATGAAAATTGTAATCATTTTATTAATTAATAACGATTGTTCGATGATGTATATGCCAAAAACCACAAAAAAGTCATTTCTTCGGTTTTTTCAATTTTCCCGCCATTTTTTCCATTGCGTGTACCTTTTTTTCACTACTAATTGAAAGTAGACGTAACAACGAGTAAGTGTGCCAAATTTGAACTCTGTAGGTCGCGTAGTTTTAGGTAGGATTTTCGTTGAAAATTTCATTTTTTTTTCGAAAAAATGGAATTTTAAAAAAACCTTAAAATATTTCCTTTCAAAAAAATTACTACATATTTATAATACCAAATGGTATCTTTTGGCAAAGTTTGGGCTCAATTGATTTTTTGTTTTCGAAAAAAAAAATTAAAAACCAAAAAATCGGTTTTTTGCATTTTTTTCGAAAAATTTCGAGGTTACGGTAAAAATGGTTAATACAAAAGTTGTAGATCTTTTTATTATCTACAACTTTTATATTTAACTTTTTTCGATAGAATGCATCGTTTAGCCAGAAATCTCAAAAACTGATTTCAACCCCTAAAAAGCCACCCCATTCCACCCCGGATAGCAGCAGACTGTTCGATTTATTTTTCCCTCTTTTAGAATACCTTTTTCTACAATATCCCGATGTCGGATTGCTGTAACTAATTTTTTTGTTGTTCGAACCCTATTATGCCTGGCCTAAATATGATAATTCGGATTTTTACAGAAAATTTCAGACAAATCATCCTGAATGCCTTTGACATTTTATATTAACGTTTATTATTATTTTCTATTCCTATAACGTCCCTAATATTTATCTAAGTAAATTCTTAAATAACATGAAAGTGGATAAAATGTAAAAATGTTGCACATTTGTCCTTATTATTATTATTTTAAGAATTTATTTAAATTAACGTATATAAGTGTCGCAGGTTTGCTTCTATTATATATAGTACATATTATTATAATCGCGTTTACCCGTGTTATTGTAGGTTTTGACAGAAACCTTATCTTATTTGATCCTAACGGCGACATCTTAAGATAGTGTATGTCAATTTGGAGATTAATGCTGGGTTTCAGCAAGGATTGTCAGAAAATCTGATAAGACAATAACTTTAGATTGTGAACACATTATAATCACATTTCGAATTTATGCAGGAACAAACTGTCATTGTAATGTGGAACATTAATACTGGGTCGTAGAAAGTATTGTCAAAAAAAATTATTAAAAAATGATGTTAGATGGTGATCATATAATTACCGTGTTTATATACGTATGGATAGTCTAATGTTGTGAAACTACCTATAGATTGTACTCACAGAAAAACACATTACTATTCAAAATAGAAAAAGACAGACGAAAATTTAGGAGACACGTCTTCTAATACCAATGAGACGGAAATCACAGGCAGACGTCTCACTGCAATTTTAGATGTTGATAATAATTATTTAAAAATAATTAGAAGAAGTTTATTTCTATGGATTTTTTAACATTATAAAAATCACCAAAATTGTTTAATCAGTCGTGCCGTTAAAATATTAACACAGTTTGGAATTGAAAGCAATAAAAGTTTAAAAAACGCTATTTCGAGTGAAAAAGACTACTTTATACTTAAATCTTATTTGAAATGTTTGTTTTCGTAGAAAACATTTACCTGCTGGAAATAGAAACGTATAATTATTATTATCGTTCTGCATTGCTCTTACAATTTTTTTCATATTTGAATTTGAAATATGAAAATGTATATAAATTGTCATTTCGTTTTAAGAAAGTGCGCACAATACGGGAAAACTTTCATTTATGCATCGATGTTGGTTCATAAAAATAGTATTACCTAATTAAAAATGAACTCATTTTATTATTTTCAATGTGGTGGAAAATTCTAAATTATTTTAACTGACTTTTAAGAATGGAGTTATTTGTGAGTCCATATAAATAGATTGTTATCAAACAAAGTGTTCGTTATTCAATTATTTATACATGTACAAAATTTTGAGACTTTCCAAAAAGGTCTTAAAACCCTAAAAAATCAAAAATTCAAATATTTTAGTCTGGATTATTCAAGTAAATGATATTTTCTAATGGAATAGTTTATTTTTGCACTAAAATACGATAACAAATACCTTGATATGCCTATTAATATTAAAAACTTGAATGTAACAAATAAGATACAATTTATTCCAAATTTTTTAACGTCCTTATGCAACAATGATGTGTCCATGATTTTGTTTACAATTTTGAGAATTTTTATTAAAAAGTACCCATATTTTTTTATTCCAGATTTTGAGACAAAAAAAAATAGACTTTTAATTTTAATTTTTTGTTTTGAAAAAATGAAAATTTTACAGTTGCAACCACTTTTTCTTATCAACTTGTTTCGGTATTTTCACAAATTATCCCATTTTTCAAAAAAAAAAAAAATAGAAGAAATTAAATCCTATCAAATTGAGTCTATCCTTTGAATTTCTTATAATGCACGATCGATTGGCGAAAACAAATTTTTGTTTCGTCATATCTTAAGGCTTTCCCCATGATAGTATTTTTAATTACAAGTGATTCGCAAATAGAAAAGACACTTGTTTTACTTTTTCAGTTCTATTAAAAATAAATAGTCCATTAACACATTACTTAATTCATTTATTGAATATTGTACTTCTGGGTCCAAATTATTTTTCTCATGTTCTGCATTACTTTCTACACCGAAGCTCTGTTGCTATTAATATAATGTAACGTTGGGTAACTTTGTGCTACTGGGAGCTCTCCAAGTAGCTCCCACAAACGAGTGAAAGAGTGAGTGAGAAAGGTACAACTTTTATAGCTGAAAACTGCACTTGTTTTGGTTGGGGTCGTAAATTTACCTGTGCGTAACGAATAATAGAGAATTTTGGAACAACAGAGATTAGTGCTGGTCGCTTTTCAGAAAACTTAGGTTGCCCAGCGCTGATGTAAAGTCATAATACTATATGAAATCCATGTAGCATCTGTCTGTTATTTTCATCCAGGTGTTGTTTTCGTACTTCCCGATGAACTAGAAAGTTGAAATTCAGTATGACGTTTTTAAAGAATACATAACTTATGTGAAAAAGTTCAATGGTCTCCAAAAGTCGTCAAATTTGTTATAATCGGCTAAAAAATTATTTTTTTATAGACTATGGTGACACTCGATTTTTGGCGGTTTATTATACTGTTAAATGTTATTTTTCTGCATTTTTTTAGGAAATTTGGTCCATGAATAATTACGTGATCGAAAATTTTATGAGACAGGATGAACATGGTTTTAGACTTTTGAATTTAATGTTTTTCATAGCTGAAGTTCTCTACACAGTTTTGTCAGCGTAACTGAACATGGCTGTAATAATTTTTCATTGTTCGATGTGTCAGCAATTCGTGGAACTATCAAATAAATTACGACATGCAATTCTACATTTCACGTTGTTTTGCATCTCAGTAAATTAAGCTGATTGTGCAGAGGTGGACTCGTACAAAATTGACAGTCTCTTCTCTGGACACAAATTACGTGGCTATGGCAAACATAAAATAATTATTTTGACACCCAATTAAAGTTTATAGAATATTAAAAAAATATCAATTTATAGAAACTTAAATATGCCAATAATAATTTGGAAGTTTCCATTTGATGAAAATAATAATAATGATGATGGTACTAAGAATAATTTAAGTTTTTTTAGCACTTTTAAGATTCAATGGAAATATTCAATTTTTTGTACGTGGGGTTGAATTGTCAAAATTGAAGTTTGAAATAGCATAACTAGGACGTTCCCAAAAATCAGGTGTGTTCATCAAAAACCCTACATAAACTACCATGGGGCATGACTACAATTAAAAAATAATTGAGATACAGCACACTCATTCGCCTCCGCTCACATGCTCAGAGCTACAAATCATCGAAAATTAGCTCGCTTTTAACAATTTTATAACGAAACGAATTTACGGAAATATGTTTGTTGTTTTTAATTAATAATATTAATTGTTTTCTAAACAATCGTAAGAAAAATACTATTGTTATTTATTAAACCACTCACTTCAACATCGAACGGGATAGGGTTGCCATGTTAAATATGAAAATTTTAATAGTATATATTTAGAAATTTACTGCCGCAAGACTATTGAAAAAAATTTGAGAAGACGTTTGACCTTGCCGGCCAAACTTCCCACTATTTTCGAGTTCAAAATGCTAAAAATATATAAAATATAGCAAGAGTTTTATTTTTTAGCTCTTCGAGCTCAAAAAAAAACGAATTTTTACTTCACGATATTTCGTGAACAAATGAACCGATTTTGTTGCGGTTTGCGGAAATCGACGCAGTTTTTTAAGGGAAGAGCTGGTAAGAGTTTGAAAGTAATCGGTTTACTAGTTTGGAAAATATTTCTAAAAAACAAATTTCTAAAAATATTTGAAAATTGTATTTTTGAGAGTTCTCAAAATTTATTGAACTGGATCATTCAAAATTTTCAGGAAATTTAAGTTCAGCAAGGTCACGTCAGATGCCGCAAACCGCGTTTTAATCGGACACTCCGTTCAAAAGATATGAGGTTAACATACATACATACAAACTCATACATACATCTACATACACACACACACACACGCAGCCCTATGAACATCATCGTCGAAATAGTCTGAATAGCTTCCTAGGATCTCAAAACGTCGAGATCTGACGAAAACTCGATTTTCGAAAATCGGAGTGAAAATAATAACGATTTTTTGGGAAAAAATTTTGATTTTTTTATAGCGGGAAGTTAAAAATATCTACGTATAACTGAGACTAACAAGTAGGTGTATTCAAAGTTTGAAAAGAATCGTAAGAAAACTTATCTTTGTGGGAACGTCCTAAAAAATATTACAAAAAATCTTTCGCCATTATTTTTTTCATATTAAGACTATTTTTAAAGAAAATAAAATGAAAAACTTTCTAATTATCACTGTCTCCTTGTGGGAAAAAATCGAGTCCTTTTATTTAATATCTCGCGATTATTTTTCCATGGGTATTCCTGGCATCGCAGAAGAATGTCACAAATTTAAAAATGCATAATAATATGAGTATTTTACTCACATAACTCACGTACGAAGAATTATTTTTAAAATAAGAGGTTTGCAGAACAATATTAAATATGACCTATGGTTTCTAAAGTAACTTCTTCCTGACCTCTTTCATTAATGTAACCATAGCTGTTAAACTTTTCTATATGAAAAAAAAATAATTATCATCATGTTAACTTATTTAACATTAGCAGGTATAAATTAAGATAATAATTGAACAGTAGGATAATAGGAACTTCGACCAAACAAAGCGAATGCTAAATATAAATTGCAACTTTTCGTAGATTGTTTGTACATTTCTTCAGGCAAGTCTGTAAGTTAATAGCATTGACTGAAAAAGTAGACAAACAATCTACGTTTGGCAAATTTTTATTTAGCAATTACCTTATTTATTCCAAGTTCCCATTTTCCAACTATTTATTTATTATCATGAATGATATCAATTTAAATTTAATTTAAGATAATAATTTCCTTCTCTTAAACAACTTTCACTAAGCTGTTTTACCACTAATCGTCTTCATTTGACCTATGCTATCATTCATTAAAAAAGAAAACAGGTCGATCGGAAACAACCTATCAAACTGAACATATTATAATAATCTCGTTAGAGAACTTATGAACTGGAAACCCGGAAAGTCCAGACTATAATGGGCAGTCCTGTATTATTTTTGAGTCAATATTTGTATGCAGATATAACAGGTATAATGTTAAGCGGTTCATAACATATAAACGGCTACACGATAATTACAATATAGGCAGGGCAAGGCAGTGAGATAATCAATAACCGACAAAACATACCTACATTAGGGAAAGGCACCGCTTTCTGGACATTTACCTGTGGTTTACTTGTTTTATATTTTATCAATCAATCAAAAAAATATTGCGTTGTATATTATTTTAAATTTCCAATTTATATTTCGCTAATAACATGCTATCAGTGCGTTGAAAGCAAATTTAGAATATAATAATTGTTTACCTCAACTTGTTAAAAGTAAATAATGCTAAATAGATACTCTCAGCTTTCTTTTTTTTAACAAGTAGTAAAAGTAGGCTGTGAATGGAAAAACAATAGTTTTGTCACACAGTTTCATGGATTGATTTTTTCTTGCTGTAATCAGTTCAGGAGACCGTACTGATTATGAACACTCGTGTTATTTCAATAAAATATTTTTTACAAAAAAATTGAACCGACTTCACACTAAAAAGTAAAAAAATAATTGCGTATTAAAATGTTTTGGAGTCGGTGTCAGCCAAAATGAAATCTATTCCGAGAACTACACCGACTCCAAAACATTTCAATACGCAATTATTTTTTACTTTTTAGTGTGAAGTCGGTTTAATTTTTTTGTTAAAAATATTTTATTTTTCTCTTTTTAGTGTTAATCTAACACTAAAAATCGGTGAACATACATAAAAAACATTATGTGTGTCTTTGAAATTTGAGAGTTTCCCTCGATTTCTCCGGATTCCACCATCAGATCCTGACTTGGTTCCGATGGGACCACCTCTGAGGTGCACTCTTTCGAATAAAAAAAAAATTGAAAATCGGTCCATAATTGACGGAGAAATCGGTGAACACACATTAAAAAAAAAAATAAATAAAAAAAAAATATACAGACGAACATAGAACCTCCTCCTTTTTGTTGAAGTCGGTTAATAAAACAAAGTTTTTTTTATATTTATTTCAGTGATTTGTTAATTATCTATTTGAAATAAATACATGATAATTACTACGTTTTATTGTTACGCCAATAAATCGAAAATTTGCATGTTATAAAATGGAAGCAATGATTAATTGCTTTGTTTTTTATAGGTTGCGTCACTTGAACTAACTTTCGATTTATTGGCGTAACAATAATAGTATATTGTGCGACTAGTGAGAGAAGGAGAAGATTCCATGAGCGTGAAATTTGCCGCACGAGCGCAGCGAGTGCGGTAAAACGCACGCGAGTGGAATATTCTCCTTCGATCAATAGTCGCACATAATACTTTATTCAACTAGCAGGAGTAATATGTAATCGGGGCCCTGATAAAAGAGGGAAAAATAATAAATCACTTCATTGATTGACGTACCCAACGTCAGTGTATAAACACAAGATTGCCTTGACTTTCGCTGAACTGCGATGCTGTTTTCATATATACAATACCGCCTACCACGTTCCTATTGGTCCAGAAGCTGCTTGCAGTTTTTTTCATTATTTAGCGCTTGGGCTTGCTACTGAGTTTCTGTTGGTCCAGAAAATTCATTATTACACTAGTGAAGTAATATATTATTTCTCCCACGCCAGAAAATTCATTATTACACTAGTGAAGTAATATATTATTTCTCCCACGTTTAGCAGGGCCCCGAAATTACATATTACTCACGCGTGTTGAATAAAATATATTATTTACCATGTATTCATTTCAAATAATTAACAAATCACTGATGATGGAGAATTCCGTAACGATTGTGTGATCTTTCTATATTAAATATACATTTTGGATATGGTCTAATCTTTTCTTCACATAAACAGGTATTTGTTACGCATATTAAAAAACTAGCCGTTACTCGCAGCTTTTTACGCGATTAAGGCGAAACACGCATGCAATCCCATTATCTGTCGCAGTTACTTCTTTTTCGACGTAGTCACCCACTAAGAACGGATTTTATGCTAATCCAATCCAAAACAGATTTTTCACCTACCTTGACATTTTCTGTCTCCCTCTCGCCCCTATCTCCTTTTTTATCCCCACTCTCTCTCCTTCTCCCTCCCCCCTCTTGCCCTTTCTCTCACAGTCTTTCTTTGTCTCTCTCTCTCTTTTTCTCTACATCTGAAAATATTATATTGACCTTCGCCAGCCACATCCACCCACGTAACAACTCACACCCATAGTATATGTAATGGTAAATGAAAAATCCGTTTTGGATAGAGTTAGCATAACATCCGTTCTTAGTGGGTGTTAACGTCGAGAAGTCGAGAAAAGAGTAGCTGTGCGAAATTTCCAGTCAGTAAGGCGTATAGATTTGGAGATCAATGAGTCAGTGAATGGTATTTCGCTTATGTTATGTATATATAAGCGAAATATCATTCACTGACTCATTTAGGACACCGTGTATAAGCTTGAACCCCCATAAAACTTGACAAAATAAATGTTTTGACAAAAATCCAAAAACACGTCGATTTTTATATCAAAGGGGACCAACTTTTATGCAAAAATCATTCCTGCAACTCTAGCCCTGTGCGGGGGGTAGCAACCTTCCCCAATTTTTTTAATGGAACGGGGGGCCAAATGATTCCTAATTTGGAATGGTTTTTCATTACTTACGCAACCGTATTTGTTTTTTTCAATTCGATCGATTTGTTACGAAGAAATTGATTCTTGAATTTTCGAAGTTAAAAATAAAAGCACAAAAAGGTTAAAACTATCGAATGTATTGCTCGAAATGACCTCCATCAATTACTATACAATAATACATTCTCGATTAAAATCCAGATTTTATATTTCTCAAGACCTCAGGATTTATTAGCCGACATTCGGCGATAATTTTTTGTCGGAGTTCTTGTATATTTCGGCTTGATTTAGTAAACAAACACGATTTTATACTGTACTGATGTTCTTTTGTTCTTACTTTTTATTCTTATGAGTTTACTTCACTTTGTTATTTTTCTATTCTAATACATTCGATAGTTTGTACTTTTTTTTTTTTTTATTAAAAGTGAATTTTTGACAACTTGGTCATTCATGTGAAAAAATAAAATAAAGTAACAAAAATATACATCATACATATAAGCTTACAGCTAAATAGGGAACAATTTGTACTGTTGGTTCACTTTAGAAACTATTATATGTGTCCGTTTTCTTTGTAAATTTGATGATCTTATTTATTTCGATTTCCTCATCGCCTAAGGATTTTTCCAGATTTTCTGAAATATTTAGGTGTTGCCTGATTTGAGAGTGTTGATTGCAGTCTGTTATTATGTGTTGCACAGTGAGGGGCACATCGCATTCTGAGCATATTGGGGCACTTGTTTTACTAAGAAGGTAACCGTGCGTTAAACAAGTTTGTACTTTTATTAGTTTTTTAACTTCTTAAATTCAAAAAGCAATTTCTCGGTAACAAATCGATCGAATTGGAAAAAGCAAATACGGTTGTGTAAGTAGTGAAAAACTCTTCCAAATTAGGGATCATTTGGCCCCCCGTCCTGTTGAAACATTTGAAGGGGGTTGCTACCCCCCGCGCAGGGTTAGAGATGCAGGAATGATTTTTGCTTAAAAATTGGTCCCCATTTGATATAAAAATCAACGTGTTTTTTGATTTTTGCCAAAACGTTAATTTGCCGAGTTTTATGGGGGTACAAGTTTTTGGTGGGACACTGTGTATATATTATAGGTATATATAGACAAACACGTCAATATTTTCTGAAATTATTAAATTTATTTAGCACCGATAGATATAGGTAAAAATATAGGTAAAAATTCAAAGCTAGACATTTAAAATAATATCAATACATTTTTCTTGATTGCATTTTCCATTATATTATAATCTATTCTTGCATTGTGTAGGTACAATGAAATGTGATCCAAATCTAAAAAAAATGTTTTTTGTTAAACAAAACACATATTTGAACTTGTTCTACATTTTTTGTGCAAACAATGTTTTATCTAAATTACAAATTCCAATCATATTTATGATTGCAATTTGCTTCAAAGATGACGGAAAATTATAATTTTCCGTCATCTTTAAAGCATATAGAAGTGGTCTCCTACAGATTTGTGGTGGAAAGTGGTGCTATTACCTTGCACACATACTTTACAAAGCTTCTACAAGGTGTTAGCTAATGTTGGCACAATAACGACGTTTGTGTTTGTTTCCCGCATATCTCGTTGCTATTTTATTTGTATTTTATTTTGTGTGTGTTTGTGCTTAAAACTAGAACGAAGGAGTATCTTGTAACTAAGATGCTTTCTTTGTATTTTTGGTATTTTTATCTTAGACACTTTTTATTCTATCTATATCCAAAAATAAAAAGTACCTGGTATCTAAGATACTTTTAATGTATTTAAGATAGTTTTGTAAGTAAAATAGTTTTGGAAACATGGTCAATCGGTAGAACATTTTAACATACTTTCAAAGTACATAAGATACTTTCGAAAGTATTTAAGATATTTCCTCAAAATATCTTGGATACTTGTTTCAAAATATAGATGATAACGTATAAAGTATCTTTTTTAATGAACTTTCGTACGAAGTATCTTGTATCTTTAATATTCTGTAAGTATTTTTTTGAAGGAATCTTATGCAACTTCGCTTAAAACTGCTGAGTAAACACTACTAAATACTGTTTCTCTTAGCGTAAAACATTGTAATAATTATGGTTGCATAACGCATTATCAAAAAATCTGTATCTACAGCCATCTTAGATTGTGATCATACTCCTATAATTAAAATTTTGTAGACAGTAGCAGAGTTTGACGTCTTAAAACTTTAAATTATATAGAGTTTTAATTTGTACTAACAGAAATATACATGTTAGGTTTGGTTACAAATAGATTTGATGCATTTCGATAAAAAAAGTCCAGAAAAAACATTTTTTTGTGGTAATGAACTGAACACATGTGCACACAATTCGGAAAAAGTGACATTTCTTTTCTGGACAGAATTTATTTAAATTCTTTAACCCATCACTTATAAAGGGATACTTGATTAAAATACTAAGGTGACTGTTGTCTAGATCTTGTATAGTTCATTCCATATAATTCTAAGCTATTTAAATGCAAATTAACCTTAACTTTGGAGGCGATATTTGTATTTCATAATATAGCCGCTCTAAAAATGAAACATTAGGCTTAATTCTAGATTATTTAACCATAGGTCACTTTAACTGAAGGATATTTATTACATGACAAATGAGCAATCTACCAAAAAATAATTATTATGCTTGTATTAAAACCGCTATTTGAAATTCCTAGTATTGCTAAGAAAATTATGAATTTATTGTACTGGTGTTTTAGGAAACATTTTTTTCTGTTTTATATCTAAAGTTGTTTTGTAATAATGTTTGATTTGACGAGTGTGCAATACGTCACGTGAAAAGTGTCATCCGAAAAAAACAAATATTTGATGTGTTATACATTACTAAGTGTTAAACCCGACGTTTCCCGTGCTGTTTTTTTCTATGACAGTAATTTTTTGGCATATACAGGTGTCCCATTTTTATTGATCATACTGAATTACTTTTGGCAGAGACGCTGAATGACAAAACGTTTCGTACAAAAGTTGTACAGTTTAAAAAGGGACATACGATGTTACTGATAATTTTGACCTTGCGTAGAGGATTCAAGGTCATTTAATGTCAACTTTGTTTTTTTTTTAAATGAACATCCCTATTTTTAATACGGGAAATCAAATGCACGTACAAAAACATGAATCTTTTGTCCGAAACATTTTTTTGAAATCACCAACTTTATCGACTTATTTACCTTACAAAATTGCAATTTTTGAACTTTGTAATTTTTTTACTGGGGAATAGTGAGGTTTTAGTGGAAAATACCAAGTGGCAAAAAATGTTTAGATTTTTACAAGAAACCGGCATTTTTTAGAACTTTTTGAGGCATCTACAATTTTTGTTGCCTCTATAAACTCAGCAATCGTTCTCAAATGCCTCAAAAAATTCTTTCCAATTTCTTGTAAAAATCTAAGAATTTTTTGTCCCTCTAAACTCCACCATTCCCCAGTAAAAAATTCGCAGTTTAAAAATTGCAATTTCGTAAGTTAAATAAGTCGAAAAGTTGGTGATTTAAAAATGCTTCGAACAAAATATGCATGTTTTTTTACGTACAATTGATAAAAATAGGGGTGTCTGTTAAAAAAAACAAAGTTGACCTCCAGTGATCTTGAATCCTTTATATCCTAGGTCAAAAGTATCAGTAGAATCGAATGGTCCTCTTTAAACTGTACAACTTTTGTCCGAAAGTTTTTTTCATTCAGCGTCACTGGAAAAAGTTATTCAGAGTGATCAATTAAAATGGGGCATCCATAGTTAAAAGCACTTCCAGAATAATGATCATGCTATTATAATCATTCACAAACGGCGCGTTGCGCATACTCGTCTGCTGAAGTTTAATGGACTAACTGTTTTTGTATAATAGTTTCCTAGTTCTTTAAAATATTTAATCCATATACCGTTTAGTATTTAAAAAGTATCAAATGCAGTTTTGTTATTTGCATATTATGTTTTGATAAAATCTACTAGTTAGTAGTTAATTTCAACAAACAATACTACTAGCTAGCGATAGCGACAGAAATGGTCAAGGATCACTGGGTGGGAGAAATGCTCTCTTTCGTGTAGTCTGAGTTTCCCTCTACAAATCCGCATGATGATGTAGGGTGCTAGCGCTTAAAAAAACGGCAAAATTCAAAAGTCTTATACGAAATGCAGAAAATTACTGAACAGCATCTGGGGGTCCTCCTAGTTCTAGGAAAATTATTTTCTGCCAATTTATCTTCTGCAGAGATTGTCAGTATAATAAATAAATTTAAAAAAAACGAGCTCGGTGAGTGAAATTGAACCCAAACGGTTCCTCTTCTTGTAGAGAATCTCGAGGTACAGTTTTCTGCCAAAATCGACCTTGTAAAAACGCGTCATATTCGCGGAAAGTTTAGCACGGTATTCATTTAAAGCATTAAAGACAAGTACATCAAATTGGCAGGTTGTTATCTAGCAGTGAGAATATTGGCAGAAAATATTTTTAACAAATTTTTTGGGTATATACCTACTAATAGAAAGCCTGGTAAGAGTTTCTGGTACCGCGCGAGAACTTTGTAAATTTTTGCCTGTGTAAAACTTCAAAATCAATTTTTTTTTATTTTTTAAAAGTCTCTGCAGAAGGTTCCCCAGATGCTGTTCAGTCATTTTCTGCCATTTTTGCCGTTTTTTGAACGCCTTAGCGGCGTACCGCCACGCGCTACTAAGCGGATTTGTAGAGGGGGCTCAGACTACACGAAACAGAGCGTTTCTGCCACCTAGTGTTCCTTGACCATTTCTGTCGCCATTTGCATAACTATAGTATAAAATATCAAATGATAGTTTTGTTTTCAAACATTGCACACCGTATATTCCTTTATAAGATTTATGGACGTATCATAAATTTGACTTTAAGCCATAAGCTCACTGAGGCCTTTAACGTCGTCCTCTTAACGTGTTTTTATTAATAATTAAATTTAGTTTCTTTGGCAAAGAACTGAAAGCAAACATTATTTCTTATACCAGTTGTCTCAAAACTAGAAAATTTTGCTTAATAACTAATTCGTTTTTGAAATAAATGCTAATGAAACGCGCTAATCAATTAACAACTCATGTATGCAAGTCTAATATACTTAATACGTGATGTGATGATAAATTTAAATATATATTTATTATTATTAATTGCTTTTTAATTAACCAAGCGAGTGAAGCAACTCAACTATTTGGTGTTTCGGAGAGTTTATCTGTTTGTTTCTTCGTTGCGCGGATCTAGGTTAAAATTTCTTTTAAAAAAATCAAGGCTCAAGTGCGGCAATCCAACAGGACTACCAATTTAAAATTAAACAATATACAGGCTGATTTTTAAGTTGATTCTTCTTTTTAGAAATCAAATAGACGAACAAATATTTCACGTAACTTTTTTATCAAAACTCAAAAATAACAGAGAAACAGACGTTTAAAGTTTAATTTGATTTTTTAAATTTTATTTACCACACGTGATGAAATGATAGCACGAACCCCAAATAATTAGCGGAAGGTCCTTAAAGAAGCACGGCTACGACACACGCATCATTATGTCCAACGAAACAGGGACAACTTCGAATAATTTCTGTGAATACTTGATCAGGTAACATATTTCCATAGTGACATAACATAACGCCAGGACAATTTAATAAAACTTTGAAAGCCTGTTTGTGTTTCATTTTTGAGTTTTGATAAGAAAGTTACTTGAAATATTAATTGTTCGTCTATTGACTCTATTTGATTTCTACACGCTGTTAAAAAATCAGTTCTATGTATCAGAAAGAACAATAATGGTACTATACTATACTAGATCACAATATTGTTGTTTTTAAAGACAATAATCCCGTGTTTTATAAACGATGTCAAACAAAAAAAGTTGATTTTTGGGAACCATATTTTGAAATTAAACAAAATGCACGATCGACACGATGGCTTGCTTTATCAAAATTAGCACCGCTCATGAACTCCCCCTCCCCAGAGGAAAGTGCATGGAGACTCGAGTGCACATCCCTGGCTTAGAGACTGAGAATTGAAAAATTAAAAAAAATCGGGAGAGTAGAAAATCTTTTAGTTAATATCTTTTTATAATCGATAAATAAACGCGTTTAAAAGAAATCGTCAACAGGGCGATCGAGGTGGTCGCATTTTAAGTATAAAGCATATTGCACCCCTTTGAAATCTTTCTAAACGACACCTCTATCAGTCCCTACAAAATAATGTCAATGCAGGTTCTAAGTAATAGATTATTTTAATAAAATAACAAAGTTACATACGTAGTGTAAATTTTTAAAAGAGGAAACCTACAACTTCAAAACGGACATCAACATGATATTATTACAGTTATTAATAATAAAAAAAACTTTTTATCTAGTGGAATAAAAATGTGGCATATCAGCAAAAAAACAACTTGTTGCAGTACAGCTATATTATCTTTTTGTAGTGCTAGTGAAATGCTGATGCCTAATATTGTTTTTCCCTTGCATATAATAATAAAAAAGCTTATTGTTAATTGCGTCATAGAAACCCAGAAAATAAACAATGAGTACCCCATTTGAACAGGGTTGTAAGTAATGCATTTTTTGGAATTATTTATATAAGTGTAGGTATGTATATTTATTTTTCATCTTAATAATCCGGAAATCTGAACTAGAGACTATTTTTAAACAGTAATAATCTCAAAATTTGTATTAAGTATACGTTATTTAAAAAATAATAATTCTATTTGCGATACGGATTACATTTGTTTAAAACATTAATCTATAATTATCGATAAAAAGTTATTTTACAAAATAATATTCTTCACACAGAGTTAAATCACTACCCTATTTGAAAAACTATATTTATTACAAAATTTTTATTGAATCAAAAATTTTATTGTTTTTTCAGGGTTGCGAATAATCCGTTACTTCGTCAATTCGAGATTATAACTTTTTTGTCAATTCAGAAATTCTGAAATCTGCACTACGGATTATTTTCAGAAAACATTAATCTCGAAATTTGCAGTGCAGATTATTTTTTTCAATGGTTAATCCCATATTATATTCTACTACGAATGTTTTTATAATAATAAAATTATTGTCTGAAATTAATTATTATCTAAATTATTTAAATTAAAAAATAGTCCATTATTTTTGAGTTATTTACTTTTGTCACCCTGCATTTGAAACAGTAATGTTGACAGTGACAACATTTACTAGCTGTACTATCACGTATTGTTCAAACTGTACTACAAAATTACCTAGAAATTCAAAAATATTAATATATTTTCTAATCTTTCACACTGCAGTAGCTTGAATTTTTTCAGTGCCAAAAAATAAATTACAAAAATATGTTACTAAAGGAAACAGTCAACGCAATATATAATATTTATGTTTTATGTAGCGTGCTCTAGTTTTCTTCTAATCTATTATAAATTACTGATATATGTTATAATATTCTTGGAACAAGTTTTCAACACAAATGAAAACAGCAATACATCATATTATATTATTAAGAATCTACTTTCAACCTTATAAAAATGGTAACCTATGCATTCATATTATGTATTCATTCAAATTCCGAAATGCGTTTACTTTTGAACTGAAACTGTGGGAGTTTAGCGTTAATCCGACTATTTAAAGACAAAATAATGGTAGTAATCTACAACTCAACATGGAGAAAAGTGACATTTATATATTTATACCATAGATATATATATATTAATAGATAGCGGATGCCTATCCTTGAGCATTGTGCGGAATGGTTCCAATTAAAAGCCATTTTGAATGTGGAAAACGGCGTAAAAAGTACGCGAGATACAAAAAGATTAAAAATTCTATAATATGATGTTAATGGGAAAAACAATAAAACTCGCAGTAAACAATGATATTTCGCTCCAAAACTTATTTTTATATTGAAACGTTTCAAAAATTACAAAACTGAGCATACTTAAATACAATATTAAAGCTTAAAACATTTTACATTGTGATTTTGGCATCAAGGTTGACAAGCATCGTATATCATGACGTCACATAAGACCGCTAACATGGCCGATTGTTTAAACTGTCTAGTTTTGAATGTGAAATATTTTTTTTCTTATTATAATATTACATTTTTAAATGATTATCAATTTTTTCCGCATTATGGTTGAATAAATAATCTATTAAGAATATTAAAAAAAACACATACGTACAGTGTAAAACTTAGTGGACAGTGCAATTTTGGTTTTAACTTTTTTAAACTTTTAAACTTTTTTAAAGGTACTCAAACACTAATACATTTGAAGACTAGCTTGAATCCGACTTTTTGAGGCAAATTTAATCCAAGAGCAGTATAAAATCACAACGTGAAAATAAAAGATATTCCAGTATATGCTATGTGTACACAGAAACAATAAAAAACACAATACATCAACAATGTTTGTGTGCAGGCATACAAAAGAATAGAAAGTTAACAACGATAATGTTACTGTATGCGTAGGTAATTACGAAGTTTGAATTTATCATAAAGTGCTTGTGCACTCCTATATGCGCCAGTACTACCGTTGTCAATCGATAATATTTTTTGCCTCCGCACTTGTAAAACTGTATTTTCTTTTTTATTAGTAGAACGGATGAGATCAAAAATTGTGCAGTACATATTGTGCAATGTACACTTTATCATAAAACATAAAATCTGGCCCAAAGATAGCTCCTTATATTGTTAAAAGATGTAGTTACTGGGGCGCGCCAGATCTAGCCTTTGAAGGCAAGGAGGGTGTGGTAAGACCACCACCGCCGATGTGTTACTTCAAAAATATCAAGGACTAATATTAGATATTCAAAAAAAGACGAGAGGTGTTGTGGAACACTCGGTTGGAACGAAATTCTTTTCGCTTTTTATTTTGTATCATATAATTTTTTTTTCTAATTTTTCTGATTTAAACAAAAACTAATCGTGTTAATAAGAAAAATTGCAGGATTGTGGACAAAAATTATATTTATTAATGTACGACGTTTCGTCTATAGATTTAGACTTTTTCAAGTACAATAAAAAAAATTACAAAACAATAATTATGAAAATAAACATTAATTACTAACCATGGCAATTAACTAAAGCTAAGGTATATAAGACAAAAACATGGCAAAAAGTTTATGTATAAATTTTTTAAACAATTAAAATAATAAATAAAAATAAAAATTCGAAAGTTAGTTCAATTTCATGACATAGTTGTACTGATTACTTAAATTTTGCGTGTCTGTTTTATAATTAATAGAATTGTTTTTCTAATAAAACACATTTCACTGATATTGCGTTTCTTCGAATTTGACTCTTTATCTAGTATTTGAACTTCATTAAGTAGAAATTTATGTCCAGTGTCGAAATGATGAGATGACAACGCGGTCTTATTATCACTTAATAAATTTATGTTTCTACAGTCCATTCTGTGTTGGTAAATTCTATGTTTTAGTAACTGTTTTGTTTCTTATTAATTATTATCTTGATGGACACGATATCTAATATATACTAATCGTGTTATTTGCAACTATAAAAAAATAAAAATAACATTTGTTGCGAATCTGTCGGGAATCGAACCCGGGACACCCGCATGGCAGATGAGTATTATACCACTGAATCACTGACATTGAATAGATATCGATATTTATATACGTTTAGTACCAAATCGTGAAATAATATTAATGTCAAAAAACTGACTAATATTTAAAATGGAATCCGTTTTTGAACAAATGCAATCTTTTTATTTTAAGACAGAACATAGGCAATCTTTAAATGTCCATAACACTACAGGTGTCAGAGAAAAGGATAACCGATCCAAATACGCGATGTATTAGGCAAAATTGAATTTTACAGTATTTATTTCTGCTTTTTTATGTATAAAAAAGTTGTTCCATTGTTATATCTTTACATATTTTTGCATACCTATGCAAAAAGGTATAGCCTGAAAAAGGGTCAGAAATTCGGGTACTTTTGTCGCCTTGAAAACTAATGGCTAAATGGGCAATGTCCCTTTCCACAGCTTAATTTATCATGTTCTTTATCGCATTGTAAATTGAAAATAGGTATTTCTAAAGCAAAGAAAGCCTTTAAAAAGTTGTAACGATATTAATTTAATAATATTAATATCACGGTAAAATCTAGTTTGCTTTATATTCGTGTACAGTAATAGGTACACGAAATTGTGTTCAAACGCGTTTATGGTTAAGCAGAGACCGGTATTAAGTACGTATTAGCGCCGCGTCTAATTGAACTTATATTTTTGTAATTAATATTATGCTGTCCGCCAATAGATGGCTACTCATTAATTTCCTTTTTAATTAATATTTTTATTAAAAATGATTAGCGGTCGTACCTACTGCGGTTCGACATTTATTGGTGTCAAGCAGCAGTGCGCATAAAAATTTGTCTTTCAGTGACCACCCTGTTGGCTCAGTGGCTTGCTAGTTTACGATCGTGTTCCGTCTATTCTAGTATGGCCTATCTAGTCTAACGGGGAAAGCTTTGAATAGCCCTTTAAGTGCTGGTTTACGATCGTGTTCCGTCTATTCCAGCATTTTGTGGATTCATTCTCAGCTCGCTTGCCGAAGATCTGGAAACTATTGAAGTACGATCGTGTTGTCGTCTGCTCCGATAAGTTTCCCGGTGTCTTCTAATAGCACACTGCTTGACCATCGCGAGGGTTCTGGATCATGATCGGGATTTCGTCTGTTCCAGACCTTAGCGTAAATCGACCCACGACCGCAACGACCGTATTAAATTCAATGACCGTGCCGAGGATATAAATAATGACCTAATAAAAAAACACAACGTAGGAATGACCTAGAGATTCGAGTTAAATATAATTAGAGTCCCGCCCGAGTTTAGGATCCTTCAGACCGCTAGACTCATTAACTTTATTATTATGTGAAATTGAATGTGACCGTACAAATAATATCGTTATTTGCACTGATGGGAGTATTTAATTAAAAGTACTCTGTTGACCGATGAAAGTAAATTAGCCATTTGAACCTATTGTTTATTTCCATTATATATTTTGTGTATTGTTATAATTTGTCATTTGAGTTTTATATATTAAATTATACGTGTTAAAACTTTAACGCTCGAACCTGTTTATTTAAAAACCCAACCAACCCCCACAAGAAAAATAATAACGTAACAACTGGTGCCGTAGTGACCAGGATTCTTATAAAACAAAGATCCGATTGACCTATTGTTGTAACAATACCGACCGTACACGGGTTCAAAATGGAAGAAGAGCAGATTGATGAATCCACACAGGCAACGTCAACACCGCCTGAGCCAATCCGACCCGACCCAAATGTTGAACAAAATATTGACATTGCTGACCGACCTAATGATTTTTCAGCACGCTTGCGTGCATTGAACTTAGACCTAACGCCCGCTGTCCGTTCCTATAAAGCTATTCCTGTGTACAAATGGGGAATAAAGTTTACCGGGGACGATCGAAATAGTTTAGAAACGTTTTTGGAGGATGTAGAAGACCGACGCCGTGACAACAGTATAACAACAACCGACTTGTTGCACTCAGCTTCCGGACTGTTTGGAGGCTCAGCCTTGCAAGTCTACCGCTATGCTCGAGATAAATTACGTACATGGGATGAGCTAGTGCAAACGTTACGCAAATCTTTTAGAGATCCAGACTATGACCATTTATTAAAAATAGAAATTAATAAACGAAAACAGGGACCTACTGAACCATTTTCTGTTTATGTCGCAAAAATGTTTAGTCTATACAAACGTATGGAGCGTCCGCCTGCATATAGTGAACAAATGCAGACAATTGAACTTAATTGTCTTCCCGATTATCAGGAACAAATAAGCGTGAACGAACCCCGAACCATTGACGAACTTGAAAACTTAGTTTCTCGACTTGAACGAGGACGACTGAGAGCACGCCGTCAATCGTGCCCCCCGAACCAACTGTTGGAGCCCGATTTATCAAAAGTATCCAACATGACCGGAACACAAAATGATAATATACGGGTGATCCAAAAGTCACGAACTAGTCCTGTTTATGAAGTAAACACTGCGAACAATAAACCGGCATTCCGCTACAAGTGTTGGAACTGTCGCAAACAAGGACATGCATACAGAAACTGCCCTAACCCGCCGAATCACCAATTCTGCAACACGTGTGGAATGAACGGAACTACGACGACAAATTGTCCTCGCTGTCGACAGACACAGGGAAACGACCGACAGGCACGTTAACAGGTCGTAAACGTCGCCTGTATTCCTCTAGACCGACCTTAAAACAATCTGCACCGACCGCTGAACAGAACGTGATTTCAAAAATGCCAGGAGATGCCCGACCGTATTTATTTGTGACCATTGGAGGAAAAGAGTTACCCGGATTATTAGATTCAGGAGCTAGCCGAACGATGACCGGACCGAGAGGAAGATTGCTACTCGCTGAACGGGGATACCGCCCTCGACCTTCATTAAATCACAAAATTCAGACCGCTGATGGAACCACGTACTCTGTTGAAGAAGAAATGAGTGTGTTAATGACCGTATCTGACCGAACACGCCGTATTACTGTCCTATTAGTGCCCGAATTACCGCAAGATTTAATTCTCGGCATTGATTTTTGGATCGCTATGCAGATAGTGCCCGATATGAGTAGAGGAACTTGGACATTTTCTCCGAACACTGACCATGTAACGACCATCACGCCCAAAGAAAAGTTGAGGAACAAAAGGTACAGAAAAAGAAAAGACAACGCTAGAAATTATGCGTTATCTAGAGCGTTGTGTGAACCTCTGAACGATACTGTACCGATTGATGTTATCACTTTTCCGGAACAATTACATGACCGCTGGTATAATAAAATGACCGAAAATATTGAAGCCAACCCTGATGATTATCCACGATGGAAAATTCACGACAACAAGATTTATAAAAAAATCACCGACCGACACCACTTTCCAAATCCTGCGTATGAATGGAAATTAGTGGTGCCCAATAAATTACGACCCGAAATACTCAAACAGTTTCACGATGAACCGACCGCCGGACACTTAGGTGTCGCCAAAACATACGACCGAATAAAACGAAGTTATTATTGGCCGAAAATGATCGTTGACGTAGCACGATACGTGCATGACTGCAGTGTATGTCAACAAACAAAACCTGATAATAAAGCGCCCCAAGGATTAATGGGACAAGACCGGACCGCAGATGTGCCCTGGAGAACGATCAGTGCTGACCTGATGGGCCCTTTTCCTCGATCGAAAAGGGGTCGTAGATACCTACTGGTTGTTCAGGACACGCATACAAAATTTGTCTTGTTATTCCCGCTTCGGGCCGCCACGTCAAAATTAGTCGCTCAACACTTGAACGACTCAGTTTTTATGATATATGGTGTTCCCGAGTTTCTAATCTCTGATAATGGAGCCGAATTTACCGGGAAAAATGTACGCGAATTATTAGCAAAATTTGGGGTAAAGGCGTTATTAAATGCCCGTCGACATTCGCAAGCGAATCCTACCGAGCGCACGAACTTGACTATAAACAATATGCTACGCGCATATGTGACCGACAAACACAACGAGTGGGACGCTAACATAGCCGAGCTTGGCTTTGCGTTGCGAACTGCGCGAAGCGATGTCACCAACTACACCCCTGCTTATCTGAATTATGGGCGCGAACTAAAAATTCACGCCAGTGAATATCAAAACGTCGCTCCCGATACAACAAACGACCACGTCTCGGAACTGATACATCTTTTCACTGAAGTAAAAGATCGCTTGCAAAAGGCTCATCAAGACAGCGCCGTCCGATATAATTTGCGCCGCCGGACAAATGAGTACAATATAGGAGACCGAGTTCTGAAAAAGAAATACGCACTATCCAATGCTACGCAGGGATATGCCGCCAAATTAGCTCCCCGGTACGAGGGCCCGTTTTCCATCAAGAGGAAAATTTCGCCGATAATTTATGAGCTAGCAAAAATGGACGGTAAAAGCATTGGAATATGGCATATTAGTGATTTAAAAACGTTTAACTAATTAAACGAATAACTAAAATGAATTACGCAATTGCGTAATCTAAGATCAAAATTATTTATGTAACATCGACTATAAAAAGACCGGCGATAACAGCAGTCTCATTCAGTTGAAAATGGACTTCTTGGACATCGACGACGTACCGACCTTCGAAGATGAACAGCGCACACCCAATACGCCGCCGACACTATCGCCGTGCCCTTCTATCAACTCCTTCAACAAACCACCGCAGGAACGCTTCCCCGAAACGCCGCCAACGCGAGGAATAGAGGATCGTTCACCCCTGGAGCTGCTACCGTGGAGGTTGATCCAATTGACCCTCTCACCCCCCTAAGAGGCGTCGACGTGTGATCCCGCCGCCGGTTCCAGAGGCTTTACTGAGGCCTCCGGTGACTATAAAGCCGCCAGCCGCCAAATCGACACCACCACCAATAAAACCTCCAGCACCTTTAAAACCAGCTATAACGCCAGTGTCAACGCCGCCAACGTCGCGACCGTATGTGCCGCCGCTGCCCACCTGGACTCCAGCCTTGAGAAGACGATGTAGGAGGAAGACCGTACTGCCCGATGGACGCGTGATTCGTTTCACGAAGGCCGCCAACGGACAAATCCGTATGGGACGCGTTGTCCCCAGTGTGTGTAAAGTAGTGGACTAAGGTTTTGTGCTGAGTAAGCTAAAGTGTTTGGTATGTGAATTTTTGTTTTTTTTTTGATAAATAGTGATTATTTCCTAATGCAATATTAACATTTAGAACATTGACCGCATTTTGAAATATCACGATACCTTTTTTTTTGTTGTAGATTATTGAAATGTTGAATTTCAACTATGTTTGATATATTTTAATACAATATTCATATTAATGATTTTTGACCGTATTAAATAAATCACGACATAGTATTAATTTTTTTTAACTTTGCCCGTGTTGGATATATTCTAATACAATATTCATATTAATGATTTTTGACCGTATTAAATATATCATAGCACAATATTCATGTTAATGATTTTTGACCGTATTAAATATATCATATTACACAATATTCAGTTTAATGATTTTTGACCGTGTTTATGATATTAGAATACAATATTGACCTTTTTGAAATTTGACTGTATTGATGAATACAGAAGTTTTGAACTTTCATTATTTTGCCCGTATTTGAAAATTATTAATACAGACCTTTTGTAACTATTAATAATTTGGACCATATTTAGAGATAAGATAAATGTTTGAACGTTGATAGTAGTATTAAGGACATTGAACTGTGATTATTTACGTTTATTTAAAACGTTGAAGTGAAATATTTTGTTTTGTATTTTTGATATTTAGTCATATGAACGATAGTGAATAATATTGAAAATTGATCAAATGATTGCCCTAAGTACAATTTTTGTTTTACATTTAAGTTTATGACCATTGGTGCACATAACTATGACCTTATAATCGCGTATTTTTACACGGGCCGGAGGAGTGTAACGATATTAATTTAATAATATTAATATCACGGTAAAATCTAGTTTGCTTTATATTCGTGTACAGTAATAGGTACACGAAATTGTGTTCAAACGCGTTTATGGTTAAGCAGAGACCGGTATTAAGTACGTATTAGCGCCGCGTCTAATTGAACTTATATTTTTGTAATTAATATTATGCTGTCCGCCAATAGATGGCTACTCATTAATTTCCTTTTTAATTAATATTTTTATTAAAAATGATTAGCGGTCGTACCTACTGCGGTTCGACATTTATTGGTGTCAAGCAGCAGTGCGCATAAAAATTTGTCTTTCAGTGACCACCCTGTTGGCTCAGTGGCTTGCTAGTTTACGATCGTGTTCCGTCTATTCTAGTATGGCCTATCTAGTCTAACGGGGAAAGCTTTGAATAGCCCTTTAAGTGCTGGTTTACGATCGTGTTCCGTCTATTCCAGCATTTTGTGGATTCATTCTCAGCTCGCTTGCCGAAGATCTGGAAACTATTGAAGTACGATCGTGTTGTCGTCTGCTCCGATAAGTTTCCCGGTGTCTTCTAATAGCACACTGCTTGACCATCGCGAGGGTTCTGGATCATGATCGGGATTTCGTCTGTTCCAGACCTTAGCGTAAATCGACCCACGACCGCAACGACCGTATTAAATTCAATGACCGTGCCGAGGATATAAATAATGACCTAATAAAAAAACACAACGTAGGAATGACCTAGAGATTCGAGTTAAATATAATTAGAGTCCCGCCCGAGTTTAGGATCCTTCAGACCGCTAGACTCATTAACTTTATTATTATGTGAAATTGAATGTGACCGTACAAATAATATCGTTATTTGCACTGATGGGAGTATTTAATTAAAAGTACTCTGTTGACCGATGAAAGTAAATTAGCCATTTGAACCTATTGTTTATTTCCATTATATATTTTGTGTATTGTTATAATTTGTCATTTGAGTTTTATATATTAAATTATACGTGTTAAAACTTTAACGCTCGAACCTGTTTATTTAAAAACCCAACCAACCCCCACAAGAAAAATAATAACGTAACAAAGTCCGTCTACAGATCCACAGTTTTAACGCCTTAAACTTTTGGGATATTGCATTTCTAAATAGTTGGTTCTAATAAATATTACTACTTATTTCTGAACCTGGCGGGTACAATCTACCTCAGTGACGGATTTACTTTAGGTATCTTAGCATTTCTATGAGTTAATATATATAATAAACTCACTAGACAGCACTTTATTCTTTCAAAAGACGTAGAAAAATGGTTAAAATAACTATAGCTTTTTGGTATATCAATTTACAAGGATTTAACTTAAATAAGCAACATTGTCAAAAAAAATTCTCTTACGAAATTGTTGTTAATGGCCACTCGAGTTTTTAGAACGATTGCATGATTGATTTGTATAGTTTGTTTTTTTTTTAATTTTGAATCATTGTCGACTCACATCACTAAAAATAATATTATATTTTTAAAGTATTCCGGTAACAATTAGTCATTAGGAACGATAACACAGGTAATTTCACCTTAATAACAAAAATAAACAAAAAATTAGACTATGTATAATATAATTATATATTCTTTTTCAAAACAAATATGTCATGAAATGAATATGACGACCTTTCACACGAGCTTATTAAAATAACGAGAACTTTTGCTTCATAGCATTATAATAATTACACAATTTTTAACATGTGGGAAACGGTACTAACTTAAGTCAAAATTCATTTTTCAAAACTTTACAATCTTTTTTGATTTTGAGGTTTTCCGAATGCAAATAATATATTTTTGGAAAAAGTCCGTGCGTTTGTTTGTCGGATTCTCTGTGAATACGATATAGGTTGAGCGGATGAGCGAAGTGAAAATGCTACTATGAAGGGCCCTATTGTTTTGAGGGATATCGGCGCATGCGCAGAAGAAATATGGGCTATACCGTGGTTTTTATATAATAATGGTGTACTTTTCATAAAGCTTTATTATTCTATATATTTTTACAAGAAAGTTTTGTAAAAAAATGTTTTTTAAACTTAATAGCTTTTTAAATATTATGAAAATAAAAAAAATTAATCAAAGCATGCTTGTCAACTACCTAACTAACTGATCTACAGAACAAAAGAAGTTGTTCTGTAGATCTGTTAGTTCAGTAGTTCACAAGCATGCTTTGATTAATTCTTACATGACGTGACAATATAATATTATATAGATAACTATGAAAACGAATAGCAAATATAACAATATTTAATACTAGCCGTTACCCCAATCACCGCACGCATTAACAGAAATTTTCTTTATTATAATATGTCAAATGTCAATATTTTTGAAGATTAAATCGTCCCGTCGCCCAATTGGTTAGAATTTATTACTTTAAATTGCCCAATATATTCATACAAAAAATTACCACGAACAATAAGAAAGTTTGTAGGTTCTAATAAACGCTTCTTAATTTGTTTTTTTTTTTTTTTAATATCGCTGCCACTGGAATTTTTGGAACGAAGTTCCTTTTGGGGCGTTATAGATGTGAATGGAGAGGGCTGAAAAAAAACGTAAGAAAAAGTCGTAAAGAAAATATGTAAAGAAAATATAATCTATAATTACCTATTGTATGTCTGTCCGTAGACATAGAAAGTTGAAATTTGTAACACTTATAATATGGAAGAGATCCTAACGGAATCGGATTTTTGAATTTTGGTCCCAGTGGGGAGCAAATTGAAAACAAATAAGTTTTTCGCTTATAATTCGCTCAATTTAAATCAGATCGGTTCGAAACCTGTCTTAAATGAAACAGCAGAACATTTTACATAGTTTTCGTATAACAAAATTCGCCCAAAAAGTTCTTTTATATCGTACATAAAAAAGCAAAAATAAACACTGTATATAAATTCGATTTTGCCTAATACATCGCTGATGTGGATCGGCCATCCTTTTCTCTTACACAGTGTGTTATGGACATCTAGATTGCGTATGTTCTGTCTTAAAATAAAAAGATTGCTTTTGTTCAAAAACGAATGCTATTTCAAACATTTGTCAGTTTTTGACATTAATATTTTGTGAAATGCAACGTTTTCTAACTTTACGATTTGTTATTAAACCTATATATATAGCGGTATCTAAGCAATGTCAATAGTTCAGTGGTAGAAAAATTATCTGCCATGTGGGTGGCCGGGGTTTGATTCCCGACAGATGCACAACAAATGTTATTTTGGTTTTTTTAGATTTATAAACCACAAGATTAATTTTTGTTTTATAATCATATTAATTTGGTACCTGTACCTATATAAAATTTTCGAATAATTTATAGACAAATTAGTAAAAAAATTATATGATACACAATAATTAGCGAAAATAATTTCGTTCGAACCGGGTGTTCCACGACACCTCTCGTCTTTTTGGTTTTAATTCTTTTGGCACAAAAAAACTAACAATTTGTAACATTTGTAAGAATTTTAGAGATAATTTTAGAATCTGCCACTCTATCCGAAATACAATTTTTCATTTCTTTGTTTTGGTGTGTCTGTGGAGCTATTTACATACTCGTAAATATTGTTGATGACCATAGCGATGACAAACAAAAACACTATGCAATTCCCTGGGAGAAGAAACTTGGTTCATATTCCCCACTGTCATTTTCACTTGTTTTTAAACACAAAATATTCATCAGTATTTCACGTGCTGTTTTGGTTAGTACAGTGGAAACGTCATGTCTGGTGATATTTATCGCAAATTGGGATCGTTTCAGGAACGAATTTGAGGGTTTGACGCTTCAAACCATAAGAGTCATGTCGACTTTTTTAAAAAGTATATCATTAAATCTTTGAATTTGATTTAAACATCGACTTGCTAATCAATACAAATATATCGACACTCATATGGCTTATAATTTTGTTTTACAAGAGTTTTGTAAAATAAATTTTTGAGGAAAATTGGCGCATGCGTAGAAAAGATATACAGGGTGTTTGGAAGCTGGGTGCAAAGCCTTAAGGGGGTGTTAGTATAGAGTATAGACCATAAAGAACATTTTGAGCTATATTTGTCCTAACCAAAGTCTGATAATTTTTTTTATTTTTTTAAATGTCTATAAAAATCCATTTTCTTCTTTTAATTTTTTTTCTGTTAAGTTTAAATAGTTTGAAAGTTATTTTTTTAGTAAAAACGGTGCTTTAAAATTATTTGATACCATTAAACACACATTAGGCTAATAAAGTAGGTACATTAAAAAAAATAAAAATTTCCACTTAAACTTTGCGTTATTAGCACTTAATTGGAAAATTTTGGGATTTTAGTACTAAAATCGTAAAAGTTCCCTATAAAAAAAATTATCAGACTTTGGTTAGGACAAATATGGCTCAAAATGTTCTATATGGTCTATACTAACACCCCCTTAAGGCTTTGCACCCAGCTTCCAAACACCCTGTATACTATAATGTTGCTTATATATAATAGGTATATTTTTTAATATTCTATTTATGTTTACAAAAGTTTTGTAATTTTTTTTGTAGAAATCGGCGCATGCGTAGCAGAGATATATGCCATAACGTTGTTTTTTTAATATAATATCGTGTTATTTTTCAAAATTTTTCATTATTTTATTTACAAAAAATGTTTGTAACAAAAATGTTTATAATATAATAACTCCGGGGTATATTTGTAAAATTTCACGCCTTGAAATTCTTGAATTACATGCATACTTCCACTGGTTACATATTGTTATAGCGCCTCTTTTGTTTCTTTTACAAAAGTATTTAAAAAGTGCATAGTGTAGGGAACCCCTCGTGTGCGCGTCCAACTCACACTTGACCGGTTTTTTTTGTACTTTTAACTCAACCGTTAGTGTACAATGTACATGCATTTTTTTTTAAGCAGCAACATACATTTTTTTACATTTTCGTAATCTTCATTTTTTTCTCAATACAATTCATAAGGTTACATAAAAAACATTCAAGAAAAACGTTGTCAATTTGTTAATTAAACGTACACACTACACAGTAATATTAATTTTCATAGCGATCCACACATGTGTAAATTATTAATAATAATTATTTTGTGTATTTAATTAAAAAATTTATAACGTTTTTCTCGAATGTTTTCTTTTGTAAATAAATAAAATTGTCGACCAATTTTTTTCAGACCATACATTCACAAAAAATAATATAAAAATATAAATCAAATTAACAAAGGATGACGTTTAGATCTGAAAAAAATTAGTCGACAATTTTATTTATTTGAAGAGTACTATTAATCAAATATTTGTTTTCTTTTGTAACCTTATGAAAATTTTATATGAATTTATAGAGAAAAATAGGACATTTCGAAAATGTAAAAAAAATATATGTTTTCATTTGAAAAAAAAAAATGCTACTTGTACACTTTCCGTTAAATTTAAAGTACAAATAAATACACCTCAGCAGTGGCCGATACTAAATCAAACTATTTAAACATTTTTCGTATCTGGTAGGATACACGAATTGTTCACTGTTTCCACTTTCGGTGAACACACTGTAGACCAAAACTAAAAAATACAAACAATCGCTACTTTATTATATTTAATTTGTTGTTATTTAGTCATATTACGATAACAGAGTTGTGTTTAAGTACAGATCTAGAAAAAAGGCAAATGCCAGGGCATAAAATGTAATAATATAAATGAAGTATAAAAATTGGCAAACAGTGAAATTTAAAACTAAAAATAAAATAATTTTCAGCTATTTGTAATGGCAGAGCTGAGCACTTTCACTTATGAAACTTCCGGGGTGACGCCCTACTCACCCTGTTATAACAACATCCGTGGTTTTGATAGCATTTACAGTGACTGTTCATATCAAATGAAAAACATTGTGCATTCAGTTGACCGGGATCATGATAATATAATCATGACGTCGGAGAAAAACGTATGGAAAAATGTACTGAAAATATATTGCGTCATTTAGTTTTATAGATTTTTTTTCATTTTACAGATTTTGCAGATCCGCTGTAGTGATGGAATAATTTCAACAATATTATTGTATGCACATTGTATAAGCATTACCAGAAAATAACTAACCGAAGATAAGAGTCATAAATCTATGCTGTTGTCCGTTATATATTAACTATTGTGGGCTTCTTCTCTTGAAAAAAATATAATGCACATACCGCTGCAATAACGGTGTGTGCTCTATTATTGCTTTCCGCGTAAGAGCTAAATTTCGTTTATATAAGAAGTTATATATAGCTTAATTTCGCATTTAAGTAAGAGCTAAATTTCGTTTATATAAGAAGTTATATATAGCTTAATTTTGCATTCAAATTGTAGATTTTTATAAAGAGGAGATTCTGTTCTATAAAACAGAACCATCTTCCTTTAATAATCATGATCACTCAATTGTATATATAGAAAAGAATCGAAACGGTTGATTTATGAGTCAAAATTTTTTTATTGTAGGAAGACTACGTTTCGACACCTGTTTTGGTGTCTTCCTCAGGTCTTTAATTAAAAGACATTAATTGACCATCACATCACAAAATCTAATTCAATTAATGTCTTTTAATTAAAGACCTGAGGAAGACACCAAAACAGGTGTCGAAACGTAGTCTTCCTACAATAAAAAAATTTTGACTCATAAATCAACCGTTTCGTTTCTTTTCTATAGAACCATCTTCCCTCGTCCCCTAAAATGCATGTCAAAAATCGGTTTCTCGAAACTCCATTAAATTTGCTTGAACAACGACCTTGCGTAGAAAATGACGAGAAGTAAAAGTTGTTTGGTTTGGGATGGGTCATCGATTAAACATAAAAAACCACCACCCCCTGCGCTCATTAAAAATTTCAGTCACCCCCACCCCCGAGTAGGCGGCCGTGGTTTTTTTTATGTTTCCAGGGAAGCTTCGGATAAAAAAAAAAAGATCAGACAAAATACTTTTCTTCGAAGAATCGTAATCCCTCAGAAAAAAATGTGGGTTGCCATTTAAAATTTTAGATTCACTCCTACCCCCTGCTAGGGGAAGAGGGTATGGGGATCAGATTTGAGTACAAATGATTTAACCTTCCAAGAAGAGCAACTTATGTTCGAATTTTTTGTTCATGAAAACCTATCCATCAGAAAATTTTGGACATTTGCCAAACTTTTGACGAACCCGTATAATATACCCCTATATTATATTTTTTATTTATTTATTTTTTTAACTGAAAAAAATATTTTTTTCGAGTTTTCTTATTTTTTTGCAATTTTTATATTTTTTTTGTCAGTTTTTATCATAGGTACAGTGGGAAACTTGCGGGATGTGCACTTTTGGTTTTACCAACTAGGTACCTATCAACTTGTCTTGAGAAAATATATTTTAATTTTTTAGGCTTCAAGAATATTTAAGTAACAAATGATAAATTTTTGATTATGTAGACGATAACTAATATATTTTACCTACAGACAATATTATTAGTGATTTTATTAGTTTTTAGTTACACAATTATAGGACTGTATCTCTCTACAAGGTGTAACAATAACTAATTAACTTGAACGATGCGGTCCTCTCCGAAACACCAAATGTTCTCCTTTCAACGATAGTGCAGCTAACAAATCTGTCGCTATGCGTCATGCTCATTCACGAGCTTGTGATAATTAAAAGCTTACTTACCTTGAGTTCGTCAAAAAAACAAAAAGAACGACCAGTCCAATAATAAATATTCTTTTAATATTAAAATTTAACAAGATCTTGGTTAAAAAAGTTATAGAAAACTTAAAAAGTGATATGGAGATATAAAAGTGAACTTTGGAATGTTTTTGGTAAATTTTTTCTGTGAATAATTCATAGGTTCATGCAAAATGATACTTTCAACTTAAACAACATAAAAAATCGAAACACAAATTAATAGTTTCGAAACGAAAAATACCAACTTTAAAATGATTCACTTAAAAATTATATGGACATTTATTTAGAGCTCATAGTTGTGGTTCAATAAAAAAAATATCAAAATGATTTTTGGCCTTTTTCAACTTTTGCAGCTCTCCTAAAAAAATTTAAATTTTTGATTAAAAAACTGGAAAGTACAATCTTTTAGAACAGTTCTAGTTTTCAAAAATATGATCATTTTTTTCAATAATACTACGCTTTGAAAATCACTAAAATTTTGAATTTTATTGTCTGATACTCTAAACTAATATGTATAGTAAAGTTAAGAAATTATAAAAGAAATCACAACGAAAATATTTTTTGATATAACCTAAACTAATATTTAGAAAAACAATATTTACAAAAAATCTATTCTAATTTAAATTTAAATTAAGCTCCAAAAACAACTTTTAATTAGTGTTTACAAGTAAACTAAGTACTTAAAAGTTAGTATTAAATTTAAGATTCCAGAAGATTCTTTGTCAGTGTGAAAAAGATTATAAATAGAACTTAGTTCAAGTAAAAAGTTTTCACTAACAACTCAACAAAATACAGAAGTGAATGTTCCTTACTACATAACAATAAATTATTGTTGATATTAATAGGAAAAGTTAAGAGTGCAGTTAATTTTTCCTTCTTAATAAAATAGCTGTAGCAGCTTACTGCATTCTATAGTAATAAAATTAAGCCATGACACACATTGAATCAGCTCGGTTATGCACGGAACAATCCAAATTTTTGGAAATCTCAAATAACAATTAACTAGCGACGAACTAATCAGTCAGTTTTATATCAATTCTATCCAATGTAGCACGTCATTTTATTATGAGATTTTTAAAGTGGATTGGAATATAGACCAATGAAATTTTTCTCAGACCAAACGATATATTGACAAAAATGATAAAATTGGTCGACAATGAAATTTTTATACTGATTTAAATTTTCACTTATTCAGTTAACGTTTCGGAAAAAAACATTCCATGTACAGAGCTCAAAGCAATAAAAATGGTTTTCAGAAACGTTAATATTTAAATCACTATTAAAATGTCATAATATAAAATCTCTATATTCCTCAAGATTAACACTACTAACAAGTTTTATTGTTAACACTCGATTCGTGTAGTGTCGAACTTACGCTTTATAACGTAGTCTGGTGTCGGGCTTTGGACAATCGATTTTTTTCCATTTTGCAAAAGTCTAATATATTGAGAAAATACTGTAAAAAATTTAGACCGAAATATGAAATATTTACAAAGCAATAGCATATAGTCGAGAGCTGCACCGGTCTTCATGATCTTACATCTCATTATTGTTATCACGTTACTTTTGAAGAAACGGAGAGTTTGCTATATTATCCACCAGTCATAGTTGATTAGTGTAAATATAAATTGTTATTTTTTTGTAAGAAATCTGAAATCAAAACTTTAAACGCGTCTTCTCAAAACAACATTTTTGAAAGCGGTGCGGGTGATTAAACAAATGTATACAACCGATTGTTTTCATTTTTGCACAGGGTATTCTACACAACAATAGTTTCGTCCGGTACTAGAAATATTAATTATAAAAATAATTTCTATTTTTTTTACAGATTTTCAACGACAAAATCACGATTTTTTCATTGTTTTTTTTAAAGTCTGCCATTTTGTTATTTATTAATAAAAACGTTTATTTCTAGTACGGGATAGAGCCACAAGCTCACGAAACAAAAATCAGTTAAATTTTTTTTTATTCAAATGACTCCAAATGACGTTATCACCCGCGCTAATTTAAAGTTGTCTACTTTAGGTTAAAAAAACAATTATAAAATGGCGTAACATTAAGTAAAAAAAATATTTTTTCTTAGTTTCCGACATCAGTAATAACATCAATTGAAATGATTGTACATTATTTTGTAATAAAAAAAATTTCTGAAATAATGGTTGAAAACGAGCCCGATCACCAGACTACGTCCTTAAAGTCGCATAAAATCCAAAACAACAGATGGGTCGGCATATACTGTTTATACGAGTACATGTTCGTAAATCGGTGTGTACACAGTAATTGAAATACCTGAAAAAAATTCTGATGAATCCAATATTTTTGAAACCAGCTAATTACTTGTTCGCGTATTTGAATTGCTATACAAACGCATAATGACTTAAATTTTTTTGTATTTTTTTCCGATTTGCAAGTTTCATTGAAGAATAGTTAATTTCTCGCAAGTTCCATAGACTTAACTTATTGGCAAAACATAACATTCCGTATGGCACGTGCGATGACTAAACTACTGAATAGTAATTGATTTATTGTAACTGCATTATTTTTCAATTACTTTAACGGTGTATTTGAAAACTAGTATATAGTAATTGAAATATAAAGCACTTGTCGCAAATATTTGAAAATTTGAGGCATTAATTTAATCAAATCTGATTGTACTTAAGATTTCTTTTTTGGCGACTATTTTAATAGTTAATTAGTACTAGAAAATCTGTATAGGTATTATACCGCATTTTAAAATATTTTTTTATGAAAAAACTACGATGAAAATGACTAAATTGCTGAACTACAAATATTTGATCAGCTTTTTAAATTTTGTTTTTGTGTGCAGGAATTTAGTTATTTTTTTTGTCAAGTTTGATAGTCATGAAAAATACATATATTACGCATTTTAAGTCTGCAGTTTTACACTAAGTAATCAGATATCTAAGCTGCTTTTAAATTATTTTGAATAAATGAATATTAGCTGCTTTTAATTGCAGTATCAGTAATTAAATATAATGGCGGTATTTTAAACTGTGAAAATTGTTAGAGTAAAAGACGAGCATATAATTTTTAAACCAAATTTATATGTAGTGAAAGTACAATAATATAAAAATAACAGCTAGTGTTAGATTTAGAGCTGCCTTTATAGATTTATTTCTGTAATTGTTTGAAATAATTTTACAAATGGTTACTGCTCAAAATATGTAAGAGTAATTATCTATTAATTATGGTAAAATAGAATCATCATTATAAATACAAATTCCGCTATGATGAATAGTGTAAAAGTCAAAATCTTCAGGAAGCCACGAGAACTACGGAAATCTATAAGTATCTACCAGCGAACATATTAAATTCTATAGGAGGATGCTATAGGAATTAACAAAAACAGAGTAGGAAATTTAATTTATGACAATTGTTTCGCTCAACACAATGCCTTCATCAGACAAAGATCTTTTACTGGTACAGTTGACAATACTAAATCACTGTGTTGTGCAAAACACTTATTATAAAATAATGTTCCTTGCACGTTTGTTTTAATTGAAACATTTCTTATCAGATCTGGAATATATGACAAATTAATTTACATCAAGTAAGGGCCAAATCTATCAAAATATATGAGTTTTAAATGTAAGCATTACTCCTGTAGAGTCTTATACATGTCTTTTATGCAATAAGTTATTTTTTTCTAGACATTTTCAGTAATGTTGGCAACTGACATCATGATCAGTGATTCATCGAAATCCATGGACACAGCAATTAATTGAGTTCTTACCTAAGAATCAATAAAATCTGTAGAGGAATACATGGGCCAAAATCAACACGAATCTAGACAGTAAACCTCTGATTAGGAAATCTGGTCTGGATTCTCATTGAATCTAGTAAGATCAGACTCAATATTCCTAAATTGAGTACTTACAATGATCACAATGACATTTACTTGAGGAAGATGGGACTGAATCTTCTGAAATTGATTCCCAGGCAATGACCACGATGGGTTTCAATTTAGGGAGATGAGATTTAGTCTTCCTCAATTGGATCCCAGATGATGATAGTACAAAATGATCACAATTCGATTCAAATATTCAGTTCAAAAAGATGAGAGTCAATATGGATAAATTCAATCCCCAACAAGGGATTCAATCTATAAACATGGAATCAATCTTCCTAAATTGACTCCAAGATGATGATTATAATGAGTTTAGGTCCATGAAAATGAAACTCAATTTTTCTAAATTAAACCTCATACTTACAATGTTATTATATTTTTCCTCAATTACGTTACAACTTTTGTATCATTAGTTCACTAACTCGTTATTATATCTATCATTTCATTCTATCTGGTCACCCTCATTGAGAATGGCTTTAGAATAATGTCGTCATTAATTAATAGTGAAATAGGTGAATTGATAAATTGCATGAATAAAAAACATTTGAAAGAACATATTTCATTCCCGTCGAATTGCAGCTTTGTTGTACGCAACGATATTCGGTCACGTGACAACGATAATACAACAGATGACCAGTGCGACGGCGAAGTACCACGACATGTTGAATAACGTACGTGAATTTATGAAGTTACACGAAGTGCCTAAAGCGTTATCCGAACGCGTTATGGATTACGTCGTCTCTACCTGGGCTATGACCAAAGGATTGGACACTGACAAGGTAAATCAGGTTAGCGAAGAGGTACTTAATAATATATATATATGACACGAATGATACATATCGCTTTCTCTCTCACCCTGTATTCATGTCGCGCGTTGTTAATAAACAAAAGTTGGCTACTCTGTCAGAATCACAATAGACACCGTATTTTGTATCCTTTATGATAACATTATTAATGGCACCTTATTATAACAATTTGTCAAATCTTATTATATACGTTAAGAAGAACTTAGTAGCTATTTAAAATTTAATTAATTAAAACAACTGATATATAAATTGAAATATACGGAGTGTTCGTTAATTAATGTACCGAAATGACAGATTTTTTATTAAAGTAACAAACATACCAGAAGACATATTGAGTCCCGCAGAGGAAGCAAAACGAAGCAAAATTTCTATAAGCCTGATCGAGTGAATTGTATTCATTGGGCCTATAAGCAATTAATATTTTTTTCAAATTGTAATTTATTTTCAATGTTAATAATGACTTTGAAAAGTGGTCGAGCTATTTTCGTAGGATCCATTGAGTCTTCTTTGATAAAGGACCCCGCACAAACATTATGAGATTTAGTTCTCGAATTGATCAAAAATGTTTTTTTATAGTTTAAAGGTCAATAAGGAAAAGCGTATAGTCTAAAAACCAATAGATTTTTAGCTACAGATATGTTTAGCGAGATTTTAGATATAGGGATATCCATTGAATTCACAATCTTAAAAAATCTATGTTCTAGAAATATGTTTTCGAGTGTTTTGTATCCGAATATGACATTATTATTTTATACAGGGTGACACCTTCCAACATTTTCTAGTTGTCGACTATTTTACTATTTCTAAAAAAAGCACAAAGTTGAACATGAAACATGTTTGTGAATTCAATGGATATCCCTATATCTAAAATATCGCTGAACATATTATCTGTATAGCTAAAACTCTATTGGTTGTTAGGCTATGCGCCCATAAGCACTCTTTCTTAGTGACCTTTAAACTATAAAATAAAACCATTTTTGATCAATTTAACTGAGAATCAAATCCCATAAGGTTTGTTGCTGAGTGCTTTTCTACGAAAGTCAAAAAAAAGTCGTGATCTGGAATTTATTGGATAAATTAGCAAAAATAAACATTTCTTGCGCGGATCATTCACACATCGTTTATTTGGGCTAAAAAATAATATGCAGATTTCAATTTTTTCTCGTTCACTTAGGCACGCTATTTATAGAATACAAATATGGCAAAATTCAAAACTCCAACAATTATTTTTTAATTGCCAAATTTTGTCACACTTTAACCCCAATGAAACATTTCCAATGTAAACTTAAAGTTGTTAAGTGCAAACTGAATGACAAAAATAACTGATATCAAGTTGTCAAGACAAATAGAGAGTGTAGTAAGAATAAAATTATACAACAAATTCATCGACAGCGAAAAATAAAATCAATGTTTTATAAATAATTTTTGCTTTTTGTCATCGATCGATGAGTTCGTTCTTTTAATTTCATTCTTTCAACATTTTTTATTTGTTTCGATAACATGATATCAATTGCTTTTTTTCATTCAGTTTGCAATTACGAACTTCATATTTACATGTGCAAATGTTTTTTTGAGAATATCACTCGTTTTTGTTTTATTGTTATAAAACTATCATAGTACATAATAGCCCAAGAGCTGATGACACGATTTTGGGTACGTGTTTTAGGCAGGTTGAAATAATGAAAAAACAGTAATTTATCAATGGCTGAATCTGAAATGGTGAGTCTGCCTGAGCGTTTGCGGTTATTTCGCGCCTGCGCAGCATATGACATCTGCAAAAAAATATCCCCACAAAACATGTTTTAGGCAACTTGAAACTTTTATAATCTTTGAGTTCAGCATTTATATAATCCAGAAATGAAAATGCCAGAACATTTGGTCGGTTATAAAGTAGGGGCAGAACCCCCCGAAGATATTTTATTAATATACGCAATGAGCACGATACAGGTCAAACGGATGAACGGATTGAAACCAAATTTTGGGAGGATGTTTGGTATGCAGATATGAAAAGCTCTATTGTTTTTGGGGAAAATCGGCGCATTCGCAAAAGACATATATGCTATAACGTTGTTTTTTATATAATAATGATATACTTTTCATAACAGTTTATTATTCTATTTATTTTTTCAAGAAAGTTTTGTGATCTATTTTTTTTCTGGCAGATTTTCAAAACAAAACAGCAGTTGGTTCTTGTCTTATTTTCAAAATATTTCCGAAATTATTAAGTTTAGATTTTTTTTTCACAAAACTTTCTTGAAAAAATAAATAGAATAATAAACTGTTATAAAAAGTATATCATTATTATATAAAAAACAACGTTATAGCATATATGTCTTTTGCGCATGCGCCGATTTTCCCCAAAAACAATAGAGCTTTTCATATCTGCATACCAAACATCCTCCCAAAATTTGGTTTCAATCCGTTCATCCGTTTGACCTGTATCGTGCTCATTGCGTATATTAATAAAATATCTTCGGGGGGTTCTGCCCCTACTTTATAACCGACAAAATGTTCTGGCATTTTCATTTCTGGATTATATAAGTGCTGAACTCAAAGATTATAAAAGTTTCAAGTTGCCTAAAACATGTTTTTTGGGGATATTTTTTTGCAGATGTCATATGCTGCGCAGGCGCGAAATAACCGCAAACGCTCAGGCAGACTCACCATTCCAGATTCAGCCATTGATAAATTACTGTTTTTTCATTATTTCAACCTGCCTAAAATACGTACCCAAAATTGTGTCATCAGCTCTCCGGCTATAATGTTTAATATATAATACAAAACCACATTCCAAATATTTATTATCATTGAAATAATAGTTAATAATAAATTTATATTTTAGGTTGATAACTTATTATTAAAGATTGATGTCATTATTTGACATGTAGTTTGTTTTTTCAAAGCCTACTCACCCTATTTTAAAACGTCAGAAAATTGTTTTTTAACTGGAAACCCATTTTCCATAAATTTTTTTCGAATCGTTAGAAGCATTTTAGAGAAAAAAAGGATTGCATATATATTAACGCCATTTCATGGTATAAAAATAAATAGTCACACTGCCTTTGAATTACGTTCAATAAAGCTTTAAGTAGATCGTCTCTCTCACGAATTTGATTAAAAAGTAATTAAATTAATCGACTTCGTTTTTGGTACATTTATTTGCAAACACAAAGTATCTAAACACAGTTACCTAAAACTGTACTAAACACTTCTAAATATGTTTAAAGCCAGTGCATACGGCTCATTAATATCCTCATGCCAAGATTAATCATTTTCTTATTGAACAATGTTTCTAAAATTTCGGCTGAAATTTTGGCAGTCTATTGAATTACTATCTTTTCTGAGAATTTCTTACAACTAGATATAAAACGAATTATGTTACTTAATTCACTATACATATAGGCAAGACGGCGAGGAGTTTTGGGTGTATTTTTCGGGCACAGGCGAGATTATTGTTGGAATCGCTTCGTTTTAGGGTGTAGTTCAACACCCTAAGTTTGCTTACAAATTGTTGGTGTGCTTGATTTTATAATTGACAATTAGTGACGAAAATAGTGCTTTTTTCTCTATTTCCTTTAATATTTCCGTTCCTCTTGACTTTTAGTATAGCATATGCATTAAGAAAGTTGTTCCTTATGAAATTTCCTAAAAAATGAGTACTGACAGAGGTCGCTAAGTGCAATTGTTAACTTGCAAATAGCCCCGAAAGTTAAAAAAGCACGTTTTTTTCACTATTGTTTTACTAAGAAATGACCGCACATAGATGGCTGAAAATTTTCAAAAAGGATGTCTATGTTGACCCAAACATGCATGAATAATTTTAGCGTCATCGGTCAATTACTTCTCGAGAAATTAGCTATCACTTTTTTTGTTTCCTTAAGTGCAAATTGCGCCATTTTTTTCACAAACGGGTTTCGCTGGTCGGACCAAGCCAGAAAAATCACAAATCCATTCAACTTTAGTATTCCGTTGGGATTTTTAGAAAAAATTAATTCTAACAAATTTTATAACGATTTCTTTAGCGATACAAACGTATAAAACCATATAACTTTTCCAATATTCAATCGTTATAAAATCGGTTAGAAACAATTGCACTTAGCGACCTCTGTCAGTGCTCATTTTTTAGGAAATTTCATAAGGAACAAGTTTCTTAATGCATATGCTATTCTAAAAGTCAAGAGGAACGGAGATATTAAAGGAAATAGAGAAAAAAGCACTATTTTCGTCACTAATTGTCAATTATAAAATCAAGCACACCAACAATTTGTAAGCAAACTTAGGGGGTTGAACTACACCCTAAAACGAAGCGATTCCAACAATAATCTCGCATGTGCCCGAATAATGCGGTTTTTAATGTTTTTACCGCCTCGTCGTCTAGTCTAATATATGAGATTATAATAATGTCAGACGACTTTATCGCCATAATGTTTTTTTAAACAGTTTAATATATAATATGAGAGATTATTTCATTTATGAGCCTGAAACTTCTAATTTCGCGTTGGACGAGTTTTCTTACTGCAGGCGTCCACAAGTAGTCATTTTGCTTTCTCTTATTAGTAATTTTCATTGACATTAAAATGATAATGAGAACGATTGAACAAGAGGAGTTCACAAATAATTGTCATAAGCATATTAGTGAGTGTAAAAGCAGCTATAAACAACTTTCTTTTTTTTAATCATGCAAAATAAAACGAAACTGAAAGTGAACTACCATAATTTTTGCTTGCCAAATATTTCAGTTTACATACATCTCTACAAATGACTATATAATCTCATTTAAATTTTTCTGTGGTCATCAGGCAAAATCGAGTATGTTAAATTTTTGATAGTTTTACATCCACAAATAAATTTTACGTTTATTTTGTGTAAAATTTCACATTTAAACATTTTTGGAATGTGCCCGCAAGTGCCGATTATCAGCTTTAGGTTTATCTCTATGATGTTAATCTTAGCCACTTCTCCCGTCAATTTCATTTTTTATTTGGGCGCCATTTTTAAATCTGTCGCAATTAATTATTTTAAGTCGTAAAAACTCGCAAAAATCTAAAAAAAATTCAAAGTTTGTAAATACCCAGTGTTAATTTTAACGAAATATATTTTCCCACCTTCTTCGTCCATGTCAGTTATTATTCGGATGTCACTTTAAAACCTAGAGTCTTTAAATTTGTTTTCATTTTGAGAAAATCACGAAAACAATTTTATAAGAGATTGGATAAATAAAAAAAGTTCGAATAGGTTAAATTTCACATTTCAGTCCCTATAATATGAGAATATTAGTGTCACACCCCGTGAGTTTTGTATTACTATTTGCTATCTCTTGAAATCTTGCAATTACTTTTCATTTTATTCTGAAAAACTCGCAAAAATCTTAAAAATGAGTTCGCTTCGAACCAAATTTTATAGACCCGCTATCATTGTCACACTTGATAGTCATTTTTAATCAAAAATTGCTAGTACCAATTTTATCGAATCATTTTACCCTATGATGCCAATTTTAGCCACTTCTACTTAATTTCGATTACTATTCGGACACCATTTTCAAATCAATAGGCACTAATTTTTTGTAGTGTGAAAAATTCTCAGAAACAATTTAAACGAGCTTTTGCCCCTTAGGCTCTTAATTTCATTTTCAATTTCTGTTACTATTTGGCCAGAATTAATTTTTGTTGCAAGACCATTTACCAAAAATTGATATAAACTGTTTTGTCTTATAACTACAGATTTGTAGATGTCTAAACGTATTTAAAAAATTAATAAAACAACAATAAAGCAATACATACCTTTAATAACATGAACATTTTCGAATATTAAAATAAGAAAGCCTTTACTAAACGTGTTATATCAATATTATAAAATGCAAAAATGTGTTCTTTGTAGAGTTTGTCAGAAAAAAGTGTTGAAAAAAGAACCACTAATTACCTTACTGTGAATTTATCTTCGAATCATTGCGCATCTTCAAAATCATTTTTCTTTGTTATTGTTTTACAAAAATATTATCCAATTGTCATTTTTTCATCTTAATATTTTTATTACCAATCCTGTCTCATAAACTAAAATTATTATTTTAATTTTATTCATTACCATATTTTTATTACTAGAGGTTTTCAGATTAGTATCTTAGTCAATAATTGTCATAGGGACGGAACCCGATTTTAAATATGGAACGGTTTGTTCTGGAGAATTAGTTTACTATCTACCATCTAACTTTCAAGAATATTGTAAAGAAGGCAAACTTGAGTTATTCTAGTTCGTCTTCTTAAAATTTATTTGAATATTTCTGACTGATAGTTATCTGATTTGCTAAAGTATGCTCGGAAGTAATATATTCTAAAGTAAAATAATATAGTTGAGTAAATTCTTGATTTATAATACCTATCTTTTCTCAGTTTGTTCTAAATGTTTGTATGTATGCTTGTACGTATGTTATTTGAAATAAGCTTCTACATGTTATTTAGAATTTTAAAATGAAAATGGGTAATAATCAAATTGTGCATATTTATCTGGGCGACCTGCGTAAATGATGTAGCTTATAAATGAATTATTTGATTTAAATAAACAATTTTTAACAAACAAAAAATTATAAAAATAGAGCCGACTACAACAAAAAGGAATTAAAATATTTCTGAAAAGAATAAAATATTATGTACTTTATAGGCTAGTAAAATGAAGATGATTTGACCCTAAACATTTCCACAAAATCGCCAAAGAGTGCAAAGATACAGACAGTCTGTCAAAATTGCACCTTGGTGTGATGACTGGAACTTAAAAAACGTTAAAAAACTGTGTCATCAGTTTTTTGCTTATATCTTTTCAAAACTCTACATTGTAACCATGAAAAAGTTCTTCTAATTTTCGAATAAGTGGAAACTAAGTTCTTCATTTTACTGGCCTATTTAGTTTTGAAATTACCTTCCTCGCTTTTGTTTATTTGAAATCATTTGAATCGTTAGGCTGATTTCTAATTTAATGTAAATAGAGAAAATGTTTGTAAATGACTAAATTATTTTATCTTTCTTAGAGATGTTCTGTTTTCTTTTTTGAAATCAGTTCATATTATATAATGTTAATAGTGGGAGCGGGGACAGTTAAAAATGGTTCCGATTGCCTTTATATTTAGTCATTAAGGCCTAGTTTATATGAGAGGCGTTCAACGCGCGTTGGGCCAACGCGCGTTGAACGCCTCTCATATAAACTAGGCCTAAGAGTTCTTACTGATCAACAAATTCATAAAAAATAAAGCTTTACACTAGTAGTTGCTGCCGGATTGGGTTTTCGTGAGATTTCCTAGACAAGTGATAAATAGATAGATAGATAGATTTATTGGTTTAGATATACAAATAATTGTTAAAAACACGTCAGAAAAAAAATATATATGTAAACGTAGTATTGGATTCGCTATTGCTCAATAATTTGCAGAAAGCACTGTCAGAAAATTTGATTTGGCAATGACTTTAGATAGTGACCGCACGTATTTCTCCAAACGAAAATCATTGTAGAACTTTAAATCAATCCCGTTCGAAAAATAATTGATCGATTGAAACGATATTTTTCATAAATGTTATTCCCATGTATTTAGAATTGTTTGTTGTACAATTTTTAATTCGAAACAACATTTTTCTAGGCATTTTGATCAAAATTTAACCTGCAAGGTGATCTTTTTAGGGTTCCGTACCCGAAGGGTGCTCAAACGGGACCCTATTACTAAGCCTCCGCTGTCCGTCTGTCTGTCCGTCTGTCTGTCCGTCTGTCTGTCAGCGGGCTGTATCTCAAGAACCGTAATAGGTAGAGAGTTGAAATTTTCACAGAATGTGTATTTCTATTGCCGCTAGAACAACAAATAATTAAAAACCCCCCAAAACTCCCAAAAGAGGAGCAAACTAAGTTTTTTGCTTATAATTCGCTCAATTTAAATCAGATCGTTTCGAGACCTGTCTTAAACGAAAGAGGAGAAAATTTTACATAGATTTTGTATAACAGAATTCGTCGAAACACTTTTTTTGTACAGCTTTATATAGAAATATAATGTATAAATTCAATTTTGTCTAATCCATAGCATACACGGAGATCGTCTGTCTTCGTTTGTTGCATAGTGTACTATGGGAATTTAAATATTGCGTATGTTTTGTCTTAAAAAAAAAGATTGCATTTGTTCAAAAACGAATGTCATTTCAAATATTAGTCAGTCTTTTGACATTAGTATTTTTTTGCAACGCCTTCTGAGTTAACGATTTGAATAACTAATTTTAATTATTAGAACATATTGCTTTGACAGATGCAAACGTCATTTTTTACATTTTTTACCATTCCAACACCATGGATGAGCGGAATGAAACCAAATTTTGGGAGGATGTTTGATATGCAAATATGAAGAGGCCTATTGTTTTTCAGAGACGTCGGCGCAAGCGCAAAAGAAATATATATTATAATGTTGTTTTTATAAGATAATAGTATACTTTTCATAAAGGCGTATTATTTTGTTTTACAGGAGTTTTGTAAAATAAATTTTTGAAAAAAATCGGCGCATGCGTAGAAGAAATATATACTATAAGGCTGTTTTTTATATAATAACGGTATACTTTTCATTACGGTTTATTATTCTATCTATGTTTACAAAAGTTTTGTAATTTTTTTGGGAAAAATTGGCGCATGCGCAAAAGAAATATATGCAATAACGTTGTTTTATATAATAATAGTATATATTTCATAATGGTTTATTATTCTATTTTAAAAGAAAGTTTTGTAAAAAGTTTTAGGGTGAAAGGCGGCGCATGCGCAGAAGAGATATGTGCTATAACATTGTTTTTATATAATAATGGTATACGTTTCATAATGGTTTAATATTCTAAAGTTTTGTATTTTTTTTTGGGGAAATCGGCGCATGCGCAACAGAGATATTTGCCATAACGTTGTTATTTGATATAATGGTATATTTATCAAAACCTTATATTATTTTATTCTACAAGAAATTTTTGTAAAAAAAGTGTTTATAATATAAAAACGCCGGGGTGAATTATGTAAAATTTCACGCCTTGAAATTCTTGAACTACTTGCATACTCCCACTGGTTACATATTGTTATAGCGCCTCTCTTGTTTCTTTTACAAAAGTATTTAAAAAGTACATAGTGTACGGAACCCTTCGTGTGCGAGTCCGACTCGCACTTGACCGGTTTTTTTTAAATAGTCACAACGATATTAAACTGCTCCTGATGTATTAGTCTAGTCCACATGATTTTGATGAATTTCCAGTACCTACTCCTTCACCGAAAATTCATCATGTCATTCGATTCGGAATGACATCTAGAAACTTTTTGAAAAAATTGAAGTAGGAATAAAAAAAATGCAAAAGTTATAAACATTTTGATAAAAAGAAAAGGGGTTTGGTTTTTTGCAAATATCTCAAAAACATTTTAATTTAGAGGTGAAAATAGGGCTAAATTTTTTTTTATATTTTTTACGACAAGTTATAAAACACGAAAATATTGAAAATTATATAAAAAATAGAGAAAAAAAAATTGTTGCCCTATTTTCACTTTTAAATTAAAAAAAAAACAAATCCTTCTTTTTTTACTAAAATGTTTATAACTTTTGCAATTTTTTTGTCCCCTACTTCAATTTTTTCAAAAGTTTCTACATGTCATTCTGAACAGAATGTCACTATGATCATTATTTACAGTGAAGAAGTACTGGAATTCATCAAAAAGGGACATATGAACTAGACTATATGGAAATTATAATTATACTGCCACATCTAAAGTCATTGTAAAATAAAATTTTTTGACAATCCTTTCTGCAACCCAGCATAAATATATTATCTCTACTAAGATCGGAACTATTTTTTACGTTCACCGCTTAAAAAGTAATTCTGTAAGATAAGAAAAAAATGAAGCAAGGGTCGCTACATTAAAATTTTATACAGATTAAATTAAAACCCGCTCGTGTTCAGTACTCGTACGCTATTTTGTTTATAATTTACTCTATGAATGTTGTGCTGAAAATTGTTCAAGATAATCCAATTAGAAGCTCACGTGAAAATGTTAGAATGTAGAAGTGCGTAAGGGCCTTATAATTTAATTATTTTAATTTCGTCCAAATAAATTTTCTCTTTCACGTCACCCTTTGTGAATTTACGTTAAAATAATAATTTTCATGTTTAATGGTATATTCTTCATAGTAATAATTCAATGATGTTCTCTTTTTGACACCTTTTTCAGACCACCTGTACAGTGTACAGGGTGAGTCAAGACGAACTTTTATAGTAAAAATATCTCTGTTACCGGGAGCACGAATAATTTAAAAACCGGTGTACATAAGCGAAAGTCACCTGCAATATGATATTATCATCGATGTTTGTTCATCACTTCCACTTTCACGGAACCTACGCCAGCTTCAATTACTAAAGTAATTTCCTGTAGAATTGTTATACCACTTTAGTGGGTATTTGAAGTGAAACTTCTTTAAAATCTTTGATTAACTTCTGATTAGTACTCTTCAATAAATAAAATTATAATTATATATTTTTGTCAATACAGTTGTCTGAAAAATTAGTCGATAATTTTATTTATTGAAATGAAACTTCATTAGTTGAATTTTGTATTTTCACTGTACTCTGATACATATTATAGTAGGTATTCAGGAAATTTTCCGTAAAACTTTAGTCTGTGATAACGGTTTTTGAGATTTTTAAACTTCTTAAACTATAATCTTCTATTGATGAATTTTCTTATTGGTGCCACGATAACTCTTTATGCTTAAATCTGAGTAAAACTCAGTATATGGTTTTCCATACTCCTCAGGGAAATAGGGATATTAATCTGACCGTAGTATCTAATAACATTCCGCTAGAAAAAACACATTCCTTCAACTTCTTAGGTGTGACTATTTCTGATACCCTAAACTGGACTGAACACATTTCCAATTTAAGTTCTAAGCTAGCAAGATCTTTATTTGCGCTACGAAAAATACATCATAGTTGTTATGATCTTAATTTAGACCTGACTACTTATTACGCATATTTCTTCCAACACGTCAAATATGGAATCATGTTTTGGGGCTGTAGCACCTCCGCGATCAATAGAATTTTTTTGCTGCAGAAAAAAGCCATTAGAACTATTTTTAATCTTGGGTTTCGAGATAGTTGTAAGGAGTATTTTGTGAAACATCACATCTTAACTGTTCCTTCAATGTACATATATTTTTCTTTGTGCTATATACAAAAACATAAAAACAGATTTTCTCTTTCTTGTACTAAACATAATTATCAAACACGTCACAATAAGAAAATCATTTTACCTAAGTGTAACTTATCACTACTTTTCAATAGTCCTGAGTGTGCGGCGCTACGAATACACAACGCACTACCGGCACATTTAACTACAATGCCATATTCTAAATTTAAGTCTGAATTAAAGAAAAGATTGCAATCATGTTGTTTATACTCAGTTAACGATTTTAAATATTAATATAATACTTTTTATTCAAATTTTCTTTGTGTAATTTTAATGTACCTACTTGACGCTATAACATTCCATTGGAATTTTAAATAAAGATATATTTCTATTCTATTCTATTCTATTAAAAACGCTTGTTTTCGGACTGAAAAATAATAAAAATTGATGGTACTAACTCAAAAATGAGACTCTGCTAACTAAAATTAACAATTTCTTAATTATAAAAATAATTGACATATTTTATACCATCTGCATAAAAAAGTAAGTTTTTAATACATTGTAAAAAACTTGAAAAAGCATTAAACTAAAAACAAACAATTACCATTTACCAGTCATTTTTCTTGTTTTAAGTACATGATAGCTAGATCAAAAATTTGTGTTTCTCAATAGATAGTAGATTATGTACTTTCTAGGATGTGATGGAGGCTATTTTAGGTGAGTAAGTGACATCGCTGAAACGAGTTACAGCGAGTTTTAACAATCACATGAGTCATATCATTACGTTCATAATGTATACTACATAATATCTTGCACATACATCCTATAAAATTTATTTTGCAATACAATTTCAAAATCTTTGGAATATTATTTTTTTTTGTATAATTAATCTTCGACACCATAGGTTAGCATGGTTTCTAATAGTAAATTTATAATTAATTCACGACTGCTATGCAGACATGAAAAACAGTCATTTTTTGGGGATGTACAAAAAATTATTTTGATTGATTCGGTGAAAATATAACATGAACAGTATTAAAGATTTCAAGCTTGAGTTTTTTGTCAATTTATAGGAGTGTTCAACACTTGCATTAATTTCAAAACTCAAAGCTCCTCTCAGTTTCTGATACCAGTTTAAACTCTAATGTTGGGTTGCACAAAGCATTGTTAAAAATTCGGATTTGACAATGACCTTAGATTGTGATCATATTATAATTACAGTTTTTATAAATGCATGAGCAATATAATTTCGTTCAAAAAAACCCCTGGCACTTATAGCAGGGGGGCCCGTATCACTCAGACTCTATGGATCTCCAAATATCCATTTGATGGATATTTGGGAAATTTAAGCCCTGCTTAAAAGAAAAATACAATGGTTGGCAGACTGGAGTGGGCCAGACTGTGAAAAAGAGGTTTACTGTGTGTTCAAGTTTACGTTTTTTGTTTGAGCACGTTTAAAACGTAAACTTCAAAATAAAGTATCCTATTCGATGATGCATAGGATAACCGTTTTTTTGGGTGACTGGAGGTTACCTCTTTTTCACGATCCAGCCCATTCCAGCCTGCCAACCATAGTATTTTTCTTATAAGCAGGGTTTAAATTTCCCAGATATCAGTGAACTGGCCTATTCGGAGATCCATAGAGTTTGAGTGTTACGGGCTCTTGGGCTATTAGAACATTACATTGTACTCACTCAAAAACAAATGATTGAGCAACTTAGAAAATGTTAAATTTTTATTAATATGCGTAGGACAATATTGTTTTGAAGTGGAAATTGTAAAAAAATCTGTTAAATACACGTATACAGATTTTTAAACGATCAGTTATTTTTTGAGCAGATTCAATTTAAAATTTTACAATGCTTTTCTTATAGAGAAAAATATGTGTGTACACAATCTAAAGTCCTTGTTAATTCAGATCTTTTGACATTCAAGCATTAGCGTACCAGAGACTCATCATAAGTTACTCAACTATTGGTTTCGAATATCAAGTAGTCCGTAGTTTAGTTAAACTTAGGATTAAAAAACTCTTTTAAAAATCTGAAGTTGGCGTTACTTCCTCTGAACCAAAAGTGATGAAAAAGCTGAGACAGTCATCTTGTGGAAGATGTTGGCTTATTTAAATATACAAATTTTCAAATAATTCTGATTCCTACTACCAGAGTTACTTTTACTAATACACTTAGATGCAAGAAAAAAAATCTTAAAATTTTGTTAACATTTTTATTTTCAGGCCGATTTCAGTAATTTTTTTAGAAAACTTTAGATACATCTATTGGTTTTAACAAAATATAAATTTAAAGTGAAACTGATAATTAACATGGATAATCGAAATGATTGTGTGTACTAATTGAGTAACAAAATTATTTCAAAATGTCAATTTTTAATAACTGACATCTATTCTATATATTTTGTTTTTTTTTCTTAGTCATGTTAATACGCGCATTTGCCCATACACAAATGTAAAATGACCCCGAACAAAACAAATTTCATTTAAGTAGACCTCAAAACTTTGTATTGCCTCCTCTAGCCCCATACAATCGTTGCCAGCTTGACCCGCTCCTCCACCATGTGTGACCCGTACTTCCACCTTATATAGATAGAGAATTAATAGCCTCTAATAGTTCCCATACCAATAATTTTGATATGCGACATTTTGGTGCAGCCAACTTTAGCTAGGTCGTGTCATCACTGAGTGTGAATAACATCAAGAGAAATATTTCTACATTCTTCTTGAAGTGCCCCGCGCAGCTCGTTTAATGCAGATGGAGTCATTTCTGGAACTTTAACATGTCCTGTGCATGCTCTATAGAATGCAAAATGCTATTCGCGGATTCATTGATGGTATGAACGAACGTGTAGAGACAGTAATAATACAAACTATTGGAGTTTATTAAAGTTAAACTGTTCTTGGTGATCATTTTGTATTTGTGTGAGAATAAATGCATGTATTGACAAAAAAAAACAACAAAATTTAAAGCCAAAAAAACACGTGAAAATTCTACAAAATATTTTCTCTTCTCAACGATCTTTTCTGACATCAGAAGTACCTCCTGATGATGGACTTAATGTCCGAAAAAGAGAAAATATTTTGTAGTATTTTCACGTTTTTTTGTTTTTACTGTTTGTTATTAATCATGTTCTACCAAGTGCCGAGTGAAAAATCAGTGCAAATTATACAAAATCTAAAGAATAAATGACAATAATGGAAACTGACATTTCGAAATAGTTTTGTTCTCAATATTTCCACAGAATGTTTTGAAATTAGGCAAAAAAAAACAACATTTCGATTATCCGTGTAAAATATGTCAAATAATTAATTTCTAAAAATTTGCAGAGATATGTTAAAATAAATAATTATATCTACGAAAAAAAACTAATAACGGATTGATAGTAAAAAAGTTATCAAGCTTGAACCTTAATTAGAATTTTAAGATGATCGTTTTGCACCTGAGTGTAGTTCACGCTATGAATTATTACGTGACAATATAATAATACAAAATTACTAACAAAATTGAAACTAAATCTGAAACCTGTTTCCAACTTTTAGGTGAATGAAGAGGTAAATAGTTTTATAAAATGGATCGAAAGAAATTAATCGAAAGCCCTAAAACGAATTGAAAAGGAAAAGTTTCAATTAACTCAAAGTATTAGTATTGGTATATTTTTTTAATTTTTTGGTTATTGTCCATTGTTTACTACTCTTAATTTTCTCTACCAATTCAGAAATACAATCATGTATATTGACTGCATATTTTCAAAAAGGAATAATTTCGTAAGAAACCCAAAGAAACATTACTTCCTCTCATTTATAAAAATATGCATGTTGGAATTAATTATGTTGAATTATTATTAACAAATATCTTGTAGTGACATAAACGTAAAGAATACAGGCGTAAATAGTTTTTCTAATAATTGTTCTTAATGGTATAATATTCAAACAGCATGCATAAACTAAAAAAACATCATACCAACCTTTCAAAAATAACTAGTATTTTACAAAATTTTTTCTTTGCCAAGACGCAATTGCACCGAGTTTCACGATAGCGTTTAACAAATATTTATTCTTCTTATTTCTATACAAATGATTTCGATCTTTTTTTTTATATTGTCAACATAGCCCAGTCATATTTTACACTAAAAATCGCTAATCTCGCAAATTAACGTGTAGTTCTGATTTTTTAATATATTGTTAGGACCACTACCAGTAGCGTATATCCAAGTTTGCAGCTTCGAAAGACCTGTGCTAACTTTGCAGCACTCAAAAAACTGCGAAATTTTCGCACTTTTTTTGGTATTCTCAATATAGGTCTTTAACTATGCATTTTTTTATAAAATATTTTTTATACGTTTTTAAGTAGACTAAAATTGCTACAATCTGAGACAAGAACCAGCTCTGTAGGTTCAATACTTACCGAGATAGGTACAGCTTTCCAAAAATTGACCAGTTTTTTCAACAAAGTGAAATTTTAAGATTTGGTCAGTTTTTGACCCCGATATCGGGGAAAATACTTATTTTAAGGGAAATATCATAGGAACATATTATATTGTAGTAAATGTAATTAGCTTTAATTTAAGCAGAGAACGACGTCTGTAGCAATTTTAGTCTACTTAAAAACGTATAAAAAATATTTTATAAAAAAAAATTGGTTGTCTGTAAAGTCGGTTTACGGACGATAGTTTTACGTGATAACGTATTCCGTAATACATAACCTAAATTCTACATATAATAATTATAATAATTCGAATCTATGATATTGCATCTTTCGCTTCAAAAGGTTAATTTTATTTATTAAATTACTCACCACCTATAAAAATAATTTTTTTTATTAACTTTCTTTCTTTCGTATTTACTTAAGTCTCAAAGATTAACTGTCATACTATTTATAAAACAATTGTTTCACTGTTTATATAAAATTCCAAAACCTACTTACAATATTTAAGTATTTTCATACGTCAAAAAATTGATTTTTATAATGATAAAATTTGTAAGAAAACGATTTTTTCGAGAGATGAGACCTAGCTAAAACGATTTTTTGCCCCCCAAAATCCCTTTTCAGTAAATTTCATCCAAATCGTTAGGGCCGTTTTCGAGAAAAGCACGCACAGGGTCAGGCGGAACGTTACGCGTTACGCGTTACGAACGTTAGGAACGTTACGTTAGGAACGTTACACTTTTTCGTGCATGCAGCCGGTGTTTTATCAATGTATAAGATTGGTGATTCATCAATTTATAAGACGTTATCACGTCAAAAACAACTATGGCATGTATCTCTTTTGCGCATGCGCCGATTTTCCCCAAAAAATTTACAAAAATTTCTAGTAAAAATAGATAGAGTAAAACCGTTTTAAAAACTATATTATTATTATATAAAACATCATTATAAGAGATATATTCTTTTACGCATGCGCCGATGTTCCCCAAAAACAATAGGCCACTTCATATTTGCATATCAAACATCCTCCCAAAATTTGGTTTCAATCCGCTTATCCTTGGTGTCGGAATGATAAGAAATGTCAAAAGTGACGTTTGCAACTGTCAAAGTATTATGTTCTAATAATAATTAGTTATTCCAATACTTAACTTAGAAGGCGTTGCATTCCACAAAATACTAATGTCAAAAAATTGAATTAAACATTAGAAATGCAGCCGTTTTCATGTTAAGACAAGACATACGTTATCTTCTAATTTCCATGTACGGCAAACAAAGACGACCGACCGCGTCGCGCCATGCATTAGACAACATTGCATTTATACAGCTATTTTTCTATATAAATTTGTATAAAAAAACTGTTTAGGCAAATTCTGTTATACGAAATCTATGTAAAATGTTCTCCCCTTTCGTTTAAGACTGGTTTCAATTTAAATTGAGCGAGAAATTAGCAAAAAGCACGCACAGGGTCAGGCGGAACGTTACGCGTTACGCGTTACGAACGTTAGGAACGTTAGGAACGTTACGTTAGGAACGTTACACTTTTTCGTGCATGCAGCCGGTGTTTTATCAACTTATAAGATTGGTGATTCATCAATTTATAAGACGTTATCACGTCAAAAATGCATAGTTTAAGACCTATATCGAGAATACTAAAAAAAGTGCGAAAATTTCGCAGTTTTTTGAGTGCTGCAAAGTTAGCACAGGTCTTTCGAAGCTGCAAACTTGGATATACGCAACTGGTAGTGGTCCTAACAATATATTAAAAAATCAGAACTACACGTTAGTTTGCGTGTTTAATGTTAGATATGAGTGGCCTAATAGTCAACCGAATTTAAAAAATAATGGAATAAAGTCGTTATTTCTCAAAATTGTCCATTAAATCAATATTTTTCAAAAACATTTTTTATTTTTGTGCGGTTTTCTTTTTTTTATGACTTTTATAGTAAATTGCCCTATAAAATGTAGTTCTCCAAAATATTTTGATCTTTTTGCGTATTAAATTCATTTTTAATAATATAGATTAACAAGTGAATGAGAATTTTTAAAAGAAGCTTTTATTTAACTCACATACTATGTGTCTGTCACCCAATTTAATTCAAACCTTGAAAGTAAATTTTTAATTACTTTCGCATATCCGACCGACTTGAAACTTTGTACATATAGGCGTAGCAACGATTTTATTCTGGGGGGGTCAAATTTTCAACTCTGTACCTACCATTACCAGCTGCCACTTATACATAATTTGAAAACTGTTCATAGAAGCAAAATCGATCAACACGACTTTCTGGAGAAAATATGTAGATTATTGTAGATTTATTTTGTTGTTTGTACGTGAACAACTAATATTCTAGAGTGGGCCAGGAGGATCCTAGGGTGGGCCAGGCCCACCTGGTCCTCGCTGTTGCTACGCCACTGTTTGTATATACTCGTATATATGTACCTAAATTTATGACAATCCATGAATCATTCGTTTTTAGAATTAAATAATTAATTAAAACAGTTCGATAGTAATTTAAAAGACTATTGGCTATACCATAAAAATTACAATTACACTAAGCACGTTTGCGTAGCTTAAAAACTGTTATGACGCCTGCCTCACACTTAATATGTCGCTGGTTCAACTCCGGCCGGCAACATTGTGAGAAAATAATTCTTAAGTGTAGACAGTAAACCCTCGTATGACACAATAGTTGAGTTCGAGAATCTCATTAGTGCAGAAATAGGACAAAGACGGGGGTTACGTTGTTTCAAGTCCCAAAAATTAAAATCATTAAGTGAAATTAGAAAAAAATGTAATTTGCGCTTAGTTTCAAACAGTATTAGCTATTTAAAAAATATACCAATACATATACAGCAAAACGGATCACAGGAACAGTTCTGGAATAACTATTACGAATGAATAAAATATACTTTAGGATACAAAATAAGGCGAAAATATTCAGCTTGCAAATTGATATGGACTAAGATTTGGTTAAACTTTAATATTATAAAATGAACGTTTTCTTGTGATTTTTATATACAATTTAATTACTTTTTGTTATAAATTATGCCTTGTAGGTATTGTGTTTGCATACATTTTTTTCCAATAATGGCTGACCCTGAAAAAAACACAAGCTTAGACTAAATCGTTTTCATCCAGCTTAAAATATTTTGATTGTAACTGATTTTGATGAGTGATTTTCAATTCAATTTTAAATAGTCTTAGAATGATTTTAAATTTAGATGAATGCTCTTTTATTTGGTTATTTTATAAAGAAATATGTGTGTCTTTCTCTTCCTTTAATCACTTTTTAGATGGACATTCAATAAAAATTGATTAATTAATTATATTAGATGCGGCAAAGGAACCTGCAATATCATTAACTGAGATAATATCAGACTGAAATTACGGGTTAAAATAAAATTTAGTAACTAGATTCTGCCCCATTTTATTTCCGTGTTAACATATTTACTGGCACTCTCTCATCGATTTTTCTCAGGAACGTATAAAGGTACATCAAGTTGAAATTACTATCAAATACGAATGTTGATAATTACATAGTCCTTTAAAAAAATCAAACTTCTAAATAAGTGTATTAAAAGAATATTGGACTTTGACTACAAAATTAGTTTTTGTAATAAATGCATCATTGAAAGTGGCGAAAGTAAACGAAAGTGGCGCCATCCTAGGCAATAATTGTTAACTATAGTGTAACTTCTTTATAACGTCTTTCATTATAACGATAAACTCCCTATAATGTAGAAATTTTTACAATTTGGTTGATTTACCTTAAAACCCATACATTAATTCTCTCTCTATAGCGCAACAGCAATTCTCTATTACGAAGAAATATGTTTATATTTCGGCATCAGCAAATGTTTACAGACGTAAAGAGGACGATTCTGAACCATTACCAACTATTCAACAAGCACTTAATGCTGCCAAACTTATCAAAAAATTCCTATTGTTTAATGAAGATGATTCCACCATATCATCCCAAGACATGCCTAAGACACTTAATAAAATACAAAACAAATATTGGCATAGCAAAAAAAACGTCAGGCAAAGTTAATAAATTAGTTAGGTGAAATTTGGTTATTTTGCTTTCTTCTCTTCATACAACGGAAACTCTTTATAACGAAAAAAAATGCTCGGTCTCTTGAGATTCGTTATAATGAGGTTACACTGTATATTAAATTGTTATATAACAATATGAACTCCTCAATGCGCGAGCTCTATTCGACTTGTCTGTAAAAATCTAAGTCAAAATACACTTAAAAAGAAAAACGATAAGATAGCCACCGTTTTAGTGTTGTCACTTTATTGTCTTTGACGTTTGAAAATTTAAATTTTGCACCTGTTACGTCGTCCTCTGTCAAGAACGTGTTCTTGTAATTATTTTTCCCTGGCTTATTTATACCTTACTATTACCGCTGTTACGATAAATTTTTACTATTTCAGGAAAAAGGCTCATATAAACAGTACCTTTTGTATTTTATAATCTATTTAAAAAAAATCACGCTTACTTTGTCGCATTCTCTATATTTGAACAATCCGGCGATAGGCGAATAAACACCGTAGGCGATGAGAAAATGTTGGCTGTCTCCAAATCTACACATAATTAAATGCTCTATAATAGTTAAAATATATGAAGATTAGAAAATCATCAACTACACTCTACAAAGCTGCGACTACAAGTTGTGTGAAAAATTTTTCCCCACACCCTCGTGCTTAGTGCCGAAAAACAATGAGAAAAACACCAAACTATATTTCACCCACCAATAGTTGAGTTTGGGAGATTTTTTTACTTATCACATAAAAGTAGGTAAAAGAACGAAAAAAATGGCGTCTAATTTAGGTTGATAAGTCGATTAGAACCGAAATTATGGGAGAGATTTAAAAAAAAAGTTTTCCTCCTCTCCTGCCGGTTCTAATTGACCCACCACATCCAGCCACCGGTGCAAAGGGGTCTTTGGTACCTTTGTAATAAAAAAATATTAAGCTCCGAGATGCAATTGTTTTTAAAAAAATAGCATTTATTTTTCAAAATTTCGCGCACAAAAAGCACTAAAGAATTCTTAATTGCTAAATGTTATTATAACAATCACGATTTCTTGAATGACCAAATTGTACAATTTTTATGTGTCTTTGTGTATTTTATTAATTTGATTAATGACTTTTTGTATACCTACCATATTTATGGTCACACACAAACAATAAATTTTCTAATCTATTCTATTCTAAAATGGCGATATCTCGCGAACGGGTTGTCTTATCCGACCTGGTTTGGAATGAGCTTAAGCGATAAAAATGATCGAATTATGGAGCAAAAACGGGAATTCATAAATTTTAAAGCATATCTCCCCCCCTCTTCCGACAGTCGGTCACAAACTATACCAAAATGTCGGGGAAGCTCGACTCTCCAGTTTTTGTAGGAAGCATTTTTCGATTCGACACATACCGGATTGAAATTCCCAATCCACTCCACTATGAAGAAAAATTTTTCAATTAGTTTATACTGTCTACATTGTTATTTGAACAACTGAACAATATGTATATTGATAAACAAATTTAAATGTCACCACCCATTTTGTCGTAAAACATAATGTCGAAAAATACAATAGAGAATCTGAAAAGATCAATGTTTCCCTGTTTTGTGTCGCATTTTCTAGAAAACCGTGTTCACGAGCAGTCAGCAGTTCGAGAAGTCCGTGTTGCAGCTGCTCGATGACTGCTCGATGAGATTGCAACTGCTCGGGCGGTCGTATGTATGTCAATGGTATATTTTCTATGAAGATTTGTAGTTCGTGATTCAGTCGCTGCTTGGACCAATCAGTTTCGATTGCTAGAAGCAATCCGTGTCTGTACAGCCGGCCTTACCTGACATTTTGTTTCCTCCAAAGTAGCACATCCGTCGCTGTATTGCGTCGCATCGTATTGCCATGCGATATTTGTTTTTAAAGTAATGTCCATCTAAAATGAATCACCATTCTGCTTTGTTGAACTTCACACAATTTTCTGTTTTCTATTGCAGTTTTTTAAATATAAATTGTCCAGAAAAATTCTTGTCGAAAATATTTTTACAAATTTGAGCATTTCGATTTAAAGAAATAAAGTCGTATACTTCTAAAAATAAATTCGTAATATTTATATACCTATATATCGTAATTTTTACTGTTCAAACTTTCCAAAATGCAACGAAAATGGAAACAACGATTTATGTAGTAAAATTTATGATCCATTAGATATTTATATTACCTTTTATGAGTATTTTATTGTTAAGACCTGCATATTGTCATTTTGTGACAAATATTTTATATTATTGTAATACATTAACAGCTGTTGTCGTTCCGCTAAAGTATAAACATAATCGTTTTCAGGTTTAGTAATAAATATTTTTAAATTAATAATAATTGCATTTATAGTTACAAAATCTTTTTAAACACTAGATATTTTTAGTATTTGGGAAAAATAACCGTTATAAACTATACTCAACACAGGGTGTTCAGTTATTGCTACGTTTGTTATTATTAAAGCTACGAGTTTCGCAATTTTTATGTAAATTTCTATGTGGAAAAAAAAGAAATAATTGGCAACAAACTAAATGTTTGTATTTGTCGAATCGGAAATATATTGTGAACTAAAAAGTCTGTGCATTATTCTAAAACTTAAATTTTTTCACTAATAAAATGATATATATAAGATATAATGCTAAATAACATTAAAAGAAGAAAGAAGAAAAGAAGTCCTGAAGAGAACCGTTATTTTCAACTTTAGGATATTAATTCATAATGATTCTTTCGAAAAATACAAATAGCTTAAGCAACGAATAATTCTAGATGGAAAAGTCGAAAGCAGAACATTTGACTTAGGAACTTTGTTTGGACTAGTTAGGAGATAAACATACTAAAAGTCCTTACCCCTCCGAGGTACGCCCGAAGGGGGGGAGCACAAAGAAGGTCCCGTTTTTTGGTTTTTTGCTTTCATCTCGAAAACGGTACGTCGTACGAAATTTTGTTGTATTACATAATGAAAGCTGATAAAATTCTCTACAACTTTAGCTTTCACACTTTTTATCTATCTCCAATCTTTGCCTAGCTATGAGCTCCGAAAAATGGTCGATTTTCAAAAATGTGTTAAATTCTCTGTAGCACATTGTAACAGTACGAATTTGTCAAAATCATTTCGTATCGCTCATCCACACTATTAAAAACACCCACACACTATTAAAAAATAACAAAAGCTTTAACCTATTGGAGGCCCTGGGCACATTAGGATAATGGGGTCCCTATGACCTTAACAGAGCACTATTTTGTTAGAATAGACAAAGAAAATAGATAAACAAGGTTCTAGATTCTAAGTCGAGGAATGTGATATAAAATGCATATATTTAAAAGGATCACGTTCCCAATTTTAACATGAAGGACACAAAAAAACCAGTATATGAAAAACTAGTTCACTGATGATTTTTGTTTTAAACAGTTTAGGTACTTAATATACCATTAAACTAGGGGGTCCCTATCGATCGCGGGGCCCTGGGCACGTGCCAGAGTGCCCAGTGGGAAAGAGGGCCCTGCGTTGAGGTACTCCCAGCTTATGTTATTTTTTAATAGTGTGTGGGTGTTTTTAATAGTGTGGATGAGCGATACGAAATGATTTTGACAAATTCGTATTGTTACAATGTGCTACAGAGAATTTAACACATTTTTGAAAATCGACCATTTTTCGCGGAGCTCATAGCTAGGCAAAGATTGGAGATAGATAAAAAGTGTGAAAGCTAAAGTTGTAGAGAATTTTATCAGCTTTCATTATGTATTACAACAAAATTTCGTACGACGTACCGTTTTCGATATGAAAGCAAAAAACCAAAAAACGGGACCTTCTTTGTGCTCCCCCCCTTCGGGCGTACCTCAGAGGGGCAAGGACTTTTAGTATGTTTATCTCCTAACTAGTCCAAACAAAGTTCCTAAGTCAAATGTTCTGCTTTCGACTTTTCCATCTAGATTCCCCTTATGAGCACTCATTGACCAAACTAAAATTATACAGGTGTTTCAAATTATTAAATGTTAATTTTGCACATAACTCAAAATTTCGAAGCTCAATAATTTTTGTATTTTTAGCATCATATCTAAGCAAAAAATACTGTTAAAATAATCTTTTAACCAAAGTCGTGACTAAAATAATAACAGAGTTAGCGACACCTTGTGGTTTAGTTTTGAGCACCCTTCATATACCGAAGATATTTCGGTGTATAAATAATAACGACTAAATCTTTTTAGATATAATATTTAAAATAAAGGAAAGAATAAATTTCCAAATTTGTTTGACTTTTCCAATGTATTATAAATAGAAAGCATGCAAATCCATTTAGCAGTTGAAAAGCTAAATTCTATTGATAGAATGTGTAAAATATAGTTTTAGAAATTGCCAAAAATGCACCAGTTTTTTTGTTGCATAAAAATTAAATAAAGAGTGTACAACGTGGAAACTAATTTTGGTGTGACTCTTTTCCTTATGTTAAATATTTCAGAAAAGAATTTTTTCTGTCTTCTTACTGTGATTTTGATATCAACAATTTATTAAATTGAGACAGGTACTTGATTCTAGCAGTCTGAAAGTTGCTGAAAAAAATCAGATTTTGGGATATTTGCCCTATTTTTTTTTAATTTGACTTTTTTATAGACTGATTTTTTAATACAATGGTCACTAGTTCTTTTAACAAGTATACAACAAGATAAAATAAGATTTTTTTAGGCTGAAATTCCTTTGATTAAACTTTCTTTAAAACTAATATTTTCAAGTATTCTATTTCTGCAGTCAATAGGTACTGATTTTCAACTTTATGAATAATCATAATTACTATTTGTAATTTGAGTTTGCAGCATCTAATAAAGAATGCATAATCTAATAAGACCAGTATGCATACTAAAGATAGACCTAGTCACATCAAAATTAGTTTTTAAATTAATTAATTTTTACAGTTGTGTTTAAAAAATATTGTTTGATTACTATTTGAGCACCTATTCTTGTGAGCCAATTACACAGGGGCAAGTTCATCAATGATAAAAACAACACAGTGCCTTTTATTATCTGCATATGTCATCGTTTTTTATTTATTTTAAAAGTATACACCAAATGTGTTAAAAGACCGTATGAGATTTTTGTTTTGTCAAAATAATTATTAGTTTAATCATTATCATCTTTTTTCATAATTTCATTCAATTAAAATGAAACAAAAATTCGTGTCATATTTTTCGCTAATTTGAGATTGTAATTCACGAATTAAGAGCATTCGATTGGCAATTTTGAGTCCAAATCAGATTATTTTCAAACCAATTAAAGTCGTACCAAATAATCTAGGAAAGTTCAGTTAAGATGAACCATAACAAAAAATAGATGCCGTTTGTGTTAGGTCATTTTTTAGAATAGCAACGAGCCACCGGGATTGTATTCAAAATTTTTGTCCAAATGTATTCACTTCTACTGGAATATTCTTTTTCCATAGAAACAATAACAAACAGAACATGTTTTGATCAAAATTAATACAATATTGAGCAAACTTATTTAAAAGATTCAATTCTGTTAAAAAATACAGTTGGTTTTTACGGTTTTTTATATACTATTGAAAATATCCCGCTAGGAATTTGTGAGAATTCAACAAAAGAGTTTATTGGAATCTGGAATACAGGAAAATCAATCAACAAATGAATAGGAATTCATACAAATCTAGAGGAATATTTCCATTCATGTCGTAAGGAGAGGTGGAACCGTTTCGGTGTGAAGATACTGAATATTGAAAAATAGCCGTACATACAACATTCAACCACTAACACTTTTTTCTCGACGCCGGTTTCGGTAACTATTTGAGCATTATCAGGAGTAAAGAAATTAATATCTTTTGATGGTAATGTGCGTCTTGATCCCCTAACAAAATATTTTCCGACATAATATTCCCCAACAAAATATCATCTTGACTAAATATCCTAAGGGCAAAATATTCCCCGACATAAAAACAATTACGGAGTCGTTACGATGCGATGGCATTTTTTTGCGCAGTGAAAAGGAGAGAGTTTGGGGGTAGTTCTTTCAAAAACAATTACGGGGTCGTGTGTACAAAGTGAGACAGTAATACAGTAATTCTTTTGCTGATAGGATATTTTGTCGGGGGATGAAATCGCGCGGAATCCTTCTGATGATGCTCATAGTGTTTACGAAATGGAGTCAGTGATTTGGTAATTGACGGTTGTTTTTTTAATATTTAGAGTAATATTTTCATTAATAAGTGAATACAAATTCACTTAAAAGTCCATGTAAATCTATCTATAAGTTTGTGGAAATGAATCGATAATTTTTTTTGTCACAAATTCATGGGAATCCGACCGAATGTTTTCATGATTTCCTCGATTGAATTCGATGTAGATTTTTCAACATTCAAATCTTTGATTAACGTCTGATTATAAATCTTCAATAAATAAAATTATCGACCAATTTTTCAGACAAATATATTAACAAAAAATAATAATACATTGACGTCAATGAATTAATTATTATTTTTTGTTAATATATTTGGCTGAAAAATTGGTCGATAATTTTATTTATTGAAGATTCCATACAAGACTTTAATTGACAATAGAAAACGTTGCAAGAACACAAAGCAATTGTTGTTGATTTAATCAACTACAATTGCTTTCTGTTTCAATCAACTTGATTATTCTTTTGCTAAAGAAATTATTATCCATAAAACAAGACAAAATAAATAAACCTGAAACTGATGAGCTGCAATAACCAATCGAATGCCTCTTATCGTTTTGTTTAGGATGGGAATGATGATTTATATCTCTTCTATATGATTGCCTATCATGCTATTGGCTCGCAAACAGTACCTGTGAGTTTTTAGTTAATCACCACCAGTTTTTATTTTTGCTTTTATTCATAGAAAAATTTCATAGACCCGAGTAACACATTTTATAGTAAATACACTTTACAGGTATTAAACTACTGCCCAAAAGATATGAAAGCCGACATTTGTGTGCACTTAAACAGGAAAGTGTTTAATGAACATCCGGCGTTTCGGCTGGCATCCGACGGTTGTCTGCGTGCCCTTGCAATGCACTTTACAATGTCACATTCGGCACCAGGCGACTTGCTCTATCACACCGGAGAATCGATAGATTCGTTGTGTTTCATCGTTACTGGATCTCTTGAAGTTATTCAAGACGACGAAGTTGTCGCTATTTTAGGTTTGTACATTAAAATATTGGGGGCTATTACAAATCTGTGTCGCTATGTTTAGCGAGTTGCGTAAGATGCGATACGCCATGGAGGGTATTGTGTTTATCATTTTTTAACCGACTTCAACAAAAAGGAGGAGGTTCTGTGTTCGTCTGTATATTTTTTTTTATGTATGTTCACCGATTTCTCCGTCAATTATGGACCGATTTTCAATTTTTTTTTTATTCGAAAGAGTGCACTTCCGAGGTGGTCCCATCGGAACCAAGTCAGGATCTGTGGTGGATCCCGGAGAAATCGAGGGAAACTCAAATTTCAAAGGCATGCATAATGTTTTTTATGTATGTTCACCGATTTTTAGTGTTAGATTAACACTAAAAAGAGAAAAATTAAATATTTTTAACAAAAAAATTGAACCGACTTCAAAAAAGGCACTAAAAAGTAAAAAATAATTGCGTATTGAAATGTTTTGGAGTCGGTGTCAGCCAAAATGAAATCTATTCCGAGAACTACACCGACTCCAAAACATTTCAATACGCAATTATTTTTTACTTTTTAGTGCCTTTTTTGAAGTCGGTTCAATTTTTTTGTTAAAAATATTTTTGATACAGACTGATTTATTAGATCTCCGACAAACTTTGCCAGACGAAAACTCATTTGTTTTTTTAACAAGTTAAAAAAGGAAGCTGTTAATTCTTCATGTATATTTTCTTTCACCATTCCAGCTCACAAGTGGGGGGAATGGTGCTAGTTTAGGACAAAAATCACTTTTCAAAATTTTACAATATTTTTTCGTTTTGAGGTCCCTTGAATCCAAAAAACATATTTTTGGAAAAACTCTGTGCGCCTGTTTGTCTGTTAGTTTTTTTTCTAAACTTTATAGTTTTCGAAATATTTAGAATATTAACAAAAAATCAGCTGTTCCTTTGTTTTGTATATTTGTCAGAAATAAACTAGTTAAGCATGCTTTGACTAATTTTTACATGACGTGGAACATATTATGTAGGTAACTATGGCAACGAATAGCAAATATATTGAATACTATTCGCTGTGAGTTTCGGCGGTATTGCCATCTAGCGGATTTATTCGCAACAAGTGACGGAAAATTTACCCACATTATATATTAGAGAATAACAATAATAGAGAATAAAATTGTAAATGTCAACAATTTTGATTAAGCATTGGTGAAAATCCTTCTTAATGGAACCGGATATGTAAATAATATCAGTAAATGTATACAGAATAATTTTTTACATTAATAAATGTCAAATTATTATCATATTTTGGAGTTCACTTTGTCAATTCGCTGTGAGCTTCTACACTACAAAAAAGCCATTTTTGCAAAATGTCAAATGATAGGAAAGAGCAAAAAATTCGCTTGTTACTTAAAAATGAGACAATACCTCCAAAGCTAATTGTATTGTAAACGTTGTCAAAAGGTATATTCTTCAAAAATATAATGTAAGTAAGCATTATTATTGATAAATATTTATTGCTTCGGCGGTATTGCCATCTAGTGGATCTCTATTCGCAAAAGTGACGGAAAATTTTAACGCATAAAGTCGCCGCATACAGCGCTCGCGAAAAACTGCTTATCCCCTCCCTCTTGAGGCTCACAGCGAATACACGTGATATAAGAAATTTTATTTTTTTTTTTTATTATACTAGGTATTTGAAATGTCAACATTTTGAAGTTGGAATGGTCCCGTTGCCCAATTGGCTGGTTTTTTTTTCATTTATTTAACCAAAACTTTTCAGGGATTAAACGATTTGAAAGATGTCTGCACCTTCTTGCCTAGAATGCTGGCGGATTGGAACCATATATTTTTTAATCGTCCTAGTCGCTTTTAACCGATTTCGAAAAAGGATTTTTTAGGACCCCATGCCCAAAGAATCTAAATGGAACACTACTGTTTTGACAACGTTGTCCGTCCGTCTGTTAGAGGCTTTTAACGTCTTAAAAAATTAAAAAATCGCCTTGAAACCATACATAATATGTAGGTAAATCCTTTGCCCAAAGGCGAAAATTATATATAAAATGTTGAAAATGTTATTCTAATGGAGATTCCTCACATGTAAAAAGGAGGTTGTAAAAAATACTTTTTCCTACCTAGGCCTCAAAATATTAAGGAAGAAGGCGATTTATAACGTAAAAACTACGTAATAAAAAGCCACTAAAAAGTAAAATTTAAAGAAATTGAACCAACTAAAAAATCTACTAAGCAGTTGCTCGTGTTAACATCAAGGGTCTCACCTGTAGAGTTACAATTAACGATCCACCTCACGACTTGTGTCTTTTTTAATAGAGGGGAATTAGATGAGCTCTAAATCTGTCAAAATTTGTCCGAAAGCTAATAAATCACTCTTAATAGAAGTACAATAATAAACTTCGTAAAAACGAACTGTTTTTTTTGTCCACTGGAAATATAAAACGAGATTTTAAACAGAAAATGTGTTGCAGGTAAAGGTGACGTGTTCGGTGATTCGTTTTGGAAGGATAACGCAGTTGGACAATCGGCTGCTAATGTCCGCGCTCTCACGTACTGTGATTTACATACAATAAAACGAGACAAGTTACTGGAAGTGTTAGATTTTTATCAAGCTTTCGCCAACAGTTTCGCAAGAAATTTAGTTCTTACATATAATTTACGACACAGATTAATATTTCGAAAAGTTGCCGACGTTAGACGTGAAAAAGAGTTGGCAGAGAGAAGAAAAAACGAACCGCAACTAGATCAGACACAAGATCATTTAGTGAGAAAGATCTTCTCTAAGTTTCGCAGAGATAGAGCGTTGCATGCACCTGTTATAGCACCTCAACATCCGATAACTGATGTTGAAAAAGGAGACGAGGGGGCAGAAAAAAGCGCACCACGGATACCAACAACCAAACTGTCCTCTGTTGTTGAAAAAGATGACGCCGCGGGTCAGGTATTGAAATTAGTTTAATATCAAAAATATGCAATTACCGTATTTTTACCGATTTTTGTGTGCAAAAAATACATGACGTATTGACACGAACAAAAAAACAAATTATAAAGATTAGATAAGAGTTAATGAAAACGCACACTCTAAAATAATTTTGCTACTGAATAGTGAAAGAGACGTTGACAGAAATGGTCAAAGAGCACCTGGAGGCTGAAACGCTCTCTGTCGTGTAGTCTGAGTCCACCTCCACCTCTACAAATGCGCTTAGTGGAGTAGGGTTCTAGCGAGTTGCGATAGGGCGCTAGAGCTCTTAAAAAAACCCGTCAAAATGACTGAAAGGCTTCTGAGGGGTTCTCCTAATTGCAGAAAAAATATTTTCTGCCAATTTGCCCCCTGCAGAGACTGTCAGTATAATGAATAAATACAATATAAATAGATTTATAAAAAATCAAGCTCGGTGGGTGAAACCGAGCTCAAACAGTTCGTCTTCTTGTAGATCTAATCCCAAGGTATTGTTTTCTGCTAAAATCGACCTTGCAGTATTCAGGTAAAGCATTAATGACAAATACATTAAATTGGCAGATTGTGATCTAGCAGTGACAAAATTGGCAGATAATGTTTTTCTCAAACTTTTTGAGTACTAATACAGAGCCTAGTAAGAATTTCTGCAACCGAGGGAAGACTTTTCAAATTTTTGCCTGTGCAAATTTTGAAGAATCATCGAAAGGAAGTGAGGTCACTTGGAGCCACGAAATTTTTTTCTCGTATTCCTGGCCACCCATTCAATTATTCCGTCAAGTTTCAACTTCAAATTCTTTTTTTTATTTTTTAGACGTTTTTTTTTTCGATTTTTTGAAACAATTTTGATAGTCTCTGCAGGGAGTAAATCAGCAGAAAATATTTTTTTTTGCAATTAGGAGGTCCCCCAGATGCCTTTTAGTCATTTTCTGTCATTTGTAGAGGAATTTTGAATTTTGCTGTTTTTAATGCCCCAGCTTCGTATTGCAACGCGCTAGACCCCTACTCCACTAAGCGGATTTGTAGAGGGGGTCTACAGACTACACTAAAGAGAGCATTTCTGTCACCAAGTATTTCTTTACCATTTCTGTCAACGTCTTTCTAACAATTATTCCACAAGATGTTTTAAAATTAACGACAAAACTCTTTCAAATTAGAAAAATAAAATTTAGTATATTGCGAATAAGTAAAAAATAAAACAAAAAATTGTAGGCAGAACTTTCTATGCAGCTAGGCGGAGTAAGTAGACGGGAAAATTCCGGAATCTTTAGAAATTATCAAAAATCGACCAGGTTTATATTGTAGGTACATGGTGTCCCACGACATGACTGCCATAGCCTGGGACTGTGTTGCTGGGATGATTTCAAGTCAAAAATGTCTAATGAGCATATACCCGGAACGCTATCCTAACTGAGCTAGAAGCATTTGAAATTTTATATAAGTAGTATCTAGTAGGAATTCTCTACTAATTTAAAAACCATTTTAAAAAAATCGCTTTATTAAATTAGTTGCTCCACCCAGTTGCTGTACCTATACATAGTCTAGCTCTTCTTAGAATTGAAGTGGTAGCTCTGCGAAGAGCCTCAGGATAATAAATAAATACTAATGGTGATTCACAGCCACCTGGTCTTTTTAATAACAATAAAACCAACAGCCAAACCTAATACCTGCTTTAGTGGGCTTACTTAAAATTTCAAATGCTTTTAGCTCAGTTAGGATAGCGTTCCGGGTATATGTTCATTAAACATTTTTTACTTGAAATCACACCAGCAACAGAGTCCCAGGCTATGGCAGTCATGTCGTGGGACACCCTGTATATATTCTATAGATATTTGCTCATAAAGTAGATAGAAAATATAAAATTTTTATGTGAGTTATAACTACTTGTATAACAAATTGTCCACCCAAATTTAGTATTTTTTTAATTTTTTTTTTGCCATTTAAAATGCCGAGACAACGTTTCTCAACATTTAAAAACAATGCCAAGACAACATAATTTGGGAGACGTTGCTTAGAGAAATCTTCTTCCTTGTTTTTGCCGTGTATTGTATACAAATGGCTTCGACGTTTTAAAATAATTTTTTCGATTCAACAAAGTAGAAATTTCCCTCAGAAATCTCGTTACATTTTTATCATAAATAATTAATATTAACAGCATGATATATAATTATCCCACACTCTGTTGTTAATATAAGATATAAATTTATGTAATTTTCCAGGCTTCACACGTGACGACGGTGACGGCAAAAGGCAGTCGAACGACGGCAGTGCGAGCGAGCAAATGGGGTCGCCTGTTGGGCTCATCGAGCTTAGACTCGAGTTCGGAATGCTCGAGCCAAGCACCGGCGTTTACGAGGAGCCTTAGTACTCGCGACCCTGCGACGGGTGTTGCTGTTACCTTAAGTGCTGCTTCTTCAACCGCTAAAGATCGACCGACCTCGTCATCGTCAGGCAGTCCCGGCGGTGCGCCGGCCGGTTCCGGCAATAAAATATTTCCGAAACTGCAAAAAATGTCTACGAATGCATCTGGTTCGAGTATAACGCGTCAAGACACCATAGAAGAAATTGTTGAAATCGACGACCGTGAACGCACAAGCAGGTCGCTCAGTTTACGAAAAATTGATAGTTATGATGGCGGACTGAGAGATCCAACATCAATATCGACTTTGTTGCAATATCAAAGGCCTGTACCAGATATTTCCTCGTTGCCGGCCGAATATAAAGAAATTATGAACAATATAATGGACTTTAAAGTGGACGTAAAATTAGAAATACAAAGATTAAATCAGAAAATGGAAAGAATGGAAGAACTGCTCGGCGAATTAGTGAATAAACTAGGCAATAACGGTTCCGCATCGCAGTCTCCTCAAGGTGAATCTGATCAAGAAAAATCCGTCCGCTTAAGATCAATGTCTGCAACGGATGTGGCCGTGAGCAAAGCGACGGAAGGAACCGGTATCGGTCAGTTGATCCTTAGAAAGCGCAGAGCAAAAAGTCGCAGCACTAAAGGAACAGCACCACGCGTCCCGACGACTCCCACTGAATCGAGGGGAGACACGAGTCCAACTGAGACCAGTAAGATGTTAGATGATGCTCCTCATTCTTCTACCTCCTCCCTTTCGAGACGCAATAAAGAGTAAAGAGTGTTCAAATTGACAATTTTAATCTACTATTTGTTAAAAAAAAATGATTGAAAATTTATAAATTACAGTTCATTTAATATTTTAAATGTAATTAATAATCTTCGGCACAGTATGAGTATTATGATATCTCACACTATTTATAATGACACAAAACAAATTATTTATGAGTTTTAAAAATCTCTGTTTTCGTTATGAAATATTTCAGAGTTTTGGAAAAAATCACAATTATATTGTCAATGTTTGGTGAACAGTTAAAAATCACCTTTTCCAGAACGACTTTGGATCATTTTTGTGAATAATTACAGAATTGAACTGCATCCTGGAAATAACTGTGATGCGAAAAATGACAATTTTGATGTGTTTAATTTTTCTTAGGCACTGATCAAAAATACGTTAAAAATAAACAACATGATCACAATAAATTATTTGTCATTTTAAGGACATAACACGGTCACTAAAATACAGAAAAAGTAATTTTATTTTTCGTCAGTTTTCTTGTAATTATTTGCTCATTAATAGATACATTACAATAGAATAATTTGAACAGAGATTTTTTAATCTAAGGCGGATCTAAAGGACTCTTTTGAGATGAATTATATTAATAATCAGAAAAAATGTATAAAAAAGTAAAAACTTTGCGACTCTACTTTTAATAATTTTGGATAATATGAGTATTTGCCTCCAATAACATTTCCATATTTATTGGAGGACTTTCCAGATAAAAATCGCAAATTTTAATATGTTGTTTATGCATTTCTTATGAGGAGGAAGAGTCAGCAACGAATTTCGAGAAGTCAATTTAAAACTCGTGAAAATCAGGTACTGAATCTTGTATACGTGCTAAACTAATAATGTCGATCCTGGTAGTCCCATGTAACAAAGGAATTCTACCCAAAATATTTTGAAAATAAAAAAGCTGTCCTTTTGTTCTGAAGATCTGTCAAAAAATTAATTAGGAAGCTGACCAATGAATGTCGATGCAGGCAGTTTATTTTCTGCCGGGGTGCCCTGAGAATCTTTCGAAAATAAATAAAACAGCCCGTTCTTTACTTTCAAAGATCTGTCAAAAAATTAGTTATGTATGCTTTGGAAGTACTCAAAACTAGCATTTTAAATCCGCCTTTTTAACTTGGTATTATTTTATAGTAGTTGACTGAACTTAAGCAATAAATACAAGTTGGGATCAAGTTAGAAATTTCGATGAACTGAATGGCAATACTGAGCTATTCTAAGTATCTTTTCAGTTCATTTACAGTTACTAACATTTTTATGCCTACTATGCCCTCAAAGTCTTTAACAGTAGCTAGTTTCTGCAGACAGTTTTATCAACAAATTATTCACCTAATAACCAATGACACAATTTTATTTTCTCGGAGTTAACAACATTTTATTTCTGACAAAGCAATTTAGGTTCGCTTCAATAATTTTGCTTTTTTGGGAGTGATAACTTCTTTGGGCGCACCGTGCGCACTTTTACCTGGGACGTGAATAGGCTTCAAATTCCCAGGTGTAACGCTGATTCGGGTGAACTCCGGGGAGCCAAATTTAACCGAGCTAAGGGGAGAAGCAGTCAGCTGTATGTCACAAAAAATATTAATGTGAACCGAAAACCCGTTCATTCTAAAATCTAAATTGTGGTTACAATGTTTATCTAATGAACTTCAGAATCATTAAGCACGACTTTCTGGATTAAATTTTGTATTGATCCCACGAATTAAGATTACTCAATATATTGGTAACTATATTTTTATCCACAGAAACTGGTTAAAATATGCACTTTAACTAGTGTACGTTTCACTCATGCAATAGAGCAGCGGCTCTTAACCTTTTTGGTTAGCGACACAAAATGCAAATGTATTTGAAGCCCGCGACTTTACTTGTTATATTTTATAGCAACAAAATTTATATTCTATGTGTGAAATTATAAGTGAACCACATTGTATTATAAATTATAAATAAATTTTCGGGCGAGTATATTATAATACAGTCGCGTTTATTAAGTATTATAGCTATTCTTTGCTACAGTCGTTAAGAAACACCATACAGATATCACAATAGAGTACGCGAGAGAGCATTGAAAGTGTCTGCAATTAAGAGAGAGAACATAAAGAGAACGCCGCAATAGTTCCTTATCTCTGTGGTAACTCTGATGGTAACAATGCTGATTTGAGAAAACAAATTTTTGATTTTCGTTTATAAAAGATATTATTTAATTAGAATACTGTCTTCTTGACAATCGTGCATAGTATTTCCTTCAATTATTATTAGAATACTCGTTAATGGTCTGGATTAGGTAATTTCTATGAGGTTATAAAGTTGTGTGTGTTAAGTATTAATGTTAATTTAGCTTAATTCTTCAATGACACTTCAATAATGCAAAATGGTAAAGAGTTTTCACAGGTTTGTTTTAGTGAATCTTACGTGCCCATTATGAATGGTCATACGAAAGAAGATATAATTAGTAATATTTACATGTAAATAGGTTTTCTACAGACCAGCATTTCAGACAAAAATGGCTCGATGTCCTTGAAATGACATACTGAGATGTCTTTCAAAACAGCATATGTGTCAACCATCAGCCAACAAGCGCTCATGCGAGATAATAAGTTCGTTCCAAGCAGCCGTGAACGGTAACAAAACCGTACACAGTCTTGTTACTGCGCAAGACTGTCTTTCGCAGATCGATTTTTGAGCTAGTGCGCAAATTAGTCTTGCGCAGTGACAAGACTGTGTACGGTTCGAGGCTGCTTGGAACGAACCTAATGATACGAACACCTGCAGCGTTCTCTCTTCTAACTGAGGACACTTTCACTGATGGCAAGCATACGCACTAGCGTACTCTAGCTACTTATATATCTATGGGAAACACCCATTGTTATATCGCTATGTTAGAAACATTTTTCAAACACTGTCACCGTTGGGATACGAAACCCGAATCTTTTCACCATCGCAGCAGACTGAGTTTCCTTACTCCACAGTGACTTATCTTAACAGGCAATAATTCTAATATTTAAAGTAATCTGCAAGATTTGCAAGGTGCTGTTTCACAAGAAACATTGAACGTTTCTGCTGTTATTATACCCTAATGAAATAGAAAGATTTAGAAACAAATTATGAAAGGAAACAATTTTATCTTTGACTTGCTCACAATTTTCGCTTATGTGAGGGTTCATGACTGGCGTCACCTAATGTAATGATTAGATCTCGCATGATGTTAAATACCAGCTACACATTGCTTTAAATATTAGAATTATTAAATGTTAAGGTATCTCGCTGTGGAGTAAGAAAACTCAGTTCGCCGCGATAGTGGAAAGATTCGGGGTTCGTATCCCGACGATGAGAGTGTTTGAAAAGTAAATTTTTATAATATAGAAGAATATTATTATTTAGATTAGATTAGACATGATATGCAGGGATATTCTTACTGCGAGATACCTAATTATTTCGGATTTAAAAATGCGTTGGAAATACTTTTTAAAATCACTTGACGGCTTCTCGCGACCCACCAGACCATCTCCCGCAACCCGGAATCGGGTTGCAAGTCGAGGTTAAGAACCGCTGCAATACAGAGAGGCCTAAAATTATTATGGCGGACAACGCAATACACAGTGTGTTCACGCATTTAGTTGCTTTATAATTTTTCTATTTTTTGAGTTAATAATTGGAAACTTGGGGCGTTTGAATAATCGTTGTCTTCAAACGTCTGATCAACACACAATTTTGTTATTTTAAGGAGAATCTTATATGGCTAAGAACTCATTTTGAGAATTTTTGATGTAATAATCAAGTTAAACTAAATGATTTCTGAAATCTCTAAAAACATAGTTGACGAAATTTTTATTTGCCAAAAAACCTCTCCAATAAGGTTTAAAAACTAGTTTTAGACTTTTAATGGTAAAAAAATATAAAAACGAAACAGCTTCAGCGATTTCTTTAGTTCATTTGTTATAACTTAAAGCTTTTATTTACACAATATATGGTTACTCATTCTCCAATGACCCGACAATTCAGCAACCATTTCTTTAGTCTGGTACTTTGATACAAAAAATGCTCAAAATGAGGTCCTACTTTTGACATCAACGAAAAAATTTGAGGTCCAACAATAAAAAAGTTACGCCTTCCGAGGGCCGTTTCGACACCTATTTCGGATTGTGATTTGTGTTCCCCTTGTTATAACAAATTTGCAAACATTTTTCATAAAAATTGATATCCCTTTCCATGTCGCAAAAAATATGTCTGATAAAAACCTGAAGAAATTAAAAATTTTCAAATTATCATTATTGCACTACACACAATAATTTTTGGTATATAAAGGGTTTGTTCCAAGCAGCAGAGAATGTTAACAGTACCGTCACAGTCTTGTTACTGCGCAAGACTGAGTTGCGCACTAGCTCTTAATTCGATATAAACGGTTTCGTTTTAGCTAGTGCGAAACATAGTGACGGTTCTGTTAGCCTTCTTTGACTGCTTGGAGCATACCTAAAATTTAAAAAAATCTAGTATGAAACAATTTATGCAAGCTGGACTTGCACTTGCATTTTACACTGTTGGAAATATTTTTTCATTGACTATATCTGATCCGGTGTGATTCTGGCTTTAAATAGTAAAGTAGCTTTGCACTACATGAACAGAAAACGAAAAATTCTCGGACGCGTGTTCCTTATTTATCTTTATTTTAAAATATTTATGAATGGATTCTGTTGTCACACGTGTGTAATGGAAAGTTGACTAAATAGACATGTCACCACAGCAATAAATGGGATCATTTATCATTAGCTCGATGTATAAAATGAAATGATTTTTCGCACTATACTTTTCAAAACCATCAATCGATGGTGCTATTCTGTATAGTTAATGCTAGAATATACAGCACTGTAAGCATTTTTATCTTACTTTACCTTATGTAATGTCAAATTTGTTAGAAAGTGATAGAAATTTAACAGCACTGTAATTTATAACATTGACAGATTACAGAATAACACCACAATTTTTAAAGAAGCAAACAACACAACAAACATCAACAATACCTACCTATCCACGAATTTAAAAATAGAACACTGTAGAAATAATAATTTCATCTTATTTAATAATTTAGTAATAAGCAACTAAGTTAATTTTTTAATTGTAGGCTTTGCAAAACTTTTAATGAAATTATAATTATTAGTCAATATAGGTACTATAAGTATACTAGGCTTGAAATATATGTTGAGTTGACTGAATATGGTTACTTATTTATTATCATAAATATGTCATAAAAACTATACTTCGGGTAATAGTACTTTTATGCTGAGTTGCAGAAAGCATTGTCAAAAAAATTGATTTGACAATGACTTACATTGGGGTAACAAAATAACAGGTTATAAAATACAGAAGCAGTGTAATGTTGTTGTTAAACAAGTGATCATAGAAAAATAATTGCATAGGAAAATGTTATCTAGAAATTGGAAATTGTACCTACAAAAAAAGTATGTTGAATACACGTGTACAGAGTTTAAAAAAAATCGTTTCTATTGATCAATCATTTTTGAGGAGGTTGATCCGTTACAGACATAATCAAAAGTAAATCGAATTCTAAATGGGAACTTTTCCATAATCAGTTTTTACAAAAGGTTATAAGTCGATGATACCAATAAATTATTGTCATAAAGGCCAAAATAAATATATTTTTTTAATATTAATTAATTATTTCTAACTTTTGAATTTTTTGTACAAAGTTAGGTTAAAAAAAATAAATTTATGTAAATATCATATTTTTTGCAGTAAACAATTAAAAAAAGAAATTAGAAGTAATAAAAATTAAAATTAAATCACTAAAAAGTTGAAACTTCAGTTAAAATTGTTAAAATTGTCAAGAATAAAAGTCCATAATTAAAAAGTGCTAATGTTTAATAATTTTTTTTATTGATTAAAAGTCTCCTAATTAAATTGCAAAAAATATTAAAATATGCGTAAGACATTGATGCTTTACATAGTTAGTTTTCGGAACTGCTGACATTATTTGGTTATTTGCAAAAAAATAAAATGAACAGTTTGCATGCTAGGTTGACATATTTTCTATAAAACTACATATGAAAGTTTTTTTTTAATTTTTAACTTTATAAATCTCCTAATGATTTTGGATTTTTTACAGAAAATTTTGTCAAAAAAATCTATTAAAAAAAAATTATTCAGATTTTTTTCATTATCTTCGTAAAACGGCTCAACCTCCTTAATAAATGATTATTTTAATTAATATTTTTTTAGGTATTAACTATGCGTTTTTTGTATGCCAATTAGATAAAAATCATTATCATTTAAAATTCCACAATGCTTTTCTTATGAAAAAATATGTGTGGTAACAATCTAACGTCATTGTCAAAGTATATTTTTTGACAGTGCTTTGTGCAACCCAGTGTTAACCTCTCGTTTCTGATAAGTAGCCTACACAATGCATTTATTTTGGTACGAACTGATAATGTAATAGAGAAGTAAATAGATTTAGCGCACATTAGATGTAACTAATAAGAGATTGTCAGATCGTACTATTCAAAGTCCAATAAATACATTAAATCTATTTACTATTTTCCTCGAACTGTCACTGTAAACAAAAGGTTAAGCCCCCTCAAAAAATTCGAACAGGGTCGATTTGAAAATGCTATGTTCGTTTTCTCTCGATTTCGATTGAATTTTAACCTGAAACGAATAAAGTTCTAAAAGGACGAATGGCATATTCATTTGTGGCCATTTTTGTGAAAAAGGAGAATGTTTTTTTAGGGAAGAAAAATGTTTCCGGGAGAGAGAAACATTTTCCCACAGAAAATAACATTTTGAACTTGATTCGAACCAGCATTATAATCAAAGTCGCGCGTTTATATTCAGAAATATGATCATATTTAAATAGAAAGGCTACATTTATTTATTCTCATTTATACCCAAGTTTTTATAGAAGACTTTAACGATACACTGTTTTTGTTTGTTTTTTTAGAGCTTCCAACAGCCTGGATTACGTGATCTTACCTCCATTTCAAATATTCAATTTATTCAATAAATAAAATTATCTACCAATTTTTCAGACAAATATATTAACAAAAAATAATAATTAATATATTGACGTTTCGGTCCGGATTTGGATCTTCTTCAGAACTGATCTAAAAAATATAAAAATAATTAATAATTAATTTCTAATTCGTATTTAAAAATATTCTCTTCAAGTTTTTAAATTAATTAATAAACTTGACGAGAATATTTTTAAATACGAAGTAGAAAGTAATTATTAATTATTTTTCCACATCGGTAAATCAATGGAATTTGCAGGTTATGTAGGTTTTGCAAAATGCCATTAATTATGCAATACACCAAAACGTCAGAACCCTTATTTATTCGTTCAACTATAATAATAACGTTCAGTTGCATTGTGAGATAGGTAGGTATTTAGATATTATTGTACACTAAATTAACAATAAGAAAATAGTTAATAATTGTTCTTTCTTGAATTATGAGATTTCAATCATTTTTGTGTCTAAACTGCAGCATTATTTTAGAGGGTTGTCATATTTCATATCCGAGAACACGGGACAATGCGATAGTATGAAATAATGCAAGTAATTATAATTTTTAAAAACTGCAAAATGCGTTTGAATAAAAAAATAATTGGTGTGGTAGTTGATGCAAGTAGGAAAACAGTATTAATTAAGAGAATAGTATTCAAAATACGCGACAATTTGGTGTCCTGTCGGGAGATATCGCTAAAATACCGAGCCATCCCGAGTGTGTCAACCCTAAGCAATAAGTTCGCATCAATGTTAAGAAAAGATTTTTAAAAGTTTGAAGGATCAATAATGTTTTTTTCTCTTGTTGATTTTTGAGTATACCTATACATGATGTGTATTTTGCGGAAGCTGTAAAAAGAATGCTCAATAACTTTAAAATACGATTATGGAATTAAAGCGTTTGATTCATAGTTTTCTGATCAATCGAATGTACATTTAAGATACTTATAAATAGTTAAAACAATAAAATATCTAAATCTAATTAACGTAAATTAAATAGTATAAACACCTCTATTTAAATGAATAACACCAGTACACTGAGTTTGGAAACATTATATAAGGAAAACAAAAAAAAAAACGAACGCTTCTTTTGAATTTTAGTAGATGTTTTATTACAGCTTTAATGATTGAGGATGAATTTGTAAATATTAAATTAATTTTCGTACTAATAATTAAGCTATCGAACAAATAATGCAATTATTAAGTAAATTTATTATAGATCAAATTTTAATATTAAGTATAAATCAAAAGTAGCATATTTTATGAAAAATATAAAAACGATATAAGTAATTAGAAACTTCCATTAAATATTCAACGTAAATGTTACTGAAATTTGTGATATAATTTTAATGGAAGATTTTACAGTAAATATTTGTAAAAACGCAATGATAATATTATTATGTGGATCAAATGTTTATTCGTAAAATAAACATTTAGTTTAAATTGAAATAAAATTGAATTAAACATGCACTAAAATTGACCAATTTTTATCGTTTTACACGCACCTTGTCCAAAAAATATATCAATAATATTATAGCTAATAAGAATATCAAATGTAATTTCTTTTGTTAATAAAATTTTCTTATCAACAAATTTTATTATCAACAAATCAATAATATAATATACAAATATTATAGACAATTACATTTAAATTTGCATTTAATCAAAGATGTAGCAGATCTGAAAGAATAGCAGATTAATAAATTAAATCCAATCGACCTCAACATTCATTTTATGTTCAGTTTAGAAAAATTAAATGAAAAAGAAGCTAACAAAATCAATAATATATGAAATTTGAAACTTTTTTATTTACAGGGCCTTCAGAAACATTTTTTTTATTATAAACTCCGTGCACAATGGCTGTTGGCTCCAGCATAGCAAACTGAAGTTTTCATTATGTGTTTTGTATTGTTCGTACGCGTCATTAGTTCTTTAAAGTTTGAACTTTTCAATAAATGATATTGAGACTGTTATTGTCGGTAAGTATTCACTGTTTTCTAAGCCAAGAATACAACAAACTGATCAGTATTGCATCAGACAGTCAAGCGTCACTGAAGGCCATTACTAGTTCAAAAGTGACATCGAAGCTGGTTTGGGAATATACATGTTATAAGAGAACTTAGAGTTCTGGCAGAATACGATAAAGTAACTTTACTGTGAGTGCCAGAACACCCTCGAATCGAAGGCAACGAAGAATCTGATGAGCTGGCCAAGAAAGGATTGTAAACTCCATACATTGACCTAGAACCTGCCCTGGGAGTGTCCAAGAGCACAGTACGGGATCAAGTAAGGGAATGGATTAAAAATCAACATAAGACAACCACTGGAATCATATTTTCAGGCAGTAACATGACAAGACTTTTATTAAAGAACCATCCCGAAAGATGAATGATATAAACTGTTATAACTTAGTAATAACATTGGCATTGTATAAGTTTGCTGATTAAGATTTTCTAAAAATCTTGATTTAGCTTCGTAGGACGCAAGAAAGAATAGTATTTTTCCCTATCGGATTGGAAGATAGCAGAACAAGTCTTAGAGGCTGCGTTGTTTCTGACTCTCATTATTAAAGTACAAATTTTCTTCGCGTTCGTTGTTTTCTTGATAAAATTATAATTTGTTTTGGTTATATTTTAACAGGTGACATGTTATATTATCAGCTGGCTATGCAGAAATTATTTTTGAAAACTATTTTCCGTTGTCGACAAAACGTAAGGCGATAAAATTGATAAATTCCAAACAATTGGCGCGAGTCAGGATAGAACTTTTCCTTTTGAAGACAAAAATGCTATTACTTATATTATGATTCCTGTTTACAAGTTAATTTATTCTTTTAACCGCTCGAATAAACTTTTTTCTCTGCTCAGATTTATGAGGCTTTACGGAAACAAGTAATATTTAACTTCTATGATAAAACACTTTTAATTTAATGAGCAGTTTTCGTAAAATACATCTTCAGATTAAATCTGTCTGCAATCAAACTACAATAACAATGAACAATTTTTATACATTTCTATTTAATGTACAAATATTGTTCATTGTTATTGTATTTTTATTGTAGACAGATTTAATCTGAAGATTTCACATAGTTTGATCCCTAAATCTTTTTTGTAACTTTTCATAACACTTTGTTTCGTCTCACTTTCAATCGCACAAAATCGAACTTCTACTACCGTGGGTAAACAAATTTCACTTCTAAAATTAACTCGTGTGCAAACTTGCCAAAGAAGATAAGAGGTTTTTTAAACAATTTAATATTTCTGTAGGTTAGTGTCAAGAAACTTTAATAGAACTTGGCATCCACTTAGACCTTAATTGTTCTTTGTAGCGAATTTGACTCCTTTTTCCACATTACGTTTTTGATGGGATATCAGTACACTTTGTACTGTGAGATTTTCGACACCTAATAGACTGTTTTTTGTTTGTTTACTTTATAATATATGTTCAATCTAATTGTACATATTGAACAAAATATAAATAATTTCAAATTAAATTCCGATGTACAATCTTACAGCACCCGCATTAATAATCTACATTGAAAAATACAGAACTACCAAATACGGCACACTTTGTAAAAGAAATTCACTATTACAGCATAATACCTTTCGATATAAAAGCTATTCAAACCATAACAGTTTTCAGAAATAGACTTAGAAAATTGTTAATCGATTTTAGTTATTTAATTTCAGTCACGCAGGTTACGCAGGTTTTTTTTTGTAATTTTAAATTATTATATGACGCTATTAATTAATTATTATACCTCTTGGGTCTCAATATAGATGATATTCTATTGTATCTTCACAGGAGTTCCAAGTGAAATATGGAGAGCCTCAGTGTTTAATCCTGGAACAAATATTTTTACCATCTAAACATATTTTTGGAAAAAACTCTGTCCGTCTGTTTATCTGTTGGTCTGTTAGTCCGTTAGTCTGTTAGACTGTGAGCACGATAAAAGTCAGACGGATGAACGGATGGAAACCAAATTTTGAGAGGATGTTTGGTATGCAAATATGAAGAGCCCTATTGTTTTTAGGGAAAATCGACGCGTGCGTTAAAAATTTGTTTATAAACTTTATAGTTTTGGAAGTAATTTTGAAAATAAACGTGGAACATATTATGTAGGCAACCATGGTGACGAATAGCAAATGTCATATTGAATACTAGCCATTACCCGCGTCACCTCACGCGATATAAGATTTTTTATTTTCTTTATTATACTATATCAAATGTCAACATTTTGAAGTTGGAACGGTCCCGTCGCCCAATTGGCTGGAATTTTTTAAAATGTATTAAAGATTTAATGTATTTAAGATTGAACTGCTACAACCAGAAAAACCGGTGGAAGTAACGAAAACTGGTTGAAAAGTTACAATCCTACCTGCCGTAATTACTAATTGTCAAAGAAGCATCTTCAAAAGTAGTGAAATATCACTTCCTTAAATAATATTTTTTATCTAATTGCTATTATTTTTTTTCAAAGTCAGGTACTTTTTATGTAACAAATTCAAAAGTCTCTGAAAAATATGAATTTGAGGCATGCGCACAAAAGGTTTTCAATTATGAATATGTTATCGTATATCTACATTCTACATATATAAAAGAGTTCCGCGACTGACTGACAGACAACGCACCGGCCAAACCACTAAACGGATTGGGCTGAAATTTGGCACACACATAGTTATTACGACGTAGGCATCCGCTAAGAACGGATTTTTGAAAATTCAACCCCTAAAAGGGTGTAACGGGGGTTCAAAATTTGCATGTAGAATCAACGCACAGCTCAAACCACTAGACGAATTGGGCTAAAATTTAGCTCACAGATAGTTATTCTGACGTAGACATCTGCTAAGAACAGATTTTTGAAAATTCAACCCCTAAAAGGGTGTAACGGGGGTTTAAAATTTGCATGGAGAAATCATACAAGATACATAATAATATATCAATTCGAAAATGCGCAGTACTACTTATCAACAAATAAAGAAGCACGTGTTTCGTGCTTTCTCAAAAACAACCCCTTCAAAGGGTGAAAAGAGGTAAATAGTCTAAAGATCAACATGTGTGTCATTTTCAAGGTTTTCCAGGACGTTGATCACGTGAATGTCATCAATTTTTAAATTTGTTAGAGCTGAGTTTACGTCGAGAAAGGAGTATCTATGCCAAATAATGAGAATGCATCCATGTTTCGTCTCAATCGCGTGCGAAGCCGCGGGTAACGGCTATCTAAATATATAAAAGATAACCGTGACTGACTGACTGACTGATCTATCAACGCACAGCTAAAACCACTGGACGGATTGGGCTGAAATTTGGCACACAGATAGTCATTATGACATAGGCATCCGCTAAGAACAGATTTTTGAAAATTCAGTCACTTAAAGGGTGTAACCGAAATCATATACATGCGTCAATTCGAAAATGCGCAGGATTGCTCCTGTCAACAAATAAATCAACGCATCTTTCATGCTTTATCAGAAGCGAGGTAAATAGTCTAAAAATCTACATGGGTGTCATTTTCAAGGTTTGTCAGAACATTGATCACGTGTACGTCATTAATTTTGAAATTTATTAGGGGAGTCTCCGTCGAGAAGGAAATAATGGGAATGCATCCGTGTTTCGTCTCAATCGTGTGCGAAGCCACGGGTAACGGCTAGTGTTTTAGAAATAAACAAACCCAAATATTAATAGTGTGGCGATTTAAAAGAATCCGTCAAGGTTAATGATGAATTCACTGAAATTATTACGTTGTACATGTATTGATAAGATTATAATTATCACAAAAAATTGCGGTAAAAATAAAATCGGTGGTATCCAAATAATTGTTTATTCCTAGCTAGACTTTAAATACAGTTGGATAATAAATAAAAGGTAAACATTTTTTTTTTCTTTATGGTAGAAATTCAAATATATTGTTAAAAGAACAGTTTTGTGTAGTGGCCAGTGTGCTATAATAAATAATATTTGAACTCAGCAATCGAGAGCTCGACTCCCTGCACCACGCTTGGCTATACATAACCGACATCAAGATAAAAGTGCTAATTAATTATTAGTGTAAATATACAGAATTTTGGAAAAATACGAAAATCGTGTAAAAATTTCAAATTATACATAGTGTGTTCACAGATAGTGGTAACAGTGAATATTCGTGTAGGTATCCTACTAGATCAGCGGTTCTTAATCGGTGGTCCGCGAACCACTAGTGGTCCCTAAGAGCATCGCATCATCAATCAAACAATTGTTGAAATTATTAAATATGTAACAATGTATATTTCTGTACATAATTCTATACCATATATTCACAAACCAGAACAAACGTGCCACGCGCGTACACAATAACAGATATAATACAAAACGAGCGTCCGTTACTGGTGCGTTTTACAGCAATACACTTGAACATTTATTAAAATACAACTATGAGAATTCTCGCATATAACGCGATACGACAGCTAGGCTATCGAATATAGCCACGCTGTGACGAGTATTTGGTATTTCGGTTTGTTCCGTTCACATTTGTTTCAGTCCAACTTCGTTCGTTATTTTTAGTGATTATTCTAATTCTGAATTCTCAGTTTTAACAACAAAATTTGGGCAAAAATCATTAGAGACTACGAATGTTAAAATAAACGCTCCTGATTTTAATACGTAAGTAAAATAAAACGTTTTTTGTTTGTTGTGTCACCCGTTAATATCTTTTTCTAATAATTTTATACGTGTTTTGTTTATAGAACAACCTTATAATAATTTACATCACCGCCAAAAAAATGCGGGTCCGTGGCAAGTCAAAAATTTAGCCAAACGGTCCCTCGTCACTAAAAGGTTAAGAACCACTGTACTAGATACAAAGAAGAGTTTAAATAGTCTTTTATTCCACTCGAAATTTACTATCGGAAACTGCTGAGGTAAATTTTTTGTACTTCAAACTTAACCGGAAGTGTACATGCATTTTTTTTTCAAATGATAACATATACTTTTTTATATTTTTTAAAACTTTATTTTTTCTCTACAAAATTTATATAAAAATTAATTATGAAATCATATTAGAAAATTTTCGAGAAAAACGTTATCAATTAATTAATTAATTATTCTTATTCATAGCACTCCACACAAGTATAAAATGATTATCTATGTTTATAAAAATTAACTGCCGTGCGTTAGTCTCGCAAAAACTCGAAAATGACTCGACCGAGTTGAATAACTATTTTTTATTTTGTTCGCCTCAATCCTGGGGTGCTTTAGGAAAAAAAAATAGAAAAAACCCAAAGGAACAGCCGAAAAATCGAAATTGGTAATTTTGTATGGAAGTACCAATTCGGATTACTTTCAATAGGTATTGTAACAAAACTGTTCTAGTTTGTGGTCGAAACTATTTATTTACAATAATAAAACGTTTAACAAAACAGTTAAACACACAAACGAAAAGTACTTTTCTAACGTAACAGAATCAAAACTAATAAATTCTGACTAATAAAATAAAAGAACAAGTAATAAAGAAAATAAAGTCGCTAATTATGTTCACAAAATATTTACAACATATAAACACACCAAAGTTTATTCAGCAGACTTGACTATTAACTGTATACAAGAGATTATTTATATTAAGCCAGATTTTACATAATCGAAATCAATGGTCTATTAAACCGCACTCCGCACTAGTACTTACACAGTTCATTTATCTGCTATCTCTACAGTTACCTCGGTATACTGCACCGACTGAACAATTATGTGTCACTGTACGTTTGCCGTATGAACTCACTCTCACACGAAATCTGACTAACTGCTTGACTCACCGAGCTCGCCGTTACGTTTTTCCAACGTTTTCTAGAATCTTCTGGTCCCTTCTATACTTGCATTTAGTGTTGTTACAAGTTTGGGATTTGGATTCCGGCCGCCACAAAAACCCTTATACCTGCGTTCATTGTTGTTGTCTTCTAAAGCATTCGACAGAATGCAGTGACGTGCGCAACAGTATTGTCACTTTCGAGCAGAGCGCAGTGCCCTGAGGCAAGATTGCAATACGATGTAGCCGAAGGTTCCACTACTTTCGTCGTTGCTGTGTTTTGTCTCAATCACGTGCGAAGGCGCGGGTAACGGCTATTATTAATAAATATATGACAACGTTCTGCAAACTCGGCTCTTATTGTATAAAAATGTCCGATCAGCATAATTTTAATCCGGGAGAAACCGTACCGGGCCGCTAGTTAACAAATTGGTAACGTTTTTTTTCGAATTTTTTTTTTATAACCTTATGAAAATTTTGTATTAATTTATAAAGAAAAAAATAGAGATTTCAAAAGTGTAAAAAAATTATGTTACCATTTGGAAAAAAAATGCACGTAGACTTCAGGTTGAGTTTGAAGTACAAAAAAATTTACCTCAGCGGTTCCCGAGAGTAATTTTTGAATTGAATAAAAATTCAAATTTAATCTAGTTAATCTAGTAGGATACAAGAATTACTCACTGTATAATCTATACATATTTGAAGGCGTTAATTTTTGTAGGTTAAAATGTGGATGTTTCTATTAATTCTGTTAGTTTTATTCGTTTTGTACGAATATGCAATCAAACAACTACTTTATTGGAAAGATCGTGGCATTCCTAATTTATTGCCAATGCCCCCTATTGGAAATATGTGGAGAAGCTTCATGGGAATGACGTCTATTGCAGAGGATGTTGAAAGGATATATAATCAACTTAAACCACACAAGTAAGTAAAGAATTTTTTTTATGCCAATAGCAGAGAAATATAACTTTTAGCACGACGCGTTGAGTCAGCACAAAGTTTTGCTGCTTTGCAGGGTCAAATAATATTTTAAATATAAACTTTCATAGCGGAAATCATTGAATACCAATATTTATTAATTTATAAAATATATGAACAAAATGTTTTTATAAGAGATGCATTTAAACAAAAATAGGATAGATTAAAACAATAGAAAAATTTGTTGGCCAGGGGCATGGAACGTAAGAGGTACTATAGTGATGTGGGGAGGAAAATTTTCTACCATATTTTTCCGGAAAATTTTTAATGTTAAAAAGGTAATTTTTTAGCAATTTTTTTAAAGGACATATTATTTGAACTTTTCATGTTTTCTTTTGTTACTCAAAATCTGTACCATTTAAACAAAAACTACAGGTTACAATTCTAATTTTGTAATCCAAATAATAAAAGTTTTACTTATGGTTAGAGGGATGGCGACAGACATGATCAAGAAACACTGGATAGCAGATACGCTCTTTTTCGTGTAGTCTGAGCCCCCGTCTACAAATCCGTTTGGTGGAGTAGAGACCTAGAGCTTTGTGGTATGCCGCTGAAGCGCTTAAAAAAACCGCAAAATTCAAAAGTCCTCTACGAAATGGCAGAAAATGACTGAACAGCATCTGGAGGATCTCCTAGTTGCAGGAAAAGTATTTTCTGCCAATTTACCCCCTGCAGAGACTGTCAGTATAATAAATAAATACAAAATAAATGAAAAAAAAACAAGCTTGGTGAATGAAACCGAGCTCAAAGGGTTCGTCTTCTTGCAGAGAATCCCGAGGTACAGTTTTCTGCCAAAATCGACCTTGCAAAAACGCGCCATGTTCGCAGAAAGTTTAAGATGGTATTCAAGTAAAACATTAATGACAAGTACATTAAATTGGCAGGTTGTGATCTAGCAGTGACAAAATTGGCAGATAATATTTTTGACAAACTTTTTGGGTACTTATAGACAGTCTGTTAAGAGTTTCTGCCACCGCGCGAGGACTTTGAGAATTTTTACCTGTATAAATTTTGAAGAATCGTCGAATTAGATGCTATTCAGGCATTTTCTGCCATTTAGTAGAGGACTTTTGAATTTTGTCGTTTTTTTAAGCGCCTCAGCGGCGTACCGCAACGCGTTTGACCGCCACTCCACCAAGCAGATTTGTAGAGGGTGGCTCAGACTACACGAAAGAGAGCGTTTCTGCCACTCAGTGTTCCTTGATCATTTCTGTCGCCATCCTCTAACATTAAGATTTGTCATATTGTTTTCTTTGAAACTCATAACAAATCAATTCATCCTATTTCATAATAAAAAATTACTCAAACAAAGTATGAGGTAGTGTAAGAGGCCAGAAGATGGCACTACTGCACTGGCTGCTGCAGTTATACAGACAATTCCCCTCATGTAAATAGCACTAGATTATTATTTTTTTTTTGTTGGAAGGGGAAAACTCAAAAGTGCATCACATCCAGAGCTGATGAAAATATTCATTTTAATTACTTGTGGCCTCTAGTGAACGAGATTTTAATTTCACAGTACCCTTTTAATTTAGTGGCTTGGAAAATTTTCCAGAAAACTTTGTGTTTCAAAATTTTCCGGAAAACCAACAACTCTAACTATATTACATTTTTCACGTGGTTGACATTCTGGCTTTCTGCAATACTTTAAGTTTAATATACAGTATGGTTTTTTAAAAACCGAACACCCTTTTATTTCTTAGAGGAGGGGTTTTCGAAAAAAAAGTTTCGGACAAAAGTTACAGGGAATAAAGAGGGAAGGACAGTGATGTAGTTTTTTTTTTCGTTTGGTGGAGGTGTCTCCAAAATATCAAGGTTACCTACACTTTCTTAAATACGACCCTGTATTTTTTATCTTGTACCAAACATTTTTGGATTTGATGCCATCCTGAACCGCTGTTTGATTCTCAATTCATCCCGTTTCCTATTTTAGTGGACTGTGTGAGTCGGAAAAACCCCTGAAAAAGTTTTTCCGACTCACACAATCCACTAAAATAGGAAACGGGATGAATTAAGAATCAGACAGCGGTTCACGATGGCATCAAATCCAAAAATGTTTGGTACAAGGAGTTGATTTCTTTGACCCAAAGAAAAATAATCCTAAATAAAAAATACAGGGTCGTATTTAAGAAAGTGTGGGTGACCTTGATATTTTGGAGACACCTCCACCAAGCGAAAAAAAAACTACATCACTGTTCTTCCCCCTTGATTCCCTGTAACTTTTGTCCGAAACTCTTTTTTCGAAAACCCTTCCTCTAAGAAAAAAGGGTGTTCGGTTTTTAAAAAACCATACTGTATACATTCTATAGTTTTAGGATATTGGCTGGTTTATCTTATACATATTATAATTACAATTACATTGTTTACAAGTAATACAATAAACAATATTTGAGTTCAAGTGATAACGATTTTCGAATTTAATTTTAGAAAAGATTTATATATCTTATCTATTCCAATTTTCAGAAATTAAACAGGCCAAATTAATTTTTGCTTTCACTGAAGTAGGTTATTATTTGAGAAATGATTATTAATAAAATATAACAATTTACACTTCAAGATTCGGCGGAACGTTCATGTTTCAACAACCAACATTAACTATATGCGGCCCAGAATTAATAAAACAAATCGGAATTAAGGACTTCGATCATTTTTTTGATCACACTCAGGTATTTTTTAACGAAGAATTGGATCCCCTCTTTGCTAAAAATTTATTTTCATTAACAGGTAATGATATTGATATCAAAGGCAGGGTATAATGTTTATCATTTCATATCGACAAGAAAAGAAAGATTTGTTTATTTACAGGGAAAAAATGGAAAGATATGCGTTCGACACTAAGTCCTGCTTTCACTAGTAGTAAAATGAAGTCTATGTTCGCCTTTATAGCAGTTTGTGGCGATCAGCTGGCCAATTATCTTAAAAAAGAAATCGAAAAGCAAAATGACACTCAAATATTGGAAGTAGACATGAAGGATATAGCGACCAGATTTGCAAATGATGTCATTGCTTCATCAGCGTTCGGAATTCAGTGTGATTCTCTAGTTGACGAAAACAACGATTTTTATTATCACGGAAAACAAATGTCTAAATTTAGTACATGGAGATTTGTTCTTTGCAACTTAGCGCCTTGGTTTATGAAGGTATTTCTACATTTTGTTTTGCAATGCTTATTTTAACCTACTTTCTCTGTTGTCCACGACAAATCTCTTTTGTCCGCCACAAATCTCTATTGTTTGCGACATTTTGATCAGAGCTCAAACATTTTTTATAAGTGTGCACCTAAGTCACAATGCGACACAGGTCATGTGACGTAAAATTTAATACAGCGAACACCATAAGATGGTGGATTTTTTTAAATTCTGGATATAAAAAAAATTTTTTTTTTTCAAAAAAATCAAGGAGTTATTATTTTCACTCCAGTTTTTGAAAATCGAATTTTGGTCAGATCGCGACGTTTCGAGGTCCTAGGAAGCTATTCTGACTATTCTGGCGATGATGTCCGTAGGGCTGTATAATATGTGTGTGTGTGTATGTAAACCTATTATATCTTTTGAACAAAGTGCCCAATTGAAACGCGATTTACGGCATCTGACGTGACCTTGCTAAACTTAGATTTCCTGAAAATTTGGGATGATTCGGTACAATAAATTTTGAGAAATCTTTTTTATTGTATTTTCTAAGCTACTAAACTGATTAATTCCAAAATCAAATCAGCTCTTCTCCTTGAAAAACTACGTCGATTTCCGCAAACCGCATTAAGATCGGTTTATTTGTTCACGAGATATCGTGAACGAAAAATTCGTAATAAAGTGTTTTTTTGAGCTCGAAGAGGTAAAAAATAAACTTCTTGCTATATTTATTTTTGAGCGCTTTGAACTCGAAAATAGCGAGAAGTTTCAGGGATGGTCTGCAGGGTCAAACTTTTTTCAAATTATTTTCTTCACAACTCCTTCGCTATGGGTATGAATTGAAGGGACTTGTCATATGAAATACAGACGTTACTGAACTTAATCTAATTTAAGAAATAAAAATCTAAGTTTGGTTGACACTTTCATAAGATATTAAACAATAAACACAAAATCTTAGTTCTTACAATAAAAATAATTACAAATAAAAAATATGTATATTAGAGATTCCGTGCTTGCTTCGCCCGAGTGCACTGACTTCGATTGTTTATTCGATTTGATAATTAACTGCCCGCGACTAATTTTTATTATAATTATTTCGGCTTATTTGACGTAGCCTTCTAACTTAACTTAAAATCAATCCGATTTGCACCCGAAACAAGTCGTGTCCAACCTCTAATCAACAGCTTATTTTCTAAAAGGAAGCTATCAAATGGTACAAATCGTATTAAAATCTGTTCAGTGTAGTGATTCTAAATAAATTTTTACCCGGACAATCAATCCAAACCGTTATTATAAATTCATAACTTTCATATTGAACAAGCTTATGGTAACAACCGAATTCAAATTCGTTCAGTTCTTGGACTTTCTATTATACTATGTATGTTACGGTCAATGTCCGGAATCCGGGCAATGTCGACAATGCCCGAGCCACATCGGGCAATGTCTAAAATCGGACAAGGTTCAAAAAATAGATTTTTTATAAACATGAAACGCTGACATTTGATTGTATCTTTATCGTGATAAGTAATCATTAACGCTTTATGGAATTTTTATCACTGATATCAACTATTGAAGAATATAATATCTTTCAGCTTTCTTTACAATTATAATTATTGATGATTGGAAAGTTTGAGCAAGAACTCCACCGCCTGGTGAGCTCGAAGAGGGAAGACAACAGCTCATACATGTCTCGAGAGAAGTACAATGAAATAATTGTCTACGTAAAAGATCTTCCTCTGAAACCCAAGAAGACTTCTCAAGTTACCCGGCGCAAGGACAGGTATCAGCTATTCACTGTTTCTGGGACCGATAACTGATACAGCCCTTGAAGAACGAGAATGATCCTGTTTTGTATTACGTGGCAACTGACGAACTTTTTGACATTTTACATGATGTTCATGTAAACAAAACTGGTCATAGAGAGCGTAACCGCATGAAATATGAGATTGACAGCAAATATTCCAATTTCTCTAGAGATAATTGTAATAGAAAGCTGAAAAATATATTCTTCAATAGTTGATATCAGTGACAAAAATTCCATAAAGGGTTAATGATAACTTTTCCTTATAAACATACAATCAAATGTCAGCGTTTCATGTTTATAAAAGTCTATTTTTTGAACCTTGTCCGATTTCGGACATTGCCCGATGTGGCTCGGGCATTGTCGACATTGCTCAGATTCCGGACATTGACCGTAACATATACATTATACAGTGTGTTCACCGAAAGTGGTTACAGTGAATAGTTCTTGAATCCTACTAGATACAAAAAAAAGTTGAAATTGTTTTTTATTCAAATAAAGCTGTACTACCGGAAAATGCTGAGGTATATTTTTTTGTACTTTTAACGGATTTCTCTGAAAAATAATAATTTGTTACTGTGTATTTAATTAACAGTAACATTAATGGCGACAGAAATGGTCAAAGAATACTGGGTGGCAAAAGCGCTCTCTTTCGTGTAGTCAGAGTAGGGGGCTAACGTGTCTACGGAATGGCAGAAAATGATTGAACAGTATCTGGGGGACCTTCCAGTTGCAGGAAAAATATTTTCTGCTAATTCAGCCCATGCAAAGACTTTCAAAATCCTTTCAAACAATCGAGAAAAAGTCAAAATAAAAAAACCGGTCAAGTGTGAGTCGGACTCGCACACGAAGGGTTCCGTACACTATGTACTTTTTAAATACTTTTGTAAAAGAAATAAGAGAGGCGCTATAACAATATGTAACCAGTGGGAGTATGTAAGTAGTTCGAGAATTTCAAGGCGTGAAATTTTACATAATTCACCCCGGCGTTTTTATATTATAAACACTTTTTTAACAAAAATTTCTTGTAGAATAAAATAATATAAAGTTTTGATAAATATACCATTATATCAAATAACAACGTGATGGAAAATATCTCTGTTGCGCATGCGCCGATTTTTCCCAAAAAAATTTACAAAACTTTTGTAAACATAGATAGAATAATAAACCGTTATGAAAAGTATACCGTTATTATATAAAAACAGCCTTATAGTATATATTTCTTCTACGCATGCGTCGATTTTTTTCAAAAAATTATTTTACAAAACTCCTGTAAAACAAAATAATAAGCCGTTATGAAAAGCATACTATTATCTTATAAAAACAACATTATAATATATATTTCTTTTGCGCTTGCGCCGACGTCTCTCAAAAACAATAGGCCTCTTCATATTTGCATATTAAACATCCTCCCAAAATTTGGTTTTATTCCGCTCATCCATGGTGTTGGAATGGTAAAAAATGTCAAAAATGACGTTTGCATCTGTCAAAGCAATATGTTCTAATAATTAATCAATTAGTTATTCAAATCGTTAACTCAGAAGGCTTTGCATTTCACAAAATACTAATGTCAAAAGACTGACTAATATTTGAAATGACATTCGTTTTTGAACAAATGCAATCTTTTTTTTAAGACAAAACATACGCAATATTTAAATTCCCATAGTACACTATGCAACAAACGAAGACAGACGATCTCCGTGTATGCTATGGATTAGACAAAATTGAATTTATACATTATATTTCTATATAAAGCTGTACAAAAAAAGTGTTTCGACGAATTCTGTTATACAAAATCTATGTAAAATTTTCTCCTCTTTCGTTTAAGACAGGTCTCGAAACGATCTGATTTAAATTGAGCGAATTATAAGCAAAAAACTTAGTTTGCTCCTCTTTTGGGAGTTTTGAGGGGTTTTTAATTATTTGTTGTTCTAGCAGCAATAGAAATACACACTCTGTGAAAATTTCAACTCTCTACCTATTACGGTTCTTGAGATACAGCCCGCTGACAGACAGACAGACAGACAGACAGACAGACAGACGGACAGACAGACGGACAGCGGAGGCTTAGTAATAGGGTTCCGTTTGAGCACCCTTCGGGTACGGAACCCTAAAAATGAAAACAAAATTCAATTTGAAGTTGAAACTTGGCGGAATGGTTGAATTGGAAAAAATTTTCGGGGCTCCAAGTGACATCACTTCCATTCTACGATTCTTCAAAATTTGCACAGGCAAAAATTCGCAAAGTCCTCGCGCGGTAGTAGAAACTCTTACCAGGCTTTCTATTAGTACTAGTGATGTGCCGGATCGTTAAAAATGATATCCGCGGATACGGATACGGATACGGATCTTAACTTTCTTAGAGTACGCGGCGGTAAATATTGCACATCGAACTTTGGAAAGAGACTATCTGTTATGGGAAAAAGTTATTGACTTCTTTAAGAGTTAACTCTCATAACAGATTGTCTCTTTCCAAAAATCGATGTGCAATATCTCATTATAAAGATAGTTTTTTATTAGTACCTTTGAGTTATGTACTATTGGTATGGTACTCACTACGATAAATTTTTGCAATATAAAGGTGCCAAATGTGATTTTAAGAAATAAAAAATAATCTGAATGGAATTTAACAGTTTTTCATTATTACCTAATCACCTATATAAATAAAATTTCATCTATGAATTGAAAATTAATAAGGTAAAAGATCCGTAAAAGATCCGCCATAAAACTAACGGATACGGATCTTGTTTCTCCCTCGGAGCTCCGCGGATACGAATACGGATATCCGGCACATCACTAATTAGTACCCAAAAAGTTTAAAAAAAAATATTTAGATGAGTTTAGTTACAGTTAGTAATTATAATATATTGTTTATAGTAGCTACTGTTTGCTACAATTGTTAAGAAACACCCATTGTTACAATGCTATCAACATAGAAAAATTACTTTATTTTTTCAAACAATGTCACCGTCGGGATACGAACCCCGAATCTTTCCACTCTCGCGGCGGACTGTGTTACATTACACTACAGTGACACAAACTATCAAACTATCATTCTAATATTTATAGCATTGGTAACTGATTTTTTCACATCATGCGAGAGCCAATTATATTAGTTAACGCTAGATGTGAACCATTACAGTAGTGAGAGCTATGAGTGAATCAAGGGTGAAATTGTTTCCTTACATTAAATAATGTGGGTGTTTCTTAACAATTGTAGCAAACAGTAGCTACTATAAACAAAAAAAAAAATATTATTATTTGCCAATTTTGTCACCCCTACATCATCAAGCGGATTTGTAAAGGGGGGCTCTGGCTACACGAAAGAAAGCGTTTCTGCCACCCAGTTTTCTTGATCATTTCTGTCGCCATCTTTTCTAACTATTATGTAACCTTATGAAAATTTTATCTGAATTTATAGAGAAAAAATGGACATTTCGCAAAAGTAAAAAAGAAATATGTTTCCATTTAAAAAAAGCATGTACAGTTCCGGTTGAGTTTGAAGTAAAAAAAATGTACCTCAGCTGTTTCCGATAGTAAATCTCGAGTTGAACAAAAAATCATTTAAACTTTTTTTGCAGATAGTAGAATACACGAATTAGTCAACGTTACCGCTTTCGATGAGCACGCAGTATACCCCTTTATATTATAATGAACAATTATACCAAACTGTTTTATAATTCAACAGTTGATAGGACAAGGCGTTATGCCCAGATATGTCTGCGATTTTTTCAAAAGGATTGTCCACGAAACCATAGAAATTCGTGAGCGAGATAAGATTATCAGACCCGACATGATTCACTTAATGATGGAAGCTCGTAAAGGACATCTCAAACATGAAAATAATGAAGAAACTGGAGAGACAGGCTTTGCTATTGTCGAAGAATCCAGCATTGGCATGAGTGAAGTGATCGGAAAAACACGTAAACCAATTATTTTTTAAATTTTATTTAGACTTCAATTTATATTTTTAATTAGATCTTTTCTTGAAATGCTTCGTCTCGAATCTAGATTGTGTATCATTGATAGCGCCACTATTTAGGGTGTAAAAATTAATGCTCCAAGAGCTATCAAACATTTTTGGGAAGGTATTTGAAGCAGCGTGAAAATTTGTGTGACACTTCCTTTATACCATCCGAACACAAAATCGAAGATCTGGCTGAAGGGTAGTGGGATCAAGCTGTGAATTTTAAACATTGCAATATTTTATTGCCAAAAAAATCCTTGAGGCATTTTGTAATTTTAATACTTTTTAAAGTTCATAAAAATTCAGTAGCTTAGTGGAGTGGATTGTTAATTTCAAACCGGTATGTCTCGAATCCTACGAAAACTGTACAGTCAAGCTCCCCGACATTTTGTTATAATTTGTGACCGATTATCGGAGAGGGCGGCGGAGGATATGCCACCTTAAAGTTTCAGAAAACTCGTTTTTTGCCCTATAACTCGGCCATTATTATCAGGTGAAAAAAAGTTCTAATAAAAGTTGTTCAGAAAAAGAAACCACGTAAGCTCGTTCAAGACCGGGTTTGATTAAACAACCCGTTCGCGAGGTATCGCCATTTTAGTGCGAGAAATTTTGAAAAATTAAATGCCACTGTTTAAAAAACGGTTGCAGCTAAGAGCTTAATTTTCTTTTTATTTCAAAAGTCCTAAGACCCATTCTTTGCACCGGAGGCTGAATGCAGTCGGTCAATTAGAATCAGCAATTAGAATCTCCCATAACTTTGGTTTTAACTGATTTTTCGACCTAAACCCGACGCCATTTTTTTCGTTCTTTATCTACTTTTATGTGAGAACTGAAAAAAGAATTTCTCCCAAACTCAACGGCCGGTGGGCAAAATAAAGATCGTTACATTAGCTCTCTCTCTCTCTCTCTCTCTCTCATAATATTGTCAAAATTACTTTGCCTTAGCTACACAGAAAAATTGAATTAATAAAAAGAAAATTAAGATCCTATAGCCTGGGAAAATTAAGAAATTCAGACCAAATAATTCGTGTAGTTTTGAAAGTTGCTACAGTTATTCCTAAAGGTGTCCAGATGAATATACTAAAAGCCCCCGAGGGAGGGACACGAGCCGGCGGTGGGGGAGGGGGGGAAAGGTCTCTTTTTCAAGGTTTTTGCTTGTGACTCGAAAACTATTTATAATATCTTTTTTGTGACTTCTACATTAATTATCTACATTAAATTTCCTATAAATTATGTCTAAACATTTTTACTGTACGATCAATACTTTAGGAGATACAGAGTATTAAAGGTGATAAAAATAAGAAGCTAAATCGTTTTACAAATTTTAATTCTGAAAAATTAAACAATTTTTTTTTGCACGAGTATGCCGACTTATCAATCAAATTGTGTTTCATCTTCGTCATCTTTATCATTAACATCGATGAGGACTCCATTAGTATAAGCTCCTAGGCAGCCGTTACAGATAAGACTACACTTAATGCCCGCTTTTCGGCAACTGCATTTTCCAGAACAACCACTTTTACATCGGCAAAAAATTGAACTTAACAGCGCGTCAAGAGCAGGAGGATCCAAGGTCGTGATTGGTTCTAAGTTTCCATCGACTCCTCGCTTCCAACCCCATAATTCAGGAGACAGTTGGTTCCCAAGCCACTCCTGTACTTGATGGAATACTCTGTAAGCGTGATATTTCGCTGACCCTTTGGTAGGGGGGAGGGAAGAAAGATCCGGCTTGGGCTTGGTACAAGATTTCAGAAAAACTGTGAATTGATGTCTGTTATCTCAGACTGAGTACAGGGCGCTCGGTATACTTCAAGAAACATTTTTCTCTGGCTTCTGCTATAACATCCGGAGTTGATGTTGGGTCATAAAATACAGTTGCTATTTCCTTTAGTAATGGCTTTTGATCAAAAATCTTGATAATTGATGTTTTGCCCTTCCTGTAAATAGCTGAGGTTGTATCACACCCACTGAAACTATGCAGAAAGAGAATAGAACCCCAAAATGAATGTTTTTGAAGTTCTTGAGAGGAAAATATTTTGGTTTCCACTTTTCCTCTTCCCGGTTTGACAAAAAATATTTCTTTTTCAAGAGGAGTAAGAGCCATTAGAAGGACTACAAGATCAACATCTTCTCCAATAACAGTGACCACAAGATTGCCTACAGCTTTATCAATTGCAGTGCAAATAATTGTGCAGTCAGCATCACTTGCAGCTATTTGTGTTTCTATGTTTGCAGCCTGCATTATTTCTGTCAGAAGTTTAATCAGTTGGGACTTGTTTTTTCGTATTTGATAGAAAATTCTCTTGCTGAACAGTGACCTTCATCGAGAGATTGATGTTTATATCAACAGACGATTTCACCGCCCTCCTTCTTTGTTCAGATGTTTTTGTGCTATTTTTTACGTCATCGTATCCATCAAACACTACGGTAGAAGGTGGCCCGTAATGACATTTTACATAATTTATGTACTGATCACATATATCTGAGTAAGAGGAGCCCAATTGCCACTTGGTACGGTGCAAAAGAAAGCCACCATCAATAACCGTCTCACTAGTTTTCAAATTTACATTAGTGTCGGATTTCGATAAAACAGAGTATTCCATCAAGTACAGGAGTGGCTTGGGAACGTACTGCCTCCTGAAATATGGGGTTGGAAGCGAGGAGTCGATGGAAACTTAGAACCAATCACGACCTTGGATCCTCCTGCTCTTGACGCGCTGTTAAGTTCAATTTTTTGCCGATGTAAAAGTGGTTGTTCTGGAAAATGCAGTTGCCGAAAAGCGGGCATTAAGTGTAGTCTTATCTCTAACGGCTGCCTAGGAGCTTATACTAATGGAGTCCTCATCGATGTTAATGATAAAGATGACGAAGATGAAACACAATTTCATTGATAAGTCGGCATACTCGTGCAAAAAAAAATTGTTTAATTTTTCAGAATTAAAATTTGTAAAACGATTTAGCTTCTTATTTTTATCACCTTTAATACTCTGTATCTCCTAAAGTATTGATCGTACAGTAAAAATGTTTAGACATAATTTATAGGAAATTTAATGTAGATAATTAATGTAGAAGTCACAAAAAAGATATTATAAATAGTTTTCGAGTCACAAGCAAAAACCTTGAAAAAGAGACCTTTCCCCCCCCCTCCCCCACCGCCGACTCGTGTCCCTCCCTCGGGGGCTTTTAGTATATTCATTTGGACACCTTAAGAAATAACTGTACCAACTTTCAAAACTACACGAATTATTTGGTCTGATCGACGATTCTGAAACTAATTTTCTTAGACTACTAGCTGCAATGGTATTTTAAAAAATGATGGCATTTAATTTTTCAAAATTTTGCGCACTAAAATGGCGATATCACGCAAATGGGTTGTCTAATTCGACCCGGTCTGGAACGAGCTTACGCGACTTCTTTTTCTCTACAACTTTTATTGGAACTATTTTCCCCCCCGATAATAATGGTCGACTTATGGGGCAAAAATGGGGAGGTCGACTCTACAATTTTTTTAGGAAACGTTTTTCGATTCGAGACATACCGAATTCAAGGCTTTTTTTCCCAATCCACTCCACTAAATAACAAATTTACAGTGATAGGTATGAACCTTCCCTGTACGTAAACAGACAAATGACGTCACACGTCCTTGTGCAATACCTGGTTATTATTTAATTAACGATGACTTTCTTAATCTATTTGTTTTTTAAGCAAAAAAGTACGGATAACTTAGTTTTTCTCCATAAATCTATCTCAATATTTGATGAAAAATTGAACAATACCCAATTCGTGAATTTTATAAGATTGAAAATTGTTGTACATCTTTCTTTTTATCGTTGTAGTAATTAAAGAGGATGACATTGTGGCACAAGCCTTCATTTTTTTTGGTGCTGGTTTTGATACATCATCAAATTTAATGTCATTCACAATACATGAACTTGCAGTAAACCCTGATATCCAAAAAAGACTTCAGAGAGAAATTGACAATGTTTTAGCGGAATATAACGGAAAAGTAACATACGAAGGCGTTAACAAAATGAAATATTTGGATATGGTAACCACAGGTAAATTTTAAATTATTATAGTTTAAGTCTATATTTAAGACCACAAATGAAACTGGGAGAAATTTTAATTGTTGAATTGATTACACAATGTCGGATTTAACTTTTCAATGCCCTAGGTATAGTGAACGGTGCCCTAGTTTTTCTCTTTTTGGTGGATCTTGGCTGTTATTAACTTCGCCTTCTTTTAATATGTTCATTTCACTTCTTAAATTTCTATTTTTCATAATACTTGTTCCAGAAGAATCGTCATCTACATTTTCATGAAGTGATTATAAGTGCTATAGGTCATGTACCAACATATAATTTTGATCAGAAGTTAGATAACCGAAATAGAAATTTCATTTTGTGGTGTTCCTTCTGTGGCCGTAGGCTAGTGTGATGTATTATAAATACAATTCTGGATATACGTTATGAGTTATATGAAAATGCTTGTAACTATATGATACGTACCAAATGACAAGAACTGTTAAGAATTCTGTTAATATTTTATTATCAGTTCAAATCCACAAGTGGGTACTAATTTTCGTCAAAATTCACGTTTCAAAGCTTTCCCAAGTCTAAAAAATATATTTTTGGAAATAGTCAGTTCGTCTGTTTGTCTTAAAGCACGATACAAGTCAAGCGGCTGAGCGGATTGAAATCAAACTTTGACATGGAATAGTCCTATTGTTCTGGGGAAACATCGTCGCATTCGCCAAATAAATATGCGTTATAACATTGTATTTTACCTTTCCAACCCACAAGTGGGGAATAGTACTAATTTAGGTCATAAATCACTTTTCAAAATTTTACAATATTTTTTTGAGTTCCCCCGAATCCAAAAAACATATTTTTGGAAAAACTCTGTGCGTCTGTTTGTCTGTGAGCGCGATACAGGTCAAACGGAGATCGAAACCAAGTTTTGGGAGGATATTTAGTATGCAAATATGAAGAGCCTTATTGTTTTTTGTTAAAATGGCGCATGCTATAACGGTGATTTTTATATAATAATGGTATACTTTTCATAACGGCTTATTATTCTATTTATTTTTTGAAGAAATTTTTGTAAATGTATTTTTTTTCTAAACTTTGTAGTTTCTGAAATATTTTCAAATTAAAAAAAAATCAGCCGCTCTTTTGTTTTATATATCTGTCAGAAATAAACTAGTTAGGTATGTTTTGATTAACTTTTACATGACGTGAACATATTATGTAGGTAACCATGGCAACGAATAGTTAATATCATATTGAATACTAGCCATTACCCGCGTCACCTCGCGGGATATCAGAAATTTTATTTTCTTTATTATAATCAAACTAGCGGCTCAGTTCGGCTTCGCTCGAATTTGCAGCTTGTCGTCGTTTTTTCGTCGACTTGTGTTGCAAAATTGGTCTCCACGAAAAACGCTTTTATTTAAACGCGATAATATATAACCGGTATCAATTCTGAAGGCCCATTCTATTTCATATTGGTGAAAAAAAATTTGAAATAGGATGAGAAGTTTCGCAGATTGCCTCCCATATCCAAACTTACAAACTTTAGCTCTTTATAATATTATAGTGGTCCGTCCCGGTTGCATTTAGGCAGAATCTACCATTGATTAGCAATGGGCAATAAATTACGGTCTCTCATTGGTTGTTGCTAATCGCTGGTACGTTTGCATCATCTTTTTTCTGTGAGTAGTGCATTTCTGTTTTATTATTCTGGCGGTGTGGTCAGTAATCACTAATCAGTAACCCTTAATTATTATTACTTATGTTATGTGATAATATGTATACTGATTTGAAATTTCCCAAACAATTTCGCTATGAAGTAGTAAATCAATCAAAAGAAAAAACAGTGTTATGGGCTGACATTAATTCTAGTGAAAAATATATTCAGTGGATAGCAGAATTTTCTGCCAAAACTAATACTTCGTGGGTGTTGCGTAGATCCAAGACCGCATCAAAGAAGATTGTATGCGGGTAAGTAGGTATTATTTTGTGTTTCGACACATCGTTCCCCAAACCAACTTGTAATACTTGCAGCGTATTCGTTGCAACGAAATTTGTGCCAATAAATACCCATACAAATTAAGTTTACGGTCTGATAGATTAAAACTGCGCGTGTTTGAACTTGTGTAACTATTTAATTCATAGCATTAAAAACAATATGATGCGAATCCAATGCGGCGCGCTTTTTCATAGGTGTTGCAAATTTTTCGCGTTTTATATTTCACCCTGTATATGTATCGCCTTGTTTAATTCAGAAAATATTATCAATTTCATTTTTTACTAAACTAATATCTCCACTTGTTATTTGACAATAGACTGACGAGCGTTTATTTGGTTAGCGCAAATTCTGATGAACTCAGTATTTTATATAATATGAACATTTTAAATTTCAGAAGAGACTACAGCTGCCACTATACGTCTTTTAATAAATCAAAATCCACTCAAAGATAATCAAAAAACCTGAGCTGTCAGGCGTCAATTTCTATTGTAGTAAAAGTCCTATAATTGGCAACAGTTGCATATGCCTATTACCGCAGGGCAAAATCTACCGGCGATTAGCAACGTTCGCGTTCGTACAAAACGTACCAGCGATTAGCAACAACCAATGAGAGACCGTAATTTATTGCCCATTGCTAATCAATGGTAGATTCTGCCTAAATACGTCCCGGTTTCACCTGGGTGCGATAGATATAATACCGCAAAATGTATTTCAATTGCGTCCTGGCGTGTAAACTAATAGCTTTGAGCAAGTTCTAACAGATATCGCTCTTTGGTACTAAAACAGGAGATCCGTGGTGTTTATTGGGTGAGAGGTGACATGTAGACGTCTGGCGGGGATAACTGAACGATTGATAATTGATAAGTTATCGACCACATTATAATAATCGCTCATTCTGCTTTTACTGGGTTAAAAATTTACCGTTATAAATTTACCGTTATATTGCCATCTTGCAACCCTATTGCGCATCTGTGGATTAAATTAAAAATACTAATATCGCTATTAAAAAATAGAGGTTGGTGGTATGTGGCGTCATTGATGAGAAGAAGAAAAAAGTTGACATGATTTATTTTTTAATTAGTTTTTAGTTCAGTGGAGCAAATTTTAAAAAATTAGTTATTATAAAAACTATTATCATGTCATGTTAAATGTTGTAATTTAGGTTAGATAATAGGTTTGTCGATTTTGTAAAATTCTTTTAAAACATTGCTTTTTTTTTCAAAAAATTAAAATCATTAATCGTTCAAGTTTTAAATCGTGTACAACTAATTTTTTATTTCCAAATCCTCTTCATCCAGCAACGCAACAAATGGTAGCAGAGCAAAAGTTCACTCTGGGTTACACTGATTTTGATAATTAGTGTCGTTTTATTTCAAATTTTTAATTAAAATAAATAAATAAATAAATCTTTTTTTTTGTTAATTTTGAATTATCTGAAAAAAAAATATATATATAACTTACTATCAAGACTATTATCAGCGTGTGAAAAATAAAGATATACTATGCCAAGAACAAGAGCACAAATTGGAGAATCTCAAACAAGCTACGAGGATGTATTCGAATCTCCGACTGGTCCTGACGGCATCACTGCAGGCAATTCTACGGCGCCTCAAGCTGATCCAAGTCCTACTACATCAGCGTCGCGTGGAGTTACGTCGCTGACAAATGCCACAGCTGTACACATGCAGTTTTATCGGCGGGTATTTTTGACAAGATATCCCAGTTGGCAGAGCTCACCCGTACAATTGCTGACTTAACCAAGCAGAATAGGATATATCCGCCAATGGATGTACAACCATATTTCGTGGGTGTATCTAAATGCGCCGGAGACGATCCAACAAAGCTTCTTGTCTTCATTGAAAAAATTGACGAAATAATAGACTTGCAATTGCTTCCTGAAACGGATATTCTCCGGCGTTTTCTGATTTATACTGATGGGCTTCTTCGTTCATGGTGGGCAAATCACATTAAAACAGCTTCAAACTGGGAACTTTTCAAAAGGCAACTCACCGAAGAATTTTTTGCACCGGAAATTAAAATTCATCTAATTAATGAATATGTCAACAGAGCTCAGGCACCAACTGAATCATTTCCGTCATTCGTTAATGATGTACGAGCTAAAAGTAGAGCCCTCTCAACAACAATATTGGAGGAACAGCTTATCCTGCAGATCTGGGCCAACAGAAATGTAGACACACTACTTAAAACGCGTCATGAAAAATTACCGACATCTTGGATACAACTTCATCAGGTCGTCCAACGTTTGTCTCAAGCCGAACAGCTACTCCAACGTGCATTCCAGAGAGAGGTGGGTGCTTCCTCCAGCGAATCTACGGCACCAGGTCAACAGAATCAGGCAACGAGTCATTGTACCTACTGTAAACAAGAAGGTCATCTTATCGCTGAATGTCGCAAGAGAGCAACAGTTAATGCTAACCGTCAACGTCAGTGGAATGAATCGCAATCAAAAAACTCAACCACGTCCGGTCCGTGATGGACCGAACAAATAAAAAAAAGAACACGGAGGAACAACTGAATTTATTACCCATCGTGCAAGCCGTCATAGGTACCGTTCAAATTCCAGTTCTTTTGGACTCAGGTGCCAACGCAAATTTCATTTCTGAGCGTGTTGCGTCTCAAATAACAAACGAGGCTACCTTCAAGAGCATTCCGATTTCAACATTTATTCGTTTACCGGATGATCGACTCAGTCTTATCAAGCAGAAACTCCTCGTCAAAATCAAAATTCACCATTTTACCTGGGTCCTTCCTTTTCTCGTTATACCCCAGGCTAATTTCGATCTTATCCTAGGTTGTTCTTCACTTAAAAAGTTACAAGCATCCTTAAATTTTGTCAACAATTTCCTTGTCTTTTCGTTTGCTCCACAACTTAAAATTCCGTTCATACAAAATAATCCTAACATGTTTCAAAATATTTTATCGTCCTGTATGGAAAATCCATTAGAACTCAATCAAGAACAAGAACTACTCCGACAACATTTATTACAAGAATTTCAAGATACGATTACGACTAAATTAGGTAAAGTTAAAACATATACTTACCATATTCGATTGACGGATACGAATCCGGTGCATCTGCCGCCCTACCCATTATCTCCGCCGAAAGCTACAGTCATGAGAGAACATATAAACAAACTACTTAACCTGGACGTCATTGAGACGAGCGATTCAGCCTACTCCAGCCCCTGTTTTCTCATCCCGAAGAAGGATGGAGGGCAGCGTTTAGTTGTTGATTACAGAAAAGTAAATCAATGCGTTTTGTACGACGCGTATCCCGTACCACGACCAGAATCCATGTTTCAATGCTTAGCTGGAGCGCAAGTTTTTCAAAATTAGACTTGAATATGGCATATCACCAGCTTCCGTTGACAATAGATTCACGACCGATCACAGCTTTTTCAACTAGCTTCGGAAGTTACCAATACAAGGTACTGCCGTTTGGCCTTGCTGTATCACCTGCAGGACTAAATCGCATTATCAACAGGATTTTCGGTGATTTACAATTCAAATTCATTACAAGCTACTTCGACGATCTTCTGATTTATTCAAAAACAATTCAAGACCATTTCGAACATCTGCATCAGGTTTTTCAACGACTTCGTCTTGCGGGGTTTACTATCAATCCGGACAAGGCACAATTATTTATGGGCAGAGTCAAATGCCTCGGCTACATCATTTCCGGACAAGGCTGTCATATTGATCCAGAGAAAATTAAAAGCATTCAAGCATTACCGATACCGACCAATTTAAGACAAGTCAAAACCTTTCTGGGAATGGTTGCATACTTTTCTCGATTTATAACAAACTTCAGCGAAATAGCTGCGCCATTGAATTACCTGAAAAAGAAAAACATTAAGTTTCGTATCACTGATGATCAAATAAACGCTATAAATCAACTGAAATCTGCAATTACTTCAGCTCCAGTATTGAAATTTCCCGATTTTGACAAAACATTTGTAGTTCGTTGTGACTCTTCAGACATCGCCTTAGGAGCCGTACTACTGTAAGAACATCCCGATGGAATTCACTCAGTGGCGTTCGCATCAAGAAAACTTTCCGACACTGAGAAACGGTATCAGATTCTAGAACGTGAAGCTTTGGGTATCATCTTTGCCTTAGACAAATTCCACGATTATGTCCATGGGAAACGGTTCTTACTTCAGGTGGATAACGAAGCTCTCACGTGGATGATCCGACATCCTAAGCAGCTCGGTAAAGTTGGACGTTGGGTATTAAAATTGTCGCACTATCAATTTGACGTTCAGCATATCCGCGGTCCATTAAACTCCGTTGCCGACGCTCTTAGTCGCTTATATGATGCCGAATCTGAAACAAATACAAATACAACCACAACTTCCGTTCTTAACAATCTACATCAAATACCAGACCGTTTTCTTACCATTAAAGAGCACCAAACTTCGGATCCAGAGACGCATCTCATCTTGCAGAATCTTAGAGATCACCAGGATGTCACAGGATAAGTCGAAAGACATGGAGTTCTGTTAAAATTAGTGGGAAAGAACCGTCTTAAACGAATTGTCGTTCCGAAATCAGTTCAAAGAATGATTTTATATTATTTCCATGACCTAGATGCTTCTCATCCTGGGATTACTAAGACGTACCGTGCTATCGCTAAACGTTTTTGGTGGACGAATATTTTCAAAGATGTACGAGAATATGAAAGAGGGTGCGAGCATTGTCAAATAATTAAATCGCACAATCAACCGGCTGGTGGACCGATGTACTCAACGACACCTACACTTCCAATGGACAAAATATATATAGACTTCTGCGGACCACTGTTAACATCGTCTCTAGGAAATCGCTATGTACTGGTGGTGCTGGACTCTTTTTCTAAATGGCTGGAGGTAATACCATGTCGACGTGCTACATCAGCAGTAACATGTAAGAAATTAATTAAACTATGGTGTACCTATGGACCACCACGACACCTGGTGTCAGACAACGCAACCGTATTCAGAAGCGACACCTTCCGCCGCATGACAATAGCCTGGGGTATCCAACACATTTTTACATCACCGTATCAACCATCTTCAAATATGGTAGAACGCACGATGAGGGATCTCAAGAGTTCTTTATCTATCATGATCCGGGCCTGTGCTGAAGGAAACCATAAAGATTGGGATAAATTTCTCCATTTTTTTCAGATGTCGCATAACTGAAGTTACTCGTACCACACCCGCCGATGTTTTCTTGGGCAGACCACTGTCACGGCCGATCGATCGTCAGTGGAAGTTGGACAAATACTTAGATGTTGCACGCCGTCCCACTGAAGAAGAGGTCCATCAACGAATAAACGAGGTTCACGACAAAGTTAAGACGCTATACGACCTACGACATCCACGTCGACAACCGTTTCGTCTAGGACAACTGGTGATTCAACGTCGTCATGATCTCGCCCGACCCGGCGACGATCAAGGACAAAAGTTCATTCCAAGATGGAGTACGCCACGTCGCATCGTACGTCAACGAACCCGACTATCAATTTCGCTGCCATGTTTCACAATTGAAACCTTTTTATCGTCGTGCTGAAAATGCGTAGAAACGCATTTACTGCTCACCCGGGGGTAATGTGGCGTCATTGATGAGAAGAAGAAAAAAGTTGACACGATTTATTTTTTAATTAATTTTTAGTTCAGTGGAGCAAATTTTAAAAAATTAGTTATTATAAAAACTATTATCATGTCATGTTAAATGTTGTAATTTAGGTTAGATAATAGGTCTTGTCGATTTTGTAAAATTCTTTTAAAACATTGCTTTTTTTTCAAAAAATTAAAATCATTAATCGTTCAAGTTTTAAATCGTGTACAACTAATTTTTTATTTCCAAATCCTCTTCATCCAGCAACGCAACAGGTAGAATGGTGAAAATTTAGAGTTATAAGTATTTTTTAATGGCATGTCATAAAAAAAAAAGTTTTTGTCCAAAAACTAAAAAAAAATTCGGGGAGGCCCACCCGTATCACCTAGGGGTATAAAAAATAGCCTATGACCTATTCTCAGACCTACCAAGTATACACAAAAAATTTCATAAAAATCGGTCAAGCCGTTCCGGAGGAGTTAGGTAACAAACACTGTGACACGAGATTTTTATATATATAGATGTCAACATTTTTGAAGTTGGAATGGTCCCGTCGCCCAATTGGCTGGAATTTTTTAATTTGAGTTACCTAGCGCACAGAATTAATTTCTCGAGGCGTTGATTTTTTCCCGTCTCGACTAAAGACAAACCCTAAAGAAACCCTATTGTGTAATGAAAGGCACATATTAATAAGCTCCTATTTCGTTTCATGACTAATACTATGACCCAATGAACAGTCACTAAAATTTTCATTTTTTTTTTATAATCATTAATAGACCAGTGCAGTTAGCTTTTGACAAGGACAAAATTAATAACAGAAAACGAATGATGAGGAAGGGAAGAAACTGCCGTCAGAAATACAGAAATCAAAAATTCAAATGCGTAAAAGGCCGGAGGGATGTGGGGGGCGCGTTTTAGGGGTCTAACGCGGTTTTTCGTTATTTCCGGCGAAAGTTGACCTCCAAACGAAAAATATTGCATGGCAATGTTGTAGGTATTAAAAGGATCTACAACTTTTATAAATATAATGTTTTCATATAACCTTAAAGATTCAGAGAAATATCGAAAAAACCGTGTTTTTCGTTTTTAATTTTTTTCTCCTGCAAAAATGATTTTTTTTTCATAAAATTTTCAGGAGACTTACCTTTCTATGTCTTAATAAGCTGTCATTTTTTCGAATAAAAAAATTAATTTGCCAATGCAATATTAACAAAAAACCGAAAAATTACCCCTAACTTCAACCTAAAAAAGTAATGTAAAAATTTCAGATTTTCAAAAATCGTAGTATGGGGTTTTCTTCGTTAAAATGTCTACTTTCAGATGGTGTATTACATTTGTTAATGTAACATTGAATTCCCCTTTTATGAATGAAAGAAGACATTTTAACGAAGAAAACCCCGTCCTAAGATTTTTGAAGATCTGAAATTTTTACATTACTTTTTTAGTGTTGAAGGAGATTTATTTGGTTGAGGAACAATTGAAATTAAGCTGTACCAGTGTATCGCTTGTGGCCAACGTTTCGAAAAATATATTTTCATCATCTTTGAGGCATTGAGGCCCTGATGATGAAAATATATTTTTCGAAACGTTGGCCACAAGCGATACACTGGTAAAGTTTATTTTCAATTGTTCCTCAACCAAATAAATCTCCTTCAATACATATTTTGGAACAAAAATTCTACTAACAAATTATTACTTTTTTAGGTTAAAGTTAGGAGTAATTTTTCGGTTTTATGTTAATATTGCATTGGCAAATTAATTTTTTTATTCGAAAAAATTACATCTTATTAAAGACATAGAAAGGTAAGTCTCCTGAAAATTTCGTGAAAAAAAATCATTTTTGCAGGAGAAAAAAATTAAAAACGAAAAACACGGTTTTTTCGATATTTCTCTGAATCTTTAAGGTTATGTGAAAAAACTATATTTATAAAAGTTGTAGATCCTTTTAATACCTACAATATTGCTATGCAATATTTTTCGATTGGAGGTCAACTTTCGCCGGAAATATCGAAAAACCACGTTTGACCCCTAAAACGCGCCCCCCACATCCCTCCGGCCTTTTACGCATTTGAATTTTTGATTTCTGTATTTCTGACGGCAGTTTCTTCCCTTCCTCATCATTCGTTTTCTGTTATTAATTTTGTCTCTTTTTCACTTGATTTTGGGCTAACTGTACCGGTCTATAAGCTGATGTAGATATTGTTTTTTATATTACATGACGTATCGACTACCTTCTGATTTTTTTTTAACAGAGACTTTAAGATTATGGTCTCCAGCTCCGCATATTGAACGCTTATGCACTAAATCGTACGTGATGGAGGTGAATGGACGGCCTGTAAAAATTGAAAAAGGAACAATGATCCTTATTCCTGTATATGGAATACATCGAGATCCCGAATATTATCCCAATCCAACTCGTTTTGATCCTGACAGGTTCAGTGACGAAAACAAAAAAAATATTCATCCACTCACCTTCCTCCCCTTTGGCGTTGGACCGAGGAATTGTATAGGTATATACATTTTTATTGACCTTGCTTTGTCTGTCTGTCTGTTACAAATCTTGCAAGATGATTTTGATACACTTCCGGTTATCCGATTGAGTTAAAATTTAGCAAACACGTGTAGTTCCGAAAACAATACACTATAACGATTTTATGAGAATTAAGAAATCAATTAATTGTAGTCATTTGGTGCCGATCAAAGGGGTTGCCTGAAAAGTTTTCTAGGAGTTTTGAAAATTAGTGATTTTATAGATTTCGATGTGCTCTTTCCGAATTTCTACTTTGCTACGTCGTATCTTTGCCGCTCGCGTCGCCATATTGGAAAAATGACGTCCAAAAACAGTTTTTGACAATATCTCCTTCCCAACTTATTTTCAGAAAAATTTGAATAGCGCTATTGGAAAGAACGGAAAATTTTACGAAGGAAACATGTGTAACATGTATTTTTTACCTGAAATTCAAGCGAGCAGAAATTTGTTAACTAAAGGTCACAAATTGACACGCGTCGATCGCCTGCATGATTGCTCTGGGAGCGCGCGCGCTGTACGGAAATGACTGTAACTTTTGACTGGGACAAGCAAATGATATGAAACCAATTGCAGATGAAAAGTATCATATTCTTGAAGTATTACGTGTGTTCCAAAAATGTTTTAAGTACTTTTCAATTACATATGTGGCTCTACATTGGAGCACTGCGTAGGTTTTCAATTATTTGACAAAAAAAATACTTTAATAGCATGCTTAAAGGGTTTGTCTAAAATACTTCTTCAGCCAAAAAAAAAATAGAAAAAACTGTTTTCGGAAATTCAGGCCTTTAAAGTTTTTTCCTATTTTGAAAAAAAGCTGTTCTCCGCTGCAGACACCTACCTTTGATTGTCAATATTGTAACTTTAAAATCTGATATTGACACTTTATAAGAAGTTATTTTCAAGGCTAAGATATGTACTATAAATAACAATTATTTATTTTGTGCTACATATACGTTATAAAGGTTTTTTTTTATTCAACTAAGATTAACTTAACATTTTCGAATGAAAACAGTGAAAAATCGCGTGTAAAAAAAGTTAAATAAATTAGAAAATGAATTTTATCATTTTTTTGGACCTTGGAAGTATTTTAGATAGACCCTTTCAGTATGCTATCAAAGTTTTTTTTTTCTTTTGTTATATTTAATAATATGTTTCATCGAATTTTGTCAAATAATTGAAAACCTACGCAGTGCTCCAATGTAGAGGTACATATTATGTAATTGCTAAAGTACTACTTAAAAATTTTTAGAACACACGTAATACTTCAAGAAAATGATATTTTTTCATCTGCAATTGGTTTCATACTATTTGCTTGTCCCATTCAAAAGTCCTTTCGTACAGCGCGCCCGCTCCCACAAGCCTATTGCAATCTGAACAGGCGATCGACGCGTGTTAAATTGTGACCTTAGTTAACAAATTTCTGCTCGCTCGAATTTCATGTGAAAAATACATGTTGCACATGTTTTCTTCGTAAAATTTTCCGTTCTTTCCAATGGCGCTATTCATATTTTTCTAAAGATGAGTCGGGAAGGAGATACGGCGGCGCGAGCGGCAATGATACGAGGTGGCAAAGTAGAAATTCGGAAAGAGCACATCGAAATCTACAAAATCACTGATTTTAGAAAACTCACGGAAAACTTTCCAGGTAACCTCTTTTATCGGCACCAAATGACTGCACTAAAGTTACGAAAGTGTTTTTGTATTTTAATCAAAAAATTGTAGACGACTGTAATACTTTGTCAAATCTAGGGACTTCAGAAAATTTTATTATAGTCACAACCCACGGTTTTATAATTACGAATCTAAATTATTAAAAAATATCTTTTCCTTTTTAGTGCATCTCAAATCTCATTGAAAGCTTATTTAAAAAAATTGATAAAAGCATAAAGTAGTGAGAAAAATCAAAAATATTTTTTTCAAATATTTAAGAACACTCAAATATTGCGCACATAGGTATGTCTAGCATAACTTGAACGACCTGTACAGCACGAAGCAAAGAAGCCTGTTCGTGAAGGTACCCGAGTTATTTCACAGAGTAGCGCACATTAGATCAGCACCCACACCAAGAAATCTGCAACCAGCAAGGACTGTCAGTTGGTCGCCTGCAATTTCTTTCTAGCCGTGCTGGACCAATCTAATGTGCTAGATATAGATAATTTTCATGAATTAATTTGAATTGATAGAACTACTTGAAAACTGCAAAATTTCTACCGCACATTACTAAACCTACACTATTTTCTGGTTTGTGCTGGCTTATGTTTATCTACTGTGCGACGTCATGGCGTCTGCAGGTTTGTGCTGTACAAATCGTGCAGGGTTATGCTTGACAAGTGTGCGCGATATTTTATACCTTGATCGCGATCGACAGTAATACCTACAACTCTAGCAATTTTATCCCTAGCTCTAGGAATGTCTTTGATAGAAAGGGATTTAAGGATTTGTTTGCATTTGATCTCTTTTATTTACTCTTTAACTTATAGTCGGCAGAATGGCGACAGAAATGGTCAAGGAGCACTTGGTGGCAGAAACGCTCTCTTTCGTGTAGTCTTTACAAATCCGCTTGGTGGAGTAGGGGTCTAGCGCGTTGCGGTACGCCGCTGAGGCGCTTAAAAAAACGACAACATTCAAAAGTCCTCTACCAAATGGCAGAAAGTGACTAAACAGCAAATAAGGGGACTTCCTAGTTGAAAGAAAAATATTTTCTGCCCATTTACCCCCTACATACTGTCAGTATAATAAATAAATACAAAATATATAAATTAAAAAAAAATCATGCTCGGTGAGTGAAACCGAGCTCAATCGGTTCGTCTTCTTGTAGAGAATTCCGAGGTACAGTTCTCTGCTAAAATCGAACTTGCAAAAACACGTCGTGTACGCGGAATGTTTAACATGATATTCAGGTAAAGCACTTATGACAAGTACATTAAATTGGCAGGTTGTTATCTAGCAGTGACGAAATTGGCAGATAATTTTTCTTACAAACGTTTTGGATACTAATAGAAAACCTGGTAAGAGTTTCTGCCACCGCGTGAGGACTTTGCGAATTTTTATCTGTGCAAATTTTGAAGAATCATCGAAAAGAAGTGAGGTCACTTAGAGCCACGAAAATTTTTCTCGTATTCCAAGCCACCGAATCAACCATTCCGTCAAGTTTCAACTTCATTTTAATTGTTTTTTCTTTTTTAATTGGTAGAACAATTTTTCCTGAAAATAGGAGGTTCTTCAGATCATGTTCAGTCATTTTCTGCCATTTCGTAGTGGACTTTTGAATGTTGCCGTTTTTTAAGCGCTTCAGCGGCGTACCACAACGCGCTAGACCCCTATTCTACCAAGCGGATTTGTAAAGAGAGGCTCAGGCTACACGAAAGAGAGCGTTTCTGCCTCCCAGTGTGTTCCTTAACCATTTATGTCTCCATTCTCTACTATTATAATATTATATCTACTTAACTACATAAATATTAGGCATAATATAAATAGTCCCGCTCTTCAAACAAAATCACTGCAGCAGAAACTATACAAAAACGTTATATTGATTCGTTTTTAATCCATGTTTAAAACTAAAGTTTTATTTTTATATAAATACTCGTTAACACTCTGTTATTTTTATGCCATTTTTTCAGGTTCGCGTTTTGCGCTTTTGGAAAACAAAGTACTTATTATTCAATTGCTTAAAAATTTTGACGTAATTCCAATTGCAAAAACGCAAACACCATTGAAATTAAAAAAAACTATGACGGCTATGATCGCTGAGAAAGGATATTGGGTCGGTTTCCAATCAAGAAAAAAATAATTTTGGTTTAGTATATTGTTATTATATTGTTTGAGTGATTTCCTACATTTTGAAAATTGAAAAAGTAAACGCTAATTATTTTCTGTTTTTTTGACTATAGGTATGTACCTACTAAAAATGTGTTTCTTATGTAATTATATTTTTTATATCCTCAAGGGAAAAATTGTATCCATTCGTATCAAATAAAAGAAATATTTAAATGAATAATTTATTTCAGTTTGTTTCGAAAAAGCAAATTAATTATTAAAGCTTATCAGACTAGATTCAAGTGTGGTATCATGGGTTTTAGCAAAACAAAATTTCGTCCAAAAATCGATTGAAAAACGCTCATACCGACGCCTGTAAATATAATAATAAGCATTATTTTGCTGCACTTTCCAGTTATGACTGAATGTTGAAATTTTGCTATTTAAAATAAAAAAGCAAAAATAATTTTAGACTTATGATTTATGACAACAAAGAAGACATAACCAGTGATTTGTTACCACATGATATATTTGACATAATACTCTATTTTGATAATGGAAAAAGTGATTAAAATTATATAAGTATACAAAAATATGGTAAATACTTGCACTCTTTATAAAAATACTAGCCGTTATCTGCCGCTTCGCACGCGATTTAGACGAAGGACGAATGCATTTTCATTATTTGGCATAGTTACTCGCTTCTCGATGTAACCCCCCCCCCCAGGACTTTTTCCTACTACCTCTTGCCAAGAAACGGTAATTCCTATACTGGACATCTTGTTAAGGTTTTCTCTCAATAGTTACAGATAAATATCGAGGTTATTCCTAGGGCCGATTACTTGTCAAACTCCTATGCTGCTCAAAATTTGCCTACATATGTTTAAAATTCTTTCATTTACCCATTGCTATTCATGTATATTAATTAAGTGAACGTTTAAAAATAAAGAAAATAACGGGAAAATGATAGGTGGAAAATAGTAAGAATGCGAATGGCGTCTGTTATGACAAAAAGTCGAGAAACGGACGTTAAACGTTTATTATTATTATTATTATCATACATATTAGCTAGAAGACACTGACAGAAATGGTCAAGGAGCACTTGGTGACAAAAACGCTCTCTTTCGTGTAATCTGAGTCCCTCTCTACAAATCTGCTTAGCGCCTTGCAATACGACGCTGGGACATTTTAAAAATGAAAAAAAAACAGCAAAATTCAAAATTCCTCTACTAAATGGCAGAAAATGACTAAAACGCATCTGAGGGAACCTCCTATTTGCAGAAAAAATATTTTCTGCAAATTTGCCTCTGCACAGACTCTCAGTATAATAATTAAATATATTTAAAAAAAAGCTCTGATGTGAATTAAACCGAGCTCAAACGGTTCGTCTTCTTGTAGAGAATCCCGAGGTACAGTTTTCTGCCAAAATCGAACTTGCAAAAACGCGTCATGTTCGCCGAAAGTTTAAGATGATATTCAAGTAAAGCATTAATGACAAGTACATTAAATTAGCAGATTGTGATCTTACAGTGACAAAATTGGCAGATAATATTTTCACAAAAATTTTGGGTACCTACTAATAGAAAGCCTGGTAAAAATTTCTGTCACTGCGCGAAGACTTTTCGAATTTTTGCCTGTGCAAATTTTGAAGAATTATCGAAAGGAAATCAGATCACTTGGAGCCACGAAAACTTTTTTTCATATTCCGGGCCACCCAATCAACAATTTCATCAAGTTCAAATTCAATTGTGTTTTTTTATTTTTTGGACGTTTTTTTTTCGATTTTTTGAAAGGATTTGGAAAGTCTTTGCAGGGAGTAAAAAAAATATTTTTTCTGCAATTAGGAGGTCCCCACAGATACCTTTCAGTCATTTTCTGCTATTTATTAGAAGAATTTTGAATTTTTCCGTTTTTTTTAAGTGTCCCAGCGTCGTATCGCAACGCGCGAAACCCCTACTCCACTAAGCGAATTTGTAGAGGGAGACTCAGACTATACGAAAAAAAGCGTTTCTGCCACCAAGTGCTCCATGACCATTTCTGTCACCGTCCGCTAACTATATTTAAGGATAGAGAAATAAAAAATAACACAGTTTTAGGACGACTTTTTATTTTCTATAAATACATAAAAAATTGTTTTACATTCCAATTATTGCAATTTAAAACTGAATAACACCACTCTAAATTTTGTAACATAATATTAAATAGAGCACATGAAAAATCACTTTATATTTTTATTAAATCTATTAACCGACATCCTTGTTTTTTATTTTTAATATCATTAATCTGAAAAGTAAATTCATTGGTTGTACTTAAAGAAACCGTATTTCTATGGTATTGTTTTAATGTTATCATTATGATACTTTTGTTCCCTCTTTTCAAGGCCACTGATTGTTTTGATCGTAATATAGATCAAATACCACGTCGTTTATTTAAATTGTTTTAACCAATACCGAGCGAGGTGGCGTAGCGGTGAGAGCACTATCTCAATAACTGTTTGATTTGTGTTTATAAAATTTGGGGTTCTAGTTAATCTACGAGGCTTTAATAAATAAACCAAATTTCATGTGTTTAAGTTAAATAGATTTTGTGTTATTAAGGGGTTAAAAGTGGCTCCAAATGGTTCGTGTAATATAACACACGGCTGCTGCTTCCTGTTTCTTGCTTGAACTTGGCATGACACGCTGCCGCGTATCTAAATATAACACTACGTTTTATTTTAGTTTAATTTTTGTATTTTGCTAACCGGATATAATTAAAAATGAATACTTCAGCAGTCAAACAATTTTTGAGCTGTACTCTCTTATCAAATTTGAATTGACCTCTTGAAAGGAAAACAAACTACCAAATGCTCGCAGTTCCCTTTAAAAATTCCATATACAATATATTATAGCATATTATTTTGTTTCACGTCCATCATCCAAGTTCGGTTTGCTTCCCTCTAGTCTTTTGGGATATTACATACAAAGTAAAAAGTGCTATTTTTACTACTGCCTTTTGCGGACAAAACTACGAATTATGTTGCCTTTGGGAGCTCTCGTCATTAAACAGTTTTTTCAAGTTTGCTTATACGTATTCATATCGGCAGTCTATTTTGAAACTGTGATGGTTTTGATATGACAAAAAACACGACATTAATGCTCGCAGTATTTTTTCAATTAAAAAACTCATATATGGATCCAAAGAAAAACACAAACACAAATCAGGGCTATTCCGCTAATGTTAACCACCGTGATTACCAAGTGTTTATCAAAATAAAAACTTTGTGTAATCATTTTTGTATGTATTTTTTTTTATTACTGTGGTTACCTAAGCACAGTTATTAGAACTCAAATAGCAGAATACGGCTAAATATTATGTTTTTCGTGCACAAAAATATTTAATTAAATACCTACGCTTAAAAATTTTTTTATCTATAAAATATCTATAAATTATAAAAACTTAACAATGGAAAGTGACATTTCATGCGCTTCGTTAATTTTGTTACATTAATTTGTCAAATAGGGGAATCACATACTAAGGCAAGTTTTTAATACGTATTTAAATTTTCAATTAATTTTTGTACTAGCACATCGAGTATCCAAATACAATATATTGTTTACAATAATATTAAAATATATTGTCTTACATAATATTCAGTAGTTACAACTCAAGATAATATTATAACCCATAAGTTCTACAGCTAAGTAGTAGAGGAACCGATATCAATTTTTAACAGTTATTAGGCTTTTATTTACTGTAACTGTCAGAACATATCACGTGTTTATAAAGCTGTTCCTCTCACTGCTTTAATTTCGCTGTAGAACTTAAGTGATATTTACTTAAGATACTACAGATTATAAAATAAAAGAAACTTTTTTTCTATATACATGACGAATACACATATGGCGCAAGGAGTAATTCCATGAAGCCATTGATTGACATCAAGGAGACATTGGGTTTTTCGGACAAAAATCAATAAATATCGGTATAAAGCTGGAATCTCACTCGCGTAGGTACTTGACAAACACATTTTGTCAGTTATGAATATTTCCTACATCGCATATTGCAAGCGGCTTTAGTAGTGGCGTGTGTGAGGCGAAAAAATCCTCGAAAAATGTTAAATATTTTAAGCCAGAATGAGATTACCTTCCCTCCCCGTCTTCAAGGATGCTAAACACGGTGAAGATATTAACATTTCTCTTTGGGGTTGAGCGACCTCCAAAACGCCCCCCCCCCCCCGGAACGGAATAAACGCGCATTACGTGTATCCCTTTCCCTGTTTTTAAGTATGTTGAGCGTGATGGTGGTGTTGAAAATTGCCGCCGACTCTCACGAACCCTTCCGCCGGCCAAATCTCACCCCCGAAAGGGCGTTTTCACATTTACCGACACGACACCGGCACGACATCAGCACATCACCGATACCGGCGCGACAAATTAGGTAGCATATTCACATAAGACGACACGACACAAGTTGCCGTGTTGACGTCCGAACAAAAAGCGTCATGGCGGGAGTTAACAAATTGCGTTTGCTATATTTGTTATATTTGAGGTGCAAAACGAAAAACACAAAGACATGGATGCATCCAATTTTAAAAATGAGATATTTAGAGGGTATCTATTTTGTTTTTTTCATTAGTTTTATCCCAAATACAGGGCTATTCCACTAGTTCAATCAATGTTACTATATCGTATTTACGGGCCATTTTTGTTTGTTTCAACAAAAAAAATTTAACACCACTCACAAAAATCAAATAAGAATTATAAATAATCGTCGACGACACGAGTGGATTGACTGCTGCCCGCCGACATGTCGTTGTCGGCACCGACACGATGCCGACATATCGGCAAGTGGGAAACCATTCCGTTCATTTACATGAGATTACACGTCCACCGGCATCGCTGTCGTTGCAGTGCCGGTGTCGTGTCGGTAAGTGTGAAAACGCCCAATGGGGTGAATTATTTTTTTTCATATCACCGGCAAAATTGGGTTTTTTCCCTGTTTTCGAGGATACTAAGCACGGTGGAAATGTTGAACATTGCCGCCGGCTCTCACTAAACCCTCCACCGGCCAATTCTCATCCCCGAAAAGAGTGTTTTTTTTTATATCCCCGGCAAAATTGTGTGTCTCGGGGGTGAGATTTGGCCGGTAGAGAGGTTAGTGCGAGTCGGCGGCAATTTTCAACACCACCAACATGCTAACCATCCCCGAAAACGGGGAGATAACCCAATTTTGTCGGAAAATAAAAATCATTCGTTTCGGGGGTGAGATTTGGCTGGTGGAAGGAGTGGTGAGAGTCGGTGGCAGTGTTTAACACCACCACCGTGCTCAGCATCCTCAAAAACAGGGGAAAACATTTCTTTCACAATGGGAATTACCGTACAACGGTGGTTTTTGGCCGTTTTGTGGGGTTGCGCAACCCGAAAGAGTTTGAATATCACCACCGTGTTCAGCATCCTTGAAAACGAGGACGGAAGGTAATCTCGTTCCGGCTCAAAATATTTACATGTTCGTCCGACTCACACACGTGTATTGTACAAATTGTGATTTCCGTTGGTCCTCTCACACAAATAACTGTCAAAAGGGGGCAAATTCTTTGTAACATTTTTCATTTTGTAGTTATGGTTCCTCACAAATTGTCAAGTGGGACACTGACATGATAACGATCAAAACCAGGGGCGGAACTACGTAAGGCTTAAGTTCTGGACCCCCGAGTGTCAAAGGCCCACATACATCATACATTTTTAGTACTTATTCATTAGCAATGTGTACTTATCGTATAGAAAAAAATAGTTAATATTAATGACCACCATTATTATGGGTGAATTTGAACAATTTTTTAGATTTATTATTCCTGGATAAAATTTGAATTTTTTTGGGTGATTTTGAGAATTTTTTGAGTGAATCTAGACATTTAGACATTTTTTTTGGGTAAATTTATAGTATCATTTGTTTAACGAAGTCACCAAGTTTTAACTCTGATTTTGATGTTATTTTAAACTCCAATTTAAAGATTCTTAATCTAACACAGGGGTGGCGAACCTTTCTGTGCCAATTTTTTTAAAATATTTAATGTAACCATGACGTGCCGACAAGTCCAAAGAAATTTAGTTGCCAAAAAAATGAATCAAACAGATAAAAATAATAATTTTGATAATACCTTGAACGCCATGAAACCTTTTCGTATTTTTTTATTTGGTGACAGTCAATTTTTTTCGACATCTAGCATATTTTTATTTATTTCGATTTAGTGCCTCAATCATTGCCATGCCAACAATAATCTTTCGCGTGCCACCTGTGGTACGCGTGCCATAGGTTCGCCACCCCTGGTATAACATAAATTAATAATAATAATAATGCGTTTAACGTCCGTTTCTCGACTTTATGGCATAACAGACGTCATTCGCAGCATTACTATTTTCCATGTGTCACACTTTCGGTTATTTTGTCCATTTTTTCAACTTCAACTAATTAATAGCAATGGGCGAACAAAGGAATTTTAGGACATTAGAATAAAATAGGCAAATTTTGTTTGACATATAATATAATCGACCATGGCCTTGAATAAGGAACCATCTCGATATTTATCTGGAATTATTGAGGGAAACCATGGAAAACCTTAACAAGATGGCCGGTACAGAAATTACTGTTTTTCGACGAATGGCAGCAGGAGAAAATTCCAGCTACATCTGCCTCCGCCAGGATTCGAGCCCAGCACACTGCTTGGTTAGTCTAACATAAAATGGGGTCCCGTTGAGCATATAAGCCCTAGGCGCTGAAAAACCTAAATCCGTCCTTGAACAAAAAATATTTGACCATTATCAAAGTATCAATATTAACTACTGACTACACAGTCGTGGATAGACGTTCATAATTTGTTACTTGTATCCTTCCACAATTATGACAGTTACTTGTGCATTTGTCAAAGAAATCAGTCGTGGAGTTCCAGCTTAAGTATATGTTTGCAAAATTCAAGGAACTTTAAATACTATCCACATTTAGATTCCCCCATCTATAAATAAATTCCTGTGGAATTTTCCAAAATCTTAACAAAATTATAACACAAATATTATTCTAAATATTTTTAGAGGCATTCTAATCAAAGTGCCACTAAAGAGATTGATTTTTTTCTCTTAACACATAATAATATATAATACAGATTTTAGTTCCGGGTTCTCAGCATAGGTACCTTTATATACATCGTTTCGTTAGCAAAAAAATAAACAATCAAGTCATATAAACTTTCCACTTCATCTTATACAAGTATTTCTCTGTGATCTATGTAGGTAAATAGGCTTTTTAATTTTTGTTTAACAGAAAGTGAATCTATTTCAGACTGTCTCTAGTTTTCTTGAGCACTGTATGCCAAAGTATCTGTCGCAGAACCCTTTGTAAAATAACTTCTTTACATTGCAGACCTGTAAAGTGACTCATTGCGCACTATTTCGGTAAAGTCAAACAAAACTGGTCGCTCTGTACCAATTTCATAATAAATTACTGTTTCTTTTTTACCATTCTAACCCACAAGAGGGATATGGTGCTAGTCGAAATTCCCTTTCAAAATTTTACAATATTTTTTCGTTTTGAGGTCTCCTGAATAAAAAAAAATATTTTTGGAAAAACTCTGCGTCTGTTTGTTTGTGAGCACGATACAGATCAAACGAATGAACGGATTTAAACTAAATTTTGGGATAATGTTTGATATGCAAATATGAAGAGCTCTATTGTTTTTGGAGAAAATCGGCGCATGCGCAGAAGATATATATGCTATAACGTTGTTTTTTTATGTAATACTTTTCATAACGACTTTTATTCAATTTATTTTTTCAAGAAAGTTTCGTTAAAAATTGTTTTATCTAAACTTTATAGTTTTCGGAAATATTTTCAAAATAAAAAAAAATCAGCTGTTCTTTTGTTTTAAAAATCTGGCAGAAATAAACTAGTTAAGCATGCTTTGATTTATTTTTACATGACGTGGAACATATTATGTAGCTAACCATGCCAATGAATAGCAAATATATATAATACTAGCCATTACCCGCGTCATCTCACGCAATATCAGAAATTTTATTTTCTCTATTATTCTATATCAAATGTCAATATTTTTGAAGCTGGAATGGTCCCGTCGCCCAATTGGCTGGAAATTTTATAATTTACTAGTATACTGATCTTTTAAATTTTACAAGGTATAAGCAAAGTTGAAATGAAATGAAAATCCGAATATTAATCCATAACAAATAAAACGATACTTTTTATCTTAATTGTTGATTTAGTTTTTATGGCAAAAAATCTACCACAGAAAATAATACTTCTTAAGTTTGATTACATATTAATCAAATTTAAATTTGAAAATAGATAGCATTTCTGGATAATGTAAATATTTATTAAGAATTAAATTAACGCTGTTTTTCCAATAAAAATTCTTAGATAAACACAAACACGTTAAATTCATAATCCTTGTATTTAGATGCAAGATATACGAAAACACAAGTTAATTTCAATTTTATTAACTTAGTATACATAAATTCAGTTTTCATCCAATCAAATGCGACGCACAGAAATCAATAATAGAATGTTCTGAGTGCTTTTGAAACTTTCACTGGCTATCTTTATGATCGATGCAATGGAAATTTGACAGGGTGCAATAAGAATCATTAAAAATACATTTAGTAACTTCAACAAGCGTAAAAAAATTAGAAAACACATGAGGTGTCGTGGAACACCCGGTTGGAACGAAGTTCTTTTCGCTATTTTTATGTATCATATAATTTTTTTACTAAATTGTCTGATAAATTATTCGAAAATTTTACTTATACATAATATAATATATTATACATAATATTATTGTTATATATTTTTTTAGAGTTGCAAATCACACGATTAGTTTTTGTTTAATAATCATATTACATTATAAATAAAATTTTAGAATAATTTATCAGACAATTTAGTTTAAAAATTATATAGTACCTACATAATAAAAATCGAAAAGAACTTCGTTCAAACCGGGTGTTCCACAACACCTCTCGTCTTTTTTTCTAGCCCTCTCCATTTATATTGATGCGCGATCCCTGTTGGGACGACTATGCTTTCTGTGGAATATTCTCGCAACAACAACAATGGAAATCAGGTAGTCAAAACCCGACCTTCATGAAGTTGCCTGAAGAAGGCGATACATGTAAAGGAAGGATCTCGGAGCTTCTAGAATATTCGACCAGGCGGGGGACGAAGCTATAAAATGCGAGCGAAGTGGTCAGTCAGTCAGTCAGTCAGTTGGTTAGTTGCAGCGTACGTACAGTGGATTACAGACAACTGTGAAATAAATTGTTCAGTCGGTACAATAAGACCAAGGCAACTGCTGAGATAGAAGATAAATGAACTGTGTAAACCATTGAGTGCAAATATATAAATCCGGTTTTACATAAATTACTTTTTTTGAATAATCGTGTGAATATGGTTATTATACAAGTGTGAATAAGTGTACTAGATAAACTTTGTTGTGTTTGTGTGTTGTAAATATTTTGTGTACATAATTTAGTGACTCTATAATCTCTGTTACTTAGTCTTTTATTTTATTATTTAGAACTGTCGTTATTTTATTTCTGTTAACGTTATTATTGTTGTTACGTTTGAGAAGTAGGCTTTCGATTGTTTGTTTAACACTTTTGTTAAACGTTTATTATTGTAAATAAATACTTTCCACCACGAACTAGAACAGTTTTGTTACAATATCCATAAGGTCCCATAAGGAATTTCGTTCCAATAAAATTATGATAAACGCCGAAAAAATTTCTTAAAAAAATACATATAATACACACAAATGCAGAACAAAAATGGCCCCCCTAACAAACAAATTATGTGAAATAGATTGGCGTGTTATTTGTCCAATGTGTGTAAAAAGTCTGTGTGTTAACAGCTATTATTGTACAAAGTTACAAAATATACGTAAAGGATATTCTTTAAATTGTTATATAATTTTAAGGAATTAAGTTAGTAGTAAAAAGTAAATGGAATCTAGTTGCTTCAATAATCGAATTTTATTGTGTCTATGAAAAACAAAAGCGTTGTCGTGGCAGCTACTGATACAAGTGCCAAACGCAACCATCGCGATTTAAATAATTGTTCTCTAGATGAAACTCACGTAAAAGTAAATTTAAACGATTTAGTTGTAGAAAGCGTTGTCAGAAAATATGATCTAACAATGATCTTAAATTGTAATCACACATATTTATCTATTAGAAAAGCGCTGTAGCCCCTGCAGAGATTTTCAAAATCCTTTAATAAAATTTAAAAAAGTCAAAAAAATAAAATATTGAATTTGAAGTTGAAACTTGATATAATGATTGATTCGGTGGCACTTTCTTTCGATGGTTTTTCAAAATTTGCACGGGCAAAAATTCGCTAAGTTTTTTTTAATTAATTTATTTTGTATTTATTTATTATACCAACTTAGTCCAATCAATGAATAGCTCAAAAGGGGGTGTAGAATGCGTTAGCAGGCCCCTAAGCGATTTCTTCAGAAACTTGTTCAGGGTGATTAGGGAGTAAACATACCAAAAGTCCTGACGTTTAGGAGGTGAGCCGGAGGCAGGGGAGCACCAAGAAGGTACCACTTTTGGGGTTTCAGTTTAGGACTCAAAAACGGTACGTCTTTGTCAAATTAAAGCTCATAAAATTTTATACAGCTTTTGTTCTATACACTTTTTTCAAATACTCACCCCAGAAAAGTGAAAGTTTTCGAAAAAAAACTTTTGCCGCATATTTTTCATCAAACATTCCTTCATGTCGTCTAAACTATTCATCTGAAAAAAAAATTTATTAAGATGTAGTTGTAGAGAATTTAATTACCTTCAAGAATATATATACTTTAATATATTCAGTGAGTTGCGTCGTAGCTGGTACCTACTTATTCCAAAACCTGCATTTGGGAACAAAGACAAGCAAACAAATATCAAAATTGACAGAGCTTAATTTATTGTTAATTGATGTTAATTGATGGGCCCATTTAACGAATATAGAGGGAATATCCAGCCAAATATTCCGGCAACGTTGATATGCTAAAAAAGAAATGAAACAACCACTACAAAGTATAAAACAAAGTCGCTGTCTGCCTTTGCCTGTTTCTCCGCTTACTTCTTCTAAACTAGGTTCCGGATTTTTAAACGGTTTTCATTAATAGAAAGAGCGATTACCGAGGAAGGCTTGTGTAAATATTTTTTACAAAATTGTTGAACTACGACGGTGTTTTGTCAAAGGCTACATAGTAAAACACAGAGTCGCTCTCTGCATATGTCTTTTTTACGCTCACTTCTTCTAAACCGCGATCCGGGTTTTGAAACGGGTTTCACCAATGGAAAGAGCGATAAGCGAGGTAGGTTTGTGTATATAATTTGTAAATATTTTTTACAGTATTGCAGAACTACGACGGTGTTTTGTCAAAGACTACATATTAGAAAATAGAGTCGCTGTCTGCATCTGTCTTTTTCTCCGCTTACTTCTTCTAAACCACGTTCCGGATTTTGAAACGGTTTTCACTAATAGAAAGAGAGATAAACGAGAAATGTTTGTGTATGTAATTTGTAAATATTTTTTGCAAAATTGCTGAACTGCGACGGTGTTTTGTCAAAGATCACATAGTAAAAAACTGAGTCGCCATCTGCACCTGTCTTTTTTTCCACTTATTTCTTCTGAACCACGTTCCGGATTTTAAAACGGTTTTCACCAATGGAAAGAGCGATAAACGAGGAATGTTTGTGTATATAATTTGTAAAGATTTTTTGCAAAATTGCTGAACTGGAACGGTGTTTTTTCAAAGACGACATAGTAAAAAACAGAGTCGCCATCTGCATATGTCTTTTTCTGCGCTTACTTCTTCTAAACAACATTCCGGATTTTGAAACGGTTTTCACCAATGGAAAGAGCGATAAACGAGAAATGTTTGTGTATATATTTTATAAATATTTTTTGCAAAATTGTAGAACTACGGCGGTGTTTTGTCAGAGACCACATAGTAAAAACTGAGTCGCCATCTGCATATGTCTTTTTTTACGCTTACTTCTTCTAAACCACGTTCCGGATTTTGAAACGGTTTTCACTAATAGAAAGAGCGATAAACGAGAAATGTTTGTGTATGTAATTTGTAAATATTTTTTGCAAAATTGCTGAACTGCGACGGTGTTTTGTCAAAGACCACATAGTAAAAAACTGAGTCGCCATCTACACCTGTCTTTTTTCCACTTATTTCTTCTGAACCAAGTTCCGGATTTTGAAACGGTTTTCACCAATGGAAAGAGCGATAAACGAGGAATGTTTGTGTTTGTAGTTCAACAATTTTGTAAAAAATATTTACACAAGCCTTCCTCGGTTATCGCTCTTTCTATTAGTGAAAACCGTTTCAAAATCCGGAACCTAGTTTAGAAGAAGTAAGCGGAGAAACAGGCAAAGGTAGCCGGCGACTTTGTTTTATATTTTGTAGTGGTTGTTTCATTTCTTTTTTAGCATATCAACGTTGCCGGAATCTTTGGCTGGATATTCCCTCTATATTCGTTAAATGGGCCCATCAATTAACATCAATTAACAATAAATTAAGCTCTGTCAATTTTGATATTTGTTTTTTTGTCTTTCTTCCTAAATGCAGGTTTTGGAATAAGTAGGTACCAGCTACGACGCAACTCACTGAATATATTAAAGTATATATATTCTTGAAGGTAATTAAATTCTCTACAACTCCATCTTAACAAATTTTTTTTTTAGATGAATAGTTTAGACGACATGAAGGAATGTTTGATGAAAAATGTGCGGTAAAAGTTTTTTTTCGAAAACTTTCACTTTTCTGGGGCGTGTAGCTCAAGAACGGTTGAGTATTGAAAAAAGTGTATAGAACAAAAGCTGTATAAAATTTTATGAGCTTTAATTTGACATAAGAATTTATTCTCATGCGACGTACCGTTTTTGAGTCCTAAGCTGAAACCCCAAAAGTGGTACCTTCTTGGTGCTCCCCTCCCTCCGACTCACCTCCTAAACGTCAGGACTTTTGGTATGTTTACTCCCTAATCACCCTGAACAAGTTTCTGAAGAAATCGCTTAGGGGCCTGCTAACGCACTCTACAACTTCTTTATTCACTGGACTAAACAGTCCCTGCAGGGGATAAATTGGCAGAAATTATTTATTATGCAACTAGTTATTTTTTGCCATTTTGTAGAGGCATTTTTAACTTTTCCGTTTTTTTAAGTGTCGTACCGCAATGCGCTAGACCCCTACTCCACTAAGCGGATTTGTAGAGGAGGGCTTAGACTACACGAAAGAGAGCGTTTCTGCCACCAAGTGCTCCTTGACCATTTCTGTCACCGTCCCTTTAACTATAATTCAAAAACCACTCGATGGATTTTGATGAAAACTAGTCCTACGTCACACGCGTTTCAAATCTTTTGGCGCGTATACCTTTTTATTTATTAAGTAAGAAAAAAAAACACTAATTGAATCAGTAGATTTGGAAGTATACTAAAAATTTTATCCACACATTATACATAGATATACAGTGTGTCGCATTTAAGATGAAAACACCCCCATATTTTCGCTATTTAAAGGAATACAGATTTGAATTTTTTCACAACCATACAGGTTGATGGATCACATTTTTTAAGATGCTCAACTTGAATCTGAACTTTAAACCTAGCATACAACGAATTCACAAACAGGGTCAATTTTAGATCTTTTGCGTGGCGTTAGAGGTAAATATCTAAAAAAAAATATTATAAATAAGTTTATCAGAATAATGTTCTTACCCTATATACCGAGTTTAAAGGCAAAATTCGCAGTTTTATTTTTTTCATTGTTTGTTTATACACAAAATTATTTACTTTAAAATTTGATAATTGGTGTGCCATGGAAAGCAATAACTAACATCAATTTTATTTTTTCTATTGTATGTCAAGGGTCAATATTTTTCTAGTTGAAATGATCTCGTCGTCCAATTGGCTGGAATTTTTTTTCTTATCTTATCCGATGGCTTTCTAATAAAGTTTCATTGAAATTTTTCAAATTAAAATCATTTTGAAAATTATGTCTTTTAATGAAAGGCATGTTGCATATAGCTATTTAGTATAATAACAGAGGAGTCATCCAATGGCCTTGTATAACTCTTTCTTACAACACCCTGTATTATTATGACTAACTGCTGTTTTATTGATTTAGAAGCGGGCTACATTCCATTTGTGTTCTAATTAGGTATTCAATAACAAAAATCAAGGACAGTTCAAAGAAGAAAAATTTCACTGCCTAAGAATTTTAATGATTGAGAGCAGTCGGCAGTAAGAGCAAACCTCTGTGCAAAGAATTAAATAAATCACAAAACGAAAGTACATTAATTAGTAAGTACGTCGAATAATAAAAGCAAATTAGTCTTTTAAATTTATTACTGGACCCAGGCTACTTTTTTCCTCTTTCAAAAGGAGGTACATATCACCAGAGGGCACATTCTATCTATAAATAAAAATGAATGTTGCTAAGCGCATAACTCGAGAATGGCTTGACCAATTCGGCTAATTTATTTTTTTGTATGTTCCTTAAGGCCCGCGGAACGTTTTAATACTAAAAAAAAAGAAAAAATTGAAAAAAAAATTACAATCAAAAATTGCGTGGACAATAGTAAAAACAATGCTTTTTTTCACCCGGGTGAAACCGGGCGGGACCGCTAGTATTATAATAAAAACAAAATAAAGAAATTTATAAACCATGAGATTTGAGAAAGATTTTATTTACTGTATTATTATTAGAATGGCTAATAATAATCATTACGATTAAATTCCGGTATACGGCATATTTTTTCACTGAATTAGTGAGAGCATATTATTAAACGATTATCGTCATAATATTTTTAGAAGGCTTTTATATATAAGAAAAATTTAAATGTAGAGTACCTAATGTAACTCAGCCAACGCAAAATTGGTTGTTTCGGGTTCAAGTCCCGACAGTGACATTTAAATTGTTCTTATATATTATACGCCTTCTAAAAATATTATGACGATAATCGTTTAATATTATGCTTTCAGTAATTCAGTGAAAAAATATGCTGTATGCTTTAATTTAATCGTAATGATTATGAGCCATTATAAAGAAATTTATTTAAATAGTAATTTTATAATCAAAATCATTCTGAAAGCTCAATATAAATAACGTCTTTAACAGCTATCAGGAAAAATTTTTTCGTAACTGCGTGGTAACAACATTTTCGTCTTCTTATGTCATAACTTACCTGTAATTTACCAAAAGAAAAAAAAAACCTTTACTGCCATTAGAATTCATCACCAACATTACCTACAGTTCGTAAATTTTAGAAAATCTATAAATACCCCACGACACGTTAAGATTTAATCATAATATAGTTGGAAGCGCAACAGTCCGTAAGTATACGGCCTAGTTCGTATTCGCTATGTGCAGCTGCTTGATGCTGAACGACCGTGCGCGCTTAGCGACGAATGCTGGCATTTTTACGGCACATGTACTGATATAAAATCAAAGGTAAAAAATGACAATTTAAAAATGCTGCATAATGAATTACAAATGATACATAAAAATGCCAGCCAATTGGGCGACGGGACCATTCCAACTTCAAAATGTTGGCATTTGATATCTATACTAATATTACAAAGAGAGAGAGAGAAAATTTTATGAGTTTATGTTAATCTCAGGAATCATTGCAGCTGTTTTTTCAACATTTGAAAAGTACATATTGCCAACCAACATAGGCTATATATTATGTGCAAATTAGCTAAAGTTATGATAATATTCGTCAACTGAGTCATAAAAAGTCGTGCCTCCTGAGAGCTTCCACGGCGTGCTCTGCGGGAATAGTTAAAGCTACACGAAAATAATGTATGAAATTTAGTTACAGGGTAAAATTTCGTTTCAGGGGTAAGTTACATTACAGGGTGAAATTTACTTTCTAGAATTTTGCTTAAAATTATGTTTCACATCTGCCAGGTGTCTCATGACGGCTCTCAAATTTTAGGGAACGTTTTTGCGGCTGAGCCCCACGTTATCCTCGAATGTGGATGTCTGTAATAAAATTTCGTTCTCATTTAAAAAAAAAAAATAATTTATGTTTCAAAGTAAAATCATGTACCTTATACATTACACTACATATAGTACAATCAATCTGGCGAAAAAAAAATCATTTCGTATCAAAAACACCCAAAAAGGTGAAACTTGGTGAGTCGTTAGAGAATGATGAAAAAAAGGTTACCTGGCAATGGCCACCTGGTACCTGTTCAAATAGTCAAAAAAAACTCAAAAATATTTTGAAATGCATTTTTCTCGAAAACTATCCATTTTACAGAAAAATTTATTGAACAAAAAATGTAGAGGGCATCGTTATCTACAATTAATGTCATTGGTGCTATGTTGTACAACAAAAAATGTGCGCAGTAGGTGGCGCTAAAGTGCCAAAAAAAGTGTTTTTCCACTTTTTTGCCCTGAAATTTTCATTTTTCAGTTACGATTCAAATAGAAAAATTGTTCCTTTTTATTTTATAAACAACTTTTATTTCAACATTTTTTTCATACAACTTACTTTTCATACAACTTATTTTCACTTCAACAAGCTGCAGCTCTAAAACGGTAAGTTGTATGAAAAAAATGTTGAAATAAAAGTTGTTTATAAAATAAAATGGAACAATTTTTCCATTTGAATCGTAACTGAAAAATGAAAATTTCAGGGCAAAAAAGTGGAAAAAGACTTTTTTTGGCACTTAAGCGCCACCTACTGCGCACATTTTTTGTTGTACAACATAGCACCAATGACATTAATTGTAGATAACGATGCCCTCTACATTTTTTGTTCAATAAATTTTTCTGTAAAATGGATAGTTTTCGAGAAAAATGCATTTCAAAATATTTTTGAGTTTTTTTTGACTATTTGAACAGGTACCAGGTGGCCATTGCCAGGTAACCTTTTTTTCATCATTCTCTAACGACTCACCAAGTTTCACCTTTTTGGTTGGTTTTGTTGAGGTTTTTGCCAGATTGACTGTACTAATAGATGCTATCACATAGATATGTTTCTATTCAAACTAACAACAATAATATCTTCATCATCAAACAATTTGCTTTGTCATTCTGGTATAGATTTTAGTATCAGTATAACTGTTGGTTATTACTTTTAGCACTAAGCAGTTCAAATATATTATAGGCCAGCAGTTCTTAAACTTTGGTAACCTAAGGACCCCTGTTCCATGCAAAAAATTCCAGCTAATTTGGCGACGGGACTATTCCAACTTCAAAATGTTGACATTTAATATAGTATAAAAACAATAGGGCTCTTCATATTTGCACACCAAACATCCTCTCACAATTTGGTTTCAATGACCTGTATCGTCCTCACAGACTAACAGACAAACAGACGCACAGAGTTTTTCCAAAAATATGTTTTTTTTATTCAGGGGACCTCAAAACGAGAAATATTGTAAAATTTTTCAAAGTGTATTTTGACCTAAACTTGTACCTTTCCCCACTTGTGGGTTGGAATGGTAAAATTTGAAGGTCTCAATAATTGAGACCTTCAAATTTTTATTTTTTTTTATTATTATTATTATTATTATAATTATTATTATTCTGAGAGCTAAGAAAAAAAAACGTTTTAGCATTTTTCTCTAATCTCAGAATTTCTCAGATAATTTGTAGCTATTATCTTATTTTGTCCACTGCGCCGGAAAACCTAGAGTCGATTCTGTAAATAATATTATTTTTTATGCTTATGTTTTCAGTAATATTATAACTTATAAATCAAGTCAACAGAATATTTAATAATATGTTCTATATTATATTTCGTAACTGAAATATAATTTTTAAAACAGTACCTATATTACAAAAAATAGATCAACCATTTCTAGTCGTCCACAGCTAATGTTTTCAGAATTAATTTTTTTAATAGCTTACCACGTTGAAATTTTATGAGAATTATTGCAGTATTTAAAAGAAAGAAAGATATTCGGATTATGTCAATAGTTAAAGATGTAAGTACTTAATGAAAATAAAGTGGAAAAATTCAAAACTTGCCTTAACAATAAAAATAAACAACTACAAAATTTATAAAATTAATAAATAAACTTTGGTCCACTGTAGTTTTATACAAAATGGGATCACATATAGACATAATTACATTTGATACCCTTACAACTCAACTAAAATATTCTTAAGATAGTAATTAATTTATAAACTAATGTAACTATGCATAATAATATACTCCACACAATCTCATCAACTTATACATAATAGAGTTCTAAGTGAGAGTAGAGTGTTCAACTTTATTATCATTTTAACATAATAGTATATTGCGTTGTAATTGCTTATATTACGGCGAGATGTCACTACGTTATCGCAAACTCCAGCTATTTTTAACAGTCACATTAGCCGTATTACCCACAGAACAGATATTACCATTACGCACGAGATTTTCTTGCTAGCATCTTATAAAATGTAGCTGTTTTTAATTTATTTGAAATATTTTGACAGTTCACTTTTAAGAAGCGTCACTTCTAAAAGTAAGGTTGTAAAAAAAGAACTGGCGAACAGTGATTTGTTATGGAATCGGTGCATCGCGATCAGTTCAATTTTACTTTAGCGTCGTAGTCGATAATGAGTCCACGCACGCGCCGGAATAAATGCATGTAAAATAGTTTTTTTTAAAGGGGTGGATCTATACAGGGTAATGAAAAAAGTTGTCTTAAAGGATCCCGCACAAACATTGTGGGATTTGGTTCTCGGTTAAATTGACCAAAAATGGTTTTATTTTATAATTTACAGGTGTCTACGAATAGGTGTCCATAAGCGCATAGTCTAAACACTAGTAGGCAGATGTGTTTAGCGAGATTTTATAAATAGAGATATCCAAATGAATTCACAAACATGTTCCATGTTTAACTTTTGTTTTTTTTTTTGAAATAGAATAGTATTAGAAAACTCGACGGTAATATTGGAAGGTGTCACCCCTGTATAAAATAATAATGTCATATTCAGAGCACTTGAAAACATATTTCTAGAACTTAGGATGTTTTAAGATTGTGAATTCAGTGGATATCCCTATATCTAAAATCTTACTAAACATATCTGTAGCTAAAAATCCATTGGTTTTTAAGCTATATATGCACCCGTGGACAATTTTATTTAGTGACCTTTACACTATAAAATAAAACCATTTTCGATCAATTTAATTTGAGCTGGGTCCTTGGTAACGAGATTTACAATATTAAAACACATTAAAGAGTTCAAATAACCGTAGTATTTCAGTAACAACGTCGCTAATAGTAAGTGATTTAGAGAGTGACTTATTATTTAATGACGTAGTTTGACATTATGGCAAAAAGAGCGCCAGAAAGTTTTAACAGTCACACAAGTCATAAAATAATCGAAACAGAGATTTATATAATGTATTTTGCACGACACCCCCTCTAAAGTATCTGGTTTTCGTCTTGTTTTCAAAATGTTTGACAGTTTATACTTTTGAGCAAGGTCACTTCTTAAATGGCGTTCAATTCTCATGAGATTAGACCATGATTTACCATGAACTGTCGTTTGTTTTCAAATGTAAAATCCGTTATCAAATTTATGACAGCTATTTTTTTATCGCCCTGTAAAAGTAAGTTACAATAGAATGGAAATACATTGACAGTTATAAGAAATTATTGTACCGTTTACTATTGAGACCAAGTATAAAAAAAAAATAATTTAAAATATAATTATATATTATCCAGTAATGATTATATTATAATAGTACCTACTAATGTCAATAGACATGAATAGAAAAGTTAAAGGTGCAATGAATCGGAATTGTTACACTTTGAATCGACTGTGTTCTATATCGAACCCGTGCGACATTAATTCCTTCATATTCTGTCACTGTCAGAAAATCTTATTGTTAACATACATATTTCTCCATATGAAAAGCATTACAGAGTTTTGATAATTAATCGATTGAAACGATAATTTTTTACCCACGACGGAACGGAGCATGTATATGCGTTTAGGGTGAGAGATTGTGTGTTCGTTTGTTTGTATGTGCGTTTGTGCACTCGATCAATGTCGCCATTTATCTGGAAAACGGTTTATTCAATTCAGATGCGGTTTCCTGTAAAGGGTTTATAATTCATCTGAGATGGTTCTTAGATAGATATTATTACGATGATTACGCCCCAGGGGGCGCTGCACTGCACAAAAAACCGAAACAAACGTGCTACGCACGAACAGATCTTACAATCGTTCGGAACTACTGCTTTTTACAGCATTACACGTAGTACATTTAAAATACCATAACAAAAGTGCTACGCACAAACAGATCTAACAAGCGTTCGTTAGTAGTGGTTTTTACAGCAATACACATAGATATTTACTAAAAACACAATTATGAGCACTCTCGCACATAACGCGATTCGACAATTAGGGTATCAGATATGGTTACAGTGTGTACCACTATTGTTCTGTGCTGTGTACGCTAGTTCGGCAAGACGATCAAAACACACTTTTACAAAATCTCTAAAAAGTTTAAAATAAAATAAAATTAAAAATTTTAAAAACCCACGACGAAAGTAAAAATATGTTATAATAGAAAAAGAATTAAATAAAATTCTAAAATCCCCCGACTTAACGCAGGTAAGTAACCAAAGAAAATCCGTCGCGGGGCTGCCATTCGCTTCCCTGAATTAAGAATAGAAGAATATAAATTGCAATATATTAGTTCATTTCAGGGCAGCCAAATGGCTGTTACTAATCTTGGAACAAATTCAATCGTTAGCACAAAATTTGCTTTCAATTTACCAAGCCAATATCAGGTAGAAAAGTTAGTTAAAGAATAAATATACATTGCACTACTCCTTGCTCTTTTTGTTGAATATTTTGACGTTCACCCAAAAATCCGACCGATGGCGTTAGTGTAAGCGTCAAAGAAAAAGTCTAACAAAATAATAATGTTTTTGTCCTAACCCAATTGCACAAAAAACTTCCACCAACTTTATTGTTTTACAACTTCACAAAAGGTTAATAAACAACACATAAATAGATTCACAAGAGCAATCTGTAGATATAACACTCCACGTTTATAGGTTAGGTATTATGATCTATTGGCGGCCATAATTATCAGGCGAATAAATATTTATACCTCTGACGTAATTATCGCTATTTATTCGGAGGAATAGCTACCTAAAGAACAAATGAACCGAATAAAAAACTACTTAAGTTAAGTGAATATGGCCATTAATAAGAGTGAATAAGAGTTAATTCAACAACGTGAATTTATATTTGGCAGGATGACGCTATTTTTAGCAAATTTTCAGTTAAATGAGAAAAACTGAAGAGATCCTAACCTTACTCAATAGCTTATTGATAGATCAATCACAAACTTAGATAATAATAATTGATTATGAAACGTCTAGAACTAAAGTTCAGGAACATTAATTGAAAGTTGTGTTGACTTTGTGTTGTTTCGCAAGAAGGTAAATTGGATAATATTGTATCTAGATAGACATATTCATATTATTATACATCTGACGCAAACTAATTTCAATTAAATGCATATTGTACACGTACTCGTAATTACCCCATCTGTACCAACATGTACGGATGGGGTAATTATTTCTGTACGAGAATATACGATCATATTTCGTATACAGGCATTCCTCGATTAGCACTTTTAACTATAAAAACATGTAATCAGATCATTCTCAAATGGAAAAGTGTCCGAAACTTCAAAATTTAAAGTTTTCTTAAGTAATTGGTAAAATATAGGTCAAAACAAAATTAAGACTGCTGCAAACGAGGCTCACTGGATTTACTGTTGGGACTTGTGCTGGCTGGCGCGCTTGCTGCGAAGATGGAAATGTCACCGCGGACCCGCGTGCGATGTCACAAGATGAATTTCAAAATTAAAATCACGGCTATTTTACGTGCTTGTTTCTCTGCTTCTTTTCAGAAGGAACCAATCAGAAAACAATACCTTGTCACGTGGGTGACAAACAAAAATAGCGTCGCAGTGTGTGTACTGTTCAGAGACAATAACCGTCCACTTTTGTTAACATTCGAACTCTCACTGCACGTGCACCATTCCTATCTACAAAACCAGCTTTAAAACACGCACCGTGTGAAACGAAAACACACAAACGCCATCATGAAACCCAGCGCCATAGCCTGCTTGGAACCTAGCCGCTAAATCTAGCAAGGAACCTAGCGGCAAATCCAGCCTCGTATGCAGCGACCTTTACTCGTAATTATTAAAATCCCATAAAAAACATAAATGTGGAAAAGGGAACCAAGTTCAATATTAAGAATATGTGCCAAGTTTTCACTTGGCAAGTTTTCGTGTTTTATGTTATGGTTTACACCCAAACTTCATGTTTATATGTGTGAAAACTTGCCAAGTGAAAACCTGGCATCCTTTAAAATCTCAAATCTTTTTGTCGGCAAAGTTGACAACCGCACATATTCTTAATATTGAACTTGGCTCCCTTTTTCACAATTATGTTTTTACGGGATATAATTACTTTTTATAAAGAAATTATTATATTTTATCATTCAAAGCTGATTTATGACATTAATCTTTTTTCCTTTATTTACGCTGTATAGTTTTCTTTTTCGAATCGTTAAGTGTTAATAAAAATCGATTGCTTGGAAAATATGTCAAATCTTAAGAATTCCTTGTTTTTGGATTTTTTCCTTTGTATACACACAATTACCTAGCTGGACGCTAATTTTCAACTTTCTATAGTTCATTTGGAAGTGGGTTAGGTTTTTGATCTACTTATATGTCAGTGATAAAAATGCCGATTTTTAGACGTTAATATCACAATAACCGTTAGAGCTGTATTTATGAAATTTGGTGTGCTAGTTAATCTAAGGGGTTTTAATAAATAAACCAAATTTTATGTGTTTATGTTAAATAGATTATGAATTATTAAGAAGTCAAAAGTGGCTCCAAATGGTTAGTGTAATATAACACACGGCTGTTTCTCCGTTTTTCTTTGTTGAACTTGGCTTGACACCCTACCGCGTGTCAGATTTATTTATAAATGATTAATCTTAAAGTTTTAATACTTGAACTGGAAACTATTACTGCTTTTACTTCACCACTTCAAAGTTTATAGCAGTTACATAATTGTTGTTAGTAATAAAGGTTTGTATTTAGTAGATCCTTAACGAGTTGTCGAGTACATGCTATGAAATTTAATTCGCCAGTCGCGGGGTAGATTTTTTCCAAAAAAAAATATTTCAATTTTGTTTGTTTTGAAAATGAAGCAACGGATTTCTATTTTAGAATAATTACTACTAAATCCTATTTGATACGTGAAATTTTTTCTGCTTCTATATATGAATCGCTTGTATTTTACCTATAAGCATAATATTAGTCAATAAACATTTAACTCAAAATGATATCAACAAGATGAATAGGATTCATGACAGGCAATGGTGTGAAGCCTTGTGGGTTAGGTGAGGTGTGATCTCGTACTAGCCTCAAAAAGATATCAAAAATATAACATTTTGAAGTTAACTATGTGAAAGTTATAGTCGAACTTACATAAAAGAACATACGCGACGAATATAGAACCTACTTCTTTTTAAGTCGGTTAAAAATGAATGTCTGTTCGTTCGTCTGTCTATTCGGAACCTATGCGTTCCTAAATCATTAAGCCGATTACGATGAAACTTTGGTCAATTCTTGTGGGCGCGCCCGCAAAGGGTCCTGGCAAAGAAATCAAAATGTAAAAATATTGTGTTTTAAAGTGGCATTGTTATACGGTGGAACCAAAGGGTCCACTACAGTTGTCACTACTGAGAAGGGCTCAACCCCGCTAAACAAGACTGTATTACTTGAAGCCCAATCTCAGTTGCTTGTAAAGTCGCGAATAGCAGTATAAATATTTTTACAAAATTTAAATATACTTACAAATTGTTTGTGCCACGTTTTTACATAAAAATAATTGTGAATATTTCATCTTGATATATCAAATCTACAGGTATTTCCCGATTTTTACAATATTATTAAAAACTAAAGTGGGTAACAAAAATAGTAGATTAGCAGCTACTGAGGAGGAGACTATTAAGTAAAAAGTAGCAGCTTAATAATCAGTTGTAAGCTTTGTTTTAATTTAAACTGGCATCGAGTTTTTGTTTTGGTATTGTTAAGCAGAAACTTGACGACGGATAAAAAAATGTAAAATGGGCATTCCTAAATTATACAATTAAGATTCTTTCATATCTTTAAAGTTATAATCAATTAATAATAAACAAAGAAAGAACATTCAGAACCGTAATATAAAAACGCAATCGCTTCGACACGATCCCACAATTGTTTTTTAAAGAACTCCCCCCAAATGCACTTCCATTTTCACTGCGCAAAAAAACGACATCGTATAGACACGAGCCCATAATTGTTTTTTAAAGAATTCCCCCCAAACACCCTTTTCTTTTCACTAGTTGTTTTAATACAATATTTATCACCCCACTGTTAATATTAGTTGCCATGTCATTAATTATAGTATACCTCGCTTATGATTTCAATTGGCTTGTTTAAAATGTCCGCTACCTTAATGTAGCAGCCATTATTTAGTTGTTATTATAACTTGCGTTTGAAGCCCATCTAATATTTATTTTATTTATTTATTTATTGCCAAAAATATTTAATCGCGGTCAAGCTATTTTTTTTGTTGAAAATAGTTAGTCACCCTTTAAGTTGCTAGTCGCCTGGAAAATTATTTCCCTATTAATAATCAAAATGAAAGTCTTTTTAAAAAAAAGTAGTAATAATTCTTAATACATTACAATGCTATTAGCCGGCTGAGACACATAATTTTAGAACAATTATTTGTATTCATTTTCAGGGTTCCGTACCCGAAGGGTGCTCAAACGGAACCCTATTACTAAGCCTCCGCTGTCCGTCTGTCTGTCTGTCTGTCCGTCTGTCTGTCTGTCTGTCCGTCTGTCTGTCTGTCTGTCAGCGGGCTGTATCTCAAGAACCGTAATAGGTAGAGAGTTGAAATTTTCACAGAGTGTGTATTTCTATTGCCGCTAGAACAACAAATAATTAGAAACCCCCCAAAACTCCCAAAAGAGGAGCAAACTAAGTTTTTTGCTTATAATTCGCTTAATTTAAATCAGATCGTTTCGAGACCTGTCTTAAACGAAAGAGGAGAATATTTTACAAAGATTTTGTATAACAGAATTCGTCGAAACACTTTTTTTGTACAGCTTTATGTAGAAATATAATGTATAAATTCAATTTTGTCTAATCCATAGCATACACGGAGATCGTCTGTCTTCGTTTGTTGCATAGTGTACTATGGGAATTTAAATATTGCGTATGTTTTGTCTTAAAAAAAAAGATTGCATTTGTTCAAAAACGAATGTCATTTCATATTAGTCAGTCTTTTGACATTAGTATTTTGTGAAATGCAACGCCTTCTGAGTTAACGATTTGAATAACTAATTTTAATTATTAGAACATATTGCTTTGACAGATGCAAACGTCATTTTTTACATTTTTTACCATTCCAACACCATGGATGAGCGGAATGAAACCAAATTTTGGGAGGATGTTTGATATACAAATATGAAGAGGCCTATTGTTTTTGAGAGACTTCGGCGCAAGCGCAAAAAAAATATATATTATAATGTTGTTTTTATAAGATAATAGTATACTTTTCATAAAGGCGTATTATTTTGTTTTACAGGAGTTTTGTAAAATAAATTTTTGAAAAAAATCGGCGCATGCGTAGAAGAAATATATACTATAAGGCTGTTTTTTATATAATAACGGTATACTTTTCATTACGGTTTATTATTCTATCTATGTTTACAAAAGTTTTGTAATTTTTTTGGGAAAAATTGGCGCATGCGCAAAAGAAATATATGCAATAACGTTGTTTTATATAATAATAGTATATATTTCATAATGGTTTATTATTCTATTTTAAAAGAAAGTTTTGTGAAAAGTTTTAGGGGGAAAGGCGGCGCATGCGCAGAAGAGATATGTGCTATAACATTGTTTTTATATAATAATGGTATACGTTTCATAATGGTTTAATATTCTAAAGTTTTGTATTTTTTTTTTTTTTTGGGGAAATCGGCGCATGCGCAACAGAGATATTTGCCATAACGTTGTTATTTGATATAATGGTATATTTATCAAAACTTTATATTATTTTATTCTACAAGAAATTTTTGTAAAAAAAGTGTTCATAATATAAAAACGCCGGGGTGAATTATGTAAAATTTCACGCCTTGAAATTCTTGAACTACTTGCATACTCCCACTGGTTACATATTGTTATAGCGCCTCTCTTGTTTCTTTTACAAAAGTATTTAAAAAGTACATAGTGTACGGAACCCTTCGTGTGCGAGTCCGACTCGCACTTGACCGGTTTTTTTCAATTAAACTTCACTCATTTCATACTTGGATGTATCATTCAAAAATGTCTTACCGTATCCATTCAAGATCTAATTTTAATGATTGAAGTGGGGATCTAAAAAGTCCGCATGGTAATTGGTAAGTCTATATTTAATAGGCAATTTATGAATTCGAGTGAAGCCGGACCGGACTACTATTGTAACATATAATAATTTAAGAAAACGGGAACATATAATTATTCTGTTGTAGAGTACGAATACGCCAAAACATTAATGAGAAAATGCAGACCGTTGTGAGAAATATTACAAGCAATTTAATTTGCAGTGGCCCTCTTGTGGTTAGAAACTATCAAACAATGTTGAAGAGCAATCTAGCCGGCTAAAATGTCACAGCAAAATTTATAATAGCTCTGGTCATATTAAGTTACGAGAATGTATGCATTAATTAGCTTCGACATTAGAAGCTATTAAACAAGCACACTGTGTGACAGCAGCACCGCCTATACCATCAGTAATTTTTCGTACTCTTTTAACATTGTGTTAAATGAGCATCTTTCAAATAACTGTTATAATATTTAAACGAGACCTTTAACTATCAAAACTTTTATATTCAGGTAAGGGAGTCACCCCATGTGGTACATAAGTTGAAAAAATCATATTATTTTTTTTGCATAAATTGAGTCCTAAACATGTTTAAAATATGTTGGTAATAGTATATTACACCACAAGGGCCGAAAGTGTGATATTCTTGCCCTGTGCGCTACGATGCCTGAGGTGAAGCATCATGGCGCGAGAGGCAAGATATCATACTTTCGGCCAGAGTGGAGTATACTTTTTTCTTCATATCTCGGTAGTAAGCACGCTTATTAAATACATTAATTAATTACATAAAAACACAGATAAATTCCAAGCAAGAAGCTTTGAGGTTAAATGTAAAAACAAGAATGACAGCTGTTCGCCACTGTTAGCTAAAATGTAATATGATTGCTATGGAAACGACATCTAAACAACAGTTGATTGTTTATTTTTGCTTTACTACCGCACGAACGTACGAACTTCCCGTATTGTATCGTGAAATCCCACCAAGGAGTAAATGTTAGACTTTCTGCCTTACAATTGGTGCCGAAAATATGCACTTTCGATCGAGGTATGAAGAAATAGTATATTGCACCACAAGGGCCGAAAGTGTGATACTTGGCCCTGCGCGCCATGATGCCTGAGGCGAAACGTTTCTGGAAGTGCTTAGGTATTTCATGAAATTACGGATTTTGCAAAAAGACTACGACACATGGACAGAATGAATGAATCATATCTTTACTCGCACTCCAGATACTAATGCCTTGCACAGTATTGAATACGACTACTTACGTCTTTTATTTTCGTCTGTTCTATGAAATACCATATGTAGATAACTCTCTCAAGACACAATCGAAACCGAGAGCAAATTTATTCATGAGTATCAACACACGTATTATTATCATAGGTACATCACGCAATTTATTGAACAATTTGATTGTAAAAAGTTCGAGTATCAATCTTTTTTATTATTAAAATCATTCGATTATTCCCAAATCTACCCAGCACTACCAAATAATCTGCTAAATAATCAATATTTATCCGCGACCTTCAAGTTGCCCAAACAAAACGAGTCCCCTGATACATTTAAAACATTTAAATAATTAGGTACAGTCAACAGCCAATTAAATCCCTCATTGAAAAATATATACGTACAATTCAAAGCAAGAGTTTATATTGTTACAAAATAGTTACCAAAATTTCATTGTACCTCCACTATCGGATACTTACTAGCGGACAAATCTATAAAAAAAATTTGAAAAGAAGTTTGACCCTGTAGGCCATCCCTGAAACTTCCCGCTCTTTTTGAGTTCAAAACGCTCAACATAATATAAAATATAGCTAGAAGTTAATTTTTTAGCTCTTCGAGCTCAAAAAAAAACATTTTCTTACGAATTTTTCGTTCAACAAATGAACCAATTTTGATGCGGTTTGCGGAAATCGACGCAGTTTGTTAAGAAGAAGAGCTGATTACATTTTGGAATTAATCGGTTTAGTAGTTTAGAAAATATATTCCAAAAAAACAAATTTCTACAAATTTTTGAGATTTATGAAAATTTATTGGACCGAATTATTCCAAATTTTCAGAAAATCTAAGTTCAAAAGATATAAGACGTTTACAAACATACATACACACACATACAGTGGACATCATTGCCAAAATAGTCAGAATCGGTTTCTAGAACCTCAGAATATCGAGATCTGACGAAAACTCGATTTTCGAAAATCAAAAATTTTTTATTTTGTTTATAGCGGAAAGTTAAAAACCAGAGAAAGGGTCCGAAAATATACAATATTATACATCTGTGTAATCTGGAAGAGATGACTGTATAAAATATCTCTTTGTAATCTTTTTTCGACCAGCAGGGGTTGTCCAGGTCGGATTATGTTTTAAAACCTTTGATCACTGATCGTTGTAAATGTTCAAAGGCATCAGCTTACAAAAAGTTTTCCGAATTTTCCAGTAACGTATTGAATAAGTGTGTTGGTGCTGAAAAAAAATTGTTTGTTATCATTTTATTAAATTTGTTTTCATCATAGGTAGATGAAAATTTTCGATCACTTTACTTAGTTATATTTTATTTGGATATAAAAAAGACAGTTTTATTTTACAAAATTTGTATTTAACAAACAATTTTCATTGGTTTTCTAAAATTCTTATCATTGATATCATTGATATTTCAAACTTGTGATCCGAAAAAATGTACATGGATGAACAAAGTCGATAGTAAAAGTTCTAATAGTCAAAGTGCCCGTCGGCAAAAATTTTACTGCAACAGCCCAACATTTTGTTCCAAATCGTTCATCCGTTTGACTTGTATAGTGCTCACAGACGAACAGATAAACAGATGCACAGAGTTTTTCCAAAAATATGTTTTTTTAGATTCGGTGGACCTCAAAACAAAAAAAATATTGTAAAGTTTTTGAAAAGTGTCATTCCCCACTAGTGAGTTGGAATGGTAAAAGGAAATGCAAGTATCGCCTTATCTTTATTTCAAGAAATAACAATTGTTTAACTTATAAATGTCTCTTATCCACGTTTCTTATCCCAACGTCCTTATGGTCTATACCGTTTGTGTCCCTATCATATATGTTGCTTTTTATTGACCCTTTCACTACGGCATTCATTTTTTTGCAGTGTTATTCCTGTACGGCTGCCGCAGAGCTCTGTGGCTACGTGCGTCCGCTGCGACTTGGACTACTACTGAAATTACAGGCACGGGCCTTACAATTAACCCTTCCAAAAACCTTTCGTTTTACGTACAGTTTCAGCACGTCAATTTTACTTTTTACTGCGGCTCCGGACGGTTCCCACAGTGAAAGCGTTAGTCAAATTTTCCCTGTATTTTACCCTAGCCCTGGCCAATTGCTTACCACAGTAAAGACAATTTTGTTGAAATAAAAAAAAATTAATTCATATGAAAGTTAAAAAAGACGAGAGTTGTCGTGGAACACCCGGTTGGAACGAAGTTCTTTTCGCTATTTATTATGTATCATATAATTTTTTTACTAATTTGTCTGATAAATTACTTGAAAATTTTATTTATAATATAATATGATTATTAAACAAAATTTAATCGTGTGATTTGCAACTCTAAAAACATAAAAATAACATATGTTGCGCATCTGTCGGGAAACGAACCTGAGACACCCGCATGTCAGACGAGTATTCTACCAGTGAACCATTGACCTTGTCTAAATATCGCTATTTATATAGGTTTAATATCAAATCGTGAAGTTAGAAGGCGTTGTATTTCACAAAATATAAATGTCAAAAAACTGACTAATATTTGAAATGGTATCCGTTTTTGAACAAATGCAATCTTTTTATTTTAAGACAGAACATACACAGTCCATAACACACTGTGTAACAGAAAACCAATCCACTTGCGTGATGTATTAGGCAAAATCGAATTTATACAGTGTCCATTTCTTTTTTTATGTATAAAAAAACGATTTGCGCGAATTTTTTTTTTTAATAAATAGTGCTCAGCATCAAAGGCTATATGCACTATAAAAAAATAATTCAATATGTGGTATAGGTAAGTATGATTATATACAGTCATAATACACATGTACACGATTTGCGCGAATTCTGTTATACGAAATCTATGTAAAACTTTCTCTTCTTTCGTTTAAGACAGGTTTCCAACCAATATGATTTAAATTGAGCAAATTATAAGCCAAATACTTTTTTGTTTTTTATTTGCTCCCCTCTGAGACCAAAATTCAAAAATCCGACTTCGTTAGGATCTGTCCCATGCCCTATACTATATTATAAGTGTGCCAAACAACTTTCTATGTCTACAGACAGACATACAATAGGTAATTTTATATATGTAGATTTTTCTTTACGTTTTTTCTTACGCTTTTTCTTACACTTTTTTTACGTATTTTTCCTAGCCCTCTCCATTTATATCTATAATGTTCCATAAGGAAGTTCGTTCCAAATTTTAAATCTTTTTTTAACGTCTGATTACTCTTCAATAATAGTATATTGTGCGACTAGTGAGAGAAGGAGAAGATTCCATGAGCGTGAAACGCACGCGAGTGGAATATTCTCCTTCGATCAATGGTCGCACATAATACTTTATTCAACTAGCAGGAGTAATATCTAATCGGGGCCCTGATAAAAGAGGGAAAAATAATAAATCACTTCATTGATTGACGTACCCAACGTCAGTGTATAAACACAAGATTGCCTTGACTTTCGCTGAATTGCGATGCTGTTTTCATATATACAATACCGCCTACCACGTTCTTATTGGTCCAGAAGCTGCTTGCAGTTTTTTTCATTATTTAGCGCTTGGGCTTGCTACTGAGTTTCTATTGGTCCAGAAAATTCATTATCACACTCTACGCGTCAACATGAAGTAATTTATTATTTCTCCCGAATTTAGCAGGGCCCCGAAATTACATATTACTCACGCGTGTTGAATAAATAAAATTATCGACCAATTTTAATTATTAAAATTAAAAATTATTCAACTGAAAATATTTCACACTAGTTCCTGGTCAAACATATTATAAATATATTATAATAATCAACTATTTCAAAAATTTCAGATGTGGCTTTCTATAAAAATGAATAAATCCCATATTCAAGAAAACCATTAATGTTTTTTTAATCAAACACAAATAATTTTTGACAATAAAATAACGATTCTAATCTTAAAAAATAGTTCTCAAGTTTCCTCAAGAAAACGATACATTATTTTCTACGTAATAATGTTTTGACTTACAAAATGACGTGGTATTAATTTATAAAGAAAATTATCCTCAAATCTAATGACAATACGTATTATGCATAGTACAAAGTGTAATGTGACAATATAATGAGGCTTCAAGGCAAAGTTGTTTATATCGATTTTATAACATTTTTTTTTACAAGCAGAATTGACACAAAGCTATCTTTTAGTATTAAAGATGCGATAATAAATTGTGTCCGGGCAGAATTTGATTTAGTATAAAGTGCACACGAGGCTGGATTTGCCACTAAGTTCCTTTCTAGATTTCACTATAAGTTTTCTAGCGCTGGTTTTCTTAATTGCTATTCTGTGCTCGCTTCACACGAGACGTCTTTACAAGCTTACTTGGCAGGTACATTCGATAACAAAAGTGCATGTTTGTTGTCTCTGAACAGAGCACACACTATGACATAGTGTTTGTTTGTGGGCGTTTGTTTAAGTCGCCCACGTGACAAGATACTGCTTTTGTCCAGTATTTTTTAAAGATCCATTCAGCAACACTAAACTTGACCCCCTACTCCTCCTCCTGGTGGTGAAGGCGGGGATAACTTTGGAATTTTAAATGGGTACCTTCAATTTTTATTACAGATTTATATTCTTCGTTGAAAAATAAGACACTTTTGTCTGAAACATTTTTTCGTATACTTATAGAAAAAAAATTTAAATATCACTATTGGGACTTGAACCCGAAACAACCAATTACGCCTGGCTAAGTTTCATTGGGGCAAAGGAATCTAATCATATTATTCTTTGTACTAAAAAATTTCCGTAATGCAATTTTCTATTTTATTAATTAGTTAATTGAATATAGTTTATGAAAAAAAACAGTCAGATATAATGTTGATATCCGATTTAGTCAGAAGCGGTAAAAGTTTAGATCTAACCAATTGGTAAGCAAGCTTAAGGTATAGGAATAGTTTAAAAGACTAAGTCAAGCAATTTTTTTCACTTGAGCATATTTTTGTCCTAAGAAATTCTGGGTTCAAGTCAACGCTTGTGTGATATTATGCGCTATATCGTGGAGTAAAGATGTGTCTGTCTGTCTTTCCAGGCCTTCTAGAGCGCCTCTGTTGATTTAGGAAACTTTTACTTTGTAGTATAGGCCACGGAACAGTACCTAATGGAACCGGATTTTTGATTTCTCCTTGAAGACAGAAACGATGGGGGACAAAGACTATGTTAACTTCCATAATATGAATACCCTTGTTAACCGAAAAAGCTGAAACTTTGTTTATTTAAATTTTTGGGGGCGGAGCAGAAGCTAACGAAACCAGAAAATTAGAAGAACTCGGAGCGGATAAGGAGACAGTTTTAGCCTGATTTTTAAAAATCAATAAGAATTAATAGAGAAATCGTAATAGTTGATAATTTTTCGTATTTTTAAATGTTGGATGTTTTTAGACATTTTTTGACGTGATAACGTCTTATAAATTGATGAATCACCAATCTTATAAATTGATAAAACACCGGCTGCATGCACGAACGTGTAACGTTCCTAAATCCTAACGTTCCTAACGTTCGTAACGCGTAACGTTCCGCCTGACCCTGTGCGTGCGTTTTGCTAATTTCTCGCTCAATTTAAATCAGATCGGTTTGAAACCAGTCTTAAACGAAAGAAGAGAACATTTTACATAGATTTCGTATAACAGAATTTGCCTAAACAGTTTTTTTATACAAATTTATATAGAAAAATAGCTGTATAAATGCAATGTTGTCTAATGCATGGCGCGACGCGGTCGGTCGTCTTTGTTTGCCGTACATGGAAATTAGAAAATAACGTATGTCTTGTCTTAACATGAAAACGGCTGCATTTCTAATGTTTAATTCAATTTTTTGACATTAGTATTTTGTGAAATGCAACGCCTTCTAAGTTAAGTATTGGAATAACTAATTATTATTAGAACATAATACTTTGACAGTTGCAAACGTCACTTTTGACATTTCTTATCATTCCGACACCAAGGATAAGCGGATTGAAACCAAATTTTGGGAGGTTTAGGTTATGTATTACGGAATACGTTATCACGTAAAACTATCGTCCGTAAACCGACTTTACAGACAACCAATTTTTTTTTTAGCCGTTAAAAACTCTCTACTTTAATATCTTTTTGTTAATTTTTGACAATAGATAGAAAATTGCTTTTAAAGACTTTTTGGCGCATAATTGTCTCATTTACAATATTATCAATAAAAAATATGGCTAGTTCTAATTGTTTTGGAGAATCAAGCAAAAAACTAATGAAACACAGTTTTTAAACTCTTTTTTAACGTTTTTTAACAAGTTCCAGTCATCGCACGAAGACGCAATTTTGACAGATTGTGTATCGTACTTATATATAAATGTTCCCTGAAATTTGCACCCGTTTGCGATTTTGTGAAAAATTTAGGGTCAAATCATTTTCATTTTACTGGCCCAATCGGCTTCGAAAGATTAAATGTATCAGGCTCTGTTCTTTTGACACTAGTATGTTAGGAGCTTAGTAAATTAAATTTTATACAAACAACATAAATGCCGATACTCCCTGAATTTACTGATTCCAGGAGATATTTTTTAACCAGGTAAAACTCAGATTAAGGTAAAGTTTCTCTCAAAACCGACATAAGTATCTTTGTTTTTTAACCGCAGGTATTATTATTCCCTTTCTGTTTTCCTTCCTCTTATTATGCTTATATATTATATACTATTGTACATAAAATATTATGGAAGGAGACGACAGCAACTTCATTAAATGATAAGGTTTACTTGTAACATACCCTCAGACAGATGAAAACAGCTCTACCTGCGCGGTTTTAATCTACTTCGAAATGTTCGTATTCTAAACTGATTAATCAGATGTAGATGAGTTCTTTTATGCCAACTCACTCAGAAGCTTTTATATGATTGATAAATTCTGCGTAGTTAGTATTTGTGAAAATTAAATTTTGGGTTCAGTAATAAACCAAAGGTAGATTTTTCTTTAGAGAATGAAAGAACAGCTATAATAAAATATTATGTTCTTTAAAGAGTTCTTTTTAAAGAGTTACTTTTAAGATTTCCTGCAATCGACAAAATAATTTATTTTCCGTCAAAAGAAATATTTTGGAATAATTGATTGCACACTTTTATGGATGTTTTCCATTTAAATGTACCTATACTTAGAAGAAAAATGGAGAACATTATTTTACATTTTCTTCTTATTATATGTTCAACCTTGCCGATCCGTTCGCACTGTTTGTCGTACTGTCCATTTTTTTGTACCGATATATTTTAAAGAAATGTTTTTGTTCGAGCTATGTCTTTTTATAGTTAAGGAGGCTCGAGACCGATTATGTATTTGGGTAACTTACAAAAAACCCATTGTTTTTTGCAAGATGACAATTCTTCTCACGAGATTTAATTTTTCATAAATATTTTATTTTACTTCACATAAAAAACTGTTGCAATACTTTTTGTACTTTACGTCAATGAAAATGATAACATAAAAATTAAAACAAAATTAAAAATTTTGAAAAACCCCGCGACGGATGTAAACGTTGTAATAGAAAATGAATTAAATAAAATTTTAAAATCCCCTGACTTAAAAGAGTAAGTAAGTAAACAAAGAAAATCCCTCGAGGGCTGCCATTCGCTGCCCTGAATTAAGAATAGGAAAATATCAATTGATGACTATACAATGATTTATGTACCTAACGTGATTTCAATCAGTCACATACCTACTCTAAAATTGCAATATTTTAGTTCATTTCAGAGCAGTGAACGGCAGACCCCGACGGATTTTCTTTGGTTACTTACCTCTTTTAAGTCGGGGATTTTAAAATTTTATTTAACCCTTTTTCTGTTTTTTATTTTTTAAATTTTATATTAAACTTTTTAGAGATTTCTTGCAAGATATTATTTCCACCAATTGGAAGATATCTGTATCGATCGAACCGTTTTCGAGATAATTGGCAACATTCGAGTGCACAAACAAAAAAACATACAAACGAACAAACAATCTCTCAAAATAGAGAACACGAGCACGCTGACCATAAAAGACGGAAGTACCTACCACACTTGTCGACACACATACCTGTGAGCAGCCTAGAATGGCACTTCGCCCGCTACCACATCGCCTTTGATATAATGTCTACCGCAGTTGTAGACGAAACGACAGGTAGAAATACCAATGGACCACGGCATACAAGCCCGGAAACCAAGAAGATTTGGATCAGCACCGGCCGTGAAAGCCTACACACTTGGATAAAACAATCTCTCACATTAAACGCATATACCTGCTCCGTTCCTTCGTGGGTAAAAATAAGCACCATAATCAAAAATGGTTTTAACTAAATACAAAAACTTTATTATCAAATTTCCCTCACACTTCCCTCACACTAAAAGAGGAACGACCATGCTTCTGGAGTAACTAGTGTTGCCAGATGCGTTCTTATTTGCGTGGGACGTCCCGTTTTTTAATGGTCTCTAAACACCTTCCAATTAATCTTTGATCAGGACGCCAAACGGACCGACTTTTAATGAAAGTAAATTACAATTTTTCAAGTCACTTTCTTTATCACATGATACTTTGATTTACGCGTCAATTGTATTAATAAAATATAAAAACTTAATATGGACGTCATATTTCTTCAAATGAACGATCTTTATGAGGAAGTTTTTAACATAAAAAAGTACCGACAGGTTATACAAATGAACAGAAAAAAATGCCATCAACTGGGCGACGGCATCATTCTAACTTTAAAAATATTAACATTTGACATAATATAGTAACGGTAATATAGTAATAGTAATATAGTAATAATAGTAACGGCTAGTATTAAATATTATGATATGCATGGTTACCACATAATGCCATGTAAAAATTAACCGAAGCATGCTCGTCAGCTACCTAACTAATTTCTTTTTGACAGATCTACAGAGCAAGAGAACAGCGGATTTTATTGTGTATTTTTAAAATATTTCCGAAAATATAAAGTTCAGAACAAATATTTCTTACAAAACTCTTGTAAAAATAAATAAAACAATAAACCGTTATGTTAAGTGTACTAAAAAAAAAAACGGCCAAGTACACGTCGGTTTCGCGCACCGAGGGTTCCGTATAAACTTGTAGGTATTTAAATAGTTCGTTCATCACGGGAATCGAGTCTCGAAGATTTTTCCCGCTTTGCTGTTGGGAAAATGTTGTCCCCATATATCGACATAAGTCACGGACAGTTTACCAATTAAGTGTATAATTGCAATAAGTTCAGATGGACTAGCCTAGCCTAGCGGTCGTACTGTACTGTATGCAAAAGTTCTCAGAATTGTTTTTTAATAAGTGTTCGAGTACACTGTTGTATAAACGCACCAGTAGCGGACGTTTGTTTTGTATTAGAACTGTTACTATGTACGAGCGTAGCACGTTGTTGCGGTTTGTAAAGAATGTATAATATTATATAAAAATTGACACCGTTACAGCAAAAAAAAATATTTTTTTGTAATGTAACTACAAATTTACGGTTTTCTCTTTACCTGTGCTGTAAGACATAGCTTCTTGCCAAATTTCATGATTCTAGGTCAACGGGAAGTACTCTATAAGTTTTGATTCCCTTGCGAGTGTCAAAATATGTGGCATAAACGGCCGTATTTTTTGATTGCGTTGAGTTAAAAAATTGATTTTTTCACAGCTCCAAGGAATTGAAGACCTGAGGATTTGATAATAATTTCAACTTGATATCTATACGCGTTCCTGAGAAAAATGTCTTGACGGACAGACGCACAATCTATAAGAGATCCTTTTTTCCTTTTGAGGTACGGAACCCTAAAACAACGTTGTAGTATACGTATTTTTTGCACATGCGTCGATTTTTCACAAAAACAATAAGGTTCTTCATATTTGCATATCAAACATCATTCCAAAATTTGATTTCAATTCGCTCACCCGTGCTCACAGACCAACAGACTAAGAGACTAACAGACAAACAGACGCACAAACTTTTTCCAAAAATATATTTTTCGAATTCGGGGACTTTAAAATGAAAAAATATTGTGAAGTTAGGAAATGTGTTTTTTAACCTAAATTGATACAATTCGGCATTCCTGCCACTTGTGTTGGAAGGGTAAAATTGACAGCTTGACAAAGAGAGAGGATATTATAGCATACGCTATATGTATAGTCACACAGTGTACACATTATGTAGCTGTCAAAGCATTCGAATCTGGAGAATACTACATAGTGACATAATAAATAATAAATAAAATTGCTTCTTATTCCCTAAAGAAATAATCTTAAGAAAATTTCCCAAAATAAATTCCATGAAATTTTCTTCCGATGCCTATGGATATCGAACGTACATCAATGAGTATATTCGATCAATTAATTTATTTTAAAAGTTTCAATTTTTGAATATTATATCATAAGAGATATAAATTTTTTCCTCCCGAATCCACCTTGTTTTCTGTAGTTTGCATTTAATAATATCTTGTTTTATAAAAGCAAATGTTCAATATATTATCTGTGTTCTTTTTATATAAAGTACTAACATTTATTTGGATTGAACATTTAAAATACTATTATAAAAATGCAGTCTTTTCACATTATGGATAGGTACTTTTGAAATTTAAATATACAACGTGTACATTATTATTATAACCTTATCTTACTGATATTTGCATAAATTTTCAAGACATATTTGGTTTGGGTATTTGAAATGGAACAAAATTATTATTTTACAATTTTATCATAAATATTTAATTTTGAATAACGAAAAGACAAAAATATTTTAATAACAAGTTAATGAAATGTATAAAAATAAAAAAACACGTTCATACAAAACGTATCAAGAATGTTTGTGAAGTAATGTTCGAATTTGTGACTCCTGGATAGAAACTTAAAAAAAGATTTGTTCTATTTTTCTACTGATAAAGACTGTTTGTTTTTTATTTTATTAATCTTTCTTGTAAAATCTGCTGGCAGAACCCCGTGGAGAATATTGTATAGTAACACTGTTTCAACCTTTATTTATTTGAAGAGTTCTATTCAGACGTTAAATTATTAAAGATTTGAACTTTATCCCAATAGTTGAAGCAATTCTAGAAATTTTATGTTTAGCAGCTTTAAGAACATATTTTTTGGAAAATTATGTTTATAGTCTGATATTCATATTATACCTCTTTCTTTAAAATAAAATAGATCTCATAACCTTTACGTGTATAAACAGTTCTTTAAAGGAAAATAAAAAAAAGAAAAACTCGACGGGATCAAGGTTTCTGAGAAAAGCCCGGATTACACTCACGATACAACTGCACGCTTTTATAATATAATATCTTTATTGCTATTTAGTTCAATGTCGATGCAATAATTGCAATATAGAGAAAATAAAATAACAGATTTTAAGTGTCGTTAGTTTGTAAATGCTAGTATCTTGGGTGCTAATATTTTTCATTATCTTGGATTCTACCTTTTTGAATATCTAAATATTCTTGAGTGCTGTTATCTTGAATTTCTTGGATTATCTTAGTTGCTAGTGTCTTGGGTGCTCGTATCTTGGATGTTAGTATCTTGGATTATCTTGGATGCCAGTATCTTGGTTTATCTTGGGTGCTAAAATCTTGGATCTTCTTGGGTATTAGTATCTTAGATTATCCAAGATTTTAGCACCCAAGATAAACCAAGATACTGGCACCCAAGATAATCCAAGATACTAGCACCCAAGAACATCCAAGATACTAGCTTGGATGTTCTTGGGTGCTAGTATCTTGGATTATCTTGGATGCCAGTATCTTGGTTTATCTGGGGTGCTAAAATCTTGGATCTTCTTGGGTATTAGTATCTTGGATTATCAAGATTTTAGCACCCAAGATAAACCAAGATACTGGCATCCAAGATAATCCAAGATACTAGCACCCAAGAACATCCAAGATACTAGCTTGGATGTTCTTGGGTGCTAGTATCTTGGATTATCTTGGATGCCAGTATCTCGCTTTATCTTGGGTGCTAAAATCTTGGATCTTCTTGGGTATTAGTATCTTGGATTATCTTGGATGCTAGTATCTTGGATTAGGTATCTTGAGTGTTAGTATCTTGAATTATCTCGGGTGCTACTATCTTGAATCTTCTTGGGTGCTAGTATCTTGGAGCTTCTTGGATGTTAGTATCTTGGATTATCTTGGATGCTAATATCTTGGATTATCTTGGTTGCTAGTATCTTGGATTATCTTGGATGCTAGTGTCTTGAATATTTTGGATTATCTTGGGTGCTAGCATCTTAGATAATCTTGGGTGATACTACAGTGCGACCTCGATAACCGTAACCTTCATAGCACCGGATCCTTTAAAAATTCGGCCAAGCATTTCAATTGCATTATGTACTTTAAAATCCGGATTTGATAGTACTCGGTAATCCGAATCTGCGTTTTGAGACGTCTCCGTAATCGATCGTGAGGGATTCCCCATAATTTTTTAAATCATGAAATTTACAAATTAATTTTCAAAAGTCTGTCAATTATTCAATTTTCAACATATTCCAATATATCTAGTTCACCTTATTTCCACAGGTTTACAGTTAAAATGCCGTTTAATTTTTTTATTTGAGATAAGTCAATCAGTAGGAACAATGGAGACCATCAACAACCGTTTTCTCAAGATGGGTGTCTTCGGAGTGGTAGGTACCCCTCATGTTTTTGGGGAGATTTATGCTTGAAAAATGTTTTATACAATACTGAAATATCAATATATATCATAAAAAGTCCTGTCTTTTTATTGGTCGTCAAAAAAAATTCTAAAAAACACATGGGGTGACCCCTTTAAAGTGGGCAGAAGAAACTAATATCCCACTACAAGATGTTCTACTTCAAAGATTAAAGAAAAGGCTTTTATAATGAGTCAGAAAAGAATCAAGCAAACAAAAATTACAAATTACTTCACAAAATAATATAAAATTTACTAAGTATGCTTCTGTTTAAAATAACTTTTGTTTATGTACTATTTTCTAGTTGTCTTGTTTAAATATTTCTCTTTTCAAAAAAAAAAAAACCGTTTCCCTTCAGTAATCTGAATTATTTACTAATCCGGATGACCGTGGTTTTAATTAGTCCCAATTATCAAGGTGGCACTGTATCTTGAATATCATGGGTGCTAGTATGTTTGATATTGGTATCTTGGATGTTAGTATGGATTATCTTGGATACTAGATACTTGGGAACCAATATCTTGGATGAAAGTATCTTGAATTATCTTGGATACTACTACTTTGGTTATTAGTATGTTGGATACTGATATCTTGGGTGCTTGTATCTTTGGTGATAGTATCATGAGTGCTAGTATATTGAATATTTGTATCTTGAGTAACGTACTTTTATCTTGGATACTGTTTATTTAGCATTCGGAAGAAAAAGATGATTAATTATTAACTAATTATTGGTTATTACCTGGTAAAAGGTAATCCTAAATTAATTAAATAGTAACTGAGTCTGTTAGCTTTCCAAGAAGCTTATTCTTACCGCTACAGTAAACATGAATGGCCATTTCATATCTATTTTCCAGTCGGCATTCTAAATTTAAAAGTCTCAATGAAATAACCGCTAACGGAACTATAGGACACATAAGTTTCAAGGGAAAAATCTACAGTACATTTATATATTTTGTGTTACTGTGAATTAGAAAGAAACAGATGGTGCTCTGAAATAAGAGATATTATGCTTCTTAACACAGACCTCTAAGGCAGTAAATTATTTGATTTGAATAACATAACATTTTCAGTGAGAATTCTTAAATAATATAAAAGAGGTAAGTTATTTTTTTTAATTTCTATTTTTTTTAATAGCGTTTCCACATACTTTGTTTAGAATTACATTTTTTTACCTAAAACGCAACTTAAATTTTTTCCGGAAGTGCACTCATCTGTAGGTGATTGCAAAGTCTTCAGATAACAGTAATTTGGAAATAACTGGAAAAAGGTTAGTCTTAGGACAAACAAGTTCATTATCAATCTAAAACCCGAGCAAAATTACGTAATTAAGATGTTCTTTAGAGAATTTTCAATTGAAAGTATATCTATATGGCAAAAACTCACTAAATTGAGCTGTTTGTGACAAATCTATATCTTAAAAAAATTAGAAGCTGTATGCGCATCCAAAATTGAAAATTACACTTTTTCGACACGCGTATCTTCTATTATTCACTGAATTAAAAAAAATCATAGCAAATTTTATGTTCTTCTGTATACGCATTGAGTTCAAATGAATTCATAAATAAATTGATCGACTCAAATTTGCTCTTACAGTATCTGATGATTGCATGTCTTTTACCAAAAGACGAATTACAGTTTTTTGGTTCAAGACACTTTAATCTGGAGAAAATTTAAAACTGATGTGGTTAGCTTTGCATCTGGTCCAAGTTATTATAAAAGGAAAGGTCAAGTTATTAAAGCCGTCATTTTTCTTAACATTGCGTTAAAAAAAGTTGCATTAATAAATATTCTCGATTTTAGAGCAACTTCCCCTTAATAAATGGTTACTAGCCGTCCCGGCTAGTAGCCATTTATTAGGGTTTGACGGTTTTTAAAATAAATTTGTCACATTTGAAAACCGGATTTTAAATAAAGAAAACCGATTTAAAAGAATTCAAATTATTAACTTCAAAAACGAAAGATATTGTCTAAAATATTTCCAAATTCTTATGTAGAAACCGATTCTGATGAACAGCTAATCGAAGAAACTACTCATCAGAGTAATGCTTTTTTTAAAGAAGCCGTGCAAAAATCAATCCATAAGTTTCTTGAAGACCCTAAAGACAAAACTTACAAATCCGAAGATACTGAAAACTGAATTTTCATTATTTGAAGCAACGAATAAAAGAACCAAAAACTTAGATTTGTTATTTGATGCCCTGAAAACTATAAAAACAAGCTCAGTAGCTTGTGAACAAGTATTTTCAATTTCAGGCAATATTGTGTGACCGAGTCAAAAATAAGAACAAGACTTAGCCACCGTTCAGTGGAAATTTTATGTTTTTTAAAATCATATTTTCGTAGGAGAAATTAAAATTAGTGAAATAAATATAAATATTACTTGAAATTTTTGTTTGATTTTTCGTTATTTTGTGTAAGTAATGTGTAATCCTTCAAAATTCTTTTTTTTTTTTGACAAAAAATCGAAAACCCGTTTTTCAAAAGTCGGTTTTTGTATGAACCCTAAACGTTATGTTTGTCGGAGTTATTTTCAAACCTCCTGTATACTATTAAAGTAAACATAACATACGCTCGTATTATTTATATTAAAAAAATAAATAATAAAATATGTAACTCAACACTTCTATTTTTTTACTGAAAACAAAAGCAATATAAAAAATTCCAACAAGAACAGAAAAGTCAACACAGTTAATTTATATTAATTATAAAATAAATATCACAAAATAATCATATGACATGCTAGTGTTTTCAAAAACAACAGAACTAACACCTCGTACTCGCAATTACGAAACGTACAATTTCCATAATAATATAAAATAAATATCAAGCGGGGCAATTGACTGCACAAACCACAGACCAAAGGTCAGGCTTGGATCAATCCCTGTGGGCACGGCGGGAATGCCCACAACCCTAATTGAGGTAGATAGGCTGATATGCCTTATTAAAATTTTTAAAAAATTAGGAGCCTTCGTTGGCAGATGTGAAACATACATTTAAGCGAAATTCTAACAACTAAATTTTGCCTTGTAAGTAAATTTCACCCTGTAACTAAATTTCGCCCCGTCAAGTAACAAAATTCTAGTTACTGATACAAAGTGTGTATACAAACAGTGAACGTGCCAAGCATACTATAGTCGTACACGCAGTACGCAGCTTCTCTGTGTGAGTTGTGACAGCTCACACAGAAAAGCAATATGCGCGCGTACCCACACGAAAGTCGAGAGCGGTGATGTAGAGGGGACATAGAGAGTCTGATCCCGTTTCCGTCACGGCATGGGTTTTGCTGCCAAATGCACCAATAAATGTATCACATCAAAAAAATTGGTAAATAAGTATTACATTTCCATGAAACAGTTCAAAGAGATTATAATTTATTATCATTTTTATAAATTGTTTGTTATTATTTTTTCAATATTAAAAAAACTTTAAACGAATTTTATTAAAAACTAATTGGAATAAATAATGTACAAACTGATTCCATTCGGACGAAGTCGTGGGTAAAAACTATCCCTTATATGAAAAAAACTGCATTTTTTACGATAATTCTAACATAAAGTTCACATTTTTACTAAATTAAGTACAGGTATTTTACGTATAGTTGATTGACGTCGCATTGCCATAATACTAATTTCATGGTAGGATGAAAAGTTCATTGATAGTTAAGATAGCTTTTGGATGAATTATAAAATTTATAATATAATAGACTATGATGATTTATGAATTGATAGATACATAAGACATTATTTACATTTAATTTTTGATTAATTTCCTACGAGATTAGAAATTCGACAACGTATAAATACTAGAAAGAGAGAAAGATTTGTTTCATAGAGAGAAATAGTAGTTCTGTTCGCGTTGCGTTGCAGAGATTTCATATTATGTGTGTTTTTTGGCAAGTTCTAAACTGCTCAAGCGTACAAGTGACCTAAGTTCAAAAAGTGTACACTGCATTATTTTAACATGCGCTTGGCAGTGTAACAGTATATTATTGCGCAGACAGTAAACGGGAGAGACTCTACGAGCTTCCTGAGACCATGCGAGATATTGTCGCATACGAAAAATTGTCACCGGTGAATGTCGCATGATGCTTTTAAATATTATTCCTCACAGCCACCTGACATCGTGTATGCGACAAAATATCGAATGCGACTGCCGTACAGCGTTTCCGTGAATAGAAGAAAGAAATCACCAATAATAAAAGAAATACGAAATATGTTTACCATATAATTTCAGTGGCAATTGTTTAAATTACATTTTTTTATATTATAATTTTAATTCCGAATAAAAATTATGTTTTGGTCGTTTTAATTACATATTGTACATATTACTTTAATGTCGGAATTAAAATTTCCAATATGTATTGTTACTTTCAATTTAAAGACAATTAAAGACAAAAAATACCTAAGTCAAATTTTGGAAAAATTAGAGGAAAGCTAGATTTTCGTATGAGCCTCCTTATGTCGTTCTCAACAATATCCCAAAAGTCCCCACCTATACTTGTGCCGCTAAAATAGTGGTTATCAAATTCGTAGCTTAGAAAATTGTCTACGAAAACATATTATTAAATATTACTTTTCTCCGTAAGACTAAAATTACCAATTACGTACGACGTACGACGCATACGGAATGATGCTTATTCTCTCAGCTTGCATTCACTCAATCGCTTAGTGAACCGTTCCAGTTCACGCATCCACACGATGTATATCGTATAATGAATTCTATTCGTTTGTATAACCGCATCAAACGAATCCAACTGACATACAAGAAATATAAACCTTACAACTTTTTTAAATCAAATTTTATCAAAAACCGTTAGTCTTACGAAAAAACTAATACTAGGTTCTCAGTAGGCAATTTTTTAAGCTACAAATTTGATAACGACTGTTTTTTTTCATAAAAGTCTCCGTTAACGAGATTTTCACGAAAATATCTTTCATCCCGCGCAACATTTTTAACGACACATGTCTACGTGGGAACTTTTGGTATATTGTTTAGAACCACGAAAGGAAGGTTCATGCAAAAATCCAGCATTCCCCTAATTTTTTTAACTCAGAAATGTCTCTATTCCCTGTATATAATATATAAAGTACGTAGTGCACACGTAAATTTATCTGAGGATTTAATTATTTATTAGATTGGAAATCTGGAAGTGGGCTCTCCGTTTATTAGTTCGAACAATCCATCAGTGTACACTTTTTTTTGCATTTTTTAGTAAGCAACGCGAAAAAAAACTATTTAGTGACGGTTAACAGTATTTATTACAGAAAATATGCTTCTGTATTTAAATTGTGTTTTAGTTGTATTAATTTGTGACAATTTAGTTTTCAAAATAATAATTTTCAAAATCAGTTTCGAACCTGTTTTTTCACTTCGGTGTGCCGCGTGTACATAAATGTCTCTCTTATATTAACGGTTGACTTTAAAAAATATTTTTCTCTAATCTACTTACTGTTTAAATTTAAATTACGGCTTCTGAATATAATCTAATATTTGCATCGGCTACAGTCGTTTTGTGGTTTTCTCTTGTATTGTCTTGTCGTAAATGATTGTTCATATGGATTTCTGAACTGGCGTTGCTGTACATCACCTCTCTGCGTGATCTCGTCGAACAGACCTCTCTTTCCATTTTCGGCCGAATGATTATTTGTGAACAGGACCGAATGGTTTTCTTAAATGCGACCCGGAATTCTCTATTGAAGTATGCGTATATAAGCGGATTTAATGCTGAATTGAAATATCCAACCCAGAATACAATTGTCACGATTTCAGGAGGAGAGTAACATACTTCTTCACCGCACAGAGCCGATATGATGTACCTAAAACATTCAGTTTTAAATTAACAAAAATATTAAGAGCACTGTGGTTGTAACAAAAATAAAAATAAAGAATAGATACTTCTTACCACAACAGTTTTATTGGCGGATGTACATTTCTGGAGCTATACTCTCATCTTTAGCAAACACTAAACTAAGCTACTTAGATTGCTCTAGATGAGAGCATAGCTCCCGAAATGTGCATCCGCTAATAAAACTGTTGTTGTAAGAAGTAACTATTCTCTATTTTTATTTTTAAATTAATATATCAATTAACCAAACACAAAAAGAACGACAATAAACAAACGAAGTTTATGCGTGAGACTCTCGCGCATTAGAAGTGAAACTTCTTAGGTTCTACTATTTGTTAACGTGTTTATTATTTCAGGATTAGGAATTAAATTACCGGAAAAAAATATTATTATTATTATTATTTCAGGATTAGGAACTAAATTACCGGAAACAATTAAGAAATTAAAAAAAATTTCAAACTTCTAGGTGATTTTCAACAAACTATAACTTAGAGAAAAATGGTCGTACAGCAAATTTAAAAAAAGGAATTTGTAGCTCCAAGTGTCTAGTTTTTGGATATGAGCTTCTATTTTTTTAGCGTCAGCAGTTTTTGAGTAATCTTAAGAAAACCGCTGACAAAAAAAATTTTGAAATTTTTTTGTTTTTTTTTTGGTCTACGGACTTGGAAAACATTTTTTTGACTTAACCCGGATAACTTGTACATTCAGCTTCAATTTCTTTATTTGAAGATGTAGATACGACTACTTCTCGCCGAGAGTCTTTAATTGGAAAAGAATCATTTAGACTTTGATTATCATATCGATAATATATATTAGATATCGTGTCCATCGATAATAGTTAATAAGAAAAAATTCGCAGGTTTGTGGACAATAGTTATATTTATAATTGTTTCGTCTATAAATTTAGACTTTTTCAAGTACAAATTATATAAATATAACTATTGTCCACAAACCCGCGAATTTTTTTTTATTAACCATATCGATAATCAAAGACTAAATGATCCTTTGTTGAAAATCACCTAAAAATTTTGAATTTTTTTTGATCCCTTAAATTTTTCCACAAGTAATAGTTTTGTGGAATTTGTTACCGTGGCTAGAGATGATAGTACGTATACACACAGCGCGCGCAGTGCATGTGTGTAGAGTGCGTATGCTGCTTTGACAGAGAGAGTCGAAACAATTCTCCCACTCTTTCCTTGCAACTGCCGGTTGAAGTCGGAGAAGGAGAAGCGTTTCACTTTTCGTCTGTTCCAGGTCAATTTACCCCACCTCCCAAGCGCGCTTGAAAAAGTTTCACTTCAAAAAAAAATTTTAATGTTTCACGAGAACGCACTACAAAAGTGAAACTTCTTGTTGCAAATCATACGATTGCATTTTCATCAGTAATTGTGAACTCTTTGTTAACATTTGACGCACTGTAGTTTTTCTCCTACACAGTCTATAAAATAGCGTTTTTTGGGACCATATCCTCATTTTCACTGTTTTCAATATTTTCAGCAGTATTAGACACACCGATACACTTTTAGCGGGTGTGCTCTAATTACTTTGAGTCTCAGAGTTGAATTTGGTTTGTACAAGAAATTTTATCTAGATAAAGTTCACAGCTCTTTGCAAGACGTAGATGCTGTTCTATAAATTAGAACAATTTTCAGATTAATTCGAGGTAATAATAAGTTGTAATATTTTTAAAAAAATAGCGAACAGCAGTTATTCCTTGATTTGTTCGTACATACGAATGTACGTCCGATCTGTGCAAACTTGATGAACCGCTTTGTTATATTTTTTATTCGCTTTGCTATAATAGTAAAACCCTATTTAAATTTGCGGAACTGTGTTCAGTAATTGAATTTTTAATTTTTATTTTTCACAGATAATGTTTTATTCAATAGATTTATAGTGTGTACCTACCAATATTTCGTCGAGGGGTGCAATAGACTTGATTGAAATGTATCAAAAATTAATATACAAAACAAATATTAATTTTGAATCAACAGCTTATATCCGAACACTCACAGTCTTACAAAATAAATACTAGGATAATAGGAACTTGGACTAAATAAATCAAATGCTCTTTACTTTGCAACGTTTCGTAGATTGTTTGAGCACTTCTTTAGGAAAGTTTTATAGGTTAGCATCCTTGTTGACATTACATTAAATCCATTGGCGTAGCAAGAGAGGGCGGGCCAGGTGGGCCTGCCCCACCCCAGAATATTAATTGTTCACGTACAAATAATAAGATAAATCTACAATAATCTGCATATTTTCTTTGTCGTGAAATTTCTCCAGAAAGTCGTGTTTATCGATTTCGCTTCGATAAACAGTTTTCAAATTATGTGTAAGTGGCTGCTGGTAATGGTAAGACTTGAAAATTTGCCCCTCCCCCCCTAGGGTAAAAATCATTGCTACGCTTATGATTAAATCCACCACTCTCGTCATAATTAAAAGTAGTAATTCGTGGCAAATATGAATTTCATAAAATATTAATGAACAGAACATGATCATATAGTTTATTTATTTGACTTTTATAAAAATGTCTGCTAAAATTCTAAATCAAATGGTCAAAATCAAGTAATAAAGTCACCATGATTATGGACTTAATGAAAAGTCAACAAGGATGTTAACTTATAAACTTTCCTGAAGAAGTGGACAAACCATCTACTAAAGGCCACAAAGTAAAATTTAGCAATTGCTTTATTTAGTCAGGGCGGATCTAGATAATGTTTTTTTGGACTGCATCCCAAGGCCCCGTGGATATAAAGGGCCCCCAGCCCCTATTGGAAACAATGAACACTATTGAGAATTAAAAAAAATAATTAGACATAACCTGTTAATTTCTTTTGCAATAATATCTTACAGTTGCTGTTTGTGGCTAAGTCAAATTAAATAAATAAAATATTTCATAGTCCTAATTTTTTCCTATACAGTATACATTAGAGTGTTCTTTTAATAATTGTTTGTTTTCAGTCTCATTGGCTCATATTTTAGTATTGGACCTAAAAATAATTCTTCCATAATTTCAGCTTCCTAGATCAAACCTGTGAAAGGTGCTAACCAAGTTTGTTTCCCATTTAATTAGCATTGGAAAAACGACGTTTTTACTCAAATATGGATAGCTGGTAGAATTTTTTTTGTTTATTTTTGATAACAGCAATTTGGAGAGAATTGAATTTCCCACAAAAAAGGTCCTAAATCCGTGAATTTATTATTTTTAAAGATATGCTCATTTAAACATTATGTAATTAATTAAATGAAATCCGGTTTTTATGGGAATATATTGTGAAAATAATGAATTCACGGATTTAGTACTAAGGACCTTTTTTGTGGGAAATTTAAGTCTATATAAAATGCTGCTATCAAAAATTAAAAAAAATTCTATTAATTAAATGGAGAACAAACTTGGTTTGCGCCATTCACTGCAGGTTTGATCTAAGAAACAGAAATTTTGGGAGAATTTTTATTAGGTCCAATACTGAAACATTAGCCAATGAGACAAAAGAAATAGGTATACATCATTATTGAAAACATTTTTTTTGAGAGGTAGGCCCCCAAAGTGTGTTAGCCCAGGGCCCCACAATTTCACGGTCCGCCCTTGTATTTAGTTCAATTTCCCATTATCTTACTATTTATTTATTATCATGAACGACATCAATTTTAATTGAAATAACAATAAAGTTGACAATGCATATATACATGGTCAAAGTAATTCATAGATGTCGCTAGATTTATTTGTATATTTTGGAAAACAAATTATTTCATTGAACTGTCAAAATAGTATAAATTTCATGTAAATAATAAAATATGTTGTTACTGTAAAGCCGGTGAGTAGAAAAAAAACATAATATTTACTGGGTGTCAAGCTAGGTGATAACCCTCTTTGACTGTAAAAATAATTCAGCTGCTGCTGAACGGAGCGTAGCCCCACGAGGCAAAACTGTAATGAAGTGGACCCATAAGCTAGGTAATCGGAGTATCAAAGGTTCTTCACATTTCAAAAAGTTTAAAATAATCTATAAGATATAAAAAATATCTTATATTAGCAAAACTAATTTTCAATTTTTTATCATACAATAGAAAACTTAGCGAAATGTGCACTTTTAGTTTCACCAACTATTTTTGAATTTTTTGCGACTATATTTAACATAGAACCTAATTTTCAAAGCAATGGCACGTCAATCCGGTGTCGGAGAGGCAACCGAATGGCGAGTGGTAATCTGGGCCTATGAGTGGTACAGAACCCCTTGGTAGCGGCCAAAGTGACCCCAAATGGACAGGGGCGGCGATATGGGGATAGGGCAAAATCGAAAAATGTTTGAAAAGGCAACCGGATAAAAATGCGGTGGCATTGAAGGAAATACCCTAATTAAATAATAAATTTTTTTTGCCAGCCGAAACACGTGGGCCGTTTTTGCACTAGCGAATAAAAAAAATAAAAAAAAAACTGAAAAGGCAACCGCTTCAAAATTAGTGAGCATACTTATTGACACCACCAAACGTTGGAAAAAAATTTACATCCGATCCTGATGGGCAGTTTCGGAGAAACAACCCCTAAAAGTCGCCGAAAAACCCTTTTTTTCGATTTTTTCAACAATAAGTAAAAAAAAACACACTAAAAATTGTTCAAATCGGATGGCATTCGAAATTTATACTGTCCTAAGTACAAATATTAGTGTGTATCAATGCCATCCGATTTCGATTAAATTTCCCTCTATTTAGCCACCCCCTAAAACTGATGAAAATAACAATTTTATGCAGCGTATGGCATTATTTTTATTGTTATTGAGTTTTGGGGGGTGGCTAAATAGGGGTAAATTTAATCGAAATCGGATGGCATTGATACACACTATTATTTGTACTTAGAACAGTATAAATTTCGAATGCCATCCGATTTGAACAATTTTTAGTGTGTTTTTTTTACTTATTGTTGAAAAATCGAAAAAAAGGGTTTTTCGGCGACTTTGAGGGGTTGTTTCTCCGAAACTGCCCATCAGGATCGGATGGCAATTTTTTCACAACGTTTGGTGGTGTCAATAAGTATGCTCACTAATTTTGAAGCGGTTGCCTTTTCAGTTTTTTTTTTTTTATTTTTTTTTTATTCGCTAGTGCAAAAACGCCCCGCGTGTTTCGGATGGCAAAAAAAATTTATTATATAATTAGGTTATTTCCTTCAATGCAAACGCATTTTTATCCGGTTGCCTTTTCAAACATTTTTCGATTTTGCCCCACCCCCATATCGCCGCCCTCGTCCATTTGGGGTCACTTTGGCCGCTACCAGGGGGTTCTGCACCACTCATAGGCCCAGATTACCACTCGCCAGCCGGTTGCCTCTCCGACACCGGATTGACGTGCCATTGCTTTGAATATTAATATTGTTTTGTTTTTATTTTTGCAGGTTTACTGTAAATATTGTTGTTTTAACTCAAGTATTATTCTGATAAATTAGTCGAAAATTTTATATACAATAGGTATATTTAAAAAAATTAAAAAAAATTGTTGCGCGCACCTGACGGTAATCGAACCCGGGCCGGCCGCGTGGTATGCCAGCATCCTACCACTAAGCTACCAATGGTTACAAAGATAATTGTCTATATAGGGTTACTAATAGTACAATTTCGTGACAAATTCTGTTACATAGGGAAACGAATTTACCCTCGTTTTTAAAGAAGTATTCACTTCAAAAACCTCTGGGGCAAAGTTAATTCTTTGTTTGGACCTTCAACGCTGCAATATACACGTGTTGAATTAAAAACCTCCTTTCTTAAGTGTGTTTAAAACCCGCGAATGCTGTGCATTCGTTATATTTCAATAACTTTAAATAAAATAGCCACATACCATAAGAAAAATGGAAGCCAGCAGGCCAAAAACGCTGACATGATGATTCCCAAAGTGCGAGCAGCCTTCCTTTCCCTCTTCATCTTACTGCTGCCGATGGGCTGAAGTTCTGTGCTGTCTTCGGCACTGAAATCGGCATTTGTTGAGATTTCAACCATAGCTTCATCATTGTTCTGCTGTGGAAGTGTTGTTATACCGGCGGAGATTCCATTTATTTGTAAATGCTTGTTCAGCAGAGCCGCCGCTACTTTACTTCTATAACAAAGAAATGAAGCATTTAACAGCTAGCCTTTACCCGTGGCTTCCCTTAATTTTATGACAGTTTTTACTCATAACTGGATTTACACTAGGAGCACTCGGGACTAGTGTCCAGGGCGGTAAATTTTCGAGGACGGTAAAATTCGGAGAGTAAGAAAAAAAATTTTCTCCACGTTGTCGAAAATGCTTTGAATAGTGTAATCGTTTTGGAAACATCTTCAAATTATAATAAATAATTTTTTTTTCATTATTAAGAGTACCTATACTCGTATGTTCAAAATTATAAACATTGCAGTTTCATCCATAAAATTGTGAAAAAAGTTTTAGTGATAAATGGTTAATTAAGTGTAACAAACTCTAGCCTGGGTGTGTCTTTAATATCAGGGCGGTCAATTATTTAGAATTATTCATTATTTAAAAAACAAAAAAAACACGTGTCCAGTATTTTTAAAAGATCTATTCAGCGACACTAAACTTGACCCCCGCCCCCCTTCTTGGGGGCGAGGGCGGGATAACTTTGGAATTTTAAATGAGTACCCCCAATTTTTATTACATATTTGTATTCTAGTTTGACAAATTAGATACTTTTGTCTGAAACATTTTTTCAAATTCTGAATAGATGACGCTATAAAAGATAGATTATTATAGAATAATAGTCGTATTTGCAAATCGTGGCCATATATTTCACACCCGAAAAAGACGCATCCCGCTCAACAACAACAACAGTAGTGAAGCCTTCGGCTCCACTATATTTCGAGTCACTTTTCCAGTTTTCCTTTCCCCAAAAACCTTATTCGAACTATCTGAACATATACAAAAAATACGATTTCTTCGATTTTTCTGTTAGGTTTTTTAAATTATTTTTTTACTAAACCACCCCTATATTTTGTGAGTCTAACGCATGACAATTGATTTTTATATTTAATATATATATTTTTGACAAAACACCGTGATATTGAAGCCATATGTAGTACGAAATATTTAAAATTACTTTTTCCGGTCACGTCCATTATAATGATGTTGGTAAATGATAGCGCTATCATTTACCAACATTTAAAATAATATTATACCTACATATAAACCTTCCTCGTTTATCGCTCTTTCTATTAGTGAAAACAGTTTCAAAATCCGTTGCGTGGTTTAAAATAAGTAAGTGGTGGAACAGACAGAGACTTTATTTTATAACTAAAGCATGACAGATCCACAGAACAAAAGAATAACTGATTTGTTTATTTTTAAAATATTTCAAATATTTATAGTACAGTTAAAGAATACTTTTGGAGGAGAAAAATTTTTGTAATGGATGACAATTTGGATTTAGGTAGTAAATAATATGTGTTATGCAATGAAAAAACTTTGCCCTAAGGTTTTCATGCATAAACTTGATTAATTTGGGAAAAAACAAATTTTAAGGGTAATTCTAAAATTTAATACAATAACGAAAAACTTTTCAGATAAAAGTTGTAGATTAAAATTTTGTCTACAAAATTTGTTTGAAAATTTTTTTCATACCTCTATTCTAACAAAAGTTATAGCTAATTATGTTTTGGAAATGTACGCATGCGCAACAAGCTTCTCATTTGAATTTATTTAATCGCAAGCTAATTATTTTTCATTAAAAAATAATAATAATTAAACTTTTAAATGAAAAAATAAAACAAATTGTTTTGAATGTCCTTCTCAAAGACAATTCAGGTTGAAAATGGCTATGTGCTTTTCAAACGTTAATTTTTGTTTTTGCAGTATAATTATTTATAAAATATGTAGAACAGTTTTTTTCCTTTGCAAATATAAATTTTTAATACCTATTGTTCATTGTTATAAAAATTAAATTATATTAAATCGCAAGGGGAAAATATATTTGAACTTTGAATTTGGAGTTTTTTCCCATCTTCTTTCAGACTCATGATTTGCGAATTTGAAATTAGCATAACTCTTTTTATAATAGTCATACAGGCTCAAAAATGCAGTTGAAAATACTTCTGAATATTTATTATCATATAGGCATTACGTTTTTGATATAACATTTACACAATTTGAATAATTGTCAATTTTTGGACATCATTACAAAAACTAAGCATAATATAATAAAGTGTACAGATTTCTTTTTAGAAAGAAAATTGAACGTTGAGCATTTACCTAAGATAATATATAATAAGGTATTCCAATCCTGCAATGCATCATGGGAAATGTGTCAAGCGGTGGCGCTACCACGAGTGTGTCAGATACACTAGCCATCCAATCCTGCAATGCATCATGGGAAATGTGTCAAGCCAGTAACTAAAGTATTTTCATCCTAACTCTTGAAATAATAATAAATATTGTTTATTAATTAATTAGCGCCTAAAAAATTTTTTAATAATAATAATAATAAATATTGTTTATTAATTAATTAGCGCCTAAAAAATTTTTTAGGCGCTAATTAATTAATAAACAATATTTATTATTATTTCAAGAGTTAGGATGAAAATACTTTAGTTACTGGCTTGACACATTTCCCATGATGCATTGCAGGATTGGATGGCTAGTGTATCTGACACACTCGTGGTGGCGCCACCGCTTGACACATTTCCCATGATGCATTGCAGGATTGGAATACCTTCTTATATATTATCTTACATTTACCAATACACAAATGAAGGTCTGCGCTAGCGATCACGAATACTGAGCATGCTATTAATTCTACCTGTATTTTATAATACGCCGGTGAAGGTAATAAAAAGCAGACGCTCAAAACTAGTACGCGTAGCTTCTGCTCTCTGGCTTGTGTGTGTATAAGAGCGTGTTACTATGGCAATAATTATTTTTCTTCTGAATTATTTACATTATTATATTACGTTTTCTACTCGCCATTTTAATACGAAAATTTAATACAGATGAATATACAGATTGTATCAAATCAAAACGGTCCATAGAACATATTGTGTATAAGACAGAGTCGATATATAAAGCAGTAAGTAAGAATGAGATAAATGATCGCTAATAGTTACTGTGGTTACGTAAATAAATAAATACGTACACTGTAAATCTTTTTACCAATTTATCAATTAAAACAACTAAACTGTAATATTAATTCGTATTATTATTTATATCTGGTACAAAAGTTTTAACAATACTTTTAATAATTAATTTATTAAATGTTCAAAAAGACCTCCACGTTCTGCCAAACAATATCCTAATCGATTATAAATATTTTCCCTCACATTGGCTGACATCTCATGGTCAACGGACTGACATGCATTGGAAATGTGTATTTTCAATTCGTTCAAATTATTAGCTCTATTTTCTTGAAAGCCATAAATTTTGGATTTTACAAATCCCCATAAATTTTTTTTTTCGGAGATAGGCAACCATTTGATTCAAATTCTCGTATGACACTGCGAATTGTTATTTTAGACGGAGACAGTCTGTTTTCAAAGGCAGCTACAAATAAATTTATTATGTCGGCGGTTGAATTACCACCATAAAACCATTTAATTATTTGGATTTTTTCCCGAACAGTATAAATAGCCATTTTATCAATAATTTCACTAGTGAATACTGACATTTGATAAAATTGTGATTTTTACTGTAGAAAACAAAGACGATACTATCAGATTGTATAACCACAGTAACTAGCTATTAGCGATCATTTATCTCATTCTTACTTACTGCTTTAGTGCTTTATATAATATCGTCTCTGTCTTAGACACAGAATGTTCTATGGAACGTTTTGATTTGATACAATCTGTATATATAGCTATACCTTTTCCGATTCGTTAATTCTATAGATAAAGTTATAAGTTACAACTTTTGTCTGAAAATTATTTCTTTTTTTATATTTATTTGAAAGTTATATGGGAAAAACGGCTTTTATATCTTTATATAAGAATTTTCCGATTTTCCGCACGAAAATTCAAGGACAAAGTTTTCTCAGTTTATCCTACATACCTTTAAGTACCTAAATCCAAATCTGCATCCATTACAAAATTTTTTCTAGGTTTCAACAATAATTTGTGTTCGTTGACTGTACTATTAACAGTACTTTCTTGTAAAATTAAATCGAATGATAAACCGTCGTGAAAACTATACTATATTATTATATAAAAATCAACGTTATGGAATTTATCTTTTATGCGCATGTGCCGATTTTCACCAAAAACAATAGGGCTCTTCATAATTGCATATCAAACATTCTTCCGAAATTGGTTTTAAATCCGCTCATCCGTTTGACCTGTATCGTGTTCACAAACCATCAGACTAACAGACAAACAGGCGCACAGACTTTTTTCCAAAATATGTTTTTTTGGATTCGAGGGACCTTAAAACAAAAAAAAATTTAAATTTTGAGAAATGAATTTTGATCTAAATTGGTTCTGGTCTCAAATTGTAGCAATTTTAGTCTAATTAAAAACGTATAGAAAAAATTGCATACCTAGTTTAGGAACAAAAAAAGTACACAAATTTCGCGGTTTTTCGAGTGCTGCAAAGTTAGCACAGGTCTTTCGAAACTCCAAACTTGGATATACACTACTGGTAGTGGTCCTAACAACATATTATAAAATCAGAACTAGCCGTTAGTTTGCGATTTTGGCGATTTTTAGTGTAAGATATGGCTGGCCTAGTAAAAGAGATTCCATAATAATAATGATTATAATAATATTATAATTCTGCTATTTCGTACAAAAATTCATATTTGTTTTAGTTAAAAATATATTTTTTACCGATTCTGCGTTTTTTCCATTGTTCTTCAAACATTTCTCAGTTCTACTGCATATAAATTTTATACTTTTTTTTAATTTGAAAGTAAACATGAAAATAAACATTGCCATATTTGCCTATTCGTCAGTACTATTAGAAATACTGTATTGCATGTTTATTTAGGTCGTGTATGAAAACAATGACTGGAGGATTCGAATTCAAGTCCCGACACTAAAACAATTATTTCTTTTGCTAAAAGTACAACTCAATTAATTACTTAACAAAGCAATTATTGTTAGCACTTGTAAATTGGACGTTGGATATGAAAATACCATATGCTCATTTCTGGCAGTATGAAATTTTTAGCTAAGGTAGCCTTATTATATTGTTGTGAGACAGCGAGGGGGAAACTCATTTTCGTTATTGTTAATAATAATAATAATGCTAAACGTTCGTTTCTCGACGTTATGTTATAACAGACGCTATTCGAAACATTACTATTTTCCATCTATCACACTTCCTGTCATTTTTTACATTTTTAAACTTCCACTTAATTAATAGCAAAGGGTGAATAAAGGAATTTTAAAACATTTGATAAGGCAGGCAAATTTTGAGCATAAGAGTTTGACAGGTAATCGGCCATGGCCTTGAATAAGGAACCATCTCAATATTTATCTGGAATTATTGAGGGAAACCATGGAAAACCTCAACAAGAGGGTGAGTGGCAGTAGGAAAAAGTCCCCAGCCACATCTGCCCCCGCCGGGATTCGAACCCGGTACTTCCCGAATGCGAGTCTAGTGCTCTCATCACTAGGCTACACCGCTCGGTGGCTCCGTTACTAAATTCACGTACCTACTTAATGGGGAATACATTCATGTAAGGCTTAAACATTTAAAAAAACAAAACATTAAAGTCTCCCATTAGCTCATGATATGACAGCATAAAATTATCGACAAATTTTAGAGTTCAAAGGGTTGTAATCAAATAGAACATTATTTGCTTGCAGCGTTTCCAAGTTTTAAAATTTACATTTACTAAATATCTAGATATCTCCGGATATTCTGTCATGAATTAATTGTGCGGATATTTGGGGATCGGATCTAAACAACTTTTTTTTTCTTTTTATAAAAAGCAAAACTGCTAGAAACTTAGAATATCTTATTATGAATTAGTACCAATTTTCACCGGACTTTTTTGAAATTTTACAATATTTTTTTCTTCATGCTTTGGTTGAAAGTACGTACTTCCGGCATCAATTTTAAGGCAGTAAATCTAACATTACACGCACTGATGCCGAAAGTACGTACCTTCGACCGGGTATAAAGAAAAATGGTTATCATGTACACCACTCCATGAGACTTCCGCCACTGGCGCCAGCCAATAGTCTCGAACAGCTGTCATTCGTGTTTTACGTAAAACACACTCATACCTACTTACTTACACACTCATAACACAACGTAAAGTGGGGCTAGCTTTTTTTGAAAAAAATTGTTTTCGCTTATAAAAATTGCATTTTTAGAGGATTTTTTTTATTCATCGTAGCACGCATTACGACGGAATTTAAAAGATAGGGCTTCCTTTTCGAAAAAAATATTTGAGTCATAAAAAATGTTTTGCAAAAAAAATGTTTCTTTCCGGCACATAATAGCATATTACAGAACAAACTTAAAGAAAAAATGAAAAAATAGGTGGGGCTCACATTAAAAACTGATGGTGCTCAAGAAAATTGTATATATTTTTTTGACGTGATAACGTCTTATAAATTGATGAAACACCAGCTGCACGCATGAAAAAGTGTAACGCCGTAACGTTCCGCCTGACCCTGTGCGTGCAAGCGAGAGCGCACTATAAGCGATACAGAGTGGGTAAAAATATAGTTTGACAGCTACTAAAATGTAGGTTGTGTATTATTAAATATGATATTCGAGCGGAATACGTTATCACGTAAAACTATCGTCTGTAAACCGACTTTACAGACAACCAATTTTTTAATTGCGGTGCATTTTAGCACACATCGGGCACATTATAGTACAACTATTTTTTTTTTAATCTAAAATGGCGGGGCTAACTTCACACAAATGATAGCAATGCGACAACTTTTTTTCCAAATATCGTTGGAATAAGGTCCCTCGCCTAGCACTTAAAATGGAATAAACAAAACGTCATGTTTTCTTCCTAGAGGCTGACATTATTGGCGCCAAACATCACGGTCTACTAACTAAAGCCCATATTATATTGAATACATTATATATCTCATTCCGGCCGAATGGGATCAGTGTACAGCAAAGGTAGATGAATTTATTATATATACCTAGGACGACTGCGGAACTCAAGAAGTGAATCACTTGAAAGTATCAAATAGGTTATTTGGTGACTCGCGGGTTATAGGTTGCCCAAGTCAGTCAGTCAGCCAGTGAATGCCAAAAATCGTGATTTCTCCACACCGCTATCATGAAAACTATTCCCCCTAGAAGTATGAAATTTAAAATAAAGCTTCTTTATGGTATCAGTTCTGAAAAAATCAGTTGTGTATGGTAACTAGCCTCGGAGATAGAGAGAAGTCAAAAAGGGCCCGAAATGATTCGTGTAAATATGGTAAAGTGCTTTGCGAGAACTTGGCCGACGCACTCCGTTCGCTATGATCTACGAAGAAACCGTGCTATTATTATTAATATTATTATTATTATGATAACGTAACCACTAACCAATTAACAAAATTAAAAAAATTGTATCTTCTTCAATACATATGGCGTTTATTTAATTCTAATCAACGCAATGCACGCCACATACGAATTTATGGCAACTTATGGTAACGGTCTCAAATAGGAAAACAGTCATATTTTTTTTTTACTTTTACTTCATTTTTTGCAAGCACTTTTAAGATAAGTGAATTTCTCTTTGCCGTCTCACAGGTTTTTCCACAGCAATAATAAGGTGCGTGCATTGTCAAAACGATCGAAACACAACCGTGGAAGATTCGGGTTTGAATTCCGACAGTGACATTGTTTGAATAATATATTTTTACCATTCCAACCCACAAGTGGGGAATGGTACTAGTTTAGGTCAAAAAACATTTTTCAAAATTTTATAATATTTTTCTGTTTTAAGGTCCCCCGAATCCAAAAAACATATTTTTGGGAAAACTCTGTGCGTCTGTTTGTCTGTGAGCACGATAGAGCTCAAACAGATGAACGATTTTAAACCAATTTTTGAGAGGATATTTGATACGCAAATATGAAGAGCCCTATTGTTTTTGGTGAAAATCGGCGCATGAGTAAAAGCGATGTATGCTATAACGTTGTTTTTTTTTTATAAAACAATGGTGTATTTTTCATAACGGTTTATTATTCTATTTATTTTTTCAAGAAAGTTTTGTACAGATTTTTTTTCTAAACTTTATATTTTCGTGAAGATTGACTCTATTCAATAAATAGAGTAACTGTGATCCATTGAAGTTAATGATGAGTATTTGGAAAGAATTTGGCATAAGGATCGAAAATGAAGCAATACTGAGACTTTTTTAAACTTGCATTTAATACTAACGTTTCGATACGTTTTGTATGACAGCATTTGAACACTCTGAAGATGATACAAAACATATCGAAACGTTAGTATTAAATGCAAGTTTAAAAAAGTCTCATTATTGCTTCATTTTCGATCCTTATGCCACGGAATTCTTTCCAAATACTCATCATTTATATTTTCGTAAATATTTTAAAAATAAAAAAAAATATCAACTGTTTTTGGCTTCGTAGATCTGTCAGAAAGAAAATAGCTAATCGTGCTTTGATTAATTTTTACACGATGTAGAACATATTTGGAAGGATGTTTAATGTGCAAATATGACGAGCTCTCCATATTGTTTTTGGGGCAAATCAGCGCAAACGCAGAAGAGATATATGCAATAATATTTTTTTATATAATAATCATATACTTTTCATACCGGATTATTATTCTATCTCAACAACACATTCACTAATATTAGTCCAACATTTATATTTTACGTTTTTAGACATCCGAGCACACGGACGGATATCTTATTACGAAATTATAAAGACTCCGTTTTTGCCGATTAGCTACGGAACCGTAAAAACGTATCAGAAAATAAAACGCCAACGTAATGAAAATGTCTTATAAAAATATATGTATCTAAAAGGCGAGATCCTTGTTCTTTGTTGACACAGATTTATTTTATCTCTCAATACATAAGACAAGAAGTGGTAGGTGTTACACAGAATTTCTCTCTAAATATACACTCAAGTGTACATAGTTGACATATGTACATACAAGTGCTCTTAACTTCTTTATTCTTCGTGTTGCTAGGCAACTCTCATAATGCGAAGAGCGGCTGCACTTACACGCAAAGTTATATACATAATATCATGTACACAATGTTGAGTAATTCTCATGGAGATATAAGTGACTAGAGTACGCTATTGCGTATGCTTGACATAAGTGAGAGTGTCTGCAGTTAAGAAAGAGAACGCTGCAGAAAAACAGTATCATTCGATCTCTCTCTCATGAGCCCTCGTTGGCTGATGGGTTGACACATACGTTGTTTTTAAATTAATTTCAGTTGTTAATTTAAGGACCTCCAGCCATTTTTGTCTGAGCTGCTGGTCTGTAGGAAGCCTATTTACATGTAAATATTACTAATCATATCATCTTTCATGTGGCCATTCATAATTGGTACTTAAGATAAATTAAATCAAACCTGTGAAAACTTTTTACCATTTTGTATTTAAGTGTCATTGAAGAATTGAGCGAAATAAACATTAATACTTAACACACACAACTTTATAAACTCATAGAAAATACTTAAGCTAGACCATAAAGGAGACATAAGTACACTTGGGCCTCGTATAACACTATTTTACATAACATGGATGTATAAATTGTGGCATATTTTTTGTACAACACGCTTTTTATAACATGGTTTCCGAAAAATAAATTAATTAAATAATACGTTTGACAACCGATCTAGAAAAAGAATAAAACATATAGAATTATTCTATGTGATAGCGGTGATGAATGAATGCTACATTATATTTATTTATTTATATATGGCTTTTTACATCAATAAACTTAATATGAACATATTAAAAAAGAAGAAAAAAGAGAAGACTATACAAAAAAAGAATAATAAAGAAGAATATACAAATATCTATATATAAAATACATGATTACGATTAAAAGAAATTATATTATAAGTATTATTAGTGGGTTTTTTTTTCAATAAATGTGTAAATTTATAATTTTTATGAAAAAAATAAAGTACATATTCATATAAACTATCTTCGATTTTTTTTTTTTGGAACGCAAACCCTAATTTTGTATGAACTTCAAACCTTGTATAACACGGGTTTGTATTACACGAGGTTTTTGTGGAACCATATAACCGTGTTACACGAGGCTCGAGTGTATTCTAATAACACCAATATACACAACTTTAACCACTTAAAGAAATACTTAGCACGAATATCAAGAAGATAGTATTCTAATTCAAATCAGCATTGTGTTGCATCATTAGTTACCATCGAGATAAGGAACTGTTTTCTCTCTTAATTGCAGACACTTTCACAGCTCACTCGCGTACTCTATTCACTATTGTAATATCTCTATGGTAATTCTAGGGTTCGGACCGGCAATAAACACGACGAGTAACTACGCAAGGTGAATGGACGCCAGTAGAAACTGATGTTTTTGATAATAGCGGTAGACAGTGCATAAAGTAACATTTAAAGTAAGCAAAACTAGTTTAGTGCCGCCTAGCGATGGGTGTGTGCCGTGAGTTTGTGCCTCCCAGTGATTCTGCCCCATTCTGTAGCAGAAAAGCACAATCGCTTTCTAGGCAATGTTTTTACTTTTTACAAACTTTTATAACTTTTCATGTTTGTCAGTCAGTCAGTTTGGATAAAATCCTGCTAGAGTAGATCCAATTAAGTTCGAGCTTTAAAATTTTGCACACGTGTATTAATCTAGTGGCAATGTAATAATATAATACATCTAATATCGTTTCAAATCCAATATGGCGAACGTCTCAATATATTACTTTTTCCTCACAACCCTCTTGATATGGGTATCAAAGAGTTTGACGAGTGGAATACGATAAGCTATATTATTTCATTGTAAAGCCAATATGGCGGACGCCTCATATCCGATCGATTTGAAATTTTGTACACATATGTATTCCCGATGACAATACATGATTCAATCATTTTTAGAACTAAATAATCAATTCAGTTTAATAAATTATTGTTTTAATTGTAAACATTTTTGAAGGCTAAAAAAACTAAAATAAAATGTTACTAAAAAAAAATTGGTTGTCTGTAAAGTCGGTTTACGGACGATAGTTTTACGTGATAACGTATTCCGTAATACATAACCTAAATTTATATAATAATTATAATAATTCGAATCTATGATATTGCATCTTTCGCTTCAAATTTAGGTAAATTTTATTTATTAAATTACTCACCACCTATAAAAATAATTTTTTTTATTAACTTTCTTTCTTTCGTATTTATTTAAGTCTCAAAGATTAGCTGTCATAATATTTTGAAAACAATTGTTTGACTGTTTATATAAAATTCCAAAACCTACTTACAATATTTAAGTATTTTCATACGTCAAAAAATTGATTTTTATAATGATAAAATTTGTAAGAAAACGATTTTTTCGAGAGATGAGACCTAGCTAAAACGATTTTTTGCCCCCCAAAATCCCTTTTCAGTAAATTTCATCCAAATCGTTAGGGCCGTTTTCGAGAAAAGCACGCACAGGGTCAGGCGGAACGTTACGACCGTTACGACCGTTACGACCGTTACGAACGTTAGGAACGTTACGTTAGGAACGTTACACTTTTTCGTGCATGCAGCCGGTGTTTTATCAATTTATAAGATTGGTGATTCATCAATTTATAAGACGTTATCACGTCAAAAATCTTTTTAATCCAAATCTATCACTGGACTTAAGGTTATACCTTATACGCCAATGTATAGATAATACGCTGAAATTTTAATATGTTAATTATGGATATCTCATACATTTAACTGCATTTTTTAAAAAACATTGACCGTATAGTTTTCAAGTTATTAATAATTATTAAAAATGCAATTTGTAACACAATGATAAATGAGAAGACTGACCGGAAGTGTATATAAAAATAAAATTATACCAAATTGGCTATAGACAAATTTTTAAAATCTGATTATTCGAAAGTTTGACTCTTTTAGATTTATATTAAAAAAACTAAACTTTCCCGTGCAGTTTTGGAGAAATATTGATTAAAAAATTTCGAAACAACTCTCACAATCTCTATTTTCTAGATTTGAATTATGTCACCATGAAAACCAGATTACACGAAAAGTTTTACATAATTTTTTTTTTATTAAATAGTTTTTTTGACGTAGATAATAACTAATACTTGAAAATTGAATATTTTCTCATTTACCGTGTGTTAAAAATGCATTTATAATCCAATAACTCAAAAACTATACCTACGTCTAACGGTTCAAAGGTTTTTAAAATCAAAACGTAAGATAAAATCATTCGTGTACACTGGGCTTAATTAAATATACTGCTTAAGTCACAAATTTATGATATTATGTCAAATGTTTAAATATTATTTCTTAAATATTAAAAAATAGAGCTATGATCAACAGGATATAATATTTCCATAAGAAATAATATATTTACCAAGTCATATAACATTTTTTTATTACAACAAAATACGGACGCAGTTTTTACTAATACGGTCGAGGGCGTATAACCTTAAAGGAGTGAACTGTGTTACAAAATACCGTTATATTATTTCAATCGCTAATAACTACGAGACTAACAATGCGTTAACAACGCTTGAACCCACACCGGAGAGAGTATGTTTTTACGAGTTAATCGCGCATAATTAGTTTTAACAAAACTTTTTTGAAAAAATAAATAGAATAATAAGCCGTTATGAATTGTATACCATTATTATATAATAAAAACACCGTTACAGCATATATTTCTTCTGGGAATGCGTAGATTTTCTCCAAAAACAATAGAACTTTTCATATTTGTATACCAAACATCCTACCAGCATTTGGATTCAATCCGCTCATCCGTGTTCACAGACTAACAGACTAACAAAGAGACAAATAGACGTACAGAGTTTTTCCAAAAATATGTTTTTTGGATTCGGGAAACTTCAAAACGAAAAGATATTGTCGCATATTTTAATAAGTTATTTTTAACCTAAACTAATATCTGCCATTCCCCATTTGTGGGTTGGAAAGGTAAAACTAAACGTGATAATAAGTAGCTAAAGAAATATTTGACTCTGTTATGCTTAAAGATAATTTTTAAATTATAGTTGCTCTTATGTCGTGTTTGTTATAGTAACTGTAGTGCCACCTATTAAAAATTTGTTAAAATATGCTCTGTTTTTAACTATTACTTGAAAATAATCAACAAAATGTTGTGGCGTTTCTCCTCAACAATACAAGAAGCAATCTGACCACCTCAGCAGTATGCAAGTTTGGTGCAGTGAACTGTTGATCCGGTGACAGGTATCATCATAGCTTTTTATTGTCAGCTGTATAATAACACGTACTATTAATTCATTACTGCAAATGTTGAAATACAAAATAACGCCGTTTGTTCTATAATATCTTTTATGTGCATAGTTGGAAGATTTTACGTTTTTTAGATGAAAAGATTCAGGAAACGGAGCTCTATACACTAGTAATACCTCCAAATTAATTTTACAGTAAGCAAAAGGGGAAGTAACTCTGGCTACATACGCACTAGGCGGCTAGCCGCGCGGCTACCCGCAAGTAGTAAACTATACGTAAATTCTGTATATATAAAAAAATGCATACGCACTACGTTGCGGCTGCCCGCCAACCGCTCCGGTCGCTTGGAGCACAGCGGCCGCTTCGACGGCTGGCCGCGCGGTTCGTGTACGCACTACGCGGTTTAGTTTGCGGTTAACCGTTACCTGGGTAGTCGTGTATTTTGTAATCTGACAATTTACATTATGAATGTTCTTAATATACTCAATAATTCTTCAAATAATTTTAAACGCATTCTCATGTAACCAAAAAACTTGTCTTCATATTTTTTGAGGTTTTCAAAAAATATATCAAAATGCCTGGTTTCATTTCGTATTTGTAAGAAAGGATGTATCCAGTATTTTTTTTTTCTTTTTATTTTTTATGTGGCGATCGTATATATAATAAACAGCTACAACTTCTTCAACGTCCATTGTAGAAATTGTTCGTTTTGTTTGGTAAAACAAAATCTTTCTGGTAAACAAAATATGTCTGGTTTAAATTAGATTCAACCGCAGATTCAACTGACGTTACATACGCACTAGGCGGCTGCCCGCAATGCGGCTAGCCGCAATGCGGGTAGCCGCCTAGTGCGTATGTAGCCTTAAATAATTCCTCCCATGTGCCAATAAATCCGAAATTAACGTTAAATATTTTTTAAGAAAATACTTCGACTTATTTAAACATGTATAGTGAAGATAAGTACGAATTAGTAATATACCTCTGAAATAACTAGTTCTTACCATTCATTGCTGAAATAACCACTTTTTGGCCTTTCCTGCAAATTTTACTTTTTGCACATAAGAGGTATTACAGTACCAACGACAATAAAGAATAACGATCATTGTCAGCACTTATTTCTTGTCGCAACAATGTTACAAAATACCACTATCTCACTAACACATCTGATTTTAGATCTTGTCGAGAACAAAACAAATTAGTTTCGAAACATTTAAATTAACAAAGTTTAACACGTTCTTGTTTCTAACTCCTGACAATATTATTAGATTACTGAATGCTCAACTAGATACGAAACTTCTATACTAATAAAAGTAGATTTCTATTATATTAATAAGAAGCGTTAGTAAGAGCTGTGATCTCATATCATACGACGCGTTTGACAGTCACTAGTATGGCTGGCTGATAAATCATGGCTCCCGCAGACGTCTCCTTTACTATCTTCGAGGATAGATAGTGATCTCCCGAGATAGAATAAGACATACTTTGCTTGACTAATAAATATCTTTTTGACAAAACTGATCATCCGCAGTGTGACATTGTAAAGTTCCCGTCAGCATCAAGCATGTCTTCTTGGAGTGTCTTCAATATGCTGCTGAACGAATCTCTTTCAGATTTCTAGGCGATCTTCCTAGTATTTTAGAAGATACCGAAGACAGCATCAAAATAATAATAATAATAATAATAATAATAATAATAATAATAATAATAATAATAATAACAATAATAAGAATAATGCGTTTAACGTCCATTTCTCGACTTTATGTCATAACAGACGTCATTCGCACCATTACTATTTTTTTCTACCACACTTCTCGTTATTTTCTACAATTTTTAAACTTCAACTTAATTAATAGCAATGGGCGACTGAAGGAATTTTTAGGAAATTAGGATAAGGTAGGCAAATTTTGAGCATGGGAGTTTGACAGGTAATCGGCCATGACCTTGAATAAGGAACCATCTCGATATTTATCTGGAATTATTGAGGGAAACCATGGAAAACCTCAACAAGATGGCCGGTACAGGAATTACCATTCTCGGCGAGAGGTAGCAGGAAAAAGTCCCAGCCACATCTTCCCCGCCGGGATTCGAACCAGGTACCTCCCTAATGCGAGTCTAGTGCTCTCACCACTACGATGCACCCCTCGGTTTCATAATGATATACTCATTTAGTTTTAATAGATTTTTAATTTCTAGATGCTAATGATGATGATGCGTACATAAATAACTATATAAAAAAAAAACCAAGACGAAACACTTCCGATTAGAGGGATGTTCCAGATGTCTCTATTCGTATCCGCAAGTCATGATAAGCACTTGACGTACACTTGTGTTTTTTGACTATTTGACTAGTGTGAATGAATATATTACAAACCTTTGCTAAATCACATTAATTCTGAAAAGGTTTCAATGTTATTGTCACGTACACCACTGGCAGTGCGCGCATTAGTAGAATCAGGTAGAAGAGTTTTTGTGGAAGTAGGTGAGACTGGTTTCGAACATTCGAGAAGAAGCTAAATGGGTACTCCGCGTATATAAATCAACCGCGCGACAGTGTACAGATCAGACACAGTTAAGGCGGTATAGTGTTAACATACAGTGTTCGCTCGCCAGACATAAATCATAGAGGTCGGATATCAATTTCCAGAGCGTTTAGATAAATATTTCTTGTATGTATTTCTGTGTACCTAGTCACTTTGTATTATTTTTATTACTTAGAAGTTGTTGTTTTGTTTGTTACATTATTTTTATTTCATTTTCAATATATAAGAGAAGTACTTTTAGTTTGTTTGTTTATTTCTTTTGTTAACATTTTATTGTTGTAAATAAATATTTAACCCCACAACGAAGAACAGTTTTGTTTTTTCAAACACACTTTAGCAGTTTTGACATTTAATTATTAAGACGTATTGAAAATTACAATCTCCTTTACTTAGTTTCTGGTAAATTTAGACTTTACCAATCAGAAATAACATATTTTATTGCTAAAAATATTATTATTTTTATTATTTTCCTACCCGCATCTACAAAACTGAATGTAAAAAAATCCAAATTCGCATCTGCAGAGATCAGTAAAACCCACGTCTGAACACGAGGTTGGTTTTTCCGCTAGAATCTTTGCTGGGAGTTGCGCTGGCTGCGAAGACAGAAATGACGTCACAGCAGACTCGCGTGCGTGGCCTGCCTTTTAAAATTTCGTGCTTATTTGCCTGCTTGGTTTGAGCGAGAACCAGTCAGGAAACAGTAACTTGCCACGTGGACGACATGGGTAGGCGACCACAAACACACTTGGCGTCATAGTGTGTGTTCCGTTCAGAGACAAAACATAAACATTCACTTTTGTCACTGCACGCACACCAAACTCATCTACAAGTCCAGTGTGAAAACGCATCGTTTGAAGCGAAGACATAAAAACCATCACGGATCCAAGGCCACAGAATGCTTGAAATCGAGCAAGGAATCTAGCGGCAAAACCAGCTTCGTGTGCAGCGACCTTTACATCTCTGTTTCCGGTTGGTTGAAAATCCAACCGAGCATGTACAGCTTAGCGCGAGCGTTCAGAGTAAAACTTTTGACGCGAGTGACTGATACTGAGCGCTTGGTCTATTCCTCGCAACTGTAAGCGCGAAAGTTTCCTCTTTTACCGGTTCGTGGCAAAACTGTCAAAGTAAGGACGAGCGACAAAATATTGACGCAATCGATGACACGCGCGACTATGAAATGACTCTCAAGGCATCGAGTATCGACTAGCTACTTGTAGCTAATCACCTTTATAAGTGTTTAATGTTTATAGCTGACAAAATACAATTTTTTTACACATAACAATGTAGTAAAGAAATTCATAATGTTATAAAGCACTTTAAAATAAACAGTTTTGGATCGGCGAGAAAATTAAAATATGTAAACGATTTTTTTTTAAACAAGCTTTTATTAGTTGTTAATAAAAATGTACTAAAAAGTTGAAAATAATTCTATCGATCAGAAATAAGTCGTTTTATCCGTACTTATCACAGTCTCAAGTTTTCAGATAAAAGCCTGTTACATTTTAATAGCAAGGGAGAAAAAAAAGACGGTGTAACATGCTTTTATTTGAAAACTTGAGACTGTATAAAACGACTTATTTCTAATCGATAAAATTATTTTTAACTTTTTATTACATTTTTATTAACAACTAATAAAAGCTTGTTTTAAAAAAAAATTCGTTGATTTATTTTTAAGTTTTTAGTGTGCTTTATTAAAAGTCGTCTCGGTAAACTAAGATGAATGTGCGTACTCATGTCCCTTCCTTCCCCATTCGTTCTTTTGCACCCGGGTGAAACCGGGCGGGACCGCTAGTATTAGTTTATTTAGTTAGGGCATCTGAATAGAAGTTTATTTTTGAGATACATTTTGCAACATTTTTCATTGATGCTCCGCTCCTATTGGTCGTAGCGTGATATTATATAGCCTATAGCTTTCTTTGATAAATGGACTATCCATCAAAAAAAAAATTTTCAATTTGAACCAGTAGTGCCTGAGATTAGCGCGTTCAACCAAACAAACAAACAAACTCTTCAGCTTTATATATTAGGAATTAGGATAGATAATATTATGTTAATGCATTTTTCCTCAAATAACAGCCATATTTGTAAATTTATTTATCTCGTCAAAAGCAGACGGTTAAAAGAAAGAATAAATAAAAGTTAAAAAAAAAAACAGCTCTCATTAAACCAAATAATAGAGCAAATTTACTCGAAGTACCTAGTTTAGAAGTAAAGTAGTTGTACAACGTCGCACTCTGAACTGCATTAAATTTATTTACTTCCCGTGCTCTCAAGTAGGTGCTTTTTCAACAGTGCAGTGTGCACCTTTACCGTCAAGTGTAACTTACCCATCTAGTGTGCAATTATATAATACATCGTAGACAAATTGGGTTTTGAATCAAATGTTTTTATTTTTGACATAAATCCGGACCGAAACGTCATCTAATAGTTTATAATTTTTATCAATTATAGTCTGAAAAAAATGGTCGATAATTTTATTTATATAAATGGAAAGATCTATGATATCTTCCCATTTATAGGAAAACTATTTTTAGAAGAAATGGAATCTTCAACCAGTACAATATGTTTATTTTTATTGCTTTAAGACTTCTTCAGGGCTCCAAATGTAGTTTATCGCGCATTAGTCTTTTACCATTCCAACCCACAAGTAGGGAATTAGCTTAGGTCAAAAATCACATTTAAAAATTTTATAATATCTTTTCGTTTTGAGGTCCCCCGAATCCAAAAAAATATTTTTGGAAAAACTCTGTGCGTCTGTTAGTCTGTTAGTCTGTTAGTCTGCGAATACGATACAGGTCAAACGGATAAGCAGATTGAAATCAAATTTTGGGAGGATGTTTGGTATGCAAATATGAAGAGCCCTATTGATTTTGGGGACAATCTACGTGAGATATGTGCTATAACGATGTTTTTTATATAATAATTAATTTAATAATTGTATACTTTTCATAACGGCTTATTATTCTATTTATTATTTCAACAAAGTTTGGTTAAAATGTTTTTTTCTAAATTTTATAGTTCCAAAAATAATTTGAATATAAAAAAATCAGCTGTTCGTTTGTTTTTAGATTTGTCAGAAATAAACTAGTTAAGCATGCTTTGATTAATTTTTACGAGATGTGGAACATATTATGTAGGTAACCATGACAACGAATACCATACTGAATACTAGCCATTACCCGCGTCGTCTCACGCGATATCAGTAATTTTATTTTCTTAATTATGTATAGGTACTATATCAAAAGTCAACATTTTTGAAGTTGGAATGGTCCCGTCGTCCAATTGGATGGAATTTTTTATTATTAACCATATGCTTTTTTCTGTGTGTTCACTATAAATGATTGGTCCAACAGAAAAAAAACCGTTAAAGTGCAAGTTAGTCGCGCACCGAGGGTTCCGTACACACTTGTAGGTATGTAAAAAAAGATTTTAAATGACATCTAGAAACTTTTTGAAAAAATTGAAGTGGGGGACGAAAAAAATGCAAAAATTATAAACACTTTAGTTTAGTTTAGTTGGTTTTCTTTGCGAATATCTCAAAAACGATTGCAGATATCTGAAATCACAAAAAAGATTCAAAAAGAACAGGAAATTTCCTACAAAAACGTCCCATGTCCCGGATCTGTACCACTAATATTTCTAATTTTAATTTAGAGGTGAAAATAGGGATAAATATTTTTTTTTCTATTTTTTATGTAATTTTCAATATTTTCGTGTTTTTAGCTCGTACTAGATACCTATAAAAAGTAGAAAAAAACTTGTTTCATTAAAATTAAAGATATTGGTGGTAGAGTTCCAGGACGTGGGTCTTTTTAATAAATTAAATTACTGAAAAAGAGTTTCATTATAAAATATAATTATTTGTAATTAGCTTACAGTCTTATATAATTATTTTTAACGATTCAAGTTAATTTAATAAAGACAAAAATATGTAGCCACAAAACACTGTGATTTTATTTTCAGTTTAAATTTAATTATTCAATTACATTTATTAAGAATTTTTCTTTCACGCAAAAAAATTAATTAAAAAATCACCAACTTCGTTTTTACACAGAAGGGGTCTGCGCTTTTCGTTACAAATAACTCGTATTTTCTAGGCGCTGCCCGATAATGACAGACCTCAGCATAATGAAATATAACTTTAGGTATTCGTAAAAAACGCAAGAAAATCGTCCGAATAATTTTTGAGTTTTTCGAGTTATAAAAATAAACCGTTAACATAAAAAAAATAAACCGTTATGAAAAGTATAGCATTATCACATAAACAACAACGTTATGGCAAGTATCTCTTTTGCGCCTATGCCAATTTTCCCCCAAAACAATAAAGCTCTTCACATTTGCATGCCGAACATCCTCCCAAAATTTGGACTTAACCTGTATCGTGAATACGCACAGACTTATTTCCAAAAATATGTTTTTTGAATTCGGGTAACCTCAAAACGAAAAATACTGAAATGTGAATTTTGACCTACCATTCCCCACTTATGGTGTTGGAATGGAAAATAGCTATAAGTTTAACACAAATATAAGTATAAGTACAAAAAAAACTCAAAAAAATAGTTGAACAATCAGTATTTTCAACAGATATTTGTAAATAAAAAACTAAGAAAGTGTTATGTAATTAGATTCCCGTAACCTCATATCGTTCAGTAAAGGAAATATTGACAATTTTAATTTATACAATTTTTAAGACACAAATACGTGTTTTTTGATATTTTCAAGATGTTAAGCTTAATGCATTATCAAAGCTAATAAAAATAGCAGTAAAATACCTTTTGCGACTAGTCTGAAATTGTCCCAAGGGCATTTTTTACAATCTAAGTGAACAGTCCCCGTAAAATATAGAAATAATTGATAGTGTACTAAGTTTCATAAAATTCGGTTTGGCCGTTATTAAGTGAAACCGGTACAAACAAGCACGTGCTTCAATCTAAGTAATTTATAAAACATTCAGAAACGCAATAAACGCACAAGAAAGCGTATTATTACAATTTATTTTATATTTCACTAGCATTCCGGTCCGGTTCGCCCGGATTTGTAGATTACTTATTAAAGATTATGCTGTCACGACTTTTTTGTTTAATATAGCCGTATTTACTAGACATTGCTCGGGAATAATTGTCCCTGATATGAGAGCATAATTAGACCGTACCAAATATTGTAACTCGATGTTTGTTTAAGGTCTTTCATTAAGCGCTTCCTATATCTTTAAATTTAAATAAACCAAAGTGCGTCTCAGATATCATCTAAATTTTTTATTCGTTGCCAGTATGTGTGGAACATAACATCGTTCAAATGTCCACCGCGGCTTTTCTGGGTGGCGCGCATCATAACGTCCAATTTTCCATGACGCTGGCGCATAAATCAGGCTGTAGAGATGAGTGATATTTCACTACCTGTTACTTAGTCGCTAATATTTGGATTTCACGGTTCACTGCAGTGACTTCAGAGTAGCTACCTGTTACCAACCAGCGGCTATAGCGAAAAAATAATCGTCACATGCGCTATTTCTTTTATATAAATTTTTTTTGACTAGCGAAACATCTAAAATAATAATAGTAGTTATTTTCTATTTCTTTTCTAAATTGGTTACCAATTCTAGAATTTAATTTTGTTTTATTTTTGAGGATGTTATTTGTTTTATAATTTTATATTTTAATAATGACAATTTTTTATTTATTTCAATAAATTATTTATATCAATTTCGTTATGTATATATTTTATTATCACTGAATTGCTTATTGTTGAAAGGGACCCAGTATAATTTATAACACTTACAGGGAAATTTTTTTTAACTAAAGGTATTACCCATTTTAATAAAAAAATGTGATCACTAATAAATATGTACTTTATATACTTATATTTATAATATTACTAGCGGCCCTGTACGTGCTTCGCTACGTATAAAGTGAAATAATAAAACAATTTAATTGGAACATCTATCTATCTATTTTATTTATTTTAAAATATACATGGACGTATAATATGTGTGTATGTCGAGCACTCCGGCTGCGCCGTCGTGCCCGGTGCAAAAGAACGAATGGGGAAGGAAGAAAAAAAATTTAGGGGTGGACTACCCCTAACATTTAGGGGGATGAAAAATAGATGTTGGCGAAGTGACACCTGTAGACATCTGGCGGGGATAACTAATTAAATGACGATTGATCAGTTTTCGACCGGAGAGGAAAAATGATTAAATTACTAAAATGGCTATAAAAAAATAAGGGTTGATCGTAGAAGGGTGAAAATTGAGGATTGTATGTATTTTTGTATGTTGTATCATAAAAAAATAGAAATTAAAAATTTTGTCTAAAAAATAAAAAAAAAATTTAGGGGTGGACTACCCCTAACATTTAGGGGGATGAAAAATAGATGTTGGCCGATTCTCATAGATACCGGATAAGCACAAAAAATTTCATCAAAATCGGTCAAGCCGTTTCGGAGGAGTATGGCAACGAAAACTGTGACACGAGAATTTTATATATATAGAGATAACTTAGTCGTACCTTTCAATAATGCATCATTACATGCATTTTTTAGGTGTAATGTTACACTAATACATAATAATATTGTGCATGGGCTGTTTTAGCACCGAACGATATTTTACCTGTGATCACTGTTCGCTGAAATCAATATATTAACATCTCTGCTCTGCACGTGCATAGTCATTCAAGTAATCGGCGAACGGTGGTCGCTTATATATTATCTGCACTGCATGCGCATAGGTTACCAGCGATCACAGGTCGCAGTTAAAAATCACAGATATTTGGAAGTCGCAGTCGCTAAAGTACCTGTTACTTGAAAGTAGCTAATAATCTCATCCCTATCAGGCTGAGTTTGACCGATGGCATGGGTTATGTTGGCTTGGACGGCCGCTGTGGTTTGTGGCTTATTCGCATAGACTTGCAACATAAGAAAACCCCACAAGAAAAAGTCTATGGGGATCAAATCAAACGATCTCGGTGATCAGTTCACATCACCTCCACGTGAGATGACCAAGTCCTCAAATCTGTGTAGGACGTAGCGTCGTCCTGTTGAAACCACATGTCGTTGGTGTCCACATCATCCAATCCAGGCCAAAAGAATAGTAATCATTGACCTATAGCGCTCGCCATTGACGGTGATAGTCTGGCCAACGTCGTTCTCAAAGAAATATGGACCGATGACGCCGCCCGCGCCAGCCCAAAATCCACACCAAACACTGACTTTTTCGGAACGCATTGGACACTCTTGATTCTCATGTGGATTGGTATCGTCCCAAATTTGACAATTTTGTTTGTTCACGTACCCATTAATCCAGAAATGTTCCTCATCGCTGAAGATGATTTTTCGATGAGCGTTGCCTAAACAGAACACCCATTTTGATAAAACAATTTTATCATTTGCACGTGTTGGAGAACGCTATATCCATCCATGGTGATTTGGCAAAACTGACTGCATAAATGACAGCCAATGTGACAGGTGTAGCTTCAACAAGACGGCCGCTATCAACTATTGGAAGACACTTTAATAGTCAACAAAAGTCTCCGACTAGGAACACTTGTAAACTACACGCATCGTGTGAAGTGAGATGTCGAATAAATTTCCACTGACCGTTTCAGGATTTATATGTACCAGAAACATATATCACCGCCGCGGGAGAAGAGGGAATACCGATCTGATTTGACAATTCGTTACGATTTTATATGGATACCAGCCGTTACCAGCGGCTTCACGCGCATTTGAGACGAAATACGGATGCGTTCCCATTATTTGGCATAGCTACTCCTTTCTCGACGTAGACAAGCATAAATTTGCATGGAATACAATAATGCTTTACCTGAATACCATGTAAACTTTCCGCGAACATAACGCGTTTTTGCAAGGTCGATTTTGGTAGATAATTCTACCTCGGGATTTTCTACAAGAAGACGGTTTCGCTCACGGAGCTTTTTTTGAAATTTGTTTTTATATTTTTTTATTATACTGACAGTCTCTGCAGAGAGTAAATTGGAAGAAAATATTTTTTCTGCAATTAGGAGGTCCTCCCAGACCCCTTTTAGTCAATTTCTACCATTTAGTGCAGGAATTTTGAATTTTGCCGTTTTTTTAAAGTGCCCCAGCGTCGTATTGCAACACGCTAGACCCCTATGCGGATTTGTAGAGGGGGAATCAGACTACACGAAAGAGAGCATTTCTGCCACCAAGTGCTCCTTGACCATTTCTGTCACCGTCTTTTTAACTATACCTATTGTATTTTGTAATTTTCTCATATTTTGACATGTCACATAGATGAATTTTAAGGAGGTTGAGCCGTTTTACGAAGATAATGAAAAAAATCTTAAATAAAGTTTTTTTAATAGATTTTTTTATGACAAAATTTTCTGTAAAAAATCCAAAATCATTAGGAGATTTAAAGAGTTAAAAATTAAAAAAAAAAACTTTTATATGTAGTCTTTTGGAAAATATGTCAACCTAGCATGCAAACTGTTCATTTTATTTTTTTGCAAATAACCAAATAATGTCAGCAGTTCCGAAAACTAACTATGTAAAGCATCGATGTCTTACGCATATTTTAATATTTTTTCCAATTTAATTAGGAGACTTTTAATCAATAAAAAAATTATTAAACCTTAGCACTTTTCGATTGTGAACTTTTATTCTTAACAGTTTTAACAATTTTAACTGAATTTTCAACTTTTTAATGATTTAATTTTAATTTTTATTACTTCTAATTTCCATTTTTAATTATAAACTGCAAAAAATATGTAAAATACAGATATTTACATAAATTTATTTTTTTAACCTAACTTTGTACATAAAATTCAGAAGTTAGTCATTCAGTAAAATACTGAAATAATTAATTATAATTAAAAAAAATATTTATTTATGCCTTTATGACAATAATTTATTGGTATCATCGACTTATAACCTTTTGTAAAAATTTATTATGGAAAAGTTCCCATTTAGAATTCGACTTACTTTTGATTGGGACTGTAACAGATCAACCTCCTTAAGTAATCTCTATCTGACCAGATAAAAAAAAAATAATAAATGAGTGGTATTTATTATATACATTACACTAGTAAAACAAAACTTGCCTATAGCATTTCTAGAATCATAAGAAACATTTTAAAGAAAGTTTCATCAGAATTCGTCAAATAGTTTTTAAGTTGAATCCGTTCAAACATACACGTATGCATTATTGCAAACATAGATATATTTACAGATATACGAAGAACTTTAGATAATAGTTTAGATTTGTATTAGACTGGTAGAAATAATAACACGAAAGTAAACCAACAGAAAAATAAAACACTGGTACCTTTGTCTATGACTGTTCCAAAGCAAATTGTTAATATCAGAATGATAACGTTGAGACTGCACAATAAAAATGAAATAAAGTTGTCTTTCTCAGCCGGTATTACATTCATCAAACACAATGAAATTGCTTCAGGCTCTACAATCTCTCTTCTCGCAGTGTTCCCTTTGAACTGACAATAATATTGCATTCCAATTTTAAAGAAAATTGCTTGGGAGATTTCACAACTTAAACTGTTTTGATGTATTGAAAAATTTAATGTCAACTTTAAGAACTGAAGTGCAAAAAACAAAAAAGAAATGAATTATTGTGCACCCTGCGAGCGGGAGATTATTATCGCCTTGTGATCCAGAGGCCAATATGAGACTGTTCTTCACGTGCATACGCGCGAATTAAAAAAAATTCGTCTGCTATAAGAAAATTTTAATAGCAGTGTAACGATTCAAAATTCTTATTTTAGATTGTAAATAGTTTTATAAGGAATCATTAAAAGTGTATATTTACGGTAGTTGTTTATACGTTTTGTCACGGCGTGTATCATTTTTGGTTTTGGCATGTTAAACGATGCCGTGAAATAAAAAATTGCTTGTATGAAGGACAGTAGGTTTTAAAAAGTTGAAAGTGAATGTATTAAAATAAGCTGTAAAAAAGTGCCGAAATAATTCCTTTTTTGCATGTGTTGTTTAGTTGGTTATTTTTCAAATTAGCAATCCCAGTCCCATTACGATATCAGTAAATTTCTGTGTGTACACTGTACACTCTGAAATATTATATTTTTTACGGCAAGCTTGTAGAATAAAACATTCAACACAAATATTTTAAATCGTTTATTAATATTGCTAAATTCATTTATTTAATTGTCCCAATAGTTAACTCAAATATTTCAAATTATATTATGAGATTACCGCAGCCTATCCGTAAAAGTCCAAAGATTATCGTCTCAGCAGAGTAATCGTCAAGTCGCCACGAAGTCACAATGCTGTTTATAAATAACGAGTTTTCAATACAAAAAAATAAGTTCAAAAACTAAAACCCGAGTACTGAAAAGTGTGAAACAAGAAAATATTCTCATCTGAGGATAGCCGTGGTCATATGCCACCTACCCTAACAAAACATTACATTTTAACAGTAATAAGTGCGATCATAAGCTCTAGGCAAAGTGCATCACGCTTCACATCTAGAGGGGCCTCGTATATATGAGATGGCATAGGACTACGGCTGTCCTCAGATGAGAATATTTTCTTGTTTCATACTTTTCAGTAGTCGGGTTTTAGTTCTTGCACTTATTTTTTGTTTAAATTATTTTTTTTAAACTTAATTTTTATTTGTTTTCAATTTGCTGCCCTCTGGGACCAAAATTCAAAAATAAATGTAACCTATACCCGGGCTATAATAACGAATCGATTGACACCTTATTTATCAAAATCGGAAGAATAGTTTAGGGGCTACGGTGGAACATCCATAAATACAAACATACATAGACTGCTAAACTCATAACCCTTCCTTTTGGCTGCGTCGCAGTCGGGTAAAAAGTAGCATAATATGTGCGCTGATCCCAATTTAGCAATTTCAATGTCGTTAAAATGCTACAATGCATTCAGTTTAAGTGAATTTTGGGTGGGTAAAAAAATAATGAATGAAGAAAAATTTACAAGATATAAAGGCAGCTGCAGACGAGGCCAGTTTCGGTGCTGGAATCGATGCTGATTATGAGGATGGAAATTACCTCGCGTGCATGCTCACAAGACGGATTTCAAATTTAGAATCGTTGCTATTTTTCGTGCTTGTTTTTGAGCAAGAACCAATCATAAAACAGTACCTTGTCACGTGGGCTAGATAGGCAAACGCTCACAAACATGGCGTCGTAGTGTACGTTCTGTTCAGAGACAATAAACGTTCACTTTTGTTATCATTCGAACAGTCACCGTGCGCGCACCAAATCCATCTACAAAGTTAGCTTCAAAACACGCATCATGTGAAGCGAACAAATAAAATCCATCACGAAACCCAGCGCCACACTACGCTTGAAACCTAGCAGCCAGATCTAGCAAGGAATCAAGCGGTATAACCAGTCTCGTGTACCTTAAGAAATGTAGAAAGAAAATATTTATCAATTTTCCTCAATAATCTTCATTGAAAATCCAGCCCTAGTTTTTCAGACACTGTCGGATATCGGCTTTCTTTTAATGGAATTTGTGCTACACCTAAGCAATAAATTGAACGATCTCGGCCACTCGTAGCGCTATAACAGAATATGCGGCAATAAAATAATCCCGCAGGTATTGTTTTACCTAAAACCGGATACTTATTACGCATTTTTAGTCCAGTAACTCGACTGGTAACAAGTACATCGTAAATTTTTCGCGTTCACCCGTCGAATTGCAATCTATGGATTTTTATTTAGTGACCCTATTAATCGTTGCCAATAGCGTGTTCCGAAATATATCCCAATATCCTGGTCACTGCTAATGACGTCATGAATCCGACGCCATAATTGTTCTCGTGTGCCACCATATTGTACTGGTGAGACAAGTGTGACGTAACATAAATATTTAACCGAGCGTGTGTGCATCAGACTGTGTGGAATTTTTTTATTTTATAAATTGTTATTTGCAATAATGTCTTCTTAAGTTCTTAAGAAAGTAAACAATTACTTTTGGTGGACGAGGGAAATAATAGTACGTCAACGCGCTGGCCAGTATATTTCAGAACGAATCAACACTATGGCGTCGATTCATGACGTCATTAGCACTGGCCAGTTACTATACTAAGTTATATTTTGGATTATTCATAGTAAAATTTTCGGAAATTATCATGTCAGTGTTTGACAAATTTCACTTGAACCCAGACATTTTATATGTTGGATTTACTGCAAAGGTTTATCCGGACGATAATTTTTTTTTCCCAAATCTTTGAAGTGCCGCATAAGTTTTTCTTCAAAAATAAGGTTAAAAACCCTTAGATTTGCTTACAATACTGGACTCTGGAATTGACATTTGATGCACAATATAGATTCTGATGACCTCAGATATTGACACAATCTCTCTCTCTTCCTCCCTCTCTCTTCCCTTCTGTCTCCCGCCCTACCCCTCTCCCTATATCTTCCTCTCTCTCTCTCCCTCCCTCTTTCTGTCTTTCTCCCTATCTCTTCCTCTCTCTCTCTCCCTCCCTCTTTCTGTCTTTTTCCCTATCTCTTCCTCTCTCTCCCCCTCTTTTTCGCTCTGATTCGATTGCTATCCACAATTTGTCAGCTCTGGAAAATAAAGAAGCATTACGTACAAATAGACCCAACTTATTAGCTCAGATTGTAATGGGAGTAATCGAATCTAATCTTTTTCATAGTAGTCGATACCCCACCTGCAATTACTACATCAACAAACCAAGGAAATATGAGATTCGATTACTATCACACAAAAAAATTCACCTACATATCATTGAAACTTTATAACAAGATCCCAAATGATATTAAAAACTTTCCATTTAAAAAAATTGGTTGTCTGTAAAGTCGGTTTACGGACGATAGTTTTACGTGATAACGTCATAAAGAAACATTGATGAAAAAGCTTACAGATTGTGGTAGGCTGAAATAGAAATATCAAAATAAACAACTCACAAATAACACAATTAACAGTCGATAAATAAACATTTAATTATTCAGTTCCGAAAGTGCAGTAAAAATTATACAATTGAAAAAAATTAAATCAGAATAACATAAGTAAACAGTCGCATAAAAAAGGCACAGATTCAATTATGCGAAATTTCCCCGAATTTTTACTGAAAATGCCTGCTATCGACTATATGTAGTACAGCAGCGTAATTTGGGTTGCCTGCATATATTATTTCACAAAATTAATAGATTTGTATAATAATTCGAATCTATGGTATTGCATCTTTCGCTTCAAATTTAGGTTAATTTTATTTATTTAAATTACTTTCCATATAATATAATTGTTTTTTTTAACTTTCTTTCGTATTTAGTTTAAGTCTCAAAGATTAGCTGTCATAATATTTATAAAACAATTGCTTCACTGTTTATAATATAAAATTCCAAAACCTACTTACAATATATTTCAGTATTTTCATACGTCAAAAAATTGATTTTTATAATGATAAAATTTGTAAGAAAACGATTTTTTCGAGAGATAAGACCTAGCTAAAACGATTTTTTGCCCCCCAAAATCCCTTTTCAGTAAATTTCATCCAAATCGTTATGGCCGTTTTCGAGAAAAGCACGCACAGGGTCAGGCGGAACGTTACGCGTTACGCGTTACGAACGTTAGGAACGTTAGGAACGTTACGTTACACTTTTCCGTGCATGCAACCGGTGTTTTATCAATTTATAATATTGGTGATTCATCAATTTATAAGACGTTATCACGTCAAAAGTATAACAATTTTATCAGAAAAACTTTAACTGAAAATTGTCTATATTTTATCGATGAATATTTTAATTGTAAACTTGAAATGTAAATTCCTTGTATAGCGTCACTTCGCAAATTGTTTGTCACAGTGTAAAATAAATATCTATCAATTACAATCTGAGTAAAATATTACAATACCTAACATGTAGTCTATTTCAGTCTCCAGCTTGCAGTAATAACAAGTACGTTAGGGGTATGATCGATATGTCATTTGAGAGTCCTAAAATAGCGCATAATATATAGGACAATAATTTTGTTTTATTTTTCACGTCATAATATTGTACTGATGTTGCACCACGAGTGACCGCTCCTCCACCATAATATGGAACACGTACTACACCGTATAGAAGATAATCGCAGATTTTAATGAAAAAATCAAAAGCCTCAAATTTAAAAATACGGCATTAAATTAACCCTCAAATAGCCTTTAAATATCAAGCAATCGTTGGCATAATTCCGCATTGTAACGCTGCCAGTTTATCCGCTCTTCCACCACATCTACCCGGTACTTCCACCGTACAGAAGATAATCACAGATTTTTATAAAAAGCCGAGAGCCATAAATTAAAAAGTACGGCATTAAATTAACCCTTAATTAGTTCTTAAATCTAATGCAATCGTTGACATGATTCCGCATTATGCCGCAGCCAGCATGACCCGCTCCTCTACCATATCCAATCCATACTTCCACCGAATAGAAGTTATTCAAAGATTTTGACTAAAAATTAGGGACGCTAAGTTTGCCCTTAAATAGTCCTTTAATTTCATAGCATTCTTGTCATCATTTGGCTCTGGCGCTGAAACCCATACATTAATACCCTTTTTATAGCGCAACAGCCATTCTCTATTACGAAGAAATATGTTCATAATTAGGCGTCAGCAAATATTTACAGACGTAAAGAGGACAATTCTAAATAATCACCAACTATTCAACAAGCACTTGATGCCGCCAAACTTATCGAAAAATTCCTATTGTTTAATGATGATTCTACCACATCCCAAAACATGCATAAGATACTTAATAAAATACAAAACAAATATTGGCATAGGCAACGTTAACAGATTTGGAATAAATTATTTAGTTAAAATTTGTTTTTTTTTTTCTTCCCTACATATAACGAAAACTCTTTATAACGAAAAAAATGCTCGGCCCCTTGAGATTCGTTATAAAGAGGTTCCACTGTATTTAAAAAAAAATCAAGTTTCATAATTTACAATTAGTTAATTTATTGTCCCGGGATAATATATATGACAGTAGACCACTGTCATTGCAGGCCTACCGTTCCATTTTATGGATATAAACTAAAAATCGGTAGGTATTTTGAAGAAATCTTGATAGCTCCGTGAGCAACTGTGTACAGCTGAGAGCGCTCGCACATTTTTAGTTATTATATACTGTTAAAACTCGAATTTTTTAAAAATATTTTGGGAGTTGATTTTTAAAGGTCTAAGGAGAGAAATTAAAAAAGAAAATGATATTTTTGGAAATTCTAAAGTGGACATGTACCTTAAGTTACTATGTTGGAGATACTGAGGTCCAATTTATTTTTTCAAGTTATGGGGGGGGGGAATATGCATATCTATCGACATACAGCGGTTTGAGATTTCGAGTAATGGAGGTTTTGGGGCTAGAACAGAAGGGTACAAATCATTTTTTCGAGTTTTGAACGTCTTCGACTTATCGAGGTTCTACTATTCAAATCTTTGATTAACGTCTGATTAGAACTCTTCAATAAATAAAAATAATTTTATTTATTGAAGAGGTTCTACTATATTCCTATTCTACTAAATTCCTAGGAAAAGCTGTTTCACCTTAAAGATGGATTGGAATAATACGCGCATCTTATACAGTATGTAAACACGTAAGGTGCACATAGGGAAATTAACATTGGGATAAAATGACTAGATCAGAGTGAGCCTTGAAATCTTGTTTTTCAATTTGACAGATAATATTCTTTTGCAAAATGAATGTGTATACTATCGAAGAAAATATTTAAATGATCACAACATAATTGGACTTTTTTTATTAATGGGACATTAAATTCCCAAAAATACTTAAATATGGTGCGAGATAAAATATCTCCGCCTATTCGTGTTGAATCTAAAGACATTGGATCACTGATTTACCAACGCGCATACGTCATACCAGTCAGACAATTTTTGAATGAAATGTTTCCAAACAGATGGAGTTGTTTTTTTGTTTTATTTTTGTACAAAAAAATTAAAATAATGATTTATAAAAGCTTTTTATTATTAAAAAAGCCAAGTAAAATAAAAATAAAATAGAAATCCTCAAGATTACCACGATAATTAAATAGAAATAACAATTAATGAAGTCATGGCGATCTCTGATCCAAGTATTTTTTCCCAATGCTAATTTCCCTGTGTGCACCTTACGTGTTTACATACTGTATACAATATTCGCTACGTCTTGTCAAGTACCGCGTTATTAGTAACCGGCTTTATAGTACTAACAGTTTCCGCTTTGGAATAAGAAAATTAAATTACCATTCGCCCACAACGCGGTATACGTGCAGCAGGTGTTGCAAACAACACATTGACTAACAAATGTTCATTGAAGAACGTAAACTGAAAATTAAATTTGATCCAGTTTCGGTTACGGTTCTTTAATTAAATTGAAATTCGTATTCAGTTTATTTTCACTGCGATATTTAAATCTAAGCGTTTTATACAAACAACTAGCGGCCCCTGTCCTGCTTCACCTGGACTTATAGACTGCCTGCTAAAGATAACAGGTGTAAATGGATGAAGGCCCCTTCACAAGATGCTGGATTTCGAGCTCGCTTGCTTGCTTGAAGTCCTGCAGGCTGCCTTAAATGGTATCTAGCTTGGTGGTTGGTAGGGAGCGCTGCTAGTTTCGCTTCACACGCAGCTTGCTTATTTGCTCGCTGTTTTGCTAGTTATATTTAAAATTTAAATATGGATGTATTGGTTATGCAAAAATAATCGTCATAGACGAATTGCTATTTTGACTTTAATAATTATTGAAAAGCTTCGGGAGAGAAGAGAAAAAGCAAAGCGAAAACTTATTTCTTGTCGAGTCCATTTACAGTTTGATTTTACAACTTTTGGCCTCATCACTGTTCACTTGAAACTTTTTTCAAACAACACCATATTTAACGAATGTCAGACGATATCACGTAATAAAATACGACTCCATAATTAGTCAAATTCTCAAAGTAGCAGGCAGCGCTGCATGAAATAAGCACTGAACCTACCACCCAAATATAGCAAAATACGAGCAGCGGACCAAACAGTGACGTCACAATCCAGCAGCGTAGCGTGCAAAGCTTCCTGCAAGACTTCAAGTAAGCAAGCGAGCTCGAAATCCAGCATCGTGTGAAGGTGCCTTAAGAAATAATACTAAACTTGAAGTTAGTGCAAGCTGAATGACTCATCGACTTCGAAAAATAAAATCATTGTTTTATTTCTGAATAATTTAATATTTTGTGACGTCGATCGATGATTTCGCTCTATTAATTTGATTCTACCACACTCTCGAGTTTTCTTTATAACTTGATATCAGTTAATTTTGTCACTCAGTTTGCACTCACTGGCGAGTTCCAAGTTTACATTCTAAATGTTTTTTGAGGATATTACTCATATTTGTTTTATTACATAATCTAAATACCTATAGAAAAGGAAACCGTGCCCACGGCGGTGTAACTTAATAGCGACAAGGGTTCGGTCAGTTTCGGTGATTGTACATCTACCTATCCTTTACACGTATTACAGGTATTTGAATTAAGATATCCTTCTCTGTGAATTGCGCAGCTGCCAGATAGCGCTAGTATTGCTGAATTTTTATTGGTTGGTCAAGTTTATTCACATGTCTATGGAAACACAAAATATCCATGAGGGTACTAGCACACACACACGGAAAAACGGCGGAAAACTGACGGATTGCATTTTTTTTATAATTTTGGTAGGCCCAACTCTTGTCTTTTGTCGATCCGTGGAGTTACTCCCGTTAACAAAAAATTAACATGCGGACCTTTTACAGCTTAGATTGTAGATATGTTACGGTCTATACCCGAATTTGGTCAATGACCGAAATAAATGCGAAAAACTAGTTCTGATCAACGAATATTTATAATATTTATAATTAATATAATTGTGGGATATTCAGCGTAATAATTAAGTACAAATGCAAGGTGAATTCGAGTCTCAACTAGTTCGCCTATTGGAGGCTTCTGATACAAAGAAACATAATTTTATGACGAAACATAATTACCTTACTACACTAGTGAGGTTAAGAAAGCAAATTTGTTGAAAGCTGGATTAAAACTTGTCTGCTAAACAATACAGATAGAATAAATCGCTTTGATGTAGTAAGTATCAGTAATGTGGAAAAGTTAATTAAAAAATGCAAAGAAGATTCCGATGCCATACTAGTACTTTCCATTCAGAAATGAACAGAAATAGTTTTGTCCAATTGAAAATGTGCAAAACTAGTTTTGCTCATTTTATAACACTCAATACCCGTTTAAATGTAAGATTTCGGGTTTGGGCAATATTCGTTAGTCAAAACTAGTTTTGCGCATTTATTTCGGTCATTGACCGAAATCGGGTATAGACCGTAACAGATACACATGCGGTATTCAAATGAATAAAAATCACTTAAATTAATAATTTCTTTAAAGGCTAGACTATAGCAGACAATCCGGCGAATTTCTGGCGTTTTCCGTATCATGTGAGAGTATCCTTAAAAATGACAGGGCAGCCATGATGTTTTTGTTCTTTTAATTTCGTTTGTACTTTGTGGCAGACATTTCTCAACGATATTATATTTGTGAATTTTCAACTGTATTATAATACGTGCGTGTATTCAGAGACAAGTTGTCTGTGTGTTTGGGTTTATTTATTTATTAAGTTTGGAATTAATTATCAACATGCCGTCAACAAAATGTCATCTTTGTGGTTATGGTGTAAAAATCAGTTGACCCCTTCGCCTGTTATTGGTTTACTTAAGATTTCATGAGATAGAATATAATTATGTCATTATAACAACATTCCGGAACTATTTTTTATATTTTTCGATTACTTTGCTCTTCATTTTATTATATTTGAAACTACTTTTCTGATTAGGTGTTTTATTTTTAAATATTGTATTTGTATTACTGTGAAATAGATGTAAGACCGCCATAATTTGATTTTTTGTGCATATTCTTTCAATAAACTATTAGTAAACGATTTACTTGTTTTTTTTCATTAAAAATTTTATAGAAAACTGAAAAGTAGCTAAACCTGTACCGCGGATTTTTGAATCGCCTTTAAGCGATGTGCGTGCCATCTATGCACCTTCTTCCAGTCCAGTCGACCAGTTGCGAACCAAAAATGTCAATGCAGTTGCCTATCTCAACGGGTTATCTCTGCCGTGCCTGACTGACTAGCTGATCTATCAACGCACAGCTCAAACCACTGGACGAATTGGACTGACACACCTACCCACCCCCCCTCTTGCTACGCCAATGACGACGATAGCTGCATATGATCTTAAGTTAACATCGACACAGAAGTACTTTCTAGAAACTAGACGGCGTGTATAATAATCATAATGACAGATTTTGAAATCCAGTTCTATAATGTAGGTACACGTCTACTATTTCCGAAAAAAAACATTATTTCAGCAATAAATGAAATTTTAACGCAAATTGTTGTGTTTTTATCTTTTTATTTTGAAGTAATCGCGAAACATCTTGTGACGTCACGCCTCAGTGACAGCTGACATTTGATGTTGGATTTATCGTTGTATAGCTGTGGTTCTTAGATATTTCTTAGATGTAAATTTACTTAATTATTATATGGTTTATATTACGTATTTTCTTAAAAGTAGGTACACAGTAGTAAAAATAGTACGGCTTTCTTTAGTTGCAAGTTAACTAACCTCAAAAATAACCGATGACATATTAAGTGTCATAAAATATCACAAATAAACGAATAAACAACAAATCAACTAATTAAATTATGCAGAAGTGCATGATCGCAAAAAAAATTCAAACGACACAGTGGTTATTTACTTCGTGTTTATATTCTCTTGGATTTAAGGAAACGTCACATCATTTATGTTTCAGTCAACATGGCCGATTGCAGTAGGTTCTTATATCAACTTGCTTCTCGTGCATGTCAGGCGGAACTTTATAATTGATTTTAAACTAATTTCCTGATGACATAGAGACTTGAAATTTTTAACATAATTCAGAATTAGATGACAATACGAGAAAATACTAAAATACAGAAGAATATAATAAAAGAAATAAAGAAACTTCAATAAATACATATAATTCATTCTTACTTATTTATCGTTATACAAAAGCTTGCAATCAGCGGTTGTAGCTCAGTTGGCTAGAGCGTCGTGCTAACAATGCGAAGGTCTCAGGTTCGACCCTCCCACCCATGGGCCATATAGTGTTTTTATTTTTTTTAGGATGTATTTTTGTTTGTACCACGTTTATATTAACTAAAAAGAAGAAAATAATAAAATAAATTTAAAAAAAAATTATATAGGGTAACCTGTACAATTGTTGGCACAGCAGCAGTTATTGGCACCAATTATTTTAGATAAAAATAATAAGAAACGACTCATACTGGAGCGCAAAGTCAAATATTCAGTTATTTCTGTAAAGCGTTCTGGTTATGTTGGTAGCATTTCATTTCTGGCGGGTTAGTATCGTAAAAAATATGGTCGTTTCATTTCACAGTGCTTATTGGTGTAGTGTTTATTGACAATTTTTATCGTGTATGCTAAGGAACTGATATCCAGGTATGCATTATTAACATGTTTCAAGTCCATCAACTTTTGTTTTCTTCATACCTCAAATAATATATAGGTGCTTAATTATAAAGTTACTATGTCATAACCTCAAAATTTGTTAATATTAAAATTATTGTGGGCATGCCAACGACTGTCTTCTGAAAATTAAGGAAACACACTTATTGGCAGGGGTGCCAATAACTGTAATTTTCGATTAAATGGCAAATTGAAAGTCTTAGGTGCTTTATAATGAATGCCTAACTGCTGTTTTCAGTTAAAGCGTATATTGTAGCAAAATTCTTTCTCCCAACAGTTGTTGGCATCCTGCCAATAACTGTATACGTGAGGTGCCAATGGTGCCTAAAATGTAATTTTTAAATTTTTCTTCTACTTGTTCCTAGGCACTAAGTGTTATTTTTTGCTTATAGACATGGCAAAAACTCATCAAAATCAGCCATATAGAAAAAAATATGATGAGAACGACGTGCAAAAGGCACTTAATGCCATAAAAAAGGGATTATCAAAAAAAAATGCTTCTAAAACCTACGGTGTACCTCGTTCTACGCTGCAGTTTAGATTATCCAATAAATTTACTAAAACCGGGCATGGGCCTCCCTCAATTTTAACACGAGATGAAGAGAACTTGTTAGTTAGCTGGATTAATGAATCTCAAAAAAAGGGCTTCCCTAAAAGAATTGAAGACATTCAATCATCGGTAAAAGCATTTTTGGATAAAGCGCCTCGAGAAAATAATCCTTTTAAAAACAATGTACCCGGAATTGGCTGGTATAAAGCTTTCCTGAGACGTCACCCAGAAATTAGTATTAGAACCCCTGAAGCTGTAACTTCTGCTTCGTCCTGTGTAAGCGAAGCGGATATTAGAAAGTGGTTTGGCCAAGTTCACAATTATTTAGATGAAAAAGGTTTTTCTCACATCTTAAGCGACCCAAGTAGGATATTTAATGGAGACGAAACGAATTTTCAATTATGTCCAAAAAATAAAAAAGTGTTAGCACCGAAAGGTGCTAAAAACGTTTATGAAGTGGAACACGGCAAATCAAAAAGCACCTTGACTGTTATGTTCACATTTAGTGCAGCAGGGGACGTTACACCGCCCTTTATAATATATCCTTACACAAGAATGCCTAGCAAAATTGCTTCATCGGTGCCAGATGCATGGGGCGTTGGTCATACAGAAAGTGGCTGGATGAAGAAAGAGATATTCTACGAGTATGTCGGAAATGTTTTATACAAGTATCTCAAGAAAATAGGAACACAGTTTCCAATAATATTGTTTGTGGATGGGCACAAAACCCATCTGGACATCAAACTAAGTGATTTGTGCACTGAAAGGGAAATTATATTGATTGCACTTTATCCCAATTCGACTAGAATCCTACAACCCGCTGACGTATCGGCTTTTAGGCCAATCAAGGCTGGTTGGAAAAAGGGGCTTATAGAATGGAGGCTGAAAAAAGAAAATGCCGATAAAGAAGTTAATACTCAAACATTTGCCCCCATATTAGAGTGTGTTCTAGAAACATCTGTAAACTCAAAAATTATTAAAAACGGATTTAAGGCTTGTGGGCTTTATCCCTGGGATGCAGATAAAGTTGATTACAGTAAATGTTTGGGAAAAAATAAAATGAAGGAGGGTGAAACAGTTGTGAACACGACTGAACATGCTAATCTATTATTATCCTACGAGCGATTCTCAGAAATTGTTGGCATAGAAAAAATACGTGATTTCGAAAACATGTCAATTAATACCATAAACAGTAATGAAGAATTGCTGGCTCTGTATAAAATATGGTTGATGTTTAAAAATCCTGATGAACATGCAAATGAAAATAAAGAAAAACCTCATAAATCTAGCTATGAAGACCCGATACCTCATAGTACAACTGAAGCTGAGACGTCCCACAATTTTGACATTAACAATATGGAAATAATATTATTAGACGATTCTTTTCATTATAATAATCGACAATCGAATACAGAATTTAAGTCACTTACAAATGATAACCCTGAAATTCCAATTGATTCTGAAGATCAGGGAGTTATTCCTGAAAACATTCCCGAGTTAGACATTCTAGAAGGAAGTAAAACTAACGAAACTCTCCATGACTCTGTCAATACTGAACTTGAAGGTAAAATTTCAGTCAATCGCCAAAGTGCATTAAATGAATACGAAGCAGATATTGTGCAGTATAACCCAGGTCCATCAAACAACAATGATCTTATCAGCGTAGATCTCGAAAAAATTCTGGAAACAAGTCGATGTACTCTTAATGATTTTATTGTTTATCCTAAAACGCCCGAAAGAAAAGGGAAAAAGAAGGAACAAGAAAGATTGCCTTATGTATTAACTTCTTCTACTTGGAAAAAAATAGAAAGAGAGAAAATGGAAAAGAAAAAAGAAGAAGAGATAAAGAAAGAACAAAGAAAAGCATTACGACTGAAAAACAAAGATTTAAAGGAAAAACAATTACAACAGAGATTGGCGAAAAAAAAGCAAGTAACAAAAAAGAACTGTGAAACAGCAAGAACGGCACCAAAGGAGAAAGAAATAAGCACCAAAAAGTCTGCACAGAAGGTGAAAAAACCAAATACAGCAAGTAAAAAGATCAATATTGTTTCCAACATAAAATTAAACAAGGCAATAAGCATTAGTCACTGGAAGGAATCATTGCCTCCCTTATCCTTGCCACGAAAAAATGAACCGCATGTCCGAGACTTATTTGGGACCACAAATCTGTCAAATGAAACTGAGGTTTTGACTGAAGAAAAACTTCCTCTATCCTTGCCACGAAAAGATGAACCGCATGTCCGAGACTTATTTGGGACCACAAATCTGTCAAATGAAACTGAGGTTTTGACTGAAGAAAAACTTCCTCTATCCTTGCCACGAAAAGATGAACCGCATGTCCGAGACTTATTTAGCACCACAAAGCTGTTAAGTGAAACGAAGATTCTAACTGAAGAAAACCCTCCTCTATCACGAAAAAATGACCCGCATATCAGAGACATATTTAGAACCACAAATCTATCAAAAGAAACAGAGGTTTTAATTGAAGAAAAACTCAGTAACCCCTTTCAAAACCCAGTAATTTACAATGGGATGTGTTACATATGTATCAATAATATAAAAACTACTAAAGAAGGCATTAAATGTCATTCTTGCGCAAGAACATATCATTTGACCTGCATTCTTAAATCAGACATTGTTGTTGACCCATTATTTTATTGTATCACATGTTCATTGCGAAACGAATTTTCATAAAGGTTTTTTTCTTAATTATTAAGTAGATGTGCCAATAACTGTTAGCATCAGTGCCAATAAATATACCAAAGCATGTCAATAACTAAATTTTGTACCGCACAAAATAAATATATTTTTTTAATTTTTGTATTCGTTATTTTATTCCAACTAATGCCAGTGTCTTAAAGTATAATGTTTAAAGAGTCTTAATCTATGATTGCAGGTTATATGCCCGTGAAATAAAATTTACATAAAATACAAAAGCAAAAATTTCTCTTAAGAGTGCCAATAACTGTGCTGTTTACCCTACCACGTTTTTAAAACGAACTAAAAAGTATAAAATATTTTTTTTTAACTTGTAAGATTTGAAAAGTAAAACGTGGATTACATCCAACAGTTTTGTATAAGAAGTGTAGAGAGTAGCTATCAATGAAAGAAATCTATTTATGAGATAAAACGAATAATGCGACCCACGTTTTTCATTCCAAATCCTACAAGTTAAAAACATTATACTTTTTAGTTCGTTTTAAAAACATGGTATATTAAATCGTTTTAAATTTATTTTATTTTTATACTTTAATTTTATTAAAAATCTTATTAATCTCAATGTTTATATTAACACTGGGTCATTTTTTAGAATCCTTTCAACATACATTTTTCTCTAAAACCATTTATATTCATTGATACTTTTATACTGTAACCATGCCTATTGCTCAAACTACCCGCCACGCACTTCCGTGATATTTTATATAAAGTCACAAGAGCAGCAATTTTGGGGCAGAAAAGATGTTTTTGGTCTGTCCTCTATAAAGTTTACATGCGCATGTATTCCGGCACGTAACGCGACTCATTACGAACGGTAAAGTAAAACAAAACTGATAGCGCTATACTATTTGTTTGTCATTTGTCTTTTTATAACCCACTATGAGAAGTGATGTTTGCTCATATGTGAAATGTCGACATTTTTTAAACTGTGGTAAAACGCAGCTTTTTTATACATTGTGGGCAAAAAAATACCTTATATAGAGTCAAACCTGAGTGAGTGAGAACTGGGTAAGCGAGAAAACTCTCTATTGCCAGGTACCGTCTTTGTTACCCTCTAAAACCTCTATAATGCTGTCAGAAACTTTTCTATAGGCCTTTTTAAGACCCACAATTCTATGGTAAATGAAAACGATGCATCCTCTTATTAGTTAGAGGGACGGTGGCAGAAATGGTCAAGGAGCACTTGATGGCAGAAATGCTCTCTTTCGTGTAGTCTGAGTCCCCCTCTACAAATCCGCTTGGTAAAGTAGGGGTCCAGCGTAGTGGGGCACTTTAAAAAAAAAACGGCAAAATTCAAAATTCATCTACTAAATAGCAGAAAATTACTGAAAGGCATCTAGGGGAACCTCCTAATTACAGAAAAAAGATTTTCTGCCAATTTACTTTCTGCAGACACTTTCAAAATCCATTCAAAAAATAGAAAAAAAAATTTAATTTAAAGTTGAAACTTGACGGAATGGTTGGGTGGCCCAGAATACGAGAAAAAATTTTCGTGGCTCCAAGAGACCTCACTACCTTTCGATGATTCTTCAAAATTTGCACAGGCAAAAATTCGACAAGTCTTCGCTCGGTGGCATAAATTCTTATCAGTACCTACCCATAAAGTTTGAAAAAAATACTATCTGCCAATTTTGTCACTGCTAGATCACAATCTGCCAATTTAATGTACTTGTCATTAATAAATGCTTTACCTGAATACTATGTTAAACTTTCCGCGAACATGACGCGTTTTTGCAAGGTCGATTTTGGCAGAAAACTATACCTTGGAATTCTCTACAAGAAAAAGAACCGTTTAACTCACCGAGCTTTTTATTTAAATTGTTTTTTTGTATTTTTTTATTATACTGACAGTCTCTGCAGGGATTAAATTGGCAGAAAATATTTTTTCTACAATTAGGACCCCCCTTTCAATCATTTTCTGCCAATTAGTAGAGCAATTTTGAACTTTGCCGTTTTTTTCTTTTTAAAGTGCCCCAGCGTCGTATCGCAACGCGCTAGACCCTTACTTCTCTAAGCGAATTTATAGAGGGAGATTCAGACTACACGAAAGAGAGCATTTCTGCCACCAAGTGCTCCTTGACTATTTCTGTCACAGTCTCTTTAGCTATATGGTTTTGTGAAGATAAGACTTGTAAGCGCCTTTTTATGACCTGATTACAAATCATCACGAATTCTCTCTTTACATTTATCTATTCTCTCTATCTATCTATACGAATATAAAATTGAAGTGTATGTTTGTAATATATTTTACATATAATATGGTACGGTTGTCCGGTGTCTGTATATATAGTAACGGATTACAAAATCCACATACTATGAGAGTTGTTTTTTTAATGAATTATACAGACGTTAGCTCAATTTAATAATATAAATAAATAAAATTGTAACTTAATATGTAATTGAACAGTTTTAAAGGTTCCCAGAGCATATTTTCAGTTTTCATCACTTTTTTCTGTTTAAATTCGTTTGTACCTTTCTTCTAATATAAAAGGAAACCGTGATTAACTGATTTGTCTACGCACAGCTCAAACCACTGAAGAGATTGGGCTGAAATTCGGCACACAGATAGTGATTATGACGTAGGCATCCACTAAGAACGGATTTTTGAAAATTCAACCCCTAAAAAGGTGTAGTAACGGGGGTTTAAAATTTGCATGGAGAAATTACATAAGATTAATGTATCAAATCGAAAATGCGCAGGACTACTCCTGTCCACAAATAAATTAACACGTGCTTCACGTTTTTTTTTTTCAAAAACAGCCCCTTCAGAGGGGGAAAGAAAATAGGGTAAAAATCAACTGGGTGTCTTTTTCATGGTTTGTCACGACGTTGATCACGTGAATGAAACCAATTTTGAAATTTATTAGGGGAATCTACATCGAGAAAGGTGTAACTATGCCAAATAATGGGAATGAATCCGTGCTTCGTCTCAATCGCGTGCAAAACCGCGGGTAACGGTTAGTTTAATACGAATGTCTTATACACATAAATCTTCTGAAAGATGACGGTGAAAACCGCATTAAAATTCACTGTGTACGCGAACAAACAGATAGACGCAGATAGCAACTTTGTTTTATACTCTTCAGAGATTAGAGATAATTCATGTGTTACATCATTGATATTTTTTTCACGCTGAAATCGTTTCAAACAATTTGAAACACATTTTCGCAATTTTTTATGAGGAAGTAAAAAAGGATAAAAAACACATGTTTCCGTGAAAAAATGTTTTCATTTATTGCAAGGTTCTTGAAACACGTTATATTTTAACAACAAACCTGAAAGGAACAAGACAGTTTGACGTCTGGAGTTAAATGAATTACCCATCAACTACTGAATACGCAAGTCGTCTTCCAACTTCCTAGAGATATTGATTGCCGTGTAACTCACAAATCTACAGTGTGACCAAAGAGTAGGTTAGTTCTATAAAAGACATTACTCTCTTAACAATTCCTCAGATACTTGGATAATATGTCGCAGTTGAACAGAGTTTTACCATTCCAACACACAAGTGGGGAATTACCATTCTAGCCCACAAATGGGGAATGTTACCATTCTAACCCACAAGTGAGGAATGGTACCAGTTTAGGTCAAAAATCATTTTTCAAAATTTTACAATATCTTTTCGTTTTAAAGTCTCCCGAATCCAAAAAACATATTTTTGGAAAACTGATGTGTACGTCTGTTTGTCTGTAAGCACGATACAGCTCAAACGGATGAACGGACTGAAACCAAATTTTGGGAGGATGTTTGGCATGCAAATATGAAGAGCCTAATATATTATATATTTACTATAACGGTGTGTTTTATATAAGAATGATATACTTTTCATAACGGCTTATTATTCTATTTATATTTTCAAAAAGTTTCGTTAAATTTTTTTTCTAAGCTTGATAGTTTCGGTAATATTTCAAAATTAAAAAAAAAATATTTTGTTTTGTAGATCTGTCAGATATAAACTATATTTAAGCAAGATTTGAATAATTTTTTCATGACGTGAAATATATTATGTAGGTAACCATGGCAACGATAAGCAAGTATCATATTGAATACTAGCCATTACCCGCGTCACCTCATGTGGTATCAGAAATTTAATTTTCTTTATTTAACTATATTAAATGTCAAAATTTTGAAGTTGGAATGATGCCATCGCCCAATTGACTGGATTTTTTTTCATAAGTTTGAGAATTAACGCAAAAAGCAACTGAAACAGCATAATCGCTATAAAATTACGAACCTTAAAAGTTTTATTGTTATTAATTTTATAGCAATGGTTGGTACTTATTGTGTTGTATGAAACACACGTCATTGTTACAGTTGCAATGCTATACAGAATGATTTATAAGTTGATTCTTATTTTTTAACAGCGTGTAGAAATCAAATAACAAATCATATTAATATTATAAATGCGAATGTAAGTTTGTTTGTTACGCTTTCACGCAAAAACTACTTAACCGATCATCATGAAACTTTGCACATACACTCTTGAAGGTATTAGAAGTAACATAGGATACTTTTTATTAAAAAAAAATAAAAATTTTTTACGAAAAATAAGAAAATCATCATATCATATTAATATTATAAATGCGAATGTAAGTTTGTTTGTTACGCTTTCACGCAAAAACTACTTAACCGATCATCATGAAACTTTGCACATACACTCTTGAAGGTATTAGAAGTAACATAGGATACTTTTTATTAAAAAAAAATAAAAATTTTTTACGAAAAATAAGAAAATTGTTTGTCAAAATATGTGCAATACCTCAACCCCTGATATGCATGTCAAAAGTCGATTTCCATCTCAATCGCGGGCGTAGCCGCGGGTAGCGGCTAGTAAATAATAAATAAATAAACACATATTTTAAATAACTTTCAAATTTTATTAAATAATTCAAAAGTCCGGTTAACACACGCGAAGAAATGATAGCACGAATCAGAAATGCATCCTAAATAATACGCGAAAGGCCTTTATTGCTACTATACAAGCATGTACAGAAACATGGCTACGACGCACGCATCTTTTTGTCCAACAAAACGGGGACAACTTCGAATAATTTCTGTGAATTCGAAACCCAAAGGAATGGTGAGACCTCTGGTGAGAAATGCGCCGAACTGCTCTAAGGGGGGTTTTTGACAGATAAACTATAGAGGTATAAGGTAAACATTGATTTAGAAAAGCATTAATGCTAAATTAAAAGAAAAAACTGCCAAATTACAATGTTCAAATGTAGTTTACAAAATTGATTGTAAAGATTGTGATGCTGTATATATTGGTCAGACTTCTCAATATTTGTCCCAACGTTTAAAACAACATAACTATGACATACAAAAATATAAAAAATATTTCCATCCCAATACTAATTTTACATCTTTAGTTCAACATTGTTACAACAATAATCATGAATTTGATTTTAATAACGCTAATATTGTAACACAGGAATGTAATTATTCTAAACGTTTATTTTTAGAAATGCTTTTCATTAAAAAATTCAACACAAGTGTCAACAAAAGAACAGATATTGAGAGTATGTCCTCTATATATAGCAAATTAATTGAAAAATTGTAAAAACTATTTATAACAAGCATAAACTTATCAATGTTCTGTTTTTCGTGTTTTAAAAAATTCAAAAACATTTTTTCAATCAGTATAACTTTATACAAGTAACAGACACATTTATACAGTTTTCAGTAAAAATCTGTTCGTTCTTTCAAGATAAATAGTAATTTAATACCTTCGATGACAATTTTTTTTTTAATTTACTTTATACATAACAATAATACTGAAAAAATGGACAGCATTGGTAAGTTTATTTATTTTACTTCCAAATTTTAACTTTAATTTTTAACAACAATAATTTTAACAATAACAAATTTAAGATCAATAACATTAACAATAACAAATGTAACAACAATAACTTGAAACTTTTTTATATATTAAATCTTTTAGATTCTCCGAAGATGGCATAAAGTGTGCCGAAACGTCAAATAATAAAAATGCAATAAAAATCTTCAGTATTTGCCTTTTTCATCGATCCTATGCCACCAGGATTCTTCCTTCTTAATCTTCTAACAATTGAACAGGATCATCATCTCTATAAATTATTAGAGTTTTCTTTCACAATCATAAACAATAATATTATTTTACCTTATACTTCGTAATTTACATAAAGTTAAGTCAAAATTGTATGGTATAATTTAAATGCCGAAAATTCTAGCTTAAAACAACTTTACTGTCACAAATTGTATTTTAATGATATATTCATTGCTGTCACATATATTCTGGTGTTACAGTGTGCTCTTTACGTTCAATTTAGAGTTAAGTTAAATAAAGTCGTATCATTACGTAGCTGGGCTACTGCGATTTGTTTTTATTTACAAGATTTCTAACGCCACGAACATTATTTTCAAACAAAATTTGCATTTTCAGACACCTTTCCAATTACAGTTATTTGATAATTAATTGAATATAACCGAGCGGGGTGGCGTAGCGGTAAGAGCACAAGACTCGCATTCGGGACGTACCGGGTTCAAATACTATTTGTTTATTTTTCTTATATAAGTCATTATTTATCAAGTTTTTAGAGAAAAATATTGGAATTTTGAGGTTAGTAATAAAGAAAATTCTAAGTATTTGCGTTAATAAATCCACTTTGCATGATGTAAAAACTCTTTCCAGTCTTTTTTAAAGACAGTAGCAAGCGGATTTGGAAAAAGAAATTACTTAGAAATCACTGTAAATAATAACCCAACAATGAAGAGTTTTGACAGCGTGAACAGCGTCTAATGATGTTTAGGAACAAGTGACGTCATGAACTCTGGTGTTCATTGTCACGTGACTTGAGAGTGATTTAATAGCGTTGTATTTATTAAATATTTATTAAGTTCCTTACAAACAAAGAAAAATATTGTGCTTTTTAGTATTTCTAGCATAGAAATTACCACTTAACGTTAAAATTATGTATTTGAATACAGTTAACATCCCTCTTGGCGTTACCTATATAAATTACGCACTATTTTTAGCTCTGAGAGCTGGATAAACTTTCTTATACTTGTCTTTACGAAATTATGCTTTCTTATTCGAGTGCCACTCGAGTACCACTTCTACAGTGGCCTACCCACCATTTGTTGTGACCTTGAACAGAACAGGCGTTTCTAAAACTTTCTGAAGACACAATTTAAGACTACCACGAATGTCTGCTAATAATGATTTATGACTTAATTCCTAGGATTCTGTAACAAAATAGTAAAAAATAAACGAATAAAAATTTTAAAAACAACCTTTTATTAGTTGTTAATAAAAATGAACTAAAAAGTTAAAAATAAATTTATTTCGAGTAGAAATAAGTCGTTTTATACGTAGGTACTTATAACAGTTTTGTGAATTTTAATAAAATATGTGATTTCTCATAAGGTTAAATGTTAAAAGCAAAAAACGTTTAATATTAATTACATTTTTTTTGTTCTCTGTAGCTTTTTGAAACTTTAGCTGGTTCATTATCTTATTAAAATCTACCAATATGCCAAATTTTATTTAATTCTGAACAGTAAGTCTCTAACCGACAGTACTACCTTAACAAAAAAACGGTTGAATAGAATTCAATATTTTCTGCAAATCATACTGACGTCAATAAGCTTCGATTATCACCCTAATAAAGTCGATATTAATGATGAGTATTTGGAAAGAATTCCGTGACATAAAGGATAGAAAATGAAGCAATACTGAGATTTTTTTAAACTTGCATTTAATACTAACGTTTCGATACGTTTTGTATCATCTTGTATCGAAACGTTAGTATTAAATGCAAGTTTAAAAAAATCTCAGTATTGCTTCATTTTCGATCCTTATGCCACGGAATTATTTCCAAATACTCATCATTAACTTCAAGGGATCACAGTTACTCTATATTTTATTGAATAGAGTCAATCGTCGATATTATTAATGTTTATTCACAAGATTTTGTGTAAAATCTACCTTTTTGAGTATATTTAAACCAAAAAACGTCCTGAACGATTTTTATAAAAAAAAATCTGGATCGAAGTGGGTGTCGTTTTTTTATTCGCAAAATATTGTGCAAAATCTACTTTTTCGAAATCTTTTTGGTTAAAAAGAAAGCGGCTGGGATAATTTTGAAAACATTTCTTCAGATCATCTTCACGTTAATACGCGTCGATTGGTACCTTAACGTAATCGATTTCATTTTTTTTTTATTCTCGATATTTGGTCTTAGAACAACTGAACACGAACGTACGTACATAAATATACACAGAGAGAGAGAGAGAGAGGGAGAGAAAGAGAGAGAGGGAGAGAGAGAGATCTTTTCAAAAATAGTGTAGTGATTTTGAAATTTTAAAATTTGTTAAAATTCTTTATTTAGGTTTACGGACCCATTACAGTTATTTCCCAACGTACTGAGAAGTTAAAAATTTGTTTTTCATATCAAAAACATATCTGTTTCATCTGTCTCAGTATCTTCATTCTAAATTATTTAGTTCCTTTATACATTGTAATGAATCTTGAGAGACCATCTCTTAAATGTTCTCTTATAAAATAATATGGCATGGTCTCTCGGGAGGCTATATGTCCCACGTCGAGAAACACCGCGTTAGAATATGAGACAAAAAATAGAACGTATTATTTAAGAAGTGACGGAGGCGTCGCTTCTACCGATCGCCGGTACAAAGAAATGAGACAATATATTTTTTTTGTATTCTTAAACTTTCTATTTACAGATCTCTAATATCACCATCCTATTTCGAGATATTCAGTTTTTACGTGGGAGGTGAACTAAGAACAGCCTTGTTGTTTTTTGTTTTATAAAGTACTAAAAGATACTACAGAAGTAGGTACTTGCTTCTTCTAAGAATTTAAAAACATAATACGTTTTTTAATCGACATTGAAATAAAGACCACCGATAGCATTATAATTATAAACTCACAAAATCGGTTAATTGCAAGATAAACCTGCACAATTAGTATTCCATCAGCCCCCTACTTGTGTGTTCTATAGCCAAATTTTGGTTTTGCAGTTTAAAAAAAAACAAACAATTATATTGCTTATAACAATTGATCGCGCTATATAGAAAAAAATGTTGTAAAATTTTTAAAAGAAACTTTTGACATTTTCCCCCCAAAACGTTAAGAATTTTCTCATTTACATGAATAACCATCTCACAAAAATTTGGTTCCGGTACGTTCAGCGTTTTGTGCTCACAAACAAACAGACTAAAAGACGAACAGATCTTATTCAAAAATGTGCTTTTTGGATTCGAGAGACCTTAAAACGTAAAAATATTGTAAAATTTTGAAAAGTGAATTTTGACCTAAATTAGTAGCATTCCCCACTTGTAGAATTGGAATAGTAAAATTACTTCTCAGTTTATTCTATCCTGAAAACAAGATAATATCAAAGCCGGCCTGTAAGTACAAATTTAATCTTCAAATACATAGCACATACCTGTACAACATGCGTTCTTGTCGATCAGCCTCCACGTAAATCCGATAGTACATAAACAGCATAACCATTCCCGGAACCCAAAAGCTAACGCTGGAAGATATAACGGCATAAAACTTATTGACCATAAACGAACATTCCGATGGATATGCTTTGCGATATTTGAGATGTTCGTTCGTCGTATACCATTCCATAAATATCGGCAGGAACGAGACTAGCGCCGGGCTGCACCAGACGACGGCAAGCATGACGGTCAGACGTCCGTTTGTCATGATCAACGGATAATCTAACGGCTGCACGATCGCATAATACCGGTCGACACTAATGCAGCACAGATGCAATATCGACACGGTCGAGAAATACACGTCGAACGAGTTCCAAACGTCACACATGAAGTAACCGAACATCCATTGGCCCGTCAGTTCGACGCTTGCGTTGAACGACATCGCGCATAAAGCGACCAACATGTCGGCCAGTGCCAGCGAGACCACAAAATAATTGGTTATTATGCGAAGCTTCGAATGTCTCATCACAGACACTATCACTAAAAGGTTACCGAGCAGTGCTGCCAATATTATAAAACCCATTACAAAAGTTTTCAATATCAAACATAACACAAACATCAATTCGTTTGTTGATTCCAATCCGTTAATGTTGGTGACATTGCTACTTTGATTGTTTAAATTATCACTATGATTTGTACTGATTGCACTGTCGTTTGCAAACGTATTAAAAAATATTGTCGACATCGACGCTTTAATACTATATGTCAATAATGTGGTATTAAAATGTACTTGAGGATAATCGTATATGTTCAAATCCATCAGGACGAAATATATTTAAAAATGTGTTCAGTCAAATTTCAATACAAAAATACAAATTTATTGTATAGTATAATAATAATTATTATTTGTTTGCTTCTTTATTTGTTTATTTGTGTAGTTAAAGTGTCTCATAACCATGTTTTAGCTTTTTAATTTTCTTGGTTATGAATTCTCCAGTCTTCATTTTAATATTCTTCAATTTTTTTCTTCTTTTTTTCTTTATCTTGGTTACAAAATAAAATGTTTGAAAATGAGCTATTGTTGAGTTTCCATTTTCAGAGGTAGAAGATTGGTTTTCAGGAATACAGCTGCTACTTTATTGTGCTACTGAAACAAAAGAAACCTTGGTTAAATAAAACTGACTATAAAATCATCGTTTTGATATTACTTTTCTATATAAAAAATCGAATTTTGTCTGAAAAATTTATGGTACATTTTGAACGCTGCAATATTAAAATAACAATAATAATAATAATATTTATTCAACACGCCTGAGTAATATGTAATTTCGGGGCCCTGCTAAATTCGGGAGAAATAATAGATTAATTCATGTTGACGCGTAGAGTGCTAATAATGAGCCGTACTGTGAGATAATGAATTTTCTGGACCAATAGGAACGCAGTAGCAAGCCCAAGCAGTTAAATAATGAAAAAAAAACTGCACGGCTTCTGGACCAATCGGAACGTGGTAGGCGGTATTGTATATATGAAAACAGCATCGCAATTCAGTGAAAGTCAGGGCCATCTTGTGTGCATTGAGGACGGTGAGTACGTCAATCAATGAAGTGATTTATTATTTTTCCCTCTTTTATCAGGGCTCCGATTACATATTACTCGTGCTAGTTGAATAAAGTATTATGTGCGACCATTGATCGAAGGAGAATATTCCACTCGCGTGTTACCGCACTCGCTACGCTCGTGCGGCAAATTTCACGCTCATGGAATCTTCTCCTTCTCTCACTAGTCGCACAATATACTATTATTAGTTAAAAGACCAAAAGGCATAAGTTCAGCTAGAAGCTATTTTACAACTTAGCCTACCATTATATAACTACACACATGCCAAATGCAAGCCGAATGTTTATGTAGTGTTTCGTACAATTCAGTTTTCCATTTTTTTACACACTAAAAACTACCTTATGTACAAGTGCAGTGTTGATAATTTCAATAGTCTTCAATTATTTTCAGATATTATTGAACCATAATATTATTTTCGAGATAGGGTGGAAGGACAGCGATTATTATGACATTTTTTGGAAAATTAGAGATAATAATGAAATACTTCCTTCAAGAAACTCGAGGTTTTATTCCAAACATAGTCTTCTGACACAATATATTTTGTAAGACAAGCAGTTTCGAGACGACGTTATGGTTGCCGCAAAATATAATTCCGCATCTTAATCTAGAAAATATGAATGAATAAAATATGCACTGAAGCCAGCAATTGATAATTAAGGCCGCTGCATATAAAACGTATTCCACGGCGAAATTGTTGGATAGGTCTTTAAAAATGCAATCCATGTTATCATTAATTTTCAAGGGCGGCTGACAAGAAGAACGAAGGAGAAGCTTTTGTTGATAATGTGTCATGAAGTAATTTATTTTTATTAAAAGATGCCAATGCACGAAAGTTTGACGGACAAACTTTCGTGCATTGGCATCTTTTAATAAAAATAAATTACTTCATGACACATTATCAACAAAAGCGTTTTTCGGGGTGTTGAAAATCCCTTATTTTATCCGGTCCTGCTAACCTAGGCCTGACAACCCATAGATTTCCGTGTTGACCGATAACTCAGTCTAAGATTCATCAACTATCGTCCTATCATATTACTGGGACTTTAGTGTTATCATCTCTTGGACCATTACAATTTAAAAGTGTCCCCGTGAATTTGCCTCAAAGCATTTTATATTGAATTTTTCTGTAGGTACTCTATATAATAGCACCGCGTAGTCATTTCTAATATCAAATGTACGAATTTCATTGGGTGTAGATGGCAGATGGAATCCTGACATCTATATTTTATGGACTGAGTATATAACAACATTATCTTCATTCGTGTTTTATTGAATGTAAAATATTCATTCACTGAGCTTATGGAACGCTGTTTATGACTTTATGTATGAGTGACAGAGTTATAATATCGCCTAATAATAGTCTATACCCTATACCAGCCTTTCCTAAACTTTTTCAAACTGTCACTCCTTTTAGAGCGTATATTTTGTCGGCCTCTCAATAAAAACAATGTTTATATGGTATGAAAACAAAATCAAATAAATTATGTAGGTACCTACTCTAAAAATGTAAATGTAATGCACAGAAAAATATTAACTTGACTAATTCACATAAAAATAACTATTGTAAAGGTGGGTCTGATGTGATGAAACTTTTTTTCAACATCGATTAATAATAAGCAAACACTTAAAAACATTCTTTAATTACTTCTTGTAAAGTCATCTATGTCTTAAAAGCTGAGTAAAGCTGTTTAAAGTACATTGATAAGTTTTTGAAGTTAGACTTCTTTCGCGGCGCTATGAAAAAATGATGAGAATAAAATTAAAATTAAAAAGATGAAGTTGCCCGCGCACTGTAACTATAAAAATTAAAAGGATGAAATACCAACAGAATAGGGGGAGTTATTATTATTGGCATAAATAAGTGGACACTGGACATGTCTTCGTCATATATCGATGTAGTTGTTTTTCGGTTCAATGAGTGAGGAGGATAGAGTAATGCAAAAGACTATGCTCGCATAGGAGCAGCGTCTAATAGCTGCATTTATACTTATTTCACTACAGTCTTTTGTCATCAGGAGGCACGGTAGTACCCCCGCCAAGCCAAGCACTACCGTACCATCCTTCAAAAGGGCATACTATAACTGGCTACATTGCCAATATACCTAATAATTATAATTTTGTCACTGACACACTCACCGATCATCAAAATTGAAATTTTGAATTTTAGTTTGCTTATAAATGAAGGAAAAAGTAAAAAATCTCGAAATTTCATTATTCATTATACTAGATCTCATGTAAAATCAAGTCAGTTATTAGTGTATTTGCCATAAGGCACTTACACTATTGGCGTCGGTGGGATGGCGGGACCTAGGGGTCGGACCAAAATTTCTCGACGTTTCATAGCCTCCTAAGAAGTTTGGCACCATTTTTGGAAATGTTTATATATATATGTATATATATATATATATATATATATATATATATATATATATATATATATATATATTATAACGGGTTAGCTTTAGTCGTAAGAACGAGGTCCGGACGACCCCTGAGCTTAGCGACCACTCCCGTGAACTTACGACGTCAAATGGCAGTAAAAAGTCCACAATAAAATTTTGAGTGTGTGTGGACCCCTTTACCCGATTGAGTTTGGCGAATAGTTATAAAACATGTTGTGTCCGGTTAGGTTGAATGTCGACTAGTAAGGATTTTTTGAATAGCGAGATACGAGATTCGGTTGCCGGCGAGCGTTGTGAGAGTATCGTATTGTATTGCCGTTGTGTTTTTTTGAGTTTTGATCGTTGGTTTCGAAGTTATTGAGTACGGTGGCTATGAAATTGAAGCCATCCTGTTATTTTTCTGTTGGGAAAAGCTTTTAATGAATTGAGTATTGTTATTGTGTTTGAAGTTGTACTTGATGAGCACGTGGCGTTCGTTCAGTATCAAACACGCTGTGATTCTACGACCATTGACAAGAACCACGTACCGAGGCTTGGAGCATTGCTGGGTCGATCACTTCAGCTAACTGAATCCAGTCCAGTTGTCTTGGAAAAGGGCTACGAGTCCTGGAAAACCTTCACTGCAGCCTACAGGTAGTGTGATAACGTTTTGAGCTATATTATGTAACTGTTCAAGAAAAAATCATAATTTGCGTTTGAATTTTAAAATTCTTTATCAAACGTACGTCGCTTCTTAGATTCAACTTTAAGTAAAATGCACGTTTTTGATTGACGTAAGTCGTAACTGTGAAATAAGTTCGCGCGCGCTTGCACCCGTCACTACGTGACCTTCATGCTGCCATGTCGCCTTATGCGAACTTTTCATCAAATAATTCTCACGGTCTGAAATAATTATTTTGTTATTTTGTTTCGTGAACCTGTGCTTAGACTGCGTTGTATCATAGTTTCCATCATACAGATAATGCATTTGTTGTAAAAGCCACATATTGTGTTATGTCAATTCGCCAGTGGCGTGCTAAACTTAAATGAATTTCAGACTTACAGTGTTTTGACGGCCATTCAGGCTAAATTAGAGCTTAATATTATGTTATGTCAATTCGTCAGTGGCGTACTGAACTTAACTGAATTTTAGATTACAGTGTTTGATAGCCCTTCAGGCAGAACTATTTTTGATTGTTGTGATATTGTGAACGGATAGCGCTGTTCCCAGGAAAAAGTCATTTCACAATGCGCTTGTCGGTTTGTTAACATTTGGTTAAGTAAAGTTAGCAACGTTTAATTAAAATATTTCGACATTGTATTTGTAACTATTTTAACGTGTTGTAATTTGTATTTTGAGTTGTTGAACTAAGTTTTTAGCTTACGAATGAGGTTTGTCCTATCGTTGCTGTTAGTGTCGCGTTACGTTTGTGTTGCCGGTTTTGGTTGTAGTTTTGACGGATCGATTATTGGAATTTGAACCTCATCCGTAGGCGATTTGAATTATTGATTTTTTAGTAGATAACTTGTTACCATTATTACGTTTATTGTGTATTACCTTGTATTTTTACGTGGAAACTAATGATCACTGCTTCACGGTACTGAATTAAGAATTTATATTGTCGCTAATTTAATCAGTAGCGTACTGATCTGGGCATTTTGCCAAAGTTTATATGCTAATCACTCTTGTTAACATTATTAATTATTTTATTAAATTTTTGATTATTACGTTCGAGTTGTTATTTTTGCTGGCAGGACCCTTAAGATTTATTTACAGGAGTGATCGACCCTGCAGTGACTCAAGCTAAGGTCAAAATAGATCTGGCGCCCATTTTGAACATCTTTCCCTTTACCTACAGCTTAGTAGTTGGGTGACCTTGGCTTCGCTAACATCTCTCAAGGTAAGTGCCTGCCACGTCAGTTCCTCCGACCCACGCCCAGCGCCGCTGAATAGAGCTAGCCATTATAATATATATATTTATATATATATATAAGTGTGCGGGCTATAACTTTCGAAGGAGTTAATTGATTTTAACGAAATTTGGACCACATGTTTAAATCCATCACCGCACGAAGCCTATTTAAAATGGGCCCGATCGGGCCACTTTAAGGGTGGGTTTTAGGGGTTGAAATTTTTTTTTGGGCCCAAAAATACCGAAAAAATTCTCAGAATCATTTCAAATTTGAAATTTAACCCTTTAGTAATTATTAAAATGTGCTACTAAAATTTTAAAAAAATCGGCTTGACAGGACCGGACTTACAAATTTTATGAAAACACAAGTTTACTAATATAATGAAGGGTGTAGATAATTTGTTACAGAAGATGAATTGATATTGAAATTAAGTAAAAAAACTGTTGTTTTAAGGGGTGTATTAAGGAGTAATTTTTTTATTTTGTCCCAAAACAAAGTTAAGTTCAAACAATAGAGCCACACTGCCTATAAAAGCAAATACACTATATTGTCAGCAGGGTTTGGCACTGCGACCCGAGTTTTTTTTAGTTAGTGTCTATGGAAGCACCTTTCCAACAACTTTGTTATAAATTGTTACCAAAACAATTGCCTATCAACATTTATAGTGACCGTATCAATATTAGACATCTTTATTTAAATAATAATTATAATGACTTGGCAATTCTACGGCACCATAATTATGAAAGAATAATCTACTATTTCGATTACTAAGTAAATCTAAACAGTGCACTTAAGAATAATGTATTTTAATAAGTACAGTATGGTGAAATAAATATGCTTAATATTGATACGGTCACTATAAATGTTGATTATAGACAATTGATTAGGTAACAATTTATAACAAAGTTGTTGGACAGGTACTTCCATAGACACTAACCAAAATAACTGACTAAACATGAGATCTCACGACTTTTTGTAGCAAAAGAACTGCTTTGCGTGACTTGGCATTTTTTACATTTTATGTTTTTGATGGGATGTTGTCTCAATAAATTATTTGTATGCAAATAAAACATTTGTTTTTTAACTTCTAACGCGCACATAAGGATCCATTTTTGTTTCAAAACGAATATGAGCTGTTTTAGTTTTGATCATTGACAGAATTCTTCAAAAACAAAAATATACTCGAACTTCAACAACCTTATAAGTGTAAAATCAATTTCCGTCGTACAATTCAATATATTGGAGATATTGACTGGTAATCGTGATCCCTTTTGAGCAGCCTAACGTCCGCTCATTTGAGACTTCTAGCGCCTCAAAGGGCAGTAGCACCCATTTTAGGAATCACTGGTTTATACCATTACTGTTGTAAAAACCAATGAACTGGTGATGGGACGAAATAACAGCAACGGTTATTTTTTATGGGAATATATGTGGTTCCAAAGAGATCGTATACCAAAATTCTGTTAAAATAACAAAGTAATAAAAGCCTGTTACCAAATAAGCGGTTATTAGAACAGAATTCGTACATACTATTATAAAAAAAATCTTGCAAGCCGCAGAAGATTATACACAAGCGAATATACCAAGTGTTTCTTTGAATGCTTCCATCAAGAATATCTCAAAAACTAAAAGCCACTTGAAAAATTGTTCAGATAAGAATGGTTTCTTTTTTCATGCAGACTTGCTGTTAAAAACAGGTTTGTCCGTAAAATTACCTTGAAAATGTTCCCTAATTTAAAAATTAATTCCTCCATGTTACCATATCTTTGATAAACAATTTATAACAGGTAAGACCGTAACTTTTCACCCATTTTCGTTTACTTACACAAGTTTTTCCCATCGTGGCACATCAGCCATCATTTCAATTGAGCACAAGTATATCCGTCTACTGTTTAGTATACTAATTTACCATCGATAATATTTCTATCTAAATACACATTAAAAAAGGTTAATGGATCATAGTTAGCGAGATGGCGACAGAAACACTTGGCGGCAGAAACGCTCTCTTTCGTGTAGTCTGAGCCCCCCGGTACAAAACCACTTGGCGGAGTAGGAGTCTAGCGATAAGCCGCTGAGGCGCTTAAAAAAACGACAAAATTCAAAAGTCCGAAATGACAGAAAATGACTAGACAGCATCTGGAGGACCCTCTAGTTCCAGGAAAAATATTTTCTGCCAATTCAGCTCCTGCAGAGACTTTTAAAATCCTTTCAAAAATAAAAATTCCAGCCAATTGAGTGACGGGACCATTCCAACTTCAAAAATGTTGACATTTGATTATAATAAAGAAAATAAAATTTGTGATATCGTGTGAGGTGACGCGGGTAATTACTAGTATTCAATATTATATTTGCTATTCGTTGCCATGGTTACTTACATAATATATTACACGTCATGTAAACATTAATCAAAGCATGCCGAACTTACTCATTTCTGACAGATCCATAAAACAAAAGAACGGTTGATTTTTTTTATTTTCAAAATATTGCCGAAACTATAAAAATTAAAAAAAAAGTTTTTTAACGAAACTTTCTAGAAAAAATAAATAAAATAATAAGCCGTTATGAAAAGTATACCATTATTATAAAAAAAAACACTGTTATAGCAAATATTGCTTCTGCGCATGCGCCGATTTTCCCCAAAAACAATAGGGCTCTTCATATTTGCATAACTAACATCCTCCCAAAATTTGGTTTTGATCCGCTTATCTGTTTGACCTGTATCGTGTTCACAGACAAACAGACTAACAGACAAACAGACGCACAGAGTTTTCCAAAAATATGTTTTTTGGATTCGGGGGACCTCAAAACGGAAAGATATTGTAAAATTTTTGAAAAGTGATTTTTGACCTAAACTAGTACCATTCCCCACTTGTGGGTTGGAATGGTAAAAAAAAAGTGTATTTAAAGTTGAAACTTGACGGAATGGTTGATTTGGTGGCCCGGAATACGAAAAAAATGTTCGTGGCTCCAAGCAGCCTCACTTCTTTTAGAGGTTTTTCAAAATTTGCACAGTCAAAAATTCGCAAAGTCCGCGCGATTGTGGAAATTCTTACCAGGCTTTCTATTAGTACCCAAAAAGTTTGTAAAAAATATTATCTGCCAATTTTGTCACTACTAGATCACAACGTGCCAGTTTAATGCACTTGTCATTAATGCTTTACCTGAATATCATGTTAAACTTTCCGCGAACATGACGCGTTTTTGCAAGTTCGATTTTGGCAGAGAACTGTACGTCGGAATTCTCTACAAGAAGACGAACTGTTTGAGCTCGGTTTCACTAACCGAGCTTGTTTTTTTTTATTGCATTTATTTTGTATTTATTTATTATACTGACAGTATCTACAGGGGGTAAATTGGCAGAAAATATTTTTCCTTTAACTAGGAGGTCCCCCAGATTTTGTTCAGTCATTTTCTGCCATTTCGTAGTTTTGAAGTTTGCCGTTTTATTTTAAGCGCCCCAGCGCTAGACCCCTACTCTACCAAGCGAGTTTGTAGAGGGGAGCTCGGACTACACGAAAAAGAGCGTTTCTGCTACCAAGTGTTTCTTGACCATATCTAACTAACGAGTGCCCGCTACTGTTGAATAACGTGATCATAACCATGGCAAAGACGCTTGCGCAAGAAATTGATGTAAAGCCCTGTTAGGCTCAAACTACGGCCCTGACATCTTCCCTTCACTCTCGTAGATGATACAGTACCTTTGTTCTCAGGGTCGTGAATACGGTCATGTAATAGGATACGATATAGTACTACATAGATATGTATGAAAAAACGGTCGCCTACCTAACAGCATGACTAACATTAATTCCAGCTTCTTCCATCAAGGTTTAAATATTTAATCAGCATTTAAACTCAGAAAGGAAAAATAGGTACAATCTTGCAAAGTTTAGTTGATACTTAAACGACGCTTAAATTAGACGCCCAGCTTCGAGCTTTTAGTACTTGTACGAGTTTACGCGAAAATTTATGTCGATAATAAAAAATGTTACAACCTATTTTTTCAGTCATATTTTAAAACAGCTGTTGATCAAAAAACGCTGTCTGCTATTAAATATAATACTATATTCTGAAGAATTTCTTGAAATTTTTTTTGAGTTATACTTCTTTTGTAGTCCATTGAAATGTTACATTTTTTTGGGCTAAAATTACATTTGTCAGAGGACGCAATTTTATTTTTGACGTGATAACGTCTTATAAATTGATGAATCACCAATCTTATAAATTGATAAAACACCGGCTGCATGCACGAAAAAGTGTAACGTTCCTAACGTTCCTAACGTTCGTAACGCGTAACGTTCCGCCTGACCCTGTGCGTGCTTTTTGCTAATTTCTCGATCAATTTAAATCAGATCGGTTTGAAACCAGTCTTAAACGAAAGAGGAGAACATTTTACATAGATTTCGTATAACATAATTTGCCTAAACAGTTTTTTTATACAAATTTATATAGAAAAATAGCTGTATAAATGCAATGTTGTCTAATGCATGGCGCGACGCGGTCGGTCGTCTTTGTTTGCCGTACATGGAAATTAGAAAATAACGTATGTCTTGTCTTAACATGAAAACGGCTGCATTTCTAATGTTTAATTCAATTTTTTGACATTAGTATTTTGTGAAATGCAACGCCTTCTAAGTTAACTATTGGAATAACTAATTATTATTAGAACATAATACTTTGACAGTTGCAAACGTCACTTTTGACATTTCTTATCATTCCGACACCAAGGATAAGCGGATTGAAACCAAATTTTGGGAGGTTTAGGTTATGTATTACGGAATACGTTATCACGTAAAACTATCGCCCGTAAACCGACTTTACAGACAACCAATTTTTTTTAGATATCAAGAAGGGGATAGTGTAAAGTTAAATTCAAGTTTGTGGGGTCACAACCCTTGTCCCACGGCCGCCATCTTGGAAAAAGGAGTGCAAGTGGTTTCCATGGTTTATCTCACGAACTATAGGTCTCACAAAAAAATTTTTGACGTGATAACGTCTTATAAATTGATGAAAACACCAGCTGCACGCACGAAAAAGTGTAACGCCGTAGCGTCTGACAGATGGTCTTTGTTTTATAAACCGTGGAAATTAAGACTTAAAATCAAGATATCTAATAAAAATGTCATAAATTATCGAATTTTTAAAGCAATTTTTCAGATAATACATCGTTATTTGTTCGTTTTTGAACGGATATTTTTTGTGTCATATAATTATTACCGATTCATCCAAGCCAAAGTATAACTGAACGCAAGATAATGGCAAAACAAATCTTCATAACAGCATATAAATTATACGGTTTGTTAACAAATATATAGATAGATAGATAGATAGATGTTTATTTGCTTAAATTACAAAGTAATTATACAAAGGCACTTTGACCCCATTTATATATACATAGGTAATAATAATATAAAAAAAAAACAAAAATACTACAGTTTAATATAATTACGTAAAGAAATCAGAGTTTTAAACAAAATTTATCGTTTTCCTTAAAATTATCAATCGTTAATTAAGAAACTTCTAATTTTTAATAAAACTGAAAAATATATAGCCAATCTTTTGAGTTATCAATTATTTTGATATTTTTAAATGATTTTCTAACTAAAACCACTATCCCTCTAGTTGCTAAACTTTCATAATATATCTAATTATTAAAATACCCAGGCATGCTTTTGAGTGAACAGTGGTTCCAGTTTTCAACAATTGCTATTACATCGTATTAATTTATATGTTTTTGTTTAAGAACATCTAGTTTAAATAAGTTCTGTAAACCTTGAACGTTCCATGTAAACAAACCAATTTTTTTTAGTACACTATCTTTATCAATCGCACACTTTTTTTGCGCATGCGATTTCCGAGCCGTTTGACGGTCTAGCTATATATTACTCGTTTGATTTGAAAAAGGTGCCGCTGATCTGCTTGGCTGCGATTGTGAGTGTGTTCTTGGTCTTAAAAATCTCATCATACCTGATTCAGCATTTTTCTGGTCTTCTTTGTTACTTTTCTTTTCCTTTCTTTCTGATTTACTATGTCTAATACGATCTTTAGTATGGAGGTTTTTTATGCTTGGGCTGTTTATTTCTTCGTCGTCTACTTCAGCTGTTATACTATCAGTCCAATCTATATTTTCTAATTGTTCTTTATTATAAATATTTCCGTCTATGATCAATGTATTATTTCTCATAAACACTGATTTTCCTGCTTGCTTAGCTTTGAATAAATAAGGCTTCAAATATTTTCTTTCTAATCTCATTTCTTGTGTATATAATCTTCACTAATACCATAGTTGGTGCCCTTCAGTAATTTGGCATTTTTAAGTACCTTTATTTTCATTTCAAATTGCACCATTTCTAGTCTAATCGGTCGAGCACTTCCTTCCTTTCCTATACGCTGGATATATGCTATGTTTTCATCTTTAACGTTTAGTTTTAGATAGTCTTTAAAGAAATCAGTAATTATTTCTAATAAATCGGTGTAAGTTTCACGGTCTACTTTCGCAGCTATTCCAAATAAAACCAGGTTTCGTTTTCTCGTTCTTCTGTCTATAGCTTCCACATTATTTTTTATATTCTGTACATCTTTAGTTGCTTGGGTAAATTGTGAACGGAGAAATTCTTCATTTTTTTCAAGTTTATTAACCGTGAATGTTAGAACGTCCAATTTATTATTGACCGTGTCGATTGTTTGTTGTATTTTTTCCAAAACATTTTGCAAGCACTCCATTTTTTTTTTGAACGACCTTTATTTTTTTTTTACTTTGAGGTTAGTCTAATTTTTTTGTATTTTAGAATTTAGTTTAATTTACAATATATAGTTATACCGTTTCCATTTATTTCAACTCAAGCTATTCACTTAATTTTTGATATTTTTTACTCTTTTGGTTAATAATTATTCTTTTAACTTCCAATAAACTTTCATTTTCTAACTACTAACAACACATGTCTACTCTGTATGTTAACAAATATATAATATATATACATTCTTTTAAATGTCTTTTATAATTGCTTAAAAATATGTATTTTGCTTTGGTTGATCAAATTATTAGTCGGTAAAAATATAGTTTGACAGCTACTAAAATTTAGGTTATGTATTATTAAATATGATATTCGAGCGAAATGTACGTTATCACGTAAAACTATCGTCCGTAAACCAACTTTACAGACAACCAATTTTTTAAACATTTTTTGTAGAAAAATAATTTCCTACAACTTTGGTTCAGTAACTTTTTGTCGTAGTATTCCCAATAGGCTTAATCCACAATGACATAGTTACTCTGTCCTCGCTTGTTTTGATGGACCAGGCTGCGGCTCAGGATCTTGTATATGAAAGCCAACATTGTATACGTTTATAGGATCTTGTTGACCTTGTATAGGATCTAAGACAAAAAGTTACGGAACCAAAATTGTAGGAAATTATATTTTCTACAAAAAATGTTTAAAAATTTTTTTTGTGAGACCTATAGTTCGTGAGATAAAGCATGGAAACCACTTGCACCCCTTTTTGCAAGATGGACGCCGTGGGACAAGGGTTGTGACCCCACAAACTTGAATTCAACTTTACACTAACCACTTCTTGATATCTAAAAAATAAAATTGCGTCCTCTGACAAATGTTACTTCAAATGTAAGTTTTCAATGGACTATTGGAGTCTTATTAAAAAATGATGACAGTGCACTTTTATGATGTAAGATTAGGTATATAAAAGGATTTGGTTGCCGACAATAACATCACAATTAACAGGATTATGTACCTCACTAAACTATATTACACAAATTACGTTTTTGGAGAAAAACATGCAGAAAAAAAGAAAAGATAGAGCTGAGGTTCCTCAGATGTATAGGGGGAGAGTGATTCTGGCATTTAATCGGTTTGGCGGTTCGATTTTTCAAAGAGGCTTTCGACCCCATTTAAAACGTGAACCGTAGGATGAAATTATAAGAACACTATCGCTTGTTCTCGCAAAGCACTGTGCAATATTTGCTTGAACCATTTCGAGCCCTTTTCAGTCACCCTGTAAGTCCAAGGTACTGTAATGAACTGATTTTTTTCAGGAGGATTAAGTTTACCATAAACAAGCAACATTCTAAACTTCACAAATCTAGGTTGCATAGTTTTCGAGGTGTACGGGTGATCAAAAATCACAATTTTGGGCCTTCACTGACTTAAATCATCATAATTCACAAACGTCTAGCCGGTGCTTTTTTTTTTTTTTTGCTACAGGAGGGGAAACCTTTTATAGGCACCAAACAAAAAGAAATGAATGGTAGTGTGGGATTCCCAATGAAGTATACCCACTAAAACCCCTCCTCGATCTTCGCCGTGTACCCCATCACGGGCTGAGAGCATCGAGCCGAATGCATCAACCGATCGTCTGAAGACTACTCGAGTCTAGTCGGTGTGATATAATGAAGTGTGCTATATAACTATGATATAATGAAGTATGGTATATAACTGTGATATAATGAAGTATGGTATATAACTATAACATTACGTGTCTAGGTAATATTTAATTTACCTATAATAAGATAACTTTCCAGAAAGTATTGAATCTCACCAACAAGAACCAAATTCGATATAAAGAACAAGTATGTTCACCAGATTTTCTGATAAAAAAATTGATTTTTATAATGATAAAATTTGTAAGAAAACGATTTTTTCGAGAGATGAGAACTAGCTAAAACGATTTTTTGCCCCCGAAAATCCCTTTTCAGTAAATTTCATCCAAATCGTTAAGGCCGTTTTCAAGAAAATATTTAGGGACATAGGTACATAGATAGGTAGATACAAGATTAGCTCGTTTAATAATATAAATATGGATAAAAAAGAGAAAAAAAATAGCATTACTTTCACTTTTAAATTAAAATTAGAAATATTGCTGGTAGAGTTCCGGGATATGGGACTTTTTTGTGGGAAATTTCCTGCTCTTTCAGAATCTTTTTTGTTATTTCAGATATCTGCAATAGTTTTTGAGATATTCACAAAAAAAAATTGGTTGTCTGTAAAGTCAGTTTACGGACGATAGTTTTACGTGATAACGTATTCCGCTCGAATATCATATTTAATAATACATTACTGCGCTCTCGCTTGCACGCACAGGGTCAGGCGGAACGTTACGGAACGTTACACTTTTTCGTGCGTGCAGCTGGTGTTTCATCAATTTATAAGACGTTATCACGTCAAAAACTTAGTCCGCAATCGTTAAAAGTCCGCCATATTGGTTTTAGACTGACGTCACTTTATTTTTCGAGTTATTCTCAGCAAGTCCTTTCATTTGATACCCATATTGTAGGAAAGCATAATAAAATTAGTCCGCCATCTTTAGAAGTCCGCCATATTGGATTTAGAGTGACGTCACTTTATTTTTCGAGTTATTCTCAGCAAGTCCTTTCATTTGATACCCATATTGTAGGAAAGCATAATAAAATTAGTCCGCCATCTTTAGAAGTCCGCCATTTTGGATTTAGAGTGACGTCACTTTATTTTTCGAGTTATTCTCAGCAAGCCCTTTCATTTGATACCCATATTGTAGGAAAGCATAATAAAATTAGTCCGCCATCTTTAGAAGTCCGCCATATTGGATTTAGAGTGACGTCACTTTATTTTTCGAGTTATTTTCAGCAAGCCCTTTCATTTGATACCCATATTGTAAGAAAGCATAATAAAATTAGTCCGCCATCTTTAGAAGTCCGCCATATTGGATTTAGAGTGACGTCACACAGCTAACCATGCATTGTCATTCAAACTAAACGTGTATACAAATTTTCATCTCAATCGGTTGATGATATCTGCTTCAAAATTACCGAAGGCATTTCCGCCATCTTTAGAAGTCCGCCATATTGGATTTAGAGTGACGTCACACAGCTTACTATGCATTGTCATTCAAACTAAACGTGTATACAAATTTTCATCTCAATCGGTTGATGATATCTGCTTCAAAATTACCGAAGGCATTCTAGTCGCTCACTTAGTAACGTTAGGAACGCTAGGAACGTTAGGAACGTTAGGAACGTTAGGAACGCTAGGAACGTTAGGAACGTTAGGCGTTACACTTTTTCGTGCATGCAGACGGTGTTTCATCTTTTTTTTTTTTTTTATTTATTTATATAGGTGGGTCGACAGCTAGGTCATTCATCTTTTTATTTTGACGTGATTCATCAATTTATAAGACGTTATCAAGTCAATAAAGGTCTAACAAGGTGCAACTCTTTCACTTACCAATTTTGTGTTTTATTGCTATACTAATACATAAAGCTGAAGAGTTTGTTTGGTTGAACGCACTTATCTCACAAACTACTGGTTCGAATTGATAAAAAAAATTTTGTTGGAGAGTCCATTTGTTGAGGAAGGCTATAGGCTATATAATATCACGCTACGACCAATAGAAGCGGAACATCAATGAAAAATGTCGGAAAATATAACTCAAAATTTGTTCGTACGACAAAAACTTTTGAACGGTAACTCCGATTATCACGAAATTTGAACACAATATTCATCTCGGTAAACGTAGATGAACGTGCGTACTCATGTCTCTCCTCCGTCCCATTCGTTCTTTTGCATCCGGGTGAAACCAGGCAGGACCGCTAGTTATAAATAAATAGCAATTGTATGTAAACTTGCCAACTGAAAACTGATATCTTCTTAGAGTTTCAGCAAAATCAGAAAACCCACTTGTTCTGTACATCGAACTTGATCCTTTTATCACATTTATGTTTTGGGTGGGATACATTAATACATAATAATGATTTAAATTTCTGCCACCATATTGTGTATTTCGTATTTTGTTGCGTCAAATCCCGGACGAATTTGTCGTGTTGGCTTTATACGAATAGTCCCCAGTTGGAGAAGCAATATTAGTGGAGGTTCTCACAAATCAATTATATTTATACTCTAGCAGTCCGGTCCGGCTTCGTACGGATTCTTAAATGGCCCATTAAAGACAGACATATTATGCTACAACGGACTTTCGTATAGAATATTTGAACTCCCAATCCCCCTGTATAAGAGAAAAGGAAAAAATCGTGATCCTCTTCTCCTCGAAATAATAAGATATCATTGTTTTAAAAATTTTAAAAAGCATTAAATAAATAAAATTAAAATTAGAAATATTGGTGGTAGAGTTTCGGGAGATGGAATATTTTTGTAGATTTCAGATATTTCCAATAGTTATATTAGGTACCAAAAAAACCAAACCACTATTTTTGCTTTACTAAAATATTTATAACTGTTGCAATTTTTTTTGTCTCCCACTTCAATTTTTTCAAAAAATTTCTAGATGTCATTCCGAATCGAATGACATCATGATCATAATTTCCAGAAACTAGACTAGAATTTTATATAATAGTGTAGATGCGACTAATGATAACGGCATCGTTAAAGATATAATTTACATTTAAATAATAATAATATTGTTTCCGTTTGAAAAATTATGATTGTTTTGTATAAACCCACCACTAACATTTTTTCTAGTTTTCCAATATCAAGCTTAGTGACATCTAATGAATAAACATCCAAACATAATCATGAACCGTCAGACACAACAAGCTGGAAGCTTTTTACTATTTAGTTTAAGTTGGGAATGTCTCTAATTATAAATATATTTGAAAATCTACAAACTGCTTTCAAACTTAGCAAACTACAAGATTTTTTTGCAATATCTGATTACCAAGTCGAAATTACATTATTTATGCCTATATTCACAGACACTTATAAAGATAGACGTTACAAATTTATTCGTTAGAATTATATTTACTTTCAATTCGCCGAGAAAATTCACCCAAAAATTCGACCGATGACGTTAGGATAAACGTCAAAAAAAATTTCACAAAATAATGTTTTTTTATCCTAACCCAATTGCACACAAAACTTTAACTAACTTTAATGGTTTACAACTATACACTTCACAAAAGGTTAATAAATAACACAAATAAATTCACAAGAGCAAACTGTAGATATAATACTCTACGATTATAGGTTAGGTTCATGATCTATGTGGCGAATATTATTATTTTATCAGCCGAATGAATATATTTATACCCTCGAAGTAAGACAGGGTAGATTTAAACCTGCAGTAAACATAATTATGTTTGGTGAATTAAATTATCGCTAATTATTCGGAAGATTCAATTCACCAAACGTAATTAAGTTTACTGTAGGTAAAAATCTTACCCTGTCTTTCTTCGAGGGTATAAATATATTTATTCGACTGATAAAATAATAATGGCTACCACATAAATCAAAATACTTAACCTATAAACGTGAAGTATTATATCTACAGTTATCTCTTGAAAATTTATTTATGTACCTATTGTTTATTAACCTTTTGAGAAGTGTATAGTTGCAAAACATTAAAGTTAGTGGAAGTTTTGTGTACAATTTGGGTTAGGATAAAACATTATTATTTTGTGAAACGTTTTTTGACGTTTACACTAACGCCATCGGTCGGATTTTTGGGTGAACGTCAAAATACTCAACAACAAGAGCAAGGCGTATAGTGCAGTATATATTTATTCCACAAGTAACTATTCTAACAGATGTATTGTTTGGTGAATTGAAAGTAAATTTTATTTGAAAGAATAAATTTAATCCAAGGTTAGTAACTTCTATCTTTAACAGTGTTCGGTGAATATGGGCATTAGTTCAAGTAAGCGGAGATCGAGAACAATTGCCGTTGTTGAAAGATGACGTAGCGATGTTTAACTTCCAGCGTTTGGACTACTTTTCAGCAAACTTGATATAGTCACGTAAAATACTCGTTTATGAGATCTGGTATAATATCAACAAAAAATACCAACGCGTTACACTGAATGCTATAATGAAAATACCGATAAACCGCAAACTCATCCCGAGCTGGGGGGATGAAGAGAAGGAGCGAGGGGATCGCATCATCCAGCATTGAATTCTGCTCAACCAAATTCACCCAATGAAGTGTACAACTGAGTGCGTTTACATGGCAGATCGGCGCTGTTGTTAAATACGTGCTACTTTTATTTATAACCGAAACTGGCGGCACAATTATTTCTCTTAATTTGGAAGTTTCAACTTTACAAGAATATTAATAATGACAGCATCACATCGTGATATTAAAGATTACTTTAAAGACTACAGAAAGAATTATTTCATTATTATCTTTAAATTAAAAATTTTAAATTTAATTTTTAGGTGTTTGCCAAACGGCACATAAATGTGCCGTATGGTCTATACAGGGTGAGTCAGACCACCCGTATCAGTCGTTTTTTTCAAAAACGGTTAGTCGTAGAGAGTTGTGTCAAAAATCTGTATTATAAAAGCCCTAATGAAGAATCGAATGGTGATATTTTTTCCCCCCGGAATGGTCGGCTTCCCTGTTAGTTTGCTCCGGAATGTTCAGAACTCCGGAATGTTAAATGGCACGATAGGTCGAAAGTGGTATTGTTGAAAAGATCTTGAAAATATAAGCAAGTTTTGTAGGACATTTTTTTTATTACTGCCACCCCTGTTAAGTAATATTCGTTTGAAATTATTAAATTAACATGTCAGAATAACAAACTTAATTTTAAAAGTCGGCAATTAAAATCTAGTTACCTAATTAAACAATGTCACAAATGTTCAAACTGTCTTCAATTTACTTCTAAACACTGCGGAGCTCTTCTAGATATGTTATGAGTACCTGGAAGTATTTTCCGACAAAAAAAAAACAATTGCAATTATTGAAAACTTATTGGGACATAGTTTAATTAGGTAACTAGATTTTAAATGCCGACTTTTAAAATTAAGTTTGTTATTATTCTGACATGTTAATTTCATAATTTCAAACGAATATTACTTAACAGGGGTGGCAGTAACAAAAAAAAATGTCCTACAAAACTTGCTTATTTTTTAAAGATCTTTTCAACAATACCACTTTCGACCTATCGTGCCATTTAACATTACGGAGTTCTGAACATTCCGGAGCAAACTAACAGGGAAGACGACCTTTCCGGGGGAAAAAAAGGCACCATTCGATTCTTCATTAGGGCTTTTATAATACAGATTTTGGACACAACTCTCTACGACTAACCGTTTTCGAAAAAAACGACTGATACGGGTGGTCTGACTCACTCTGTATACACTACTGCCGTCGGTCGGATGGCGGGACCAAAATTTCTCAACGTTTCATGGACTCCTAAACATTTCGGCACCATTTTTTGAAATGTACAGGATGATTTTAACGTTGATTATTCTTTTTTAACAGCGTGTAGAAATCAAATAGACAAACAAATATTATAAGTAACCTTTTTAATAAAATAAGAGAGAAACAGCCTTAGATACAAATTTAATTTTTTTTGACGTGATAACGTCTTATAAATTGATGAAACACCAGCTGCACGCACGAAAAAGTGTAACGTTCCGTTCCGCCGTAACGTTCCGCCTGACCCTGTGCGTGCAAGCGAGAGCGCAGTAATGTATTATTAAATATGATATTCGAGCGGAATACGTTATCACGTAAAACTATCGTCCGTAAACCGACTTTACAGACAACCAATTTTTTTTTAGTTAATTCTAAAGCCTGGTTGGCACACGCAAAGAAATTATAGCAAAAATCGAAAGTGCATCCCAAATAATTCGCGTAAGGCCCTTATTGCTACTACAAGCATGTACAGAAGCATGGCTACGACGTACGCATCTTTGTGTCCAACAAAACGGAGACAATGTCAGACAATTTCTATGAATACTTATCAAGGACATAACACATTTCCATATAACGCCAGGACCGACCTCAAAATTCGAAAAAAATTAATAAAAGTTTAAAAGCCCGTTCCTCTTTCATTTTTGAGTTTTGATAAAAAAGTAACTTGAAATATCTGTTCGTCTATTTGATTTCTACACGCTGTTAAAAAAAAACAACTTAAAGATCATTCTGTATATATACTATATACATATATAATATGTGAACGCTCGATAACTCTTGAAGGACTAACGAAATATGATATGTTGATATCAACAATTTATAACCCTGAAATCTTTGTTTGTTTTCTGATTTTACGGTTTGGGCTTTTAAAGATTAAACATAGTTTTAAAAAAACTAAAAAACACGATTTTATAGCACATCGAACCAAAAAGTGAAAAATAATTATTCTTAATATAAGCAGAAAATGATAATGAACAAAAAATATTAGTATTATTGTGAAAAAAGCGTGAGGCCCTCTATATACGAAAAATATGGCACAAAACGCCTCACGCTTTTTTCACAATAATACTAATATTTTTTGTACATTTTTATATTCTGCATTTATTAAGAATTTTTTTCACATTTTAGCTCGATGTGCTAAAAAAGCGTGTTTTTTAGTTTTTTTAAACTATATTTATTTTTCACTTTTTAGTTCGATGTGCTATAGAAGGCTTGATTATTTTGGAGTAAAGATATAGTTTAACTAATAGTCATAGAGAGGTTGTTAATAAGTGTACAAAGATACAATTAAATCTGTCCGTTTAAAGTGAGTCAAAATCGAGCCCAAAGGAGTCGGTTACAACATAAGCGTGTTTACATACATACATACAGGTGACGCTAATGTAAAGCGTGTAAAAATAAATTATATCGATGTCAGATAATCATAAATATATTAAAAACCTCAAATAGTAAAAATGTAAATTATGTAACTTTTAGTAGCAAACCAAAAAGAGGTTCATGTATCTAGAGTCAAAGGTTCAAAGCCAAACCCAATATAGAATTCATTCAAAGACATAAATTAATTTCAAAACAAAAGCTTTAAATATACGTAAGAACAATGTAATTAACGTAAACCAAATTGAATCCTTTTGTATATTATATAATATAGTAGATCTATTATATGCAAACCTAGTTTTTGCACGCAGACTCTGTCATTTGAACATCAATTTTGCTCACATATCCTTCATCTAACCTAAACATAGTTGGGTAAACACTATATCGTAGACTTTAAGTTTGGGCATTAATCAAAGTTGAGTGATGCCGACAAAAACAGGTAGAATAGATTCAAGTTTCGGCAATGCACTTTGCCTCTAATGCAGGCTGCAGAACTCTAAAGCGAAAATATTTCATTTTCATTTTTGAAGTAAAACTTCTTTAGGCACGCTTAACTTAGGGAGTAAGCTGGTGAATGCGTGACGAGAGCGTTTATGAAAAGTGTGATCGGGCGAGGCGAACGAAAGGTGACGCGAACGGTGATTCGGATGACAAATACTTCCCTGGCTAGTGGCGCCATCAGGTGGCCAAAAATATAAGCAATACTAACAATAGAATGACACATACTTTACTTGCCAGTGGCGCTATTGGGTGACAGAAAAAAGTTTTATAAACTTACTTAACTTGCAGAGCTAAATAATATTTCATAAAGATTTACGCTTAAAATTCAACGAGAGCTAAGTAATTGCAAAGTATTACTTTTGTTTTCATTATCTTTATGGTTTATATTTCTTTCTTCTTACATTAGACTGTTCATTTCGTTCTTAAACAATTTTATAAATTAATATTTTGTTCAATTCTACGTTTAAAGTGAATAAAATGGTAAATTCATTTTTAAGTTCATATTTTGTGAATTTTCGGGTGAATAATAGCAAATTATGACAGGAAGAAGTTTTACTTCAGTCGTGTGGTCTAAAGCAGACTCGTTTTTTTATCGATCTAATCAATGAAGAATTTTCATTTTATTTTTCGATTTTGCGTTTAAGAGTATTCGTCTCTGCAAATACCCCCTGCACCCTTCATCTCAAATCTTTTCCCCTCGCCTAAAAACGGTTCGCGCTCTCCCGACGCTATTTTTAAAACTAGAGGGTTCTGGTAAACGCCAAATGAATGACAAAGAATCAGACTACAGATATCCTTCAGGCGAATTTTTTGAAAAAAAAATCCTGAAAAAACTACCTTTTGAAAAATATAATAAGTTACGTAATATTTCACACGTAGGCGAAACTGTTTTTCAAAAAATTCGCCTGAAGGATCTGTAGTCTGATTCTTTGTGTTTCATTTGGCGTTTACCAGAACCCTCTAGCTTTAAAAATAGCGTCGGGAGAGCGCAAACCGTTTTTAGGCGAGGGGAAAAGATTTTGATGAAGGGCGCAGGGGGTATTTGCAGGGACGAATACTCTTAATATGTAGTTTATTGACGGCCTACTTTTAATGTAAAAATACTTAACTATCACCTATCAAGAGTGGCCTTCTTCTCTCAATAAGCGCATGATAAGACGAGCTATTGTGAAGCTAATGATTTTTAGGGTTTCGTAGCCAATTAGCATAAAACGGAACCCTTAAAATTTCATCATGTCTGTACGTCCCTCCGTCTGTTCGTATATTACAGCCTTATAACTCCGTCGTCTTTCTATCGATTCGGACAAAATTGTACAGGCAGGTATCTTACGTGAACCGCCATACAAACAACTGCGTAAAGAAATTACAAAAAAAATAAAGGCGCAGTTCAGGTCCGCCCCATAAAATTTTCGTGAAAACGCCGAGTATTACCTACAGTTTCCTGTATCACCTGCACATGATCCGTAGACGTTGTATTCATACTAATATACTAATATAATTATTATTGGTCTGCATAGAAATAGATTGCTTTTCAAGCTGATCAAAATACATATAAAAATGGTGTATCTTAATTAAAATTGCACAAACAACTATTTTAAATGCGTAAAGAGTTAAGTAAAATTCCACCCAATTGGGCAACGGGACCATTCCAACTTCAAAAATATTGACATTTGATATAGTATAATAAAGAAAATAAAATTTCTGATTTTGCGTGAGGTGACGTGGGTAATGGCTAGTATTAAACATGACATTTGCCTACATAATTTGTTCCACGTCATGTAAAAATTAATCAACGCATGCTTAGCTTGTTTATTTCTGACAGTTCTACAAAACAAAAGAACAGCTGCTTTTTTATTTTCAAAATATTTCCAAAACTATAAAGTTTAGAAAACAAACTTTCCAACAAAACATTCTTGAAAAAATAAATAGAATAATAAGTCGTTCAAAAAAGTATACCATTATTATATAAAAAAACAACGTTATAGCATAGATATATCTCTTTTGCGCATGCGTCGATTTTGTCCAAAAACAATAAGGCTTTTCATATCTTTCCTCCCAAAATTTGATTTTAATCTGATTATCAGTGTGACCTGTATCGTGCTCACAGACTAACAGACGCACAGAGTTTTTCAAAAATATGTTTTTTGGATTCAGAGAACCTCTAAGCGAAAAAATATTGTAAAATTTTTGAAAAGAGAATTTTGTCCTAAACTAGTACCATTCGCTACTAGTGGAATGGTAAAATATAATTTCAAACGATCAATCATTTTTCGAGCAGAATCGATAAAAAATTTTACAATGATTTCTTATGGAGAAATACGTATGGACACAATCTAAAGTCATCGTCGAATTAGACTTTCTGATAATGCTTTCGGCAATCGATTTTAGTAAACATCCCTGCAACAGGGTGTGCGTAGTCAGCAACCGAATCCTTATCTCTAATAATAATAATAGCGAAGCAAGTTGGGAAAACAAACCACTAATAATAATAACCATTTATACGAGTACAACCGCAATTCTATATTAAATGTAGCGAAATTATTTCAAAATACCTCTGCCAGTGCAAAATAAGTCGATAGAAGCGTTCATTCTTTATAATTTTTCCGTAATACCTTTATAGTTTTTAAAATGCTTGCTTATACAACAAAAGTGAAAAGTTGTTTGTTTATTTGTCGTTATTTTATTAATTTGTAGAATAATCATAGAATCATTATTGCCCGTATTCACCGAAAACTATTAAAGATAGAAGTACTAACCTTGGAACAAATTTATTCCTTGGAATAAAATTTATTTTCAATTAATCGAACCTAATATCAGGTAGAATAGTTACTTGAAGAATAAATATACACTGCACTATACGTCTTGGTTGATTTCTTGAATATTTTGACGTTCACCTAAAAATCCGACCGATGGCGTAGCGATTTAAAATGAAAAATCGTGTCACGTGACACTTTAATGGATATTTAAACAAGCACGTGATTTTGAACTAAAAACTGTAGATTATATACGCTAAACAGTTGCCTTATTAAAGTTATTAAACTGGCGATATGAGTGTGAATTATAAATTCGACCTTATTTAACAGCCATCATTTTATTAGGCTAATAAATATTCATTCTGACGATTTATACATGCCGTAAACTTAACAATGTTTGGTAAATTGAATTAGCGCTATTTATTTTGTGGAATAAGTACCTGAAGAACGAATAAACGAAATAAATAACTAATTATGTTCGGGGTAAATGGCCATTAAAACAGTAAAAGCTTTGAACTGTTATAAAAATGTTTTGAGGCACTTGCGCCAAAAACTCCGTGGGCGCCCCACCAAGCTCAACAAACGCCCAGAGTTTCATCCCTATCAAATATGGCCCTAGCACAGATCGGGCCGCTAGTAAAGTATAAATATAATTGTGAAAAATAACTCTAATAATTTAGAGTGATGATGGTCCTGTTTAAATGTTGGAAGATTAAAGGATGAATCCTGGTGGCATAGGATCGATGAACTAAGCAAATACTGGAGGTTTTTTTATTGAATTTTATTGTCTGATGTTTCGGCAAACTTTATGCCATCTTCGGAGAATCTAGAAGATTTATATATAAAAAGTTTTAAATTATTGTTAAATATAATATGTAACCATTCTCCCTGATTGGTTGACAGCCGAAACTGCTGAGTGTAAGAAGTTTAATTTGAAATGTTTTTCTAATGACATACTAGACACGAATTTTTGTAAATTGTTAACAAATAGGTATTTAATTAAGTAGATAGATAGATAGATACTTTAATTACATTGGTAGATAAAAAGTCAAGTGATACACAGAATAAAAATTATGGTTTATTGTGACAATATTAAAATTAGTCAATAAGGTGATTATTATTCTGTATTTTGCGACAAAAATATTGTAATAGTATGCTTATTGCAATGTATTAAAAAAACATTCACAATTAATGTTAAAGCAGTCTTGCAAATGATACATTTTAAACCTTAAAGTCATTAAAGCTAGAAAATTTAATTACCTAGAGTAGTCCAGGGATATTAAACTTTGCAGACTGAAAAAATCCCAACCAAATTAGATTTTCATGAAAAACGTAATTTTGATGGTGTAATCGTATCCTGAAAATTGTCATTAATTTGAACCGTGATTTTTTAGGGGGTGAAAATGGATAGATTCAAGTTTTTAGGAAATAACTCAAAAGTTAAATTTTTTGAGGAAAATAAATAGTTATGACAAAAATTGTAGTTAACAAAATGACCCCTAAATATTTTTTCCTGGAAACATTCGTTTTGAAGATTTTCTATGTACTAGTTTTCCTCCAAATTATCTTATACGCTCGCGCCACAAATGTTTTTGCTAAAATAATAATTCAAACGCGACTAAATTTTGTAGACTTATTTGAGACGTATTGACCTAACGATTCAGTAATTTTTAATACTCAAAATTTAATATTTTAATTTCAAGAGCAGATTTCCTAGGACTTCCCGCGCGTTAGTGATACGTTCGTTATAAAGTTCGTTTGCTGTGTTGAAAATATTACTTGAATATTGACGAAACCTTACATAATAAATAAGAAATACATGCATTTCATAATATGAGCTTATTATCTCCACTATTTTTCATTTTACAGCAAGTTTTTCTCCGAATTTTCCTATACGCTCCCGTCGCGTATAAGATAATGAACTAATAAACTTTGAGAATTAAAGTATTCTGAATAGTCTCCACGTTGTGTTCACATCCAATAATCAATATCAAGTACACAATAGTTCAACTTGTGTAATTTTGTCCAGATTTCCGTAAAAAAACATTTGTGAATAGTAGGTACTCAAATAAAAACACAGAATTTGGTCAGGTTTGAATAATAATTTATTATTTATAAAACTCGGCACTGATGGTTTATAATCAACGTGTTTCTCGAATTATTCTGTAGCTAATCGTGTGAAAAAAATGGTGTTTTACAATAAAGAAGTTACGGTGATGCAGGTGGTGGGTCGGAATGGTGTAGGCGCCGTGTCACGACGAGAGATTATTTATCAAGGTTTGTGTGATCGTAGGTGCAGCGCCGGCCCTTGCCCCTGATCAGGGTAGACCTAGATTGTTGTTCGTCGCCCTTTGATCGACGCTTTCACATCACATAAATTGTATTTTAGTTTATGTCAAAGAAATAATCATAACCAACGTTATATATTATATATACATTTATTTTCACATTGGACAGAACAATTTTATTGAAAAACTGTTTTATGATATTTTTAAATTTAAAAACTGTTGAAAATCATAATAAATGATAATGTATATTACAATAATTTGCACAATTTACCATCTCAACTTGCATTGAGGCCCTGAAGATGAAAATATAATTTTCGAAACGTTGGCCACAAGCGATACTCTAGTTAAGCTTATTTTTCAATTGTTCCTTAACCAAATAAATCTCCTTCAATAACCAACTTTTATTGCAAAAATTAACACTTACTGAATTGAGTAGCTCTAATTATTGCACTCTTGCTTCTTTATCATAAACAACGTTACTACCGCTATATAATAAAGTCAGTATTTGGTATTAATTTCAATCTGATACTAAATAATAAATTACTCATTTGGCATTTTGGCGCCCCTTGCCACCCGGCGCCTAGAGCGGCCGCTCCTCTCGCTCTACCTCAGGGCCGGCGCTGAAACACTTTGGGGAAGGTATTTGAAGCAGCGTGAAAATGTGCGTAACACTTCAAATTTAGTATTCAAAAAAATACAAAATAAATAAGTCAGATGATTTAGTTAGGTTTAAATGTCTGCCAGGCGGTTACAAAACTATTATCGTGAGTGTGAGTAAGTCTCTACGGATAGGTTGAAGAGTGAGAGAGGTCGTATATGGGCTAATTTGAAGCATGTATTTTCAGATTGAAATTAACTTTATTTTTTTTTTCTCTCAAAATTTTGTTAATTAATAATAATAACAGTTCAATTAATAATTAAAGTTTTCAGTATTAAGACTAATAGTTAGAGTGCCCGTCGGCAAAAATTTTACTGACAAATACTCTCCCCAAACTTTGTATATGGCTTCATTAGGCCTAGTCTGATACCTATTTCCTCTATGACTTTTTTTGATTTTGGGACGTTATCCCTCTAGGCTTTCCGAAACTTGTCGTTTTGACAACATTTAAAAATTTATAGATACTGTTTGTTTTTTTTTTTTAATTGTTTTTAATTGGATAGCTTCAACCAACACGCTAAACTAATGTTCTCTGGCAAATAACATATATTTTTTTAATCCGCAAATATGAAATAAATAAAGAAACTACAAATTACAAGAATAGATATTTAGACAGTCATGCAAGCAATATTTTAAATATTACAAAATACTAACTTTTTACGCAATTTATGCCTATGAGCTGGTAGTATACATCAAGCAAAATCTACACAAAGTTAACATCAATAATGATGTTCACAATTATAATACACGGAAAAACAATTACATTCACATTAATAAATATAACAGTACAAGGTACAGCAACAGTCCATTATATAAAGGGGGACAATATTTTAATATGTTACCAGAAAATTTAATAAAAATACAAAATTTAAATACTTTCAAAAAACATGTAAGGAATTATTTTTCTCAGTTATGTCTTTATAATAAGTTTGAGGACATATTATAGTACCAGTTCATAGGCATACATTGCGGATTGATTAATATGAATTTTAAATTTTAATGTAATTTTTAATATCATTTTTTACTCTATGTTCTTCGTGTATGTATATATGACGTATTTATAGCATTTTTTATGCTCCACAAATAAAATAACTATCTATCTATAATACACGTAGATAGAATAGGAATATATTGCGCACGAAAAAGAGTTGTTATTAGTGGGGGATATTTTAAGTGAAAAATGCTTGAAAGGATGTGTTCGGACATCCTGTATATTTGAATTCGACGATATTGAATAATATTTTTTTGGTTATTGCATAACTGCATTTTTTGTTTAAAAATTAAAATTAATTTTAATTTGAAATAAACTGTATTATTATAAGACTAGCATTCAGTCAATAAAGTTCTTATTAAAATTTATATCAACAGGATGTTAATTTTAACATTAGTACTAAATCTAAAGATCTCACGGTCCGGACATAAACTTTTCACGAGCCGTAGCTGGCCGACGGATCGGGGGGTACCCACCGTTAGTCTGTAGCACGTTTGCAATCATAAGGAACATTTTAAAAAAAATCATCAAAATCTGTCAATAAGTTTTTGAATTAAGTCCGTTCAAATGTACATACGAACGTCATTACATACATTTAAAAAATTTTATATAACATTCGTATTATAGATAAGAGTAATAGATTATAAGTGGAAATTTACTGTATAAATTACACGGAAACAGATACGATAGAGCTGAAAATATACTCCCACTCTATTTCTCGCGGCAAATTGAGGTGTCGCACTCGTGAAAATGGTTCACTGTAGACCGCGAGACTAACACAGGGTTAACTACACCTACACATTCCCGGTGGAATACTCCACCATTGGACTACCCACAAGTCTCATTTCCACAACAGCAGATGTTTTAACCAATGATATACACGCAGGAACTTGAGAAGGAACGTAGTTTGAACGCGTTACGTTCACCGGTTTGTAAATGAAAGTAGCTGCGACTGAAAAAAACAGTTCCAATAACAAGCGTTACTGTTTCGTGTTCTCGCGTGAGGTGACGCGGGTAATAGCTAGTATTCAATATGATATTAACTATTCGTTGCCATGGTTACCTACATAGTATGTTCCACGTCATGTAAAAAATAGTCAGACAGATCCATAAAACAAAAGAGCGGATGATTTTTTTTTATTTTCAAAATATTTCCAAAACTATAAACTTTGGAAAAAAATTTGTTTAACACGTTCACTGCCGGCAACGCGGCTCCCGCGTTTTTATAACTTTTGTGATTTGCCGACAACGCGTCTGCCGCGTTCCATACCTGTGGCAATAAATACAGCTTTAATTCTGCCGGCACTATACAGAATCGGTTTATTAAACGCTGGCACACAGTAAACATCGTGCCATTGTGTACATAAGTGTTGGTTTTTGAATTGGGTCAGTTTGAACTTTTGATTTTTTTGTTTTGCTTTTATTCTTATATCTAGATTTTGGTTCATTTTTTCATTATTCGCTACTTATTTAACTATCTAGCTTATAATTAATCCCTCTATGTTTTTTTCGTATTCAAGATAATAAAGAAAATTATATTACCTTCTAAAATGATAAAACGCGGCTACCGCGTTGTTAGCATATGACACAATTTTTGTTGCTGTGTGCCACCTACGCATCTGTCGCGTTTATTATTTTTTTTTTTTGAAAAGTTTACCTGACGTGACATTTCATCATTATAAATGAAAATAAGAATATGTTTTTCGTTTTAAGAAAAAATTCTAAAAAAAACCCATTGGCACCCAAGCAAGCCCCGTCTTATTGGTCGGCAGTGAAAGTGTTAACAAAACTTTCTTGAAAAAATAAATAGAATAATAGGTCGTTATGAAAAGTATACCATTATTATATAAAAAATATCGTGTTAGCATATATCTCTTCTACGCATGCGCCGATTTTCCCCAAAAACAATAGGGCTCTTTATATTTGCATACCAAACATCCTCCCAAAATTTGGTTTTAATCCGCTCATCCATTTGACCTGTATCGTGTTCACAGACAAACAGACTAACAGACGCACAGAGATTTTCCAAAAATATGTTTTTTGGATTCGGGGGACCTCAAAATGGAAAGATATTGTAAAATTTTTGAAAAGTGATTTTTGACCTAAACTAGTACCATTCCCCACTTGGGTTGGAATGGTAAAATGTAAACGGTGTAACCCGACTACGAAAAGTAGAAAACTAGCTTCTCATATGAAAAATAGTCGGGTGCGTTTGCTAGTCTGTAAACACGGTACAGATCCAACTAGTGTTCCAGGCGTCCAGATAAAGCCCGACATAGGCTTTTTGATTGCGTGTCCGGCCAAAATAAACGGTGTCCGGCTTTTGTTACGCTTTTTACATTACGCAAACGAGCGAGCGTCGAGCGTGGCCGAGCGCAGGCGAATATGAATAATGATTTTTATTAACTTAAAGAAAAGAAGTTTTGTTATGTTTAGATTGTTTTTTATTTTGTTTTGGGAAATAACAGCAGCTACATAAGACTTATTTGTGCAATAGCCTTTCATTATAATTTAAGAATAATTTAAACTGTTGATACTTAAATGTTTATCTAGAATTTAATTTTGACTGATGACTTTGGCTGATTAGTAATAAAGTACTTGAACTGATTTGGCATTCGATCTCATTTATATTTTATTATAATTTAACAAGATTCATGGTAATAATAAAAAAAGCTTGATTTTACACACAGTTTTTTTGTCGTACCTATTAATACTGAGACAAAGTCCTCAATAATATAGGCTGTCCGGCCTTTTTACACAAATGTCCGGCCAAACTGGCTGTTCTGTCCGGCTATTTGGTTCGGCGACCTGGCAACCCTAGATCCAACGGATTAGCAGATTGGTAGGATATTTGATATGTAAATACAATACAAAGAGCCCTATTGTTTTTAGTAGAAATCGGCGCATGCGCAGAAAAAATATATGCTATAACGTTGTTTTTTATATGTATAGGTACTAATGGTATACTTTTCATAACGGCTTATTATTCTATTTATTTTTACAATAAAGTTTTTTAAACATTTTTAAGCCGGTGAGGATAAGGGGACATTCAATTATTACGAAAGCACGCTTAGGGTCAGCGGGCTCCATTTCTTCATAGCATTAAAAAAAAGATATTTGTTTTTATTTTAATGTACCTACTAAGAAGGAAATAGTACAAGAGCCGAAAGTGTGATATCTTGCTCTGCGCGCCATAATGCCTGAGATGAAGCCGAGGGTATCATGTTGCGAAGAGCAAGGATATCATACAACGCCATCAAAAGCTCAATGTATGGGCCGGAATTTTGGAAGACCATATTGTTGGAATACTTTTCATTGATGGCAATCTGAATGGAGCAGCTTATTTAGAATTATTATAAAATAACATTGACCCAATGATAACGGAAATTTTAGAAAACAACAATAACCTTTTAGAGGATCAGATAGCTTTTCAGCAAGATGGCGTACCCCCACATTATGCTGTTCAGGTTCGAGAGTTTTTAAATGAGCGTTTTCTCGGGCGATGGATTGGTCGGAAAGGTGCAATAGAATGGCCAGCTAGATCCCCAGATTTCAAACCTCTAGATTTCTTTCTCTGGGGTCATCTGAAATCAACCGTTTACGTCACTTAACCCGAAAATACACAAGAACTCCGACAAAGAATTATCGCCGAAAGCCGGCTAATAACGTCTGAGGTCTTGAGGAATGTAAGATCTGAATTTGAATCTAGAATGTATTATTGTATGCCAATTGGTGGAGATTCTTTCGAGTAATACATTCGATAGTTTAAACCTTTTTGTGCTTTTATTAGTTTTTTAACTTCGAAAATTCAAGAAGAAATTTCTCACTAACAAATTGCTCGATTTAAAAAAAACAAATACGGTTGTGTAAGTAATGAGACACCCTTCCAAATTAAGGATCATTTGACCTCCCGTCCTATTAAAAATATTTGGGGGGGGGGGGTTGTTACCCCCCGCACAGGGTTAGAGGTGTAGGAATTATTTTTGCATAAAAATTGGTCCCCTTTGATTAAAAACTCGACGTGTTTTTGGATTTTTCTCAAAACGTTTATTTTGCCGAGTTTTATGGGGGTACAGCTGATACAGTAGAATTTCAGTATAATCATGAAATTTTAAGGCGAGACGTTAACACTCGCTTTCCTCTGAAAACGACTGCATCATATAATGATTTCTCACAGCACAAATTTTTGTTCTTAACATTGGCAACGACATGCTAGCTCTATGCTTTACTATGACGGAAGTTTCCCTTTGCCCATTCCCACCCATTCTATAAGGTTAATCTAAAAACGATTGATTCATGTGTTGTTCTCATGAATACATATTATGTGCTCAAAATTTCAGATCGATCGGATATCTAGATTTGATCTAAGTATCCTAACAGGCGAGGTTAAATACTAGCCGATACCCGCGACTTCGCACGCGATTGAGACGAAACACGAATTGATTCTCATTATTTGGCATAGTTACTTCTTTTTCGACGTAGACTCCCCTAATAAATTTCAAAATTGATGACATGCACATGATCAACATCCTGATAAACCTTGAAAATGACACCCATGTTGATTTTTGGACTAATTACCTCTTTTCACCCTCCCGAAGTGAATTCCAGGCTACGGCCTTGCCCCTTATATCTTTCTATCTGATTATCATCGCTGATTCTGCGTTTTAAAAATAAACCATTTCGATGAACGACATGCTACCTCTGGCTGATTTAGACCTTTATATATTTGATTCATTAACTATATCCGACCCGTTACCTCCATCTTCTACGTAACACATTGCTACACACTCTGATAGGTACAATTCACCTGATCAATAGCTCAATCTTCTACACTAAATAAACCCGATCGACAACATTTGTCTTGTCTAGTAGACAAGCAAAATAGTCTCCTGTTAAGAAGAGTGTCCAATTTTCAGCATGAATTAAAATAGAATTAAAATAATGTTCGCGTTACGGTTTCGGTTTAATAAATTAATCGGTTTCGTTCCGGTTTCAGTTTTTGACGATATACATTTAAAAATTCAAATCAAAAACCCTATTCTTATAAATAAAACTGTTCTTTTTTAGCTTATTTTTAATGAATAGCGGAAAAAACCGGATATTCTAACACAAAAACAAAATTTCAAAACAGCTTTCATTATATTGAAGGTCAAAAGTTAAAAGTATCGGATTTTTGCACTTTTCTCGTAAACGGTAAATGTTATCTAAAAATATGTCAGACAAAAGCTGTAGATCATACAATTGTCTATTTTTATAATATTTAATTCCCTACGAATCACCATTCAGTTAAAATGCTAATTTCATACATCGAAAATAGTAATATACATATTACTATTTAACGTTATTAACCGACGAAAAGCAAAAACGGAGGAGGTTCTCAAGTCGACGCGTATATTTTTTTTTTATTTTTATTTTATTTTTTTTTTTTATTTATGTATGACCACGCATAACTTTTTACAGAGTAGTCCGATTTTGATATTTATTTTTTTGTTTGAAAGGGTATACCCCGAAGTTGGTCCTATATAAATTTGGTAAAAAAATTCCAACCCTAAGGGTAGCAATACAGGGGATGATTGATTGTTCACTCACTGATTGTAATGTATGACCACACATAACTTTATACAGAGTAGTCCAATTTTAATAATTCTTTTTTTTGTTGGAAAGGGTACACTCCGAAGCTGGTCCCATATAAATTTGGAAAAAAATTTTCAACCCTAAGGGTAGGAAAACGGGATTATTGATTGTTCATTCACAGATTGTAACGTATCACCACACATAACTTTTTACAGAGTAATCCGATTTTGATAATTATTTTTTTATTGGATAGGGTATACCTCGAGGTTGGTCTCATATAATTTTGGAAAAAAATTCCTACCCTAAGGGTGGGAAAATAGGGGTGATTTATTGTTCACTCACAGATTTTCATGCTGAGTTGTGTATTACAATTATAAATTATATAGCCACAAAAAATTATAAAATAAAAACTTATTAACAAAAAAATTAAACCGCCGAAAAACTGAAAAGCAAAAAATAATAAATCTTTTTATTTAACTAAGTTCTATCTAAGTAGTTGAACGTATGTGACAGTCTAGTATATCTAAGTAATTTTGAGTCGGCGTCAAACAATCAATGAACAAAGATCACTAAAAGAGATAACCAAATCAAATTAACAAAAATCTCCAGCGATAAACATTAACATTCCAAACATGCGCTCTCCACACGACCACTCGCAAAGACGTGTGGCCTCAGTGTGTGCCCGTTCGGGTTGCTCTGTCGCTGGCATTAACTCCGTGAACGCTCAGAGATTTCCGGCGAAGGATTGTTGACGCCGACTCAAAATTACTTAGATATACTAGACTGTCACATACGCTCAACTACTTAGATAGAACTTAGTTAAATAAAAAGATTTATTTTTTTTTGCTTTTCAGTTTTTCGGCGGTTTAATTTTTTTGTTAAAAAGTTTTTTTTTTGAAAAATACGTTCAGTACGTATGTAGGCATTTTGGTCTCATATCTCAGGAATTGTGATTCGTAGGAAAAAAATGTAAAGACAGTTTTTTGCAGACAATTGTACTATCTACAACTTTTGCCTGACCTATTTTTAGATAACATTTACCGTTTACGAGAAAAGTGCCAAAAACCGATACTTTTGACCTTTTGATAAATTTTGAAACAGATGTGGGATAGGTGGGAACTTTTGCTATTTTATTTGGTATAGTGTACTTAAAACCTGTGCCAATTTTCAGCTCTATGCAAATTATAGTAAATTGAAATGTTTATTTTGACTGCACTATTATGTATGGTTTGAAAAAAAAAACCACCCGGTAGTTATCTGTAAACGTCAATTTATAACTATATGAAGATATAAATTATAAGATATAAATTTTACGACGTTAAGTTTCAGTTCTGTAGTGTGGAATGTAAACTACATAATATAACTGTTTGCCGAGCGTCGTTCATACAGTTCAAACATCGCCGGTCGAGCTCTGTGACTTTGGTCACTTACAACCTTACGTTCCAAATAGCAGACTAGAATCACTGGTCAGGTTTGTAGATTTTGCTTAATTAAGTTTCACTTCTGTAGTACCTATATTGTGTTTATACACGGTCTTATAATAAACCTAAACATTACTACATAACCTTTTACTATTGCTAATGAGGTTTAACTTACTTCGAGCGTCAAACCATTTTTTAAGGAGGTTCGAGACTAATTTCAAAATTAATACCAACATTTTAGAATTTTTATCATCGAAAAATGAATAAAAAAGATGTTCACTGTCAAAATTTCAACTTGATTCACTATACCGTTTTTGAGAATAAAATACATTTTTTAATTTGGATCTTTTTACACGGGATTAAATGAATAGTTTTTTATTTATAGCCCGAGAGCTCATCCACTTTTCACGTAGAAATTTTGACCAGTGATACAGATAGGATAGATGAATGAGAAATAATATGTTTGCCTGACTTACCGTGGTACTACAGGTACTGCGCATACAAGTAATGCGCCCAAAATTTATGTTAAAAAAAGTATTTGATTGAAAGAAATCATCTAAACATGCTTTGATTAAATGGAACATATTCAGGGCTATTCCGCTAATTTAATCACCGTGATTACCAAGTGTTTATCAAAATAAACACTCTGCGTAATCACTTTTGTCTGTTTCGTATTCTGCTAAGCAACGTGATTAGCAAAAGTGTTTAAATTGGTCACGTGACGTGTTTATAAAAGTGGCTAAATTGTAACTGCTAAATGGGTGTTGTTAGCTGTCACCATAGTAGTTTTTTTAATAAAAATGGACGGCGAAATATTTCACTCAATTATTTTGGATTTAAATGAAAATGAAAACAGGTAATTGTTGTTCCAAAACTCAAATTAGAATTTAGTATAGCACTCTAATTTTCCATTTATTGTTCACAATGATTGATTCTGTTGGTGATCTTTAATAGCGTCAATATAAATCTAAGACCATTTGTATTGATAAACTCGCATTTTTTGTCTTATTTTTGCAATTTCAATCGCCATTATTAGAAATAGTTATTTTAGCACCTATAATAATACAAACGTACAGCGTGAACTTGTCACTTGATAACGATGGACTGACATAGAAGCAGGCACGTGACCACTATAGCCATGGTAACAACACAGAAATGACAGTTTATAGATGCGTTTTTTTGAAAACCAGTGATAAAAAAGATTTGTAAACACTCGCCTAATCACTGGTCATTAATGCTTTACCTGAATACCATGTTAAACATAAGTGATCACAGACAGTGTTTATACATTTTTTATCACTGTGGTTACCTAAGCACAGTGATTAGAACTCAAATAGCAGAATAGGGCTAATTATGTCGGTAACATGCTATTGTTTATAATACTAGCCATTACCCGTACACCGCACGCGATTGAATACAAAAACAATAGTCCGATCAAAATGGAATGTGTTTCTTTGTGTAATTTGTAGAAAAATGTCAATAATATCTGCACGATTATAATTTAAGGTACAGTGACGTGGTTATACCATTAAATGTGTCTCCTACTAAAGGCTGTCATCGACAATGTTATACAAATTTCACAAGTTTAAAGCGACATGACAGTACAAGAAAAGCTCCTATATATTCACGTTGACTTTTTTAAAAACATGCTTAGATGATTTCTTTCAATCAAACACACAGTCAAACACTTTTTTGACATAAATTTTTGGGCGCATTTTTGTAAGGTAAGTCAGACAAACATAATATTATTTCTTGTTCATCTATCCTAAACTGTCAGGCTCATCGTCTTATTAGTTTTATTATTAATTTCGTAAAAACATTATTTCTAATTAAAAGAAATATTTTTTTGTTAATTAAGATTCTATAGGATGTAAAATAAACTAATTATTGAAAATGAGCCTTTTTCGTGAAGTACGAAAAATCACTCACTAGTAGCGCTAGTAGTTCGGTAGGGTGTCGTAATTTAAAAGTATCTGGAAAAAAAAATGAATTAATAGACAGGTTAGTATGCAGATTCTAGTAAAATATTAGCGATAAATTCAAACTGTAATAAGAGAAATTGAAAATAATTATGAATTTCAGATTTATTTCCAAATGAAATATGAATCAAAAATATATGGTAACAAAATAAATTTAATTAAATATAATAAATGAATATAATTTAATAAAAGATTGAGGTTATATCTCATTCTAATCAATGGTAATAAACTGTGAAAAATTTACTATTCATTTTTTATTCATTTAATTAATTTTAAAAATAATTTCGATAACATATGTAAATGATGACTCTCAGTGATAAGTTTATCAGTTCAAATTTTTTTTTTTATTTCAGATTTATATTTTTAAATAAAATAATATCACGTAAATAACATTGGTTGGCATGTAAATATTTTATGTTTGTCCCTACTACTAGTGCTGCCTCTCGTGACACTTTCGCTGCACTATTCTCAGGAAAAAGGCTCATTAAACAGGTTATCAACATTTTTTTGGGAAAATATCGTGGGTAGGAGTTGTCACCTTGCAAAAAGACAATGGATTTTTTATAAGTTTCCCTAGTTACATAATTGGTCTCGAACCTCCTTAATATTGCCATGATAGGAATCTGTTCGTTCTAAAACCGATAAGCCTAACAATTTTAATAAATCGTGCAGATTTGAATTTCGCGTGATTTCTTCATTGACATTTAATATTCATTTATATTCGCGAATATATGAAATTCCAATTTGCTGTTTTTTTTTCTAAGGTCACCAACATTCAAGGTTGCCTGATCTTAAAATATAATATATATTTTTAAAAGCGCCTGGTTTTTTTTAACCTATTCTATTATTAAAACCTGAAAATTGGAGATTTGTGACTGACGAAACATGACACTGTCAAATAAGCAATTCCCAATCCTTGTTTTGTTATGAAATATTCATTCATTTTATATTCAAAAAATAATAAATGTAACTATCGACCAATCGCGTTTGTGAATAATGTAGACGAGGGGTCGCTTTTTGGGGAATGCGGTTTGTTTTATTTTTACAAACGAACTTGAAATACTCAGGTATTCTTATACAGGGTGTTTCGGTATACTTATCATAGGACGAAAAAGAGAAAAAAAAGATAAATCACTATTTGAACGTTGGTTTTACATTTCCAGCAGTTAGTAAGCTATCTCAAAGTTAAAACTCATTGTCCATATTCTATTATTGAATTTATTGATCCGATGATAATTTATAGGGAAGTGTATCAAAATTATCAAACAACTGTTACAAACCATAAACGCGTTCTTTGGATTTGTGCAATCACCTACAAAAAATGTGGATCAATTCAGGAGGTGATCATTTGACCGATATCATTTTTTTTAGCTTAAAGTCATCAATTCTACACCTTTAAATAAATTTTCCGCGAAAACGAGCCAAATTTTTTTCTTTCCTAACAAAATGGCAGGCAACTCACATTATGACATTACTTAATTTATTTTCTTACTATGTAAATGTGATCATTATATATGTGGAAACCTCATTTCACTGATGATAGTAAACATTATAGACCAGTACAGTTAGCCCAAAATCAAGTGAAAAAGGGACAAAATTAATAGCAGAAAACGAATGATGAGAAAGAGAATAAACTGCCGTCAGAAATACAGAAACCAAAAATTCAAATGCGTAAAAAGTCGGAGGGCTATGGGGGGCGCGTTTTAGGGGTCAAACGCGGTTTTTCGTTATTTCCGGCGAAAGTTGACCTCCAATCTAAAAATGTTGTATGGCAATGTTGTAGGTATTAAAAGGATCTACAATTTTTATGAGCATAATTTTTTCACATAACCTTAAATATTCAGAGAAATATCGAAAAAACGGGTTTTTTGATATTTCTCTGAATCTAATATTCATCAAAGTTGTAGATCCTTTTAATACCTACAACATTGCCATACAACATTTTTCGATTGGAGGTCAACTTTAGCCGGAAATAACGAAAAACCGCGTTTGACCCCTAAAACGCGCCCCCCACAGCCCTCCGGCCTTTTACGCATTTGAATTTTTGGTTTCTGTATTTCTGACGGCAGTTTCTTCTCTTCCTCATCATTCGTTTCCGGTTATTAATTTTGTCCTTGTCAAAGGCTAACTTCACTGGTCTATTAATGCTTTAATCGATAATAAAGCTGATTGTAGTTTATTTTTCCATGGTCTGTACGTAAATTATCCACAATTAACACGCCGCTCATTTGATATTTCGTTCATTGTTTATTAATGAACATTATAATCGTTGCGTGATACGTAATTTCTGTGTTTTAGTGTTATTTATGTCTTGTTCTTTTCGACGTAAAATCAAACATTGAAATTTTAATGTTTTTTAGCATCGGGTACGACCTTTAGGTTACGAGGAAATATATTAGGTACCACCGGTTTTTAAAGTGTACGGTAAAAATGAAATGTGTCAAAACGTGACAAAAATAGAACAGTTTGGATCCATATTCACGGATGTTACGGGTATAAATTTGGAAATTGAATTAGTAAAAATACAAGTTGAATTAATTATTATTAACTAATACATTTTTCTATTAGATAATATACACACCACTGTTCTATTTTAATGTAGCCACTCTTAAATTTCCGTTATATCACAAGAAATTCCAGCCAATTGGGCGACGGGACCCCTCCAACTTCAAAAGTATTAATAAATAAATTAAAATTCCTGATATTGCGTGAGGTGACGCGGGTAATGGCTAGTATTCAATATGATATTTGCTATTTGTTGCCATGATAACGTAGGTCCTACATAATATGTTCCACGTCATGTAAAAATTAATATGACTGATCTACAAAACAAAAGAACAGCTGATTTTTTTTATTTTCAAAATATTTCCGAAACTATAAAATTTAGAAAAAAAATTTGAACAAAACTTTCTTGAAAAAATAAACAAAGTAATAAGCCGTTATGAAAAGTACTCCATTATATTACATAAAAAACAACGTTATAACCTGTATCTCTTTTACGCATGCGCCGATTTTCCCCAAAAGAAATAGAACTCTTCATATTTGCATATTAAACATTCTCTCAAAATTTAGTTTCAATCCGATCATCCGTTTGACCTCTATCGTGCTCACAGACAAACAGACTAACCGACTAACAGGCAAACAGATGCACAGAGTTTTTCCTGTTGTTTTGTATTCGGGGGACCTCAAAACGAAAAAATATTGTAAAATTTTGAAAAGTGAATTTTGACCTATACTAGTACCAGTCCCCACTTGTGGGTTGAAATGGTACCTAATAGGGAAAAAATGTGCTTATTAAAAGTTGCTCAGCTCGAAGGGAGACATAATGTGAATATATCAACCTTTTCATAGATGGCGCCACTTTCGAGAAAATAACACCAACTTTACCGACGATAATAAACAATTATTATATAAAAAGAGCTCCGATCGAAAAATGGTTCGAATGAGTTTAATAGCATTTTTTCTCCTCTATTTAATGGCCCAATTTAAAGACGCAAAGTTGATATTATTTTCTCGCTTTCTCGCAAGTCGCGCCACCTATGAAAGTGTACATGTGTTCATATAATATTGTTACACGTCAACCCCCCCCCCTCTCTTCAGCTGAGACTCTAATGTGTTCTAACGAATTTTCTCGACGACAACAATGACGCACACAGGTAGATTTTTCTGGAAAGTGAAAGAAATCGCTCGAAGGCGTAACCAGCACCTATAAATACAGCATGTGTGAGCTCAGTGACACAGTCGGTCATATACAATGTGTTTAACAATCGACAAATAGTTGTGACATAAATTATTCAGTCAGTACCGTAAACAGTACTGAGGTAACTGCTGAGATAAATAAACAGTGTTATAACTATAGTACGGAGTGCGGTATAATAGACCATTGATTTTCAATTATATAAAGCTGGTTTAACATAAATAATTTCTTGTATGTTTGTGTGTTCCGTGTAGTAAATATTTTTTTCTTATTATACAGAGAAAAAAAAAGACAGGAGTAAATATTTTGTGTACATAAATAGTGACTTTTAATTTATTAGTTTCATTTCTGTTACGTCATAAAGAGAAGTACTTTAGTTTATTTATTTGTTTTATTAAACATTTGTTATTGTAAATAAATAGTTTTAAGCACTAACAAGAATAGTTTTGTTACAATATGTTTCCCTCCGAGCTAAGCAACTTTTAATCCGAACATTTTTTCCCTATCTTGTGACATAACGGAGATCTAAGTATCCTAACAGGCGAGGTTAAATACTAGCCGATACCCGCGACTTCGCACGCGATTGAGACGAAACACGAATTGATTCTCATTATTTGGCATAGTTACTTCTTTTTCGACGTAGACTCCCCTAATAAATTTCAAAATTGATGACATGCACATGATCAACATCCTGATAAACCTTGAAAATGACACCCATGTTGATTTTTGGACTAATTACCTCTTTTCACCCTCCCGAAGTGAATTCCAGGCTACGGCCTTGCCCCTTATATCTTTCTATCTGATTATCATCGCTGATTCTGCGTTTTAAAAATAAACCATTTCGATGAACGACATGCTACCTCTGGCTGATTTAGACCTTTATATATTTGATTCATTAACTATATCCGACCCGTTACCTCCATCTTCTACGTAACACATTGCTACACACTCTGATAGGTACAATTCACCTGATCAATAGCTCAATCTTCTACACTAAATAAACCCGATCGACAACATTTGTCTTGTCTAGTAGACAAGCAAAATAGTCTCCTGTTAAGAAGAGTGTCCAATTTTCAGCATGAATTAAAATAGAATTAAAATAATGTTCGCGTTACGGTTTCGGTTTAATAAATTAATCGGTTTCGTTCCGGTTTCAGTTTTTGACGATATACATTTAAAAATTCAAATCAAAAACCCTATTCTTATAAATAAAACTGTTCTTTTTTAGCTTATTTTTAATGAATAGCGGAAAAAACCGGATATTCTAACACAAAAACAAAATTTCAAAACAGCTTTCATTATATTGAAGGTCAAAAGTTAAAAGTATCGGATTTTTGCACTTTTCTCGTAAACGGTAAATGTTATCTAAAAATATGTCAGACAAAAGCTGTAGATCATACAATTGTCTATTTTTATAATATTTAATTCCCTACGAATCACCATTCAGTTAAAATGCTAATTTCATACATCGAAAATAGTAATATACATATTACTATTTAACGTTATTAACCGACGAAAAGCAAAAACGGAGGAGGTTCTCAAGTCGACGCGTATATTTTTTTTTTATTTTTATTTTATTTTTTTTTTTTATTTATGTATGACCACGCATAACTTTTTACAGAGTAGTCCGATTTTGATATTTATTTTTTTGTTTGAAAGGGTATACCCCGAAGTTGGTCCTATATAAATTTGGTAAAAAAATTCCAACCCTAAGGGTAGCAATACAGGGGATGATTGATTGTTCACTCACTGATTGTAATGTATGACCACACATAACTTTATACAGAGTAGTCCAATTTTAATAATTCTTTTTTTTGTTGGAAAGGGTACACTCCGAAGCTGGTCCCATATAAATTTGGAAAAAAATTTTCAACCCTAAGGGTAGGAAAACGGGATTATTGATTGTTCATTCACAGATTGTAACGTATCACCACACATAACTTTTTACAGAGTAATCCGATTTTGATAATTATTTTTTTATTGGATAGGGTATACCTCGAGGTTGGTCTCATATAATTTTGGAAAAAAATTCCTACCCTAAGGGTGGGAAAATAGGGGTGATTTATTGTTCACTCACAGATTTTCATGCTGAGTTGTGTATTACAATTATAAATTATATAGCCACAAAAAATTATAAAATAAAAACTTATTAACAAAAAAATTAAACCGCCGAAAAACTGAAAAGCAAAAAATAATAAATCTTTTTATTTAACTAAGTTCTATCTAAGTAGTTGAACGTATGTGACAGTCTAGTATATCTAAGTAATTTTGAGTCGGCGTCAAACAATCAATGAACAAAGATCACTAAAAGAGATAACCAAATCAAATTAACAAAAATCTCCAGCGATAAACATTAACATTCCAAACATGCGCTCTCCACACGACCACTCGCAAAGACGTGTGGCCTCAGTGTGTGCCCGTTCGGGTTGCTCTGTCGCTGGCATTAACTCCGTGAACGCTCAGAGATTTCCGGCGAAGGATTGTTGACGCCGACTCAAAATTACTTAGATATACTAGACTGTCACATACGCTCAACTACTTAGATAGAACTTAGTTAAATAAAAAGATTTATTTTTTTTTGCTTTTCAGTTTTTCGGCGGTTTAATTTTTTTGTTAAAAAGTTTTTTTTTTTGAAAAATACGTTCAGTACGTATGTAGGCATTTTGGTCTCATATCTCAGGAATTGTGATTCGTAGGAAAAAAATGTAAAGACAGTTTTTTGCAGACAATTGTACTATCTACAACTTTTGCCTGACCTATTTTTAGATAACATTTACCGTTTACGAGAAAAGTGCCAAAAACCGATACTTTTGACCTTTTGATAAATTTTGAAACAGATGTGGGATAGGTGGGAACTTTTGCTATTTTATTTGGTATAGTGTACTTAAAACCTGTGCCAATTTTCAGCTCTATGCAAATTATAGTAAATTGAAATGTTTATTTTGACTGCACTATTATGTATGGTTTGAAAAAAAAAACCACCCGGTAGTTATCTGTAAACGTCAATTTATAACTATATGAAGATATAAATTATAAGATATAAATTTTACGACGTTAAGTTTCAGTTCTGTAGTGTGGAATGTAAACTACATAATATAACTGTTTGCCGAGCGTCGTTCATACAGTTCAAACATCGCCGGTCGAGCTCTGTGACTTTGGTCACTTACAACCTTACGTTCCAAATAGCAGACTAGAATCACTGGTCAGGTTTGTAGATTTTGCTTAATTAAGTTTCACTTCTGTAGTACCTATATTGTGTTTATACACGGTCTTATAATAAACCTAAACATTACTACATAACCTTTTACTATTGCTAATGAGGTTTAACTTACTTCGAGCGTCAAACCATTTTTTAAGGAGGTTCGAGACTAATTTCAAAATTAATACCAACATTTTAGAATTTTTATCATCGAAAAATGAATAAAAAAGATGTTCACTGTCAAAATTTCAACTTGATTCACTATACCGTTTTTGAGAATAAAATACATTTTTTAATTTGGATCTTTTTACACGGGATTAAATGAATAGTTTTTTATTTATAGCCCGAGAGCTCATCCACTTTTCACGTAGAAATTTTGACCAGTGATACAGATAGGATAGATGAATGAGAAATAATATGTTTGCCTGACTTACCGTGGTACTACAGGTACTGCGCATACAAGTAATGCGCCCAAAATTTATGTTAAAAAAAGTATTTGATTGAAAGAAATCATCTAAACATGCTTTGATTAAATGGAACATATTCAGGGCTATTCCGCTAATTTAATCACCGTGATTACCAAGTGTTTATCAAAATAAACACTCTGCGTAATCACTTTTGTCTGTTTCGTATTCTGCTAAGCAACGTGATTAGCAAAAGTGTTTAAATTGGTCACGTGACGTGTTTATAAAAGTGGCTAAATTGTAACTGCTAAATGGGTGTTGTTAGCTGTCACCATAGTAGTTTTTTTAATAAAAATGGACGGCGAAATATTTCACTCAATTATTTTGGATTTAAATGAAAATGAAAACAGGTAATTGTTGTTCCAAAACTCAAATTAGAATTTAGTATAGCACTCTAATTTTCCATTTATTGTTCACAATGATTGATTCTGTTGGTGATCTTTAATAGCGTCAATATAAATCTAAGACCATTTGTATTGATAAACTCGCATTTTTTGTCTTATTTTTGCAATTTCAATCGCCATTATTAGAAATAGTTATTTTAGCACCTATAATAATACAAACGTACAGCGTGAACTTGTCACTTGATAACGATGGACTGACATAGAAGCAGGCACGTGACCACTATAGCCATGGTAACAACACAGAAATGACAGTTTATAGATGCGTTTTTTTGAAAACCAGTGATAAAAAAGATTTGTAAACACTCGCCTAATCACTGGTCATTAATGCTTTACCTGAATACCATGTTAAACATAAGTGATCACAGACAGTGTTTATACATTTTTTATCACTGTGGTTACCTAAGCACAGTGATTAGAACTCAAATAGCAGAATAGGGCTAATTATGTCGGTAACATGCTATTGTTTATAATACTAGCCATTACCCGTACACCGCACGCGATTGAATACAAAAACAATAGTCCGATCAAAATGGAATGTGTTTCTTTGTGTAATTTGTAGAAAAATGTCAATAATATCTGCACGATTATAATTTAAGGTACAGTGACGTGGTTATACCATTAAATGTGTCTCCTACTAAAGGCTGTCATCGACAATGTTATACAAATTTCACAAGTTTAAAGCGACATGACAGTACAAGAAAAGCTCCTATATATTCACGTTGACTTTTTTAAAAACATGCTTAGATGATTTCTTTCAATCAAACACACAGTCAAACACTTTTTTGACATAAATTTTTGGGCGCATTTTTGTAAGGTAAGTCAGACAAACATAATATTATTTCTTGTTCATCTATCCTAAACTGTCAGGCTCATCGTCTTATTAGTTTTATTATTAATTTCGTAAAAACATTATTTCTAATTAAAAGAAATATTTTTTTGTTAATTAAGATTCTATAGGATGTAAAATAAACTAATTATTGAAAATGAGCCTTTTTCGTGAAGTACGAAAAATCACTCACTAGTAGCGCTAGTAGTTCGGTAGGGTGTCGTAATTTAAAAGTATCTGGAAAAAAAAATGAATTAATAGACAGGTTAGTATGCAGATTCTAGTAAAATATTAGCGATAAATTCAAACTGTAATAAGAGAAATTGAAAATAATTATGAATTTCAGATTTATTTCCAAATGAAATATGAATCAAAAATATATGGTAACAAAATAAATTTAATTAAATATAATAAATGAATATAATTTAATAAAAGATTGAGGTTATATCTCATTCTAATCAATGGTAATAAACTGTGAAAAATTTACTATTCATTTTTTATTCATTTAATTAATTTTAAAAATAATTTCGATAACATATGTAAATGATGACTCTCAGTGATAAGTTTATCAGTTCAAATTTTTTTTTTTATTTCAGATTTATATTTTTAAATAAAATAATATCACGTAAATAACATTGGTTGGCATGTAAATATTTTATGTTTGTCCCTACTACTAGTGCTGCCTCTCGTGACACTTTCGCTGCACTATTCTCAGGAAAAAGGCTCATTAAACAGGTTATCAACATTTTTTTGGGAAAATATCGTGGGTAGGAGTTGTCACCTTGCAAAAAGACAATGGATTTTTTATAAGTTTCCCTAGTTACATAATTGGTCTCGAACCTCCTTAATATTGCCATGATAGGAATCTGTTCGTTCTAAAACCGATAAGCCTAACAATTTTAATAAATCGTGCAGATTTGAATTTCGCGTGATTTCTTCATTGACATTTAATATTCATTTATATTCGCGAATATATGAAATTCCAATTTGCTGTTTTTTTTTCTAAGGTCACCAACATTCAAGGTTGCCTGATCTTAAAATATAATATATATTTTTAAAAGCGCCTGGTTTTTTTTAACCTATTCTATTATTAAAACCTGAAAATTGGAGATTTGTGACTGACGAAACATGACACTGTCAAATAAGCAATTCCCAATCCTTGTTTTGTTATGAAATATTCATTCATTTTATATTCAAAAAATAATAAATGTAACTATCGACCAATCGCGTTTGTGAATAATGTAGACGAGGGGTCGCTTTTTGGGGAATGCGGTTTGTTTTATTTTTACAAACGAACTTGAAATACTCAGGTATTCTTATACAGGGTGTTTCGGTATACTTATCATAGGACGAAAAAGAGAAAAAAAAGATAAATCACTATTTGAACGTTGGTTTTACATTTCCAGCAGTTAGTAAGCTATCTCAAAGTTAAAACTCATTGTCCATATTCTATTATTGAATTTATTGATCCGATGATAATTTATAGGGAAGTGTATCAAAATTATCAAACAACTGTTACAAACCATAAACGCGTTCTTTGGATTTGTGCAATCACCTACAAAAAATGTGGATCAATTCAGGAGGTGATCATTTGACCGATATCATTTTTTTTAGCTTAAAGTCATCAATTCTACACCTTTAAATAAATTTTCCGCGAAAACGAGCCAAATTTTTTTCTTTCCTAACAAAATGGCAGGCAACTCACATTATGACATTACTTAATTTATTTTCTTACTATGTAAATGTGATCATTATATATGTGGAAACCTCATTTCACTGATGATAGTAAACATTATAGACCAGTACAGTTAGCCCAAAATCAAGTGAAAAAGGGACAAAATTAATAGCAGAAAACGAATGATGAGAAAGAGAATAAACTGCCGTCAGAAATACAGAAACCAAAAATTCAAATGCGTAAAAAGTCGGAGGGCTATGGGGGGCGCGTTTTAGGGGTCAAACGCGGTTTTTCGTTATTTCCGGCGAAAGTTGACCTCCAATCTAAAAATGTTGTATGGCAATGTTGTAGGTATTAAAAGGATCTACAATTTTTATGAGCATAATTTTTTCACATAACCTTAAATATTCAGAGAAATATCGAAAAAACGGGTTTTTTGATATTTCTCTGAATCTAATATTCATCAAAGTTGTAGATCCTTTTAATACCTACAACATTGCCATACAACATTTTTCGATTGGAGGTCAACTTTAGCCGGAAATAACGAAAAACCGCGTTTGACCCCTAAAACGCGCCCCCCACAGCCCTCCGGCCTTTTACGCATTTGAATTTTTGGTTTCTGTATTTCTGACGGCAGTTTCTTCTCTTCCTCATCATTCGTTTCCGGTTATTAATTTTGTCCTTGTCAAAGGCTAACTTCACTGGTCTATTAATGCTTTAATCGATAATAAAGCTGATTGTAGTTTATTTTTCCATGGTCTGTACGTAAATTATCCACAATTAACACGCCGCTCATTTGATATTTCGTTCATTGTTTATTAATGAACATTATAATCGTTGCGTGATACGTAATTTCTGTGTTTTAGTGTTATTTATGTCTTGTTCTTTTCGACGTAAAATCAAACATTGAAATTTTAATGTTTTTTAGCATCGGGTACGACCTTTAGGTTACGAGGAAATATATTAGGTACCACCGGTTTTTAAAGTGTACGGTAAAAATGAAATGTGTCAAAACGTGACAAAAATAGAACAGTTTGGATCCATATTCACGGATGTTACGGGTATAAATTTGGAAATTGAATTAGTAAAAATACAAGTTGAATTAATTATTATTAACTAATACATTTTTCTATTAGATAATATACACACCACTGTTCTATTTTAATGTAGCCACTCTTAAATTTCCGTTATATCACAAGAAATTCCAGCCAATTGGGCGACGGGACCCCTCCAACTTCAAAAGTATTAATAAATAAATTAAAATTCCTGATATTGCGTGAGGTGACGCGGGTAATGGCTAGTATTCAATATGATATTTGCTATTTGTTGCCATGATAACGTAGGTCCTACATAATATGTTCCACGTCATGTAAAAATTAATATGACTGATCTACAAAACAAAAGAACAGCTGATTTTTTTTATTTTCAAAATATTTCCGAAACTATAAAATTTAGAAAAAAAATTTGAACAAAACTTTCTTGAAAAAATAAACAAAGTAATAAGCCGTTATGAAAAGTACTCCATTATATTACATAAAAAACAACGTTATAACCTGTATCTCTTTTACGCATGCGCCGATTTTCCCCAAAAGAAATAGAACTCTTCATATTTGCATATTAAACATTCTCTCAAAATTTAGTTTCAATCCGATCATCCGTTTGACCTCTATCGTGCTCACAGACAAACAGACTAACCGACTAACAGGCAAACAGATGCACAGAGTTTTTCCTGTTGTTTTGTATTCGGGGGACCTCAAAACGAAAAAATATTGTAAAATTTTGAAAAGTGAATTTTGACCTATACTAGTACCAGTCCCCACTTGTGGGTTGAAATGGTACCTAATAGGGAAAAAATGTGCTTATTAAAAGTTGCTCAGCTCGAAGGGAGACATAATGTGAATATATCAACCTTTTCATAGATGGCGCCACTTTCGAGAAAATAACACCAACTTTACCGACGATAATAAACAATTATTATATAAAAAGAGCTCCGATCGAAAAATGGTTCGAATGAGTTTAATAGCATTTTTTCTCCTCTATTTAATGGCCCAATTTAAAGACGCAAAGTTGATATTATTTTCTCGCTTTCTCGCAAGTCGCGCCACCTATGAAAGTGTACATGTGTTCATATAATATTGTTACACGTCAACCCCCCCCCCTCTCTTCAGCTGAGACTCTAATGTGTTCTAACGAATTTTCTCGACGACAACAATGACGCACACAGGTAGATTTTTCTGGAAAGTGAAAGAAATCGCTCGAAGGCGTAACCAGCACCTATAAATACAGCATGTGTGAGCTCAGTGACACAGTCGGTCATATACAATGTGTTTAACAATCGACAAATAGTTGTGACATAAATTATTCAGTCAGTACCGTAAACAGTACTGAGGTAACTGCTGAGATAAATAAACAGTGTTATAACTATAGTACGGAGTGCGGTATAATAGACCATTGATTTTCAATTATATAAAGCTGGTTTAACATAAATAATTTCTTGTATGTTTGTGTGTTCCGTGTAGTAAATATTTTTTTCTTATTATACAGAGAAAAAAAAAGACAGGAGTAAATATTTTGTGTACATAAATAGTGACTTTTAATTTATTAGTTTCATTTCTGTTACGTCATAAAGAGAAGTACTTTAGTTTATTTATTTGTTTTATTAAACATTTGTTATTGTAAATAAATAGTTTTAAGCACTAACAAGAATAGTTTTGTTACAATATGTTTCCCTCCGAGCTAAGCAACTTTTAATCCGAACATTTTTTCCCTATCTTGTGACATAACGGAGATCTAAAAATGAGACAGCTTGTATAAATGTTCAGATTTTATTTTCAGATCGAGGTAATACATTGCCAAATATCCATTTTAACAAACTCCTTTTACCACTTTTAATACGCAGCATTCGTTAATATTATACATAATATTATGTTTTATCTCTAATTGGAAGTACTACTCATGCTAGCATTTGAATGTTTCGCTAAAATGATGTAAAACGAGAATTTTTGTGTCGACTTAAAATTAATAACAAGCAATGAGATACGTTTTCTTGCCGCCTACGCTCTTATGGACTATGTGCAACTGGCAATGCAGCGCTAACTGGTGGTTTTATTTGAAAACAATCGCAAATACAATTCGAAGAGAAAAAATAAAGTTAGTCCATTGAAAAGTTACATTTGAAATTACATTTGTCAGAGGACGCAATTTTAATCTTTTAGATATCAAAAAGGGGTTAGTGTAAATTTAAATTCAAGTTTGTGGGGTCACAACCCTTGTCCCACGGCCGCCATCTTGTAAAAAGGGGTGCAAGTGGTTTCCATGGTTTATCTCACGAACTATAGGTCTCACAAAAAAAATTTTTTAATCATTTTTTGTAGAATATATAATTTCCTACAACTTTGTTTCAGTAACTTTTTGTCGTAGATCCTATACAAGGTCAACAAGATCCTATAAATGTATACAATGTTGGCTTTCATATACAAGATCCTGAGCCGCAGCCCGGTCCATCAAAAAAAGCGAGGACAGAGCAATTATATCATTTCGAAAATGACCGTGGGTTAAGCCTATTGGGAATACTACGACAAAAAGTTACTGAACCAAAGTTTTAGGAAATTATATTTCCTACAAAAAATGTTTAAAAATTTTTTTTGTGAGACCTATAGTTCGTGAGATAAACCATGGAAACCAAGTGCACCCCTTTTCCAAGATGGCGGCCATGGGACAAGGGTTGTGACCCCACAAACTTGAATTTAACTTGACACTAACCCCTTCTTGATATCTAAAAAACAAAATTGCGTCCTCTGACAAATGTAATTTTAGCCCAAAAAAATGTAACATTTCAATGGACTAAGCTGTGTTTATTCAGTGAATTGTTAAAGATTAAGTAAACGCTGTTGATATTGGAAAGGTAAGTTTTCTTAATTTTTTAATTAATATGTTATTTTCGGAGTCACTTTTTTACGTTCTCGCAAATTTTAAATAAACATCATGTGACAGAACTCCCGATTTCTACAAATGTCGTATATTTTAAAGAAAGTTCAACAAAGACGTCGAATTTATGGATTACAATAAAAATTAATTTATATAAAATTTATAAATTAAACCCCAAATCCATAAACTAATTAATTTATAATAGTATGGCACTATTAATACTCGTAAGTATTTCCTCTCTATTAATGTTTCTTTTTTTTTAATATTGGCATAAATCGTGTCCGCAAAGCAAACCAGTGGGAGTATATGCGCAAGTAATTCAAGAATTACAAGGCGCGAAATATTACATAATATACCTCGGCGTTATGTTTGAAAATTGGTGTATATTTTTCACGACACTTGGAGCTTAATAATATAATTTAATTATCTTAATTCGAGAACAAAATAACAGTTGAAAATATTGAAACCCAAAACAATAATCTATTTTTTGGTCAAAATTTCGCATAGAACATTTAATTAATTAATTAAATGAAATATATTTTAAAACTTTCACCGGAATCACCCATAATATTACAAACAAGAACTTCGTCAAAATCTGGCTGGGATTTATAATAGATCTACTGAAGTTCCCGACATATGTATAAAGGATACAGGCATATATTCCCCTTATCGCAAACAAGAAAAAATCTTGCTTCATAGCTTAGTGTTAAATTCGTTTTGTAATCAATTTTATTAAGAGTGTAAACTATTGTTCTGTGGTGTAAACTCTTAATAAAATTGATTACAAAACGTTCAAAGGTATTGAGACATCTATTGCCTTCCAGTTTTATGTAAACATTTTTGAAGTAAATAGTATATTACATCACAAGGGCCGAAAGTTTGATATTCTAGCACTGCGCGCCATGATACCCGGGCGAAGCCGAGGGCGTCATGACGCGCAGTGCAAGAATTTTAAACTTTTTGGCCAGTGTAGTGTATACTATTTTTTCTTCGCAACGTACGTATTTCCAACATCAGTGTGTGTAATCCCACCAATGCGTAAATGTTATACTTTCTGCTTTACAATTAATGCCGAAAGTATCTACTTTTGATCGAGGTATGAAGAAAACTTTTTTAGCACAGTAGCGTAAAATCGATTCATTAGATTAAATCTGTAACGAAACGTTGCAACTTGCAATGCACGTATAACGTATACTATAAAAATCGGCCGTACCTACAATATTGTGTTATAGTGGATGAGAGGTATTGGGGCGGCCTCCTAACCTAAAGGTTGTAGATTTGATCCAGGTAGCCGTTGCCATTGTTACTTATTTTTTACAATATGTTTTACTTCTGCAGTATGTAGTGTAAAACGCACAGTCTCTTTTTTCAATGTAGCTTGTATCCAGTTCTAGCAGAACGGCTATTTAAGCTTTAAATAATTTATGGTTTATTTATTGGTTCGTTATATATTCATGAAAAACGTTGTTAAATAAATAGACAGTTGACATTATAATATGACATTTGCTTTTTGTTTTTACAATTACTTTTCTGATACAATCAAGTTGCAACTATCTTCATGCGTTACATTAACGAACATGCGTTGTACAGAGTGTCTCCAAAAATAACCGACAACGCTGTGACAACTTTAAATTCCACCTGAGTGGAGGCGTAGACCGTTATATCATAATAATTTTGCTACAATAGTATATTGTGCGACTAGTGAGAGAAGGAGAAGATTCCATGAGCGTGCGGTAACACGCGAGTGGAATATTCTCCTTCGATCAATGGTCGCACATAATATTTTATTCAACTAGCACGAGTAATATGTAATCGGGACCCTGATAAAAGAGGGAAAAAAAATAAATCACTTCATTGATTGACGTACCCACCGCCCTCGATGCACACCAGATGGCCCTGACTTTCGCTGAATTGCGATGCTGTTTTCATATATTATACAAATCGCTACCGCGTTCCTATTGGTCCAGAAACCATGCAGTAATACATTATTGTACAGTTTCGGCTCATTATTAGCACTCTACGCGTCAACATGAAGTAATTTATTATTTCTCCCGAATTTAGCAGGGCCCCGAAATTATATATACTATTCACGCGTGTTAAATATATATTGTTTTTTTTTTATAATTTTACTTGTAATGTAACAAATACATGTTATTTTACAGTAATTAATTTTTTTTTCTTAAAATACTGGTTTCTGACTTCTACACTATAATTAGTATAATTATCCACGGGTTATAATTAATATTCAATGACCTATTTTGATTTTTCTCAAATATACAGTCAAAATTGTACATTTGATTACAACAGTATAATGGCTATGAATTAAAAGTGTTTATAGGTACGCATTATTTTAATTAACAGTAATCATTAAGTAAACAGTAGAATATCAGGTCAGTAGGACCCAATTTATCTTTATAGAAAAGTACTCCCTTAGAGTTTTCAGAATGTATTCTCTTTATTGTATTTAGTGGAGTGCCGTAATACATAAAAATCTAAAAATGTCGAAACCCAGTTCCACTGAATGGATTTTCGTAAAACCTTTTCGATTGCATTGTCAGAAAAGCTTAAGCAAAAAAGTTTACTCATCAAAATTTGTCGCTTTTGATTTCAACAATATAATATGTATTACAACAATTAATTGAAAAATTAAGAAAATATAAAGAGAAAAAACGGTTTCTAAGAACGGCAAGTTTATGTAATTATTTTTAAAACAAACACTAAACTCTGTATGTTTCACTTGATTTTTGTTCAATTTTTGGTGAGGCAAAAATTACGAATGTTAGTAATATTTTTGAACACCAACATTGGCAACCCTGTGTAGAAGTGAAGACTTGTAATGGTCAAAAGCAGAAGGTCACAGGAGAGAAAGAGCTAAATGCGTTTACTTCACCAAAAGTTAATGCACAAGGCCAGGTCATAAAAATAAGCTTGCTTTGATTTATAAAAACAACTTGTTACGACGTGACGACGTTACAATTCCAAGCTACGAAGTGCCGTCCACAAAAACACGTGATTCAGTCCCTAGACAAGATCTAGAAAAATTTCACCGTGCGTTTCTTGAGATCTTGTTAAAGAAAAACAAAAAAATGAAAACATCTTGGGTCGACATCTGACATTGGTAACAAATAAGTACCTCAAAAATGTCCTTGTTACACATCTATACATAATATTTCAGGTGTCTTTATGTATATTTTTTGTTAATATATTTGTCTGAAAAATTGGTCGATAATTTTATTTATTGAAGATTTCTAATCAGACGTTAACCAAAGATTTGTTTACTGCTTTATAATATTAGTTTATTTTTATTTATTTAGCGAAGCTGGTTCGGCACACGAGGGCCATTCACAACTGAGATAATTGATGTAAATTCACGAAAAAATAACGTTACGGGTCGGCCAGGAGGCTTCCCTGTCACAACAGACTGCTAAGATGACATTGACACTATGAAATAATATTAGTATACTTAGATAAATATATAGCTGGTTCTTGTGAAATGGAGGAATTTTGGTGCGCTCAACTCATAGCTACTTAGTTATTTATCATTTCTGATTTATTTTAAATCTAGAATAAGAAACTAATTAGCTTTTATTTGGACTGAAATTCAGCGAGGTCAAAGAATATATTTTTGGAGAAAAATGCCTAAACGTGAGCTAAATTTTTCACATTCCTGTGGGGCGATTTTACAAAACGCAAGCTTTCTAGCTAAATAATACGTAAAGTAAGTATCACATTCTTGTCAGGTAAAAATATGAGAACATTAACAAATTAAATTATGAGGGCTGTTGTCAAATTTCCGATACAAAGCACGTAGTGAAATGAGCTCATTGACGCTTGAACTGCCGCCAATCAGACAGTTGTAACGAAGATCTCGTCGACCGCAGACGCGTTCGAGTCATAAAACTTCTCACTTGTAGTATTTACGTAAACAATCGTTGGGTTTATTAAAGATTCTTAATTGTTCTGATTAATATAACTTGTGTAAATATACTATTAAGCATTAACATTGCATTCAGATAATCGTTTTTAAGTTATAATTAATAAACTCAAAACTATCACTTTCCTGTGTATCAGTTTTATTCCATCATGATAAGAACTAGCCATATTTATAAACAATTTTGAAAATGGTGCCAAATTATTCTGGAGGCTCTGAAACGTTGAGAAATTTTGATCCAACCTCTAGGTCTCACCATCCGACCGTTGAGAATAGTGTATGTGACATATGGAAAATAAACCAATAATAAATCGCAGACAAAAGCTGTATATATATGTATATTTTTGCACTCGGATGAAGACGGACCAGATATCAGATTTTCTGTATTGTATGACATCCCATGAGAAACGGTGTATAAGATATCCCATCCTTGTAAATGTACCTACCTGAATGATATATTAATATTAGGTACTGGTGTTTATCAACAAATTTTCCGATATAGTATTTGTGGATTATGTTACGCTTATACAATATGTATGTTGTGTATGTTACAGGTACGCTACATAGCTAATATTTTACAGTTCGACGAACTGAAACTAATGAACTATACTCCGATGTATCTTCGGTTCAGGATAACGACTGGTTGGCATTATTGATCAGCTACGTTCATAACACAAGGTGTAAAAGAAACTCGCAACACTAATTCACAAAAGTGTAATATTGATTATTCCGATATTCAAAGTTTTGTCAGTGGGACGCCAACGAAACTGAAGGACGAGCTACTAACAATCATATACATTTTTAATGTCCATATTCATCGAACACTATTAAAGATAGAAGTTACTACTCTTGGAACAAATTTATACGTTAGAATAAAATTTACTTTCAATTCACCAAACAAATTATAAGGTAAAAAAGTTAGTTAAAGAATAATTATACACTGCACTATTACTCCTTGCTCGTTTTGTTGAATATTTTGACGTTCACTCAAAAATTTGACCCATGGCATAGTTGGAAAACGTCAAAAAAAAGTTTCACAAAATAATTTTGTTTTATTCTAACCCAACTGCACACAAAACTTCCAGTTTCCACTAACTTTAATGTTTTACAACTATACACTTCACGAAAGGTTAATAAACAACACATAAATAAATTCACAAGAGCAAACTGTACTATAATACTTAGGTTAGGTATTATAATCTATGTGTCGGCCATTATTATTTTCTCAGGCGAGTAAATATTTATACCCTCGAAGTAAGACAAGGTAGATTTATACCTGCAGTAAACATGATTATGTTCGGTGAATTGAATTATTGCTATTTATTCGGAGGAATAGCTACTTGAGGAACAAATCGACCGAATAAATAACTACTTACGTTCGGTAAATATGGCCACAAGTGAAACAATTTCCTCTTATATAATAATACTTTCAATAACTACCAGGTAAACAGTAGGTAACATCAAACGCACTGAGAACAAATTTGTCCAATTAAAATTTTGAACTGCCTTATTGTTTAAGGTAGTACGAGCACCACGGAAATTTTAAATAAAAGGCTTGATTTTTTTTATATGAAGTTGGATTAAGTCTAAACCAATTCTGAAAATTTTAGGGGGGTTGCCCGATTATTTAAATAAATAAATGACTTCAAAATTAGGCATATTTAACAATGGCTTTGATAAAACGGTAGATGGATGATATTTTTTCATTGATTTCTCCAAAACCAGTCGGTGGAAATAAAAAAAAACTATTTAAATTAAAGTTAAAACCTTAATCAATTATTGAAAACAAAAAAAACCGTTGAGCCCGACTAATTAAAAAGATATTTAATTAAAAAGATTAAATATCTTTTTAATTAGTCGGGCACAACGGGTTTTTTTTTGTTTTCAGTGTTTTATTAAGGTTTTAACTTTAATTTTAATAGTTTTTTTTTTTTTTTTTATATTATGAGGCTTCGGCAGCAAGGCCATTAGCTCTAAGTATGAAGTAGGTTGCTGAAAGTAACGAGGAGTTTTTTTTTTTTTTTTTTTTTTTTTTAATTTCCACCGACTAGTTTTGGAGAAATCAATGAAAATATATCATCCATCTGCCGAAATATTAAAATAAAAATCAAGCTTTTTATTTATAGTTGCCTTGGAGCTCGTACTACCTTAAAGATATTTAAAAAATATTTTGCCACTAGTTTTGTAATTTTTTATGTGAAACATCTACTAGTGCGGTTTGGATGGGAGTCAAAACGTGCAAATAATGTTCGATGCCGTTTATGGCACGTACTACGTTTTGCCGTGACGCTCGACGCTAATCATGACACGTGTTTAATTTAGTTACTATAATTTCGTTAGATGACAGCGCGAAAATGTGAGGTAGTGCTTTCCGTGTGGATGCGTTGAATTATAACATGGCTTTTGTTGATGGCGACATCCAACTTACATTGCTACTGTAACTTAAAGTCGTATACGGCGAACATAGAGTTTGTTGACTGCAACAGCTATCTTACATTTATTAGTTACTAAAACAGCCATTTAAGTAGCGCTGCTTGGAACTTAAAGTTGTATTTGCCAAGCTTCAATTTGTTTCATATCTGTCAGGCGTCTCACGACGACTTCTCTTTTACCATTCCAGCCCACAAGTGGGGAATGGTACTAGTTTAAGTCATTTTACAATATCTTTCCGTTTTGAGGTCCCCCGAATCCAAAAAACATATTTTTGAAAAAACTCTATGCGTCTGTTAGTCTGTTTGTCTGTTAGTCTGTTAGTCGGTTAGTCTGTGAACACGATACACGTCAAACGGATGAGCGGATTGAAATCAAATTTTGGGAGGATGTTTGGTATGCAAATATAATAATTGAGGCCGAAAGTATGTACTTTCGATCGAGGTATGAAGAAGACCAATTTATTTCATTTGAAAATTTGAGAGTTCCTAGTACGTTGAAGACTAGAGAGGAAAATCGCTCAATCCTCTTACCGGACTGTGCACGGTTACCTGCATCGGACAAGAAATAAACATTCGCATCGCTTTGTTCTGTAGTAGCGTAACTATAGTACAGTACACACTCTTAAGTCCTATGTAACACTAGAGTGGTATTTGCTTTGCTCTTTACTTCCCACATAAAAACGTACAGGTCCTATAACGTAGCTTGATACTTGAAACCAAGAAAACTAGAGAAACGAAGACGGAAATTTAAACTAAATAGTGGAAGTTGGTCGAAATACGAGTATGTCGTAAATTATGGAGTAGTTTTCAGTAATATAATAATAAATGTATTAGAACGGTGGTTTCTTAAAAATGATCTGTTTTTAAATTCCAATAAATCCGTTTTCATTAAATATTCAATAAGTAGCCAAAAGCAGCAGTGATCATTCTCTGCTAATAAAGTCGGATAAATCTAGTATTGCACAAGTTACAAATGCGAATTTTCTCGGTGTTGTAATCGATGAAAAATGTAACTGGAGTTTACATATTAACAAAATGTGCAAAAAACTAGCTCCAGTTTGCTATTTATTAAAATAGCTTGCGCAAACAATACATAAAGACAATCAGAAAATGTATTATTTTGCACACTTTCAGTCCATTGTATCCTATGCCATAACTGCCTGGGGAAGCGCCAATGATATACACAGACTTTTAAAATTACAAAAAAGGGCCATTAGAGCCATAACAGGGATAAGGAAAAGAGACAGCTGTAAGTCATATTTTAGAAGTTTAAATATTATCACGGTACCCTGTTTATATATTTTTCATATTTTACTATTCGTAAAAGAAAATATACAAATGTTTGATTTGGTATAAAGTAATCATGACCATATAACGAGAAAAGACACAATTTTATTAGTACCTAAACATAAGACATCGCTTTTTAAAAAAAGTTTTAAATATAACGCGCAAACCTGTTTTAAATGTTTTAGAAAGACCATTAAGAGTATTCGTCCCTGCAAATACCCCCTGCACCCTTCATCTCAAATCTTATGTCCGTAAAGTTAGCAGAGCAGTTGTAGCAGAACAACTGTTTCTAGCACTGATTAATTAAGGCTCATTTAAGGCTATTTAAATGCCCTATTGCGAAATTAAATGCTCCCATACATATTGCAAAAATTCATGTTCTGCTAACTTAACGAAAAGTTAGCAGAGCACTAATGTTAATAGTTTATATAAATGACTATATCATATATGAGAATTTAAGGCTCATTAAAGGCTATTTAAATGCCCTATTGCGAAATTAAATGCTCCCTTACATATTGCAAAAATTCATGTTCTGCTAATTTAACGAAACGTTAGCAGAGCACTAATGTTAATAGTTTATATAAATGACTATATCATATATGAGAATTTAAGGCTCATTAAAGGCTATTTAAATGCCCTATTGCGAAATTAAATGCTCCCATACATATTGCAAAAATTCAAGTTCTGCTAATTTAACGAAAAGTTAGCAGAGCACTAATGTTAAAAGTTAGCATAAATGAATATATCATATATGAAAATTTAAGGCTCATTTAAGGCTATTTAAATGCCCTATTGCGAAGTTAAATGCTCCCATATATATTGCAAAAATTCATGTTCTGCTAAGTTAACGAAAAGTTAGCAGAGCACTAATGTTAAAAGTTAATAAAAATAAATAAAGCATATATGAGAGTTTAAGGCTCATTTAAGGCTATTTAAATGCCCTATTGCGAAATTAAATGCTCCCATACATATTGCAAAAATTCATGTTCTGCTAACTTAACGAAAAGTTAGCAGAGCACTAATGTTAATAGTTTATATAAATGACTATATCATATATGAGAATTTAAGGCTCATTAAAGGCTATTTAAATGCCCTATTGCGAAATTAAATGCTCCCATACATATTGCAAAAATTCAAGTTCTGCTAATTTAACGAAAAGTTAGCAGAGCACTAATGTTAAAAGTTAGCATAAATGAATATATCATATATGAAAACTTAAGGCTCATTTAAGGCTATTTAAATGCCCTATTGCGAAATTAAATGCTTCCATATATATTGCAAAAATTCATGTTCTGCTAACTTAACGAAAAGTTAGCAGAGCACTAATGTTAAAAGTTAATAAAAATAAATATAGCATATATGAGAATTTAAGGCTCATTTAAGGCTATTTAAATGCCCTATTGCGAAATTAAATGCTCCCATACATATTGCAAAAATTCAAGTTCTGCTAATTTAACGAAAAGTTAGCAGAGCACTAATGTTAAAAGTTAATAAAAATAAATATAGCATATATGAGAATTTAAGGCTCATTTAAGGCTTTTTAAATGCCCTATTGCGAAATTAAATGCTCCCATACATATTGCAAAAATTCATGTTCTGCTAACTTAACGAAAAGTTAGCAGAGCACTAATGTTAATAGTTTATATAAATGACTATATCATATATGAGAATTTAAGGCTCATTAAAGGCTATTTAAATGCCCTATTGCGAAATTAAATGCTCCCATACATATTGCAAAAATTCAAGTTCTGCTAATTTAACGAAAAGTTAGCAGAGCACTAATGTTAAAAGTTAGCATTAATGAATATATCATATATGAAAATTTAAGGCTCATTTAAGGCTATTTAAATGCCCTATTGCGAAATTAAATGCTCCCATATATATTGCAAAAATTCATGTTCTGCTAACTTAACGAAAAGTTAGCAGAGCACTAATGTTAAAAGTTAATAAAAATAACTATATCATATATGAGAATTTAAGGCTCATTAAAGGCTATTTAAATGCCCTATTGCAAAATTAAATGCTCCCATACATATTGCAAAAATTCAAGTTCTGCTAATTTAACGAAAAGTTAGCAGAGCACTAATGTTAAAAGTTAATAAAAATAACTATATCATATATGAGAATTTAAGGCTCATTAAAGGCTATTTAAATGCCTTAGTGCGAAATTAAATGCTCCCATACATATTGCAAAAATTCAAGTTCTGCTAATTTAACGAAAAGTTAGCAGATCACTAATGTTAAAAGTTAATAAAAATAACTATATCATATATGAGAATTTAAGGCTCATTAAAGGCTATTTAAATGCCTTAGTGCGAAATTAAATGCTCCCATACATATTGCAAAAATTCAAGTTCTGCTAATTTAACGAAAAGTTAGCTGAGCACTAATGTTAAAAATTAATATAAATGACTATGTCATATATGAAAATTTAAGGTTCAATTAAGGCTATTTAAATGCCCTATTGCGAAATTAAATGCTCCCATTATGTTGAGCAAAATAAGTGCAATGTAATGAAATGAAGATGTGTATTCGCTGATGAATGAAATAAGAATCCTGTCTTGTTTTTTGTCAGAAGTCCTAGTCAGTGACAGGTGTTGAAAAAAAAAAAACAAAAATACAATTTTCATGGAAGAAAGGAAATTGTAGGCGAATGTCAAGAAATATAAATTGTTGATTGGTAAATGTAACAAAAAAGTATAGGATTGTGTAGGTCACGTCATAAACGTTGTCGGTCAGGTCTGCGTCATAAAAAATGTGTCTTGGCTTACTGCATAAGATAACTTACTATGAATGAGATAAAAAAAAACAAATCAAATAATCCTTAAAAAATACTGTGAGAAAATTTAGGTTGTAAATTTTTACTTTGCAAATGTGTATATAAACTAAATGTTTTTCAAAGGCATCAATAGTAAAAGTACGACCAAATAGACTGACTAATAAAAATTCACTGCAAGTAAGGCGGCTGATAATAAATTCAGATTATTGTAACTGTACAACAAATATTTTTATTGTTAACTCATTTTCAACAATCGGATTTCATTATCAGCCGCGTCACTTACAATGGATTATCATTAATCAGTCTGAATTTGTCCGCCCTTAGTTACGCACGTGAAAAACCTTATTTCTTTGATTTCTTTGATATAAATCAGGATTAGTTGAGTAAAGTCTCTCCTTCAATTTATCCTTTTGATATGATATACTAGTTATTGATATCAACTCTTAATATTGGTGCTCTGCTATCTTTTCGTTTAATTAGAAAAACACGAATTTTTGCAATATGTATCGGAGCATTTAATTTCGCAATAGGGCATTTAAATAGCCTTAAATGAGCCTTAAATTTTCATATATGACATAGTCATTTATATTAACTTGTAACATTAGTGCTCTGCTAACTTTTCGTTAAATTAGCAGAACTTGAATTTTTGCAATATGTATGGGAGCTAATACTTTCGCACTAAGGCATTTAAATAGCCTTAAATGAGCCTTCAATTTTCATATATAATATAGTAATTATTATTAACTTTTAACATTAGTGCTCTGCTAACTTTCCGTTAAATTAGCAGAACTTGAATTTTTGCAATATGTATGGGAGCATTTAATTGCGCACTAAGGCATTTAAATAGCCTTAAATGAGCCTTAAATTTTCATATATGATATATTCATTTATGTTAACTTTTAACATTAGTGCTCTGCTAACTTTTCGTTAAATTAGCAGAACTTGAATTTTTGCAATATGTATGGGAGCATTTAATTTCGCAATAGGGCATTTAAATAGCCTTTAATGAGCCTTAAATTCTCATATATGATATAGTTATTTTTATTAACTTTTAACATTAGTGCTCTGCTAACTTTTCGTTAAATTAGCAGAACTTGAATTTTTGCAATATGTATGGGAGCTAATACTTTCGCACTAAAGCATTTAAATAGCCTTAAATGAGCCTTCAATTTTCATATATAATATAGAAATTATTATTAACTTTTAACATTAGTGCTCTGCTAACTTTCCGTTAAATTAGCAGAACTTGAATTTTTGCAATATGTATGGGCGCATTTAATTGCGCACTAAGGCATTTAAATAGCCTTAAATGAGCCTTAAATTTTCATATATGATATATTCATTTATGTTAACTTTTAACATTAGTGCTCTGCTAACTTTTCGTTAAATTAGCAGAACTTGAATTTTTGCAATATGTATGGGAGCATTTAATTTCGCAATAGGGCATTTAAATAGCCTTTAATGAGCCTTAAATTCTCATATATGATATAGTTATTTTTATTAACTTTTAACATTAGTGCTCTGCTAACTTTTCGTTAAATTAGCAGAACTTGAATTTTTGCAATATGTATGGGAGCTAATACTTTCGCACTAAGGCATTTAAATAGCCTTAAATGAGCCTTCAATTTTCATATATAATATAGAAATTATTATTAACTTTTAACATTAGTGCTCTGCTAACTTTCCGTTAAATTAGCAGAACTTGAATTTTTGCAATATGTATGGGCGCATTTAATTGCGCACTAAGGCATTTAAATAGCCTTAAATGAGCCTTAAATTTTCATATATGATATATTCATTTATGTTAACTTTTAACATTAGTGCTCTGCTAACTTTTCGTTAAATTAGCAGAACTTGAATTTTTGCAATATGTATGGGAGCATTTAATTTCGCAATAGGGCATTTAAATAGCCTTTAATGAGCCTTAAATTCTCATATATGATATAGTTATTTTTATTAACTTTTAACATTAGTGCTCTGCTAACTTTTCGTTAAATTAGCAGAACTTGAATTTTTGCAATATGTATGGGAGCTAATACTTTCGCACTAAGGCATTTAAATAGCCTTAAATGAGCCTTCAATTTTCATATATGATATATTCATTTATGCTAACTTTTAACATTAGTGCTCTGCTAACTTTTCGTTAAATTAGCAGAACTTGAATTTTTGCAATATGTATGGGAGCATTTAATTTCGCAATAGGGCATTTAAATAGCCTTAAATGAGCCTTAAATTCTCATATATGATATATTTATTTTTATTAACTTTTAACATTAGTGCTCTGCTAACTTTTCGTTAAGTTAGCAGAACATGAATTTTTGCAATATGTATGGGAGCATTTAATTTCGCAATAGGACATTTAAATAGCCTTAAATGAGCCTTAATTAATCAGTGCTAGAAACAGTTGTTCTGCTACAATTGCTCTGCTAACTTTACGGACATTCAAATCTTTTCCCCTCGCCTAAAAACGGTTCGCGCTCTCCCGACGCTATTTTTAAAGCTAGAGGGTTCTGGTAAACGATAAATGAAAGACAAAGAATCAGACTACAGATCCTTCAGGCGAATTTTTTGAAAAAAAAATCCTGAAAAAACTTACAACCTTTTGAAAAAAATAATAAGTTACGTAATATTTCACACGTAGGCGAAACTGTTTTTCAAAAAATTCGCCTGAAGGATCTGTAGTCTGATTCTTTGTCTTTCATTTGGCGTTTACCAGAACCCTCTAGCTTTAAAAATAGCGTCGGGAGAGCGCGAACCGTTTTTAGGCGAGGGGAATAGATTTGAGATGAAGGGTGCAGGGAGTATTTGCAGGGACGAATACTCTTAAGGAAATTTTAATTAGAAGTACTATAAATTTTATTAGTTGTATTTCTTACAATAGGTACATAATATTTAACTTTTAATTGTATATGTAACATTTACAACTATTGTATTCTCCGGACTTTTACCCTATGTCGGTATAGACAAATTGGGAATAAATTATTATTATTAAATACAATAATGATTTATTTATTCCCAATTTTTATTATTATAACAATAATAACAATGATAATAATACGCTTAACGTCCGTTTCTCGACTTTATGTCATAACGGACGCCATTCACGCAATTACTATTTTCCATCTATCACACTTCCCGTTATTTTCTACATTTTTAAACTTCCACTTAATTAATTAAAATGGGAGAATGAAGGATTTTAGAAAATTCGGATAAGGTAGGCAAATTTTGAGCACAGGAGTTTGACAAGTTATTGGTCATGGCCTTGAATAAGGAACCATAACGATATTTATCTGGAATTATTAAGGGTAACCATAGAAAACCTCAACAAGATGGCCAGTACAGGAATTAATATTTCTCGGTGAAGGTACTTCCCGAATGCGAGTCTATTAATACTCACTAACAATCACTAATGTATACAGTGTGTTCACCGATAGTGGTAACAATGAATAATTCTTATATCCTACTCGATACAAAAATATTCCAGCCCATTTGGCGACGGGAACTTCAAAAATATTGACATTTGATATAGTGTATCTATTAAAGAAAATAAAATTTCTGATATCGGGTGAGGTGACGCGGGTAATGGCTAGTATTTGATATAGATAAATAGATAGATATTTATGATAGTTAATATTCGTTGCCGTGTTCCACGTCATGTAAAAATTAATCAAAGCATGTTTAACCGGTTTATTTCTGACAGATCTACAAAACAAAAGAACAGCTAATTTTTTTTATTTTCAAAATATTTCCGAAACTATAAAGTTTAGAAAAAAAAAATAATAAAACTTTCTTGAAAGCATATTTAAAATTATAAGTCGTTTTGAAAAATATAGGTACTATTATTATAATATAAAAAATACAATTATTGCATATCTCCCTTCAGCGCATGCGCCGATTTCCCCAAAAACAATAGGGCTTTTCATATTTGCATACCAAACATCCCCCCAAAATTTGGGTTCAATCCGTTTAATCTGTATCGTGTTCACAGTCCAGACTAACACAAACAGACGCATAGAGTTTTCCCAAAAATATGTTTTTTTGGATTCGAGGGACTTCAAAACGAAAAAATATTGAAAATTTTAGTAAGTGAATTTTGACCTAAACTAGTACCATTCCCCACTTGTGGGATAAAGTTTCATTAGCAAATATTTGAGATAAACGTTATCAATTTATTTATTATACACACAGTAATAATTATTATTTTTCATAGCACCCCACAAATGTGTAAATACTAATAACAATTATTACTATTTATTTAATAATTATTAAAACGACGTTTTTCTCGAATGTTTTCTTATGTAACCTTATGGAAATTTTATATAAATTTATAAGAAAAAAATAGAGGTTTCAAAAATTTAAAGACGTATAATATATTGCCATTTGAAAAAAACACTTCTGGCTGAGTTCAAAGTTCAAAAAAGTTTACCTCTGGAGTTTCCGATATTAAGTCTCAAACTGAACAAAAAACTATCTAAACATTTTTTTTTTTATCTAGTAGGTTACAAGAATTATTCACTGTTACCACTTTCCGTGAACAAACTGTATATATAATTTATAACCACATGTATAAGTTTTATTTGTATTGAAATAAAACATAACCTGACACAGACTGCCAAATTCGTTATTTTACGTCTTCAGTCGAACTTTCGATAAACATGTTTAAAATCAAATCATTTAGCAAATTGAATTTGACTCTATTCAATAAAATAATAGAGTAATTGTGATCCATTGAAGTTAATGAGAGATATTTGGAAAGAATTCCGTGGCATAAGGATCGAAAATAAAGCAATACTGAACTTTTTAAACTTGCATTTAATACTGACGTTTCGATACGTTTTGTATCATTTTCAGAGTTTTCAAATGCTGTCATAGAGTTCAGAGTTTTTAAATGCTGATACAAAACGTTTCGAAACGTAAGTATTAAATGCAAGTTCAAAAAGTTCAGTATTGCTTTATTTTCGATCTTTATACCACGGAATTCTTTCCAAATGCCTCTCATTTAGCAAAAAACGCGTATGGTTTAGACCCGGGGCGGTCAAATCTTTTGATCGTCGGGCCACGTTGCTGTTGAAAATTTGACCGTGGGCCAAAAATTTGGAGAGCAAAAAAAAGTCCTTTCATTTCCGCAACAAAATATTGGAAAGCAAAAAACAAAAAGGTCCTTCCATTTCCGCAACAAAAAGGCCCTTGCTATTTACTATGTTTCTAAAATTTTTTTATACGCCAAATTATATTGGCAAACTATTTTCGCTCTTAATAATCATTTATAAAATGCTTCGCGGGCCGGACCAAAGTCTACTGCGGGCCGCCATTTGCCCAGGCCTGGTTTAGACAGTAACTACATCTTGTTAATAATTGTACAAGCTTTTATTTGGTTTCACCTTCCGGTGTCTATCTGTAATCAAACACATTTGCTATCTAAAAATGTTGAACTGATAGTGCTTCTGCAGGCGTCATTTTTAAATTATGAGAAACTATGTCTACAAAAATGTATGTGTTTAAGTCAATTCAGTCAAATATGGAAATTGAGGGAAGGGAAGACATTTTAGATGCGCACTGTATAATAAACTATACTATAAATAACAATAAAAAATGGTAGGTCACAAGAGAACACTCGGAAACTGATAAATATAGAAAATTGTTTACGCCTGCTGAAAATGCATTATGTACTGTAACGAGACGCCACTGGAGGTGGCGACAGTGGATTGTTGTCAGAACCGCGTAGACAATACTCGCATTGTTGTCGGAAACGCATAGACAACAATGCGCGTATTGTTACGCACATTGTTATACTGCATAGATGCGTGCCAAAGCTTTTAGAATGTCGTGGAATGTTCGAAAACGCGACTGGAGAAATATATAAAAAAGCGTAGCGAGTCAGTGAGGCAGTCAGTAACAGTGAACAGTGCGCGATATAAATATAGTGACATAAATAACCATTACAAGATAAATAGAGAACCGTGATATAAATATTCTGTGTACATAGTAGTTTAGTGTTGTTATAGTTGTTTTAGAATTTGTTTGTTTTTTTCGTTATTTATTTTATTATTTCATTTTTCATTTTTATCAGAGAAGTAACTTTTAGTTTGTTTCTGTAACGTGTCTTTTTGTAAATAAATATCTTTACTGCCAATAAACAACAGTTTTGTCAGTTTTGTTACAGTACATTAAGTTCACAATACTGACATATTCAGCATGAAACTGAAAAATTTGTGTTGACAAATAATGGCAGTCAAATTTTCCCAGTATTAATATTCTTCCTCACTGTTACAACTTTATTCATTATTCAACTGCGAGGCATCCGAGTATCCACCATAAATTTCATACTAAAAATTTTACAGTTTTTTTCCACAAAATATGTGCATATATTAATAATATTTTATCTGGCAAAGTGAACAACCAAAAAAAATATTTTTTTTTAATTTTCAAATGAAACGACAAAAGCGTGATGTGCGCAGATGTGATCGTTCAACCTACGATAAACACATAGTAGGAGATCCGTTATTAGAAATATATACCCTCATCTTTTATTTGATGATGACAAATATTTTATGTTAGATAATATATACATTGATAAATTCCACATGAGTTGCCTAGCTAAATCGCGTATCGATGCAGTTAAATTAATTAAATTCTAATTAACTTTTTTGGATCAACTTCCCCGATTTGTTAATCACAAAAACCGAGCCTAAGATGAGAGAATATGACATAAGTAATTGCAAAAATACAGGTTGCCTACTTTCCACGCAGCCCACTAACGCCCTTGGAATCAGCCGAAAGTTCTGGAAGGATCGAGAAACAAGGCAGCGCAAACAGTGCAGACAGTATGGACAGTGTAACTAAGTACAAAATAAATAAACTCAAAGTACACAGAACACAACTATTTACAAGGTATGTTTATGTATAGAATCAACGGTATATCTCAAACTGTTACCACTGTGCTCGGTTAAACTGTTTTCACGGTTCGCGCTGCCTTATATATCTCCAGCCTCGTTTCTCGATACTTCCAGAACTTTCGGCTGATTCCAGGGGCATTCGTGAGCTGCGTGGAAAGTGGGCAACCTGTATTTTTGCAATTGCTTATGTCATATTCTCTCATCTTAGGCTCGGTTTTTGTGATTAACAAATTGGAAAAGTTGATTCAATAAAGCTAATTAGGATTTATTTAATTTAAGAGTATCGGTACGCGATTTAGCTAGGCAACCCATGTGCGATTTATCAATCTATATATTATCTAACATATAATCTTTGTCATCATCAAATAACAGATGAGGGTATATATTTCTAATACCGGATCTTAGATTAACATTGCAAACTTTATAACACCAAATCAGATAAATAACATTGACGTAGTACTAAAAACAATAAGGGGACATTATGTGTATTTCCCACTATTTTTAAACCACCCTATATCATCGCAACATATTATCGTAACATTTTCATATATTATTTATAGAAAAAACTACATAATATATATGTGATAAAATATCTATTTTTGTTTGAATATAAAGAGTACCTACTTATATACGTATTTATATATGTGAAATAGTTTTTCGTTATTTATATTTATTTAACTTTCTAGAATTATTTTTTATAAGACTGATATCGTCCTTATGGATATCTATGGCATACTTATCAATATTATTTTTTATCAATATTCACTGTACACATGACTAATTTTGCCGCTAGATTTAGTTGCTAGGTTTCATGCGTGCTGTAGCGCTGGGTTTCGTGATGGCTTTTATGTGTTCACTTCACACGATGCGTGTTTTTGAAGATGGATTTGGTGCGCGCGCAGTGACAGCTCAAATATTAACAAAAGTGAATCCCTATTGTCTCTGAACATAACACACACTATGACGCCATGTTTGTTTGTGGCCGTCTGCCCATGTCGACCTCGTAACAAGATACTGCTTCCTGATTGGTTCTGACTCAAAACAAGCAAGATATATTTAAGTCCAGGACTAATTTTGAAATCCAGCTTATGACCAGGCACGCGAGCCCGCAATGAAGCCATTTCAGTCTTCACAGCCATCTCGCCAGTTTCCAGCGGCAAAACCAGCCTCGTATAAAGCGTCCTTAAGACGAAATAATAAATGTAATTTATTTACTCTAAGTAAACTTCTCGAAAATTAAGCGAAAAATTTGTTTCTCAAGATATTATGTAGATACTCTACTGCTTTGCGAACCTGTCTTCAGATTAAAATAGAATAGATTAGAATAAAATATTGTCTTATTCAATTATACCATCCTGATTAAAAAAATTTGAAAAGTAGTTTGACCCTGCAGGTCATCCCTGTAACTTCCCGCTATTTTCGATTTCAAAACGCTCAAAAATATATAAAATATAGCAAGAAGTTTATTTTTTAGCTCTTCGAGCTCAAAAAAAAAACACTTTGTTACGAAATTTTCGATCACGATATCTCATGAACAAATGAACCGATTTTGATGCGATTTGCGGCAGTCGACGCAATTTTTTAACCTTAAAAAGTAATTTAATACAGAAAAATCGATCTCATAGGAATTTTACGAGCAATTTAAAAAAAACACTTTTTAAAAATTTTTAGTTCACGATATCTCGTGAACAAATGAGCTGATTTTGATGCGGTTTGCTGCAATCGACGCAGTTTTTTTAACCTAAGAAAGTAAATTATTACAAAAAAATCGATTTGATAAGAATTTTACGAGTAATTTTAAAAAATTACTTTTTTCCTAATTTTTCGTTCACGTTATCTCATGAACAAATGAACCAATTTTGATATGGTTTGCGGCGATCGACGCAGTTTTTTTAGCTTAAGAAAGTAATTTATTACAAAAAAATCAATCTGATAACAATTTTAAGAGTCATTTTAAAAAAACACTTTTTTACGATTTTTTCGTTCACGGTTTCTCGTGAACAAATGAACCGATTTTGATGCGGTTTGCGGAAATCGACGCAGTTTGTTAAGGAGAAGAGCTGATTAGTTTTTGGAATTAATCGGTTTAGTAGTTTAGAAAATTTTTTACAAAAACAAATTTTTAAAAATTTTTGAAACTTGTTTTTTTAAGATTTCTCAAAATTTTTTGGGCCGAATCGTTTCAAATTTTCAGGAAGTCTAAGTTCACCAAGATCACGTCAGATGCCGCAAACCGCGTTTCAGTCGGACACTCCGTTCAAAAGATATAAAAGGTTTACATACATACATACACACACACACACACACACACACACATACATACAGCCCTACGGACATCATCGCCAAAATAGTTTCAATAGCTTCCTAGGACCTCAAAACGTCGAGATCTGGCGAAAACTCGATTTTCGAAAATCGGGGTGAAACCAATAACTTCCCGATTTTTGAAAAAAAAAAAAAAAAATTTTTTTTTTTTTTTAAAGCGGGAAGTTAAAAAACTTCATTTTTTTTTATATATGGTTTATTGGCTTCTACATCTTCTGACATAATCAGCCATGTCAATACGTGTGGTAGATTTCCAATGTAAACGAGAGACAAAAGAAAAATGATAATTTAAAATCAAAATTATAAATAGGTACAAGTATTGAAAATTAGATTAATATGAACAGAGAAGTTTGTGCAGGCACTTTTCTATTAAATACTCAGTAACCTTCGTTTTTAATTGATTATTGATAATTATGTCCGTAGGCATACTTATAAATATCTTTACCTCTGGATAGGATAAGGCAGTGTTCCGGTATATTATGATCCATTCGTGTATTGCAGTCATTATCCGGCAAGTGATAATGAAAAACATATTTTTTTAAAGTGAATACTTCTTTAAAAACGGGGGTAAACTCGTTTCCCTATGTAAAGAAATTGATTTCCCTATGTAACGGATTTTGTCACGAAATTGCGCTATTAGTAACCCTATATAAACAATGATTCTTTGTAAGCATTGGTAGGTCAGTGGTAGAATGCTGGCATACCACGCGGCCGGCCTGAGTTCGATTACCGTCAGGTGCGCGCCACAATTTGTTTTTTTTTTAAATTTTTTTTATTATTTTTAAGTATTCTTATTATATATAAAATTTTTGACTAATTTATCATAATAATACTTGAGCAAAAAAAAACAATATTTGCAGTAAGCCTGCGAAAATTTTGTTGTCTGCTTGTGTTTTTTTATTTATTATTTGCAGTAAACCTGCGAAAAAAAATGAGTTACGAGAACGCATTACATAAGTGAAACTTCTAGTTGCAAATCATACGATTGCATTTGGATAAGTAGAGAAAATGTGTTACGAGATAGTTTCACGTTCAGGTTAACTTGTACAGACGAAATATCTGAACGTAAAACTATCCCGTAACACATTTTTTCCACTTGTCCAAATGCAATCGTATGATTTGCAACTAGAAGTTTCACTTCTGTAATGCGTTCTAGTAACACATTTTTTTTTTATTTTTGATATAAGAACAGAAAAAAGGGGTTATTTCGACTGATCGTCACTAACATCGGACTATAATGTGTGTTACAATATTTCTGTCATACAACGATAGTCGATAAGTATTGATAATATAATTATATCTTATGGTTATATTTTATTATAATAATATATTTCTTTTAGGTACTTCAAAACAAGAAGGATGGATTCATCGCTGCCAAAATCTTCATGTAAGGTAGGTGGCCTTTTATTTTCTGTTCATTGCATGCTATACTTTCTGCACTCTATTATGACGTGATTCATTGTGATGAATGCGTTGCATGCATCACATTTCTCTTGTCAGTTCTTTAAAGGATATACAATAAAACCTCGATAAGTTAAAAACCTCTGTAACTTAAAATTTTTTTGTATTCCCTTCCCCTCAAAGCCTAAAACCTCCATTATAGCTGGAGAGCTCACGTACCACTTTTCACGAAGTGTTTGATGCGCGTAGAAATTTTGACCAGTGGTATAAATAGGATAGATGAACAAGAAAAAATATGTTTGCCTGACTTACCGTGGTACTACAGGTAGTAGTGCTCCCAAAAATGTATGTCAAAAAAAGTGTCTGCTTGAAAGAAATCATCTAAGCATGCTTTGAATAATCACATACCTTATGTAGGTAACCATGCCAATGAATAGCAAATATTGTATTTAATACCAGCCATTACCCGCACACCCCACGCAATTTAATACAAAAACAATAATCCGATTAAAATGGAATGTGTTTTTTATGTAATTTGTAGAAAAATGGCAATAATATCGACAATATTATAATTTAAGGTACAGTGATGGAGTTTTACCATTAAATGTGTCTCCTACTAAAGGCTGTCATCGATAATGTTATACAAATTTCACAAGTTTAAAGCAACAGTACAGAGCTTATCAACAAATTCTACCCGAATCTCCTATATTCATCAGGTATTGTACAACATTAAATTTATCTCTCTACTGATGATAATATGCACGTTGATTTTTTTAAAATATACCGAATCTAAAAACGCCAAATCGATTTTTTCCTTTATAGATACCGCTTCTACAAATGGCCCAGTAGAAGGAAATCCTAACTTTCTTGAACTTTTGGCTGATCTTCATTATCCGTGTGGCCAATGGTCCCTTCAGGTTGAGGTTCTAAGTCTTCAATTTGAAGATTTCCTACTACGATTTAGCGTTTTTAAATTCGGTATATTTAAAAAAAAAAGTCAACGTGCATGACAAGGAATAATTCTAATGTTATTTTGCCGAAGTCTACACTGATGCTGTTTAATAAGAGCGCCGAATATAACAACTTGAAAATGTTCAATAAATTGCCAAACAGTTTCAAAAATTTAAAATTTTCTAAATTTAAAAGAGAATTAGGCTTTTGAAAAAAATTAAAACTTTATTATAAATAATATTGATAATCGATGCGAAAAACTTTCAAAAAACTTTTTTTAAATTAATTATAAGCAAATTAAAATTGATAAAATATTTAAAAAAATCACGTGACTGCAAACGCACTAAAATTGTTTTTGACAGTTGTGACGTCATAATGGTAAAATGTATATACCTACGCAGTATACTATCAATGGCTTCTACATGTGTATTGACTAAAACATTATGACGTCACATTATGTTCGGGAAATGTCGGCGCGTTCTCGGAACTGGGTACAAAAATTTATTTTTAATTTGATATAACTTTTGAATTATAACGAAAATAAAAAAAAGAAAAATAGTTTTGTTATAAAACTTATACACGATCTTTTCATTTATGACAAAAAAAAATTTCATTCAAAAGTTCAATTTAAGACTGCTCTTTTTAAACAATGTCTGTATAAGGTAGACGATTTTATTGTTAATGAGTTGTAAACACGATTTATCTTTCTTTTGACGAATCCTATACATAATTGTATGTCTTTGGATAAATAAATTCTAATTCTAATTCTATTATTAACAGTAGAGAGATAGGGTATAAATTTAATTTTGTACAATAGGTACCTGATGAATAGGAGATTCCGTAGAATTTGTTGATAAGCTTTAAACTTGTGAAATTTGTATAACATTGTCGATGACAGCCTTTAGCAGGAGACACATTTTATGGTATAACCACATCACTACAAATTACAAAAGAAAAACATTCCATTTTGATCGGATTATTGTTTTTATATTAAATCGCGTGCGGTGTGCGGGTAATGGCTAGTATTAAATACGATATTTGCTATTCATTGGCATGGTTACCTATATAACATGTTCCAATTAATCAAAGCATGTTTAGATGATTTCTTTCAATCAGACACTTCTTTTGACATAAATTTTTGAGCGCATTACTTGTATGCGCAGTACCTGTAGTATCACAGTAAGTCAGGCAAGCATATATTTTCTTGTTCATCTATATCTGTACCACTGGTCAAAATTTCTACGTGCATCAAACACTTCGTGAAAAGTGGTACGTGAGCCTTGGGCTATTACTTAAAGCACAAAACCTCGGTAACTTATAAAAATATTTTGAGCGTTGGCCCTCGATAACTTAAAATAATATTTTGGTGACCTCCATAACTTAAAGTATTATCAGTGAGTCATCGTGAATAAGTAAGTATACAAACAAAAGGTTTTAAAATTAAAAAATGTTATTAATTTTCACTTCAGTCTTCCACTAAATCGCTTTACGTATTGCTATGCGCATGAAATATTAATTAACGAGTGATAAAATGAAGCGAAAATTAAACACACTAACAACTAACATATTGTGACAAGTTAAGAGCAATCGAAGTAGTGAAAAGTAGTTCAAGGAGAAAATAACTTCGTTAAGTTAAAAATTGAACTTCCAAAACCTGTCTAACTTCATCTCTCGATAAGTAAAAAACTCGATAACTAATTTTTCAACGTTTCCCTCGAACTTTAACTTATGAGGTTCTACTGTATATATGTATGTCTTTGGGATGACCAATTCTTAAAACCACTGCACACGAGGCTAGAAACACTGCTAGGAGTTCTGCTAGCCGGTAGACTGGGTACGAAGCTAGAAATGACGTCACTGCTAGCTCACAAGATAGGTTTTAAAATTAGAACAAGGGCTATTTTTCCTGCGAGTTTTGCTGCTAGGTATGAGCAAGAACCAATCAGGAAACAGTATCTTGTCACATGGGCACTTGAACAAACACCCACAAACCAACATGGTGTCACATTCTGTTCAGAGTCAGACAACAGACACGTTTTGCTCTGTGTTTATATTCGAACCGTCACTGCGCGCGCACCAGATCTATCCACAAATCAAGCTTGAAAAATAGTCTCGTGTGAAGCGAGCACTTATCAACAATCAAGAAAACCAGCGCTAGAAATCTAGAGTAGGCAAATCTAGCAAAGAATCTAGCAGCGTTTCTAGCCTCGTGTGCAGCGGCCTTTAGGCGTGCGGATACAGTCGTCTCGTATGTTGATGTTGTTTTTTCGAGGTTTGATGTCTTCCTTAATGCTACGCTCACTGCTGCCCATTCAATTTGAAATTTTATTTTGATTTTTTCGTTTATTGTAGCGCTTTTGTTTTGAAAGGTGTGCTGGTGGATGTTGAAGGGATGACATATTTTTGAAAAGAAAACATACTAACTGTACAGTCCGATTTCGCCCGGGTTCACATTAGAATTATTTCAAGTTCCACTGAAAACAAGTGTGTGACAAAAGTGGTGTGAATTAATCGTAACTAATAAGTCGCGAACAGTTAATTATTAATTCGAAAGAACGAACAAAATGAGTGCATCCGGGCGAAGTCGAACACGACGCAGTAATTTTATTAGCGTGTCGGCAGTAAAAAAATCGGCCAAGTGTATGTCGTACCTGTCATATTTTTCGAAATATGGTGAACAGCAACTTTAAAAAAAATTTTGGAAAAAGGTAAAAAAAATGGCTGTAATAAAAAATGGGTATTATGATTTTCAGTTCTATGTCACTGTTGTATTTCTAGTCAGATGCATAGCCTACTCACGCGTTGTGACTTGAGTTCTTATGTTGAAACCAAGAAGGCTGTAAACAGGAGACTTAGCTTTCTATCATAGAGATATTAAACTGGAATACGCGAGTGAGCCGTAAAAGTGTCTGCAATTCAGACAAAGAACATTTCCTTACCTCTATGGTAACTACTGATACAAGACAATGCTGATTTGAGTAAACAAATATCTGGTTTTCTAGGTTTTTACGCGAGTGAGCCGTGAAAGTGTCTGCAATTCAGACAGAGGACAGTTCCTTATCTCTATGGTAACAATGGTACAAAACAGTGCTGATTTGAATAAACAAATATCTGGTTTTCTGCAGCGTTCTCTCTCTCAACTGAGGACATTTTCACTAATGGCAAGCATACGAACTAGCGTACTCTAAGTTACTTATATTTCTATGCTACCTATGCTTGCCGTGTTTCGAGACGGACCGTTTTCTGGCGCACGCTAGATGGCGCTGTTGTCACTACCTTGTAAAACTTCGGTTCTTTCCGCCTGTTTTCGCCATAGTTACCAAAGTTGTTTAACTTCACAGACACTAGACACAATATGTAAACCACGAATATGTGTGCGTTACCCAGTAGCTGACCCCATATTGGTTCTTGCGACAGATATCGATCCACCGCTACACTCGAACTGGATATCCTAATTAAAGTCTTCTTGGTTGAAATGTTGGGATTTTTGTACGAAATTTAGCAATAGTAGGTAATATGTAATTTCAAATCTTTCATTAACGTCTGAGTACTCTTCAATAAATAAAATTATCTACCAATTTTTCAGACAATTTAATTAACATTTCGATCCGGATTTGGACCTACTCAGAATAATGAGCTAAAAAATATAAAAACATAAAAATAAATTATTAATTAGTTTATAAAAGAATTCCAGTTGAGTTTTTTCAATATCTAAATATTAATGAAAAAAAATTACTTATTAATATTTGAATATTAAAAAAAAAAACTCAACTGGAATTCTTTTTGGGGAAGATCGTCGCATGTACAAATGAGAAATTATATATAACATTGTTTTTTTATATAATATTAGTATACTTTTCATAACGGTTTATTATTCTATTTATTTTTACAACAAAGTTTTGAAAATAAAAAAGTCTGCTGTCCTTTGCTCTGTAGATCTGTCGGAAAGAAATTAGCTAAGCATGCTTTGACTAATTTTTACATGACGTGAAACATATTATGTAGGTACTGCAAATGAATAACAAATATCATACTATTTAATACTAGCCTTTACCCGCGTCAACGCACGCATTAACAGAAATTTTATTTTATTTGTTATAATAATATGTCAAATGTCATTATTTTTGGAATGGTTCTGTCGCCCAATTGACAAGATTGTTATTTTTTATTTAAGTAATCCAACCCATTACTAGTTTAGGTGAAAAATCACTTTTAAAAAAATTTAAAATATCTTTCCGTTTTGAGGTCCCCGAATCCAAAAAACATATTTTTGAAAAAACTCTGTGCGTCTGTTAGTCTGTTTGTCTGTGAACACGGTACAGGTCAAACGGATGAGCGGATTGAAACCAAATTTTGGGAGGATGTTTGGTATGCAAATATGAAGAGCCGTATTGTTTTTGGGGAAAATCGGCGCATGCGCAAAAAAGATATATGCTAAAACGGTGTTTTTTTATATAATAATGGTATACTTTTCATAACGGCTTATTATTTTATTTATTTTTTTTAAGAAAGTATTGTTAAAAATTTTTTTTCTAAATTTTATAGTTTCGGAAATATTTTGAAAATAAAAAAAAAATCAGCCACTCTTTTGTTTTATGGATCTGTCAGAAATAAACTAGTTAGGCATCATTTGATTAATTTTTACATGACGTGGAACATATTATGTTGGTAACCATGGCCACGAATAGTTAATATCATATTGAATACTAGCCATTACCCGCGTCACCTCACGCGATATCAGAAATTTTATTTTCTTCATTATAATCAAATGTCAACAATTTTTAAGTTGAATTTGTCCCGTCGCCCAATTGGCTTTCGTATGTTACATAGATCAGTCTCCTTTCTTCTATACTCCGTGAACGAGATTAAAGCGGCAGCGAAGCGCCGTTGTTAATGAAGGCTCGGTGTATTTACAGACGCACAACGTCACAGATAGTGACTAACACACACGTCTGGCTGACGATAAAAACAGACACGACGCGATAGCACGTTCCTCGTAATCAATAACGAATTTTATCAACGAGCTTTTTTAAACGAAAATTTTAAATTTGGATTTGACATTTTAAACCAGAATATACGTCACACAAGTATTTGATGTAGAGATTACGTCATTTTAAAAACATACGCTCTTTTACCTCAAAACTGTCAGAATACGCGTATACCATGTTTGTTTTGAAATCATGTCTCGTGTTATTTTGATCCCACCAAAAACACAAATGTGAAAAGGAGGCCAAGTTCTCGTCAAAAATGCGATTTGTTATCTTAATAAAATAACTGAAATGTAGAAAATATGCCGAGTTTCAAAACCTACACATTTTTAGCAGTGTTTTGTTAAGCACAATAGTATATTACACCACAAGGGCCGAAAGTGTGATATGCTTGCCCTACGCGCCATGATTCCGGAGGGCATCATGAAGCGAAATAGTGAAAATGTCACAATTTGAAATAGTGACTTCTGATTCACTTCCGGAATAGTGAATTCAAGTAAAATTCACTGTCAGAATAGTGATACTCTTAATTTTATACGTGTCGCTTGTAGCGCCTCTATACAGTTACTGTAGGCACTTCTTTTTATTCATGTAGAATGTATATCGTTCTATAGCAAGTTCCTTATAAACCGATAAACAATCAAGTAATATACTTTATCATGTAAGTTAATTAGATTATTTTTATTATATTTTCATAGATTCAGAGTAAAGTATTGCGTGTACAATATTGTTTTTTACCGATTTTAAATTATAGCCAATAACATAGAATCATAACTAACAATGAATTAAGGTTATGTTTTTTTGAAGTAAATTCTCTAATTCTTTATTTTTTATCCAATTTTTAGTCGACTTGTAAAAATATAAAAGTCAATTATACTAGTGAAAGTAACGAATGAATAAAGATTTTAAAAAATCTGTAATCAAAATAATTGTTATCGTCAGATGACATTTTATGGTCACATATATAATAATTAGTGTATTTTTATACTCACTTATATAATGAGTGAATTTTTAAATTCACTTATATAATTAGTGAATTTTTATATTCACTAATTCATACTTCAAGTATTCACTAATTTTGCGTGGTAAGATTCTAGCATTGACAAATAGTGAATATGCACTTGTAATTAGTGAAAAATCACTGATTCATGTTTATAAAGTACCCTTATTAATTGAACTGTTGTTACACCGAGCAGTTCTGCGAGTTTTAAACGAATATTACATACGAGTGTTGTAATTGTACATATCAGAATTTAGTTTCAGACTGTTTAGTTTTTTTTTCACGTTCCTAATCCTCTAAAATATTATCTAGATTGGATATAAATTTAAAATACATTTTTCAACAAACACCTACCTACAAGACTGACAATAAGCTTAAAACTAGGTCTGTAAAATTACCATTACTATTAATTAATTTGTAATTTTTGCAGTATTGTGATGATAACCACTGTAATCATTTTGTAGTGATAATGGCCACAACAACCGATTCACTTCATTTTTTTTTTGTTAAAATAAAAAAAAGTCTGTTGAATATTAAATCAAATAGGTAAACATTTTTTTCAAAAAGATTTCATTGAAATGTATTTAAAATATATAATATTTAATTTATAACAGTAGGACAAAGGTATATTTTACCGCAATTGTTAAGAAACAACCATTGCTACAAGGTTATATTAGAAAAAATTATTTTCAAACACTGTCGCCGTCGGGACTCAAATTTGAATCTTTCCTCTATTGTGGTGGAATGAGTTACCAATTACTCAACACATTCAAACAGTCAAACTTTCTCATATTTAGAGCATATTAATTGTAATGTACGAATTTTAAAAGAAGACTGGTCTATGGGATGTACTATGACCTTATTGCAGAAGAGCGCACACGCATTTTAAATTAGTTGTAATGATCCTGGAACCGCTTCTATGCAATAAGGGTCACAATGGTACACATCACCAGCTTCCCGCCCTTTCCCCACCGAATTTCTTTAGCCGAGCGCACTGTAACTGTTTTTTTACATCATGCGAGAGCTAATTTTTAGGTTAGGTAACCCTACACAACAACCGTCGCAGAAGTCAGAGTTATGTGTGAATCAAAGATGACATTATTTCCATTAGTCCTATTTAATTTATGTTCAACTCTATTATACTTTTATATAAAATTTTTCGTATGCATGTTTGAACGGATGACATAAAGAACTATTTGACAAGTTTTTATAAAAGCAATTGTCTTAAAAAAAATTGTTTAACGAATATTTTATTTCATGGCTAAAAATTTTTATTTGCTATCACATAGGTACCTACCGATTTTTCCAACTGTTATTTCTATCTTAAATTAAGTGAATTAAATTATATTATTAAGCTCAAGTGTCATTAGAAATATACATCGATTTACAAAACTTTACTTGCATACCACTGGTATTATTATAAACAAACGGCTGGAGGCACGTTCTCCCACCACCAATACCAATTCTTCCACCACATGATTTTTTTTTCATTTTATTGCTATTCAAATATTATAAGTACCGAGCATTTTTTTTTCGTTATAAAGAGTTTTCGTTAGTAGAAGTTTTGTTCCAAAATATGTATTGAAGGAGATTTATTTGGTTGAGGAACAATTGAAAATAAGCTTTACCAATATATCGCTTGTGGCCAACGTTTCGAAAAATATATTTTCATCATCAGGGCCTCAATGCAAGTTAAGATGGTAAATTGTAAAAATAATTCTAATATACATGATCATTTATTATGAATCTCGACAAATTTTTAAATTTAAAATTATCATAATCAGTACAATATTATTTGCACAATTGACAGAACAATTTTATAAGAAAACTGTTTTATGATAATTTTAAATTTAAAAATTTGTCGAGATTCATAATAAATGATCATGTATATTAGAATTATTTTTACAATTTACCATCTTAACTTGCATTGAGGCCCTGATGATGAAAATATATTTTTCGAAACGTTGGCCACAAGCGATATATTGGTAAAGCTTATTTTCAATTGTTCCTCAACCAAATAAATCTCCTTCAATAAAGAGTTTTCGTTAAATGGAGGAAAGAAAGAAAAATAATAAAATTTCACCTAATTAATTTATTCCAAACACTAGTCTGTTAATTTTGCCTGACGTTTTTTGCTATGCCAATATTTTTTTGTATTTTATTAAGTATCTTTTGCGTTTCTTGGGATGTGGTGGAATCATCTTCATTAAACAATTGGAATTTTTCGATAAGTTTGGCGGCATCAAGTACTTGTTGAATAGTTGGTGATGGTTCAGAATCGTTCTCTTTACGTCTGTAATTATTTGCTGACGCCTAAATATATACATATTTCTTCGTAATATAGAATGGCTGTTGCGCTATAAAAAGAGTATGAATGTATGGGTTTTAAGGTAAACCAACCAAATTGTAAAAATTTCTACGTTATAGGGAGTGTTTCATTATAACGATGGACGTTATAAAGAGATTACACTGTATAACCAAATTATTATTAATATTAATTGTATTGTCATCGAGACTACACACCATTGCAAAGTTTCAAAGCGTTTGAACAATATTAGTAGTTAAAAATGCATAATTATCAACAATATTATTAGACCATTACGGTTTTACAGGAGAGTCGAAACTAAATATAAGCTTAAAATAAAACTTTTAACAAAATATTCTTTAGCTATCCTGTATTCGGCCAAGTTTCTACTATTTGACTGAATATCGAATAGTGTACTTAAATTCTTTCCATGTGTCTAATTGGGTAATTGGTAGGTCACCCTAAAATAAAACACACTATTTACTATAATTTCAATTTATTTTAACAAATATTGATTAATTAAGTGTTATTGCAATCATTATTTGAAAAAAATTTCAAAAAAGGCTTATATATACCTACATATTTCTGTATCTTGTAGTGGATTTTCAAAACTTATTACTTATTGAAATTACAGTCGATCAAACAGTAATAAAAGTTAATACAAGCAGCTTAAATCGATAGTTTTTATTTTCTTGAATAAATAGATCAATGTATTTCACTTATTTCGTGTGGTATAGAAAATAAAAAATAAATTATAAAAATGTTGTTTTTCAGTTTTTAGATAATAAACATGTAAATAAGCGATTTTAAAGTTCATAAAATTAGACACTAAATATGTTGTAATTTTTTTTGATCCAGAAAAAATAGATAAACGCATTCGAATGAATAATTGAAACTCAAATGAGCCAAAAAGTTCATTGTTAACTGGGAGATGTCGCCCATCATGATGACATGCCTAGCGATACCGTTATGGGGCACACGGCGGAGATCGAGGTGGGGTTTTGTGAGTGTCCTCCGGGGAATCTCATACTACCAAGTTTTATTTCCTCTTGGTGCCTATAAAAGTATTCCCCTAGTGTGGCAAAAAAAATAGAAACTAAATTGTCAATGCAATAGCATTTATTATCAGTTTTTGAGGTTATGAATATTAATATGCGATCCCGTTTTTGTACAGCGGCATAAATCAGCACAAGATCGGTTTTTAACAGAGCTCAAGTCGAATATTGCAAACCAAATTGAAGTAATATTTTATTTATAATTATATTTTTATGATAAGTATTTTATGTTTTAAATATTTACGCTGTTTTTTTAATTTCCAATGTTTAGGTACGAAAGGCAATTGTCTGTATGACTGTGGATCTGTGAGCCAAGTTTTTTTTACCGGTCTTACAACGAAACGGCTTAACCCATTTTAATTTTTTTTTTCGGTGTTACCCAACATCAAGCTGTATATTACATCTAAGAATTTCGCACCTTGTAATTCTTGAACTACTTAGGAATATGGTTCAAAATTTCTAACTATTTTATCGACTTTATAACTTACACTTTAACAATAAAAAATTGTCTTAGTCCAGTTGACAGACGCTTTTTTTCTTCTGGAAAACAGAATACAATCGGTCCTGAAGATAAAAATAAGTCGGTACGAGGAGGGAGTTTATGGGTAAGATATATATATTTAAAAAAATATATATTTTTTGGTTTTTTCATAGAAAGCACAAAATATATTTCAAGTAGAAAAATGATCGATCTATATTTTTAACCGACGAAAAACAAAAACGGAGGAGGTTCTCAATTCGACGCGTATATTTTTTTTTTTTTTTTATTTTTTTTTTTTTTATTTATGTATGACCACGCATAACTTTTTACAGAGTAGTCCGATTTTGATAATTTTTTTTTTGTTTGAAAGGGTATACCTCGAAGTTGGTCCCATGTAAATTTGGTAGAAAAATTCCAACCCTAAGGGTAGGAAAACAGGGGATGATTGATTGTTCACTCACTGATTGTAATGTATGACCACACATAACTTTTTACAGAGTGGTCCAATTTTGATAATTATTTTTTTATTGGATAGGGTATACCTCGAGGTTCGTCTCATATAAATTTGGAAAAAAAATTTCTACCCTAAGGGTGGGAAAATAGGGGTGATTTATTGTTCACTCACAGATTTTTATGCTGAGTTGTGTATATTACAATTATAAATTATATAGCCACAAAAAATTATTAAATAAAAACTTTTTAACAAAAAAATTAAACCGCCGAAAAACTGAAAAGCAAAAAATAATAAATCTTTTTATTTAACTAAGTTCTATTTAAGTAGTTGAACGTATGTGACAATCTAGTATATCTAAGTAATTTTGAGTCGGCGTCAACAATCCTTCGCCGGAAATCTCTGAGAGTTCACGAGAGTTCTCTAATTTGATTTGGTTATTTCTTTTAGTGATCTTTGTTCATTGGTTGTTTGACGCCGACTCAAAATTACTTAGATATACTAGATTGTCACATACGTTCAACTACTTAAATAGAACTTAGTTAAATAAAAAGATTTATTATTTTTTGCTTTTCAGTTTTTCGGCGGTTTAATTTTTTTGTTAAAAAGTTTTTTTATTTAAAACATTATTTTTTTCTGAAAAGTAATTTAAGATCTATTGCGCTGAAAATTAATGTTTTCGTTGTAAATTATAGACACTCAACAGGGATATTATCAGCGTGTTTTTTCGTTAACGAATTACTCATCAAGCATAATAACTCTTTAACACAATAACTCTTAAAATATTGATTTTACGAAAAAACTGTTTTAAATAAAAAAAAATTGGTTGTCTGTAAAGTCGGTTTACGGACGATAGTTTTACGTGATAACGTATTCCGCTCGAATATCATATTTAATAATACACAACCTAAATTTTAGTAGCTGTCAAACTATATTTTTACCGACTAATAATTTGATCAACCAAAGCAAAATACATATTTTTAAGCAATTATAAAAGACATTTAAAGGAATGTATATATATTATATATTTGTTAACAAACCGTATAATTTATCTGCTGTTATGAAATGCAGATATCTCCCAAGATTTGTTTTTGATACAAAATGTAGCTGCGTTTGTGTATAAACTATCAATTGACAAATAACGATGTATTATCAGAAAAATTGCTTTAAAAATTCGATAATTTATGACATTTTTATTAGATATCTTGATTTTAAGTCTTAATTTCCACGGTTTATAAAACAAAGGCCATCTGTCAGATGTAGCTTTCGCTGGAACAGCCGAAAAAAATGTTGAACGCACACTACTCTCTGACGTCACGCGAGAAGAGGGAGAAATGCGCACAAGGCGACGCTTGGGCCGATCATGCATCTCTATCGCTTATATCGCGCTCTCGCTTGCGGAACGTTACTCTTTTTTGTGTGTGCTGGCGGTGTTTCATCAATTTATAAGACGTTATCACGTCAAAAAAAAACAGATCGTTAGTTTTTCTACAAAAATGCTTATTGCGTTTTCTCTCTGAGACCGGCGTGCTCATGTTATAACACTTTTATCAAGATGTTGCCAAGCACCAACTTAAAACAATAACTCTATTTAATTTTCTGTTTTAAAGTCACTACCTCGCTAAAGAAGTTAAACATCAAAAATGTAACTGTACCCTTTTGTTTCTTACCTCTTCATTTATATTTAACTGCATGCACAGTGATTGATACCGCAGGTGGTAAGTTTTCAATTGAACATCGTGTATGCTTGATTGTACGTGGAACGTTTTAAATGACGACTACTATATCTGTAGCGAAACAATGAGAAATGTCAAGAGTCGAGATTGCTGTTCTGGAAGTGTGAAGCTTCACAGACAAAACTCTCAAACTTGTACTCTTTATGTCATATTATCCATCATTCAAAGTGTTTTGGATTTGTTTTTTTTCAAATAAACTTTTTTCAATTTAAATAACTTTCGAAGTTTCGAATTTCGAAATTGTTATCATATCAATTTGTGTAATCACAAAATGTACGCCGTTTTGAAAAAAAATCGGTGATAGATGTAAACTCTAGTTAATATTGTACCGCTAAACTAGCAGTATGTGTTCTATTGTCGCTTTGCGCGTCAGAGCTGACTTTCGTTCGAATACAAGAAGTTATATCTAAGCTAATTTCACACGAAAACCATTCATATTGTAGCTTTATGAAAAGAGAAGATTCTGTTCTATAAAACAGAATCATTTTTAGATCGATTTGAGTTTATAATTACTAATAAAATTGTAATTTAAAATCACGAACAGCAGTTGTTGGTTGGTCTGTACGTACGTATGTACGTCCGAGCTCTACAGATGGCAATTTTGGTCGAATCGCCTTGGTTTATATTTTATTCACTTTTTTTACTATCAGACAAGAGCCCTATTTATTCACTGAAATGTGTTCACTAGTTTAATTTTTATAAACAGTTTTATTTTTCATTATTTTTGACAGCTAATAGTTATAAAAAACAGTATGACTAATGTAGTAAAATACCGTAGAATAAGTGCTATACTTCTATATCACGATAACAGCGGGACTAGTAGTTCAAGTGTGCCATGGCGCAGTAGATAAGACCTTAGTTTAGTAGTGACAAAGCCGCGGGTTCGATCCCTACAGACATTAAATTTTTTTTCTGTTCCATTTTATTCCACTTGATATTTATATATTATATATATTTCTCATATATATTTTTAATTTTTTTTATTTTTTCAATTTTATTTCTTTTTGATTTTTTGAATTGTTTTTTTATTTTAATCTATTTTTCAATTTTTAGTATACAATGGAAAACTTGCGGGATGTGCACTTTTGGTTTTGCCAACTAATTAGTTTTGTTGTCTATTTTTGTCTAATAAAACTTATCATAATGGTAGATCAATCAATAAATCAAAACAATCCTGGGTAAAAATAAATAACATCTTAAATATGAAACAACCTAAAAAAGATATTGTCATTTACCATAATAATAAAACCATTTGTGAACCAAATATCTTATCAAATTTTATTCGCAACGTACTTTGATACTGTTGTGGCAAATAAATTGTCAAAACACTTTGGGGAAAACATGTCAAACAAGGGTACAGTCACGCTAAAGAACAACATTAATACTATATTTTAACGTTCAGCTAATACCTCAGAGGTTAGCAATATAATAATAGGTTTGCCAAATAAGAAGTCAACGGGATTTGACAATGTTCCGTCAACTGTACTTAAAACAAAACAAGTTTGCCATACATTATGGAAACTATTACCGCTATAATTAATTGTATGTTCAAAACTGCAACTTTTCCAGACAACCTCAAAGTAGCAAAAAAATACCCGTTACACAAAAAAGACAGCACGACTGATATAAAAAACTATAAACCAATTTCAATGTTTCAAATCTTTGAAAAAGCCATCTACACAAGATTGTCGGAATTGCTTGAAAAGTCTAATCTATTACATTCATGTCAACATGACTAGTAAAAAATTATCAACGTCTACTGCGGTATATTTTTTTTTATTTTCTTTGAAAAAATTTAGATAGTGGCAAAATTGTCATTGGCTTGTTCTTCGATTTGAGTGCCGCTTTCGACACTGTAAACCACGATTTCCTACTGCAAAAACTGCATGAAATGGGTATCAGAGGTCTACCGAATGACTCAATTAAATCACCAAAGAAATAAAATTGTCGACCAATTTTTCTCAGACCATAATATATTGACAAAACATAATAAAAATACAAATCAATATAACACAAGATGATGTTTCGATCCAGATTTGGATCTTCTTCAGAAATATCTAAAAAATATAAAAATTAATTAGTATTAAGTTATTTATTATCTAATAGATGGCACGAAAGATTGAAAGTTTTAATTTTTCATTATTTTTTTAATCATTCAAACTTTCAATCTTTCGTGAAATCTATTAGATAATAAATAACTTAATACTAATTAATTTTTATATTTTTTAGATATTTCTGAAGGAGACCCAAATCCGGATCGAAACGTCATCTTGTGTTATATTGATTTGTATGTTTATTATGTTTTGTCAATATATTGTCTGAGAAAAATTGGTCGACAATTTTATTTATTTGAAGAGTTCTATTCAGACGTGAATCAAAAATTTTAATTAAATCATATTTTCAAAATCGATCTATGCAGGTAAGTACCTATACGCAATAACAATTCTTTTAGAAAAAATTATACACACAGGGGTTCCTCAGGGAAGTAATTTGGGTCCTCTGTTATATAACTGTTTTGTATACGATCTGTCCGAACATATAACAACAGGGGAGATAATTATGTACGCAGACGACATAACCATATCTTTTGCAGCAACATCAATATCTGAGGCCAATTATAATAAACCAGTTTTCTGAATATTGTCAAAGAAATCAACTAATAATTAATTTGGATAAAACCAACTGTATTCTTTTGACGTGATAACGTCTTATAAATTGATGAAACACCGGCTGCATGCACGAAAAAGTGTCACGTTCCGAAATGTGTCACGTTCCGCCTGACAGCTACTAAAATTTAGGTTATGTATTATTAAATATTACATTCGAGCGGAATACGTTATCACGTAAAACTATCGTCCGTAAACCGACTTTACAAACAACCAATTTTTTAAAATTAAAAACGATGCTACAAACAGTATTGTTAGCTCAGATGTAGACATAAATTTTAAAACAGACATAAAATTCCTAGGTGTTACATATTATGAAAACTTGAAATGGATTAAACACGTAAACAATGTATGCAAAAAACTCATTATTATTATCAACTGAAACAACTACGGAATTTCCACAATCAAAGTTCGATGATAATTTTTTATCATGCATACGTAATTCCTACCATTACGTACAGCATAAGAGTTTGGGGTCGTGCAACTGATAGAGATAGAGTTTTTCTAATTCAAAAAAGAATACCTAATTCGATTATTTTTAATCTTAAAAATAGAGACTCATGTGGGCCAACTTTTAAAAAAAATGATTTTTTAACCTATTACGGTATTTATGCCTATGAAGTTTTATCTATTTTATGTAAGAATTATGACTCATTTGGCGTTAAAAAGTCAAATAATTATGATACCCGCAACACACAGCTTACTCTTCAACATAAAACAGCCTTCTTTGAGAAATCAGTCTCTTATACAGGACTCAAGATCGCAAGAAATAAAATGTCTCAAAGAAAATCAGTTTAAAACAATTTGAAAAGAAGTTTGACCCTGCAGGCCATCCCTGTAACTTCCCGCTATTTTCCAGTTCAAAACGCTCAAAAATATATAAAATATAGCAAGAAGTTTATTTTTTAGCTCTTCGAGCTCAAAAAAAAAAAACACATTGTTATGAAATTTTCGTTCACGATATCTCCTGAACAAATGAACCGATTTTGATGCGATTTGCGGCAGTCGACGCAATTTTTTAACCTAAAAAATCGGTTGTCTGTAAAGTCGGTTTACGGACGATAGTTTTACGTGATAACGTATTCCGTAATACATAACCTAAACCTCCCAAAATTTGGTTTCAATCCGCTTATCCTTGGTGTCGGAATGATAAGAAATGTCAAAAGTGACGTTTGCAACTGTCAAAGTATTATGTTCTAATAATAATTAGTTATTCCAATACTTAACTTAGAAGGCGTTGCATTTCACAAAATACTAATGTCAAAAAATTGAATTAAACATTAGAAATGCAGCCGTTTTCATGTTAAGACAAGACATACGTTATTTTCTAATTTCCATGTACGGCAAACAAAGACGACCGACCGCGTCGCGCCATGCATTAGACAACATTGCATTTATACAGCTATTTTTCTATATAAATTTGTATAAAAAAACTGTTTAGGCAAATTCTGTTATACGAAATCTATGTAAAATGTTCTCCTCTTTCGTTTAAGACTGGTTTCAAACCGATCTGATTTAAATTGAGCGAGAAATTAGCAAAAAGCACGCACAGGGTCAGGCGGAACGTTACGCGTTACGAACGTTAGGAACGTTACACTTTTTCGTGCATGCAGCCGGTGTTTTATCAATTTATAAGATTGGTGATTCATCAATTTATAAGACGTTATCACGTCAAAAAGTAATTTGTTGCAGAAAAATCGATCTCATAGGAATTTTACGAGTAATTTAAAAAAAACACATTTTTACAAATTTTTCGTTCACGATATCTCGTGAACAAATGAGCCGATTTTGATGCGGTTTGCTACAATCGACGCAGTTTTTTTAACCTAAGAAAGTAAATTATTACAAAAAAATCGATTTGATAAGAATTTTACGAGTAATTTTAAAAAATTACTTTTTTACAAATTTTTCGTTCACGTTATCTCATAAACAAATGAACCAATTTTGATATGGTTTGCGGCGATCGACGCAGTTTTTTAGCCTAAGAAAGTACTTTATTACAAAAAAATCGATCTGATAACAATTTTAAGAGTCATTTTAAAAAAACACTTTTTTACGATTTTTTCGTTCACGGTATCTCGTGAACAAATAAACCGATTTTGATGCGGTTTGCGGAAATCGACGCAGTTTGTTACGGAGAAGAGCTGATTAGTTTTTGGAATTGATCGGTTTAGTAGTTTAGAAAATATTTTACAAAAACAAATTTTTAAAAATTTTTGAAACTTGTTTTTTTTTATGATTTCTCAAAATTTTTGGGCCAAATCATTTCAAATTTTCAGGAAGTCTAAGTTCACCATGATCACGTCAGATGCCGCAAACCGCGTTTCAGTCGGACACTCCGTTCAAAAGATATAAAAGGTTTACATACATACTTCCATACACACACACACATACAGCCCTACGAACATCATCGCCAAAATAGTTTCAATAGCTTCCTAGGACCTCAAAACGTCGAGATCTGGCGAAAACTCGATTTTAGAAAATCGGGGTGAAACCAATAACTTCCCGATTTTTGAAAAAAAATATTTTTTTATTTTTATAGCGGGAAGTTAAAAAAGTTCAAAGCACATCTTGTAGCAACTGTGCCTTATAATATCTCAGATTTATTTTGATTTTTTTCATTAAATTGTTTTGACGGCTGTATCCATACTTGGCTCTACACATAAAGAACTATTCTATTCTATTAATAAACTCGTTTGAAGTAACAAATATTTTGCATTAAACTTTCATTGCATATTATAGCTAGAGTGACCTGTGCGAATTATTCGCACTAAATAAGTATAATAATTATCACTTTACAAAATTATTTTGTAAATATGATTGCAGGTATAAGTATTCAATTCGTTTCTAATTTTGCACACTGCTTATAACGTTCTTCTCTTTGTTGTATTACAATATGATGCTCAGATGACAGATCGAAGAAATATTTTACTAAAATTGTCATATAGAGGCGCAAGTAGCATGCAGCATTGCTGTGACGTTGTTCAGCATTGCTCGCTGTTTCAAAATTAAAGCAGTCCGATGGCAGTATGCAGTATTGTGTCTTAATGTATATATTATGTAAATAAATCATTCAACTCAATTTAATGAATCAAAATTTATTGCAGGTATTCAATTCGTTTCTAATTTTGCACACAGCTTATAACGTTTTTCTTTTTGTTGTATTACAATATGAAGGTCAGATGACAGATCGAAGTGTTGACGTTGTTTCAAAATTAAAGCCGTCAGATGGCAGACGTTGTTCAGCGTTGCTGTATTGTGTCTTAATGTATAGCTATATATATAAGTTTAATAATTAACTAATTTACAAAAACAAAAGCAATAATAAATTTTTTTTCAAACTTCAAAAATATTGACATTTGATATAGTATAATTAAAAAAAAATAAAATTTCTATTATTGCATGCGGTGACGCTGGTAACGGTTGGTATTAAATATTATGATAATATTTGCTATTAGTTTGCATAGTGACCTGCATAATATATTTAAAATCATGTATAAATTAACCAAAGCATGCTTAACTAATTTCTTTCTGACTGAACAACTGATTTTTTAATTTTCAAAATATTTCCGAAACTACGTTTAGAAATTTTTTTCTAAAACTTTCTTGTAAAAATAAATACAACAAAAAACCGTTATGAAAAGTATACCATTATTACACAAAAACGTTAGAGCATATATCTCTTTTGCGCATGCGCCGATTTTTTCCAGTGACAGAGCTATTCATATTTATATATCAAGTATCCTCCCAGAATTTGATTTCAATCCGCACACCCGTTTGACCTGAATTAAGTATTCACAGACAAACAAACTAACAGAACACACAAGCTTCTTCCGCAAATAGATATTATGTTGTTTGGATTATGACCTCACAGGCAGTGCCGGATTAAGACTCCTTGATGCCATTTTTTGCTTATGGACCCCATCTCCAATATGTTTATAAAAAAAATCAAATTGGTAGAAAAAAGTTAAAAAGCATAGATGTTTAGGAAAAAAATTGAATTTTACAATCAATGCTCTCATTGAAAATTTGGCTGGCTATAAAATCGGACCTTAGGCATTTTTATGTAATTAATAGAAAAAAAGTTTCAAGACTTACTTAAAAATTAAAAGAATGGAACCCTTAAGAAATAATGTTTTTTTTTCGTTTTCATTTTCAAAAATAAATTATTATTTATTTTTAACTAAAGACATACCAGTACAGAGATAAAATTTTTGAGAATATGACAAAAAAAAATTGTTGACACGGTTTAGTGAGGTACTTTTATTTCTGAGTTATGCTTCTTGGTGCCCCCTGAGACGTGATGCTTTAAGCAATTGCTTAATTTGCTTATAGATTAATCCGGCACTGCTCACAGGCATTACTGTTTATAGTCACGATTATTTATTTTCGTGTTAAATCAATGCAAACATTAAATTTTTTTTTAATTAAAATAACGACTTTCCGCGACAGGAAAATCAGCGTTGAAGCGAACTGAGAAATTTCACTTCAAAAATCTATCTATAGCTGTTGGAAAGCAATTACCAAAAATTGAACATAAACAATATTACGTTAATGTCTGTGGATTTCTATAATTATAGGTTATAACACGCTTTTTTGCTCCCAAACTACCAGCACGCAATTGGACATAGTTAATTAATTTTTCAATATCTGGACTCACGTCAGTTCACCACAACTGACTATCACGAAAATCATTCTACATTTTGTAACACAAGCAGATAATCAACCCCCGTCGACAAAACAGTGTATTTGTTAAAGCATTGCAATATTTATAATATGCACCATTTACTTGAACTTAAAGGACGCCGCGCTAACCTTATGGGATTTGGTTCTCGGTAAATTGATCGAAAATGGTTTTATTTTACAGTTTAAAGGTCACTACGAAAAAGAGTCCACTATGTTTAGGCAGAAATATCGAGTCAAGTGTTGACCGCAAACATGGATTCAAGCAAAGCTGATAAAAGTGAACATTCTGATTACGTATTACTTACTATAGTATTACTATAATTATATAGTAATATATTATATACTATAGTATTACTATACAGTATGTAAACACGTAAGGTGCACATAGGGAAATTAACATTAGGAAAAAATGACTGGATCAGAGTGAGCCTTGAAATCTTGTTTTGAATTTGACAGATAATATTCTTTTGCAAAATTAATGTGTATTCTACCGAAGAAAATATTCAAATGATTACAACATAATCGGACTTTTTTTATTAATGGGACATTAAATTCCCATAAATACTTAAATATGGTGCGAGATCAAATATCTCCGCCTATTCGTGTTGAACCTAAAGACATTGGGTCACTGATTTACCAACGCGCATGCGTCAGACCGGTCAGACAATTTTTGAATGAAATGTTTCCAAACAGATGGAGTTGTTTTTTTGTTTTATTTTTGTACAAAAAAATTAAAATGATGATTTATAAGAGCTTTTTATTATTATTAAAAAAGCCAAGTAAAATAAAAATAAATCAAAATAAAATAGAAATCCTCAAGATTACCACGATAATTCAACAGAAATAACAATTAATGCAGTCATGGCTAACTCTGATCCAAGTATTTTTTCCCAATGCTAATTTCCCTATGTGCACCTTACGCGTTTACATACTGTATATATTATTACTTACGCACTTTCATGATGTAATCTACTTTTCTTGTGCGGATTTACTTAAATTTTATAATGTTTACTTTACTATTAAATGGTAATTAAACGTCCTATGTTAGTGATTACCGAAAAAAATACATTTTTGACATGTTGTCCATTTCAATAGACATATGATTTTCCAAAATTCTGTAAATGTTAAATTTAGTTTTTCACTGAATATACCCTACCTTAAATAAGCCCAACACCCTAAAAAATATTTTTTGTTACAAAAATTTAAAATTCAGGTCCGATGGGGTTAAATAGTTTGAACTCGTGATTTACTATCGAAAACTGCTGATCTATATTTTTTTGTACTTCAAACTCAACCGAAACACACAGTTTTTTACATTTTCGAAATCTCCATTTTGGTCTATAAATTCAAATACATTTTTATAAGGTAACATAAGAAAATATTCGAGAAAGACGTTATCAATTTGTAAATTAAACACACAGTAATACTCTAGTACCACCTCTAACATTGCACATTTATTTCTAAAAAAAAATAAGGTTAGCACAATCGGTCTCCCCTTTTTCACTGGAAGCGTCGATGAAATCAGATTAAAATGGTAATTTTTCATAAGAGAACGTAAAACCTCTCCCATCTGAACTTTTGTGACGCAGTTTTGAGATTGTATTTATGAATAATTATATATTATTATGTTAAAAAACAGCTTAAATTAATAAAAGATGAGCGTTTTAGATTGAGATTGTTATCGCGTACAAAGATATATTTCACAAAAAATACAAAACCGCTTATTCATTTTATATTATAGATAGTGATTTTTTTTTATTGTGACAAATAATACAAAGAAAAGAAAAAAAAAACAAATAAATATACATAATATTCATTGGCAAATTGGCAGTATGAAAAAATATTAGGTTATGTTGCAAATGCATGAATTTTTTTATGACGCAATGTGGCATTACGGTAAAACGAGCGGCTAGCGACACAAATCATAAAATAGTTAGACACGAGATGTACATAGAATTCTTTGCACGTACCTCTTATAAATTAGCTGATTTTCACTTCGTATTAAGTGTATATTTATACATATTATATCTGAAAGTTCGGACATATTGGAAATTTGGATTGATTACGAAGATAAAACCTATTTTGCTTGTCTGTTGCTCATATGAATTTATATAGCAACTGACAGAGATATGAATATTGGATTGGTAAAATCACATTACTTTTCGTTTACTTTACGCACTAGTACGAAAAAAGATCATTTCAATACCGCTATACGGGCATGAAAACCAGCTATTTTATATAGTATCGTGCAAAAAATATATTATATACGTTGTCTGGTATATAAGTAGATACGAAAATAATTGTCAACGAGTCATAGGTACATACTTTCGATTTTTTGTTAATATTACATTGGCAAATTAATTCTTTTATTCGAAAAAAATACAGCTTATTTAAGGCATAGAAAGGTAAGTCTCCTGAAAATTTCATGAAAAAAAATCATTTTTTCAGGAGAAAAAGATTAAAAACGGAAAACGCGGTTTTTTCGATATTTCTCTGAATCTTTAAGGTTATGTGAAAAAATTGTATTCATAAAAGTTGTAGAACCTTTTAATACCTACAACATTGCTACACAACGTTTTTCGATTGGAGGTCAACTTTCGCCGGAAATAACGAAAAACCGCCTTTGACCCCTAAAACGCGCCCCCCACAGCCCTCCGGTCTTTTACGCATTTGAATTTTTAGTTTCTGTATTTCTGACGGCAGTTTCTTCTCTTCCTCATCATTCGTTTTCTGTTATTAATTTTGTCCCTTTTTCACTTGATTTTGGACTAACTGTAGGTACTGATCTATTAAACTTATTGTAAAATTTTTAGACCGTTTTTGAAAAATTTACTTTTAATCGTTTTTAAGTGATTATATACATATAAATATCAATTTTTCCATTGAAAATCATTCATATATAGTTTTAAAGTTATAAATAAATAAGAATGATAGAGAATTTTTAAGTGAATTATATCAATTTACTTAAAAATTCTCGATCAATTTTATTTATTTACAATAACTTTAAAACTATAAATAAATGATTTTCAATGGAAAAAGTTGATATTCGTGAAATTCAACTGAAACCGCGAATAGCTTTTGAAAGAGTATATTTATCATAAAATACTAAGACCCCCTTTTTTATAGCGCATTCAATTTTTCTAATTTTCTTGAAGAAGTATTTTAGACAAACTCTTTAAGTATGCTACAAAGTATTTTTTTTTTTGTTTTGTTTATGTTTCATCGAATATTGTCAAATAATTGAAAACCTACGCACTGCTCCAATGTAGAGCCACATACCGGGTGAGGCAAAAGTCCCGGAACGGTTGAATATCTCGCATACTACGCATCATATAAAAAAAAAAATACGTGTCAAATATTTTTCGCAAAACTATTTTTTGATACCACACATGACTCCCCACCCCTCACCCAGTTGGTGGGGGGAGGGGCAACTTTAAAATTTTAAATAGGAATCCCTATTTTTTATTGCAGATTCGGATTCTACGGGAAAAATTACATCAATTGTATGTAATTTCTTTTTTATTTTAATTTTACTATCAATACAACAAATTAAATTCACCCTTCACTAAATAAATCCATATCTACAAACTAACGATTTCATAAAATTTTTAAGTCTAGTCCTGTCGGGCCGATTTTAATAAAATTTTGGTAGCACATTTTAATCATTACTAAAGGGTTAAATTTCAATTTTGAAACGATTCGGAGAAATTTTTCGGATTTTTCGGGCCCAAAAATATTTTTCAACCCCTAAAACCCACGGGAAAAATTACATCAATTGTATGTAATTTTTCCCGTAGAATCCGAATCTGCAATAAAAAATAGGGGTTCCTATTTAAAATTTTAAAGTTGCCCCTCCCCCCACCAACTGGGTGTCATGTCATGTGTGGTATCAAAAAATAGTTTTGCGAAAAATATTTGACACGTATTTTTTTTTTTTTTATATGATGCGTAGTATGCGAGATATTCAACCGTTCCGGGACTTTTGCCTCACCCGGTATATAATTGAAAAGTACTTAAAACATTTTTGGAACACACGTAATACTTCAAGGAAATGATACTTTTCCATCTGCAATTGGTTTCATATCATTTGCTTGTCCCAGTCAAACGTTGGAGCCATTTCCGTAAAGCGCGCACGTTCCCACAAGTTTATTGCAATATGAACAGTCGATCGACGCTTGTCAATTTGTGACTTTAGTTAACATATTTCTGCTTGCTCGTATTTCATGTGACGGTTACATGTTACACATGTTTCCTTCGTAAACTTTCCCGTTCTTTTCAATGGCGTTTTTTTTCTAAAAATGAGTCGGGAAGGAGATATTTTCAAAAAACTGTTTTAGGCGCCATTTTACCAATATGTTGGCGCGAGTGGCAAAGATACGAGGTGGCAAAGTAGAAATTCGGAAAGAGCACATCGAAATCTAAAATCACCTATTTAAAACTCCCGGAAGACTTTACAGGTAACCTCTTTTATCGGCACCAAATGACTGTAAGTACTATAAGTAATAGCAAACCGAACTAAAAAGTAGAAAGTACTTATTAACAAAATATTTCAATTGTAGTAGGGGGCTTGATATTAAATGTTACAATTATTTCATTGGTAGCTGTTTATAAAATTGGAGTTATAATAAAAATATAGTAATCGTCACCCCACGCTTTTTTACTATTATTAAATTATTTTCTTAATAATTATTTCTACTTTTTAGTTCGGTTTGCTATTAAAGCGTGTTTTTTAAGTTTTTTTAACCTTTAATTTATTTTCTTAATTTTTAGTCTCAAAACGACATCAAAAGTACTTTTTTTCCAAATTTTTAAATTCAAATTTATTTTTATGAAATAATTGTATTGTCATCGGCCCTTGCCACGTATGCAAGTTTTCAAGTTAATCAGACTTCTTGAAATTGGTGAAAATTATGCTGAAAGATTTCTTTACATAATATATACATAGGTAAGTACATTCATTCATATATATAGGTCAAGCTAATATAAGCATGTTAATGAATTAAAATTTAATAAATTAACCGTTCGTTATTTATTTTGTTAAAATATTTTTTTTTAACTTTAGGTATAGGCTGTGTACACGAAGCCTATTAGCGCCGCTAGTGGGTAATAGAGAATTATTGAACTCACTTTTTATGGAAATCGCAACTTGTTTGAAAACTTTAGTTGGCCATGATGTGTCAAAAAAAAAATGTAATACGGAAAACTGATGTTAATTTGTTTGTCAATAGTCAATATAATAGATGTTTCAGTACTTGATTTGACCATCGCTTAGTTCATAGGAAACAAAATTGTATATTAGATAGGTTTTAAATAGCTTTTTAATTAGCGCAAAAAAACCAGGAAAAAGCACCACTATGTGCACTTATGCACTAATTATAGTTTAATAAATTTGTTATGTAGTAACTATTCAAACAAGGTATGCTTTGTTCCTTTATGTTTATATTTTTATATTTATTTTCCAAGTTAGATGGAATAAATAATTCTCTGAATAGCAGAGAGCATAAATTCAGTTATTGTAGGAGAAAGTGGCACTATTACATTACATTTATGATACATACTACGTATTTTGCACTTACTTCCTATATAATAGCTGAATGTCACGTCATATTAAAGTACATTTTTAATTCTTTTAACAGATTTATTAGTCCAGTCAAAATAAATAACAAAAATAGTAGTAATTTTACAAAAATTTCCATAGATCTGAAAATTGGTACGAGTCTTAGGTACCTACACTATTAAATTAATAAAATATCCAAACTCCTCACCGATCCATTGACTTTGAATAAATTTTGTAGCAGATGCAGGATCGGTGGGAATTTTTGATATTTTATTTGTAATAATGTACTTATGGTCTCAGATCTGGCTACGAAGGGGTTGGGGTCACTCGGTGCAAAGCTGAAAATTTGCAGAATAATAGGAGATAGTTAATTGCCAGAAGGCTAGGTGGAAGATAAAGAGCCGCCAGAAGACGCTTATGTTGCGAAAAATTTTGCAATAATTATGTGACTCAGTGCACTTCTGGCAATTTCTATACTTATTCTGTAATTCAAAACTAGATTACCTGCAAAACGCCAGAAGGCTAAGTGGAAGAATGACAGAGAGATTTAGGCAAATACATACCCTATAAGCTATAAGGCAATTAATTAATCGTCATATATTTTCATTAATAAAATTACGTTGTTATAACAACGTAATTTTATTAATGAATTATGAAAATATATGACGATTATTTTTTTTTTACTTAAATTACGTGCTCAGCAACTTTGGCTATATGCACGAAAAGTTGTTGAAATACAACTACTCATATACATAGGTAAGTACTAAAATATAAATATGGAATTAATAAGGTAAATAACAATAATAGTTTGCATAATATTGATAAATAGGGTATTAAGTAATTTAGATTTTGTTTTCTAGGTGGGTCAGTGTTAGAAACTGCAGAAGTTTGGTAGTGCTGCCATCTTTGTCTTGTAGTATGTCTTCCAGTGAATTCGGTAAGTTTGCATATTTTTTGCATTCAATTAATATGTGCTTTACTATAATTAAATTGTTGATCACAAGTTTGGCATAACGATTATTTTTATTTCTATCAAAATGACATTAATAATTTTTAATATTTGTCGAATATAATTATTATATCATGTTTGAATTTTCAGTATGTCCTTATAACTATATAATGTATAATATATTATATAATATATAGAAGTGCACGGAGTCACATAATTATAGCAAAATTTTTCGCAACATTAGCGCCTTCTGGCGGCTCTTTACTTCCGCCTTCTGGCAATTTTTTCCCTACTTACTTGTACTATCTCCTATTATTCTGCTAATTTTCAGCTTTGTACCGAGTGACCCCTACCCCTCCGTAGCCAGCTCTCCGTCTATTAAGACCTGTACCAATTTTTAGTCTGTTTTGACTGGATTATAAGTATGTTCATTTGCTATTCATTTCCGGGGTTACCTCATGTGACGGTCGATTATTTATTTTTTAGGAATTTTTTTGACGGTCAATAAAAAGATAGAACTTTGAACTTTTTATGATATATTTATTAATACTTCGGAAGTGTATAAAAAAATGTTCAAGCATAAATCTCCATATAAACATGAGTTGTACCACTCCAAAGACACCCATCTTAAGAAAAAGGTTATTGACGGTCTTCATGATTCCGAATGATTGGCTTATAGCAAATAAAAAAATTAAACGGCATTTTAATCTGTAAGCCTATGACAATAAGATGAACTAGAATTATTCGAAAATATTTAAAATTGAATAATTGAATGGAATCTACCATTAAAATTTCAAACCGTTTTTGAGATATCGTGAAGACAAATTAGAAAAACACAGTTTTGAGAAAAGATTCAAGTACGATTTAAACTATGAAATCTTAACTCACCATTAATCTGCAGAAAGCTCACACAAGATTAACTAGAATTGATACATTATATAAATCAAAAATGAAAAAAAGTCGATTTATCGGGTTTTGCATGTTTGCTCCTCATTTGTATTAGAGGGTCTCAAGTAACAAGCCGACAGGTCACAATTATTAGGCTCCTCTTCTAACAACTTCGAATATTATAAAATCATTTTACCAACATAATCTAAACATGTTTAGGAATTTCTATGCCAAAAAATATCGATTTTTTCTTCTAATCACATGGGGTGACCCCCTTAAGTTGTTTACAAAAGCTAGGCCTACTTAACTTCCTCTGTTCCTCATATACTTTTATAATATTATGTTAACATATTATTGGAGATTACTGTCAGGTTGGTTAGATGTCGACTTATTCGAGGTGTCAGACATTTTAAATGGTTCATGTTATTTGTCAAAGAACATTGTTTTAGCGTTTTGGTTGAAGTTTTTAAGCTATCCAATTAAAAAAACAAACAGTAGGTATCTATCAATTTTTTACATGTTGTCAAAACAATGCATCTTTCGGAAAATTTAGAGGGAAAACGCCCCAAAATCAAAAAAAGTCATAGAGGAAATAGGTGTCAGACTAGGCCTAATGAAGCCATATACAAAGTTTGGGGAGAGTATTTGTCAGTAAAATTTTTGCCGACGGGCACTGACTGACTTTTTTAAATCTAACAGTAGCAACAGTTTAGTGTTTCTATAGTTTTATTCCTGTACTGGATTTGAAAAAATCAGCCTGCATGAAATATTTTGAAGGAGCTACGAATTTTGAGATATTCAGCCCTTTGCCAGGCAGGGGTTGTCCCGGTTACGAAATGCCAGATTTGAGTTTTTGTGCTCAGGGGCACCTGAACTTATTGCTTAGGAAATTTCAAACATGATTAAATATATAATATTAAGTGACCGGGTGAACCCACGCATTGTCGCCCGTCTCAGCTGACAGAATGCGTTTTTTACGTTCAGGGTAGAGCCCTTAGAGTATGTACAAAAACTCAGGTTTTAGGAAATACTATACGTAAAATAGTCACTAGCTCTTTACCATTAGCAGAAAGCTCGCACCGAGCCTAAAAAATGCAATGCTGAGCGATAGCGAGAGCTACGGCAGTGTCTAAAAGGGATCGAAAAAACCTAAACGTCTACGGGATCATGTGCAGACAATATAGGAAACAGTAATACTCGACGTTTTCACGAAAAATTTATGGCGTGGACCCGAACTGCGCCTTTCATTTTGTTTTTTTGCATTACAGCACTAGCGTTAAATGAGTCATTTTTCTACCGCTACGCAGGCATACATATATTTTATAGGGGGTGTGCAGAATAGTATATTACACCACAAGGGCCGAAAGTGTGATATTTTTGCCCTGTGGGCCATGATTCCTGAGGCGAAGTCGAGGACATCATGGCGCGAGAGGCAAGATATTAAACTTTCGGCCAGTGTGGAGTATACTTTTTTCTTCATACCTCGGTAGTAAGCACACTTATTAAACACATTAATTAAATAATAACATAAAAACACAGATAAATTCCAAGAAAGTAGCTTTGAAGTTATACGTAAAAACACGAATGACAGCTGTTCACGACTATTAGCTAAAATGTAATAGGGTTGCTATGGAAACGACATCTAAACAACAGTTGATTGGTTGTGTTTGCTTTACTACCGCCCGAACGTACGAAATTTCCCCATTGATGCGTGTAATCCCACCAAGGAGTAAATGTTAGACTTTCTGCCGAATGTATGCACTTATGATCGAGGTATAAAGAAAAGTATATTTTTTAATTAAAAAAAATTAAATATGATATTTTTTTCTGAAAAGCTTTCTGCAATGTAGTAATTTATTATTGATAATTAAGTGTTCTGCCGTAACATAACGAACCACAAAACGTTCAATTTTAGATGTGTCATAAACTTGACAGGTCAATTTCAACACGATGCAAATTTTAATAGCGGGACACAATTACGCCGTGTAGCTCTTTATTTGAGATTTCGTCGCAAATAATTGCAGCCAGTATAGAAATTAGCACCAAAAATTTTACTTCCCAACTCTGCTATGGTAGGTAAGAAAGGATTGTTTTCAATCCGAATGTTACTATTCCAACCCACAAGTGGGGAATAGTACTAGTTTAGGTCAAAAATCACTCTTCAAAAATACAATATCGTTTTATTTTGAGGTCCGCCGAATCTTTATAGTTTCGGAAATATTTTAAAAATAAAAAAAAAATCTTTTGTTTTGTAGATCTGTCAAAAATAAACTAGATGAAAATGCTTTGATTAATTTTTACATGACGTGGAACATATTATGTAGGTAACCCTGGCAACGAATAGCAAATATCTTATTGAATACTAGCCATTACCCGCGTCACCTCACGCGGTATCAGAAATTTTGTTTTCTTTATTTACTACCTATATCAGATGTCAATATTTTTTAAGTTGGAATGGTCCCGTCGCCCAATTGACTGGATTTTTTTTCTATGACAACGCTGTAGTTTCCATAACAGTTCGATATTCTATTAATTTTTGTAAGACTATATTTAGTTAAAAGAAATATTTTCTAAAGCTTATAGTTTTGTCAATATTTTAAAAAAAATCTTCTATTCTTTCTTCTGATGTTATTGATCTGTTAAAAAGAAATGAGTTAGTTGACAAGCATGCGTTGGATAATTTTTACCATGGAAACGAAAAACAAACATAATATAAATATTTCATTATTTTGAAAATCATAATTAATTTTGAAAAATTCTATAAAAAGCTAATTATATTTAAATATTAATTATTTTTATATTTTTAGATCAATTCTGAAGAAGGTCCAAATCCGGATTGAAACGTTAATGTATTAATTTTATATTGTTTATTAATATATTGTCTGAAAAATTGGTCGATAATTTTATTTATTGAATAAATATTTATTACTAGTCGTTGTGTGCGTCATCGCATGCGTTAACAGAAAATTTATTTTACTTATTATAGGCACTATTTTATCAAATCTTTAGTCGAATTGACAGGAATTTTCAATATAGTAGTCAAGTAAAATGTCTACAGAAGCCCGATCTGAATCTAACAGAGTTTTATGTTATGAAAGGAAATAATAAAGAAGGAAGATAAAGATTTCAAATATGATTTACACGCATTTCCGTTAGAACGAGTGAGCAAAATTGACACCCGAGGTAATAAAATAATGGTATCTCTGAATTTCCAACCAGCAATCTCCTTTAAACTTGATTAGAGAGTATACGATATGTAAGGAAACTGTCGAAATACTTTTATACGAGGTGTACCAATAAATTAGATTCAAATAAAGTAAGCAATTTTATCAGTTATTATAATTTGGTGTTAATTAGGAGTATCGGATACTTATAAAATAATATGTCCTCCGCACTCTTTATTTCAAATCGTTTTCCCCAGTCTAAAAACTCTATTTATAAAGTTAGAGCCTTGTCTATAGGTAAAATAATATTATTAAATTATTACGAATTATCCGCTATGTGCAGTTCCGATGACAATAACGTTGCAATAATGAAGCTCGGAGAGAAAAGTCTACGTCCTTTATAACTGTCAAACCAAAATACGATTTTTTTTTTAAATATCACGAATAAAACACTTACCTACCATCTATATCTATACTAATATATAAAGCTGAAGAGTTTGTTTGTTTGTTTGAACGCGCTAATCTCAGGAACTACTGGATCAATTTGAAATTTTTTTTTGTTGGATAGCCCATTTATCGAGGAAGGCTGTAGGCTATATAATATCACGCTACGACCATTAGGAGCGGAGCATTAATGAAAAAATTGGTTGTCTGTAAAGTTGGTTTACGGACGATAGTTTTACGTGATAACGTATTCCGCTCGAATATCATATTTAATAATACATAACCTAAATTTTAGTAGCTGTCAAACTTTATTTTTACCGACTAATAATTTGATCAACCAAAGCAAAATACATATTTTTAAGCAATTATAAAAGACATTTAAAAGAATGTATATATATTATATATTTGTTAACAAACCGTATAATTTATCTGCTGTTATGAAATGCAGATATCTCCCAAGATTTGTTTTTGATACAAAATGTAGCTGCGTTTGTGTAAAAACTATCAATTGATCAATACATTTCCATTCGTTGTGAATAATATCATATTTTATCCATAATGACGGCGATCAGTTATTTTTAACAAAATAAAATGACATTTATTAATTATTATTAGCGCCATATTGCCATTATCGTGCGTTCAGTTATACTTTGGCTTGCATGAATCGGTAATAATTATATGACACAAAAAATATCCGTGCATAAACGAACAAATAACGATGTATTATCTGAAAAATTGCTTTAAAAATTCGATAATTTATGACATTTTTATTAGATGTCTTGATTTTAAGTCTTAATTTCCACGGTTTATAAAACAAAGGCCATCTGTCAGATGTAGCTTTCGCTGGAACAGCCGAAAAAAATGTTGAACGCACACTACTCTCTGACGTCACGCGAGAAGAGTGAGAAATGCGTACAAGCCGACGCCGATCGTGCTTCTCTATCGCTTATACTGCGCTCTCGCTTGCACGCACAGGGTCAGGCGGAACGTTACGGCGTTACACTTTTTCGTGCGTGCAGCTGGTGTTTCATCAATTTATAAGACGTTATCACGTCAAAATGTTGCAAAATGTATTTCAAAAATAAGCTTCTATTCATGTGAAATGCACTAACTAGATATACTCATATTAGCGTTGTGAACACACAACACCAGCTGGCTCAATCGGTAGAGAATGCGACTGTCAATATCAGGGTTGTGGGTAGGAGCCCGACGTTGGGCGAATGTATTTTTTTTTTTAATTTTCTACATTGCTTTCTTCTAAGGCTTACATTTAAATTTATTTTAATTTTATTTAATTAATTAAAAAAAAATATTAGTTAAAAAAAGTATAAATACTGCTTTTTATCGACAAAAACTTTTGAACGGTAACTCCGATCATCATGAAATTTGGACACAACATTCATCTCGGTAAACTAAGATGAATGTGTGTACTCGTGTTCCTCTCTTCCCCATTCGTTCTTTTACACCCGGGTGAAACCGGACGGGACCGCTAGTATACAATAAAATTCCCGTGTCACAATTTTGGCAGCGCTAATCTCCGAAATCACCAAACAGATTTTAAAGAAATTTTGTAAATGTGTCTTGCTTGGTGCAACTGTAGGATAGTTTTTGTTAAATATTTTTTACAAAATTGCGGTATTTTCTCAAAAAACCTTTTTTAGTAACACGTAACGACATCTGTTCTATCAGAAGTCAGTTGTTTGTTTGCTTCTGAACTATTAGTTCAAAAGCAAACAAACAACACTGTTTAGTACCAAATAGCGACATATTATGTTAGAGCTTGCAATTTGTTCAAAGCTATTAATTCAGACGCCGGGCCACAAATGAAAATATACATTTTGCAGAATTATATCTATCGCACCCGGGTGAAACGGGACGGACCGCTATATTATAAAGAGGTACAGTTTGTAAGTTTGAATGTAGGAGGCAATCTCAAAAACTACTGATCCGATTTGAAAATTTTTTTCACCAATATTTAGAATGAACTTTCAGGATGCATACAGGCTATATATACAGGTTGGTCTATTTTAATCTTACTTTGAAAAATTTGATTTTGACAGCTCGGTAACTTGATAGATTTGAATTTTCGAAAAAAAAGTTTCCAACAAAAGTTGTATTTTTGACGTGATAACGTCTTATAAATTGATGAATCACCAATCTTATAAATTGATAAAACACCGGCTGCATGCACGAAAAAGTGTAACGTTCCTAAATCCTAACGTTCCTAATCTTCCTAACGTTCGTAACGCGTAACGTTCCGCCTGACCCTGTGCGTGCTTTTTGCTAATTTCTCGCTCAATTTAAATCAGATCGGTTTGAAACCAGTCTTAAACGAAAGAGGAGAACATTTTACATAGATTTCGTATAACAGAATTTGCCTAAACAGTTTTTGACGTGATAACGTCTTATAAATTGATGAATCACCAATCTTATAAATTGATGAATCACCAAACTTATAAATTGATAAAACACCGGCTGCATGCACGAAAAAGTGTAACGTTCCTAAATCCTAACGTTCCTAACGTTCGTAACGCGTAACGCGTAACGTTCCGCCTGACCCTGTGCGTGCTTTTTGCTAATTTCTCGCTCAATTTAAATCAGATCGGTTTGAAACCAGTCTTAAACGAAAGAGGAGAACATTTTACATAGATTTCGTATAACAGAATTTGCCTAAACAGTTTTTTTATACAAATTTATATAGAAAAATAGCTGTATAAATGCAATGTTGTCTAATGCATGGCGCGACGCGGTCGGTCGTCTTTGTTTGCCGTACATGGAAATTAGAAAATAACGTATGTCTTGTCTTAACATAAAAACGGCTGCATTTCTAATGTTTAATTCAATTTTTTGACATTAGTATTTTGTGAAATGCAACGCCTTCTAAGTTAAGTATTGGAATAACTAATTATTATTAGAACATAATACTTTGACAGTTGCAAACGTCACTTTTGACATTTCTTATCATTCCGACACCAAGGATAAGCGGGTTGAAACCAAATTTTGGGAGTTTTAGGTTATGTATTACGGAATACGTTATCACGTAAAACTATCGTCCGTAAACCGACTTTACAGACAACCAATTTTTTTTTAAAGATAGATAGACATGTACTTTTTATGTGTATTATTATTAATAATATTCATTTTTACAATTTTGTCTTAAAACCAAACAAAGTAGAAACTAATGTAATGAAATTTTTAAAAATTTTTTAAAAATTTCATTACATTAGTTTCTACTTTGTTTGGTTTTAAGACAAAATTGTAAAAATGAATATTATTAATAATAATACACATAAAAAGTACATGTCTATCTATCTTTAACTGCGAATATCTCGAAAACCAATGACTTTACAACAAACTAAAAACTCGGGTCGCAGTGCGAAACCCTGCCGACAAATAGTGTATTTGCTTTTATAAGCAGTGTGGCTCTATTGTATGTACTTAACTTTGTTTTTGCACAAAATAAAAAAAATTACCCCTTAATACACCCCTTAAAACAACATTTTTTTACTTAATTTCAATACTATATAGTATATACCAATTCAACATCTGTACCAAATTATATACACCCTTCAGTATCAATAAACTTGCGTTTTCATAAAATTTGTAAGTCCGGTTCTGTCGGGCCGATTTTATTAAAATTTTAGCAGCACATTTCAATAATTACTAAAGGGTTAAATTTCAAATTTGAAACGATTCTGAGAATTTTTTCGGTATTTTTGGGCCCAAAAACATTTTTCAACCCCTAAATACCCCCCTTAAAATGGCCCGATCGGGCCCATTTTAAATAGGCTTCTTGCGATGATGGATTCCAACATGTGGACCAAATTTCATTTAAATCGATTAAGTCTGTCGAGAGTTATCGTGGTCACACATATATATATAAATATATAAATATATATATATATATATATATACATATATATATAAACATTTCCAAAAATGGTGCCAAACTTCTTAGAAACTTATGAAACGTCGAGAAATTTTGGTCCGACCCCTAGGTCCCGCCATCCGACCGACGCCAATAGTGTAAGTGCCTTATGGCAAATACACTAACAAGTGTACATTATTGACTTAGAAAATATCAAAAAAATTAAAATTATAGTCAAAATTAAAATTTAGACACCGGCGTAACATTTAGAAGGGGCACAAGTATTACTTACTCCTGCCGTACGCCACTGGTAGAGCGTACTGAACTAATTTTTTTATTGTTAGGTGCATTTTATGATATTTAACAAGTGTGCCGATTTGAGTAAAATTATACGGTGTATTAACAAAATTATGGACATTAATAATTTTTCAGTTTTCAACTTCAACACCCTGTATTTCGGAAACGAGCAACATTTTATCTAAGCATATTTCGCTTAATCGTTTTATTTTGAATTGGAGAATCTGCGGTTGTTCTATGTCCCATTCTTAATGGGACACCCTGTATTATGTAGATACTCGAAAATTTTCTCAAGACATTTCTTAGATACGTCATAATGTTAACGTTTTTGTAATTTTCGACATACATAAGTGCAACCTTTAAATTTAACAAACTTCCGTAAGTCAAAAAAACAGCAAAAGTCAACTGTGTATACTCTATAATAGTGTATATTATTGTGTAGGTATCTAAATCAGTTTTATCAATTCAAGTTTTAAAAGAACTGGTTGAAGTATCAATGTCTTTTAAAAAATCCGTTCTTTTCTTTCCTATAAATAGGTTTGATTATTTAAATAAAAAAAGCTACGTTTGTAAGAGCACCAGCACTGCATCGTTTTGTACCATCAATTTTTCGTGACAAATAGTAAATAAAAATATAAATATATAAAAACTTATAGTTATATACTTACATTATTACGAAACGGTGAAAATGAGGATTTACACTGTGCAGTGTTATGAAATACAAAATATTATTTTTATTATCAATCTAAACAAACAATAATTGTACTTAAAAATTTTTCAAATGTTATTATTTCTTTTTTATGTATAAATGCTTATAAAAAAAATTTAAATACCCTCTCAATAAACTTTTTTTTATCACAGGTATTTAAAAAAGAATAATTATCTAAAATTACGTGAAAAAATCTAACATTAAAAATTGCGATAATTAAACAACACGTTTCTTATTCATTTAAAATAGAGAGCACTTGAATTTATTTTCGAAGCACTGTTTTGGCACAAAATCACAAACGATAAACATTCCTAAACGGCGTCTCTGCGTCTGGAGAGAATATCCTGTCGGTTGTCTGTTTCTGCCACCTCGACCGACAGCAACGCCACGCTGTATTTGCACGCCCGGTCAAACTACTACACGTCAAGCTCTGAGTTTATTCTGCCGCTACGCGTCGAGGCAGTCTGCATGAATGCGCGCGGCTATAAAATGCCCAGTTCGATAACTTACTGTGTACCTACAGACATCAACATTACATCTTCACTCCCACACGCGACTGTAATCTATCCTATCTCACCAAAAACGTAAATGTGAAAAAGCGGCCAAGTTCCGAATGCCGGTCGTCTTCGATCGGGATGAGACTCTGGGCGTTTGTTGAGATTGGTGGGACGCCAACGGAATTTTTGGCGCAAGTGCCTCAAATAGTATATTACTAGTTTCTTGAAAACAAATCCACATAGACGTTTGAAATTTAAAATACTGTTCCTTTATGGAAACGTCAACCCCCCGAAAAAATCATTTCTGTGACGTAACTAGCCCCGGGGATAGAGGGGAGCCGAAAAGGGCACGAAATAGTTTGCGTAAATATATTGCCCAGTGCTTTGCGAAAACTTGGTCGAACACCCCGTGCGCTTTCATTGTTATAATAACATGTCTATTACAGTACCTTGATGTTGCGAATAAGTGAGGTTAAGGAGCAAGACCCGTTACAAGTTATCCACATTCATATCGATACCATATTACTATAGTCTCAAGACAATTGGAGTGAAACATACACTTGCACAGTGATCTGGCAATCTTTTACTATAAGGATAATAAATTGATCCACACAAGATAATTAAAATTAATTTAATAGCAACTAATTTCGATCAAAGATCATCATCAGGCATATAAAATTATTACAAGAAGCTGGAAGATAAAACAATTTAGTTATAAATTTCTTACGATCATAATTATACAAATACATGATTTACAGAATGGCATACCTTAATTAATACAAAGGCATGTGTTGTCCAAAGAATGAGAAGTTGCAATTTAAGAAACATTATAGTATATAAATGTAGTTATAAGTAAAGGAAAACCAATATTCCAACCAAAAATGTTGAATCAAAGTCATTTTTAAAACAAATGTGAATTTTGTAGCCAAATAGCAGAAAACGAATATGTCTGAACAAGATAAAATATCAAATGAAAATGATGGCGGAAACAATTTATTTATCTTTTACTAAATGGAGGATTTAGGCTTTCACCCGTAACACCCAGGCCTAATACGGCACAATTTGAGGGGCAGCAAAATTAAGGAGGCGACTAAAATTTTAATAGCGATTAAAATTTGAATGACAAATACAAAAAATAAAACTCAAATCTTTGATTAACGTTTGATTACTCTTCAATAAATAAAATTATCGACTAACTTTCCAAATAATACATTACCAAATTATATAATTATAATTCAATTAATGAACGTTTCGATCCGGATTTAAAACTTCTTCAGAATAACAATTAAGCTAAAAAATATAAAAATGATTGGTAAGTAACAGGGGAATTGACTGTGTATTTTTAAGGAATTTGATTAATATATTTAATAAATAAAACGTAGTTAAATCACTCTCAAGTCACGTGACAACGAACGCCAATCAGAGTTCATGACGTCACTTGTTCCATCAGACGCTGTTCACGCTGTCAGAATGCTTCATTGTTTGGTTAATATTTACAGTGATTTCTGTGTAATTTCTTCAAAATTCGTTTGCTTATATCTTTGTAAAAGACTGGAAGGAATTTTTACATAATGGAAAGTGGATTTATTAATGCCATAGTTCGAATTTTACTTTATTTATAACCTCAAAATCCCAATATTTTTTCTCTGAAAACTTAATAAATAATTACTTCTATGAGAAAAGGAAACAAATAGTATTATCAGAACGTCAAAATGATCTTCACAAAAATACATTTTAGATTGTGTAGCTACAAGTGCCGGATCCCTACGGGCAATCTGAAGTAATTTACCTATTTTTTGAACGTGGAACATGAAAAAAATAGCTTTTTAGGTGTTTTGCTTGCAGTACTTGCACACTAAGGCACCGCACAATACATACAAAACTTAGATATCATATTTTATAACAACAATTACAAAAATTTGAAACCATAGAGATATAAGTTACTAGACTACGCTAGCGTGTATGCTAGCCATAAGAGAAAGTGTCTGCAGTTCAAAGAGAGAACGCTGCAAACGTTCCGTATCACTATATATGTTTACTCAAATCAGCATTGTTTTGAATCATTAGTTACCATAGAGATAAGGAACTTTTCTCTCTCTGAATTGCAGACACTTTCACGGCTCACTCGCGTACTCTAGTCTAATATCTCTATGGTTGAAACGTATGACGTCACAGCAGTCACGTGACAGGTATTGGCGTTTTGAAGCAATTTTTGAAACGGAATTTAAAATACATGATTTTGTAAAGCTTGAGTGATATTTAAAAAATAATAATAAATATTTGGGGCTATATTAAGTACTTATGCACTATTTAAAACACGTTCCCAAAAATAGTCATCCTTATTATTTTAATAATAAATAAAAATATGTAAGTAAATTACTTACTAATCATTTTTATATTTTTTTTTGCTTATATGCTATTCTGAAGAAGATCCAAATCCGGATAGAAACGTTAATTAATTGAATTATAATTATATATTTTTTTAACATATTGTCTGAAAAATTGGTCGATATTTTTATTTATTAAAAAATAAAATGAGTTTTCCGTCGATTATAAGAATGATTTTTCTAGCTTTCTCTCTCAGTGTGACTCAGAAATTTTAATATTTCAAGACTACCATTTCAAAAAATCTGTATGCAATCACTTAAATACTTCCACTGGTTAATTTTGGGGTCTTATCCTTTTAGGCAAAACCTGCGGAGCTGCTAGCTTCAGAAAAAATAAGCACCGCCACAGAGCCGAATGATAAAAAGAATGGTATGAGATTTGAGGGCTATTGAAGGGCTAATTTAGTACCCCGTTATTAAATTTAGGGCTCTTGTTTCTTTAGACAAAACTTTGAATAATTTATATACGGTGGAAGTACGGGTCGCATATGGTGGAAGAGCGGGTCAAGCTGGCAACGCCACAAAGCGTAATCGTATTAACGATTGCATGAGATTTAAGGGCTATTTTAATGCCCTATTTTGAAATAGAAGTAAATATTTTGATGAGTCATTATGAAATTTGGTTGGCAACATAAATCAGACGTAAAATCATTTGCTCAGCATACAAAGATTTTGTTTGCAATAAATAAAAATCGGGCTGCAATCCATGTTCTGCAAAGAATCTTAATAAGGGTCAGTACTTTAACCATAAGCGGGCAGCTGGCAATATTATTTATCCGCTTAATAAACAGTCGCGCAGCAAAATGATTACTTGGTCAGCAAGATTTCAAAATTGGCCAGAAGAGGAAACATTTCTGTATCCAGTTTGTCTCATTGGTATGCATATTTATAATATGGTTAACAATATAAACAAACGAATTGCATTTGTGTTTGGGTGGAGTTTTTTAAAAAACAATTACGGGGTCGTGTCGATGCGATGGTGTTTTTTTTTGCGCAGTGAAAAGGGGAGGGTATTTGGAGGAAGTTCTTTAACAAAACAATTAAGAGGTTGTGTGTACAAAGTGAGATAGTAATAGAGTAATTCTACACGAGTTGATATGACGTGTATAATATGTGATTTCTGATTGGTTATATTAAAAAAAATGACAGTGAAAGACGAAAAGTAATTCCATTTTTTTTTTTTTTTTGATGAAATTTGTGAATAAACCGCAATTTTTTTTGCTGCACATAATTAAATATTTTGCTTACCCTCTGAGTTCTTACCAAAATTTTATTCAACATGGGTCACTCATTGCAGCTTATTTATTTAATCAACTGTACAAATATTTTTACAGCTATCCAAAATGGCATAAATTGCTGATTGATTTAGATATGTCTGCTAGCCATGAGTTGTTGGCCAATTAGCTATTATGGCTGACCTATTACATTTTCCTGCTTACAAAAACATGAATCCACACAGTTGATGCACACATTTTTATTTTTATTTCAACCTTAATTATGTATATTTATTTCTTTTCTTTTCTTTATATTATTTTCTAAATAATAAAAAAAACATGAATACTTGACTAACCCAATAAATAACACCTTTTTGAAATTTAGGGCTCTTGATTTTTCGGTTTACATCTGTGATTAACGTCTGTACGGTGGAAGTACGGGTTACATATGGTGGAGATGGGAATCACTCGTGGTGCAAACGTCAGTACAATAATATTATGATGAAGGAAGGTTTTGGTTGAGGATCATAAAATAAGCTTTACCAATGTTTCGCTAGTGGCCAACGTTTCGAAAAATGTATTTTCATCTTCAGGGCCTCAAGCTGGTCAAGTGGTGGTAAATTGTTCTAACAGTATACATGATCAAATTATTATGAGTTAGTATAATTTTAAACATCTTATTATAAAACATTAATTAAAAAATAATATTATGACGTCAATAAGCTGTTATCTATTTAAACGTAATGCTTCTTTATTTTCCAGATTTAGCAAATTTTGGATAGCAATAGAATCAGAGGGAGAGATAGTGAGGAGAGAGATTGTATCATTGTCTGAAGTCATCAGCATCTATATTTTGGAACAAATATCAATTGTCAAACTCAAATGCCAATTCCAGATTCTAGGATTATAACCAAAGATTAGAGTGTTTAGCTTATTTTTTGAAGAGAAATTTCTTGTGTGGCACTTTGGCGATTTGAAGAGTAAAAATTAAAACCAGTGGGAGTATATGCCCAAGTAATTCAAGAATTACAAGGCGCGAAATTTTACGTCATATATCCCGGTGTTTTGTTTGAAAATCGGTGTATATGTCGCCGGGATATTGTCAAATCCGTGATTTTGTAATTTCACTAGTGAAATAATTACAATATCACGATTGACAAAGATTCGTGATATTATAATTTCACTAAGTGAAATTATAATATCACGGGTTTGACAATATCCCGGCGACATATATATTTAACGACACTTGGAGCTTAATATAGTATAACTTAATTTACTTATTCTAAGAAAAAAATAACAGTTGAAAATAATGAAACACAGAAAGGAAAATATAATTTTAATAATTTCACGGTTCTCTATGTAATATGTTATTGTGTCATGCAAAAATTAAACAAAGAGCTACCTAACTAACCTCTTCAGGAACAAAAGAACAACAGATTTTTTTTCAAAATATTTCTGAAATTATGAGTTTAGAAAAAAAAAATTAAAACTTTCTTGTAAAAACAGATAGAAAAATAAACCGTTATGAAAAGTACCCAATCTAATATATAAAATTCTCGTGTCACAGTTTTCGTTGCCATACTCCTCCGAAACGGCTTGACCGATTTTGATGAAATTTTTTGTGCTTATCCGGTATCTATGAGAATCGGCCAACATCTATTTTTTATCCCCCTAAATGTTAGGGGTAGTCCACCCCTAAATTTTTTTTTTTATTTTTTAGACAAAATTTTTAATTTCTATTTTTTTATGATACAACATACAAAAATACATACAATCCTCAATTTTCACCCTTCTACGATTAACCCTTATTTTTTAATAGCCATTTTAGTAATTTAATCATTTTTCCTCTCCGGTCGAAAACTGATCAATCGTCATTTAATTAGTTATCCCCGCCAGATGTCTACAGGTGTCACTTTGCCAACATCTATTTTTCATCCCCCTAAATGTTAGGGGTAGTCCAACCCTAAATTTTTTTTCTTCCTTCCCCATTCGTTCTTTTGCACCGGGCACGACGGCGCAGCCGGAGTGCTCGACATACACACATATACGTCCATGTATATTTTAAAATAAATAAAATAGATAGATAGATGTTCCAATTAAATTGTTTTATTATTTCACTTTATACGTAGGGAAGCACGTACAATAATCTATATATATAAAAATCAATGCCACTTTTCGTTGTAATTTTATAACTCAAGAACGGACTCATCTATCCAAACCAAATTTTGAGGCTTTGTTCGGACTATTTAGTAGATGGTTTATGTGAAGTTTGCACAAAATCGGTCGAGCGGCTCTTCATTTATCTCATTTTTTGTAACAAATATCTATAAAAATAAATGCCAAGATATATAAAAAATGTGATAAATGAAGAACCGCTCGACCGATTTTGTGCAAACTTCACATAAACCATCTACTAAATAGTCCGAACAAAGCCTAAAAATTTGGTTTGGATAGGTGGGCCCGTTCTTGAGTTATAAAATTACAACGAAAAGTGGCATTGATTTTTATAGATATTTGCTAGAAAAAATGTGATAAATGAAGAACCGCTCAACCGATTTTGTGCAAACTTCACATAAACCATCTACTAAATAGTCCGAACAAAGCCTAAAAATTTGGTTTGGATAGGTGAGCCCGTTCTTGAGTTATAAAATTACAACGAAAAGTGGCATTTTGATTTTTATACATATAGATGCCACTTTTCGTTGTAATTTTATAACTCAAGAACGGGCTCACCTATCCAAACCAAATTTTTAGGCTTTGTTCGGACTATTTAGTAGATGGTTTATGTGAAGTTTGCACAAAATCGATCGAGCGGTTCTTCATTTATCACATATTTTGTAACAAATATCTATAAAAATCAATGCCAAGATATATAAAAAATGTGACAAATGAAGAACCGATCGACCGATTTTGTGCAAACTTCACATAAACCATCTACTAAATAGTCCGAACAAAGCCTAAAAATTTGGTTTGGATAGGTGAGTCCGTTCTTGAGTTATAAAATTACAACGAAAGTGGCATTTTTTAAAAATCAATTTTTTGACGTGTGTAAATACTTAAATATTGTAAGTAGGTTTTGGAATTTTATACAAACAATGAAACAATTGTTTTCAAAATATTATGACAGTTAATCTTTAATTACTATCCAAATGAGACTTAAAATAAATACGTATTTGAAAGAAAGTTAAAAACAATTATTATTATAGGTGAGTAATTTTAATAAATAAATTTAATAAATAAATTTTTAACCTAAATTTGAAGCGAAAGATGCAATATCATAGATCAAGATGACGGCGAATCAGTTTTACAAGTACCGGCAAGTGTTTTAAAGACCAGTTATCCACGAATACTTTACGCTATTTTTTTTCGAGCACGACGGCGCAGCCGGTGTGAACCCTCGAAATAGAGCAAGTGTTTTAAATACCAGTTATCTACGAATACTTCACGCTATTTTTTTTTCGAGCACGACGGCGCAGCCGGTGTGAACCCTCGAAATAGAGCAAGTGTTTTAAAGACCAGTTATCTACGAATACTTCACGCTATTTTTTTTTCGAGCACGACGGCGCAGCCGGAGTGAACCCTCGAAATAGAGCAAGTGTTTTAAAGACCAGTTATCCACGAATACTTTACGCTATTTTTTTATTGACGTATGCAGTCATATATATTTCCATACACACATATACGCACATGTATATTTTAAAATAGCTAGCAATTAATAAAATAGATAGATAGATAGATGTTCCAATAAATTTTTTTTTATTATTTGACTTTATACGTAGCTAAGCACGTACAGGGCCGCTAGTTATTATATAAAAACAACTTTATAGCATATATGCGCCGACTTTAGCTCAAAGAATTTTTTACAAAACTTTCTTTAAAATAGAACAATAATACATTATAAAAAGTACACCATTATTATATAAAAAACAACGATGGCATGTATCTCTTTTGCGCATGCGCCGATTTTTCCCAAAAATTATACAAAACTCTTGTACAAATAGATCGAATAATAAACTGTTATGAAAAGTATACCATTGTTATATACAAACAACTTTATAACTTATACTTCTTCTGCGCATGCACCGACTTTCCCTCAAAAAAACATTTTACAAAACTTTCTTATAAAGTAAATAAAAAAAACATTATAAAAAGTACACCATTATTATATAAAAAACAACTATGGCATGTTCTTCTTTTGCGCATGCGCCGATTTTTCCCAAAAATTATACAAAACTCTTGTAAAAATAGATCGAATAATAAACTGTTATAAAAAGTATACAATATGTTATATACAAACAACTTTATAACCTATACCTCTTCTGCGCATGCGCCGACTTTCCCTCAAAAAACATTTTACAAAACTTTCTTGTAAAGTAGAATAATAAAACATTATAAAAAGTACACCATTATTATATAAAAAACAACTATGACATGTATCTCTTTTGCGCATGCGCCAATTTTTCCCAAAAATTATACAAAACTCTTGTAAAAATAGATCGAAGAAAAAACCGTTATGAAAAGTATACCATTCTTATATACAAACAACTTTATAACTTAAACCTCTTCTGCGCATGCGCCGACTTTCCCTCAAAAAAACATTTTACAAAACTTTCTTATAAAGTAGAATAATAAAACATTATAAAAAGTACACCATTATTATATAAAAAACAACTATGGCATGTATCTCTTTTGCGCATGCGCCGATTTTCCCCAAAAAATTTACAAAAATTTCTAGTAAAAATAGATAGAGTAAAAACCGTTTTAAAAACTATATTATTATTATATAAAACAACATTATAAGAGATATATTCTTTTACGCATGCGCCGATGTTCCCCGAAAACAATAGACCACTTCATATTTGCATATCAAACATCCTCCCAAAATTTGGTTTCAATCCGCTCATCCTTGGTGTCGGAATGATAAGAAATGTCAAAAGTGACGTTTGCAACTGTCAAAGTATTATGCTCTAATAATAATTAGTTATTCCAATAGTTAACTTAGAAGGCGTTGCATTTCACAAAATACTAATGTCAAAAAATTGAATTAAACATTAGAAATGCAGCCGTTTTCATGTTAAGACAAGACATACGTTATCTTCTAATTTCCATGTACGGCAAACAAAGACGACCGACCGCGTCGCGCCATGCATTAGACAACATTGCATTTATACAGCTATTTTTCTATATAAATTTGTATAAAAAAACTGTTTAGGCAAATTCTGTTATACGAAATCTATGTAAAATGTTCTCCTCTTTCGTTTAAGACTGGTTTCAAACCGATCTGATTTAAATTGAGCGAGAAATTAGCAAAAAACTTTTTTTTTCTTAATTTTCTCCCCTCTGGGACCAAAATTCAAAAATCGGGCGACGTTAGGATTTAAGTTACCCGGAGACGAATCGAACAAAAAAAAGTTTTTTAAAAGCGGTTAAGGCGTTTGAGCTGTACGCTGGATACAAAAAGCGTGACTCACAGATTCACAGATTCACAGACAAAGCGAGTACATATAGGCGCTTTAGCTTACGCTATTCGCGCCTAAAAAAATGGCTGTTATGAAACAAAAATTTGTTTCAAAAACCATGGTAACGTTTTTGAAGTAGTTACATCGAAAAGAGTAAATTGTTTAAAATAAAAACTATAGAAGTTCCTCTTTGGTCGTGTGTCCCACAACAATGCCTTTCTTCATTTTTGTTAACATCAGAAAAAATATCGGTGTCGCCTTCATCATTCATGTTTTCTTTAATAAACTATCTAAATAAATATTTTAAATCTAAATATATAAAAGGAAACCGTGACTGACTGATCCATTAAACCACAACTCAAACGACTGGACGGATTGGGCTAAATTTCGTACACAAATAGTTATTACCATGTAGGCTTCCACTAAGAACAGATTTTTGAAAATTTAACCCCTAAAAAGGTGTAACGGGATTCAAAATTTGCTTGTAGAAATCATATAAGATGTACCAATTCGAAAATGCGCTGGATTACTCCTGTCAACAAATAAATAAACACGTGTTTCGTGCTTTTTCGAAAACAACCCCTTCAGAAGGTGAAAAGAGGTAAATAGTCTATAAATCAACATGGGTGTCATTTTCAAGGTTTGTCAGAACGTTGGGCCCGTGAATGTCATCAATTTTAAAATTTATTATGGGGTCTACGTCGAGAAATGAATAATTATGCCAAATAATAGGAATGCATCCGTGTTTCGTCTCAATCGCGTGCGAAGCCGCGGGTAACGGCTAGTAATAATACAATTCAGTCAAAAAAACGTAAAATGAATAGAGAAATGTCATTAGTCAGTATTGTATAGATCTCCATGCTCTATGAGTAGGTATTATAATAATAATAATAATGCGTTTAACGTCCGTTTCTCGACTTTATGTCATAACAGACGCCATTCGCACCATTACAATTTTTTTTCTGCAACACTTCCCGTTATTTTCGCCAATTTTTAAACTGCAACTTAATTAAGTTAATTAATAGCAATGGGCGAATGAAGGAATTTTTAGGAAATTAAGAATAAGATAGGGAAATTTTGAGCACAGGAGTTTGACAGGTAATCGGCCATGGCCTTGAATAAGAAACCATCTCGATTTTTATCTGGAATTATTGAGGCAAACCATGGAAAACCTCAATAAGATGGCCGGTACAGGAATTACCTCTATGAGTATTAACATATAATAAAACGTAACAAAATGCTTAATGCGCAGTCAGTTTCCACGATTTTATTTTGGTTTCATGTTTAGACTTTGTACCGAAATGATCAATTGGAAACCGTCCGATAACCGTCCATATCTCAGATGGAACGCATTTTATTTACTGCGTGTGATCGTGACGTGACGATAAATTTGCCGTTTTTTAGAGAGGTTAGAACAAAGCTATTAATTGTTCTATATTTATTTGCCTAATAAAGACAGCTGGCTTAAGCTCGCTAAATCACTGCTATCAGTTTTGTCTAATTCCAAAACATAACTTGGCAATCCTGAACAATACGACGCCCCTACTTCTGATTTTGACCGTATGAATGATAACGACGCTGCTGCTCTGTTTGTCTGGTTGCAAACTATGTTCAGCTCAATGTCCGGAAAATGTTATTTGGGTGTATATCATTATCAGGTGATTTATCAATTACACTAACCCCGTTGTCCGTTATATTTCCGGCAGGCCATTATCTACCTAATGATTCATGTGAAATTATAGTTCAAAAAAGAAATTGATTTAAAAATTATTAATACATATAAATTACATACTTAGGCTTAAGGTTTAACTCACACTTACCATTTCCCGACCACAAAAAAGTGCTCCTTTTATAGTTTTTATATAGTTTTTATAGTTTTAAAAAAACTATTACAGCTAGGAGCTTAATTTTCTTTTTATTGCAAAGGTACTAAAGACCCCTTCTTTGCACCGAAAGCTGGATGCGGTGGGTCAATTAAAACCGGCAGAAGGAGGGGGGGTGGCGAAAAAATGTAAAGTGACGATCTTTAATGCGATGTTTTTCAATTTCATATTATAAGTATTGACTATTGTAAACATTTTATTCTATGCATTGGACTAGATATAGTTCGCAAATAGATAAATTACAATTTAGCAGCGCCAACGTTATTCGTATGGTCGAAATCTGAAGTAGGGACCTGTATTCTGCATGTTTGCCCATAACCTAGTTAATAATTATTCTGTGATTCATCATGGAAGATAATTGTTGTCATAGGTATATATAGATACTTCACACATTTTTAATTTTTACACTTTCTCCTAGTTTTTATTTTTTAAATGATGTGAGACAAAAATAATGATACATATACCGGGTGAGTTAAAAGTCCCGGAACGGTTGAATATCTAGCATACTACGCATCATATAAAAAAAAAAAAAAATACGTGTCAAATATTTTTCGCAAAACTTTTTTTGATACCACACCCGCCAACCAGTGTGTGGAGGGAGGGGAAACTTCGAAATTGTGAATGGAATGTCATCCATTATTGCGAAATTGGATTGATTTTTTTAAGTTTTTCGCGATTACCGCGACATCGGTCGCGAATCGAAAAAACGATCGAAGTAAAATTGATGTAATTTTTTCCGTAGAATCCGAATCTGCAATAAAAAATAGGGGTTCCTATTTAAAATTTTAAAGTTGCCCCTCCCCCCACCAACTGGGTGGGGGGTGGGGAGTCATGTGTGGTATCAAAAAATAGTTTTGCGAAAAATATTTGACACGTATTTTTTTTTTTTTTTATATGATGCGTAGTATGCGAGATATTCAACCGTTCCGGGACTTTTGCCTCACCCGGTATCTACTTCATGCATAAAAATTTTTTTAAAAATAATCAAAATTTGAAAAACTCACGACTGGTGTAAACATTGTAATAGAAAAAAACAAAATTAGAAAAGAAAATATTAATAAGAAATCTCTAAAAATCTTAAAATAAAATAGAAAAAGGATTATTAAATAAAATTTTAAAACCCCCCGACTTAAAAGAGGTAAGTAACCAAAGAAAATCCGTTGGTCGCTGCCATTCGCTGCCCTGAATTAAGAATAGGAAAATATCAATTGAAGACTACAGTTATTTACGTACCTAACGTAATTTCAATCAGTCATATACTCCAAAATTGCAATATTTTAGTTCATTTCAGGGCAGCGAATGGCAGCCACCGACGACTTTTCTTTGGTTACTTACCTCAGTTTAGTCGGGGGGTTTTAAAATTTTATTTAATCCTTTTTCAATTACAACGTTTACATTCGTCCTGGGTTTTTTCAAAATTTTAAATTTTTGTTTGCTGTGGTGATTCTTTGTGTCCAAGAGTGTACTGCACTTCTCCACGTGATATGCGGCTGCCCAATGACACGACGGAACGCGGGTTACCGGCCAACACAAGAAGAACGTGAACACACTCGGTAGATTGATTTCATTAGAGCAAGGTCATGTAACATGTGAAAATTAAGAAGTAATAAAATTCGATAAAATATTTGCTACAAACTGATTGATAGTTTATTTTTGTGTTTTTGCCTGTAGCTAATAGTATATATAAAAAAATCCTTATTGTCGTTATTTATAAATAAAAACTCGGGTCGCAGTGCGAAACCCTGCCGACAATATAGTGTATTTGCTTTTATAAGCAGTGTGGCTCTATTGTATGAACTTAACTTTGTTTTTGGACAAAAGAAAAAAAATATCCCTTGATACACCCCTTAAAACAACATTTTTTTCTTAATTTCAATACTATATACCAATTCAACATCTGTATCAAATTATATACACCCTTCAGTATGCAAATCCATATCAATAAACTTGCGTTTTCATAAAATTTGTAAGTCCGGTCCTGTCGGGCCGATTTTATGATTTTATTAAAATTTTAGCAGCACATGTCAATAATTACTAAAGGGTTAAATTTCAAATTTGAAACGATTCTGAGAATTATTTCGGTATTTTTGGGCCCAAAAACATTTTTCAACCCCTAAATGCCCCCCTTAAAGTGGCCCGATCGGGCCCATTTTAAATAGGCTTCGTGCGGTGATGGATTTTAACATGTGGTCCAAATTTCGTTAAAATCAATTAACTCCTTCGAAAGTTATTGCCCGCACCTATATATATATATATAAATATATATATATATATATTGTAACCTCAACTGAGGAGAGCCGCGGCTAGCGTAGTTCAGGCGGCGCGAGGGGCGTGGGCGAAGCCAATGAGAGATGAGAATTATCTTGATGGGAAAAGCCAGAAAGGCTGTAAGTATCCAACCACCGACCACTTACACGAATTAAATAACTAATGGTAAAATAATTAAATTAAATAAGTTAACCAAGGACGACACAATAACAACAACAAATGTTGTCACGTGACGGTGAAAACTAAAGTAGTGTGGGCCCACCGACCAAAGGTGAAAAGGGCGCCAGGACACAAGGGCCACACTATAGAAGTATCCAGGGAGTCCACCCCTGGACTATCGTGCCACGCTGACAACAAGGAATTAAATAACACGCCCAAAACCGTTTCCCAAAACGCTTGAAAAACAACAACAAACAACAACAACGATCCACTCACAAAAGAATGGGTCGCCACCAAACAAATGAACAAATCCAAAATTCACAACAAAAACAACCAAAATGAAAGCGACTAAACAGCCGCACGTAACAATTATTTAAACAAATAACTCCACGGCACTGACTAAATCCAGTGCCAACTTAATCTACAACACTCGACGTGTACAACAATTAGTCGACGAACCCAAATTAAATAATAGTTGTCGCATCGACCTCAATACAGCGAGACGGCGTGTCGCGCCAACCTCAGAACCAAACGATAACACGACTAAGGCCTGAAATAATCTTCAAACATCAAAACATTAAATGATTAGCGGCATCGGCTTATAATAATGCATTTGACATGTCATGACGCAGTAATTAATAAAGCATAGCTGATACGTGGCGGCGTAATTACGACAACTCACAATTTCTGAACAGAATTATTCCAGAAATTCCAGGAATGAATCCTGATCCGCGACAACTACCTCAACGCTAATCCTAAACAGCAGAAAAACAGAAACTAACATCCAGAGTGCCAACAGGCCTGTTAATTCACGGTTGATCTATTTGTAAAATGGTGACAACAATCAAAGGTGGGAAGGAACCTAAAATTTGGGACCGCTCTGCGCGGAACCAAATTCTCTGTGTTAAAAAAAGGATGCACGGAGGAATGCCCTAAATCGCCAACGAAACTAGAAGTTTACAACCACTAAAACCTAGTCACAAAATGCCTACGAAGATTCGCCACCAAAATAATAATCAAAACGCAATATTCAATACGATAAAATCCGTCAACCAAGGATCCGATGTTTACACGTTGAATATTCACCCGCTAATCAGCTCACAAAACACAGTGTATTGTGTATGTCATCTTAAGACAAGATTCGACGCACGTAGATGTCCTGTCTACGTTTCCTCGTCTAGCGCACCGCTCTACGCAATCGTTCGCTCTCTCGCACACTGACCATAGCTCAAGTCGGGACAGCCGTCTGTCTCCGTGTGAAAGGCAGACCTCGTGTCGTTCTTTATTAACTCATGGCTTTTTCGCCTCTCTCGCTCGCACTCATTATCAACCTTTTTGCAATTTAAAATAACTTCTAATAATTCACATATTATTTCTACACAATTTACTCAAGACAAAATGGCTTAAGGTTGTAAAACGTTACAATATATATATACATATATAAACATACTTTTCCAAAAATGGTGCCAAACTTCTTAGAAACTTATGAAACGTCGAGAAATTTTGGTCCGACCCCTAGGTCCCGCCATCCGACCGACGCCAATAGTGTAAGTGCCTTATGGCAAATACACTAAAAATGTACATTGAACCATCAGTAGGTTAGGAAGATTTCAAATGTAATTACATTTTTTAACTTTACATACAAAAAATATACAAATACATTTACTATTGTGTTTATTTTTCTCTTGTGCGGGCACCTTTAATTCTAAAAATAATAGGAATATAAAATTATTTCTCATCAGTAAGAAACAACTTTCTTTAATTTATTCTAACTTGCAATCAACACACAAAATTTATTTCACTTATTACTAACGTCACACTTTTATAATTTTTTCTCCAGTCTGTACGCATTTGTGAATATTTAAACTGTTTGCGTGGCAGAAAAACTTATTACACAAGTCACACTGTTATGGTTTCTCACCAGAATGCAAACGTTTATGAATTTTCAAATAGTTTGAACGATTAAAACATTTATTACAAATGTCACACTTAAATGGATTTTCACCGGTATGTGTACGTTTGTGAATAGACAAATTGGATGATCGACTGAAACATTTATTGCAAACATCACACTTATATGGTTTCTCACCAGTATGAGTACGGTTGTGTACATTTAAATGCGTTGATTGAGTGAAACACATATTACAAACGTCACACTTATATGGTTTCTCACCAGTATGCGTACGTTTGTGAATATTTAAGATCCTTGAATAGGAAAAGCATTTATTACAAACGTCACACTTATATGGTTTCTCCTTTGTATGAGTATATTTGTGAATTTTCAATGTGTCTAATGTAATGAAACTCGTATTACAAACGTCACAACGGTATGGTTTCTCACCAGTATGAGTACGTTTGTGAATTTTCAAATAGTTTGAATGATTGAAACATTTATTACAAATGTCACACTGATAAGGTTTCTCACCAGTATGTATACGTTTATGAATATACAAATTGGACGATCGATTGAAATTTTTATTACAAACGTCACACCGATATGGTTTTATACCAGTATGTAAGCGTTTGTGGACACTTAAACTGCTTGAATGAGAGAAACACTTATTACAGACGTCACACCGATAAAGTTTTCTGCCAGTGTGAGTACATTTGTGAACATTTAAACTTCTCAAATCACGGAAACACACATTACAAACTTCACACTTGTATGGTTTTTCACCAGTATGCACACGTTTGTGTTTGGCTAAATTAGATGAAGCGCTGAAATACTTATTACAAACGCCACACTTATATGGTTTCTCACCAGTATGAATACGGTTGTGTGTTTTTAAAGCTGATGTATTTTTAAAACATTTATCACATTGAATACATTGATACAATTTTCTTGCATTTGTTTTTTTCTGCTCATCACGATTTATAGTGAGGATAAGCCTTCCTTCTTCTTGTCTGTCAACATTTTTTGTTACATCTTCGTAGTTTATTTTACTACTATCACATTTAAGTAAATTTTCTTCTGTGTCTTCAACATGCTGAAATAAAGTATTGTCCATCGGTTCGTTTTTTATTTCGGATTTGAAAGGCATATTCTTATTAACTTTATCTGCTAATTTAAAATTAGCAACGTCATCATTTTTCAAGTTGGTACAACATTCGCTTTGATCTGATATAATGTTAGCAATATTGATCTTTGAGTCTTTACAGACGATTTCACAATAATCACTTTTAGATAACGTTTCTACTGTTTTTTCAGTACAGTCATTCGAAAATAGTAAATTCGTGCCTATTGGTTCATCTTTGACTTCGCATTTGAAATATATTTCATTACTATTATTGGTAGTTGAACAAATATTTTGTTGTGCTTTTTCTTTCAGATTTATATTTATGTGAGATGCCTCAGGAGTTTCCAAAGATTCACTTTCATTAACGATATCCGCATTGGTGTTATGGATTAAAGGATCCTCATAAGACTCAGTTTTGATTGGTTTCTCATAAGTGTGAAGTTGGTGCAGAATACTTCGCAATGTTTTGTCAGACTGTATTATTTGTACCCGAAACCGGTGAATTTTCTCCAATTGAATGTAACATAGTTCGCAGATTAAATTTGGCATCTCATCGTGTCTTGTTATCTGAAAAGATAGATAGATAAATAAATATTTCTTCATTAAATGCCAAAAAATTGGGGTAGAATAAGTTTGTACGATAAATGACTAGAAATTAATACTTTGTATTACACATTTTTTTTTTAATTAACGTGAGTTTTGTTCTTGGCGAACGCAAAAAGTATTCAGACTTGTATCATGATCGATTTTATATTCACGGAAAAAAATGTAGTTTTCTTTGACAAACATGACAGACTCCAAAATATGAAAATTTCATTATTTATGAAATAGTTCCTGCAAGAATCGCGTGGTTTAAGACCAAAAAGAATTACAGGACACATTTTTTTCAGTTTTAAGACGACGTTAGTGTTGCCCCAAAATATAATACCATATCTTAATCTAGCAACTATGAATGAATAATACGCACTTAGGCACGCCACCTGGTTAATATTATTGCTAATTTAATAAATAAAATTATTATCAATAATTTTCTTTATTGAAGAGTACTAATCAAAGACCTGATTATTGCTAATTGTTCTACCACAATAACAACGCAAGCTGCGATATCGGTATGGCCGAGCGGTTAAAAGCGTTAGTCCATAGCAAGGTGCCGGGTTCGATTCCCGCTGACACAAGTAATATTTTTTTTTCTATTCCATTTTCTTTTTAATTTTTTTTTCTATTTTTTTAATTGGTTTTTTTAAATCTATTTTCTCAAATATTTTTTTTCATTACCTATAATATGTACAGTGGAAAACTTGCGGGATGTGCACTTTTGGTTTTGCCAACTATTTTATTTATTTGAAGAGTTCTATTCAGATGTTAATCTATAAGATTTAAATAAAAGTATAATATTACTAAAACGTACATTCTTAACTGGTAAATGTGCGTTGTTAGTTGTCACTGGTGTCCGACCAAAACTAGTTTTACAACCGAAATCGAATATCGGTTTCTGTTTCGGTCGAAACCGAAACTTACTTCGAGAGCAATTCTATAGTGTATGTTTTTTTAAGCTTTTGTTCATTTTAGCCGTTGCAAATAATGTGCTTGTGTTCATAGAAGCAATTATTTGATAAGCTCACGACAGCGCACAGTTAACACGGACGCGAGGGCAAGTCGACAGTGACACTGCGACTCTTCGTTGCTGCTTCACTACGCCGATCGTTCCCAAAAGCCGCACGGAAGCTCACGAACCTAGTTTCGGTTTCGGTCCTAGTTTCGGTAGATTTTCTGCCGACACCAAAACTAAACCGAAACTCTAATTTAACGCCGAAACTCGCTGAAACCGAAAATTCGGTCAGACACTAGCCATCATTATGGTAGTTTATTGAATAAAAATGAACCCTAAAATATTTCACTGACACAAAACTCAAATTAGAATTTAGTGTAAGCGCTAATTTTTCTTACTTTTTATTCACAATTGTGGATCTATTTTTAATAACATCAATATACCTATATTAGATATCGTGTCCATCGATAATAGTTAGTCAGAAAAAATTCGCAGGTTTGTGGACAATAGTTATATTTATAATTGTACGACGTTTCGTCTATAAATTTAGACTTTTTCAAGTACAAATTGAAAATTATTTAATTAAAACAATAATTATGAAAAAAACATTATAATCCATGGAAATCGTACCATAAAAGGGGTCTTCACTTGCATCAAATCGGGCAGTTCTGATTTTTTTTATATGTTGTATGTAATGAGGTGGTAATGACAAATATAATTTTTCCACCTCGAAAGCCTTCCGGAACATTGTAAAATTCATGAAAAGCCATTAAATTTTGGATCATTTTTCAGTTTTTGCCATTTTTTACCACCAAGGACCTGTTTTACGGTAGTAGTCATATGAATTCTTTTAAAGAAGACTAAATTTGCAAGAAAATGAGAATAGTTGGGTCTCGATAAGCTGAATAGTTTCAAAGATACAGCTGTTCAAATGTTTGCAAAATTTCTTAAATAATACAATTTAGAGTTTAGGGTGTCTGTCAAAAATATTTTTCTACTAAAGGTGTGCTTTTTATTATTTTTATATATAGTATAGGGTATATAATTATTTATAATAAAAAAAAACAAAACCATAATACTTTGCCGTAGTTAAAAATAGTTCTTCCAAGTTACGCTGTGGCAGCCAATCATAAATCGATGTTCCCAAACAATATTTTTCACTACATTATGCATCCCTGTTGTTATCGAGTGAGGTTAGAAATCCTGAAATGGGAGCTTGGTCTGACGAAACCACCAGCTCCTCAACCCCTGCTAAACATGATTTCCTGCAACTGCAAAAAAGGTTGTACCAGCAGCTGTGGTTGCAGAAAAGCAGGACTCAAATGCTCGGCTGTTTGCAACCACTGCAGCGGCCAATCTTGTGATAACAAACCAGACCTGATGTGTGATGACATTGATGAACCTACCATCGATGACCCACCATCAGATGACGATTTCGACCTGCCTGAGCTGGTCGTTGACGAAATGCTACCGAAGCAAGCTCCCAAAAGATGTACCGTCGATTTAGAGGTTCAGCCTGGTCCATCAAAGATATACAAGAAAAACTAATAATACAACTCCTGTGACGACCTCAACTTCAACCGCCACATGCAAAGATAATATGTATAACACAGTCTTTAAATTTTTATGCTGTAATTATTTCTTTTTAAAATTATAATGCTTATTTCATAAGTCGTATTTCATTTTGTTTACTCACCTCAGCAACTTTGAACAGCTGTAGCTAGGGAACTATCAGATCTTAATATATCAAATTGGTCTCGTTTTGTTAAAAAAATTGTCTTCTTTAAAAACGTATATGAATTTATGCCGTGAAATAGATCAATAATTGACCACATTGACGAGAACGAGTAAAAACTCGAAAAAAAATTTTTTTTTGAAATTTTGCAAACATTTGAACAGCTGTATCTTTGAAACTATTCAGCTTATCGAGACCCAACTATTCTCATTTTGTTGCAAATTTAGTCTACTTTAAAAGAATTCATAGTGACTTCTACCGTAAAACAGGTCCTTGGTGGTAAAAAATGGCAAAAACTGAAAAATGATCAAAAATTTAATGGCTTTTCATGAATTTTACAATGTTCCGGAAGGCTTTCGAGGTGGAAAAATTATATTTGTCATTACCACCTCATTATATACAACATATAAAAAAATCAGAACTGCCCCATTTGATGCAACTCAAAATGTACCAATTCCATGGATTATTATATTTATTTTTATTGTTTAAAATTTATACATAAACTTGTTGCCATGTTTTTATCTTATGTACCTTAAATTTTGTTAATTGCTATGGTTAGTAATTAATGTTTTTTTCATAATTATTGTTTTAAATAATTTTCAATTTGTACTTGAAAAAGTCTAAATTTATAGACGAAACGTCGTACAATTATAAATATAACTATTGTCCACAAACCTGCGAATTTTTTCTTATTAATAACATCAATATTAATCTAAGATCACTTTGTATTGATAAACGGTTACTTTTTATCTACTTTTTGCAATTTTAATCTCCATTATCACTACAAATAATTATTTTGGCATAAATAATACAACCGTACAGCATGAACTTGTCACTCGATAACCATGAACTGACACCAAGAAGACTGACACCAAAGCAGACACGTGACCATTAAAACCACGATGACCACAGGGAAATGACAGTTTGAAGGTGCATTTTTTTATGTCAAACATATACTGGCGCGTTTGGATGTGAGTAAAAACGTGCAAATACCTACCCTACAAACAGGCCAATCTAGTTACTAGAATTTCGTTAGATATGAAAGCGCAAAAATGTGTGTTAGCGCTTGCTGTGTGCTCGCGTTGAATTATAACATGGCTATTGTTGATGGCGACATCTAACCTAGTTATTAGTTACTAGAATAGTGGCGCTGCTTGTAACTTAAAGTTGAATTTGACAAGCTTAAATTATGGTTCACATCTATCTGCCAGGCGTCCAACGACGGCTCCTCTTTTGGTATAAAACATCTAATGGCGCTTTGATTGGTGTAAAACCATGCAAGTGGGACGTGTTACGTTTCAATTGACGCGACGCTGTTCATGGAACGTGTTACGTTTCATTTTTCGTTTACTGTGTGTATATGCGAAATCTAGTTACTATAATTTCGCTTAAATTCATGATTCACTGCGAGGCGTCCCACGACGGCTCCTCTTTTTTTTTAAACGAGTGACTAAAAAGATTTGGATACACTCGCATAATAACTTGTTACTAATGCTTTACCCCGGGACCGCACATTGAGGCCAGTGTTGGCGCATGTTGGCGGTATTATTTTTGAAAAGCGTCCACACATTGGGATTTATTGGAGCAAACCTCAGTTAGTTCCAAGCAGAGCCAACATCAACATGTCGGACCTAGAAGTGGCTGTGGGTGCGGTTGCTGTGCTAAGCGCTGCTTATCATAATATTATTTTTCTACAAATGTTTTTGTGGTCTTTAATTATTGGATTCCATAAAACTGGTTCTGCTTGATAAAGCTCCAAAAACAGTAATACATTTTCATTTGACCATGTCTCCTTTGATGACATCATTTATAATTTTAAATAATATTACAACGTTGTCACTCACTTCATCAGATACTGAAGACTAATATAATTAATTGGCGTTTTACACGCCAATGTGTGGTCGAATACACAAACGTTGGGACAAATTCCCTTAGATGTTTCGTCAAAAAACCGACACAAGACGGCCAATGTCCAGCGTTGGACCAACGTTGGAGCAAATATTAGTACCAACGCTATAATCTCGATCCACACATTGGCCGAGCATTGTTGGCTCAACATTGACCCCAATGTGCGGTCCCGGCTTACCCGAATAGCATGTTTAACATTACTGTCTAAGAGTAGTGCTTATAAAAGTTATCACTGTGGCTACGTAAGAAGAATATAGTGTAAGACGTGTAACAGTAAAATTTTAGCGAATAAATAATACTTAATAAAAAAATCGTTCTCCCGAAATCTAAGCAAGCTTTCGAAATTTCATATTTCTTATCTCATTTTGGTTTATTTCTCCGAGATCTATAAAAATGAACAGTGAAATCTTAGTGCCGCGGAAGTGGAGTAGTATCCACCTACTCCAAACTTCTCTGACAGACTCTGACTTCACTTTGATTTAGAGAAAATGTCCCGCATTATTGTGAATTTTACAATATTCGATTATATTTTACTCTTGTGACTATATGACTATTGACTGTACGAACGCATTCACTTTTCACGGACGCAGTCGAAAACGAATGTCCTTTTTTGCGAAAATCCGAAAGCGAATGACCTGTTTTAGTAGTCTAAGTTTAACAAACATCAACCTTTTTTTGCTCCTTAGAGCAGCTTAGGTTACTAAAAAAAAGGAAGTCTTTTCTCAGTGAAATGAACAAACATTTTTTGTCTCACACTGTGTTAGGATAAAAATGGTCACCCTATTTTGATTGTCCTAACTATCAGCATCGTCTATCTATAGTCTATACCAGTGTTTTTCAACCTGTGGGTCGCGACCCCCTGGGGGGTCGCTAAGCTTCTGTAGGGGGGTCGCCAGAGATCGAGAGAATTTTAGTAATACTACCTATGTGCGTAAATTGCGTTAGTTAGTTATCAATTGGCGACGTATTCGATGTATGTAATTGCTAAATAATGTGTTTTACGTACGTTTTATGTACTTATATCCGAATCCTAATTATGGAGACGTATAAAAACGTCGTATGGAATGAATATTAATTGTAACACTGTAACATACACATACATACATGATAAAAAAGCGAAGGGTCGGGGGGTCGCGAAATATTTTTTCATACCAGGGGGTCGCATCATGAAAAAGGTTGAAAAACACTGGTCTATACTAATATTATAAAGAGAGAGAGAAAATTTTGTGAGTTTGTGTGTATGCGGAGGGTAATCTCTGGAATCATTGCAACAATTTGAAAAATTCTTTCAACATTTGAAAGGTACATTACTCCCGACCAACATAAGTTATATATAATGTATATTATGTGCAAATTAGCTAAAGTTATGATGATATTCGTCAACTAAGTCGGAAAAAGACGTGCCTCTTGAGAGCTTCCATGGCGTGCGCTACGTGAATACATAGTTAAAATAAAATATTTTCAACAAAAAAATTGAACCGACTTCAAAATATGCACTAAAAAGTAATAAAATAATTGCATTTTTGGAGTCGGTGTTATTATTGCTAGGTATATTGTAGTGTTTCCTTGGCTGACACCGACTCCAAAAATGCAATTATTTTATTACTTTTTAGTGCATATTTTGAAGTCGGTTCAGTTTTTTTGTTAAAAATATTTTATTTTTCTCTTTTTAGTGTTAATCCAACACTAAAAATCGGTGAACATACATAAAAAAACATTATGCGTGCCTTTGAAAGAGTTTCCCTCGATTTCTCCGGATTCCACCATAAGATCCTGACTTGGTTCCGATGGAACCACCTCGGAAGTGCACTCTTTCGAATAAAAAAAATATTTGAAAATCGGTCCATAATTGACGGAGAAATCGGTGAAAATACATAAAAAAACAAAATTTATACACACAACATTTAACCTCCCCCTTTTTTGAAGTCGGTTAATTACACAAATAGCTGAATATATCTTAAGTATTTAATTCAGAGCACATTTGGCAAAATAAATATGTCGGCGGCGGCGGCGGCGGGAATGTCAGCGCGAGAAGGGCTCAGGTATGCGAAGAAAGAACCTAACAAAGAGAGAATGCGAATTTTGTGAGATTGTGTATATGCGAAGGGTAATCTTCGAAACTATTCATCCGATTTCAAACATTTTCTCACCAATATTTAGAATGAACCCTCAGGATGGACATAGGCTATATATTATCGCGTTAAAATAAAATCGCTTTTCATGGAGATAAATTTTGTAACTTATTCGACGAAAAAACGATGGCAATTTGTAAACTCGTGCGAAGCCGGACCGGGCCACTAATCTCTGATAAGATAAGTAAGCCGTTCTGTGATCATGGAAGATAATTGTTCTGTTACAGGGTTTGTAATATTTAATATCTCAATGTTAGATCGATTACTCTGATCAAAGTGAACTTACCTGAATGGAAGCACAATTCATAATTACATTAGCTATTTGATTCCCCATTTTGGTTGAAAACGCGAATATGTCTGTCACCGTAACGTCACTGGATAAACACAATCGACACCATGTAGTCAAGACGTCATTTACCGATATTTTATTCATTTTTAAAAGGATGAATTGTCAAATTGACAATTACAATAATGACCTAATTGAAATAATAGGGAATATGCATGTGGTTTAAATTTACATGATTTTTATTGTCCGGACATTATGCCTAAACAATTATTTTACTATTTAGTTCGCTTTTAATTGTAAAAAATATTAATTAAAATGTGCAAAATAAGCGAGGGAAATTCAATTTTGCGAAACGCATCACTATTGGTCGAAACAAAACGTGACGTTACATGGCACGTCACGTCATCTGATTAATATTTAAATTTAATTTTCGGTAGATGGTATAACTGGAGTATGTTCTCGCGTTTGGTTTATCGTTCATGACAGCAGTCATAACCTAAACAGTGCATTTTTAATCATGAGTGAAAGTCATCGTTATTTGACGTTACAAGCTACTCCTGTCAAATTAATAATCAAAAAACTGTCATTTAGACTTCATGTTTCTCGAGTTGTTGATGTTGCCATGGTAACTTTTTTTGATACAGTCTAAATTATTTATAATCAAAAAATAATAATATAACGTTAGATATATGTTTCATAGTTTGAATAAAAATAATAATATTGATTACAAATATCTTTGATTTAAATTTTGTAATTCCCGCCAGTGCCATTTTAACCCATAATAAACCCTCGTCTTTATTATTGGTAGAATAAGTTGCAGCGTTGACAAATTTGTTAATGTAAATTGTAGTTGCGTCCAACTTATACAGTTATTTAGTCCAAAAAATGTTAAATATAAATTATTTAAATGGTCAATAATTTTAATTTTTGACGTGATAACGTCTTATAAATTGATGAATCACCAATCTTATAAATTGATAAAACACCGGCTGCATGTTCGAAAAAGTGTAACGTTCGTAACGCGTAACGTTCCTAACGCGTAACGTTCCGCCTGACCCTGTGCGTGCTTTTTGGTAATTTCTCGCTCAATTTAAATCAGATCGGTTTGAAACCAGTCTTAAACGAAAGAGGAGAACATTTTACATAGATTTCGTATAACAGAATTTGCCTAAACAGTTTTTTTTTACAAATTTATATAGAAAAATAGCTGTATAAATTCAACATGAAAACGGCTGAATTTCTAATGTTTAATTCAATTTTTTGACATTAGTATTTTGTGAAATGCAACGCCTTCTAAGTTAAGTATTGGAATAACTAATTATTATTAGAACATAATACTTTGACAGTTGCAAACGTCACTGTTGACATTTCTTATCATTCCGACACCAAGGATAAGCGGATTGAAACCAAATTTTGGGAGGTTTAGGTTATGTATTACGGAATACGTTATCACGTAAAACTATCGTCCGTAAACCGACTTTACAGACAACCAATTTTTTTTATATGTAAATAAAAAGGTTTTTTTAATCTATTACAGTTATTTTTATAAAAAAATCTTTATTTAAACATAAGCAAAAATAGGTTTAAAGACAAATCGTGTACTGATTCTCTATAAATCTAGTATCTACCGTGTTAAATTTCTATTTTTCAAGTATTAATATTTCAAAAACTAAGCGGTCAAAAATTTTCAAAAAATTAATTTAGTTTACATACACTATAATTATGATTGTATGGAAAAAAATTTATTGAAAAATCTTTATTTTTTTTCATGCGCTAACCTCCTTAAAACTGAAAACAGAACAGAACGTGCCATGTGACGTAACACAAGACCCGCGAAAAATGGCGGCGTTCAAACAAGTCGAATTTTATCGATGTTTTAAAATTTATTTTAATTATTAGTTTGAACATTTCCATGAGTGTTTATATTTTTTATGGTGTTATAATGATGTAAAAAGTGAATTAAAAATATAAAAAAAATGCAGACAAAGGTGCAGGTACCTATAATCAAATGAGATCAAAAAATTATGTAAAAATTAAATGTATTGAAAAAAAGCACTTTTTTCGGAGCCTGTTTTGGGCATCAAAAATTGACATATTTTATTTGCTGCAAAAATTGTATGATAGAATAAGTCTAGAAGAAGTGATTGAATCATTGAGTCTTGAAAAGTTGCTCTAGCATAATTTCCTGACCAACAGGGATGTTTTTACGAAACGTGTTTTTTTTCGAAAACATGCGATATTTCGAAAAATTTGCAAAATTTTTTGCTAAAAAAAAACCTGAAGATTTGTGAACCTATAACACATAATTTCACCAAATATCAACTTTGAAATCACAAAAGAAAAAAAGTTATTCACAAATTTAAAAACGACTATTTTCGATGGTTTTTCCAAGTTTTCTCAGCACCTACGCATTCGAATCGGACTGAACGCGCGTCAATCGATAGGTTTTTTTAAGATCTACAACTCTGTAATTTAACTTTTTTGCATTAGAGATCTACTTCTTTTTTAACGCGAAAAAAGCGTTTGAAATATTATACAAGAGACATTGCTAAAAAAATACATCGATAAAATTGATATACCATATTATGTTTAAAAATGAGTCCCGAGAAATGACAATGGGTGAGTAAAATTACATCCGAAGACCGAAACGACAATTTTTAAAGGATCTAAAATAACGGCGGAAGATTTCAAAATGACGACCTAAATAATATTTACAAAGGGAACGACTGCTATTATATGGAAAAATGGTTGGTAAAGTTGAATCTTGGATTTCTCGTTTAAAAAATACATAACATTGAAATTAATTCGTTTTTTTAAAAAAAATAGTACAAAATCAACAAATCACAGCAAATTAATAATATGTTTATTGAACTATTCCAAGCAAAGTTCGGTCACCCAGATATTTAAAATACGTTGATATAAATTATTATTAATTACAGTATTATATTAAAATACTTACCTACATCAAAATGATCCTTGCAACACAAAAAAATGGATGTTTCGTGATGTTGACACCATGTAACGATATTAATTTAATAATATTAATATCACGGTAAAATCTAGTTTGCTTTATATTCGTGTACAGTAATAGGTACACGAAATTGTGTTCAGACGCGTTTATGATTAAGCAGAGACCGGTATTGAGTACGTATTAGCGCCGCGTCTAATTGAACTTATATTTTTGTAATTAATATTATGCTGTCCGCCAATAGATGGCTACTCATTAATTTCCTTTTTAATTAATATTTTTATTAAAAATGATTAGCGGTCGTACCTACTGCGGTTCGACATTTATTGGTGTCAAGCAACAGTGCGCATAAAAATTAGTCTTTCAGTGACCACTCTGTTGGCTCAGTGGCTTGCTAGTTTACGATCGTGTTCCGTCTATTCTAGTATGGCCTATCTAGTCTAACGGGGAAAGCTTTGAATAGCCCTTTAAGTGCTGGTTTACGATCGTGTTCCGTCTATTCCAGCATTTTGTGGGTTCATTCTCAGCTCGCTTGCCGAAGATCTGGAAACTATTGGTGTACGATCGTGCTGTCGTCTGCTCCGATAAGTTTCCCGGTGTCTTCTAATAGCACACTGCTTGACCACCGCGAGGGTTCTGGTTCATGATCGGGCATTTCGTCTGTTCCAGACCTTAGCGTAAATCGACCCACGACCGCAACGACCGTATTAAATTCAATGACCGTGCCGAGGATATAAATAATGACCTAATAAAAAACACAACGTAGGAATGACCTAGAGATCCGAGTTAAATATAATTATAGTCCCGCCCGAGTTTAGGGTTCTTCAGACCGCTAGACTCATTAACTTTATTATTATGTAAAATTGAATGTGACCGTACAAATAATATCGTTATTTGCACTGATGGGAGTATTTAATTAAAAGTACTCTGTTGACCAATGAAAGTAAATTAGCCATTTGAACCTATTGTTTATTTCCATTATATAATTTGTGTATTGTTATAATTTGTCAATTTATTTTTTATATATTAAATTATTCGTGTTAAAACTTTAACGCTCGAACCTGTTTATTTAAAAACCCAACCAACCCCCACAAGAAAAATAATAACGTAACAACCATTGTTTTCGACGTGTAACATCTTGTGGCACATTTAAAAACATTTTGTGGGGAGTTTTTTATGTAATATTCGTACACCTTTGTACAACGCAAGCACGATACAATTTAATAGTACTAACAGACGCTCGAACTTGGTAAGTTGGTCCGCTCCGACAACGGACATGGTACGGCGGATCAAGTTCGCTGGTTGCAACAGACGACCGAATCTGTCAGTCTCCTTGTGTACACAGATACGTAATCATGCCTCCGATTAAGCGCGCGAAAATTGCGATTGTTCTAGCGGCAACGTTAATGCCGCCACAAACAACAAGGAAGAAAAGAAAGGAGTGGGCAAAATTCTATTTGAAAGATTGCGATGAATTTAGTCATATGAAGTTACTAAAATCGCTTGATAGCGAAGATCATATTTTGAATAACACTCCCGAAGAATTTCTAGAGCGTTGTTACGCGCTTCTCTGTTACAATATAACTTATCTGATAGATCCCACAAACATGGGAAATCTTTTTATAATACCAATACTCCACCAAGAACTTCGCGTTCTGTCAAAATTTCTGTCATGTTGCACAACCAGGGCTGTATTTAGGGGAGGGCAACCGGGGCTACAGCCCCGGGGCCACCACAAAAGAGGGACCCCTACAATAGAGACTTTGGAAAAAAAATTCAAATTTCCTGAGCATTGAAAGTGATTTACTTCGGGAACTGGATTTCAGCTCGGAAAGTTCTGTTCGTTAATTCTAAAATTTAATTTTTAGATACTTTTTGTTTCTGATTATATTTATATGTTTGTTAAATAATAAAAGAATCTATACTTGGTTTCACAATAAATTATTTATTGGAAAAATCGACTGAAAAAAATTGTCCATTTTATTTGGAAAATAATTTGGGGCCAGGGGGCCTCCACTCCTTTGTTGCCCCGAGGCCTCCAGACCTCTAAATCCGGCATTGTGTACAACGTTTTGAATTATAATGACGTCGTTATACGGTTATATGTATTGTAACAGGCTTAACCATGGATTTCCGAGTCACCTGTGTACTGTGAGCACTGTGTGCTGTCTAAGCAATCACAGGTGTACCGGGTGAAATCTGATATGTCCGCCGCACGCGCTGCTTAATAGCTGACTACGCTAAGTGAATGGCCGCTGTGTACAGCTGAGATAGTCATACATCGGGCTATTTAAATAGCGTAGCACGCGGCGCGCGGGAACAGTGGATAATGATGAACAGTGGATAATGATGAACAGTGGATAATGATGAACAGTGGATAATGATGAACAGTGGATAATGATGAACAGTGGATAATGATGGATAGTGGATAATGATGGGTAGTGGATAGTAGATAGTGAATACAGTCAGATAGTGAGTTAGTTTTTGACGGTGTGTGTGTGTCCTCGATCTTCACCCTGTGATCGGCGCAGTCATGTTCGGTAAGTCCATTTTGTAAATGTTTCTAGTTTTTGTATATATTAGGGTCTTCAACCCGGTCCCATTTGGGGACTTATCTTTGTAGTGTAAATAATATTATACTATTTAAGATTATGAGTGTTTCTTTCTCAGTCCACCCATCATCCCTGAACGCCATCCCGTCGAACTCAAACTAACCCAAGCCTTCCGCTCGGGTTAGAATTAAATAACTGGGGTAACAGTTACAATGGTGGCAGCGGGGTGGGATGGTTTTTGGGGATAAGGGGCCTCGTCGGGAAATGCTCATTTTCTTTTGATTGGGATTTTTTTTTTATATATTTAGTTCATTTCTTTCTTTTTAAAAAATTTTTATTTGTTATAATCAAAATGCCTGACCCAGCTGTAAATGCGCCGGTGATCAACGTAACGACGCGTACTTCACTAGGCGTTATTGCGAATAGTATCGAACCGTTCGATGGAAAGGGAAATGCACATAGTTATTTTGAACGCGTTGAACGACGAGTAGCGCTAGACAACGTATCAGAGGAAGAATTGTTACAAATAATCAAAACTAGGCTTCAGGGTGACGCGTACGACTATTTTAAAAGCGATCCATCTTTAGATAATTTAACCTATCAAAATTTTAAAACTAAATTTATAGAGAGATTCGAAAAACAATTTATACCGGGGGTCGCGCAATTGCAATTATTCCAAACCATACAAAAAAGGGAGGAAACAGTGTGCCAGTTTATAACCAGACTGAAATTAGTGGGCCAGAGGGTATTAAAAGAAAACTTACGTAACGCTTCACCAACCAATGCACCGGGAATCGAAAAATTCTGCGAAGACGCACTTTTAAACCAGTTCAAAGTAGGCTTGAATAGGGATATCTTGAAGGGAATAGGGACCATGTTAATGAGGGAAGACAATTTAACCATAGACAAGGCACAACAATTAGCGCAATTAGAGGAGGCGAATCAAAATGTTCTAAAGCGTGGACAAGGGATATTGGGGTTAATAGAAAATTCGGGAAATTTTGAGGGATCAAGCACCAACATAAATGTAACGGGAACAAATAAACGGGTTGTGTCTTCCAAAACCTACGTGACAACGGGTTTAGAATGCTTTAACTGTAAGCAGAGGGGTCATCGGGCTGTAGAGTGCAGGAGTAGAATTATTTGCCATTTTTGTGGGAAATTTGGACATATAACACGCGACTGTCGGACGCGGGTTAACGACAATAGGGGCGAATACAGGCAAAAACCACAAACACGGTTCAATAATAACGGGCAACGGGTTAATTCGGGACGAAATTTGGAATTCAATGCAGCCATGAGGGGACGGAGTCAAGTATACACACACCCACCAACACGGGGTAGATCGACACAGGGGCCACGGGGGACTACAAATCATTTAAACGCATAAAACCTCGTAACCAAACACCTTTCACTATTAATCAAGCGTGCCGAAGAAGGGATATTTCAAGTATAATTAGGGCTAAATTTCAGGGAAAAATCGTATCTTTATTAGTAGACACTGGGGCAGTTTTATCGGTTATCAAGGCAGACGCCATTGCTGCGTCAACAATTCAAAAGACCAATATCAGTTTGCATGGTATAACAGGGACCGATTTAGATATACTGGGTGTCACAAAAATCGCAGTCGAAATTGGAACTCGTGTTTATGTACATGAGTTTTTTGTCAGTAGGGATGCTACAATGGTAACAGACGGGCTATTAGGGGGCGACTTTTTGAACAAATATGGGGCTATTATTGATTATAATACAAATACAGTAACTTTACAGGGGAATGAAATATCTATGGAACCGGGAGTAAATAGAACTCAAAATCATTGTTATTCGGGATTAGTGGAGAAAAGTTTAATAAATAAAATTTATCGGAATCAAATGACGCAAACTGATACGACACGTGAAATTGGGGTACAATGCACGATTGATGGTGAACAGGTGAATGGACAGGGCGGGGTAGTTAGAAATCGGTTAATTGAGAAATCTGTTAATAATAAAGCGAGCAAGAGTAATTTTAATAAAAGTGATGAAATAATAAGGGTTTTATCAAGCCGGGAGTTTCCCAATCAGGGATGGGAAAACTTAGTACGTGATGTAGCACAAAGAATGAGGCGGGAATTAAAATTAGATGAGATACGCGAACATAATTTATCAAGGGAAGCTGAGTTATCAGGGGTAAATCGTAAGGAAAAATGTACTTCTAGCATTAGGGAAAAATGCAACAGGGATGAAACGGTTGGGATAGCCGTAAATAGGGACGGTAGCGTGATAGAAAGTGAAGCTATCGATAATAAAGTAATAAGAGGTAACCAAGTTGAGGCACCAGGGATGGGTGTACTAAAGGTAACTTGTGGTAGAAAAAATAAACTAAAAGGGAAAAATAAGGTAAAGTGGGGAAATATAAGTATAACGGAAGATGTTTTAGTGCATAGGGAATGCACGCCAAATGATTATGCTATAGGGGATGAAGGCACTAGGGGTGCGCTAGAGCCATTAGCGCCCCCCAAACGAGGTCACGAGGATGGCTCCCACGTGATCCGTTTGTGTGATGATGTAGAAATACCCGGGAGAAGCGAAGTCATTTGTGGGGTAACTCAGGGATTGATCAACCCAGGGGAAACAATGTTACTTGAACCACTAGAAGTTTTAGAATATGGGATAATGAGTGCAAGAGTTGTAGCGAGAGCAAATAAATATGGGGAAATACAAATATGTCTTGTAAATGTTAGTGCTAAAGATATCACTTTAAGGAAGGGAACACCTATAGGGATGGGTGAAAAGTTGGATAGTACAGTCCAAAGTGAAATTAAAAGTTATGATGAAACGGCGCAATGTGCAATGGTTCGTTCACAACGTTATAATAAGAGGCAAAGTTTAATATGGGATTTTGAGGAAATTTTCAATTTGGAACACTTAGTTCACGAAAATAAAACGCGCTTAATATCGTTACTAACCGAGTACCGCGATATTTTTCTACTAGGGGATACGAAACTGGGTAAGGCTCGTGGAATAAAACACCGTATCATAACCGAAAATATACCACCTATTGCGAAACCGCCGTATAGAGTGCCGTATGCACAAAGGGATGTGTTAGACGAGAATATAAAGCAAATGTTAGACGAAGGGGTAATTAAACATTCACAGTCACCTTGGTCAGCGCCAGTCGTCATGGTGCCTAAAAAAGCTGAGAATGGGGAGGTAAAAACTAGAATTTGTATAGATTACCGGGGTTTAAACCAAATTACGAAGCGAGATTTTTATCCACTACCAAATATGACGGAGACAATTGATCAGTTAGGGCAAGCTAATCTGTTTACAACTTTAGATTTAGCCTCGGGTTATTGGCAAATAGAAGTCGCGGAGGAAGATAAGGAAAAGACGGCGTTTAGTACGCCCACGGCTCATTACCAATTTGAACGCATGCCGTTCGGACTGGTAAATGCGCCGGCCACTTTTCAAAGATTCATGAACACAGCTTTAATGGGGTTAACAGGTAACAAATGTCTAGTGTATTTAGACGACATAATTGTCTATAATTCTAACGGGGTTGTTGAACATCTAAATAGATTACGGGAAGTATTTCAGCGCATTAGGGAAGCTAACTTAAAATTGAAACCTAGTAAATGCAGTTTTTTGGTAGATCAAACAAAATATTTGGGTCATATAATTTCTAAAGATGGGGTCAGACCTGATCCCGACAAAATTTTAGCTGTACAAAATTATCCTATACCAAAAACGGTAAAAGATATTCGGGCATTTTTGGGGCTTGTAGGATTCTATAGGAGGTTTATTGATCAATTTGCGCAAAAAGCCAAACCGTTAACGCAACTGACTAAAAAGAACATCACTTTTACTTGGACACAGGAAGCGCAACTAGCTTTTGACGATTTGCGAACCGCTTTATGCACCAAACCAGTCCTACAATATCCAGATTTTACACAGCCCTTTATTCTATCTACCGATGCTTCAGGCACGGCTATAGGGGCAATATTAAGTCAAAACTATAATGGACATGAACGACCAATAGCGTACGCAAGTCGTCAATTAAATAAAGCCGAGCAAAATTATTCCACCACCGAAAGAGAATGTTTGGCCGTAATTTGGGGAGTAAAGCACTATAGATGTTATTTATATGGACGGACGTTCAAACTTGTCACTGATCACCGACCGTTAAAGTGGTTATTGACTCGGACAGAACCGACGTCCAGGTTAGCGCGCTGGGTATTAACATTAGCTGAATACGATTATGAAGTAGTTCATCGGTCGGGGAGTAAACATGGCAACGCCGATGCCTTGTCGAGACTGACAATCAACCAGGTTACTGACAATGACGCCACTGACAGGTATGAACCATTTTTAAATAGAGACCTCATTAAGAGAGAACAGGCAAACGATAGCAGTTTATTGAATATTTTTGAGAACATACAAAATAATTCTGAGTACGGAAAGTATTTTATAGATAATGACGGAATTTTATATAGATCGCGAACAGGGAATGAGCGCCACGATAGGTTAGTTGTACCAAAAACAATGACTACCAAACTCATACATGACTATCATGACCTACCGTACTTTGCACATCAGGGATGGGAGAGAACCGCTGACATGATTAAGTTAAAATTTTTCTGGGTTAACATGAATACTGATATTAAAAACTACTGTGAGAATTGTATTTCATGTCAACAACGAAAAACTTCTCCACACAAAAGACCGGCTCCCTTGCAAACCTTTCCGACACCACACGGACCATTTGACCGAATTGCAATGGATATTGTGGGTAAATTAGTGACTACTGACTCAGGTAATAAATATATATTGACTATTCAGGACCATATGACAAAATATTTAGAAGCTATTCCGTTAAAAGACCAAACCGCGGAGACTGTAGCTAAAGCGTTCGTGACACATTTTGTAACACGACATGGGGTACCCAAACAATTAATAACTGATCAGGGGAGAAATTTTTTGTCATCACTTATGGGGAATATTTGTAAATTACTAGGGGTTGAACAGATTCACACGACACCTTACTACCCGCAGGGGAACGGGGTAATTGAAAGGACGCATCGCGTACTAAAGGATATGTTAGCACATTTTGTTGACGAGCGACAGACAGACTGGGACGAGTGGTTGCCGTACGTATGTATGGCCTACCGGAACTGTGTTCACAGTTCGACAAACGAAAGTCCATTTTTTCTGGTTCATGGGAGAGACATGAATTTACCATATGACGACATTAAACAGTAGTACACATCCTCGAACACTAACACACAAAAAAACCATACTTAAACCATGGATTACCAATGCGCTACTTGTCTCTATAAGGAAAAGAGACAAATTACATAAAAAAATTCTTAACAATAGACACAATAACGAACTACACATTTATTATAAAAACTACAAAAATCTATGCAACACGTTAATAAAAAGAGCTAAGGAAGATTATTACACAACACAAATAACACAAAACAAAACAAACCTACAAAAAACATGGAAAATAATAAAAAACATAACCCACACAGGCACATTTAAGTCACAACACAGCATACAAACACTGAAAACAGACACACACACTATTGATGCTGAAACTGATCCAAAAGCAGCCGCTATAAGTTTCAATAAACATTTTACGGAAGTTGGAAGCACTCTGGCCAATGAAATTATAACTAAAACAGCACTGAACGAAGAACAACTTGCCAACCTTGTCCATCAACTCCCATCCGTCCCACAATCCATATATTTAGCGCCTATAACTGACGTTGAAGTACTAGACCTAATTAGCGGACTGAAATCTAATACAGCCCCTGGACCAGACAAAATAACCGTAACTATACTGAAGACAATAAAAAAGCAAATATCTATGCCATTGACCCACATTTTCAATTTAAGTTTTGTCGAAGGAAAATTTCCAAACCACTTCAAAAAAGCAGTTATATGTCCCATTTACAAATCCGGAGACAAGACCATACTTTCTAACTACAGACCAATTTCCTTATTAAACACACTATCTAAGTTACTTGAAAAAGCTGTTAAAAACAGACTAATGACTTATCTCGACAAATACAATTTACTATCTGACAGACAATACGGATTTCGACAAAACCGATCGACTAGTGACGCGCTTGCTAAACTGACAGAAATAATTACATCTGACATAGACAAAGACAAAAAAAGTTTAGCTATATTTCTGGACTTAGCAAAAGCATTTGATACAGTTTCCCACAAAATCCTCCTCCAAAAACTTACCAATATTGGCATCCGAGGAATACCTTACAAATGGTTTGAAAGCTACCTGACAAACAGGACACAGACTGTCAGAATTGATACAGTTCAGAGCTCAGAACGCTCCATCAGTTTTGGTGTTCCACAGGGAACAGTACTTGGACCGATACTTTTCTTACTATACGTCAATGACCTGTGCAACATGGAAACTGATGGACTGATATTATCATACGCCGATGACACTGTGCTGTATTTCTCTGGCCAGACTTGGGACGAGACAATAGCGGGAGCGGAGAAGCAAATGACAAAAATATATAGATGGCTTAACAATAACCTACTGACTTTAAACGCAACGAAGACAAAATACATAACTTTCAGTGCCAACATAACAGGACAACCGACGGACCCACAACTACGACTCCATAAATGTGACAACCCCCTTGCCTGTAATTGTACACCACTGACAAGTGTTAACAATATCAAATATCTTGGCGTTACAATAGACTACAGACTGAAGTGGGATGTACACATACAGATTCTGACAAATAGACTACGAAAGCTCATCTATATATTCTCGACATTGAGACGTTACATGACTGAAACCAACTTAAAGACAGTATACTTCGCTCTTTGCCAGTCACTATTGACCTACGGTATAATCGCGTGGGGAGGTACTTTCAAAACCATTGTAGCCCCTGTCCAAACCATTCAAAACATTCTCATCCGAATTATCCTTAAAAAACCATATATGTACCCATCCTCAAAACTGTATCATGACTTTCAGGTGTTAAATATATATCAACTTTACCTTAAAACTATTCTTATTCATTATCATCACAGATCCTCTCTACGTATTCCTATTCAACATTCCTACGAAACCAGATCCAAACTGCACCAAGCTATCCAAATCCCCAAGAAGGCAAAAACGTTCGGCCAAAATCACTTTACCTATCTGGCTCCTAAAATGTATAACCGCTTGCCTCTGGAAGTTAAACTTTCAAGCATCAATACCTTCAAAAAACAAGTTACGCATTGGCTAATCCAAAATCAATCGAATACACATCACAACACCACATAATCGAGCAACTTGCACTCTATATCTATGCGTTGCACACACACACACACACACACATACACCCCCACACACACACCAACACGCACACGCACATACCCACACACACATTCATACACACACTCTCTTTCACACATACACAGTATACAATATACACATAAATAAGTATCCCCAACTGCAAAGTAGTAACAGGGTAAAAAAAGAAAAAAAAAATTCTGGTCTGCACAGCTACCTACAATATGAGTCCTGCCCTAGCACTGGCATCGCCAAGTTGGGCAGGAAACACTTAACCTTAAAGCTACTGTGAACAATTTGTATTTGTATTAATTGTATTTAATTAAATTAAATAAATAAATAAATAAAAAAAAAAAAAAATAAATAAAATTATACAACCACAAGGTAGACGTTATGACTACGCGGAAAATTACGCGGCGGAAATGATGGAACGTTTACACCAAGCGTTCACTAGGGCTGAACAAAATTTAGAGCGAACTAGGGAAATACGGAACAAAACTTTTAATGCGAAATCAAAACCTGTTAACTTTAATTTAGGTGACCGAGTATGGTATTATGATAGCGCGGCAAAACTGGGGATAACAAAGAAGTTAACCAGACCTTGGACTGGTCCATACAGAATTATAGGGGTTAAAGGACCAGTGACTTTTAAAATTTCGAAAATTAATGGGAGAAAAACTGTAGTAGTTCACGCGAATAAATTGAAACATTATAAGGGACCACAGGACGAACATCCAAACGACGAACCTCAAGGGGAAAATGAGAGTGAATTTAGAATTGAGGAAGTAGAAGGGGATTTATTTACAGCACCACCCGAGTACGCACTAGCGCATTGCGTAGCTCAAGACCTTCGGATGGGGAAGGGTATCGCGTTACAATTCAAGGAAAGATTTCATGGGGTAAAAGAGTTAAAGGCTCAGAACGCCAAAGTGGGTACAATCGCGCATCTTGTACATGAGGGTAGGTATTTGTACTACTTGGTAACTAAACGATTTAGTGCCAACAAACCCACCCTTAACGCGTTGCGAAAAAGCTTGGAATTTCTTCGCGAACATATGCATCTAAACGCACTTCAAAAGCTAGCCATGCCGGGTATCGGTACAGGGTTGGATCAGCTTAAGTGGGTAGATGTGAAAGATGTAATTATTGATGTATTTAAAGACAGTAACATAAACATTAGAATTTATTATTGTGAGTCTGATGAAAGGGAAAATGACTTGAAGGAGAGACGTGATGAAAATGAAGATACATGGTTCACTATACAAATAGCGCCAGAGGGTCTGCCTGAACCAGAGACCCCACGTGACGAAAACGAACAACCCATAGAAGACCTCACCGCGGAGGACGAGCGTGAGATATCGGACGAATCCGATGATGATGGCGATGTCACCGTAAGGGTACAAGAAGGACTGCCGGCTGAAGAGCCGCAGGGCGAGCGCGTCCGCTATCGCACTAGAGCACGAGCACGGGTATCTGACCACCCGTGGGTGTTAGACAAGCCGATATAATAGCTTAATAAATCCTAGAGTGCCATTTACGCTTTTCCTATGTTATTTTTAATATTTATTAACATAAATTAACTTTCAGAACTTTTATTGTCGGTGACGACCATTATTGTAGCAGCTGGAAGTAACGCAAGGTACTACTGGGAAATATCTAGTCAGAGCAAGGTATCCGTGGCTATGTGCACCAGGTGAGAGCTGCCGATATGCAATATGCACAGGTAGTATAAACAACGCTCCGGAGGTACGTATGTAAACAACGGTAAGACATGGGATGACGTAATAGTCCAGACTGATGTTAAAATTTACAATAAAGATTAAATTATCATACAATCAAATTTGAGTCAAACGGGATTTTGATTAAGGGGGCGGTATATCTATGTACACCGGGTTGGTGTAGACGTTGATAAAGGAAAACAATTCGGGATAAGAGAGTTGTATTGACCTAAGTTTTTATATTTTTTTTAAGGGGAGCGCTCATTTCAATAAAAGTAACTGAGTATAATTCTATTATGTTGTAATATTGTAGAAAAAGAAAACGAATGTTTAAAAATTTATATTCTAAAATAAGTATCTGCTAGAGGAAAAAAAAAAGAGAAAGGAAAACATAACACGTGTAAAATATTGTTTTGTTATGTGCACTATTTTGTCATTTACTAATAAGGGACTCATATTATAGGAGACAGCAGAGACTGGCGGACGAACGTTCCTGTGAGGCACTGCCAAAGCGACCACGGTCACAGCAACCCCAGAAGATACAATCCCCACAACATGCTCACGATTCAGAGGGTTCATCTCGCCACTATCGCTATCAGGCCGACGAGTTTGACCAACATATCATGCAACGCAAGGTCCCGGGTATGTCAACGCACGGAACCCTGACCTACGCTATGATGTTGTGTTATATAATGCTCCCATTATCAGAATATGGAGACAGCAACGTGATCCATGCACAACTACGCACTTATCGCAAGACTGCAGATTGTGCATTGTTTCAACACTAATCGTTATAAACAAAATAAATACTAGAGGCGGAACGAAAGACATTATACGTCTCCGTATTAAGGCTTCGAGCTTTGGAAGTGGACAAGGACTGTCAATGGTCAAGTTTACTAAAACTATATATAGCAGTGATGTATATATAAATATGTGAGTGCGGGGAGAAGGGCTGTGATCGGACGTTCAGTGTTCTCGTAGGGCGGTCGTTATCGTCACGTCGCTCAGTAGGGACTTTAAGTGAAATAGGGATTAGAGACAAGTGAAAGCGGAATTTTCGAATTTCACAGTATCAAAAAAAAAAAAAGATTTTTTTTGTAATAGGAATTTTCTGTTGAATTATAAGAATTTTAAATATCGTTTGTTTATTGAAAATTGAAATTAGTAAATTCCGTTTTTTAAAAAAAAAAAAAAAAAATTCATTGAGTTATCTTTTTGGATATTAATAATTATTTAAGTTTATTTATGGCTAATTTCGAGAAATGCGTTGAATTTTATAAAGAATTTTATATAAAGGGACAGTCAACATTATTAACATTGTTTTGTGAAGTATGATTTTTTTTTGTGAATTTGTTAATTTATGATTTTGATGGATTTGTTAGTGAATTTGAAAGGATAAGAAAATTATCAAGTAGAATTTGACGAAATCAGTAAAGAATATTTATGTGGAATTTTGGTTTACATAATGTAAATAAATATTTAATAATGAAACAGAATTATCCGTTAGATTATGAACCATAACTATCTTAAGAATAAAAATTTAAAACTCTACCAGAATTAGTTGGTATGTTATTAATTTTATTAGAAAAATTTTGGGGTTTTGTAAACCTTGCATCGATTGCGTCACCAGTATGGAGGGAGAGGTACACACACACTACGACGATTTGAATTTTTTAAACAAACAAACTCGGACAAACCGAGTTGGTTTGTTCTAAGGGGAGAGCAATGTAACAGGCTTAACCATGGATTTCCGAGTCACCTGTGTACTGTGAGCACTGTGTGCTGTCTAAGCAATCACAGGTGTACCGGGTGAAATCTGATATGTCCGCCGCACGCGCTGCTTAATAGCTGACTACGCTAAGTGAATGGCCGCTGTGTACAGCTGAGATAGTCATACATCGGGCCAGTGGCGGATTTACAGATTTGCCGCCTGTAGGCTATTTAATTTTCGCCGCCTCTGAATTTTGATATCTTAGTCCACAATCGTATCAATTACTTACATTTTCTATCAATGAAATTCCGACTTTATGATTTGTGTTCCAACTTTTCCTGTATGGTTAGTATCATTGAGAACTAAGGTACCGTGTCAAATCCTTGATTATTTTAGTCAGAATTTTTTACCCATAAAGAAATAATTTTCTGAAATTGAATTTGACAATTTGCTGCAGCAATCATGATTAGACTATCGATATTATATCAAGATTAAATTGTGTAAGCAGATCTCATAATAATTAGGTACATGGAGAAAAAATTATAGAAATTATCAGTGAAGAAAATATGTAAAAATAACTAAATTTCGATTATAATATCAAATCGCTATTGCGATATTCTAAAAATTCATGATCATTAAAGGATACTTTATAAAGCGTTTAGCAATTGTTCATGTAGAGATGTTGAAATATTTAGTATTTAGCACTGTATATAAGGACTATATTTCGATTTTTGTTAAATATTTTGATTTCTCTTCAATTTTCGAAATTCGTATTTTGTGTGGATAATAATTTTTTGTTTAATTTTGTAAATCGAAATAAAAAACTTATAAACTAAATCTGCCGCCCCTTAAAATTTGCCGCCCTAGGCTTCAGCCTACTCAGCCTGCTGGTAAATCCGCCACTGCATCGGGCTATTTAAATAGCGTAGCACGCGGCGCGCGGGAACAGTGGATAATGATGAACAGTGGATAATGATGAACAGTGGATAATGATGAACAGTGGATAATGATGAACAGTGGATAATGATGGATAGTGGATAATGATGGGTAGTGGATAGTAGATAGTGAATACAGTCAGATAGTGAGTTAGTTTTTGACGGTGTGTGTGTGTCCTCGATCTTCACCCTGTGATCGGCGCAGTCATGTTCGGTAAGTCCATTTTGTAAATGTTTCTAGTTTTTGTATATATTAGGGTCTTCAACCCGGTCCCATTTGGGGACTTATCTTTGTAGTGTAAATAATATTATACTATTTAAGATTATGAGTGTTTCTTTCTCAGTCCACCCATCATCCCTGAACGCCATCCCGTCGAACTCAAACTAACCCAAGCCTTCCGCTCGGGTTAGAATTAAATAACTGGGGTAACAGTTACAGTATCAAGTCCGTCGTACTGCTGTACATACGCACGGATATTGTACCGGACCGGACCAAGTCCGATGTGCATCTCATCGAACCGGGCGGACACGCAGACTACTGTACAGACGAACAGATTTGGTACGGAGCGGACCAGATCCGCTGTCCGCTTCGAACCAAGTTCGACCGTCTGTTAGTACTATAAGATTCGACATTTTTGATAAATTTCTTAATATATTGACGGTATTCAATCAATGAGAGGTTAAAAGTGTTAAAACACTGTGTCAGTTGCATGTGATGATAATAGAAATTAATATTATGACGTCACATTATGCTCGGGAAATGTCGGCGCGTTCTCGGAACTGGGTACAAAAATTTATTTTTAATTTGATATAAGTTTTGAATTATAACGAAAATAAAAAAAAGAAAAATAGTTTTGTTATAAAACTTATATACGATCTTTCCATTTATGACAAAAAAAATTTCATTCAAAAGCCCAATTTGGGAAAAATTCGGAAAAAAACCCAAAACAAAGTAGTAGACTTATTATTAAAAAAAAAGCGTAAGTTTATTTATTAACCGACTTCAACAAAAAGGAGGAGGTTCTGTGTTCGTCTGTATATATATTTTTTTTTTTTATGTATGTTCACCGATTTTTAGTGTTAGATTAACACTAAAAAGAGAAAAATAAAATATTTTTAACAAAAAAAATTAACCGACTTCAAAAAAGGCACTAAAAAGTAAAAAATAATTGCGTATTGAAATGTTTTGGAGTCGGTGTCAGCCAAAATGAAATCTATTCCGAGAACTACACCGACTCCAAAACATTTCAATACGCAATTATTTTTTACTTTTTAGTGCCTTTTTTTAAGTCGGTTCAATTTTTTTGTTAAAAATATTTTAATTATATAGTTTTACTAGCGGCCCTGTACGTGCTTCGCTACGTATAAAGTGAAATAATAAAACAATTTAATTGGAACATCTATCTATCTATCTATCTATCTATCTATTTTATTAATTGCTAGCTATTTTAAAATATACGTGGGCGTATATGTGTGTATGTCGAGCACTCCGGCTGCGCCGTCGTGCTCGAAAAAAATAGCGTAAAGTATTCGTGGATAACTGGTCTTTAAAACACTTGCTCTATTTCGAGGGTTCACTCCGGCTGCGCCGTCGTGCTCGATGAAACGTTGCGCCATCTATTGAATATTCACTCAATCCAGTCAACAGGTATCGCCGTCTGTTAAAATACTTTGGAGCTAAGCTCTATTTCGAGGGTTCACTCCGGCTGCGCCGTCGTGCTCGATGAAACGTTGCGCCATCTATTGAATATTCACTCAATCCAGTCAACAGGTATCGCCATCTGTTAGAATCCTTTGGAGCTAAGCTCTATTTCGAGGGTTCACTCCGGCTGCGCCGTCGTGCTCGATGAAACGTTGCGCCATCTATTGAATATTCACTCAATCCAGTCAACAGGTATCGCCATCTGTTAGAATCCTTTGGAGCTGGAGCTAACAGATAATTATGACTGTCAAGGAATAGACAAATAATTTGCAATAAAATAATATTGCGACTATAAATTGAAATGTAAGCTATCCTATCTTTCAAGTTGGGTCGAATTGCACACGGTGTGCAAATCAAATTTAAAATCGGTTCAGTAGTTTAGGAGTTCATCGCGGACAAACAACGTGACACGTAATTTTTATATATAAAGATTTATTGGGTCAAGGCGTGCTTGATCCGTTTATGTCTGTAATTGTAGGGAAGTTCTTCTTTAACACAATTTCCGATTTCGCTTATCACTGAGTGATTGCTGGTAGCACATTTTTTGAAAAAATTGTCCGTTAGGTCATATATGTATTTATTTAATGGCACTAAGTCGACTAAACTGTGAAGAACGGGGACTGGCGTATATCTTGGGTATTGTGTTATGATTCTGAGTGATTTATTCTGAGTTATTTGTAGTGAAGCGTAATTTGACTTGCATGTTGAACTCCATACAGGAGCGGCGTAGGTAAGAATAGGTCGGATACACACTTTATATATTAGTAGTTTATTATGCTTGTTTAAGTTTACTTTATTGTTGAATATTGGAAATAGTTGTCCGAGCGCTGCATATGCTTTACTTGTGATATGTTTGATGTGTTGGCTGAAATTTAGTTCGTTGTCTAGTATTAAACCTAGGTATTTGATATGAGGTGACCATGGGATAACATTTCCTTGAACGGTGACATTTTTGTTTATGTAAGGCCTGCGCTTAGTAAACATGATTGCTTCAGTCTTTGCAGCATTAAGTTTTATTTTCCATTTTGAGGAATATTTTTCTATTTTATTAATAGCTTTCTGCAACCGGTTCGTAATAGTATCTATGCGCCATGAACTTGTAAATAGGGGTGTATCGTCAGCGAATAACGATAGGGAGACATCATCCGTGCGAGGTAGGTCATTGATATATAAGTTAAATAGAACAGGCCCGAGTATTGAGCCCTGTGGTACTCCCGCAGTTATATTAAAAACATTGGATTCAATGTCGTTTACAGAAACTTTGAACTGACGGTAAGTTAAGTAGGACTTTATGAATTTAACTATGTAAGTCGGAAATTTATATTTTATAAGTTTATAAATTAAGCCGGTGTGCCAGACACAATCAAATGCTTTCTCTACATCTAAACATACCATTCCGGTATGTTTCCTAAGATTAAAGTTGTGCATGATATTGTCACTAACACGCGCCAGCTGCTTAACGGTAGAATGTTGTTTTTTAAAACCAAACTGTTCTCTTATGAGGATGTTCTCAGTATGTAGATGTTTGTTTACTCTATTTAAAACAACGCGTTCGATAGTTTTACTTAAGGTACTCAGCAGGCTTATGGGCCGATAGCTGCTAAGTAAGCTAATATCTTTACCAGTTGTTGGAAGATTTCTACCGAAGATTATCTGGGAAATACAATAAAAAAGTCATTATAAATTTTAAAAAAAGTTATTTTTGTATATTATTCATATTTCTCATGAGAGTACGCCTTTAATTGTATAAATCATGCGAATATAAAATGCTTTCTCATCAATGAGAAATAATTTGAATTTATCCTAAGTTGCAATCAACACAAAAAACTTTATTTAACATCTCCCGAATGAGCTTGTGTATAAGTTGACTACTTGACTGACTGAAACACTAATTATAGACCGAGAAATGCTGAACTTTTCGGAAGCTGATTTAGGCATGGAAGTTTAATAAGTGTAAACAACGAAAATTACATTCTGTGTCACCAAGTCCAGTCGTTTTTAGGGGTACTCAATCAATCCCTAAATATGCACTAGTAGGGTTGAAAATGTCTACTCATTTTGGCAAGGCTGAGCTTTTCACAGTATTTCGAATACACAGCATTTAAAAAGAACAAAACAGCTTTATCTCACCCCTTCAAAGCAGTCTGCCAGGGTGTCTCAACCGGAATTTTGTTCTATCTTTTAAAATACAGTTTAGAAAAGGTTTATTTGAAATACTGTAAAAAAGTCAGCCTTGCCAAAATGAGTTGACGTTTTCAGCCCTACGAGTGCATATTTAAGGGTTGATTAACCCTAAAAATGACGACGCAAAATGTCATTTTCACTGATTGCACTGATTACACTACATTATAAAGTATGTCATTTCCATGGCAAATCAGCTTCTAAAAAGCTCAGTAGCTCTCAGTCTATAAAAACGTCACATTTTTATGGTTTCTCTCCAGTCTGTACGCATTTGTGAATATTTAAATAGTTTGATTGACTGAAACGCTTATTACACTAGTCACAATCATATGGTTTCTCACCAGTATTTGTACGCTTGGCATTTTTTTAAATGGTTTGATTGATTAAACACTTATAAAATTTGTAATAATAAAAACTATTTTAGTGTGACATTTATGCTCAGTTGACAGAAAGTCTTATTTGACAATAACCTTAGATTGTGAACATAAATATTTCTCCATATGAAAAGCATAGTAGATTTTCAAATCGATCCTGCTCAAAAAATAATTGATCGATTGAAACGATATTTTTCGTAAACTGTGTATACATGTAATTTTAGCATCGTTTTTTGTACAGTTTCCACTTGAAAACAACGTTTTTCTACGAATTTTGATAAAAATTTAGCTTATAAAGCAATTTTATTCTATGTAGAACAATCATGAAAAATTTGTTTTTATGTAAATACAATCCAATGTTCTAGATGGCAGGAAGTTTGAATACTCCTGATGTATGTAAACTGACATGATCACAATCTAAGGTCATTGTCAAATCAAATTTTTTGTCAATTTTTAACTGCAACCCAGCATTAATGTCATACTAAGGCGGATTTTCGCCAGTATGTGTACGTTTGTGAATATACAAGTTGGATGATCGATTGAAACTTTTATTACAAACATCACATTTGTGTGGTTTCTCACCAGTATGAGTACGTTTGTGAAGATTCAAATGATTTGATTGTTTGAAACATATATTACAAACGTCACACTTATACAGTTTCCCACCAGTGTGTGTACGTTTGTGACTTTTAAAGCTGCGTGCATAGAAAAAACAGTTATTACAAACGTCACACTTATATGGTTTCTCCTCAATATGAGTACGTTTGTGAATTTTCAAATTCTGTGATCTATTGAAACGCTTATTACAAACGTCACACTGGTATGGTTTCTCAACAGTATGAGTACGTTTGTGGAAATTTAAACTCCTTAAACCAGGGAAACAGATATCACAAACTTCACACTTGTATTCTTTCCCTATAGTATGAACACGCTTGTGTATTCTTAAACCATATGTATTTTCAAAACTTTTATCACATTGGATACACTGATACAATTTCCTTGGATTTATTTTTTTCTGTTTTAAAGTGAGGTTATGTTTTCCTTCTTCTAGTTTGTCAACATTTTCTGTTTGGTCTTCGTTACTGATTTCACTATCATCACATTTAAGTGAAGTTTCTTCGGTGTATTCAAAATACTGAAACAACGAATTATCATCCATCGGTTCGTCTTTGATTTCAAATTTGAAAGGCACATTGTCATCAATTCTATCCGCTAATTCATCATTTTTCAAGTTGGTGCAATATCCGCTTTCATCCATTATACTGTTGGCAATATTTATCTCTGAGTCTTCACAGACAATTTCACAATCATCACTTTTAGATAACGTTTCTTCAGAATAATCAGTGGGAAATGATACATTCATGCTCATTGGCTCATCTTTTACTTCGAGTTTGAAATATATTTCATTCTTGGTAACTGAATGAAAATTTTGTGGTGCATTTTCTTTCCGATTCATATTTATGTGAAATGCCTCAGGAGTTTCCAAAGATTCACCTTCATTAACGATATCCGCATTGATGTTATGAGTTAAAGGATTCTCAGAAGATTCCTGACTGAAACACTCGGTTTCGATTTGTGGCTTATTACCGTGAAGTCGGTGTAGATATCGTCGCAATGTTTTGTCAGACTGTATTATCTGTACCCGAAACTGATGACTCTTTTCCAGTTGAATGTAACATAAATCGCAGATAAAATTTGGCATCTCATCGTGTTTTGTTATCTGAGAATCGAGAAAACAGTTATTAAAACTCCCATTTATAATCACATTATTGGTGCAGTCAAATTTTGGCATTCTAGATGTTATCTCAAAAGTCTCATAAGGTCACGTGTGAGCGTCCTTAGATATTCAAGGTCAAAATTCACGAAAATCGTTTTTGTGAAAATATCTCGCTTCATTTGCCTCAAGTCGTATTTGCCTTTATTATTAAAGTTGTAGAGTACAAAATTCTCTAAAAATTTCGTCTCAAACAATTTTAACCGTTTTTTGAATAGAGCGCGAAAAGTGTGGAGCGCTCAGCCAAATTCGCGAATCCCAGCCATAGTACCTACGGTTTTTTAACTTAATTATTCGTTAAATATTTGCCAATTAACTATTTATTACATTATATTTATAATTATATAACTTATATTTATATGGAATAAGTGTCTCGAATGTATTGCGCTATGACATGTATGGCTATCTCGAAAACGGTTAAAAAAATTATTAAGACGAAATTTGCAGAAAATCTTGGTACTCTATAACTTTTATAGTATATGCAAATACGATTTGAGGCAAATAAGCGAGATATTTCCAAAAAACTGATTATCGCAACCTTTGACCTTGAATATCTAAGGACGCTTACAGGTGACCTTATGAGACTTTTGAGACAACATTAAGAATGCCAAAATTAAGGTTTACACAAATATTCAGCTTATTCGTTTCATTCCGACGTGAAACCCTAAAGTAACTGGACTATATAGCAATACTTTATAAGTGATTATATCAATACTAATATTACAAATGCGAAAGTAACTCTGTCTTTCTGTCTGTTACACTTTCACGGCTAAACCGCTGCGCCGATTCTGATGAAATTTAACATGGAGATAGGTTTGAAGCCTGGGGAAGGACATAGGTTATTTATTTTTTTCATAATTCAACCCCATAGGGATGAAGTGAGGGTTGCAATATTTTATTAAAGTTACGCTTTCACAGCTAAACCGCTGGGCCGATTGTAATGAAATTTATTATGGAAATACTCTGATGAAGGACATAAACTACGTTTTTTTTTAAACTAACCTCTAAGAGGGTTAAATTCCTACTTATAAATTAAAGTAAAAAGTGGATATTCCGGTACTTTTAATGCGAAATCTTGATGCGCCCAAATTGTGTAGGTAATGGTACACGTTTACAAGTTTCTGATCTTTATTTTATCAAGCATCATTGAATCAATAGTTAATTGGCGCCCCGGATACTGTAAGATATGTAGCAGTAAGAATGTTAGCAAATAAATAATAGGTACCTAATCAAAAATACCGTAATCTCAAAAACAAAACGCGATATCTTAATTTTTATTTCTTGTTTCATTTTTATTCACTTCCACAAGATCTATACAAATCAAAATCAAATATTGATGCCACGGAAAACCTACTCTTCAACGAGAGGTATTAGAAGTTAATATGTTCTAGTCTAAGCCCCACTGAATTTCACATTGATTTTGGTAGTTATCACTGCTGTCAGTTTTGTCTAGCTACAACACATAGGTAAGCTAGATTAGTTATTCTGTAATACATCATGGAAGATAACTGTTCTGTCAAAGGTTTTGTGATAAATATATCTATGTAGGATCGATTACTCTAATCAAATTAAACTTACCTGAATGGAAGCACAATTCATAATTACATCAGCTACTTGATTCCCCATTTTGGTTGAAAACGCGAATATATCTGACACTGTAATGCCACTTGATAAACACAACCGACACGTTGTACTCAAATCATAAGTATTTATCGGTATTTTATTCATTTTTAATTTTTGCACTTTCTCCTAGCATTTAAATATTTTCAAAATGGTGATTGGTCAAATTGGCAATTAGCGCTAATTGCAATAATTTGACTTAATTGAAATCATTGACATAAAGAATAGAGGACGCAAAAAAATGTACAAAATTAAATAAAAAATACCTAATGTCTATTGTACAAAAAAGTAAAAAATAGTTTTTTTGTCCTATCAGAGAATTGATTCTATGAATCGTTGTTGCATAGAAGTAAAAATATGCGTCAGGAAACAACTGAAAATTTTTCATTCTCACATTTTAATAGGGTTACCAAACCTCCAGGTTCAGAACTTCAGCTTGGTTACCTACTCAAGAAAAATTGAGGTTTCTCCAGACTCCAGCTGATAATATCGCGTGAGGTGACGCGGGTAATGGCTATTATTCAATATAAAATTTGCTATTCGTTGCCATGGTTACCTACATATATTCCACGTTATCTAAAAATTAATCAAAGTATGCTTAACTAGTTTATTTCTGACAGATCTACAAAGCTGACTTTTTTTAATTTTCAAAATATTTCCGAAACTATAAAGTTTAGAAAAGAATGTTTTAACGGAAAAATAAATAGAATAATAAGCCGTTATGAAAAGTATATCGTTATAACAGTTATAACATACCTCTTCTGCGCATGCGCCGATTTTCCCCAAAACAATAGAGCTCTTAATATTTGTATGTCAAAAATCCACCCAAATTTGATTTCAATCCGCTCATCCATGTGACCTGTATAGTGTTTACAGCCAAACAGACTAACAAACGCTCAGAGTTTTTCCAAAAATATGTATTTTGGATTCGGAGGACCTCAAAACGAAGAGATATTATAAAAAATTGAAAATTGATTTTTGACCTAAGCTAGTACTATTCCCCACTTGTGGGTTGGAATGTTAATAAAATAATATTAATAATAAAACTTTTATTGAAATGTACTATAAAAGAAATATAACTTTGAATAATTTACCTTCATAATTATTATAAAAAAACGTTGTTTGTGACTAATAAACGATCGTCTTTTTTTCCACCCCCTTGCCTGAATGACATCACTGCATTTTTTTATTGCAGATTATTGGATAGGTTTTCGAATTTATTGATTATAATAATAATTATAATAATTTAAAAAAAAACGGCTTGGCATGTATAGCCAATACAAATTTGGAACTTCTACTGATTGCTTACGAAGTCCGTTTTTTATCGAAATGAGGTTTGACGATTTCCTTTTGTTTCATAAATTATGTTCAATAAATTAACCCTGTGCCAAGGTCAGCTGTTACAAAGAACTAGTTTTTTACACATTTTAAAGCGCTCCGACGCCAAAGATTTCTTTGTTGACTGTAGTATATTTATTTACACCCTAAATAATAATGAATCTTAAAATATGTCTCAATTAAAATCATGCAAATTATTGTTGACCAGGGGCTCTTGAGCTAACAAGTATGACGTATGTGACCCAATGATCATTATAGTATAAGAGCCAGTGATCGGCTACCAGTATGTATTTGACCAGACCTGATTTTTTACACAGTGAGTCTCCTATACCTACCATACATGGAGTGGGGACTCACTAAGTCCGGAGTGGCCGCCGCGGCCCGTACTCAGGTGCGACAGGTACAAAATTTGACTAATTTTCAAAGTATTTGACCACGTCTGCCATTTGGAAATTTAATAATATATTATTATTGCTATTGAAAAATAACAATGGCAGACCATTATCGCGCGACAATCATCGTGGCAGACAATTTTTTAAGTACTAAAAAATATGAAATTTTGAAAGGTATATTTTTCATCACGGATTATTATTCTATTTATTATTTCAAGCAAGTTTCGTAAATAAATTTTTTTTCTAAACTTTATAGTTCCGGAAATATTTAGAAAATTAAAAAAAAATCAGCTGCTCTTTTGTCTTGTAGATCTGTCAGAAATAAACTAGTTAAGCATGCTTTGATTAATTTTTACATGACGTGGAACATATTATGTAGGTGACCAAGACGACGAATAGCAAATATCATATTGAATACTAGCCATTATCCGCGTCACCTCACGCGATATCAGAAATGTTATTTTCTTTATTTTACTATATTAAATGTCAATATTTTTGAAGTTGGAAAGGTCCCGTCTCCCAATTGGTTGGAATTTTTTATTTGTTCCAAAACAAAATTAAAAAGTGTCAAGTGAGAATAAAAATATTGTTTATAGGTATAGGCATAAATAATTTTTTATATTCTCTTGACATTTTTATTTTTGTTTTGGAACAAATAAAAAATTCCAACCAATTGGGAGACGGGACCTTTCCAACTTCAAAAATATTGACATTTGATATAGTAAAATAAAGAAAATAACATTTCTGATATCGCGTGAGGTGACGCGGATAATGGCTAGTATTCAATATGATATTTGCTATTCGTCGTCTTGGTCACCTACATAATATGTTCCACGTCATGTAAAAATTAATCAAAGCATGCTTAACTAGTTTATTTCTGACAGATCTACAAGACAAAAGAGCAGCTGATTTTTTTTTAATTTTCTAAATATTTCCGGAACTATAAAGTTTAGAAAAAAAATTTATTTACGAAACTTGCTTGAAATAATAAATAGAATAATAATCCGTGATGAAAAATATACCTTTCAAAATTTCATATTTTTTAGTACTTAAAAAATTGTCTGCCACGATGATTGTCGCGCGATAATGGTCTGCCATTGTTATTTTTCAATAGCAATAATAATATATTATTAAATTTCCAAATGGCAGACGTGGTCAAATATTTTGAAAATTAGTCAAATTTTGTACCTGTCGCACCCGAGTACGGGCCGCGGCGGCCACTCCGGACTTAGTGAGTCCCCACTCCATGTATGGTAGGTATAGGAGACTCACTGTGTAAAAAATCAGGTCTGGTCAAATACATACTGGTAGCCGATCACTGGCTCTTATACTATTATGTTGCATAACCGCTGCACACGAGGCTGGTTTTACCGCTGGAATCTATGCTGGGACAAATGCTGACTGCGAAGATGAAAACTGTTATTATTACTATTATGATTCCTGCTTTGAGCACATTAATTAAAACGTATTTTGTGCTCCAATAATCATCCTAGACTGTCGCGAGATACAGCTAGTAGCTACCTGCGTCTATGATTTTTTGATGTGTCAAAATTTCTTACTTCTACTTATTTTATCTTTGATTTGGCATCAGAATGAAAGAAATATCGATAATTGCATCTGGCTTAAGTCCAATGTGCCGATTGTGCTTGTCGAGTGGCGTTGTACTGTTAGACGTATTTAGGATTTCATCCAAAATGAAGAATAGGGTGGCAGGTGTAATCATGAAACGTGCTGCTGTCCAGGTAAGTTACATTATTCGCGAAAAATATTGACAGAACGAATCATTTTTATATGAAATAACATTTCTATTCTATTCAGTTTACTTATTTATTTATAATTCGTAACTTGTATAAACAACCTATAGAATCAGATCTCTGCTATCATAATAATATTTTCTATATAAATAATAATATGTAATTTAAGTCCTGAAATATTTCTTCAAATACTTTTTCAAATTAAACTAAAACGACATATTCACTAGTTTTTATTCCTACAGTGCAACTACGGCCACAAATAAGCTATTTTTCCGTAGAAAATTTTAAACATTTTTATATTACAAAGTGATAATAATTTCTCTCGATTTCCAGATAACTAGAGGCGACGGGATGCCGAATTTCATCTGTCAATCATGTTACACTCAACTGGAGAAAACTCACCAGTTTTTGAGACAAATAGAAAATTCTGACAAAACACTGCGACGCTATTTTCAGCAATTATTTGCTTCTGACAAATCAATCAAAATTGAATGTTCTGGCCAAACTTCTGAAAATCATTTAATCCTTAACGGTAATAAAGCTATTGCGAAATATGAATCTTTAGAGCTCCGTGATGAATTTGATATATATCTTGGTTGGAAAGAGAGCGAAGCTGCAAATGTCATTCACGAAAATAAACATAACGTTGAAATTTTTTTAAAATCCGAAATCAAAGACGAACAGATGGATGACAGTTTATTAATTCTAACAGAATCAGTCAATGATACGGTAAACGCTTCATCAAAAGCCAATGAAAATGAAGTTAGTTACGAAGATTCGAAAATAAATATTAGCCACGCATCGGATATTTCGTGTTTACTTTCTGCAAATATGACTGAAAATTTCAATAAAATGAAGTCTTACCAATGCGACAGTTGCAACAAGTGTTTCTCCGATCATTCGAGTTTCCATTATCATAGGCGAATACATACTGGTGAGAAACCTTATCAGTGTGACATTTGTAATAAGTCTTTCTCTCAGTCGAGCTCTTTAAATAAACACAAGCGTATACATACTGGTGAGAAACCTCATCAGTGTGACCTTTGTAATAAGTGTTTCTCTGACTTACGCAATTTAAATAAACACAAGCGAATACATACTGATGAGAAACCTTATCAGTGTGACATTTGTAATAAGTGTTTCACCAATTCATCTCATTTAAGTCGACACAAGTTTAAACATACCGGTGAGAAACCTTACCAGTGTGACATTTGTAATAAGTGTTTTTTACAGTCATCCGATTTAAATATACACAAACGTAGGCATACTGGTGAGAAACCTTATCAATGTGACCTTTGTAATAAGTGTTTCTCTGACTTACGCGATTTAAATAGACACAAGCGTATACATACTGTTGAAAAACCTTATCAGTGTGACTGTTGCAGTAAGTGCTTCTCTGACTTACGCGATTTAACAAGGCATAAGCGTATACACACTGGGGAGAAACCTTATCAGTGTGACCTTTGCAATAAGTGTTTTTCTCAGTCATCTAAATTAAATGAACACAGGCGTATACATACTGGTGAGAAACCTTATCAGTGTGACCTTTGTAATATGTCTTTCTCTCAGTCAAGCTCTTTAAATAAACACAAGCGTATACATACTGGTGAGAAACCTTATCAGTGTGACATTTGTAATAAGTGTTTTTCTCACTCATTCAGTTTAAATCAACACAAGCGTATTCATACTGGTGAGAAACCTTATCAGTGTGACATTTGTAATAAGTGTTTCTCTCAATTAAGCAGTTTAAATATACACAAGCGTATCCATTAGTGTGTTTTTTATATTTTTTTTTCGGTCTCATTAGGTAATGTTTTAGAATTGAAAAAATTCTAATATTTCAGCTTCCTAGATTCAAACCTATAAACGGCGCAAACAAAATTTTGTAGAGAATTAAATTTCCCACAGATATATTTTTGAAAATTTAGTACTAAGGATCTTCTTTGTGGGAAATTTAATTCTCTACAAAATATTGCTAAAAAAAATTCTACCAGCTATCCATGTTTGAGTAAAAACGTCGTTTTTCCCGTGTTAATTAAAAGGGAAATGCGCCGTTCATAGCTTTGATCTAGGAAGCTGAAAGTTTGAGAGAATTTTTTTAGGTCGATACCTAAAACTTTAGCCAATGGTACCGAAAAAAACATCCTAATCAGGGCTATTCCGCTAATTTAATCACCGTGATTACCAAGTGTTTATCAAAATAAACACTCTGCGTAATCACTTTTGTCTGTTTCGTATTCTGCTAAGCAACGTGATTAGCAAAAGTGTTTAAATTGGTCACGTGACGTGTTTATAAAAGTGGATAAATTGTAACTGCTAAATGGGTGTTGTTAGCTGTCACTATAGTAGTTTTTTTAATAAAAATGGACGGCGAAATATTTCACTCAATTATTTTGGATTTAAATGAAAATGAAAACAGGTTATTGTTGTTCCAAAACTCAAATTAGAATTTAGTATAGCGTTCTAATTTTCCATTTATTGTTCACAATGATTGATTCTGTTGGTGATCTTTAATAGCGTCAGTAGAAATCTAAGACCATTTGTATTGATAAACTCGCATTTTTTGTCTTATTTTTGCAATTTCAATCGCCATTATTAGAAATAGTTATTTTAGCACCTATAATAATACAAACGTACAGCGTGAACTTGTCACTTGATAACGATGGACTGACATAGAAGCAGGCACGTGACCACTATAGCCATGGTAACAACACAGAAATGACAGTTTATAGATGCGTTTTTTTGAAAACCAGTGATAAAAAAGATTTGTAAACACTCGCCTAATCACTTGTCATTAATTCTTTACCTGAATACCATGTTAAACATAAGTGATCACAGACAGTGTTTATACATTTTTTTATCACTGTGGTTACCTAAGCACAGTGATTAGAACTCAAATAGCAGAATAGGGCTAATATTTATATATGATATTTTGTAAATTGGAAATCTAAATAGAACAAATAAAAAAAAATTATATGCAATTTTTATAAACAAGAATTCTAACACGAACAATTGTTATAAGCAATTTCATTGTTTATTTATAACAATTAAATTAAACAAATCTTTGATATTAAACATTAATGTGTTAATTTTTATATTTTTTGTATATTTGTCTGAAAAATTGGTCGATAATTTTATTTATTGAATTAAATTAAACATCGATGATAAAACATTGTTCATATAAGAACAGTGTATCAACGTTTTTTTTTTTTGTTTCAACATCGATGTTAAAACATCAATGTATCGTTTGCATCCCTAGTCCAGACAGTTAGTTGAAAGCTACCAGTGAGAAATCGCCATCGGTTGATTTCATCTCACCGTTACTAGCCGTTCCCTAGTATTTCTCCCCTGATCAACCGAACACCATGTGGTTGTGTCGTCGCCCAGAATCCCGACCGATTGCTCCCACCCGTTTAAAGGGGCGTTTAACCTTACCGTTTTCTTGCCAACTTACAACTAATATTATTTCTTGAATAACATTTTTCCAAATGTGTATATCGTAATATTTAGAAAGGTGTAATTTACAATAAACGCTGATCTTTTCAATTAGAAAATACGCTTGTTTAATCATTTCTTAGTTAAGTATTTGTAATAACTGCATTGTACCTTGGCTTCCATCGAGCCGATCCCAGCCGACGAAAGGCAGTGATTTATTGCAACGTGGTTGTCATCGAACTCAAAAAGGCAAACCGATGCAAAGTAAAAAATGCAAAATAATTTGGCAACAAACTTAACTTTAAATCTTTGATTAACATCTGAATAGAATATATATTAAAGTGTGGGTTGTGCTCTTCATTTTCCTTTTTTTATTTTTTATTTCTATATTAAAGTTAAGTTTTCAAATAAATAAAATTGTCGACCAATTTTTCTCAGACCATATATTGACAAAAAATAATAAAAATACAAATCAATATAAAACAGGATGACGTTTCGATCCGGATTTGGATCTTCTTCAGAAATATCTAAAAAAATATAAAAATTAAGTAGTATTAAGTTATTTATTATCTAATCGATTGCACGCAAGATTGAAAGTTTGAAAGAATCAAAAATTATTATTTTTGATTCTTTCAAAGAAGATCCAAATCCGGATCGAAACGTCATCTTGTTTTATATTGATTTGTATTTTTATTATTTTTTGTCAATATATGGTCTGAGAAAAATTGGTCGACAATTTTATTTATTTGAAAACTTAACTTTAATATAGAAATAAAAAATAAAAAAAGGAAAATGAAGAGCACAACCCACACTTTAATATATATTTTTTCCCCGTGTGTAAAATTAATTATGGTGCTAAAAACAGATGTGAAATATTGTTTATTTTTTATTTATTTTTTAATCAGCTGTTTTCGGGGCATAATTAATTTTACAACACAGAAAAAAATCCATGTTAAAGTGTGGGTTATGCTCTTCATTGCCATTTTTTCTTTACGACCGAAAATAAGCGAGAAAAAAATTATTAAAAAGTATGAATTTCCGATTTTTTAAATAAAAAATTGGCTATGGATCAAACTTCGGTTCTTTCCATTTATATTCGCCATTCTTACCAAAGCTGTTTAACTAGTAGCTGACGCCATATTGGTTCATGCGACAGATATCGGTCCACCGCTACGCTCGAGCTGGGTCTCCTGGTTACAGACTTCGTGATAGAGGAGGTTCAAGACCGATTATATATCGTGGGTAACTTATAAAAATCCATTGTCTTTTTGTAAGCTGACAAATCCTACCCACGAAATTTTCACATAAATAACTCGTTTATTTAATTTTTAATAAATATTTTATTTTACTTCATATAAAATCTTACACAAACAAAAAATTGACTCTGCGTGTGTCAAATGAATATACCTGAAAAAATGTGCATTTGCATAAATTGGAAATAATTATAAAAGTTTTGTGACTATAATTAAAATGGAAAAAATAGTACCAAAAAAAGAAAATATTGGAAGGGAAAATTAGCGACGGATGCAGTTTATAAAAAAAGACTACGACACTAACGATATTTTCTTCACTTTTTGTCACGTATTACGTCATCGATTTGTTTTGAGATCTTCTTTTTGCCTAAAATCTCTTGAAAAATACATATTATAGGGATTTGTTCAGAAATGTCAAATTATTGAGTACTAAAAGTTTAAGACTGAATTCTCAAAAACGGTGTAGCAATGAAGTTGAAATTTTGGCAGTGAGCATTTTTTTTATACATTTTATATTATATTCGATGATAAAAATTATAAAATGTAGGTATCATTTTGAAAATCGGTCTCGAACCCCCTTATCAAATAAATCAGTTTTTTCAACAATTTTGTCCGTAAAATTCACTTAAAAACTGAATCAATGATAATGAGAGATATTTTTCATAATACAGGTGACCGGTAATTGCTCGTATTCCTCGCGGGAGAAGAAACTATGACTAATTTGGAATGATTTAACCTCTAACACTTGGGGGTCGAAAATGCGTCATTTTCGAGAAAATCTACTTCGGTTTTCTTTTTACAAAAATTCGAATTTTAAAAATTAAAAAAAAAATATTCTCACTTTTTGGTCTGAATTAGAAAATTCCCAGGATTGAACAAAAATATTAGTTTTACAATAAATAAAAAAAAATCAAATAAAAATTCTTCACAGAAGTATCATTTATCATAAAAAATGACGCATTTTCGACCCCCAAGTGATAAGGTTAAACCATTCCAAATTAGTCATAGTTTCTTCTCTCAAGAGGAATACGAGCAATTACCGGTCATCTGTATAAGCATTCGATCCCCATTATTTTTTTATTTTTATTTTACGATTTGATTCTAAATATCATTTGTAATCAGTAATGATTCTATATATTTATTTTACTTTAATTGTCTTTATAAACGAAGAAAAAAAACATATTTTCAAAAGTAAAACACGACAATGGAATTTTTGTTATGGATATTTTAATGATACCTATAGTCCAGTCAATGCACGGAAAAAACGACCAAACCCGACAATTCTACCAAACAGCACCGATTAGCACCAAAATTTGGCTGTAGGTTCTACTTCCCCTCTACTTCAAAGTTGTCAATGTGCCAAGCGTTGCTTTTACCCTGGGGGTGGACGCCACCCCTTCTGGGGGATGAAAAATTTTTAATTAAAAAAATGGTAGATTGAATAATTCTAAGCAACTTTTGTTCTATAAAGTTTTTACTAAAGTCGATACTTTTTGACTTATTCAAATTTTTACAGTTATCAAAACACATACAGGGTGTCCCATTAAAAATGGGACATAGAACAACCGCAGATTCTCCAATTCAAAATAAAACGATTAAGCGAAATATGCTTAGATAAAATGTTACTCGTTTCCGAAATACGGGGTGTTGAAGTTGAAAACTGAAAAATTATTAATGTCCATAATTTTTTTAATACACCGTATAATTTTACTCAAATCGGCACACTTGTTAAATATCATAAAATGCATCTAACAATAAAAAAATTAGTTCAGTACGCTCTACCAGTGGCGTACGGCAGGAGTAAGTAATGCTTGTATCCCTTCTAAATGTTACGCCGCTGTCTAAATTTTAATTTTGACTATAATTTTAATTTTTTTGATATTTTCTAAGTCAATAATGTACACTTGTTAGTTTGTTGTAAAGTCATTGGTTTTCGAGATATTCGCAGTTAAAGATAGATAGACATGTACTTTTTATTTGTATTATTATTAATAATATTCATTTTTACAATTTTGTCTTAAAAAAACTGCGAATATCTGGAAAACCAATGACTTTACAACAAACTAACAAGTGTACATTATTGACTAAGAAAATATCAAAAAAATTAAAATTATAGTCAAAATTAAAATTTAGACAGCGGCGTAACATTTAGAAGGGGTACAAGCATTACTTACTCCTGCCGTACGCCACTGGTAGAGCGAGTAACATTTTATCTAAGCATATTTCGCTTAATCGTTTTATTTTGAATTGGAGAATCTGCGGTTGTTCTATGTCCCATTCTTAATGGGACACCCTGTATATTACAACAGGAATCTTCTTCATCAGTGTTGTAATATACGGGTTTTGATAACTGTAAAATTTGAATAAGTCGAAAAGTATTGACTTTCAGTAAAAACTTTAACAGAATGTTTGCATTTCTGCACACTCGCCGTCAGTCAGAGTCTTTGCAATTTTGTCCACGCCGGGCGAGAGAAATCTAAACGAAAAATCGCAACTGTACATATTTTTTTCTATCATCGTCATCGTCATTGTCAATGTCAGTATAGTTAAGTATCGTCATGTTCGTTTAAGGGAATTTTTACAGACATTGATATGTACTTTTCCTTATTGAGTAAACTGTATTATAGTTAAATAATGATATTTGCTTACTAATTTCTGTGAAGTTGATAGATTACTAGTACTATCAAAAGTATCTGTCAATTTCATTTTTTTCCTATTTGTTGTTTCGTCTTCTTCTTCTTTCGTGCTATTTTCTACGAAATTTATAATTGCAGTCTTGTTATGATACTGCCCGACTATCTTTTCGCCTAAATTAGCGACGTGTTTTTCAACTTCAGTAGCTCCTGTTTTTCAGCATCGCACATTTTTTCGAACCGGGCCGATAAGAAAATCCCGTCCTTGTCTTTAAGCGTTACTATGATTTTTGAGCCGTATTTCGTTGACAGGGTCTGTAGACGTTTTATCGTTGCATTCGCAGTTTCCAATTTTATTGAATTTTGACATCTATAACAAAGAAATACAACGACATAAAAGACGTTTTCGTTAAACATATAGGGAAACCTTTATTACGGCGTATGTGTGTGTAAACTAAAATCGTTTAATTAAATAAAATTATTGACCAATTTTTTTCAGACTATACAGTGTGTCCTCGGATTGAGTTCACAATAGGTGAGATTGGCCAAAAATTTTCGAATTGGAATTTCATATTTTGGGAGTCCGCCCTGCTTGGTCTGAAACTTATTTTTAGTTTACTTTCGATTTTTTTAAATCAAGTAGGCCTTTACAGTTAAGCAAAACCTCTTTTCGCTTCAAGTAAAGTACCTTTTCCGTTTTTAGTACGCAAAAGTGTCACTAAGAAAAGTTGTTCACAATGAAAAATTACGCTGCGCCGCCGTGCTCGAAAAAAAATAGCGTAAAGTATTCGTGGATAACTGGTCTTTAAAACACTTGCTCTATTCCGAGCAGTTTTAAACGATATTCAGTTTTTTTACATCCTCGATCTAGATATATGGTTGTTAAGTTCGTTGCGCCATCTATTGAATATTCACTCAATCTAGTCAACAGATATGGTTGTTAAGTTCGTTGCGCCATCTATTGAATATTCACTCAATCCAGTCAACAGATCTTATATGGTTGTTAAGTTCGTTGCGCCATCTATTGAATATTCACTCAATCCAGTCAACAGGTACGCCATCTTATATGGTTGTATTATGACTGTCAAGGAATAGACAAATAATTTGCAATAAAATAATATTGCGACTATAAATTGAAATGTAAGCTATCCTATCTTTCAAGTTGGGTCGAATTGCACACGGTTTGCAAATCAAATTTAAAATCGGTTCAGTAGTTTAGGAGTTCATCGCGGACAAACAACGTGACACGTAATTTTTATATATAAAGAAGATAATTAATATTTAATTTCTAATTCACTTTATATAAATTCTTTCAAAATAATTAATTGGTATCAAAATATTATTTTTTCAGTATTTTGATACCAATTAATTATTTTGAAAGAATTTATATAAAGCGAATTAGAAATTAAATATTAATTATTTTTTATATTTTTTAGATCCGTTCTGAAGAAGATCTAAATTCGGATCGGAACGTTAATGTATTAATTATATTTTTTGTTAATATATTGTCTGAAAAATTGGTCGATAATTTTATTTATTGAAGAGTTCTAATCAGACGTTAATCAAAAATTTGAATAAATATTTTTCTACTTCTATTATCAAAGTAGGCCGATCATTTTGAAAATTTGCATAACGCCATAATTTTTCATTGTGAACAACTTTTCTTAGTGACACTTTTGCGTACTATGAACGGAAAAGGTACTTTACCTGAAGCGAAAAGAGGTTTTGCTTAACTGTAAAGGCCTACTTGATTTAAAAAAATCGAAAGTAAACTAAAAATAAGTTTCAGACCAAGCAGGGCGGAATCCCAAAATATGAAATTCCATTTCGAAAATTTTTGGTCAATCTCACCTATTGCGAACTCAATCCGGGGACACACTGTATATTGACAAAAATAAAATTATAAATCAATATTACAAATGATAACGTTTCGATCTGGTTTTAGATCTTCTTCAGAAATAATCTAAAAATATAAAAAATTAATTAGTATAATCTACTTATTTTATAATAGAATGCAGAATTTAATTAATTATCGAAAATTATGAAAAATTAATAACAACCAATTTTTTAATAAGTACTTATTAAACAATTGCCTGTTATTAATTGTTCATAATTTTTAAAACCTTAACCCTCCAACTGATCATCCCTTAAAAAACCTTTACTTCTAATTTAGTTCTACCCGTTTCCAGCCGCAGAAAGTAGTTTGCTGTATTTCAAGGGAGATGCAGGCAGAGCTTGAGAAATGCAGCCTTGTATTGTTTCTATTTTTTCTGCATAGAGTGGTCCCCAAATTTCCACTGCATATAGAAGAACCAGTAAAACAAGTGTGTGTAAGTTTTCCCATTGCCCCCACAACTTCATTTTTGAAACTGATATAAGTAAGTTTTAATACTTGGCCTAGTGCCATTTTTGCTTTTGTAACAGATTTTTCAGCTGCGGTACTAAACTACCCCGAACATTTAAAATCAATAGGTACCTAAATATGTTTATTCTCAACATAATATGCAATTTCCCGGACCCGGTCTCATTATGAATGTTTTTTTTTTTAATTAATTGACCTTCTACCCTTATGAAAAAGAAGCATTTTGTTTTTTTCTAGATTAACAATTAAGTTATTGATTTTGCAATACTCCTCTAATAGTCCGGGGGCCGGTGACAGTAAAACTGCACTTATACGGATTCTGAAATGTATTATAGGAATGAAAAGTATTTAATCATAGGTACAACATAGGCCCGGTGTGCCAAGGTTTATCCTGGCAGAAATATTTTTTATAAATTTTTATTTTTTTAATAATCATAAGTAATTTGCACTTTTAAGGAAATTAATTTCTCAAAGATCATTTTATTGCAAATTTTATGTATTTTCAAAAAAATTGGTGTACCAAGGTTTATCCTGGCAGAAAAGTCTGTCACACCACTTTATATACAGGTGTTCACGCGAGGAACAAAGGCAAGATTATTTCGGAAATGAAGACGCTTAAAGAAACATGTTTCAGACAAAAGTTGTTAGGTTCGATCTGCTCTACAGCTGGATAATATTTTCAACTATACAGGTTGTCCTATTTAAGCGGGGCAGACCAAAATTATGTTTTCTTTAATGCAGCACCCTGTGTTTATTTGGCTTTTGAATTCTGCACCTAATTGTAAATAGAAACTGTAAGGGAAACGTTGCTCGAAAAATGATGACAGACTTTTCTGCCAGGATAAACCTTGGCACATCAGTTTTTTTTGAAAATACATGAAATTTGTAATAAAATGGTTTTTGAGAAATTAATTTCCTTAAAAGTGCAAATTACTTATGATTATTAAAAAAAAATTTATAAAAAATATTTCTGCCAGGATAAACCCTGGCACACCGGGCCTATGTTGTACCTATGATTAAAAACTTTTCATTCCTATGCTACATTTCAAAATCCGTATAAGTGCAGTTTTACTGTTTTCTGCATATCAATGTACGAATCAGCCAATACCACCATGTCATCTGCATACAAAAGTGTCATGATATCTGAACATAGGTAATCCCCTTAAATCTTTCTTTCTGAAATAATTATCTGTCGTTAATAAAAAGTGAAAAAAGAAATGGAGTAAGAGAATCACGTTGGAGAATTCCCTTTGTGATATAATTTATATAAATTACGAAACTAAAAAGCAAATAGGCATATTAAAAAAATGTTCCGCGCCGCATGTTCTTTGAAAATAAATAGACGTACTTGAACGGGAGCACACGTCATAACTACATCTGCCAGCTGATTATTCAATTTTAACCGAAAACCAAAATTAGTCCAGTACCCTAGCAATGGTTGATAAACATACATCAATCAGAGAAAATGCAAGTTCAAATCGACACACGGTACTTAAGCCGCTGCTATTTCATCATATTTCCTTCATAATGTGAATTTTGGTAAAATGTAAAATTTCCACCTGTTTTCAGTAAATTTGTAGATTAACAAACCGTCAATTGCTAAAGAATAATAATAAAAGTACCGGTTTCACTTTGTAACACACCTCAAACAGAAAACTGTACAAAACTTTGAAATTAAAGAAAACCACACGGAAATGTCAAAATTGTGAAATATCTGACGCAATTTTCGATTCTGTCTAACAGAAGTGCCACCCTAAAGAATAAAGATATTTTATTTCAACTAGACATTGACCTGAATTCTTGACTTTGACTAATTTACGCTGGTAACAGAATATGCAATTCTACTTGGAACACGGCCAATACTCTCAATTTTAATTTTATAATTATCTCCATAATACTGAATATTACATCTGCCATAGTAAGAAACCTTCAACTTTCATAATATTGTTACGTTGTATGTATTGACATCTATGGTTGGTATTACGTCAATTTTGACATTTCAAGTATTGATTGAACTATGGTTGAACTCCAAATGTAATAAAAATGGAAGTGTGTCGATCTGACGAATATTATGTGTTTATTAATGGTGATTACAGTTTATGGTGGAATCGTTTAACAGCTGAATTTATTCCGAAAAAAGGTACTTGTTTAAATTTCATTATTAGGATTGTTTGATTCTTATGTCTAATAAATGACATCTCCCTTGAATCAAACGTCATATCTGGGTGATAATGTTTTTATCTATAGTTCACTGTAGCATGCAATAATGTTTTTATAGTTTTTGTTTTTATATATTTTATATTTCAATATATTTAGCTCAGGAAAATTAGCCAAGTTATAGGCACAAACTTCGAAAAAATTGTAATCAAGCTTTATTTCTGTGGCGATTTTTATTATGGTATTCTAAGCATATCTTGAAAAATACCATTATTTTGAGCCGTGGGTTTTTTACGGGGTGAAAGGGAGTAAATTCTAGTTTTTCACACGTATTTCTAAAACTCATTTTTTCAAGAAAAATAGTTATGACAAAAATTGTAGTGTGTACATTTTTACGTTAAAATGCTCCTAGACTTCTTTTATGTACTTGAATCTAATTTAATAAATTAATTATTTAATAAATATACAACAATTCTTATTTATTGGCAAAAATTACATCTCTGGTTCTGAACCAAATTTTTCGTTTCGGTTTCGTGGAGAACAACTAATGCGCATTATATTTTCAAAGTAGATATCCGTTAATCTTGAACGATATTTGTTCTTCAAAAGGTTCATTTTCGAGAAAAAGGTCTTACCATATTATATATGTGGAACCAGGCTGAAGTACAATTTTTTACAATTCACATACTTTTCCGAAACATGCATATTGCATATATTGCATAACCCAAAACTCCAGGGGACGCAGTTTTGTACATTTTCAGGGAAATGCAGGTTTCTTTATCTCTTCAAAGTCTTGGAATCTTCCTGCAAATTCCTATCGAAGGTCTTTTATTTACATTTTTTTTCCCATTTGAAAACTCTCTTTTAAAGTGCGGCCCAATTTCCTACTCTTCGCTGTCGGAATTCGGATTGTCGCCCCCAAAAACAAGTATGTAGTGTTTCACTGTCAATGTACGTATTACAAAAAGTAAATTTAAAGAAAATCAAACAGATATCAATATTTGGTAATTGAAAAACATAAATCCACTAAAAAGCTTGTAAAACGCGATGTACCGCAAGGATCGTATTGGTCCTATCCTTTTTATTATTTTTATCAATGGCATCATTGTAAATCATAGGCGCAGCGACGATTTTATCCTAGGGGAGGGCAATTTTTTAACTCTATCAACCAATACCAGCTGCCACTTATACATAATTTGAAAACTGTTCATAGAAGCGAAATCGATCAATACGACTTTCTGGAGAAATTTCACGACAAAGAAAATATGTAGATTTATCTTGTTATTTGTACGTAAACAATTAATATTCTAGGGTTAGCCACGAGGATTCTAGGGTTGGCCAGGCCCACCTGGGCCCCCCTCTTGCTACGCCAATGTTGTAAATATAAAAACAGCAAAAGCTTACCTTTTTTGCTAATGACACCATCTTAATTACGCAGGGAAAAAACTTATCTGAACTTAAAATCAAGTCAAAGAGTGTACAGTCGGAAGCGTTACAGTGATTCACTGCAAAAAAATTGACTCAAAATGTAAATAAATCTCAATAATTGCACTTATTTATGGAAAACAACGTTTGTGGTATAAATTTACTAGGTATCTTAATAGACCATATCTTATCATGGAAAAATCATCTTGATAATTTAGTATAGACGTCACATAAAATGTTGTATTTAGTAAAAAATCTAAAAGGCGTGTCTTTTAAATTTCTTGTTTTTTTCAACTGTAAGATGACATAATATGGAATAGAATTGGGGGGCAATTCGTATGCAGCTCATAGACTCTTTTTAACCCCAAAAAAATTCATAAGATTACTTCCGAATCTTGAATCTAATGAACCGTGTAGATCTTTTTTCAAACGGCTTATGATCTTTTTTTTTATGATAATTATATTAGCCACAGCTCAGGAAAAAATATTAATAAATTTCAACAATAATATACAGTTCATTCGCATGAAACTCGAAAAAAAATCCAACCAATGTTTGCCCCTGAATAAACTTACATATTAGGTTTGCAGTTCTATAATAAATTGTCGCCGGAGACAAAAGCGTTACCCATTCAGAAATTTGAAAGGCACATTAAAGCGTATCTTATGATTACCGACATTTTTTAAATGTTGGTGATTACGTTTAAAGCAGACTTTTGTTTAACTATTGATGTTTTGAATAAGTGTGTATTTTGTTAACTTGCATTGGACCGGTATACAGTGTAGCCGATACATATTTGTTATTATTCAACTGCATTTGGTGAATACATGTGGATACGTGTTAAATCATTTACACGATAACTACCCTCATACTGTATTTTTGTTGAATACCAATAAATTAATCAAACATTTTCTAGGATGGAAAACGGAATGGGACAATAATATCGAATGTCTCGGCATATGTCATGGAATCATTGGAAAAATTGAACATCAAAATTTAAACACAAGATTGATGTTAATCAAAGAATGCTCTCCAGTAGGTCATATAAATATAAGCCATGTGGTGTATAAAATAAAATCGGTGGTTTTCGTTCAACTCGGAACTGAAAATGTAGATTTGAATTTACAAAAATGTCATCGGCACAAAAATAAAGATTATTTGGCTAAGACCGACAACAGAAAGGGTAGTGTTTCAAGCGGTTTATTCGATCTGCCAAAAAATGCTGCCTTTTCAAAAACATGGGGAACCTTAAAATCGGCTGGAAATACAATAAAAAATACTACACAGCAAGCCGCTGTGATGGCTTCGAATCAAGTGAAATCAACGATGAAAGGTCAACCCAACACCGATAAAGCAAAGTTCGAAAAACGAATAATCGAAGAGCTATTTAAGATTTTTAATGACACGGATTCATTTTATTTTTGCCGTACTGGTGACATTACAAATACTCTAGAACGCTATTGTACCTTGCTAAGAGAAAATAAAATTGACGAAAATGCAATTTGGAAAACTGTTGACGATAGATTCTTTTGGAATAAGCATATGATTCAAGATTTGATTGATTTAAATGTAAGTATAATAATTAATAAAAAAAATCGCGGGATTGTGGACAAAATGTTATATTTATTTAGTGTACGACGTTTCGTCTATAAATTTAGACTTTTTGTCCACAATCCTGCGATTTTTCTTATTAATTATTATTGTCTTGATGGACACGCTATCTAATATTATGTAAGCATAATCTGAAAATTTTATTCACTTTTTGAAATGGTTCTATGTCAATTCATCACTACGACAGTTTATCGCAACAGGAATTTATCGCAAAATCACTATTATTGATATCCATAAAACTCTTTAATAACAAATTTAAAGCTAGAGAATTTAAGGCTATGAGGCCATTCAAGTACTACGTAAGCACCAAAGGGGGGAGGGGGTTTTTGCTTAGCTTATTTTGCTTACTTACTTTGCATACTTTTGCTGTCAAGGGGGGAAGGGGGCGTCAAAAATTACTAAAATTCTGCTTACGTAATACTTGAATGGCCCCTGTGACATGACAAAGTTGAATTTTTAACAATATGGATAGCTTGTCAAAAAAACACAGGCAATGATAAGTGATGTTAAAAAATATATCGAAAAAATCATTATAAAAAATTGTACATATACCTAAAACATTGCTAGTGAACAAGTAAAGTAAAAAGATATATTGAAAAAATCATAATAAAAAATTGTTCATACAGGGTGTCCCACGACATGACTGCCATAGCCTGGGACTGTGTTGCTGGGGTGATTTCAAGTAAAAAATGTCTAATAAACATATACCCGGAACGCTATCCTAACTGAGCTAGAAGCATTTGAAATTTTAGATAAGTAATAGTAGGAATTCCCAACTAATTTAAAAACCATTTAAAAAGAAATCGCTTTATTGAATTAGTTGCTCAAGATGTCCACCCAGTTGCTGTATACATAGTCTAGCAGCTAGCTCTTCGTAGAATTGAAGTGGTAGTTCTGCGAAGAGTCTCAGGATCAGCACGAATAAATACTAATCGTGATTCACAGCCACCTGGTCTTTTTAATAATAACAAAACCAACAGCCAAACCTAATACCTGCATTAGTGGGCTTACTTATTTAAAATTTCAAATGCTTCTAGCTCAGTTAGGATATATTATGTTCATTAGACATTTTTTACTTGCAATCACCCCAGCAACACAGTCCCAGGCTATGGCAGTCATGTCGTGGGACACCCTGTATACCTAAAATAAAGCTAGTGAACAAGTAAAGTTAAAAATCATGTAGTCTAAAATTGTACACAGTTTTAAACAAATCAAAATTGCTTCTTGGTAACCGTTAGTAAGGGCCATTTATATCTAAATTAAAAAATAAAAAATCCATGAAAAAGAATATTTTGAAATGAATTGTCGTGCGACGAATTGACGGAATACCTGTTGAAATAGAACATGTCTTAAAAAAATAGAAAACTTACTAATTCGATTAGTTTTAACCACAAAGTCATAACCAGGAGAACCAGCTCGAGCATAGCGGTGGACCGATATCTGTCGCATGAACCAATATGGCGTCAGTTACTGGGTAACGAACACACGTTCATGGCTTACATGTGTGTAGTGTCTGTGAAGTTAAACAACTTTGGTAACAATGGCGAAAACAGGCGGAAAGAACCGAAGTTTTCCCAGGTAGTGATAACAGCGCCATCTCGCGTGCGCCAGAAAACGGTCTATCTCGAAACACAACAAGCATAGGAAGCTAGGTCTCCTGATTAAAGACTTCGTGGTTTCAACACAACACAGCTCTGCTCATATATTAATTAGAAATATTTCCGTTTCAGGATTCACTTTGTGATCCATGGATTTTACCGGTGATTCAAGGCTTTGTTCAGATTGAACACTGCAAAGTTGATTTGGGTATCGATGCTTTGAGTGACCCGAAATATGAAACGTTCACTTTGAGTTTAATATCCCGTCGAAGTCGATTTCGTGCTGGCACAAGGTAAATTGAAATTACGGATTTTTGTAATGAATTATTAGTTTTGGAGATTACCTCCTAATTTACAAAGTTTACTTCTTTATAATATCAGTATGGATATACATTTTATGTGAACGCATTTTTAGTAAAGTATTTTAATGTGCTCGTTTTGTTTTTAGATACAAAAGGCGTGGCGTGGACGATGACGGTAATTGTGCTAATTATGTTGAAACAGAACAAATTATATCTTATCATCATCATCAGGCTTCATTTGTTCAAGTTCGAGGGTCTGTGCCTTTATTTTGGTCACAACCAGGATATAAATATCGACCTCCTCCCCGAATAGACAAAGGTAATTTTTAGGATTTTGTATCGCAAAGGAAAGATCACAGAATACTTTTGGGATCACCACGGAACCTCCATTTTTTCTCTATAAATTCATATAAAATTTTCATAAGATTACATAAGAAAATATTCGAGAAAAACATTAATTTATTAATAAAATAAACAGTAATAATTATTTTCATAACACTCCACACACGTATCAGTATAACTTATTAATAATCATTATTATCTACTATGTATTTAATTAATAAATTGATTGCGTTTTTCTCGAATATTTACTTATGTAACCTTATGAAAATTTTATATGAATTTATAGAGAAAAAAATGAAGATTTCGAAAATGTAAAAAAAATATATTTGAAAAAAAGTACAGTTTCCGATAGTAAATTTCGAGTTGAACATAAAACTATTTAAACTTTTTTTTGTATCTAGTAGGATACACGAATTAATCACTGTTACCACTTTCAGTGAGAATGCTGTTTTTCAGTGGTCAGAAGTCAGAACCCAAAAAATATTACAAAATGCATTTGTGCCTTCTAATTCTAAATTTAATTATGAAAATAAAGCATATTCAATTTATTACTCTGTTATCTTGAGTAGGAATTTGTGACAATTTTGATAAGCTCTAAAGTCTAAGCGGTCCGATAGGCAAATAAATTAGGAAATGCCGATCTACAATTATAAAAATTAATTCTGAATATTATGAATGTTAAAATGATTAAAAAAATAGACATCAAACATTTGGTTGATTGCCGCTGATGAATTATTCTTTTCTAGGTGAAATCGAATCTCAAGTAGCATTTGAGAAACATCTCGATAAAGAACAGGATTTGTATGGCCCAGTTTGTATAGTTAATTTAATCGATCAATCCGGGAAAGAGAAAGTGATTTGGGACGCCTATTCAGAACACATTTTAAAATATAACAGTACGAATGTTACATATTGTACTTTTGATTTTCATGAGTATTGGTAAGTGTTTGTTTTTTCAATAGTCGTTCTTAGAGATAAGGGCCGGATTTCGGAGAGGGTAACAGGGGTTACACGTTAGAGGGGTTTCTGCAGTTTTTTTTTATATTTTCACAAATTATTCCTTTAATGAACATGGGGTCACCCCATGTGATAGATTGAAAAAATCGAATTTATTTATTTTTTTTGTATAAATAATTGATTCCTAAACATGTTTAGAATATGTTGGTAAAATGATTTTATAATATTCGAAGTTGTTGGAAAGATATAATACAGCTGTTAGAAGAGAAGGTGTTCGGAGCGCTCAGTCAAGCGCTTGGGCACTGAGCCTATTGTGACGTGTCAGCTTGTTACTTAAGATCTTCTTAAACAAATGAGGAGCAAACAAGCAAAACCCGATAAATCCATTTTTTTCGTTTTTGAGTTTTATAATATATATATCAATTCTAGTTGATAATAGTGAGCTTTTGGCAGATTAATGGTGAGTTAAGATTTCGTAGTTTAAATCGTACTTGAATCTTTAAATGTGTTTTTCTCAAAACTGTATTTTTCTAACTTGTTTCCACGATATCTCAAAAACGGTTTGACCGATGATTGCTTTGAAATTTTAATGGTAGATTCTGCACAGGTATAGTCATTGGGTGAACTAGGATCTTTTGGAAATTTCGAGTAGTTCTATTTTTTTCAACGCAAAATTATCGAAAAAATCATGAAATTTACAAATCAATTTTCAAAAGTCTGTCAATTATTCAATTTTCAATATTTTCGAATAATCCTAGTTCATCTTATTGTCACAGGCTTACAGATCAAAATTCTGTTTAATTTTGTTATTTGAAATAAGCTAATTAGTCGGAATCATGGAGACTGTCAACAACCTTTTTCTCAAGATGGGTGTCTTTAGAGTGGCACAACTCATTGTTTTGTGGAGATTTGTGCTTGAAATTTTTTTTTATACACTACTGCAATATTAATAAATATATTATAAAAAGTTCAAAGTTCTATCTTTTATTGGTCGTAAAAAAAATGTCTAAAAAACCGGCCGTCAAATGGGGTGACCCCCTTAACTAAAATAATATAATCAATCAAAGAAATCCAATAAATTATATAATTTGTAAACAGAATATTGTGATTTTTTTTTCATGTGCAACTATTTATTTATTATTGCAGTCGAGGCATGCATTTTGAAAATGTTTCGATACTGATAAATGCAATGGCGGACGTAATAAGAGATATGAATTATTGTTGGAAGGACAATGAAGGGCAGATCTGCTCTCAGCTAGGTATCTTTCGAGTAAATTGCATTGATTGTCTCGATAGAACAAACGTGGTTCAGGTAAGTTGAAAATTCACTTGTTGTGATTCTGACAACCTTTTGCGCATCTGTACTAGTGATGTGCCGAATATCCGTTTCCGCGGATATCCGAGGGAAATGAAAGATCCGTATCTGTATCCGTTAGTTTTATAGCGGATCTTTTACCTTATTAATTTTCAATTCATAGATGAAATTTTATATATATAGGTGATTAGGTAATAATGAAAAACTGTTAAATTTCATTCAGATTATTTTTTATTTCTTAAAATCGTATTTGGCACCTTTATATTGCAAAAATTTATCGTAGTGAGTACCATACCAATAGTACATAACTCAAAGGTACTAATAAAAAACTATCTTTATAATGAGATATTGCACATCGATCTTTGGAAAGAGACAATCTGTTATGAGAGTTAACTCTTAAAGAAGTCAATTACTTTTTCCCATAACAGATAGTCTCTTTCCAAAGGTCGATGTGCAATATTTACCGCCGCGTACTCTAAGAAAGTTAAGATCCGTATCCGTATCCACGGATCTTGAAACCAAATATCCGTATTCAGATCCGTATCCGCGGATATACATTTTTAACGATCCGGCACATCACTAATCTGTACGTCCTACCCTTTCAAATGACACGTCTTTGGTCTACTACTAGTTTAGGAAGAGATAGCTGTACAAAAAAAAATTGCTTGCCTATTAATAGATAGATTATTATGTATTAAGGCCGCTGCACACGAAGCTAGAAACGTTGCTAGAAACACTTGCTTGGAGTTCTGCTGGTCGGTACGCTGGTTACGAAGCTGGAAAATGACGTCACTGCGGGATCGCCTGCTAGCTCAAGATAGGTTTTAAAATTATTTTCCTTGCTAGGTATAAGCAAGAACCAATGAGGAAGCAGTATCTTGTCACGTGGGCACTTGAAAAACGTCCACAAACCAACATGGCGTCATTCTGCTCAAAATCGGACAACATATTTGAACTGTCACTGCGCGCGCACCGTACTTATTCACAAAACCAGCTTGAAACGACGTCTCGTGTGAAGCGAGCACATAACAACAATTAGGAAAACCTACGCTAGAAAGCTAGTAGGCAAATCTAGCAGCGGTTCTAGCCTCGTGTGCAGCAGGATATTGCAGTGTGAACCGAGGTTTTGATATTTAAGGCTATTGATAATTTGTGTGTTCTTGCAGACTGCAATTGGTAAAGCTGTAATGGAAATTCAGTTTACAAAACTCGGATTGATTCCCCCCGAAGGGGTTATGCCGCTCAGTATTAAGAACACATTCCAGCTGTTGTGGGCCAATAACGGCGATATCATTAGCAAGCAGTATGCTGGAACTAATGCTTTGAAGGTAATTAAATTTTAATATACTTATAGACTCCATGCAGAAAGGCCGAACTTACTGGAATTGGACTGCTAGCGATCGCAGTGGGAAGTTAATAATTTATCGTTGAAATATTTACAACTTGTGAGGTTGGAATGGTAAAATTTTCACACTGCTTTTAATTTTTTAAAACTGAATTTAGTTTAACGATTGTGTATAAATTTTACAGGGTGATTATACGCGAACAGGAGAAAGAAAATTCACTGGAATTATGAAAGATGGAATGAATTCTGCTAACAGGTACAGTAGATCTTAGGCCTCTTTTCCATGAGACGCTGGTGTCCGGACACCGGTGTCTGATGGAGATTATACCGTACACCAGTGTGGTACACAGCGTTTGCCAAAAGAATTTTTTAGTAGTATTTTGAATGCCTTGATGTATGTGTTATTCGCAATAGCCGAAATCGGCCACTACCCGAAATTTTTGCCCACAACGCGTTGCGGGTAAGGAAATATACTCACAAAGCGTTTTCTGTTAGTTTTTGCGGGGCATGGGTAAAATTAAACGCCCACAACGCGTTGTGGGTAAATCCCCGTACCCACTACACGAATTAAAAGTTTTTGAAGCGTCGCATCGGTTTGTGGGCATTCCAATCTACCCACGTCGCGTTGTGGGCGTCTCTTTACACACGATGCGTTATAATAACAATAACAATTTTTCTAATAGATTTTAATACTACCACTAATATCATATTATATTATAATGAAAATAAAGTTTTAACTCCAAAAAACATGTATAGTATCTAAATACCTAATAAACACTGAGTTCATTTAAATATGAAAGTATGTATCAAAAAATTCACAAAGTTTTTCTTCCACGCTCTATTTATTCTTGCACGGATTGCTTTTGTGACATTTTGAGTGGCACTTAATATTTTTCCTGACACAAGAACATGCCTTTGTTCCGCATACTTCAAAACACAGGCAGTGAAGAAATCCTTGTTTTGATCCCGAGGAAACCATACTTAGCAGGTTCAACGCATCGTATGTAAGAAGTGACACCCACAACGCAACGTGGGTAGATTGGAATGCCCACAAACCGGTGCGACGCTTCAAAAACTTTTAATTCGTGTAGTGGGTACGGGCATTTACCCACAACGCGTTGTGGGTGTTTAATTTTACCCATGCCCCGCAAAAACTAACAGAAAACGCTTTGTGAGTATATTTCCTTACCCGCAACGCGTTGTGGGCAAAAATTTCGGGCAGTGACCGATTTCGGCTATTGCGAATAACATATGCACTAGACGACAACGCGTTAATTTTGTTCGGTCTCTTGTTAATAAGAAAAAGGCGGCAAAAAAAGGCGAAATGTATGAAGAAACGAAGATTTTGGGTACACCTTTTATTAGCCGAAAGGCATGAAAAAGGGCTTTACCCATTCTTATATTTGGATTTACGAAATCATCGAGATAAATTCTTTCAATATTTCCGCATGTCCGTCAAGTCCTTTGATGAACTGTTGTCAATTTTAGAAATTCATATAAAATGCCAGGAAACAAACATGACAAACTGAGATACTGGCGTGGGTGGCGTGTCCCGTGGGTAGAGCACGCTTTATCTCAATGTTTTGCTAAACAGAAACAGGTGTCTGTGTTTTCAAAATATGGCGGAGCAGAAACACTTCGAGACCCAGTCGCCGTGTCGAAAACCGAGTGTCCAATAGATGTGTTCTGTGGGTAAACATGCATATATTTGTATGATCGGTTAGAATGAGACACCGGTGTCTGGACACCAGCGTCTCGTGGAAAAGGGCCCTTATCTCAGCATGTAGAGTGCAGACGAAAAGTTAGATTCCGATGCCAGCACCGATCGTTTCCGACTCTCGATGCAAATGGAAGACTTATGGAGACAGATTGCAAGCGCTGCAGAAACTGTTTTGACCTTTGATTATTATTAATAGAACCTTTTCCCATAGTAGCAACTAGCAATGTAAAACGATCATCGGCAACGTTCTGAAGAAGCGCGAGTTGTAAAGTTGTATAGTCCGCTTTTTCTGGGTGAAATACCACATCTGATTATTTTGGTTACCTACTGTTTTGTTGTAATTGGGTATTTTTTGAGAATCAGATTTACATTAAAATTTATGTGGGTTGTAGGTTAAACTTTTGTGATTTGGAAAAATTGCATCTATCAAAAATGATAATAACTTGACGTTTCAAAATTTGATATAATGTTCACTTACATGTAATTACCACTCATCGAGCTTATTTTTTTAAATATATCTATTATATTGACAGTCTCTGCAGGAGGTAAATTGGCAGAAAATATTTTTCCTGCAACTAGGAGGTCCCCCAGATGCTGTTCAGTCTTTTGAATTTTGCCATTTTTTAAGCACCTCAGCGGCGTACCGCAATGCGCTACACCCCTACTCCACCAAGCGGATTTGTAGAGGGGGCCTCAGACTACACGAAAGAGAGCGTTTCTGCCACCCAGTGTCGCCATCCTCAAACTATTAAGGCCGCTGCACACGAGGCTAGAAACACTGCTTGGAGTTCTGCTGGCCGGTAGGCTGGGTACGAAGCTAGAAATGACGTCACTGCGAGCTCCCTGCTAGCTCACAAGATAGATTTTAAAATTAGAACAGGGGCTATTTTCCTTGCTAGGTCCGCTGTTCGGTATGAGCAAGAACCAATCAGGAAGCAGTATCTTATCACGTGGACGACTTGAACAAACGCCCAAAAAACAACATGGCGTCGTTCTGCTCAGAGTCAGACAACAGACACGTTTTGCTCTGTGTTTATATTTGAACTGTCGGTGCGCGCGCACCAGATTTATTCACAAAACTAGCTTGAAAAAACGTCTCGTGTGAAGCGAGCACATAACAGCAATCAAGAAAACCAGCGCTAGAAAACTAGTAGGCAAATCTAGCATCGTTTCTAGCCTCGTGTGCAGCGGCCTTTAGCTTGGTTGCAACTGGAACATCGTGTCCTTGACAACAAGCGTAAAGTTAGCGTTGCTGGTCCGTTTCCTGGTATATTCACTACCATCTAAAAACAGGGAACATTTGTCGCGCTGGTAATCAGAATCTGACTTCCCGCCTGCAGTACCCACAATGTACTTTCCAACCCAAGTCAATGTACTTTCAAACTGTTTTTCACTCTAAATTTATAATGTTATAGGCTGTGTGTATCTCGCCGTATGACACTGACTCTAGCGATTCTATTTATTTCATTTATCTAAATATATAAAAGGAAACCGTGACTGACTGAATACGCATTAGTATTAGATATTTTAGTTGTAAATGTTTTTGGAAGAGCAGATGCAATTACCCTGTCAAACTAAATAAAAAACTAAATCCGAAAGTTGAGCGGCTCGAAACTAGAACATTCATTTTTGATAGCATTACTTATTTTCGGCCTGATGAGTCAAGACAATGGAAACCTATATTTATAAACCTCTCGACAGTCGATGGTAAACAGTAGATAGTAGATAACGTTATTCTGCTCGTTTTATTTAGCTTGGCGAGGAGTTTCCACCTGTTTTTTTTTCTTTTTTGTGCAATTTATTAAAAGCTTGTTTAAAGAGAAATTTACATGTTTTTATTTTTGCCATAGACAAAAGCCGAAAATGAAATGCACATTAATAATAACATGAACCATTTAAAATGTCTGACACCTCGAATATGTCGAACATATTTGAGGTGTCAGACATTTTAAATGGTTCATGTTATTTATCAGAGAACATTATTTTAGCGTTTTGGTTGAATTTTTTAAGATATCCGATTAAGAAAACAAACAGTATCTATAAATTTTTACATGTTGTCAAAACGACATCTTTCGAAAAATTTAGAGGGGAAACGCCCCAAAATCAAGAAAAGTCATAGAGGAAATAGGTGTCAGACTAGGCCTAATGAAGCCATATACAAAGTTTGGGGAGAGTATGTATCAGTAAAATTTTTGCCGATGGGCACTCTGACTATTCCCTGTATTACTGCTGTTTCAATGTAAATTAAACATAGAAATTCAACATCTAAAGTAAAAATGTTGATTGAAATCAAACGCACTGTATGTTTCGCCCATTCTGCTCAGAAATTACACATCCTATTCTGAATATGTGTAATCTAACCATATATTTAATAATCAACTATACGAATCATGGTCTGTCTACTCAATGTGCGGTGAGTGAAGGCAACAACGCGTATCGAAAATATATCTGCGTCTCTTTCTTCGATGTAATTCCCTGATTTCTCCGATGATAGGATTTGTTGATGTACTTGCATTCAATCTGAATAAAGTATCTCTGTTTCAAAAACTTTGTCTTTTTCTATGACGTTAACATGGGCGTACTCAGCTTTTGGCCCAGGAGAGGGCAAATTAGAAATTTCTTAAGCCGGGTCCCCCGTGCTTGTTTTGCCCTCCTGGATATACGCCAGTGCTTACGGCGTAAAAAAAGACAGAAGTATATGGTTCGATTGCGATTTTATTCCTATGCTCAGTATAAAATAAAAGTATATGGATCTAACAGAGGCGACCATATCGATCGTAGTTCTGAGCACAGCTTGATTTTGTAGATATTATCAAGTACATTTCAGCCACATGTGCCGTCAGTACTGTATAGATCTTATGCAAGGAAATCATTTAAACGAACAAGATTTTCAAGATAATTGGCATGATTTACGTACACTTAGTAAAATTCTCGATGAACTTGTACCGGTTGAAGCACCCAGTTACGTACCAGAAATAGCTATAAAACCAGAAATTGATATGACATATGCTCTTTACTATATGACAAGGTTAGTTTTTTTATTCATAGAACAGTGTGATATTAACAACTAAAACCCAATTTGAATCTCAGTGGCGGCTCGTCCAAAGAGGCAAGGGAGGCTCAGCCTTCCCATGTTTTGAAACAACATATCGCACGTTGAAAACAATAGTGACACTATACAAAAAAGTTAACTTTTCACCTTTTGTAAGATTCATGTTTTACTGCAAGAGTGTCACTATACGAAAATTTCCGTTTGCTCATAAATCCACTTATTTCCGCTAGATTGAGCTAGTGTCACTTTATATTTTGAAAGAATTGCCCATGGTCCTGTATGATATAATGACACTATTTTAATTGTGTCAAAGCAGTTGTTTGGTACGTACGTCGCTGTAAGTGAAAAAGTGACACATTTTGTTAAATGACAGTTTACTGATTACAGTTGCTACAAAAATTAACGCAAGTAAGTAAATACATAAAATGACGCATTTTGTTTAGTGACACTTTTTGCAGTTGGAGTCTCCAATTTACTGATTATAGGTTATGACAACAATGACACTAAACAAAAAATTATTGTTGAAAGGTCTTTTTTTTAGTAACTTTATTTTTAACATTGTGGTCAACAAATAAATTAAAACAATAATAAATTGTCTCTTTATTAACAAAAGAATCTCTATAAGCAGTATTTTAATAGTAGCTTTTTTAGGACAAAACAATATTATTAAAACTAAAAAGTGCTCTACTGTAAAATGTAATTTTTTGCCAAATGTCACTTTTGTTTTCAACGTGCGATATATATTTTGTTTAAATTTTATTTTTAAAATTTCTGTCACATTTTTCTTTTAGTATTTTGTGAAAGAACTTGTTATTTTATACGTTTCTTGTCAAATATAAGGATACTTGCATCATTTATTTATTATACAGTGCATAGAGTTCTATCAGCTATCACATTATTATATTATTACACATTATGATTATAATAGAACTCTATCATTCTAGTCCGAGTGTCTTGCAGATGGAGGCTGGGCTGTTTTAGCCTCTAGTCTATAGTCATATTCATATCACTATGAATCACCTGCACCAATACTGTGCGGATTTAAGCTGACATGGCGATTTTATCTGTAGAACATAGAGCAGATAGCAATGCCTTGCTGTGATAATGCACCCGACTAACGTTCATTTGAGGCTTGCCTCAACATGTCTATTTCTGTTACACTCGAAAACTCTGTAGCGCTCTGTCTTTATCACTATACAATAAATTGTAGCCTAGTTTTCCCCCTCTACATAGTTTCACGTTCCGTCAGTGCTGAAGTTTTTTCGTCATTGTCAGTGTCAAAATGTATTGTTAAGAATGTTAACTTTTGAATCTTGAGAACATTTAAAAAAAAAACTATGTATGGATAAATTAGAAGAAGTTAAGCAATGTGATGATATTGTGGACTGGCTGTTAAGTAATTCTTTTAATTTATTAAATCATAGCTCTGTAAATTTTACCTCGCCAAATCAATGCCAAAACCTAGACCACGTTTCATTACATTAAAATTCTGTGAAAAAAGGCAATCTCGTTGGTTTAGTAATGCGTGGTATGAATATTGCGAATGGTTAACCGGCTCTCATAAAAGGGAAAAATTATTTTGTTGGCCGTGTTTACTGTTTTCAACAACAGAATATTATACGGTTTGGTCGAAAATTTTATCATTTGACCTTGAAATTTTGTCTGGCGACACCCTCCCCCCCCCCAATTTATACTACTCCTTGACCTCTGTACACAATATTATTAGCCTCCGTAAATGAAAAATCCACGACCCGCCACTGAATTTGATAAAAAAATATAGTGTGAATTCAGTACTCTCATAATATGTGTGAGCGTCTTGAATAAAACGCATGCGACTACTGCAATTGGGTATGTGAATATTTTTTTTATAAGAAAAGATTTAAAAAATGGAAATTCTAATTACAAAAGTATGTTAGAACTGCGCTGATATTTGAAAGGTTCAGAACCCGGCAATGACGTTAAAAACGATGTATGTAGCTGCATAATACATAACGCATCACTTCATCTTTGAAAATCTGTATTTATCATCATGATATTAGTCTAGTTCACACGTCCCGTTTTGAGGAATTCCAGTCCTCCTTCACCGAAAATTATGATCATAGTGTCCTTCGATTCGGAATTACATCTGGAAACTTTTTGAAAATATTCAAGTGGGGTCGAAAAAATTGGGTTTTGGTTTTTTTGCGAATATTTCAAAAACTATTGCAGACATCTGAAATAACAAAAATATTCTGAAAGAGCAGGAAATTTCCTACAAAAAAGTCCCATCTCCCGAAACTCTACCACCAATATTTCTAATTTTAATTTAGATTTTTTGGAAAAAGTCTACGTATATTTGTATACACGATACATGTCTGTTTTTGACTGTGTATACGATACAGATGAAACGGATGAGCGGATTGAAACCAAATTTTAGGAGGATATTTGACATGTAAATATGAAGAGCCCGATGGTTTTTGGAGAAAATCGGCGCATGTGCAAAAGAGATATTTGCTTTAACGTTGTTTTTTATTTAATGATCGGATACTTTTCATAACGGTTTATTATTCAGTTTATTTTTACAAGATATTTACTTTAACGTTGTTTTTTTATTTAATGATCGTATACTTTTCATAACGGTTTATTTTATTCAGTTTATTTTTACAAGATATTTTTGTAAAATAAATATTTTTCTAAATTTTGTAGTTTCGGAGATATTTAAAAAAAAAATAGCTGTTCTTTTGTTCTGTAGACCTGTCAGAGAAAAGTTAGTTAAGCATGCTTTGGTTAGTTTTTACTTGACGTTAAACATATTATGTAGGTTACTATACAAACGAATAGCAAATATCACAATATTTAATACTAGCCGCTACTCGCGTTACTGCACGCGATAACAGAAATTTTATTTTCTTTATTACCTATATATTATACTATTAGGCCAGGCATAATAGGGTTCGAACAACAAAAAAATTAGTTACAGCAATCCGACACCGGGATATTGTAGAATAAGATATTCTAAAAGAGGGAAAAATAAATCGAACAGTCTGCTGCTATCCGGGGTGGAATGGGGAGGCTTTTTAGGGGTTGAAATCAGTTTTTCGCGATTTCTGGCTAAACGATGCATTCTATCGAAAAAAGTTAAATGTAAAAGTTGTATATAATAAAAAGATCTACAACTTTTGTACCAACCATTTTTACCCTAACCTCAAAATTTTTTGAAAAAAATGCAAAAAACCGATTTTTTGGTTTTTAATTTTTTTTTTCGAAACAAAAAAATCAATTGAGCGCAAACTTTGCCAAAAGATACCTTTTGGTATTATAAAGATGTAGTAATTTTTTTGAAAGGAAATATTTTAAGGTTTTTTTAAAATTCCATTTTTTCGAAAAAAAAATGAAATTTTCAACGAAAATCCTACCTAAAACTACGCAACCTACAAAATTCAAATTTGGCACAATTACTCGTTGTTACGTCTACTTTCAATTAGTAGTGAAAAAAAGGTACACGCAATGGAAAAAATGGCGGGAAAATTGAAAAAACCGAAAAATGACTTTTTTTGTGGTTTTTGGCATATACATCGTCGAACAATCGTTATTAATTAATAAAATCATTATAATTTTCATGTTTAATCTGTGATTATTGTACAGCGCTAGTTTTCATACGATAAAAAATTTACATACAACCATAATAATCATACAATAGGTAATGTAGTAGATCTACAATGATATGTACGGATTTTGCAGATAAAAGTGGTTAAATCTGGAAAAGTGGTGGAACAGCTCCTATTTCAAAAATTCTTTTTTTCCTTGATTCCTTAGACCCTCAGGAACATTCATCACCACTAACCTCCGCCTCACTCCGAAAATTGGAAAAAGTAGGGTGGTTTTAACCCTCTCAAAAGCACCCGCCAGTGAAACAGTGGAAAAACATTTTGAAAAATAAAAATCTTGTCTTAAGAATCGACTCTCGGAGGTTTTCGAGGTCGCTGATTACGAATCCGAGGTCTGTAATCAATGTATGACCACACATAACTTTTTACAGAGTAGTCCGATTTTGATAATTATTTTTTTATTGGATAGGGTCTACCTCGAGGTTGGTCTCATATAAATTTGGAAAAAAAATTCCTACCCTAAGGGTGGGAAAATAGGGGTGATTTATTGTTCACTCACAGATTTTCATGCTGAGTTGTGTATTACAATTATTAATTATATAGCCACAAAAAATTATAAAATAAAAATTTTTTAACTAAAAAATGAAACCGCCGAAAAACTGAAAAGCAAAAAATAATAAATCTTTTTATTTAACTAAGTTCTATTTAAGTAGTTGAACGTATGTGACAGTCTAGTATATCTAAGTAATTTTGAGTCGGCGTCAAACAATCAATGAACAAAGATCACTAAAAGAAATAACCAAATCAAATTAACGTGAAATCTCCAGCGATAAACATTAACATTCTAAACATGCGCTCTCCACACGACCACTCGCAAAGACGTGTGCCCTCAGTGTGTGCCCGTTCGGGTTGCTCTGTCGCTGACATTAACTTCGTGAACTCTCAGAGATTTCCGGCGAAGGATTGTTGACGCCGACTCAAAATTACTTAGATATACTAGACTGTCACATACGTTCAACTACTTAAATAGAACTTAGTTAAATAAAAAGATTTATTATTTTTTGCTTTTCAGTTTTTAGGCGGTTTCATTTTTTTGTTAAAAAGTTTTTTAGGTATAATTTGCTAAACGTCAATGTCGCGTCTGTAGCGGGGCAATTAATAAATGGAATAGAACAAGCTCCATCTCCCTTTCATAGCTTAGTTCCATGTCCAAACTGACGCTGCAACTGACGCGCATTCATTCACGGACATGCGCATGAGACTCAGAGTATAATAAGTGAGACAGACGTATAAATGTCTGCACTGTAGTGTTTAAGTCTTTCTCCCGATCTTTGCTAGCAATATAGATGGTATTAAATATTATATATGGGTTGTGCTGTGTCACAGGACAATCTATCAGTTCGTTTTGTAACTACCCCATGATGATTCGTTATTTTCTACACTTGTAGCATAAAAAAACTATTGTTCTAACTTACATGTTTAATGTTTGACATACATCGATTAGATAAAATATAAATATTACGTCGACGAGGTAACAAAATGACGTTTGTGTTTAGGGTGTGTGAATTTTTTTCCTATTAAAATGTAAACATAATATACTTTTTATATTATAATTAGTTTCTGTTGATTGTAAAATATGTTTGAAACTAATGTTTTGTCCTTTTATACATTTTTAGATACTATTTAAGCCGCTTTAAGGACAGCTACCGACAAGGCACAATCGATCTTATGTTAGGTACGCATAAATTTCACGTATTTTTAATCTGTTGTAGTACATTATAAGTAAATATCTTATTTGCAAGAGTTTTACTAACTTCAAATAAATAAAATTATAGACCAATTTTTCAGAGAATATATTGACAAAAATTATAATTCAATAGATTTACGTTTAGATCCGAATTTGGGTCTTCTTCAGAATTGAGCTAAAAATTAAAAAAAATATAAAAATTATGTATTAATTAGCTTCTAATAGAAATTTGAGTTTTTATAATATCAAATTATGAATAATTTGATATTATAATAGTTATTGGCGTAACTAGTAGTCTAAGTCATTCATCGCGCTGACACGCCATGACTTAGCCTACAAGTTGCGCCCATAATTTTATTCAACAATTGCGCGTTATTCATGTTTTAATTATAATGAGATGTTGTAAATATCTATTTATTTCTTTATAAAAAAAACTGTCAATACTAACAGCACCAAACAGCACGATTCAATGTTTTGGTTTGAGGTTAGCCGGTTGTGAATAAACTCCATGTCGAAAACATTTGGCCTCTCAATTTTAGTCTCAATGGGTAACAACGGAGTTGTTGTTACCTACTATTTCGTTACGACTCAGAAAATAGTTACGTTTATTTTCATTACTCCACAATGGCCGAGCTAGTAGGAATCTTCATTGAGTTATGACAAGTAATTGTCACCAGTCGGTAAATGGCTATTTAGGGTTCGGTTTTTAGGCATGATAAAACATGAATAACGCGCATGAGTTGAATAAAAACTCAAATTGACGCGATGTGGTAATGTTCGATGTGTCTAAGTTAGCGTCTTCCAAGTAGTTCTACAACCTACTGCCCAAAGACAAACAAGTTTTGGATGCACGCTTGATAGGGCTCCATAGTGTTCGTATGACATATTTATGGGCCGCAATCTTTGCTTGACAAATATCATACCCTAACTTAAAAATGCGTCGTTGCAATATGTTGATACTGTTTTGTAGATTATTAAAAGAGTCGAGTCTCCATGGGTTATTTTTAATCAATAATAAAATATGAAAGCCATATAAAAATATTGTAACTTGTTTAAGATATCTTATTCAAAATAATTTCCGTTGAAAGTATTGAGAAAATGCTAGTCTCTTGATTTTTTCAGATTTTTTATATACTTGTTTGAAAATTTAGAGAGGCGGGATACATTATTTTCGAATTTGGAAGCTTAATATATCTCAGGAAATATTCGTTCTCAAAAAATTCACATAACTTTATTTGCATTTTTAAGGGCCTGTCCAACGATTCAGTTGGCTGCGCTAGAATACGAATGTTCATCCCTGAATTCTATGTATGGAAGGCTACCTCTAAATTATTGTTTATTTATTATTTTTTTTTTTGTAATTTCATTACACAATTACATGGAGGTTTACATAAAATTTCACCTGAATCGATCAAAAGATGGTAGAGTAATCAGGCTGTGACATACGGACGGACTAGCATGAATGAAATTATAAGAGTTCCGTTTTTTGGCATTTGACTACAGAACCTTAAAAAAACCTTTGAGTCGCCAACGAGGACACTAATTAGACCGCCGCCACATCGCCTTCGAAAATGTTTGTCATAGAGTAAATTTTAGTTAAAAAAAAATAAAAATGTGTGACGAGAACGCATTACAGAAGTGAATCTTCTATGTGTGCAAGTGGAAAAAAGAAAAGAAGTCCAATGGACAAGTGGAAAAAAAGTAAGAGTAAGAAGAAAAAATTCATAATTAATTTTCCGTTCAAATATTTCGTCTGTACAAGTTAATCTGAACGTGAAACTATTAGTTAAATGATAAAAATTAATTATGAATGTTTTCTTCTTCCTCTTGTCCATTGGACCTCTTTTCTTCTTTTTTCCACTTGTCCATTTTGCTTCTCTTCTTTTTTCCACTTGTCCACTTTACTTCTTTTCTTTTTTCCACTTGCCCACATAGAAGATTCACTTCTGTAATGCGTTCTCGTCACACATTTTTAATTTTTTTTTCGCAGGCTTATTGCAAATGATAAATAACTCCATGGGTTGAAAAATTATTCGTATATTTTTTTATAGAAATAATAGAGAGAGAAATGAGAATCAGGCACACGTGGAGGGTAATGGCATACAATATCGGAGAAGAGAGAGAATCTTTCCATCTCCACGCCGCGCCGCGCTCCTATGCATCACGAGAGCATTGCGCGCGCAGATGTATGGAGCGATCGCGGAGTGAGGGTGGGGGAGGGGGTTTATCGGCGATTCTCTCTCTTCTCCTTCATGAGTCGTGACAAATTTCGTTACATAGAAAAACAGGGTTTCCTCCGTTTTTAAAGAAGTTTTACTTCAAAAATATCAGTAGATCGCGACTTAAAAGCTCAAAAGCCATTAATATTTGGAACAGCTTCGACCATTAAAGCTCACACAATTGTTTATTTAAATTATGTTTTTGTGATTATAGGTAACACTGTTTCTGATGATATTTTCTCTGATAACAAAAATCCGTTTGAAGAAGACAGTGCAGCTACGGCTGAACATGTGAAATTGCTCATCGAGGACAGTAAAAAGTTGCTTATTAGTAATCCGGAACATGCCTTAGGTGCTTGGGGATTGATAGATGCGGATCCCAAGTAAGTTGCTATGACGTTGTTTTTTTTTTTTTTTTTTTTGTATTTAATAATGATAGACTTTTTTCATTGCGACCTATTATTTCTATTTATTTTTTCAAAAAAATTTCGTTACAATTTTTTTTTCTAAACTTTATAGTTTCGGAAATATTTTGAAAATAAAAAATCAGCTGTTCTTTTGTTTTGTAGATCTGTCAGAAAGAAATCAGTTAAGCATGCTTTGATAAATATTTATATGACGTGAACATACTATATGTAGGTAACCACTAACCATGCCAACCAGTAGCAAATATAATAATAAATAAAAAATCGCAGGATTGTGGACAAATATTAGATTTATTAATAAATCTAATATTTGTCCACAATCCTGCGATTTTTTATTTATTATTATCTTGATGGACACGATATCTAATATATAGCAAATATAATATTTAATACTAGCCGTTACCCGTGTTTTCGCAAGCGATTTCATAAATTTTATTTTCTTTATGATACTATATCAAATGTTAATATTTTTGAAGTTGGAATGGTCTCTTGGCTTCAAATGTTAATATTTTTGAAGTTGTAATGGTCTCTTCGCCCAATTGGCTGGAATTTTTCTTATTACTTTAAATTTATGTTTTTAGCACGGGAGATCCACTGGAAACTGAGATGGATACAATTTTGATTTTGACCAAAGATTCGTATTATATTGCAAACTATGACGATCAGGTGGATAAAATAACGAAATATCAACGAGTTTTATTAGATGATTTAACTCTCATTGAGTTCGGCGTGCCCGATGTTTCTGGAACTGTTACCCTGTTCAAAAACGTAAGCAAACTGCAGCACCACTGTATTAGGTTAAATTACAAAGTTAACGGTGTGGAAGGGTATTATCACATGTTTCGGTCAACAAACTTAAGGTTCTTTAACAATATGGCTGTGGTTATTAAAAACGAGGAGGAAAGTATAGGTAATAATTTCAATCAAATATTTATATTGTTAGGTTAAGTTTCTTCACTGTGTTTATGAGTGATGCTGCACACGAAGCTGGTTTTGTCGCTGGAATCACTGCTAAGACTTATGCTGGTTGGCACGCTGGCTGCGAAGACGGAAATTTCGTCACTGCGGGCTCGCGTGTGTGGTCCGGGGGCTATTTTTCTTACTTGTTTATCTGCTTGTTTTGAACAAGAGCCAATCAGGAGACAGTATCTTCTCACCTGGGCGTCATGGACAAACGCCCAAAACAAACATGGCGTCATAGTGTGTGTTATGTTCGGAGACAATAAACGTTAACTTTTGTTAACATTAGAATTGTCACTGCGCGCGCACCGAACTCATCTACAAAATACGCGCATCCTGTGAAGCGAACATATAAACGCCATCACGAAACCTAGCGCCACAGCACGTTTGAAACCTTGCAGCCAAATCTAGCAAGGAATCTAGCATCAAAACCAGCCTCGTGTGCAGCGGCCTTTACTGATTGTTCTTAATCATGGAGAGTACACAAGGAGTACGAACTCAAATGAGAAAATTGACAAAATATGCCCACTAAATCGTACAAATTACGTTTTATTTTTTAACAATTAATTTCCATTTGTCATTTTAATTTTGCTATGCAAATTTTGATTGTTTACTGAAATTAAAGCAGGCTAAATTATTTATTTAAATTTCGAAGAATTCTCCATCCCTTCAATACATATACAGGGTGTTCTACAAGCTCTATGACAAGCTTTGACAGATGGTAGGCTGCTTGATTTTAAACATATTTTTTTTAATAAACATGTGTCCGATTCGTTTTTGTTTAGAAGTTACAAGCATTTAACCTTTATTAACAATTAACTATAAAAATTTAATTCAAATGATAATCACAAAACTTAAGACTATAAAAATTGTTTGAAATGTCCACGCTCAGCTTGAATGCAAGCCTCACATCGACGAACTAAAGATTTGGTCACTCGATAAATGCATTTTTTATTTAGAACTTTCACACGAAATATCTAATAAATAATTTAAATGACACTAACAATGATTATTGTCATAACAACCGATATTTCTATTTATCAGCCTACGTTTTTTATTCTATAAATGCTTGTAACTTGTAACTTATAAACAAAAACGAATCGGACCCATGTTTATTAAAAAAAAATATGTTTAAAATCAAGTGACCTACCATCTGTCAAAGTTTGTCATAGAGCTTATAGAACACTGTGCTCTATTATTTTGGGAGGCCATTTGTGCTTCTTGTATAGTCACCATGTTTTTAATGCTCATTTACTTTAAATTTGAAAATCCGGCGTTGTTGATTTTGTGGACTTGTTATTAAAAATAAAATAATTATCAAAAATTTTTCTAACTAAAAATATTTTTTTGCACGGCCCCCATTAAAATAACTGCTTTTGTCTGCAGTAATAAAATTATCCTTTTTCGCAGTAGTGCGTAAAGTAAAAAAAAATGCGATTTTGCCGATCCAATAGTTATATATCTGTCAGCTAAGAAAGAAGCAAAGTATACGTTGATCAGTTAATATGGGCGAAATAACTGTCAAAAATATTAAAATTATACTTAGGATGTGAGAAACAGCTATTTTATAGGTAGTACGTGCAAAAAATGTTGGATGTATCTCGATTGTAATGCTTTTATGACTCGTGTGACTCTTAACTTAAAACTCGCTAATTGCTCGTTATTAAAGGTCCCTTCACACAATGCTGCATTTTGAGCTCGCTTGTTTGCTTGAAGTCTTGCAGGCAGCTTTGCACGCTATGCTGATGGATTGTGACGTCATTGCTTGGTCCGCTGCTCGTTATCTTGCTATATTTGAGTGATAGATTCAGTGCTAGTTTGAGAATTTGGCCAATTATGGAGTGGTATTTTATCACGTGATATCGTCTGATATACGTTTACATAAATGGTGTTATTTGAAAAAAGTTGCAAGTGAACAGCGATGGGGCCAAAAGTTGTAAAATCAAATTGTAAATGAACTCGACAAGAAATAAGTGCCCAAATTGACGCGTATAAGAATCAACCTTCTTTGTACGCCATTCCTTCTGTGAATTAACATAATAAACATTTACTTAATGACGCCTTAAAGATTTAAATTTTAAATACAACTGTCCACCTAGCACAACAGCGAGCAAACGAGCAAGCTTCGTGTGAAGCGAACCTAGCAGCGCTCCCTACCAACCACCAAGCAGGATACGATTCATGGCAGCCTGCAAGACTTCAAGCAAGCGAGCAAGCTCGCAATCCAACAACGTGTCAAGGGGCCTTATGATAATGTCACAGAATAATGCATTGCAAACTAGATACATAAAAAAATTTATTGAGTATTAACAGAAATGTAACAGAAAAAAAGTAAAAAAAAATGTGTCATTGTGTATTTTATGCAGACTCAAGTCTGAATATTGAAACTGGCAAAACGTAAATATTTTTAACAATTAAACTACATCTTCCAAATATTAAGTGTTTTCCTGTTGTTGTTGAAGAATTTGTTTTACATCTTTGTTTTTTACAACCAAACTCAAACTTCCGTCTTGCTTCAATACTCTCGTCTAAGAATAAAAACTATAATTCATTGGCATATGACAGTCGCAGTCTAATTAAATAATTTAGATAAATCTGCTATTTTTTGCCGAATGTATGTTTTGTTTATATGATTGTTTTTTTTTTATGTTTATATCTTTTTTTAAAATTGAGTAACATTAATAGGTTTGTTTTTCTTTTAAGAATCGTTGAAAGCAATATGTGAATCATTTCTTGTGGCACTTGAAATATGTAGTTTGCCGGCAGTTCCATACTTACAAGGACAAAAACTGGATCGAAGAAAATCCAAACTAATTAATGAAGGGAGTAAAAGTATCTACTTGGATTTAACTGGCCTTCCACAAATAACAAGGAATGTATCAGAATCTCAGTTATTGGCTCTAAAAAATGTCGGTAAGTGTTTTCTTTATATAGTTTCTTTTATAGTCCAGTCACTTTCGGGTTTCACCTCGGAATGGAACGGAATAAGCTGAATGTTTGTATACATAAGCCTTTATTTTGGCACTCTTAATGTTGTCTTAAAAGTGTAATAAGGTCACGTTTGAGCGTCCTTAGATATTCAAGGTCAAATCATTGATTAAGGTATTACGTTAGCCAATGGTCAAATGTTGCGAAAATCAGTTTTTAAACGCTTTATATTAGTTTGGGTTGTAAATATGTATGTATGTAACTAACTCCGTAACGGAATCTTTGAGCATAATTTTCACCAATTTCCCGAAGTCTGATTAATTTGAAACTTTGCATACGTATCAAGGACCGATGACAATGCAATAATTTGATAACAGTTTCCCATTATCCTTATTAGGACCCCCAGGATTAATAAATTCTTTTATAGATCCTCTGTAGTAAACGCTTTATTTTCACCAATTTCCCGAAGTCTGATTAATTTGAAACTTTGCATACGTATCAAGGACCGATGACAATGCAATAATTTGATAACAGTTTCCCATTATCCTTATTAGGACCCCCAGGATTAATAAATTCTTTTATAGATCCTCAGATTAATTTGAAACTTTGCATACGTATCAAGGACCGATGACAATGCAATAATTTGATAACAGTTTCCCATTATCCTTATTAGGACCCCCAGGATTAATAAATTCTTTTATAGATCCTCAAACTAAAAAGTGAAAAATAAAATATAGTTTAAAAAAAACTAAAAAACACGCTTTATATCGCACTAAAAAGTAAAAAATAATTGTTTTAAAATAAGCTTAAAAAGCGTTGGGCGCTCGATGTACGAAAATGTGGAACAAAGCGCCCCACGCTTTTTAAGCTTATTTTAAAACAATTATTTTTTACTTTTTAGTGCGATATAAAGCGTGTTTTTTAGTTTTTTTTAAACTATATTTTATTTTTAAATATCGCTTCGTAGCCTCAAATCGTATTTGCGTTTACTGTAAAAGTTATAGACTATAAGATTCTCTACCGTCTTGAACTGAGATTTGTTAGTTACTAAAATAATCACTTAAGTGGCGCTGCTAGTAACTTAAAGTTTCAGTGTCCATTGGGCTTTAGAATTTGTTCGTAGAGTGTCCATAGGGCTTTAGGAAGTGTCCGTTGCCCACAGGTGTCGTGACTTAAGTTGCATTTAGCAAGCTTAAATTTAAGTTAAGCTCGTAATTTTGCTCAATGACAGTTCTTTCAAATTTGCCAAAAGTCATCTAATAATTAATAAATGTAAAATGCTATTAGACCATTATGAGTCAAATGACATCTTCAATCTAATTAATTATTTTTAATACTATGTCAGTTCAGATTATTTTGTCAAACTGTTTTCTTTGTCGTTATTTCAAGAAGCATATTTTTTTATTAAAATAGCAGATAAAATGAACAAATTAAAAAGATCGTTACTAAAATATATCGAAACTTCACAACGATTATAGCAGATTTTGAGAAATTTTACTACCATACACATTTACAAATTTGAAAAAAAAAATAAAATGTACAACAAATTGAAAAAGAACCCCACGCTGGGCGCCAAATGTGTGGAACATTTAATTAATTATTCGGTGCTCAACAACATTGAATTATGAATGTCCAAATCTGATCCCCTTTGGTCTGTCGACTGTCTGGATTTTCTTCAGTACTACAAATAAAAATATCGACTAGTTTTTTAATTTTTCACACTTTTAATTTGCAATATTACGTTTCGACTCTGTTTGTTGTCAAACTCCCTGTCATTAGATTGTACTCAAAAAAATAAATTATTATTCTACAAGAAAAAGGTCTGTTTTGAACCTAAATTTTGATTAAAATGCGCAGAAAAATGTTGTTTTGAAGTTGAAATTGTGCAAAAAACTATGATAAATACATGTGTATACAGTTTTAATCTGAGTTGTTACAATCGATCAATTAATTATTTTTCCAACAGAATCAATTCAAAATTCTACAATGCTGCTCTCCTATGGAGAAATATTTGTGATCACAATCTAAGGTCATTGTCAAATCAAATTTTCTGGCAATGCTTTCTACAACCCAACATGAATGCCGCTGTTAATATACAATTTTTTTTGTTTATATAGGGTCAAAAGCTTTTTCAAATGTCAGTGAACAATTTTCCAAACTGAATCCTTTGAGAATAAAAGCCACAAGGGAGGCGAAGTTTACTGTCGGCAAGTCAAGTATAAATTCAGAAGTTAATTCGAGCAGCGACACAGACGATGACGAAAATGAAATTTCAATATTTCAGCCTCAGTTTGGAGATGAATATTACATAAAAGGTAGTGATTCAAATGAGCTCTGTATCACACAACATGATAAACAAAACACAGTCAGTAGTGCTCAAGAAATTACATCACTATCTCAGCGACACACTTGTGAAACCAAGGACACATATTTACCGGCCGTTGGTATAGTTATGGGCTCACAATATGCCGAATCACAAATTCCTGAATTGAACGTTACACTAGAAAACAAGGATAACATGACCACCACAGAAAATGCATCTCTTGTTGATAATGTTAGTTTATATAGTGTAATACAAAATGTATCAATCCATCCACAGAATGATGAATTTACAGGCACTTCAGCAATAGAATTATCACAGAAATGTATTAACTTATCACCAAAGATAAATTTAGAACAAAGCAAACAGAAATGTCAGCCGCCAAATACGCTGAAACTAGATCGGAAACTAAGTCATTCTTCCGGTGAAGTTGATTTAGCAGAATTGAACCTACAAAAATGCAACTCAAAGACCGATCTCAGCGATAAAGAACAAGATTATGAAAAACATGGTGCTCTTGAACAGGATTTTTATTTGAATATTAGTCAGTCTCAAAGTGAATCTGCTTTAAAACAAGTGACTGCAAATATGTCATCTCTCTCGAGTCCTGTTGGAATGGCAACTAAAGAATTAGTATTATCGCCTTTTTCAAAATTTGCCAAGGGCATGCAGAACTTAGGTGCTAATCTTGATCCTAGAAAAATGAAAGCTTCAGTATCCCACGGGCCTATTGTGAAACATATATCTGAAAGAGAATATGAAGAACGGAGAAAGTTACAAGAGAAATGGAGAAAATGTAACACAAGATTGATAGCTTTGTAAAAATTATGTCAATTTAATATATTAATAAATATATTACTATCTGTACAGTTTCGTGGTACAACGGAATGAATAAGGTAATTTTTATTTGTATACCTATATTTATTTATTTTGACGTGATAACGTCTTATAAATTGATGAATCACCAATCTTATAAATTGATAAAACACCGGCTGCATGTTCGAAAAAGTGTAACGTTCGTAACGCGTAACGTTCCTAACGCGTAACGTTCCTAACGCGTAACGTTCCGCCTGACCCTGTGCGTGCTTTTTGCTAATTTCTCGCTCAATTTAAATCAGATCGGTTTGAAACCAGTCTTAAACGAAAGAGGAGAACATTTTACATAGATTTCGTATAACAGAATTTGCCTAAACAGTTTTTTTATACAAATTTATATAGAAAAATAGCTGTATAAATGCAACATGAAAACGGCTGAATTTCTAATGTTTAATTCAATTTTTTGACATTAGTATTTTGTGAAATGCAACGCCTTCTAAGTTAAGTATTGGAATAACTAATTATTATTAGAACATAATACTTTAACAGTTGCAAACGTCACTTTTGACATTTCTTATCATTCTGACACCAAGGATAAGCGGATTGAAACCAAATTTTGGGAGGTTTAGGTTATGTATTACGGAATACGTTATCACGTAAAACTATCGTCCGTAAACCGACTTTACAGACAACCAATTTTTTTTAATATATCTTTTAAACAGAAAAACTGAAATCATTCGCCGATTATCAAAATTAAACTATAATTTGTTCCCATAAAGTCTTTATAAAATAATGCTAGCGTCATCTTGACATTATTAAACTCGTTTAAATATATAAAATTTAACGGGTTTTTCTTTCCTTTTTGGACAAGCCCACATGTGCTACTTTTTGTATCAAAAACTCCAGGCCTGTATTCACGTACGGGTATGTACGGGCGATGCCCGTACTAGTGATTTGTTTGCCCGTACTAGCAATTTGCACAATCACACTTATTGAAACATTTGTTGTTATATAATCTCGCCCGTCCTTCGTTCTTATTTGCCCATACTACGATTTGGACCTGTATACGGGCCTGGAAAACTCGAAATTTAGCAACTGCATCGTGATTTGTCGATTACTCAGTTATAGAAATTTCTCATACGATCTCATATCCAGATCAAGAATAAGATTTTGAAGAAAAAAGAGGTACGTGGATCGTGGACACAACGGAAGCTATGATACTTACAAAAAAAATAACAAAATTGTGGAATTTAAAATTTTTGATAAATATTGACTTTCAACTATTTTTGATTCTTCAAGTGCGTAACCTTCGACAAACTTATATATTTGAAGGGTACACGGGAAGAAGGCGGTTTTTCAAAAAATGTAAATTGTGCAGGAGAGCATTTTGAAGTGTTTAAGATCATACCATTTACTTGCTGATGCATTTCTTTCAACGCTTATAACTTTTGACCTAGCGTATTCTTGTCTAAAATGAATACACCAACAGAAAGGTATGACTTTTGGCTACAAGATGGCATAAAAAAATTAATTTCGAATTTTTACTGACAAACCGCCTTCTTCCCGTGTACCCTTCATTTGCATTTCTTTCACACTCACGGGTGCTAAAATATAGATGGATTTTCTCTATGTTTACTTTCCTCCCCCTACTACTTCTCTCGTCATTTTTATCATTTTCGTTTGGTATCACCGCTTTTAAAGAAAAATATAAAAAAAATAGTGATGACTCATCTCTAAAATAAAGACTTCAATTATAAAAAAAAGTGTGTGTCAGCTCTGACGCACGACTGGAGTTTACTCCTTAGATACGCTGTGTAATGTATTTCATCTCATTCTTTCGCATGTTAAATCCTATAGATATAATATTTGTTTGTCTCTTTTGAAGCGGACGAGCGTAAGAGCCTCACCAATTGATTTTACTACTCATAAAATTTCCGTACAGGGCCTTATAGCTCAAAATCGTTTCTTAAGGAGTAAACTCCAATAAGGGAAACTTACTAATTCTAAAAAGATGCATGTGACACGTGGCTCCCAAACACAACCCTTATAAGTCTATGCGATTCAAACCATTGAATTAAACTAGTTTATTTCATTTTAAAATTTGAGAGTTCCTAGAAAGACTAGAAAGGAAAATCGCTCAATCCTCTTACCAGACTGTGCACGGTTACCTGCATCGGACAAGAAATAAGCATTCGCATAGCTTTGTTCTGTTGTAACGTAACTGTAGAACTAGAGGAATGGGGCTTGTGTTTTAAATAGGGTAGTATTTAAACGAGTGACTGTAAATTACAATTTTGGGTGACAAAAATAATCAATTTGGGTTACTGTATTACTAAGTGAGCGACTGACTGCGCGTGACGAGAAAATAATAGTTGGGTGACTAAATTACTAAGTGAGCGACTGACTGCGCGTGACGAGAAATCAACAGAATAGCAACTTACAAACATCCATTTGAGTTACTTAAAATACAAAATGGGAAACTTCATAATATTTGAGCGACCTAATATTAGTTTGAGTGTCAACGTTACGTCCTGCATTTTTTTCAAAATTTGGCTAATGATTTATTTATTCTGAGCGGCATTTTGTTAATAGTTAATTGTTTGAATACAACTGCGTTTTCTAAAAAATATATGTTTAATTGACTGTCATTTAAATATACATTTTTTAGAAAACGCAGTTCTATTCAAACAATTAACTATTTAATTCGCATACCCCGTTATCGTTCACCCCGGAAGTGTTTTTTTAAAAACTCCACCTTTGCCGAATCGCGTTTCACTGCGAGACAATTCGCATACCCCTTTATCAAAAAAAGCGGTGGTTTCCAATCTTCATGAAAATGTGAGTTTTAAGTTGTAGTCTCAAAGTGAAAAAAAAATAAAACAAAAAAAAAACAAAAGAAGATATCTGCTTCAAAATTACCGAAGGCATTCTAGTCGCTCACTTAGTTATTTAGTCACCCAACTATTATTTTAATATCTCAAGTTATTAAAATAGTATCTCATCATCAGTCACCAAATTTTTTTTTTTTATTCGACCGTTTTATAATTCCCTTTTTAAATATATAGATAGAAAAAAAAGATAAAATTATTTTATGCTAATTTGGAATTTGAACCTTGAAGGTTTGACATATCACATGTCTTTTAAACATATTACTGCGTTACCGTTATCTTTGATTGACGACCTTGAAACAGGTATACAAAATGCAGCTCTAATTTTGACAGCCAGACGTCTCCCATCCTTTTTCAAGTATAGTAGACCGATCTGAATACAAAAGTTAAGATAATGTATAAGAAGGTATTCCAATCCTGCAATGCATCATGGGAAATGTGTCAAGCGGTCGCGCTAAAGATACACTAGCCAGTAACTAAAGTATTTTCATCCTAACTCTTGAAATAATAATAAATATTGTTTATTAATTAATTAGCGCCTAAAAAATTTTTTAGATTTTTTAGGCGCTAATTAATTAATAAACAATATTTATTATTATTTCAAGAGTTAGGATGAAAATACTTTAGTTACTGGCTAGTGTATCTTTAGCGCGACCGGTTGACACATTTCCCATGATGCATTGCAGGATTGGATGGCTAGTGTATCTGACACACTCGTGGTGGCGCCACCGCTTGACACATTTCCCATGATGCATTGCAGGATTGGAATACCTTCTTATATATTATCTTAACAAAAGTATGTATTAACGTCATATGTTCGCCTTGTTTCTACTGTCCTCCACTAATCTAAGTTATGATCGGAAAACAAATTGTTTTGTGGTCAATCTCGCTCGCTCGCTTGTTTTTCCCAGTTGACTTCCAGATCCAAGGCCTAAGTTAAGAACCCTAGCGTCAAAAATGTGTTATAATGCTACGTTTTAGAATTATCATAATAAAATTATCTTCAAAATCTTATTCAAAAGATACTAGAGCTGTAAAAGTAACGAGAAATTGTGTACCCGTATGTATTCGTTACTTAAAGAACCAGTACCCGTTACTCTCGTATCGTTACCTTACTCGTTACTTTTCATACGACATACAATCGTATATAACAGCATCAAGAAGTGTATGTTCTCTGGCATCAAGAATGTACCCATCCCATCGAGGCGCGTCGCATCGCGAGTAACGAAATGAATTTATAAGTAACGATTCGGTACTTCGCGTCAGACGATGTACCCGTTACTCAGTAACGAATACATACGGTTTGTTACAGCTCTAAAAGATACTCTGAACTAGCAGTCACTTTGTTTTAATTAATATAATCCTTCTACTTTCTTTTTACAGAAACATACACAAGAAATGTTGACTGCTCACAAATTAGTTACCAAGTTATCTAGCAATAATTATAAACAATTGTAAGCTGATTATAATATGCATGTGTTAGACGTGTGTGCAAAAATAGAATTGGGTACTCGCATGATTTTTTTTGTGCTGTTTGATACAAAAATCAATTCTGACTAAAATGACACCTAAATTGCTTTATCCAGATTTCTAACAAGCCAAAAATTAATTTCAAAACATTTATGTAAGTCCCGCCTGCTATAAAGCGTTTTTTGAAGTGAAACTTCTTTAGTGACGTATCTGAAATTTTTTGGAACGTTAAGCGGGACATGATACAGCGGCGAGGAACTGTAAGAGAAATCTTTGTACCTCAAAATGAAAGAGGAAATGATAAGAGAAACATTGGTACGCAAAATGGATAACGCATCAATGAATCGAGCTTATAACTCTAAAGGAGTTTCATTTTCCCCGTGAACTTTTGTGAGTAGAAAACTCATTTTTTTAATCGTGACGTCATAGTCATGTAATAGTCACATGTAATAATGAAGGACGTACATTTATATTATTTAAAGAAAAATATTACCGAAAAATACTGCTTTGTAACTTACCAAACTTAGTAATAGTCCAGTCAAAATAAACATTTCAATTTACTATAATTCGCATAGAGCCTCAAAACTTTTGAGTAACTAAATAAAAAACACAGGCATGTCGTACCCAGCCTCACTCTCGCCAGGCTAAGTGACTGCTCGAAATCTGTTGCTGGGCTTGCCTCTTGAAGCTAAGAGAAGTGCAACATCAATTTCGAAAAGAAAAGATCAATGATGGCTAATTCTATCTGAACCAAAGTATTATCTTTTTGTAAAATAGGTCAAATTTAGATATTGATAAAGTTTCTAGATTTGACAGAGTACTGCAATCGTCCAGCACGCTGGAGCTTTTGTACAAAAGTTTTTGTAACTAAGGAAAAAAATAAGTTCAAAATAAATATGACAAATTCATATTCAGAAATACATAAATTACTCTAATAATACAAAATGGAATGATGTAAATGTTATTGTAAAGGCCACTGCCCACGGAGCTGTTTTTGCCGCTGGAATCATTACTTTGAATTGTGATAGCTGACGCGCTGGCTCCGAACATGGAAATGACGTCTATGCGGGCTCGCGCGCGTGGTCACAAGAGGGTTATTTTTCGTGCTTGTTTGTCTGTTTGTTTTGAACAAGGACCAATTAGAAAAGAGTATCTTGTCACGTGGGCGACTAGGACCAGGGCCCGATCTAGGGGGGGGCAAACCGGGCAATTGCCCGAGCCGGCAAAATTGAGGGCGGCGCGGCGTCGGCGGCGAAAATTTGAAAGATGGTTAAACAAAAAATTTGAAAAGAAGTTTGACCCTGCAGGCCATCCCTGTAACTTCCCGCTATTTTCGAGTTCAAAACGCTCAAAAATATATAAAATATAGCAAAAAGTTTATTTTTTAGCTCTTCGAGCTCAAAAAAAAAACTTACGAAATTTTCGTTCACGATATCTCATGAACAAATGAACCGATTTTGATGCGATTTGCGGCAGTCGACGAAATTTTTCAACCTAAAAAAGTAATTTATTACAGAAAAATCGATCTCATAGAAATTTTACGAGCAATTTAAAAAAAAACACTTTTTTACAAATTTTTCGTTCACGATATCTCGTGAACAAATAAGCCGATTTTGATGCGGTTTGCGGCGATCGACGCAGTTTTTTTAACCTAAGAAAGTAAATCATTACAAAAAAATCGGTTTGATAAGAATTTTACGAGTAATTATAAAAAATTACTTTTTTCTTAATTTTTCGTTCACGTTATCTCATGAACAAATGAACCAATTTTGATCTGGTTTGCGGCGATCGACGCAGTTTTTTTAGCCTAAGAAAGTAATTTACTACAAAAAAATCGATCTGATAACAATTTTAAGAGTCATTTTAAAAAAACACTTTTTTACGATTTTTTCGTTCACGGTATCTCGTGAACAAATGAACCGATTTTGTTGCGGTTTGCGGAAATCGACGCAGTTTGTTAAGGAGAAGAGCTGATTAGATTTTAGAATTAATCGGGTTACTAGTTTAGAAAATATTTTACAAAAACAAATTTTTAAAAATATTTGAAACTTGTTTTTTTAAGATTTCTCAAAATTTTTTGGGCCGAATCGTTTCAAATTTTCAGGAAGTCTAAGTTCACCAAGATCTCGTCAGATGCCGCAAACCGCGTTTCAGTCGGATACTCCGTTCAAAAGATATAAAAGGTTTACATACATACATACACACACACACACACCCCCACCCCAACACACACACACACACACATACAGCCCTACGGACATCATCGCCAAAATAGTTTCAATAGCTTCCTAGAACCTCAAAACGTCGAGATCTGGCGAAAACTCGATTTTCGAAAATCGGGGTGAAACCAATAACTTCCCGATTTTTGAAAAAAAAATTTTTTTTTTTTTAAAGCGGGAAGTTAAAAAAAATTACACCATCTATGGAACAACGCATGGGTAAAAGGCGGCAAATATTATTTTACCCGGAGCGGCGAAATAGCTGGATCGGGCCCTGACTAGGACAAACGCCACAAAACAAACATGGCGTCCTGATGTTTGTTCTGTCCAGAGAAAATATACGTCCACTTTTGTTAACATTTGAACTATCACTGTGCGCGCACCAAACCTTCGACAAATCCTGCTTCAAAAGACGCATAGTGTGACGCGAAAACATAAAAACCATCACGAAATCCAGTGCCACAGCACGCTTGAAACCTAGCAATCAAATCTAGCAAGGAATCCTGCGGCAAAACCAGCGTTGTGTTCAGCGGCTTTAATGTAACGTTGTGATTTTTTGAATTTCTGCCTGAAGTAAATGTCACTGGGACTTAAAATCCATATATTTAATACCATCCATATTGCTAACAAAGATCGGGAGAAAGACTTAAACACTACGGTGTAGACATTTATACGTCTGTCTCACGCGCATGTCCGTGAATGAAGGCGCGTCAGTGTAGTGTCAGTTTGCACATGGAACTAAGATGTGAAAGGAGGGTGACTTGCTCTATTCCACTTACTAATTGCCCCACTACAGACGCGACTCTTGCGCACAACGGGTCAAGTAAAAAGAAAGAGATAGAAAATAGTCATTTGCTGTCTCACTTCATGGGCCACGCTTCCACTTGCGGCCACTAGCAATATAGAAATTATTAAATATATGTTAAAATCACTATTTCTTGCCAGTCAGCCATCTTGGGTTGATTTCATTGTTATCTCTCTCTAGCATATTGGACTACAGTACTTGTTAAGTCTAGTGAATTTTAACTTATCAAAAAGTGAAAAAGAAAATAACAGTATAGCGTTAAATGTAAGCACTTATGATAGAAAATTAATCTTAGAAAATAATTTCCATTTTTAAAATGCTGTTGTCTTCTATTTTTGATGAAGTTTTATGAAAATTACGTTAATCAGGCAAATTCTGTTTAATTATAGACTTTCATCAAATTGATTAATTCATGGCCAGTTGTAGACAATTCAGGACAAATAAACCACTACTGATGTCAAATCCAGTGCGGGTCACTTATTTATTTTTATAGTGACTTTTTCTGTGCTGTCTTACAAAGATTTACAGCATCAAGCGACCTGCACTGTTTGTAAATACTTTGAATAATAGTAGCGTAGCAAAATATTATGTATATGTATTATGTTCAAAACCAATGAGAAGGAAAAGTTGTAGATTTTACCAAAATTCTTGACCTGTGTAGAGTGAAATTGTAAGTTGTGAAACAGTGAAACGTTAGACCAGGTGCGCCGTCGTAATATTTTACAAGCGGGGGCAAAAAATAATATTTACAGTGATAAGATTTTACTAGGGTTGTGTACAATTAATGTTCTTACAACGAATGTGAATAATTGATTTTTCAAACTATTTTTACAAAATTCATTTTTGTATTCATAAAATTATAAAAAGTTTAAAATGCCATTTTTTTATTGGCAAATTTACAATTTTTCAATTACATAATTCATATAAGGTGAGATGGAGCAAGTACATTTCTGGGGCAAGTGCAGTCACTGTCATAAGACACAACGATCCCAAACCATCCGTAAATTGACAACCAGAGTTGTTGGTTTTCCGGAAAATTTTGAAACAGAAAATTTCCTGGAAATTTTTCTAAACCAATTAATTAAAAAGGTACTGTAAAATTTAACTCTCGCTTACTAGAGGCTACGAGTAAACAAAACTGGAGTATCTTCATCAACTCTGAATGTGATGCCATTTTGAGTTTTCCCCTTCCAACAAAAAACAATAATTATTTTTGAAAGAGAGCAGAATGATTTTTTGACGTGATAACGTCTTATAAATTAATGAAACACCGGCTGCACGCACGAAAAGTGTCACGTTCCGCCTGAGCCTGAGCGTGCAAGCGAGAGCGCGGTATAAGCGATAGAGAGGCACGATCGGCCCAAGCGTCGGCTTGTACGCATTTCTCTCTCTTCTCGCGTGACGTCAGAGAGTTCATCAATGTTTCTTTATGACGTTATCACGTAAAACTAACGTCCGTAAACCGACTTTACAGACAACCAATTTTTCTATCGCGGGCTTTGAGCGCAGCGACCGAATCAAGAAATTCCGTAACGAAAAAAAACCTAACACCCCCCACTCCGACCGGCACAGCGGTGCGGCGTTGAAAGCCGTGCATCGTCTAACGTTGTTTCAGTTTGGCAGACTTCGACACGGTGTTTGTATGCTCATAACTGCATAACTGCTCATAACTGATTCTATCTTTATTTGTGTATAAATGAATTTATATATAATACTGCTATAAAAATAACCTAAATTATTTAGGTTATGTGCAGAGAAAGTATATCTGATATTATATCTATATAAATGTACCTACATCGCGCGAAATTCTATGATCAAACTCTTAATATCGTTCTTTTTGTTCAAATTTTTTGAATGAATAATAATTGTTTTGGTGTGTAATTACACTATTTATACCTTATTATTTATACCTAGCTATTTTCGTTTTATAGAGAAGAAAAACTTAAAGACCTAAAAAGAATATGCAATAGCTTTACCGCGGCAGTCCCCGAGTGCCACACGTATTTTTTTTTATCCCAATCTAGTGCTGTTTACATGGTGAGAGCTCCCTTTATAACTGCAGCAGCCTGTAGAGTGGTGCCATCTTCTGGCCTCTGCCACTATCTCATTACTTTATTTATGAAATAATAAGAGAAATGGGTGATTCGTTTTCTGAGTGCTCTTTTGTTATGAAATAGGATGTATTTATTTATTATGAGTTCCAATTAAAACAATGTGACAAATCTTAAGTAAAACAGAATCAAACTTAACTTTATTCATGCGGATTTCAAAGTTAGACTGTAGTTTTTGTTTAAATGGTACAGAAATTAACTAACAAAAGAAAATATGGAAAGTTCAAATATATCCTATAAAAAAAAATACTAAAACATTGCCTTTTTGACATTGAATATTAACATAAATACTCCGTATTTTATTCACTGATGATTTTCACAGTTGCACTGTTATTGTGAAAGAACACGTGATCGCTGATATTTTCGGTTGCTAAACGAGTTACTGATAATTTCAGCTTAAAGTTTCTTAATAGTTTCTATGCCTTGCAAATTAATGGTTTTCTGCTTACTGCATTAGCCCCGTGTGCTAATCGAAGTATTTTGTTTAGAGTAATAGGCTTTGCTGCTTTGTCGGAGGAAATGTAGAAATATTTAATTCAACAGAACTTACGAAATAAATACATTGTATTATACAAAACATGCCGCAAACCACTATACAATAGAACCTCGATAAGTCAAAGTTCAAAAGAAACGTTGAAAAATTTAAGTTATCGAGTTTTTTACTTATCAAGAGTTGAAGTTTGAGAGCTTTTGGGATTTTTAACTTAATAAGGTTCAACTGTTCTAATAAATTGCTAATAAATTTTGTATCTATGTATTTATTCAATTAGATTCAATTACAGTAAAACCTCGTTAACACGAACTCGTAAAAATCAGGCAAAAAGTTCGTGTTATGTGGGAGTTCGTGTAAACCGAGTATGGCATAAAATACAGTCATTTTTTAAGTGTCAAATCATGATTTATTTTAAGTAAACATTGAATAATTATTTATTATAAATTATCTAATAACATTAATTGTTCTTAAATATTATCTGAGTTTGAAAGTTTGTTTTTATTTGTTTACAAAATACATTTCAATAAATAAGAGGGGAAAAATTTTGAGGTATGTTTCTATTTATAGGATTTCGAGTGAATTTTTAATCTCTCAGTCCTTTGTCTATTTTTAGAATGTGAGTTAATAACTTTTGTAATCCCTTAAGCGAATCTTCTCTTTTAGTTGTATTGTATATTCATTGACCAAAATGATCAAAATATATGATTTGAGAATTTTTGTAGTTCGTATTATCCGATAATTAACCATGAAGGGACGAAAAAGTTGTTCGAAGTTCGTATTAACGAGGGTTCGTGTTAACCGAACATAATTACATTAAAGCTTATGTGACCATTGTCGAGAGCAAATTTTTGTTCGCGTTAAACCGAAATTCGTGTTAACCGTGTTCGTGTTAACGAGGGTTTACTGTACATATTTATTAAATTTGAACGAAAAAGTCAGTAATTTTTTCTGTTTCATGCACTTCTCATTTTCTACATCAATTATCTTTTATACTTATTTACGATGACTCACTGATAATACTTTAAGTTATGGAGGTCACCAAAATATTATTTTAAGTTATTGAGGGCGAACGCAAGTAATGGAGGTTTTAGGCTTTGAGGGGAAGGGAATTCAACAAATTTTGAAGTTACAGAGGTTTTTAACTTACCGAGGTTCTACTGTACTACCAAGAGAAAAACTCTTGCAGCTAATGTCTTTGGCGTTTCAACGTTTGGAAATAACAACTTTTCATTTTTTGGATTGCACTTGGCCCATCTCACTTTACCCATAATACGACAATCTAGTAATATAATAAATGGTTATATATTCTGAGGTTTATTATTGTTATTCACAAATAGCAATCACAAATCAGAATAGACCTGGTACTCAGTGGTGCGAAACCGAGCGCGATTGTTGAAAAGTTGCGAATGAGGTATTCGTTACAATTAGTGTTACAACCCTAGATTTTACATCGAAACGATAATCTAGCGAGAAATTTTATATTTGTTATGCTTCTATCTGTAATAATTAGTATGAACTGATTAATTATTTAGGTAAACCATAGAAAATCTCAACAAGAGGAATAATGATTTTTCGGCGAATATCAGTAAGAAAAAGTCCTAGAGGCTACATGTCTGCTCCCGCCGAAACTTAAACCGTGTACCTTCCGAATGAGTGTCGTGTTATTACCACTACACAACACACCTTTGAAAAAAACTAAGCTCAAAGGTTTTGAACAATACATTCACTTGTATTTACATTAACAAACTAAATTTTCAACCAAGAAGATTAAAGATAAAATGACCAAACTTAATCATAAATTAGTAGAGGGGATGTGACGAAATACGTTACACGCTGGTAAGGTTAGTATATGACAGAAGTTGACTCGTTCCATTGAATAGTAATGGGGAGACAACATCATCCAGCGGACCTGTCAATTAACTGCATAGTAACGACTGTTTATAAATATTAAAAAAAAACGCAGGTATGTGGACAAAAATATGTAAGAGTATTTATACCTGCGATTTTTTTTTTTATTTATCACGATGGACACGATATATAATACAAAGTTGTTTATAAACTTTAAAGGCAGTAGTTAACAAATAAGGACAGAATATTATTATTTGCAATAAATTGAAGCTTTAATGTAAGAGATTTGCATACTCCTAGTTAAATATAAATTATATTTTTGATATTGTCATTATACGTTGATAAAAGTACGAACGATCCGCCAGCTGACATCATTCCTGCACTTACGCTAATTGCTCAGATGAAACGAGGCAATCTCTTATTGGCACGTCACAGCGTTGATCCTTGGATGCGCTGTGCGATGTTGCGCATGCATTTGTGCACATTAATAGTGTAACAAAACTTTTCTTTCTGTGGTGGGTAATATTTATTTACACTTATAAAAACGTTAACAAACGAATAAACTAAACGTACTGCTCTTGACAAATAAAACAAAACGATACCGTATCAGAAAAACAACTAAGTAATAAAACAAGAATTCAAAATCATTAGTAACTCTAGGGTACACAAAACACTTCAACACGACTATACACAAAAACACGTCACTACTAAAAGTCCATTTACACTATAACACGACTGAATGTCTATATACACAAAATTTATCTTCGCACTCTAATTTATATCTGCACTTAGTAAATTTATATTTTAATGGTCTACGAACCACACAGCTATATTTATTTATTTTGTAATAGTAAACCACATCCTTACTTCATCGCATCTCAATCACGTCTTCCCTGTGGGTGCATTCTATTTATATCTTCTGCCATCACGTGGGTCAAACATCATCGGCCGCGATATTCTTTCCACGCAATTCCGCCGGCCTTATTTGTGTTTCAAACTCGTCTTTACCGGCATCGCGTTTGTTCAGGCAATACAAAGAAATTTGACTTCCTACTGGTACAACAAAGCCTCATGCCGCCGTTCTGTGTGCTATTGTTAGACCGACACCGATGTTTTCGGAAGCCAAGGCCGAGACGCATGTGTTACAATAGGCGTGAATAGGGTATATGCATGTAACTTATATTTAGTTCAAATATAATTTTTTGGAATCATTATTGCAATGGATTAAATTGATTAAACTGTAAATAGTTTTTTTTATTTTTGTCAAAATAGCTTGCCCAAAAAGAATATTTAATTTTTAATTCAACAAGAATGTTTTAATAAATGATTTCATGTGTTTGATAACTTTTAATGTGAACATAATTGATTTTAAATATTTTCACAAATTGTGCATATACCCTATCGTAATTGTTTACATGTTTTAGCAACAAGAACACTAAACAGCTGCCAAATGGCAATGTGTATTTGACATTTCTGCGAAAATACAATATTAGTATTATCAATTATTATCAATGCCTGCGACATATTTCGTCCAACCACTCAAATTCGAACTTCGTCTCTTCTCTATAATCTATATTCGAAATTAAAGTTGTGAGTTTATACTTCACAATGTAATATAAACGGAATATTTTTAATGCATGGGGGCGGGTATGCTTCACATTGCTTCATGCTTAGCCACTTCAGTAAGCAAGCCGTACTATAACAAAGACTTAACTCTTTTAAATGTTGATACATTTACTAGTCTTCTTGGTTTCAAATAAACTGTTTGTAATATTGTTACATCTGAATAGTCAATTATAAAGAATAAATAATTATAATCGATTTTCTGTGCTTTATAGAGTAAAATAATAATTTACCTACATATTATTAAGCATAAAAAAAACATATAAACTGTCTCAAGCTAAATGTGGAAAGTAAAATTGAACTACCAACTTAATAGACCAGGAGCTGTTTTTGACTAGGTATTTGAGGCAGCATGAAAATTTGAACAACACTTCTTTTATAATGTCTAAACACTAAATCGAAAATCTGGTTGAAGCCGTGAATTTTTAACTTTGCGAAATTTTATTTGCAAAAAAGTCCTTGAGGCATTTTAAAATTTTAATGCCTTCAAATTTACTATTAAATAAAATAAAAAATAAATAAGCCAGATCATTTACAAAACTGTCTATTATACTTGAGTGCGTACAAGACGGTACGGGTCTTCGATTTTGTGTTCAGACATTATAAAAGAAATTTTCACGTTGCCTCGAATACCTACCCAAAAATGTTCGATAGCTCTTGAACTGTAACTGTGTAAACCCATTCAGTACAGGATAGACCGTATAAAATAAACCATGGTGAAAATTGGAACATTCAGATTAACAGACTATTTGTTGTGATATAAAGATTTTATTTAAAAAAAAATAGAAAAATAGTAATAATTTTGTATATAAAAGGTATCTTTTTCTTTTAATTTTCAACATGATTATTCACAACTCTTACATATTTTTTGTACATCTTTGTTCAAGGTCTAAATTAATATTGTATAAGAAGGTCCCTACAGCATTGGGTGTTTGTGACAGAACAGACTGTTCTGTGGGTGTTTGTTGTATTTGGCAAAATATATGACGTTCAATAAAACATGCAAATAGAGGCAAATACGACCATCCACACTTGGCAGTGAAATAGCAAACACACAAACATTTGGCAACAGAACGCAAGGTTCAAAATTCCAGAAATTTTAGCACTGTTTCATTGTCCCAATTCATTTTCAATAGTAATTGTTCCAGTTCTCGCTCACAGCACAGACACAAAAGTACTGCACGTCCGTACAGGTTCACAGCGCGTGCGCTTCCGAATATAGCCATTGTGTGGACGGTTTATTTGCCTATTTGACTCCTTTGATGTGCCTCGAAAAACCGACAAGCGCACGGTTACGCGTATTTGGTATTGACCTTATTTGTCAAATAGGCAAATAAGGCCAACACTTTTTCAAATAGACCCTCCACACTTGGTAATTGTTTGCCAAATATGCCAAATACACAAATACAAATAGCCATGTGAAGTGCCGGCATAAGATAGTTTGTCATAATTAGATTGTACGAAAACCTAACATAGAGAAGCAATTATGATTTTCAATTTTAAAATGACAAAATAGTCACGGACAGTGGTCGTGATCTTCAGGAAATAGCCAGGTATTTTTTCCCATTAGCAGTAGACACATTGAAGAAGAAGCGAATGCAAGATTGGTTATACTTAATTAACACTGAGAAATTTTGCTTATAACAATGAATAATATTGTTGTTTCAGGTTCAAGTCCCCACCGTGACATTTATATTTTTTTTATATATGTCACCGTAAAATTTTAAATACCGTTAGGTTGTAATCTGTCTCGCGAGATTGTGAACTGTCGAAAGATTGTGAACCTCAACGTAATAATAATACATTAAATTGTAAGCAGTACGTTGAGGTTCACAATCTTTCGACAGTTCACAATCTCGCGAGACAGATTACAACCTAACGATATTTACAATTTTACGGTGACATATATATCAGCCTTCTAAAAAAATATTATGATGATATTCGTTTAATATTATTATTCATTCACTATTTCTGTGGAAAAGATGCGGTATAGAAATCGATTGATATTGATTAATTAATAATAATAATTAATATTATTTATTGTTATAAGATTAGTTATCCTTTTCTTTTGAGAATTCTAGCCTTTGAAGACAAATGGAAAAAATGTGTACAAGTTTCGAGAAATTATGTTGAAACATATAAATTGTTTTCAATACAAAAATACTGTTTTTTATTGGTTTATAATAAAACGTGCAGGTTTTGGCATGAGCCACTGTTATAATATTATTAAAAGTACCTACAGTATAATATTGAACACAGGGCTGCCTCTTGAATAGGTCGACATAATGCAAGTAATGTTGGCTATAAAGAAAAGAACACAAGGAATGTCGGTCTATTCAAACTGACAATAATTTAATTTCACACGTGTTTAGTAGTGTCTGACCGAAACTAGTTTTTACAACCGAAACCGAATTTCGGTTTCTGTTTCAGTTTCGGCCAAAACTTACTTTGGGGGCAAATCTAGTGCCTATTTTGAAGTGAAAACTTCTTTAGCGGCGTTGTACACTTTTTGTTTGTAATGGGTAAAAAATGTTAAACTCGCGTCAGGACACGTGACCTGATCGAAAATTCGTAAGACGAAAACTTTTGTACACTTTTTTTGTAATGGGTAAAAAATGTTAAACTCGCGTCAGGACACGTGACCTGATCGAAAATTCGTAAGACGTTAATATTCAAGTTTTCACTTCTGCCGGCACTCCCGGAGTGCAATTTTTTTTTCATTTTAGCCGTTGCAAATAACGTGTTTCTGTTCATAGAAACAAATTTGATAAACACTGAAACACACGACAGTGAGACCGACATTCTCCGCGCCGATCGCTCCCGAACGCCTCACGGAAGCTCACGAACCTGGTTTCGGTCTTAGCTTCGGCAGATTTTCTGCGTACACCGAAACTCTAATGCCGAAATTCGCCGAAACCGTAAGTTTGGTCGGACACTACATGTTAGTAATACGATATATCTAAGCAACGCAAGTACACGCCCTGTCAAAATTATCGCACCACTCAGGTTTGACGGTCGCTTTCCAATTAGACACACAGCCACATGTTATTACTTACTGCTTAATATAAGTATTTTTTTTTTTTTTACTAATATATTGAGAAGCATATTATATTTGGTCCGTTATGAAATTTGGCTAGCAACAAAAATCAGCCGTACAGTTATTTGGTCAGGCATACAAAGATTTTGTTTGCAAGAAATAAAAATCGGGCTGCAATCCATGTTAATAAGGGTCAGTAGTTTAGCCATAAGCGGGCAGCTAGCAATATTATGTATCTGCTTAATAAACAGTCGCCCAGCAAAATGATGATTTGGTCAGCAAGATGTCAAAATTGGTCAGCAGAGAAACATGTCTGTATGCAGTTTATCTCATTGGTATGCATATTTAAATTGTGGTTAACAATAAGTTTGTTCCAAGCAGTCAGCAAACGGCAACGAAACCGTCACCCGCATGCGCAGTAGCTAAAACGAATCTGTGACTAGCTGTCCCGCCCGGTTTCACCCGGGTGCAAAATAACGAATAGGGGAGGGACATGAGTACGCACATTCATCTTAGTTTACCGAGATGAATGTTGTGTCCAAATTTCATGATGATCGGAGCTACCATTCAAAAGTTTTTGTCGGACGGACAAATTCTGAGTTACATTTTGTAACATTTTTCATTGATGCTTCGCTCCTATTGGTCGTAGCGTGATATTATATAGCCTTCCTCGATAAATGGGCTATCCAACAAAAAAAAATCAATTCGAACCAGTAGTTCCTGAGATTAGCGCGTTCAACCAAACAAACAAGCTCTTCAGCTTTATAATACTAGTATAGATTTAACCCAAACACCGGTGCTTTGCTGTGTGTACACGGTGTCAGTGCTACACCAGAGATAAGGGTTGTGCTAGGTAATTGGAAAGCGACCAGTACTGTTGGATTTTTAAAAGAAGACCGGTCTATGGAATGTAGTCCTATGACCTTATTGCAGAAGAGCGCACATGTATTTTATATTAGTAAAAGGTAATGATCCTGGAACCGCTTCTATGCAATAAGGGAGTTCAGTCGACCAAACGATTCACAATTGTCGTATCGCGATAATTGTACTATTGCCATAGCTGTACAACTATACAGCGACACTTGCTAACAGTACAAAAAAATCATACACCAGACAGTACATAGGTGTGCGTTCACGGACTAAGTTGAGGGGTGTTGTCTGAATATCATCAAAATGGAAAGTAAAAATGGAAAAACAGTTAGAAGTGGCGCTAGGGAGGTCATAGCGAATGTAATTAAAATGTGCGAGTTAGAGGCTCAAAATAATGCCTTAAAATTAAAAGCTATACATTGTTTGCATGCCTTGCTATGCGCCGCCTATGAATTCCGATAATTTGGGAACACATATCAGCGACTTCTTGCCCTTTCCCCACCGGTCTTCTTTCGCCGATCGCACAGTACTGCATACCTACACGAAAAGTTCTGCGTTACAAAAATTGATGATAATGTTCAGGATTAACCTGAGGCACAAAAAATTACCAGGGCTAAAATATTAGCAAAAAAAGATCTTTCAGGTACACAAAAAATTGACGTATTTTAATATATGAGTAGTACGTCAGCGTCCTTTGTTTATAGGATGCCATTCTCAGTCTACCCTCTTTTTGAGCGTATGGAATCAAATTTAGCACAACCTGCCTTTATGCACTTTAGAACATGTTTACACTTGGCCATAAAAAGTACGCGTTCAAAACATTCTGTTTATGTGATAACATCTTATAAATCGGTATTTGATCGGTATGTATGTAAGTCAGTTCAAATATTTATATTTGAAAAATTAATAACAGATATTTTTTTTTGTCAAAAAAATTTTAATCATATTTTTTTTATGCTTGTTAAGTAATAACATTTCGAGATGTGAAGCGATTAAAAGAATGACGACACCATTTTGTACAGAATAATAACGGATTTTCTATATAATCGGTTCAGTCGTTTTTCACTGACTTCAAAAAAGATTTTTTAAATATATGTTACCTCATATAGGTATCTAGCCAATCTGTATCTCTCCTATTATCTATACATTTATTTTGTTGTTAAAAAAAATCAATAATTATTAATAAATTTTTAGTCATTTTACAGTTGGACATGTCACAAATCTAGCCAATATTTTGCCGGTTGCCCTTGCGTGGTTTGTAGTTTGATATTGAAATTGAGTCTAGTTACAAACAAGTGTAAATACGTTCTTATCATAATATAATGTAAATTTAAATGCTATGTAAATTCACATGAATATGTACTTCCAAAAAAGTATTATTATATTATATAAGTTATACAAACAGTATTGTAGTAAATGTACTTAAAATCAGGTACTTACCCTGGAATAAACTATCTGATACCTAGATCCTCATTCAGTTAAGAAATCAAATATTAAAAAAGCAACGTAAAAATTAGCGGTGAGGTGGGTCGTTTATTGTCACTATAAATGCGACCTTTGAGGTCCATACCAGTCCATACGACCAACTTACCAGTGTGATCAATGAATGTAATATATTAAAATGTATTTTGTAAATTTGTGCTCCGTCTATCCCTCACCAATAACCACAATAGTCGCGAGATAGAGCTAGAGGAGCTAGAGTAGCTACCTCTGTAGTCTGTCTACGATTTTCGACGTGTCAAAATTCCCTACCTCTACATGTTTATCTTTGATTTGGCGTGAGAATGACAGAAATATCGATAATTGGATCTGGTTTAAGTACAATGTGCCGATTGTGCTTATCGAGAGACGTTGTACTGTTTGACGTATTTAGGATTTCATCCAAAATGAAGAATAGGGTGGCAAGTGTAATCATGAAATGTGCTGCTGTCCAGGTAAGTTACATTATTCTCATAGAATATTGACAGAACGATTTATTTTTATATGAAATAACATTTCTATTCTATGAAAATTGACTCTATTCAATAAATAGAGTAACTGTGATCCATTGAAGTTAATGATGGAGTATTTGGAAAGAATTCCGTGGCATAAGGATCGAAAATGAAGCAATACTGAGATTTTTTTAAACTTGCATTTAATACTAACGTTTCGATACGTTTTGTATGATGATGATACAAAACGTATCGAAACGTTAGTATTAAATGCAAGTTTAAAAATTCTCAGTATTGCTTCGTTTTCGATCCTTATGCCACGGAATTATTTCCAAATACTCCATCATTTCGATTCTATTCCGTTTACTTTTTTATTTATAATTCATAACTTGTACAAGCAACCTATAGAATCAGATCTATGCTATCATAACAATTTTTTTTGTATAAAAATTTAATTTAGGTCGTCAGATATTTTTCAAATTAAACTAGAACGACGTATTCACTAATTTTTATTCCTACAGTATCGCTAGTGTCACATAGAGCTCTTTTTCTCTGTGGAAAATTGTTGCTAAGTTTTAAACATTTTTATATTACAAAGTGATACCTATAGCCTGGGAAAATTAAGAAATTCAGACCAAATAATTCGTGTAGTTTTGAAAGTTGGTACAGTTATTCCTAAAGGTGTCCAGATGAATATACTAAAAGCCCCCGTGGGAGGGACACGAGCCGGCGGAGGGGGAGGGGGGGAATGGTCACTTTTTTTGGTATTCTCAATATAGGTCTTAAACTATGCATTTTTTTATAAAATATTTTTTATACGTTTTTAAGTAGACTAAAATTGCTACAATCTGAGACAAGAACCAGCTCTGTAGGTTCAATACTTACCGAGATACAGCTTTCCAAAAATTGACCAGTTTTTTCAACAAAGTGAAATTTTAAGATTTGGTCAATTTTTGGCCCCGATATCGGGGAAAATACTCATTTTAAGGGAAATATCATAGGAACATATATTGTAGCAAATGTAATTAGCTTTAATTTAAGCAGAGAACGACGTCTGTAGGCCATATAGTTTACTCACAAATTTTAAAAATCCAAAAAATGAGAAAACTGCATTTTCGCAAATTTAAATTTAATACCTAATAATCGCTATGTAAATCCATTCAGTGATTTTAATGTGGTTGAGTAACCAAATTGAGTAGCATAGTAGCATAAACGAGTAACATAATAAAAAAAATAACATAATTGATAACATCATAAAAAAATTATGCAGTTTTTGAAAAAATACCGTCGTTTTTCAGCCATTTTGTAAAAAATATTTACAAATTATATTCATGAACCTTCCTCGTTTATCGCTCTTTCTATTACCGAAAACAATTTCAAAATCCGGTGCGTGGTTTAGTAGAAGAGAGCGGAAAAAAAGACAGAGACTTTGTTTTTAACTGTGCAGTCTTTGACAAAATACCGTCGTATTTCAGCCATTTTGAAAAAATATTTACAAATTGTATACAGAAACCTTCCTCGTATATTGATCTTTCTATTAGCGAAAACCATTTCAAAATCCGGTGCGTGGTTTAGAAGAAATGACCGGTGAAAAAGACAAAGACAGTCAGAGACTCTGATTTTAACTATGTAGGCTTTGCTAAAATTCCGTCGTAGTTCAGTTATTTTGTAAAAAATATTTATAAATTATATACAGAAACCTTCCTCGTTTATTGCTCTTTCTACTATCGAAAACCATTTTTAGGTTCGGCGCATGGTTTAAAAGAAGTGAGCGGAGAAAAAGACAAAGACAGACAGAGACTGTTTTTAACTATGCAGTCTTTGACAAAACAACGTCGGTGTTCTTCTAAACTATGCGCCGGATCGTAAAATGGTTTTCGGTAATAGAAAGAGCGATAAGCATGGAAGGTTTCTGTATATAATTTGTAAATAGTTTTTACAAAATGCCTGAACTACGACAGTGTTTTAGCTCAGACTGCATAGTTAAAAATAGAGCTTCTGTCTGTCTTTGTCTTTTTCTCAGCTCACTTCTTCTAAGCCATGCGCCGGATCTAAAAATGGTTTTCGGTAGTCGAAAGAGCAATAAACGAGGAAGGTTTCTGTATATAATTTATAAATATTTTTTACAAAATACCTGAACTACGACGGAATTTTAGCAAAGACTACATAGTTAAAATCAGAGTCTCAGACTGTCTTTGTCTTTTTCACCGGTCATTTCTTCTAAACCACGCACCGGATTTTGAAATGGTTTTCGCTAATAGAAAGATCAATATACGAGGAAGGTTTCTGTATACAATTTGTAAATATTTTTTCAAAATGGCTGAAATACGACGGTATTTTGTCAAAGACTGCACAATTAAAAACAAAGTCTCTGTCTTTTTCTCCGCTCCCTTCTACTAAACCACGCACCGGATTTTGAAATTGTTTTCGGTAATAGAAAGAGCGATAAACGAGGAAGGTTCATGAATATAATTTGTAAATATTTTTTACAAAATGGCTGAAATACGACGGTATTTTTTCAAAAACTGCATAATTTTTTTATGATGTTATCAATTATGTTATTTTTTTTATTATGTTACTCGTTTATGCTACTATGCTACTCAATTTGGTTACTCAACCACATTAAAATCACTGAATGGATTTACATAACGATTATTAGGTATTAAATTTAAATTTGCGAAAATGCAGTTTTCTCATTTTTTGGATTTTTAAAATTTGTGAGTAAACTATATGGCCTACAGACGTCGTTCTCTGCTTAAATTAAAGCTAATTACATTTGCTACAATATATGTTCCTATGATATTTCCCTTAAAATGAGTATTTTCCCCGATATCGGGGCCAAAAATTGACCAAATCTTAAAATTTCACTTTGTTGAAAAAACTGGTCAATTTTTGGAAAGCTGTATCTCGGTAAGTATTGAACCTACAGAGCTGGTTCTTGTCTCAGATTGTAGCAATTTTAGTCTACTTAAAAACGTATAAAAAATATTTTATAAAAAAATGCATAGTTTAAGACCTATATTGAGAATACCAAAAAAAGTGACCTTTCCCCCCCTCCCCCACCGCCGGCTCGTGTCCCTCTCTCGGGGGCTTTTAGTATATTCATCTGGACACCTTTAGGAATAACTGTACCAACTTTCAAAACTACACGAATTATTCGGTCTGATCGACGATTCTGAAACTAATTTTCTTAGACTACTACCAATAATTTGAAAATAAAAAATTTCTCTCGATTGCCAGATAGCTAGAGGAGACGGAATGCCGAATTTCATCTGTCAATCATGTTACACTCAACTGGAGAAAACTCACCAGTTTCTGAAGCAAATAGAAAATTCTGACAGAACATTGCGACGCTATTTTCAGCAATTATTTGCTTCTGACAAACCAATCAAAACTGAATGTTCTGTTCAACCTTCTGATAATCATTTAATCTTTAACAATGATAAAGATATTGTGAAATGTGAATCTTTAGAGCTCGGTGGTGAATTTGATCTTGGTTGGAAAGAGAGCGAAGCTGCGAATTTCATTCAAGAAAATGAAAATAACGATGAAATTTCTTTAAACTCCGAAATCAAAGACGAGCAGATGGATGGTGATTTATTAACTCTAACAGAATCAGTCGATGATACGGTAAACGCTTCATCAAACGCCAATGAAAATGAATTTAGCTGCGAAGATACGAAAATTAATGTTAGTGACGCATCGGAGATTTCGTGTTTGCGACCAAACCATTTAAATACACACAAGCGTTTAAAGACTGGTGAGAAACCTTATCAGTGCGACCTTTGTAATAAATGTTACACTAATTCATCTGGTTTAAGTCGACACAAGTTTAAACATACCGGTGAGAAGCCTTACCAGTGTGACATTTGTAATAAGTGCTTTGTACAGTCATCTGATTTAAATATACACAAACGTAAGCATACTGGTGAGAAACCTTATCAATGTGACGTTTGTACTAAGTGTTTCTCTGACTTAACCACTTTAACTAGACACAAGCGCATACATACTGGTGAGAAACCTTATCAATGTGACGTTTGTAATTATTGTTTTTCTGATATAAGCAATTTAAATAAGCACAAGAAGCGTCTACATGCTGGTGAGAAACCTTATCAGTGTGACTTTTGTAGTAAGTGTTTCTTTAACTTAAGCAATTTAAATATGCACAAACGTATACATACTGGTGAGAAACCTTATCAATGTGACCTTTGTAATAAGTGTTTCTGTTACTTAAGCAGTTTAATTACACATAAGCGTATACATACTGGTGAACTTCACCAGTGTGACCTTTGTAATAAGTGTTTCTTTGACTTACACGCATTAAATAGTCACAAACGTAGGCATACTGGTGAGAAACCTTACCAGTGTGACCTTTGTAATAAGTGTTTCGTTGACTTAAGCGAATTAAATAAACACAAACGTAGGCATACTGATGAGAAACGTTACATGTGTGACCGTTGTAGTAAGTGTTTCTTTCAGTTACGCGAATTAAATAATCACAGGCGTATACATACTGGTGAGAAGCCTTATAAGTGTGACGTTTGTAATAAGTGTTTTGCACTGTCATGCAATTTAAATGAACACAAGCGTACACACACTAGTGAGAAACCTTATCAGTGTGACATTTGTAATAAGTTTTTCTCTCAGCCAAACCATTTAAATAAACACAAGCTTATACATTCTGGTGAAAAACCTTATCAGTGTGACATCTGTAATAAGTGTTTCTCTCGGTCATTCAGTTTAAAAGTACACAAGCGTATACATACTGGTGAGAAACCTTATCAGTGTGACATATGTAATAAGTTTTTCTCTCAATCATGCAGTTTAAATAAACACAAGAGTATACATTAGGACGTTTCTTTTTTTTATTTATTTTTCGGTCCCATTGGCTGCTGTTTTAGCTTTGGACTTAAAAAAATTCTCCCAATATTACAGCTTTCTAGATCGAACCTGTGAACGGCGCAATCCGAGTTTGTTTCCCGTTTAATTAAAATAGGAAAAACGACATTTTTACTCACACATGGATAGCTGGTAGATTTTTTTTTAATAGCATTTTATAGATATTCAAAGCAATGGCACGTCAATCAAGTGTCAACCGGATGGCGAGTGGTAATCTGGGTCTTTGAGTGGTACAGAGCCTCCTGGTAGCGGCCAAAGTGACCTCAAATGGACAGGGGCGGCGATATGGAGGTGGGGCAAAATCGAAACATTTTTGAAAAGGCAAGCGGATAAAAGTGCGGTAGCGTTGAAGGAAATACCCTAATCTTTATATATAAAAATTACGTGTCACATGTTTGTCCGCGATGAACTCCTAAACTACTGAACCGATTTTAAATTTGATTTGCACACCGTGTGCAATTCGACCCAACTTGAAAGATAGGATAGCTTACATTTCAATTTATTGTCGCAATATTATTTTATTGCAAATTATTTGTCTATTCCTTGACAGTCATAATTATCTGTTGACTGGATTGAGTGAATATTCAATAGATGGCGCAACGTTTCATATAAGCTACAATTCAATAGCATAACCACCACGTGTTGCTGAGGTTAAGGTATCGAGCACGACGGCGCAGCCAGAGTGCTCAGCTCCAAAGGATTCTAATAGATGGCGATACCTGTTGACTGGATTGAGTGAATATTCAATAGATGGCGCAACGTTTCATATAAGCTACAATTCAATAGCATAACCACCACGTGTTGCTGAGGTTAAGGTATCGAGCACGACGGCGCAGCCGGAGTGCTCGACATACACACATATACGCCCATGTATATTTTAAAATAAATAAAATAGTTAGATAGATAGATAGATAGATGTTCTAATTAAATTGTTTTATTATTTCACTTTATACGTAGCGAAGCACGTACAGGGCCGCTAGTTATATAATAAAATTTTTTTGCCAGCCGAAAAACGCGGGCCGTTTTTGCACTAGCGAATAAAAAAAAGTGAAAAGGCAACCGCTTCAAAATCAGTGAGCATACTTATTGACACCACCAAACGTTGGGAAAAAATTGCTTTCCGATCCTGATGGGCAGTTTCGGAGAAACAACCCCTCAAAGTCGCCGAAAAACCCTATTTTTTATTGTTTCAACAATAAGTAAAAAAAACACTAAAAATTGTTCAAATCGGATGGCATTCGAAATTTATACTGTCCTTAGTACAAATAATGGTGTGTATCAACGCCATCCGATTTCGACTAAATTAACCCCTATTTAGCCACCCCCCCCCCAAACCTCATGAAAATAACAATAATGCCATACGCCGCAAAAAATTGTTGAAAATCCTTTTCAATAAATATTTAACGACTGCTTGGACTTTCAAAAGGTCTGTGCATTCTCATTATCTATTAAAATCACCCCTCCCGCCCCAACAACCCCCCCACCAACCCTTAGGACAATGTGGGCAACAGGACAGGGGGATGATTTTTTTTGGGGCGGGAGGAGAGATTTTAATAGATAATGAGCATGCACAGACCTTTTAAAAGTCCAAGCAGTCGTTAAATATTTATTTAAAAGGATTTTCAACAATTTTTTGCAGCGTATGGCATTATTGTTATTTTCATGAGGTTTGGGGGGTGGCTAAATAGGGATTAATTTAATCGAAATCGGATGGCATTGATACACACCATTATTTGTACTAAGGACAGTATAAATTTCGAATGCCATCCGATTAGAACAATTTTTAGTGTGTTTTTTACTTATTGTTGAAACAATCCAAAAAAAGGGTTTTCCGGCGACTTTGAGGGGTTGTTTCTCCGAAACTGCCCATCAGGATCGGATGGCAATTTTTTCCCAACTTTGGTGGTGTCAATAAGTACCTATGCTCACTAATTTTGAAGCGGTTGCCTTTTCACTTGTTTTTTTATTCGCTAGTGCAAAAACGGCCCGCGTTTTTCGGCTGGCAAAAAAATTTTATTATATAATTAGGGTATTTCCTTCAATTCTACCGCATTTTTATCTGGTTGCCTTTTCAAAAATTTTTCGATTTTGCCCCACCTCCATATCGCCGCCCCTGTCCATTTGGGGTCACTTTGGCCGCTACCAGGAGGCTCTGTACCACTCAAAGGCCCAGATTACCACTCGCCATCCGATTGCCTGTCCGACACCGGATTGACATGCCATTGCTTTGAATAAGAGAACTAGTGGCCCGGTTCGTCGATTAAATTACAAAATTAATTTGATAATATATAGCTTATGTTCATCCTGAGGATCCATTCTAAATATTGGTGAGAAATTTTTTTAAATCGGATGAGTAGTTTCGGAAATTACCCTCCGCATACACACTCTCACATATATACTTTCAATGTAAAAATCTATAAAGAACATAATATTTTATACGTAATATCGTTTGATTTTTAATCGACTTTCAGATTGATAATGATTTTTTTTGTCCTAAAACAAACCGATTTCCAGTTATTTCCAAGACCGTAGAAAACGGTCACCTCCTACAGTTTTGTGTACTTCCCCCTCCAGTGATTCTCAATTACCAAGCTACAAGTTTTGGCAAAAAATGTAATTCTAATATTCTGTCGACTGAACTAATGTTAATAAAAAATAGAGAATAGTTACTTCTTACCACAACAATTTTATTAGTGGATGTACATTTCGAGAGCTATGCTCTCGAAATGTACATCCACTAATAAAATTGTTGTGGTAAGAAGTAACTATTCTCTATTTTTTATTATGTTCAAACCACAGTGCTCTTAATATTAATATTTTTGTTATGAACTAATATTATTGAACTTAATATGTAAAAACACTAAAAATATGTCATCCTCTCTTTTCCTTTCAAATCAAATAATTTACAGTCCAAATTGATGATTTACAGCGTGAATCGTAATTATTTTGACGTTTATAATATAGGGCGTTGTTTTTCCAGGGCCTGCACGTAATATATAATTAATTTTGTTAGGTTCCCCCTTCCCATACCTGAGCCTCTCCCACGCTGACATCTCCGGTACCGCCGACCGCTACCAGAATTATTTTGTCAAATAATGTTCTAAATTAAATACTTAAAATAATAAACAAAACTTAAATATAGATTAACACTGCATCAGTTAAAACAGCTTCGTAAATAGTTTATTCTATTTTATCAAATTTGAAAGATAAAAATGGTTTTTATGATTTTATGAGTTATTCTTAGAAGATAGATATATGCTGTCGCGTACTTTTTTTTAGAACTGTTCAAGAGTAACAATTCAGCCATACATTATTTTCGTGTAACAAACTATTACCGCAGCGGACGCTATGGAAGCTCTCAAGAAACACAACTTTTTCCGACTTAGTTGACGAATGTCATCATAACTCTAGCTAATTTGCACATAATATACATAATATATAACCTATGTTGGTCCGGAGTAATGTACCTTTCAAATGAGGAAAGAATTTTTCAAATAAATACAGTGGTTCCGGAGATTACTCTCCTTATACACACAAACTCACAAAATTTGCTCTCTCTTTTCCCACAAAAAGAATCCGTGAATTCATAATATTCAAAGATATGATCGAATATATTTTTGAAAATCTTAAACTCACGGATTTAGTACTAAGGACATTAAATTTTATGTGGGAAATGTATTTCTCTACAAAATGTTGCTACAAAAATTTTAAAAAATCTACCTGCTATCCATGTTTGAGTAAAAACGCCATTTTAATTAAACGATAAACAAACTCGGTTTGCGCCGTTCACAGATTTGATCTAGGTAGCTGTAATTTTGGGATATTTTTTTTGTATTCCAAAATTATTTTTATCGATAAAATATGCTTTTTTTAAATTAAAGAAAACAAATATTAATTATACGCAATTTTTATAAACAAAAATTCTAGCGCGAACAAATTTTATAAGCAATTTCGTTGTTTTTTTATAACAATTTAATTAAACATCGATGATAAAACATCGCTCATATAAGAACGATGTATCAAAGTTTTTTTTTTTTTATTTCAACATCAATGTACCGTTTGCATCCCTAGTCCAGACAGCTGACTGGTAGTTTAGTTGAAAACTTCCAGTGTGAAATCGCCGTCGGTTGATCCCATCTCACCGTTACAAGCCGTTTCCTAATATATCTCCCCTGACCGAGCGGATACCTTATGGCTGTGTCGTCGCCAGGATACCCGTTTGAAGGGGCGTATCGCCCTACCGTTTTCTTGTTAAGTTAGACTAATATTGTTTCTTGAATGATATTTTTCTTATATCGTATATTTTGTAATGTGTAATGTACAATAAACAATAATATTTCCAATTCGAAAATATGCTGGTTTATTCTTTTCTTGGTTAAGTATTTGTAATCACTGCATTGTACCTTGGCTTCCATCGAGCCGATCCCGGCCGACGAGAGACAGTGATTCGTTGCAACATAGTTGTCATCCAATTTAAAAAGGTACACCCTTGCAAACTAAAAATGCAAAATAATTTGGCAACAAACTTAGCTTTAATATAGAAATTAGTTTTCTCTATGCAATACAGTGGTCTGCGGCGTCCTGTAAATCTGATCGTAAAACAAGAGATAAAATTACGAAAAATTATTTTTATGAAGATTAAGGGTCAATCTATGTCCCTATTCTACCACTTTTGTAATTTTTTTAGCGGAAAATTTTTTACAAAAATTTTAAAAATCGTTACGTGTTTTAAAAGCATTCACCATTAATGAACAAAGTAAAAAATGATTTTTTTTTACAATAGGGCCGTAAATTGATCCTTAATATAACTAGAAAAAATATTCTGTAGCCTGTTTTTCAAAACTACAAGTCTACAACCCAGTTTATGGGCTATGTGCAGGGAGGCGGAGTTACCAATTTTTCGATGCGAGCGTTTGTGGTGAGTACTAGGAGAAACTTCAAACTCAATTTTTCCGTATGTCAGTGAGCAATGCTTATTAAAAGTGAAAATAGTTATAATTTTATGAAGTTTTTTAATTACAAAGAAAACAGGAAAACTAAGCGTTTTGGAAATGTTTGTTCTGTTCCGGGCTGTTGCGCTGATGGCGATTTAAATAAAATAAAGACCATTGGCGCCCTAATTTGACGTTCCGCTGTCAGTGTAAACAAATTAACATCAGTTTTCCTTATAACATTTTTTTTACACATCATGGCAAACTAACGTTTTTAACTTATCACCTTAGAAACATGTCGCGGTTTCCACAAAAAGTGAGTTCAATAATTCTCTATTACCTACTGGCGGCACTAGTAGGCTTCGTGTACACAGCCTATAGGATGAGCCGTAGCTCTGTAATGAAAAAAACATCTTAATATGTCAAACTGACCGGTGCTGTCACTACGGAAAGAACGGGTGTTTTTGAAATTACTAAGACTGCCGGTGTGTGCCGTTCAAATTTAAGGCTGTGTAGTGTGTACTATATTGTGGTTTTATGGCGTTTGATTTATTCGTTACAATGTATTTTAATTTAATACTATAACACGGATTATAAGTAAAGAAATCACAATTTAGAGAAAAAAAATTTTGATTTCGGGGTTTTGGTGAAATTTTGTCAAAAAACTCAAAACTGAATCAAAGCTTTAAAAATATAAACAATTAAAAAATTATTATTTGACCGCTATTTCGAAATCTGACACCATTTTATTTTTTTGTGTCCTATAAACCTCTCAGATATCAAGTTTCAAAAGGATCCGATAATTTTTACAAAAGTACATATGGTAGCCATTTTGAAAACTACCGCCGTTATATTTTTTGTGTCCCATAAAACTTTTAAATATCAATTTTCAGAAGGATAGAATAATTTTTGCAAAAGTTCATATGGCCGCGATTTTCAAATCTGACGCCATTTTATTTTTTTGTGTCCTATAAAAACTTAATTTTAGAAAGAGAGAAAGAGAAGAAAATTTGTCAGACACAGCGACATTAATTTGTAACGGTAGGATCACGTTTTTTCACGGTTTACTATGGCACGTCGTTTTACTATTTAATCGTAAAATATTTTTACAAAATATAATATAGAAATATTTAACACTTTTAATTTCAAAAAAAAAATTTGAGTGAAATTTTTATATGCTAACTATCTTTTTGCGTGAACGATTCGCGTTTGTTCATAAAAATCAGTTCATAAAGTGCCGGAGTAGCGTCCACCTTGTATTTACTAACGTTAAAATCGTTCGAGTCATTATAGAAAGTAATTACCTTATCTTCAATCATGTATTTTCCACCGCCCTCCCCGTCGTCAGCTGCATATTTAACTCCGTAAACGTAATCCTTTTCATTCGCAGGTTTTTCATTTAAATATATTTCACGAAGATTTGCAGACGCTACGGTAGGCGCACTGGAGAATATCGGTGCTTGAAAATCAATCAACTTTTTGTTGAAACGTGCCAAATGCCTTGCTGAACCACTCGCTGATTTAATAAACCTCTCTTTTTCAGAAGGAATATTTCCAGATGCTCTAAAAATTGCGAAAATCATTCCCTTGCCAAAAACAAAAAATGCTACTAGGTGCTCCGATTTTCGACCCATATCTATACTGCCAGCCATTTCAAAAATTTTTGAATATGCCTTTTTGAATAATTTATTAAAATTCATGAATCAAAATAATATTATCAACGAATCACAAAACGGCTTTTGTAGTGGTAAGTCGACCGAAACTGCACTCTATGATTTTATGCATTTTGTTTTAGAGAAACTTGACAACGGTTTTTTTGTGTGTGCAACGTATGCGGATTTCAGCAAGGCTTTCGACACTATTAATCATAATCGTCTACTATGTAAGTTAGAGCTATATGGTATCCGAGGTCTTCCTCTTCGCTGGATTGAATCGTATCTATTTCACAGGCAACAGTTAGTAGCAGTTAACGGATTTCAATCTGAGCTTAACGAAATAACCACCGGTGTTCCACAGGGATCAATTTTGGGTCCTGTGCTTTTTATACTCTTCATTAACGATTTGCCAGTTCAATTCAGTGAGGAGGAGGGTCTTGTGATTTATGCTGACGATACAAGCATCGTGTCATCTAGTCGTTCAATGCCAGAGCTCTATGATAATATTAATGAATCTCTTCATATTTTAACTGAATATTGCAGTCAAAATAACTTAGCTTTAAATACGCAAAAAACTAAACTAATGCAACTATCTCTATGCTCAACTGACAAAAAAATTCCTCAAATTGTTCTAGATGACCAGGTGCTTGAAACCGTCACTGACTTTAAACTATTGGGTTTTCAAATTAATGAAAACTGCTGTTGGACTACACACATACACCAAATTTGTTCAAAAATTTCTAAAAATGCTTTTTTAATACGAAGACTATGCACTATATCTAAAGATCCAAACGTCATTAAAACAGCTTATTATTCTTTTATTTTTCCTTTTTTAAAATACGGTATTCTCTGCTGGGGTCAAGCAGGACCAAGTCAAAAAGTTTTTGTCAAACAAAAAATGGTTTTAAGATATATGTTTAATTTAAAAAGAACTGATTCATGTGTTCCCTATTTTAAATTACATAATATATTGACGCTGCCTTGTATTTTATTATTTTATGCAGCCGTATATATAAAATCAAGAAGTCATTCCTTGCCTATGGTAGGTGACACACATGAATACAATACTAGGTATGGCGGAGCTATTAAAGGCATCAAATGCAACACAACAAGCTTTCAAAGGAGTCCTATTAATTTTTCTATAGCTGTTTTTAACAAATTACCAATACCTTTGAAAAATATTACGCCTATCTCTAAGTTTAAATAGCTCTTAGACAGTTTTTAGTCGCAAAGTCTTTTTATAAAACTAGCGATTTCTTTTTATAAATTGTAACTATATTATGTATTTTTTGACTATCCAAGCATCCTTCGAGGTCTGTTGGAAATAAAATTATTATTATTATTATTATTAATTTTACGACTCAAAGCCGCTCTCTTAGCCGGTTACGAAGACGTTGACGGTTTCCGTCTGATTCTCGCTTAAGAAACGATCGTCGTCGCTGTTGTCCTTCATTTTCTTCTTCACCTTCCTCTTTTTTCACACGATCGATTAGATTTTTAATCGGTTCGATGAGCGGCTTCAGTTGCATTTACAGAGCGGTTCTGTTCAAAAGCACCCGTTTTTATGAGATTATATTTATTTCTTACAGACTTAAACGCCTTTGTCAACCGCTTTCTCACAGCAAGTTCATTTTTTTTATTCATCGCAGAGAGAGAGAGAGAGCTCAACAGCAGAGCGTTTTTGCCGCAATAGCTGAATAGGAAATTTAGCAATTATATTTATGCTTGTCGGTTCACTTTTATGAATTTGTCAAAATTCACTCTGTAGCGGCCAGCGTTCAGGTCCGAGTCTTTGTCAATCACGAAAAAATTATACTTGTTCTCGTTCCAGCACTCGACACACATATTCTTAAACTCTGGAAAAGTCATATCGGTATTGACATAGTCGTCGTACGCATGACGCAAGTTCATGTCGTCCTGTTTGAAAAGCACAATAAAATTCACAGTGTCTCTGACCAACTGTTTGGGTATTCTACTGTAGGACTGACACAAGTAAAAACTATCGACGCTGGCGTGTCGTCCCATGCTGAAATATTCGCGAATGTTGTTTTGACTTTCGCACGCAACGTCGTCGAAAATAAAAATTGAATTTGGCTTTGCTTCGTTCGGGTGCATGATTGTTTAGCTGTCGGTAAAGGTGTGATAGCCCAATTCGTTGCCTACGCCGTTTAAAATCTCTGCAAGCAGTCGATACTTTTCCTACTGTAGCGATTTCGAGTAGACGTAGACATTTTCAAACTTGAGCGCGTTCTCATCAATCAGCAGGGAAACCATTACGTTCGTTTTACCACAATTCGACGGTCCTACAATAATGCCTCTTACACTGTCGGGAAGTAATTTTCCATGTTTTTTTATCACCCTTGACTTTTCACTTGTTTAATCTAAATTTAAAATTTCAATCTTCACCGGCTAATGTACCAATTTCATTTTTTGCAATCCTCGAGCACGCTTCAAAATCAACTAAGGAAATAGAAGGGAAATGTGTTTTTTATAAGAAAAATATCATTACTCTTTTGTTTGTCATTAAGTTTAATTTACTTTTCTTTACTATAGAGCCTATGTAGCTCAGTCGGTAAAGCATTGGACTTTTAATTCAAAGATCCAGGGTTCGATGCCCTGCGTAGGCATTTTTTTTCACTTTAGTCTGAAATTAAAATTTTGAGTGTAAACCTCGTGTTTGATCGATCTGTTGACATTACTCTTTTGTTTGTCTTTAAGTTTAATCAGTCGGTAGATCGTTGGCTTCGTAATCTAAAGGTCCAGGGGTCGAGTCCCTGCGTAGAATTTTTTTTCATTTTAGTCTGAAATTAAATTAATAAAACAAAGTGTATTTTCAAAGTTTAAAATTTATTAAAGTTGAAAATACAATAATTATTAGTAAACATATATACTTAAAAAGATAAAAAATCGTTTTTAAAGTTAAAAATTATTAAAATTAAAAAAATACAATAATTATTAGTAACAAAACATATTTTTTACTTAATATTAGTAATATAAAAAACACTAACATAAAATTATTATTATAACATGACAACAATTATTTTTTAATTTATAATGACCCCATGGCAGCATGTCGTGCGTTCCCGCTATGAGATGGCGCTTGTCGTCGTGCGTACTCAGACCGATTTTGTTGATTTTTTGAGTGTACACGTCGTGTTTAAGCGAACACGCACATGCTGCACATGAGATCCTTCTTACTCTCTAAGCAACGTAAATAATCATGAAACTTAAATTCGGCGACCGTGTCTTTTTTTACGCCTTTGCTCTTATTGAAACAACTTCCTCCGGCATCGCGATCATAGTCGCACACAGCGTGAACGCATCTGGAGTCGTTGCATGATTTGTCTATAAAATAGGCGTACAATTTTGATCGAAGTCCGACAAATTTTACAATGTTATCCGTGACTTCGAACTTGAACTTACCCAACACTTTCTTATTTACTAGAGGAAAGCCGTACGGATTGTCTGCTAGGAAGTTGGAAATGTCGAATCGTTCCAGAACGTCACCGTTGATATCGTTGTAAAAATCGCCTGTCTTCACTTCGAAAAGAAACAAGTCTGTGTCGGTGTAGCAAAGACGCACGTTCTCGCCGTACTTAGGTTTCAAGTAAGCGTAAAGAAATCATACATCCAAATTTTTGAGACATCGAGAACGGCTAGGCCGATATAGTTTGGCATTCGTACTTGACGCTGAGACGTTTCAATTGTACACCCACAAAATTCTCATTAAACACGGTGATTGAATGAAAATTCGGTCTACTTATCAAAGTCTCAACGTCCAAATTTTTTCCAATCTCTTATTAATTTAATCTCTTATTAGTTTAACGTCCACGCGTTTCTCTACACTCTCGATACTTTTACCGAATATAGCGTTGTTGAACAGTTTGTAGAGGTCCTTTTCAAAGTCAGAGGTCGCTAGTTTACGTAGTTCAATGTTGGCGTCAATGTGATGTTTCAAAAAGTCGCTCTGCTTAAAAGTCAACACGCGGTGTATTTTTGTAACGCGTAAGCCGTGCCTTACACACTGCTGCAAGTTTCTGTAATGTAAAACGTATTTCTGTTTGTCGGTCAGGGTGGTCAAGAGTTTAGTCTGTTTTGATTTCGATGCGGGCGGCACTTGTTGCTTAGCGCAAAAGGGTAGGTCAAGGTGTAAGTCGTGTAATTCTGTCGGGTACTCCAAGTCCACCTCTAAAAAGCATCCTTCGTCCGCGTTCGGAGCTATGCCGCTATAGTCAAAGTTATCAATTTCCAGTTCGGGTAGCCATTTGAAGTTGCCGTAAGGCATCGCTTCAGACATACTCCACCCGTACTGGTTGTTTGCGTCTAAATAGACTATGTAGGACGAAGGTTTGCTAATGTCGTACGTTTGCATGTATTTGTTGTTGGCTTCGCTGTAGCGTTTCGAGCACTGACTGATGCCACCGCGTAACGCGCGTCTCACAAAATGTATTTGGTCATTGTCCGTCAAAAGTTCTAGTTGTATGTCGGTAAATTTCAACATGCAGTCCCAAGAAAGACCGGGCGTTGTAAAATAGAGAGCCGGATCGAGTTCGTAATGTGTTTTCGTCACGTTTCTAAATTTTTCAAACGCGTCTGCTAATATCATCACGTCAGTTTTCAGGTACATGCCACTGTAATCGCCGAGAGTATTGCAATTGAAACTATGCCGTACGTTTTGAGCGTGGGCGTAGTCTTCATTGGTGATTTTACTACTGCTTTTAAGCAAGCTCGTAAATAAATCTATGTGTGGTAATTTGGTGTCGTCCAATTTTGACAAAGAGTCTACATACTCGTAGGGAAAGACTCCTTTCCGTCTGAGCAATTTAAACTGTTCGCGGTCGGTGAAGAGTGCTCGCATTTCTGTGCACTCGTTGTCGGTGAGAGTCTTTGCAATTGTATCTAGGCCGGCCGAAATGAATCTAAACGAATCTAAGAATCGCAACTCTACATATTTTTTTCTATCGTCCTCGTCGTTGTCATAAAGGTCAGTATAGTAAGTATCATCGCTGCAGTCGTCTTGTTCGTTTAAGGGAATTTTTATGAACATTGAAATACATTTTTCTTTATTGAAAGGTATGACGCTGATTTTTTTTGTATTTTTCCGCAAATTTAGATATAAATAAATGCACGTCATAGTCAAGATTATGGAAAAATATCGGTATAAACTTGGGAACTTTGTAATTTAAATTACACGAGTTGTGGGCCAATCCATTCGGCTCGCCGTCAAGTGGCAGTGATCTAACATCACCTTTTTATCGCACACGTCGCGTTCGGTAAATTTTTCACTGCATATGCAGCAATCCGTCGCCAAATAGATTTGCCGTCGCTCGTCGGCTCCCAGCTGGCACATCGGCACGACCGTCTGTGAGATTTTTGTCAAGCATCTGACGTCGGCCACCAGTGTGTCTATGAAGCGATCGATGCAGTCGACGCCTCTGACGCAACGGTACGTGGACAATGCGTCATCGTAGGAGCACTTTACATAATAGCCAAAACTATAGGGCGTGTGTTTTTGCAACGACTGAACGTACGAAACGGACGGATTGGCTGAGCAGCCGCGAATCGGTTGCAGGTAGCTTTCAGAGTCGGCGTAAATGACAAACAGAACGGTCATTTTTCTTTCTAAATTTTTAAATTTTACAATATTGCCGGGCGCATTTCTACCCAAACGATCCGTCACAATGTCGGCGGTCGGTAAAGATACACGCACCTTACCACAGTCCTGCTCCTGATGTCTCTGCAACTTGAACTCATTAGCAAACGGAACCAAGCACCTGTCGCATAGATATAATTGTCCGCGGTACTTCGTAAACTGACTGCGCACCAGGCGCGATAGGTACTTGATCAATACGTAATAAGTTCTACCTTCAACGTTACATAAATACAACACGTTTACATGATTTGATTTTCGATCACCCGTCACATAAAATACAACTATTTCGTCTTTATCGTTCAAACCACACACATTTACACTGACACTGTTGTTTTGCCTCTCGAATTTAGACGCGTCTTTTATCTTCACTGGGAAGTTTATATTTTTAAAATTCAACACTGTGTCGTAGTGCGCATACGAGGTGGTGCGATGTGGATTATTAACGGCGGGATACAGCGCGCTCATTATCGACCAAGTGAAGCATGCGTTCTCTTTATTGTTTTCAACGTTGACGACGGCGTGCTTGTCGCGAATTTTCTTGGGTAGCTGTATGTAGTTGGACGCTCGCAGCGGGTTATACTTTATTACGTTCAATTCAATGTAGCGTATCTGTCGCAGCGCCCAACCGCTCTGCACATCCTGGAACTCTTCGGACTTTTTCACAATCTTGACAGTCATTTCATCATAGATGGCGGACGGATCGCTGCCTTGAGTGAGCGCCACGCTCTTGGTGTTGAAAGATTTTAGATCGTTCACTACGTCACCTTTCTCGGTAGCGTTGACCTTGTAGAAGTCTGCAAACAGTTCCATGTTAAATTTCAAAGCGACGGAACGCTCCAAAGACAGCGTGAGCAAGTCCACCACGTCCAACTTGCTCGCTTGCATAAAGAGCGTAACGTCCAAATTTGAACGGTCTTTGTTGTGTATTTTATAAGAACAAATACGCTTCTTGAACGCAGACTTGCAGACTTCTACGTTGTCGCGAAGACCTATGAAAGAATTTTCCTTGTGCGCGATGCTGTTCCTATGCCCAGCCAAACCTCTAAAGTCGACTAGAATACCACAGATCTCACAGAGTCTCTCGCTTCTAGCACGTTTCGCTTGCCCGGAATCATTGTTGCTGCTGCTGCAGCTACTGTTGTCATCGTCATAGTTGGGACGCTTCCCCGTCGAAGTAGACGCTTCACTGTTCATTGGAGTAATAGTCCCTACCGAGTCCGCACATCTTTTTATATCGTGCGCTCTCGTCAAATTTCTTTTCATGCTATCCGCTCGGTTGAAATATTCACCGCACACTATACACTCTACGCGCACAGTTTTATCATGAATTTTCACATGTCTCTGTCTATGGTCCCGGCTCGTAAAAGTTTTACCGCACACGTCACACTTGAACATTTTGATTAGAATTCTAATATGTCTCTTAAAAATACAATGTCATCATCTTCCGCTTCTAAACAACTAGGTTTGTTTTCTAGTTCTATCAAAAATACGTCTTCCTCTAAACAACTAGGTATTGAAATGTTGTGGCAAACGATTTGTTTGTAAGCCAATTCTCTTAAGCTTAGTGGTTTTTTAGCACAAATATCGCATCTAGTAATATTTCTCAAATTTTTCTTGCAGACAATACAATCAAATTTTAAATCTATGTCACTAGAAGGTTCATACGGTTGCTGACAAAGACTGTTATAAAGACGACGTTGTTGTCTGCTATAAACTAGCTGCTGGGAAGAATAATTGTTTAGTACGTGACACGCCCAAACTTGTATGCTACAGAGATTCAGTTGACAATCACAACGACCACAATATTTGTCTTGAATATATTTTATTGTTCGATCTTCGTCCTTACAATTTATAATAGACTGAATTTATACTACATTTACAAAATTTCTTGTTCCCTCCGGTTTGTCTTGCGCGTGTTAAAAATGGCATATACTTGGAAATCCAGAACCTTTGAGATATTACTTACTTAGTTTTGTGACGTTGTTGGATCACTTTGGGAAGTCTCAGCGATTCTAATTTTCTTCTTTTTTGGTTCTTCTTCATCATCACTGCTGCTGCTACTGTTAGATTTTTCTACAAAGTTTATCATGGGCGTTTTGTTTTTAAACTGCCCGACGACTTTCTCCCCCTTATAAAGCAACGAGACGTTTTTCAATTCCGATAGCTCTTTTTTTTCTTCCGCGTTTAATTTCTCAAACTTAGTGGGAAGAAAAAAATCTCCTCCTCGTCTTTCAGAGTTACAGAGTTATTTTCGAACCATATTTCGTCGATAGAGTTTGTGTTTTAAGTATTTCATATTTGGTGTTTAATTTCAATTCATTTATTTTTCTGAACTTTTGTCGACTGCTGCTTTGTTCACAATCGCCAATCTGGTTAAACTTTGACATCTACAACAAAGAGTTTAAATGAAAATGTAATCTTTTGCGTGCTTCAAGTTGTTTACACAATACTAAAATAATATGTATATACTTGTATGTATATGACTTGTTACATTGATCTCTGTGTATTACACACATTCATTTTTAGTATCTGGCTGTGATTGAAACTGAACGTATAGTTTAATTTAATATTTCGAGTTCTAATTTTTTTTATCAACTATTGTCTATGATTTTTTATTATAAATTGATAATTATTGATTAGTTGAGTGTTTAGTTATTGTTATAATTAATTAATGTGACTGTATGACGTGTGTGTGTAGGTAAGTCGTTTGAATAATGTTTGAATTAAGTGTTTTTTAAAATTGAATATTTTATACGCTAAATTAATATGAAGTTGACATTTTTTCGGAAAAATTTTCGAGAGTACAAATTTGCTTATAATCAAAAAACAAACAACAAGTGTTCTGGTGATAAAGTCAAAATTTTGAGTTTTTTCTAATGCCCCATTTTCAAAAAATCATTATTTTGGATTTATAAAAGCAGTTTAGAGATCTTATTTTTTTTTACTTTTAGATGGTGGAGGTGCCGAGATTTTGAAAAAATTTTATTGTAGGAGTACGGGTCGGAATTTTATTTTTAAAGATACGACTTTTTTGAGAGAGAGCAAATCTGTTTATAATTTAAAAACAAACATAAGTGCTCTTTAATCATAAGTTCAAATTTTGTTTTTTTTATTTTGAACTTTATTTTTTTTTAATAACTATCTTTACGCAGTCGTGTAAACTGTAAAGGATCCCACGTCCATCTGTAACCGCATGCAAGCCCCCTTGTAAAATATTAACTAGCCCCCCGCCCCGTCCTTGCGTTGAGAACGAAGCGAGATGGGGTCGAACATGCTGCGTTCGATCCCATCTCGCTATAGACTACACTTATTGTTAAGATGTCTAGAGACACGATTTTCCGGTGGAAAACGTCAAGTTTTTGTCATTTTTCGTAGATGCAATTTTTAAAATCACTTATTGAGTTTAACTTACAACCCACATAAATTTCAAAGTACCTATATCTGCTTCTGAAAAAAATATTCAATTGCAACCAAACAGTAACCAAAATAACCAGATCTGGTACCTCACACTATGAAATAAAAAAACTATGCGTGAAACTTCTTAGGTTCAAATATTTGTTTATGATTTTATTAGTTCAGGATTATGAAATGTGTATGTGGAATATGTTACCGTGGTTAAAGAAAATGCTATGTATCACACTAGGGTGTTTTTTAAGCTAATGTTTTAGTATGGGACCTAAAAAAATTCTTACAAAATTTCAGCCTTCTAAATCAAACGTGTGAACGGTGCAAACCGTTAACATGGGAAAAAATTTGGGAACGCTACCTTGGTTTTCTTTTAATTGGAATTTCGACAATTTGACTGTTAGACGTTATAGACTTTTGAAATTTATATCTAAATTAATAAGTCGAGGCTCGAAGAACCGAGTATCTGATGCAGCGCGACCAGTATCAAAACACATCGATTTCGGAAAACTATGCGTACACCTGTTATGGTATTGGGCAGGCGTGTATCAAAACACACCAACCTTTGAAAACTATGTCAAAATCAAATGCAAAAATGTTTATGGAAATAAATAATAGTCAGTTGCGCTGCGAGCCTGTATCAAAACACATCTATCTTGGAAAACTATTATTCAGACACATTCAAAAATGGTTTGCTTGCAACAGTTATGGCAATTAGGCAAACGTATATCAAAGCACACCAACCTTTGAAAATTACGCCAAAAACACATGCAAACATGTTTTGTTTAAGAGTATTCGTCCCTACAAATACCCCCTGCACCCTTCATCTCAAATCTTTTCCCCTCGCCTCAAAAAAGGTTCGCGCTCTCCCGACGCTATTTTTAAAGCTAGAGGGTTCTGGTAAACGCCAAATGAAAGACAAAGAATCAGACTACAGATCCTTCAGGCGATTTTTTTGAAAAACAGTTTCGCCTACGTGTGAAATATTACGTAACTTATTATTTTTTTTCAAAAGGTTGTAAGTTTTTTCAGGATTTTTTTTTTCAAAAAATTTGCCTGAAGGATCTGTAGTCTGATTCTTTGTCTTTCATTTGGCGTTTACCAGAACCCTCTAGCTTTAAAATAGCGTCGGGAGAGCGCGAACCGTTTTTAGGCGAAGGGAAAAGATTTGAGATGAAGGGTACAGGGGGTATTTGCAGGGACGAATACTCTTAAGAAATACGAAAATATTGAAGCCCGAAGACCTGAAATTTGTACTTGAATTATACGGGGTTCGAAGAGCCGAGTAGTGCTTGGCCCGACTGAGTTTCAAAACACATTGATTTTGGAAAACTATTCTAAAAATACACGCAAAAATGTTTCGCGTATACTTGTTCAGGCGTGTATCAAAACACGCCAACCTTTGAAAACTATGCCAAAAACAAATGCAAAAATGTTTTGTGTAAATAAATAACACTAAGTTGCGCCGCGAGCCTGTATCAAAACACATGAATCTTTGAAAACTACCCCAAAAGCACATGTAAAAAAGTTTTGTGTTGGCAAAAAAATTTTTGGCGACAACCTGTGCCAAAAACCTTGATCTTTGAAGACTGTGTTAAGTCACCATCAAAAAAGTTTTGTTCCAGGTCCACTAGCATAAATTAAAACAATATTTTTGTAATACTGTGCCAAGGTGCCTTACGACATGAAGGATTTTTTTAATATTTTATGTATTTTTGATGTTTGTATCTACATCAGTGGCATATCAATAAATGATTATTATTATTATTATTAATATTATTATTAAGTCGATTACTTAAAGAAACGCTTATTACAAAGGTCACACTGATAAGGTGTCACACCAATATGTGTACGTTTGCAATCATTTAAATGGGTTTTCTGAGAGAAATACCTGATAAGGTGTCTCACCAGTACGTTTGTGATCTGTACTGTATATACAGTATGTAGGTTAAGTTACGTATATCAGTTACAATGTAAACTGCAAACGTAGTATTTAACTATAACACTAACTTAATTGTTCTAGTTAAATGCGCATGGGTTTGCATTTCAAATTCATATAAATATATGTATATTTTTGGAAGGAAGAAAAGGGAGGTAGTAGAAACGCGTGGATGTGCCAGCGCAAGCTGGCACATGTTGAAGTTGGTGTTGTAAATAAAGATAATTTAATCAAACTCGAAGTTATTACTAACACAAAAGAACCTGATCAACTACCAACACTACATGATCATTTAAATGGGTTTTCTGAGAGAAACACCTGATAAGGTGTCACACCCAGTATGTGTACGTTTGTGATCATTTAAATGGGTTGTCTGAAAGAAACATTTATTATAAATAAAGGTCACACTGACACGGTTTCTCACCAATATGTACCCGCTTATGTTTATTTAAGTTGGTTGCGTCCGAGAAACACCTGTTACGTAAGTCTCACTGCTAAGGTTTCTCACCAGTGTGTGAAAATTTGTGACTATTAAAATTCCCCAAAGAGGAGAAGTACTTATTGCAAATATCACAGTGATAAGGTTTCTCACCGGTATGTCTAAGCTTGTGAGTATTTAAATACGATGACGGAGAGAAACATTTATTGCAAAGGTCACACTGATAAGGTTTCTCACCGATATGTTTAAGCTTGTTCCATGTCTTACAGAAACACTTACTACAAAGATCGCACTGATAAGGTCTCTCGCCAGAATGTGTACGTTTGTGAGTATTTAAATGGGCAGTCTGAGAGAAACACTTATTGCAAATATCACAGTGATATCGTTTACCGTGCCATCGACTGATTCTTTTAGAATTAATAAATTATCGTATATCTGTTCGAATTTGATTTCAGTTTTTAGAGGTATTTCCTCCACTAATTTGGTCGTTAAAAGAGCATATTCTTGTTTTTTTTTCTCTCCAATTGACTGTCAAGTTTGCATTTACTTTAGTCTCATTTATGTCAACCTTTGAGTCTTCACAGCTGAATTCATTGTTATTTGTATTAAACGAAATGTGTCTTAGTCATTTTCACAGTCTGTTGTTAAAAATAGATTATCGTCAATTAGTTCGACTTTACTTTCAGATTTTAAACACAAATCTTCGTTATGTTTATTTTCTCGATTGAAATCGGTCTCTTTCCAATCAAGATTCGTGTCAAACGCATTACTGAGCTCTAAAGATTCACATTTAACAGGTATATCTTTATTAACGTTATGGAAGAAAGGCACCTCAGATGATTGAACAGGACATTCAGCTTTGATAGATTTCTCAGCATATAATTGTTGAACACAGCGTCGCAGTGCTTTGTCGGACTATTCTATTTGCGTCAAGAATTGGTGAACTTTCTCCAGTTGAGTGTAACACGATTGGCAGATGAAATTCGAAAATTTATCGCCTCTGGTTATTTGCCAATCAAGAGGAACTTATTATTTTCGAATTATTGATATGTACTTGACATTTTACTTTAAAAAAAAATATGTATCAGATTTGATACATATTATATTTTCAAATATTTATTTTGATTACTACTTGCAGCATTATCGGTGCGATATGAATATAAAAATGTGCTTTATTCGAAAAACATTAATCTCTCTGAACACGCCTACGAAACTTTATTATGATAGATTTAAAACGATAACACTTGCTTGTGACAACATACAAATTAAATTAAAGAAGGAAACCATGTAGAAACAGTTAGAAACTACAAAGTCTTTACAAATAAAAATGCTGATTGTCATTACTCATGGAAAAGAGTAGAACTTACCTGAACAGCAGCGCGTTTCATTATTACACCAGCCACTCAGTCCCCCATTTTGGATGAAAATGAAAACATATATAACAGTGTAACGCCACTTGATACGCACAATCGACACATTGTACTTAAGCCAGACCCAATGTTGACTTTATCACTTTTCATATTAAACGACACAATTATCTGTTCTCACATCCCTGAAATATGAATGGAATGTTTCAAAATGTTTCCTCACCAGTCACCACACGCCGCAAAGTAGTTTCCCCTCTGAGATCAGCAAACGGGCTCTTCGTCTAAATAGAATAGAACTCTTCAAATAAATAAAATTATCGACCAATTTTTTCAGATTATAGGTATATTGACAAAAATTATAAAATTATAATTCAAGAGATGACGTTTCGGTCCGGATTTGGATTTTCTTCAGAAATAATCTAAAAAATATAAAAATTAATTAGTATCTACTTATTTTCTAATAGAAACCAAAACGTCATCTATTGAATTATTGAACTATAATATTTTTATAATTTTTGTCAATATATAGTCTGAAAAAATTGGTCGATAATTTTATTTATATAAAGAGGTAAAATTTGTAAGTTTGAAGGTAATTTCCAAAACTACTCATCCGATTTCAAAATTTTTTCACCAATACTTAAAATGGACCTTCAGAATGGACATTAGCTATAAACTATCGTATTAAAATAAAAGCACTTTTTGTGGAGACGAATTTTGCAACTTGAGTAGACGAAAAACGGTAGCAATCTACAAATTCGGGCGAACCGAACCGAGCAGCTATATTAAATTGTAGATAGTTAACAAAGTAGGCCTGAGAAATATTTTTCAAACAATTCTCAAATACGCTTCTTTCGCAGTTTTTTGACGTGATAACGTCTTATAAATTGATGAATTACCAATCTTATAAATTGATGAAACACCGGCTGCATGCACGAAAAAGTGTAACGTTCCTAACGTTCCGCCTGAGCCTGTGCGTGCTTTTCTCGAAAACGGCCCTAACGATTTGGATGAAATTTACTGGAAAGGGATTTTGGGGGGCAAAAAATCGTTTTAGCTAGGTCTCATCTCTCGAAAAAATCGTTTTCATACAAATTTTATCATTATAAAAATCAATTTTTTGACGTATGAAAATACTTAAATATTGTAAGTAGGTTTTGGAATTTTATATAAACAGTGAAACAATTGTTTTCAAAATATTATGACAATTAATCTTTGAGACTTAAAATAAATACGAAAGAAAGAAAGTTAAAAAAACAATTATTATTATAGGTGGTGAGTATTTTAATACATAAAATTAACCTAAATTTGAAGCGAAAGATGCAATATCATAGATTCGAATTAATATAATTATTATATGTAGAATTTAGGTTATGTATTACGGAATACGTTATCACGTAAAACTATCGTCCGTAAACCGACTTTACAGACAACAAATTTTTTTGTTAAAAATATTTTATTTTGTTTAAAAAAAACGGCTGCACCGATTTTGATAAAATTTCTTTCAGAGTATACTGACGTTAATATGTTTCAATTGGCACCGTAACAAAGTTGATATTGTCTTTCATTCGCGATATTTAGTGTAAAATTCACTTTTTTGCAAAAAAAAAAACGACTGGGCCGATTTTGATAAAATTCTTTTGGATCAAAATGGCGTTAACACACTTCGATTGTCACCCTAACAAAGTCGATAAAATTTTTTGTTCGTGAGATATTGAGTAAAATTTACTTTTATGAAGTCTTTTTGGTTAAAAATAAATAAACGATTTTTTTATACTAGCTTTCAATATTTGTTAATAAAAGTGAACTAAAAAGTTAAAAACAATTTTGTCCCGAATAATAAGTTGTTTTGTACGTACTAAGACGATTCATTCAGTAAACGTCATGCGCGGCAGCTGAAATCAGTCGTAGAAAAGATCGTAAGGACTGCAGGATCTAATTAAAGAAAACAAAAAATCCTGTCTATTCAGAGTAATAATAATGAGTGCAATATAATATGAGGTTCCGAAGAAACTTTGTTGTTGACCTATTAAAGATGTTTAAAAGGCGCCGAGACAGTGCACAATGTATAAATGACTCAGAAATTATTATTATTAGTATTACACTGTAGTATTTGAATCGTATTTTTGCTTTTTGACGTGATAACGTCTTATAAATTGATGAATCACCAATATTATAAATTGATAAAACACCGGCTGCATGTACGAAAAAGTGTAACGCGTAACGCATAACGCATAACGCGTAACGTTCCGCCTGACCCTGTGAGTGCTTTTTGCTAATTTCTCGCTCAATTTAAATCAGATCGGTTTGGACGTGATAACGTCTTATAAATTGATGAATCACCAATATTATAAATTGATAAAACACCGGCTGCATGTACGAAAAAGTGTAACGCGTAACGCATAACGCGTAACGTTCCGCCTGACCCTGTGCGTGCTTTTTGCTAATTTCTCGCTCAATTTAAATCAGATCGGTTTGAAACCAGTCTTAAACGAAAGAGGAGAACATTTTACATAGATTTCGTATAACAGAATTTGCCTAAACAGTTTTTTTATACAAATTTATATAGAAAAATATTTTATACAAATTTATATAGAAAAATCGCTGTATAAATGCAATGTTGTCTAATGCATGGCGCGACGCGGTCGGTCGTCTTTGTTTGCCGTACATGGAAATTAGAAAATAACGTATGTCTTGTCTTAACATGAAAACGGCTGCATTTCTAATGTTTAATTCAATTTTTTGACATTAGTATTTTGTGAAATGCAACGCCTTCTAAGTTAAGTATTGGAATACCTAACTAATTATTATTAGAACATAATACTTTGAGAGTTGCAAACGTCACTTTTGACATTTCTTATCATTCCGACACCAAGGATAAGCGGATTGAAACCAAATTTTGGGAGGTTTAGGTTATGTATTACGGAATACGTTATCACGTAAAACTATCGTCCGTAAACCGACTTTACAGACAACCAATTTTTTTATCAAGCTATCAAATGTCTTGGTCCGCAATTTATTATATTATATGGTCGAAGGTCCACTACTGTTGTCGCTACCGTCACAATCAAGTGCGGAGTCGCGGGAAGCTGCTAACATAAAATAAAAGTAGCCTAAGATACTCCCTATAACATCAGCTATTTGCCAGTGAAAGTCGTCAAAATCGGTCCAGTTTCGGAGATTAGTCGGAACAAACAGACAAGCAAAAACTTTAAAAATTGTTATTTTGTTATATACCTATTACCTAAGTAGTAAGTACCGTATTATACTTGCATATGCATTTAGTAAAAAGCTGTTATTTTGACATTGCAAACAGACACTTCATTTTATTTATTTGTATAGATATTGATAAATTAAACCTCTGCCAAATGTCAGTTTTTACAAAGAACTAGTTTTTTTACACTTTTTAAAGCGCTCCGACGCAAGAGATATCTTTGTTAACTGTAATATATTTATTTACACCCTAAATAGTAAATAATAATGAATCTCAAAATATTAGCCTCAATTAAAATCATGCAGTTCTTGACCACGGGCTCTTGGCTAACAGGTATGTTACCCAATGTGAATGATCATTGTGTCGCATAGCTGCTGCACACGAGGCTGCTTTTACCGTCGAAATCGATGCTGGGACACGTGCTGACTGCGAAGATGGAAATTATTATTATTTTGAGTTGTGCTTTGAACACAGTAAAATGTATTTTGTGCTCCGTCTATCCCTCACTAATAATCACTCTAGACAGTCGCGAGATAGAGTTAGTAGTTAGCTGCTTCTGAATTTTGACGTGTCAAAAGTTTTTACTTCTACTTATTTTATCTTTGATTTGGCTTCAGAATGAAAGAAATATCGATAATTGGATCTGGCTTAGGTCCAATGTGCCGATTGTGCTTATCGAGTGGCGTTGTACTGTTAGACGTATTTAGAATTTCATCTAAAATGAAGAATAGCCTGTCAGATGTAATCATAAAATGTGCTGCTGTCCAGGTAAGTGACATTATTCTCGAAGAATATTGACAGCGAATTATTTTTATATGAAATAACGTTTCTATTCTATTCCGTTTACTTGTTTTTTTCACCTGCAGGAAAACATAAAACTAAACAGTTTCTAAAATAAAATTAGCATTTTTCATATAAATTTTCAGAGAAAAAAAATGTTAAAGTTGGAATAATTTTGCATGCCTCACATTTTTATAGTTGACATTTTGATAGCTAACCAATCAGAATCTGTTATTTTAAAAAATGACAGTGTCGAACTGTTATACCCATTTCACTTCATGGACAATCAGACCAAAAACTTTACTGTGTATTTTCCAATAAAAGGTATATTTATCCTTTTTCTATACATATGCATTTCTGTATTGACATTTCACTTTATCAAACGGTTAGTTACCATCTACTCATAACATGGCAGCCATAATATAATTTTTATCAATTCGTTTATTAAAATAGGTGTAGTTTTAAAATTTACTTGAAAAACGCTAATTTTATTTTAGAAACTGTGTAGTTTTATGTTTTCCTGCAGGTGAAAAAAATTTGTACACTTATCGACCTGTCCCCTTCATAACTTGTACAAGCAACCTATAGAATCAGATCTATGCTATCATAACAATTTTTTTATATAAAATTTAATTTAGGTTGAGATATTTTTCAAATTAAACTAAAACGACGTATTCACTAATTTTTATTCCTACAGTATCGCTAGTGTCACATAGAGCTCTGTTTTAAACATTTTTATATGACAAAGTGATACCAATAGTTTGAAAATAAACAATTTCTTTCGATTGCCAGATAACTAGAGGAGACGGGATGCCGAATTTCATCTGTCAACCATGTTACACTCAACTGGAGACAACTCATCAGTTTTTGCTGCAAATAAAAAATTCTGACAAAACTCTGCGACGCTATTTTCAGCAATTATTTGCTTCTGACAAACCAATCAAAACTGAATGTTCTGTTCAACCTTCTGAAAGTCATTTAATCCTTAACAGTAATAAAGATATTGTGAAATGTGAATCTTTAAAGCTCCATGATGACTTTGATATAGATCTTGGTTGGAAAGAGAGCGAAGCTGCGAATTTCATTCAAGAAAATGAAAATAGCGATGAAATTTCTTTAAAATCCAAAATCAAACACGAACAGATGGATGATGATTTATTAATTCTAACAGAATCAGTCGATGACTCAGATCTTGATTTGAAAGAGAGCGAAGCTGCAAATTTCATTCAAGAAAATAAAAATAACGATGAAATTTCTTTAAAATCCGAAATCAAAGACGAACAGATGGATGATGATTTATTAATTCTAACAAAATCTGTCGATAACTCAGATCTTGATTTGAAAGAGAGCGAAGCTGCGAATTTCATTCGAAAAAATGAAGATAATGATGAAATTTCTTTAAAATCCGAAATCAAAGACGAACAGATGGATGATGATTTATTAATTCTAACAGAATCAGTCGATGACTCAAATCTTGATTGGAAAGAGAGCGAAGCTGCGAATTTCATTCGAAAAAATGAAAATAACGATGAAATTTCTTTAAAATCCAAAATCAAAGACGAACAGATGGATGGTGATTTATTAACTCTAACAGAATCAGTCGATAATACGGTAAACGCTTCATCAAACGCCAATAAAAATGAAATTAGCTGCGAAGATACGAAAATTAATATTAGCCACACATCAGAGATTTCGTGTTTACGACCAAGCTATTCAAATAAACACAAGCGTTTATCTATTGGTGAGAAACCTTACCAGTGCGACCTTTGTAATAAATGTTTCTCTAATTCATCTAATTTAAGTCGACACAAGTTTAAACATACCGGTGAGAAATCTTACCAGTGTGACCTTTGTAAAAAGTGTTTCTTTGACTTAGACAAATTAAATATACACAAGCGTAGGCATACTGGTGAGAAACCTTATCAGTGTGACCTTTGTAATAAGTGTTTCTTTGACTTACGTGAATTAAATAAACACAAACGTAGGCATACTGGTGAGAAACCTTATCAGTGTGACCTTTGTAATAAGTGTTTCTTTGACTTACGCGAATTAAATATACACCAACGTAGGCATACTGGTAAGAAACCTTATCAGTGTGACCTTTGTAATAAGTGTTTCTTTGACTTAGGCAAATTAAATATTCACAAACGTAGGCATACTGGTGAGAAACATTATCAGTGTGACCTTTGTAATAAGCGTTTCTTTGACTTACCCGAATTAAATATACACAAACGTAGGCATACTGGTGAGAAACCGTATCTATGTGACCTTTGTAATAAGTGTTTCTCGTATTTAAGCAGTTTAATTAGACACAAGCGTATACATACTGGTGAGAAACCTTATCAGTGTGACATTTGTAATAATTGTTTCTCTGACTTAGGCAATTTTAATAGGCACAAGCGTCTACATACTGGCGAAAAACCTTATCAGTGTGACATTTGTAATAAGTGTTTTTCTCACTCATTCAGTTTAAATCAGCACAAGCGTATTCATACTGGTGAGAAACCTTATCAGTGTGACATTTGTAATAAGTATTTCTCTCAGTCAAGCTCTTTAAATAAACACAAGCTTATACATACTGGTGAGAAACCTTATTAGTGTGACATGTGTGTTTCTTTCAATTAAGCAGTTTAAATATACACAAGCGTATACATTAGGGTGTTTTTATATTTATGTTTTTTTTTGTCCCATTGGGCTACTGTTTTAGCATTGGACCTAAAAGAAATGCTCCCAATATTTCAGCTTCCTAGATCGAACCTGTGAACGGCGCAAACCGAGTTTTGTTTCCCGTTTAATTAAAGTAGGAAAAACTACATTTTTACTGAAACATGGATAGCTGGTAGAATTTTTTTTTTATAACAGAATTTTATAGAAAATTAAATGTCCCACAAAAAGAATCCGTGAATTCATAATTTTCAAATATATGATCGAGCATATTTTTAAAATCATGAATTCACGGATTTAGTAGGTACTAAGGACATTTTTTGTGGGAAATTTATTTCTCTACAAAATGTTGCTCCAAAAAAAATTTAACAGCTTTCCATGTTTGAGTAAAAATGCCGTTTTTCCCATTTTAATTAAACGGGAAACAAACTCGGTTTTCGCGTTCACAGATATGATCTAGGAAGCTGAAATTTTGGTAGAATATTTTTTAAGACCAATACTTAAACATTCGCCAATGGGACCGAAAATAAAAATAAATGAAAACACCGGCACCGTAGTATTCATATATGATGATGTATACCTTTATTTTGTATCGATAAAATATGCTTTTTTTTAATTCAAGAGAACAAATATAATTATACGCAAATTTTATATACAAGATTTCTATAGAACCATACCTATGATCTTTCGATTCATAATTACTGTGATCCTTTGACTGGCTTTCTTCTTTCTTCATCGCTTGATTTTTCTTTTGTGTCCTTTCCTTCGCTTTCACAGCGTTGACTTCTTGACTGCTACTCCATGAATTTCTTTTGTCTGTTTGCGAATAACTTCAGCAATTCTAAATTTTTCTGTTGCATTCGCCAATGTTATTTCTCCCAATTTAAAGACCGAATCCATTGTCTCTTTATCCGACGCATCCAATACTATTTTGTCTCGCAATATCTCATCGGGATTTTTAAACTTGCAATCTTTAATTAACGTCTTACAATCAGTTAAAAATGAATCACAGTTCTCATTTTCTTTTTGTTTACGCGTGTAAAACAAAAATCTTGCGTGCAGTATATTTTTCTCGGGTTACAATATCTATCAAATTCTTCATTCTCATACGTAAATGTATCGTGTATTTCAACAGCTTCAGAACCAATCAAATTTAATAATATTGCCACTTGCCTTTCTTCAGGTTGCTTGTTGTAGGTCGTAGCAGACATATATATATATTAAATAATTTCTTAAATTTTTTCCAATTTTCGTTTACATTTCCAATCAAGCTTAATGGCGAAGGCACAACAAAATTTGCCATTTCTTCTTTTATCCACTTTAATTGTAGTGTTAGCGACTAGATAAGACACAACAATTATTAATAAATTATCATTCAATTTATAATATATTTTATTAAATTCTTTCACACTTCTTCACATCTTTTATTACAAGCGTCATCCCCTTTGTCTATTCATCGTCTGATGGCCACCAACAACCGCGTGTGTTCACGTACTTTCCGTGTTGGCTGGTTCCACGCGTCCCTTCATGTCATTGGTCAGCCGCATGTCACGTGGGAAGGCGCAGCTACACTCGTGGACACCACAGCTTGTGTACACTATACAGTATGTGCAATACGCCTTTCTTACATTCGGCCTTTCCTGACAATAGGAGCGTCCCCGCGAACTCTACTTCAGTGGTAACTGGAACACCCTACTGAAAAACAAAAGCATTTTACCAATTTTGCATAAATTTCTGTTGCGGTTCGACGAACCACATCACGATACATTAGACCGCGAAAATAATAAACAAAACTTCCGCGTGGTAATGAATAGCACATTGGTCTATTCTTCGTGGACCACCGTCGCAATACCACCTGAGCTTCTTCAACGTTTCGCCACTCTGAGTTGACGCAGCCAATCGAACTGAGCCCCATCATACAGGTTCACTGGATCGGTGTCGGTGTGCTCGACTTGTGTCTGCATGCTCGCCCTGTCAGCACGCTGGACCTGCGTCAGCACGCTCGACCTAAGTCAGCTCGCTCGACTTGTGTCTGCCTGTTCGACCTGTGGCAGCACACTAGACCCGCGCCAGCACGCTCGTCTTGTGTCTGCATGCTCGACCTGTGTCAGCACGCTCAACCTGCGGCAGCACTCTGGACCCGCGTCAGCACGCTCGTCTTGTGTCTGCATGCTCGACCTGTGTCAGCACGCTCAACCTGCGGCAGCACGCTCAACCTGCGGCAGCACACTGGACCCGCGTCAGCACGATCGTCTTGTGTCTGCATGCTCGACCTGTGTCAGCACGCTCAACCTGCGGCAGCACACTGGATCCGCGTCAGCACGCTCGACCTGCGGCAGCACACTGGAGCCGCGTCAGCACACTCGTCTTGTGTCAGCACACTCGACATGTGTCAGCACGCTCGACTTGTGTCAGCACACTCGACCTGCGTCTGCTTGACTTTTGGCAGCGCGCTCAACCAGCATCAGCACGTTGTGGAGTTCACCATCCAATTCTCTCGCATTTGTTCGCCATTGATTTGACAGGACTCGATAGTTCACAGGACTATCAAACAACCATAGTACACAGGACTATGTAACGGTTCACAAGACCAGAAGTAAAGAAACACAAGTCCTTCACTCCTTTGTCAGTTCTCAGGGCCCATGAGTACTGACCAATTCAAACAAATCCAATAAGGAGAAGCTCATTCTCCTGATACAAACAACCGTTTAGTAGAACACAGGTCTACCAAAACAAAGTCAACAAGGAGAAGCTCTATTTCTCTGGAATAAAACATTCTATTACATAATAGCAATGATCAATGCGTGCCGCCACAACGAACTGACGTCTGATACAACACAGGCCTGCCAAACATGTCAATTCAATTCAAGTATTATCTCAATATTTTAGCAAAACTGTGTTTTCGCGTCCGGCGAATCATCTTCAAGTGTGTCTGAATAACATTTTACAAACAAATACTACTTTGACCAATTAAGTTGTTCACTGGACATTATTACAACAAGGCAATTTGACATATAACAATTCAATTTTCAACAAATCAATGCGGCAAAGCAACACTTCATATTTCTATCAAACAACACAACAAGGCATTACTATTTTAATAAATCACACAATCAATGATCATTCTATTTAAACAACAAAAAAAAAACAATAGTTCAGTAAACATCTCGGTGGACATTATCAGTAAATTTCAGCAAGTAGCATGATAAATAAGCAATACTTCTATTCGAACAATACAAAAATCAGTGGTATTTCAATAATTCGCATGATAAATTGTGTTCTTCTGTAGCTGACACTTGGCCCATTGCTCGGCAGCAACATAACAATCTGTAACTTTAATAAAATTAGTTAATCGTTTACCACAATTGTGCTAACCCTTCTATTAAATGCGATTTGAACCGCTTCAATAGTTCACTGCAACAACGCCTTTGAACCTTGCATAAGTAAACGACGCTGCAACGGTCATTTAAGATCTCTACGATCTGTACAGGTCCAATATTCTTGTAAACCAATTTGTCGCTAGTGGAGTCCGCCACGAGCATCGTCTTATCCACCAAGACAAGATCGTGTTTCTTGACCTTAGTAGCCACAAGCTTATTCTTGTTGTACTGTTTCTTCATTTTCACTGCAGCTACATCACAGTTAGCTTCGCATTTCGCCTCAACTCCATTACGAAATGCAGTTAGTGACTTTCTTCACGAGACTCAGTAAGTCCATTACACCAATACTGAGCTTTTACAGCGTCTACAGCTCATAGAATTCCTGGATGTTCGCTGTCGTCCTTGAACATCTTCTACTATGGAGTAATATTTCTCCAATTCACCATTTTCAATTTGTCTACGTATCAACTGTGAATTTTCATCCTCGAGTTGTATTGCTTGCACCCAATCGGTCATATCGCACCGTTGCGTCATCGTAGCACTGTGGAGCAACTAACTCGTCCCACTCTTCGCAAGCAACTGGCCAATCAGGCGTCGTTGTCTTCAAGACCTGCTCAATTTCACATCGACACTACTGCCATCTAGCAACCAAAGGTCATTGTAATTCTAAAGGTGCGATATATTCATTGCAATTTGACTCACGGCATCTATGTGATCCATTTGCTTTCCTGGTTTATGTTGTATCTCGAAGTCATACTTTTGCATTTGTAACCACCATCGGCTAGTTCGTGGGGTTTAATCTCTTTTGCTCTAAGTAGACACACGGTATTACAATCAGTCACTAAAATAAAGTGTTTCCCATATATAAAGTTTCTGAACCGCTTGACAGCTTCTACTGCCGGCAATATTTCTAGCTTATAGCTGTGTCACTTATTTTCGGTATCTGTTGTTTGCCGACTCATGTACTTTCGTTAAATTAAAAATGTTAATAGCGATTTTGTGTTCGTACAACCCGCTGCTTTAACACCGGATTTCAAAAACGGGTTATGAATGATTTTAACAATTATATCTGTAATCAATTCATCTGACAGATTGCAACTTTTACCTTATGTTACTTTCTTGTAGTAAAAGTCCATTAAATTTGTATTTCTGTCTCTCTCATCGTTTACAAGTTGTTTAAGTTTGTAAAACATTCCTGTTATTGGTGGAAAAGCTTCCAGAAGTCTTTATTTCCATTCAAGATTAAGGTTTGGTTGGTTGAAGTACCAGCTTTTAGAATTGCCTTGCAATTTGTTAGTAAAACAAAATATTCATGCTTTAGAATTCCAATTGTAAACATCACCCGTCGTGTCGATCATGTGCAGTCATTTTTCTGCGTTAAGCCCTTCTTGGCAACCTTTTCGATTCTGCCGGGGTATCTGACCTCCTTTTTTTTCTAATTGTCTTTTTAGTTTTCTTACTTTTTCTTTTAATTTTTTTGTTTAAATTATTGTCGGATGAGTCAGAGGTACTCAAGCACGAAGAGCTAGATTCATCTCTTTTGCGTTTTTTATTCCACATAATAGTTGATTTTAGTTAATTCAATAATTTAGGTCAGATTGCTAATTTACTCGGCACACTCAGTGTTTATAAAAGTTCTCAAAATGTTGTAACCGTACAGCACTACAATGTCCAATGGTATCTACCACATTTTGTGTTATTCATACTCTAAGGGCACTTGCACTCTATCTACCTGCAGAGATGCACACACGCACACAACCACATTCACACATACACGATGGCCACATCATCACTCACAGCCTTTGTGTAAAACCAAAGCTTACCGAAAATGCCAGATCGATGACTGTAAAGCTGGGAGCAGTGAAAGAAGAGCTGAAAAGAGCAGCTGGAAGAAAATTCCAGGCTAGTAGAGGGGAGGATTCGAGTATCGAAAGCAAGAAGCTTGATCACGGTGTACTGGTGGCTGACATCTCGGACAATTTCATCATGGAGATGGATCTCTTTTACGGTCAGTTCCAAACAGTGATTAACAAATACAAAAGCAACGAACGAATAATAGTACTTGGGGACTTTAATGCAAAAGTTGGAAAAGGAGCGGTTAATAAAGCAGTTGGTAACTTTGGACTAGGTAAAAGGAATGCAAGAGGTGAAAAACTCACAAACTTTTGTGAAGAAAATGAATTTACAATAATGAATACCGTATTTAAGCAGCCAGAAAGAAGATTATATACTTGGAAATCGCCTGCAGACTCGCCAAATAGGATAGTAAGAAATCAGATAGATTATATAATAATTAAACACCGCTTCAGGAACAACATTAAAAGCGCCAAAACGAAACCAGGTGCAGACATAGGATCTGATCATAATTTACTGGTGGCCACAATTAGAATCAAATTTAAGAAAATGATAAAAAAGCAAAATAAAAAACTCGACTTAGAAGAATTAAAAAAGGAAGATGTAAGAAAAGAATATAATGAAAGTGTTAGGCTACATACGCACTAGGCGGCTGCCCGCAATGCGGCTAGCCGTCCGGCTAACCGCAGTGTACGGTTGAATCTGCGGTCAGCCGGACGGCTAGCCGCATTGCGGGCAGCCGCCTAGTGCGTATGTAGCCGTCAGTTGCTGTTTATTATATAAATACGATCGCTACATAAAAAATAAAAAGAAAAAAAATACTGGATACATCCTTTCTTACAAACACGAAATGAAACCAGGCATTTTGATATATTTTTTGAAAACCTCAAAAAATATGAAGACAAGTTTTTTGGTTACATGAGAATGCGTTTAAATTCATTTGAAGAATTATTGAGTATATTAAGAACATTGATAATGTAAATTGTCAGATTACAAAATACACGACTACCCAGGTAACGGTTAACCGCAAACTAAACCGCATAGTGCATACACGAACCGCGCGGTCAGTCGTCGAAGCGGCCGCTGTGCTCCAAGCGACCGGAGCGGTTGGCGGGCAGCCGCAACGTAGTGCGTATGCATTTTTTTATATATACAGAATTTACGTATAGTTTACTACTTGCGGTTAGCCGGACGGCTAGCCGCATTGCGGGCAGCCGCCTAGTGCGTATGCAGCCTTAATGTATTATTGAAGCAAAAACCAGGAAGTAGTCAATGTCACGAAGTAGAAAATAAATGGTCATTTTTAAAACAAGTATTAACAAAGGCATCGAATAGCGTAATAAAAGGAAAAATGAACGAAAAAAAACAGGAATGGATGACAGAGGACATATTGACATTAATGAAAGAAAGACGTCAACATAAACACAGTAATATGGTTCTATACAAAAAAATACAGAAACAAATAGAAAAGGAAATAATTTAACATTGCTAAAGAAAATTGGATAAAAACGAAATGTGAAAATATTGAAGCATTAGATGCTGCACACAACAACACAAAAACACATAAGGAAATAAGAGAGCTGTGTGGAAGATACAAAAAAGAACTAGGTACGTACTCGAAAGCGCTCATAATTTTTATTCAGTTTTTTTTTCACTCAGGGCTGGATAAAATTTTACATTTCAAAGTGTATTTAGTAATTTTTTTTAAATTGTGATTTGTTTCACAATTTTTTCATTTTGGTTGGATAAAATTTTATATTTTAAAATATTTTTAGTTATTTTTTTAAAGCGTTTCGAATTGTTCCAAAACATTGTGTTTCATTTCAGGGTTGTGTGAAATTTTACATTTTAAAATATTTTTAAAATCGATTGTATAATAAATTAAATTTATTTAAAGGTAATTAATTTTCTCATCTAGGCACGCGCATGACAAATATTTTATTTACTATTCATGTAAATTGTAATTCTATATAGGTATTTAAAATAAAATTATATAGAAAACATTTTTAGTAACACTTAGTGCCCGTCGGCAAAAATTTTACTGATACATACTCTCCCCAAACTTTGTATATGGCTTCATTAGGCCTAGTCTGACACCTATTTCCTCTATGACTTTTCTTGATTTTGGGGCGTTTTCCCTCTAAACTTTCCGAAAGATGTCGTTTTGACGACATGTAAAAATTTATAGATACTGTTTGTTTTTTAATTGGATAGCTTAAAAACTTCAACCAAAACGCTAAAATAATGTTCTCTGACAAATAATATGAATCATTTAAAATGTCTGACACCTCAAATATATTTTATTTATTTTTTATTTAGAAACGCACCGTAACTAGAAAGATAAATAATATGAATCATTTAAAATGTCTGACACCTCGAAAATATTTTATTTATTTTTTATTTAGAAACGCACCGAAACTAGAATAAAAAATCCTGAATACGTCTCTGATATATCACGTGGTGCTATGTTACTGCCTGCACCCCGCTTCTTGTGACAGAAGATCTGCCTAGAAACTATCATTATGCTCTTTCTATACATTTTATTGTTCTGTGTGGAGCACCCTACTGGAGTTGAAGGCCAAACTACTCACTGATGGTGTTTAGAAACTGGCGATTCCGAAGCTGGGCTGCGGGCTTAACCAATTGAGCTGGAGGGTCGTGGGAAACATGCTGGAGGTCATTTTCGAAGACACTGGAGTGCATATTCTGGTGTGCAGCCTTAGACCAGAGCTTCAGACAACGGTACCGGCATGACCCATTCCTACGTGCCAGAAAGCTGCCCTGGGACAGAGCAGGTCTAAGAGGGGGGCAGTGTTATGCGCCTCCGTTGGAACGCCTATGGTTACAGTCGAATGTTCTCGCAAACAGCAACAATGACTACAGATAGCATGTTTTTGTAAAGCAGGTAGCCAAATACCAAACTTGTAACAACAATAAATACAGGTATAGAAGGGACCAGAAGATTCTAGAAAACGCTGGAAAAGCCTACCCAGCGAGCTTGGTGAGTCAGGCAGTCAGTTAGATACAGCGCGTTAACAGCGAGTGGTACGTACAGTGGGTTACAAATAGCTGTGTGACATAAATTGTTCAGTCGGTACAGTAGGGTCGAGGTAACTGTGAATAAATAAATGTAATGAACTGTGTAAATACTAGAGCAATGCGGTTTAATAAACCATTTATATAAATCTGGTTTAACATAAATAACTTCTCGTAAATAATCGTGTGTATATAGTTAATAGACAAGTTTGCTAATAAACTTTGGTGTGTTCCTGTATTGTATTTTGTTTCTGTTACGTTTAAGAAGTACTTTCGTTTGTGTGTTTACTGTTTTGTTAAACGTTTATTATTGTAAATAAATAATTTCCACCACGAACTAGAACAGTTTTGTTACAATATTGTATTGTTATCAGAACTACATACGCATGCAAAATTTCAACTCCATCGGATAACGCGAAGTAGTTAAAAGTGCCATGGTGAAAGCCGGAACGGTCAGTTAGTTATTATAATATTGTATTGTCATCGGAATTACATACGTATGCAAAATTTCAGCTTAAAGCCCCTTTGTAGGTGTCCTAAAAAGTCTAAAAGGGTTCAGAGTTGAATAAATCTTGATTTGAATTCGGTTAGCTAATATTATCATAAAACCTTTTTTTTCGGATTGAAATTTTACAAATTAGTACTTCATAGAGCCCTACACTGTAAGAAATGAGAAGGCCGATTACATGGATAATCAAGGGTCCATTTATTGCCAGTGATTATTCTGGTAATCGTATATCGTACAATTGTATGTAATGCTACACATTTTGCTGTAAATTTACATATAATTATGTAGTCCAGATTACATATTAATATGTAATATTTTAAACAAAATTATGTAATGCATTCCCCAAAATTATGTAATATTACATAAGCCATGCTTACTATTTTACATACGTTTATGTAATATTTTCCTAAAAAAAATATGTAAAATACTACATATTATTTAATGTAAAATTACATACAAGAGGGAAATATTTAAATGTAAATTTGCATTTGAAAAGGAAAAATAAAAAAGACGGAAGTGCTTAAACTATTCTTTATTAAAAAACAAATAATACTTCTGGTAGTAATAGTAAATTATATTAACAAAATCAGCGTTTTGTCAGTGTCAAATTCAAAAAAAAACCCAATCTTTTCGCTATGTATTGTTCTCCGACGAGTCGTCTTTTACAAACCACGGAACGATTAATGCACAACATGCATTACTGGAGTCAGGAGTGGAAAATTCTCAGTGGCTTCGCCAAGTTGAACATCAGCGTTCTTGGACTGCCAAAGTGTCGTGTCGAATATTCTCAATTACAGCGCCATCTATCATGTCGAATAAAATGTTTCAGCCAAATCCTAGGTGCTTTTAGCCGTAAAATCCGATTCTGCAATAAAAAATGGGAGTTCTTATTTAAAATTTCATAGATACCCCCTGCCCCACCTACAAGGCATGGGGAGAGGAGTTTTACCACTATTGTATTTCCTCCACAGAATAATTAAATTTTGGTTATGGATATTTTTTAATGGAATTTAATAGCTACATTTTTTTATGTGTCAAACCATGTAAAAACTTCGACTACATGAATTACACTGAAATTACATTTTACTAATTTCTTCCTCAGCTTTTTAAGACATTAATACTTTATAACAAAGTACATATAATTTAAGAACATGCAAGCAATATAATCAATTAAAATAAACTTACCTGATGAATATTTATAAATAAATTCAGAGATGACACTTTACCACTAGTCATAAACTGCAAGTCATGTCTCAATACTGTAACAATATGGCGAAGAATGCGTTCCAGATGCGTTCGACACTCTACAAATGCAAAAAGGAATAAGGTCGCTATGAAAATAGGTACCAAAATTCCCAACACAATCATGTAGTTCTACATTTTAATATGTAATTTTTCATTTTATTATGTAATTATACATATTATGCTGTAATTTTTACATATTTCAAGGAATATGCACAATATTACATATTTTGTTAGGTAATTTTTACACTAATTTAATGGAAATTTACATAAAAATAATTTAAAACTACATAAATGTACGTAATTTTAAATTATTTTATGTAAAAAACCAATAAATTGTTTAATTTTACAGTGAAAGTCCAAGTTTTTATAAAGTTTTACATGTAAAAATAAATAATAATGTACAATCGCCTAGAAATTTGAGTGAATTTTACATCAACTTTCAAAGTGTATTTACATCCATTTTTTACAGTGTAGGCCCCAATTTAGAACTTTGTAAAATTTCATCCCGAAAAAAAGTAATTAAGATAATATCACTGAGTAAGATAATAATATTTTAATCAGTGATAATTTTAAGTAACCGAATTCAAATTAAGATTTATTCAACTCTGAACCCTTTTAGAACTTTTTAGGGGTCCTACAAAGGGGTCTTAAGTTTCAAAATTGAGATTTAGATATTTTTTGTATAAGGCCTATTTTTAGGTAACTCTTAAAGGCTATAGGACCCGAGGATTAAAAAAATACAAAGACGTATTTGTATGTAAAATTTTCCGCAGAATCCGAATATGGTTCCCATTTAAAATTTCAAAGTTGGACCCTACGGGATTCTTTCAGGATCCTTGGGCCCAAAATCTAATTTTTCCATTTCAGTAGACAAGAAAAGTTATTAAAAAAACTATATTGACATTTTTAGTCCGGCTTACCTAATAAGAAATATTAAGCCGTTCCAGGACTTTCGAAACATCTGTATAATATAATAATAATAATAATATTTGATTCCTTTTTGACGTTTTACGGGTATAAAGTCGTCAATTGAACAAACAGCTGCATAGCCGAGTGGTTAAAGGCATTGCCCTGCAACTGAGATCCACAACGATCCGAGTTCGAATCCTCAGCTCGCCGAAATATAATAATATATTAAATTAATTTATTAAATTAATTTATTAAATAAATTAAATTGATGTGTGCAATTGTACACAGGCGTGTTTTCAGCTGTCTCGCGTTTGACGTCGATAATTAATATAATGCATAATGCGATTTATCAAGCGTGTGTTCCTTCCATTATCTCTATCCTCTCTTTCTTCTTCTCACTTCTCTTTCTAGGTACAATCTCCGACTCTTTTCAGATGGTCATATGCAACAACAGTCGACAACAAAAAAATACAGTCAGAGGGCAACCTACAGTTGATTGTATACCACCGTTAAACTCGTCGCGAGCTCCTGCTTCATTTAAGTCCAAACTCGATATGGCTAACTTCAAAATTGAGTGGCGGGGTGAACTGATTAGGGGTGGCGCCGACACCTACAGCCGATTGAATACCACTGTTAAATTCGCCTCAGACCCTCGTTTAATTTGAACCCAAGCTCGATATGTCTAACTTTAAAATTCGAAAGGGGTGGAAATGTTAAGGGTTGCTGCCACCACCTACGGCCGATTGAATACCATCGTTGAACTCGTCTCAGACCCCAGTTTAATTTGAGCCCAAACTCGATATGTCTAACTTTAAAATTCGAGAAATCATACACAAATCTATAAAAGTGGAGGTGGTAAAAAGCCTTGATTTCAGTTCGCCGGAGGGAGCGCCTTTTCCGGAGGTGCCAGAACCATCCAAAACAACCTACTAGCCTACCATTTATTGTTGTTTTTTAGGGTTCCGTACCCGAAGGTCAAACGGGACCCTATTACTAGGCCTCCGCTGTCCGTCTGTCTGTCCGTCTGTCTGTCTGTCTGTCTGTCAGCGGGCTGTATCTCAAGAACCGTAATAGGTAGAGAGTTGTCTTAAACGAAAGAGCAGAAAATTTTACATAGATTTTGTATAACAGAATTCGTCGAAACACTTTTTTTATACAGCTTTATATAGAAATAAAATGTATAAATTCAATTTTGTCTAATCCATAGCATACACGGGGATCGTCTGTCTTCGTTTGTTGCATACTGTACTATGGGAATTTAAAAATTGCGTATGTTTTGTCTTAAAAAAAAAGATTGCATTTGTTCAAAAACGAATGTCATTTCAAATCTTTTGACATTAGTATTTTGTGAAATGCAACGCCTTCTGAGTTAACGATTTGAATAACTAATTTTAATTATTAGAACATATTGCTTTGACAGATGCAAACGTCATTTTTGACATTTTTTACCATTCCAACACCGTGGATGAGCGGAATGAAACCAAATTTTGGGAGGATATTTGATATGCAAATATGAAGAGGCCTATTGTTTTTGAGACACGTCGGCGCAAGCGCAAAAGAAATATATATTATAATGTTGTTTTTATAAGATAATAGTATACTTTTCATAACGACTTATTATTTTGTTTTACAGGAGTTTTGTAAAATAAATTTTTGAAAAAAATCGGCGCATGCGTAGAAGAAATATATACTATAAGGCTGGTTTTTATATAATAACGGCATACTTTTCATAACGGTTTATTATTCTATCTATGTTTATAAAAGTTTTGTAAATTTTTTGGGAAAAATTGGCGCATGCGCAAAAGAAATATATTATGCAATAAAGTTGTTTTATATAATAATAGTATATATTTCATAATGGTTTAAAAGAAAGTTTTGTAAAAAGTTTTAGGGGGAAAGGCGGCGCATGCGCAGAAGAGATATGTGCTATAACATTGTTTTTATATAATAATGGTATATTTTTCATAATGGTTTAATATTCTAAAGTTTTGTATTTTATTTTTTTTTTGGAAATCGGCGTATGCGCAACAGAGATATTTGCCATAACGTTGTTATTTGATATAATGGTATATTTATCAAAACTTTATATTATTTTATTCTACAAGAAATTTTTGTAAAAAAAGTGTTTATAATATAAAAACGCCGGGGTGTATTATGTAAAATTTCACGCCTTGAAATTCTTGAACTACTTGCATACTCCCACTGGTTACATATTGTTATAGCGCCTCTCTTGTTTCTTTTACAAAAGTATTTAAAAAGTACATAGTGTACGGAACCCTTCGTGTGCGAGTCCGACTCACACTTGACCGGTTTTTTTATATAATTATGATACATATTTCATAACGGTTTATTAGACTGTATATTTTTACAAGATGGTTATGATTATGAAAAAATGTGTTTTTGTAAATTTGTAGTTTCGGAAATATTTGAAAATAAAAAAAAATCTATTGTTCTTTTGTTCTGTAGATGTTAGTTAGGTATTTGACAAGCATGCTTTATTTAATTTGAACATAACGTGATAACACATAGAAAACCATGAAAACGAAGAGCAAATATCATAATTTTTAGTGGTAACCGTTACCCGCGTTACTGCACGCGTTAACGGAAATTTTATTTTCTTAATAATAATAATAATAATAATAATATTAATAATAATGATAATATTTCACTTTATTTGTTACATCTAGAGATAGCAAATAGTGTCAAAGTCAAATATAATTAGGTGGCACTTCCAAAGAATTCATCGAGACAGTAAAACGCCTGTTCAATTGGCTGTGTGAACTTAGCACAGCAAAGTTGGAAAATTAAAAAAAAAATAAGACGTGTACTAGTGGCACGCCAAATTGTACTAGCGTACTTACTAAGTTTTAAAAAATGTACCGTAAATTTAAGCCATAAAAAATCCAAAATAAAAAATGCTGTGCTAAGTTCACACTTTCAATTTTTCAAAATCTCGTACAAGCCAAGCACTAACTTCAATTAAGAAAATGTATTAAGAAAAAATGTAGTACATTTGCGCGTGCCAACGGTACAACAACAAAATATAAAATTAAAAAAAAATCAAAATTCACAAATTTCGAAAAAAGTTAATTTATTTTAAGAGTTTCGTTAGCATGCGGCCTAGATAAGAAACTGTTGTTTATAAAGTTACATTGCAAAATTATTTATTACAGTAGAAGGGCCATTTCAGAAAATATTAAAATTCAAACATTTTGAGAAAAGTCTAAATTTGCTTGTTGTACCGCTGGCACGCGGTATAGATAAAGAACTTTTACTATTACTTTGTAAAATGACTTTTTACTTATGAAGTTATTTTATGAAATATTTTGCTAATAAAACGATTTTGTAAAATCATTTTTTAAAGTAGTACGGGCACCAATTGAAGAAAATTTTGAATATTCAAAAATTTAGTAAATATCAAAATTTTCTTGTTGCACTGGTGGCACGCGGTCTAGATAAAAAACTTTTGCTTATACAATTATTTTGTAAAATCATTTTTTAAAGTTGTACGGGCACTTATTTTAAATTGTCAAAATTCAAAAATTTCGTTAAAGTCAAACTTTTCTTGTTGTACTATTGGCACGCGGTCTAGATAAGAAACTTTAGCTTATAAAATTATTTTGTAAAATCATTTTTTAAAGTAGTACGGGCACTTAATATAAATTTTGAAAATTCAAAAATTTCGTAAAATGTCAAAATTTTCTTGTTGTACTATTGGCACGCGGTCTAGATAAAGAACTTTTGCTTATAAAATTATTTTGTAAAATCATTTTTAAAAGTAGTACGGGCACTTAATATAAATTTTGAAAATTCAAAAATTTCGTAAAAAGTCAAAATTTTGTTGTTGTACTATTGGCACGCGGTCTAGATAAAGAACTTTTGCCTATAAAATTATTTTGTAAAATCATTTTTTAAAGTAGTACGGGCACTAAATGTAAATTATCAAAATTCAAAAATTTCGTAAAAAGTCAAAATTTTCTTGTTGTACTATTGGCACGCGGTCTAGATAACGAACTTTTGCTTATACAATTATTTTGTAAAATCATTTTTTGAAGTTGTACGGACACTTATTTTAAATTTTCAAAATTCTAAAGTTTCGTTAAAAGTCAAACTTTTCTTGTTGTACTATTTGGCAAGCGGTATAGATAAGAAACTTTTGCTTATAAAATTATTTTGTAAAATCATTTTTTTAAGTAGTACGGGCACTAAATGTAAATTATCAAAATTAAAAAATTTCGTAAAAAGTCAAAATTTTCTTGTTGTACTATTGGCACGCGGTCTAGATAACGAACTTTTGCTTATAAAATTATTTTGTAAAATCATTTTTTAAAGTAGTACGGGCACCTAATGAAAATTTTCTAAATTCAAAAATTTCGTTAAAAGTCAAAATTTTCTTGTTGTACTATTGGCACGCGGTCTAGATAAAGATCTTTTGCTTATAAAATTATTTTGTAAAATCATTTTTCAAAGTAGTACGGGCACTTATTTTAAATTTTCAAAATTTAAAATAAGTGCCCGTACAACTTTATGGTTTAGAAGAAGTGAGCGGAGAAAAAGGCAAAGACAGACAGAGACTGTTTTTAACTATGCAGTCTTTGACAAAACACCGTCGGTGTTCTTCTAAACTATGCGCCGGATCTTAAAATGGTTTTTGGTAATAGAAAGAGCGATAAGCAAGGAAGGTTTCTGTACATAATTTGTAAATAGTTTTTACAAAATGCCTGAACTACGACAGTGTTTTATCTCAGACTGCATAGTTAAAATAGATCCTCTGTCTGTCTTTGTCTTTTTCTCAGCTCACTTCTTCTAAGCCATGCACTGAATCTTGAAATGCTTTTCGGTAGTCGGAAGAGCGATAAACAAGGAAAGTTTCTGTATATAATTTGTAAATATTTTTTACAAAATGCCAGAACAGCGACGGTGTTTTAGCAAAGACTACATAGTTATAAACAGAGAGTCTGCCTATCTTTGTCTTTTTCTCCGCTCAGTTCTTCTAAACCACGCACCGGATCTTGAAATGGTGTTAGCTAATAGAAAGAAAAATATACGAGGAAGGTTTCTGTATACAATTTGTAAATATTTTTTCAAAATGGCTGAAATACGACGGTATTTTGTCAAAGACTGCATAGTTAAAAACAAAGTCTCTGTCTTTTTCTCCGCTCTCTTCTACTAAACCACGCACCGAATTTTGAAATTGTTTTCGGTAATAGAAAGAGCGATAAATGAGGAAGGTTCATGAATATAATTTGTAAATATTTTTTACAAAATGGCTGAAATACGACGGTATTTTGTCAAAAACTGCATAATTTTTTTATGATGTTATCAATTATGTTATTTTTTTTATTATGTTACTCGTTTATGCTACTGTTACTCAATTATGTTACTCAACCACATTAAAATCACTGAATGGATTTACATAACGATTACTAGGTATTAAATTTAAATTTGCGAAAATGCAGTTTTCTCATTTTTTGGATTTTTAAAATTTGTGAATAAACTATATGGCCTACAGACGTCGTTCTCTGCTTAAATGAAAGCTAATTACATTTGCTACAATATATGTTCCTATGATATTACCCTTAAAATGAGTATTTTTCCCGATATCGGGGTCAAAAATTGACCAAATCTTAAAATTTCACTTTTTTAAAAAAACTGGTCCATTTTTGGAAAGCTGTATCTTGGTAAGTATTGAACCTACAGAGCTGGTTCTAGTCTCAAATTGTAGCAATTTTAGTCTACTTAAAAACGTATAAAAAATATTTTATAAAAAAATGCATAGTTTAAGACCTATATTGAGAATACCAAAAAAAGTGCGAAAATTTCGCAGTTTTTTGAGTGCTGCAAAGTTAGCACAGGTCTTTCGAAGCTGCAAACTTGGATATACGTTACTGGTAGTGGTCCTAACAACATATTAAAAAATCAGAACTACATGTTAGTTTGCGAGTTTAATGTTAGATATGACCGGCCTATATGGCTTATCTAGTCTAACAGTAAAAGCTTTGAATGGCCCTTTAAGTGCTGGTTTATGATCGTTTTCGTCTACTCCAGTATTTTGTGGGTTCATTTTCAGCTCGCTTGCAGAAGATCTGGAAACTCTGTTGGTGTATGATCGGGCTTTCGTCTGCTCCAATATGTTTCCCGGTGTCTTCTAAAAGCGCACTGATTGACCACCGCGAGGGTTCTGGTTTATGATCGGGCATTTCGTCTGTTCCAGGCCTTAGCGTACATCGACCGCAACGACCATATTAAATTCAATGACCATGCCGAGGATATAAGTAAGGGCCTAATAAAAAAACACAACGTAGGATTGACCTAGAGACCCGAGCTAAATAATTATTAGAGACCCGCCCGTGTTTAAAGTCCTTCAGACCACTAGACACATGAACTTTATTATTGTTAAAATTAAATGTTACCGTACAAATAATATCGTTATTTACACTAATAAGAGTATTTAAATAAAAATACTCTGTTCGTCTAATTATTGACCGATTGTTGACACAAACTAGCGTTTGTGTTCAACAATAAAAGATATTGAAAGACCGGTGAACGTCGCACCTAGGTAATATTAATTACTGTAGGCGTTCATCTTATTGACCGATGAAGGTATATTAGCCATCTGAAAGATATTATTTATCTCATTGTATTTTCAGTGTATTGTCATATGTCATTTTATTTTTATATTAAATTATACGTGTTAAAACTTTAACGCTCGAACCTGTTTATTTAAAATAACCCAACCAACCCCCACAATTAAAAAAATAACGTAACACATAGAGACACACAGAGACAGGTGAAACTAAATAAAAGCTTGTAAAAAAAACGACTGAACCGATTTTTATATACCGAGTGTTTCAAATGTCCCGGAACGGCTTAATATTTCTTATCGGGTAAGCCGGACTAAAAATGTTAAAATGTTTTTTTTAATAACTTTTCCTGTCTATTTACCGCGGTCACTTCGGCGAAATGGACGACACGAAAACCAATAAAGAAAATCGATTTTTTTTCCAACCGATGGAGTTCGATCCTCCCCTTATTCCCTAAAAATATTTCAGGTGACCGGCGGTCGTCAGGGGGTGGTGAGGGGGGCATATTAAATTTACCTGTAAACGTTTTTTCGTGCATATCTCAGCCGGATCTGATCCTACAAAGAAAATGTAAATGGCGAAATTGAAAAGCTTGAAAAAAGGTAAGCTCGTTTAAAGCTGAGCCCTATATTTCAATCCGTTCGCGAAATATCGCGATTTGAAATCGCGAAAAAAACATTCATTCAGGTTTTTTTCGGAAGGGGGTGGAATTGTGGCCTCAATTTTTTTTTAAGAGAAGGGTATCAGGGAGCACTTTAATGAACCGTAGGGAGGGTGTGGTGGTACAATTAGGAGGGAGGATATGGGCCTGAATCTAATTCAGCGGAAACGCTTATTGCTCCGAAAGTAATTGAGCTAGAGGGACCTACAAGGGCTCATTTTCTTCGTTTTTCTATGAGCTAATAGGTGGGAATGGCGAAAACATTTATTTTTTGCAAATGCGCGCTTGGCGCGCAAAACAAAAAAATGCCAATTTTTCATTTGCACTTTTGGGCATGAAGGAGGGGGCTGGGGGAATTTTTTTTCTCCATTAAATGGCAATTTTTTTTATCTTTATTGATTTGAGCCCCCATGGAAACCGATTTATTTGAGGAAAAAAAATTTCCCCCAGCCTCCTCCTTCATGCCCAAAAGTGAAAATGAAAAATTGACATATTTTTGTTTTGCGCGCCAAGCGCGCGTTTGCATAAAATAAATGTTTTCGCCATTCCCACCTATTAGCTCATAGAAAAACGAAGATAATGAGCCCTCGTAGGGCCCTCTAGCTCAATTACTTTCGGAGCTATAAGCGTTTCCGCTGAATTAGTTTCAGTCCCATATCTTCCCTCCTAATTGTCCCACCACCCCCTCCCACCGGCCTATTAAAGTGCTCCCTGAATCCATTCTCTTAAAAAAAATTTCAGGCCACAACTCCACCCCCTTCCGAAAAAAACTTGTTTGAATTTTTTTTTCGCAATTTCAAATCGCGATATTTCGCGAACAGATTGAAATATCAGGCTCAGCTTTGAACGAGCTTACGTGTTTTTTAAGCTCTTCAATTTCGCCATTAACATTTTCTTTGTAGGATCAGATCCGGCTGAGATATGCTCGAAAAACCGTTTACAGGTAAATTTAATACGACACGAAATTGGCTTTACCGCTGGAATCGCTGCTGGGACATGTGCTGACTGCGAAGATGGAAATTATTATTATTATTATTTTGATTCGTGCTTTGAACACATTAAAATGTATTTTGTGCTCCGTCTATCCCTCACCAATAATCACCCTAGACAGTCGCGAGATAGAGCTAGTGTAGCTAGCTGCTTCTGATTTGTGACGTGTCAAAAGTTTTTACTTCTACTTATTTTTTTATCTTTCATTTGGCTTCAGAATGAAAGAATTATCGATAATTGGATCCGGATTAGGTCCAATGTGCCGATTGTGCTTATCGAGTGGCGTTGTACTGTTAGACGTATTTAGGATTTCATCCAAAATGAAGAATAGGGTGGCAGGTGTAATCATGAAATGTGCTGCTGTCCAGGTAAGTTACATTATTCTCGAAGAATATTGACAAAACGAATTATTTTTATATAAAATAACGTTTCTATTCTATTCCGTTTACTTATTTATTTATAATTCATAACTTGTACAATCAACCTATAGAATCAGATCTATGCTATCTTAACAATTTTTTTTATATAAAAATTTAATTTAGGTTCTAAGATATTTTTCAAATGAAACTAAAACGACGTATTCACTAATTTTTATTCCTACACTATCGCTAGTGTCACATAGAGCTCTTTTTCTCCGTGGAAAACTGTTGCTAAGTTTTAAACATCTTTTTATTACAAAGTGATACCAATTATTTGAAAATAAAAAAATTCTCTCGATTCCCAGATAACTAGAGGAGACGGGATGCCGAATTTAATCTGTCAACCATGTTACACTCAACTGGAGACAACTCATCAGTTTTTGATGCAAATAAAAAGATCTGATAAAACACTGCGACGCTATTTTCAGCAATTATTTGCTTCTGATAAACCAATCAAAACTGAATGTTCTGTTCAACCTTCTGAAAATCATTTAATCCTTAACTGTAATAAAGATATTGTGAAATGTGAATCTTTGGAGCTTCATGATGACTTTGATATATATCTTGGTTGGAAAGAGAGTCAAGCTGCAAATTTCATTCAAGAAAATAAAAATAACGATGAAATTTCTTTAAACTCCAAAATCAAACATGAGCAGATGGATGATGATTTATTAACAGAATCAGTTGATGATACGGCAAACGCATCACCAAACGCCAATGAAAATGAAATTAGCTGCGAAGATACGAAAATTAATATTAGCCACGCACTGGAGATTTCGTGTTTACAACCAAGCTATTTACATAAACACAAACGTTTACATACTGATGAGAAACCTTATAAGTGCGACCATTGTAATAAATGTTACTCTACATCATCTCATTTAAGTCGACACAAGTTTAAACATACCGGTGAAAAGCCTTACCAGTGTGACATTTGTAATAAGTGCTTTTTACAGTCGTCCGCTTTAAATACACACAAACGTAAGCATACCGGTGAGAAACCTTATCAATGTGACCTTTGTAATAAGTGTTTCTCTGACTTAAGCAATTTAATTAGACACAAGCGTATACATACTGGTGAGAAACCTTATCAATGTGACCTTTGTAATAATTGTTTCTCTGACTTAAGCAATTTAATTAGACATAAGCGTCTACATACTGGTGAGAAACCTTATCAGTGTGACCTTTGTAATAAGTATTTCTTTGACTTAGGCAAATTAACTGTACACAAACGTAGGCATACTGGTGAGAAACCTTATCAGTGTGACCTTTGTAATAAGTGTTTCTTTGACTTAACCGAATTAAATATACACAAACGTAGGCATACTGGTGAGAAACCTTATCGGTGTGACCTTTGCAATAAATGCTTCTTTGACTTAAGCGAATTAAATAAACACAAACGTAGACATACTGGTGAAAAACCTTATCTGTGTGACATTTGTAGTAAGTGTTTCTTTCAGTTACGCGATTTAAATAATCACAAGCGTATACATACTGGTGAGAAGCCCTATAAGTGTGACCTTTGTAATAAGTGTTTTGCACTGTCATGCAATTTAAATGAACACAAGCGTATACATACTCGTGAGAAACCTTATCAGTGTGACATTTGTAATAAGTTTTTCTCTCAGCCAAACCATTTAAATAAACACAAGCGTATACATACTGGTGAGAAACCTTATCAGTGTGACATCTGTAATAAGTGTTTCTCTCGGTCATTTAGTTTAAATGTTCACAAGCGTATACATACTGGTGAGAAACCTTATCAGTGTGACATATGTAATAAGTGTTTCTCTCAATCATGCAGTTTGAATAAACACAAGAGTATACATTAGGACGATTCATTATTTTATTTTTTTCAGTCCCACTGGCTACTATTTTAGTATTGGACCTAAAAAATTCTCCCACTATTTCAGCTTCCTAGATCGAACCTGTGAATGGCGGAAACCGAGTTTGTTTCACGTTAAATAAAAATAGGAAAAAAAATTTTAACAAACGTGGATAGCTGGTAGAATTTTTTTTTTATTTTATTACGAATTAAATTTCCCACAAAAAGAATCCGTGAATTCATAATTTTCAAAGATATGATCGAGCATATTTTTGAAAATCACGGATTTAGTAGTTAGGACATTTTTGTGGGAAATTTATTTCTCTACAAAATGTTGCTACAAAAATTTAAAAAAATCTGCCAGCTATCCATGTTGAGTAAAAACGTCCTTTTTCCCATCTTAATTAAACGGTTTGCGCCGTTCACAGATTTGATCCAGGAAGGTAAAATTTTAGGGGAATTTTTTTCAGACCTATGCTTAAACAGCTAATGGGATCGAAAAAAAATAAAAATAAATAAAAAACCGTAGTATTTATACAGGGTGTATCACAGGAACCGTACATAGGGATAAGTACACAGTAAAAATTAGTTAAGATCAGAGATTGCTTTGCCCTCTATTCAGAGGTCGTTACCATGGTTTTTACTTTACATAATGAAATCTATTCGGGATGGATGAACTTATAGGCAAAATCTTCGAAGTATGTTTTATTGTGACTCCTGTATTGTTAGACAAAGTGAAACAAAGTTTTAATAACCGATTAAGCTACTGCTTAATCAAAATGGAGGTTTATTTGAACATTTGATTTAATTTTGATTTTAACTGTTTGTTTGGTTTAATTATTATTAATAAAAAAATATTTTCTAAATAAAAAATTGTTTCATTAAGGAGGTTGAGGCGTTAAACGAAGATAATGAAAAAAATCTGAAATAAAGTTTTTAATAGATTTTTTATGTCAAAATTTTCTGTAAAAAATCCAAAATCATTAGGAGATATTTTATAAAGTTAAAATTAAAAAAAAAAAACTTTTACATGTAGTCTTATGGAAAATATGTCAACCTAGCATGCAAACGATACATTTTAATTTTTTGCAAATAACCAAAATATAATGTCAGCAGTTTCGAAAACTAACTATGTAAAGCATCGATGTCTTACGCATATTTTATTATTTTTTCCAATTTAATTAGGAGACTTTTAATCAATAAAAAAATTATTAAACCTTAGCACTTTTCGATTATGGACTTTTATTCTTGACAATTTTAACTGAATTTTCAACTTTTAAATGATTTCATTTTAATTTTTATTACTTCTAATTTCTTTTTTTGAATATTTACTGCAAAAAATATATAAAATACAGATATTTACCTAAATTTATTTTTTCTAACCTAACTTTGTACAAAAAAAAATTGGTTGTCTGTAAAGTCGGTTTACGGACGATAGTTTTACGTGATAACGTATTCCGTAATACATAACCTAAATTTATATAATAATTACAATAATTCGAATCTATGATATTGCATCTTTCGCTTCAAATTTAGGTAAATTTTATTAAGTAGAATAATAAAACACTATAAAAAGTACACTATTATTATATAAAAAACAACTATGGCATGTATCTCTTTTGCGCCTGCGCCGATTTTCCCCAAAAAATTTACAAAAATTTCTAGTAAAAATAGATAGAGTAAAAACCGTTTTAAAAACTATATTATTATTATATAAAACATCATTATAAGAGATATATTCTTTTACGCATGCGCCGATGTTCCCCAAAAACAATAGGCCACTTCATATTTGCATATCAAACATCCTCCCAAAATTTGGTTTCAATCCGCTTATCCTTGGTGTCGGAATGATAAGAAATGTCAAAAGTGACGTTTGCAACTCTCAAAGTATTATGTTCTAATAATAATTAGTTAGGTATTCCAATACTTAACTTAGAAGGCGTTGCATTTCACAAAATACTAATGTCAAAAAATTGAATTAAACATTAGAAATGCAACCGTTTTCATGTTAAGACAAGACATACGTTATTTTATAATTTCCATGTACGGCAAACAAAGACAACCGACCGCGTCGCGCCATGCATTAGACAACATTGCATTTATACAGCTATTTTTCTATATAAATTTGTATAAAAAAACTGTTTAGGCAAATTCTGTTATACGAAATCTATGTAAAATGTTCTCCTCTTTCGTTTAAGACTGGTTTCAAACCGATCTGATTTAAATTGAGCGAGAAATTAGCAAAAAACGTTACGCGTTACGCGTTACGAACGTTACACTTTTTCGAACATGTAGCCGGTGTTTTATCAATTTATAAGATTGGTGATTCATCAATTTATAAGACGTTATCACGTCAAAAATCCAAAAGTTAGTCCATTATGTAAAATACTGAAATAATTAATATTTAAAAAAATATATTGATTTATGCCTTTATGACAATAATTTATTGGTATCATCGACTTATAACTTTTGTAAAAATGTATTATGGAAAAGTTCCCATTTAAAATTCGACTTACTTTTGATTGGGACTGTAACGCATCAACCTACTTAATAATAATAAATTTAACTAATACTGAAAAATTTATTTTAACTGATTATTCATTATATTAGCAATTATTGTTATTAAATAATGGTTAATCAGCGTTACCATGGTACCCATTCTCAAATGTGGTCAAAGTAATCGTTGATCCTAACTAATTTGTACAATGGAGTTTTCCCTATGTACGATTTTCTGTGATACACCCTGTTATGATGATATATTCCAAATTTATTTTCTATCGATATAATATACTTTTTTTTAATTAAAGAGTGCAAATATTAATTATACGCAATTTTTATAAACAAGAATTCTAGCGTGAACAAATTTTATAAGCAATTTCGTTGTTTATTTATAACAATTAAATTAAACATTGATGATAAAACATCGTTCATATAAGAACGATGTATCAATGTTTTTTTTTTTTGTTTCAACATCAATGTTAAAACATCAATGTATCGTTTACATCCCTAGTCTAGCAGACAGCTGACGTTGGAAGTTTAGTTGAAAACTTTTAGTGAGAAATCACCGTCGGTTGACACCATCTCACCGTTACTAGCCGTTTCCTGGTATTTATCCTCTGACCGAGCGGACACCGTATGGCTGTGTCGTCGCCGGAATAACCCGTTTGATGGGGCCCATCGCTCTACCGTTTTCTTGCTAAGTTAGACTAATATTGTTTTTTGAATGATATTTTTCTTAATGTGTATATCATATATTTTGTAATGTGTAATGTACAATAAACGATGATCTTTTCAATTCGAAAATATGCTGGTTTATTCTTTTCTTGGTTAAGTATTTGTAATCACTGCATTGTACCTTGACTTCCATCGATCCGATCTCGGCTGACGAGAGACAGTGATTCGCTGCAACGTAGTTGTCATCCAATTTAAAAAAGGCACACCATTGCAAACTAAACCAGTGGAAGTACATACGCAAGTAATTCAAGAATATTACAAGGCGCGAAATTTTACATAATATACCCCGGCGTTATGTTTGAAAATTGGTGTATATTTTTAACGACACTTTGAGCTTAATAATATAATTTAATTAAAATCTCTGATTAACGTCTGATTAGAACTCTTCAATAAATAAAATTATCGACCAATTTTGAAGAAATTTATAAAAAGCGAATTAGAAATTAAATATTAATTATTTTTTATATTTTTTAGATCAGTTCTGAAGAAGACCAAATCCGGATCGAAACGTTAATGTATTAATTATATATTTTTTTAATATATTGTCTGAAAAATTGTCCGATAATTTTATTTATTGAATAATTTAATTAACTTAATCTAAGAAAAAAATAATCGTTGAAAATATTGAAACACAGAAGGAAAAATCATTTTATATTTATATATTTATAAATAATTTAGGTTCATAAATATAAACGCGTTAGCTGTAAACTCTATGATCGTTTATTAGTCATAACCAACTTTTTTATAATTATGACCCTAAATTATTAAAAATTATATTTTCTTTTTGGTACATTTCAATAAAAGCTTTATTTTTATTAGTAATTTATCTTTCTTGTTTTTAGTCTTTAATAATTTCAACTATTATGACATTAACTTATATAAATTATTTGATTTTTTTATTCAAGATGATTGTGATGGAAAAGGTATTCCATCATCTCGGGGCATCCGCCATATTGGATACTAGCGGTCCCGCCCGGTTTCACCTGGATGCAAAAGAATGAATGGGGGGAGGCACATGAGTACACACATTCATCTTAGTTTACCGAGATGAATGTTGTGTCCAAATTTCATGATGATCGGAGTTACCGTTCAAAAGTTTTTGGCGTACGGACAAATTTTGAGTTACATTTTGCAACATTTTTCATTGGTGCTCTGCTCCTATTGGTCGTAGCATGATATTATATAGCCTATAGCCTTTCTTGGTAAATGGGCTATCTAATAAAAAAAAATTTCAATTCGAACCAGTAGTTCCTGAGATTAGCGCGTTCAACCAAACAAACAAACTCTTCAGCTTTATATATTAGTATTCAAATTCAAATTCAAATTTATTTAGATCCGTGATGCACGCGTGCATGTGGATTCGTCAAAGAATAAAATACATTAAAATACATTAGTGAAACATAGATTACATAATAAGTACGTTTTTTAAAAAGTGTCCCTTAAAAATTCCTCATAATTATAATAGCATTTTCCTAATAAGATTTTTTTGCTATTTTGTTTGAAACATTTGATTGATTTTATATTTTTTATGTCAGCAGGTAAATGATTATAAAATTTGTGACCCCAATATCTAGGTCCTTTCTCATAAAGAGCTGATTTGTGTTTAGGCGTTCTTAAGTCCGTGCCATGTCTTGTGAAATAGTTATGACTTATGTTATTGTGTTCTAATTCTGTGTAATTATTTTTTATATCTATTAAGCATTGTAATATATAAATGCATGGTAAAGTTAATATTTTAAGTTTTATAAACGTATCTTTACAAGATTCTCTCGGATTTAGCCTCTCAATTATACGCAAGCTGCGTTTTTGCATTCTGAAGACATTAAGATGCGATGAAAAATTTCCCCAGATAGTGATTCCGTAACTAATTAGTGAATAAACTTGAGCATAATATATTGATATAAGAGTACTAGTAGGTACTTGATCTCTAAGACTGATCAAAACGAAACAAATTGTTTTAAGTTTTTTACATAAATTGTCACAGTGGATACGCCAATCAACCGTGTTTTCTAACCACAATCCTAGAAATTTAACAGATGTTACTTTAGTTATTTTGTTATTGTTTATGGAGAGGTTCAAATTTATTTCCTGTTTATTAATTTTGTTTTTAAAGTGAATGTAATTGGTTTTAGCGATGTTTAAATGAAGATTGTTGGCATTAAACCAGTGCAGTAGCTTATTCATGGTATCTTTTGCTAATTCCTGCAATTCACTATTACTTTTTGCTTTTAGGATGATTGACGTATCATCTGCGTACATAACAATGTTGGTATTAATATTGACTATTTTCATAGATAGGTCATTTACATTATATTTACAGTATAGATGTCATATCTCTGTAAATGAATAAAACAAATACATACTGCAATTCTTAACTTTAATTTATTTCTGATATACGTTGGTGTGTAGTATTTTCTGACTTGCTGGGAGAAATATCTTGTATAGTTCTCTTTTACACACGTGTATAAATATCAGCTTCTTGGATTCACTTTCTTCTATGTTTCTTGGCTGCAGCTGATCGAAAAATACTTGTTGAGGTTACTAAATATCTTTTTCGACCTGGTTGACAATCAAATTTTGAAGGCATGCATACAGGTTTCATTTTATTTTCTAGTAAAACGTCTTGGGTACATAAATTATTCTTACAAACTGAACAGTTGCCAATTTTACAAACATAAAAAATATTCTTTATAACATAACCATCAACGTAAGAACTAAGGAGTAACATATTCATTTACTATTGAAGAAGTTTCTGATACCGATACATGTGAAATAACAGGTGAAGGAGGTTCCGGCACATCCAAATTAATATGAAGAGGATTTACAATAAACTATTTTAATGTTTCTAAAGCTCGTGTACAATGATCTTTTTCACAGTTGGCAGACACTGAATGTGAGTATATTAAATTATTTATCAAGAGGGCTTTATTCGATGATCTGAACGAAGAACAAGTTGGATTTATGTTTCTTACTCCATGGCTCCGGCACAACAGAAGTAATTTTCAACAGGGTCTTGATTTAAAATACGGGGTGCAAGATACTTAAATCCCTTCTGCTGTAAGGTTTTCCATAAATATTCCAAAGATTTAATTGAAAAAATCCAATTTTTTGAAGACGGGGCTACTATTTTTACACGCTTTATATTAACTTCACTTGTAAGTTTGTATGTATGTATGTATGTATGTATGTATGTATGTATGTATGTATGTATGTATGTATGTATGTATGTATGTATGTATGTATGTATGTATGTATGTATGTATGTATGTATGTATGTATGTATGTATGTATGTATGTATGTATGTATGTATGTATGTATGTATGTATGTTTGTAACTTTCGTTTGGACTACAGCAAGTCGTTTATAGCACAGTAAGTACACTGGCAGCCGTGCGGTCTAAGGCACAGGTCTTCGCTGACGTCAACTCTCGGCATCACGGGTCGTGGATTCTAATCCCGGCCACGCCGAAAAAAAAATTGTTTTTTTTTCGGCAAATTTTTGACAATAAATCGAACTAAAAAGTGGAAAATAAATATAGTTTCAAAAAAACTAAAAAACACGCTTTATATCAAACTAAAAAGTGAAAAATAAATATAGTTTAAAAAAAACTAAAAAACACGCTTTATATCGAACTAAAAAGTAAAAAATATTTTTTTTAAATAAGCTTAAAAAGCGTGGGGTGCTCGATGTACGAGCATGTGGAACAAAGCGCCCCACGCTTTTTAAGCTTATTTTTAAAAAAATGCTGAGATGTGGAAATTACAGTTCGCAATTCTTTTCCATGGGAAGGGTGTAACATACTTCCATTAATACTGTCAAATAACTGATCAAAAAAGAATAGTAACTCTACCGTGTCGGCAGCCTTGAGATCAATATACAATTCTGAAGTAGTGGAGATATCTTTACTCATTTCGGCTAACATACGCAAGGCAGATCCAACTGTATGATTGAATTTTGGGTACAATTTTTAACTCATTTTTATGCTAGGGATTACGTGTTCATGAGTTAACTTTTGAAACATGCTATAATATCTACTACCTTGTTGCTGATCCTTTCTCTATACTTGCAACAATAACTGACCAAGATGCGATCTTTTTTTCGCCATTTACCTCAAAGTGTAAATTTTTGTTTAGAAGATTATTGCGAATACCTTTCATTAAATGTGGAAAGTCATACAAGTGAATAATCTCTTTACTATTAATAAGATATCCTTGATATCAATTTTCAATATTCAATCTTTGATTAACGTCTGATTAGAACTCTTCAATAAATATATTAACAAAAAAATATAATTAATACATTAACTAAATATTAATTACTTTTTATATTTTTAAATCAGTTCTGAAGAAGATCCAAATCCGGATCGAAACGTTAATGTATTAGTTATATTTTTGACGTGATAACGTCTTATAAATTGATGAAACACCAGCTGCACGCACGAAAAAGTGTAACGCCGTAACGTTCCGCCTGACCCTGTGCGCGCAAGCGAGAGCGCAGTATAAGCGATAGAGAAGCACGATCGGCGTCGGCTTGTACGCATTTCTCACTCTTCTCGCGTGACGTCAGAAAGTAGTGTGCGTTCAACATCTTTTTCGGCTGTTCCAGCGAAAGCTACATCTGACAGATGGCCTTTGTTTTATAAACCGTGGAAATTAAGACTTAAAATCAAGTTATCTAATAAAAATGTCATGAATTATCGAATTTTTAAAGCAATTTTTCAGATAATACATCGTTATTTGTTCGTTTTTGCACGGATATTTTTTGTGTCATATAATTATTACCGATTCATCCAAGCCAAAGTATAACTGAACGCACGATAATGGCAATATGGCGCTAATAATAATTAATAAATGTCATTTTATTTTGTTAAAAATAACTGATCGCCGTCATTATTGATAAAATATGATATTATTCACAACGAATGGAAATGTATTGATCAATTGATAGTTTGTACACAAACGCAGCTACATTTTGTATCAAAAACAAATCTTGGGAGATATCTGCATTTCATAACAGCAGATAAATTATACGGTTTGTTAACAAATATATAATATATATACATTCTTTTAAATGTCTTTTATAATTGCTTAAAAATATGTATTTTGCTTTGGTTGATCAAATTATTAGTCGGTAAAAATATAGTTTGACAGCTACTAAAATTTAGGTTATGTATTATTAAATATGACATTCGAGCGGAATACGTTATCACGTAAAACTATCGTCCGTAAACCGACTTTACAGACAACCAATTTTTTTTGTTAATATATTTGTCTGAAAAATTGGTCAATAATTTTATTTATTAAAGATTTTCAATATTATTTTGTATGTAATATCTTCTTGTTTCACTTATGGCAGCTTGTTTAGTTGAACCTTGGTCACAGATAGTGCAAACTATTTTCAAACCGATACTTCTGACTTCTTGAACAATTTCTTTTAGCATTCTAATTAGATCGGGTGTACTGGTAGTCCGTTCACAAAATGTAAAACAAATAGGTTGTTTCCATTTCCTATACACCCCATTTAACATGAACAGTTGTGCATAATCATTGATAGTTTTCATCTTCTTCAGTAATTACAATATATAATATTATAACATATAAAATTTTGGACTTTTTCGGATAAGCTCACGTAATCATCTCGTAATATAATTTAAACTATTTGTGCTAAGTATATTGAGACAATTAAATAAATAAACTTTAATAAAATTAATAAACAATTTAAAATATTTATGTTGAATGTTTTATTACAAAACAGGTGCGCTATGGCATGCGTCACGAGAGTCGGGATCATTTTAGTTGCAAGACGCATGCAACAACGCGTGCGTTCCGTTCCTCACACCGTGCGTCCAGTTGAAAGTGAAAGGGAAGAGGAAAACGCAAGAGTGTGGACATAGCTAAAGATCACTAGTCTTGATTCGAGTTGTATAGTGCCCGCGCTGAGAGCTGAAGCCAGACACGTCATCAATAATATGGTAGTGAACGCCTACTTGCCTGCAGACAGTGGCGTGTAGAATAAATTCGACATATCCATTTATAGCGGTAGAATAAAAATAAACACTCGACGCACATGGATCTCCGAAACAGTCAATAGCAAGCTAGAAGGCGAGCGCAATGCGTTCATGTCACTATGACGCGGTGGCTTCATCTTTCGCCGCAGCTATTCTGCCACTATGTTGTTAGGCCTTTCTCTTATAGACTAAGATCCCGGAGCTCCCAGACGTACTTTATTTCGTGAAAGAAAAATGTGGGGCTTTGAGTAGTGTTGATGTGTATATTGAATGCCACGTCGGTGAAATTTCAAAAAAATATAATTTTTTATAATTTTATTTAATTGTAACCATGAACATTTTTTTATGACAACCTATCGATATATGTTCAGAACCATATTTTATTTGATCAAATATAATTTTCATCCCGTAAACAGATCAGTGAAGGACGAGCTTCTGATCCTCTACTACAAGAGGGGGAAATATCATTTTATTATTTTTTTGGGCAGTGTTGAATATTATTTTGTAATAATATTTTATGGAATATAATTATATAAAAATCAACTTTCACAATTTAAGTAAAGTTAGTCCTAATTTTACTTACCTTTCTCACCTGGTACCTATAAATCAGCCGTCTAACCAACTTTGCAGATATGCTGGCATTCAATGCACACATGAACACTACTCAAAGCCCCACATTTTGTCTTTCGCAAAATAAAAAACGTCTGGGAGTTCCGGGATCTTGGACTATTAGGAAAGATGAGTCTTGAGCAATCCATGGGTGTATAGTCGAAGAGATTTAGGTATATTTTTTTGCCTCGAAAAGTGTACATAGAATAATACATCTGAAACTAAACACAATCATAAATAATTATTTATACCTACCGAGTTCTTTTTTCACTAATAAAAAGGTTAATGGCAGAGTGCTTTATAATGAAGGAAATTTGGGTAAAAGGACGCGGCTTAAGTGCGATGTGTCGGTTGTGCTTAGCAAAAGACGTTACGCTATTAGACATTTTTTATTTTTCAACCGAAATGAGAAATCAACTCTCCAATATAATTATGTGGTGTGCTCCTGTTCAGGTAAGTGGGTTCCTATTCAAAAATTAGCTATTGTCCTATTTTTCACTGATCATTGAAATAGATTAATGGGAAAAAATATTTATGGATCATTTATGATGTCATTTATCTCTGGTCTTCATACAAATAACGAAAAGCAAGGTCGGGTTTTTTTTAGTGTGAATGGATCTGGTTACTTTGGTTGCTGTTTTATTGTAATTGAGAATTTTTTGAAAACCAGTTTTTCTGTGAAATTGTGTGCATTGTAAATTAGACTTTAGTGATTTTAAAAATTACAATTTTCTGAATGACACAATAACTTGACGTGTAGAATTTTAAAACGAAATTGCTTGCATCAAGATAAATGTGTAAAACCTATGGATGTCTAAAGAATGGGTGTTGTTAATGTAAATTTTTATAAATTAAACATAGTCCCATTTTAAAATCTTAACGTAATTCAACCAAATCGTAAATAATTTCAAGCAACCTTTTTATTAGCGTCATTTTCTTTATTATTCTTCTCCGTTAAATGAAAAATTCGTTTTCAGAACATTGTATTAGCTCTAATCTCAACATAATATTTTTCTTGTTCTGTACCTATTGTTTTTTAAACGCTTTTAATCAGCTTGACTCCGGATATTTCTTTATATCTTGTTTCAAATCTTGGGACAGCTTTTTCAACTACTTACCATTATCTGATTGAATTGAAATTTTGCATAGGTATGTAGTTCCGGTGACAATACAATATTAGGGTAAGAGTACGATAACTTGCTATGCAAAATATCCACTGGAAATTCACAATTATTGTTTTATATAACATATAACAGCGTTATTGGTCGTTTTAAGTGCGGAAAATTAATTTTTATAAATTAATTTAAAAAAAATAAATATGGTATAGTAAGTTGATTTAGAGTATATTATTTACTATAGCGATCGCTATCTTGTCTCATATAGTGATAAGAAAAGAGAAAGTTATATATACCTGTATATATGATAAACAAAGATAGAAATATCAATTGGTTGGAATGAAATACAATTGAACGTTCAGGGCAGAGTCGTATTTGGAAATTTTAATTTATAAACGAATTTTAAATTTAAAACTTACATTTTCATGAAGATTGAAAACCACCGCTTTTTTTGATAAAGGGGTATGCGAATTGTCTCGCAGTGAAACGGGAAGGGGCAAATGTGGAGTTTTTAAAAAAACAATTCCGGGGTGAACGATAAACGGGTATGCGAATTGTAATTCTGGGGTGAACGATAAAGGGGTATGCGAATTGTCTCACAGTGAAACGGGAAGGGGTAAATGTGGAGTTTTTAAAAAAACAATTCCGGGGTGAACGATAAACGGGTATGCGAATTGTAATTCCAGGGTGAACGATAAAGGGGTATGCGAATTGTCTCGCATTGAAACGGGAAGTGGCAAATGTGGAGTTTTTAAAAAAACAATTCCGGGGTGAACGATAAACGGGTATGCGAATTGTAATTCTGGGGTGAACGATAAAGGGGTATGCGAATTGTCTCGCAGTGAAACGGGAAGGGGCAAATGTTGAGTTAAAAAAAAAACAATTCCGGGGTGAACGATAACGGGGTATGCGAATTAGATAGTTAATTGTTTGAATAGAAAAGTTAAACAAATATAGCATAACAAATATTATAAATATCTAAATACGACCCTGCTTCCATAACACAATCGAAAGTGAGATAGTTATACAATAATTCTACACCAGTTGCTATGACGTGTATTTGTGATTTTTGATTGGTTAGATTAAAAAAATGACAGTGAAAGACGAAAAGTAGTTCCATTTTTTTCACGTATTTTTGAGGAAATTTGTGAATAATCCGTAAAGTTTTTTTTTTTTAAACGTCAAAATTTAGCGTTTTCTATGACTTAAAAAAAAAATTTCAAAATTTGGGTGCATAGTGTTATCGAACTGGACCCAAACTTAAAAATGAAATAAAAAAAGCTTTTTAAGTTAAATGGTTTTTAGTCCGGCTACAATACAAATTATAATAATAACTAACTGACTCGTCCGGCTTCTATCCGGATGCAAATCGCACTTTTAATAAAGCATACTAGAAACTTAAAAATAAAAAGAGGTAAAAAAACTTTTAAGTTAAACGTTTTTATTATACAATCGATAATATACTAAAAACTAGAAAATAAACATGAGTCACCATTAGGGGCTTTGATTAAACTAATATAAAATCGTGGGGGGAATTTATAGTTACATTATGGTCGAAGAAGACGCTCGAAAGCTAAATATGATTTCCAATTGCAAACAAATGAAAGTTTTCTATTAAATGCCCCTCTCCACTTTTTTATTTTAGTTTAATCAAAGCCCCGATGGTGATTCATATTTATTTTCTAGTTTTTAGTACATTATCGATTGTACAATAAAAACGTTTAACTTAAAAGTTTTTTAACTCTTTTTATTTTTGTTAATACTATGTTTGTACAAAAACATTTTCATTGACTTTATTTTGACGTCTTATTAAAACATTCAATTTTTTACCTTGGTTGTGGGTTATGAAAACGGTACCTACATGGGTACACGGTACTTACCTATCAAAGTAAATTCGTTACTAAAGCTACCGAATTTTTATAAACTTAATAAAAATGGTAGATACAGATTTCCATAGATAAAGAGATTCATTATGCATTACGCAGCTTTAGACACACACTGCATGTATATATCTTTATAATCCAAAAGCTATCAAACATTTTTGGGCAGGTATTTGAGGGCTGAGCCAACGTGAAAATTTGTATAACACTTATTTTGTAATGTCTGAACACAAAATCGAAGACCTGACTGAAGAGTAGTGGGGCCTAGCCAAGCTGTGAAATTTTCATTTAGCGGAATTTTATATTTCTTATTCTGTTGCATAGTTACGGAGATAATGACATTTGAAATTATATGACGTAAGAAGTTCCCACTGTCTGCCGTTCGTTATTATCGAGATAAAATTGATTAACCTTACGTAGATTCTTTTAGAGGCACCGATAAAATATCTAGGTATAAAGTGTTCACTGTTCAGAGCATTTATCTTTTTATTTATTTGTAAATAAAAAAGTGTGTGTGTCAGCTTCGACGCACGACTGGAGTTTACTCCTTAGATACGCTGTGTAATGTATTCCATCTCATTCTTTTTCACGTTGAAACCTACAGATATATATATTTGTCTCTATACATATATACAAGATTAGTCTAGCATCACACAAGTGTAATGTGTTCCATCTCATTCTTTCACACGTTAAATCCTACAGATATATATGTTTGTCTCTTTTGAAGCAGACGAGCGTAACGCCATACTTGAAGCGGTGGAGCGTAACGCCTCACCAATTGATTTTACTACTCATAATATTTCCGTACCGGACCTTAAATCGTTTATTAAGGAGTAAACTCCAATAATTAATCTCTCAATTTTCAGATAAGAAGATGTGATGTGTTGCCCAATTTCATCTGCCACTTATGTTACACTCAACTCAAGAAAATTCACGAGTTCCAAATACAAATAGTGCAGTCTGATAAAACACTGCGACGCTATTTACAGCAACTGAATGCTTCTGACAAACAAATCAAGCCTGAATGTTTCATTCAGAAGTCCTCTGAGGAACATTTAATCCAGAAAACAAATCACTGTGATGTCACTGTTAAATGTGAATCTATAATATTTTATGATATTTTTGGCATAAACAAGGATAGGAAAGGAATTGCGCCTTTAAATTATAATTTATCCAGCAAAATAATTAACAAAAAAATTCCTTTAACATTCGAAATCAAAGACGAACCAACGAATGATGGTTCATTAATTCTAACTGAATGTGCTTATGAAACAGTAGAAACTTTATCCAAGAGTGATAATGATAATGAAATCGTTTGCGAAGACTCAAAGGTCGATATTAGCTACCGCACTAAATTGAGCGAAAACACGTTGTATATTATCGGGAAAGATAAAAAATCGACGACCGAAATTAACCAAGAAAATCCTTTAAAATCCGAAATCAAAGCCGAACTAACGGACGAGGGTTCATTAAAATTAACAGACTGTGCTGATGATACAGCAGAAACTTTATTCAATGGTGATGGTAGTGAAACCGCCTGCGAAGACTCAAAGGTTGATATTAACTATTGTACTAAATTAGGCGAAAACCTGTATATTATTGGGAAAGATAAAAATTTTAGATCAATAATCAAAATTAACCAGGAAAATCCTTTAAAATTCGAAATCAAAGACGAACTAACGAATGTGGATTCACTAAAATTAATACACTCGTTTGATGATACAGTGGAAACTTTATCGAACATCGACTGTAACGAAACTTGCAGCGAACACTCAAGGAGCAATGGTGGCCACACATCAGAGAACGATGTAGCAGAATATCTGGACAAAATTCAGAAGGGGAAGAAAATTATTTCCTTAAATTATGATAAACGTAAAAAAGCAACTGAAAAGAAGTATCACAGTGACACTTGTAACAAGAGGTTTTCTAAATCTTTTACATTGAAAACTCACCTGCCTAATGACAAAGATAAGAAACAGTATCAGTGTGACGTTTGTAAAAAGTGTTTCAGAAAAACACATCAATTAACTATTCATAAACGAAAACATACTGGCGAGAAACCATATCAATGTGATAGTTGTACTAAGCGCTTCAGCGAAAAATACAATTTAACTCTTCATAAACGCAAACATACCGGTGAGAAACCATATCAGTGTGACATTTGTAATATGTGCTTTTCTAGATCAAGTAATTTAGCCTCTCATAAACGCACCCATACTGATGAGAAGCTATATCAGTGTGACATTTGTAAAAAATGTTTCAGTCTTGCAACATATTTAAATGCTCACAAACGCATACATACTGGTGAGAAACCATATCAGTGTGACATTTGTAAAAAGTGTTACGGTTATGCAAAGAGTTTAAATATTCACAAACGCAAACATACTGGCGAGAGGCCATATCAGTGTGACGTTTGTAAAAAGTGCTTCAGCCAAACAACCAGTTTAAAATATCATAAACGCACACATACTGGTGAGAAACCTTATCAGTGTGATGTTTGTAGTGTGTATTTCTCTGAATCTGGTCCACTAATTAATCATAAACGTACACATACTGGGGAGAAGCCATATCAATGTGACGTTTGTAATAAATGCTTCAAACAAACAAGCACTTTAAATTATCACAAACGCACACATACTGGTGAGAAACCATATCAGTGTGACGTTTGTAGTATGTTTTTCTCTAATTCAAGTAATTTAATCTGTCATAAACGCATACATACTGGTGAGAAACCATATGAATGCAGCATTTGTAAAAAAAATTTCAGCCATGCAAGCAGTTTAAAAATGCACAAACGGACACATACTGGTGAGAAACCATATCAGTGTAACATTTGTAAAAAGTGTTTTAGCCGTTCAAAAACTTTAAATATTCACAGTCGTATACATACTGGTGAGAAACCGTATCAGTGTAATATTTGTGATAAGTGCTTCAGAGAAAGAACCAGTTTGAATTATCATAAACGCTCACATACTGGTGAAAAACCATATCAATGTGACATTTGTAAGAAGCGCTTCAGCCAAAGAAAGATTTTAAATCGCCATAAATGCAAACATACTGGTTAGAAACCGTATCAGCGCGACGTTTGTAATAATATTACAAACGCCGCACTGATATGATTATTTGACTTGAAATAGAGAAGCACATAATATTATCTAATTCTGTATTTCAAATCAAAATTAATTCGTCATAAATGTAGTAGTTAGTTTCGTCGTTATGAATATAATAACTATTAATTGTATACAGTATGTAGGGTTACCAGATGGTCTGAATGAAAAAACGGGACATTTTACAGCCCCCCCCCCCCCCCTATTGATAATTGAAGAAAGAAAAAATATTTTTGAAATTTCTGAAATCTAAAAAAAATTGTTGTAAAAAAATTATTTTTTTTTATTCCTATCTATCAGTTCCCAATTTTTACACTTCTATCTCGGTATGTACCGAGCAACTGTCAGGAACGAAAAATCCTCCGACCCTAATAATAACTTTAAAAAACCCTTCTTCAGACAAAAATTGATGAAACATCTGAAGTGTGCTGTGTGTATCAATCCACAATCGATATCTATCAAAATCGTGTAATTTAATATGAGACGAACACGATTTTGAATAATTTGAGGATAGAAATATAGTGAAAAAAGAGACAATTATAGTGGTCAGTATGTTTATTTGTTCATAACACATCAATCATGAATACATACATGTGTAAAATATACTTCGAGACACAAATTTCAGTCGGGTCGATTAACAATATTTTTTCGAGTCACTGATTTTTTGCAAAACCGGGACATTTGCATAGATTTTGAAAAAATTCCGGGACACCGGGACAGGAGGGCGAAAACGGGACATGTCCCGGAAAACCGGGACGTCTGGTAACCCTAACAGTATGCAACAGGTAAGCGGTACATAGGGAAATTAGCATTGGGAAAAAATGAATGGATCAGAGTTAACCGTGACTGCATTGATTGCATATTTCTATTGCGTTACCATGGCTATCTTGAGGATTCTATTTTATTTTGATTTATGTTTATTTTACTTATAATAAAAAGCTTTTAGAAACCATTATTTTTATTTTTTTACAAAAATAGAACAAAAAAAGTAACTTCGTCTGTTTGGAAACATTTCATTCAAAAATTGTCTGACTGGCATGACGTTATGCGCGTTGGTAAATCAGCGACCCAATGTCTTCAGCTACAGCACGAATAGGCAGAGATATTTGAACTGGCAACATATGTAAGTATTTTTGGGCATTTAATGTCCCATTAATAAAAAAAGTTCGGTTATTTGTAATCATTTTAATTTTTTCTTCTGTAGTGTACACATTAATTTTGCAAAAATATATTATCTGTCAAAATGAAAAACAAGCTTTTAAGTTTAAGAGTCCGATCCATTCATTTTTTCCCAATGCTAATTTCCCTATGTGCAGCTTACATGTTTACATACCTATTTTAGATTGTGGAATAGTATTAGAATATTTTTATGTTAATACATTACTAATAAAGCGAATTACTACAGTCATTTGGTAGTTTTACCTGGAAAGTTTTCCGGGAGTTTTGAAAATTGGTAATTTTATAGATTTTGAGGTGCTCTTTCCGAATTTCGACTTTGCCACCTCGTATTTTTGCCGCTCGCGCCGCCATATTGGAAAAATGGCGCCTAAAAGCAGTTTTTGGACAATATCTCCTTTCCGACTCATTTTACGATAAAATCAGTTATGTACAAAATGAAACTAGAGACAATTTCCTACAATTCATGTACCTACCTTTTTTTCATAAAGTCAATAGTTTTGGCGTACGAGCGCCGCAAAGTGTACACCAACGCGCATTTTGGCCAAAAACTCCTTTCCACACCACCTTGAGGTAGAGTAAGTGGCGCGTTTTTTTTAATGTGGTATCCTCAATAGGCCTAATCTACATGCAATTTAATGTGCTAAAATTTAGCGTATTCTCCTTCGCTTTATTGTTCTCGATGGACCAGGTGTTGCAAATTCATCGTCTGTAGTACCAATCGAAACGTCACAGACCGGTATTTCATCTACATCATAGTGTGTACTGTGGTGTGAAAGAATAAAATTAAATGCTGTGTGCATATATTTTACACCCGTTGGGCGAAGGGAATCCGGTTCCTATTCCGGAACCCGGCAGCGGAACCGTAATTAAAACAAAGCATTGCGATAGCCTTAGCGGGTGTTGACGCAATGTGATTTCTGCCCAGTGCTCTGAATGCCAACGTGAAAAAATTCAAGCAAGCGCGGGTAAACGGCGGGAGTAACTATGACTCTCTTGAGATTTTCAAGGTCCGAGGGGAAGATTCGGACACCGCCGCAACTGCGGTGCTCTTCGCGTTCCAAACCATATCTCCCTGCTAGAGGATTCCATGGAACTCGAACGCTCATGCAGAAAAGAAAACTCTTCCCGGATCTCCCGACGGCGTCTCCAGGTCATTTTGGGTTGCCCCGACGAACTCTCTTGCGAGGGCCCGACTTATTAACGGTTCCGCTGCCGGGTTCCGGAATAGGAACCGGATTCCCTTCGCCCAACGGGTGTAAAATATATGTGTCACCGGGATATTGTCAAACCCGTGATATTATAATTTCACTTAGTGAAATTATAATATCACGAATCTTTGTCAATCGTGATATTGTAATTTCACTAGTGAAATTACAAAATCACGGATTTGACAATATCCCGGCGACATATGCACACAGCATTTAATTTTATTCTTTCACACCACAGTACACACTATGATGTAGATGAAATACCGGTCTGTGACGTTTCGATTGGTACTACAGACGATGAATTTGCAACACCTGGTCCATCGAGAACAATAAAGCGAAGGAGAATACGCTAAATTTTAGCACATTAAATTGCATGTAGATTAGGCCTATTGAGGATACCACATTAAAAAAAACGCGCCACTTACTCTACCTCAAGGTGGTGTGGAAAGGAGTTTTTGGCCAAAATGCGCGTTGGTGTACACTTTGCGGCGCTCGTACGCCAAAACTATTGACTTTATGAAAAAAAGGTAGGTACATGAATTGTAGGAAATTGTCTCTAGTTTCATTTTGTACATAACTGATTTTATCGTAAAATGAGTCGGAAAGGAGATATTGTCCAAAAACTGCTTTTAGGCGCCATTTTTCCAATATGGCGGCGCGAGCGGCAAAAATACGAGGTGGCAAAGTTTTCAAAACTCCCGGAAAACTTTCCAGGTAACCACTATATTTCTCACCAAATGACTGTACTAAATATTGTAAACTGCAAATTTATCACAATAAACATGTACATACTGTTAAGAAGCCATATCAGTGTGGCATTTGTAAAAAGTGTTTCAGTTGTGTAAACAGATAAAAAATTAACAAGCGCACCCATACTGGTAAGAAACCATATCAGTGTGACATTTGTAATAAGTGTTTCAGCGGGTCAAATGTTCTATATCGTCACAAACGTATACGTACTGGTTAGAAACCATTATTGGTGTGACGTTTGTAAGAATAATTTTATTAAATTTCTAATGATATTAATAATAATAAATAAATTCTTAATTTCTAATTGAGTTCTTGTAAAGTTCCTCCGAGAACACACTGCCGCCCCCTTTTTAAAACACTAAAGATCTTAACATTTCATGACGTTTATGTACTAGAATGTGCAAGTTTTGTTAAATTTAATTTTAATCTTTTCTCTAGAAATACTACTAGTCACATATACAGCACGATAACACGAATAAACTTTAGATTAGACTACACATCATTATCTACTGTCAACAAAGGTCCTATTAATGCTATGTTGAGCGTTTTCAATAAGTTGCCCCCCACAAAATGTAAACAAAAATTAAAATTTATTTTATTACGGACAAATTTTTATTCTGTTAAGGAATTTTTTAATCATAAATTTTAATTGTATATCTATTTAACTGACGCATTCTGCACTGTTCTGACAGTATTAACAGAATAAAGTCTCTTATGTATTTATCTATATTTATGAAGCCACAAATAATCATAATTTTTAGATAGATTGTAAATTATAGACGCTCAATAGCTGAGATCATCGTCTATGTGTATATATGCTACGGCTAGAACCCGAAGTGCGGCTACACCTAGTTTTAGCCGGTTAGAACTAGGTGTAGCCACTTACCTTCAAATAAATAAAATTGTCGACCAGTTTTTCAGACAATATATTGACAAAAATAAAATTATAAATCAATAAAACAAAATTATGACGTTTCGATCTGAGTTTAGATCTTCTTCAGAAATATCTAAAAATATAAAAAAAAAAAAAAATAGTAAAATCTACTTATTTTATAATATTATTTTACAAAAAAAAAATTGGTTGTCTGTAAAGTCGGTTTACGGACGATAGTTTTACGTGATAACGTATTCCGTAATACATAACCTAAATTTATATAATAATTATAATAATTCGAATCTATGATATTGCATCTTTCGCTTCAAATTTAGGTTAATTTTATTTATTTAAATTACTCACCATATAATATAATTGTTTTTTTTAACTTTCTTTCTTTCGTATTTATTTTAAGTCTCAAAGATTAGTTGTCATAATATTTTGAAAACAATTGTTTCACTGTTTATATAAAATTCCAAAACCTACTTAAAATATTTAAGTATTTTCATACGTCAAAAAATTGATTTTTATAATGATAAAATTTGTAAGAAAACGATTTTTTCGAGAGATGAGACCTAGCTAAAACGATTTTTTGCCCCCCAAAATCCCTTTTCAGTAAATTTCATCCAAATCGTTAGGGCCGTTTTCGAGAAAAGCACGCACAGGGTCAGGCGGAACGTTACGAACGTTAGGAACGTTACACTTTTTCGTGCATGCAGCCGGTGTTTTATCAATTTATAAGATTGGTGATTCATCAATTTATAAGACGTTATCACGTCACATTAACTATGGCATGTATCTCTTTTGCGCATGCGCCGATTTTCCCCAAAAAATTTACAAAAATTTCTAGTAAAAATAGATAGAGTAAAAACCGTTTTAAAAACTATATTATTATTATATAAAACATCATTATAAGAGATATATTCTTTTACGCATGCGCCGCGTTTCCCAAAAACAATAGGCCACTTCATATTTGCATATCAAACATCCTCCCAAAATTTTGTTTCAATCCGCTTATCCTTGGTGTCGGAATGATAATAAATGTCAAAAGTGACGTTTGCAACTGTCAAAGTATTATGTTCTAATAATAATTAGTTATTCCAATAGTTAACTTAGAAGGCTTTGCTTTCACAAAATACTAATGTCAAAAAATAAACATTAGAAATGCAGCCGTTTTCATGTTAAGACAAGACATACGTTATCTTCTAATTTCCATGTACGGCAAACAAAGACGACCGACCGCGTCGCGCCATGCATTAGACAACATTGCATTTATACAGCTATTTTTCTATATAAATTTGTATAAAATATTTTTCTATATAAATTTGTATAAAAAAACTGTTTAGGCAAATTCTGTTATACGAAATCTATGTAAAATGTTCTCCTCTTTCGTTTAAGACTGGTTTCAAACCGATCTGATTTAAATTGAGCGAGAAATTAGCAAAAAGCACGCACAGGGTCAGGCGGAACGTTACGCGTTACGAACGTTAGGAACATGGAACTAGTAATTATAACTAGTTATTAGTTCCATGGTTAGGAACGTTACGTTAGGAACGTTACACTTTTTCGTGCATGCAGCCGGTGTTTTATCAATTTATAAGATTGGTGATTCATCAATTTATAAGACGTTATCACGTCAATAAGTAAATTTTACTAATTATTTTTTTATATTTTTAGATATTTCTGAAGAAGATCTAAACCCAGATCGAAACGTCATAATATATTGTTTTACTGATTTATAATTTTTTTTGACGTGATAACGTCTTATAAATTGATGAATCACCAATATTATAAATTGGTAAAACACTGCCTGCATGTACGAAAAAGTGTAACGCGTAACGTTCCGCCTAACCCTGTGCGTGCTTTTTGCTAATTTCTCGCTCAATTTAAATCAGATCGGTTTGAAACCAGTCTTAAACGAAAGAGGAGAACATTTTACATAGATTTCGTATAACAGAATTTGCCTAAACAGTTTTTTTATACAAATTTATATAGAAAAATATTTTATACAAATTTATATAGAAAAATAGCTGTATAAATGCAATGTTGTCTAATGCATGGCGCGACGCGGTCGGTTGTCTTTGTTTGCCGTACATGGAAATTAGAAGCAAACGTATGTCTTGTCTTAACATGAAAACGGCTGCATTTCTAATGTTTAATTCAATTTTTTGACATTAGTATATTGTGAAATGCAACGCCTTCTAAGTTAAGTATTGGAATAACTAATTATTATTAGAACATAATACTTTGTAAGTTGCAAACGTCACTTTTGACATTTCTTATCATTCCGACACCAAGGATAAGCGGATTGAAACCAAATTTTGGGAGGATTAGGTTATGTATTACGGAATACGTTATCACGTAAAACTATCGTCCGTAAACCGACTTTACAGACAACCAATTTTTTGTCAATATATTGTCTAAAAAATTTATTTATTTGAAGAGTTCTATTCAGACGTAAATCAAAGATTTGTATTATTATTATTATTTTGATTCCTGCTTTGAACACATTGAAATGTATTTATTCAACACGCGTGAGTAATATGTAATTTCGGGGCCCTGCTAAATTCGGGAGAAATAATAAATTACTTTATGTTGACGCGCAGAGTGCTAATAATGAGCCGTACTGTACGATAATAAATTTTCTGGACCAATAGGAACGCAGTAGCAAGCCCAAGCCGTACAATAATGAAAAAAAACTGCACAGCTTCTGGACCAATAGGAACGTGGTAGGCGGTATTGTATATATGAAAACAGCATCGCAATTCAGCGAAAGTCAGGGCCATCTTGTGTGCATCGAGGGCGGTGGGTACGTTAATCAATGAAGTGATTTATTATTTTTCCCTGTTTTATTAGTGCCCCGATTACATATTATTCGTGCTAGATGAATAAAATATTATGTGCGACCATTGATCGAAGGAGAATATTCCACTCGCGTGCGTGTTACCGCACTCGCTACGCTCGTGCGGCAAATTTCACGCTTATGGAATCTTCTCCTTCTCTCACTAGTCGCACAATATACTATTTGTGCTCCGTCTATCCCTCACCAATATCTCCCTAGACAGTCGCGAGATAGAGCTAGTAGCTAATAGCTTACCTTATGATTTTTTGATGTGTCAACGTTTTTTCTACTTATTTTACCTTGGATTTGGCGTCAAAATGAAAGAAATATCGATAATTGGATGTGGCTTAAGTCCAATGTGCCGATTGTGCTTATCAAGCGGCGTTGTACTGTTAGACGTATTTAGGATTTCATCCAAAATGAAGAATAGGGTGGCAAGTGTAATCATGAAATGTGCTGCTGTCCAGGTAAGTTATATTATTCGCGAAAAATATCGATTGACCACCAATTTTTTGTATATAATTTAATTCGACTCTGATCTAGTATCTGGCTGCACGATTTGACGGGTGGAAAGGGGTGTAGGGGATAGAAAAGGGTTGTAGAAGCATCCTCTTAAAAATAAATAAATAAACTTTTCAACGTAACGATGTAATAGGTAGGCCTAAAGTCACATATTGTGGTTATGTGCATAGTGAATATGAGTGTGTTCCAAAACAACATTAGACATTGTATAAAGGGGTATGCGAATTGTCTCGCAGTGAAACGGGAAGGGCAAATGTGGAGTTTTTAAAAAAACAATTCCGGGGTGAATGATAAACGGGTATGCGAATTGTAATTCCGGGGTGAACGATAAAGGGGTATGAGAATTGTCTCGCAGTGAAACGGGAAGGGGTAAATGTGGAGTTTTTAAAAAAACAATTCCGGGGTGAACGATAAACGGGTATGCGAATTGTAATTCCAGGGTGAACGATAAAGGGGTATGCGAATTGTCTCGCATTGAAACGGGAAGGGGCAAATGTGGAGTTTTTAAAAAAACAATTCCGGGATGAACGATAAACGAGTATGCGAATTGTAATTCCGGGGTGAATAGAGATTTCCGCACCTCCACAATTTAAGGGGATGCTTCTACAACCCTTTTCTATCCTCTACACCCCTTTCCACCCCTCAAATAGTGCAGCCAGATACTAGACCGCAACCTTTAATTCAACTAAAATATAACTTTACGGAAGGATTAAAATTACTCGAAAAACATTTTTTTACATTAATACCTACAACTGTACGAAACTGTAAAATAAAGTGAATCATTATTTTTCTTTTGGTATATATAAAACTATAGATTTTCAATTATAGAGTTGTAATTCAATTTTACCGAATTATTTAAATTAGTTTTATTTAAGGTGGGAGGGGGTAGATTCTAAAATATTTATTGCATTTTCTTATAGTAAAATATTTATAGAATGTTATGTCAAAATTTCAAATCAATCGGAGCAACGCTCTCAGTCATCGACCTTTATAAGTCTCCTCTCCTCTAATACTGCGGAGCGGCAAGAGCTAAGCGCTTGGTGAGTCAGTGCCGAGAATATAAACGCAGATTATATAAGTTTTGGGTATATAAACGCAGTACCCCCTAGAATAAGATGTAGACTTGAAAAAAAAAGCCGAAGACAACGAAGTTGCGGCAGGGAATGTACTTTATGCAGCTGTAAAAAAAAATTGCTTTTTTCGTTTTTTTAGAGTTCAAACTTTAATTGCTTTTTTCATTTTTTTAGAGTTCAAACATTAATTTCGTTTTTCTCGAAACCACGTTTCAAAAGTCCGTGTACATCATTTCAAAACTACTGCACTGATTATTTTCAAATTTTGTACACACTTTCTGCATATAAAACACCAGACGCCAAGGTTTTTTTTTAGTTTTTCGTTAATATCTTGGACAAAAAAATTGGTTGTCTGTAAAGTCGGTTTACGGACGATAGTTTTACGTGATAACGTATTCCGTAATACATAACCTAAATTTATATAATAAGTCGAATCTATGATATTGCATCTTTCGCTTCAAATTTAGGTAAATTTCATTAAGTAGAATAATAAAACACTATAAAAAGTATACTATTATTATATCAAAAACAACTATGACATGTATCTCTTTTGCGCATGCGCCGATTTTCCCCAAAAAATTTACAAAAATTTCTAGTAAAAATAGATAGAGTAAAAACCGTTAAACAAAAACTATATTATTATTATATAAAACATCATTATAAGAGATATATTCTTTTACGCATGCGCCGATGTTCCCCAAAAACAATAGGCCACTTCATATTTGCATATCAAACATCCTCCCAAAATTTTGTTTCAATCCGCTTATCCTTGGTGTCGGAATGATAATAAATGTCAAAAGTGACGTTTGCAACTGTCAAAGTATTATGTTCTAATAATAATTAGTTATTCCAATACTTAACTTAGAAGGCGTTGCATTTCACAAAATACTAATGTCAAAAAATTGAATTAAACATTAGAAATGCAGCTGTTTTCATGTTAAGACAAGACATACGTTCTCTTCTAATTTCCATGTACGGCAAACAAAGACGACCGACCGCGTCGCGCCATGCATTAGACAACATTGCATTTATACAGCTATTTTTCTATATAAATTTGTATAAAAAAACTGTTTAGGCAAATTCTGTTATACGAAATCTATGTAAAATGTTCTCCTCTTTCGTTTAAGACTGGTTTCAAACCGATCTGATTTAAATTGAGCGAGAAATTAGCAAAAAGCACGCACAGGGTCAGGCGGAACGTTACGCGTTAGGAACGTTACGCGTTACGAACGTTAGGAACGTTACGCGTTAGGAACGTTACACTTTTTCGTGCATGCAGCCGGTGTTTTATCAATTTATAAGATTGGTGATTCATCAATTTATAAGACGTTATCACGTCAAAAACTTTTATTATTTAATGTTCATCTAATTATTGTACAACGTTTAGTTAAGTTTCTTAACTTTTTCAGGTACTGGAAAGTAAACATATTACAAAAATAAGTAAATACCTACATATCAGTTCTAATTTAAATACATAAAAAATTAAAAAAAAAAACTTATAGTATACCTCAACTAACTGAGCTATACTATAAGTTTTTTGTTTTTATTTTTTATGTAAGTATTTAAATTAGAACTGATATGTAATTATTTATTTTTGTAATATGTTTACTTTCCAGTACTTGAAAAAGTTAGGTAAGTTACTTAACGAAACGTTGTACAATAATTAGATAAACATTAAATAATAAAAGTTTTTTTGTTCAAATTCCCGTTACTAATTTGTGTGTATGTACATTATGGATGTTAATCACCATTCTATTTTTTATATATTAGCGAAAAACTAAATGACTTTTTCTTTCATCTTAATTTGCTTATAACTTTTTCAATTTCTTATGTGCTATTAAAAAATTTTTATACATTTTTCTAGACGTCATTCCGAATCCAATGAGCCATCGGCCATTTTTGTATAAGCTATTTCAAGCCTTAACACGTTTTTGAACTTGTGAACTAGACAATAATATTATGCTGTTTAAACAGTGTATCTCTAATTTTCCATTGTATATCTCCCGCGTTATCCAAGGTTTCTTTTTTAATTTTTGTTATTTGAAATTATATTGGTAGTAGCTTCATCTATTGTTTGTTTTATATTTCCAATAAATGCATTAGTAATTTTCTCAATATTTCTTCCCACTCTTCATTGTGAAATAAACTTTTAATTTCGTATATTCAATGTACTTTAGTGTAGTTTTTACACTTTTACTGTTGTTTCTTAAAAGCAATTTCATTTAAATGTAATATGACAGGATATAGTGATCAGTTAAGTTATTTTCCAATATTATCGGAAGTGATTGTTATGTTTCACCATTTAATTAATTTAATAAATATATGATCAATGTAGCTTTTAGAATCCCGCGCTGAGCTTGTGTAATTATTTTTTGTTAATATGAATCCAAATTCCTTTAAGGTATTCAGGTAATCATGCGTCTATAAAGAGGCCGATAAAATATCGATATTTAAATCTCCAACTAAAAATTCAGTTCTATTTTGTACTATACTGTTCAGATAATCATGAAGTTCCATATTGAAAATATTTGCATCAGTAGAAGGTGGTCTGTAATAGGCCCCACTCACGATCAAACTTCATGCCACAGTTCAGTGTTCAAACTTATAGTTCAGTGAAGCATGATAATGTGTGGGACAAATACACACTGAAACCAACACTGAAGTCAAGCATGAACTCATCAAATGTATCTTGATTTTTGAACGACTTCAGTGTTCAGTGTTCAAGTAAACTGCTGTGTGTGTGGGTTTTTTTCAGTTCAGTTTTTAGAGTTCTGTGTTTTGTACAACCAGAAGCCAAAAATCTCAATGTTGTTGCAAGTCTTTCTTGTACAGAAATAGATTTTCGCATATTTGTATCCTGGTTCTTAATAAATAGGGTAACTAATTTCAATAAATAATTGTAAGTTAATTCATCCATTCGTAAATTATTATTCCAATCAAGCGGTTCAAGATTCATTAATCAAATAAACATGACTTCTTGAATCACGCATTTCTAACAAATTTTTCACCCATATTCTTCTTTTTTTTCTTATTTCCCTGTTTTAAATACAATCCCATAGCTATAAACAGCCAATCCTCACCATTTAAATAACTCATTTAGTTCTTATTAATTATCTATAGTATAATATTATGGTATGTATATAATATATATTTTATATATCTATACTCGACGAGTGTATGCCAACAACTAAACCAAACTGAACACAAAAAATTTAAAAAAATGAGCAGTTTGCATGAACTGTGTGTGGTACCAGTCAGTCTTTCGATTAATCGGTCCAACTTCACTGAACACTGAACTGTGGCATGAAGTTTGATCGTGAGTGGGGCCTATAAGGGGCTGTTAAATTTATATCACTATTTTGTTTTTTCTATTTTTATCCTTATTGCGCTTGTTTCTGCAATTTTAATAATGTCTGTGTTATATAATTTGAATTTTGCTTTATAAATATACAACAGTTCCGTCACACTTGACGACAGCTGTATATAGTATCATATCAGTTCAGCTGAATAACATTTCTATTTTATTTTGTTTACTAATTCGTAACTTGTACAAAAAACCTATAGAATCAGATCTATAACTTACAGGTGTAGCCACCGTTCGCACCATTGTTAAGAAACACCCATTGTTACATTGCATATTAACAATGGTGCGAACGGTGGCTACACCTGTAAGTTATTTGTTATAGTTAGAGCGATGACACACACAGCGGTTTGCGCCGATCGGCGGCCGAGTCGGCACATGTTAGTATGTGTTTTAAATGATGCAAAACACACACTGCGCCAATTGTCGCCCGGCGATAAAAAGCCGTCTCGGCACGTAGATTACAACAAGAAACGCGCGCGGTTTTATTACTGTAAGCGGCGATTGTTTACATTGCTTTGTATGAATCATGACACACACATCGGTTTATGCCGCGTTTTTTTTATAAACTTAGCTACGAAACTATGCATTTTCAGTATTCAAAATGACTGCGAATCAAACATTGCAGTTTTTAGAGGCGACTCTGGATATAGAAAAATTAATAATCGAAGTGCAGAATCGTCCAGCATTATGGGACATGACTCAAGGAGATTACAGTGATAGAATCAAAAGAAAGCAGTGCTGGGAAGAAATTACAGATGTTTTTAGTTTGGGCAGTGATCTGACTTTGGAAGATAAAAAAAAATTAGGTTTGTAAATTTTGTTTATTAAATATAAGAACAGCAATATTTAAATTGAATATAATACAATAGTAAGTAGTCATTTATTTGAAAAATAGTGTGCATATTTATCTCTGGCTGACAGTGCTCTGGTATTTCCTCTATGCGAGTGAGGCTGTAAACTTTCCATACTACTGCTTGGTGGTATATTTGTTTCTAGAAAAAGTTCTTCACCTCTTCCATCTCTTGTTCTTACAAAATTATGTAGCACACAGGCAGCTTTTATAATGCTATTAGCAAAATCAATGTCAACATCAATAGGTCGATGAAATATTCGCCATTTGTTTGCTAAAATTCCAAAGGTACATTCAATGTATCGTCGGGCAGTGGATAATCGGTTATTAAAAGCTTGTTTATCTTCTGTTAATTGTTTTCCGCCGTACGGTCTTAACAAGTTTTCAGACAAAGGAAAAGCTTCGTCGCCCAAAATGACATACGGAAACTTTTCAGTTGAATTTGGCAAAAGACGCGGTGGTGGAATTCCTAATGAATTGTCACATAACTTATCAAATAGTGAGGAATTTTTAAAAATGCCAGCATCACTCGATTTGCCGTAGGACCCGACTTCTATGTACGTAAAGCAGTAGTTGGCGTCGCACATGGCAAATAACACTGTAGAAAAGTACCCTTTGTAATTAAAATACATGGAGCCGCTATTAGGTGGCTGTTTAGTTCGAATATGCTTTCCATCGATAGCGCCAATGACATTAGGAAAGTGTGCACATTTTTCGAATCCTGCTGATATGTCTAAGAATTTCTGTGTAGTTAGTGGAGGTATAGTCGTTTTAGCAAGAGAAAACCATATTGCTTCACAAACTTCTTTAATAATATTACTACTAGTCGACCGTCCTACTCGAAACGTATAGTGTAGTTCAGTTAAAGAACATCCTGTAGCCAGATATCTGAAAAAGATAACTAGTGTTACATAAAATGTTGATAACAAATACACTGTAAATTTAATCAAGATCAGCGATCTATAACCGTTACAAGACCTACATATGTAAAAGCTTTAATTAGTGAAGATATTTCTTTATAACTTGTTTTATACATAAATATTTTACTATTTTTATTTTTTAGGAGATATATTGCATAAAAAATGGAAAAACATAAGAGATCGGTTTGCACGTGACATTCAAGAACGAAAAGGCAAGAGTGGAGACGGAGCACGCAAAAAACTTCCGTACATGTATTCACACCAACTTGAATTTCTAAGGGACACGGTGACACCAAAAAGAACAGTTAGTTCGTTCGCCGAATCCACCTCAGTTCAAGAAGAACGTGAAGAAGAAGAAGAAGAACACGATGGCGACGAAGAAGAAGATGAACCTCAGGGAGCTACATCTGCGTCTGCAACTCGTTCTTCTACACCCAACGTTTTACGTACACGGGTTCCACAGGTGGGCAAAAAAAGACTGCATCCTGTTGAAGACAAGATTTTACGTACATTGGACAGGTACGAGAACAGAGCAAAAATTGTGAAAGAAAATGTTGAAGACAATGATAATCGACACTTTCTGCTGTCTTTGGTGCAAAGTCTTACATCATTACCTCGACATTTAAATACAAGTTGCAGAATTGAAATTATGCAATGCATTAACAAATACGAAACTATGAGCCATCAGCATCAGCATCAGCAACTATTACCATATCTACCAACAACTCACTCATATCCACATCATGGGCAATATAATCTACAACAGCAACATCAATCGCAACAAAAACCAAACCAACATCACGTACAACCGATGCACCCCACACAAATGTATGTCCAAAATCAACTGACATCACATCAGTATCCGCCTAGGGCATCTGTGACTCCGAGGCCAACTCCATCTCCAGCCGAATCTGCTGCATCCTATATTTCTAATTTTAACGACGAAACTGATTTAATAAGTAATATCTAATTACATTTTTCAAAATTATTTTGGTTGATGTTTTTATGGTTCGTAAGTGTAATCCATTATTTTTTATTTGTTTGAGTTTATTACATTTTATTATTGCCTATGCATTATGTATTTTCAGTTTTTTTAGTATATTTTCGAAAAACTCAAAGAAATATAAAATTTGCTTTGGGTTTGGGCGAATTTATTTATTTTATTTTATGTAATGAGATTACCTAATAAAAATCACTTTAAGTAATGTTTTTTTTTTCACTTACCTAAGAGTTATGACCAATTTTTCTTCTGGTGGAATACAGTTTCTCATACGAGTGTTTTTCTTTGTTATTTTTTGTCTTATACAACCTAGTAATTCATCAAAAGAAGTCATTGACATTCGAGTAAAATTAAAAAATTTTTCTTCATCTTCCCGTACTTCAGCATAGAGGGTGTAAAAATGTCCTTTGGTTTGACGGTCGTTAACGATTGGGTGCACCCACATACGTCGATTCTTTTTATTTCTTCTCATCCAACGTAAGTATAGCAATCCCAAAAGTATCACAGATTTTATATCATCATCCATTTTGAACAAACACACTGGTTCTGCAGCAAAAACTGACCGCTTCGTCGGCACAAACCGCTGTATGTGCCAATGTGGAGCGGCGGCCGACTCGACACAAAACCGCTGTGTGTGTCATCGACGTCTAGGCGGCCGAGTCGGCCGTCGATCGGCGCAAACCGCTGTGTGTGTCATCGCTCTTATACGTCCTATATCGTATGAAAATTCACATATAAATCAGATCTGTTATTATAACGATATTTTTTACATAAAAATGTAATTTAGGTTCTGATATATTTTTCAAATATTTGTTTCAAATTATACTAAAACTAATTTTAGTTCCTACAGTACCGCTAACGTCACAAATGAGCTACTTTTCTCCGTGGAAAATTGTTCCTAAATTTTTGACATGTTTATATTACAAAATGATATCAGTAATTTTGGAAATAATTAAAATTTCTTTCGATTGCCAGATAACTAGAGGCGACGAGATGCCGAATTTCATCTGTCAATCATGTTACACTCGACTGGAGAACACTCAAGAATTTCTGATGCAAATAGAAAATTCTGACAAAACACTGCGACACTATTTTCAGCAATTATTAGCTTCTGACAAACCAATCAAAAGTGAATGTTCTATTCAACCTTCTGAAAATCATTTAATCCTTAACAGTAATAAAGATATTGCGAAATGTGAATCTTTAGAGCTCCATGATGACTTTGATATAGATCTTGGTTGGAAAGAGAGCGAACCTACAAATTTCCAAGAAAATAAAAATAACGATGAAACTTTAAAATCCGAAATCAAAGACGAACAGATGGATGATGATTTATTATTTCTAAGAGAATCAATCGATGACTCAGATCTTGATTTGAAAGAGAGCGAAGCTGCAAATTTCTTTCAAGAAAATGAAAATAACGATGAAATTTCTTTAAACTCCGAAATCAAAGACGAACAGATGGATGATGATTTATTAATTCTCACAGAATCTGTCGATGACACGGTAAACGCTTCATCAAACGCCAATGAAAATGAAATTAGCTGCGAAGATAAGAAAATTAATATGTTACGTTCCGCAAACAAGATTGAAAATTTCACTAAGTGTGATGAAACAAAAATAAATATTTCGGGTTATCGTCAGAAGCACAAAAAAGCAAATATATTGAAATATTATCAGTGCGACATTTGCAACAAGTGTTTCTCCGGTTACTCGAGTTTCAATTATCATAAGCGAGTACATACTGGTGAGAAATCTTATCAGTGTGACTTTTGTAAAAAGTGTTTTACTCGGTCGAGCCATTTAAATGAACACAAGCGTATACATACTGGCGAGAAACCGTATAGGTGTGACTTTTGTAATAAGTGTTTTTCTCACTCATCTAGTTTTAATGTACACAAACGTGCTCATACTGGTGAGAAACCTTACCAATGTGACATTTGTAATAATTATTTCTCTCAGTTAAGCCATTTAAATGAACACAAGCGTATACACACTGGTGAGAAACCTTATCAGTGTGACTTTTGTAATAAGTGTTTTTCTCACTTATCTAGTTTTAATGTACACAAACGTGCTCATACTGGTGAGAAACCTTTTCAATGTGACATTTGTAATAAGTGTTTCTCTAAGTCAGGCCATTTAAATAATCACATGCATATACACACTATTGAGAAACCTTATCAGTGTGACATTTGTAACAAGTGTTTCTCTCACTCATGCAATTTAAATATACACAAGCGTAAACATTAGGGTGTTTTATTTTATGTTTTTTTTCGAAGCCATTGGCTAATGTTTTAGCATTGAACCTAAAAAAAATCTCCCAAAATGTCAGCTTCCCTGATCAAACCTGTGAACGCCGCAAAACAAGTTTGATTCTGATTATTTATGAGAACGTTTAAACGAACATATCTTTGAAAATAATGAACTCACGGATTTATTAGTAAAAACCTTTTTTTGTGGGAAATTGAATTCTTTTAAAAATGAAAAAATCATTTTTTCTACGTGCTATCCTTGTTTAAGTTAAAACGTCGTTTTTCCCATGTTAATTAAATGGGAGACAAATTTGGTTTGCGCCGCTCACAGCTTTGATCTAGCAAGCTGATATTTTGGGAGAATTTTTTTAGGTCCAATGCTAAAACATTAGCCAATGGGGGCGAAAAAAAAATAAAATTTAAAAAACAACCCAGTATTTATACAGGGTGGGACATTCAAAGTGTTTCGGAACATTAGTCCTTAAACTATTGATGATATCCAAAAATGTTTCACATGAAAGTTATGTTGTTCTAGAAGGCCGTCATACTGGACTATCCTATTTTTTTTTCGTTGAAAACACTGAAGCTACATCAAGGTCACCTTCACTTTTTTTTAAATAGAAACCCATATTTTTTGTCTCGGATTATTGTTGTTTGGGTTAAGAAAATAGCTTTTATTCCAAAACATTTTTTGATTTGATGCAATCCTGAACCGCTGTTAGATTCTCAATTCATCAATGTTTCCTGTCTCTGCCTCTCATAGCCTGAGCTGTCACATTGTGTTTGCGATCGTGTATGCATGTATATGTGTGTTCAGCATCCTCGAAAACTAGTTGCATTAGACAATAGTCAAGTTTTTCGGGTTTTTTCCGACTCACACATTCCACTAAAATAGGAAACATGGGATAAATTGAAAACCAAACAGCGGCTCAAGATTACTTCAAATCGAAAAATGTCCGAGACAAAAAATATTCGTTTCTATTTAAAAAAAACTGGCGCCTCTACCGAAAAAAAGGTATTCCATATGACGGCCTTCTAGAACAATAAAACTTTCATATGAAACATTTTTGGATATCTTCAATAGTTTAAGGGCTATTTGCTCTGTAACACTTTAAATGCCGACTCTGTATATGACAATATATTTTTAATTTATTTTTATCGAACTGAATACCCTTTTTTAAAATCAGAAAATTTAAAGAGAACAAATAAAAATTATACACAATTTTTATAAATGAGAATTCTAGCGCGATCAAATGTGATAAGCAAATTTTTTGTTTATTTACAACAATTAAATTAAACATTGATGATAAAACATCGTTCCTATAAGAGCGATGTATCGATGCTTTTTTTTTTGTTTCAACATCGATGTTGAAACATCGATATATCGTTCGCATACTTAGTGCAGACAGCTGACGTTGGTAGTTTATTTGAAAAGCTTCTAGTGAGAAATCGCCTTTTGGTTGATTCCTTCTCACCGTTACTAGCAGTTCCCGAGTATTTCTCTCTTGACGGAGCGGACACCGTGTGGCTGTGTTGTCGCCAGAATCCCGACCGATTGCTCCCACCCATTTGAAATGGCGTTTTGCCTTATCGTTTTTTTTTCGCTAACTTAGAGTAATATTGTTTCTTGAATGATATTTTTCTTAATGTGTATAATGTATATCGTATATTTTTAAGGTGTAATGTACAATAAACGCCAATCTTTTCAATTCGAAAATACGCTGATTTATTTCTTTCCTAGTTAAGTAATTATTCACTGCATTGTACCTTGGCTTCCATCGAGCCGATCCCGGCCAACGAAAAGCAGTAATTCCTTGCAACGTAGTTGTCATCCAACTTAAAAAGACACATCGTTGCAAACTAAAAAATGCAAAATAATTTGGAAACAAACTTAGGTTTAATATAGAAATATTTTACAATTTTTACAAACAGCTCTTAATGAAAACTTTATTAATACTGATATCAATCACTCCATACTTTTTTACATTAAAACTAATTTTGTTGTCAAATTATTTAGAATTTTTTAGTTCATATACCCGTATTTTAGTTTTTTCAGACTATAATTTTTAGAAAAAAAAACTTGAAAATCTCAAAAGTACAAAAGGAAAATTGTCAGGTTTAAAAAGTCCTTGTGTGATCAATTGTTATAAGCCATGTAATTGCTCATTTTTTACTTCTTACACAGAACACTAATTGTGCAAGTATGATTTCTAGATTATTAACTTCTATAGATGGTTTATTGAAAAAGATAAATGTTGTATCAATGTAATGTTTGCGATAAATATTGTAACAAAACTGTTCTTTCTGTGGTGGAGAATATTTATTTACACTTATAGAAACGTTCACAAATACAAATAACAAACAGATAAACGAAACAAACTAAAAGTACTTATCTTGTAAATTAAAATAAGACACAATGCCGTAGCAGAAAAACAATTAAGTAATAAAATAAGAATTCAAAGTCACTACTAATAGTCAATGTACACAAAAACACTTCACTACTATACACAGATCACTATAAAAGTCCATATACACTATAACAGTTCGTATACACCATATCACGATGACACTGAATGTCCATATATATAATACACTATAACATGACTGAATGTCTATATACACAAAATTTATCTTCGCACTCTAATTTATTTATGTAAATTTATATCAGCACTTAATGGTCTAATAACCACACAGCTTTATTTATTTCGTAATCCACGTCTTCACTACACCGTGTCCAAATCGCGACTCCCCTCCTGACTGTAAGTGCATTATATTTAAATATTCTCTGCGCCTCGTGGGTCAAACATTACCGGCCGCGATTCCGTCGGTTTCCTTTGTGTTGCAAACCCGCTGTTGCCGGCATTTAGTCATTCAGGCAAACAGAGCAGTTTGGCTTTCTGGTTGTACAAGAAAGCCTCATGCCGCCGTTCTGTGTTCTATTGTTAGACCGACACCGATGTTTTCGGAAGCCAAGGCCGGAACGCGTATGTTACACTGTCCTCTTTTTAGACCTGCCATGTCCCAGGGAGGGTCGATCTTCTTTTCAATTTTTTTTTACACTTTTTAAAGCGCTCCGACGCCAGAGATATCTTTGTTAACTGTAGTATATTTATTTACACCCTAAATAATAATGAATCTCAAAATATCAGCCTCAATTAAAATCATGCAATTCATGACCACGGACTCTTGGGCTAACAGGTATGTTACCCAATGAGAATGATCAATTGTGTCGCATAGCCGCTGCACACGAGGCTGGTTTTACCGCTGGAATCGATGTTGGGACAGGTGCTGACTGCGAAGATGAAAATTATTATTATTTTGATTCGTGCTTTGAACACATTAAAACGTATTTTGTGCTCCGTCTATCCCTCACCAATAATCACCCTAGACAGTCGCGAGACAGGGCTAGTAGCAACCTTATAATTTTTTGATGTATCAACATTTTTTACTTCTACTTATATTACCTTTGATTCGGCGTCAAAATGAAAGAAATATCGATAATTGGATGTGGCTTAAGTCCAATGTGCCGATTGTGCTTATCGAGTGGCGTTGTACTGTTAGACGTATTCAGGATTTCATCTAAAATGAAGAATAGGGTGGCAGGTGTAATCATGAAACGTGCTGCTATTCAGGTAAGTTACATTATTCGCGAAGAATATCTACAGAACCACCAATTCTTTGTATATAATAATAAAAATATTTAATTCAACTAGAATATAACTTTACAAAAGTATTAAAATTACACGAAAAACAAATTTTTCATTAATAAATAAAGTAAATAAAATTTTTTCTTTTTTATAAAACTATAGATTTTCAGTCACTCCTTTTATAGAGTGGTGATTCAATTTTACCCAATTAGTTTTATTTAAGGTCTCATTGAGATTATTGGGCAAAATATTAAATAGTTTTGGACCTATATACAGAGTGAGTTTTAAGTTGATGCTTTTTTTACAGCGTGTAAAAATCAAATAGACGAGCAAATATTTCAAATAGTTTTTTTATCAAAACTCAAAAATAAGAGAGTTACAGCCTTTCGAAGTTTAAATAAATTTTATTAAATTTTCTTTAATTTTGAGGTCGGTCCTGGGGTTATATTATGTCACTATGGAAATAAGTTGTTATTATCAAGTAAGTGTATTGTTCTGTTTTTGAGAGAATTGTGTGTGCCCCAATTATTTCTGTGAATACTTGATAATAATAGCATATTTCCATAGTGACATAATATAACCCCAGGACCGACCTCAAAAATAAAGAAAATTTAATAAAATTTATTTAAACTTCGAAAGGCTGTTTCTCTCTTATTTTTGAGTTTTGATAAAAAAACTATTTGAAATATTTGCTCGTCTATTTGATTTTTACACGCTGTAAAAAAAGCATCAACTTAAAACTCACTCTGTATAGGTATCTATAATTTTTTTGACCTATAGATTTTTTAACTGGAGGTACTTTTGAAAATAAACCGTCTTTTGCACGGGTTTTATATAAATAAATGTCAGCGTATTTTTAAAATATGACACCATAATTTATTCAAATTGTTTAATTGTTATTTAATACTATAAAAAAAAAATATTTTGTGTGTTGTTCCTTCTACGCAATTAAGCCGGCTTCATTTTTATTGCAAACCTGCTGTTGCCGGCATCTCATTCCGCAGGCAATACAAAGCTGTTTGGCTTCTTGCTTGTACAACAAAGCCTCGCGCCGCCGTTCTGTGTGACACCGCGACGAAAGCCAAGATCGGGTAGCGTGTGTTACAGTATCATATCCGTTCAGCTGAATAACATTTCTATTTTGTTCTGTTTACTTACTAATTTATAATTCCTAACTTGTTCAAACAGCCTATAGAATCAGATCTATGTTATCATAACGATATTTTTTACATAAAAATTTTATTTAGGTCCTGAGATATTTTTCAAGTATTGTTTCAAATTAAAATAAAACGACATTAATTTTAGTTCCTACAGTACCGCCAACGTCACAAATGAGCTACTTTCCTCCGTGGAAAATTGTTCCTAAATTTTTGACATTTTTATATTACAAATATCAGTAATTTTGGAAATAATTAAAATTTCTTTCGATTGCCAGATAACTAGAGGCGACGGGATGCCGAATTTCATCTGTCAATCATGTTACACTCAACTGGAGAAAACTCACCAGTTTCTGATGCAAATAGAAAATTCTGACAAAACACTGCGACGCTATTTTCAACAATTATTTGCTTCTGACAAACCAATCAAAACTGAATGTTCTCTTCAACCTACTGAAAGTCATTTAATCCTTAACAGTAATAAAAATATTGCGAAATGTGAATCTTTAGAGCTCAATGATGAATTTGATATAGATCTTGGTTGGAAAGAGAGCGAACATACAAATTTCCAAGAAAATAAAATTAACGATGAAATTTCTTTAAAATCTGAATTCAAAGACGAACAGATGGATGATAGTTTATTGTTTTTAACCGAATTAGTCGAAGATACGATAAACGCTTCATCTAACGACGATGGAAATGAATTTAGCTGCGAAGATACTAAAATTAATATTAGCCACGCATCGGAAATTTCGTGTTTACGTTCTGCAAATATGACTGAAATTTCAAGTAAGTGTGATGAAACAAGTAAAAATATTTCGGCTTATCGTCAGAAATTGAAATCTTATCAATGTGACATTTGCAACAAGTGTTTCTTTGGTAATTCGAGTTTCTATTATCATAGGCGAGTACATACTGGTGAGAAACGTTATCAGTGTGACCTTTGTAATAAGTCTTTCTCTCGGTCAAGCCATTTAAATGATCACAAGCGTATACATACTGGTGAGAAACCTTATCAGTGTGACATTTGTAATAAGTGTTTTTCTCACTCGTTCAGTTTAAGTGTACACAAACGTGTTCATACTGGTGAGAAACCTTATCAATGTGACCTTTGTAATAAGGGTTTCTCTGACTCGAGCAATTTAATTAAACACAAGCGTATACATACTGGTGAAAAACCTTATCGGTGTGACCGTTGTAGTAAGTGTTTTTTTGACTTACGTGATTTGAATAATCACAAGCGTACACATACTGCTGAGAAATCTTATAAATGTGACCTTTGTAATAAGTGTTTCTCTGACTTACGCGATTTAAATACACACAAGCGTATACATACTGGTGAGAAACGTTATCAGTGTGACTTTTGTAATAAGTCTTTCTCTCGGTCGAGCCATTTAAATGAACACAAGCGTATACATACTGGTGAGAAACCTTATCAGTGTGACATTTGTAATAAGTGTTTTTCTCACTCATTCAGTTTTAATGTACATAAACGTGTTCATACTGGGGAGAAACCTTATCAATGTGACATTTGCAATAAGTTTTTCTCTCAGTTATCCAATTTAAATGAACACAAACGTATACATACTGGTGCGAAACCTTATCTGTGTGATCGTTGTAGTAAGTGTTTCTCTGACTTACGTGATTTAAATAGACACAAGCGTATACATACTGGTGAGAAACCTTATCAGTGTGGCCTTTGTAATAAATGTTTTTTACAATCATCCGATTTAAATGACCACAAGCGTATACATACTGGCGAGAAACCTTATCAGTGTGACATTTGTAATAAGTGTTTCTCTCGGTCAGGCCATTTACATGAACACAAGCGTATACATACTGGTGAGAAACCTTATCAGTGTGGCATTTGTAATAAGTGCTTTTCTTACTCATTCAGTTTAAATGTACACAAGCGTGTTCATACTGGCGAGAAACCTTATCAGTGTGACATTTGTAATAAGTTTTTCTCTCAGTCATCCAATTTAAATGAACACAAACGTATACATACTGGTGAGAAACCTTATCAATGTGACCTTTGTAATAAGTGTTTTTTACAGTCATCCGATTTAAATAAACATAAACGTATACATACTGGTGAGAAACCTTTTCAGTGTGATATTTGTAATAAGTGTTTCTCTCAATCATGCAATTTAAATATACACAAGCGTATGCATTAGGGTGTTTTATTTTATATTTTATTTTCGGTCCCATTGGCTAGTGTTTTAGCATTGGACCTAAAAAAATTCTTCCAAAATTTCAGCCTCTTACTTCAAACCTGTGAACGCTGCAAACCATAGAGTTATAAGTAACTAGGGTACGCTAGAGTTTGCTTACCATAAGTGAAAATGTCTTCAGCTACAGAGAGAACGCTGAAGAAAACCCAGAAAACATTATATTTGTTTACTCAAATCAACATTGTTTTGTATCATTAGTTACCATAGAAATAAGGAACTGTTTTTTGTCTGAATTGCAGACACTTTCACGGCTCACTCGCGTACTCCAGTCTTATATCTCTATGCCACAAACCAAGTATGTTTATGATTATTTAATATGGGAAAAACGGCGTTTTTACCAAACATGGATAGCTGGTAGATTTTTTTTTAAATTTCTGATAGCAGCATTTTATAGAGAACTAAATTTCCCACAAAAAAGATCCTTAGTTGGTACTAAATCCGTGTATTCATAATTTCAAATATATGGTCGTTTAGACGTTAATTAATTAAATGAAATACGATTTTTTATGAGAATGTTTAAACAATCATATCTTTGAAAATATTGAACTCACGGATTTAGTAATAAGGACCTTTTTTGTGGGAAATTTAATTCTCTACAAGTCTACAATATGCTGCTATCGAAAGTAAAAAGCATTTTTTTTCTACCAGCTATCGTTGTTTGAGTAAAAGCATCGTTTTTCCTTAATAGGTTAATGGCTATTGCTTTGTAACACTTTAAATGCCCACTCTGTATATTATGATAATGTATTTTTTATCGAACTGGTTATCTTTTTTTTTAATCGGAAAGTTTAAAGAGAACAAATAAAAATTATACGCAATTTTTATAAATCAGAATTCTAGCGCCAACAATAATTGTTGGCGCTAGAATATATTATTATTATTTATAACAAATTAAACATCGATGATAAAACATCGTAGGTACAGATTTGTTTTTTTTTTTTTGTTTCAACGTCGATGTATCGTTTGCATTCCAATCCAGACAGCTGAAGTTGGTAGTTTAGTTGAAAAGCTTCCAGTGAGAAGTTCCCTAGTATTTCTCTCCTGAAGGAGTGGACACCGTGTGGTTGTGTCGTCGCCAGAATCTCGACCGATTGCTCCCGAGTCCCACCTATTTGAAAGGGCGTTTCGCCTACCGTTTTCTTGAATGTTGTTTCTTGAATGATATTTTTCTTAATGTGTATAATGTATATCGTATATTTTGTAAGGTGTAATATACGATAAACGCCGATCTTTTCAATTCGAAAATCACTGCATCACTTCCATCGAGCCGATCCCGGCCAACGAAAGGCAGTGATAAGTTGCAACGTAGTTGTCATCCAACTAAAAAAGGCACATCGTTGCAAACTAAAAAATGCAAAATAATTGGACAACAAACTTAGCTTTAATATAGAAAAAATTTTGTTGTCAAATTATTTAGAATTTTTCAATTTAATACACACATACTTTAGTTTTGTCAGATTATAATTTTTAGAAGAAAAAACTTGAAAGTCTCAAAAGTACTATAAAAGAAGAATTGACAATTGTCAGGTTTGAAAACTCCTTGTGTGATCAATTGTTATAAGTCATTTAATTGCTCATTGTTTATTTCTTACACAAAACACTAATTGTGCAAGTATTATTTCTAGATTATAAACATCTATAAGACTATAGGTGGCAACTATGGTTTATTGAAAAAGAAAAATGTCCCATCAATGTAATGTTTGCGATAAATATTTTGAAAACAATATTTAATTTCAGATGAGATCATTAATTCAACTTTAATAAATTGGTACTTTTTTCAGTTGATAATGCCGTCTAATCGGCTGTTTATATTTTATTCTATGTCCCTTTCTATTCATGAAATATTTTAGAGACAGAATTGTTTCTAGAGTAGAAACTCTGTTGTTAAATAAAATCGCAAATGAAAATTTCAAAAAACCGACACTGAAATATTGTTGCGTTTACAGTGCCGAATTTACATTGAAAACCGCCCTGGGTATAAAAAATGCCGCCCCTAATTATTGAATCTAGTCCCAGCTTTTTGTATTCGAAAAACGATTTGTGAAGAAACTAAGAGCCATGGACAGGGGATTCGCCAAATTCCTAACCTAAAAGCACTTAACCTACGCAACCTAACCCGGACTGATTGCTTCTGAATCTCAGCTTTTTGTATTTAAAAAATTATGTTTGTAATAATGTTTTCCGAGTAGTAAATGCAGATGCAGTTAAGAAGTTGGTACACTGGTTAGAGGGCAGTAAGTCAACCAATCAGGTCGTGTAGAACACAAGTTCACTAATTTGAATTTAATGTAACTGAAAGGACAATTAAAGCCACCATGCAAAATCTTCTCGAATTTGATAACATGTAAAAAATGCGAATGAATGGTATTATTATTTGTACTTATGTATTTTTTAACTAAAGGATGTAACATTAAAAATCGCAATCTGCTGCCCACAAAAAATTGCCTTCCTGGGCAGTAGCCAGTAGAGTAAATCCGCATCTAAATAAAATAATCAATCAAAATTTTCAACCAGTAATAGACAAAATGCAAAGTTGGTGAACTATATTAGTTAATAAAATGTAGTGATGACAACATCCAATATGAGAGTGAAGCGCTTGTCTTTTTCTAAATACCGATAACAGTAGCATTTTTGAAGGATATAAAAACGACAATAAATTCATGAGATTTATAAATCTTATATTGTTAATAAAAATATGTTTTATGTTTTAGATTTGTTTAATCAAATTTGACTTATAAAAACGTTGTCAAAAACATATTCTACACCTAAGGTAAACATATTTTTACTTACCAGTGAAATAACAGATTGGGATAATTATTTCGTGATTTCTTACACTGCTTAATCATCTTTAAATATTTTAAAAATTCATGAAAAAAAACTTATTCATTCATAGCAAAACCGCAAAAAATGTCACTTTCCAAAAAATATTAAAATATGATAATACTTAACTATTTGGTGTCTATGGTAATTTGGCTGCTACAGATAGACAAATTTACAGCGTTAGCAAATGTCAGCTCAGAGAAAGAAAAAGAAGAAACGTGTTGGGTGCAAACTGACTCTACACATTTCAAATTTTATTTTATTTTTTTTGTCTGTTTAATTGATTACATCCATTACAACTGACTTGAATATGTCATTTCTACTATATGATTTATCAATTACATCATACGATCAGTTGCATTTTAACAACCTTGATATAGATTTGTTTTCACCGAGTTCGTTTAGATGTGATTAGTTGCGGGCCCCAAGAAATGTGAGGGGCTACTGCTGGTTTTAATTACTGAATGCTGCATAGGTGGAAATACGCACCAGAGAAAATTAGTGATGTGTCGCTCCTGAGCGAGTCGTTCATAATAAACGAGTACCTTTTCGGAGCGAAGCGAGTCGCTCTTTTTTTGTGAATGACTCACTCTGAGCGGCATTGCTCTGTGCTAAGCTGTTCTGTACTGTTGTATTCGCATATTTACAGAGCGCACACAGCAGAGGCACAGAGGCTCTAGTGAATTTTGCACATACGGAGTTATGCTGAGTCATTTAATGTTGAATGACACACTGTAAGTTAATAGTACTAAGCTTACAGTGATTTAAACCATTCACATTGACGTTGTTGACAAAGATATAATATTGTAACAATAAACATTATTATTGTTCAGCCTTTATTATACTTTATAGTTTATCCGAAATGCGAATATTATAAGATCAAAATCATATTAAAATTAGCTCAGAACCGAGTGTGTGTATTGTGCAATGCTACAATATGATTCCTGAGCATGTATGATGACAGTTCACACCTCTGCAGTCTGCACTCTTATAATACTCGTATAATACGCGCCACGAATCTAAAAGGCTCGGAAGTTAGATGCGAGTGCGGGCTTGCACTTGTACAGTCTGTTTAAAAACTGCAAACTCGCAACCCAACAAAACTAAAATAGCAATAACAACTTGACAATAGCGTATTCGACTGTACTTTAAAGCAGGAAAGCGGCAAGTGACAAAGGCAACGAGCGATCACGCCCAATCACCGACGAGCGCACGTTCCGTGCAGGTAGCTGGGAGGTGGTGGGCTCTAAAATGTGCCTTTGCGACGCTGTTTGTGACTAACTTCCGAACCTTTTAGCTCCGTGACGCGTACTATACCTACTGTCTAGTGTCGCTCCTTTGAACGACTCGCTCTGAGCGAATCTTTTTAGTGAGCGGAACGCACGGAGCCAGCTCCCAATAAAGAGTCATGTGGACACATCACTAGAGAAAATACAAGTTATCTGTATGTAAAAACGACAAAAGCGCTGCTACCTCGTAGTGATGGGAATAATCGAGATATTTCGATAATCTACACGTTAGTAATCAAATGATTGCCATATCGAAACATTTTACTAATTTAATAGTTTGCGCATTAGACGGCAATACTGATTCGAAATAATTGAATTATATTGCTCTCTCTGCGCTCAACGCAAGGATTCTCGATTGAAATAAATTTATTATCCATCGTCGCTACTGCAGGGAACCCGAGCGAGACAGATACCACTATATTAGTAGTATCTATCTCATAAATCACAGCACTATGTCGCTCGGTTCCCTGCAGCACAACTTATGTGTAGTGTAGCTGCTAGCTGTTGGTCGGTTACTCTGTTCTCTCTCGAATCTCGATTATTCCACTAGCACTTAGTAGTGTTTCGTAGTGTTCCGTTCCGATACATCCATACACATTCGATTAATTTTAGTAGTAATTCGATTCGGTAGTTAAGTTTTTAATAAAATGATTCATAATCGAATTAATTACTAATTGTATCTTATAATCGAGATAACTCGAGATAATACGTTAATAATCGAATCAATCGATTATCCTCTCTCGATTTATTCACATCACTACTCACAGAGAAGAATTAATGACGTCTAAGATAATAGTTGTCTAATAATTACATTTTACATATTGAAGTAAATAAGAGTAATTGCTGATGGTGTCAAATAAAATGTAAAGGTATAATTTTAGGAGTGATATGAGCTTGGACGACGTAATATTTTGCTGTTAATCCAAATTAGATGGACTTCCGTTCAGGTAAAAATTTATTTTAAACATCACTGAATATAAACTTGTTTATTGAACGTTACAGTATATTACATAATATAAAAATAACATCGATAAACTCCGTCTAATTTTAGAAAGCATCGAAAAGTTTTGTTCATGAAAATTTTAGCGTACTTTTTCAATACTATGTGAGCTCATAAATGATGCATATATGATATCGTCTATCTTTCGTAGTATTTATTGACTATAATAAATGCAAAAAAATAAAGTTCATCCATTCACTCTTTTTTCGAGTACACGCACGCTTCAGTTTTTCTTTACTCTGTATAGGCATCTAAGCCCGTTTTCAGATGTAGAGATGATCAAAATTGTTGAAACATCAGTGTTAAACATCGATCGATATAGGTATCGAATTATCAAAACCGATGCAAGCATATTGAAGCAAAAATATCGATATTTCCCAATAACAAGTACAAAATAGTAGTTCTTAAAACCTAAAATTATAATTTTATGAAAATCTCAAATTGGAAAGAGACTATAGTTTATTGTTTTGATTTCCAGTATCGAATCGAGATTTTTTAAATTTACGAAATGGTTTGAAAAATAATAGAGACTGAAGTTGTAATAAAAAAGAATAGAAAACTCCGCAAAAAAACATCAATGTTGACTAATGTATTGAAAAAAAGATGGCAGATGTCAGATGTAAGCAAAATTCTATTTTTAACTAAATATCACCCTGTAGGTAACTAATTATTGCCCTGCCATCTACTGAGAAGAACACAGCAGTAAGTGTTTCTTTATTATTGTTCATGTTTATCTTAACACTTTAATTATCGTAATTTACCACAAAATTTGCGTAAAAATATGAAAAATTTTAGAACAAAACGATATTATGTTGTGTGTATGTTCGTATTTTTATCTGTTATAAGTTAGTTCTGCGACTGGCCGCTAGGGAATCTGCTCGTTGCCAGTAGCTGTATATTTAAAAATGTTGATTTTGCTATATATTTTATTTAAAGAGGCTGCATAAAAATCGGAATGCCTGTTTAAATTATGATCGATGAAAACGTTCTGGAAATTTTGTTCTATATTTACATATCATACGATCAGTCAAGTTAGTATCAACAGCATATAGGAACTGAGTAAACCGCGAGATCGAAGTGTTCCGTCTGTTGCGACATTTGATCATACTTTGCTAAACAAAAGCATAGTCACTATGTTTTCGAAAGTACTTGCCTGACACAATCGTCATGCCGAACGCCAAGTACCTCACAGATACGTTCCTTGTTCGACTAGATTTAGAATAAAGGCCACTGCACACGAGGCTAGAAACGCTGCTAGATTCCTTGCTACATTTGCTTACTAGTTTTCTAGCGCTGGTTTTCTTGATTGCTGTTAAGTGCTCGCTTCACACGAGATTATTTTTCAAGCGTGTTTTGTGGATAGATCTGGTGCGCGCGCAGTGACAGTTCGAATATAAACACAGAGCAAAACGTGTCTGTTGTCTCGCAGAATGACGCCATGTGGGTGTTCAAGTGCCCACGTGAAGATACTGCTTCCTGATTGGTTCTTGCTCACACCTAGCAACAAATCTAGCAGGGAAAATAGCCCCTGTTCTAATTTTAAAACCAACTAGCAGCATTTCTAGCAGTGTTTCTAGCCTCGTGTGCAGCGCCCTTAACATATCAGTGTCTGATTTGAAAACGACTTTAATATTGAAACTGTGTCGATTGAAACGCGTTTACTCTAAATTCATTCTGGTGTCTTCTAGTACTTCATATTTTTTTTCGGTGTTGTTTTTTAAACATTATTTAATGATATTGCTACTCTTAAATACAATACTGCAAGTATCTACATACAGTCTTTTTGCAGATAAGTAATTAATATGAACTACCAAATAATTCCTGGAGATCTTGATACACTTAGAAGGCAGCGTATATTGATAAAACTACGCCGTTATTTCCAGAAGTTAACAAGAAAATCTAACTTATAGTTTTTAAAAATTGTGACAAGGTTCAATGTGATGAAAGAACGTTAATTATTCTACTATTATCGACGGAACTTCTTTGATGTAAATGTCTAGTATTGAAGATACAATGTCGTTAAATGAAGACCATCATTCTAGTGAAGGAGGAGAAATAGCCTTTATAAATATTCCTATTAAATATGAAGAAACTGAAAGTAGTTGCTCAGACAGTGCCAATGAAGAAATGGAGATTGGTCAACCTGACGTCATGATTACCCGCAAGGAAATTGAAGAAGATGTTGATGTAGTAGATTCTCAACATCAAATGATACACAACATAGACAACTGTAATGGGTACTCTAGTTTAAATGCAAACAGTGACCCGTTATTTGCGGAGACGTGTATAAAACAAGAAAATGAACTTTGCGATACTGTAGTTGTTTCCACATTTTATAGTGATAGCAATGAAAGTGATAGTGAAGGTGTCCACAATCGATTAATTAACAAAGCGCGATCAGAATGCAAATATAATGGCACAAAGACTTGTCAATGTGATACCTGCATTAAGAAATGTTCTCATTCGCGTTTTTTAAATTCTCACAGACCTATACATACTGATGAAAAACCATATCAATATGCTATTTATAATAAAACTTTAAATCCGTCGAGTCATTTAAATAATTACAAAATCACAATTACGGGTAAGAAGTCGTATGAATGTCAAGTATGTATGAAATACTTCAGTGATCGATCTAATTTCAAGACTCACATGCGAATACATTCTGGTGAGAAACCATTGGAATGTACCGTATGCAATAAGCGTTTTGCGCATCCGAATTCCCTGAAATATCATAAACGTGTACACACTGGTGAAAAGCCATATCAGTGTGATGTTTGTAATAAGCGTTTCACTCAATCGGGTGCTTTAAATAACCACAAACTTACACATACGGGTGGAAAACCGTATCCATGTGACGTTTGTAACAAGCGCTTTTATCATTTAAGCCATCTAAATGTTCACAAACAGACACACAGTGGTGAGAAACCGCACCAGTGTGACGTGTGTAATAAGTGTTTTAACCTGTTATCTGTTTTAAAGGTTCATAAACGCATTCATACGGGTGAGAAACCATATCGATGTGACGTTTGTGATAAGAGTTTCTGTAGGTCAGATCATTTAAATAAGCACAAACGTATACATACTAAAGAGAAACTGTTTCAATGTGATATTTGTAGTAAGACTTTCGCCCGATCAGATCATTTAAGTAAACACAAGCAAATACATAGTAAAGAGAAACATTTTAAATGTGATGTTTGTAGTAAAGCTTTCTCCCGGTCAGATCGTTTGAATAAACACAAACTTATACATACTAGAGAGAAACCAATTTCAAGATAAGGTTTGTGATGGAACTTAACTCGGTAGAGAATTATATAACATACTGCTGAGAAATTCAACATCACCTATTCTCAAACTATTAAAAACTAAACTCCTACCATACAAAGGTCTAATAAAATTTTAATATTGAATTCAACAGACAATATTATGATGGAAAACAACAAATCAGTGGCAGATAATCTCAAATTTTAATGTTCCGTTTGGCTCAACATCACTAATTGATGAAACTTATACATATCTACGCTAGCGGTATGTGCTCATTATCGCTTTGCGCGTCACAGATGAGTTTCGTTCATACGAAAAGTTATATCTAGGTTAATTTCGTACGAAATCCATTCAAAGTGTAGCTTTTTGAAAAGGGGAGATTCCGTTCTATAAAACGGAACCGTTTTTAGATTGATTAGAGTTCATAATTAATCCTAAAATTATAATTGATCATCTCTTTTCGGGTGCATTGTAAGAAACTTTATCGTACCAAATCGAAACAGTATTATGTTATCTACCTTTGAAATCTTATATAGAAAAACTAGCCGTTACCCGCGGCTTCACACGCGATTGAGGCGACCTGCCATATTCAATTTTTGTATTGACAACATGACTAATAAATATTATTATTATTATTATTATTATTATTTCTCCATAAGAAAAGCATAGTAGAATTGAATTTTTAATCGATTTTGTCGATGAATAATTTATCAATTGAAACGATATGTTTTTTTTAAGAAATATACATAATTTATTTAACGTGGTATGTTGTACCTACAATATTCACTTCGAAACCTCATTTTTCTACTTATTTTGATCAAAATTTAGGTTGAAAAACAATCTTTTTCTATGTAGATTAAGCGTTTGTTTTCGTATGAATGCAATTTGATATGACGGAGTTTGAATACATTAGACTACCTGCATGTATGAAAACTGTAACTATATGGATCATAATCTAAGGTTATTTTTAAATCAAAATTTTTATATTGTAAGAAATAAGATATTTTGAGGAGATAATATGTGTACAGTGCGATTTAATAAACTAGCAGTAGTTAGAAATAAAAACTAAGTACTTACGCTACTTAAAAAAAATCTATTTTCGCTATGCTGTCAACTTCTGTACTTTTACATTGGGGAAATAAAATTATTATTATTGTTTATTTGACGATTTACATTCATTCTTCAATTATAAATACTTCCTTATAGTGTAGTGGATTGGGAATTTCAAACTGGTATGTCTCGAATCGAAAAATGTTTCCTTCAAAAACTGTAGAGTCGAGCTCCTCTGACATTTTGGTATAGTTTGTAACCGCATGTCGGAGGGGGTGGCGGGGGATATGCCGCTTTAAAGTTCCGGAAAACCCGTTTTTGCCCCATAACTCGGCCAATATTATCGGGGGAATAATTATGGCCGAGTAATGGGGCAAAAAACTGGTCTTCCGGAACTTTAAAGCGGCACATCCCCCGCCGCCCCTCCGACATATGGTCACAAACTATACCAAAATGTGGGGGGAGCTCGACTCTACAGTTTTTGTAGGAAACATTTTTCGATTCACTACACACCGGGTTCAAGGCTTTTTAACCGACGAAAAACAAAAACGGAGGAGGTTCTCAAGTCGACGTGTATATTTTTTTTTTTATTTTTTTTTATGTATGACCACGCTAAACTTGTTACAGTGTAGTCCGAATTTAATAATTATTTTTTTGTTTGAAAGGGTATACCCCGAAGTTGGTCCCATATAAATTTGGTAAAAAAATTCCAACCCTAAGGGTAGGAAAACAGGGGATGATTGATTGTTCACTCACTGATTGTAATGTATGACCACACATAACTTTTTACAGAGTAGTCCGATTTTGATAATTATTTTTTTATTGGATAGGGTACACCTCGAGGTTGGTCTCATATAAATTTGGAAAAAAAATTCCTACCCTAAGGGTGGGAAAATAGGGGTGATTTATTGTTCACTCACAGATTTTCATGCTGAGTGTATTACAATAAATATAAATTATACAGCCACAAAAAATTATAAAATAAAAACTTTATAACAAAAAAATTAAACCGCCGAAAAACTGAAAAGCAAAAAATAATAAATCTTTTTATTTAACTAAGTTCTATTTAAGTAGTTGAACCTATGTGACAGTCTAGTATATCTAAGTAATTTTGAGTCGGCGTCAAACAATCAATGAACAAAGATCACTAAAAGAAATAACCAAATCAAATTAACAATGATACGTGAAATCTCCAGCGATAAACATTAACATTCGAAACATGCGCTCTCCACACGACCACTCGCAAAGACGTGTGCCCTCAGTGTGTGCCCGTTCGGGTTGCTCTGTCGCTGACATTAACTTCGTGAACTACCAGAGATTTCCGGCGAAGGATTGTTGACGCCGACTCAAAATTACTTAGATATACTAGACTGTCACATACGTTCAACTACTTAAATAGAACTTAGTTAAATAAAAAGATTTATTATTTTCCCAATCCACTTCACTATTAATATTTTATTAGAAAGTTTCAACAGAATCTAAGACTTCGGTATATGCCCAAAAAATCATTTATGGTGCAACAACGGGAAATGTAAATGCGTTTATGTAACTTCCTATTTTTTAATTTACAGCAGGTGCAAGAAGGGGATAAGAAACATCAAAACATTCTGAACTTTTTTCAATACCCAAAATTTATTACATACAAAATTATTAGGTACAACAAATTAACATATGGGATACACTAATATTTAAAGGAAAAAATCCTCAAACAGCCATAAAAAATTTATATTTTATAAAGGCTGCATCTAGACGTACGACTACCGTATGAATAATATATAATTATTCGTACTACTGTATGAATAATATGTATATAATTATTCGTACGGGTACTGTAATAATTTTATTTCAAGAAAAAAAATTGTACAAACGCCTGAAATTAAATAAATTCACACACAAACGTCAAAATAATTAACATTTAGGCACCATATTGTATTGCACTAAACAGTAACCACACTTATAATGTTTTATTACACTGTGACGTAGAAATACAATTATTTTTACGACGTTTGATTTTAGTTTTTATTTTTTTTTTCACTTTGAGACTGATTTTCTAAAAAATATATATTTAATTGACTGTCAATTAAATATACATTTTTTAGAAAACGCAGTTCTATTCAAACAATTAACTATTTAATTCCCATATCCCGTTATCGTTCACCACGGAATTGTTTTTTTTTTAAACTCAACATTTGCCCCTTCCCGTTTCACTGCGAGACAATTCGCATACCACTTTATCGTTCACCCCGGAATTACAATTCGCATACCCGTTTATCGTTCACCCCGGAATTGTTTTTTTTTTTTAAACTCAACATTTGCACCTTCCCGTTTCACTGCGAAACAATTCGCATACCCCTTTATCGTTCACCCCGGAATTACAATTCGCATACCCGTTTATCGTTCACCCCGGAATTGTTTTTTTAAAAACTCCACATTTGCCCCTTCCCGTTTCACTGCGAGACAATTCGCATACTCCTTTATAAAAAAAGCGGTGGTTTTCAATCTTCATGAAAATGTGAGTTTTAAGTTGTAGTCTCAAAGTGAAAAAAAAAATAAAAAGTAAAAACAAAACTCATTCCGGTACCGGGAATCGACCCCGGGCCTCTTGGGTGAGAGCCAGGCTCGCTACTTATTACACCAACTGAGTTAAAAAAAAAGAATAGAGACTGATAAGTAACGATATTCAATACTGTCAAATGCATTGAGTACGCGGCGTACGCCAGCTGATGAGAATCATAAACTTGATTGCTGTATTACAAAAAGCAAAGAAAGAGCGAAGTATAATAATTTATTTCTAGAGATTTCATTATAAGTTGTCGTAACTCGTAGGTATAAAAATAATTCGAATGATTTTAAATAACCTCTCCAGATATTTTATTACGTCTAGGCTACACACATGGCAAGCCTGGTCCAATATCGTTCAATAGCAATTTAATAAGTGAATGACATGCATCATAACACAAAACGTTTTTGTTGTAATGATTATGAACTACTGAACCGATTTATTGCGGTTTTTATTATTCGACAACATATTTCTTGGGGGAAATTTAAGATTATAAAAGTTGACAGCCTCAGCTTCGCAATTAGAAATTTGGTCGAATGATAGTGTAAATATTTGGATAGTTTTAAAATCCTCACAATGAAAACAATATCGATAACTCGACATGGGTTAAGTACATTATGTAGGCTATGCTTATCAAGTGGCGTTAATATGATAGACATATTTTGGTTTTCAAACAGATTAAAACTACAACTTGCGGAAGTTATTATGGAATGTGCCCCCATCCAGGTTAGTGTGCTCTTTTAAATTATTGTATATCCACTTACCTGTAAATATAGAATGTTCTTTTTATATCAAACGTCAGTATAATATATAAATATCTAGTTAATCTGGGAATTGGTAAAAACATCAACTGAAAAATGAATTTATCATTAAAACTAATAATCCAAGAGGTACTGAACTTTTTGGAAGCTGGTTTATACATGGAAGTGACGTACTTTATAATGTAGTTTAATCAGTGCAAACAACGAAAATGACATTTTGGGCCACCAAGTCCGGCCGTTTTTAGGGGTTATCAACCTCTAAATTTGCACTAGTAAGGTTGAAAAAGTCAACTAATTTTGACAAGGCTGAGATTTTCACAGTATTTCAAATACATCTTTTCTAATCTGTACGGCTGTACCTATTTCAAAAGGCAGAACAAAATTCCGGTCGGAACAGTCCGGCAGATTGCCTTGAAGGAATGATATAAGGGATGTTCAAAGCAGTCTACCGGAATTTTGTTTTGCCTTTTGAAATTGGTCCAAGTTAAAAAAGGTGTATTTGAAATATTGAAAATCCCAGCCTTGTCAAAATGAATTGACGTTTTCAACCTTACTAGTGCATATTTAGAAGCTGATTACCCCACAATACGTCTGGCTTGGTGACGCAAAATGTAATTTTCGTTGTTTGTCCTGTTTAAACTGCATTGTAAAGTGTGTCACTTCCATGCCTAAATCAGCTTCCAAAAAGTTCAGTAGCTTTCGCTCTATAACAATTCATTTGAAGTATGAATGGTAGGTACCTGCTATGCTCAGATAACTGCGATTATTGCTTTATTGATTATTTTTTTGCAATGAAAAGGAGGACGAACAAATTTAAGAAAAAAGTACTTTGTAAATAAATGAAACATTTTATTAATTCAAACAAAAATGCACTAATTATGCTTAGATACATTCCTTTTAATTATACTTAATTAAACGAGCATTTTTCCATTGAATAAATATTTATTGTCAATATATCATTTTCTAACAATATATTGGAAATTTCGAAGCAAAAAATATCTTTCCTATTGAATTTTACGGGAAATGCTGCAGCTAGTGTCAACATTCAATCTTGATTTCTCACTTGTCCAAAAATCATTACCAATTGAAAAATAACTCTTTCAACGGCTGAATTAGTTCCAGGGCAGCACAACGTAAATTTAACAAAACTAAATTTTCAAATGGAATGTGTTCATTTTTAAAATGGTTAAATATTTCCCCCCATCTTTTATCAATTTCAACTGAATACAGAGATTGACAGATTAGTTTTAAAATATCGAAAAGGAGCACAGGTAGGAGGACACTTTTCAAGGAAGAACAGAACCTACAAAAGAAGAACTGTCCTCCCCAAAGGAGGACTATTGGTCACCTTATTATTGCTCTTCAATAAAACTTATAAAATAGACTTAGACACAGTATCTTTACATCAAATTTATTACAGTATGTAGAAAAATGCCCTTTTTTTATTAATTGACAAAAAACAAGACACGTGTTGTATAAAATAATAAATAAATGAACAAAAATTTAAATTAATAATTAACAAAAGTTAGAAAAATATAAATTAGATAAATTAATCTTTTTCCAACTTTGGTTAAATTTCCAAACTCTAACAAAATTAATATGTTATTATCATAAGTAATTAATAAGTCTATATATAAATTGTTATTAAGTAGCTATAGCATTGTGTTAGTCTTGAAACACTTTTTACAAAGTGGTATCAATTATTCAAAAATAAATATTATTCTGATGTCTCTTTAGATAACGAGATGTGATGGAATGCCGAATGTTATCTGTCGATTGTGTTATACTCAACTGGAGAAAATTTACCGGTTCCAGAAGCAAGTAGTACAATCTGAAAAAACGCTGCGAAAGTATGTACAGCAGTTAGATGCTTCTGACAATGAAACCAAACCAGATTGTTCCATTCAGAAGCCTTCCGAGAATGCTTTAACCCATAACATTAATTCAAATGTTTTTGTGAAGTGTGAATCTTTCGAACTCGATGATGAGTTTGACATGGATGCCACCTGGCAAGAGACAGAACCTACAAATTCAAAAAATAAAACAGAAACTGAAATGTCTATAAAATCTGAAATCAAAGTCGAACATATAGATGATGATTTATTAATTCCAATAGAATGTACTGACGACACAGCTGCAGGAACTTCATATAATATGGGTGATGATGGTGAAATCACTTGTGAAGACCCGAAGATCAATATTGGTTCCAATGAATTTAGTGAAAACTTGAACAATTGGAAAGAAACCGAACTTGAAAATTTTAATTCACCAAACACAAGTAACGAAGAAATAAAAAATGAATCGATTGATGTTAAATCATTAATACCAATAGTATATATCGACGACACAGTAAACGCATTAAGGAACGACAATGTTAGTTCAACAAATTCCGAAGACAAAACGATTGATAATGGCCACACATCGGAGACCATTACATGTTATAGTTCTCCTGCTGTAACAGAATCTTTTGATAATTGCAACTCGGACAACAAAATTAGATTTGCAAATCACGAGACGCACAAAGACGCAATTAAAGCATGTGACGTTTGTGGAATGTGTTTTACCCGATTGGAAGAATTTAAAAGACACAAGAGCCTTCATTCTGGAGATAAGCTGTATCAGTGTAACGTATGTGATAGGCAATTTACGCAGTCAAGCAATTTATATAGACACCGACGTGTACATACTGGTGAGAGGCCGTATCAGTGTGACGTTTGTAAAAAACGTTTCTCTCAATCGGGTAGTTTAAATAACCACAAACTTACACATACTGGCGAAAAACCACATCAATGTGAGGTGTGTAACAAGCGTTTTAATCATTTAAGCCATTTAATTGTTCATAAACGTACACATACTGGTGAGAAACCGTACCCGTGTGACATTTGTGATAAGCACTTTGCTCAATTGAGCACATTAAATGATCATAGACTTACACACACTGGTGAAAAACCATATCATTGTGATGTTTGTAATAATAATTTTACTAAATTAAGTTCTTTAAATATTCATAAACGTACGCACACTGGTGAGAAACCATATCAGTGTGACTTTTGCAATAAGCGTTTTTATCATTCAAGTCATTTAAATTCACACAAACGTACACATACTGGTGAAAAACCACACCATTGTGATATATGTGAAAAGAGTTTTAAGGAATCGGCTACTTTGAAAAAACATAGACGTATTCACACTGGTGAAAAACCACATCAGTGTAACCTTTGTAACAAAATTTTTAACAAATCAGATATTTCGAATCATAAGTGTACTGATACTGGTGAGAAACCATATCAGTGTAGCGTTTGTGATAAAAGTTTTACTCAAATACGTCATTTAAATACACACAAACTTTCACACTCGTGAAATTGTTTTTATATATTTCGTCCCGTTATTTGCATTATTTTACTCAAGTATGTACAGGGGTGGATCTATATAATGGCTTTTTGGGCTGCAGCCCAGGGCCCCCAGCCCCCATTGAAGACAATGGAGACTATTGCGAATTAAAAAAAATGTATTTAGACGTAACCTACCAACTTCTTTGCAATAATGTCTTAGTTGCTGTTTGGGTGTCTAAATAAATAAAATATTTCATTGTTCTGATTTTTTCCTATACTGTAGGGTGTTCTTTTATTTGTTTGTTTTCGGTCCCATTGGCTCATGTTTTAGTATTGAACCTAAAAATAATTCTCCCAAAATTTTAGCTTCCTAGATCAAACCTGTGAAAGGTGCAAACCGAGTTTGTTTCCCATTTTTACATGGGAAAAACGACGTTTTTCCTCAAGCATGGACAGGTGATAGAAAAGTTTTTTATTTATTTTTGATAACAGCAATTTGGAGAGAATTGAATTTCCCACAAAAAAGGTCCTTAGTACTAAATCCATCCCATCTTATGGGAATGTTTAAATTAAACGAATATATCTTTGAAAATAATTAATTCACGGATTTAGTACTAAGGACCTTTCTTGTGGGAAATTTAATTCTCTACAAAATGTTGCCACCAAAAATTAAAAAAAAATACCAGCTATCCATGTTTGACTAAAAACGTCGTTTTTCCCATGTTAATTAATTAAATGGAAAACAAACTCGGTTTGTGCCGTTCACAGGTTTGATCTAGGAAGCTGAAATTTTGGGAGAATTTTTTTAGGTCTAATACTAAAACATTAGCCAATGGGACCGGAAAATAATTTAAAAAAAATAAACACCCTATAGGTAGGCCCCAAGTAGTGTTAGCCCAGGGCCCCAAAAATCACGGTCCGCCCCTGAGTATGTATGCTACAATTTAAGCGATATATTTGTTTATGTTAAACATATTTTATTAGTATAATTTGTATACATAAGTGATAAAAATAAATCTAGATTTCAAAGAACTCAGTTCATATTTTTTCCACTGAACATTATATAAAATTTACACATTTTATTGAATGGTTTGACTTGAGTTTTATAGAGTATCCTTATTCCCAATTTGCAAAAAATTTGCAACTTTTCAACATTTGCATTCAGTTTCGCAACTTTTACTGTGAATGTTTTTGGAGAATGTATTGCATGCTGAGTTATTACATGTCTGCGTCGTGTGGCAATGTGATTAGGAATAATGAAATTTGGACACACCTGCATTCATCTCAGAAAACTGAAATGAATGTGCGTACTCCTCGTCTTTTTCTAAATACCAATGACATAGGATATAAAAATGACAATTAATAAGGATTATAAATCTTTTATTTTAGATTTAAGATTTGTTTAATCAAATTTAACTGATAGAAAACTAAGGCAAAATGTCGTATTTATTACCGGTGAAATGACTGGTTAGGATAATTATTTCTTGATTTCTTAGATACATAGCACTTGCAAATCGCGAACAGTTTAAAATTTAAAAACAATCCTTATTAATTCGCAGCAAAATCTCATAAAAAATGTCACTTTCGAAAAAATATTAAAATATGATAATACTTACCTATTTGGTGTCCATGGTAATTTGCCTGCTACAGATAGACAAATTTACAGCGTTAGCAAATGTCGGCTCAGGGAAAAGGAAATTAATAACGTGTCGGGTGTAAACAGGCTCTGCTGATTTAAAATTTTATTTTATCTATATCATTGATTATATCAGTTACAACTGATTTATCTGAGGTATAGGAATAGGAAGGCATTGTGTGAGCTCCTCGCTCTGTGAAACAATTATGACAGGTAATACCGTCAAACAAAACATGAATAAACGACTAGTAATTGAAGCGGAAGGATTAAAACAGGACATATTATGTCGATTCTGTTTAACGATGGATGTTCAACTAGCCCACATTTATAGCGGTTCAAGTAGTCTGGGGAGTACAATAGCTGAAGCTGCCTTGGAATGTGCCACTATTCAGGTAAAATGCCCATTTATTTTATTTTGTGGAGTACTATCTAAATAGTATCATTATTTAAGCTTTACTGGCTGAAGGCTAAAGCCAGGGCCAAAAAAAAGCTCGAGAACTCGGGTTATAAAAATCAAACATTACCATAACCATGAAACATAAAATACTCGTATTTGGTGTTATAAAATGCGGTTCACTCTGGTCAACAAATCCGATTAAAAACGATTTTTCAATACGCCGGTCCTTTTCGAATAATTTAGTCCAAGGAATAAGGCTCGTACATTATTACGATCCGAGGAAGGCCACGCCTCACATCTAGTATTGAGTAAACGTTAGTTTTCGTTTCAATTAATTGCAACGGATTTTTTTTATATTCGGTCACAAGTCCTCGTTTATTATATTTTCGTATTTATTTAAACTCTACAGTAAGTTGGGCGTTATATTTTAACAGATTTCACCGAATGATGGCTTGCCAATGTACGTCTGCAAAGATTGCTTTTTGAAACTCCAAGATGCTCAACAATTTACAAAAATGATCCTTAAATCGGACGCTGTGTTAAGAACTTATCTCAAACAGCTGTGTATTGACTGCCACTCAACGAGAAGTAGTTTTCCCATAAAGGATGACCCTTTTGACCTTGACGAGGCTCGGTGTATGGATCAAAATGACGACGACAAAATGAAGGCTGAAGACACCGACAATAATATCACGGTTATAACAACGTTGGAAGACATCAATTCTAATTCAGAGGAAAATGTCAATTTAGTAGATTATAGTTCCATTGAAAAATTAAGTTCATCCATTTCAGAAAAAAACAGATTAGATGCACAAAGCGAATTCGAAAATAGAAATCTCGTAGATAGTGAAATAATAGACGCTGATGAATCTGATAATCGAGAAATAAGTGGAAATCTTTCTGACTATGTTGTAGAAATGGATGCAACAAGTTCTGAGACAGAAGATGATGCAGACAATTGTGAAATAGAGGAATCGGGGTCAAGAAGTGATGGTTCCAAACAACAAACGCATGACGGTTCACAAACAGTCACAGTGAAAACAGGAACGTTCAGTGAAGGAGAAAAGAATTCGGATCGTGAAAAGCAGTACGAATGTCACATGCCAGGATGCAGCAAAGTTTATGGGAAAGAATCGCATCTTTGGGTTTATTTAAGGCGGCACACCGGAGAAATCGCGATTGGCCGTTCTGCAGTAAAGATTTCACCAGCTCCAATGCATTGCATAGACATCAGAAATGTCATACTGGAGAAACACAATTTCAATGTCCCATATGCGATAAGAAGTTTATGCGTAGGGATCATTTATCAAAACACATTAAAACTCATACGAAACAAAAGACAATGGAGGCAGCTACATCAACTCAACCTGCTTTTCAACTGTGCTTTTTTCTTGACAATGTGTACTAGTGTAACTGAGAAAGAACTGCTCTTCTATATGTGGTTGATGCTGTAGACAGTTTCTTATTATACATATACACAGCCTTTATAGACCAGTACAGTTAGCCTAAAATCAAGTGAAAAAGGGACAAAATTAATAACAGAAAACGAATGATGAGGAAGGGAAGAAACTGCCGTCAGAAATACAGAACTGTACATTTTCATATATAATTGCCAAATTTGAACAATATTGTCTAAATTTGGCAATTATATATGAAAATGTGCAGTTAAAATCCTTCATAAAAGAGGAATTCAATGTTACATTAACAAATGTAATACACCATCTGAAAGTAGACATTTTAACGAAGAAAACCCCATCCTAAGACTTTTGAAAATCTGAAATTTTTACATTACTTTTTTAGGTTGAAGTTAGGGGTAATTTTTCGGTTTTTTGTTAATATTACATTGGCAAATTAATTTTTTTATTCGAAAAAATTACAGCTTAATAAGGACATAGAAAGGTAAGTCTCCTGAAAATTTCGTGAAAAAAAAAATCATTTTTGCAGGAGAAAAAAATTGAAAACGAAAAACACGGTTTTTTCGATATTTCTCTGAATCTTTAAGGTTATGTGAAAAAGTGATATTCATAAAAGTTGTAGATCCTTTTAATACCTACAACATTGCCATGCATTATTTTTCGATTGGAGGTCAACTTTCGCCGGAAATAACGAAAAACCGCGTTTGACCCCTAAAACGCGCCCCCCACATCCCTCCGGCCTTTTACGCATTTTAATTTTTGGTTTCTGTATTTCTGACGGCAGTTTCTTCCCTTCCTCATCATTCGTTTTCTGTTATTAATTTTGTCCTTGTCAAAAGCTAACTGCACTGGTCTATTAAACGTATATAAATGTAAGTACCTGTGAAATTATGTTTTTTTTTAAATTTTGTATCATAGCAACTATTTTTTTTATTATATGCAAATATTTCTAACAGCCTTTTTTTCTCTGTGTTTAATATAGAGAAATATAGACAATTACCAAATGTGTAGAGTCAGAAAGTGAGATAGTTGACAGTTATTATTCATTTCACGGTGGACTAGTTCATCCGAGCCTTGATGTAATGAAACTATTTTGGATAGCTTCAACATCGACAGTCTCAATTATGATTCCGGAATAATCAAGTATGTTGAATTTTTATTATAAAAAAATACCTGATAATAAAATTAAAATCCGTACTATATGTATTACGTTATATTATCACAATTTAATAGTGATTCGTACACCTATAGCAATTATTTGTTAGCTATATCAATAATAAACTGCAATTACTCAAATGTTTACCAAAAATACTATGTAGGTAAGTAGTACCTATACATATGTTGATTCCAACACATCCACCTACAAAAAGCCATCATTAGTTGACATAATATGAGAGTTTTGACAAATCCCAAAAAAGACAAAAAGAAAAAAGTTAAAATTTTTAACAAAAGAATTTATTTTCAAAATTTGTCTCCCCTTCAGACGAATCTGTATTTTGCACAATGCATCATATAAATTTACTCTATTAATTTTAAACTGTTTTTATTGACAACGCTAATTGTTTTTAATTTCTCAATGTAATGTCACTATTCTAAATTGTTTTAACTTCAGTTATTTAAGCCTTAATTACTCGTCTTTGTTGTCGCGCTAAATTAATTTGACTCCAGTTTTACAGTTGCAACAATGCGTGTCTATGCAGACATTACGCGGTATTCTAAATGGGGTGAAATGTATATAAAATGTAAGCGAGCCCAACGTTTTTATTAATTTACAACCGAACAGTGTGTGCGAGTGTTGTTAGTTAATTGTTAAGAAAAAATAAGTGTGTTTTTTAAAAGTTAAACTTAATCGTTAAGCTTTAAATGTGGAGTAGCTATAACGATTTAGTTTTTATTTTTTGGATTGTTAAAGTGGAAATTCGCTCAACGAATATTTTTATTGTATAATTCACGATAACAATAAAGTCGAGCTATATTTTTGTACAATTCAACACGATCTCGTTGATGATAGAGATCCGAAATATTTAAAAGTGTCATTCGAGCATAGAGACGACGACATTGAAACACTTAAAAAGTTTCATTTTATAAATTTTTCCAAAAAAGAGCTTACTAAACAAGAATTAGAATACTATAAGGAGCTTTTCGATCGTTCAAGTTTACTGAAATCACAAAAATATATAAATTGTTACGACGCTTGGCGGAGCATCTACAAAAAGTAGGTTTTCTTTTTAAATATTTTTTAATTTTTTGTAAAAAAATATATTTTGTTTGATTTTGTTTTGTATAGAATGAATTCTAAGTATCAAAAGTTTTCAAAAGTGGGACAGCTTTCCTACGCAGGTGTAAAACTAACCGATTTGGAAATAAATAAGAAATATCAAATTAAGAAAATCGATTATATAACGACTGTAGTGATTGGCTTATGTACACCAAGCTTTAGTTAAGAATTTATATTATTTAATTGTTTAGTTAATGAACCATTATGTACAGAAATATTTTATGTTTAAATAAATCAGTATTATTACAACTACCTACCGGTTTAAATATTTATTTAAACACCACAACGACTAGTATGGTAGAAAACTATACGTAAACTTAACAGAAAAGGAAGGAATATTTTTTTACCGGATAGATTTAATAGACTTCCGATCAAGACAAGGAGGAGTTAATAAAATTTGATAACAAATCGGCTTTGATATATTGCGGACAATCGTCCGTAGGAGGAGGTGGAAAGAAAGCAACAAGTATAATAGACTTTAAACCCTATGAAAAGAAGATACCAACTGTACCAAAGAGATTCAAAGTATTGCACCAGTTCCCAGCTCTTCTGGAGTTAAAAAACGAAACTACATTTTTCTAAGTGATGAGATGATGACAATGATGATTATGTTCAAGATAAAAATGCTGGTGGTATCAATGAAACTAAACTAAATAAAAAGTAAGATTTTTAGTTTTTTTTAATACATACTGTTTTATGATAATATTACCTATTTTACTAATATTGTTTTTTTTTTGTTTTATAGGAAGAAAGTTTAAAAACATAATATACGTTACTAATAGATAAAATATACTGTTTTCAACAAAAGTTATAAAGAGGAAACATTATTTCGTGCACATAATAAAAATTGTCACCACGGAAAAGAATATTAATGTAAGGGGACGTATATTAATTACGTGAGTTGTTATTCTAAATTTTGACCTCCACTCACCTTGGTGAGATTTGGTAAGATGCGATGGAACCCCCCCTCATCTGCACGTGAGAGTTACCCTATAATTTTTTAATGTTGTTATAATAATGCATTTCCTCTGGATTAAAAAGTTGACGTGAGCTTTTCATTGGCCCTCCTCCTTTTAAATGAAATTTGATGAGATTTTGCCGGACTACTCAGCCCATTTTTAGTTCACGTACCTAATTAATGGACAGCCCCTAACATTGGTTTTAAAATTCGCAGTTCGCAGCAAACTTTAAAAGGTCATATTAGAACAGGTCATGAAAGAAACGTAAGATTGTTTGCACTGGATGTTGAAAATCATTCTCTTCTTCTGGTTTAAAATTCCATAAGAAATCAGGCCTTAATTAAAGTGTGCTAACCCATCATTGACTCAATTAATGTGTGCTGGCAATTCTACTTCCATGAACATTCATAATAGGTACTACCATTGTCGTTCGGCTATTGTACAGGCAAAAATGTGTAATTGAAAAATACGACTCGTCTAAAATATAAATGTTTAACAATTGTTTTGACGTGATAACGTCTTATAAATTGATGAATCACCAATCTTATAAATTGATAAAACACCGGCTGCATGTTCGAAAAAGTGTAACGTTCGTAACGCGTAACGTTCCTAACGCGTAACGTTTTTTGCTAATTTCTCGCTCAATTTAAATCAGATCGGTTTGAAACCAGTCTTAAACGAAAGAGGAGAACATTTTACATAGATTTCGTATAACAGAATTTGCCTAAACAGTTTTTTTATACAAATTTATATAGAAAAATAGCTGTATAAATGCAACATGAAAACGGCTGCATTTCTAATGTTTAATTCAATATTTTGACATTAATATTTTGTGAAATGCAACGCCTTCTAAGTTAAGTATTGGAATAACTAATTATTATTAGAATATAATACTTTGACAGTTGCAAACGTCACTTTTGACATTTCTTATCATTCCGACACCAAGGATAAGCGGATTGAAACCAAATTTTGGGAGGTTTAGGTTATGTATTACGGAATACGTTATCACATAAAACTATCGTCCGTAAACCGACTTTACAGACAACCAATTTTTTTTTTTTAAAAAGAGGAATGTTGGCTGAGAAGTATACATTTTTTATTTTAAAATAAATTTGAAAATAATTAACAATCACGAAATGTGCTTCCATTCCTAGGTCAGAATGTGTGTTTTACTGGGCATAAATGAAGATAAAAATTGAAATAAAGGTTTCAGATAGACAATATATACTATTGAAAATGTTATATAAAAAAGGTATTACTGTAATTATAGCGGTATATTGAAAGCTCGTTAATTGCCCTCAAATAAATAGGTATTCCAAGAAATCGGTTCTTTTGCTTCGAGTACCTAGGCGTTACGTAGTATCTGTTCAAAAGAATTAAGCAAAATTCGTATGAATAAATGACAAAACAATAAAAATTTAAAACCCCCATAAAAATGTTATGAGACATTTGCGCCAAAAATCCCTTGGGGGTTTTTCATGTCTCACCAAGGTCAACAAATGCCCAAAGTTTCATTCCTATCAGAGAAAACACTTCCCCCTTTCCACATCGTTAAAGTAAAATGTCTATGAATAAATGGCTTTGGTAAAAACTTTAAACACCCATAAAAATGGCGCCAAAAATCCCTTGTGGGTTTTTCATGTTCCTCCAAGGTCAACAAATGCGCAAAGTTTCATCCCGATCCAAGATGACCGGTATGCGAAACTACACCCGAAATAACAAATTTAATTCAGTTTCATTGCTAGTAAACTGGTACATTAAGTTTTCTATATATTGTGTCCCTGTCTTAATTAAGTATAAGAAAGAAACGGTTAAATAATAAATAAACATTTGTCGTGGCTAAATGTTACAAAACAAAAGCCAATAAAACCCAAATTAAAAAAAAAAGTTTTCTATATATTTAACGGTTTAAAATCCTTTGTCTCTCGCTCTACCCTTTTACACACTATTCCATAGACTATTACATCCATTCACTATTCAATATTCATAATATGCGGGGGCGTTTCAAATATTATGTGAAATGTTTGGAGTAGTAAAGCCGCCGCCACTGAAATATAAATAAATATATAAATAAATATATATAAATATATTTATATTTCAGTGGCCGCCGCACGTTGCTCAGTCGCTAATAGTACAAATGTTCGTCAACAGATGGCAATTTTATAAATCAGGGGGTGTGAAAGTTGTATATTAATTTTATTATAAATATCTATTTTTAAGTACCTTTACATTATATGATAAAAAGTTTTTATTATGGTTTGGGTGATTATGTGGGAAATTTTACATATCTAAATAAAATTGTAGGTTATTTTTTTGGAAATTCAAACTTGTGCTTTATTATGTGTTTTTGACATCCCTGGGTCTACTAACGTCGTTGTGCACTTAACTCTATTGGTGGCAGCCATCGTTAACAGTTATAGTTATAAAACCAACATGGAGACAATGCTGTTGACTTATTAATGATTCAAAAAAATTGTTTTGTATATTCAAATCGATGAAGCGCATGGAAATCTCATTTATTTTAATAATTACGATGGTAAAGAAGTTAGTGCCAAAATTAGAAAGTGAACTTTATTAGTTACGTTTCTGTGACGCTTTTCAGTACGAGATCGCGTTACTCACTTGTAAGGAATGGAAGTAGAAAATCGTGTTTAAGGTAAATAATCAAGTTTGTGACACTTTAAGAGTGACAGCTGAGGTTATATGATAACTAACATAAAATTCAATTTGAATTTAATATTTTGTATCATAAACAAGTTCAGAATTTCTAGATAAGGTCATATGCGCGAAATAATTATTTGAACTGAATTAATAATTTAAATTAATGTTTTAAAAGGCGATGTTTGAAGACCCAGTTTTTGACTCTCAAAAATTTCTTGTGTTGTAGTTTGTGACACTGAAATTGCCCTAGTCTGTGACAATCATTTATTAGGTTCATAGATATATTATCAATGGTTAGGTCATGTAATGTTTTAGATCATATATAAGGATACGTAACTCCCTATATAAGCAACAGCAGTAATCTATGATTTTTTGTTCATTTAAATAAATATCAAATGTTAATTTAATAATAATATCACTGTGATTATAGAAAATGTAAGATGATAAACAATTATTATAAATATAATTTTTTTAAATTATTTTATGGATATGTCAACAAACACATAACCTCCTTTTGGAAATGTCAAGAAACACATAACATTAGATGTCAAAAACAAATAACTTCCTTTTTTATAGGTTAGAGTTTGAGTGTCACAAACTACGGCATGCGTATAAAATTGAATGTAGTTATTGACACCCACATTTTAATAATAAAATGTTATTCAATATGATATATTAATATTTTAAACTAAATTATAGTTAATTTTTAATCTATCCATATATTTTTTATTATATTTTATACTTACATGATGATTAGTTCATAGATCCAATAGTCGAAGGATCTTACGTAAATTGTTTAGAGTATAACAAAAAAATGGCTTCCACAGTTGCTTGAGGCTTAAATATTTTTTTTATTGAGTTATTATTATTTTTATTTTAGTTATTGCCATTAATTAGGTACAGGATGAATGTATTTAAATTTTAAAATAATTTATTAACCTATTCGACATAAATTGTCTTTTTTAATTTTTTAAAATGAAATTGAAAGTGTTACAAACTGGGTCAGTGTCAATAAGCGGGCCTGTTGCCTTATAGTGTTTTGTGTCATTATTTTCCATCAACTGTCAGGCGTAGCACGTGTTAATGATTTTTATGGTTGATAATTTGTCAAATATCCTCGTATTGTGCGCTTCGTAGGATGAAAAGGTACAAATTGTTAATTATAATAATTATTTTTAGAGTAGAACTTAGTTAAAATATTGGTTATTTATATACCTATTATAAGAGAAACAGATATTACATCATGCTGCATTTATAACTATGAAGTGGTTATACCATATGCATTATTATAAGCTTTTATTTTAATATTTAAATCATCCGTCTACAAAAAAACGTAAATTTTGCCGAACCTAATATTTCACATCTTTAATTACTTATTAATTAGTAAAGTGATTTTTGTGTGTTACATATCCATATTTTCAGAATTGGTTGGAGTTTTAATCAAATTATGTTTTAATAAGTCATTTTTATTTTATGGGCATAACCAATGGATACTTTAAAGGTAGATTAAGAAATTAAAAACATTTTTCTTAGTTTTCATTCTATATGTTATTAGTTCGTGTTCGTAATATATATTTTGTTCTACATTTTTTTTCTATATATAAATATAATTTTGTTCAAGGAAAAGGGGGGTAGAGGACGATGAGTGTACGTTTAAAATTTTCGTGTTTTATACTAAATCTAGTCGTGCAGATTATATTATTATTTAGTTATAATAAAAAATGAAAAAGTACACTTATCGTTCTCTATCCAGAAAATGGAATGTTGCATGATTCATTCTTTAAATATTTACTCACTTGAGTAAAAATTGCTGGTTTCCCTTTAAATTCGTACATTGTACCTTTCACAGCATATTTTCTTTTTAATTTACTCTTATTTGGATTTAAGATAAATTAGTAGGAAGAAAACGTGTATTGTTAAATGTTAACTATTTTACAGCAAATTACGCAGCCCAACATTCTGCAAGTGTCTACAGAATCATTTTCAGTATATGACAGTCAGACGGTTGGAGACCCTACTATAGATATTCACCGTAGTAAAAGTAGTCAAAGGCATCTAAGGAGAAAAAAAGCAAAAGAAAGAAAGAAGATTATTGATGAGGAATTCATCAAATTTAAGAGGATTGGTGATACTGAAATTAGTATTAATAATAAAGAATATGGTGCACTGATAAAAAAAATTCTCACATATGACGAACATTTTATGGATTCTGAAAATAGTAAAGAAAAAGAAAATAATCAAGAGTTAAAAAGTAAGAAGCTAAAGAAGCATAGTAAAGCACAAAATGAATTGGCGAATCCAAATGAAGTTACTAATTTTTATGAATTAAGGAAAAGTTTGGAAAATGCAAGAGCGCACCGAGATTTTAATACGTTAAAAAAAATTTGCGAATTGCAAGAAAGTTTAGAACATTCATCTCCTCCAAAAGTAGCAGAACTTCTGGCTCAATCAACAACTTCCGATTTTCTCAAAAAGTGTGATCATCATTTTGCAGATATTGAAACAGGATTAAATACATTGCTAAGTAATAATTGTTCGAACTCGATTGAAATGTCCACGAAAAGTAATAAATCTCGGGAAGAAATTCTTTCTGAAAGAAAAGCAAAAAAGTCGATGAAGAAAACTCAACAGAAAAATGAAAAAGATACGGGAACACATGAAATACAAAATGTACAAACAACAGTGCCTTTGAACTCAACCTCAAAAGAAAATAAAACTGATTCCAAAGAAATAGTACAGGAAAGAAGTCATGAAGAAATAATTGCGGAAAGAGAAGCAAAAAAACTAGCTAAAAAAATTAAGTCAGCCATTAACAGAACCAATAAAACAAATGAACTAGCTTCGGGTAATTTGGTAAAAGAAGAAAATATTAATAAAGTAATTGCTGATAATAATTTAGACATTGTAAAAAAGATGAGAACGGAAATTAAGTTTGAAAATAGCCCAAAAATGGAAACGGAAGTATCAGTGGAAAATAAAAGTAAAGCTGAATTGAGAGCAGAGCGACGAGCAAAACAGGAAGCTCAGCGTGCTGCCAAAGCTGCAGCAACTATAAAAACAAAAACAGAACCAATTTGTCAAAATAAACTGGAAAACGATGCAGTCACACAAAAAGAGATAACAAAAACTGATAAAATCGTAAAACCAAAAATAGTATCTCTTCAAAATAGAGTACATTTATTTAGTCACCTGTATTTAGAAAAGGAAGAAGTTGATATTATTGACGGCTCGCAACTTCATCCTGCAATCTATAGACTCGGAAAACAGTATGCTTCTAAAATAATAGTTGGGTCAAATGCACGATGTATTGCGTTATTGAATGCAATTAAGGAAATGGTTAGAACCTATAAAACTCCTCCAAATCAAGAGTTTGGTCGTAGTTTAGAATCTGAATTACAAAAAGTAACGAAATATTTGCAGCATTGTAGACCAATGTCTGTTTCGATGACAAATGCTTTAAGACCCTTGAAAAGATACATCACGCATCTACCTAACAATATAGATACTGAGGACGCCGCGAAACAAGTTAATTCTGAAATCGATAAATATATTACAGAAGAAATTGATACGGCTGATCAAGCCATCAGTGAAAAGGTTCAGTCAAAAATATCCAGTAACGATGTAATCTTAACTTATGGATGGTATGTTTCATTACTTAAATACTTTATTTTATATTATGTTGAAATAATCAGTTGTTATTATTATTTTTACAGTTCATCGTTAATAAAACGAATTTTGTTGGACGCACATAAAAGTAAAAAAAAATTTAGAGTGATTGTGGTTGATGGCAAACCATGGCTAGAAGGGAGAGAAATGATACGTCGTCTTACAGCTGAAGGACTTCATTGCACTTACGTTTTAATATCAGCTGCTAGCTTAGTAATGGCAGAAGCTAATCTAGTTTTATTGGGAGTTCATTCATTACTTGCTAATGGCTACGTTATGTCCAGAGCAGGAACGGCACAAGTTGCTTTAATGGCTAGCAGTTTCAATGTTCCTGTTCTAGTTTGCTGCGAAACTTACAAGTTTTGTGAACGGGTTCAAACAGACTCTTTTGTTTATAATGAAATAGGTAAGAATTATATTATAACTCAGAATATCGAATATGTAGGTCATAATCAGAGTGCCCGTCGGCAAAAATTTTATTGATACATACTCTCCCCAAACTTTGTATATGGCTTCATTAGGCCTAGTCTGACACCTATTTCCTCTATGACTTTTCTTGATTTTGGGGCGTTTTCCCTCTAAATTTTCCGAAACATGTCGTTTTGATGACATGTAAAAATTTATACATACTGTTTGGTTTTTTAATTGGATAGCTTAAAAACTTCAACCAAAACGCTAAAATAATGTTCTCTGACAAATAACATGAGCCATTTAAAATGCCTGACACCTCGAATATGTCGAAAAACGACTGTAAAAAAATTTATCAATAACCAGTTGATTTTCTCAGTATCTTAAATTTGAACACTGCAAAATCAACTTTTCATATTGTCTGACGGGGATAGTTTTCCTATTTTCCAGTCTGACGCGTCAAAGTTGTCGATTTCATGACCACAAAAAAATTTATTAATAACCGTCAGACAATTAAAATATTATACGTAGAAAAGTATTTCTTAATAGGTGGTACAAGTGTCTGATAAATAAACTGGAACGCAGCTAGTGCCTGACGAAAAAATGTCATTTTTCAACAGTAATTATTTCAATAGTTATTATTCAGCTTTCTTACGGTAGGTATTATAAATAAAAAAAAAAGTAATTAATAAATCATTAATAAAAATACTCCATTTTGACAAAATTTTTTGAAGCACATTGTACTTGGATTATACTTACATGTAGGCAAGACGGCGAGGAGTTTTGGGTGTATTTTTCGGGCACAGGCGAGATTATTGTTGGAATCGCTTCGTTTTAGGGTGTAGTTCAACCCCCTAAGTTTGCTTACAAATTTTTGGTGTGCTTGATTTTATAATTGACAATAATTAGTGACGAAAATAGTGCTTTTTTTCTATTTCCTTTAATATCTCCGTTCCTCTTGACTTTTAGTACAGCATATGCATTGAGAAAGTTGTTCCTTATGAAATTTCCTAAAAAATGAGCACTGACAGAGGTCTCTAAGTGCAATTGTTAACTTGCAAATAGCCCCGAAAGTTAAAAAAACATTTTTTTCACTATTTTTTTACTAAAAAATGACCGCACATAGATGGCTGAAAATTCTCAAAAATGATGTCTATGTTGACCCAAACATGCATGAATAATTTTAGCGTCATCGGTCAATTACTTCTCGAGTAATTAACTATCACCTTTTTTTTGTTTCCTTAATTGCAAATTGCGCCATTTCTTTCACAAACGGGTTTCGCTGGTCGGACCAAGCCAGAAAAATCACAAATCCATTCAACTTTAGTATCCCGTTGGAATTTTGGGAAAAAATTAATTCTAACCGATTTTATAATGATTTCTTTAGCGATACAAACGTATAAAACCATATAACTTTTCCAATATTAAATCGTTATAAAATCGGTTAGAATTATTTTTTTTGAATCACTGAATCTTACAAGACAAAGCTTTCTATGGTAGAGTCGTGACTCGTGAGTCATAGTAACATACAACAATCACTTAAATGAATCTCGCTCCAAAAAATGGATTATTTTCACGTGAAAGACCTTGTTTCACTGTCAATATGAAAAGTTGATTTTGCAGTGTTCAAATTTAAGATACTGAGAAAATCAACTGGTTATTGATAATTTTTTTTATAGTCGTATTTCGACATATTCGAGGTGTCAGGCATTTTAATGGCTCATGTTATTTGTCAGAGAACATTATTTTAGCGTTTTGGTTGAAGTTTTTAAGCTATCCAATTAAAAAACCAAACAGTATGTATAAATTTTTACATGTCGTCAAAACGACATGTTTCGGAAAATTTAGAGGGAAAACGCCCCAAAATCAAGAAAAGTCATAGAGGAAATAGGTGTCAGACTAGGCCTAATGAAGCCATATACAAAGTTTGGGGAGAGTACCTATGTATCAATAAAATTTTTGCCGACAGGCACTCTGACTATCAGTGTTAATGATATCAAAGTGAAAATATTATTTCTTGTAGGTGAACAGTCTGAATTAGAAATTGCTAAACCAAAAGATGAAAAAACAACAGAGAATAATAAAAACACGGTTTCAGTAACACCTTTAAATTTAACCTATGATGTTACGCCTCCAGATTTAGTTACAGCGGTTGTCACAGAACTAGCCATTTTACCTTGTACTAGTGTTCCAGTAATATTACGAATAAAGCCAAATGAAATAGGTTGCTGATTAATATGCAATAATTTAATTAGATTGGAGTAGATTGTCGATTATAGACGCTCAAAAAATAATTTAATTAGCGATACAACAATCATAAATTAAAAACACTTTGTTTTGTTAGTGAATCTACATAACATATCTCATAAGTAGAGATATATACCGAATATATGCAAGCATGAAAGACTTAGCGTTATCTGGTTAGTTGGATATTTGATGTACCCTCCCAGATATCAAAATAAATTATTTGTTTAACGTATTTCAGTTTTTGTATTATTGCATTCTTTGAAAGATGATTTTATAAAATACGAAAGGTAAAATATAAATGTTTAACAATTGTTTTTAAAAAGAGGGATGTTGGCTGAGGAGTATACATTTTTTATTTTAAAATAAGCTTGAAAATCGTTAATAACAATCACGAAATGTGCTTCCATTCAGGTAAGAACGTGTGTTTTACTGGGCATAAATGAAGATAAAAATTGAAATAAAGATTTCAGATAGATATATACTACTGAAAATGTTATATAAAAAAGGTATTACTGTAATTATAGCGGTATATTGAAAGCTCGTTAAGTGCCCTCAAATAAATATAGGTAGGTATTACGAGAAATCGGTTCTTTTGCTTCGAGTAGGTAGGCGTTACTTAGTACTTATCTGTTCAAAAGAATTAAGCAGAATTCGTATGAATAAATGACAAAACAATAAAAATTTAAAACCCCCATAAAAATGTTATGAGATATTTGCGCCAAAAATCCCTTGGGGGTTTTTCATGTCTCACCAAGGTCAACAAATGCCCAAAGTTTCATTCCCATTGGAGAAAACACCTTTCCACATCGTTAAAGTAATATTTCTATGAATAAATGGTAAAAACTTTAAACGCCCATAAAAATGGCGCCAAAAATCCCTAGTGGGTTTTTCATGTTCCACCAAGGTCAACAAATGCGCAAAATTTCATCCCGATCGAAGATGACCGGTATGCGAAACTACACCCGAAATAACAAATTTAATTCAGTTTCATACAAGGGCGTAGATATTTTTTTTCTGTGGGGGGGAGTAAAGCAAAAAAATCAATATTTTTTAAGATTTGTTAACCGCGAATGACCTTTTTTTTAACAACCTAACTTAAAAATTATTGTCATGTGCCCAATTGGTGAGGAAAAAAAACGTATGACCTTTTTTTACAAACCTGTCGAAAAAGAATCGAATGACCTTTTTTCGGCACAATTCTTTTTTCGTTTGTTGTGACTGAGAGCCTGCGGTTCTGATGAATCTTGGGGGGGGGGGGGGTAATTACCCCCTGTACTCCCCATATCTACGCCCTTGGTTTCATAATCCAAATTTATAATACTATTTCTAACGCTAAAATGACGCCATATTATGCAAAAATACAGTTAGATACTGAAATATGTTTTATTGTGCATGCACTTGTTTTTTTCAGATAAATATGATGGAGTGCTAGTTTATATCTGAATATTGTTACATTCACTTGATGAAGAATATACAACTGTTCTAACAACATGCAGCTAAATTTGACACATTACGTTGCTATCTACAGCAGTTTATATAAAACCTGATTATTCTTTTTTAACAAATAATTTTGAGTGCGAACAATCGTTTTCTTGTGAAGAATTTAATGTTCACTTCAATGTCTAGTAACGAGGCTGAGGATAATAATAACATGTCGATGAACGAAGATAGTTATTCTAGTCAGAAAACAAATCTAACATTTATAAATATCCCAACTAAGCATGAAGAAACAGAAAGTATTTGCTCGGACACTGCAAGTTTCAGTGAAGAAACAAAAATAATAGGTGCTACGAACACCACAATCGTTTGCGAAGGGACTGAAGGAAGTTTTAAAGGTTTTAAAGTTTTAAAACTGGATTTAGTGTGTTCCAGATATAAAATGCCACTGAACGCAGCATTAGATGAAAATCTTGTTATAAAATGTGACCCTTTTGAAAAGATCTATGTAAAACAAGAGAACGAAGATTACGACGCCTCATTGTTTTCCACGTATGACGATCACAATGACAGTGATAGCGAAAAACGTATTCATACCGGTGAGCAACAACATCATTGTGACGTTTGTAATAAGACATTTTCCCGGTCAGGTCATCTGAATAGGCACAAACTTACGCATACTGGAGAAAAACCATACCACTGTGATGTTTGTAATAAAACTTTCACTCAACTAACTAATTTTAGTAGGCACAAACTTATACACACTGGTGAGAAACCTTATAAGTGTGAAATTTGTGATAAGACTTTCACCCAGGCAAGTAATTTTAGTAGACATAAGCTTACCCATTCTGGTGAGAAACCGTATAAGTGTGATGTTTGCAATAAAAAGTTCACCCAAACAAGTAGTTTACACAAACATAAACTTTTACATACTGGTGAAAAACCGTATAAATGTGATGTATGTAATGTGAGCTTCACCCAGTCCAGTAATTTAAATAGTCACAAACTTACACATACTGGTGAGAAACCATACAAATGTGACGTTTGTGATAAGACTTTCGCCCATTCAAATTATTTTCGTATACACAAACTTATACATAAAGGGGAGAAACCGTATCAATGTGATATTTGTGATAAAAATTTCACCCAGTCAGGTCATTTGCATAGACACAAACGTACCATGCATTCATTACAATTGTATACTATAGCTCAAGATACTGGATTAAAATGAGGAACTAAAAGTTATTTTGATGTATAGAAGTAATTTTTTTATTTATTAAAATGTGTGTTTTATTTATTAATTTGACTAAACAACACAATGTTGTAATAAAAATAATAAATAATCTTTTTTAGTACCAGATAAAAGCATTACAAGGCGAGGTTCAGCCACTGGCTGTTTTTCAACCTAAACCCTAAATCACAATATCCGAGTAAATAGTATATTACATCACAAGGGCCAAAAGTTGAATTTTCGGCCCTGCGCGTCATGAGCCCGAGGCGAAGCCGAGGGCATCATGTTTAAAATTAGTTTAAAATTGATAGAAAAAAGTTAATAGAATTTTAGGAAACAAACTGAATTTTACAATCAATGCTCTCATTGAAAATTTGACTGTCTATAAAATCGTTCCTTAGGCATTTTTAATAGGAAAAAAAAAAATTGGTTGTCTGTAAAGTCGGTTTACGGACGATAGTTTTACGTGATAACGTATTCCGTAATACATAACCTAAACCTCCCAAAATTTTGTTTCAATCCGCTTATCCTTGGTGTCGGAATGATAAGAAATGTCAAAAGTGACGTTTGCAACTTACAAAGTATTATGTTCTAATAATAATTAGTTATTCCAATACTTAACTTAGCAGGCTTTGAATTTCACAATATACTAATGTCAAAAAATTGAATTAAACATTAGAAATGCAGCTGTTTTCATGTTAAGACAAGACATACGTTTGCTTCTAATTTCCATGTACGGCAAACAAAGACAACCGACCGCGTCGTGCCATGCATTACACAACATTGCATTTATACAGCTATTTCTCTATATAAATTTGTATAAAATATTTTTCTATATAAATTTGTATAAAAAAACTGTTTAGGCAAATTCTGTTATACGAAATCTATGTAAAATGTTCTCCTCTTTCGTTTAAGACTGGTTTCAAACCGATCTGATTTAAATTGAGCGAGAAATTGGCAAAAAGCACGCACAGGGTCAGGCGGAACGTTACGCGTTAGGAACGTTACGCGTTAGGAACGTTACGTTACACTTTTTCGAACATGCAGCCGGTGTTTTATCAATTTATAATATTGGTGATTCATCAATTTATAAGACGTTATCACGTCAAAAAGTTACCAAACTTAGTAAAAAAAAATGTTTCGATTTATTTTCGAAAATAAGTTATTATCTATTTTTAACTTTTATACTTCCAAAGACAGTTTTATATCAGTAGATCAAATTATTGAGAATATGACAAAAAGAAAAAAAATTGTTGACACAGTCTGGTGAGATACTTTTCATTTCTAAGTTGTGATTTTTTGTGCCCCCTGAGACGTGATGCCCTAAGCAGTTGCTTACTTTGCTAATAGGCTAATCCGGCACTGATTTTCAATCGTTGAAGCAAACTAGTGTTAACTCTACTAATGCAAGAAGGTGTTAACTCGGGGAGTTGGCTGCTTCTTGCGGCGTGGAACGTGTATGTTGACTAATTTTGCGGTTTTAAGTAGTGTTATATTTTTATATAATATTCTTGGTGTTGTGTTTGGAAATGCAAGTAAGTATCTTAGTTAAAATATATACACTAATTTTAAATATATGGTAGTTAATGGTAAAATGAGATACGAACTCATAAAAGTATTTATATAACTAAATATTGTAGCTCTAAACGTTTTATTTAACGCAGAAAAAAGTCCAATCAATAAACTTAATACTCAATTATTGGAAAATCTTTTATAAGTTAGTTAACACCTTCATGATCTAATAGCTTCAATTGTCATACTGATTTAGTTTTTCGCTAGTATGTATGCGTTTGTGCCGAATAAAATTGTTTGGTAGGCTGAAACACTTATTACAAACGTCATACTGATATGGTTTCTCACCAGTGTGTGTGCGTTTGTGAATAGTTAAACGGTTCAAATGGCTGAAACACTTACTACAAACGTCGCATTGGTATGGTTTCTCACCAGTATGTGTGCGTTTGTGATTAATTAAATGACTTGATGCAGAGAAGCACTTATTACAAGCGTCGCACTGGTATGGTTTCTCACCAGTATGTGTGCGTTCGTGATTAATTAAATGACTTGATGCAGAGAAGCACTTATTACAAGAGTCGCACTGGTATGGTTTCTCACCAGTATATGTGCGTTTGTGATTAATTACATATCTAGATTCGGAGAAGTACTTATTACGAACATCACACCGATATGGTTTCTCACCCCTGTGTATACGCATATGGGTTTTCCAGGTTACAGATTTGGTAAAAATCTTAGAACAAATGTCACAATGATAAGTATTTTCAGTCGCTTTTTTATGTTTCTCATAACTTATGGAATGGTTTTTCTTCCTCTCTACCTTTTTGTTCAGACATTCTGCTAGATTGTTCCCCGATATGTGACCACTATAGATCTTTGAATTTTTGCAGCGAGATTCGTCACCGTCACTCTTCAATAAATTTTTCATTGTACCAACAGCGCATTCTGTTAGATTTAATGAATCATAATCTGTCGGTTCGTCTTTGATTTCGAATTTAAAAGGAATTTTCTGATTGCTTTTGCTCACTGATTTAATTTTTTTTTTCTTTTTCGATAATGTTTTCGCTCAATTCAGTGTAGTAGCTAAGATCGACCTTTGAGTCTTCGCACACGATTTCACTACCATCACTCATAAATAAAGACTCAATTTATTGTGTTAGAAAGACTTGCAACATTGAGATTTTTAGCTTCTGGTTGCACAAAACACAGAACTCCAAAAACTGAACTGAAAAAAACCCACACACACAGCAGTTTACTTGAACACTGAACACTGAAGTCGTTCAAAAATCAAGATGCATTTGATGAGTTCATGCCTGACTTCAGTGCTGGTTTCAGTGTTTATTTGTCACACACATTATCATGCTTCACTGAACTATAAGTTTGAACACTGAACTGTGGCATGAAGTTTGATCGTGAGTGGGGCCTATTAGTTTTAATGATTCCTCATTCGTTGGTTCGCCTTTGATATCAAAATTTAAAAGAGTTTTCTGGTTAATTTTGTTCGCCGATTATTTATCTTTCCCGATAATACACAATATGCTTGGGTCTTCGCAGATGATTTCATTATCATTATCACCCTTGGATAAAATTTCTACTGTATCATTAGTTCATTCAGTTTTTAATTTCAGATTTAATGAATCATTATTCGTTGGCTCGTCTTTGATTTCGAATGTTAAAGGAGTTTTTTTTGCTAATAATTCTGTTGGTGAATTATAATTTAAAGACGCAATTCTTTTCCTTTTTATGTTTATGCTAAATATACCGTGTATAGATACATATTTTATAGTAGCATCAAAGTGATTGGTTTTATGGATTAAATGTTCCTCGGAAGACTTCTGATTGGGACATCGAGGCTTAATTTGTTTGTCAGAAGCATGCAGTTGCTGTACCCAGTTAGTGTCGTAATGTTTTATTAAACCGTACTATATTTGTATCTGGAACTCGTGAACTTTCTTCAACTGAGTGTAACATAATCATCAGATGAAATTAGGAATAGGAATATCACCATCTTCTTATCTAAAAATCCAGAGATTATTTATTTTCAAATAAATAAAGAGGTAAAGCTTTTAGATGATATTTAGTACTATAGGTTTTGGAAATACAAAACCATACCTGAAATAGAAGCCAAAAAAAGATATAATCATTGATATAACTATTTATAAAAGAAGCTGAAATAATTTGCACAACCACCAAACTACCGCTGTATAAAATCAATTATAAAACTACTATGTGGTATCAAAATATAACTTTCAAACAAGAATAAAAGTATAAAACTTATATAATCGGCTAATGGCCAAAGACAAGAGCCAGGCCAATCAACATTAAAAAAAACAAGATATTTGTAATAATGTATTAACTGAATACAAAGTACACATAAATTGGAAATAATTAGATAGAATTACTTTTGTCTTAATAAACTGTGTATATTGCCATCTAAATGCATATTATTACATTCACATTGTTAGTTCTTGAAAAGAATCAAACTTACGTGACCGATGGCACATCGCATGGTTACGCTGTATCAGATTGCACTTAAACCGTATCGTTTCATCGGTATTTCGTTCATTATGTACCAATTTACCACTATTTTTTCCAAATATATAATTGAATCTATCAGCGCAACATCAGCCTAACCCATTGTTTGTGGTTTTTTTTATAGAAAACTAGTGGCCCGATCCGGTTTCGCCCGAATTTGCAATTTGCCACCGTTTTTCATCGACTTACGTTGCAAAATTCGTCTGTACGAAAAGAGCTTTTATTTTAATGAGATAATATATAACCAGTGTTCCTCCTGAAGGTTCATTCGAAATAGTGGTGAATGAATTTTTCTAATAGGTGCAGTGGTTCTGGAGATTATCCTCCACATACAAACGCAAAATTCGCACTCTCTTTATAATTTGAAAAATGACAGGTGTCAGGTGATTTATATTTATGCAGCGTTGCTTTTATGCGATTTTTCCTTCAAATGTCATGTTTGCATGCAGAAAGCAATGAAGTTAACCTTATTAAACGAACTTATGTTTAAAAGTTAAAGAGTGATATCAGTGTTACAATATCCCGATTTTTGTCCAAATTCGCTAATTACAGTTTTTTAACAGGTATGAAGTGTGCTCCCATTCAAGTAGAACTTGTTTTTCAGCATTACCTAAAAATAGTGCGATGTTACTTTAAATTTTTATTGTATTGTCAGTCTTATTTTATAGTCGTAACTGTTGATGAATTTATAATTAACAAAATCAGTTAATTCATTTTCAAGCTACGCCGTGGTCGCCGTTGAACAGTTGGTCATTGTGTCGATTTGAAAATTAGTTCCTTTACTATTGTATTTCATTTAACTTTGAAACCAAGCCCTTATTCATAAAGCTTTATAAAAATAAATCTATCACTAAAGATGATAAAGGAACGTGTCAAAATTTGTTTAAAATATTTGAGTAATGTTGATCACATTTTGTCTTATTCCCATTTTGGTTTTTATAGAAGCTCAACAACTGAAGTAATAATAAAATTGCAATAAAACGATATAGCTTTTAGTAATTGTACATCTTAATTCTTAAATACAAAGTCTTGTATTGTACATAATGTTATCTATTATATTTTCCAATACAGACAAAATCAAGGGCCTTGCAAAATTTCATTCAGAGTGGGAGAAAAGAGTAAACCGGCCAAAATACTGCAGTTGGATTATACACGATAGTCCAATCGTTCTAAATGCAATTTGTGTAATTTTCAAGTGTCTAAGTTCAAAAATGGGAATTGTACGAAGTAAGCTTTTGAATTTTCACACTTTATTCTAAATTCAAGAGAGTAGCTGTCCTCTTTTCGCGTACGCATATAGGTACTAGACAAAGTGATTGTATTTATTGTATTAAATTAGTGGACGTTTTGGCAAATATGGTTGCCTTTTTCAAAGTTGAATGTCAGTTTAGTAAAGGCCATCATTAGGGTGACCAATCGTCCCGGATTTTCCGGGACAGTCCCGCATTGAAGCCTCGTGTCCCGCATCAATATGTTTCCCGGAAAATGTCCCGCATTACTATGCGAATTTTACAACATTCGATTATATTTTGACTATATTACTTATATAAACGCATTAAGTTTAACAAACATTAGTCTGCGCGCGGGACGATCTTAATAATTTTATATTTGCCCTTTAAAACAAAAAAAGGCCACTCGAGCCCGTGCAAAGCTGTTTGTTAAAGTAAGGCTACTAAAAAAAATAAAAAAAGACATTTTTGTAAAATTTAGTTACTAAAAGAAAAATAATTCGTCTTTGCGCATGCTGAAAAAAATAAGGTCTTTTTTCAGCGAACTGAACAAACATTTTCGGTCCCGCATTGTATTACGAGAAAAATGATCACCCTAGCCATCATAATCCATATTGACCGAACATCGACTAATTTAAAGTAATATTACAATCATTTGGTCCCTTTATTTTGCCAAAAATTTATTGAAAAATAATTTTTACACATACGTTGAAGAAATAATAATATTGTTTTGATTTTTCACAGCATAAAGAACTGTCAAATTACAGCGCTGAAGACTGTACACCAGCTTCTAATAGACGGATGTATGTCGACAAATTGACGTCTGTGGTGACCAGTTCGAACAGTTTTCTAAAAGCCCTATTCTTTTTTTGAAAAAAAGATCTCATCTATACTAATATTATAAAGTGAGAGTTTTGTGTATGTGTGTATGTGGAGGGTAATTTCAGGAAACCACTGCATCTATTTGAAAAATTCTTTCACCACTGTCTAGAATGAATCTTCAAGATGAACATACGCTATATATTATCGCGTTAAAATAAAAGCGCTTTTCGTGGAGACCAATGTTGCAATGTAAGGTGATGAAAAAACGGTAGCAATCCACAAATTCGGGCGAAGGCGGACCGGGCCACTAGCTATTTGATGACGTTATTAGTTCCTTCTTAATCTACAAGCATCAACAAAAATTATATCAGTCTAATATTCAGTATTGAAGATACCATGGCTGTAAATCACGAAAATTATACTAATCTGGGAATAGAAATTGGTTTTATAGATATCCCCATTAAATGCGAGGAAACAGAAAATAGTGTCAATGAAGGAATAAAGAACTCTCTTACAGAAATTAAAGGACATCTAGAAGAAAATCAAATGGATATACTGAATTTCAATGAGCAGACTAGTTTCAATTCCTCAACCGAAAACATGATAATAAAATGTGAACCATTTGAGGAGATCTACGTAAAACAAGAGAATGATGAATGTGATATCACTTTCAGTGACAGTGATCATGTGTCAAGTCGTACTGATGAGAAGCCGAAACAATGTGACGTTTGCAATGAAAAGTTCGCACAGTTAGATTATCAACTTACACACGAGAAGCCATATCAGTGTGATGTTTGCTATAGGACTTTCGCCCAGCAAAGTCATAAACTTAAAATTAACGAAGAAATGCCTTTAAAATTTGACATTAAAGTTGAACCTAAAGATGATAATTCATTAAATCTAACAGAATGTGCTGAGGATACCAAAGAGCCTTTGTCCCGGGTTGATTGTAGTGAAATCGTCTGCGAAGATACAAAGGTCGATATTAGTTACTACACTAAGTTGAGCGAAAACATGTGCATTGACGGGGAAAAGAAAAATTTTAAATCGGCGAAAAGACTCAAAGGCGAACCAATGAATGAGAATTCATTAAATCTAACAGAATGTGGTAATGGAACTTTAATTCACAGTGACGGAAGGGAAACCCCCTGCAAAAATTCAAAGATCAATAGTGGCGACTTATCAGGAATGAGTGTAGCAGAATGTCGTGAAGAAGAGAAGAATTCTATTTCGACAAATTATGAGAGACATAAAAAGGCAACTGAAAAGAAGTATTATTGTGACACTTGTAATGGGAGTTTTACCAAGTCATCTACTTTGAAAACTCATATGCGTATACATACAGCTGAGAAACCATTTCTATGTGAGGTTTGTAATAAGTGCTTCTCTCAATTAAATCATTTAATTGGTCACAGACGCACACATGGTAAGAAACCATACCCGTGTGATGTTTGTAATAAGTGTTTCACTAAGTTAAGTAAATTAAATATTCACAAACGTACACACACTGGTGAGAAGCCGTACCAGTGTGACGTTTGCAATAAGTATTTCAGTATGGCATGTTCCTTAAATATTCACAAACGCACACACACTGGTGAGAAACCGTATCAGTGTGACGTTTGTAATAAGTGTTTCAGTGTATCAAAAAGTTTAATTAAGCATAAACTCACACACACTGGTGAAAAACCATACCAGTGTGACGTTTGTAATAAGTGTTTTAGCAACTCAAGCAATTTAATTAAGCACAAACGTACACACACTGGTGTGAAACCGTACCGGTGTGACGCGTGTGATAAGTGTTTCAGCAACTCAAGCAATTTAATTAAGCATAAACGTACACACACTGGTGTAAAACCGTACCGGTGTGACGTTTGTAATAAGTGTTTCATGGAATCAAGCAATTTAAATAGGCATAAACGCATATGTACTAGTGAGAAATCTTTTTAGTGTAAAAAGTTGGTAATAAGTGCTATTGCGTGACCGTACCAAGTAATTTAATTAGTCACCAACTCACACATACTGGTGAGAAACTATTATTAGTGTGACGTTCTAAAATCTTCGAAGTTTACCGTATTTCTCATATTAAAGACGCACCTCAAATTTATAAGATGATTTTTAGAAAAATATATTTTAATATTACTTTCGGATCATAATTTTTATTTATTGTTAACGTAAAATTAGAGACGATTTATTGAAAAATGTTACCTTCGGACCATATGACGCACCCAACATTTGAGTGCATTTTTTTATGTAAAAAGATGCGTCTTACAAGTAAAAATTAATTATAAAAAAAATCATGGGCTACCCATAAAAGAGCAAAATGTTTAGACACAAACGCATTTTATTTTTTTATGGGCTTATTGATGGAGCATGATTTTTTTATAATTAGTTTGACTTTTTACTGATTCTAATTGGAATCATGTTATTTAGAAAAGAAAAAAAACATTTTTGTACTTTTTGGAGATTTTCTGAATAAAATAGTGCTACTTTTTGTGTTTAATTTGATTTTATATTTTTATCATAGGAAGCCGTGCTTCGTTTAGAAGCTTAGAGCTTCTGAATATTACTTTGCAGTTTGCACACAGCATAAACATAAAATTAAATAATAAATTATTGATATCTTTGATTAACGTCTGAAAAGAACTCTTCAAATAAATAAAATTATGGATCAATTTTTTCAGACTATATATTGACAAAAATTATAATTCAATAGATGACTTACAAATATATCCATGACTACTTATTAAAAATTCTTAGGTCCAAATTCAGACCGAATCGTCATTTGTTGAATTATAATTTTTCTCAATATATAGTCAGAAAAGATTGGTCGATAATTTTATTTAATTGAACAAATTATAGAATTTACTTTTACTGCCCATGACCTGTACCTATTTGTTTGTTATTTCCTAGTTCACTCTAAAAGTCCATGATTAAAAGGTAAATATGTATTTTCCGTGACTTATTTTTTTGCTTATTTAGAATCAAGAATGTGTTTTTATTAACAATATATTATATCAGAGCCGGATTCCAATGTTCTATTTTGTTTTTTGCAATATCTATACCTACTACATAGATTACATAGTTTTATAGATAGTTCACTTGACGTTCAAGGTCAAATTTAGTTTGTAGTTCTTCCTTAGGTCACTGATGCTAATGGCGTTACTGATGCTACTAGCGTTTCCATGGCTCCTCTATTAGACTATTACAAGCCCCCTATTCCCAGGTACTAAACTGATAATTATTAAAATTATCAATTGGATTTTCAATTCATTATAAAAAAATAAATTGAATAGACACCTGAAAGGATAATAGGTTTAGAATAATATAAATTCTTACTTCTCTTCCAAATGATGATTTATTTAGACTAATTTCTTATTTACAGTTTCATTATCAATTGAATATTAAATTACAAATTGTTAACTTTATTTATGGTAAATATTCCATCTTTTTTAAAATATTAGCTATGGAAGTCCATTTATAAAAAAGAAATATTAGATCTCAAACACGAAAAAAATTATTATCCAGTGATTTATCGCAGACATATAAATTCGAACCGGGGCCTGTGAATTAGTTCCATCTACAGCTGCTGCATATTCTAATATTCATAACGTGAACCTGCAACAAAATCAGAAGATTAAAGCGAATAGGTACTGAGAAAAACTTGTATTAAAATAGGTTGCATATTGGACAAAATTATAATAATTTGGTTTCAAGTCAACAAGAAATTTTAAGAAATGTATCTAAAAATATTAAATGCGTATTTTTTGGATATTATATTTATATAAAATACTCGGAATATTACATGAGAATATTGTTGTTTGGATATTTATTGAAGGGGATATTAAATTAATAAAAATAAAAACAGATTTCTTACCTTGTGATTACCAGAAAAAAAGTGTAGAATCTCACTTCAGGTTTTTCCACAGACAATCCAAAACTTTTCAGTAGTAAATATTATTATTAACTATAAAAATTACTATAAAAATAATAAATTTTGTTAACATTGATCGCTTGAACACAAAATCGTTATCTATGGATGAAAAAATGACAGGAAAACAAAAATGAATTTTTGAAATGACAGTCAGTGAACTCTGGATCATTTACCTATAATTAAAATTAAAATAAAAAATCGATCGACGCGCCTTGCCGTGTCCTAAGGAAGAGTTAAATTAGAAATTCTAATGGAAGGTATACAAAGTGAGCATTGCCTGACCTACTACTACTTACTTAATATTATAGAGGGGAGCGAATTTTGTGAGTGTGTGTGTGTGTGGAGCATGGCCCCCACATTCGATTGTGGGCCCTGTAACCAGGATCTGGCTCGCCCCCCCCCAACATATGCCTATTTTTCTACCCTTTTACACTGAAAATAGATTGTAAGGTATAATTAAGCAATAAAGGAATCAGTTCAATCTTAAAACCAAACTTTATTGATAAAATTATAAAAAATGACAAAAAAATAAGATTATGATCTATCTGAAAAAATAAAAAATTATGATCTAAAAAAAATACTAAAATTGAGATCCAAAAAACTTGAATAAAAAAACCAGGGCCCCCTCTGAGCCCGGGCCCTGTTACCAGAGTTGCACCAGCCCCACCATTGTGGGGGCCATGGTGTGGAGGGCCATCTTCGGAACCAATGCACCTATTTGAAAAATTCTTTGACCACTATGGCACTATTTAGAATTAACCTTAAGGATGGACATAGGCTATAATATATTTTCCCGTTAAAATACAAGCGCTTTTTGTGAACACCAATTTGGCAACGTGAGTCGACGAAAAAAAGGTGGCAGTCTACAAATTCGCACGAAGCCGGTCCGGGCCACTAATATAGTGTGACGATATTATTACCGTTCGCAGAGAGTTTGGAACAGAGCTAATTTTGCCTTATAAAGTACTCACTTATTAGTGCAACGCGCATGGCGAATGCGGATGCCACGTGCGGCGTGCCTCGCGAATGTTCTCGTGAAAATTATCGCGAATATTTCAAGAACATTCGCGGGGTAATTTATGGAGCCTTTGTTACGTTGTTTTTGTGGGGTTATGCTGGGTTTTGAATTAAAAAGTTGAGTTAGTTAAACCACTAGTATAATTTCATAAATAAAACAAATATCGTTGATACAAAAAAATACAATAAAATACAAAAGTAATATAAAAAGATATTCAAGTAGCTTGTTCTGGTCAGACGATACCAGAGTGTATCCTTAAATTATTTTTAACTATGTAATGACAAATCGGTCACTCCTTTTCTATCTTTCCTCGGTCTGGTCAACTTTACATACAAAATTGATACGGTCAAAAATATGTTGAATAAAACGCCTACAACAAACATGAAAAGTTTATCTAGGTCCGACGTTTTTAATATTATCCAACAATTACTGTTTAACGCATTCAAATAACACGCAAACAATTGGTCATTACATCGATTGTTAAATTTTAATACAAGCCATACTTGAATTTGTGCAAATAACGTTATAACCTCATTCGGTCCGTTCGTACATACTGTTCGCGACAGTGGCCAAAAGGGCAATAAACAACGGGCAGGACTAATGGTCGTTTCCCTACGTTGTGTAATTTTTTAAAGGGGCAGTTCAAAAGGGGGCAGGTCAGAAGGACTCGATCACGGCACGGGCCATGCGTTCATATGTGGCCAGAAGGGCCTTAATTAAGTGTGCATGTGTAAGATCTCGCCGACGAATTCAAACTATCAGACGAGACTTACACATGTGGAATTGTGTGTACATATGCGTTCGAGGCCGACGAGTTGAACTATCAGGCCCCTACTAACATATATGTGCATATGCTTTCCCGTAGACGAATTGAACTATCATACGGTACTCGCATAAGAGTGTAGGTGTGTGTGTACTTTCAGGTAGACGAATTGAACTATCATACCTTACTAGTGTATATGTCTAAATGACAGTGGCCTTACAAGACTAAGACTATCTTTTCAATGAAAACGGTCCGAGGGTCAAAGAATGTCGTATCGCATACATCGCGGACGGTTTTGATTTTATTAATTAATTAAATAAACGCGAACTAAGCTATGGCCATCTATACGCAGCGCGCCTAGATAACTGCAAACGTTCGAGCGACAATGACAACTATAGAGTATCAACAACACTACAAGCGAACGTGCGTCTCGGCTAATAGTATGCGCACATACATACGCGTATAATTATTATAATCAAGAATAATGTACTAAATAACGTACATTAATAAAAAGTTTAGGGCAAATCCCAATGTTTAATATCTTTAAATTTAACATTCGTAACACCTTCTGATAATTCTCCAAACTATGAAACTAATCCAGATATCATTTTGAGGCGTGAATCTTTAGAACTCCAAGACGCGTTTGATGTGGGAGGAATGACAAGTGAAGATTCAAAAATAGATATTGGTGCCGTTATATTTGATGAAGATATGAATGTCAACTGGAAAGAAGAACCAGGAAAGTTTAACAGAACGGATGAAATCAAAGACGAAATATCTTTAAAATCCGAGAATCATACTGATATTGAAACAATTCGACAACAATTTATTGCTGATACAGGAGATACTAATACAGATAGCATAACTGTGAAAAGTAGGTCTCTAGAACTCCAAGACGGCTTTAATGTGGACGAAATGACGAATGGTAATTTATTGCTTTCAACAGAATGTGCTGATGATACATTTTCAACAGATGATTGTAGTGAAATTACCTGTGAAGACACAAAAATCGGTATGGGTCCCATATTTAATGAAGATAAGAGTGTCAACTGGGAAGAAAAGGAACTAGGAAACAAAATAAAGCGCGAAGTGTTTTCAAAATCCGAATATCAGCCAGATGACACAGGAAACACTTCTTTTAATAGTGGCGGTAGTAAAATCGGCTGTGAAGATACAAAGACGCATTTTGATCGCCGATCGGAGAATGCTTCGAATCTTCGTTCAGCCGATGTAAAGCATAATAAATGTGAAAGAAGCAATAAGAATGACTCTATAAAACGTATGAACCAGAAAAAATAAATAGATTTAAAAAAAAGCCGCATCAGTGCGACGTTTGTAATAAGTGCTTTACTACTATAGGCTATTTAAAAATTCATAAAAATATACATACTGGTGTGAAACCGCATAACTGCGACGTTTGCAATAAGTGCTTTACTCATCCAGCTCACATTACTCACATGCTCACAAACGTAAACATACCGGTGTGAAACCGTATCAATGTGACGTGTGTAATAAGTACTTTATTACCTTTAGCTCTTTAAATGTTCATAAGAAATCACACACCGGTGTAAAGCCTTTTAAGTGTGACGTTTGCAATAAGTGCTTTACATCTTTAGGCTATTTAAATATTCATAAAAATATACATTCTGGAGTGAAACCGCACAAGTGTGACATTTGCAATTCGTGTTTTACTCATCCAAGTGACTTAAATGTTCACAAACGTATACATACCGGTGAGAAACCGTATCGGTGTAACATGTGTAATAAGTGCTATACTACTTCTGGCTCTTTGAGTGTTCATAGAAATACACACAGTAATGTGAAACCGTATAAGTGTGACGCCTGTAATAAGTGCTTTACTACTTCAGGCTCCTTAAGAAAACGTTTCAGTGTGACGTTTGTAATAAGTACTTTTTTCAATCGCGCCATTTAAAAATACACAAACATATAGGCGAATAGGATTCTGTTAAAATTTGTTATGAGTCCGCATATTATATGTCTTTGAACCATGGGATAAAATTAACTTTGCTTTTAATTCTGTTTAACTGTGCTTCCATTTGTACTGAGTAATTATCCCAGCTGTTATCCTGCCAAACCTGTAAGCATTGATGTTTTGAATTAGAATATATATCTTTATATGATATAGAGTGGAAGTTCGTAGGGGACTTATCTAGAGCATTTTTTACTTCCCGCTATAAAAAAAATTCAAAAAATTGTGTTCACCCCGATTTTCGAAAATCGAGTTTTCGGCAGATCTCGACGTTTTGAGGTCCTAGGAAGCTATTCTTACTATTTTGGCGATGATGTCCGTAGGGCTGTGTGTGTGTGTGTGTGTGTGTGTAACAATACCTATATCTTTTACAAGATTCTACCTCCGTGGAGTAAGATGAATGTGCGTACTCATATGCCTCTCAACCCCATTCGTTCTTTTGCACCCTGGTGAAACCGGCCGGGACCGCTTGTTAGTTATATTGCATGATTTGTAAAATTCCTTGAGAGAGTTTTTTCTATAACCAGATTTTTACATTCATTATCCCACCATGGAGGACTTTTATTTTTAAACTTGGATTCCTTTGTGATTTGAATAGCATTATTTCTGGCTTGAATAATAGCATTTAAGATTTCATTTTATGTGTCTGGTACTACTGTATTTTTGTGTAAATCATTTTCATAAAGTCTCAACTGATTTATTTGTGGGATTTTTTTATTAATTATTATGACACACGGATAATGATCATTGATCACTGCCTAGTGTTTCGGCAGTTCTATACCACCTACTTTTTAAAGCTATGTTTCCTGTGGATTTTGCTATCTATTATACTATTATTATTAATAGTGGGTCTGATTTTTGTAGGGGAAGTATTATTATTTATAACTAAATTGTTAGATTCTATTGTTAGTTTTATGTTCTTCCCTGAGGTATTTGTAGTTTTACATCCCCAGGCTGTATTGTGAGCGTTAAGCCTCCACATAATGGGTGTCCCAACAAGAGCGCCAGATTTAATTTTAAAGAAAAAAACATTTATTTTTTTAATTAAGCAAACATTTTTATTTCAACAAAAAAAATATTTCTGATTAAACGTGAAATACAACATCAGGCAAATGGCCACCACGAAACCTCTGGCACAAATTGTTGAAATTTTGAATAACGTTTTCGCATAAATGTGGCTGTATTTCACCAATAACGCGCCGTATTTCCTCTTTAAGATGTTCAATTGTTTCAGACTTATTCGTATACACCTTTTCCTTCACATAGACCCAAAGAAAAAAGTCCATCGGTGTTAGATCGCAGATCTTGATGGTCAATGTTGATCGCCAAATCGAGAAATGACAGGGCCTGAAAACTTGGTCTGCAGTAACACCATTGTTTCACGTGCTGTGTGGCAGGTCGCATCGTCTTGTTGGAAAAACGTGTCCTTCACATCAATTACATCCAATTCGGGCCACAAAAACTCTGTTAACATATTTTCGCGATACCGCACACTATTAACAGTTAGCGCATTTCTAGCCGCATTTTCAAAGAAATACAGATTCCCTTACTGTGGCTATATTTTCGAGTGACCGACAAGGACGACGATGAACAATAGTTTTCTGATCCATCAGCGTAAGTTTGATCTTAAATTTTGTAATTAAACGCCTTACTGTCGATTCATTTGGCGCATAATTGCGACCGAAAACTTGACGTAATTGGCGAACTGTTTTCGTAAAACTTTCACTGTTTTTGTAATTTATTTGTTTTTATAATAATTAAACGTTGTTCGTTTGAATAATTCTCTATACTTATTCTTAAATCGCGTGGTCTGTACGTGACAACTGTCAAAAAAATATCACCGTACAACTCGTATTAACAAAATGGCGGCAAATTTAAATCCGGCGCTCTTGTTGGGACACCTTTTATAATAATTTCTCGGTTATTAATTTTACATAAGTCGTCTATAAATTTTTTTGTCTGTATTATTTCAAAGGGGCGTTATAGACCGATACTATTACGGTATTTTCAATTTTAATGGCGCAACAGTTTATATTATTAGGGACTGTGCTATATTTGAAATATTATGCAATAGTCATTTGGTTTAAACTCTAAAGTATTATGTAATTATATTAAGATTGTAAACTCTTTTTTACCCGACTACAGCGAAGCCAAAAGGAAGGGTTATGAGTTTAGCAGTCTATGTATGTTTGTATTTACGGATGTTCCACCGTAGCGCCTAAACTATTCATCCGATTTTGATAAATAAGGTGTCAATCGATTCGTTATTATGGCACGGGTAACATAGGCTACATTTATTTTTGAATTTTGGTCCCACAGAGGAACAGATTGAAAACAAATAAAAAATAAGTTCGAAAACTAAAACCCGACTACTGAAAAGTATGAAACAAGAAAATATTCTCATCTGAGGATAGCCGTGGTCATATGCCATCTCATATATATGAGGCTCATCTAGCTGTATATAGCGTGATGCACTTTGCCCTAGAGCTTATGATCGCTTACTACTGTTAAAATGTAATGTTTTGTTAGGGTAGGTGGCATATAACCACGGCTATCCTCAGTTGAGAATATTTTCTTGTTTCATACTTTTCAGTAATCGGGTTTTAGTTTTTGAACTTATTTTTTTTATATAAAATCTGTTCTGTTTGGAACGTTAGCATTCACTTGTAATAATTTATTTGAAATAGAATATCCTACAGTAGTGACGAGATAACATTTTTTTAAATAGGTATAGTTCCGAATACCGGTAATCTTCGGAATGAAACTTTGGGCATTTGTTGACCTTGGTGAGACATGAAAAAACCCCAAGGGATTTTTGGCGCAAATCCCCGATAATATGTTTATGGATGTTTAAAGTCATTTATAGAAATTTTGCTTAAACGGTGTGGGGGGACATCTTCGATCGGATTTGTTGACCTTGACGGGACATGAAATACCGCCAAGGGATTTTTGGCGCCAAAAATCCCTTGGGGGGTAAAAGAGAAACCATGTCAACGAAGTATTCTGGTACATTTTTATACGAAGACTACTATCAATTATTATAAATGGATTTATGTTTTCCGAAATCACCGGATGACGTCGATGATGATATGTTGATAGGGTATTTGGACAAGTATTACAAAACAGTAAAGTTTACGAAAAAGTAGGGAGTCTCTAAATGAATGGACAGTACGAGTCAAGCATCTGGGTGCAGACTGCAATAATTTTGACAATCACTTAACTACCGCTCTAAGAGACACATTTATCACTGGGTTAGAACAAGGTTCTATCAAGATAAAGCTGTTTACATGGAAACGGAAAACAAGCTAACATTTGATAGAGCACTAACTCCTGTGCTCTATCAAATGTTAGCTTGTTTTCCTTGGAGGTGACGCATCCTGACAAGATTCTAAACAAGATTGAATGGGCAGCAGTGACTGACAATAAGCTAAGAGACATTAAGGAAGACATCACTCGCAAAAGCAACAGATGGGACAACTGTATTGCCACACGCCTAAGAATTGGTCATACCAAAGAAACATAAATATATCCCTGAAAGAACTGAACAAGAGAAATGTGATGCATGCAACGTATTCATCACAATGAAACACATCATAATAGAGTGCAGAAAATAAAGCATGCAAAGAATAGAAAATAAAATATTATAGAGTAGCTACTGTTTGCTACAAACTATCAAACTATCATTCTTATATTTATAGCATTGGTAACAGATTTTTTTCACATCATGCGAGAGCCAATTAGGTATATTAGTTAACGTTAGATATGAACCATCACAGTAGTGAGAGCTATGAGTGAATCAAAGGTGAAATTGTTTCCTTACATTAAATAATCCCAAGTCACAGACGTCTTTTCTATATCGTCAGGAATGTTAATAGTGGAAACTTCTTGTTTCTTATGGATGAAACAATCCTTTTAATATTTAAATGAGTTTAGTTACAGTTAGTAATTATATAATATATTATAGAGTAGCTACTGTTTGCTACAATTGTTAAGAAACACCCCTTGTTACAACGCTATCAACATAGACATTGTTTGAAAAAATAAACTAATTTTTCTATGTTGATAGCGTTGTAACAATGGGTGTTTCTTAACAATTGTAGCAAACAGTAGCTACTCTATAATATATTATATAATTACTAACTGTAACTAAACTCATTTAAAGAAAATAAAATACCACCTACCCTACACGAAGCTATCGGCAGCGACGAAACCATGCTTCTAGTTTTGAAGTATCTAATGGCCATATTCATCAAACACTATTAAAGATAGAAATAATTCTAATCTTCGAACAAATTTATTCATTAGATTAAAATTTATTTTCAATTTATCAAGCATATTATTACGTAAAATATTTAGTTGATGAATAAATACAAACTGCACTATACTCCTGGGTATTTTTGTTGAATATTGTAACGTTCACTCAAAAATCCGTCCGATGGCGTTAGTGTAGACGTCAAAACAACTAATTTCATAAAATGATAATGTTTTATCCTAACGCAATTGCACACAAAACTTCCACCAGCATTAATGTTTTACAACTATACACTTCACAAAAGGTTAATAAACATAATTCACAAGAACAAACTGTAGATATAATACTCCTCGCTTATAGGTTAGGTATTATGATCTATGTGGCGGCCATTATTATTTTATCAGCGAATAAAAATTTATACCCTAGCAGTATGGAGGGTAGAACTCCATACCTAGCAGTAAGACAGAATAGATTTAATTAAGCTTGCTGCTTGGTGAATTGAAATATTGCTATTTATTCACATGAACCGAATAATTAATAACTACTTACCTAGGTTCGATGAATATGGCCATAAAAGAGTTAAATTATTATAATAATTAATAAGATATAACAATAAGATATCTATTAATGTTTTATATTGTGTGTCTCACGATATCTGAGACATGAAGTTTAATATTTGTTACCCGTTAAAGTTTCATGTTATGTTTTATGGAAGGGTTCTAAATACATCCAGTTATGAATCTTTGATTAACGTCTGAATAGAACTCTTCAATATATCGTTTGGTCTGAGAAAAATTGGTCGACAATTTTATTTACTTGAAAACATCCAGTTATGGTTCTAAAAATGTATTTATCTATTTGAAAAATAAAATTAACTGTACTTTGTATAGCAGTTTTAATTAAGGCATCAAATAAGAATAATGTGGCCGTAGTCGGTTGCTGTTTTAAAAGAATGACAAAAAAAAGGCTACGCAAAATACAATTGACACGTAAATTTATAATCATGGAAAACAAATGTTTATAGGAACCGATTGACACTTGGGTATTGCGATGACGCCACAGCCCAAGTACTACTTCGCTCTCTCATTTCTTCTCACAAGCATAATATTTTTTCAACAATGTTGTCGAACTGTTTGAAGGGTGACGATTGCTGACTTACGTTAGTCAACCGCGTAACCTACCTACGTTGTGCTTGTCATTGAAATTGTAAAACTAAAGAATACACGATGACGGAAATATCAACATTTGACCGTAACTTGACTAAATTGTGTCGACTTTGTTTAAGAGGTGACTCAATAATGGACAACATTTTCACTTTTTCACCAAAACTAGGCGGTCGAACATCAGACGTCATCATGAGATATGCTCCCGTTCTGGTAAGAAAATAATATTAATTCAAGTTTTGAATGTTTTTCAGACTTTCAGTTAAACGTGTTTTTTTTACTTGTAGTTATGATATAAAATTTTATATATTACACGCATAGATTAATTATTGACAAATGACAATTGCTTTTAGTTAAAGAAAGGTATGTTCCAAAAGAACATCTGTTCTCTAATTGCAATGGGCAACACGGTTCGTCTAATTTACCAACAATATACCGTTGTGGTAATTTTAATTTTAATTCTAGTAATTTAGAGCATAATATATGCTCTAAATTACTAGAATTAAAATTTTGTCGAAACTATGAGAGTAATCGAATTTTATCAAGAGTACCTTTTTTGTAGTAAATGAGTCTCGTGATCCAGATTTCATACTCAAACTGATTTTTTTCCATTGGCGTAGAAGTTTTAGATGTTTAATTATCGAAAAAATCAAGTTCTACGCCCATGGAATGATATTCATCATTATTATGATATGGGTTTTATTGCCCAATAAAGCTATGCCAACGTACCAAATTTGAGTAAAATCTCATGAGCTGTTTCAAAGTTATAAAGCAAAAACGATTTGAAAATTGTACACTTTAATGCGTCTGGCAGGATGATAGAACCCTCGAAACTGTCTGGCTACTAATGAAACATTATTTAATAGTTCTCCAAAAAATATATATAAAATTCAGCTTTTATAAAATAACGTAAATATAATTATACAAATTATAATAGTTTAAGGGTGTCTGGCAGGGGGTTGGAACCATACTAAGTGTCTGGCAATGAGCGACGCGAGTTTTAATATTGTTACGAATGAAATATTAAAAAATTGAGTTTTATACAATGACGAATTTGAGATGGAATTTTATACACCTTTGCTACCGGTTACCTGCCAAAGCCACCACTACTCAGGTTTCATGGGTGGGGATCATTCTTACCTGTATTGGAGACATCCATAGAAAAACTTTCAGCTTTTATAAAAATACGAAAGTCTGGCTGCCGCGGGCTCTTGGGCTATAGCGCCATGGAGTTGACGCACTATTAAGTATTTTGTATGTACTCAAAACTATAATCTTCACAGATAATAACCATTCCCAATATCTCTCACAACCTACTGTGTGTTCACCGAAAGTGGTAACAGTGAATAATTCTTTTATCCCACTAGATATGGAGAAAAATTAAACAGTTTTTTATTCAACTTGAAATTTACAATCGGAAACTGCTGAGGTTTATTTTTGTGTACTTCAAACTCAACCGGCAGTGTCCGTGCATTTTTTTTCAAATGACAACATACCTATAGGTATATTTTTTCTTGCATTTTCGAAAACTCCATTTTTTTCTCTATAAATTCATATAAAATTTTCGTAAGGTTACATAAGAAAATATTCGTGAAAAACGTTATCAATTAATAATAATAATTATAATAAATTTATTAACCTTTATATATGTTACGGTTAATGTCCGGAATCCGGGCAATGTTGACAATGCCTGAGCCACATCGGGCAATGTCCGAAATCGGACAAGGTTCAAAAAATAGATTTTTTATAAACATGAAACGCTGACATTTGATTGTATCTTTATCATGATAAGGATTTTGGACATTTCCCGATGTGGCTCGGGCATTGTCGACATTGCCCTGATTCCGGACATTGGCCGTAACATATATACATGCAAACCGCAGGAAGGTTCGTCAACTCATTACACAAAGTAAACAAATAAGTAATTTAAAATAACAGACAATTCATAATAAATATTAAAAAAATAAATATCTATATATAGACATCATCAAATAAAAATTACTTTAAAAAAGTGAGCATTATAAGTATTCGTGAGCACGTTTATTAATTAATTAATTAATAAATTGTTACTTTTATCTTGAATATTTTCATATATAGGTACCTACATACTACATAACCGGGTGAAAATTTTATATGAATTTATTCAGAAAAAAAAAATTGGTTGTCTGTAAAGTCGGTTTACGGACGATAGTTTTACGTGATAACGTATTCCGTAATACATAACCTAAACCTCCCAAAATTTGGTTTCAATCCGCTTATCCTTGGTGTCGGAATGATAAGAAATGTCAAAAGTGACGTTTGCAACTTACAAAGTATTATGTTCTAATAATAATTAGTTATTCCAATACTTAACTTAGCAGGCTTTGCATTTCACAATATACTAATGTCAAAAAATTGAATTAAACATTAGAAATGCAGCTGTTTTCATGTTAAGACAAGACATACGTTTGCTTCTAATTTCCATGTACGGCAAACAAAGACAACCGACCGCGTCGTGCCATGCATTACACAACATTGCATTTATACAGCTATTTCTCTATATAAATTTGTATAAAATATTTTTCTATATAAATTTGTATAAAAAAACTGTTTAGGCAAATTCTGTTATACGAAATCTATGTAAAATGTTCTCCTCTTTCGTTTAAGACTGGTTTCAAACCGATCTGATTTAAATTGAGCGAGAAATTAGCAAAAAGCACGCACAGGGTCAGGCGGAACGTTACGCGTTAGGAACGTTAGGAACGTTACGTTACACTTTTTCGAACATGCAGCCGGTGTTTTATCAATTTATAATATTGGTGATTCATCAATTTATAAGACGTTATCACGTCAAAAACTGTTTAGGCAAATTCTGTTATACGAAATCTATGTAAAATGTTCTCCTCTTTCGTTTAAGACTGGTTTCAAACCGATCTGATTTAAATTGAGCGAGAAATTAGCAAAAAGCACGCACAGGGTCAGGCGGAACGTTACGCGTTAGGAACGTTACGTTACACTTTTTCGAACATGCAGCCGGTGTTTTATCAATTTATAATATTGGTGATTCATCAATTTATAAGACGTTATCACGTCAAAAAAAATTGGTTGTCTGTAAAGTCGGTTAACGGACGATAGTTTTACGTGATAACGTATTCCGTAATACATAACCTAAATTTATATAATAATTCAAATCTATGATATTGCATCTTTCGCTTCAAATTTAGGTTAATTTTATTTATTTAAATTACTCACCATATAATATAATTGTTTTTTTTAACTTTCTTTCTTTCGTATTTATTTTAAGTCTCAAAGATTAGCTGTCATAATATTTATAAAACAATTGTTTCACTGTTTATATAAAATTCCAAAACCTACTTACAATATTTAAGTATTTTCATACGTCAAAAAATTGATTTTTATAATGATAAAATTTGTAAGAAAACGATTTTTTCGAGAGATGAGACCTAGCTAAAACGATTTTTTGCCCCCCAAAATCCCTTTTCAGTAAATTTCATCCAAATCGTTAGGGCCGTTTTCGAGAAAAGCACGCACAGGGTCAGGCGGAACGTTACGACCGTTAGGAACGTTACGAATGTTAGGAACGTTACGACCGTTAGGAACGTTACGAATGTTAGGAACGTTACGACCGTTAGGAACGTTACACTTTTTCGTGCATGCAGCCGGTGTTTTATCAATTTATAAGATTGGTGATTCATCAATTTATAAGACGTTATCACGTCAAAAAATAGAGATTTCGCACAAGAGACGGTTTTTGACGTGATAACGTCTTATAAATTGATGAATCACCAATATTATAAATTGATAAAACACCGGCTGCATGTTCGAAAAAGTGTAACGTAACGTTCCTAACGTTCCTAACGCGTAACGTTCCGCCTGACCCTGTGCGTGCTTTTTGCTAATTTCTCGCTCAATTTAAATCAGATCGGTTTGAAACCAGTCTTAAACGAAAGAGGAGAACATTTTACATAGATTTCGTATAACAGAATTTGCCTAAACAGTTTTTTTATACAAATTTATATAGAAAAATATTTTATACAAATTTATATAGAAAAATAGCTCTATAAATGCAATGTTGTGTAATGCATGACGCGACGCGGTCGGTTGTCTTTGTTTGCCGTACATGGAAATTAGAAGCAAACGTATGTCTTGTCTTAACATGAAAACAGCTGCATTTCTAATGTTTAATTCAATTTTTTGACATTAGTATATTGTGAAATGCAAAGCCTGCTAAGTTAACTATTGGAATAACTAATTATTATTAGAACATAATACTTTGTAAGTTGCAAACGTCACTTTTGACATTTCTTATCATTCCGACACCAAGGATAAGCGGATTGAAACCAAATTTTGGGAGGTTTAGGTTATGTATTACGGAATACGTTATCACGTAAAACTATCGTCCGTAAACCGACTTTACAGACAACCATTTTTTTTGCGAAAATTTCGTTAACAGTGACTTTTATAGAAAAAATAGTAGTTATCAAACGTGTAGCTTAGAAAATTGTTTACAATAACATAGTATTACTTTTTTTCCGTAAGACTAAAATTACCAATTACGTACGTCGCATGCGGTATGATGCTCGTTCTCTCACCTCGCACTCTTTCAATCGCTTAGTGAGCCGTTCCAGTCCAAGCATTCGCATGATGTTTGTCATATGGTGCATCGTATTCCTTCGTAATAACCACATCAAACGAATCGAAATGACATAGGAAACATAAACGTTACAGCTTTTTAATTCAAATTTTATCGAAAACCGTTAGTCTTATGAAAAAAAGAAGATGGACTCTGTAGGGCATCTCTAAAACTTCCCGCTATTTGCGGCTTCAAAACGCTCAGAAATAAATAAAATATAGCAAGAAGTTTATTTTTTAGCTCTTCGAGCTCAAAAAGAAATACTTTCTTACGAATTTTCCTTTCACTATATCTCAGGAACAAATGAACCGATTTTGATACGGTTTGCGGCAATCGCGGCAGTTTTTTTAACTTAAGAAAGTAATTTATTACAAAAAAATCGATCTGATAAGAATGTTACGAGTAATTAAAAAAAACACTTTTTTAGGAATTTTTTGTTCACGATATTTTGTGAACAAATGAATCGATTTTGATGTGGTTTGCGGAAATCGACGAAGTGTTTTAAGGAGAAGAGCTAATTAGATTTTGGAATTTATCGGTTTGTAGTTTAGAAAATATTGCAAGAAAACAAATTTCTAAAAATTTTTGAAACTTGTATTTTTGAGATTTCTCAAAATCTTTAGGGCCGAATCACTCCAAATTTTCAAGAAATCTAAGTTCAGCAAAATCACGTCAGATGCCGCAAACCGTGTTTCAATTGGACACTCCGTTCAAAAGATATAACACACACACACAGCCCAACGGATATCATCGCCAAAATAGTCAGAATAGCTTTCCAAGACCTCAAAACGTCGAGATCTTACGAAAACTCGATTTTCGAAAATCGGGGTGAAAACAAATATTTTTGATTTTTTTTTTAGAGCGTGAAGTTAAAAAGTAATACTATGTTTTTTGTAGGCAATTTTCTAAACTACAAATTTGACAACCACTATTTTTTCATAAAAGTCACCGTAAAGGTACCCATTCACGCACAGTCGGCCGGCAGTCCGGAACTGCAGATTTCCAGATCTGCAGTTAAAGTTTACCCATTCACGCACAGTCGGCCAGCAGTTCGGAACTGCAGATTTGATCTGCAGTTAAGTTTCACAATACACACACAGTTTGCCGGCAGGTCTACGCCTGCAGTCTGTTTAGAACAACGTGAAACTGACGTGTATGGTGCGCGGACTGCAGTCCGATCCTACAGTCCCGAACTTCAAACTAGTTTGAAAATTTCATAGATCGTCAGTTTTGAACATGGCAGATCCAAGCAGCAGAACGTCATTTATAGCGGAATTTATTAGTGTATTTGCCATAAGGCACTTATGGCGGGACCTGGGGGTCGGACAAAAATTTCTCGACGTTTCATAGCCTCCTAAGGAGTTTGGCACCATTTTTGGAAAAGTCTATTTATTTAAGTATAGAGTTAATCGATTTAAACGAAATTTGGTCCACATATGGGAATCTATCACCGCACGAAGTCTATTTAAAATGTGCCTAATCGGGGCATGTTAAGGGTGGTATTTAGGGGTTGCAAAAAGTTTTCAGGCCAAAAAATACCGAAAAAATTCTCGGAATCGTTTCAAGTTTTAATTGTAACCCTTTTGTAATTATTAAAATGTTCTGCTAAAGTTTTAATAAAATCGGCTTGACAGAACCGGACTTACAAATTTTTTGAAAACACTAGTTTACTAAAAAGGATTTACATACTGAAGGGCGTATATAATTGGGTACAGATATTGAATTGATATTAATATTGAAAATAAGTAATAAAATCTTGTTTTAAGGGGTGTATTGAGGGGTAATTTTTTTATTTTGCCCAAAAACAAAATTAAGTTCATATAATAGAGCCACATTGCCTATAAAAGCAAATACACTAATTGTCGGCAGGGTTTGGCACTGCGACCCGAGTTTTCGATTTATATCGACAGTTTCCATGTCTATGAAAAATTAAAAGTAAAGCTTATTCAAATTATTGTCCTTTTTTTCGTTCTTGTAACAAAAGAATTACAAGAACTGCGGCTAAATTGTTGGTTTTTAGCGTTGTTATTCAACATGTTTTTGCCACTGTGAACGTCCGGGAACTGACAAACTCTTGTCAGATATGTACGTGAATGGTGAGATTTGCGATCGCCGGCAGTCCAAAAACTGTCAGTCCAAAACTGAAGATATCATCGTTTAGATAAACTGAATGGTGTATGGCGCACGACAGTTCAGATATGCAGTTTAGATCGTACAGTCCTGAGACTGCCGGCCGACTGTGCGTGAATGGGTACCTTTAAAGAGATTTTCGCAAAAAAAACGTTTTTTGTGACTTTTCATCCCGCGTAACATTTTTAGCGGCATATGTATCGGTGAGGACTCTTGATATATTGTTTAGAATCACAAAACGAAGGTTCATGCATAAATCTTGTTTTCTCCTAATTTTTCTACTGTAGAATGTCTCTATTCCCTGTATTGTTATTATTATTTTTTCAGATAAATAAAAATGACGAGCTGCCAAACTTCATCTGTAAAACTTGTTACCTTCAGCTGATAAACGTACACCAGTTTCAGTCACAGATAGTACAGTCTGACAAAACATTTCGTCAGTATGTTCAGCAATTACATGCTGGCGACAAGAAAATCGAACCTGGAAGTTCATTTATGTTTTTTGAAAATTTTGAACACAAGAGCCCTATTCGCTGTGATGAAATTTCTACTAACATGCCAACAAATCAAGACAGCTCTAACCAAGGAACAGAAATAGCTTTTGTAGACATTCCTATTAAATGTGAAGCTACGGAAGACAGTTGCGCGGACATGGCCAATTTCAGTGATGAAACGGATGCTGATCTTACCGACAACATAATTACTTGGGAAAAAAATAAGAGTGGCCTTGAAGACAGCAAAACGAACGAATTAGAATCAAAATCTCAAATATTATGGAACGTAAACAGCAGCAGCGGAGAAAATAAAACTCAACCAGTGAATAGCAAACAAACAGACAGTACAAAAAAAGAGGAAGAGGATTATTACTGCGATATTTGCGACAAGCATATAACTAAGTTGATGTCTTTTAAAAGACACAAGCGGCTACACAATAGCAAGAGAGTGTATGAATGTGACGTTTGTAATAAGACTTTCAATCAGTTGTGCAACTTAAACAGTCACAAACGTACACACAGTGGTGAGAAACCATATAAATGCGATCTTTGTGACATGAGTTTTTACCACGCCTCTAATTTAAATTGTCACAAACGTACACATACTCGAGAGAAACCGTATCAATGTGACATTTGTGGCAAGACTTTCACCCAGTCAAATAGTTTAAGAAAACACAAACTTGGACATACTGAGAAACGCTTTCTATGTGACATATGTAGCAAGACTTTCACTCAAGCAGTCAATTTGAGAAATCACAAAAAAATTATACATGGCGGTGAGAAACCGTATCAATGTGACGTATGTAAAAAGAGATTTCCTCGTTTAAAGTCTTTAAAATATCATTCGTACCAACACAGTGGTGTCAAACCACATCAGTGTGACTTATGTGGTAAATCTTTTCCCCTGCTGAGTATTTTGGTTAGCCACAAAAAAATTCATAGTGGTGATAGACCGCATCAATGTGACGTTTGTTTCAAGTCTTTCACTCGATCAAATGATTTAAATACACACAAACGTACGCATACTGGTGAGAAGCCATTCAAGTGCGACATTTGTTACAAGACTTTCACGCGGTCCGACCATCTGCGTTCTCACAAACGCACCCATAGTGGTGAGAAACCATATCAATGTGACATTTGTACAAAGTCGTTCGCTCAAATAAATACTTTGAAATGTCACAAACTCGCACACATTGGCGTGAAACGATTAAATACAGGCGAGAAACCATACAAGTGTGAGTTTTGCAACAAGTTTTTCTTTAGATCGACTGAATTAAAACGACACCAGATGTCAAAAAATCATATTGGCGCGACGTTGCAATAATGATTTTTGACATTAAAAAATGCGTCAAAACATTGTTCGTAATTAATGAATGTAAGTACATCTTAAAAAATATTGATAAGAGATTAATGCTGGGTTCCAGAAACGATTGTCAAAAAATCTGATTTAACAAAGACCTTAGATTATGAACCAAAGGAGATCCAGCTCGAGTGTAGCGATGGACCAATATCTGTCAATATATCGTCAGCAACTGGGTAATACGCACACACGTTCATGACTTATAGGCTAATGCCTATACTTTTTTGAAAAAAAAAAATAGCAGGCAAGGACCAGGTGGAAAATGTTGTTGAGGCTCCAACTTTAAGGGAAAAAAATATTTAAACACGAAAACATTCAAAATGGTGAAATGGGGATGCAATTTAGGGGTTGAAGACGGTTTTCTGCGATTTACGACAAAACGTGACCTCTTAGCGGAAATTGTTCTACACAAAAGTTGTAGATGGTAAAAAATCTAAAACTTTTGTACCAAACACTTTTCGACATAACCTCAAATGAACCGTCAAAATGGCGAAAAACCGATTTTTCAGTATTTAATTTTTTTCTCGCGTAAAAATAATTTAATTTGCATGAAAATTTGTGAAAGCAGTTCAGAATACGACTATTTTCGGAGTTATGTACATTTTTCGAAAAAAACACCCTTATTTTCCACGAACAATTGTCTTGATGTTTTTTTGTATTTCGAAGTTCTATAAGTGGTCATTTTAATGTTTGAAATGTCTACTTTAAAATGGTCTATGTAAGTTGGTGGTTTATTTATCGTTAAACTACTTAAAATTGCGAAAAACCGAAAAAACGTCTTTCTGTTGTGTATATGCTGTGATAAGGTAAATATTTTACAGTAGTACTGTAACTATAGATACTTAACAAATCATGTGTATTTGTTGTCAAATTTCAGTTTGCTAGACTGAACCAATTAACTCCCAAAATAGTCGTATTCTGAACTGCAAAAAAATCATGTTTATTTAAGATAAAAAAAGACATACTTTCACAAATTTTCATACAAATTAAATTATTTTTACGCGAGAAAAAAAATTAAATACTGAAAAATCGGTTTTTCGCCATTTTGACGGTTCATTTGAGGTTATCTCGAAAAGTGTTTGGTACAAAAGTTTTAGATTTTTTACCATCTACAACTTTTGTGTAGAACAATTTCCGCTAAGAGGTCACGTTTTGTCGTAAATCGCAGAAAACCGTCTTCAACCCCTAAATTGCATCCCCATTTCACCATTTTGAATGTTTTCGTGTTTAAATATTTTTTTCCCTTAAAGTTGGAGCCTCAACAACATTTTCCACCTGGTCCTTGCCTGCTATTTTTTTTTTTTTTTAGCGTTAAAAATTCGTTTTGGCACCAGCCTATTACATGTGTGTAGTGTCTGCGAAGTTAAACAACTTTGGTAACTATGGCGAAAACAGGTGGAAAGACCGAAGTTTTTCTAGGTAGTGATAACAGCGCCACCTCGCGTGCAACAGAAAACGGTCCCTCTCAAAACACGGCAAGCATAGGAAGCTAGGTCTCCTGTTTACAGCCTTTTTGTTATGAACATACATAATGAAAAGCTTCAAATAAATAAAATTATCGACCAATTTTTCTATTCAGACGTTAATCAAAGATTTCATAATTAGGCCAAGCTGTAGAGCATTTTTGCATGACATAAAGACTAGTAGCAAACCGATTGTGCGATGATATAAAAGATAATAAGCAGATGAATAGGTATATGTTTTTCACTCGAGTTTCCGGTTCATTAGTTAGTTATCAACCGTTTATTGCAAAAAAAACGCGATTTTTGTCTTTTTTTGCTTGTAACTTTGAAACTAATGGAGAAATCGGAATGCCCCAATGAAATGGTTTGTAGAGAATTGAAATATCTACAGAATGAGAAGTCGAATGTCTTAATCGGATTATTAGGTCCTGAAAAATTTAGGAAAAACCAGAAAATTAGGCGTTTTTTCGAAAATTTATAGCTCCGTCACTTTTGAGCTGGAGCCCTAAAATTTTGATAGAAAGAAACTGTTGATAACTAACAAATGGAGCGGAAACTCGAGTGAAAAACACATACCTATTCATCTGTCGATTAAAACTATATTTTTCTTAAACTGTGTATAAATGTATTTAGCATCGTTTTTTGTACAGTTTCTACTTATAAACGACGTTTTTCTTCGCATTTAGATCAAAATTTAGCTTGAAAAGTGGTCTTTTTCGACATAAAACATTCATTTTTTTGTGAGTACAATCTAATGTTCTAGATGACAGGAAGTTTTATTACGACATTAGACTCTTCGTGATGTATGATCACAATCTAAGGTCATTGTCAAATCAAATTTTTTGACAATCCTTTCCGCAACTCAACATAAATACCTGAAACACAAACTTAAATAATAATAACGTGTGACTGCTTTGAGAATGGAAGCCGTATGTACCTTAAGGTAAACTTGGTTGGACTATATTTCAATCATTATTTTGCAGTTGTGTGGTTATGCTGTCGGTAAAAATAACCACACGCAAACCACTTATCCTCTGGTCACATAAAGTTCGTATTGACAACAAAGGACCACACCACAAACTTGGTACTAAAATCAATCTCCATGCTTTTACATTAGGCATGGGATGCCAATTACATAGTATATTGTAATTTTCTTCTAAATAAGAAGTCTATGTCGCTCTCTCGCGCAAGGGTGTAGATATTTTTTCATACAAGAATACTAACGAAGGAAGGTGTCAAGCAAAATATTAATTCCAAAACTAATTATGTGACAAAATACGCTGATGCAATCTTGTCTAAATTTTATTTTTTAGTTAGGCATTCGTAATATTTTCAGTTTTATTTTTATTATTATGGTCCAGGGGGGGGTAATTTCCCCCTTTATCCCCCATATCAATGCCCTTGCTCTGGCGTCAAATATCAACAGAACGTGCGTGAAAAATTGGTATAAGCTGATTACATAATTCGTAATTGTCTATTATATGCACTTATGAAACTATAAACTCATATCAACCCTTCGGGATCATCCATAAGTTACGTCACACGAATTTTAAAATATCTAGATCTCTCCTGCCCCCTATGTCACATTTAGTGACATTTTTTTTAACCCTCTCCTGCCAAGTGACGTCACATTATGACACATCTACCTTATAATGTAATGATTCGTAGAAAAAAATTATTAACAGTTAAATTAAATCATTTTTGCAGGCCAATAAATTACAGTTTAATGGCTAAATTAATATTAGTACACCGATTCACGGATAGAAAAATATGTTTTCTAAAGATTTGACTGTGACATCACAACATTTAAAATCCCTCGCACATTTTTGTCACAAATCCCACCTTCTAACGTGTGACGTAATTTTTGGATAATTCCTAAATTCCCGGAGAAAACAAAAAAAAAAACTTGTAAAATCCCCTAAAAACCTTAAGTTTAAAATATGGTTTCGATTCTCTCTACATACAAAAAGAGCCATATCGCTTATAATTAGCTAGTTTTATGTTTTACAGCATACACAAATTTTTATCAAGAATATTTTTTTCTGACAAAATAATAATTAAAAATGTGCATTTCTTGTAACCGCCCTGTATAAAAATGATTTTCGTTTTAAATAAGTGACCTACTATGTAAATAATTTAACAGTGATCATTTTTGATCAATCTAGATTTGTTTTTGTATTGACGCATGCGTGAAACAAATGGCGCTGGCTTGGCGGCAATTTAAACGATAATTCAAACCGGTTCAAGAGCAATCACTGTTTTGCGGTATTGACTTGATTGAAATGTGGCACACCCGAGTTTACCTTTAATTATTTAGTGCTATATATTTTCTTGGTTCAATTTATTGTTAACACGTTGACATTTTTTCTACGCTAATGATCCTAGTTCTATAATTTTGGATTATTATATTTTCCAAAATTTACGCAGGCTGGTTATACCAGGAGAAGAAGACTACTGTAGATTATAGACGCTCAACAACTGATGTTAAATTGGATTGTGAGTATAAAATATATATTGACTTTTTACCTTTACTTTGTTTTGGAGATATGCATGGAGTTTTCTGAACTTATTTAATTTTTGTCCACAAAATATAAATAGTAAACCGTGAAGATTGCTTGGAAACATTAGATTTTTTATGTTATATTACTGTGCAACCATAGCTATACGATATACTAACAATTTTTATATGAATCAAACTTAACTTCAAAAGTTTGAACTCGATATCTTCAAAACAGAGGCCGATCGGAAAAAAAGTTCTTTTACGTTTTATCACTACAATTCAATCCCGAAAATGAATTTCCATTTTTTGTCTCCTGGTGTAAATCCTTTATATTAGCTTAAATGATCACGAGGAAGTGGACATCAGAAAAAACTTACACTCTCTAACGTTTTGCGTTAGTGGCAAGTCATAAAATACGTTCGCATACAGAGGTGGTATCACTTAGTGTGACAAGGGGGATACCCTGTCTAAGGAAACGTGACATTCGCAGTGCATCAAACAATTCTGCTTTAATTTTTTCTTGACTTTTTCTTTATTTTATTTTTCCGTTAAGATGGAAAGATTTTGGGTAAATTTTGTCTATCGCGTTTATTTCTTTTATTTTTTCGAACAACCCTTGTCTATTCGTACAAGGGTTGTTCGAAAAAATAAAAGTAGTTGATCGGTTTTTGTTTTCGCTAATAGGTCTTTCATTTGTTTTGACACACTCGGAACAATTTAGTTTTTCCTTGAGTCTGATATTTTAGCTTGTGTATCAGCTAATAAAATTGTTGCATCATTTAATCTTTCTATGAAGTATAAGTTGCCCACATCTTCCTCGTCTTCCCTGACCAATATAGATAGAATGTCACCTAGAACCATTAAGTCTGAGCCGATAGAAGTTTGAGTTTCTATCATGAAGTTATCTCGTTTAATGGCAGTATCCGACATAGTCGTAAGAATTTCTTCTACTCATATATTATTTTAATAATAAAGAGGTTGTGTTTCCCTCTGAAATGCCACTGGGTTTAGGATCGATTCGAATGAAAAAATGTTTGGAACGAAAGTTGCTTGTTTTTCAATAAAGATTCGGAACCTGCGAGAAAAAATCGGGTTCCAATTAAAAAAAAGTTAACCTGCGCAGGGCACCAGCTGAAAACCGCAGGTGAATAAAACCTGCGCCATTCGATTGCCCCCTCAAAACTACAAAAATCATCTTTGGAGGTCGAAATCGAAAAAATGCGATGTAAGCGAATAAAAAGGGTGTTCGTGTCTTAAAAAGCCATACTGTATACATTGTCGTCACAATAGCTTACAAGTTTTAATATTTATTTATTTATTAAAATTTTATTGAAATAATAAAAATTTTTGAAATATCAATTTGTCTGTCTGTTAATCGCAATAAATTGTTTACGGGGGGGAGGGGCTCTGGTTTTTGTGACGAAATATTTATAGGAGGGTCGCAAAACGCAAAAAGTGTGACGCAGCGTGACGAGGGGGGGAGAAAAAGGTGAAATTTAAAGTGACGTATTTTATGAACGGCCACTTACTAATTCAATAAAGTGAATAATATTTCATATACAGATTGTATCAAATCAAAACGGTCCATAGAACATTATGTGTGTAAGACAGAGACGATATTATATAAAGCACTAAAGCAGTAAGTAAGAATGAGATAAATGATCGCTAATAGTTACTGTGGTTACGTAAATAAATAATTACGTACACTGTAAATCTTTTTACCAATTTATCAATTAAAACAACTAAACTGTAATATTAATGTTTTCAAAGACAGCTACAAATAAATTTATTATGTCGGCGGTTGAATTACCACCATAAAACCATTTAATTATTTGGATTTTTTCCCGAACAGTATAAATAGCCATTTTATCAATAATTTCACTAGTAATACTGACATTTGATAAAATTGTGATTTTTACTGTAGAAAACAAAGACGATACTATCAGATTGTATAACCACAGTAACTATTAGCGATCATTTATCTCATTCTTACTTACTGCTTTAGTGCTTTATATAATATCGTCTCTGTCTTACACACAGAATGTTCTATGGACCGTTTTGATTTGATACAATCTGTATATTAGAATACAGATAGTAACTAGTAATTAAAAATTGAAGGCCCCAGAAAAATATTTCATTTCGAACCTATGATCAAAATTTTTAATTTAAATAAACAAAAATACATTTTTTTCTTAATAGATTGTCATTCGTGTCTCTAATTTTGTTCTTGAGCTATTATCGATTCTAAATAGTTTTTGTTTTATATTTAATGTGGGGTGGTGGACTTTGAAACCAGGATGAGGGCATTTTATTGTTAATGTTTTATTTTTATAGGTGGAGGATTTTTAAGCCCATATTTGGGATTTTTTTTATTATTTATTGAGCTCAAGAATGATTAAAAAAAACCCAACATGCTAATTGGCCCTGCATGACCCAGTGCCAAAGAGCCAAGCTCTAGCTTTACTAAACTCAAGAGTAAGCCGAGAGAAATGAACGTAACAACCAACACAGCTTTTATTAAGAAACGACGCTTATTTTTAATGACTCGACTTCGAAAAAAGGCAGGTTATGATTTTAACAGTCTATTTTTGTAGCTATAATAATTTTATATTATAATTTTATCTTTAAATTTTCTTCAGTATAAAGTAGTGTTGATCTAATAGAATGTTACGATGAAGGAAGTTTTTGATTGAGGATCATAAATAAGCTTTACCAATGTTACGCTAGTGGCCAACGTTTCGAAAAATTTATTTTCATCTTTAAATTTTCTGAAATTTCTGCTGACTATAACACAGCAATATTAGAGCCTGAAGCAGTCTTAATAACAAAACACGAAACCTCGTTCTTATTAATAATAGCTCTGTTGGTATAGCTTTTCCCTAACTTTCCCGTGATCATTTAACGCTTTTATAGTTCTTTGATCACTTAGTTATAATGTTATAGTAGTTTATATATTATGTAGGGTGGAATGAATTATATTATACCGTCATGTGATAATTTTAAATGAGCACTAGCGAGTTTTAACAGTCTATAGAAAAGCAAAACCATGACGTGCACAGCCGCATGCAAATACAATGTTATTAGAAGTGAACTTGCTCAAAAGTGAACTGTCAAAAATTTTGAAAATGGAATGAAAATTATCTATTTTATTATAGGAGGTGCGTGCAAAAAAATGTATATAGACTATACAAATAAATAAAATTGAAATGTCTGTAATGTCAAAATAACAGTTTTTTACTAAATGTATATGAAAGTTGGTATATATGTTACGGTCTATACCCGAATTCGGTCAATGACCGAAATAAATGCGCTAAACTAGTTTTGACCAACGAATATTGCCAAAACCCGAAATCTTACATTTAAACGGATATTGAGTGTTATAAAATGAGCAAAACTAGTTTTGCGCATTTTCAATTGGTCCAAACTTGTTCTGTCCATTTCTGAACGGACGGTACTAGTTCTGCTTGTTTTATTCAATCAACGTTGCTTTTCGATTTCATTAGACACTAAATTAAAAAAAAAATGAATCTCCTTCAAAAAAGCGTAAAATAACAGTTTTGAGATCAACACCAATTTAATATGCTTAAGTACATAAAGCGTGATAGTAATTCAAGTGATTTCGAGCTCAAAACTGTTATTTCACCCTTCTTAGTAACACTTTTTTGAAGGAGGTTCAATTAAAAAAAAATTTAGTGTCGAATAAAATCGAAAAGCAACGTTGATTGAATAAAACAAGCAGAACTAGTACCATCCGTTCAGAAATGGACAGAACTAGTTTTGACCAATTGAAAATGCGCAAAACTAGTTTTGCTCATTTTATAACATACCCGTTTAAATGTAAGATTTCGGGTTTGGGCAATATTCGTTGGTCAAAACTAGTTTTGCGCATTTATTTCGGGTATAGACCGTAACATATACAGTACTTATAACAAAAAAAAAAACAATTTTTAAAGTTTTTGCCTGTCAGTCTGTTCCGACTAATCTCCGAAACGACTAGATCGATTTTGACGGGACTTTCATTGGCAGACAGCTGATGTTATAAGGAGTAACTTAGGCTACTTTTATTTTAGAAAAAGAAAAAAAAATAATTAGGGTTACGCGATTCAAATTGGTAAGTCAAATATTTGATTAACGCCTGATTGTATTACACAATAAATACAAAAAAAAAAAAAAATAGGGAAGTTTTTTCATGAACTCTGCGAACTGAGCAAACATTTTTTTGTTATATTCCACGTGGACGAAGTCCCGGGTAACAGTTAATATATTATTATATATCTCGAACATAATGAAATAATTATGACTCTTCTGCGTGTTAAAACTTGTTGACGCTCCTTTTAACATAATATCAGCGACTCGTATAATGACATCATTTACGTTCTAGATACATAAATTACGATGTATGACTTTAATTTTTATTTGGTTTATTTTGTATAAAGAAACAATAAAGTTGTGGAAAAATTGTATATGAATTTCTTATTTTCACTTTGGTTAATTTTTTATGCAGAATATATTATTTTGTTTGTGCTAATTTTTGTCCACGACGCGCGACGGGACGAAGAAGGTAATAATTAATTTATATATTTTTTAGATATTTTTGAAGAAGATCCAAATCCGGATCGAAACGTCATCTTGTGTTATATTGATTTGTAATTTTATCATTTTTTGTCAATATATCGTTTGGTCTGAGAAAAATTGGTCGACAATTTTATTTACTTGAAGAGTTCTATTCAGACGTTAATCAAAGATTTGAATAATAATAATTAATTGCCTTTATTTTATGAGACACAGCATGTGTGTGTGAAATAAGTCATAAAATTACTAAAACTACAAATTATTCTATAATATGAGTTTAGGGTGAGAGATTGTTTGTGCACTCGAATGTCGCGACTAATCTCGAAAACGGTTTGATCAATTCAGATGCGGTTTTCTGTGAAGGGTTTGTATTATTCATCTGCAATGGTTCTTAAATAGATATTACGATGATAACTCACCAGGAGACGCTGCACTGTAAAAAAAGCGAATGTAGACAGTTATCTAAAAACTGAATGTACAGCAACGTATCCTGGGTAGCCTACACCACAGGCAATTAAAATTCTTCGACGGAACGGTGACGATATATGCATTTAGATTGTTTGTTACAATGATCCAACGCGCCTGATGAAGTATAACTGCAATAATATTTTGCAAGTGATCTTTAAAAAGTTTCAAATAAAATAAATTAAAAATTTTGAAAAAACCCACGACGGATGTAAACGTTGTAATTGAAAAAGAAGTAAGTTAGCATAACAGTTTAAATGAACAGTTTTATCGACACAATATAATACCATTCTTTTCTGTGTAGGTACGCCATAAATAGCATTTATTCATAACTAATGCACCATCAGAAACTAGGTAATAGGTATTGGATTACGTACGGTCAGAGGTTTTGTGATTTGAATAGTTTTAATAAAATAAACTTTTCCTAATGAAGGAAGTAACAATAATTGGCAATGGCTTGAGCAAATTGTGTAGACTGTGCTTAAAGAATGAATTGAAATTGGATGACATTTTCTTGTTTTCATTTAAACTGGACGGTCGATCGGCAGCAGATGTAATTATGACATGCACTCCCATTCAGGTAACAAACTTTATTGGAGGGTTGAGTATTTCTAACGAATGGTCCTCCTTACTTGTTTTTTCCGATATGTGTGTAATTTTACTGTTCATCCTAATAATCTAAGATCTGGTATTAGAAAGATGTACCCTCATCTATTATTTAATGATGACAAAGATTATATGTTAGATAATAATATGTTGAGTTCTATGTCCGTTAAATTAATAATTTATCAAATAATCCTTTACATCAGAAAATTGACACAATTATGGGGTTGTTAAACAGATGTATACATTTAAGTCATGAAAAGTATCACACAAGTAATTTAAAAACAACAGTTGATATATAATATATTACATGTTAATAATTATCCTACAAAATTTATCAATAATTAATGTATCAATCGGATTATGCAAAAAAAAACAATCGTTTAGATTTAAACAATGTAAAGCAGGATAAAAAGAAATACAAAATATTTTAAATTCCCATATATTAAACAATTATCACAAAAAATTGATAGAAGTCTTGTGGGCACCTGTTTTAGCTAGTTTACTAGTTTGGATCCTGATCCAAACTAGCATTCTATAACACTATAACAATTAAAGATCTATTGTTCAACAAATTAAAAGATAGAACAGAGAAAGAAAAGATGTGCAATGTGGTTTATAAAATACCTACCGTGTGAATGTAAAAAGGCTTATGTTGGTCAGACATGTCAAAACTTATATAAAAGAATCAATTAACACAAAAATAATTGCAATCAAGCAAAATGTAAGTAATTTATACATGTATCTAACCCAATTTGTAAATTTGATTCTTACTGAACCTTGAAAAAGATGTAATATCGATCGAACGTTGGTGGAATAAATAATTAACTGCACTAAGTAGTCCTAGATTACCCTTTAAAATTCAGTTAGATAATAATATATACATAAATAAATCACACATTGGTTACCTAGCTAAATCGCGTACAGATGCTGTTAGATTAAATAAATTCTAATTGACTTTTTTGGATCAACTTCTCCGATTTGTTAATCATAAAAATCGAGCCTAAAATGAGAGAATATGATACAAGGAATTAGAATATACCTACCATTGATTCTATAAATAAATATAGATCATCCACATAAACATACCTTGTAAATAGTTGTGTTCTGTGGACTTTGAGTTTATTTGTTTTGTTAAGGTTCTATTTGTGTCATATTCTCTCATCTTAAGCTCGATTTTTATGATTAACAAATCGGAGAAGTTGATCCCAAAAAGTTAATTAGAATTTATTTAATCCAACAGCATCGGTACGCGATTTAGTTAGGCAACCCATGTGCGATTTATCAATGTATAAATTATTATCTAGCATATATAATCTTTGTTTAAATCTTTAAAAATGTAATCTTTGACATCATCAAATAACAGATGACGGTATATATTTCTAATATCGGATTTCGCACTATAAATATATGTAAAATCAGTCGTTCTTGACATATTTTAGTTTAAATAGAAGTACATATAGTGGCTGTTCAGGCCCTTGCATGAGTGTCCAGTTTTTTAAACTGGGTGCCAGTTAAAATTACGCGGTTTCGAAACTGTAGGTTGAAAAGTGTCTATGAACGTGAAAGCGACTAAGACGCTATGTGTAGGTTGAAGTGTGAGAGTGAGAGTATACCGGCGTTCTGGTTCTTGCGGTGCGATTGACTCTCGCCAAACTCATAGGCCTACATTCACGTATAATATTCCCAGATCACCTGGCAGATAAAAAGGGCCCACCAAAACGGCTCGTCTTTTCAAAAATATTATTCTGTCAAAATCTCAGAATACCTAAAATATTTTTTTTTTTCGATATTTATGACTAAATGTTATTTTTGAAACCGCTCGGCAAACATTTACCGCCGACTAAATAATCTGGGTTATTTATTATATATTTTATTAAATACTTAATTTGAAGATATTAAAATTTCAAATGCTTCAAAGACTTTTTTTACAAATAAAATTTCGCAAAGTTAATAATTCAAGGTTAGGTCCCACTACTTTTCAGACTGGTCTTCAATTCTGTGTTCAGACATTACAAAAAAAATGTTTCTCAAATCGCGTTGCATTAATAAATTAATAAATCACTGTGCCTCAAATACTTAACCAAAATTGTTTGATCGCTTTTGGACTATGTAGTATCAGTTTGATTTTTTTTACAGATAAATAAATTTGATGGACTACCAAACTTCATCTGTAGCAATTGTTACATTCAGTTGGTGAATATACATCAGTTTCAGGTACAGGTAAAACGGTCTGATACAGTGCTGTGCCATTATCTGCAGCAGTTACGCACAGTTGACAAGAAAATAGAACATAGATGTTCGGTTATGTGTTTTGAGAATTGTGAACAGAAGAATATTGGTTGCTACGAGTTTAATGTTGATCATTCTACTAACGTTGACCCAAATTCTGACACTTTAAAGTCCAGTTTTGAAAATAACGTACCGAGTATTCACGACAATTATTCTAGTCAAGAAACAAAAACTGAACATAATAATACAGATGTTCCAATAAAATTTGAAGAAACGGATATTGATTGTTTAGACATTGTTTGTGAGGAAACGAAGATTGGTCTGACAGACACGATGGTTACTTGGGAGAAAACGAAGAAAGATCTGGAAGAAAGCAAGATGAAAGTATTGGTATCAAAAACTCAAATGATTAGTGATCGGAATGTTAGTAATGAACAGTCAAGTTGGAGTGTCTCAAACGCAAATACAAATATAAAACGTGCTTCTTTTGTTAAACAAGAGAAAGAAATATTCGATACCAAATTGGTTTCCACAACTAGTAATGATAATAACGCAGAAGACGATTCTAGTAGCTATGAAAAAACTTTGTCACATAAAAGAAAGCCGTTAGAACGTAAATATGATAAAAGACCACAAAACTGTGATGTATGCAATAAGTCTTTTACAAAATTATTTGATTTAAAAAGTCACAAACTACTACATGCTGGTAAGAAACAGTATCAGTGTGGCGTTTGCAATAAGACTTTTAAATGCTCATCTAATTTGTGTTCGCACAAGCGTAGACATACTGGTGAGAAACCCTTCCAATGTAACATTTGTTACAAAACTTTCAGATACTCAAGTAGTTTACATAAACACAACGTTATACATACTGAAAAACGATATGTATGTGACATTTGTGGTAAAACTTTCACCCAGGCCGTCAATTTAAGGACCCACAAAGTAATACATACTGGTGAAAAGCCGTATAACTGTGATTTGTGCAATAAGAGTTTTTCTTACGCGAGTTCTTTAAAAATTCATACCCACCTTCATACTGGAAAAAAACCATATTCATGTGACTTATGTGGTAAGACTTTCAACTCCTTAAGTAATTTGTATAGTCACAAACGTATACATACTGGTGAAAAGCTCACGTGTGCCGTTTGTTCCAAGGCTTTTCACCGAAAAAGTGACTTGGCTAGTCACAAACGTACACATAGTGGTGAGAAACCATATAAATGCGACATTTGTTACGAGACTTTCAGACGTTCAGACCATTTGTGTGTTCATAAACGTACACATACTGGTGAGAAACCATATCAGTGTGACGTTTGTAAGAAGGCTTTTGCTCGCTTAAAGCAGTTAAAGCGTCATAAACCTACACATAGTACGGAGAAAATATAATGTGTATCCATGGTGGAAATTATTGTGCTTATTAGGCAAGTTTTTTTTTAATCTCTTGCACAATTAGGGTTGCCACCTGGGTGGGAGGAAGGGGCTAAGCGGGATAATAAAAACTTCCAATATCAAATTACCGACATCAAATGACAAAACTTCCCGCATTATGAATGACATGGGGATTGCAGTTACTCTTTAAAATGTCGCTGTTTTTTTATGGCAAGTTTTTGTGAGACTGAGTTGTGCGCACCATAATTAACACTCACGTTCTCAGCTGAAAAAGAGCTTGCAAACTTGCTATCAAGACCGCGGTTTTCCGAATAAATCATGATTTAATTCTAGATGTATTTTGACATTTCTTTGCTATCTTCGTAAATTTTATTATTCGGTCTGTTTTATTTGCTTTGTTTGAAGCGTGCGTTGCGATGGAAAAATGTACAGGAAAATTACTAGCAGGCACGAAGTCTTTAACCAGGAGACCTAGCTTCCTATGCTTCCTGTGTTTCGAGATGGACCGTTTTCTGGCGCACGCGAGAGGGCGCTGTTTTCATTACCTGGGAAAACTTCAGTTCTTTCCACCTGTTTTCGCCATAGTTACCAAAGTTGTTTAACTTGGACACCACACACATGTAAGCCATGAACATGTGTGCGTTACCCAGTTGCTGACGAAATATTGTTTCATGCTACAGATATCGGTCGACCGCTACGCTTGAGCTGGTTCTCATGGTTATGACTTCGTGCTAGCAGGTTTCACTGAGATCAAGACGAAAACAGTTTAATGACTACAACGTTGACTTAGTATAATTTACTATATGTGACAAAATTTTTAACAAATTAATAGTTTTTTAATAAAGGTCAAAATGTAATATAAGGCAAATTCACATCCATTGATAAATTAATATTTAAATTGTTCACGGGAACAGTTTTAAAATGTTTATTTTATACTAAGTACAGATTCTGACACCACAGTGCATTTTACATTTCTTGCAAAATTTGTGAATTTAAAATATAAGTATTATTTATGTGCATTGGTAATAAAAATTTTTTTGTAAACCACATTAAGTACGCTGTGTTTGTACAACGAGCCTTTTTTCTGAGAGCAGTGCCTCCGATTAGCCACGAGAGGCAGCACTTGTGGCAGGGACAAACATTATTTTATTTTTCATTTGGCAACGTAGTATTTCAATGATAAAAATGTATTATCATAAATGAACTATTGGATAATAAATTAAAAAAAAAAAATAATGACATTTCCAACAGCTGCACGTTGGTTATTTACATCCTTGTTGATGGTTGATTCATCTTTGTAGGTGATTGATTTTTTAAAACTTAAAGGGGTGGAATCCCAGCTTCTACATGAATGATGATGATGGGGGTGGATTGCATATACTCTAACGCAGTTCTTAAACCTTGATTTTGTAGGGTGTCTAGTTTTTTAAGTGTTTGGTTATTTGCTGTGCCATATAAAAAGGAGCCATAATTTAATATGGATCGTACGAAAGAGTTATACACTGTTGTAAGGACGGAGGGATCAGCTCCCCACCAAATACGAGTGAGGGCTTTTAATATATTTATGTATTTGTGGGAAATGGTAGTTATATGATTAATATGAGGGATCCACGATAATCTGGAGCCTAGGATAATGCCCAGAAATTTTGTTTAGGATTTAACTTCAACAGGTTGTCCATTTATAGAGTTGGAGATTAGGTATTTTCCTTTTTCTAGTAAAAGGAACAGTCACTGATTTTGCTGGGGAGAGTTCTAGATGGAGGAAGTATAAGTATCTAGTTAAGCTGTCCAGGGAAAAGTTCATTTGTTCAAAACAATATTCGTAGTTACGAGATTATGTGTATAGAACTATGTCATCAGTATACTGAAGGTGACGCCAGAAAATGTTGGTGTGTGAGCCTAATTTTAAGGTGTTACGAGGTTATAGAGAATCGGAGATAAGACAGCGCCTTGAGGGAGACCTAAATATGTTTTTCTTGCATTGCGTTGAATCTAATAATTTGTATGGATCTGTCTGAAATAATTGAGTGAATTAGTCTATTGAGATTAAGACGTATATTAACCTCAACCATAATTTTAATGAGGGTTGAGAGGTGAACTCTATCAAAGGCGGATTGGATATCCCGAAAGGTAGCTAAAATAGTTTTGTTTCTTAAAAGCGACAACTGGATATCCGTAGTAAGGGATTCATAGTCTAATGTGCCTATGGCTTTTCTGAAGCCGTATTGATACTTCGAGACCAGGTTCGAGGATTCTAGCCAGTACTCAAGGCGAGATTTAATTAGGTGTATTTCTAGAACGCAAAAGCCTTTGTTTGGCTTTAATATAGGTATGACTACTGAGTATTTCCATTTTGAAAGAATAACACCTGTAGTTAGATAGACATTAGCAGTAGTTGCTTGGCGGAGGATGGGAGATGGACTATCATAGAATAAGTGACATTATCAAGACCAGGAGAAGAGTCAGTAAGCCTGTTAAGAAACTTATTTAACTCTCACATAGAGAATTCGTTGGTCAGGGGGTGGATATTGTTATCAAGTGTTGACTTATGAGGGTAGACAATTTTATGAAAGTTGGGAACGTAGTCAGGGGTGAGTTTGTGATGAAGTTTGGGTAACCAGATGCCAGGCTTACTACTAACACTAGGGAAGGGTTTTATAAATTTGGAGTAAATGTTAATTTTTTGCCAGATAGAACTAATGGAAGATTCCCTATTAAGTGATTCGCAATAGGACCTCCAGGATAATTTCTTTTTATGTGAGAAGGCACGCTTGGCTTTGGCTTCCGCATTTTTGTACAGAAGGAGAGATTCTTTTGAAAAGTTATCGAGGAAATTATCGAGTGCCGACTTACGTAACTCTACCAGGGTGCGACACTCATCATCGCACCAGGGGGTAGGAGGTCAAAAGCGCTTCTTCGGTTTGGTAACAGGATTGGAACATCTGGAAGCTTGGTTTATGGTATCGAGAAGATTGCTATAGTAAGTTTTCAGTATGGAAAGTAGAAGAAGAAAAGTTATTGAAATTATTATTAATAATAAATTATTAATAATTTTTCTATACGTAGGCCAATCAGTTTTTTTATGTAGCAACTTAGGTGCAACGTGTTGTTTTAATGTTTCCAGTTTAAACTTGGCAGAGTGATTGTATGCGGAGAAATCGTTTAAATTATTAATGGATATATATTAATATTATTATATTATACGACTGAACTTAGGTTTACTTTTTAAAAAATGATATTCTTTTTAAACGCTTTATATTAGTTTGGGTTGTAACTATGTATGTAACTAACTATGTATGTATGTCCGTAACGGAATCTTTGAGCATAATTTTCACCAATTTCCCGAAGTCTGATTAATTTGAAACTTTGCATACGTATCAAGGACCGATGACAATGCAATAATTTGATAACAGTTTCCCATTATCCTTATTAGGACCCCCAGGATTAATAAATTCTTTTAAATCTTTGAGCATAATTTTCACCAATTTCCCGAAGTCTGATTAATTTGAAACTTTGCATACGTATCAAGGACCGATGACAATGCAATAATTTGATAACAGTTTCCCATTATCCTTATTAGGACCCCCAGGATTAATAAATTCTTTTATAGATCCTCTGTAGTAAACGCTTTATTTTCACCAATTTCCCGAAGTCTGATTAATTTGAAACTTTGCATACGTATCAAGGACCGATGACAATGCAATAATTTGATAACAGTTTCCCATTATCCTTATTAGGACCCCCAGGATTAATAAATTCTTTTATAGATCCTCAAACTAAAAAGTGAAAAATAAAATATAGTTTAAAAAAAACTAAAAAACACGCTTTATATCGGACTAAAAAGTAAAAAATAATTGTTTTAAAATAAGCTTAAAAAGCGTTGGGCGCTCGATGTACGAAAATGTGGAACAAAGCGCCCCACGCTTTTTAAGCTTATTTTAAAACAATTATTTTTTACTTTTTAGTCCGATATAAAGCGTGTTTTTTAGTTTTTTTTAAACTATATTTTATTAATATAGCAGAACCGCCCCAACCATCAAGGCGATCTGACTGAATAATGGAATAGTACTTAACTTAAAGTAGATAAGATGGTTTTAGTAGGGTTTCTGAAAGTAAGATAATATGAGGGAAATAAAGTTCAATGAATGAGTAAAGGTCTGGTTTATTTTTGATGATTCCTCGTATATTCCAGTGGAGTATGAGGATCAAGCCTTGGATATTGTTGGATGAAAGATTACTGAACGTCTGAGAAATATTGGAGGTTAGTTTTTCAAATGACTCTTCGGTTTTTAAAGAATTTTTGCAGGTAGGGTGAACGTAACAGTTAAAAAAACTTTTTAACAAAAAAATTAAACCGCCGAAAAACTGAAAAGCAAAAAATAATAAATCTTTTTATTTAACTAAGTTCTATCTAAGTAGTTGAACGTATGTGACAGTCTAGTATATCTAAGTAATTTTGAGTCGGCGTCAACAATCCTTCGCCGGAAATCTCTGAGCGTTCACGAAGTTTATGTCAGCGACAGAGCAACCCGAACGGGCACACACTGAGGGCACACGTCTTTGCGAGTGGTCGTGTGGAGAGCGCACGTTTGGAATGTTAATGTTTATCGCTGGAGATTTCACGTATCATTGTTAATTTGATTTGTTTATTTCTTTTAGTGATCTTTGTTCATTGATTGTTTGACGCCGACTCAAAATTACTTAGATATACTAGACTGTCACATACGTTCAACTACTTAGATAGAACTTAGTTAAATAAAAAGATTTATTATTTTTTGCTTTTCAGTTTTTCGGCGGTTTAATTTTTTTGTTAAAAAGTTTTTATTTTATAATTTTTTGTGGCTATATAATTTATAATTGTAATACACAACTCAGCATGAAAATCTGTGAGTGAACAATAAATCACCCCTATTTTCCCATCCTTAGGGTAGGATTTTTTTTCCAAATTTATATGAGACCAGCCTCGAGGTATACCCTATCCAATAAAAAAATAATTATCAAAATCGGACTACTCTGTAAAAAGTTATGCGTAGTCATACATTACAATCTGTGAGTGAACAATCAATAATCCCGTTTTCCTACCCTTAGGGTTGAAATTTTTTTTCCAAATTTATATGGGACTAACTTCGGGGTATACCTTTTCCAATAAAAAAAGAATTATCAAAATTGGACTACTCGGTAAAAAGTTATGTGTGGCCATACATTACAATCAGTGAGTGAACAATCAATTATCCCCTGTTTTCCTACCCTTAGGGTTGGAATTTTTTTATCAAATTTATATGGGACCAACTTCGGGGTATACCCTTTCAAACAAAAAAAAAATTATCAAAATCGGACTGCTCTGTAAAAAGTTATGCGTGGTCATACATAAATAAAAAAAAAAAAAATAAATAAAAAAAAAATATATACGCGTCGACTTGAGAACCTCCTCCGTTTTTGTTTTTCGTCGGTTAAAAAATAAGGTTAAACTAAATAAAATATTATGTAAGTAGCAACTAAAAATGATTTAAAAAAAGCAATAAAAATGGTTGCCCACTTAAAGGCGTTAAAAAAAATTATGCATAAAATTAAAAATAAAACAAATAGTGCAACACGACAATAAAAGGCTTTATGTTACAATCTGTTCGTTGTTTGTATCCATATTGTCTAAAAATCCTCTCATTACACTTGAGACGGGAACCAAGTAGTCCTGACTGCTGCTTTGACAACCCCAAATCTCGTACTAAATCATTTATCTCGCTTTTGTACAATCAAATGCGGCTCGCCGGAACTGAAAGTGGGGTCGGTAGACTGTTCTTTGGAGCTGTCTGATGATGTGTTATTATCTCCACTATCTCTCAAAACAACATCTTGCCAATCTAAAGGAGCAATCGGTACTAATAAGTCTGCATTTTGAGTGACATATCTTATAGCAGAAGGCAAGTTCAGAAATTCGATCTTGCCCTTTTCTTTATTGGGATAACCTTAAAAAATAGCAATTGTCAAAATGATTGGTAGTTTCTCGCATTACCATTGAAACAGCAAAAGGTGTACTTTTTGTGTTCCCTGCACCAATTATATTATATTACCGCTAACACAGTACACATGGGAAGTCCACTGCTGGTCCTGATCTCCGATTAAAACACCAAAATGCATGAAATAGGCTTTTTTACATTTCAGAAAATGGTCTGACTTGTAACTTCTCCACAAATATAACCAAACTTGTCAGGAGAAATTTTGCAACCGTGGAATAAGAGAATACGATTAACAATACATTTTAAGTTATCTTTTTGTTTTAAAATGCATCTCTTTTAAAGAACTCCTCATAAAATATACTACATGTCAATACACAAGGGTGTAATAAGCCCCTTGAAAACTGAACGTATTAGGGGTTAGCATTGTGAAAATAATGGACTGAATCGTGTTACAAAAATCGTATCGGTCAGTATAATTAGTTATTAAAATCCAAATCTTTGATTAACGTCTGAATAGAACTCTTCAAATAAATAAAATTGTCGACCAATTTTTCTCAGACCAATATATTGACAAAAAATAAAAATTTTTTTTTTTTAATTTTTTGTCAATATATTGTCAGAAAAATTGGTCGACAATTTTATTTATTTGAAAAATTATTAAAATCATTAGCTCAGAAGGCGTTGCTTTGCACAACATATTAATGTCAAAAAATTGAATAGTCATCTAAAAAAATATTTTTAACAAAAAAATTGAACCGACTTCACACTAAAAAGTAAAAAAATAATTGCGTATTGAAATGTTTTGGAGTCGGTGTCAGCCAAAATAAAATCTATTCCGAGAACTACACCGACTCCAAAACATTTCAATATGCAATTATTTTTTACTTTTTAGTGTGAAGTCGGTTCAATTTTTTTGTTAAAAATATTTTATTTTTCTCTTTTTAGTGTTAATGTAACACTAAAAATCGGTGAACATACATAAAAAACATTATGCGTTTCTTTGAAATTTGAGAGTTTCCCTCGATTTCTCCGGATTCCACCATCAGATCCTGACTTGGTTCCGATGGGACCACCTCTGAGGTGCACTCTTTCGAATAAAAAAAAAAATTGAAAATCGGTCCATAATTGACGGAGAAATCGGTGAACATACATAAAAAAAAATATACATACAGACGAACACAGAACCTCCTCCTTTTTGTTGAAGTCGGTTAAAAATAACATCCATTTTTATTTTAAGACAGGACATAGCACTCTTCTAATTTCCATATAATATTGTGCAACAGACAAAGACAACCGAAAGACGTTTGCCACCAGTTAGATATAATGGAATTTATACAGTTTGTTTTCTATACTGTATAAAAAAACTATTTCGGCAAATTCTGTTATATAAAATCTATGTAAAATTTTCTCTTCTTTCGTTTAAAACATGTCTCAAAACGAACTTTTTTAAATCAAGCTCTCTGGAGCAAAATGGAACTAAAATGCAAATATCGGCCGACGTTACGAGCCAAGTGACACCGAGATGAATTGAACACAAACACGTTTTTTAAAATCGGTTAAGGTGTTTGGGCTCTACGCGTGACACACAGATTCACAGACAAAGCGAGCGTAGTAAGGCGCTTAGCTTCCGATATTCGCGCCTAAAATGATAATTATTTAAAATGTATGAGGTATCCATAAATAACATAATATTAATTTCAGATTTTCGTCTGGAAACAGTTTTTTTTTTATTGAATAGCCTTAAACTAATTGCCTGCTGTGATACATAATATTAGAATATTATTTAAGACTGGCCACGAAGGCCATGCAACACAATTTTGTTGATGATCGTATCTTTATTAATAATCACGTGTCTCTTCTTTCCGTTCTTCGAAAACACTTTTTTATTAATTTATCATGAACCATCAGTTTGCATTTGACACTAATTGCTATCAAATATTTCAATTTTGTTTAACTTTGGACACCACTGTATAATGAAAACATCAACATGTAACTATTTCGCCTGAATCTGGTGAGTGGTGACCATAGAGATATAAGTAACTAGAATACGCTTGTGCGTATTCTTCCCATAAGTGAAAGTGTCCTCAGTTAAAAGAGAGAACGCTGCAGAAAACCATACTCAAATCAGCATTGCTTTGTATCATCAGTTAACATAGAGAAAAGTAACTGGTCTCTGTCTTAATTGACAGAAAACACCGTACAATACAGATTCGGAAAGAAATCGAGTGCACAAAGTGCTACATCTATGCTGATGTTGTATTTAAGGAGGTTGATGCGTTACAGTTCCAATCATAAATAAGTCGAATTCTAAATGGGAACTTTTCCATAATAATTTTTTATAAAAGGTTATAAGTCGATGATACCAATAAATTATTGTCATAAAGGCATAAATAAATATTTTTTTAATATTAATTAATTATAACTTTTGAATTTTGTGTACAAAGTTAGGTTAGAAATTATAAATTTATGTAAATATCTGTATTTTACATATTTTTTGCAGTAAATAATTGAAAAAAGAAATTAGAAGTAATAAAAATTAAAATTAAATCATTAAAAAGTTGAAAATTCAGTTAAAATCGTCAAAATTGTCAAGAATAAAAGTCCATAATCGAAAAGTGCTAAGGTTTAATAATTTTTTTTATTGATTAAAAGTCTCCTAATTAAATTGGAAAAAATATTGAAATATGCATAAGATATCGATTCTTTAGATAGTTAGTTTTCGGAACTGCTGACATTATTTGGTTATTTGCAAAAAAATCAAATGTACCGTTTGCATGCTAGGTTGACATATTTTCCATAAGACTACATGTAAAAGTTTTTTTTAATTTTTAACTTTATACATCTCCTAATGATTTTGGATTTTTTACAGAAAATTTTGTCATAAAAAAAACAGGTGTGTGGTTTTAAGAAACCACGACGCAAGTGAAACTTTTTATTGGATTGTAGACACTTATCCATCACGATTAATTATAAACAACAATATTCACATGAATACACGAATAAAAACATGTAAACACTGTACAGCACTTGCCCGCATGACAGACTGACAATGTGTTATACATACTACACGGTCAGCTGATGCTAACCATGGGCGCCGCCATGTTGGCCTTGGCTGCTCTACCGAGCGCCTACTCCGAGCGCCTTTCACTTTACCCCTACTCCGCGGCCGCCTGTAATGCGACATGCAACAGACGGCCAGAAAAATTCGGGGCGATAGAATCAAAGTTTCACTTTAAAAATTTATCAAAAAAACTTTATTTCAGATTTTATTCATTATCTTCGTAAAACGATTCAACCTCCTTAAAGTTATGATTTTTTAAAAAGTAATTTCTCATAATTATACATTGAATTTCTAAATTGTCTAATACACTGAAACATACAACAGCCGTTATACGTTTTTTTTGTTTTTTTTAGTTTTTTTATTGTGCGACAACTGATGCATTTTTAAGTTGAATGAAAAACTGAAACACCTATTACAGACATCACATTGATACTGATTCGGATCTGGATGTTTTCGTTTGTGTTTTTTGAAATTAAAATGCGTAAAATGCTGATTACAAACCGGACATTCGTACAATTTTTCGTGTGTATGTTTGTGAATGTTTAAATTCCCCAGCTGAGTAAAACGTTTCTCACAAACACTGCACTGATACGGTTTCTCTCCAGTGTGTACTCGTTTATGTGTTTTCAAAGAACCAAATTCAATAAAACACTTGTTGCACACTTCACATCGATATGTTTTCTCAGCAGTGTGGACAAGCCTATGAGAATTTAAATGACCCAAACGAGTAAAAGCTTTATTGCACAGATCGCAATGATATGGCCTTTCACCGGTATGTAGACGCTTATGCATTTTTAATGAATGCGATTCGGTGAAATTTTTATTACAAATGTCACAATGGAATGGTTTTTCATCGGTATGTGTTCGTTTGTGTCTTTTTAATTCAATTGGTTGAAAAAAACTCTTTTCGCAAATGTCGCATTGATGCGGTTTCACACCGGTATGGGTAAGTAAGTGTTTTTTCAGACGATATTTTTCACTATAACATTTATTACATACATCACATTTGTGGGATTTATCTTCGTCATGTGTCTTTTTATGTCTATTAAAGCTTACCAAAGTGTTGAATTTTTTATTACACACTTCACACTGATAGGTTAGTTCACCGGTATGCGCAAGTTTATGTGTATTCAAATCGTCCAATTCACTGAAACACTTATTGCAAACGTCACACAGGTACGGTTTCTCGTCATTATGTATAAGTTTGTGGCGTCTGAAACTACTCGAATGAGTGAAACATTTGTTACAGACAACACAACGATACGGTTTCTCACCAGTATGTGTAAAATTGTGAGCTTTTAAATGATACAATTGAGTAAAACGTTTCTTACAAACATCACACTGATACCGTTTCTCACCAGTATGAATAAGTTTATGTCTTTTAAAACTAACAAGATGAATGAAGCTCTTATTACAAATTTCACACTCATACGTCTTAGGATCGTTATTTTCAGGTTGCGGCCAAATGTCGTTAACTGATTGAAACGGATCATATTCATTATCATAATTTTCCTCGCCATTATCGTTATTAAAAGACGAAATTAATGCGGCATTCTCTTGTTTCATCTCATTCGCGAAAAAATCGTTCATTTCCGGCTCGCATTTTATTTGTAAATTTGTTGTTGAATCATGTAATATTTGGCCAGCTTCACTACTAACTCTTCCATCGTTTTCGTTAATAAATTCAGACGGAACATTAGAGTCTAAATCCTCTTGTTTTATATTCAATATATTCACGAACGAAAAACCTGCAGGCGGCTCTGATTTTGAATTCAGATTTTCTTTTGGCGACTTAAAATTCGTCAATTTGTCTGCGTTACTCGCTTTCAATACTTCTCGAATTTTGCTACCTGGTGCGTCAACTTTACTGTTGACCGGATTCACGTCAGAACTTTCATTGGCTGTAGAGTTTGTGGCACTAATTTCAGCTCCGTTATAAGTCGCGGAAGTGTCTTCAGGAACAAATTCCATTTGTTCGCATTTGATATAAACATTTGTAAGATTAGTTTCTGACACATCGACTGTGGCAGGATTTGCTAAACCAGGGTCTGGTACCTCACAACCGACGGCAGTATCTGCAAGATCCTCAGGTTCCTCACAATGGTTTTCTTGAGTCTTCGACATGTTGCCTCACAATTTCTATTTATACAGAAGAGAAGACACGGTGCATTTTATAATACACACTAGAGAAGTGAAACTTCTAGTCGCGTCGATTTAATCACACACAAATCCATTCGTCGTGAAACACGCAAATGTTGACGTCGCGTCGGTTCGTTACATGGTCAGTCGCATGGATCCACAAAGAAGATTCACATAAAAAAATCTACGTCTATTGATTTCGCAACAATAATTAAAATAGCTGCTGCTGATTACGACGTTGTGTTCAGTTTAATTATGTGGCCTGCAGTTGTTTTAGACGAAATGTACAGCTCGTCCTCCTTCTTAACCTATAAAAATGATTGTTCAAGTTTAAGATTTTGAAAAACATCACTTCAGTTGTCATTATATTATATTATTATATATTATATTACAAAGTTGCATTTTGAAGTTACACTAATATAATCATTTATTATGTCAGAATTAATTTTCATTTTTAAATAAAAAATTCAATTTAGTATACTATCCAATAAATAAAATTATCGACCAATTTTCCAGATAAATATATTAACAAACTATCAGTTCTGAAGAAGATCCAAATCCGGACCGAAACGTTAATGTATTGAATTTATATATTTTTTATTAATATATTTAAATGAAAAATTGGTCGTTAATTTTATTATTGAAGAGTTCTAATCAGACGTTAATCAATGATTTGAATATTAATATACTATCGTCAGTTTTTTTCAATATTTAATTTGGGTCCAGTACTATAATTCGATGTGCCTAAGTTTTGACTTTTTTTAAGTCATAGAAAACGCTAAATTTTGACATTCCAAAAAAAACAAACTTTGCGGACTATTCACAAATCTCCTTAAAAATACATAAAAACTTTTCGTCTGTCACTGTCATTTTTTTAATGTTACCAATCAGAAATTACATATACACGTCATAGCAACTGGCCCCGTAATTGTTTCTAATAGATATCCCCCCAAACGCCCTCCCCTTATTACTGCGTAAAAAAAACACCATCGCATGAACACGACCCCGTAATTATTTTTTAAAGAACTCCCAAATGGGTAAAAAGCTATCAAATCGGAAGTGCTGTGTTGTTGATTGTAAAGATATACCAACTAAACATCCAGAATGACAATTCCATGGGTTTGTAAGTTTTGAGTGAACCAGATTTTAAAAAATCAAACACGAGATGGCGCAAATATCGCATGTCAGATACTTTCCTAGCGTATACCTACTCCGCAAAGTTTATTTGGAACGTCAAAATTTGACGTTCCAAAAAACTTTGAGTTCCAAAAACGTTAGAAGATACGAAACAATAGCAAAACGATGTAGACATAGAAATTTTATAATTTTGAAAACGATTTCCCAATACCTAAAAAAAGATTTTTTTAAAGAATTGCCACCACTTTCGCATGATAATCAACATCTTTTAGGACAATTGTTTCCTACGCGTAAATGATTAATAATTAATTGTATGTGCTCAAATTTTGACTTTTTTTAAAGATACTTTCCTAGCGTATACCTACTCCGCAAAGTTTTTTGGAACGCAAAGTTTTTTTGGAACGTCAAATTTTGACGTTCCAAATAAACTTTGCGGAGTAGGTATACGCTAGGAAAGTATCTATAAAAAAAGTCAAAATTTGAGCACATACAATTAATTATTAATCATTTACGCGTAGGAAACAATTGTTCTAAAAGATGTTGATTATCATGCGAAAGTGGTGGCAATTCTTTTTAGGTATTGGGAAATCGTTTTCAAAATTATAAAATTTCTATGTCTACATCGTTTTGCTATTGTTTCGTATCTTCTAACGTCTTCAGCTAAGTTAGTGGCGTAAATCTTAGAACCTTGCGAGAAAACTTACTTTAACGGAAGCGCACGATGACTGTATTTGTAATTAATCTAGCACTTTTAATTTAACGATGGCGAAAATACTATGGTTCGACGTAAAGTTCAAATATGTAACACTTCGAGCAAAACGTTTTCTACATTTTATTTAAATGTACCGATATCTGCAATTATAATATTGCACCACTTAAAACACGTTTTGCCGACAACTCAATTTCTGGTCGATGTAGGTACCTAAGCATAATTATTTTGATGGTGTTTAAATTAAACTCATACTTAATTTCAAACTTTATTCTATCAGATTTGATATTCGGATGAATATAATTTTTATAATATATTACATAATAGTTACATAATAGTTTTAACAATATCATTTGAAATTTACATAATGTAAGTATAAATTATTCTTATTTTAACTGTATCTATACCTGTTACAGCGCGGTCACTTCGACGATTAGACCGGTCATTTTAAATGTTTCAGCTGTTTACCGTTATACAGCAAACCAAAATATGTAATGCTACGGTCAGACGCGCGCCACGCAGCCTGGCAAGCAGCCCGGCAAGCGGCGCGGCATGCAAGCCCGGCGCGAGCGGCGGGCCAAGCAAGCTATTCACACGCACTGGGGCACGCCAGTTAGTGCTAGCAAAGTAAACATGGCGGGAAATGTAGAACTTGATTGCTTGACCAGTCCGACATATTTGTTGTATTTGTAATCTATTGTTATGTAATCGTCCGCACAAATCAAGTTAATTCAGGTCGTCCTTTCGCCACAAAGTCATACGCAATACTGGCGCGATGCGTGCGTGTAAACAGGTACACGAGCGCAAGCACATTCAACATTCAATTCACTTTGAACTTTGTCGAAAAACCGACACTTTCCCGGTTGGCGGCAAGCACGTGCACGAACAGGCAAGCAAGCCGTTTACACGCTTGTGCTCGTGTTCGTGCCCGTTGAATGTTGCTTTGAACGCGAGCGTGTGAACGCACCATAAAAAATCGGAAATTTTCCGTAGAATTCAATGCTGTATTTTTAAAACAACTGGCAGTGATGGGTCTTACAGAAAATTGGGGCCAAAGTTGGTCAAAAACGGTTTTTTGCGTTTAAAAAAAAAATATTCTTTGGATTGAGAAAAGTTTAATACAAAAGTTATAGAAATAATTATTACGTATCGATCTGGCTTGGTCCGATGTTAAAAAATTCGAAAATGGAGTAGCAATTGTTAAAAAACCGTTAAAAATCGCTGTTTTTTGAAACGCTTGTATCTCTTTGAAAAAAAATAATCTTTAAGCGATACTTGGTGAAAGTGTAGCCCTTTGCAATCCAAACAAAAGCGTTTTTTAAAATTTGAAAAATAATGAAAAGTTTTTGCAAAAAACGATTTTTTCGAAAAAAAAGCATTTTTTTAAAATGCCAATAGCTCATAAACCCGTGAGTTTTTATAAACGTTTTGGGGCTTAAAATTTTCTTTAATAGTTTCCGTAATGTTTGCAATTACTGCGCGCCTTTTTAATTGATCGGTAATGTGCGAAAAATCGGTGGAAAAATCGGTATTTTTTTTTTCAATAAAAACAAAAAATTAAATACCTTCAAAAATTGAAATTTTCTACAATCGTCATTATTGCCATTTAATAGCTGGTATTTTTCTGTGAATTAAAAAAAAAAAAAATCAACCCTTCGACTTTCTGGAGCCGAAATATATATATTTTTTTTATTCCTGCGGCGCCATTTTACAATATTAAGGGCTGAAATTTACATGAGTTACAGTTTAATACTTACAGATTAAATAAAAAATTACCAGATCTAAATCGGTCATCACTGAGCACTGCAAAGTTAGTTACATGAGCTGATCAGCACCGTGGCATGAGAACATTAGCACTATAGGTGGAGTGGATGAGAAAAAAGAAAAACTGATAAAATTATGATTAAGAGAAAGTCAGTGGGAGTTTTTTTTCATCTACTCCACCTATAGTGCTAATGTTCTCATGCCACGGTGCTGATCAGCTCATGTAACTAACTTTGCAGTGCTCAGTGATGACCGATTTGGATCTGGTAATTTTTTATTTAATCTGTAAGTATTAAACTGTAACTCATGTAAATTTCAGCCCTTAATATTGTAAAATGGCGCCGAAGGAATAAAAAAAATATATATATTTCGGCTCCAGAAAGTCGAAGGGTTGATTTTTTTTTTTTAATTCACAGAAAAATACCAGCTATTAAATGGCAATAATGACGATTGTAGAAAATTTCAATTTTTGAAGGTATTTAATTTTTTGTTTTTATTGAAAAAAAAAATACCGATTTTTCCACCGATTTTTCGCACATTACCGATCAATTAAAAAGGCGCGCAGTAATTGCAAACATTACGGAAACTATTAAAGAAAATTTTAAGCCCCAAAACGTTTATAAAAACTCACGGGTTTATGAGCTATTGGCATTTTAAAAAAATGCTTTTTTTTCGAAAAAATCGTTTTTTGCAAAAACTTTTCATTATTTTTCAAATTTTAAAAAACGCTTTTGTTTGGATTGCAAAGGGCTACACTTTCACCAAGTATCGCTTAAAGATTATTTTTTTCCAAAGAGATACAAGCGTTTCAAAAAACAGCGATTTTTAACGGTTTTTTAACAATTGCCTCTCCATTTTCGAATTTTTTAACATCGGACCAAGCCAGATCGATCCGTAATAATTATTTCTATAACTTTTGTATTAAACTTTTCTCAATCCAACGAATATTTTTTTTTTAAAACGCAAAAAACAGTTTTTGACCAACTTTAGCCCCAATTTTCGGTAAGACCCATCACTGTCAGTTGTTTTAAAAATACAGCATTGAATTCTACGGAAAATTTCCGATTTTTCACATATTTTGGTTTGCTGTATAACGGTTACAAAAAATTAACATTACGTTCAAAATAGAATGACCGGTCTAGATATAGACGGCACGAAAACCAATAAACTATAAAGGAAATCGATTTTTTTTTACCAACCCTCCTTATTCCCTCAAAATATTTCATGTGATCGGTGGTTGTAGGGAGGGTGGGGGGCGCATTAAATTTACCTGTAAACGGTTTTTCGAGCATATCTCAGCCGGATCTAATCCTACAAAGAAAATGTAAATGGTGAAATTGAAGAGCTTGAAAAAGCACGTAAGCTCGTTCAAAGCTGAGCCCAATATCTCAATCCGTTCGCGAAATATCGCGATTTGAAATTACAAAAAAAAAATCAATCAGGTTTTTTTCGGAAGGGGGTGGAGTTGGGGCCTCAAATTTTTTTGAGAGAAGGGCATCAGGGAGCACTTTATTGAGTCGGAGGGAGGGGGTGGTGGGACAATTAGGAGGGAAGCTATGGGCCTGAAACTAATTCAGCGGAAACGCTTATAGCTCCGAAAGTAATTAAGCTAGAGGGCCCTACGAGGGCTCATTTTCTTCGTTTTTCTATGAGCTAAAAGGTGGGAATGACAAAAAAAATATTTTTTGCAAATGAGCGCTTGGCGCGCAAAACAAAAAAAATGCCAATTTTTCATTTGCACTTCTGGGCATGAAGGAGGGGGCTGGGGGAATTTTTTTTTCTCCATTAAATGGCAATTCAATCAGGTTAATTGTAAATGGAAAACCGGGACGCGGCCGGGCGAGAAAGCCAGCCAAACAGCCGGGGGCGGAGCCTACGCTCCCAGATCTCCCTCCCCGGGACTCACACACGCGAGAAGGAGCGTTTTTGAGCGGCGCGCTCGGGGAATTTTTTTTTTGAATTGTTCACCGGTTATTCAAGTGAGTTGTCTGACAGATTCAGTACTCCTGGACCTCTACGGGTGACTTAATCCAGATGCTTGGATATTTCTCACGATTATTTTCGGAGAGAGGTGATTCAGTAATGCGTGGAACCCGAGTAATCTGCTGCCGAATCTTGAGTTGACAGATATAAATATTAAATAAATCGGTTTCCATGGGGGCTCAAATTAAAGATAAAAAAAATTGCCATTTAATGGAGAAAAAAAATTCCCCCCAGCCCCCTCCTCCATGCCTAAAAGTCCAAATGAAAAATTGGCATTTTTTTGTTTTGCGCGCCAAGCGTGCATTTGCAAAAAATAAATTTCTTTGCCATTCCCACCTTTTAGCTCATAGAAAAACGAAGAAAATGAGCACTCGTAGGGCATTCTAGCTCAATTACTTTCGGAGCTATAAGCGTTTCCGCTGAATTAGTTTCAAGCCCATATTTTCCCTCCAAATTGTACCACCCCCCTCCCTCCGGCTCATTAAAGTGCTCCCTGATACCCTTCTCTTAAAAAGAGGCCCCAACTCCACCCCCTTCCGAAAAAAACCTGATTGAATTTTATTTTTTTTGCAATTTCAAATCGCGATATTTCGCGAGCGGATTGAGATATCGGGCTCAGCTTTGAACGAGCTTACGTGTTTTTTCAAGTTCTTCAATTTCACCATTTACATTTTCTTTGTAGGGTCAGATCCGGCTGAGATATGCTCGAAAAACCGTTTACAGGTAAATTTAATTTTTTGAGAGAATAAGGGGGGGATACACTCCATCGGTTGGTAAAAAAAAATCGATTTCCTTTATTGGTTTTCCAAAACCGAAGTGACCGCGCTACTGTACCTACCTACAACAATTTTCCCTTTAAAAAAATTGAAAAGAAGATTGACCCTGCGAGTTATCACTGAAACTACCCGCTATATTCGAGTTCAAAACGCTCAAAAATATTTTATTTTTTAGCTCTTCGAGCTCAAAAAAAAACACTTTCTTACGAATTTTTCGTTCACGATATCTCGTGAACAAATGGATTGATTTTGATGCGGTTTGCGGCAATCGACGCAGATTTTTGTTGAGAAAATCTGATTAGATTTTGGAATTAATCGGTTTAGTAGTTTAGAAAATATCCAAAAAAAAAAACAAATTTATAAAAATTTTTGAAACTTGTATTTTTGAGATTTCTCAAAATCTATTGGGCCAAATCATTCACAATTTTCATGAAATCTAAGTTCAGCAAAATCACGTCATGCGTTTCATTTGGACACTCCGTTCAAAAGCAATAAGACGTTTACATACGCCAAAATAGTCAGAATAGCTTCCTAGGACCTCAAAACGTTGAGATCTGTCGAAAACTCGATTTGCGAAAATCGAGGTGAAAACAATAACTTCCCGATTTTTTATTAACTGCGGAAGTTAAAAAAATATTTTTTTTTCTGTAATGATATTTGAGGATTAACAAAAAAAAACATGACAAATATTTACATATATGCCTATATAGAGTTCCAAACAAAAAAAACAAGAACTGATAGAATTTCAAGTTTATTGTTCAAAGTGACAGTATATTACAAATATAAGTGGCACTAGGCCTAAATACCCATGGAAAGTGGTGGTCTAAAAAAATATAAAGATGAATCCACCGACTCAATTCAGAGATGTCCCCCCCTTATCTACGCCTTTGACAGTCACACAGTGTATAAAAAATTGGTTGTCTGTAAAGTCGGTTTACGGACGATAGTTTTACGTGATAACGTATTCCGTAATACATAACCTAAACCTCCCAAAATTTGGTTTCAATCCGCTTATCCTTGGTGTCGGAATGATAAGAAATGTCAAAAGTGACGTTTGCAACTGTCAAAGTATTATGTTCTAATAATAATTAGTTATTCCAATACTTAACTTAGAAGGCGTTGCATTTCACAAAATACTAATGTCAAAAAATTGAATTAAACATTAGAAATGCAGCCGTTTTCATGTTAAGACAAGACATACGTTATCTTCTAATTTCCATGTCGCGCCATGCATTAGACAACATTGCATTTATACAGCTATTTTTCTATATAAATTTGTATAAAAAAACTGTTTAGGCAAATTCTGTTATACGAAATCTATGTAAAATGTTCTCCTCTTTCGTTTAAGACTGGTTTCAAACCGATCTGATTTAAATTGAGCGAGAAATTAGCAAAAAGCACGCACAGGGTCAGGCGGAACGTTACGCGTTACGCGTTACGAACGTTAGGATTTAGGAACGTTACACTTTTTCGTGCATGCAGCCGGTGTTTTATCAATTTATAAGATTGGTGATTCATCAATTTATAAGACGTTATCACGTCAAAAATTAATTGTATAGACAAGTATAGATATTTAAGTTTTGTAAAAAAAAAACACGTAGGCGAGTATACTATCAAGTTCAAGTGTGACTAGGCAATCAACTGGATTCAGAAGACGGGTTGGTAATTAATAAATAATACTTTGGAGCCAATTCAAACTTTATTCCCACCTGCTCCAAAAAAAAGTTCTTAACACCATTTTTTGCAATTACAAAAAGGGATTGTAGTGCAAACTATGACTGTAAAAAAGTCGAGTTCCAGCATCTTACTTAGAACAATTTACAGATATCCAGCAAGCAGAAGAAAATAGCGAAGAAGACATTATGCTTGAAGCAGAATTTGAAGATTATCAATCAGACTAAATTTTTTTCGAAATCAACAATAATTCGTAGCAATACTATATTTTTTAATTAATAGAATATTGCTTAATAAAACTGAATTACAATAGATCATGGAGTATGCCTAACAGCTGTGATGTTATTCATTATAAAACCCTCTATCCATTTTGAGTGAGAGTCGTAACAACCGAAAATTGTTTGTTTAATAAAGGACCAAAAAAATCCACATGAGGCGAACAGCTGCTCGCGACAATTAGCTAAAATGTAATATAATTTAGTAGTATAATTTTAAACAAGTTACATTGGACACATTTACCTATACAATTTTCAGTAAAAATCAGTCATTTTTTCAAGAAAAATAGTAATTTTAATACCCGTTGATGACATTTTCTATTTTAATTTATTTTATACATATACAATACTGAGAAAACAGACAGCATTGATTCTCCGAAAATGGCATAAAGTTTGCCGAAACGTCAGACAAAAAAATGCAATAAAAAAAACCTTCAGTATTTGCTTAGTTCATCGATCCTATGCCACCAGGATTCATCCTTTAATCTTCCAACATTTAAACAGGATCATAATCACTCTAAATTAATTATTATATTCAAAGCAATGGCACCTCAATCCGGTGTCGGACAGGCAACCGGATGGCGAGTGGTAATCTGGGCCTTTGAGTGGTACAGAGCCCCCTGGTAGCGTCCAAAGTGACCCCAAATGGACAGGGGCGGCGATATGGGGGTGGGGCAAAATCGAAAAATTTTTGAAAAGGCAACCGGGTAAAAATGCGGTAGCATTGAAGGAAATATCCTAATTATATAATAAAATTTTTTTGCCAGCCGAAACACGCGGGCCGTTTTTGCACTAGCGAATAAAAAAAAAATGTGAAAAGGCAACCGCTTCAAAATTAGTGAGCATACTTATTGACACCACCAAACGTTAGGAAAAAATTGCCATCCGATCATGATGGGCAGTTTCAACAATAAGTAAAAAAACACACTAAAAATATTGTTCAAATCGGATGGCATTCGAAATTTATACTGACCTAAGTACAAATAATGGTGTGTATCAATGCCATCCGATTTCGATTAAATTAACCCCTATTTAGCCACCCCCCAAACTTGTTAGTACAGTACTAAGTTTTATTAATTCCGGGCTTTCGTGTCGGTTTTTTTTTTTTATTTTGGAAAAGGCATGTTTCAAGTTTTCAACTAGAATTAATATTATATTCTTTAACTGTTCTCTGGCAATAGGCGTCTAAAATTTCACTGATAATTGCAGGTGTTCATTCAGTAAAATTTTACCGATTAATATTTTGGTTCGTGCTTTGAACACATCATATTTGTGCTCCCTATATCCCTCGCCAACAATCACCATAGCCATTCAATAGATAGAACTTGTAGCCATCAACGTCTATGGATTTTTGGATTGCGAAAATTGTGAACTTCTATTAATTTATCTTTGATTTGGTGTCAGAATGAATGAACTATCGATAATTGGATCTGGCTTAGGTCCAATGTGCCGATTGTGCTTATCGAGTGGCGTTGTACTGTTAGACGTATTTAGGATTTCATCCCAAATGAAGAATAGGGTGGCAAGTGTAATCATGAAATGTGCTGCTGTCCAGGTAAGTTACATTATTCACGACCAGCGTTGCCAGACGTCCCGATTTTTAAATCAAAATTAAATGTCCCGCGCGGGACACGCTCAGTCCCGCTTTTCGGCTTTTTGCTATCTATTGTCACGTAAACGTAATTTTAATTCAAATAAAAAGACAAATATTTGAAAACTTCTGATTATATACGTTTTTTTACTATGTCCCGCTTTCGACGAAAGAATCCCGCTGTTTTCACTCAATTAGTTCGAAAATCCCGACTTCGCAAAAAAAAAAACTGGCAACGCTGTTCACGACGCATATTGACAAAACGAATTATTTTTATATTAAATAACATTTCTATTCTATTTCGTTTACTTATTTATTTATAATTCGTAACTTGGGCAAGCAACCTCTAGAATCAGATGTATGGTATCATAACAATATAAAAAATTAATTTAGGTACTGAGATATTTTTAAAATTGTTTCTAAATCTTAAACATTTTTATTATATTACAAATTATTTGAAAATAATTAAAATTTCTCTCAATTGCCAGATAACTAGGGGCGACGGGATGCCGAATTTCATCTGTCAATCATGTTACACTCAACTGGAGAAAACTCACCAATTTCTGATGCAAATAGAAAATTCTGACAAAACATTGCGACGCTATTTTCAGCAATTATTTGCTTCTGACAAACCATTCAAAACTGAATGTTCTGTTCAACATTCTGAAAGTCATTTAATCCTTAACACAGATAAAGATATTGTGAAATGTGAATCTTTAGAGCTCGATGATGAATTTGATATAGGTTGGAAAGAGAGCGAAGCTGCAAATTTTATTCAAGAACATGAAAATAACGATGAAATTTTTTTAATATCCGAAATCAAAGACGAACAGATGGATGATGATTTATTAATGCTAACAAAATCAGTCGATGTTACGGTAAACGTTTCATCTAACGACGATGTAAGTGAAATGAACTGCGAAGATACGAAAATTAATATTAGCCACGCATCGGAGATTTCGTGTTTACGTTCTGCATATGTGACTAAAAATTTCAGTAAGTGTGACGAAACAAATGAAAATATTTTAGTTTATCGTCAGAAATACAAAAAAGCAGATAAATTTAAATCTTATCAGTGCGACATTTGTAAAAAGTGTTTTACTGAGCTATGCGGTTTAAAAAGACACAAGCTTTTACATACTGGTGAAAAACTTTTTCAGTGTGATCGTTGTAGTAAGTGTTGCTATGACATAGGCGATTTGAATAAGCACAAGCGTATACATACTGGTGAGAGACCTTATCAGTGTGAAGTTTGTAATAAGTCGTTCGCTCAGTCAAGCCATTTAATTAAACACAAGCGGATACATACTGGTGAGAAACCTTATCAGTGTGACATTTGTAAAAAGTGTTTTTCTCAATCATACAGTTTAAGTGTACACAAGCGTGTTCATACTGGTGAGAAACCTTATCAGTGTCACATTTGTAATAAGTGTTTCTCTCAATCAAGCAGTTTAAATATACACAAGCGTTTACATTAGGGTGTTTTTTATTTTTTTTTTCGGTTCCATTGGCTAGTGTTTTAGCATTGGACCTAAAAAATTTTTCTTAAAATTCAGCTTCCTAGATCAAATCTGTGAAAGGCGCAAACAAAGTTTGTTTCGGATTATTTAAAATGGGAAAAATGACGTTTTTACTCAAACATTCAAACATGGATTAGCTAGTAGAATTTTTTTTAATTTTTGATAGCAGCATTTTGTAGGGTATTTAATTTCCCACAGAAAAGATCCTTAGTACTAAATACGTGAATTCATTATTTTCAAAGATATGGTCGTTTAGATATTTATTGATTAAATGAAATACGATTTTAATGGGAATGTTTAAACGAACATATCTTTGAAAACAATGAGCTCACGGATTTAGTAGTAAGGAATTTTTTTTTTGGGAAATTTAATTCTCTATAAGATGCTGCTATCAAAAAAAAAAAAAATTTCTACCAGCTATTGTTTCAGTATAAACGTCGTTTTTCCCATGTTAAATACATGTTAAATAATCAGAAACAAACATTATATTCAAAGCAATGGCACGTCAATCCGGTGTTGGAGAGGCAACCGGATGGCGAGTGGTAATCTGGGCCTATGAGTGGTGCAGAACCCCCTGGTAGCGGCCAAAGTGACCCCAAATGGACGGGGGCGGCGATATGGGGGTGGGGCAAAATCGAAAAATGTTTTAAAAGGCAACCGGATAAAAATGCGGTTGCATTGAAGGAAATACCCTAATTATATAATAAATTTTTTTTGCCATCCGAACCACGCGGGCCGTTTTTGCACTAGCGAATAAAAAAAAAATTAAAAAAAAACTGAAAAGGCAACCGCTTCAAAATTAGTGAGCATACTTATTGACACCACCAAACGTTGGAAAAAAATTGCCATCCGATCCTGATGGGCAGTTTTGGAGAAATAACCCCTCAAAGTCGCTGAAAAACCCTTTTTTTCGATTTTTTCAACAATAAGTAAAAATAACACACTAAAAATTGTTCAAATCGGATGGCATTCGAAATTTATACTGTCCTAAGTACAAATAATAGTGTGTATCAATGCCATCCGATTTCGATTAAATTTACCCCTATTTAGCCAACCCCTCGATGTAGCTTCAGCGCCTTCACCGAAAAAAAAATAGGATGGTTCAGTATGACGACCTTCTAGAACAATAAAACTGAAACATTTTTGGACATCATCAGAAGTTTAAGAGCTATTGCTCTGTAACACTTTAAATGCCCATCGTGTATATTATAATGATGTGGTACCTATTTAAAATTTATTTTTTATCAAACTGAATATCCTTTTTTTAAATCAGAAAATTTAAAGAGAACAAATAAAAATTGTACGCAATTTTTATAAACAAGAACTTTAGCGCGATCAATTTGTTATAAGCAATTTTATTGTTTATTTATAACAATTAAATTAAACATCGATGATAAAACGTCTTTCATATAAGAGCGATGTATCAATGTTTTATTTTGTTTCAACATCAATGTATCGTTTGCTTCCCTAGTCCAGACAGCTGACGTTGGTAGTTTAGTTGAAAAGCTTTCAGTGAGAAATCGCCTTCGGCTGATTCCATCTCACCGTTACTAGCCGTTCCCTAGTATTTCTCTCCGTACGGAGCGGACATCTTGTGGCTGTGTCGTCGCCAGAATCTCGGCCGATTGATCCCACCCGTATGAAGGGGAGTATCGCACTACCGTTTTCTTGTTAAGTTGTAACAAATCTCTAAACACGCATCAGCCGATGGTAAAAATGCAGTGGAAGCGTAAACTAAGTTTAAAAATTGTAGCAGGGCGCGAATAAAAGGTATGAACAAATTAAAGGTTAATCAAACCAAAGACAAAATGCAGGTAAGTACCTACTGATAGAACGATAAAAAAAATAAGATTAAACTAAAAAAAAATTGATTACGACTGAAGGTCACAAGCAAAAAAAAAGATGAAGTTTTACAATACCCAAAATACAATATGATAAGAAAATGACGATTCTGAAGCATGCACATTAAAAAAAATACGAGTTTTACAAAAATATTAACAATAATAAAAAAGTATTAACAAAAATTAAAATACTATAATAAAGCACATTACCCGATATAAAATGATAAAAAGAACAAAGAAACAGATTAAAATATAAAATTCAATAAAGATTTTGGAAATTCCACCGATCTTGTTGCTTGATAATATCCGGACGCCAACTCACTAAAAAAACTTCTCTCTATTAAAATAATTTTTGCAGGTAGGGTGGACGTAACAGATTAAAAAAGAAGTTAAAAACGAAATAAAACAATTATATAAGTTAGAATTAAAACTGATTTTAAAAAGGGTCTAAAAACGGCTGCCAACTTAAAGTAAAAATTAAAAACTATGCATAAAAATTAAGAAAAAATTAATGAATACAGAATGACAGAAAATTAAAAAAGGCATTATGTTACAAAGTTAGACTAATATTGTTTCTTGAAAGATATTTTCTTTAATGTGTATATCGTATATTTTGTAAGGTGTAATGTACAATAAACGCAGATCTTTTCAATTCGAAAATATGCTGGTTTATTCTTTTCTTGGTCAAGTATTTGTAATCACCCTGACTTCCATCGAGCCGATCCCGGCTGACAGAAGGCAGTAATTCTTTGTAACGTAGATGTCATCCCACTTAAAAAGGTACACCGTTACAAACTATAAAATACAAAATAATTTGGCTACAAACTTAGCTTTAATATTGAAAATTTTTTACAATTTTTTACAAATAGATAGTAACGTAAACTTTATTGCAACTAATATCAAGCACTCGATACTTTTTTACATTAAAGCTAATATTGTTGTCAAATTATTTTGCATTTTTTCTTTTATAAACAGGTATTTTAAATTGTTTTAGATTATAATTTTTAGAAAAAAACTTGAAAGTCTCAAAAGTACAAAAAATATTATCAGGATTGAAAAATTCTTGTGTGATTAGTTGTTATAAACCATTTAATTGTTAGTTGGTTATTTCTTACACAGAACAATAGCTTGCACTTATTTGTTTATAGGTCGTAAATTTGAACATGTATTATAATAGAACGCGTAAGGAACATAACTTCCATCGTGTGTCCATGAACCAAGGCATCTATTTTTTAAAAGTAAGTACTTCACAATGTATTTTCACTGCAGATAAAATTTGTGGCAAAACTCATTATCTAGAATCCGGCTGATGGTCATTATTGAGCCGAAGCCCTAACTTAGATTTTTTCCTCACCTTGACAACTCGAAATAATGCCGTTGTTACCTGTCTACTATTTTTCGTATTTTAATCTTGTTTTTTTTTTTTACTTTTGAGATAACACTAAGACGTAGTCGGGTTTCTTACGAAATGGTATTAAACTGTAGCAGCAGCGTTTCGGTGACTTGATAATAAAATTGCATCGTGTTATAATCATAATAATATAATAATAATGCGTTTAACGTCCGTTTCTCGACTTTATGTCATAACAGACGCCATTCGCACCATTACTATTATTTTTCTACCACACCTCCCATTATTTTCTACAATTTTTAAACTTCAACCCAATTAATAGCAATGGGCGAATGAAGGAATTTTTAGGAAATAAGGATAAGGTAGGCAAATTTTGAGCATAGGATTTTGACAGGTAATCGGCCATGGCCTTGAATAAAAGAAACCATCTCGATATTTATCTAGAATTGTTGAGGGAAACCACGGAAAACCTCAACAAGATGGCCGGTACAGGAATTACCGTTTCTCGGCGAGAGGCATTGGGAAAAACTCCCAGCCACATCTGCCTCCACCTGTATTCGAACTCGGTACCTTCCAAATGCGAGTCTAGTGCTCTCACCGCTACGCCACCCCGCTCGGTTTGTATTGTGTTATACATTGTATACAGTATGTAAACGCGTAAGGTGCACATAGGGAAATTAGCATTGGGAAAAAATACTTGGATCAGAGTTAGTCATGACTGCATTAATTGTTATTTCTATTGAATTATCGTGGTAATCTTGAGGATTTCTATTTTATTTTGATTTATTTTTATTTTACTTGGCTTTTTTAATAATAAAAAGCTCTTATAAATCATTATTTTAATTTTTTGTACAAAAATAAAACAAAAAAACAACTCCATCTGTTTGGAAACATTTCATTCAAAAATTGTCTGACTGGTATGACGTATACGCGATGGTAAATCAGTGACCCAAATGTCTTTAGGTTCAACACGAATAGGCGGAGATATTTGATCTCGCACTATATTTAAGTATTTTTGTGAATTTAATGTCCCATTAATAAAAAAAGTCCGATTATGTTGTAATCATTTGAATATTTTCTTCGGTAGTATACACATTCATTTTGCAAAAGAATATTATCTATCAAATTAAAAAACAAGATTTCAAGGCTCACTCTGATCCAGTCATTTTTTCCCAATGTTAATTTCCCTATGTGCACCTTACGTGTTTACATACTGTAACAAAACTGCTGTAGTCTGTGGCGGAAATTATTTATTTACAATGTTAACTGTTTAACAAACAGTAAAAACACACAAACGAAAGCGTATAACGTTAACAGAAATAAACTAATAGTCCTAGATTATAAAACAAAAGACTAAGTAACAGAGAATAAAGAATTATGTACAAAGAAATATTTACAACACACAACACAGAGTTTATCAGCGCAATTGTCTATTTCACTATAAGTTATTTATTGTAAAACCACTCACTAGAGTTATATTTATTTTATTAGATTAACGGAATTTATGTTGTAATGCCAGAGCAAGCACAATTTATGTAACACAGTTATCTGTACGTCCACTCACTGTTAACATGCTATAACTGACTGTACTGAACTGACTAAACTCAACCAAACCTCTGGCCGCCTTATATAGATTTTGGCCTATGTTCCAGAACGTTCGAATTGGGATTTCCTGTCCTCTCTACTCGTTCGGGTCTCTACGGCTTGGTGCCGGCTACCTGCATTCATTGTTGCTTGTCGTTACATGCGTGGGCGCCTCTAACGGTCGGATGTCCGTTACCTGCGTTCCACAGAACAGTATTGTTCTGTGCTGCGTTCATTGTTTGTCCGTTGACCTTCGAGCGTTTAGTAGACTTTTCTAGAAATTCCATAGACGTAACATTGTGGGGTAAAAATGCGCAACAATACTGTATATTAATAAATACAACAACTCGTTTCTAACTCTGACATTCGATTTTTTGACGTTTTAAACGTTCATTGAATAATTGAGGTATCCATATTATACTATTTTTGTACGTACGTCAAGTTAGATTACCCATGACAGGTTTTTGAATTTTTTTTTATGCCAATCGTTAGTGCTGCTAAATCCCAAATTTTTTTCGTTAGTGCACAAAAAATGTCAAAGTTGTGGACATTTTTATGTGGGCAATCTAACTTGGCGTCAAATTAGATTGCCCACGGGTACCGACACTTATTTTGGACTTTTATTTATGCCAATCGTTAGTGCTACGTTAGTGCTGGTTAGTTCCAAAATTATTTTGTTAGTGCTCAAAAAATGTCAAAGTTGTGGACATTTTTATGTGGGCAATCTAACTTGACGTCAAGTTAGACTGCCCACATAAAAATGTATTTTTGAATATTTTTTTATGTCAATCGTTAGTTCTTCGTTAGTGCTGCTTAGTTCCAAAATTATTTCGTTAGTGCTCAAAAAATGTCAAAGTTGTGGACATTTTTATGTGGGCAATCTAACTTGACGTCAAGTTAGATTGCCCACGGGTACCGACACTTATTTTGGACTTTTATTTATGTCATTCGTTAGTGCTGCAAAACCCCAAAATTTCGTCGTTAGTGCTTGAAAAATGTCAAAGTTATAGACTTTTATTATATGAGCAATTTTACTTGGCGTAAAGTCAGATTGCCCACGATGGATTTTTGAGTATTTTTTATGCCAATCGTGAATGCTTCGTTAGTGCTGCTTAGTTCCAAAATTGTTTCGTTCGTGCTCAAAAAATGCCAAAGTTGTGGACATTTTTATGTGGGCAATCCAACTTTACGCGTTTATATTATCTACCAATACTGCTAAAAAACAGACTGTTGGAAAACGTTTTGTACCTATGTAAGCAATCTAAGCTATTATTCAAAGCAATGGCACGTCAATCCGGTGTCGGAGAGGCAACCGGATGGCGAGTGGTAATCTGGGACTATGAGTGGTACAGAACCCCCTGGTAGCGGCCAAAGTGACCCCAAATGGACGGGGGCGGCGATATGGGGGTGGGGCAAAATCGAAAAATGTTTGAAAAGGCAACCGGATAAAAATGCGGTTGCATTGAAGGAAATACCCTAATTATATAATAAATTTTTTTTGCCATCCGAAACACGCGGGCCGTTTTTGCACTAGCGAATAAAAAAAAAATAAAAAAAAAACTGAAAAGGCAACCGCTTCAAAATTAGAGATAATACTTATTGACACCACCAAACGTTGGAAAAAAATTGCCATCCGATCCTGATGGGCAGTTTCGGAGAAACAACCCCTCAAAGTCGCCGAAAAACCCTTTTTTTCGATTTTTTCAACAATAAGTAAAAAAAACTCGGGTCGCAGTGCGAAACCCTGCCGACAATATAGTGTATTTGCTTTTATAAGCAGTGTGGCTCTATTGTATGAACTTAACTTTGTTTTTGGACAAAATAAAAAAAATTACCCTCTAATACACCCCTTAAAACAACATTTTTTTACTTAATTTCAATACTACATACCAATTCAACATCTGTACCAAATTATATACACCCTTCAGTATGTAAATCCATATCAGTAAACTTGCGTTTTCATAAAACTTGTAAGTCCGGTCCTGTCGGGCCGATTTTATTTAAATTTTAGCAGCACATTTCAATAATTACTAAAGGGTTAAATTTCAAATTTGAAGTGATTCTGAGAATTTTTTCCGTATTTTTGGGCCCAAAAACATTTTTCAACCCCTAAATACCCCCCTTAAAATGGCCCGATCGGGCCCATTTTAAATAGGCTTCTTGCGATGATGGATTCCAACATGTGGAGCAAATTTCGTTTAAATCGATTAAGTCTGTCGAGAGTTATCGTGGTCACACATATATATATATATATATATATATATATATATATATATATATATATATATATATATATATATATTATAACAATTTTTCCGAGTGACACTAACTCTAATAGCAAGCTCACTCTTCAGCCGCGACTAGCTTGCTAGCGGCGCTGGGCGTGGGTCGGCGGAACTGACGTGACAGGGCACTTACCTTGAGAGATGTTAGGGAAGCCAAGGTCACCCAACTACTAAGCTGTATGTTAAAGGGAAAGATGTTCAGAATGGGCGCCAGATCTATTTTGACCTTAGCCTGAGTCACTGCAGGATCGATCACTCCTGCAAATAAATCTTAAGGGTCCTGCCAGCAAAATAACAACTCGAACGTATAGATCAAAATTTAATATAATAAATAATAATATTAACAAGAGTGATTAGCATACAAACTTTTGGCAGAATGCCCAGATCCGTACGCTACTTATTAAGTTAGCGACAATATAAATTCTTAATTCAGTACCGTGAAGCGGTGATCATTAGTTTCCACGTAAAAATACAAGGTGATACACAATAAACAACTGAGATGACACTCAAGACGGAATTGTCACGCTTTGAGAGGTGGCCAACTAAAGGCCGCGTCGGTGGTCGTACAACCCAAAAATTTTAAGTTATTCACGGAAGTAGTAAGTTACAGACAGAGAGAAATATGTGGAAGTACGACACTGCAATTAATAATGACCTTTTAAAGACGACACGTGACTATCCCTCGTTAAATTAAATTTAGAAACATACTAATGGTAACAATTTATCTACTAAAAAATCTATAATTCAGATCGCCTACGGATGAGGTTCAAATTCCGATAATCGATCCGTCAAAACTACAACCAAAACCGGCAACACAAACGTAACGCGACACTAACAGCGACGATAGGACAAACCTCATTCGTAAGCTAAAAACTTATTTCAACAACTCAAAATACAAATTACAACACGTTAAAATAGTTACAAATACAATGGCTAAATAAATGAATTTTATTGGAACAGCGCTATCAGTTCATAATATCATAACTGTTTAAAATAGTTCCGCCTGAAGGGCCATCAAAACACTGTGAATATGAAATTCAGTTAAGTTTAGCACGCCACTGACGAATTGACATACACAATATTAGGCTTTATCAACAAGTGCAATTTCTTTATGATGGAAACTATGATCCAACGCAGTCTAAGCACAGGTTCAAGAAACAGAAATAACAAAATAATTATTTCAGACCGTGGGAATTTATTGATGAAATGTTCGCATAAGGCTGCATGGCATCATGACGGCAACGTAGTGACGTGTGCAAGCGCGCGCAAACTTATTTCACAGTTACGACGTACGTCAATCAAAAAACGTGCATTTTATTTAAAGTTGAATCTAAGATGCGACGTACGTTTGATAAAGAATTTTAATATTCAAACGCCATTTATGAATTTAACTTGAACAGTTACGTAATATAGCACAAAACGTTATCACACTACCTGTAGGATGCAGTGAAGGTATTCCAGGACTCGTAGCCCTTTTCCGAGACAGCTGGAGTGGATTCAGCTAGCAGAAGTGATCGATCCAGCAACGCTTCAAGCCTCGGTTCAGTGGTTCGTGTCCACGGGAGGAGAATCACAACGTTTTTTATACTGAACGGGCGCCACGTGCTAATGAAGTACAACTCCAAACACGATAACAATACGCACTTCACTAAAAGCTTTTCCCAACAGAAAACTAACAGGATGGCTCCAATTTTCTAGCCACCGTACTCAATAATTTCGGAACCAACGTTACAAACTCAACAACACAACAGCCATACGATATCGATACTGTCACCACGCTTGCCGGCACCCGAATCCCCTATCTCGCTATTCAAAAAATCTTTTCTCGTCGACATTGTACCTAACCGGACACAACATGTTTTATAACTATTCGCCAGAATCAATCGGGTAAAGGGGTCCACACACACTCAAAATTTTGTTGTGGACTTTTTACCGCCATTTGACGTTGTAGGTTCACGGGGGTGGTCGCTAAGCTTAGGGGTCGTCCTGACCTCGGTTTTACGACTAGAATTAACTTGCTATAATATAAATATATATATATATTATAGGACCGAATCCTCTCGGAACTATTTATTGCCACGGCTAGCCTTTTCAGCGGGGCGAGTCGTAGGTCGGTTAAGTTAGACAAGTACCAGTAGTTTACCGCAACGTTGGAAGCGAAGGACTTACCTTCTGATGTTTATAAAAACCAAGATGGTCAGCTGACCCAAAGGGTCGTGTTTTAGCTGTAAAGTCAATGAGGGCGCCAGTACAGAACCAATCTTGTTAAGCAATCTCACGACGCTGCACACGCCTGTAAGAAAAGCCAGGGTCCTAACTTCCGAAATAAAACGCTTGAAGTAGTTTAAGAAAAATATAAACAAATATTTAATACTGAAAATTATTATAGAACAACTTTTACATGCATTTTAAATTTAACAACAATTAATGTTCACTCTCAATGAGGGTTGACGGCAGGACAGAAGGCCCTTAATAAAATATGTAATATACAATATAAAGTGAATTTCAAACAACAGGTCATTGACCCCAACAAGTAAGATAAAATTGATAACTATAAATATCGGACTGAAGGTCCACACAATCTGATCGTTAGATCTACAAGCAATCGCGACGAACAATATTTAATAATTGCAATTATAGAAAACCAAATGCGATAATTTACCCATAATGGTCAAGCGCAGCAATCAAATTTAAGGTTGACTAAAACGGAAACACAATTAAACTGTTTGCCAAGAAACGTGATACATAAATACAAAATTTACACAATTCAATTCATAGTCGTTATAGACTACCAAAATTTAGCACAGAAAATTCTGCCAGGAGACGCTAAACATAATTATCATAATTTACCTAGAATAGAATTTATAAATGTTCTAAAAGCGTAGACAAACATAAACTACAAGTTTACCAACGCTAACATAGCTTTTCAAGCTACCCAAAGTCAACACAGTGAATACTGCCAAATCGTTAGCCAATCTAGGATTGTCTAAAATCGTTTAAACGTAACATAAACATTTAGTTTACCAAAAGCTAACATAGCATTCAAGCTACCAAGTGAACACAGTGAATACTGCCAAATCGTTAGCCAATCTAGGATTGTCTAAAATCGTTTAAACGTAACATAAACATTTAGTTTACCAAAAGCTAACATAGCATTCAAGCTACCAAGTGAACACAGTGAATACTGCCAAATCGTTAGCCAATCTAGGATTGTCTAAAATCGTTGAACGTAACGTAAACATTAAGTTTACCAAAAGTTAACATAGCATTCCAAGCTACCAAGTTGACACAGTCCGAGATTGTTATCGATTAATCAATAATCAACACAAGGGCATCTCAACTGACGTGAGATACCGGTATTTCGAAATATCATTACTATAAAAAATCTTATTCACTAAAAATATATCCGTTATAGAGGACAATTTATCAGCTAAAAGTATTAGACGACAATAACCATGTATTAAAGCTAGCAATAACAACGCGAGTAACCAGCTCAAGAAATCGACAATTTGTACAGTAACTAAACAACTTTTCTTAACTGATTAATTGTCCAATGTGTACAACAATTTACAAATTAACGTTGGCAAAAAGGTTAACAGTTTTTTAAATTTAACAAATTAAAAGCAGTTAAACAAACACAGCACGACTCAGAAACCGCGACACTTTCCTGACATCAAATTATTGGCACTTTATTTTGTAAACATAGTCTGACACTTGTAAGTTGAGGTTAAAAGCAAATGAGCGGCGCGGAATCAGACAGTTTATGATACGGTGCGCATGTTCGGTGAAGCTACGACATACGTTGCAAATACGTTGAGATGCCGTTTTTATTCAAATAAGTGGCAATTATTTCTTAAAGGACGTATGTCGAATTGACATTCGCTAGAACGTTCATGAAGTGAACCCGTTTATAATAGATTTTTCGTATAATAAAATTCAAGTAGAAATTGCGTTTTATTTTCAAAATTAGACTTAAGTACACTGAATTGAGCTAGTAGATTTGCAAATAGGATTTACGCGGTAGCGTTTATGTAACACTATTACAATCGTGTAATCGGAACCGTGTTAAGATTTAACACCAAACCGAAAGTTAATTTCCAAATACCTGGTACGCCGGCCAGCGTCTGTAGTCGATTGAATGAGTCCTGGATCTTCTTCCAGGCGTGTAGAGCGTGAGATTGCAGAATTCGGGAACAGAAGAAATCAGGTCATGACAAGGTGACTCGCCACAAGACCAAAATGGCTGAGTGATTTTCAATTCCAAGTACCCAAATGTAAAAGCAGCAATCCGGGCCCAAAGCACCTTTCACAAGCTGGAAACAGCATCCACGAACAACACAAACGTCCAGCGCAAAATATTTTCGCGATTTGAAAACACCACGGCTCTAAATACTCAAATCAGTTGAACACGAGGTTTCTATTGCTACGTTGATCACTTCTTAAAATATCACGTAAAACAGGAACGATAACTTTAGCAAAACACTTTTCAATATTAACGTAAGTTAGCGGCGACGTTAGAATCCAATTTTCGTATCGTATTTTCAAAAAAAATAAAATCAAACAAACTCAGTTTCAACCTACATCCGTTCGTGTCCGCAGTCTCGTGAGTTCTCTCTTTTTTTGTAGCGTGTTACGGCTTCATCCATCCTAAAGCCCGGTTTACACTTTACTTTTTTCTTTTTTATGCAATTTTCGTTCTTTGAGTTAAATAATGATTTCAGGTTTTCTAAAGCTTGTGGATTTGAAATTTCAAAAAGGGGGGCCCTCTTTACGACTATATATAGCTTGCTACACACCCCCCCTTCCTCAAAAAAAAGAAAAGGACGAAGTCATTTTCTTTTAATCAAAGAGTTCGAACATCGAGTCATCGCTATCAAAAGCGGCCTGATCGGGTTGATCCGCCGGTTTCGTTTCGTCTTCATCTGAATTCCGTTGAGTATCAGAAGACTTTTCGTCGCTGTCGCCTTTGTCAGGTTTCAAATCCTTGACATGCCATCTCCCAATGAGCTGACCCTCATCGTTAGCCAGTTCATATACAAGGGGAGAAATTTTCGCGGTTACAGTGCACGGTACGTAGCGTGGTGCAAGTTTGGCGGAAAAACCATGTGCTCCACTCGACAAAACATGATGTCGTTTCCAGACACGCTGACCAACTTCATAGTTGTCAGTGGGACGTTTTCGCTGATTGTATCCAGCAGCTTGACGTTGATAAGCCTCAGCCAGTCGTCGTCGCACGTCTTGATAAATGGCCGGATGCTCTTGCATCTGATGAGCGTAAAAGTCACATGACCAATCTAGATCCACAATATCGTGTTGATTTAATTCACCGTAATAACGACCGTCTATAGGTACGAAGCGGCCAAAGTTCAAAAAGCAAGGGACAAAGCCAGTGCTGTCGTGCACAGCTGTGCGTAAAGCATAAGCGATTTTCGGGAGTTCTAGGTTCCATTGATGATGGTTCGCGTCCGTGAGATAACACCGAATCGCAGTGCCAATGGTGCGGTTTACTCGTTCGACAAAGTTAGCTTGTGCGTGATAACGCGCTGTGAACCAGGCTTTAACATGGTATTTGTCCAGCAGTTGTTTTACATCATTACACGTGAATTCGGTGCCGTTGTCGCATAAAAGGATTTGAGGAGCTCCAAACATCAGAAAAACTTCGTCTTCCAGGAAACGAGCAATAGATAGACCATTAGCTTTCTTGAGCGGTTTCAATAATACGAACTTCGAAAACCAGTCGACGACTACGAGAATGTAGCAAAATCCGTCTTTAGTTTTTGGAAGCGGTCCGACTATATCAGCACCCACCAATTGCCAAGGATACTTTATCTTCTTCGGTTGTCCCATGAATCCGGGTCTCGCAATATTACGCATCTTTTGTGCAGCACATTTTTGACATTTCGATACAAAACGGGATACGTCGCACCTCATCTTAGGCCAATAGTAGTGTTCTGAAAGTCGATATAAAGTTTTCGCCATACCTAGGTGACCGGCGGTTGGAGGAGAATGACAATCGCAGAGAAGTTGAAATCGCGCGGGTTTCGGCACTACTTGTTTCCATTCGCTTTGATTTAAGCCTTGATTGAAGTTCGGTCGCAACAATTTGAAGAGACGTCCATCGGTGACTCGCCAATTAGCATATTCGCGTGGTGACTGGGTCACAGATATAACCATACGTTGATACCACGGATCACTAGAACAGACCTCATCGGAAAAGTTGAGAACAGAAATTTGAAGCGGAGAGCGCGAAAGAGCGTCGGGAACTATGTTCAGAGAACCTTTTCTATGTACGAATTCGATGTCATATTGCTGAATTTTCAAAGCCCAGCGAGCAAGACGTCCACACGGATCTTTAATATTTTTTAACCATAGTAATGAGTGGTGGTCGGTGAGAATTGTGAAGCGAGCGCCTTCCACGTAGGGTCGAAACTTTTCTATGCCGAATAAAACCGCCAAACATTCTTTTTCCGTGGTGGTGTACTTCTGCTCCATTGTCGTGAGAGTCCGACTGGCAAAAGCGATTGGAATGTCCACAGAATCAGAGTTTGTCTGCGTCAGCACGCAGCCAAGACCTCGATCGGAAGCGTCGCACTGTATAGTGAATGGTTTAGTAAAGTCCGGGTTAGCAAGGACCGGAGACGATATCAAAGCTTGTTTAATAGCGCGAAAGGATGCGTCAGCTTGTTCTGACCAAGTTATCGGTTGGCCCTTTTTTCGTTTTTTAATCAATTCAGTTATCGGAGCGGTGAGCGAAGAAAAATGCGGTATAAAACGTCTATACCAAGAGCATAATCCAATGAAACGTTTTACCTCAGTGGTAGTAGTGGGACGCGCGTACTCAACCATGGCTGAAACTTTAGCGGGATCGGTACGAAGACCTAAACGATCAATCACAAAGCCTAGAAACTTTAACGAAGAACGGCAAAATTCACATTTTGAAATGTTGACGGTTAAGCCGGCTTTAGCGAAGCGATGTTGTACCTCGAGCAGGACTTCAAGATGCTTTGCAAAATTCGGAGTGGCAATGATGATGTCGTCTAAGTAAACGAACACGAACGGTTCGAGTTCGGGACCAAGAATGCGGTCCATCAAGCGTTGTTGGGTTTGGGGAGCGTTGCGCAGCCCGAACGGCATTACATTGAATTCGAAAAGACCGCGTCCAGGAACTGAAAATGCGGTTTTTTCAGCGGAGTCGGATGATAGAGGAATTTGCCAGAATGCAGATTTTAAATCGATGCTAGTTAAAAACTGCGCACCTGAAAGCATACTCAGGATTTGATCTACACGTGGAAGCGGATACGCGTCGGGTTTAGTTACAGCGTTTAGTTGACGACCGTCAAAACAAAATCGGAGCTCTCCATTTGATTTCTTGACAAGTAAAACAGGGGACGACCAAGGGCTGTGAGATGGTTTAACCACTTTTAGATCCAACATATGATCAAGTTCCTTGTTCAGGTGTTGCATCATGTACGGTGAGAGCGGATATTGACGTTGTTTTAAAGGTCGAGCGTCGCCGGTATCTATTCGATGTTCCAATACATTAGTTCGTCCAAGAGCTTCACCATCTTTCCAGGAAAGTGCGTTGAATTTTTCAATCACTGCAGTGAGCTGAGTTTGTTGCGTATCTGATAAATCGGATCGTTCGTTGATAACGTTGATGATCTGAACGGGGTTCGAAGAAGCAGTAGGTTTCGACACTGAGTAAGCGTTAGCACGAAAGTCAAAAGTGAAATCAAAACTTTTTATAAAGTCCATACCTAGAATTAGAGGTACCTGTAAGGACGGAACAACTAAAACATCAAAAAGGCGAAGAATTCCATTTACTTCGATCGGTAGTCTGACAAAGCCGGTTACACGCTGAATAGCGCCATCTGCTGTCGTCAAATCAACATTTGTTTTCGACAGTTTCAAAGAAAACATCTCTAATAAAACGAGACCAGAATTACCTAAAACAGAGCGGTTAGCACCAGTATCGACTAGTGAAAGTACGGATTGGTTATAAACGTTGACGGTTATATATGGACGGTTATCGCCGTGACGGGACGCAAAAGCGGGGCAAACACGAGGCCCAGAATAGGGTAATTGAGTGATAGGAGTAATAGAAGACGCGGATTGTTGAGCGCGGCACGATGAGTCACCCGAGCGAGTTTGTAAGTTCGGAAAAATAGGTGGCTCACGGCCAGACGAGGGAAATATTACGCGAGAGCGGTAAAGTTTAGTGCGCGTTTTAAACAAGGACGCGGCGTTAGACGTAAATCGGAGATGAGGCGAATCTTCCACAAAAGAAGATTTAGTTTTCGTTGAGCAGAAGTCGCGAACGGTTCGAAGCCACCGTTTCCAGGAAATAGGATCGGGTGTAATACGCGTTGGAATCTGAGAAGCAGGGCGTAGACAGCGATTCCGAACTAGTTTACGCCTTGGTAGTTTGTCGACGGCGCTTGAGTACAGTTCTTCACAAAGTGACCTCTGTCGCCACAGCGGTAGCAAAACATTTGTTTAGCAGCAGTGCATTCGTTGTAACGGTGACCGGACTGTTGGCAGTTCCAACACTTGATAGCGGACGTGACAACTACAGTAGGAGCTGGTACGGAAGTTGAAGTTAACGGTTGCGTTTTGGTCGTTTCGACAGGAGTGGAAGCAGAAAGCTGAGCTGCTTTAGCTGAAGTATCACGGCGGTTAATCTTAGTCGGAGTAATGGACGCGGAAGCTTGATAAGCGAAAGTCGGTTCTAGGGGTCGGGTTACCGGAAGTTGAGCCATCGCGTTACGAGTAGCGTGGTGGCGGTTTTGTTCAAGACGCTTACAAATTTTAGATAATTCGTCGATTGAATTTACTTCAAAAGCACCGAGGTGTTCCAGGAAGTAGGGAGCGAGATTACGTTGTATGATGTGTAGACACCGTTCATCTGACACAACACTCGGGAGACGTGAAAAAAGATTTTTCATGCAGGCAATGTACCGGCCTACTCGTTCGTCAGGACCTTGAATACGATTCTGAATTTCCTGCCACAGTTCGTCTTCATACCCAATAGGTAAAAATTCGGCTTTTAGTTGAGTGGACAATTCATCCCAAGAGTGAATGGTATTGCGGACAGACCGGAACCAAATTAACGCGGAGCCTTCCAGAATGTCGCTAGCGGCATGAAACAGTGCATCCTTAGATACTCCACGAGAGATACGTAGCTCTTCAATCTTCTCAAGCACGTCAGTTAAGCTTAAACCAGCTTCATCTCCCGAAAATTTGATACCCCATTTATACACGGGTATTTGCAATTGAGGCGAAGTCGAAATCGGCGGGGAGTCGGGTAGCGAGATTGTAGAATCGTTGCACGGCGTAGAACATTGCAAACCACGTGAGCTTAATTCTTCGTCCAAAGCTAAAGCATTTTCGATTAGCGTCGTGACGTCCGAAATCAGTGACGTTGTAGTAGCACGAGGCATAAGGCGTCGAGTTCGACTAATCAAATGTAAGATGCGAGCGTCCAAAATATTGAAAGTGGAGCTGTCGATGGAGTCAGAAAAATTTTGTACTTGAGTGCGAAGTTCAATAATTTTCTTGCGACAGACAGTTATTTCGGCGGAGACGTCTAAAGTTACATCTGGAAAGTCCAAGTCTGCGTTTTGTTTCATTAGTGTAGCTAATGAAGTTCGTAGTAACGTTAAGTTCATGTGTTCAATCCCTTGGACGTGACGCAATCTCAATTCGTAGATCAATTCCTCACGAGTTAATCCCAGTAACGACATCTTTACGAAAGTTAGTTTGACGCGACGGAATCAAAAATTTTACGAAAACAGTAGGAACTACCCTTTACACGAAGTAGCTAAGCGACCAAAAATTTCTTTATAGCGAAATTTTCTAAACGTAAACAGAAATAAAATTTCCCAAAGAAAACGTAACGAAATCACAGTTCAAACGAACTGCCACAGACGAAACCAAAATCAATTCGTTTATTAGTTTCACAAATATGACCACAATTCAAGTTATCATGCGCAGACGAAAACGATATAATTATCACACGAAGTCGTTAGAGAGCGGAACAAAAAAACGAAGGGCGAATTTAGATGCGCGAACTACGAAAAACGAAAGGCCCCACGTTGTGAGCGCGAGTTTATAGGACCGAATCCTCTCGGAACTATTTATTGCCACGGCTAGCCTTTTCAGCGGGGCGAGTCGTAGGTCGGTTAAGTTAGACAAGTACCAGTAGTTTACCGCAACGTTGGAAGCGAAGGACTTACCTTCTGATGTTTATAAAAACCAAGATGGTCAGCTGACCCAAAGGGTCGTGTTTTAGCTGTAAAGTCAATGAGGGCGCCAGTACAGAACCAATCTTGTTAAGCAATCTCACGACGCTGCACACGCCTGTAAGAAAAGCCAGGGTCCTAACTTCCGAAATAAAACGCTTGAAGTAGTTTAAGAAAAATATAAACAAATATTTAATACTGAAAATTATTATAGAACAACTTTTACATGCATTTTAAATTTAACAACAATTAATGTTCACTCTCAATGAGGGTTGACGGCAGGACAGAAGGCCCTTAATAAAATATGTAATATACAATATAAAGTGAATTTCAAACAACAGGTCATTGACCCCAACAAGTAAGATAAAATTGATAACTATAAATATCGGACTGAAGGTCCACACAATCTGATCGTTAGATCTACAAGCAATCGCGACGAACAATATTTAATAATTGCAATTATAGAAAACCAAATGCGATAATTTACCCATAATGGTCAAGCGCAGCAATCAAATTTAAGGTTGACTAAAACGGAAACACAATTAAACTGTTTGCCAAGAAACGTGATACATAAATACAAAATTTACACAATTCAATTCATAGTCGTTATAGACTACCAAAATTTAGCACAGAAAATTCTGCCAGGAGACGCTAAACATAATTATCATAATTTACCTAGAATAGAATTTATAAATGTTCTAAAAGCGTAGACAAACATAAACTACAAGTTTACCAACGCTAACATAGCTTTTCAAGCTACCCAAAGTCAACACAGTGAATACTGCCAAATCGTTAGCCAATCTAGGATTGTCTAAAATCGTTTAAACGTAACATAAACATTTAGTTTACCAAAAGCTAACATAGCATTCAAGCTACCAAGTGAACACAGTGAATACTGCCAAATCGTTAGCCAATCTAGGATTGTCTAAAATCGTTTAAACGTAACATAAACATTTAGTTTACCAAAAGCTAACATAGCATTCAAGCTACCAAGTGAACACAGTGAATACTGCCAAATCGTTAGCCAATCTAGGATTGTCTAAAATCGTTGAACGTAACGTAAACATTAAGTTTACCAAAAGTTAACATAGCATTCCAAGCTACCAAGTTGACACAGTCCGAGATTGTTATCGATTAATCAATAATCAACACAAGGGCATCTCAACTGACGTGAGATACCGGTATTTCGAAATATCATTACTATAAAAAATCTTATTCACTAAAAATATATCCGTTATAGAGGACAATTTATCAGCTAAAAGTATTAGACGACAATAACCATGTATTAAAGCTAGCAATAACAACGCGAGTAACCAGCTCAAGAAATCGACAATTTGTACAGTAACTAAACAACTTTTCTTAACTGATTAATTGTCCAATGTGTACAACAATTTACAAATTAACGTTGGCAAAAAGGTTAACAGTTTTTTAAATTTAACAAATTAAAAGCAGTTAAACAAACACAGCACGACTCAGAAACCGCGACACTTTCCTGACATCAAATTATTGGCACTTTATTTTGTAAACATAGTCTGACACTTGTAAGTTGAGGTTAAAAGCAAATGAGCGGCGCGGAATCAGACAGTTTATGATACGGTGCGCATGTTCGGTGAAGCTACGACATACGTTGCAAATACGTTGAGATGCCGTTTTTATTCAAATAAGTGGCAATTATTTCTTAAAGGACGTATGTCGAATTGACATTCGCTAGAACGTTCATGAAGTGAACCCGTTTATAATAGATTTTTCGTATAATAAAATTCAAGTAGAAATTGCGTTTTATTTTCAAAATTAGACTTAAGTACACTGAATTGAGCTAGTAGATTTGCAAATAGGATTTACGCGGTAGCGTTTATGTAACACTATTACAATCGTGTAATCGGAACCGTGTTAAGATTTAACACCAAACCGAAAGTTAATTTCCAAATACCTGGTACGCCGGCCAGCGTCTGTAGTCGATTGAATGAGTCCTGGATCTTCTTCCAGGCGTGTAGAGCGTGAGATTGCAGAATTCGGGAACAGAAGAAATCAGGTCATGACAAGGTGACTCGCCACAAGACCAAAATGGCTGAGTGATTTTCAATTCCAAGTACCCAAATGTAAAAGCAGCAATCCGGGCCCAAAGCACCTTTCACAAGCTGGAAACAGCATCCACGAACAACACAAACGTCCAGCGCAAAATATTTTCGCGATTTGAAAACACCACGGCTCTAAATACTCAAATCAGTTGAACACGAGGTTTCTATTGCTACGTTGATCACTTCTTAAAATATCACGTAAAACAGGAACGATAACTTTAGCAAAACACTTTTCAATATTAACGTAAGTTAGCGGCGACGTTAGAATCCAATTTTCGTATCGTATTTTCAAAAAAAATAAAATCAAACAAACTCAGTTTCAACCTACATCCGTTCGTGTCCGCAGTCTCGTGAGTTCTCTCTTTTTTTGTAGCGTGTTACGGCTTCATCCATCCTAAAGCCCGGTTTACACTTTACTTTTTTCTTTTTTATGCAATTTTCGTTCTTTGAGTTAAATAATGATTTCAGGTTTTCTAAAGCTTGTGGATTTGAAATTTCAAAAAGGGGGGCCCTCTTTACGACTATATATAGCTTGCTACAATATATATATACATATATATATAAACATTTCCAAAAATGGTGCCAAACTTCTTAGAAACTTATGAAACGTCGAGAAATTTTGGTCCGACCCCTAGGTCCCGCCATCCGACCGACGCCAATAGTGTAAGTGCCTTATGGCAAATACACTAAAAACACACTAAAAATTGTTCAAATCGGATGGCATTCGAAATTTATACTATCCTAAGTACAAATAATAGTGTGTATCAATGCCATCCGATTTCGATTAAATTTACCCCTATTTAGCCACCCCCCAAAACTCAATAACAATAAAAATAATGCCATACGTTGCATAAAATTGTTATTTTCATGAGTTTTGGGGGGTGGCTAAATAGGGGTAAATTTAATCGAAATCGGATGGCATTGATACACACTATTATTTGTACTTAGGATAGTATAAATTTCGAATGCCATCCGATTTGAACAATTTTTAGTGTGTTTTTTTTACTTATTGTTGAAAAAATCGAAAAAAAGGGTTTTTCGGCGACTTTGAGGGGTTGTTTCTCCGAAACTGCCCATCGGGATTGGATGGCAATTTTTTTCCAACGTTTGGTGGTGTCAATAAGTATTATCTCTAATTTTGAAGCGGTTGCCTTTTCAGTTTTTTTTTTATTTTTTTTTATTCGCTAGTGCAAAAACGGCCCGCGTGTTTCGGATGGCAAAAAAAATTTATTATATAATTAGGGTATTTCCTTCAATGCAACCGCATTTTTATCCGGTTGCCTTTTCAAACATTTTTCGATTTTGCCCCACCCCCATATCGCCGCCCCCGTCCATTTGGGGTCACTTTGGCCGCTACCAGGGGGCTCTGCACCACTCATAGGCCCAGATTACCACTCGCCATCCGGTTTCCTCTCCGACACCGGATTGACGTGCCATTGCTTTGAATATTTATGTTGTTATAGTTACATAATAAAAATAGCTACAACTGACGTATTGCAACCCTATATCTACTTGTAGGTTCCTGGAATGAAATAAAATTATTGTTAGTGTATTTGTCATAATTATGGCACATACACTATTGGCGTCGGTCGGATGGCGGGACCTAGGGTCGGACCAAAATTTCTCGACGTTTCATATCTTCCTGAGAAAAGTTTTTGGGCCCAAAGATACCGGAAAAATTCTCAAAATCGTTTCAAAATTGAAATTTAACCCTATAGTAAACAAAAAAAAGTGCTTCTAAAATTTTTATAAAATCGGCCTGACAGGACCGGACTTACAAATTTTTACGAAAACACTTGTTTGACATACTAAAGGATTTATTTAATTTGGTGTAGATGTTGGAATGACAATAATATTGAAAATAAGAAAAAAATATTATTTTAAGGGGGGTATTAAGGAGTTTCGTCTAAAAACAATTTAAGTTAAACAATAAACCTATAAAAGGCTTGTATTAGCAAATACCACAATATTGTCGGCAGGGTTTTCCTACTGCGACCCGAGTTTTTTATTATTAAGTATTATTGCGATGTTTGAAGCCATGTGACACATAGATTAAAAATAATTACTTTATTTATTTATTTAAATATGCTTACGAAACTTATATGATAAAAATAAATATTCTAAAAAATTTTTGGAGCATAAGCTTCATTGTAACAAAAAAAAATCAGTCAAATAACCTATTAAATTTAAATAGGTTATTTGACTGATTTTTTTTTGTACTTGCACTTGTACTTAAAAATTTAAACAACCGAATGAACTGAGATGACCTATGAGATGATCATTTACAATGAAGATAGAGCGACTTTTGGCCAAAAAAACGTACTGAAATGTGCTGAAGGTATGTGACTAATTAACATGACGATTCCAAGGTCTGCGAAAGATTTGAAATATATTTGGGTTTCACGTTCGTATAAATGACATTTGAAGTGGGAAAAAGGACGCACCTCCGAATCGTTGACAAAAAGGACATATCCTTGCAAAAAAGGACGTGTGATGACAATAATTAAAAATATATTCTGTCACTATGTTTAAATTTATTTTTCAACAAATCGTAATAACATACGTTATCGAAATTCGCTACGATGGCGCCTACGGTCATTTTGCTCTGGGTCCATAATAAATAACAATTATATTACATTAAATGTGAAAGTATATTGTATGAGCAACCAAATTATATAATTGATTCCTGTAACATTTGCAAAAAAAAACAGTCGTACAAAAAACTCTTTCTAATTACATTAAATGTAGATTCACTAAACTCGGTATCCGGGTTAACTCCGTGAAATTCAGAGAATATTTCATATAATAATAATAATAGTAATAATAACCATAATAATAATAATAAAGTAAAAAGTGAAAAATAAAACATTTTATAGAAAAGCATTGACATCTCTATAAATAGCCTGCTAGGCTGGTCTGCGCGAGCCAAGTAGAAAGAGAAAGGGACTAACGACTAGATACTGTTGCGTGCCCTGATGGGACGTCTATGGAATTCGGTAGAAACTACTAGAACAACAACAATGGAAACAGGTAACAACACCTTGGAGACACACATACATGTAAAGGAAAGGAACTCGGTGCGTAAAGCAGGTAGCGGAGTTAGACCCGATTACTTAGAATCGCTTGGAGAGAACAATAGATGTAAAGAAAGAGATCTCGATGTGTGGAGAACATTCTAGAAGCATGGACCGAAAACTATATAAGGGAGCAGGGTGAGCAAGTCAAGGAATCAGTATTCGAGCTGTTCGTGATACAATGCTCTGGCACTACTTTTAATTATTACAACATAAATTATGGCTGTGTAAACTTAGCACAGCAAAGTTGGAAAATTAAAAAAAAAATAAGTGTACTAGTAGCACGCCAAATTGTACTAGCGTACTTACTAAGTTTAAAAAATGTATCGTAAATTTAAGCCATAAAAAATCCAAAATAAAATATGCTGTGCTAAGTTCACACTTTCAATTTTTCAAAATCTCGTACAAGCCAAGCACTAACTTCAATTAAAAAAATGTATAAAGAAAAAATGTAGTACATTTGCGCGTGCCAACGGTACAACAACAAAAAATAAAAAAAAAATCAAAATTCACAATTTTCGAAAAAAGTTAATTTATTTTAAGAGTTTTGTTAGCATGCGGCCTAGATAAGAAACTGTTGTTTATAAAGTTACATTGCAAAATTATTTTTTACAGTAGAAGGGCCATTTCATAAAATATTAAAATTCAAACATTTTGAGAAAAGTCTAAATTTGCTTGTTGTACCATTGGCACGCGGTCTAGATAAAGAACTCTTACTATTACTTTGTAAAATGTCTTTTTAACCGACGAAAAACAAAAACGGAGGAGGTTCTCAATTCGACGCGTATATTTTTTTTTTTTTATTTTTTTTTTTTTATTTTTTTTTTTTTTTTTATTTATGTATGACCACGCATAACTTTTTACAGAGTAGTCCGATTTTGATAATTATTTTTTTGTTTGAAAGGGTATACCCTGAAGTTGGTCCCATATAAATTTGGTAAAAAAATTCCAACCCTAAGGGTAGGAAAACAGGGGATGATTGATTGTTCACTCACTGATTGTAATGTATGACCACACATAACTTTTTACAGAGTGGTCCAATTTTGATAATTATTTTTTTATTGGATAGGGTATACCTCGAGGCTCGTCTCATATAAATTTGGAAAAAAAACTCCTACCCTAAGGGTGGGAAAATAGGGGTGATTTATAGTTCACTCACAGATTTTCATGCTTTGTGTATTACAATTATAAATTATATAGCCACAAAAAATTATAAAATAAAAACTTTTTAACAAAAAAATTAAACCGCCGAAAAACTGAAAAGCAAAAAATAATAAATCTTTTTATTTAACTAAGTAGTTGAACGTACGTGACAGTCTAGTATATCTAAGTAATTTTGAGTCGGCGTCAACAATCCTTCGCCGGAAATCTCTGAGAGTTCACGAGAGTTCTCTAATTTGATTTGGTTATTTCTTTTAGTGATCTTTGTTCATTGATTGTTTGACGCCGACTCAAAATTACTTAGATATACTAGACTGTCACGTACGTTCAACTACTTAGTTAAATAAAAAGATTTATTATTTTTTGCTTTTCAGTTTTTCGGCGGTTTAATTTTTTTGTTAAAAAGTTTTTATTACTTATAAAGTTATTTTATAAAATATTTTGCTAATAAAACAAATTTGTAAAATCATTTTTTAAAGTAGTACGGGCACTTGAAGAAAATTTTAAAAATTCAAAAATTTAGTAAATATCAAAATTTTCGTGTTGGACTGTTGGCACGCGGTCTAGATAAAGAACTTTTGCTTATAAAATTATTTTGTAAAAGCATTTTTTAAAGTTGTACGGGCACTTATTTCAAATTTTCTAAATTCAAAAATTTCGTTAAAGGTCAAAATTTTCTTGTTGTACTATTGGCACGCGGTCTAGATAAGAAACTTTTGCCTATAAAATTATTTTGTAAAATCATTTTTTAAAGTAGTACGGGCACTAAATGTAAATTTTAAAATTCAAAAATTTCGTAAAAAGTCAAAATTTTCTTGTTGTATTATTGGCACGCGGTCTAGATAAAGAACTTTTGCTTATAAAATTATTTTGTAAAATCATTTTTTAAAGTAGTACGGGCACTAAATGTAAATTTTCAAAACTCAAAAATTTCTTAAAAAGTCAAAATTTCTTGTTGTACTATTGGCACGCGGTCTAAATAAAGAACTTTTGCTTATAAAGTTATTTTGTAAAATCATTTCTTAAAGTTGTACGGGCACTTAATGGAAATTTTGAAAATTCAAAAATTTCGTAAAAAGTCGAAATTTTCTAGTTGTACTGTTGGCACGCGGTCTAGATAAAAAACTTTTTCTTATAAAATTATTTTATAAAATCATTTTTTAAAGTAGTACGGGCACCTAATGAAAATTTTCAAAATTCAAAAATTTTTAAAAAGTCAAAATTTTCTTGTTGTACTATTGGCACGCGGAAATTTGAAAATTTAAAATAGTTGCCCGTGCAACTTTAAAAAATGATTTTACAAAATAATTTTATAAGCAAAAGTTCTTTATCTGGACCGCGTGCCAATAGGACAACAAGAAAATTTTGACTTTTAACGAAATTTTAGAATTTTGAAAATTTTTATTAGGTGCCCCTACTACTTTAAAAAATGATTTTACAAAATAATTTTATACGCAAAAGTTCTTTATCTAGACCGCGTGCCATTAGTACAACAAGAAAATTTTGACTTTTAACGAAATTTTTGAATTTTGAAAATTTAAAATAAGTGCCAGTGCAACTTTAAAAAATGATTTTACAAAATACTTTTATAAGAGCAAAAGTTCTTTAATTAGACCGCGTGCCAATAGTACAACAAGAAAATTTTGACTTTTACGAAATTTTTGAATTTTGAAAATTTACATTTAGTGCCCGTACTACTTTAAAAAATGATTTTACAAAATCGTTTTATTAGCAAAATATTTTATAAAATAACTTTATAAGTAAAAAGTCATTTTACAAAGTAATAGTAAAAGTTCTTTATCTAGACCGCGTGCCAACGGTACAACAAGCAAATTTAGACTTTTCTCAAAATGTTTGAATTTTAATATTTTATGAAATGGCCCTTCTACTGTAAAAAATAATTTTGCAATGTAACTTTATAAACAACAGTTTCTTATCTAGACCGCATGCTAACGAAACTTAAAATAAATTAACTTTTGGTAAGAGTACGATAACTTGCTATGCAAAATATCCACTGGAAATTCACAATTATTGTTTTATATATCATATAACAGCGTTATTGGTCGTTTTAAGTGCGGAAAATAAATTTTTATAAATTAATTTTAAAAAATTAAATATGGTATAGTAAGTATATTATTTACTATAGCGATCGCTATCTTGTCTCATATAGTGATAAGAAAAGAGAAAGTTATATATACCTGTATCTATGATAAACAAAGATAGAAATATCAATTGGTTGGAATGAAATACAATTGAACGTTCTGGGCAGAGTCGTATTTGGAAATTTTAATTTAGAAAACGAATTTTAAATTTAAAACTCACATTTTCATGAAGATTGAAAACCATCGCTTTTTTTGATAAAGGGGTATGCGAATTGTCTCGCAGTGAAACGGGAAGGGGCAAATGTGGAGTTTTTAAAAAAACAATTCCGGGGTAAACGATAAACGGGTATGCGAATTGTAATTCTGGGGTGAACGATTAAGGGGTATGCGAATTGTCTCGCAGTGAAACGGGAAGGGGCAAATGTGGAGTTTTTAAAAAAACAATTCCGGGGTGAACGATAAACGGGTATGCGAATTGTAATTCTGGGGTGAACGATAAAGGGGTATGAGAATTGTCTCGCAGTGAAACGGGAAGGGGCAAATGTTGAGTTTTAAAAAAAACAATTCCGGGGTGAACGATAAACGGGTATGCGAATTGTAATTCTGGGGTGAACGATAAAGGGGTATGAGAATTGTCTCGCAGTGAAACGGGAAGGGGCAAATGTTGAGTTTTAAAAAAAACAATTCCGGGGTGAACGATAAACGGGTATGGAATCTAAATACGACCCTGCTTCCATAACACAATCGAAAGCTGCATACAAAGTGAGATAGTTATATAATAATTCTACACCAGTTGCTATGACGTGTATTTGTGATTTTCGATTGGTTAGATTCAAAAAATGACAGTGAAAGACGAAAAGTAGTTCCATTTTTTTCACGTATTTTTGAGGAAATTTGTGAATAATCCGCAAAGTTTTTTTTTGAACGTCAAAATTTAGCGTTTTCTATGACTTAAAAAAAAAAATTTCAAAATTTGGGTGCATAGTGTTATCGAACTGGACCCTTAACTTTTTTCGAAAATTTTGAATTTTGATTTTTTTTTTAATTTTTTGTTGTACCGTTGGCACGCGCAAATTTACGGTACATTTTTTTAAACTTAGTAAGTACGCTAGTACAATTTGGCGTGCTACTAGTACACTTATTTTTTTTTTAATTTTCCAACTTTGCTGTGCTAAGTTCACACAGCCATAAATATACTGTGGAAATAAATTATAACTCTAGTAAGTGGTTTTAAATAAATGACTTATTTTTTAATAGACAAGTGTGCTGATAAACTTTGCGTTTTGTTCCTGTGTGTTGTAAATATTTCTTTGAACATAATTTAGTGACTCTTTATTCTCTGTTAGTTAGTCTTTTGTTTTATAATTTAGAACTACTAGTTTTGTTTCTGTTAACGTTATACGCTTTCGTTTGTGTGTTTTTACTGTTTGTTAAACATTTAATATTGTAAATAAATAATTCCCGCCGCGGACCATAGCCATTTTGTTACAATACGAATTGTGATAACTTGGAATTAATTTGTAGTTTACTGTTCAATATTCGGTTTATTAATGGAATGTTTAACATAAAATAATTCTAATACAATCTAGTTATATCATCAGTTTGGTTACATAATTTATAATACAATTATAACTATTAACTACTACATTTCCTTCACCTTTAATTTAAAAGAAACAATTTAGAAAAATAAATTAAACTCTTATGCTACATATTTTTCAGGAGGTTTGAGTAGTTCTCTGGGTCAAGACATTCGTTGGTTTGAATCATTAACTGCATCGTTATTAGTTGAAATGATCTTTTCATTAGAAATATCAGAATTTGGTGTTGCGTAATCAAAATTATATTTTAACAACTGGTTTGAATGTCGTTTCCAACTAGCACCGAATTCTGGTATTTTTACAATATATGTACATTTACCATTTTTTTTATGAATTATAGCTTTCACCCAACTGGGTTTATGATCAATCTTATAACATTTTGCTAAAACTAATTCATTTTGTTGAAAATCTACGTTTCGTTTTCCAACAAAATTTTTTATTTGTTTTTCTTGTTTGTTTTTAACATTAGTATCAACAGTATCGGTTTTATTACAATTATTATTAACGAGATTAGGTAAATACGTTTGAAATCGAGTATGCAATTTTCTACCAAACATTAAATAAGCAGGTGGAACACCAGTCGTACAATGATCAGTGTTTCTATAGTCGAGTAAGAAATTGTCCAGTATTTTATTGACATCATTTACATTTTTATTATAGAAAGCTTTTTTTAAAGAATTTTTAACAATTTTAACTGCGTTTTCTGCAGCTCCATTGGACTGTGGATGATAAGGTGGACTCGTTAAATGAGTTATACCGTTTTTGTTTAAAAAAGTTTTAAAATCAATACTTTCAAATTGTTTGGCGTTATCTAAAACTATTATTTTAGGTAGTCCGTATCGCGCAAAAATTGAACGTAACGTATTTATAGTAAATTGTGTTGAAATAGTTTTAGTTGGCACGACCTCGATCCATTTAGTATGTGAATCAATTAATATAAAAAAATATGAATTGAGAAAGGGGCCCATAAAATCAATGTGGATGCGTGACCACGGTTGATCAGGAAATTTCCAGGGTTGCAATATAAATTTCGGTGGTGAGTTGTAGTTTGCGAGACAAGCTGTACAGTTTTTCGTTAATTGTGAAATTTCCAAATCTACATTTGGCCACCAAAAGTACGAGCGAGCAATGCTTTTCATTTTTCTTGTACCCATATAGTGGGATCGATCCAACTCAAGGTTTGAAGTCGGAAAATTTTTTTTTTTTCCTATATTTTAGTTTAGAGTCTCCTCTATACGTTAAAAATATTTTTGGTCCAGCAGGTGGTGGGGGAGGGGGGGAAATGACCATGGAAAATATGGGAAAATGAGTTTTTAGACAATAACTTTCTTAGTTGAAGTTGGACGGGAAAAAACCAAGAGGTAAAAATGAAGGGCTCAAAAATACGCATAAGCTGGTTTCTTGTTTTTTAAAATCGGTCCAGCGGTTCCCGAGATATCACGATTTGAATCAGCAAACCGGAGGCTGTACTTTTTTGTCGCGTAAGAGCCGTGTTGATTTTTTTTGCAAGGAAGAAATCGACTTAGGGACTTGAAATTTTTTTCCTCGACAGATGGTCGGGTCCAAATGATTGTCTGCAAATTTCAAGTCCCTAACTCGATTAGAAGGGAAGGGGGAGGGGAAATAAAAAAAAAATTCAAATTGACCGACTTTCTTTATTTATCGGCCGATCTCGCACAACCAACGTGACTTTATAAAGGAACATTGGAACTTTAATTTTCAATATTTTTTTTTTATTTTTCGCCATAAATAAACAAATTATGGCGAAAAAAACAATTTTTTTTTCTTTTTTTTCGAAAAAACGTGTTTTTTTCTGGGAAGGAAGGGGGTGGGGGGAAAAAAATAATGCCATTAAACGCGTTTTTTTATTACCTTTAATTTAAGACGCCATGGAATGTAATCTGATGATTAGGAAGGGCGGAGGAGACCCGCAAAGTCTTTGCCCTGTAGCGGAGCGAGGAAAAGGGTTACGGACTTCAACCTTGGCTTATTTTCAAGGTACATCAATTGGCTTTCTAAATTTTTTAATTCAAAACCGATATCTCGATTGGGGCATGAAGGAGCGCGTGATAAGCTTATCAATTCGTATATTTAGAAAACAATTGTTTTATTGTTTAAGTATATAAAATTCCAAAACCTACTTACAATATTTAAGTATTTTCATACGTCAAAAAATTGATTTTTATAATGATAAAATTTGTAAGAAAACGATTTTTTCGAGAGATGAGACCTAGCTAAAACGATTTTTTGCCCCCCAAAATCCCTTTTCAGTAAATTTCATCCAAATCGTTAGGGCCGTTTTCGAGAAAAGCACGCACAGGGTCAGGCGGAACGTTACGCGTTACGAACGTTAGGAACGTTACACTTTTTCGTGCATGCAGCCGGTGTTTTATCAATTTATAAGATTGGTGATTCATCAATTTATAAGACGTTATCACGTCAAAAATAATTTTGAACTGAAAGTTCCCGCTCAGCACTACACACGGACGCGCAGAGTGGGGAAGTATTGGTGAAAGTGAAAGGAAAGGAGAGGGAGCGCTAGGCTCCGCCCCCGGCATCTCGCTGCTCGGCGGCTGCGATGCACATACGAATTGATAAGCTTATCACGCGCTCCTTCATGCCCTAATCGAGATATCGGTTTCGAATTAAAAGATTTAGAAAGCCAATTGATGTACCTTGAAAATAAGCCAAGGTTGAAGTCCGTAACCCTTTTCCTCGCTCCGCTACAGGGCAAAGACTTTGCGGGTCTCCTCCGCCCTTCCTAATCATCAGATTACATTCCATGGCGTCTTAAATTAAAGATAATAAAAAAACGCGTTTAATGGCATCATTTTTTCCCCCCACCCCCTTCCTTCTCAGAAAAAAACACGTTTTTTCGAAAAAAAAAGAAAAAAAAATTGGTTTTTTCGCCATAATTTGTTTATTTATGGCGAAAAATAAAAAAAAAATATTGAAAATTAAAGTTCCAATGTTCCTTTATAAATTCACGTTGGTTGTGCGAGATCGGCCGATAAATAAAGAAAGTCGGTCAATTTGAATTTTTTTTTTTTATTTCCCCTCCCCCTTCCCTTCTAATCGAGTTAGGGACTTGAAATTTGCAGACAATCATTTGGACCCGACCATCTGTCGAGGAAAAAAATTTCAAGTCCCTAAGTCGATTTCTTCCTTGCAAAAAAAATCAACACGGCTCTTACGCGACAAAAAAGTACAGCCTCCGGTTTGCTGATTCAAATCGTAATATCTCGGGAACCGCTGGACCGATTTTAAAAAACAAAAAACCAGCTTATGCGTATTTTTGAGCCCTTCATTTTTACTTCTTGGTTTTTTCCCGTCCAACTTCAACTAAGAAAGTTATTGTCTAAAAACTCCTTTTCCCATATTTTCCATGGTCATTTCCCCCCCTCCCCCACCACCTGCTGGACCAAAAATATTTTTAATGTATAGAGGAGACTCTAAACTACAATATAGGAAAAAAAAAATGTTTTTTCCGACTTCAAAAACAGGGTTTTTTTTCGACAGATCGCTCCCACTAATATGAGTGCTATGCAAATTAAGTAAGACCAATTTACGCAATTTTTGTGGAATAATAATTCTGTTGTTCCACAATAAACAATTATGTTCGATTGAAAATTCATGTCTTCTAATATAATAAGCTTTTAAATTTTAAATCGTTAATTTTGTATTTATTTGGCCAGCCCTTTTTAACAAGTTTAATTACTTCCTGTAACTCACAATCAGTTTCTGTTTCTTGTTGAATTAATTTAAAATTAATCGGCAGATCAGAATTATTTGTAAAAAAATTGCAGTAATTGATATCCACGTCTTCCCATTTTAGAGAATCATTAATCGGCAGACAGGACAATCCATCAGCACAATTATCTTTAGATTTTACATATTTAATTTCGTATTCATAATTTGATAAAATAACCGCCCATCTACGCAATCTATTCGCGGAATACTGTGGTATACCCTTTTTAGGACTGAAAATTGACAATAGCGGTTTGTGGTCTGTACAAAGAATAAAGTTACCATAAAGATATTGGTGAAATTTACACAAACCAAAAATTATTGCTAGCCCTTCCTTCTCTACCTGGGAGTAATTTTGTTCGTTAGGTAACAGTGTTCGCGACGCGTAAGCTATAGGTCGTTCAGTGAGATTGTCAAAAACATGACTAATTATAGCCGCAATTCCAACTGGGGAAGCGTCTACGGTTAATTTAATTTTTAAATTTGGATTAAAATGGGTAAGAACTTCGGCAGAAGCTAATTTACTTTTTATATTTATAAAAGCGTTTTTGCAATTTTCGGACCAAATCCAATTTTGGTCTTTCTTTAATCAATTATAAAGTGGTTTTAAAATTGTAGAAATGTTTTTAATAAATTTAGAATAGTAATTTACAGTTCCAAGAAATGATTTTAATTCACTTACATTAATTTTAGGTTCCGGTATTTTCTGAATTGCTATTATTTTATCATTACTAGTGTGAATTCCTTCTTTATTTATGACAAAACCTAAATAAGTTATAGATTTTTGGAAAAACAGACATTTTTCAACTTTAAGTTTTAATCCGCAATCACTTACCTAATCTTTTAAAAATACATTCCAGATTATACAAATGTTCAGCCTTGTTTTTCCCCGTTACGATAATGTCACCTAGGAAACAACTAACAGCTGGAATATCCTGCAATACCGATTCCATTAATTTTTGAAATTTTGCAGGCGCACTATTAACCCCGAACGGTAAACGATTGTAACGATATAAACCGCGATGTGTGGGAATAGTGACTAACTCTTTTGAACTTTCATTTAATTCTACCTGCTGGTAGGCATTTGATAAATCTAATTTGAAAAATGTTTCTCCGCCTTATAAATTATTTAATAAATCTTCTATTTTCGGAAGAGGGTGACGATCTAACTTTAAAAATGGGTTTATTGTGGTTTTAAAATCGCCACAGATGCGAATTGATCCATCTTTTTTAATCACGGGTACGATTGGTGAAGCCCAATGACTAAAATCAACTGGTGACATTATTCCCATTTCAGTTAAACGGTCAATTTCCGCATTAACTTTATTTCTTAAAGCATACGGCAGTGGACGAGCACGAACAAATTTGGGAGTTACGTTTTCGTCATTTAAATATAATGCAGCTTTACCCTTGTTAAATGTACCAAGTTTATTTTCAAATAATGTAATATACTTGTCAATTAATTTCAATAAATCTCTGTCATCGTGAACAAAATTTAAATTGAATAAAGATAGAAAATTTCGACCTAAGATTGGTGGACCGCCATTTTCTATGACATGAAATTTAAGAAATTTTTCGTTATCATTGTAATTTATTTTTACTGTAAAAGTTCCTAGAGGCTTAATTTCTGTACTATTATAAAAATAAAGTGGTTTTACGTTCTTATTTAAATCATTTTCTGAAGAATTATTTGTATAAAATTCTTTAGAAATTGCCGAGATGCTAGCACCCGAATCGATTTGAAATTGATATAATTTATTTTTAATTTTGATTTGACACGTTATTGGAGCATAATTATCATTTGAATTTATATTATATAAATGTTCCATTTGACTTTCTAATTGACTCTGTTGATTACTTAATATATTGAAATTCAAACTGAAAATTCAGATAATAATTTAAGTAATCAACAGAGTCAATTAGAAAGTCAAATGGAACATTTATATAATATAAATTCAAATGATAATTATGCTCCAATAACGTGTCAAATCAAAATTAAAAATAAATTATATCAATTTCAAATCGATTCGGGTGCTAGCATCTCGGCAATTAGTGTTTGTAATAATTGTAACAAAAAAGGTCATATTTCTCCCATTTGTAGAAAAAATAGAAATTCAAATAATACATTAAATTCTAAACAAAATTATATTGAAATTCAAACTGAAAATTCAGATAATAATTTAAATTTGTTTAGAATTTAATGTATTATTTGAATTTCTATTTTTTCTACAAATGGGAGAAATATGACCTTTTTTGTTACAATTATTACAAACACTTTTTTTGAAAAGCATTTATCGGGAGTATGATCAGTTTTACCACAATGTTTGCAAGATTGCTGATTCCTCCTCACATGCAAAAGACTTGACTCCTGTTTTACAGCGACCTGGTTACCGTTTGCCAAATTGAACTGACGAGCAGCATTCTTCGCCATCGCGATCTCAATAGCCTTGTCGAAAAGCAGCTCCGTTGGTTCTTCCAGCAGTCGATCCAAGATGGGACCTCGGTCATACCCATTATAAAGCGATCTCTCAAAACCATATTTAATTCGGTACTTCCAAAATTACATAAAGACGCAAGGTTTCGAACTCTGGCCGCCCATTCATTTATAGATTCGTTGACATTCTTGAATGCGTTGTAGAACTTATATCTGTTTGCAAATACCACCCGTTTCGGTGCAAAATGTTTATCTAACATGGTGATTAGTTCATTATAACCCTTTTCTTCAGGTTTGGTCGGTAGACACAAATTGAATAATAATGTATAAGCATTTTCATTTAAGACATTTAGTAGAATTGCACGTTTTCTATTGGCATCAGATAAGAGATTGGCTATAAAATAATTTGACAATCTTGCCTTGAGTATGGACCAGTCGTCCACATCAGGATTGAATTCACGTAGATGTCCAATATTTGAACTATGGGTGTCAGTATTCTGAGTGTCCGGCAATTTACTCAAAATTTATTACTTGATTTTTAGTTAGATTTAAATTTCGATTGAATTTTAATTTATTGTTTTAATTTTTAGGCGCGAATAGCGTAAGCTAAAGCGCCTATATGTACTCGCTTTGTCTGTGAATCTGTGATCCCGAATTTTGTATCCAGCGTACAGCCCAAACGGCTTAACCGATTTTAAAAAACTTTTTTTTTGTTCGATTTGTCTCCGGGTAACTTAGATCCTAACGTCGCCCGATTTTTGAATTTTTGCTCCAGAGGGGAGCAATTTAGAAAAAACGAAGTTTTTCGCTTATAACTCGCTCAATTTAAATCAGATCGGTTCGAAACCTGTCTTAAACGAAAGAGGAGAAAATTTTACATAAATTTCGTACAACAGAATTTGCCCAATCAGTTTTTTTATACACATTTATGTAGAAATAAATTCAATCTGATATAACCGATAGCAAACATCTTTCGGTTATCTCTCTCTGTTGCACGGTATAACATGGTAATTTATTCAAGTAAATAAAATTGTCGACCAATTTTTCTCAGACCAAACGATATAATTATTGACAAAAAATGATAAAAATACAAATCGTTTGGTCTGAGAAAAATTGGTCGACAATTTTATTTACTTGAAGAGTTCTATTCAGACGTTAATCAAAGATTTGAATTTTATGACATGGTAATTTAATTATTGCGTATGTTCTGTCTTAAAATAAAATTGGTCGATAATTTTATTTATTAATATAATAAAACAAAAACGGATGCCATTTGAAATATTTGTGAAATGCAACACCTTCTGAGTTAACAATTTGAATAACTAATTATTAGAACTTAATACTTTGACAGTTGCAAACGTCACTTTTGACATTTCTTATCATTCCGACACCAAGGATAAGCGGATTGAAACCAAATTTTGGGAGGTTTAGGTTATGTATTACGGAATACGTTATCACGTAAAACTATCGTCCGTAAACCGACTTTACAGACAACCATTTTTTTTTATATAATAATGGTGTACTTTTTATAATGTTTTATTATTCTACTTTACAAGAAAGATTTGTAAAATGTTTTTTTTGAGGGAAAGTCGGCGCATGCGCAGAAGAGGTATAAGTTATAAAGTTGTTTGTATATAAGAATGGTATACTTTTCATAACGGTTTTTTATTCGATCTATTTTTATAAGAATTTTGTATAATTTTTGGGAAAAATCGGCGCATGCGCAAAAGAGATACATGCCATAGTTGTTGACGTGATAACGTCTTATAAATTGATGAAACATCGGCTGCATGTACGAAAAAGTGTCACGTTCCGAAATGTGTCACGTTCCGCCTGACTTAAATATGATATTCGACCGGCAGATATCATCAACCGATTGAGATGAAAATTTGTATAAGTACACGTTTAGTTTGAATGACAATGCATGGTTAGCTGTGTGACGTCACTCTAAATCCAATATGGCGGACTTCTAAAGATAGCGGACTAAGTTTATTATGCTTTCCTACAATATGGGTATCAAATGAAAGGGCTTGCTGAGAAAAACTCGAAAAATAAAGTGACGTCACTCTAAATCCAATATGGCGTACTTCTAAAGATGGCGGACTAATTTTATTATGCTTTCCTACAATATGGGTATCAAATGAAAGGGCTTGCTGAGAAGAACTCGAAAAATAAAGTGACGTCACTCTAAATCCAATATGGCGGACTTCTAAAGATGGCGGACTAATTTTATTATGCTTTCCTACAATATGGGTATCAAATGAAAGGGCTTGCTGAGAATAACTCGAAAAATAAAGTGACGTCACTCTAAATCCAATATGGCGGAATTCTAAAGATGGCGGACTAATTTTATTATGCTTTCCTACAATATGGGTATCAAATGAAAGGGCTTGCTGAGAATAACTCGAAAAATAAAGTGACGCTAGTTTAAATCCAACATGGCGGACTTCTAAAGATGGCGGACTTCTAAAGATGGCGGACTAAGTTTTTGACGTGATAACGTCTTATAAATTGATGAAACACCAGCTGCACGCACGAAAAAGTGTAACGTTCTGTAACGTTCCGTCTGACCCTGTGCGTGCAAGCGAGAGCGCAGTAATGTATTATTAAATATGATATTCGAGCGGAATACGTTATCACGTAAAACTATCGTCCGTAAACCGACTTTACAGACAGCCAATTTTTTTTTTTATATAATAATGGTGTACTTTTTATAATGTTTTGTTATTCTACTTTACAAGAAAGTTTTGTAAAATGTTTTTTGAAGGAAAGTCGGCGCATGCGCAGAAGAGGTATAAGTTATAAAGTTGTTTGTATATAACAAATTGTATACTTTTCATAACAGTTTATTATTCGATCTATTTTTACAAGAGTTTTGTATATTTTTTGGGAAAAATCGGCGCTTGCGCAATAGAGATAAATGCCATAGTTATTTTTTATATAATAATGGTGTGCTTTTTATAATGTTTTATTATTGTAATTTACAAGAAAGTTTTGTTAAATGTTTTTTTGAGGGAAAGTCGGCGCATACGCAGAAGAGGTATAGGTTATAAAGTTGTTTGTATATAAGAATGGTATACTTTTCATAACGGTTTTTTATTCGATCTATTTTTATAAGAATTTTGTATAATTTTTGGGGAAAATCGGCGCATGCGCAAAAGAGATACATGCCATCGTTGTTTTTTATATAATAATGGTGTGCTTTTTATTATTCTACTTTACAAGACAGTTTTGTAAAATGTTTTTTTTGAGGGAAAGTCGGCGCATGCGCAGAAGAGGTATAGGTTATAAAGTTGTCTGTATATGACAATGGTATAGTTTTCATAACGGTTTATTATTTGATCTACTTGTACAAGAGTTTTGTAATTTTTTTTGGAAAAAATCGGCGCATGCGCAAAAGAGATTCATGCTATCATTGTTTTTTATATAATAATGGTGTGCTTTTTATAATGTTTTATTATTCTATTTTAAAGAAAGTTTTGTAAAAAATTCTTTGAGCTAATGTCGGCGCATATATGCTATAAAGTTGTTTTTATATAATAACTGGGTTCTTTTCATAACGGTTTATTTTTCTAACTGTTTTTACAAGAAAGAGTTGAATTTTTTTTTCTAAACTCATAATTTCAGAAATATTTTGAAAAAAAATCTGTTGTTCTTTTGTTCTGAAGATGTTAGTTAGGTAGTTCTTTGTTTAATTTTTGCATGACACAATAACATATTACATAGAGAACCATGAAATTATTAAAATTATTTTTTCCTTTTTGTGTTTCATTATTTTCAACTGTTATTTTTTTCTTAGATTAAGTAAATTAAGTTATATTATATTAAGCTCCAAGTGTCGTTAAATATACATATACACCGATTTTCAAACAAAACACCGGGGTATATGATTTAAAATTTCGCGCCTTGTAATTCTTGAATTACTTGGGCATATACTCCCACTGGTTTAAATTAATTTCGATTTAATTTATTTAGTTTTTGTACTTTAATTTATCAATTTAAATTTATTTTATTTGATTTTGAAGTATAATTTAGTTTTAATTTCGTTGAATTTAAATTTATTTAAGTTTGAAATATTATTTAGTTTTTATCCTCGTCGCCAGTGTGATAACTTGGAATTAATTTGTAGTTTACTGTTCAATACTCGGTTTATTAATGAAATGTTTAACATAAAAAAAATTGGTTGTCTGTAAAGTCGGTTTACGGACGATAGTTTTACGTGATAACGTATTCCGTAATACATAACCTAAATTTATATAATAATTATAATAATTCGAATCTATGATATTGCATCTTTTGCTTCAAATTTAGGTTAATTTTATTTATTAAAATTACTACCACCTATAATATAATTGTTTTTTTTTAACTTTTTTCTTTCGTATTTATTTTAAGTCTCAAAGATTAATTGTCATAATATTTTGAAAACAATTGTTTCACTGTTTATATAAAATTCCAAAACCTACTTACAATATTTAAGTATTTTCATACGTCAAAAAATTGATTTTTATAATGATAAAATTTGTATGAAAACGATTTTTTCGAGAGATGAGACCTAGCTAAAACGATTTTCTGCACCCCAAAATCCCTTTTCAGTAAATTTCATCCAAATCGTTAGGGCCGTTTTCGAGAAAAGCACGCACAGGGTCAGGCGGAACGTTAGGAACGCTAGGAACGTTACACTTTTTCGTGCATGCAGCCGGTGTTTTATCAATTTATAAGATTGGTGATTCATCAATTTATAAGACGTTATCACGTCAAAATAATTCTAATACAATCTAGTTATACCATCAGTTTGGTTACATAATTTATAATACAATTATAATACACGAATTATAATGCTTTAATATTTTGTCTTCGTCACGCTCATTAGGCTCTACGAAGTGTGCAGTGCAAATTTTGGAAAACTAAAAAATCGTGAAATTTTTAGTGAAGGCTTATTTGTTTAATTCAGATAAAAATATATTATTTAATTAAGTGGCATACCATTTAAGTTCAATCAAAATTAATATTTCAAATTATTTTGTTTGATGAATTATTTCAAAATAATTTATGTTAATTTTGTTCGCGTTTTAGTTTTTTCTATAAACTACATAAAATGTGTGTGGCTTTTCTCATATTTCATTATATTGAGAATTGCTAGTAAAACATTCAATGGAAATGATAACTAAATTATAATGATAAATAGAGAAACTCGTGAAAACCATTTTTCTTGTTTCCGTCGATAACAAATTTTTAATTTATAAGTATATACGAAAATAAATTCATTAGTACTAAAACATTTTTGATTATTTTGAAATTTGCAAAAAGCTCTTATTTAGTAGCTAACTGAATCATCAGAATGATATTCAGCTGTATTTTCAGAAACTGTTCCACAATTAGTTCTAACATATTGTAATGATCCACCCCGTACATGTTAGTTTCAGACAGCTATGATGGGAACTGCATAAGCCTGTGAAGATAAGGCACAAGAATGCACTCTTATCATAGTTGCGTGGGTCTCAACTCTCTGGGAATCGCGGGCTGGCGTGTTCTCAAAGTAATGAAAAACCGCACCGGATAAGACGACGGTGGGAAAAGATAACGGTCACAAAACCGGACGCGGGGAACTGAAACGGGGAACGCGCTAAGGTTTTGATTTGTCAGAGACAGGGGAGACAGAAACTGACCGACGTGACGAACAGACGTGACTGACTATCAGACGCTAAGTTTATTCAAAAGTTCATCTAAATTATTAAGACAGTTACATCCACAAAGAAAAGTATTGAAATCATTGAGTTCATAGGGAAGTGAATCGCTTCCAACGGTTTAAAGTTATTTTAACGAAGAAGTTAAATTGAATAAGTGAGTGTGCAACGTGAAAAGTCACTAGAAGACTCCATCAGCTAAATACGAAGGACTTCAGATCATCAAAGGTCAGATTTGATACCAAGTTTTATTTTTATTTTGTTTCTTTTTTTCAATTTATTAAACTAGCTTCTAATTATGAACTGAATGTGAGTTTTTTTTTGTTGTTTTGTATTTTATTGTTTGAATTCCAATATCCCCCAAGAGAACTGTCCGGGCTTGAACTCCGAACAGCTGGTCCGGACAAGATCCCACACGTCGAACGTTCGGTGGTGGCACGCTACCCCTAGACCCCGTCAGGGCTAGGTAAGAGGACGCATCCCATCAGGGTGTGGTCCTGAGAGTTTACGCGAGTAATAAGCAATCAGAGTTGGGCTGTTACAAAATGGTGGCAGCGGTGGGATAGGCAAGCTATTAAACAAGAACAATGGAAGGATGATGGTCTGAGAAAAATAATAGAGGACATATTGGACGGGAAGGAAACAAACAAATATTTTATTGACGATGACAGTATATTATTCAAAACATGTACTGGAGACGAGCGTCACGATCAATTAGTGGTTCCGGGCACCTTAATACATCAAATGATACGAGATTACCATGACCTACCTTTCTCAGGTCACCAAGGCATTGCAAAAACCTTGCAATTGATAAAGAAAAAGTTATTTTGGCCTAATATGAATGCGGACGTAAAAAAGTATGTAGAACGTTGCACATCGTGCATAATGAGGAAAACACCAGGTAACCGAAGGAAGGTACCCCTTCAAAAATTTTCAACTATAACTGCTCCAATGGAATTAGCAGCAATGGACATAGTGGGACCACTTGTCGTCAGTGACTGTGGAAACAAATATATTCTAACTTACCAGGACTACTTCACAAAGTATCCAGAAGCGATACCTTTACCGGATCAGAAAGCATCAACTATAGCGAAAGCGTTAGTAACCCAAATTATCTGTAGGCACGGTGTGCCTAGAAAACTATTAACTGATCAAGGAGCCAATTTTACATCTCAAATATTGAGGGAAACTTGCAAAATTTTGGGAATTAATAAACTGCAAACCACCCCGTATCACCCGCAATCTAATGGTATGATCGAGCGGACTCATCGTGTGCTGAAGGATTTATTGTCACATTACGTATCACCAACTCAAAGAGACTGGGATGAATGGATTCCATTTGTTCTCATGGCGTACAGAGCTTCAGTTCACACTTCTACGAAAGAAACCCCATATTTCCTCATGCATGGACGGGACATTCAATTGCCTCACGACAACGCGTTGCAACCTCAACGACCAAGGTACGATTATGAGAATAATTACGTAGCAGAAATGTCAGCAAGATTAAGTTCGGCCTTTGAAATGGTAAAGAAAAATTTAGAGAAATCAGCGGAACAACGTAAGAAGCAATACGATAAACAGACGAAACCGTCAGAAATAGAAATTGAAGACACGGTTTACTTATTTGATACCAGTGCAAAGATAGGGTTAAGTAAAAAGTTGGTAAAGCCGTGGATTGGACCGTACAAGGTAATAGATCAGAAAGGACCGGTTACGTTCGAGATCCAGGATGAAAAAACGGGAAAAAGACAGACGGTACATGTAAACAGATTGAAGAAAACAGCTTCAAGACATTCGACGGAAGAAGACGCATGCGGAACTGATGAAGAAGATGGCGAGGAGGACACCAATGAACAGCAGGGGAAGGAATTAGATGATCATCAAGAACCAATGATTATGGAACCGATTCCTCCATGGCCAATTAGAGAGCCAATACCGGGAGAGGAGGAAAACCAAGTTGACGTGCAGGAACTTATTGAAATTGAGCCGTGGATAGGAACGCCTATATCAATGAGGGATGAAGAATTAGAATTACAAAACGAAGAGGAGGGAAATCCTATTGAAGAAATCAACGACGAAGAGGAAATGGAGGAAAACGAGGTACCAAATCCTCCGGAACCACGCTATAAAACAAGAAGTCACGGTAGAGTAAGTGACCACCCGTGGGTTTTGCCCAAAAGGATCTGAGAGTTGAGATAGATAGAAATTGAAAAAAAAGGAGAGGGTTTTCTTACGCTTGCTTTGAGCAAGTGCATGTAAGACCAATGAACATCTTTGTATTCTTTACTCTTTTTTTTCAGGTAAAAAAAAAGAGATTCGAAAGAAAAGAAGAAATAAGAACGAAGGAATAAATTAATTAGGACCCGAATTCTTATTCAAGATGAGAAAAATAATATTATTTTTTATATTTATAATGACCGCTGATGCGCTTATAGCGTATGATTGCCAGAATCGACAGATGAATATAACGACATTCAGTTTGACTGACATAGGACAGTGTAATACGCCGACGGACAACGTAATCACAACGACCGAAAAAATTCAATTGCTTCAGATCAAGGATGTGGAAACCGTGAAAGTAATACAATGTAAAGTGAATGTACAACGCGTGATAATGAATTGTGGTATGCATTCCCACATTTTTAATACATCTCTGTTGTGATTCATCGATACTAGTGATGTACCGGATCGTTAAAAATGATATCCGCGGATACGGATCTGAATACGGATATTTGGTTTCAAGATCAGCGGATACGGATACGGATCTTAACTTTCTTAGAGTACGCGGCGGTAAATATTGCACATCGACCTTTGGAAAGAGACTATCTGTTATGGGAAAAAGTTATTGACTTCTTTAAGAGTTAACTCTCATAACAGATTGTCTCTTTCCAAAAATCGATGTGCAATATCTCATTATAAAGATAGTTTTTTATTAGCACATATTTTGAGTTATGTACTATTGGTATGGTACTCACTACGATAAATTTTTGCAATATAAAGGTGCACATCGACCTTTGGAAAGAGACTATCTGTTATAGGAAAAAGTTATTGACTTCTTTAAGAGTTAACTCTCATAACAGATTGTCTCTTTCCAAAGATCGATGTGCAATATCTCATTATAAAGATAGTTTTTTATTAATACCTTTGAGTTATGTACTATTGGTATGGTACTCACTACGATAAATTTTTGCAATATAAAAGTGCCAAATACGATTTGAAATAAAAAATAATCTGAATGGAATTTAACAGTTTTTCATTATTACCTAATCACCTATATATATAAAATTTCATCTATGAATTGACAATTAATAAGGTAAAAGATCCGTAAAAGATCCGCCATAAAACTAACGGATACGGATACGGATCTTGTTTCTCCCTCGGAGCTCCGCGGATACGGATATCCGGCACATCACTAATCGATACCTACATATTGTTTTTGAAGACTTGGCATAATTTCTACAACGAGTTTTTCAACAATTAACGTCACGTTGCAATCACACTTTATTTTTTTTTAAAACTCTGCAATATAATTAATTTTTAAATATATTTTCTAAAATTTCGGCTCTCAGTTCATATGTTTCTGAGGGTTTATTTTTGTTACACATTTTGCTTATAAGTTCACAAAATTTATATTTATGCACGTTATTGTCAATAATATTTTTTATAGATTTTTCGTCCAAGTAAGTTAGAACAAGAGCATGCACAACTAAGTCAAATGCACAAGTATTTTCTAAGCCTATTTTATACTGTTTATTTTTTAATGACACAGCTGGTAATAAATTTCCATTTTTGAAAACATAACGACATGGAAAGATTTGTTTTTAATACTATCAACAGTCCAATTAGTTTGTCTATTTAAGTATGATTGTTGCTTTCTTCTCTTTAGCGATTCATGATGTAGATTTTGATTTCGCCAATTTTCAACAAGTTTTGTTTTTTTTGAAAACACAGATTCAGTTGGAAAATCATCCTCTGTTTGAGAATCATTATCAGAATCTCGCTTTACTACAGTTTTGGAAGCCTGATAAGAGCTGAAAGCAATTTTTAATTCTCCTTAAAGTGAATTTAAATGTTTTACACAAAAACAAATCGGCACTTATTAGCAAGTTTTCTTCTTTGAACGTCAATTTTTTTAAGTCTCTAAAATAGTTTTCCACGTTAGATGTTGTCGAGTGTAAATTTGAATATTTGTGTAATGATACTAGCACACCACTTAGTCCAGTCTCCAGCGGTTTTCACCCACGAATTCTAAGAAACAGCACCGATTTTAATGAAACTTTAGCAGTAAGTAGGGGATAGCTCAAGGAACAAAAGTTATATAGTGCCAATGTGTGCTTTCACCCTGGGGGTGAATGCCACCCCTTCTCGAGGGTGGACATTTTTTTGGCAAAAATAACCCCAGGAGTCGATACATTATTGAATTTTAAGCAAAAAATTTCCCATGAAGTTATTTATTTGGATCGATATTTATCGAGTTATTTGCGATTGAAAATCTCTATTTTTCATTGAAATATAGACATTTTCGAGCGCTATTTCACGAATAACTCAAAAACTATGCGCTTTATCAAAATACTGAAAATAGCAAAAATGAAGCTTATTAAATAACGAATCGATTCCATTTTTTTTTTTTATTTTTGCACGTACAATAGAAACAAAGTTCTGACCGCTTAAACATGAAAGTTTGTTCGCTAACAAAAATATTCATTCCTTTCAACGTCATTTACAAGGAGACAACAGCGTTTTGGTAAAAAAATGTTAAATGACTTTCTTATACAGCTTGAAAAGCCCTTGAAAATGAGCTTTGCTAAATGTTATTATCATTTAAATTGACCGAGTTACGGTGAAAATGAGATGGTTATACAGGTTTTTTGAAGCAAAGATTGATAATAAAACCGATGGCTTAATTGCAAAAATCTAGTTTAAACGCAATCCACTAACGATCTACTTCATTTGGGTACTAACAAGATGTATCGGGAGTTCGCACCAATTTGGATGCGTAGTTTCGGAAAAAAATCGATTTAACATCGAACTTTTTTTCCGAATACTGAAAAAAATATCTTTCTGTTGTTGATTACACTTAAACAAAGGGACACACGCGAAATAGGCAAGATACAAAAAATGTAGCCCTTTGTCTCTAACAAATTTTTGTATTTTTTCTTTTTTTAGAACTTAAGTTTGTTGAGATATATTCGTAAGAACTTCGCCTTACAGCGCAAGAGGCACCTTTTCGGAGTCTTTTAAGCACAGAGATCTTAAAAACGAAAGCCTTAAAAAAGTTCATCTCTACAGGTTATGTAGCCCCGGAACGTACCTACAAAATGCTTTTTGAAAAATTAAGATATCTCAAAAATTGACAAAGTTATCGTCAAAATACTACTTGTCGTTCTTACGAACATTTTCGGAGCACGCACATAGCATTACTCTACATTTACATACTCTACTCTACATACGCTACATTTACTTTTAGCATGTGTTTTGAGATTACCTCATTCTCCAGTTCCATAACATACAAAAATTTTGAAGTAAACGCAAATGATAAAAAGAAAATAGTAGCAATGGCTGCTTCATTTTACCATTCCAACCCCCAAGTGGGGAATGGTACTAGTTTAGGTAAAAAATCACATTTCAAAATGTTACATCTTTTCGTTTTGACATCCCCCGAATCCAAAAAAAATATTTTTGGAAAAACTCTTGTGTGTCTGTTAGTCTATTTGTCTGTTTGTCTGTGAGCCCGATGCAGGTCAAACGGATGAGCGGATTGAAACCAAATTTTGAGAGGATGTTTGGTATGCAAATATTGAGAGCCCTATTATTTTCGGGGAAAATCGGCTCATGCGCAAAAGAGATATATGCTATAACGATGTTTTTTATATAATAATGGTAAAATTTTCATAACGACTTTTTATTCTATTTATTTTTTCAAGAAAGTATCATTAAACATTTTTTTTCTAAACTTTCGGAAATATTTTGAAAATAAAAAAATTGCTGTTTTTTGTTTCGTAGAACTGTCAGAAATAAACTAGTTCAGCATGCTTTGATTAATTTTTATATGCCGTTCGATTATTTCAACCCTCTACTCTTTTTTTCGTGCAGGGTTGTGGCTGTAGGGGGCGGTTTTAAGGGATGTACCTGACAGTAATAGTAACATTTGCTGAATGTTGCTTAAATATAAATGGGCAATTGGAAATTTCAAAACAATCATCATTTAACAAGCGATCATTATCAACACATTTGAACATCATCAATCGAGATTCGTCTCTGACATCACTGTACGGATAACACTGAATTTCTAACAACCAGTCTTTGAAGACTACAACCGTCTATTACCAGTCTTTTTCAAGACTACCGGTGACCACTGGTCTTTTAAGACTAGTAGGCACCCTTACAAGTCTTTTTAAAGACTACCCACTTTTTATTGCAGACTTGTCGACGGACCATGGATTCCGACGTCGAATCCACGACATCTTCACCCAGCGACACCATCGAAACATATCAGTGCATCATCGCGGAATTGGAGAACGATCAAAACCGCAGCCCGGAAGACCAAGCTACATTGGATAGACTACGAACCTTCGTACAACAAAATGCAATTAATATGGATATAGAAGAATCGAGCTGCAAGCGCAAGCGTACAGCAGACAGCGAAGTATCGGACCAGCCAACGGACGAGGATAGCGAAGCTGATGGATTCACCACAGTAAAGAAACGAGTCAAGACCTCACCCATCTTTGTCTACGGACAAGAACCGTTCAGCCTCACGAACAGACTGAACAAAGCGAAGCTCGCCTTCACGGCAACCAACAAGGGCAACGCCCTCAAATTTAAATTCGAGACGCCCGAACACTACCGAGAGGCCATACGAATTCTGGATGGAATTAATGCAGAATACCACTCCTTTCTTCTTAAGGAGGAGAAAGATGTGAAACTCGTCATCCGCGGACTCCCACAAAACACAAGCTGCGACTCTCTGAAAGAAGCGATCGAACGCAAGGGCTTCAAAATCAAGCATCTGACGCAACTGAGGCTGAGTGGTAAACCAGCACCGTTATTCCTGGTCTATTTTGATCCAAATGGCATGAGTAACGACTTCAATAACTTAACGCAAATCAACGGCATTTGCGTTACCGTCGAACCTTTTCGAGGCAGAAAAGGCCCCCCGCAGTGCTACCGCTGCCAGCGCTTCGGTCACTCTTCAACAGTGTGCAGATCTCTTCCGCGTTGTGTGATCTGTGGAGAAAACCACGACGCTAAACAATGCCCTAAGGACAAGAGCACGTCCGCAGTATGCTGCAACTGCCGCGGCGAGCACCCGGCGAACTATCGAGGATGCGAGTATTACAAGAGCCTGGCATCAAGATCGGCCAAATTTCAAGCTCATGCGCCAGCCGTCAGCAAAGTTCCGCCGCAGCAGACGGAACCCAAATCTACACCACCGGAAACCAAGAAAGCGAAAACCTCGCTCACATATGCGGATGTCCTTGCGGCCAAAAAACCTACTGCCCAAACATCAAAAAAAGTAGACAAGCCACTACCACAACGTCCACCCAAGAAAACCAGGACCAAAACTCCAACCGCCACCGAAACGCTGCCTGCTGAAGTCAAACAACAGCCGGCACTACCAACAACTTCGACGTCATCGAAAAATAACCAACCGCTCACTCAACAACGCCCATCACGAAAACCGGAAGTAACCATACCAGTCCGTATCGAACAACAACCGCACCACACCAAAACTCAAGAAGCAAACTGGGTCGACCTCATCCTGAATTCACCAAAAGAAACGCTCTCAGCCTTAAAATGCTGGGCAACAAACTTTCTCCAGAAGCTCGACGATACAAAAGACGACTCCTTCAAGCGACTACTGGTCATCGCCGAAGCCATCACCTCCTGCCCAATAGAAATCAACTATGGCTTATAAGCCCATAAAAATATGTTTCTGGAATGCCAACGGTGTTAAGCAGCAGAAGGCAGAACTACAAAGCTTCGCAGAACAACACAAAATTGACATCATACTAATAAACGAAACTCACCTAAAACCACCTGACAGGTTCACACTGCCAAACTACAAGACATACAGGAACGACCGCAACAATGGACAAGGATGGGGTGGAACAGCCATACTCGTCAAAAACAACATCACACATTATGACACAACAACACCAGAACTTAACACAGTCGAAGCCACCACTATCGTAGCCATCATAGACAACCAAGAAGTGTGCATCGCGTCCATTTACAACAGCCCCTCAAAAACCATCGACACATCAGACATTGACAAACTTCTAGACATCAAAGGATCTGCAATTCTCGCAGGAGATCTGAACGCCAAACACAAAAACTGGAATTCGGCAGTAAACAACACCAGAGGAAACAAACTAAATCGTCACAGCACCAACAGAGGCTACACCGTGGTAGCCCCTTCGGAACCAACGCACTTTAACGGCAACGCTAGCGACGTACTGGACGTCGCACTCATAAAGGATCTACACGCGAATCCAGAACTACACTCACTCGCAGAACTTGACTCCGACCACAACCCAGTACTACTCACACTACACAGCCTCCGCAGCCCAAACTCTGGAAAAACTCAAGGACGACTCATCAAAAAGACGGACTGGGAATCATACACGGCGGACATGGAAGAAGAAATCAAACTCACGAGGCATATCAAAACATGTCAAGAACTCGAACACACAATCGAAACACTTACCAAACACATCAAACAATGTTACACGCGACATACCACCACACGGCCAAACACAACACACTATCAACGCATCCCCAAAGAAATTCTAGACAAAATACACTCAAAAAATCGCATCAAGAAAATTTGGCAGAAATACAGACAACCAAGAGTCAAGACACTACTCAACAAGTTGACGAAGAATATTAAAGCTGATCTGGAGAAACACCGTGACGAAAGTTGGAGAAATACCACCATTGAACTAGCCACGAATGATAAGTCACTGTATCAGTGTGCAAGGAAACTGTGCAATTACACAAAAACTACAAACACAACGGTTCTCGAAGTCAACAATCAAGCCATCACGGACCCACTCGGACAAGCCGAAGCCTTCGCTGACTCGCTACAGTCACAATTTGAACCAAACCCCGCGACAAATCTCGTCATGAACACATACATAGAACAACAGGTGGATGCGTACCTAGAAACACACACAACCTCACTCCCAATAATAGTTACACCAAAGGAAGTTAACACTGAAATCAGCCGACTCAGAAGAAACAAAGCGCCAGGTGATGACGGCGTCACACATGTGATGCTGAAAAACCTTGGCAGGAAAGCTATTGTAACCCTTACAAGCATCTTCAACGCTATATACAGAATGCACCACTTCCCTCGCTGTTGGAAACTGGCCAAAGTCATACTGCTCCCGAAGCCAAAAAAGGATCACACGGACCCGACAAACTACAGACCAATCAGCCTACTTTCAACAATTAGCAAACTATTTGAGAGAACTCTGCTCCAACGCCTACACAAACACCTGGAACAAAACAACACCATCATTCCTGAACAATTCGGTTTCAGGAGTGAACACAGCACAACACAACAACTACTACGCTTAAACGAACACATCACCAGGGGCTTCAACAGGAGACACCACACAGGGGCGATTTTTCTAGACATTGAGAAAGCGTTTGACAAAGTATGGCACACAGGTCTGCTTTACAAGCTCATCTATGAGAAAATACCAACCAGGCTAATCAAAGTCATAGCATCATACTTACAGAATAGGAAATTCTACGCTACCACAAAAGATACCCCCTCCACACATCGACCAATCATCGCGGGAGTACCACAGGGAAGTGTTGTTGGACCAACACTTTTCAACATCTACATAAACGACATACCGACCACCCAAGACACAGCCCTATACGCGGACGATACGGCAATCTTCGCTCAAGCAAGAAGCATCAACACCATCAAACGCAGATTGGATAAAGGCCTACAGGACCTGGAAAACTACTATGCAACATGGCGAATAAAAGTCAACGCTCGAAAATCCGTCGGCATCATCTTTACCAAAAGACTGAAAATAGCATATCCAGCATTAAGCTTCGAAGGAACCGCAATCACGTGGGAAAATGAAGTCAAGTATCTCGGCATCACCATGGACAAGAGACTCAACTACAAGAAACACACGCAAAACCAACTGAACAAAGCAACCGGACAAAAGACACTACTGTACCCACTACTCAACCGCAACTCGAGACTGTCAATCGCCAACAAAAAACTCATATACACAACATACCTGAGGCCAATACTCACGTACGGGAGTACGGCGTGGGCCTTCAATAAAACAAACAGAAAAAGACTACAGATTTTCCAAAACCGCACGCTACGACTTATCACAAACTCAGGAAGATTTGTCAGAAACAGCACACTTCATCGAGACTTAAAAATTCCCACCATCAAAGAATTCATGACACACGAAGCAACCAACATATACACCCGAGCACAAAACTCGCGACACACACTTCTACGGAACCTTGGAAACTACACCACCGATCACAAACACACACACAAGCGACCGAGGCACTAATTCGAGGACGACTAATGCCTAGAGTAACAACCACACGCGAAACGGGCGAGGACGCCAAAACCAAAGACCAACTGGGGTAACCTGGCTGCCCCATCTGGCTGACTCTAAAATATGCATACCCACGGGCACACCACCGCCGGTAAACATCTCGAGCAAACCACAAGAGCTGCTCCCTAAGCAACGGTAGGACTAAGGTCTCACGACCAGTTCCTCAATTCACCATTGGGCACATGGGCCCAAGCGAAATTAAAGAGTCAGTCAGTCAGTCAGTCAGAAATTTCAAAACAATAATTTTTTATGCTGAATTACAGAGTTTTACCTGCTAGGGGTTGCTTTTAGAGGTTACAACATTGTTAAAATTTTTAAGTAGTGTTTTAAAGAATAGGTAAATGTGTATCGAACTTAAATATGTATGTGTAACGTTGCAATCAATGGATTCCCAAAGTTCTCGCATAAGGGTAGTTTTCACCCCTAAAAACAAAAAGCACACATTGGGACTATACAATTTTTGAAGAGTAGGGCGTGATGAGCTTATCTGGGACGTGATTTTTTGCAACAATATAAAGTCGTTATAGACTATAATAAAAATATTGTTAAAATCCAGGGTTTACCGGTAAATTTGGTTACCGAAGCGGAATTAACCGAAATTAATAATATAACGGGAAATATTAATAAACGGGAAAATAATAAAAGGGATACAAAAAGAATTAATAATGGGAGTAAGGTTTCGAAACTTACTAGTAATGGGAACGATAGTAATAAATTTATAAATAAACAAACAAAGGGAAATATGAAATCAATTACTAGGGTCGATAAAAAATTTGGGAAATTAAATGCAGTAAAATTGCCCATCATTTCGGATACGGATCAGCGCGTCATTAGTAGGAGTACTTCGTTGTCTTCACTGCGGCTACGGTTGAAGGACAAGAACGTGCAGGTGGATAGCCGTCTACCTGTTATGTTAAGGGAGGAAGTTATAATTCCTGCAAGACATGAGTGCGTCTGTTTCGAAAATCTGAGGGATGTGCAGCCTAATAAAACTGTATTAATTGAACCGGAGACGATCCTTGTTCGAGGGGTTATGTCAGCTCGTGTTTTAACTAAGGTGCACGACGTCAATTTGGTGAGCGTACGTCTGATCAACGTAACAGGAACACCATTGAAGATAAATTCAAAAACTATCGTGGGGTACGCCGAAGTTTTTAATGACCAAGACGTCATGGGTAAGAATAAACAGATCTGTTTAACAAATACATTGCCAAACGGGAAAATTAATGGCAAAAATAATGGGAATAATGATGGGAAAAACAATGAGAGAAATTATGAAAAACGAGATAAAAAGGATATACGGGAATATATAAAGACAGACCATCTTAATAAGGAAGCGGAAAAATTATTAATGGATTTAATTGACGAATATCATGACATATTCTTAATAAAAGAAACAAAACTGGGGGCTGCAAAAGGAGTTCAGCATCACATAATTACAGAGGATGTACCGCCGATAGCGCAAATGCCTTATAGAGTGCCGCACGCGCAACGTCAAATATTACGGACAGAGATTGAAGAATTGCTACAAGATGGAATTATCATAGAATCATTATCACCTTGGAGCGCACCTGTTGTAATGGTTCCGAAGAAATCCGATGGGGAAGAAGTAAAATTTAGAATTTGTATTGATTATCGAAAACTTAACGCTATTACCAAAAGGGATTTTTATCCATTACCAAATTTACAAGAAACATTTGATTTAATGAATAACGCTAATTTGTTTACCACATTAGACTTAGCTAGCGGATACCACCAAATAGAGATTTCCGAAAAAGATAAAGAGAAAACAGCTTTCAGTACACCAGACGGGCATTATGAGTACAATCGGATGCCATTTGGTCTAGTTAACGCTCCTAGTACATTCCAGAGACTTATGAACACGGTACTCGCAAAGTTAAAAGGCGACATTTGTTTAATATATTTGGATGACTAATATGACCGTAGATATTAAGCGATACTGTCAGGAGTGCGAACTTTGTGCTAAACGAAAATCAAGGAAAACTACGCCAGCGCCATTACAGAAGTTACCTGAGGTCACTGTACCATTTGAGCGCACTGCTATGGATATAGTAGGCCCAATGGTTTGTACTATGTCGGGAAATCGTTATCTTTTGACATTTCAAGATTATTTTACAAAATACTTGGAAGCAATACTACTTCCAGACCAAAAAGCTGAAACGGTGGCAAGGGCATTTGTTACACAAATAATAACACGTCATGGGACACCTCGTATGTTAATCACAGACCAAGGGACAAACTTTCTATCAACAGTAATGAAAGAAGTGTGTAAAATTCTTCACATCGAAAAATTACAGACGACGTCGTATCACCCTCAAGGAAATGGTATGGTCGAGAGGACTCATCGAGTTCTTAAAGACATGTTATCACATTATATAAATTTTTCTCAAACGGATTGGGATGAGTGGATACCGTACGTTTTAATGGCTTATAGAAATCATAAACATTCTGCAACTGGGGAATCACCATATTTTCTTCTACATGGACGAGACATGGAATTGCCTCACGATGATATAATACGACCAAAAGAATCACTTATGACTGTTCTGAAAACTATGCAGCCGAATTAGTACAACGGTTGCACCAAGCATTTGTAAAAGTACGAGAAAATCTACAAGAATCTACAGATAAACAAGTTAAACAATACAATAAGAAAACAAAACCTGTAATTTTTCAGTTAGGAAATAGAGTCTATCTACACGATCCTAGTATAAAACTCAAACAATCAAAGAAATTAAGTCGGCCATGGGTAGGACCTTATCGCATAATAGAACAAAAAGGTCCTGTTACATTCAAAATACAAGAAATAGGAGGCAGAAAAACTCAAATTGTTCATGCAAACCGTTTAAAATTATGCAGGAGTTCAGACGATCCTACAGACTTCTCGGACAATGAAAGCGAGGTAAATGAACAAACTATTAAGACGACAGAAGAAAATGTCGAAGATTCAGACTCAACTTGTACAATTAGTGAAGTATGGGGAAATGTGTTTACTGCACCTAACGACTATTCACTTGCACACTGTGTAGCACAAGATTTTAAAATGCAAAGAGGGATTGCATTAGAATTCAAAGAGAAATTCAAACAAATCACAAAGCTGAAAAACCAGAAACCAAAAGTGGGCAGTATAGCATATTTAAAGGATAACGATAGGTACATCTACTATTTAGTCACCAAAGCATTTAGTCATGAGAAACCGACATATGAAGATATCGAAAAATCACTGCAGTGTATGAAGAAGCCTAGGGCGGCACATTTTAAGGGGCGTCAGATTTAGTTCATAAATTTTTTATTTCGATTTACAAAATTAAAAAAAAAAAATTTATTATACACACACAAAATATTAATTTCGAAAATTGAAGAGAAATTAAAATATTTAACAAAAATCGAAATATAGTCCTATATGCAGTGCTAAATACTAAATATTTCAACATCTGTACATGAACAATTGCTAAACGCTTTATAAAATATTATACTTTAATGATCATTAATTTTTAGAATATCGCAATAGGGATTCAATATTATAGGTAATCGAAATTTAATTATTTTTACATATTTTCTTCACTGATAATTACTATAATTTTTTCTCCATATACCTAATTATTATGAGTTTACACAATTCAATCTTGATATAATATCGATGGTCTAATCATGATTGCTGCAGCAAATTGTCAAATTCAATTTCAGAAAATTATTTCTTTATGCGTATAAAATACTGACTAAAATAATCAAGGATCTGACACGGTACCTTATAAGTTCTTAATGATACTAACCATACGGGAAAAGTTGATGTCAATGATACTAACCATACAGGAAAAGTTGATGTAACGGGGATGATCGAGCACAAATTATAATTTTGGAATTTTATTGATAGAAAATGTAATTGATATGATTGTGGACTAAGGTATCAAAATTCAGAGGCGGCAAAAATTGAATAGCCTACAGGCGGCAAATCTGTAAATCCGCCACTGATGAAGAACCACATGTTGACATATCATGCTAGAAAGTTAGCTATACCGAAACTCGCGTGCGGGTTAGATCAAATGAATTGGTCTAATATACTACGAATTTTAAAAGAAACTTTCGATGATACTGGGATTGAAATAGTGATTTATAAATTGCCTAATAATGAACAGGAAGAGACGACAGAATTAGAACCAATATTACGCGCGTGGTTGCAATGTAGATACGAAGGCATAGGTCATTTTTATTCTCTTTAAATAGGGACGACAACAATTATAATGGGAAGTCGGTCGGTATACAGTCTTAAAGCACGACCCCCCCGCCACACGACTTGTGTGTGTGTGTGTGTTTTTTTTTTTATTATTGTGACGGAAAGTTTCAACAATATTGGCGCACGATATCTAATGAAGTAATAAAATCATAATCAATTTATCATAAAAACAAAACAAAAATGACAACGGCACGCGGTGTTCCCAAGCGGTCACCCATCCAAGTACTGACCGCGCCCGATGTTGCTTAACTTCGGTGATCGGACGAGAACCGGTGTTTTCAACATGGTATGGCCGTTGCCGATTACTAGGTACTGAAATTAAACACACATCTAGAGACACGGTTTTGTAATTTGTACTACACAAAAAAAATAAATAAATAAATAAATAATAATTTAGCAGCATGTTTTAAGCAGTAGATACTAGTGTTATTATTTTTTTTCTATATCAGCTGATCGGGAACTTAGCATAAACGAAAAAGAAAATAAAACTATTCCGAAATTGGGACTGCATCAATTAATTATCTTAAAATTATATTGATAAAATATTTTATTATTAATTTTTGTGTGCCCGGTCGCTATTGTTTTTATTTTTTTTTTTTTAATCTATTTCGGTACGGCCGGGCTACTAAGATAAGTAATATTATAACATATTCAAAGTGGACGCAGAAATCAACGTGTAATAAATCCTATAGTAATGAAAACATAATAAATAATATTAAAGCCATAACGCCGACGAATTTATTTGTGAAAATATTTGGTGGTTCTGAAAAGAACCGGTTTTATTTTCTTGTTGTTGTTTGCTTTTTTGATACACAATTAATATGAAGTCGCGTGGCGTCGATAGATTGTTAATTTGATTAGGTATAATATCTATTTTGAACTGGTGTATTTGGTGACGGCTTTTGTGCCTTCACTGACGGCGTGTTTGGCAAGTTCACCCGGTAAAAGCAGACGAACTGCAGTTTGAATTTCCCGGCTGGTGATTGTTGAACGTTTATTGTAATGCGCCAATCGCGATGCTTCGGCGGCAATACGTTCGAAAATATCGTTCACGAAACTGTTCATGATGCTCATGGCTTTGCTGGAAATACCGGTGTCGGGATGAACTTGCTTCAAAACTTAGGAAATGTAAATGGCGAAGCTTTCCTTCCTCTTGCGCTTCTTCTTCTTGTCACTTTTTGAGATGTTCTTTTGCGCTTTGCCAGCTTTTTAGCGGCTTTGCCACTGGTTTTAGGCGGCATTTTTATTGACGAAAAATATTTAATAACTTTGTGCTATTGAAATAGAAACAAAACATTGAACAATCAACGAATATCTAGAAAATCATTGGAGCAGTCAACACGGATTCGTCTTATCACTATACGGACAACACTGAAATTCTAGCAACCAGTCTTTTAAGACTACAACCGTCTATTACCAGTCTTTTTCAAGACTACCGGTGACCACTGGTCTTTTAAGACTAGTAGGCACCCTTACAAGTCTTTTCAAAGACTACCCACTTTTCATTGCAGACTTGACGACGGGCCATGGATTCCGACGTCGAATCCACGACATCTTCACCCAGCGACACCATCGAAACATATCAGTGCATCATCGCGGAATTGGAGAACGACCAAAACCGCAGCCCGGAAGACCAAGCTACATTGGATAGACTACGAACCTTCGTACAACAAAATGCAATTAATATGGATATAGAAGAATCGAGCTGCAAGCGCAAGCGTACAGCAAACAGCGAAGTATCGGACCAGCCAACGGACGAGGATAGCGAAGCTGATGGATTCACCACAGTAAAGAAACGAGTCAAGACCTCACCCATCTTTGTCTACGGACAAGAACCGTTCAGCCTCACGAACAGACTGAACAAAGCGAAGCTCGCCTTCACGGCAACCAACAAGGGCCACGCCCTCAAATTTAAGTTCGAGACGCCCGAACACTACCGAAAGGCCATACGAATTCTGGATGGTATTAATGCAGAATACCACTCCTGTCTTCTTAAGGAGGAGAAAGACGTGAAACTCGTCATCCGCGGACTCCCACAAAACACAAGCTGCGACTCTCTGAAAGAAGCGATCGAACGCAAGGGCTTCAAAATCAAGCATCTGACGCAACTGAGGCTGAGTGGTAAACCAGCACCGTTATTCCTGGTCTATTGTGATTCAAATGGCATGAGTAACGACTTCAATAACTTAACGCAAATCAACGGCATTTGCGTTACCGTCGAACCTTTTCGAGGCAGAAAAGGTCCCCCGCAGTGCTACCGCTGCCAGCGCTTCGGTCACTCTTCAACAGTGTGCAGATCTCTTCCGCGTTGTGTGATCTGTGGAGAAAACCACGACGCTAAACAATGCCCAAAGGACAAGAGCACGTCCGCAGTATGCTGCAACTGCCGCGGCGAGCACCCGGCAAACTATCGAGGATGCGAGTATTACAAGAGCCTGACATCAAGATCGGCCAAATTGCAAGCTCATGCGCCAGCCGTCAGCAAAGTTCCACCGCAGCAAACGGAACCCAAATCTACATCCCCGCCACCACCGGAAACCAAGAAAGCGAAAACCTCGCTCACATATGCGGATGTCCTTGCGGCCAAAAAACCTACTGCCCAAACATCAAAAAAAGTAGACAAGCCACTGCCACAACGTCCACCCAAGAAAACCAGGACCAAAACTCCAACCGCAACCGAAACGCTGCCTGCTGAAGTCAAACAACAGCCGGCACTACCAACAACTTCGACGTAATCGAAAAATAACCAACCGCTCACTCAACAACGCCCATCACGAAAACCGGAAGTAACCATACCAGTCCGTATCGAACAACAACCGCACCACACCAAAACTCAAGAAGCAAACTGGGTCGACCTCATCCTGAATTCACCAAAAGAAACGCTCTCAGCCTTAAAATGCTGGGCAGCAAACTTTCTCCAGAAGCTCGACGATACAAAAGACGACTCCTTCAAGCGACTACTGGTCATCGCCGAAGCCATCACCTCCTGCCCAATAGAAATCAACTATGGCTAATAAGCCCATAAAAATATGTTTCTGGAATGCCAACGGTGTTAAGCAGCAGAAGGCAGAACTACAAAGCTTCGCAGAACAACACAAAATTGACATCATACTAATAAACGAAACTCACCTAAAACCACCTGACAGGTTCACACTGCCAAACTACAAGACATACAGGAACGACCGCAACAATGGACAAGGATGGGGTGGAACAGCCATACTCGTCAAAAACAACATCACACATTATGACACAACAACACCAGAACTTAACACAGTCGAAGCCACCACTATCGTAGCCATCATAGACAACCAAGAAGTGTGCATCGCGTCCATTTACAACAGCCCCTCAAAAACCATCGACACATCAGACATTGACAAACTTCTAGACATCAAAGGATCTGCAATTCTCGCAGGAGATCTGAACGCCAAACACAAAAACTGGAATTCGGCAGTAAACAACACCAGAGGAAACAAACTAAATCGTCACAGCACCAACAGAGGCTACACCGTGGTAGCCCCTTCGGAACCAACGCACTTTAACGGCAACGCTAGCGACTTACTGGGCGTCGCACTCATAAAGGATCTACACGCGAATCCAGAACTACACTCACTCGCAGAACTTGACTCCGACCACAACCCAGTACTACTCACACTACACAGCCTCCGCAGCCCAAACTCTGGAAAAACTCAAGGACGACTCATCAAAAAGACGAACTGGGAATCATACACGGCGGACATGGAAGAAGAAATCAAACTCACGAGGCATATCAAAACATGTCAAGAACTCGTACACACAATCGAAACACTTACCAAACACATCAAACAATGTTACACGCGACATACCACCACACGGCCAAACACAACACACTATCAACGCATCCCCAAAGAAATTCTAGACAAAATACACTCAAAAAACCGCATCAAGAAAATTTGGCAGAAATACAGACAACCAAGAGTCAAGACACTACTCAACAAGTTGACGAAGAATATTAAAGCTGATCTGGAGAAACACCGCGACGAAAGTTGGAGAAATACCACCATTGAACTAGCCACGAATGATAAGTCACTGTATCAGTGTGCAAGGAAACTGTGCAATTACACAAAAACTACAAACACAACGGTTCTTAAAGTCAACAATCAAGCCATCACGGACCCACCCGGACAAGCCGAAGCCTTCGCTGACTCGCTACAGTCACAAATTGAACCAAACCCCGCGACAAATCTCGTCATCAACACATACATAGAACAACAGGTGGATGCGTACCTAGAAACACACACAACCTCACTCCCAATAATAGTTACACCAAAAGAAGTAAACACTGAAATCAGCCGACTCATAAGAAACAAAGCGCCAGGTGATGACACAGCCCTATACGCGGACGATACGGCAATCTTCGCTCAAGCAAGAAGCATCAGCACCATCAAACGCAGACTGGATATAGGCCTACAGGACCTGGAAAACTACTATGCAACATGGCGAATAAAAGTCAACGCTCGAAAATCCGTCGGTATCATCTTTACCAAAAGACTGAAAATAGAATATCCAGCACTAAGCTTCGAAGGGACCGCAATCACGTGGGGAAATGAAGTCAAGTATCTCGGCATCAAAAGACACTACTGTACCCACTACTCAACCGCAACTCGAGACTGTCAATCGCCAACAAAAAACTCATATACACAACATACCTGAGGCTAATATTCACGTACGGGAGTACGGCGTGGGCCTTCAATAAAACAAACAGAAAAAGACTACAGATTTTCCAAAACCGCACGCTACGACTCATCACAAACTCAGGAAGATTTGTCAGAAACAGCACACTTCATCGAGATTTAAAAATTCCCACCATCAAAGAATTCATGACACACGAAGCAACCAACATATACACCCGAGCACAAAACTCGCGACACACACTTCTACTGAACCTTGGAAACTACACCACCGATCACAAACACACACACACAAGCGACCGAGGCACTTATTCGAGGACGACTAATGCCTAGAGTAACAATCACACGCGAAACGGGCGAGGACGCCAAAACCAAAGACCAACTGGGCTAACCTGGCTGCCCCATCTGGCTGACTCTAAAATATGCATACCCACGGGCACACCACCGCCTGTAAACATCTCGAGCAAACCACAAGACCCAAACCTTTACCTCCTTTACCGCGACCTGTCATCTTTGATCAATTTGAAAAAATAATATTAGCAGTAATCAAGAACGCACGACCTTTGCCGATCGAACTTTAGCGGGCGACTGTTGTTGAAAATCCTTATTTCGGTCGTATTTATAACGTGAGCGGTGAGCACATCCACAGAGTCTTATGGGCGGACCGTCAGACTTGAGCTCGACCAATGACGGCACGTTTCGTACGAAACGCCGTATGGCCAGTTTATAAATAGTTCGTAAGTGTAGATTTCAAAATCATTTGCTGTTCGACTATCGTAATCGTTGTCGTTCTGTAATCTGTATTGAAATTTTTTATACTTATCTTAATTTGCAAACGAAATGGCCCGTACCAAGCAGACTGCCCGTAAATCGACAGGTGGCAAAGCTCCGCGCAAACAGCTCGCCACAAAAGCTGCGCGTAAAAGTGCACCGGCAACCGGTGGTGTGAAGAAGCCTCATCGTTATCGTCCGGGTACGGTGGCTCTTCGCGAAATCCGTCGTTATCAAAAAAGTACCGAATTGTTAATCCGCAAACTGCCGTTCCAGCGCTTGGTTCGTGAAATCGCCCAGGACTTCAAGACCGATCTGCGTTTCCAAAGTTCAGCCGTAATGGCACTTCAGGAAGCCAGCGAAGCCTATCTCGTCGGTCTGTTCGAAGACACGAACCTGTGCGCTATTCACGCCAAACGCGTCACTATCATGCCGAAAGACATTCAATTGGCACGTCGTATCCGAGGTGAACGCGCCTAAGATGATTCTGACAGCACGACATACATAACTCTGTTGCATTGTTGTTTAAAAAAAAAAAAACGAAAACACCACCGTGGCACGCACGCAGCAGAAACGGGAAAAAAACCGGCTCTTTTCAGAGCCACCAACTTTTTTATTTGAATACGTTCGAAATACGTGAAGAGCAAAATTTAATCTTTCTCTGTAATTACAATGAAAATAGATTAATCTAAATAAAAGTAAAAAAAAACTAATGTGGGGGAGGATCGTTCTGAATGATATATTAGACGAAAGGAGGCTATGAGTAGGTATAGAGTTACTCAGTTTAATAATATGAATAAGATTTTTTTTTTTTTTAAATCAGAATACAACTTCCTTATGATAACCGCAAGCCCCCCACCCCAGAAAAGATCAGTACTATATAGGGTCCTGACTCCTCCTGATTTGTCCTCTTTTTAAAGACGTCCGAGAGGGTTTTTTTTTTTTTTTTTTTTGTTTACAGTGCGGATTTTAATTTAACTAGATAAATCTTTTTTTTATCAAGAGACTATACTATAGAAGAATGTTTATGTTGTTTCTTAATTCGCAAAGATTTATTTTTGCTTATTGGAGTAAAGAAAGTAGAGTTATTGTTTGTTTTTTTTTCTAATTTTTATACGGCTCTTTAATTTAATTACCAAAGAGAATAGAGATATTAATAATAATATGAAAGCTTGTAAAATTCCATAGATAACTTTAATTTTGTACTATGTCAAGTTGCACCTAAGATGGTAAAATATTACGGTATTTAATTTCGTCTGCACATTTTGTACATTTTCCCAATATTCAAAGAATTTAAATTAAAAAAAAAAAAAAAAATTTATGCATGTTTTGATTTAATTTTCTTCCTTTTTTCTTCTTTTTTGAAAATATACTTACACTGATTATTGTAAGGGAAATAATACTAAATATTTATTATTAGTAATTTAATACATAATAATATACTTATAGGTAGGTACCTACCCACGATTTGTCAAAACTTTCAAAGTCGTAACGAACTCATTTTTAAAAGGAATTGTTGGCCCTGAAAAGGGCCATTTTTTATGGCGATTTCAAAACTGCAGCACGTCCGACGGCGATTATTATATCGATGCGTGAACGCTGTAATAAGAGTATGGACGATGATAAAAATTCACTTCTTTTTTGCCGCTGTTTTCTTAGGAGATTTGGCAACTTTCGCAGAAGCCTTTTTCGGTTTCGGTGCTTTGGGTTTCTTGGTCGGTCCTTTGGTCGCTTTCTTGGCCTTGGACGGCGTCGACGGTTTAGATTTCGGCGTGGCGGCTGTCGATTTTTTAGTCGACGCTGCAGATTTTTTTGCACTTTTTACAGTCGACTGTTTCTTCGCGGCCGCTGCTTTTTTGGCAGCAGCAACACCGGTCGCTTTGGTGATGACGGCTTTCTTTTCTTTCACCGCACGTTTAGTCTTCTTCGGCGCAGCCGTCGAATCGGACGAGCCCTGTTTGCTTGCCGCTGCCAATTTGAACGAACCGGAAGCACCTTTGCCTTTTGTCTGCACTAAAGATCCGTTCGTGACGGCGGCTTTGAGATATTTCTTTATGAACGGTGCAAGTTTCTCCGAGTCGACTTTGTAATTGGCGGCTGTGTATTTCTTGATGGCTTGCAGTGAAGAACCGCCGCGTTCTTTCAAATTCTTAATGGCATTGTTGACCATCTCCGATGTCGGTGGGTGAGTCGGTTTGTTTCGCGCTGCTCCTGTTTTTTTTGCCGCACTCTTCTTGACGGGAGTGGTCTTTTCAACGGCGCCGGATGCCGGTGCTGTAGCCGTGTCAGTCATATCGAAAATAAAATATTATGTCGAGTATTTTATATTATCGGAAAATATTTTATTAACCAATTAAATATAATTGATTAAATACACCAACAACAATCGACGTAGTGTAATGAAATTATGAAATAGCTTTTTATTTTGAGTATACTCAGCGTATGCGGTGAACTCAGAACTGTGAGTGTCAAATGAATGAGCGCACACGTATAGTCGCCGGTAGTCGTGCAAGCGGTACGACCGTGCAGAGAACGCATGGCGTTGAGAAGAGATTGTCACGTTGTGTTTGATGTCGACGTTCGCGCTAAGCGAATCGACTTTATGACGACGTACAATCGATACGGCGTCGATCCGAGCGTCGACAACAGTCTCGACGAATATTTCTTAAATGCGTGCACAAGTCTAAAACGTTTCGTTAATTTTCTATGCGATTTAATGCCGCCGAAAGAGCCCCTCTTTCTCTATAGTGTAATGTCGGCACAGTTTACATCGAATTTTGACAATTTTCACCGACGCACCTTAATGTATATTGATCGAAAATAACCAACGCCAATATCACTAAACATCGTAGTCAACGAATGTACAGTCGGCTCTGCTCGACGTGTCGAATTAATAGATGAAAAAAAACATTCATCCGTTCGACACCGGCACACGCGCCGCTCGACGTCCAGACTCCCGAAGCATTTTCATGCGACGATCGACACTAATTCATTTTAAAAAAAATTCAACTTTGCAATAGCGAACGAGTATAATTGAATTGAAAAAGACGGACACAAACAGCAATGAGAAAAATTCAATATATATATCGAACAAATATGCCGAACCTCTATACGCGCAGTTAATTTGTTTAACATAATATGAACATTACGCGCGCGTTTTCAGGACCGAATGTTTTTTTATTCTTTATTTTCTTTTAATGGACTTACGTCGGCTATTATAATTGCTTTTTTTTAATTTAATTTTTCTTTTGAGTCCATACAAAAAATATTATGTATTGAAAAATAATCAAATGAATGATATTGAAGAACACAAAAAAATATTGCCTTAAAATAACAAATGTATAATATATTTTTTTATAATATATATAATTAATAATGCTATATATTAACACCTGAAGACGTCATCATAATTATTAAGTCTGTTTTTCACATAAAACTCAATATACTTACCTAATAATAATAATAATATTTTGAATATTATATAGGTATAGGTATGTATAATATTTTGTAGACTATATTATTATCTATACGTAGGTAAAACCTAATTTTAAATCGAATTTGTTGCAGACCAAATTCAAATTATGTACCAAAATAAATTATTAGAGAAATGTTATAAGTTTTTTCTATTGAAAGTGTCTTTTATAAATTTATATGATCCCTGTGCATTGGAAACTTATTGTACTGGGTCCGAGAATAGAAATCAACATCGGTCGACAATTTTATTTATTTGACGAGTTCTATTCAAAAATTTGAATCACTATACAGTATTATTAGATTATTTTTTGAAAAAAAGTATGCGCGTGGTTGCAATGTAGATACGAAGGCATAGGTCATTTTTATTCTCTTTAAATAGGGACGACAACAACAACGTTAAGTATATTTATCATTTCATCCGTCTATCTACATTATAATATAAAGTATTATTTTTTAGTCATGATGTTTATCAAATACCTACATATTCAATTTTCAATCTAATTATAATGGGAAGTCGGTCGGTATACAGTCTTAAAGCACGACCCCCCCGCCTCACGACTTGTGTGTTTTTTTTTTTTTTTTTTTATTATTGTGACGGAAAGTTTCAACAATATTGGCGCACGATATCTAATGAATTAATAAAATAATAATCAATTTATCATAAAAACAAAACAAAAATGACAACGGCACGCGGTGTTCCCAAGCGGTCACCCATCCAAGTACTGACCGCGCCCGATGTTGCTTAACTTCGGTGATCGGACGAGAACCGGTGTTTTCAACATGGTATGGCCGTTGCCGGTTACTAGGTACTGAAATTAAACACACATCTAGAGACACGGTTTTGTAATTTGTACTACACAAAATAATAAATAAATAATAATTTAGCAGCATGTTTTAAGCAGTAGGTACTACTTACTAGTGTTATTATTATTATTATTTTTTTTTTTTTTCTATAATATTCGTGCACACAAACAATATCAGCTGATCGGGAACTTAGCATAAACGAAAAATAAAATAAAACTTTTCCGAAATTGGGACTGCATCAATTAATTATCTTAAAATAATTTATATTGATAAAATATTTTATTATTAATTTTTGTGTGCCCAGTCGCTATTGTTTTTATTTATTTTTTTTATCTATTTCGGTACGGCCGGGCTACTAAAATAAGTAATATTATAACATATTCAAAGTGGACGCAGAAATCAACGTGTAATAAATCCTATAGTAATGAAAACATAATAAATAATATTAAAGCCATAACGCCGACGAATTTATTTGTGAAAATATTTGGTGGTTCTGAAAAGAACCGGTTTTACTTTCTTGTTGTTGTTTGCTTCTTTGACAACACAATTAATATGAAGTCGCGTGGCGTCGATAGATTGTTAATTTGATTAGGTATAATATCTATTTTGAACTGGTGTATTTGGTGACGGCTTTTGTGCCTTCACTGACGGCGTGTTTGGCAAGTTCACCCGGTAAAAGCAGACGAACTGCAGTTTGAATTTCCCGGCTGGTGATTGTTGAACGTTTATTGTAATGCGCCAATCGCGATGCTTCGGCGGCAATACGTTCGAAAATATCGTTCACGAAACTGTTCATGATGCTCATGGCTTTGCTGGAAATACCGGTGTCGGGATGAACTTGTTTCAAAACTTTGTAAATGTAAATGGCGTAGCTTTCCTTCCTCTTGCGCTTCTTCTTCTTGTCACTTTTTGAGATGTTCTTTTGCGCTTTGCCAGCTTTTTTAGCGGCTTTGCCACTGGTTTTAGGCGGCATTTTTATTGACGAAAAATATTTAATAACTTTGTGCTATTGAAATAGAAACGGCGCTCACTGCTGCAGTGTCAAAACACAAATGTAGCTATGTACCGTAATGATGCTTACTATATATATTCTGTTCAGATCCTCACACGGTAGCTACAAGAACTGTGATTGGCCGGGTGGTCGGGACCGCCGATCCTATATAAGCACTGAAACAACTCAACGGACATCATTAAGTTGTTTGACTTACGTACGTACGCACGTTGTACTATTTGCAGTGTCGACACTCGACATAGATTTTTCTTATCATTTTGTAAAGAAACAAATAACCTACAAAACATGTCAGGACGTGGTAAAGGTGGCAAGGTGAAGGGAAAGGCAAAGTCTCGATCAAGTAGAGCCGGACTACAGTTCCCGGTCGGACGTATTCATCGTCTGCTGCGCAAAGGAAATTATGCCGAGCGCGTCGGTGCCGGAGCTCCTGTGTATTTGGCCGCCGTGATGGAATATCTCGCCGCCGAAGTTCTCGAATTGGCCGGAAACGCGGCTCGCGACAATAAAAAGACGCGTATCATTCCGCGTCATTTGCAGCTGGCAATCAGAAACGACGAGGAACTGAACAAATTGCTTTCCGGCGTCACCATCGCCCAAGGCGGCGTATTGCCGAACATTCAGGCCGTATTGTTGCCAAAGAAAACTGAAAAGAAAGCTTAAGTTCATCACCCATACACATCAAGTGCGAGACGACGGCATCTCGATTATAATCAAAAACCGGTCCTTTTAAGGACCACCAAAATTTTTATAGATATATTCGTTTTACATTACGAGCCGACAGATTATATTTTAGTAATAATAAAAATCGCCATTTTTTTCAATTCGTAACAAAAACATTGTACAATAGGTCATATGCATGATTTTTTTTTTTATATTTTTAATAGATTATTTAGTCAGCCATAATACGGAAAAAAATTGATAATCATTTAAAAATGTAATATTATCATAAGAAAAAAAATATTAAATTTCACATTCAAAAATAGACAGTTTAAACAATCGGCCATGTTCGCGGGCTTATGTGACGTCATGATATACGATGCATGCCAACCTTGGTGTCAAATTTTCAATGTTCTAAATGAAGTTTATTTGTTGTTTTCTCTAAATACTGACATAATCTTACTGTGAGACGACACAGTCGTCATGAAAACTGTTGTTGATATATACTCTGACGTCACGATGCGTTTTGAAAATTCGAAAATAGCGCTTATTTTCGACATTTCTTTTTTATTATTTGTATTTTTTTCAGCGATTAGATTAATAAACTAACCATTACGTTATGATCAAGAACTAAAATATATTTCGAAATAAAAATTTTAACCAATTTGGAGTTTTATGCATATGACCTATTGCCTATTAGATTCCCCATTTCTTACAAGTTGATATAGTTTACACAATAAAGTTTTTTTTCTTTTTTATTTATTTATTTTTCCCCTCAGTGTATGTTAGTCTTTCATAAATTTGGAACCTATTATAATATCCTCGCCTGAATGCAAGAACTGGGTAACTTATTTTATAATGTTTAGAGATAATGGCAAAAACATTATTTTTTAGATTTTAGAAATTGCTTTAGGGCTACAAATATTAAGAAAATAACCCAGTTTTTTTTTTTAAACAAAAAACTATAGTTACCTACTTTTTGCACTAACAACGGAACTAAACTTAAATACAACAGCAATAAATGGGAATCTTTAGTTGCCTACTTTTAACAACATAAATGAATCTCCGAAAGTTCTGTAACAATTAGCTATCTCTAGTTACCCATCTAGATAACATAAAATAAATTTTATAGTTTTTTTTTTTTTTGTGTAATAACTGGGCATTTTTAGTTGTCTACTTCTAGCACTGTGTATAGCGCCCGGTAAACTATGTCAAAACAAGCTATCTGTAGTTACCCACTTATCACTAGTGATGTGCCGGATCGCTAAAAATGTATATCCGCGGATACGGATCTTAACTTTCTTAGAGTACGCGGCGGTAAATATTGCACATCGACCTTTGGAAAGAGACTATCTGTTATGGGAAAAAGTTATTGACCTCTTTAAGAGTTAACTCTCATAACAGATTGTCTCTTTCCATAGATCGATGTGCAATATCTCATTATTATATAAATATAATTATAAATATAGTTGATTAAGTACCTTTGAGTTATGTACTATTAGTATGGTACTCACTACGATAAATGTTTGCAATATAAAGGTGCCAAATACGATTTAAAAAAATAAAAAATAATCTGAATGGAATTTAACAGGTTTTCATTATTACCTGATCACCTATATAATATATAAAATTTCATCTATGAATTGAAAATGAATAAGGTAAAAGATCCGCCAAAAACTAACGGATCCGGATACGGATCTTTCTTCTCCCTCGGATACGGATATCCGGCACATCACTACTTATAACATAAAAAGTTATCTGTTTGTTTCTTTTTTCCCAATTTTTTACATTGTTTAATAGATGACGCTAGTTTCTTTCGGCAAGTTACCCAGTTTTAGCATCCAATTCTACTTGATTTAAACTATGTCACTCACAAAGTGGATAACTCAAAATAACAAAATTTTGAGTTACCCAGTTCTTACATTCAGGCGACGATATTATCAATTATTATAATACTTAATATTATGTTAGAAACATGAAATTTTCTACATATACGTATTTACTTACGTAACATTTTCACGATTTTTTTTAATATACCAGTAGATTAAAAAATATATCAAATTCTAGGTAATGAGAGAGACTAGAATCGTTTCTTTATGCATTATTGCATTATACCTACATATCTATACTGTGTTATATTATCAGCTATTTATTATTTTCATGTCGTTTTATGACAACGTTCAGTTACACTTCGATAATAATTAATAGATAATTAATTTATATCAATAGTTGAAAAATCAATAAAAAACAATAATATATACGACGTACCTATAGGTGTGTAATTTTCTTTAAGTTCATAGCACATTGTCACGAATTTATTTGATAAGAAATTGGTGGCTCTGAAAAGAGCCGGTTGTTAGTCAATGTATGTATTATTGTGTGTGTGTGTTTTAAACGAGACGTGAACGTGTTCGTTTAAATTTCATGGTAATTGGAGTGATGACGACGACGACTGCGTTGTGGTTCGCGAATTTAACCGCCAAAACCGTAAAGGGTGCGACCTTGACGTTTCAATGCGTACACAACGTCCATTGCAGTGACCGTTTTTCTCTTGGCGTGTTCGGTGTAGGTGACGGCGTCACGGATAACGTTTTCCAAAAAGACTTTCAGAACGCCTCGAGTTTCCTCGTAGATGAGACCGGATATACGTTTGACGCCACCGCGACGAGCCAGACGACGGATAGCTGGTTTCGTGATGCCCTGGATGTTATCGCGAAGCACTTTACGATGACGTTTGGCGCCACCTTTTCCCAAACCTTTACCTCCTTTACCGCGACCTGTCATCTTTGATCAATTTGAAAAAATAATATTAGCAGTAATCAAGAACGCACGACCTTTGCCGATCGAACTTTAGCGGGCGACTGTTGTTGAAAATCCTTATTTCGGTCGTATTTATAACGTGAGCGGTGAGCACATCCACAGAGTCTTATGGGCGGACCGTCAGACTTGAGCTCGACCAATGACGGCACGTTTCGTACGAAACGCCGTATGGCCAGTTTATAAATAGTTCGTAAGTGTAGATTTCAAAATCATTTGCTGTTCGACTATCGTTGTCGTTCTGTATTGAAATTTTTTATACTTATCTTAATTTGCAAACGAAATGGCCCGTACCAAGCAGACTGCCCGTAAATCGACAGGTGGCAAAGCTCCGCGCAAACAGCTCGCCACAAAAGCTGCGCGTAAAAGTGCACCGGCAACCGGTGGTGTGAAGAAGCCTCATCGTTATCGTCCGGGTACGGTGGCTCTTCGCGAAATCCGTCGTTATCAAAAAAGTACCGAATTGTTAATCCGCAAACTGCCGTTCCAGCGCTTGGTTCGTGAAATCGCCCAGGACTTCAAGACCGATCTGCGTTTCCAAAGTTCAGCCGTAATGGCACTTCAGGAAGCCAGCGAAGCCTATCTCGTCGGTCTGTTCGAAGACACGAACCTGTGCGCTATTCACGCCAAACGCGTCACTATCATGCCGAAAGACATTCAATTGGCACGTCGTATCCGAGGTGAACGCGCCTAAGATGATTCTGACAGCACGACATACATAACTCTGTTGCATTGTTGTTTAAAAAAAAAAAACGAAAACACCACCACCGTGGCACGCACGCAGCAGAAACGGGAAAAAAACCGGCTCTTTTCAGAGCCACCAACTTTTTTATTTGAATACGTTCGAAATACGTGAAGAGCAAAATTTAATATTTCTCTGTAATTACAATGAAAATAGATTAATCTAAATAAAAGTAAAAAAAAAACTAATGTGGGGGAGGATCGTTCTGAATGATATATTAGACGAAAGGAGGCTATGAGTAGGTATAGAGTTACTCAGTTTAATAATATGAATAAGATTTTTTTTTTTTTTTTAATCAGTATACAACTTCCTTATGATAACCGCAAGCCCCCCACCCCAGAAAAGATCAGTACTATATAGGGTCCTGACTCCTCCTGATTTGTCCTCTTTTTAAAGACGTCCGAGAGGGTTTTTTTTTTTTTTTTTTTTGTTTACAGTGCGGATTTTAATTTAACTAGATAAATCTTTTTTTTATCAAGAGACTATACTATAGAAGAATGTTTATGTTGTTTCTTAATTCGCAAAGATTTATTTTTGCTTATTGGAGTAAAGAAAGTAGAGTTATTGTTTGTTTTTTTTTCTAATTTTTATACGGCTCTTTAATTTAATTACCAAAGAGAATAGAGATATTAATAATAATATGAAAGCTTGTAAAATTCCATAGATAACTTTAATTTTGTACTATGTCAAGTTGCACCTAAGATGGTAAAATATTACGGTATTTAATTTCGTCTGCACATTTTGTACATTTTCCCAATATTCAAAGAATTTAAATTAAAAAAAAAAAAAAAAATTTTTTATGCATGTTTTGATTTAATTTTCTTCCTTTTTTCTTCTTTTTTGAAAATATACTTACACTGATTATTGTAAGGGAAATAATACTAAATATTTATTATTAGTAATTTAATACATAATAATATACTTATAGGTAGGTACCTACCCACGATTTGTCAAAACTTTCAAAGTCGTAACGAACTCATTTTTAAAAGGAATTGTTGGCCCTGAAAAGGGCCATTTTTTATGGCGATTTCAAAACTGCAGCACGTCCGACGGCGATTATTATATCGATGCGTGAACGCTGTAATAAGAGAATGGACGATGATAAAAAACAACGAACGATTCACTTCTTTTTTGCCGCTGTTTTCTTAGGAGATTTGGCAACTTTCGCAGAAGCCTTTTTCGGTTTCGGTGCTTTGGGTTTCTTGGTCGGTCCTTTGGTCGCTTTCTTGGCCTTGGACGGCGTCGACGGTTTAGATTTCGGCGTGGCGGCTGTCGATTTTTTAGTCGACGCTGCAGATTTTTTTGCACTTTTTACAGTCGACTGTTTCTTCGCGGCCGCTGCTTTTTTGGCAGCAGCAACACCGGTCGCTTTGGTGGTGACGGCTTTCATTTCTTTCACCGCACGTTTAGTCTTCTTCGGCGCAGCCGTCGAATCGGACGAGCCCTGTTTGCTTGCCGCTGCCAATTTGAACGAACCGGAAGCACCTTTGCCTTTTGTCTGCACTAAAGATCCGTTCGTGACGGCGGCTTTGAGATATTTCTTTATGAACGGTGCAAGTTTCTCCGAGTCGACTTTGTAATTGGCGGCTGTGTATTTCTTGATGGCTTGCAGTGAAGAACCGCCGCGTTCTTTCAAATTCTTAATGGCATTGTTGACCATCTCCGATGTCGGTGGGTGAGTCGGTTTGTTTCGCGCTGCTCCTGTTTTTTTTGCCGCACTCTTCTTGACGGGAGTGGTCTTTTCAACGGCGCCGGATGCCGGTGCTGTAGCCGTGTCAGTCATATCGAAAATAAAATATTATGTCGAGTATTTTATATTATCGGAAAATATTTTATTAACCAATTAAATATAATTGATTAAATACACCAACAACAATCGACGTAGTGTAATGAAATTATGAAATAGCTTTTTATTTTGAGTATACTCAGCGTATGCGGTGAACTCAGAACTGTGAGTGTCAAATGAATGAGCGCACACGTATAGTCGCCGGTAGTCGTGCAAGCGGTACGACCGTGCAGAGAACGCATTTAAAATCTGTTTTTTTTATTAATTTATGAATATCTTTTAAGTTTATGTCTTGTAAATTTATTTAATGATTTTTATTAACGTTAGGTTGTATACTAATGTCTGGTAATATTACTGCTTCTTTAACTTTGTTAATATTATCGTTAATATATGTTTCGCGTTTTATAGTGAAATTACAAGATTTGGGCAATTCTAATAAATATATATTCTTTATGATTGGATTTATTTTACAATTACTGTCTATTTTGGTGGGTTCACGGGTTATTATTATATAATGTCTCAAGTCTATTTGTTCCACGAACAATTTTTTTATTTTTAGATATTGATGTTAATTCACATAAGGTTTTATCTTGTTGAGATGTGTTGACATAGGTAATAGGTATTTTCGTTACAAAGTTAACAAAGTGTTTTCTAGTTGTAAACTAACTTGCTTCGATAACTGAATAGTATGCATTCAAGTTATTTATGTCAAATGGTAAAGAATCAGGACCATATAGTTTTATTAACCTTGAGATTAAAGAAACGAGTTCTTTAGGTTTTACAGCTGAAGTATGCAATCTATTTTCTCTAGTAAAAGTAATTGCTATTTCCAAGTCTGTTAGGAAATTATGAATTTTGTTAAGATTGGAAAGCATTTAACTTAAAATCATGTGTTTTTTGAGAAAGTCAAGTTCAAAATCAGTTCTTTTCGTAAATAAAAACAACTGTTTTTAATTGTTGGTTAACTTAGTTATTGTGTCATTGTAACTAATTAGTAAATCGTGATTAAAGATATTTGCTGCTGATTATTTTTATTAACCATTTTTATTTGTGTGTTTTTCAATATTTCTATTTCGTGATTAAATTTTTCGGCATCTTTTTGGTCTAAATTGCCGGAGATGAATTTTATTACTGTTCCGAGCCCATCAATTAAACCTCTTTTTCTTCTAATGTGATCATTTCTGAGTAAAATTGTGTTCAATTTTTGAAAATTATTATTTAGATTAATATTAATTGATTTTACAGAATGACGTAAGTCTACTTCTAAAGTGTTAGTGGGATTTGAAAAATTAACATTTTTCTCAATATATTCTTGTGTAAATATACGTTTTTGTTCTAGTTCGTGTAAATCGTAATAGTGGGTAGATGTGTGGAATGATCTTTGAATTTCGGTTTCATGAAGAAAAATGGAAGTATACCGGAATTTTCGGAAATATCAGTTATTTTGACTTCCTGACTAAGTATTGTCTTCGTCAGTGTTGTTAGTGTTGACAGTATCCTGCAATTTAAGAGGTCGTCTTAATTGTTGGTTATGGAATGTGGTTTTAGTTGTTTTAACTTTTTCACCTGTATTTTCTTGTACTAATGTTTGTCGTGTACGTGGTTGTGATTTTACACGGGGTTTAGTTTTTATATATGCTTTTGTTCGAGGTGTATATACTGGTGACTGTTTTTTGGATGTGTTTGCTTTTTGAATATAACTCATTTTGCTGTTTTCTATTTGATTTTGGATTTTTTGATAAATTTCTTTTGTTAGTTCTCTATGTGTATTTATATAATTCGACATGTATTTTTCGTTTAAGTCTATTTCTAAAAGATCTTTATTATTTATGTATCCAGTTAAAACGTCAATGGGTTTGTGTTTTGTGACACTATGTATACTGTTGTTATAGCCAATTATAGCGTATGTCATCTGTTCAGGGATAGAATGATCTGGATATTTATTGTTGATTATTCTAAGATGTTCTGTTAGAGTAGAATGGAATCTTTCAATAGTTCCATTTGATTGGGGGGTGTAATTTTGTAGTAAAATGAGTTTTTATGTTGTGTGTTTTGCAGAATTCTTTAACTATTGTATTATTAAATTCTGTACCACTATCCATACGTATTTGTATAGGTTGTCCATGATGTGACATGTAAGAAAGTAAGTTTTTTGTGATATCTATAGCATTACATTCTATAGGATAAGCTTGGACGAATTTACTAAAATCGTCAATTATAGTGAAAAATTTCTGTTTTTTGAATTAAAATAGATCTAGGCTTATAATTTTATGTGGTTTGTTTGGTGTTGGAGTGATTTCTAATGGAGGGTTATTAGCATTTCTCTCGTATTTATTTAGTCGTCAAGTATCGCAATTGTTAATAAATTTTGTAATGTGTTCTAGTATTTTGGGCCAATAATATTGGTTTGAAATACGGGTGTATGTTTCGTTAACACCGCGATGGTTTGTTTTTTCTAGATGGTAGTTACGTATTATGCTTTCTTGTTCGTCTTTGAGAAAAAGATTTGTTTGTGTAATTTGGTATGCCTTATTTTTAAATGTCTCTTGAATTAGACTAATAAATTTTTCGTAGTTATTTAAATTTTGAAAAAGTATACCATATTTTAACTTTGGATTTAAATATTCTTTGAATAAGTCTATGACATATTCATTGAAATTTTCTGAAGGTACTTGTGCAAATATTCTGTGTTTACAATTATGTAGTTTAGAGTATTTTGATTTCGAAACGAGTGTGTTTACAAATTTAATAATAATTTGATTAGTGAAATAATTCAAAGGTTTATTAGAGATAGGAATTTCTAATATAGGATTTTCTGCGTTAGTGCGTACAGTTTCATTTTGATCATTGTCATTTTCTGAACGGTCTAAATTATCTAAATTTTCAAGAATTTCTTCAGGATCGAAATCTAAAGGTTCATCTTGTTCGGGAAATTCAGTTATTAAGTCATCTATCATGTCTGGTATATTGTTTTCGTCAATGTTAGTTATTAGGGAAACATTGTCGTTATCTTTAGTAGTTTTCGTATGGATCTCTATACGGCTAAGTGCATCGGCATTTCTGTTAGCTTTGCCTTTTTTATATAATATGATGTTATAATCATATTCGAGAAGTCTTAGACGCCATCGAATAAGTTTGGAATTAGGCTCCTTTAAATTAAATAAATATTGTAGGTGTTTATGATCTGTTATCAAAGTGAATTTGGTTCCAAATACATAAGGTCTAAATTGTTTAACTGAATAAATTATTGCCAATAGTTCTTTCTCGATTGTCGAATAATTCTTTTCAGAGTCGTTTAGAGTTCTGGAAACATATGCTACAGGTTTGTCTTTACCTATGGGTCCTTGCGATAAAATTCCGCCAATAGCAAAAGTTGATGCGTCGGTTGTTATATTGAATGGTTTGTTAAAATCAGGGTATGCTAATATGGGTTCATTAATTTAATAGTTCTTTACATAAGTTGAAACATTCTATAAATTCACATGCGTGCTCCATTTTTGCATTCTTTTTTAAGCTTTTAGTCAAAGGTGCGGTCAATTTTGAAAAATCTTTAATAAATCGTGTGTAATATCCTAAAAGTCCTAGAAAGCTTTTAATGTCTTTCTGTGTTTTCGGAATTGGGAAATTTTGAATACATTTTTGTCCGGATTCGGTTTTACTCCGTCGGGGTAACTAGATGTCCCAAAAATTTAGTTTCCTTTTTTAAAAAGTCTGATTTATTGATTTGAATTTTGAAGTTTGATTCTCTAAGTCTTTTGAATACATCTTTTAAATTTTGAACGTGTTCTTGCAAAGAATTTGGAAAAACTAAAATATCGTCCATATATATTAAACATGTATTGTTCATTAAACCTTTAAATATATGATTTACGGCTCTTTGAAATGTACTTGAACCGTTTTTCAAACCGAAGGGCATACATAGAAACTCGTAATGCCCAGTTTCAGTAGAGAAGGCTGTTTTTTCAATATCATTAGGATTCATTTGAATCTGTTGAAAACCATTAGCAAGATCTAGAGCTGTAAAGTATTGAGATCAGTCTAATTTGTCTAAGATGTCAGTAATGTTTGGTATCGGGAATTTGTCGTCAATAGTCTTTTCATTAAGTTTCCGATAATCTGTGACCATTCTCCATTTCTTAGTTCCAGAATTGTCTAGCTTTTTTGGAGCGATCCATACTGGGCTCGACCAGGGGGAATACGAGGGTCTAATTATGTTTTGATCTAACATTTTGTTTATTTGCGTTTGTATTTCATTTTTGTGTACAAAGGGATAGCGATATAATTTGGCATGTATGGGTATTTCATCTTGGTTTCTAATATGGTGTTTGATTTGGTGAGTAAATGTGAGAGGTTCATTTTCTTTATAAAAAATATCTGAAAATTGTTTACAAAGATTTAATATTTTTCTTCGCTGTTCATATGGTTTGTATTAATTATATTTTCAATGCATCTGTATTATTTTCTATTTCCGAATGAAAAAGTGTATATTCTTGTTCACTAAATGATTCTACTTGTGTAGGTGCGAGAATTTTTAAAATTTTCGAAGTGCCACTACTATTAATAATTTCAATTTTGGCTAATTTATTATTCGATTTGGATAAAGCGGGGTTGATTTTTAGATCACCTGTAATTATCTCGGGTATAATAACGTCTCCGTTCAAAGTTACGGGTATTTCTGCGAATTTTGATGAGTTAGCGTTTACAGTGATACGAATAGGAAATGAATGTGTACTAGATTGACTTACAATATGTGTTTTGATATCAAGAGTAGATGTGGGAGTAATTAAAGTGTTTGTATTAAGATTTATTACAGATTGCATTTTTCTTAAATTATTGTCACCTATCAATCCGTCAAAGTGTTTATGAAAATTAAATAAAATAAAATCTAATGTAGTGTTACAGTTAAAATCATAAAATGCTGGAATCATCTCTTTACTTGCATGGTTATTAAACAGGGTTGTAATAGTAACTTTTGTAGGTTTTATATTGTTTTTAAAATATTTATGAGCGATGTTTGGATCTAGAAAAGATGAAGAAGCTGCGGTGTCTATTAATAATTTTAAGGGTGGATTAGAAATTTCAATGTATGGTAGGGTGTTATGACTTGTGTGAATTGTTAAAAGTACAAACATTTATTATGTCTGTTCTTTCGAGTTGTCGACTGCAGGAAAATTTTGTGAATGAGATTCGTCATAATCAGTTTCTATTTCGTCTTGCAATTCGTTATATGTTTGTTCTTCAGTTTCTTCTATATTTTCACATATTTTCAGAATAAAATAGCTCTTAAGATATGAAATTAGGTCTTTGTCCATTATTAGAGAAATTATTTCTATTTATGTTAGTAGGAATGTAATTTCGCGTTGTAGCGCTCATGGGCGTTGGTTGAGGTAAATTGCGATTAGGATTAGATTTGAAAACGTTTACCGGTTGTCTATTTTGATTACCAAAAGTTTGATTGTTTGTAGGGAATCTTTGGTTTGTAACCAGGTTTTGGGTTCAAATTTGTAATAGGTTTAGAAGGGAAAGGTGTATTGTGTTTGTTTGCAAAATATGGTTGCTGTTGTTGGCAGTTTTGTGAAATAGGTGTTGTGTTTTTATATGTTGATTGCCTTTACATGTTTTGTTTGTATTGGGGGTTTTTGTTTAGTGATAGTTTCCTATGATTTTACTTTCAGATGTTATTAAATGTTTTATATTATCTAAAGTTTGTGAGTCTTTTGTTCGAATAAATGTTGCCATTGGTTCTTGAATATATTTAACAAGAGTGTCTATAGCAGCATCTGTATAAATTTCGCTAATAATCTGAGTTCTATTTTGATCGTTTTCGATTATTTTTGTGTGTAAGATTAGCATGTTTAATGCTTTGTAAACTGAATCGAAATATTCTGTGTATGATTGGGTAGGTTTTTGTTTAAGAACAACTAAATCGTGGAAAAGATCACGTTTATTGCATGGGTCTCCAAAATATCGTGTTAAGATTGATTTTATATCTTCCCAGTCATTAGCATTGCAATTATCAATGCATTCTAGAGCTTTTCCCATTATTTTTGATCGTAAGGCAATGGTGAGCATTAAATTGTTAAAAATATTTGGATCGTTTGCATCATAAAATTGGGTTAATATTGTTTGCATATTCATTAAAAAACGATTTAAATGTTCGGGGTGATCGCTATTAAAGTTTGGGATAAACTGTAAGACTTTTTCGAACGTTAGAGCCATTGTGCTGTCTCTGTTATTAATTTCAATATTTTCAATTTCTTCTAAAGTCTCAAGGAGGTCACTGAGGTCTAATGTATTTGAATTACTACCTGACATAAAGTCTAATAGTAAGCTTTGAGATTTATATTATCTCTTATTTATTCTTTGTTTGAATAGTTTATTGTTTAAATTCACTGTTCACTTTGTAACGATATTCATTCGTTTTTATGTGGGACAGGAATGAAGGATTATTATTACACTGAATAATAAAACAAAAATTGTACTCACAGGATCTTGACGTATGTTGTCATTCCGTTGTACTGTTGTGTAGATTTCTTGACTTGGTTGTCTGTAGGTTTCGTCTCAAGGATCGACCAATGTCCACTTGGTGTACGGATGTAAGATATTCGCTCTTCTCCGCCCCTTTAAGAGACCTACTGCACCAGTTATGGTTGTGGTTTCACAACACAGTTTTTAAAAAGAATTTATTTTCAGAGGTTTAAGGTTTATTTTAATAAACCAATATTATTTTGAAAAATATAAGTACCTATCAAATACAATATGTAACTATAATATATTCAGAAATGTATTTTATGGTTTGAAGTTTTGATGTTCTTAGTTTTAATGATTCGCGATGAATGAATATCCATCTTTCATTTGGTCATAAAGAAAAGTGTTGTATCCAGATAAGCTAGGAAGTCGAAGGATGTTTATCTAATGCTGATTGTATAGGTTTGTGCACGTAACATGCGAGTTTAATATTCTACAGATGATCTACTAAACACTCATACTTGAGACGTTTCTCTAACTGTCTCTGTCTCTACTTAGATTTAAAAATCGAGATTTTAAATCTTGGTATCCGCTTACAATAGTGACAGATAAATCAATAAAATCAATAAAAAATCACCGCGACTTTAGCACATACAGGGCTGTTATCAGCAAATATGGGATTACTTTCAGTAATTATATAGAGATGCATTCCGCAAATACAAGACTGATTTCAACAAAAACAGGTCTATTTTTAGCATTAGTGCTATTTTCAGCAATAAAGAACTGTTTTCATTAATACATAACTGCTCTCAGCAAATACAGAGGTTACTTTCAAGCAATACAGGGTCAGTTTTCATCAATATAAGGCTGCTTCATGGAAAATGTGAAACGAGAAGATTGACAGCTAGGTATATACAAATGTTGATAGACAATAATATTGAAGGTGCTGTCGCTACATATAGGTAATTAATATTCAAATCGATCTCAAGGGACATTGAAGTAAAACTGTCTGTCATTAAAAAGAGCCGTCCATGCCTAACAAAAAATGAAATACCTATAAATTAACATACATTTATCCCATTTAGCCTTTATTTCTTTCCAAACATCAACCCCTCTCGGTAAATGCATGTACGTCATTAGAAAGAACAGTCCCTGCTGTTTAGTGATAGACTTTTCGGTCTCTGAGGTATATAAGCAAACTTAGAGTTGTTTTGTCCTTTTCTATAGAATTATGTACTAACCACAATCCCGAGTCGTTGAACACTCAAATAAAAATAATTACCAAAACCTGTGATCTATGTATGCTGTATTCGACGAGAAGCACAGTAGTAATTAAAAAAATAAAAGTGAGCGATATGTTTTGTGGTAAATCGTAACAGGTTTTTTTTTGGGGTTAAGGCGATATAAAATATTTGTTATATCAATAATTAGAACCATTCGAAGTTTATCCACCCAACAAATTTTGTTTCCACACACATTTTGCGTTGAACTCATTATTTAACATAATTAATGCATAATGGATAATTTTATTAAAAACTTAAAAAAACATCGAAATTGTTCATTCGCGAAACATTGACTTATAATCAATGCGCGCGCATTGTATCTCTGCTTATGGAAAATATTTCAATGAACTGCTCTTTCAAGGGGAATAGATCGTTTGCTGCAGAGTGAGATAGAGAGCTGCGTTCAAATCATGTATACTTTTTATAGAACGACACTTATTATTATATATATATAGCGGATGTTATGAAAAAAGCTTGCTTCTGAATTAATCTTTATCTGTCTATCTATCCAAATGATCTGTATGTCTATCCGTCTGTCTGTCTGCTCCATCTTTCCTATCGCCTTTTCCGACAATCTGTGAGAGTTATCCCTCTCGTGAAAAGTGTAAGAGTGAATCTAGATGTATGAGTGAAAGCGAAAAATGATTGGTTTTTATCGGTGTGCTATGTCTGTGTCTATGTAATTATGCCTAATAATATAGCGGTTTCAAATGATTTGTAGCAATCAAAAGAATAATATCTGATATAATATTAATTGTAGGTATACGAAACCTTAAATACATAGACTTCTTCTTACCATTTTTTCACAGTTTATTGTTCAGTTGGTAACTGTGTATGTGTGTGTGTATGTGTGTGTGCGTGTTTTTGTGTTTTCTGGTTATATATATGTATAACGTCCAAAGATTATCAGAGGTACATTGCCGTATAAAACAGCCGGTATGTATCGGTATGTGTACGGCGACTTTTTCACTTATATGTATACCACAGATGCGTGCTTAATTGAAGATGATATTATGCATTTTATATTTTTGCATGTGTGTGTGTGTGTACACCGTCGCATGTATCAATGATATCCCAATCAACGGCGTATTACCAACACTTTCCATGGCCGTGTGGTTAGCGTCACCTGCGAGTTGTGAAACATCGAGTTGGTTAGCGTTCGGATCCTGACTTCGGCTGTATGATATAAAAAAGTTTTGCGTGCTTGCCTAACCTACAGGCTTTTAAAATTTCCCGCTTGCATACCGCCCCTACAACGAGAAACGCTGTGCTTGTTGCCTACCTACCTACACGTTTCAGATAACTGCCGTCGACAAATAAAAAGCGGCAGTCGATGCTGCAACCATCACCACCACAGAACAATACTGTTCTGTGATCACCACCCACCGGGGTGTACTTCGTTCAAATAAGATAAAAATATTAGGTATAGGAGGCGCCAACAGATGCCATCACTAAACTCGCCTTCAAACTCGATATGTCTAGCTTTAAAATTCGTGATGGGTTGGTATGTTTGGGGTTGCTGCCATCACCTACGGTCGATTGAATACCATCGTTGAACTCGTCTCAGACCCTTGGTTAATTTGAGTCCAAACTTGATATGGCTAACTTTAAAATTCGAGATGGGGCTGGTATGTTACGGGTTGCAGCCACCCCCTACGGCTGATTGAGTACCATCATTGAGCTCGCCTTGTCATGCCGCTTAAATCGAGTCCAAACTCGATATGTCTAACTTTAAAATTCGAGAAATCATGCATGAATCTATAAAAGTGGAGGGGGGTAGAAAGCTTTGATTTCAGTTCGCCGGAGGGAGCTCTTTTCCGGAGGTGCCAGAACCATCCAAAACAATCTACTATTTTTCTTTTGAGTCCATACAAAAAATATTATGTATTGAAAAATAATCAAATGAATGATATTGAAGAACACAAAAAAATATTGCCTTAAAATAACAAATGTATAATATATTTTTTTATAATATATATAATTAATAATGCTATATATTAACACCTGAAGACGTCATCATAATTATTAAGTCTGTTTTTCACATAAAACTCAATATACTTACCTAATAATAATAATAATATTTTGAATATTATATAGGTATAGGTATGTATAATATTTTGTAGACTATATTATTATCTATACGTAGGTAAAACCTAATTTTAAATCGAATTTGTTGCAGACCAAATTCAAATTATGTACCAAAATAAATTATTAGAGAAATGTTATAAGTTTTTTCTATTGAAAGTGTCTTTTATAAATTTATATGATCCCTGTGCATTGGAAACTTATTGTACTGGGTCCGCGAATAGAAATCAACATCGGTCGACAATTTTATTTATTTGACGAGTTCTATTCAAAAATTTGAATCACTATACAGTATTATTAGATTATTTTTTGAAAAAAAGTATGCGCGTGGTTGCAATGTAGATACGAAGGCATAGGTCATTTTTATTCTCTTTAAATAGGGACGACAACAACAACGTTAAGTATATTTATCATTTCATCCGTCTATCTACATTATAATATATAAGTATTATTTTTTAGTCATGATGTTTATCAAATACCTACATATTCAATTTTCAATCTAATTATAATGGGAAGTCGGTCGGTATACAGTCTTAAAGCACGACCCCCCCGCCTCACGACTTGTGTGTGTTTTTTTTTTTTTTTTTTATTATTGTGACGGAAAGTTTCAACAATATTGGCGCACGATATCTAATGAATTAATAAAATAATAATCAATTTATCATAAAAACAAAACAAAAATGACAACGGCACGCGGTGTTCCCAAGCGGTCACCCATCCAAGTACTGACCGCGCCCGATGTTGCTTAACTTCGGTGATCGGACGAGAACCGGTGTTTTCAACATGGTATGGCCGTTGCCGGTTACTAGGTACTGAAATTAAACACACATCTAGAGACACGGTTTTGTAATTTGTACTACACAAAATAATAAATAAATAATAATTTAGCAGCATGTTTTAAGCAGTAGGTACTACTTACTAGTGTTATTATTATTATTATTTTTTTTTTTTTTCTATAATATTCGTGCACACAAACAATATCAGCTGATCGGGAACTTAGCATAAACGAAAAATAAAATAAAACTTTTCCGAAATTGGGACTGCATCAATTAATTATCTTAAAATAATTTATATTGATAAAATATTTTATTATTAATTTTTGTGTGCCCAGTCGCTATTGTTTTTATTTATTTTTTTTATCTATTTCGGTACGGCCGGGCTACTAAAATAAGTAATATTATAACATATTCAAAGTGGACGCAGAAATCAACGTGTAATAAATCCTATAGTAATGAAAACATAATAAATAATATTAAAGCCATAACGCCGACGAATTTATTTGTGAAAATATTTGGTGGTTCTGAAAAGAACCGGTTTTACTTTCTTGTTGTTGTTTGCTTCTTTGACAACACAATTAATATGAAGTCGCGTGGCGTCGATAGATTGTTAATTTGATTAGGTATAATATCTATTTTGAACTGGTGTATTTGGTGACGGCTTTTGTGCCTTCACTGACGGCGTGTTTGGCAAGTTCACCCGGTAAAAGCAGACGAACTGCAGTTTGAATTTCCCGGCTGGTGATTGTTGAACGTTTATTGTAATGCGCCAATCGCGATGCTTCGGCGGCAATACGTTCGAAAATATCGTTCACGAAACTGTTCATGATGCTCATGGCTTTGCTGGAAATACCGGTGTCGGGATGAACTTGTTTCAAAACTTTGTAAATGTAAATGGCGTAGCTTTCCTTCCTCTTGCGCTTCTTCTTCTTGTCACTTTTTGAGATGTTCTTTTGCGCTTTGCCAGCTTTTTTAGCGGCTTTGCCACTGGTTTTAGGCGGCATTTTTATTGACGAAAAATATTTAATAACTTTGTGCTATTGAAATAGAAACGGCGCTCACTGCTGCAGTGTCAAAACACAAATGTAGCTATGTACCGTAATGATGCTTACTATATATATTCTGTTCAGATCCTCACACGGTAGCTACAAGAACTGTGATTGGCCGGGTGGTCGGGACCGCCGATCCTATATAAGCACTGAAACAACTCAACGGACATCATTAAGTTGTTTGACTTACGTACGTACGCACGTTGTACTATTTGCAGTGTCGACACTCGACAATCGACATAGATTTTTCTTATCATTTTGTAAAGAAACAAATAACCTACAAAACATGTCAGGACGTGGTAAAGGTGGCAAGGTGAAGGGAAAGGCAAAGTCTCGATCAAGTAGAGCCGGACTACAGTTCCCGGTCGGACGTATTCATCGTCTGCTGCGCAAAGGAAATTATGCCGAGCGCGTCGGTGCCGGAGCTCCTGTGTATTTGGCCGCCGTGATGGAATATCTCGCCGCCGAAGTTCTCGAATTGGCCGGAAACGCGGCTCGCGACAATAAAAAGACGCGTATCATTCCGCGTCATTTGCAGCTGGCAATCAGAAACGACGAGGAACTGAACAAATTGCTTTCCGGCGTCACCATCGCCCAAGGCGGCGTATTGCCGAACATTCAGGCCGTATTGTTGCCAAAGAAAACTGAAAAGAAAGCTTAAGTTCATCACCCATACACATCAAGTGCGAGGCGACGGCATCTCGATTATAATCAAAAACCGGTCCTTTTAAGGACCACCAAAATTTTTATAGATATATTCGTTTTACATTACGAGCCGACAGATTATATTTTAGTAATAATAAAAATCGCCATTTTTTTCAATTCGTAACAAAAACATTGTACAATAGGTCATATGCATGATTTTTTTTTTATATTTTTAATAGATTATTTAGTCAGCCATAATACGGAAAAAAATTGATAATCATTTAAAAATGTAATATTATCATAAGAAAAAAAATATTAAATTTCACATTCAAAAATAGACAGTTTAAACAATCGGCCATGTTCGCGGGCTTATGTGACGTCATGATATACGATGCATGCCAACCTTGGTGTCAAATTTTCAATGTTCTAAATGAAGTTTATTTGTTGTTTTCTCTAAATACTGACATAATCTTACTGTGAGACGACACAGTCGTCATGAAAACTGTTGTTGATATATACTCTGACGTCACGATGCGTTTTGAAAATTCGAAAATAGCGCTTATTTTCGACATTTCTTTTTTATTATTTGTATTTTTTTCAGCGATTAGATTAATAAACTAACCATTACGTTATGATCAAGAACTAAAATATATTTCGAAATAAAAATTTTAACCAATTTGGAGTTTTATGCATATGACCTATTGCCTATAGATTCCCCATTTCTTACAAGTTGATATAGTTTACACAATAAAGTTTTTTTTCTTTTTTATTTATTTATTTTTCCCCTCAGTGTATGTTAGTCTTTCATAAATTTGGAACCTATTATAATATCCTCGCCTGAATGCAAGAACTGGGTAACTTATTTTATAATGTTTAGAGATAATGGCAAAAACATTATTTTTTAGATTTTAGAAATTGCTTTAGGGCTACAAATATTAAGAAAATAACCCAGTTTTTTTTTTAAACAAAAAACTATAGTTACCTACTTTTTGCACTAACAACGGAACTAAACTTAAATACAACAGCAATAAATGGGAATCTTTAGTTGCCTACTTTTAACAACATAAATGAATCTCCGAAAGTTCTGTAACAATTAGCTATCTCTAGTTACCCATCTAGATAACATAAAATAAATTTTATAGTTTTTTTTTTTTTTGTGTAATAACTGGGCATTTTTAGTTGTCTACTTCTAGCACTGTGTATAGCGCCCGGTAAACTATGTCAAAACAAGCTATCTGTAGTTACCCACTTATCACTAGTGATGTGCCGGATCGCTAAAAATGTATATCCGCGGATACGGATCTTAACTTTCTTAGAGTACGCGGCGGTAAATATTGCACATCGACCTTTGGAAAGAGACTATCTGTTATGGGAAAAAGTTATTGACCTCTTTAAGAGTTAACTCTCATAACAGATTGTCTCTTTCCATAGATCGATGTGCAATATCTCATTATTATATAAATATAATTATAAATATAGTTGATTAAGTACCTTTGAGTTATGTACTATTAGTATGGTACTCACTACGATAAATGTTTGCAATATAAAGGTGCCAAATACGATTTAAAAAAATAAAAAATAATCTGAATGGAATTTAACAGGTTTTCATTATTACCTGATCACCTATATAATATATAAAATTTCATCTATGAATTGAAAATGAATAAGGTAAAAGATCCGCCAAAAACTAACGGATCCGGATACGGATCTTTCTTCTCCCTCGGATACGGATATCCGGCACATCACTACTTATAACATAAAAAGTTATCTGTTTGTTTCTTTTTTCCCAATTTTTTACATTGTTTAATAGATGACGCTAGTTTCTTTCGGCAAGTTACCCAGTTTTAGCATCCAATTCTACTTGATTTAAACTATGTCACTCACAAAGTGGATAACTCAAAATAACAAAATTTTGAGTTACCCAGTTCTTACATTCAGGCGACGATATTATCAATTATTATAATACTTAATATTATGTTAGAAACTTGAAATTTTCTACATATACGTATTTACTTACGTAACATTTTCACGATTTTTTTTTTTTTTTAATATACCAGTAGATTAAAAAATATATCAAATTCTAGGTAATGAGAGAGACTAGAATCGTTTCTTTATGCATTATTGCATTATACCTACATATCTATACTGTGTTATATTATCAGCTATTTATTATTTTCATGTCGTTTTATGACAACGTTCAGTTACACTTCGATAATAATTAATAGATAATTAATTTATATCAATAGTTGAAAAATCAATAAAAAACAATAATATATACGACGTACCTATAGGTGTGTAATTTTCTTTAAGTTCATAGCACATTGTCACGAATTTATTTGATAAGAAATTGGTGGCTCTGAAAAGAGCCGGTTGTTAGTCAATGTATGTATTATTGTGTGTGTGTGTTTTAAACGAGACGTGAACGTGTTCGTTTAAATTTCATGGTAATTGGAGTGATGACGACGACGACTGCGTTGTGGTTCGCGAATTTAACCGCCAAAACCGTAAAGGGTGCGACCTTGACGTTTCAATGCGTACACAACGTCCATTGCAGTGACCGTTTTTCTCTTGGCGTGTTCGGTGTAGGTGACGGCGTCACGGATAACGTTTTCCAAAAAGACTTTCAGAACGCCTCGAGTTTCCTCGTAGATGAGACCGGATATACGTTTGACGCCACCGCGACGAGCCAGACGACGGATAGCTGGTTTCGTGATGCCCTGGATGTTATCGCGAAGCACTTTACGATGACGTTTGGCGCCACCTTTTCCCAAACCTTTACCTCCTTTACCGCGACCTGTCATCTTTGATCAATTTGAAAAAATAATATTAGCAGTAATCAAGAACGCACGACCTTTGCCGATCGAACTTTAGCGGGCGACTGTTGTTGAAAATCTGACTGACTGACTGACTCTTTAATTTCGCTTGGGCCCATGTGCCCAATGGTGAATTGAGGAACTGGTCGTGAGACCTTAGTCCTACCGTTGCTTAGGGAGCAGCTCTTGTGGTGTGCTCGAGATGTTTACCGGCGTTGGTGTGCCCGTGGGTATGCATATTTTAGAGTCAGCCAGATGGGGCAGCCAGGTTACCCCAGTTGGTCTTTGGTTTTGGCGTCCTCGCCCGTTTCGCGTGTAGTTGTTACTCTAGGCATTAGTCGTCCTCGAATAAGTGCCTCGGTCGCTTGTGTGTGTGTTTGTGATCGGTGGTGTAGTTTCCAAGGTTCCGTAGAAGTGTGTGTCGCGAGTTTTGTGCTCGGGTGTATATGTTGGTTGCTTCATGTGTCATGAATTCTTTGATGGTGGGAATTTTTAAGTCTCGATGAAGTGTGCTGTTTCTGACAAATCTTCCTGAGTTTGTGATAAGTCGTAGCGTGCGGTTTTGGAAAATCTGTAGTCTTTTTCTGTTTGTTTTATTGAAGGCCCACGCCGTACTCCCGTACGTGAGTATTGGCCTCAGGTATGTTGTGTATATGAGTTTTTTGTTGGCGATTGACAGTCTCGAGTTGCGGTTGAGTAGTGGGTACAGTAGTGTCTTTTGTCCGGTTGCTTTGTTCAGTTGGTTTTGCGTGTGTTTCTTGTAGTTGAGTCTCTTGTCCATGGTGATGCCGAGATACTTGACTTCATTTTCCCACGTGATTGCGGTTCCTTCGAAGCTTAATGCTGGATATTCTATTTTCAGTCTTTTGGTAAAGATGATACCGACGGATTTTCGAGGGTTGACTTTTATTCGCCATGTTGCATAGTAGTTTTCCAGGTCCTGTAGGCCTTTATCCAATCTGCGTTTGATGGTGTTGATGCTTCTTGCTTGAGCGAAGATTGCCGTATCGTCCGCGTATAGGGCTGTGTCTTGGGTGGTCGGTATGTCGTTTATGTAGATGTTGAAAAGTGTTGGTCCAACAACACTTCCCTGTGGTACTCCCGCGATGATTGGCCGATGTGTGGAGGGGGTATCTTTTGTGGTAGCGTAGAATTTCCTATTCTGTAAGTATGATGCTATGACTTTGATTAGCCTGGTTGGTATTTTCTCATAGATGAGCTTGTAAAGCAGACCTGTGTGCCATACTTTGTCAAACGCTTTCTCAATGTCTAGAAAAATCGCCCCTGTGTGGTGTCTCCTGTTGAAGCCCCTGGTGATGTGTTCGTTTAAGCGTAGTAGTTGTTGTGTTGTGCTGTGTTCACTCCTGAAACCGAATTGTTCAGGAATGATGGTGTTGTTTTGTTCCAGGTGTTTGTGTAGGCGTTGAAGCAGAGTTCTCTCAAATAGTTTGCTAATTGTTGAAAGTAGGCTGATTGGTCTGTAGTTTGTCGGGTCCGTGTGATCCTTTTTGGGCTTCGGGAGCAGTATGACTTTGGCCAGTTTCCAACAGCGAGGGAAGTGGTGCATTCTGTATATAGCGTTGAAGATGCTTGTCAGGGTTACAATAGCTTTCCTGCCAAGGTGTTTCAGCATCACATGTGTGACGCCGTCATCACCTGGCGCTTTGTTTCTTCTGAGTCGGCTGATTTCAGTGTTTACTTCCTTTGGTGTAACTATTATTGGGAGTGAGGTTGTGTGTGTTTCTAGGTACGCATCCACCTGTTGTTCTATGTATGTGTTCATGACGAGATTTGTCGCGGGGTTTGGTTCAAATTGTGACTGTAGCGAGTCAGCGAAGGCTTCGGCTTGTCCGGGTGGGTCCGTGATGGCTTGATTGTTGACTTTGAGAACCGTTGTGTTTGTAGTTTTTGTGTAATTGCACAGTTTCCTTGCACACTGATACAGTGACTTATCATTCGTGGCTAGTTCAATGGTGGTATTTCTCCAACTTTCGTCGCGGTGTTTCTCCAGATCAGCTTTAATATTCTTCGTCAACTTGTTGAGTAGTGTCTTGACTCTTGGTTGTCTGTATTTCTGCCAAATTTTCTTGATGCGGTTTTTTGAGTGTATTTTGTCTAGAATTTCTTTGGGGATGCGTTGATAGTGTGTTGTGTTTGGCCGTGTGGTGGTATGTCGCGTGTAACATTGTTTGATGTGTTTGGTAAGTGTTTCGATTGTGTGTTCGAGTTCTTGACATGTTTTGATATGCCTCGTGAGTTTGATTTCTTCTTCCATGTCCGCCGTGTATGATTCCCAGTCCGTCTTTTTGATGAGTCGTCCTTGAGTTTTTCCAGAGTTTGGGCTGCGGAGGCTGTGTAGTGTGAGTAGTACTGGGTTGTGGTCGGAGTCAAGTTCTGCGAGTGAGTGTAGTTCTGGATTCGCGTGTAGATCCTTTATGAGTGCGACGTCCAGTACGTCGCTAGCGTTGCCGTTGAAGTGCGTTGGTTCCGAAGGGGCTACCACGGTGTAGCCTCTGTTGGTGCTGTGACGATTTAGTTTGTTTCCTCTGGTGTTGTTTACTGCCGAATTCCAGTTTTTGTGTTTGGCGTTCAGATCTCCTCCGAGAATTGCAGATCCTTTGATGTCTAGAAGTTTGTCAATGTCTGATGTGTCGATGGTTTTTGAGGGGCTGTTGTAAATGGACGCGATGCACACTTCTTGGTTGTCTATGATGACTACGATAGTGGTGGCTTCGACTGTGTTAAGTTCTGGTGTTGTTGTGTCATAATGTGTGATGTTGTTTTTGACGAGTATGGCTGTTCCACCCCATCCTTGTCCATTGTTGCGGTCGTTCCTGTATGTCTTGTAGTTTGGCAGTGTGAACCTGTCAGGTGGTTTTAGGTGAGTTTCGTTTATTAGTATGATGTCAATTTTGTGTTGTTCTGCGAAGCTTTGTAGTTCTGCCTTCTGCTGCTTAACACCGTTGGCATTCCAGAAACATATTTTTATGGGCTTATAAGCCATAGTTGATTTCTATTGGGCAGGAGGTGATGGCTTCGGCGATGACCAGTAGTCGCTTGAAGGAGTCGTCTTTTGTATCGTCGAGCTTCTGAAGAAAGTTTGTTGCCCAGCATTTTAAGGCTGAGAGCGTTTCTTTTGGTGAATTCAGGATGAGGTCGACCCAGTTTGCTTCTTGAGTTTTGGTGTGGTGCGGTTGTTGTTCGATACGGACTGGTATGGTTACTTCCGGTTTTCGTGATGGGCGTTGTTGAGTGAGCGGTTGGTTATTTTTCGATGACGTCGAAGTTGTTGGTAGTGCCGGCTGTTGTTTGACTTCAGCAGGCAGCGTTACGGTGGCGGTTGGAGTTTTGGTCCTGGTTTTCTTGGGTGGACGTTGTGGTAGTGGCTTGTCTACTTTTTTTGATGTTTGGGCAGTAGGTTTTTTGGCCGCAAGGACATCCGCATATGTGAGCGAGGTTTTCGCTTTCTTGGTTTCCGGTGGTGTAGATTTGGGTTCCGTCTGCTGCGGCGGAACTTTGCTGACGGCTGGCGCATGAGCTTGCAATTTGGCCGATCTTGATGCCAGGCTCTTGTAATACTCGCATCCTCGATAGTTCGCCGGGTGCTCGCCGCGGCAGTTGCAGCATACTGCGGACGTGCTCTTGTCCTTTGGGCATTGTTTAGCGTCGTGGTTTTCTCCACAGATCACACAACGCGGAAGAGATCTGCACACTGTTGAAGAGTGACCGAAGCGCTGGCAGCGGTAGCACTGCGGGGGACCTTTTCTGCCTCGAAAAGGTTCGACGGTAACGCAAATGCCGTTGATTTGCGTTAAGTTATTGAAGTCGTTACTCATGCCATTTGGATCAAAATAGACAAGGAATAACGGTGCTGGTTTACCACTCAGCCTCAGTTGCGTCAGATGCTTGATTTTGAAGCCCTTGCGTTCGATCGCTTCTTTCAGAGAGTCGCAGCTTGTGTTTTGTGGGAGTCCGCGGATGACGAGTTTCACATCTTTCTCCTCCTTAAGGAGAAAGGAGTGGTATTCTGCATTAATTCCATCCAGAATTCGTATGGCCTCTCGGTAGTGTTCGGGCGTCTCGAATTTAAATTTGAGGGCGTGGCCCTTGTTGGTTGCCGTGAAGGCGAGCTTCGCTTTGTTCAGTCTGTTCGTGAGGCTGAACGGTTCTTGTCCGTAGACAAAGATGGGTGAGGTCTTGACTCGTTTCTTTACTGTGGTGAATCCATCAGCTTCGCTATCCTCGTCCGTTGGCTGGTCCGATACTTCGCTGTCTGCTGTACGCTTGCGCTTGCAGCTCGATTCTTCTATATCCATATTAATTGCATTTTGTTGTACGAGGGTTCGTAGTCTATCCAATGTAGCTTGGTCTTCCGGGCTGCGGTTTTGGTCGTTCTCCAATTCCGAGATGATGCATTGATATGTTTCGATGGTGTCGCTGGGTGAAGATGTCGTGGATTCGACGTCGGAATCCATGGTCCGTCGTCAAGTCTGCAATGAAAAGTGGGTAGTCTTTGAAAAGACTTGTAAGGGTGCCTACTAGTCTTAAAAGACCAGTGGTCACCGGTAGTCTTGAAAAAGACTGGTAATAGACGGTTGTAGTCTTAAAAGACTGGTTGTTAGAAATTCAGTGTTGTCCGTATAGTGATGTCAGAGACGAATCTCGATTTGTGATCCTTATTTCGGTCGTATTTATAACGTGAGCGGTGAGCACATCCACAGAGTCTTATGGGCGGACCGTCAGACTTGAGCTCGACCAATGACGGCACGTTTCGTACGAAACGCCGTATGGCCAGTTTATAAATAGTTCGTAAGTGTAGATTTCAAAATCATTTGCTGTTCGACTATCGTAATCGTTGTCGTTCTGTAATCTGTATTGAAATTTTTTATACTTATCTTAATTTGCAAACGAAATGGCCCGTACCAAGCAGACTGCCCGTAAATCGACAGGTGGCAAAGCTCCGCGCAAACAGCTCGCCACAAAAGCTGCGCGTAAAAGTGCACCGGCAACCGGTGGTGTGAAGAAGCCTCATCGTTATCGTCCGGGTACGGTGGCTCTTCGCGAAATCCGTCGTTATCAAAAAAGTACCGAATTGTTAATCCGCAAACTGCCGTTCCAGCGCTTGGTTCGTGAAATCGCCCAGGACTTCAAGACCGATCTGCGTTTCCAAAGTTCAGCCGTAATGGCACTTCAGGAAGCCAGCGAAGCCTATCTCGTCGGTCTGTTCGAAGACACGAACCTGTGCGCTATTCACGCCAAACGCGTCACTATCATGCCGAAAGACATTCAATTGGCACGTCGTATCCGAGGTGAACGCGCCTAAGATGATTCTGACAGCACGACATACATAACTCTGTTGCATTGTTGTTTAAAAAAAAAAAAACGAAAACACCACCACCGTGGCACGCACGCAGCAGAAACGGGAAAAAAACCGGCTCTTTTCAGAGCCACCAACTTTTTTATTTGAATACGTTCGAAATACGTGAAGAGCAAAATTTAATCTTTCTCTGTAATTACAATGAAAATAGATTAATCTAAATAAAAGTAAAAAAAAAACTAATGTGGGGGAGGATCGTTCTGAATGATATATTAGACGAAAGGAGGCTATGAGTAGGTATAGAGTTACTCAGTTTAATAATATGAATAAGATTTTTTTTTTTTTTTTAATCAGAATACAACTTCCTTATGATAACCGCAAGCCCCCCACCCCAGAAAAGATCAGTACTATATAGGGTCCTGACTCCTCCTGATTTGTCCTCTTTTTAAAGACGTCCGAGCGGGTTTTTTTTTTTTTTTTTTGTTTACAGTGCGGATTTTAATTTAACTAGATAAATCTTTTTTTTATCAAGAGACTATACTGTAGAAGAATGTTTATGTTGTTTCTTAATTCGCAAAGATTTATTTTTGCTTATTGGAGTAAAGAAAGTAGAGTTATTGTTTGTTTTTTTTTCTAATTTTTATACGGCTCTTTAATTTAATTACCAAAGAGAATAGAGATATTAATAATAATATGAAAGCTTGTAAAATTCCATAGATAACTTTAATTTTGTACTATGTCAAGTTGCACCTAAGATGGTAAAATATTACGGTATTTAATTTCGTCTGCACATTTTGTACATTTTCCCAATATTCAAAGAATTTAAATTAAAAAAAAAAAAAAAAATTTTTATGCATGTTTTGATTTAATTTTCTTCCTTTTTTCTTCTTTTTTGAAAATATACTTACACTGATTATTGTAAGGGAAATAATACTAAATATTTATTATTAGTAATTTAATACATAATAATATACTTATAGGTAGGTACCTACCCACGATTTGTCAAAACTTTCAAAGTCGTAACGAACTCATTTTTAAAAGGAATTGTTGGCCCTGAAAAGGGCCATTTTTTATGGCGATTTCAAAACTGCAGCACGTCCGACGGCGATTATTATATCGATGCGTGAACGCTGTAATAAGAGAATGGACGATGATAAAAAACAACGAACGATTCACTTCTTTTTTGCCGCTGTTTTCTTAGGAGATTTGGCAACTTTCGCAGAAGCCTTTTTCGGTTTCGGTGCTTTGGGTTTCTTGGTCGGTCCTTTGGTCGCTTTCTTGGCCTTGGACGGCGTCGACGGTTTAGATTTCGGCGTGGCGGCTGTCGATTTTTTAGTCGACGCTGCAGATTTTTTTGCACTTTTTACAGTCGACTGTTTCTTCGCGGCCGCTGCTTTTTTGGCAGCAGCAACACCGGTCGCTTTGGTGGTGACGGCTTTCTTTTCTTTCACCGCACGTTTAGTCTTCTTCGGCGCAGCCGTCGAATCGGACGAGCCCTGTTTGCTTGCCGCTGCCAATTTGAACGAACCGGAAGCACCTTTGCCTTTTGTCTGCACTAAAGATCCGTTCGTGACGGCGGCTTTGAGATATTTCTTTATGAACGGTGCAAGTTTCTCCGAGTCGACTTTGTAATTGGCGGCTGTGTATTTCTTGATGGCTTGCAGTGAAGAACCGCCGCGTTCTTTCAAATTCTTAATGGCATTGTTGACCATCTCCGATGTCGGTGGGTGAGTCGGTTTGTTTCGCGCTGCTCCTGTTTTTTTTGCCGCACTCTTCTTGACGGGAGTGGTCTTTTCAACGGCGCCGGATGCCGGTGCTGTAGCCGTGTCAGTCATATCGAAAATAAAATATTATGTCGAGTATTTTATATTATCGGAAAATATTTTATTAACCAATTAAATATAATTGATTAAATACACCAACAACAATCGACGCAGTGTAATGAAATTATGAAATAGCTTTTTATTTTGAGTATACTCAGCGTATGCGGTGAACTCAGAACTGTGAGTGTCAAATGAATGAGCGCACACGTATAGTCGCCGGTAGTCGTGCAAGCGGTACGACCGTGCAGAGAACGCATGGCGTTGAGAAGAGATTGTCACGTTGTGTTTGATGTCGACGTTCGCGCTAAGCGAATCGACTTTATGACGACGTACAATCGATACGGCGTCGATCCGAGCGTCGACAACAGTCTCGACGAATATTTCTTAAATGCGTGCACAAGTCTAAAACGTTTCGTTAATTTTCTATGCGATTTAATGCCGCCGAAAGAGCCCCTCTTTCTCTATAGTGTAATGTCGGCACAGTTTACATCGAATTTTGACAATTTTCACCGACGCACCTTAATGTATATTGATCGAAAATAACCAACGCCAATATCACTAAACATCGTAGTCAACGAATGTACAGTCGGCTCTGCTCGACGTGTCGAATTAATAGATGAAAAAAAACATTCATCCGTTCGACACCGGCACACGCGCCGCTCGACGTCCAGACTCCCGAAGCATTTTCATGCGACGATCGACACTAATTCATTTAAAAAAAAAATCAACTTTGCAATAGCGAACGAGTATAATTGAATTGAAAAAGACGGACACAAACAGCAATGAGAAAAATTCAATATATATATCGAACAAATATGCCGAACCTCTATACGCGCAGTTAATTTGTTTAACATATGAACATTATGCGCGCGTTTTCAGGACCGAATGTTTTTTTATTCTTTATTTTCTTTTAATGGACTTACGTCGGCTATTATAATTGCTTTTTTTTAATTTAATTTTTCTTTTGAGTCCATACAAAAAATATTATGTATTGAAAAATAATCAAATGAATGATATTGAAGAACACAAAAAAATATTGCCTTAAAATAACAAATGTATAATATATTTTTTTATAATATATATAATTAATAATGCTATATATTAACACCTGAAGACGTCATCATAATTATTAAGTCTGTTTTTCACATAAAACTCAATATACTTACCTAATAATAATAATAATATTTTGAATATTATATAGGTATAGGTATGTATAATATTTTGTAGACTATATTATTATCTATACGTAGGTAAAACCTAATTTTAAATCGAATTTGTTGCAGACCAAATTCAAATTATGTACCAAAATAAATTATTAGAGAAATGTTATAAGTTTTTTCTATTGAAAGTGTCTTTTATAAATTTATATGATCCCTGTGCATTGGAAACTTATTGTACTGGGTCCGAGAATAGAAATCAACATCGGTCGACAATTTTATTTATTTGACGAGTTCTATTCAAAAATTTGAATCACTATACAGTATTATTAGATTATTTTTTGAAAAAAAGTATGCGCGTGGTTGCAATGTAGATACGAAGGCATAGGTCATTTTTATTCTCTTTAAATAGGGACGACAACAACAACGTTAAGTATATTTATCATTTCATCCGTCTATCTACATTATAATATATAAGTATTATTTTTTAGTCATGATGTTTATCAAATACCTACATATTCAATTTTCAATCTAATTATAATGGGAAGTCGGTCGGTATACAGTCTTAAAGCACGACCCCCCCGCCTCACGACTTGTGTGTGTTTTTTTTTTTTTTTTTTATTATTGTGACGGAAAGTTTCAACAATATTGGCGCACGATATCTAATGAATTAATAAAATAATAATCAATTTATCATAAAAACAAAACAAAAATGACAACGGCACGCGGTGTTCCCAAGCGGTCACCCATCCAAGTACTGACCGCGCCCGATGTTGCTTAACTTCGGTGATCGGACGAGAACCGGTGTTTTCAACATGGTATGGCCGTTGCCGGTTACTAGGTACTGAAATTAAACACACATCTAGAGACACGGTTTTGTAATTTGTACTACACAAAATAATAAATAAATAATAATTTAGCAGCATGTTTTAAGCAGTAGGTACTACTTACTAGTGTTATTATTATTATTATTTTTTTTTTTTTTCTATAATATTCGTGCACACAAACAATATCAGCTGATCGGGAACTTAGCATAAACGAAAAATAAAATAAAACTTTTCCGAAATTGGGACTGCATCAATTAATTATCTTAAAATAATTTATATTGATAAAATATTTTATTATTAATTTTTGTGTGCCCAGTCGCTATTGTTTTTATTTATTTTTTTTATCTATTTCGGTACGGCCGGGCTACTAAAATAAGTAATATTATAACATATTCAAAGTGGACGCAGAAATCAACGTGTAATAAATCCTATAGTAATGAAAACATAATAAATAATATTAAAGCCATAACGCCGACGAATTTATTTGTGAAAATATTTGGTGGTTCTGAAAAGAACCGGTTTTACTTTCTTGTTGTTGTTTGCTTCTTTGACAACACAATTAATATGAAGTCGCGTGGCGTCGATAGATTGTTAATTTGATTAGGTATAATATCTATTTTGAACTGGTGTATTTGGTGACGGCTTTTGTGCCTTCACTGACGGCGTGTTTGGCAAGTTCACCCGGTAAAAGCAGACGAACTGCAGTTTGAATTTCCCGGCTGGTGATTGTTGAACGTTTATTGTAATGCGCCAATCGCGATGCTTCGGCGGCAATACGTTCGAAAATATCGTTCACGAAACTGTTCATGATGCTCATGGCTTTGCTGGAAATACCGGTGTCGGGATGAACTTGTTTCAAAACTTTGTAAATGTAAATGGCGTAGCTTTCCTTCCTCTTGCGCTTCTTCTTCTTGTCACTTTTTGAGATGTTCTTTTGCGCTTTGCCAGCTTTTTTAGCGGCTTTGCCACTGGTTTTAGGCGGCATTTTTATTGACGAAAAATATTTAATAACTTTGTGCTATTGAAATAGAAACGGCGCTCACTGCTGCAGTGTCAAAACACAAATGTAGCTATGTACCGTAATGATGCTTACTATATATATTCTGTTCAGATCCTCACACGGTAGCTACAAGAACTGTGATTGGCCGGGTGGTCGGGACCGCCGATCCTATATAAGCACTGAAACAACTCAACGGACATCATTAAGTTGTTTGACTTACGTACGTACGCACGTTGTACTATTTGCAGTGTCGACACTCGACATAGATTTTTCTTATCATTTTGTAAAGAAACAAATAACCTACAAAACATGTCAGGACGTGGTAAAGGTGGCAAGGTGAAGGGAAAGGCAAAGTCTCGATCAAGTAGAGCCGGACTACAGTTCCCGGTCGGACGTATTCATCGTCTGCTGCGCAAAGGAAATTATGCCGAGCGCGTCGGTGCCGGAGCTCCTGTGTATTTGGCCGCCGTGATGGAATATCTCGCCGCCGAAGTTCTCGAATTGGCCGGAAACGCGGCTCGCGACAATAAAAAGACGCGTATCATTCCGCGTCATTTGCAGCTGGCAATCAGAAACGACGAGGAACTGAACAAATTGCTTTCCGGCGTCACCATCGCCCAAGGCGGCGTATTGCCGAACATTCAGGCCGTATTGTTGCCAAAGAAAACTGAAAAGAAAGCTTAAGTTCATCACCCATACACATCAAGTGCGAGACGACGGCATCTCGATTATAATCAAAAACCGGTCCTTTTAAGGACCACCAAAATTTTTATAGATATATTCGTTTTACATTACGAGCCGACAGATTATATTTTAGTAATAATAAAAATCGCCATTTTTTTCAATTCGTAACAAAAACATTGTACAATAGGTCATATGCATGATTTTTTTTTTATATTTTTAATAGATTATTTAGTCAGCCATAATACGGAAAAAAATTGATAATCATTTAAAAATGTAATATTATAAGAAAAAAAATATTAAATTTCACATTCAAAAATAGACAGTTTAAACAATCGGCCATGTTCGCGGGCTTATGTGACGTCATGATATACGATGCATGCCAACCTTGGTGTCAAATTTTCAATGTTCTAAATGAAGTTTATTTGTTGTTTTCTCTAAATACTGACATAATCTTACTGTGAGACGACACAGTCGTCATGAAAACTGTTGTTGATATATACTCTGACGTCACGATGCGTTTTGAAAATTCGAAAATAGCGCTTATTTTCGACATTTCTTTTTTATTATTTGTATTTTTTTCAGCGATTAGATTAATAAACTAACCATTACGTTATGATCAAGAACTAAAATATATTTCGAAATAAAAATTTTAACCAATTTGGAGTTTTATGCATATGACCTATTGCCTATAGATTCCCCATTTCTTACAAGTTGATATAGTTTACACAATAAAGTTTTTTTTCTTTTTTATTTATTTATTTTTCCCCTCAGTGTATGTTAGTCTTTCATAAATTTGGAACCTATTATAATATCCTCGCCTGAATGCAAGAACTGGGTAACTTATTTTATAATGTTTAGAGATAATGGCAAAAACATTATTTTTTAGATTTTAGAAATTGCTTTAGGGCTACAAATATTAAGAAAATAACCCAGTTTTTTTTTTAAACAAAAAACTATAGTTACCTACTTTTTGCACTAACAACGGAACTAAACTTAAATACAACAGCAATAAATGGGAATCTTTAGTTGCCTACTTTTAACAACATAAATGAATCTCCGAAAGTTCTGTAACAATTAGCTATCTCTAGTTACCCATCTAGATAACATAAAATAAATTTTATAGTTTTTTTTTTTTTTGTGTAATAACTGGGCATTTTTAGTTGTCTACTTCTAGCACTGTGTATAGCGCCCGGTAAACTATGTCAAAACAAGCTATCTGTAGTTACCCACTTATCACTAGTGATGTGCCGGATCGCTAAAAATGTATATCCGCGGATACGGATCTTAACTTTCTTAGAGTACGCGGCGGTAAATATTGCACATCGACCTTTGGAAAGAGACTATCTGTTATGGGAAAAAGTCTTTAAGAGTTAACTCTCATAACAGATTGTCTCTTTCCATAGATCGATGTGCAATATCTCATTATTATATAAATATAATTATAAATATAGTTGATTAAGTACCTTTGAGTTATGTACTATTAGTATGGTACTCACTACGATAAATGTTTGCAATATAAAGGTGCCAAATACGATTTAAAAAAATAAAAAATAATCTGAATGGAATTTAACAGGTTTTCATTATTACCTGATCACCTATATAATATATAAAATTTCATCTATGAATTGAAAATGAATAAGGTAAAAGATCCGCCAAAAACTAACGGATCCGGATACGGATCTTTCTTCTCCCTCGGATACGGATATCCGGCACATCACTACTTATAACATAAAAAGTTATCTGTTTGTTTCTTTTTTCCCAATTTTTTACATTGTTTAATAGATGACGCTAGTTTCTTTCGGCAAGTTACCCAGTTTTAGCATCCAATTCTACTTGATTTAAACTATGTCACTCACAAAGTGGATAACTCAAAATAACAAAATTTTGAGTTACCCAGTTCTTACATTCAGGCGACGATATTATCAATTATTATAATACTTAATATTATGTTAGAAACATGAAATTTTCTACATATACGTATTTACTTACGTAACATTTTCACGATTTTTTTTAATATACCAGTAGATTAAAAAATATATCAAATTCTAGGTAATGAGAGAGACTAGAATCGTTTCTTTATGCATTATTGCATTATACCTACATATCTATACTGTGTTATATTATCAGCTATTTATTATTTTCATGTCGTTTTATGACAACGTTCAGTTACACTTCGATAATAATTAATAGATAATTAATTTATATCAATAGTTGAAAAATCAATAAAAAACAATAATATATACGACGTACCTATAGGTGTGTAATTTTCTTTAAGTTCATAGCACATTGTCACGAATTTATTTGATAAGAAATTGGTGGCTCTGAAAAGAGCCGGTTGTTAGTCAATGTATGTATTATTGTGTGTGTGTGTTTTAAACGAGACGTGAACGTGTTCGTTTAAATTTCATGGTAATTGGAGTGATGACGACGACGACTGCGTTGTGGTTCGCGAATTTAACCGCCAAAACCGTAAAGGGTGCGACCTTGACGTTTCAATGCGTACACAACGTCCATTGCAGTGACCGTTTTTCTCTTGGCGTGTTCGGTGTAGGTGACGGCGTCACGGATAACGTTTTCCAAAAAGACTTTCAGAACGCCTCGAGTTTCCTCGTAGATGAGACCGGATATACGTTTGACGCCACCGCGACGAGCCAGACGACGGATAGCTGGTTTCGTGATGCCCTGGATGTTATCGCGAAGCACTTTACGATGACGTTTGGCGCCACCTTTTCCCAAACCTTTACCTCCTTTACCGCGACCTGTCATCTTTGATCAATTTGAAAAAATAATATTAGCAGTAATCAAGAACGCACGACCTTTGCCGATCGAACTTTAGCGGGCGACTGTTGTTGAAAATCCTTATTTCGGTCGTATTTATAACGTGAGCGGTGAGCACATCCACAGAGTCTTATGGGCGGACCGTCAGACTTGAGCTCGACCAATGACGGCACGTTTCGTACGAAACGCCGTATGGCCAGTTTATAAATAGTTCGTAAGTGTAGATTTCAAAAATCGATCATACATGAACGAGACACGACACGGAAAATTCGTCTCTGACATCACTATACGGACAACACTGAAATTCTAACAACCAGTCTTTTAAGACTACAACCGTCTATTACCAGTCTTTTTCAAGACTACCGGTGACCACTGGTCTTTTAAGACTAGTAGGCACCCTTACAAGTCTTTTTAAAGACTACCCACTTTTCATTGCAGACTTGACGACGGACCATGGATTCCGACGTCGAATCTACGACATCTTCACCCAGCGACACCATCGAAACATATCAGTGCATCATCGCGGAATTGGAGAACGACCAAAACCGCAGCCCGGAAGACCAAGCTTCATTGGATAGACTACGAACCTTCGTACAACAAAAAGCAATTAATATGGATATAGAAGAATCGAGCTGCATGCGCAAGCGTACAGCAGACAGCGAAGTATCGGACCAGCCAACGGACGAGGATAGCGAAGCTGATGGATTCACCACAGTAAAGAAACGAGTCAAGACCTCACCCATCTTTGTCTACGGACAAGAACCGTTCAGCCTCACGAACAGACTGAACAAAGCGAAGCTCGCCTTCACGGCAACCAACAAGGGCCACGCCCTCAAATTTAAATTCGAGACGCCCGAACACTACCGAGAGGCCATACGAATTCTGGATGGAATTAATGCAGAATACCACTCCTTTCTTCTTAAGGAGGAGAAAGATGTGAAACTCGTCATCCGCGGACTCCCACAAAACACAAGCTGCGACTCTCTGAAAGAAGCGATCGAACGCAAGGGCTTCAAAATCAAGCATCTGACGCAACTGAGGCTGAGTGGTAAACCAGCACCGTTATTCTTGGTCTATTTTGATCCAAATGGCATGAGTAACGACTTCAATAACTTAACGCAAATCAACGGCATTTGCGTTACCGTCGAACCTTTTCGAGGCAGAAAAGGTCCCCCGCAGTGCTACCGCTGCCAGCGCTTCGGTCACTCTTCAACAGTGTGCAGATCTCTTCCGCGTTGTGTGATCTGTGGAGAAAACCACGACGCTAAACAATGTCCAAAGGACAAGAGCACGTCCGCAGTATGCTGCAACTGCCGCGGCGAGCACCCGGCGAACTATCGAGGATGCGAGTATTACAAGAGCCTGGCATCAAGATCGGCCAAATTGCAAGCTCATGCGCCAGCCGTCAGCAAAGTTCCGCCGCAGCAGACGGAACCCAAATCTACATCCCCGCCACCACCGGAAACCAAGAAAGCGAAAACCTCGCTTACATATGCGGATGTCCTTGCGGTCAAAAAACCTACTGCCCAAACATCAAAAAAAGTAGACAAGCCACTACCACAACGTCCACCCAAGAAAACCAGGACCAAAACTCCAACCGCCACCGAAACGCTGCCTGCTGAAGTCAAACAACAGCCGGCACTACCAACAACTTCGACGTCATCGAAAAATAACCAACCGCTCACTCAACAACGCCCATCACGAAAACCGGAAGTAACCATACCAGTCCGTATCGAACAACAACCGCACCACACCAAAACTCAAGAAGCAAACTGGGTCGACCTCATCCTGAATTCACCAAAAGAAACGCTCTCAGCCTTAAAATGCTGGGCAACAAACTTTCTTCAGAAGCTCGACGATACAAAAGACGACTCCTTCAAGCGACTACTGGTCATCGCCGAAGCCATCACCTCCTGCCCAATAGAAATCAACTATGGCTTATAAGCCCATAAAAATATGTTTCTGGAATGCCAACGGTGTTAAGCAGCAGAAGGCAGAACTACAAAGCTTCGCAGAACAACACAAAATTGACATCATACTAATAAACGAAACTCACCTAAAACCACCTGACAGGTTCACACTGCCAAACTACAAGACATACAGGAACGACCGCAACAATGGACAAGGATGGGGTGGAACAGTCATACTCGTCAAAAACAACATCACACATTATGACACAACAACACCAGAACTTAACACAGTCGAAGCCACCACTATCGTAGCCATCATAGACAACCAAGAAGTGTGCATCGCGTCCATTTACAACAGCCCCTCAAAAACCATCGACACATCAGACATTGACAAACTTCTAGACATCAAAGGATCTGCAATTCTCGCAGGAGATCTGAACGCCAAACACAAAAACTGGAATTCGGCAGTAAACAACACCAGAGGAAACAAACTAAATCGTCACAGCACCAACAGAGGCTACACGGTGGTAGCCCCTTCGGAACCAACGCACTTTAACGGCAACGCTAGCGACGTACTGGACGTCGCACTCATAAAGGATCTACACGCGAATCCAGAACTACACTCACTCGCAGAACTTGACTCCGACCACAACCCAGTACTACTCACACTACACAGCCTCCGCAGCCCAAACCCTGGAAAAACTCAAGGACGACTCATCAAAAAGACGGACTGGGAATCATACACGGCGGACATGGAAGAAGAAATCAAACTCACGAGGCATATCAAAACATGTCAAGAACTCGAACACACAATCGAAAAACTTACCAAACACATCAAACAATGTTACACGCGACATACCACCACACGGCCAAACACAACACACTATCAACGCATCCCCAAAGAAATTCTAGACAAAATACACTCAAAAAACCGCATCAAGAAAATTTGGCAGAAATACAGACAACCAAGAGTCAAGACACTACTCAACAAGTTGACGAAGAATATTAAAGCTGATCTGGAGAAACACCGCGACGAAAGTTGGAGAAACACCACCATTGAACTAGCCACGAATGATAAGTCACTGTATCAGTGTGCAAGGAAACTGTGCAATTACACAAAAACTACAAACACAACGGTTCTCAAAGTCAACAATCAAGCCATCACGGACCCACCCGGACAAGCCGAAGCCTTCGCTGACTCGCTACAGTCACAATTTGAACCAAACCCCGCGACAAATCTCGTCATCAACACATACATAGAACAACAGGTGGATGCGTACCTAGAAACACACACAACCTCACTCCCAATAATAGTTACACCAAAGGAAGTAATCACTGAAATCAGCCGACTCAGAAGAAACAAAGCGCCAGGTGATGACGGCGTCACACATGTGATGCTAAAACACCTTGGCAGGAAAGCTATTGTAACCCTGACAAGCATCTTCAACGCTATATACAGAATGCACCACTTCCCTCGCTGTTGGAAACTGGCCAAAGTCATACTGCTCCCGAAGCCAAAAAAGGATCACACGGACCCGACAAACTACAGACCAATCAGCCTACTTTCAACAATTAGCAAACTATTTGAGAGAACTCTGCTCCAACGCCTACACAAACACCTGGAACAAAACAACACCATCATTCCTGAACAATTCGGTTTCAGGAGTGAACACAGCACAACACAACAACTACTACGCTTAAACGAACACATCACCAGGGGCTTCAACAGGAGACACCACACAGGGGCGATTTTTCTAGACATTGAGAAAGCGTTTGACAAAGTATGGCACACAGGTCTGCTTTACAAGCTTATCTATGAGAAAATACCAACCAGGCTAATCAAAGTCATAGCATCATACTTACAGAATAGGAAATTCTACGCTACCACAAAAGATACCCCCTCCACACATCGACCAATCATCGCGGGAGTACCACAGGGAAGTGTTGTTGGACCAACACTTTTCAACATCTACATAAACGACATACCGACCACCCAAGACACAGCCCTATACGCGGACGATACGGCAATCTTCGCTCAAGCAAGAAGCATCAACACCATCAAACGCAGATTGGATAAAGGCCTACAGGACCTGGAAAACTACTATGCAACATGGCGAATAAAAGTCAACGCTCGAAAATCCGTCGGTATCATCTTTACCAAAAGACTGAAAATAGAATATCCAGCATTAAGCTTCGAAGGAACCGCAATCACGTGGGAAAATGAAGTCAAGTATCTCGGCATCACCATGGACAAGAGACTCAACTACAAGAAACACACGCAAAACCAACTGAACAAAGCAACCGGACAAAAGACACTACTGTACCCACTACTCAACCGCAACTCGAGACTGTCAATCGCCAACAAAAAACTCATATACACAACATACCTGAGGCCAATACTCACGTACGGGAGTACGGCGTGGGCCTTCAATAAAACAAACAGAAAAAGACTACAGATTTTCCAAAACCGCACGCTACGACTTATCACAAACTCAGGAAGATTTGTCAGAAACAGCACACTTCATCGAGACTTAAAAATTCCCACCATCAAAGAATTCATGACACACGAAGCAACCAACATATACACCCGAGCACAAAACTCGCGACACACACTTCTACGGAACCTTGGAAACTACACCACCGATCACAAACACACACAAGCGACCGAGGCACTTATTCGAGGACGACTAATGCCTAGAGTAACAACCACACGCGAAACGGGCGAGGACGCCAAAACCAAAGACCAACTGGGGTAACCTGGCTGCCCCATCTGGCTGACTCTAAAATATGCATACCCACGGGCACACCACCGCCGGTAAACATCTCGAGCAAACCACAAGAGCTGCTCCCTAAGCAACGGTAGGACTAAGGTCTCACGACCAGTTCCTCAATTCACCATTGGGCACATGGGCCCAAGCGAAATTAAAGAGTCAGTAGATTTCAAAATCATTTGCTGTTCGACTATCGTTGTCGTTCTGTAATCTGTATTGAAATTTTTTATACTTATCTTAATTTGCAAACGAAATGGCCCGTACCAAGCAGACTGCCCGTAAATCGACAGGTGGCAAAGCTCCGCGCAAACAGCTCGCCACAAAAGCTGCGCGTAAAAGTGCACCGGCAACCGGTGGTGTGAAGAAGCCTCATCGTTATCGTCCGGGTACGGTGGCTCTTCGCGAAATCCGTCGTTATCAAAAAAGTACCGAATTGTTAATCCGCAAACTGCCGTTCCAGCGCTTGGTTCGTGAAATCGCCCAGGACTTCAAGACCGATCTGCGTTTCCAAAGTTCAGCCGTAATGGCACTTCAGGAAGCCAGCGAAGCCTATCTCGTCGGTCTGTTCGAAGACACGAACCTGTGCGCTATTCACGCCAAACGCGTCACTATCATGCCGAAAGACATTCAATTGGCACGTCGTATCCGAGGTGAACGCGCCTAAGATGATTCTGACAGCACGACATACATAACTCTGTTGCATTGTTGTTTAAAAAAAAAAAAACGAAAACACCACCACCGTGGCACGCACGCAGCAGAAACGGGAAAAAAACCGGCTCTTTTCAGAGCCACCAACTTTTTTATTTGAATACGTTCGAAATACGTGAAGAGCAAAATTTAATCTTTCTCTGTAATTACAATGAAAATAGATTAATCTAAATAAAAGTAAAAAAAAAACTAATGTGGGGGAGGATCGTTCTGAATGATATATTAGACGAAAGGAGGCTATGAGTAGGTATAGAGTTACTCAGTTTAATAATATGAATAAGATTTTTTTTTTTTTTTTAATCAGAATACAACTTCCTTATGATAACCGCAAGCCCCCCACCCCAGAAAAGATCAGTACTATATAGGGTCCTGACTCCTCCTGATTTGTCCTCTTTTTAAAGACGTCCGAGCGGGTTTTTTTTTTTTTTTTTTTGTTTTGTTTACAGTGCGGATTTTAATTTAACTAGATAAATCTTTTTTTTATCAAGAGACTATACTATAGAAGAATGTTTATGTTGTTTCTTAATTCGCAAAGATTTATTTTTGCTTATTGGAGTAAAGAAAGTAGAGTTATTGTTTGTTTTTTTTTCTAATTTTTATACGGCTCTTTAATTTAATTACCAAAGAGAATAGAAATATTAATAATAATATGAAAGCTTGTAAAATTCCATAGATAACTTTAATTTTGTACTATGTCAAGTTGCACCTAAGATGGTAAAATATTACGGTATTTAATTTCGTCTGCACATTTTGTACATTTTCCCAATATTCAAAGAATTTAAATTAAAAAAAAAAAATAATTTTTATGCATGTTTTGATTTAATTTTCTTCCTTTTTTCTTCTTTTTTGAAAATATACTTACACTGATTATTGTAAGGGGAATAATACTAAATATTTATTATTAGTAATTTAATACATAATAATATACTTATAGGTAGGTACCTACCCACGATTTGTCAAAACTTTCAAAGTCGTAACGAACTCATTTTTAAAAGGAATTGTTGGCCCTGAAAAGGGCCATTTTTTATGGCGATTTCAAAACTGCAGCACGTCCGACGGCGATTATTATATCGATGCGTGAACGCTGTAATAAGAGAATGGACGATGATAAAAAACAACGAACGATTCACTTCTTTTTTGCCGCTGTTTTCTTAGGAGATTTGGCAACTTTCGCAGAAGCCTTTTTCGGTTTCGGTGCTTTGGGTTTCTTGGTCGGTCCTTTGGTCGCTTTCTTGGCCTTGGACGGCGTCGACGGTTTAGATTTCGGCGTGGCGGCTGTCGATTTTTTAGTCGACGCTGCAGATTTTTTTGCACTTTTTACAGTCGACTGTTTCTTCGCGGCCGCTGCTTTTTTGGCAGCAGCAACACCGGTCGCTTTGGTGGTGACGGCTTTCTTTTCTTTCACCGCACGTTTAGTCTTCTTCGGCGCAGCCGTCGAATCGGACGAGCCCTGTTTGCTTGCCGCTGCCAATTTGAACGAACCGGAAGCACCTTTGCCTTTTGTCTGCACTAAAGATCCGTTCGTGACGGCGGCTTTGAGATATTTCTTTATGAACGGTGCAAGTTTCTCCGAGTCGACTTTGTAATTGGCGGCTGTGTATTTCTTGATGGCTTGCAGTGAAGAACCGCCGCGTTCTTTCAAATTCTTAATGGCATTGTTGACCATCTCCGATGTCGGTGGGTGAGTCGGTTTGTTTCGCGCTGCTCCTGTTTTTTTTGCCGCACTCTTCTTGACGGGAGTGGTCTTTTCAACGGCGCCGGATGCCGGTGCTGTAGCCGTGTCAGTCATATCGAAAATAAAATATTATGTCGAGTATTTTATATTATCGGAAAATATTTTATTAACCAATTAAATATAATTGATTAAATACACCAACAACAATCGACGTAGTGTAATGAAATTATGAAATAGCTTTTTATTTTGAGTATACTCAGCGTATGCGGTGAACTCAGAACTGTGAGTGTCAAATGAATGAGCGCACACGTATAGTCGCCGGTAGTCGTGCAAGCGGTACGACCGTGCAGAGAACGCATGGCGTTGAGAAGAGATTGTCACGTTGTGTTTGATGTCGACGTTCGCGCTAAGCGAATCGACTTTATGACGACGTACAATCGATACGGCGTCGATCCGAGCGTCGACAACAGTCTCGACGAATATTTCTTAAATGCGTGCACAAGTCTAAAACGTTTCGTTAATTTTCTATGCGATTTAATGCCGCCGAAAGAGCCCCTCTTTCTCTATAGTGTAATGTCGGCACAGTTTACATCGAATTTTGACAATTTTCACCGACGCACCTTAATGTATATTGATCGAAAATAACCAACGCCAATATCACTAAACATCGTAGTCAACGAATGTACAGTCGGCTCTGCTCGACGTGTCGAATTAATAGATGAAAAAAAACATTCATCCGTTCGACACCGGCACACGCGCCGCTCGACGTCCAGACTCCCGAAGCATTTTCATGCGACGATCGACACTAATTCATTTAAAAAAAAAATCAACTTTGCAATAGCGAACGAGTATAATTGAATTGAAAAAGACGGACACAAACAGCAATGAGAAAAATTCAATATATATATCGAACAAATATGCCGAACCTCTATACGCGCAGTTAATTTGTTTAACATATGAACATTATGCGCGCGTTTTCAGGACCGAATGTTTTTTTATTCTTTATTTTCTTTTAATGGACTTACGTCGGCTATTATAATTGCTTTTTTTTAATTTAATTTTTCTTTTGAGTCCATACAAAAAATATTATGTATTGAAAAATAATCAAATGAATGATATTGAAGAACACAAAAAAATATTGCCTTAAAATAACAAATGTATAATATATTTTTTTATAAAATATATAATTAATAATGCTATATATTAACACCTGAAGACGTCATCATAATTATTAAGTCTGTTTTTCACATAAAACTCAATATACTTACCTAATAATAATAATAATAATATTTTGAATATTATATAGGTATAGGTATGTATAATATTTTGTAGACTATATTATTATCTATACGTAGGTAAAACCTAATTTTAAATCGAATTTGTTGCAGACCAAATTCAAATTATGTACCAAAATAAATTATTAGAGAAATGTTATAAGTTTTTTCTATTGAAAGTGTCTTTTATAAATTTATATGATCCCTGTGCATTGGAAACTTATTGTACTGGGTCCGAGAATAGAAATCAACATCGGTCGACAATTTTATTTATTTGACGAGTTCTATTCAAAAATTTGAATCACTATACAGTATTATTAGATTATTTTTTGAAAAAAAGTATGCGCGTGGTTGCAATGTAGATACGAAGGCATAGGTCATTTTTATTCTCTTTAAATAGGGACGACAACAACAACGTTAAGTATATTTATCATTTCATCCGTCTATCTACATTATAATATATAAGTATTATTTTTTAGTCATGATGTTTATCAAATACCTACATATTCAATTTTCAATCTAATTATAATGGGAAGTCGGTCGGTATACAGTCTTAAAGCACGACCCCCCCGCCTCACGACTTGTGTGTGTTTTTTTTTTTTTTTTTTATTATTGTGACGGAAAGTTTCAACAATATTGGCGCACGATATCTAATGAATTAATAAAATAATAATCAATTTATCATAAAAACAAAACAAAAATGACAACGGCACGCGGTGTTCCCAAGCGGTCACCCATCCAAGTACTGACCGCGCCCGATGTTGCTTAACTTCGGTGATCGGACGAGAACCGGTGTTTTCAACATGGTATGGCCGTTGCCGGTTACTAGGTACTGAAATTAAACACACATCTAGAGACACGGTTTTGTAATTTGTACTACACAAAATAATAAATAAATAATAATTTAGCAGCATGTTTTAAGCAGTAGGTACTACTTACTAGTGTTATTATTATTATTTTTTTTTTTTTTCTATAATATTCGTGCACACAAACAATATCAGCTGATCGGGAACTTAGCATAAACGAAAAATAAAATAAAACTTTTCCGAAATTGGGACTGCATCAATTAATTATCTTAAAATAATTTATATTGATAAAATATTTTATTATTAATTTTTGTGTGCCCAGTCGCTATTGTTTTTATTTATTTTTTTTATCTATTTCGGTACGGCCGGGCTACTAAAATAAGTAATATTATAACATATTCAAAGTGGACGCAGAAATCAACGTGTAATAAATCCTATAGTAATGAAAACATAATAAATAATATTAAAGCCATAACGCCGACGAATTTATTTGTGAAAATATTTGGTGGTTCTGAAAAGAACCGGTTTTACTTTCTTGTTGTTGTTTGCTTCTTTGACAACACAATTAATATGAAGTCGCGTGGCGTCGATAGATTGTTAATTTGATTAGGTATAATATCTATTTTGAACTGGTGTATTTGGTGACAGCTTTTGTGCCTTCACTGACGGCGTGTTTGGCAAGTTCACCCGGTAAAAGCAGACGAACTGCAGTTTGAATTTCCCGGCTGGTGATTGTTGAACGTTTATTGTAATGAGCCAATCGCGATGCTTCGGCGGCAATACGTTCGAAAATATCGTTCACGAAACTGTTCATGATGCTCATGGCTTTGCTGGAAATACCGGTGTCGGGATGAACTTGTTTCAAAACTTTGTAAATGTAAATGGCGTAGCTTTCCTTCCTCTTGCGCTTCTTCTTCTTGTCACTTTTTGAGATGTTCTTTTGCGCTTTGCCAGCTTTTTTAGCGGCTTTGCCACTGGTTTTAGGCGGCATTTTTATTGACGAAAAATATTTAATAACTTTGTGCTATTGAAATAGAAACGGCGCTCACTGCTGCAGTGTCAAAACACAAATGTAGCTATGTACCGTAATGATGCTTACTATATATATTCTGTTCAGATCCTCACACGGTAGCTACAAGAACTGTGATTGGCCGGGTGGTCGGGACCGCCGATCCTATATAAGCACTGAAACAACTCAACGGACATCATTAAGTTGTTTGACTTACGTACGTACGCACGTTGTACTATTTGCAGTGTCGACACTCGACATAGATTTTTCTTATCATTTTGTAAAGAAACAAATAACCTACAAAACATGTCAGGACGTGGTAAAGGTGGCAAGGTGAAGGGAAAGGCAAAGTCTCGATCAAGTAGAGCCGGACTACAGTTCCCGGTCGGACGTATTCATCGTCTGCTGCGCAAGGGAAATTATGCCGAGCGCGTCGGTGCCGGAGCTCCTGTGTATTTGGCCGCCGTGATGGAATATCTCGCCGCCGAAGTTCTCGAATTGGCCGGAAACGCGGCTCGCGACAATAAAAAGACGCGTATCATTCCGCGTCATTTGCAGCTGGCAATCAGAAACGACGAGGAACTGAACAAATTGCTTTCCGGCGTCACCATCGCCCAAGGCGGCGTATTGCCGAACATTCAGGCCGTATTGTTGCCAAAGAAAACTGAAAAGAAAGCTTAAGTTCATCACCCATACACATCAAGTGCGAGGCGACGGCATCTCGATTATAATCAAAAACCGGTCCTTTTAAGGACCACCAAAATTTTTATAGATATATTCGTTTTACATTACGAGCCGACAGATTATATTTTAGTAATAATAAAAATCGCCATTTTTTTCAATTCGTAACAAAAACATTGTACAATAGGTCATATGCATGATTTTTTTATTTTATATTTTTAATAGATTATTTAGTCAGCCATAATACGGAAAAAAATTGATAATCATTTAAAAATGTAATATTATCATAAGAAAAAGAAAAATTAAATTTCACATTCAAAAATAGACAGTTTAAACAATCGGCCATGTTCGCGGGCTTATGTGACGTCATGATATACGATGCATGCCAACCTTGGTGTCAAATTTTCAATGTTCTAAATGAAGTTTATTTGTTGTTTTCTCTAAATACTGACATAATCTTACTGTGAGACGACACAGTCGTCATGAAAACTGTTGTTGATATATACTCTGACGTCACGATGCGTTTTGAAAATTCGAAAATAGCGCTTATTTTCGACATTTCTTTTTTATTATTTGTATTTTTTTCAGCGATTAGATTAATAAACTAACCATTACGTTATGATCAAGAACTAAAATATATTTCGAAATAAAAATTTTAACCAATTTGGAGTTTTATGCATATGACCTATTGCCTATAGATTCCCCATTTCTTACAAGTTGATATAGTTTACACAATAAAGTTTTTTTTCTTTTTTATTTATTTATTTTTCCCCTCAGTGTATGTTAGTCTTTCATAAATTTGGAAACTATTATAATATCCTCGCCTGAATGCAAGAACTGGGTAACTTATTTTATAATGTTTAGAGATAATGGCAAAAACATTATTTTTTAGATTTTAGAAATTGCTTTAGGGCTACAAATATTAAGAAAATAACCCAGTTTTTTTTTTTTTAATGAGCTTTATTTTTATCTAAATATTACATCAAAAGGGAAAAATAAAATAAAAACACGAACAAACATTTTTTTTTTAAACAAAAAACTATAGTTACCTACTTTTTGCACTAACAACGGAACTAAACTTAAATACAACAGCAATAAATGGGAATCTTTAGTTGCCTACTTTTAACAACATAAATGAATCTCCGAAAGTTCTGTAACAATTAGCTATCTCTAGTTACCCATCTAGATAACATAAAATAAATTTTATAGTTTTTTTTTTTTTTGTGTAATAACTGGGCATTTTTAGTTGTCTACTTCTAGCACTGTGTATAGCGCCCGGTAAACTATGTCAAAACAAGCTATCTGTAGTTACCCACTTATCACTAGTGATGTGCCGGATCGCTAAAAATGTATATCCGCGGATACGGATCTTAACTTTCTTAGAGTACGCGGCGGTAAATATTGCACATCGACCTTTGGAAAGAGACTATCTGTTATGGGAAAAAGTTATTGACCTCTTTAAGAGTTAACTCTCATAACAGATTGTCTCTTTCCATAGATCGATGTGCAATATCTCATTATTATATAAATATAATTATAAATATAGTTGATTAAGTACCTTTGAGTTATGTACTATTAGTATGGTGCTCACTACGATAAATGTTTGCAATATAAAGGTGCCAAATACGATTTAAAAAAATAAAAAATAATCTGAATGGAATTTAACAGGTTTTCATTATTACCTGATCACCTATATAATATATAAAATTTCATCTATGAATTGAAAATGAATAAGGTAAAAGATCCGCCAAAAACTAACGGATCCGGATACGGATCTTTCTTCTCCCTCGGATACGGATATCCGGCACATCACTACTTATAACATAAAAAGTTATCTGTTTGTTTCTTTTTTCCCAATTTTTTACATTGTTTAATAGATGACGCTAGTTTCTTTCGGCAAGTTACCCAGTTTTAGCATCCAATTCTACTTGATTTAAACTATGTCACTCACAAAGTGGATAACTCAAAATAACAAAATTTTGAGTTACCCAGTTCTTACATTCAGGCGACGATATTATCAATTATTATAATACTTAATATTATGTTAGAAACATGAAATTTTCTACATATACGTATTTACTTACGTAACATTTTCACGATTTTTTTTAATATACCAGTAGATTAAAAAATATATCAAATTCTAGGTAATGAGAGAGACTAGAATCGTTTCTTTATGCATTATTGCATTATACCTACATATCTATACTGTGTTATATTATCAGCTATTTATTATTTTCATGTCGTTTTATGACAACGTTCAGTTACACTTCGATAATAATTAATAGATAATTAATTTATATCAATAGTTGAAAAATCAATAAAAAACAATAATATATACGACGTACCTATAGGTGTGTAATTTTCTTTAAGTTCATAGCACATTGTCACGAATTTATTTGATAAGAAATTGGTGGCTCTGAAAAGAGCCGGTTGTTAGTCAATGTATGTATTATTGTGTGTGTGTGTGTTTTAAACGAGACGTAACGTGTTCGTTTAAATTTCATGGTAATTGGAGTGATGACGACGACGACTGCGTTGTGGTTCGCGAATTTAACCGCCAAAACCGTAAAGGGTGCGACCTTGACGTTTCAATGCGTACACAACGTCCATTGCAGTGACCGTTTTTCTCTTGGCGTGTTCGGTGTAGGTGACGGCGTCACGGATAACGTTTTCCAAAAAGACTTTCAGAACGCCTCGAGTTTCCTCGTAGATGAGACCGGATATACGTTTGACGCCACCGCGACGAGCCAGACGACGGATAGCTGGTTTCGTGATGCCCTGAATGTTATCGCGAAGCACTTTACGATGACGTTTGGCGCCACCTTTTCCCAAACCTTTACCTCCTTTACCGCGACCTGTCATCTTTGATTAATTTGAAAAAATAATATTAGCAGTAATCAAGAACGCACGACCTTTGCCGATCGAACTTTAGCGGGCGACTGTTGTTGAAAATCTGACTGACTGACTCTTTAATTTCGCTTGGGCCCATGTGCCCAATGGTGAATTGAGGAACTGGTCGTGAGACCTTAGTCCTACCGTTGCTTAGGGAGCAGCTCTTGTGGTTTGCTCGAGATGTTTCCCGGCGGTGGTGTGCCCGTGGGTATGCATATTTTAGAGTCAGCCAGATGGGGCAGCCAGGTTACCCCAGTTGGTCTTTGGTTTTGGCGTCCTCGCCCGTTTCGCGTGTGGTTGTTACTCTAGGCATTAGTCGTCCTCGAATAAGTGCCTCGGTCGCTTGTGTGTGTGTTTGTGATCGGTGGTGTAGTTTCCAAGGTTCCGTAGAAGTGTGTGTCGCGAGTTTTGTGCTCGGGTGTATATGTTGGTTGCTTCGTGTGTCATGAATTCTTTGATGGTGGGAATTTTTAAGTCTCGATGAAGTGTGCTGTTTCTGACAAATCTTCCTGAGTTTGTGATAAGTCGTAGCGTGCGGTTTTGGAAAATCTGTAGTCTTTTTCTGTTTGTTTTATTGAAGGCCCACGCCGTACTCCCGTACGTGAGTATTGGCCTCAGGTATGTTGTGTATATGAGTTTTTTGTTGGCGATTGACAGTCTCGAGTTGCGGTTGAGTAGTGGGTACAGTAGTGTCTTTTGTCCGGTTGCTTTGTTCAGTTGGTTTTGCGTGTGTTTCTTGTAGTTGAGTCTCTTGTCTATGGTGATGCCGAGATACTTGACTTCATTTTCCCACGTGATTGCGGTTCCTTCGAAGCTTAATGCTGGATATTCTATTTTCAGTCTTTTGGTAAAGATGATACCGACGGATTTTCGAGCGTTGACTTTTATTCGCCATGTTGCATAGTAGTTTTCCAGGTCCTGTAGGCCTTTATCCAATCTGCGTTTGATGGTGTTGATGCTTCTTGCTTGAGCGAAGATTGCCGTATCGTCCGCGTATAGGGCTGTGTCTTGGGTGGTCGGTATGTCGTTTATGTAGATGTTGAAAAGTGTTGGTCCAACAATACTTCCCTGTGGTACTCCCGCGATGATTGGTCGATGTGTGGAGGGGGTATCTTTTGTGGTAGCGTAGAATTTCCTATTCTGTAAGTATGATGCTATGACTTTGATTAGCCTGGTTGGTATTTTCTCATAGATGAGCTTGTAAAGCAGACCTGTGTGCCATACTTTGTCAAACGCTTTCTCAATGTCTAGAAAAATCGCCCCTGTGTGGTGTCTCCTGTTGAAGCCCCTGGTGATGTGTTCGTTTAAGCGTAGTAGTTGTTGTGTTGTGCTGTGTTCACTCCTGAAACCGAATTGTTCAGGAATTATGGTGTTGTTTTGTTCCAGGTGTTTGTGTAGGCGTTGGAGCAGAGTTCTCTCAAATAGTTTGCTAATTGTTGAAAGTAGGCTGATTGGTCTGTAGTTTGTCGGGTCCGTGTGATCCTTTTTTGGCTTCGGGAGCAGTATGACTTTGGCCAGTTTCCAACAGCGAGGGAAGTGGTGCATTCTGTATATGGCGTTGAAGATGCTTGTCAGGGTTACAATAGCTTTCCTGCCAAGGTGTTTCAGCATCACATGTGTGACGCCATCATCACCTGGCGCTTTGTTTCTTCTGAGTCGGCTGATTTCAGTGTTTACTTCCTTTGGTGTAACTATTATTGGGAGTGAGGTTGTGTGTGTTTCTAGGTACGCATCCACCTGTTGTTCTATGTATGTGTTGATGACGAGATTTGTCGCGGGGTTTGGTTCAAATTGTGACTGTAGCGAGTCAGCGAAGGCTTCGGCTTGTCCGGGTGGGTCCGTGATGGCTTGATTGTTGACTTTGAGAACCGTTGTGTTTGTAGTTTTTGTGTAATTGCACAGTTTCCTTGCACAATGATACAGTGACTTATCATTCGTGGCTAGTTCAATGGTGGTGTTTCTCCAACTTTCGTCGCGGTGTTTCTCCAGATCAGCTTTAGTATTCTTCGTCAACTTGTTGAGTAGTGTCTTGACTCTTGGTTGTCTGTATTTCTGCCAAATTTTCTTGATGCGGTTTTTTGAGTGTATTTTGTCTAGAATTTCTTTGGGGATGCGTTGATAGTGTGTTGTGTTTGGCCGTGTGGTGGTATGTCGCGTGTAACATTGTTTGATGTGTTTGGTAAGTTTTTCGATTGTGTGTTCGAGTTCTTGACATGTTTTGATATGCCTCGTGAGTTTGATTTCTTCTTCCATGTCCGCCGTGTATGATTCCCAGTCCGTCTTTTTGATGAGTCGTCCTTGAGTTTTTCCAGGGTTTGGGCTGCGGAGGCTGTGTAGTGTGAGTAGTACTGGGTTGTGGTCGGAGTCAAGTTCTGCGAGTGAGTGTAGTTCTGGATTCGCGTGTAGATCCTTTATGAGTGCGACGTCCAGTACGTCGCTAGCGTTGCCGTTAAAGTGCGTTGGTTCCGAAGGGGCTACCACCGTGTAGCCTCTGTTGGTGCTGTGACGATTTAGTTTGTTTCCTCTGGTGTTGTTTACTGCCGAATTCCAGTTTTTGTGTTTGGCGTTCAGATCTCCTGCGAGAATTGCAGATCCTTTGATGTCTAGAAGTTTGTCAATGTCTGATGTGTCGATGGTTTTTGAGGGGCTGTTGTAAATGGACGCGATGCACACTTCTTGGTTGTCTATGATGGCTACGATAGTGGTGGCTTCGACTGTGTTAAGTTCTGGTGTTGTTGTGTCATAATGTGTGATGTTGTTTTTGACGAGTATGGCTGTTCCACCCCATCCTTGTCCATTGTTGCGGTCGTTCCTGTATGTCTTGTAGTTTGGCAGTGTGAACCTGTCAGGTGGTTTTAGGTGAGTTTCGTTTATTAGTATGATGTCAATTTTGTGTTGTTCTGCGAAGCTTTGTAGTTCTGCCTTCTGCTGCTTAACACCGTTGGCATTCCAGAAACATATTTTTATGGGCTTATAAGCCATAGTTGATTTCTATTGGGCAGGAGGTGATGGCTTCGGCGATGACCAGTAGTCGCTTGAAGGAGTCGTCTTTTGTATCGTCGAGCTTCTGAAGAAAGTTTGTTGCCCAGCATTTTAAGGCTGAGAGCGTTTCTTTTGGTGAATTCAGGATGAGGTCGACCCAGTTTGCTTCTTGAGTTTTGGTGTGGTGCGGTTGTTGTTCGATACGGACTGGTATGGTTACTTCCGGTTTTCGTGATGGGCGTTGTTGAGTGAGCGGTTGGTTATTTTTCGATGACGTCGAAGTTGTTGGTAGTGCCGGCTGTTGTTTGACTTCAGCAGGCAGCGTTTCGGTGGCGGTTGGAGTTTTGGTCCTGGTTTTCTTGGGTGGACGTTGTGGTAGTGGCTTGTCTACTTTTTTTGATGTTTGGGCAGTAGGTTTTTTGACCGCAAGGACATCCGCATATGTAAGCGAGGTTTTCGCTTTCTTGGTTTCCGGTGGTGGCGGGGATGTAGATTTGGGTTCCGTCTGCTGCGGCGGAACTTTGCTGACGGCTGGCGCATGAGCTTGCAATTTGGCCGATCTTGATGCCAGGCTCTTGTAATACTCGCATCCTCGATAGTTCGCCGGGTGCTCGCCGCGGCAGTTGCAGCATACTGCGGACGTGCTCTTGTCCTTTGGACATTGTTTAGCGTCGTGGTTTTCTCCACAGATCACACAACGCGGAAGAGATCTGCACACTGTTGAAGAGTGACCGAAGCGCTGGCAGCGGTAGCACTGCGGGGGACCTTTTCTGCCTCGAAAAGGTTCGACGGTAACGCAAATGCCGTTGATTTGCGTTAAGTTATTGAAGTCGTTACTCATGCCATTTGGATCAAAATAGACCAAGAATAACGGTGCTGGTTTACCACTCAGCCTCAGTTGCGTCAGATGCTTGATTTTGAAGCCCTTGCGTTCGATCGCTTCTTTCAGAGAGTCGCAGCTTGTGTTTTGTGGGAGTCCGCGGATGACGAGTTTCACATCTTTCTCCTCCTTAAGAAGAAAGGAGTGGTATTCTGCATTAATTCCATCCAGAATTCGTATGGCCTCTCGGTAGTGTTCGGGCGTCTCGAATTTAAATTTGAGGGCGTGGCCCTTGTTGGTTGCCGTGAAGGCGAGCTTCGCTTTGTTCAGTCTGTTCGTGAGGCTGAACGGTTCTTGTCCGTAGACAAAGATGGGTGAGGTCTTGACTCGTTTCTTTACTGTGGTGAATCCATCAGCTTCGCTATCCTCGTCCGTTGGCTGGTCCGATACTTCGCTGTCTGCTGTACGCTTGCGCTTGCAGCTCGATTCTTCTATATCCATATTAATTGCTTTTTGTTGTACGAAGGTTCGTAGTCTATCCAATGAAGCTTGGTCTTCCGGGCTGCGGTTTTGGTCGTTCTCCAATTCCGCGATTATGCACTGATATGTTTCGATGGTGTCGCTGGGTAAAGATGTCGTGGATTCGACGTCGGAATCCATGGTCCGTCGTCAAGTCTGCAATGAAAAGTGGGTAGTCTTTAAAAAGACTTGTAAGGGTGCCTACTAGTCTTAAAAGACCAGTGGTCACCGGTAGTCTTGAAAAAGACTGGTAATAGACGGTTGTAGTCTTAAAAGACTGGTTGTTAGAATTTCAGTGTTGTCCGTATAGTGATGTCAGAGACGAATTCTCCGTGTCGTGTCTCGTTTCTGATTTTTCTCGAACAGCTTGTTTGATTAATGATTCGTTAAAAAAAAAAAAAAAAAAAAAAAAAAAAAAAAAAAAAAAAAAATTGTTGAAAATCCTTATTTCGGTCGTATTTATAACGTGAGCGGTGAGCACATCCACAGAGTCTTATGGGCGGACCGTCAGACTTGAGCTCGACCAATGACGGCACGTTTCGTACGAAACGCCGTATGGCCAGTTTATAAATAGTTCGTAAGTGTAGATTTCAAAATCATTTGCTGTTCGACTATCGTTGTCGTTCTGTATTGAAATTTTTTATACTTATCTTAATTTGCAAACGAAATGGCCCGTACCAAGCAGACTGCCCGTAAATCGACAGGTGGCAAAGCTCCGCGCAAACAGCTCGCCACAAAAGCTGCGCGTAAAAGTGCACCGGCAACCGGTGGTGTGAAGAAGCCTCATCGTTATCGTCCGGGTACGGTGGCTCTTCGCGAAATCCGTCGTTATCAAAAAAGTACCGAATTGTTAATCCGCAAACTGCCGTTCCAGCGCTTGGTTCGTGAAATCGCCCAGGACTTCAAGACCGATCTGCGTTTCCAAAGTTCAGCCGTAATGGCACTTCAGGAAGCCAGCGAAGCCTATCTCGTCGGTCTGTTCGAAGACACGAACCTGTGCGCTATTCACGCCAAACGCGTCACTATCATGCCGAAAGACATTCAATTGGCACGTCGTATCCGAGGTGAACGCGCCTAAGATGATTCTGACAGCACGACATACATAACTCTGTTGCATTGTTGTTTAAAAAAAAAAAAAACGAAAACACCACCGTGGCACGCACGCAGCAGAAACGGGAAAAAAACCGGCTCTTTTCAGAGCCACCAACTTTTTTATTTGAATACGTTCGAAATACGTGAAGAGCAAAATTTAATCTTTCTCTGTAATTACAATGAAAATAGATTAATCTAAATAAAAGTAAAAAAAAAACTAATGTGGGGGAGGATCGTTCTGAATGATATATTAGACGAAAGGAGGCTATGAGTAGGTATAGAGTTACTCAGTTTAATAATATGAATAAGATTTTTTTTTTTTTTTAAATCAGAATACAACTTCCTTATGATAACCGCAAGCCCCCCACCCCAGAAAAGATCAGTACTATATAGGGTCCTGACTCCTCCTGATTTGTCCTCTTTTTAAAGACGTCCGAGCGGGTTTTTTTTTTTTTTTTTTTGTTTTGTTTACAGTGCGGATTTTAATTTAACTAGATAAATCTTTTTTTTATCAAGAGACTATACTATAGAAGAATGTTTATGTTGTTTCTTAATTCGCAAAGATTTATTTTTGCTTATTGGAGTAAAGAAAGTAGAGTTATTGTTTGTTTTTTTTTCTAATTTTTATACGGCTCTTTAATTTAATTACCAAAGAGAATAGAAATATTAATAATAATATGAAAGCTTGTAAAATTCCATAGATAACTTTAATTTTGTACTATGTCAAGTTGCACCTAAGATGGTAAAATATTACGGTATTTAATTTCGTCTGCACATTTTGTACATTTTCCCAATATTCAAAGAATTTAAATTAAAAAAAAAAAAATAATTTTTATGCATGTTTTGATTTAATTTTCTTCCTTTTTTCTTCTTTTTTGAAAATATACTTACACTGATTATTGTAAGGGGAATAATACTAAATATTTATTATTAGTAATTTAATACATAATAATATACTTATAGGTAGGTACCTACCCACGATTTGTCAAAACTTTCAAAGTCGTAACGAACTCATTTTTAAAAGGAATTGTTGGCCCTGAAAAGGGCCATTTTTTATGGCGATTTCAAAACTGCAGCACGTCCGACGGCGATTATTATATCGATGCGTGAACGCTGTAATAAGAGAATGGACGATGATAAAAAACAACGAACGATTCACTTCTTTTTTGCCGCTGTTTTCTTAGGAGATTTGGCAACTTTCGCAGAAGCCTTTTTCGGTTTCGGTGCTTTGGGTTTCTTGGTCGGTCCTTTGGTCGCTTTCTTGGCCTTGGACGGCGTCGACGGTTTAGATTTCGGCGTGGCGGCTGTCGATTTTTTAGTCGACGCTGCAGATTTTTTTGCACTTTTTACAGTCGACTGTTTCTTCGCGGCCGCTGCTTTTTTGGCAGCAGCAACACCGGTCGCTTTGGTGGTGACGGCTTTCTTTTCTTTCACCGCACGTTTAGTCTTCTTCGGCGCAGCCGTCGAATCGGACGAGCCCTGTTTGCTTGCCGCTGCCAATTTGAACGAACCGGAAGCACCTTTGCCTTTTGTCTGCACTAAAGATCCGTTCGTGACGGCGGCTTTGAGATATTTCTTTATGAACGGTGCAAGTTTCTCCGAGTCGACTTTGTAATTGGCGGCTGTGTATTTCTTGATGGCTTGCAGTGAAGAACCGCCGCGTTCTTTCAAATTCTTAATGGCATTGTTGACCATCTCCGATGTCGGTGGGTGAGTCGGTTTGTTTCGCGCTGCTCCTGTTTTTTTTGCCGCACTCTTCTTGACGGGAGTGGTCTTTTCAACGGCGCCGGATGCCGGTGCTGTAGCCGTGTCAGTCATATCGAAAATAAAATATTATGTCGAGTATTTTATATTATCGGAAAATATTTTATTAACCAATTAAATATAATTGATTAAATACACCAACAACAATCGACGTAGTGTAATGAAATTATGAAATAGCTTTTTATTTTGAGTATACTCAGCGTATGCGGTGAACTCAGAACTGTGAGTGTCAAATGAATGAGCGCACACGTATAGTCGCCGGTAGTCGTGCAAGCGGTACGACCGTGCAGAGAACGCATGGCGTTGAGAAGAGATTGTCACGTTGTGTTTGATGTCGACGTTCGCGCTAAGCGAATCGACTTTATGACGACGTACAATCGATACGGCGTCGATCCGAGCGTCGACAACAGTCTCGACGAATATTTCTTAAATGCGTGCACAAGTCTAAAACGTTTCGTTAATTTTCTATGCGATTTAATGCCGCCGAAAGAGCCCCTCTTTCTCTATAGTGTAATGTCGGCACAGTTTACATCGAATTTTGACAATTTTCACCGACGCACCTTAATGTATATTGATCGAAAATAACCAACGCCAATATCACTAAACATCGTAGTCAACGAATGTACAGTCGGCTCTGCTCGACGTGTCGAATTAATAGATGAAAAAAAACATTCATCCGTTCGACACCGGCACACGCGCCGCTCGACGTCCAGACTCCCGAAGCATTTTCATGCGACGATCGACACTAATTCATTTAAAAAAAAAATCAACTTTGCAATAGCGAACGAGTATAATTGAATTGAAAAAGACGGACACAAACAGCAATGAGAAAAATTCAATATATATATCGAACAAATATGCCGAACCTCTATACGCGCAGTTAATTTGTTTAACATATGAACATTATGCGCGCGTTTTCAGGACCGAATGTTTTTTTATTCTTTATTTTCTTTTAATGGACTTACGTCGGCTATTATAATTGCTTTTTTTTAATTTAATTTTTCTTTTGAGTCCATACAAAAAATATTATGTATTGAAAAATAATCAAATGAATGATATTGAAGAACACAAAAAAATATTGCCTTAAAATAACAAATGTATAATATATTTTTTTATAATATATATAATTAATAATGCTATATATTAACACCTGAAGACGTCATCATAATTATTAAGTCTGTTTTTCACATAAAACTCAATATACTTACCTAATAATAATAATAATATTTTGAATATTATATAGGTATAGGTATGTATAATATTTTGTAGACTATATTATTATCTATACGTAGGTAAAACCTAATTTTAAATCGAATTTGTTGCAGACCAAATTCAAATTATGTACCAAAATAAATTATTACAGAAATGTTATAAGTTTTTTCTATTGAAAGTGTCTTTTATAAATTTATATGATCCCTGTGCATTGGAAACTTATTGTACTGGGTCCGAGAATAGAAATCAACATCGGTCGACAATTTTATTTATTTGACGAGTTCTATTCAAAAATTTGAATCACTATACAGTATTATTAGATTATTTTTTGAAAAAAAGTATGCGCGTGGTTGCAATGTAGATACGAAGGCATAGGTCATTTTTATTCTCTTTAAATAGGGACGACAACAACAACGTTAAGTATATTTATCATTTCATCCGTCTATCTACATTATAATATATAAGTATTATTTTTTAGTCATGATGTTTATCAAATACCTACATATTCAATTTTCAATCTAATTATAATGGGAAGTCGGTCGGTATACAGTCTTAAAGCACGACCCCCCCGCCTCACGACTTGTGTGTTTTTTTTTTTTTTTTTTTATTATTGTGACGGAAAGTTTCAACAATATTGGCGCACGATATCTAATGAATTAATAAAATAATAATCAATTTATCATAAAAACAAAACAAAAATGACAACGGCACGCGGTGTTCCCAAGCGGTCACCCATCCAAGTACTGACCGCGCCCGATGTTGCTTAACTTCGGTGATCGGACGAGAACCGGTGTTTTCAACATGGTATGGCCGTTGCCGGTTACTAGGTACTGAAATTAAACACACATCTAGAGACACGGTTTTGTAATTTGTACTACACAAAATAATAAATAAATAATAATTTAGCAGCATGTTTTAAGCAGTAGGTACTACTTACTAGTGTTATTATTATTATTATTTTTTTTTTTTTTCTATAATATTCGTGCACACAAACAATATCAGCTGATCGGGAACTTAGCATAAACGAAAAATAAAATAAAACTTTTCCGAAATTGGGACTGCATCAATTAATTATCTTAAAATAATTTATATTGATAAAATATTTTATTATTAATTTTTGTGTGCCCAGTCGCTATTGTTTTTATTTATTTTTTTTATCTATTTCGGTACGGCCGGGCTACTAAAATAAGTAATATTATAACATATTCAAAGTGGACGCAGAAATCAACGTGTAATAAATCCTATAGTAATGAAAACATAATAAATAATATTAAAGCCATAACGCCGACGAATTTATTTGTGAAAATATTTGGTGGTTCTGAAAAGAACCGGTTTTACTTTCTTGTTGTTGTTTGCTTCTTTGACAACACAATTAATATGAAGTCGCGTGGCGTCGATAGATTGTTAATTTGATTAGGTATAATATCTATTTTGAACTGGTGTATTTGGTGACGGCTTTTGTGCCTTCACTGACGGCGTGTTTGGCAAGTTCACCCGGTAAAAGCAGACGAACTGCAGTTTGAATTTCCCGGCTGGTGATTGTTGAACGTTTATTGTAATGCGCCAATCGCGATGCTTCGGCGGCAATACGTTCGAAAATATCGTTCACGAAACTGTTCATGATGCTCATGGCTTTGCTGGAAATACCGGTGTCGGGATGAACTTGTTTCAAAACTTTGTAAATGTAAATGGCGTAGCTTTCCTTCCTCTTGCGCTTCTTCTTCTTGTCACTTTTTGAGATGTTCTTTTGCGCTTTGCCAGCTTTTTTAGCGGCTTTGCCACTGGTTTTAGGCGGCATTTTTATTGACGAAAAATATTTAATAACTTTGTGCTATTGAAATAGAAACGGCGCTCACTGCTGCAGTGTCAAAACACAAATGTAGCTATGTACCGTAATGATGCTTACTATATATATTCTGTTCAGATCCTCACACGGTAGCTACAAGAACTGTGATTGGCCGGGTGGTCGGGACCGCCGATCCTATATAAGCACTGAAACAACTCAACGGACATCATTAAGTTGTTTGACTTACGTACGTACGCACGTTGTACTATTTGCAGTGTCGACACTCGACAATCGACATAGATTTTTCTTATCATTTTGTAAAGAAACAAATAACCTACAAAACATGTCAGGACGTGGTAAAGGTGGCAAGGTGAAGGGAAAGGCAAAGTCTCGATCAAGTAGAGCCGGACTACAGTTCCCGGTCGGACGTATTCATCGTCTGCTGCGCAAAGGAAATTATGCCGAGCGCGTCGGTGCCGGAGCTCCTGTGTATTTGGCCGCCGTGATGGAATATCTCGCCGCCGAAGTTCTCGAATTGGCCGGAAACGCGGCTCGCGACAATAAAAAGACGCGTATCATTCCGCGTCATTTGCAGCTGGCAATCAGAAACGACGAGGAACTGAACAAATTGCTTTCCGGCGTCACCATCGCCCAAGGCGGCGTATTGCCGAACATTCAGGCCGTATTGTTGCCAAAGAAAACTGAAAAGAAAGCTTAAGTTCATCACCCATACACATCAAGTGCGAGACGACGGCATCTCGATTATAATCAAAAACCGGTCCTTTTAAGGACCACCAAAATTTTTATAGATATATTCGTTTTACATTACGAGCCGACAGATTATATTTTAGTAATAATAAAAATCGCCATTTTTTTCAATTCGTAACAAAAACATTGTACAATAGGTCATATGCATGATTTTTTTTTTTATATTTTTAATAGATTATTTAGTCAGCCATAATACGGAAAAAAATTGATAATCATTTAAAAATGTAATATTATCATAAGAAAAAAAATATTAAATTTCACATTCAAAAATAGACAGTTTAAACAATCGGCCATGTTCGCGGGCTTATGTGACGTCATGATATACGATGCATGCCAACCTTGGTGTCAAATTTTCAATGTTCTAAATGAAGTTTATTTGTTGTTTTCTCTAAATACTGACATAATCTTACTGTGAGACGACACAGTCGTCATGAAAACTGTTGTTGATATATACTCTGACGTCACGATGCGTTTTGAAAATTCGAAAATAGCGCTTATTTTCGACATTTCTTTTTTATTATTTGTATTTTTTTCAGCGATTAGATTAATAAACTAACCATTACGTTATGATCAAGAACTAAAATATATTTCGAAATAAAAATTTTAACCAATTTGGAGTTTTATGCATATGACCTATTGCCTATTAGATTCCCCATTTCTTACAAGTTGATATAGTTTACACAATAAAGTTTTTTTTCTTTTTTATTTATTTATTTTTCCCCTCAGTGTATGTTAGTCTTTCATAAATTTGGAACCTATTATAATATCCTCGCCTGAATGCAAGAACTGGGTAACTTATTTTATAATGTTTAGAGATAATGGCAAAAACATTATTTTTTAGATTTTAGAAATTGCTTTAGGGCTACAAATATTAAGAAAATAACCCAGTTTTTTTTTTTAAACAAAAAACTATAGTTACCTACTTTTTGCACTAACAACGGAACTAAACTTAAATACAACAGCAATAAATGGGAATCTTTAGTTGCCTACTTTTAACAACATAAATGAATCTCCGAAAGTTCTGTAACAATTAGCTATCTCTAGTTACCCATCTAGATAACATAAAATAAATTTTATAGTTTTTTTTTTTTTTGTGTAATAACTGGGCATTTTTAGTTGTCTACTTCTAGCACTGTGTATAGCGCCCGGTAAACTATGTCAAAACAAGCTATCTGTAGTTACCCACTTATCACTAGTGATGTGCCGGATCGCTAAAAATGTATATCCGCGGATACGGATCTTAACTTTCTTAGAGTACGCGGCGGTAAATATTGCACATCGACCTTTGGAAAGAGACTATCTGTTATGGGAAAAAGTTATTGACCTCTTTAAGAGTTAACTCTCATAACAGATTGTCTCTTTCCATAGATCGATGTGCAATATCTCATTATTATATAAATATAATTATAAATATAGTTGATTAAGTACCTTTGAGTTATGTACTATTAGTATGGTACTCACTACGATAAATGTTTGCAATATAAAGGTGCCAAATACGATTTAAAAAAATAAAAAATAATCTGAATGGAATTTAACAGGTTTTCATTATTACCTGATCACCTATATAATATATAAAATTTCATCTATGAATTGAAAATGAATAAGGTAAAAGATCCGCCAAAAACTAACGGATCCGGATACGGATCTTTCTTCTCCCTCGGATACGGATATCCGGCACATCACTACTTATAACATAAAAAGTTATCTGTTTGTTTCTTTTTTCCCAATTTTTTACATTGTTTAATAGATGACGCTAGTTTCTTTCGGCAAGTTACCCAGTTTTAGCATCCAATTCTACTTGATTTAAACTATGTCACTCACAAAGTGGATAACTCAAAATAACAAAATTTTGAGTTACCCAGTTCTTACATTCAGGCGACGATATTATCAATTATTATAATACTTAATATTATGTTAGAAACATGAAATTTTCTACATATACGTATTTACTTACGTAACATTTTCACGATTTTTTTTAATATACCAGTAGATTAAAAAATATATCAAATTCTAGGTAATGAGAGAGACTAGAATCGTTTCTTTATGCATTATTGCATTATACCTACATATCTATACTGTGTTATATTATCAGCTATTTATTATTTTCATGTCGTTTTATGACAACGTTCAGTTACACTTCGATAATAATTAATAGATAATTAATTTATATCAATAGTTGAAAAATCAATAAAAAACAATAATATATACGACGTACCTATAGGTGTGTAATTTTCTTTAAGTTCATAGCACATTGTCACGAATTTATTTGATAAGAAATTGGTGGCTCTGAAAAGAGCCGGTTGTTAGTCAATGTATGTATTATTGTGTGTGTGTGTTTTAAACGAGACGTGAACGTGTTCGTTTAAATTTCATGGTAATTGGAGTGATGACGACGACGACTGCGTTGTGGTTCGCGAATTTAACCGCCAAAACCGTAAAGGGTGCGACCTTGACGTTTCAATGCGTACACAACGTCCATTGCAGTGACCGTTTTTCTCTTGGCGTGTTCGGTGTAGGTGACGGCGTCACGGATAACGTTTTCCAAAAAGACTTTCAGAACGCCTCGAGTTTCCTCGTAGATGAGACCGGATATACGTTTGACGCCACCGCGACGAGCCAGACGACGGATAGCTGGTTTCGTGATGCCCTGGATGTTATCGCGAAGCACTTTACGATGACGTTTGGCGCCACCTTTTCCCAAACCTTTACCTCCTTTACCGCGACCTGTCATCTTTGATTAATTTGAAAAAATAATATTAGCAGTAATCAAGAACGCACGACCTTTGCCGATCGAACTTTAGCGGGCGACTGTTGTTGAAAATCCTTATTTCGGTCGTATTTATAACGTGAGCGGTGAGCACATCCACAGAGTCTTATGGGCGGACCGTCAGACTTGAGCTCGACCAATGACGGCACGTTTCGTACGAAACGCCGTATGGCCAGTTTATAAATAGTTCGTAAGTGTAGATTTCAAAATCATTTGCTGTTCGACTATCGTTGTCGTTCTGTATTGAAATTTTTTATACTTATCTTAATTTGCAAACGAAATGGCCCGTACCAAGCAGACTGCCCGTAAATCGACAGGTGGCAAAGCTCCGCGCAAACAGCTCGCCACAAAAGCTGCGCGTAAAAGTGCACCGGCAACCGGTGGTGTGAAGAAGCCTCATCGTTATCGTCCGGGTACGGTGGCTCTTCGCGAAATCCGTCGTTATCAAAAAAGTACCGAATTGTTAATCCGCAAACTGCCGTTCCAGCGCTTGGTTCGTGAAATCGCCCAGGACTTCAAGACCGATCTGCGTTTCCAAAGTTCAGCCGTAATGGCACTTCAGGAAGCCAGCGAAGCCTATCTCGTCGGTCTGTTCGAAGACACGAACCTGTGCGCTATTCACGCCAAACGCGTCACTATCATGCCGAAAGACATTCAATTGGCACGTCGTATCCGAGGTGAACGCGCCTAAGATGATTCTGACAGCACGACATACATAACTCTGTTGCATTGTTGTTTAAAAAAAAAAAAACGAAAACACCACCGTGGCACGCACGCAGCAGAAACGGGAAAAAAACCGGCTCTTTTCAGAGCCACCAACTTTTTTATTTGAATACGTTCGAAATACGTGAAGAGCAAAATTTAATCTTTCTCTGTAATTACAATGAAAATAGATTAATCTAAATAAAAGTAAAAAAAAAACTAATGTGGGGGAGGATCGTTCTGAATGATATATTAGACGAAAGGAGGCTATGAGTAGGTATAGAGTTACTCAGTTTAATAATATGAATAAGATTTTTTTTTTTTTTTAAATCAGAATACAACTTCCTTATGATAACCGCAAGCCCCCCACCCCAGAAAAGATCAGTACTATATAGGGTCCTGACTCCTCCTGATTTGTCCTCTTTTTAAAGACGTCCGAGCGGGTTTTTTTTTCTTTTTTTTTGTTTTGTTTACAGTGCGGATTTTAATTTAACTAGATAAATCTTTTTTTTATCAAGAGACTATACTATAGAAGAATGTTTATGTTGTTTCTTAATTCGCAAAGATTTATTTTTGCTTATTGGAGTAAAGAAAGTAGAGTTATTGTTTGTTTTTTTTTCTAATTTTTATACGGCTCTTTAATTTAATTACCAAAGAGAATAGAGATATTAATAATAATATGAAAGCTTGTAAAATTCCATAGATAACTTTAATTTTGTACTATGTCAAGTTGCACCTAAGATGGTAAAATATTACGGTATTTAATTTCATCTGCACATTTTGTACATTTTCCCAATATTCAAAGAATTTAAATTAAAAAAAAAAAATAATTTTTATGCATGTTTTGATTTAATTTTCTTCCTTTTTGAAAATATACTTACACTGATTATTGTAAGGGAAATAATACTAAATATTTATTATTAGTAATTTAATACATAATAATATACTTATAGGTAGGTACCTACCCACGATTTGTCAAAACTTTCAAAGTCGTAACGAACTCATTTTTAAAAGGAATTGTTGGCCCTGAAAAGGGCCATTTTTTATGGCGATTTCAAAACTGCAGCACGTCCGACGGCGATTATTATATCGATGCGTGAACGCTGTAATAAGAGAATGGACGATGATAAAAAACAACGAACGATTCACTTCTTTTTTGCCGCTGTTTTCTTAGGAGATTTGGCAACTTTCGCAGAAGCCTTTTTCGGTTTCGGTGCTTTGGGCTTCTTGGTCGGTCCTTTGGTCGCTTTCTTGGCCTTGGACGGCGTCGACGGTTTAGATTTCGGCGTGGCGGCTGTCGATTTTTTAGTCGACGCTGCAGATTTTTTTGCACTTTTTACAGTCGACTGTTTCTTCGCGGCCGCTGCTTTTTTGGCAGCAGCAACACCGGTCGCTTTGGTGGTGACGGCTTTCTTTTCTTTCACCGCACGTTTAGTCTTCTTCGGCGCAGCCGTCGAATCGGACGAGCCCTGTTTGCTTGCCGCTGCCAATTTGAACGAACCGGAAGCACCTTTGCCTTTTGTCTGCACTAAAGATCCGTTCGTGACGGCGGCTTTGAGATATTTCTTTATGAACGGTGCAAGTTTCTCCGAGTCGACTTTGTAATTGGCGGCTGTGTATTTCTTGATGGCTTGCAGTGAAGAACCGCCGCGTTCTTTCAAATTCTTAATGGCATTGTTGACCATCTCCGATGTCGGTGGGTGAGTCGGTTTGTTTCGCGCTGCTCCTGTTTTTTTTGCCGCACTCTTCTTGACGGGAGTGGTCTTTTCAACGGCGCCGGATGCCGGTGCTGTAGCCGTGTCAGTCATATCGAAAATAAAATATTATGTCGAGTATTTTATATTATCGGAAAATATTTTATTAACCAATTAAATATAATTGATTAAACACACCAACAACAATCGACGTAGTGTAATGAAATTATGAAATAGCTTTTTATTTTGAGTATACTCAGCGTATGCGGTGAACTCAGAACTGTGAGTGTCAAATGAATGAGCGCACACGTATAGTCGCCGGTAGTCGTGCAAGCGGTACGACCGTGCAGAGAACGCATGGCGTTGAGAAGAGATTGTCACGTTGTGTTTGATGTCGACGTTCGCGCTAAGCGAATCGACTTTATGACGACGTACAATCGATACGGCGTCGATCCGAGCGTCGACAACAGTCTCGACGAATATTTCTTAAATGCGTGCACAAGTCTAAAACGTTTCGTTAATTTTCTATGCGATTTAATGCCGCCGAAAGAGCCCCTCTTTCTCTATAGTGTAATGTCGGCACAGTTTACATCGAATTTTGACAATTTTCACCGACGCACCTTAATGTATATTGATCGAAAATAACCAACGCCAATATCACTAAACATCGTAGTCAACGAATGTACAGTCGGCTCTGCTCGACGTGTCGAATTAATAGATGAAAAAAAACATTCATCCGTTCGACACCGGCACACGCGCCGCTCGACGTCCAGACTCCCGAAGCATTTTCATGCGACGATCGACACTAATTCATTTTAAAAAAAATTCAACTTTGCAATAGCGAACGAGTATAATTGAATTGAAAAAGACGGACACAAACAGCAATGAGAAAAATTCAATATATATATCGAACAAATATGCCGAACCTCTATACGCGCAGTTAATTTGTTTAACATAATATGAACATTACGCGCGCGTTTTCAGGACCGAATGTTTTTTTATTCTTTATTTTCTTTTAATGGACTTACGTCGGCTATTATAATTGCTTTTTTTTAATTTAATTTTTCTTTTGAGTCCATACAAAAAATATTATGTATTGAAAAATAATCAAATGAATGATATTGAAGAACACAAAAAAATATTGCCTTAAAATAACAAATGTATAATATATTTTTTTATAATATATATAATTAATAATGCTATATATTAACACCTGAAGACGTCATCATAATTATTAAGTCTGTTTTTCACATAAAACTCAATATACTTACCTAATAATAATAATAATATTTTGAATATTATATAGGTATAGGTATGTATAATATTTTGTAGACTATATTATTATCTATACGTAGGTAAAACCTAATTTTAAATCGAATTTGTTGCAGACCAAATTCAAATTATGTACCAAAATAAATTATTACAGAAATGTTATAAGTTTTTTCTATTGAAAGTGTCTTTTATAATATGATCCCTGTGCATTGGAAACTTATTGTACTGGGTCCGAGAATAGAAATCAACATCGGTCGACAATTTTATTTATTTGACGAGTTCTATTCAAAAATTTGAATCACTATACAGTATTATTAGATTATTTTTTGAAAAAAAGTATGCGCGTGGTTGCAATGTAGATACGAAGGCATAGGTCATTTTTATTCTCTTTAAATAGGGACGACAACAACAACGTTAAGTATATTTATCATTTCATCCGTCTATCTACATTATAATATATAAGTATTATTTTTTAGTCATGATGTTTATCAAATACCTACATATTCAATTTTCAATCTAATTATAATGGGAAGTCGGTCGGTATACAGTCTTAAAGCACGACCCCCCCGCCTCACGACTTGTGTGTTTTTTTTTTTTTTTTATTATTGTGACGGAAAGTTTCAACAATATTGGCGCACGATATCTAATGAATTAATAAAATAATAATCAATTTATCATAAAAACAAAACAAAAATGACAACGGCACGCGGTGTTCCCAAGCGGTCACCCATCCAAGTACTGACCGCGCCCGATGTTGCTTAACTTCGGTGATCGGACGAGAACCGGTGTTTTCAACATGGTATGGCCGTTGCCGGTTACTAGGTACTGAAATTAAACACACATCGAGAGACACGGTTTTGTAATTTGTACTACACAAAATAATAAATAAATAATAATTTAGCAGCATGTTTTAAGCAGTAGGTACTACTTACTAGTGTTATTATTATTATTATTTTTTTTTTTCTATAATATTCGTGCACACAAACAATATCAGCTGATCGGGAACTTAGCATAAACGAAAAATAAAATAAAACTTTTCCGAAATTGGGACTGCATCAATTAATTATCTTAAAATTATATTGATAAAATATTTTATTATTAATTTTTGTGTGCCCAGTCGCTATTGTTTTTATTTATTTTTTTTATCTATTTCGGTACGGCCGGGCTACTAAAATAAGTACAGTAGAGACGCGATAATCCGGACTAATTAAAACACAGCTGATCCGGATTATCAAAATGTCCGGATAACTGGATGTAATTTTAATTATCAAGAAAACAAACTAAAATGCTCATATTTTGCGGCTAACTGTTTATTTGAGGCTCCCTTTTTTAATTTGTCAAGAATTTCGTTTTTTACTTGCAGTGATAAAGTAACGTGTGATCGTTTATGCGGCGCCATAGTGCGCTCTCTATGTAATTCTATCTGAGTTTGACAACGACTACATACATACTAAAACCACCTAACTTCTTTCACTTCTCTGACAACAAATATGTATGTAACTGTTTGTAACACACCGCCGGCCAATAGTGTTGACGCAAATAGTGCCGGTACAGCTACTCAATAACTAAGTATCATGATCCGGATTACTGAAACTGGAAAAATCCGGACTACAATGTACATAATACTATCAAACGACTGTCCGAATTACCAAAGAATCCGGATTATGAAGGTTCGGATTAACGCGTCTCTACTGTAATATTATAACATATTCAAAGTGGACGCAGAAATCAACGTGTAATAAATCCTATAGTAATGAAAACATAATAATAAATAATATTAAAGCCATAACGCCGACGAATTCATTTGTGAAAATATTTGGTGGTTCTGAAAAGAACCGGTTTTACTTTCTTGTTGTTGTTTGCTTCTTTGACAACACAATTAATATGAAGTCGCGTGGCGTCGATAGATTGTTAATTTGATTAGGTATAATATCTATTTTGAACTGGTGTATTTGGTGACGGCTTTTGTGCCTTCACTGACGGCGTGTTTGGCAAGTTCACCCGGTAAAAGCAGACGAACTGCAGTTTGAATTTCCCGGCTGGTGATTGTTGAACGTTTATTGTAATGCGCCAATCGCGATGCTTCGGCGGCAATACGTTCGAAAATATCGTTCACGAAACTGTTCATGATGCTCATGGCTTTGCTGGAAATACCGGTGTCGGGATGAACTTGTTTCAAAACTTTGTAAATGTAAATGGCGTAGCTTTCCTTCCTCTTGCGCTTCTTCTTCTTGTCACTTTTTGAGATGTTCTTTTGCGCTTTGCCAGCTTTTTTAGCGGCTTTGCCACTGGTTTTAGGCGGCATTTTTATTGACGAAAAATATTTAATAACTTTGTGCTATTGAAATAGAAACGGCGCTCACTACTGCAGTGTCAAAACACAAATGTAGCTATGTACCGTAATGATGCTTACTATATATATTCTGTTCAGATCCTCACACGGTAGCTACAAGAACTGTGATTGGCCGGGTGGTCGGGACCGCCGATCCTATATAAGCACTGAAACAACTCAACGGACATCATTAAGTTGTTTGACTTACGTACGTACGCACGTTGTACTATTTGCAGTGTCGACACTCGACATAGATTTTTCTTATTATTTTGTAAAGAAACAAATAACCTACAAAACATGTCAGGACGTGGTAAAGGTGGCAAGGTGAAGGGAAAGGCAAAGTCTCGATCAAGTAGAGCCGGACTACAGTTCCCGGTCGGACGTATTCATCGTCTGCTGCGCAAAGGAAATTATGCCGAGCGCGTCGGTGCCGGAGCTCCTGTGTATTTGGCCGCCGTGATGGAATATCTCGCCGCCGAAGTTCTCGAATTGGCCGGAAACGCGGCTCGCGACAATAAAAAGACGCGTATCATTCCGCGTCATTTGCAGCTGGCAATCAGAAACGACGAGGAACTGAACAAATTGCTTTCCGGCGTCACCATCGCCCAAGGCGGCGTATTGCCGAACATTCAGGCCGTATTGTTGCCAAAGAAAACTGAAAAGAAAGCTTAAGTTCATCACCCATACACATCAAGTGCGAGGCGACGGCATCTCGATTATAATCAAAAACCGGTCCTTTTAAGGACCACCAAAATTTTTATAGATATATTCGTTTTACATTACGAGCCGACAGATTATATTTTAGTAATAATAAAAATCGCCATTTTTTTCAATTCGTAACAAAAACATTGTACAATAGGTCATATGCATGATTTTTTTTTTTATATTTTTAATAGATTATTTAGTCAGCCATAATACGGAAAAAAATTGATAATCATTTAAAAATGTAATATTATCATAAGAAAAAAAATATTAAATTTCACATTCAAAAATAGACAGTTTAAACAATCGGCCATGTTCGCGGGCTTATGTGACGTCATGATATACGATGCATGCCAACCTTGGTGTCAAATTTTCAATGTTCTAAATGAAGTTTATTTGTTGTTTTCTCTAAATACTGACATAATCTTACTGTGAGACGACACAGTCGTCATGAAAACTGTTGTTGATATATACTCTGACGTCACGATGCGTTTTGAAAATTCGAAAATAGCGCTTATTTTCGACATTTCTTTTTTATTATTTGTATTTTTTTCAGCGATTAGATTAATAAACTAACCATTACGTTATGATCAAGAACTAAAATATATTTCGAAATAAAAATTTTAACCAATTTGGAGTTTTATGCATAATATGACCTATTGCCTATAGATTCCCCATTTCTTACAAGTTGATATAGTTTACACAATAAAGTTTTTTTTCTTTTTTATTTATTTATTTTTCCCCTCAGTGTATGTTAGTCTTTCATAAATTTGGAACCTATTATAATATCCTCGCCTGAATGCAAGAACTGGGTAACTTATTTTATAATGTTTAGAGATAATGGCAAAAACATTATTTTTTAGATTTTAGAAATTGCTTTAGGGCTACAAATATTAAGAAAATAACCCAGTTTTTTTTTTAATGAGCTTTATTTTTATCTAAATATTACATCAAAAGGGAAAAATAAAATAAAAACACGAACGAACATTTTTTTTTTAAACAAAAAACTATAGTTACCTACTTTTTGCACTAGCAACGGAACTAAACTTAAATACAACAGCAATAAATGGGAATCTTTAGTTGCCTACTTTTAACAACATAAATGAATCTCCGAAAGTTCTGTAACAATTAGCTATCTCTAGTTACCCATCTAGATAACATAAAATAAATTTTATAGTTGTTTTTTTTTGTGTAATAACTGGGCATTTTTAGTTGTCTACTTCTAGCACTGTGTATAGCGCCCGGTAAACTATGTCAAAACAAGCTATCTGTAGTTACCCACTTATCACTAGTGATGTGCCGGATCGCTAAAAATGTATATCCGCGGATACGGATCTTAACTTTCTTAGAGTACGCGGCGGTAAATATTGCACATCGACCTTTGGAAAGAGACTATCTGTTATGGGAAAAAGTTATTGACCTCTTTAAGAGTTAACTCTCATAACAGATTGTCTCTTTCCATAGATCGATGTGCAATATCTCATTATTATATAAATATAATTATAAGTATAGTTGATTAAGTACCTTTGAGTTATGTACTATTAGTATGGTACTCACTACGATAAATGTTTGCAATATAAAGGTGCCAAATACGATTTAAAAAAATAAAAAAAAATAATCTGAATGGAATTTAACAGGTTTTCATTATTACCTGATCACCTATATCTAATATATAAAATTCTCGTGTCACAGTTTTCGAAGTCATACTCCTCCGAAACGGCTTGACGGATTTTGATGAAATTTTTTGTGCTTATCCGGTATCTATGAGAATCGGCCAACATCTATTTTTCATCCCCCTAAATGTTAGGGGTAGTCCACCCTTAAATTTTTTTTTCTTCCTTTGATTATAATTATTATTAAAGACACGATTTTTTTTTTAAATTCGTATCCATGGTTTTAAAATATAAACAGCCTTATGTATGATTTGAAAAAATTCTGTCAAAAATTAAAAAAACATTGATTTATATACTTTTAACATTTTTCATCATTAAATAATTTTCAAGTGATTTTATAACCTCAAAAGTACTCAACACGTGACACGAGCTTCCAATAACAACGGATTTTGTGTTGTAAGTATACTTTTTTTTATTCATATCGAAAATGTTGTTGATCTTATAAAAATTGGTCGATAATTTATTTATTGAAGAGTACTAATCAGACGTTAATCAAATATTCAAATATCCCCATTCGTTCTTTTGCACCGGGCACGACGGCGCAGCCGGAGTGTTCGACATACACACATATACGTCCATGTATATTTTAAAATAAATAAAATAGATAGATAGATGTTCCAATTATATAGATATATATATATAATACTGTTAGGCGGTACGAAGTTCGCCGGGTCCGCTAGTAATATATAAAATTTCATCTATGAATTGAAAATGAATAAGGTAAAAGATCCGCCAAAAACTAACGGATCCGGACACGGATCTTTCTTCTCCCTCGGATACGGATATCCGGCACATCACTACTTATAACATAAAAAGTTATCTGTTTGTTTCTTTTTTCCCAATTTTTTACATTGTTTAATAGATGACGCTAGTTTCTTTCGGCAAGTTACCCAGTTTTAGCATCCAATTCTACTTGATTTAAACTATGTCACTCACAAAGTGGATAACTCAAAATAACAAAATTTTGAGTTACCCAGTTCTTACATTCAGGCGACGATATTATCAATTATTATAATACTTAATATTATGTTAGAAACATGAAAATTTCTACATATACCTACGTAACATTTTCACGATTTTTTTTAATATACCAGTAGATTAAAAAATATATCAAATTCTAGGTAATGAGAGAGACTAGAATCGTTTCTTTATGCATTATTGCATTATACCTACATATCTATACTGTGTTATATTATCAGCTATTTATTATTTTCATGTCGTTTTATGACAACGTTCAGTTACACTTCGATAATAATTAATAGATAATTAATTTATATCAATAGTTGAAAAATCAATAAAAAACAATAATATATACGACGTACCTATAGGTGTGTAATTTTCTTTAAGTTCATAGCACATTGTCACGAATTTATTTGATAAGAAATTGGTGGCTCTGAAAAGAGCCGGTTGTTAGTCAATGTATGTATTATTGTGTGTGTGTGTTTTAAACGAGACGTGAACGTGTTCGTTTAAATTTCATGGTAATTGGAGTGATGACGACGACGACTGCGTTGTGGTTCGCGAATTTAACCGCCAAAACCGTAAAGGGTGCGACCTTGACGTTTCAATGCGTACACAACGTCCATTGCAGTGACCGTTTTTCTCTTGGCGTGTTCGGTGTAGGTGACGGCGTCACGGATAACGTTTTCCAAAAAGACTTTCAGAACGCCTCGAGTTTCCTCGTAGATGAGACCGGATATACGTTTGACGCCACCGCGACGAGCCAGACGACGGATAGCTGGTTTCGTGATGCCCTGGATGTTATCGCGAAGCACTTTACGATGACGTTTGGCGCCACCTTTTCCCAAACCTTTACCTCCTTTACCGCGACCTGTCATCTTTGATTAATTTGAAAAAATAATATTAGCAGTAATCAAGAACGCACGACCTTTGCCGATCGAACTTTAGCGGGCGACTGTTGTTGAAAATCCTTATTTCGGTCGTATTTATAACGTGAGCGGTGAGCACATCCACAGAGTCTTATGGGCGGACCGTCAGACTTGAGCTCGACCAATGACGGCACGTTTCGTACGAAACGCCGTATGGCCAGTTTATAAATAGTTCGTAAGTGTAGATTTCAAAATCATTTGCTGTTCGACTATCGTTGTCGTTCTGTATTGAAATTTTTTATACTTATCTTAATTTGCAAACGAAATGGCCCGTACCAAGCAGACTGCCCGTAAATCGACAGGTGGCAAAGCTCCGCGCAAACAGCTCGCCACAAAAGCTGCGCGTAAAAGTGCACCGGCAACCGGTGGTGTGAAGAAGCCTCATCGTTATCGTCCGGGTACGGTGGCTCTTCGCGAAATCCGTCGTTATCAAAAAAGTACCGAATTGTTAATCCGCAAACTGCCGTTCCAGCGCTTGGTTCGTGAAATCGCCCAGGACTTCAAGACCGATCTGCGTTTCCAAAGTTCAGCCGTAATGGCACTTCAGGAAGCCAGCGAAGCCTATCTCGTCGGTCTGTTCGAAGACACGAACCTGTGCGCTATTCACGCCAAACGCGTCACTATCATGCCGAAAGACATTCAATTGGCACGTCGTATCCGAGGTGAACGCGCCTAAGATGATTCTGACAGCACGACATACATAACTCTGTTGCATTGTTGTTTAAAAAAAAAAAAACGAAAACACCACCGTGGCACGCACGCAGCAGAAACGGGAAAAAAACCGGCTCTTTTCAGAGCCACCAACTTTTTTATTTGAATACGTTCGAAATACGTGAAGAGCAAAATTTAATCTTTCTCTGTAATTACAATGAAAATAGATTAATCTAAATAAAAGTAAAAAAAAAACTAATGTGGGGGAGGATCGTTCTGAATGATATATTAGACGAAAGGAGGCTATGAGTAGGTATAGAGTTACTCAGTTTAATAATATGAATAAGATTTTTTTTTTTTTTTAAATCAGAATACAACTTCCTTATGATAACCGCAAGCCCCCCACCCCAGAAAAGATCAGTACTATATAGGGTCCTGACTCCTCCTGATTTGTCCTCTTTTTAAAGACGTCCGAGCGGGTTTTTTTTTTTTTTTTTTTGTTTTGTTTACAGTGCGGATTTTAATTTAACTAGATAAATCTTTTTTTTATCAAGAGACTATACTATAGAAGAATGTTTATGTTGTTTCTTAATTCGCAAAGATTTATTTTTGCTTATTGGAGTAAAGAAAGTAGAGTTATTGTTTGTTTTTTTTTCTAATTTTTATACGGCTCTTTAATTTAATTACCAAAGAGAATAGAGATATTAATAATAATATGAAAGCTTGTAAAATTCCATAGATAACTTTAATTTTGTACTATGTCAAGTTGCACCTAAGATGGTAAAATATTACGGTATTTAATTTCATCTGCACATTTTGTACATTTTCCCAATATTCAAAGAATTTAAATTAAAAAAAAAAAATAATTTTTATGCATGTTTTGATTTAATTTTCTTCCTTTTTGAAAATATACTTACACTGATTATTGTAAGGGAAATAATACTAAATATTTATTATTAGTAATTTAATACATAATAATATACTTATAGGTAGGTACCTACCCACGATTTGTCAAAACTTTCAAAGTCGTAACGAACTCATTTTTAAAAGGAATTGTTGGCCCTGAAAAGGGCCATTTTTTATGGCGATTTCAAAACTGCAGCACGTCCGACGGCGATTATTATATCGATGCGTGAACGCTGTAATAAGAGAATGGACGATGATAAAAAACAACGAACGATTCACTTCTTTTTTGCCGCTGTTTTCTTAGGAGATTTGGCAACTTTCGCAGAAGCCTTTTTCGGTTTCGGTGCTTTGGGCTTCTTGGTCGGTCCTTTGGTCGCTTTCTTGGCCTTGGACGGCGTCGACGGTTTAGATTTCGGCGTGGCGGCTGTCGATTTTTTAGTCGACGCTGCAGATTTTTTTGCACTTTTTACAGTCGACTGTTTCTTCGCGGCCGCTGCTTTTTTGGCAGCAGCAACACCGGTCGCTTTGGTGGTGACGGCTTTCTTTTCTTTCACCGCACGTTTAGTCTTCTTCGGCGCAGCCGTCGAATCGGACGAGCCCTGTTTGCTTGCCGCTGCCAATTTGAACGAACCGGAAGCACCTTTGCCTTTTGTCTGCACTAAAGATCCGTTCGTGACGGCGGCTTTGAGATATTTCTTTATGAACGGTGCAAGTTTCTCCGAGTCGACTTTGTAATTGGCGGCTGTGTATTTCTTGATGGCTTGCAGTGAAGAACCGCCGCGTTCTTTCAAATTCTTAATGGCATTGTTGACCATCTCCGATGTCGGTGGGTGAGTCGGTTTGTTTCGCGCTGCTCCTGTTTTTTTTGCCGCACTCTTCTTGACGGGAGTGGTCTTTTCAACGGCGCCGGATGCCGGTGCTGTAGCCGTGTCAGTCATATCGAAAATAAAATATTATGTCGAGTATTTTATATTATCGGAAAATATTTTATTAACCAATTAAATATAATTGATTAAACACACCAACAACAATCGACGTAGTGTAATGAAATTATGAAATAGCTTTTTATTTTGAGTATACTCAGCGTATGCGGTGAACTCAGAACTGTGAGTGTCAAATGAATGAGCGCACACGTATAGTCGCCGGTAGTCGTGCAAGCGGTACGACCGTGCAGAGAACGCATGGCGTTGAGAAGAGATTGTCACGTTGTGTTTGATGTCGACGTTCGCGCTAAGCGAATCGACTTTATGACGACGTACAATCGATACGGCGTCGATCCGAGCGTCGACAACAGTCTCGACGAATATTTCTTAAATGCGTGCACAAGTCTAAAACGTTTCGTTAATTTTCTATGCGATTTAATGCCGCCGAAAGAGCCCCTCTTTCTCTATAGTGTAATGTCGGCACAGTTTACATCGAATTTTGACAATTTTCACCGACGCACCTTAATGTATATTGATCGAAAATAACCAACGCCAATATCACTAAACATCGTAGTCAACGAATGTACAGTCGGCTCTGCTCGACGTGTCGAATTAATAGATGAAAAAAAACATTCATCCGTTCGACACCGGCACACGCGCCGCTCGACGTCCAGACTCCCGAAGCATTTTCATGCGACGATCGACACTAATTCATTTTAAAAAAAATTCAACTTTGCAATAGCGAACGAGTATAATTGAATTGAAAAAGACGGACACAAACAGCAATGAGAAAAATTCAATATATATATCGAACAAATATGCCGAACCTCTATACGCGCAGTTAATTTGTTTAACATAATATGAACATTACGCGCGCGTTTTCAGGACCGAATGTTTTTTTATTCTTTATTTTCTTTTAATGGACTTACGTCGGCTATTATAATTGCTTTTTTTTAATTTAATTTTTCTTTTGAGTCCATACAAAAAATATTATGTATTGAAAAATAATCAAATGAATGATATTGAAGAACACAAAAAAATATTGCCTTAAAATAACAAATGTATAATATATTTTTTTATAATATATATAATTAATAATGCTATATATTAACACCTGAAGACGTCATCATAATTATTAAGTCTGTTTTTCACATAAAACTCAATATACTTACCTAATAATAATAATAATATTTTGAATATTATATAGGTATAGGTATGTATAATATTTTGTAGACTATATTATTATCTATACGTAGGTAAAACCTAATTTTAAATCGAATTTGTTGCAGACCAAATTCAAATTATGTACCAAAATAAATTATTACAGAAATGTTATAAGTTTTTTCTATTGAAAGTGTCTTTTATAATATGATCCCTGTGCATTGAAAACTTATTGTACTGGGTCCGAGAATAGAAATCAACATCGGTCGACAATTTTATTTATTTGACGAGTTCTATTCAAAAATTTGAATCACTATACAGTATTATTAGATTATTTTTTGAAAAAAAGTATGCGCGTGGTTGCAATGTAGATACGAAGGCATAGGTCATTTTTATTCTCTTTAAATAGGGACGACAACAACAACGTTAAGTATATTTATCATTTCATCCGTCTATCTACATTATAATATATAAGTATTATTTTTTAGTCATGATGTTTATCAAATACCTACATATTCAATTTTCAATCTAATTATAATGGGAAGTCGGTCGGTATACAGTCTTAAAGCACGACCCCCCCGCCTCACGACTTGTGTGTTTTTTTTTTTTTTTTATTATTGTGACGGAAAGTTTCAACAATATTGGCGCACGATATCTAATGAATTAATAAAATAATAATCAATTTATCATAAAAACAAAACAAAAATGACAACGGCACGCGGTGTTCCCAAGCGGTCACCCATCCAAGTACTGACCGCGCCCGATGTTGCTTAACTTCGGTGATCGGACGAGAACCGGTGTTTTCAACATGGTATGGCCGTTGCCGGTTACTAGGTACTGAAATTAAACACACATCGAGAGACACGGTTTTGTAATTTGTACTACACAAAATAATAAATAAATAATAATTTAGCAGCATGTTTTAAGCAGTAGGTACTACTTACTAGTGTTATTATTATTATTATTTTTTTTTTTCTATAATATTCGTGCACACAAACAATATCAGCTGATCGGGAACTTAGCATAAACGAAAAATAAAATAAAACTTTTCCGAAATTGGGACTGCATCAATTAATTATCTTAAAATTATATTGATAAAATATTTTATTATTAATTTTTGTGTGCCCAGTCGCTATTGTTTTTATTTATTTTTTTTATCTATTTCGGTACGGCCGGGCTACTAAAATAAGTACAGTAGAGACGCGATAATCCGGACTAATTAAAACACAGCTGATCCGGATTATCAAAATGTCCGGATAACTGGATGTAATTTTAATTATCAAGAAAACAAACTAAAATGCTCATATTTTGCGGCTAACTGTTTATTTGAGGCTCCCTTTTTTAATTTGTCAAGAATTTCGTTTTTTACTTGCAGTGATAAAGTAACGTGTGATCGTTTATGCGGCGCCATAGTGCGCTCTCTATGTAATTCTATCTGAGTTTGACAACGACTACATACATACTAAAACCACCTAACTTCTTTCACTTCTCTGACAACAAATATGTATGTAACTGTTTGTAACACACCGCCGGCCAATAGTGTTGACGCAAATAGTGCCGGTACAGCTACTCAATAACTAAGTATCATGATCCGGATTACTGAAACTGGAAAAATCCGGACTACAATGTACATAATACTATCAAACGACTGTCCGAATTACCAAATAATCCGGATTATGAAGGTTCGGATTAACGCGTCTCTACTGTAATATTATAACATATTCAAAGTGGACGCAGAAATCAACGTGTAATAAATCCTATAGTAATGAAAACATAATAATAAATAATATTAAAGCCATAACGCCGACGAATTCATTTGTGAAAATATTTGGTGGTTCTGAAAAGAACCGGTTTTACTTTCTTGTTGTTGTTTGCTTCTTTGACAACACAATTAATATGAAGTCGCGTGGCGTCGATAGATTGTTAATTTGATTAGGTATAATATCTATTTTGAACTGGTGTATTTGGTGACGGCTTTTGTGCCTTCACTGACGGCGTGTTTGGCAAGTTCACCCGGTAAAAGCAGACGAACTGCAGTTTGAATTTCCCGGCTGGTGATTGTTGAACGTTTATTGTAATGCGCCAATCGCGATGCTTCGGCGGCAATACGTTCGAAAATATCGTTCACGAAACTGTTCATGATGCTCATGGCTTTGCTGGAAATACCGGTGTCGGGATGAACTTGTTTCAAAACTTTGTAAATGTAAATGGCGTAGCTTTCCTTCCTCTTGCGCTTCTTCTTCTTGTCACTTTTTGAGATGTTCTTTTGCGCTTTGCCAGCTTTTTTAGCGGCTTTGCCACTGGTTTTAGGCGGCATTTTTATTGACGAAAAATATTTAATAACTTTGTGCTATTGAAATAGAAACGGCGCTCACTACTGCAGTGTCAAAACACAAATGTAGCTATGTACCGTAATGATGCTTACTATATATATTCTGTTCAGATCCTCACACGGTAGCTACAAGAACTGTGATTGGCCGGGTGGTCGGGACCGCCGATCCTATATAAGCACTGAAACAACTCAACGGACATCATTAAGTTGTTTGACTTACGTACGTACGCACGTTGTACTATTTGCAGTGTCGACACTCGACATAGATTTTTCTTATTATTTTGTAAAGAAACAAATAACCTACAAAACATGTCAGGACGTGGTAAAGGTGGCAAGGTGAAGGGAAAGGCAAAGTCTCGATCAAGTAGAGCCGGACTACAGTTCCCGGTCGGACGTATTCATCGTCTGCTGCGCAAAGGAAATTATGCCGAGCGCGTCGGTGCCGGAGCTCCTGTGTATTTGGCCGCCGTGATGGAATATCTCGCCGCCGAAGTTCTCGAATTGGCCGGAAACGCGGCTCGCGACAATAAAAAGACGCGTATCATTCCGCGTCATTTGCAGCTGGCAATCAGAAACGACGAGGAACTGAACAAATTGCTTTCCGGCGTCACCATCGCCCAAGGCGGCGTATTGCCGAACATTCAGGCCGTATTGTTGCCAAAGAAAACTGAAAAGAAAGCTTAAGTTCATCACCCATACACATCAAGTGCGAGGCGACGGCATCTCGATTATAATCAAAAACCGGTCCTTTTAAGGACCACCAAAATTTTTATAGATATATTCGTTTTACATTACGAGCCGACAGATTATATTTTAGTAATAATAAAAATCGCCATTTTTTTCAATTCGTAACAAAAACATTGTACAATAGGTCATATGCATGATTTTTTTTTTTATATTTTTAATAGATTATTTAGTCAGCCATAATACGGAAAAAAATTGATAATCATTTAAAAATGTAATATTATCATAAGAAAAAAAATATTAAATTTCACATTCAAAAATAGACAGTTTAAACAATCGGCCATGTTCGCGGGCTTATGTGACGTCATGATATACGATGCATGCCAACCTTGGTGTCAAATTTTCAATGTTCTAAATGAAGTTTATTTGTTGTTTTCTCTAAATACTGACATAATCTTACTGTGAGACGACACAGTCGTCATGAAAACTGTTGTTGATATATACTCTGACGTCACGATGCGTTTTGAAAATTCGAAAATAGCGCTTATTTTCGACATTTCTTTTTTATTATTTGTATTTTTTTCAGCGATTAGATTAATAAACTAACCATTACGTTATGATCAAGAACTAAAATATATTTCGAAATAAAAATTTTAACCAATTTGGAGTTTTATGCATAATATGACCTATTGCCTATAGATTCCCCATTTCTTACAAGTTGATATAGTTTACACAATAAAGTTTTTTTTCTTTTTTATTTATTTATTTTTCCCCTCAGTGTATGTTAGTCTTTCATAAATTTGGAACCTATTATAATATCCTCGCCTGAATGCAAGAACTGGGTAACTTATTTTATAATGTTTAGAGATAATGGCAAAAACATTATTTTTTAGATTTTAGAAATTGCTTTAGGGCTACAAATATTAAGAAAATAACCCAGTTTTTTTTTTAATGAGCTTTATTTTTATCTAAATATTACATCAAAAGGGAAAAATAAAATAAAAACACGAACGAACATTTTTTTTTTAAACAAAAAACTATAGTTACCTACTTTTTGCACTAGCAACGGAACTAAACTTAAATACAACAGCAATAAATGGGAATCTTTAGTTGCCTACTTTTAACAACATAAATGAATCTCCGAAAGTTCTGTAACAATTAGCTATCTCTAGTTACCCATCTAGATAACATAAAATAAATTTTATAGTTGTTTTTTTTTGTGTAATAACTGGGCATTTTTAGTTGTCTACTTCTAGCACTGTGTATAGCGCCCGGTAAACTATGTCAAAACAAGCTATCTGTAGTTACCCACTTATCACTAGTGATGTGCCGGATCGCTAAAAATGTATATCCGCGGATACGGATCTTAACTTTCTTAGAGTACGCGGCGGTAAATATTGCACATCGACCTTTGGAAAGAGACTATCTGTTATGGGAAAAAGTTATTGACCTCTTTAAGAGTTAACTCTCATAACAGATTGTCTCTTTCCATAGATCGATGTGCAATATCTCATTATTATATAAATATAATTATAAGTATAGTTGATTAAGTACCTTTGAGTTATGTACTATTAGTATGGTACTCACTACGATAAATGTTTGCAATATAAAGGTGCCAAATACGATTTAAAAAAATAAAAAAAAATAATCTGAATGGAATTTAACAGGTTTTCATTATTACCTGATCACCTATATCTAATATATAAAATTCTCGTGTCACAGTTTTCGAAGTCATACTCCTCCGAAACGGCTTGACGGATTTTGATGAAATTTTTTGTGCTTATCCGGTATCTATGAGAATCGGCCAACATCTATTTTTCATCCCCCTAAATGTTAGGGGTAGTCCACCCTTAAATTTTTTTTTCTTCCTTTGATTATAATTATTATTAAAGACACGATTTTTTTTTTAAATTCGTATCCATGGTTTTAAAATATAAACAGCCTTATGTATGATTTGAAAAAATTCTGTCAAAAATTAAAAAAACATTGATTTATATACTTTTAACATTTTTCATCATTAAATAATTTTCAAGTGATTTTATAACCTCAAAAGTACTCAACACGTGACACGAGCTTCCAATAACAACGGATTTTGTGTTGTAAGTATACTTTTTTTTATTCATATCGAAAATGTTGTTGATCTTATAAAAATTGGTCGATAATTTATTTATTGAAGAGTACTAATCAGACGTTAATCAAATATTCAAATATCCCCATTCGTTCTTTTGCACCGGGCACGACGGCGCAGCCGGAGTGTTCGACATACACACATATACGTCCATGTATATTTTAAAATAAATAAAATAGATAGATAGATGTTCCAATTATATAGATATATATATATAATACTGTTAGGCGGTACGAAGTTCGCCGGGTCCGCTAGTAATATATAAAATTTCATCTATGAATTGAAAATGAATAAGGTAAAAGATCCGCCAAAAACTAACGGATCCGGACACGGATCTTTCTTCTCCCTCGGATACGGATATCCGGCACATCACTACTTATAACATAAAAAGTTATCTGTTTGTTTCTTTTTTCCCAATTTTTTACATTGTTTAATAGATGACGCTAGTTTCTTTCGGCAAGTTACCCAGTTTTAGCATCCAATTCTACTTGATTTAAACTATGTCACTCACAAAGTGGATAACTCAAAATAACAAAATTTTGAGTTACCCAGTTCTTACATTCAGGCGACGATATTATCAATTATTATAATACTTAATATTATGTTAGAAACATGAAATTTTCTACATATACGTATTTACTTACGTAACATTTTCACGATTTTTTTTAATATACCAGTAGATTAAAAAATATATCAAATTCTAGGTAATGAGAGAGACTAGAATCGTTTCTTTATGCATTATTGCATTATACCTACATATCTATACTGTGTTATATTATCAGCTATTTATTATTTTCATGTCGTTTTATGACAACGTTCAGTTACACTTCGATAATAATTAATAGATAATTAATTTATATCAATAGTTGAAAAATCAATAAAAAACAATAATATATACGACGTACCTATAGGTGTGTAATTTTCTTTAAGTTCATAGCACATTGTCACGAATTTATTTGATAAGAAATTGGTGGCTCTGAAAAGAGCCGGTTGTTAGTCAATGTATGTATTATTGTGTGTGTGTGTTTTAAACGAGACGTGAACGTGTTCGTTCAAATTTCATGGTAATTGGAGTGATGACGACGACGACTGCGTTGTGGTTCGCGAATTTAACCGCCAAAACCGTAAAGGGTGCGACCTTGACGTTTCAATGCGTACACAACGTCCATTGCAGTGACCGTTTTTCTCTTGGCGTGTTCGGTGTAGGTGACGGCGTCACGGATAACGTTTTCCAAAAAGACTTTCAGAACGCCTCGAGTTTCCTCGTAGATGAGACCGGATATACGTTTGACGCCACCGCGACGAGCCAGACGACGGATAGCTGGTTTCGTGATGCCCTGGATGTTATCGCGAAGCACTTTACGATGACGTTTGGCGCCACCTTTTCCCAAACCTTTACCTCCTTTACCGCGACCTGTCATCTTTGATTAATTTGAAAAAATAATATTAGCAGTAATCAAGAACGCACGACCTTTGCCGATCGAACTTTAGCGGGCGACTGTTGTTGAAAATCCTTATTTCGGTCGTATTTATAACGTGAGCGGTGAGCACATCCACAGAGTCTTATGGGCGGACCGTCAGACTTGAGCTCGACCAATGACGGCACGTTTCGTACGAAACGCCGTATGGCCAGTTTATAAATAGTTCGTAAGTGTAGATTTCAAAATCATTTGCTGTTCGACTATCGTTGTCGTTCTGTATTGAAATTTTTTATACTTATCTTAATTTGCAAACGAAATGGCCCGTACCAAGCAGACTGCCCGTAAATCGACAGGTGGCAAAGCTCCGCGCAAACAGCTCGCCACAAAAGCTGCGCGTAAAAGTGCACCGGCAACCGGTGGTGTGAAGAAGCCTCATCGTTATCGTCCGGGTACGGTGGCTCTTCGCGAAATCCGTCGTTATCAAAAAAGTACCGAATTGTTAATCCGCAAACTGCCGTTCCAGCGCTTGGTTCGTGAAATCGCCCAGGACTTCAAGACCGATCTGCGTTTCCAAAGTTCAGCCGTAATGGCACTTCAGGAAGCCAGCGAAGCCTATCTCGTCGGTCTGTTCGAAGACACGAACCTGTGCGCTATTCACGCCAAACGCGTCACTATCATGCCGAAAGACATTCAATTGGCACGTCGTATCCGAGGTGAACGCGCCTAAGATGATTCTGACAGCACGACATACATAACTCTGTTGCATTGTTGTTTAAAAAAAAAAAAAAAAACGAAAACACCACCGTGGCACGCACGCAGCAGAAACGGGAAAAAAACCGGCTCTTTTCAGAGCCACCAACTTTTTTATTTGAATACGTTCGAAATACGTGAAGAGCAAAATTTAATCTTTCTCTGTAATTACAATGAAAATAGATTAATCTAAATAAAAGTAAAAAAAAAACTAATGTGGGGGAGGATCGTTCTGAATGATATATTAGACGAAAGGAGGCTATGAGTAGGTATAGAGTTACTCAGTTTAATAATATGAATAAGATTTTTTTTTTTTTTTAAATCAGAATACAACTTCCTTATGATAACCGCAAGCCCCCCACCCCAGAAAAGATCAGTACTATATAGGGTCCTGACTCCTCCTGATTTGTCCTCTTTTTAAAGACGTCCGAGCGGGTTTTTTTTTTTTTTTTTTTGTTTTGTTTACAGTGCGGATTTTAATTTAACTAGATAAATCTTTTTTTTATCAAGAGACTATACTATAGAAGAATGTTTATGTTGTTTCTTAATTCGCAAAGATTTATTTTTGCTTATTGGAGTAAAGAAAGTAGAGTTATTGTTTGTTTTTTTTTCTAATTTTTATACGGCTCTTTAATTTAATTACCAAAGAGAATAGAGATATTAATAATAATATGAAAGCTTGTAAAATTCCATAGATAACTTTAATTTTGTACTATGTCAAGTTGCACCTAAGATGGTAAAATATTACGGTATTTAATTTCATCTGCACATTTTGTACATTTTCCCAATATTCAAAGAATTTAAATTAAAAAAAAAAAATAATTTTTATGCATGTTTTGATTTAATTTTCTTCCTTTTTGAAAATATACTTACACTGATTATTGTAAGGGAAATAATACTAAATATTTATTATTAGTAATTTAATACATAATAATATACTTATAGGTAGGTACCTACCCACGATTTGTCAAAACTTTCAAAGTCGTAACGAACTCATTTTTAAAAGGAATTGTTGGCCCTGAAAAGGGCCATTTTTTATGGCGATTTCAAAACTGCAGCACGTCCGACGGCGATTATTATATCGATGCGTGAACGCTGTAATAAGAGAATGGACGATGATAAAAAACAACGAACGATTCACTTCTTTTTTGCCGCTGTTTTCTTAGGAGATTTGGCAACTTTCGCAGAAGCCTTTTTCGGTTTCGGTGCTTTGGGCTTCTTGGTCGGTCCTTTGGTCGCTTTCTTGGCCTTGGACGGCGTCGACGGTTTAGATTTCGGCGTGGCGGCTGTCGATTTTTTAGTCGACGCTGCAGATTTTTTTGCACTTTTTACAGTCGACTGTTTCTTCGCGGCCGCTGCTTTTTTGGCAGCAGCAACACCGGTCGCTTTGGTGGTGACGGCTTTCTTTTCTTTCACCGCACGTTTAGTCTTCTTCGGCGCAGCCGTCGAATCGGACGAGCCCTGTTTGCTTGCCGCTGCCAATTTGAACGAACCGGAAGCACCTTTGCCTTTTGTCTGCACTAAAGATCCGTTCGTGACGGCGGCTTTGAGATATTTCTTTATGAACGGTGCAAGTTTCTCCGAGTCGACTTTGTAATTGGCGGCTGTGTATTTCTTGATGGCTTGCAGTGAAGAACCGCCGCGTTCTTTCAAATTCTTAATGGCATTGTTGACCATCTCCGATGTCGGTGGGTGAGTCGGTTTGTTTCGCGCTGCTCCTGTTTTTTTTGCCGCACTCTTCTTGACGGGAGTGGTCTTTTCAACGGCGCCGGATGCCGGTGCTGTAGCCGTGTCAGTCATATCGAAAATAAAATATTATGTCGAGTATTTTATATTATCGGAAAATATTTTATTAACCAATTAAATATAATTGATTAAACACACCAACAACAATCGACGTAGTGTAATGAAATTATGAAATAGCTTTTTATTTTGAGTATACTCAGCGTATGCGGTGAACTCAGAACTGTGAGTGTCAAATGAATGAGCGCACACGTATAGTCGCCGGTAGTCGTGCAAGCGGTACGACCGTGCAGAGAACGCATGGCGTTGAGAAGAGATTGTCACGTTGTGTTTGATGTCGACGTTCGCGCTAAGCGAATCGACTTTATGACGACGTACAATCGATACGGCGTCGATCCGAGCGTCGACAACAGTCTCGACGAATATTTCTTAAATGCGTGCACAAGTCTAAAACGTTTCGTTAATTTTCTATGCGATTTAATGCCGCCGAAAGAGCCCCTCTTTCTCTATAGTGTAATGTCGGCACAGTTTACATCGAATTTTGACAATTTTCACCGACGCACCTTAATGTATATTGATCGAAAATAACCAACGCCAATATCACTAAACATCGTAGTCAACGAATGTACAGTCGGCTCTGCTCGACGTGTCGAATTAATAGATGAAAAAAAACATTCATCCGTTCGACACCGGCACACGCGCCGCTCGACGTCCAGACTCCCGAAGCATTTTCATGCGACGATCGACACTAATTCATTTTAAAAAAAATTCAACTTTGCAATAGCGAACGAGTATAATTGAATTGAAAAAGACGGACACAAACAGCAATGAGAAAAATTCAATATATATATCGAACAAATATGCCGAACCTCTATACGCGCAGTTAATTTGTTTAACATAATATGAACATTACGCGCGCGTTTTCAGGACCGAATGTTTTTTTATTCTTTATTTTCTTTTAATGGACTTACGTCGGCTATTATAATTGCTTTTTTTTAATTTAATTTTTCTTTTGAGTCCATACAAAAAATATTATGTATTGAAAAATAATCAAATGAATGATATTGAAGAACACAAAAAAATATTGCCTTAAAATAACAAATGTATAATATATTTTTTTATAATATATATAATTAATAATGCTATATATTAACACCTGAAGACGTCATCATAATTATTAAGTCTGTTTTTCACATAAAACTCAATATACTTACCTAATAATAATAATAATATTTTGAATATTATATAGGTATAGGTATGTATAATATTTTGTAGACTATATTATTATCTATACGTAGGTAAAACCTAATTTTAAATCGAATTTGTTGCAGACCAAATTCAAATTATGTACCAAAATAAATTATTACAGAAATGTTATAAGTTTTTTCTATTGAAAGTGTCTTTTATAATATGATCCCTGTGCATTGGAAACTTATTGTACTGGGTCCGAGAATAGAAATCAACATCGGTCGACAATTTTATTTATTTGACGAGTTCTATTCAAAAATTTGAATCACTATACAGTATTATTAGATTATTTTTTGAAAAAAAGTATGCGCGTGGTTGCAATGTAGATACGAAGGCATAGGTCATTTTTATTCTCTTTAAATAGGGACGACAACAACAACGTTAAGTATATTTATCATTTCATCCGTCTATCTACATTATAATATATAAGTATTATTTTTTAGTCATGATGTTTATCAAATACCTACATATTCAATTTTCAATCTAATTATAATGGGAAGTCGGTCGGTATACAGTCTTAAAGCACGACCCCCCCGCCTCACGACTTGTGTGTTTTTTTTTTTTTTTTATTATTGTGACGGAAAGTTTCAACAATATTGGCGCACGATATCTAATGAATTAATAAAATAATAATCAATTTATCATAAAAACAAAACAAAAATGACAACGGCACGCGGTGTTCCCAAGCGGTCACCCATCCAAGTACTGACCGCGCCCGATGTTGCTTAACTTCGGTGATCGGACGAGAACCGGTGTTTTCAACATGGTATGGCCGTTGCCGGTTACTAGGTACTGAAATTAAACACACATCGAGAGACACGGTTTTGTAATTTGTACTACACAAAATAATAAATAAATAATAATTTAGCAGCATGTTTTAAGCAGTAGGTACTACTTACTAGTGTTATTATTATTATTATTTTTTTTTTTCTATAATATTCGTGCACACAAACAATATCAGCTGATCGGGAACTTAGCATAAACGAAAAATAAAATAAAACTTTTCCGAAATTGGGACTGCATCAATTAATTATCTTAAAATTATATTGATAAAATATTTTATTATTAATTTTTGTGTGCCCAGTCGCTATTGTTTTTATTTATTTTTTTTATCTATTTCGGTACGGCCGGGCTACTAAAATAAGTACAGTAGAGACGCGATAATCCGGACTAATTAAAACACAGCTGATCCGGATTATCAAAATGTCCGGATAACTGGATGTAATTTTAATTATCAAGAAAACAAACTAAAATGCTCATATTTTGCGGCTAACTGTTTATTTGAGGCTCCCTTTTTTAATTTGTCAAGAATTTCGTTTTTTACTTGCAGTGATAAAGTAACGTGTGATCGTTTATGCGGCGCCATAGTGCGCTCTCTATGTAATTCTATCTGAGTTTGACAACGACTACATACATACTAAAACCACCTAACTTCTTTCACTTCTCTGACAACAAATATGTATGTAACTGTTTGTAACACACCGCCGGCCAATAGTGTTGACGCAAATAGTGCCGGTACAGCTACTCAATAACTAAGTATCATGATCCGGATTACTGAAACTGGAAAAATCCGGACTACAATGTACATAATACTATCAAACGACTGTCCGAATTACCAAATAATCCGGATTATGAAGGTTCGGATTAACGCGTCTCTACTGTAATATTATAACATATTCAAAGTGGACGCAGAAATCAACGTGTAATAAATCCTATAGTAATGAAAACATAATAATAAATAATATTAAAGCCATAACGCCGACGAATTCATTTGTGAAAATATTTGGTGGTTCTGAAAAGAACCGGTTTTACTTTCTTGTTGTTGTTTGCTTCTTTGACAACACAATTAATATGAAGTCGCGTGGCGTCGATAGATTGTTAATTTGATTAGGTATAATATCTATTTTGAACTGGTGTATTTGGTGACGGCTTTTGTGCCTTCACTGACGGCGTGTTTGGCAAGTTCACCCGGTAAAAGCAGACGAACTGCAGTTTGAATTTCCCGGCTGGTGATTGTTGAACGTTTATTGTAATGCGCCAATCGCGATGCTTCGGCGGCAATACGTTCGAAAATATCGTTCACGAAACTGTTCATGATGCTCATGGCTTTGCTGGAAATACCGGTGTCGGGATGAACTTGTTTCAAAACTTTGTAAATGTAAATGGCGTAGCTTTCCTTCCTCTTGCGCTTCTTCTTCTTGTCACTTTTTGAGATGTTCTTTTGCGCTTTGCCAGCTTTTTTAGCGGCTTTGCCACTGGTTTTAGGCGGCATTTTTATTGACGAAAAATATTTAATAACTTTGTGCTATTGAAATAGAAACGGCGCTCACTACTGCAGTGTCAAAACACAAATGTAGCTATGTACCGTAATGATGCTTACTATATATATTCTGTTCAGATCCTCACACGGTAGCTACAAGAACTGTGATTGGCCGGGTGGTCGGGACCGCCGATCCTATATAAGCACTGAAACAACTCAACGGACATCATTAAGTTGTTTGACTTACGTACGTACGCACGTTGTACTATTTGCAGTGTCGACACTCGACATAGATTTTTCTTATTATTTTGTAAAGAAACAAATAACCTACAAAACATGTCAGGACGTGGTAAAGGTGGCAAGGTGAAGGGAAAGGCAAAGTCTCGATCAAGTAGAGCCGGACTACAGTTCCCGGTCGGACGTATTCATCGTCTGCTGCGCAAAGGAAATTATGCCGAGCGCGTCGGTGCCGGAGCTCCTGTGTATTTGGCCGCCGTGATGGAATATCTCGCCGCCGAAGTTCTCGAATTGGCCGGAAACGCGGCTCGCGACAATAAAAAGACGCGTATCATTCCGCGTCATTTGCAGCTGGCAATCAGAAACGACGAGGAACTGAACAAATTGCTTTCCGGCGTCACCATCGCCCAAGGCGGCGTATTGCCGAACATTCAGGCCGTATTGTTGCCAAAGAAAACTGAAAAGAAAGCTTAAGTTCATCACCCATACACATCAAGTGCGAGGCGACGGCATCTCGATTATAATCAAAAACCGGTCCTTTTAAGGACCACCAAAATTTTTATAGATATATTCGTTTTACATTACGAGCCGACAGATTATATTTTAGTAATAATAAAAATCGCCATTTTTTTCAATTCGTAACAAAAACATTGTACAATAGGTCATATGCATGATTTTTTTTTTTATATTTTTAATAGATTATTTAGTCAGCCATAATACGGAAAAAAATTGATAATCATTTAAAAATGTAATATTATCATAAGAAAAAAAATATTAAATTTCACATTCAAAAATAGACAGTTTAAACAATCGGCCATGTTCGCGGGCTTATGTGACGTCATGATATACGATGCATGCCAACCTTGGTGTCAAATTTTCAATGTTCTAAATGAAGTTTATTTGTTGTTTTCTCTAAATACTGACATAATCTTACTGTGAGACGACACAGTCGTCATGAAAACTGTTGTTGATATATACTCTGACGTCACGATGCGTTTTGAAAATTCGAAAATAGCGCTTATTTTCGACATTTCTTTTTTATTATTTGTATTTTTTTCAGCGATTAGATTAATAAACTAACCATTACGTTATGATCAAGAACTAAAATATATTTCGAAATAAAAATTTTAACCAATTTGGAGTTTTATGCATAATATGACCTATTGCCTATAGATTCCCCATTTCTTACAAGTTGATATAGTTTACACAATAAAGTTTTTTTTCTTTTTTATTTATTTATTTTTCCCCTCAGTGTATGTTAGTCTTTCATAAATTTGGAACCTATTATAATATCCTCGCCTGAATGCAAGAACTGGGTAACTTATTTTATAATGTTTAGAGATAATGGCAAAAACATTATTTTTTAGATTTTAGAAATTGCTTTAGGGCTACAAATATTAAGAAAATAACCCAGTTTTTTTTTTAATGAGCTTTATTTTTATCTAAATATTACATCAAAAGGGAAAAATAAAATAAAAACACGAACGAACATTTTTTTTTTAAACAAAAAACTATAGTTACCTACTTTTTGCACTAGCAACGGAACTAAACTTAAATACAACAGCAATAAATGGGAATCTTTAGTTGCCTACTTTTAACAACATAAATGAATCTCCGAAAGTTCTGTAACAATTAGCTATCTCTAGTTACCCATCTAGATAACATAAAATAAATTTTATAGTTTTTTTTTTTTGTGTAATAACTGGGCATTTTTAGTTGTCTACTTCTAGCACTGTGTATAGCGCCCGGTAAACTATGTCAAAACAAGCTATCTGTAGTTACCCACTTATCACTAGTGATGTGCCGGATCGCTAAAAATGTATATCCGCGGATACGGATCTTAACTTTCTTAGAGTACGCGGCGGTAAATATTGCACATCGACCTTTGGAAAGAGACTATCTGTTATGGGAAAAAGTTATTGACCTCTTTAAGAGTTAACTCTCATAACAGATTGTCTCTTTCCATAGATCGATGTGCAATATCTCATTATTATATAAATATAATTATAAGTATAGTTGATTAAGTACCTTTGAGTTATGTACTATTAGTATGGTACTCACTACGATAAATGTTTGCAATATAAAGGTGCCAAATACGATTTAAAAAAATAAAAAAAAATAATCTGAATGGAATTTAACAGGTTTTCATTATTACCTGATCACCTATATCTAATATATAAAATTCTCGTGTCACAGTTTTCGAAGTCATACTCCTCCGAAACGGCTTGACGGATTTTGATGAAATTTTTTGTGCTTATCCGGTATCTATGAGAATCGGCCAACATCTATTTTTCATCCCCCTAAATGTTAGGGGTAGTCCACCCTTAAATTTTTTTTTCTTCCTTTGATTATAATTATTATTAAAGACACGATTTTTTTTTTAAATTCGTATCCATGGTTTTAAAATATAAACAGCCTTATGTATGATTTGAAAAAATTCTGTCAAAAATTAAAAAAACATTGATTTATATACTTTTAACATTTTTCATCATTAAATAATTTTCAAGTGATTTTATAACCTCAAAAGTACTCAACACGTGACACGAGCTTCCAATAACAACGGATTTTGTGTTGTAAGTATACTTTTTTTTATTCATATCGAAAATGTTGTTGATCTTATAAAAATTGGTCGATAATTTATTTATTGAAGAGTACTAATCAGACGTTAATCAAATATTCAAATATCCCCATTCGTTCTTTTGCACCGGGCACGACGGCGCAGCCGGAGTGTTCGACATACACACATATACGTCCATGTATATTTTAAAATAAATAAAATAGATAGATAGATGTTCCAATTATATAGATATATATATATAATACTGTTAGGCGGTACGAAGTTCGCCGGGTCCGCTAGTAATATATAAAATTTCATCTATGAATTGAAAATGAATAAGGTAAAAGATCCGCCAAAAACTAACGGATCCGGACACGGATCTTTCTTCTCCCTCGGATACGGATATCCGGCACATCACTACTTATAACATAAAAAGTTATCTGTTTGTTTCTTTTTTCCCAATTTTTTACATTGTTTAATAGATGACGCTAGTTTCTTTCGGCAAGTTACCCAGTTTTAGCATCCAATTCTACTTGATTTAAACTATGTCACTCACAAAGTGGATAACTCAAAATAACAAAATTTTGAGTTACCCAGTTCTTACATTCAGGCGACGATATTATCAATTATTATAATACTTAATATTATGTTAGAAACATGAAAATTTCTACATATACCTACGTAACATTTTCACGATTTTTTTTAATATACCAGTAGATTAAAAAATATATCAAATTCTAGGTAATGAGAGAGACTAGAATCGTTTCTTTATGCATTATTGCATTATACCTACATATCTATACTGTGTTATATTATCAGCTATTTATTATTTTCATGTCGTTTTATGACAACGTTCAGTTACACTTCGATAATAATTAATAGATAATTAATTTATATCAATAGTTGAAAAATCAATAAAAAACAATAATATATACGACGTACCTATAGGTGTGTAATTTTCTTTAAGTTCATAGCACATTGTCACGAATTTATTTGATAAGAAATTGGTGGCTCTGAAAAGAGCCGGTTGTTAGTCAATGTATGTATTATTGTGTGTGTGTGTTTTAAACGAGACGTGAACGTGTTCGTTTAAATTTCATGGTAATTGGAGTGATGACGACGACGACTGCGTTGTGGTTCGCGAATTTAACCGCCAAAACCGTAAAGGGTGCGACCTTGACGTTTCAATGCGTACACAACGTCCATTGCAGTGACCGTTTTTCTCTTGGCGTGTTCGGTGTAGGTGACGGCGTCACGGATAACGTTTTCCAAAAAGACTTTCAGAACGCCTCGAGTTTCCTCGTAGATGAGACCGGATATACGTTTGACGCCACCGCGACGAGCCAGACGACGGATAGCTGGTTTCGTGATGCCCTGGATGTTATCGCGAAGCACTTTACGATGACGTTTGGCGCCACCTTTTCCCAAACCTTTACCTCCTTTACCGCGACCTGTCATCTTTGATTAATTTGAAAAAATAATATTAGCAGTAATCAAGAACGCACGACCTTTGCCGATCGAACTTTAGCGGGCGACTGTTGTTGAAAATCCTTATTTCGGTCGTATTTATAACGTGAGCGGTGAGCACATCCACAGAGTCTTATGGGCGGACCGTCAGACTTGAGCTCGACCAATGACGGCACGTTTCGTACGAAACGCCGTATGGCCAGTTTATAAATAGTTCGTAAGTGTAGATTTCAAAATCATTTGCTGTTCGACTATCGTTGTCGTTCTGTATTGAAATTTTTTATACTTATCTTAATTTGCAAACGAAATGGCCCGTACCAAGCAGACTGCCCGTAAATCGACAGGTGGCAAAGCTCCGCGCAAACAGCTCGCCACAAAAGCTGCGCGTAAAAGTGCACCGGCAACCGGTGGTGTGAAGAAGCCTCATCGTTATCGTCCGGGTACGGTGGCTCTTCGCGAAATCCGTCGTTATCAAAAAAGTACCGAATTGTTAATCCGCAAACTGCCGTTCCAGCGCTTGGTTCGTGAAATCGCCCAGGACTTCAAGACCGATCTGCGTTTCCAAAGTTCAGCCGTAATGGCACTTCAGGAAGCCAGCGAAGCCTATCTCGTCGGTCTGTTCGAAGACACGAACCTGTGCGCTATTCACGCCAAACGCGTCACTATCATGCCGAAAGACATTCAATTGGCACGTCGTATCCGAGGTGAACGCGCCTAAGATGATTCTGACAGCACGACATACATAACTCTGTTGCATTGTTGTTTAAAAAAAAAAAAACGAAAACACCACCGTGGCACGCACGCAGCAGAAACGGGAAAAAAACCGGCTCTTTTCAGAGCCACCAACTTTTTTATTTGAATACGTTCGAAATACGTGAAGAGCAAAATTTAATCTTTCTCTGTAATTACAATGAAAATAGATTAATCTAAATAAAAGTAAAAAAAAAACTAATGTGGGGGAGGATCGTTCTGAATGATATATTAGACGAAAGGAGGCTATGAGTAGGTATAGAGTTACTCAGTTTAATAATATGAATAAGATTTTTTTTTTTTTTTAAATCAGAATACAACTTCCTTATGATAACCGCAAGCCCCCCACCCCAGAAAAGATCAGTACTATATAGGGTCCTGACTCCTCCTGATTTGTCCTCTTTTTAAAGACGTCCGAGCGGGTTTTTTTTTTTTTTTTTTTGTTTTGTTTACAGTGCGGATTTTAATTTAACTAGATAAATCTTTTTTTTATCAAGAGACTATACTATAGAAGAATGTTTATGTTGTTTCTTAATTCGCAAAGATTTATTTTTGCTTATTGGAGTAAAGAAAGTAGAGTTATTGTTTGTTTTTTTTTCTAATTTTTATACGGCTCTTTAATTTAATTACCAAAGAGAATAGAGATATTAATAATAATATGAAAGCTTGTAAAATTCCATAGATAACTTTAATTTTGTACTATGTCAAGTTGCACCTAAGATGGTAAAATATTACGGTATTTAATTTCATCTGCACATTTTGTACATTTTCCCAATATTCAAAGAATTTAAATTAAAAAAAAAAAATAATTTTTATGCATGTTTTGATTTAATTTTCTTCCTTTTTGAAAATATACTTACACTGATTATTGTAAGGGAAATAATACTAAATATTTATTATTAGTAATTTAATACATAATAATATACTTATAGGTAGGTACCTACCCACGATTTGTCAAAACTTTCAAAGTCGTAACGAACTCATTTTTAAAAGGAATTGTTGGCCCTGAAAAGGGCCATTTTTTATGGCGATTTCAAAACTGCAGCACGTCCGACGGCGATTATTATATCGATGCGTGAACGCTGTAATAAGAGAATGGACGATGATAAAAAACAACGAACGATTCACTTCTTTTTTGCCGCTGTTTTCTTAGGAGATTTGGCAACTTTCGCAGAAGCCTTTTTCGGTTTCGGTGCTTTGGGCTTCTTGGTCGGTCCTTTGGTCGCTTTCTTGGCCTTGGACGGCGTCGACGGTTTAGATTTCGGCGTGGCGGCTGTCGATTTTTTAGTCGACGCTGCAGATTTTTTTGCACTTTTTACAGTCGACTGTTTCTTCGCGGCCGCTGCTTTTTTGGCAGCAGCAACACCGGTCGCTTTGGTGGTGACGGCTTTCTTTTCTTTCACCGCACGTTTAGTCTTCTTCGGCGCAGCCGTCGAATCGGACGAGCCCTGTTTGCTTGCCGCTGCCAATTTGAACGAACCGGAAGCACCTTTGCCTTTTGTCTGCACTAAAGATCCGTTCGTGACGGCGGCTTTGAGATATTTCTTTATGAACGGTGCAAGTTTCTCCGAGTCGACTTTGTAATTGGCGGCTGTGTATTTCTTGATGGCTTGCAGTGAAGAACCGCCGCGTTCTTTCAAATTCTTAATGGCATTGTTGACCATCTCCGATGTCGGTGGGTGAGTCGGTTTGTTTCGCGCTGCTCCTGTTTTTTTTGCCGCACTCTTCTTGACGGGAGTGGTCTTTTCAACGGCGCCGGATGCCGGTGCTGTAGCCGTGTCAGTCATATCGAAAATAAAATATTATGTCGAGTATTTTATATTATCGGAAAATATTTTATTAACCAATTAAATATAATTGATTAAACACACCAACAACAATCGACGTAGTGTAATGAAATTATGAAATAGCTTTTTATTTTGAGTATACTCAGCGTATGCGGTGAACTCAGAACTGTGAGTGTCAAATGAATGAGCGCACACGTATAGTCGCCGGTAGTCGTGCAAGCGGTACGACCGTGCAGAGAACGCATGGCGTTGAGAAGAGATTGTCACGTTGTGTTTGATGTCGACGTTCGCGCTAAGCGAATCGACTTTATGACGACGTACAATCGATACGGCGTCGATCCGAGCGTCGACAACAGTCTCGACGAATATTTCTTAAATGCGTGCACAAGTCTAAAACGTTTCGTTAATTTTCTATGCGATTTAATGCCGCCGAAAGAGCCCCTCTTTCTCTATAGTGTAATGTCGGCACAGTTTACATCGAATTTTGACAATTTTCACCGACGCACCTTAATGTATATTGATCGAAAATAACCAACGCCAATATCACTAAACATCGTAGTCAACGAATGTACAGTCGGCTCTGCTCGACGTGTCGAATTAATAGATGAAAAAAAACATTCATCCGTTCGACACCGGCACACGCGCCGCTCGACGTCCAGACTCCCGAAGCATTTTCATGCGACGATCGACACTAATTCATTTTAAAAAAAATTCAACTTTGCAATAGCGAACGAGTATAATTGAATTGAAAAAGACGGACACAAACAGCAATGAGAAAAATTCAATATATATATCGAACAAATATGCCGAACCTCTATACGCGCAGTTAATTTGTTTAACATAATATGAACATTACGCGCGCGTTTTCAGGACCGAATGTTTTTTTATTCTTTATTTTCTTTTAATGGACTTACGTCGGCTATTATAATTGCTTTTTTTTAATTTAATTTTTCTTTTGAGTCCATACAAAAAATATTATGTATTGAAAAATAATCAAATGAATGATATTGAAGAACACAAAAAAATATTGCCTTAAAATAACAAATGTATAATATATTTTTTTATAATATATATAATTAATAATGCTATATATTAACACCTGAAGACGTCATCATAATTATTAAGTCTGTTTTTCACATAAAACTCAATATACTTACCTAATAATAATAATAATATTTTGAATATTATATAGGTATAGGTATGTATAATATTTTGTAGACTATATTATTATCTATACGTAGGTAAAACCTAATTTTAAATCGAATTTGTTGCAGACCAAATTCAAATTATGTACCAAAATAAATTATTACAGAAATGTTATAAGTTTTTTCTATTGAAAGTGTCTTTTATAATATGATCCCTGTGCATTGGAAACTTATTGTACTGGGTCCGAGAATAGAAATCAACATCGGTCGACAATTTTATTTATTTGACGAGTTCTATTCAAAAATTTGAATCACTATACAGTATTATTAGATTATTTTTTGAAAAAAAGTATGCGCGTGGTTGCAATGTAGATACGAAGGCATAGGTCATTTTTATTCTCTTTAAATAGGGACGACAACAACAACGTTAAGTATATTTATCATTTCATCCGTCTATCTACATTATAATATATAAGTATTATTTTTTAGTCATGATGTTTATCAAATACCTACATATTCAATTTTCAATCTAATTATAATGGGAAGTCGGTCGGTATACAGTCTTAAAGCACGACCCCCCCGCCTCACGACTTGTGTGTTTTTTTTTTTTTTTTATTATTGTGACGGAAAGTTTCAACAATATTGGCGCACGATATCTAATGAATTAATAAAATAATAATCAATTTATCATAAAAACAAAACAAAAATGACAACGGCACGCGGTGTTCCCAAGCGGTCACCCATCCAAGTACTGACCGCGCCCGATGTTGCTTAACTTCGGTGATCGGACGAGAACCGGTGTTTTCAACATGGTATGGCCGTTGCCGGTTACTAGGTACTGAAATTAAACACACATCGAGAGACACGGTTTTGTAATTTGTACTACACAAAATAATAAATAAATAATAATTTAGCAGCATGTTTTAAGCAGTAGGTACTACTTACTAGTGTTATTATTATTATTATTTTTTTTTTTCTATAATATTCGTGCACACAAACAATATCAGCTGATCGGGAACTTAGCATAAACGAAAAATAAAATAAAACTTTTCCGAAATTGGGACTGCATCAATTAATTATCTTAAAATTATATTGATAAAATATTTTATTATTAATTTTTGTGTGCCCAGTCGCTATTGTTTTTATTTATTTTTTTTATCTATTTCGGTACGGCCGGGCTACTAAAATAAGTACAGTAGAGACGCGATAATCCGGACTAATTAAAACACAGCTGATCCGGATTATCAAAATGTCCGGATAACTGGATGTAATTTTAATTATCAAGAAAACAAACTAAAATGCTCATATTTTGCGGCTAACTGTTTATTTGAGGCTCCCTTTTTTAATTTGTCAAGAATTTCGTTTTTTACTTGCAGTGATAAAGTAACGTGTGATCGTTTATGCGGCGCCATAGTGCGCTCTCTATGTAATTCTATCTGAGTTTGACAACGACTACATACATACTAAAACCACCTAACTTCTTTCACTTCTCTGACAACAAATATGTATGTAACTGTTTGTAACACACCGCCGGCCAATAGTGTTGACGCAAATAGTGCCGGTACAGCTACTCAATAACTAAGTATCATGATCCGGATTACTGAAACTGGAAAAATCCGGACTACAATGTACATAATACTATCAAACGACTGTCCGAATTACCAAATAATCCGGATTATGAAGGTTCGGATTAACGCGTCTCTACTGTAATATTATAACATATTCAAAGTGGACGCAGAAATCAACGTGTAATAAATCCTATAGTAATGAAAACATAATAATAAATAATATTAAAGCCATAACGCCGACGAATTCATTTGTGAAAATATTTGGTGGTTCTGAAAAGAACCGGTTTTACTTTCTTGTTGTTGTTTGCTTCTTTGACAACACAATTAATATGAAGTCGCGTGGCGTCGATAGATTGTTAATTTGATTAGGTATAATATCTATTTTGAACTGGTGTATTTGGTGACGGCTTTTGTGCCTTCACTGACGGCGTGTTTGGCAAGTTCACCCGGTAAAAGCAGACGAACTGCAGTTTGAATTTCCCGGCTGGTGATTGTTGAACGTTTATTGTAATGCGCCAATCGCGATGCTTCGGCGGCAATACGTTCGAAAATATCGTTCACGAAACTGTTCATGATGCTCATGGCTTTGCTGGAAATACCGGTGTCGGGATGAACTTGTTTCAAAACTTTGTAAATGTAAATGGCGTAGCTTTCCTTCCTCTTGCGCTTCTTCTTCTTGTCACTTTTTGAGATGTTCTTTTGCGCTTTGCCAGCTTTTTTAGCGGCTTTGCCACTGGTTTTAGGCGGCATTTTTATTGACGAAAAATATTTAATAACTTTGTGCTATTGAAATAGAAACGGCGCTCACTACTGCAGTGTCAAAACACAAATGTAGCTATGTACCGTAATGATGCTTACTATATATATTCTGTTCAGATCCTCACACGGTAGCTACAAGAACTGTGATTGGCCGGGTGGTCGGGACCGCCGATCCTATATAAGCACTGAAACAACTCAACGGACATCATTAAGTTGTTTGACTTACGTACGTACGCACGTTGTACTATTTGCAGTGTCGACACTCGACATAGATTTTTCTTATTATTTTGTAAAGAAACAAATAACCTACAAAACATGTCAGGACGTGGTAAAGGTGGCAAGGTGAAGGGAAAGGCAAAGTCTCGATCAAGTAGAGCCGGACTACAGTTCCCGGTCGGACGTATTCATCGTCTGCTGCGCAAAGGAAATTATGCCGAGCGCGTCGGTGCCGGAGCTCCTGTGTATTTGGCCGCCGTGATGGAATATCTCGCCGCCGAAGTTCTCGAATTGGCCGGAAACGCGGCTCGCGACAATAAAAAGACGCGTATCATTCCGCGTCATTTGCAGCTGGCAATCAGAAACGACGAGGAACTGAACAAATTGCTTTCCGGCGTCACCATCGCCCAAGGCGGCGTATTGCCGAACATTCAGGCCGTATTGTTGCCAAAGAAAACTGAAAAGAAAGCTTAAGTTCATCACCCATACACATCAAGTGCGAGGCGACGGCATCTCGATTATAATCAAAAACCGGTCCTTTTAAGGACCACCAAAATTTTTATAGATATATTCGTTTTACATTACGAGCCGACAGATTATATTTTAGTAATAATAAAAATCGCCATTTTTTTCAATTCGTAACAAAAACATTGTACAATAGGTCATATGCATGATTTTTTTTTTTATATTTTTAATAGATTATTTAGTCAGCCATAATACGGAAAAAAATTGATAATCATTTAAAAATGTAATATTATCATAAGAAAAAAAATATTAAATTTCACATTCAAAAATAGACAGTTTAAACAATCGGCCATGTTCGCGGGCTTATGTGACGTCATGATATACGATGCATGCCAACCTTGGTGTCAAATTTTCAATGTTCTAAATGAAGTTTATTTGTTGTTTTCTCTAAATACTGACATAATCTTACTGTGAGACGACACAGTCGTCATGAAAACTGTTGTTGATATATACTCTGACGTCACGATGCGTTTTGAAAATTCGAAAATAGCGCTTATTTTCGACATTTCTTTTTTATTATTTGTATTTTTTTCAGCGATTAGATTAATAAACTAACCATTACGTTATGATCAAGAACTAAAATATATTTCGAAATAAAAATTTTAACCAATTTGGAGTTTTATGCATAATATGACCTATTGCCTATAGATTCCCCATTTCTTACAAGTTGATATAGTTTACACAATAAAGTTTTTTTTCTTTTTTATTTATTTATTTTTCCCCTCAGTGTATGTTAGTCTTTCATAAATTTGGAACCTATTATAATATCCTCGCCTGAATGCAAGAACTGGGTAACTTATTTTATAATGTTTAGAGATAATGGCAAAAACATTATTTTTTAGATTTTAGAAATTGCTTTAGGGCTACAAATATTAAGAAAATAACCCAGTTTTTTTTTTAATGAGCTTTATTTTTATCTAAATATTACATCAAAAGGGAAAAATAAAATAAAAACACGAACGAACATTTTTTTTTTAAACAAAAAACTATAGTTACCTACTTTTTGCACTAGCAACGGAACTAAACTTAAATACAACAGCAATAAATGGGAATCTTTAGTTGCCTACTTTTAACAACATAAATGAATCTCCGAAAGTTCTGTAACAATTAGCTATCTCTAGTTACCCATCTAGATAACATAAAATAAATTTTATAGTTTTTTTTTTTTGTGTAATAACTGGGCATTTTTAGTTGTCTACTTCTAGCACTGTGTATAGCGCCCGGTAAACTATGTCAAAACAAGCTATCTGTAGTTACCCACTTATCACTAGTGATGTGCCGGATCGCTAAAAATGTATATCCGCGGATACGGATCTTAACTTTCTTAGAGTACGCGGCGGTAAATATTGCACATCGACCTTTGGAAAGAGACTATCTGTTATGGGAAAAAGTTATTGACCTCTTTAAGAGTTAACTCTCATAACAGATTGTCTCTTTCCATAGATCGATGTGCAATATCTCATTATTATATAAATATAATTATAAGTATAGTTGATTAAGTACCTTTGAGTTATGTACTATTAGTATGGTACTCACTACGATAAATGTTTGCAATATAAAGGTGCCAAATACGATTTAAAAAAATAAAAAAAAATAATCTGAATGGAATTTAACAGGTTTTCATTATTACCTGATCACCTATATCTAATATATAAAATTCTCGTGTCACAGTTTTCGAAGTCATACTCCTCCGAAACGGCTTGACGGATTTTGATGAAATTTTTTGTGCTTATCCGGTATCTATGAGAATCGGCCAACATCTATTTTTCATCCCCCTAAATGTTAGGGGTAGTCCACCCTTAAATTTTTTTTTCTTCCTTTGATTATAATTATTATTAAAGACACGATTTTTTTTTTAAATTCGTATCCATGGTTTTAAAATATAAACAGCCTTATGTATGATTTGAAAAAATTCTGTCAAAAATTAAAAAAACATTGATTTATATACTTTTAACATTTTTCATCATTAAATAATTTTCAAGTGATTTTATAACCTCAAAAGTACTCAACACGTGACACGAGCTTCCAATAACAACGGATTTTGTGTTGTAAGTATACTTTTTTTTATTCATATCGAAAATGTTGTTGATCTTATAAAAATTGGTCGATAATTTATTTATTGAAGAGTACTAATCAGACGTTAATCAAATATTCAAATATCCCCATTCGTTCTTTTGCACCGGGCACGACGGCGCAGCCGGAGTGTTCGACATACACACATATACGTCCATGTATATTTTAAAATAAATAAAATAGATAGATAGATGTTCCAATTATATAGATATATATATATAATACTGTTAGGCGGTACGAAGTTCGCCGGGTCCGCTAGTAATATATAAAATTTCATCTATGAATTGAAAATGAATAAGGTAAAAGATCCGCCAAAAACTAACGGATCCGGACACGGATCTTTCTTCTCCCTCGGATACGGATATCCGGCACATCACTACTTATAACATAAAAAGTTATCTGTTTGTTTCTTTTTTCCCAATTTTTTACATTGTTTAATAGATGACGCTAGTTTCTTTCGGCAAGTTACCCAGTTTTAGCATCCAATTCTACTTGATTTAAACTATGTCACTCACAAAGTGGATAACTCAAAATAACAAAATTTTGAGTTACCCAGTTCTTACATTCAGGCGACGATATTATCAATTATTATAATACTTAATATTATGTTAGAAACATGAAAATTTCTACATATACCTACGTAACATTTTCACGATTTTTTTTAATATACCAGTAGATTAAAAAATATATCAAATTCTAGGTAATGAGAGAGACTAGAATCGTTTCTTTATGCATTATTGCATTATACCTACATATCTATACTGTGTTATATTATCAGCTATTTATTATTTTCATGTCGTTTTATGACAACGTTCAGTTACACTTCGATAATAATTAATAGATAATTAATTTATATCAATAGTTGAAAAATCAATAAAAAACAATAATATATACGACGTACCTATAGGTGTGTAATTTTCTTTAAGTTCATAGCACATTGTCACGAATTTATTTGATAAGAAATTGGTGGCTCTGAAAAGAGCCGGTTGTTAGTCAATGTATGTATTATTGTGTGTGTGTGTTTTAAACGAGACGTGAACGTGTTCGTTTAAATTTCATGGTAATTGGAGTGATGACGACGACGACTGCGTTGTGGTTCGCGAATTTAACCGCCAAAACCGTAAAGGGTGCGACCTTGACGTTTCAATGCGTACACAACGTCCATTGCAGTGACCGTTTTTCTCTTGGCGTGTTCGGTGTAGGTGACGGCGTCACGGATAACGTTTTCCAAAAAGACTTTCAGAACGCCTCGAGTTTCCTCGTAGATGAGACCGGATATACGTTTGACGCCACCGCGACGAGCCAGACGACGGATAGCTGGTTTCGTGATGCCCTGGATGTTATCGCGAAGCACTTTACGATGACGTTTGGCGCCACCTTTTCCCAAACCTTTACCTCCTTTACCGCGACCTGTCATCTTTGATTAATTTGAAAAAATAATATTAGCAGTAATCAAGAACGCACGACCTTTGCCGATCGAACTTTAGCGGGCGACTGTTGTTGAAAATCCTTATTTCGGTCGTATTTATAACGTGAGCGGTGAGCACATCCACAGAGTCTTATGGGCGGACCGTCAGACTTGAGCTCGACCAATGACGGCACGTTTCGTACGAAACGCCGTATGGCCAGTTTATAAATAGTTCGTAAGTGTAGATCAAACTACAGACCAATCAGCCTACTTTCAACAATTAGCAAACTATTTGAGAGAACTCTGCTCCAACGCCTACACAAACACCTGGAACAAAACAACACCATCATTCCTGAACAATTCGGTTTCAGGAGTGAACACAGCACAACACAACAACTACTACGCTTAAACGAACACATCACCAGGGGCTTCAACAGGAGACACCACACAGGGGCGATTTTTCTAGACATTGAGAAAGCGTTTGACAAAGTATGGCACACAGGTCTGCTTTACAAGCTCATCTATGAGAAAATACCAACCAGGCTAATCAAAGTCATAGCATCATACTTACAGAATAGGAAATTCTACGCTACCACAAAAGATACCCCCTCCACACATCGACCAATCATCGCGGGAGTACCACAGGGAAGTGTTGTTGGACCAACACTTTTCAACATCTACATAAACGACATACCGACCACCCAAGACACAGCCCTATACGCGGACGATACGGCAATCTTCGCTCAAGCAAGAAGCATCAACACCATCAAACGCAGATTGGATAAAGGCCTACAGGACCTGGAAAACTACTATGCAACATGGCGAATAAAAGTCAACGCTCGAAAATCCGTCGGTATCATCTTTACCAAAAGACTGAAAATAGAATATCCAGCATTAAGCTTCGAAGGAACCGCAATCACGTGGGAAAATGAAGTCAAGTATCTCGGCATCACCATGGACAAGAGACTCAACTACAAGAAACACACGCAAAACCAACTGAACAAAGCAACCGGACAAAAGACACTACTGTACCCACTACTCAACCGCAACTCGAGACTGTCAATCGCCAACAAAAAACTCATATACACAACATACCTGAGGCCAATACTCACGTACGGGAGTACGGCGTGGGCCTTCAATAAAACAAACAGGAAAAGACTACAGATTTTCCAAAACCACACGCTACGACTTATCACAAACTCAGGAAGATTTGTCAGAAACAGCACACTTCATCGAGACTTAAAAATTCCCACCATCAAAGAATTCATGACACACGAAGCAACCAACATATACACCCGAGCACAAAACTCGCGACACACGCTTCTACGGAACCTTGGAAACTACACCACCGATCACAAACACACACACAAGCGACCGAGGCACTTATTCGAGGACGACTAATGCCTAGAGTAACAACCACACGCGAAACGGGCGAGGACGCCAAAACCAAAGACCAACTGGGGTAACCTGGCTGCCCCATCTGGCTGACTCTAAAATATGCATACCCACGGGCACACCACCGCCGGTAAACATCTCGAGCAAACCACAAGAGCTGCTCCCTAAGCAACGGTAGGACTAAGGTCTCACGACCAGTTCCTCAATTCACCATTGGGCACATGGGCCCAAGCGAAATTAAAGAGTCAGTCAGTCAGTCAGATTTCAAAATAGACGTGTGTCGATCGATCATTTCTTGCGACCCGGGTCGATCGCGACCCACAGGTTAAGTGATCGTATCACAATGTTTCGATCGTTTGATCGATCAGCTTGTACCTATTAGACGTGTGTCGATCGAACGTTTCCTGCGACCTAGGTCGATCGCAACCTACAGGTTAGGGGATAGTATCACAATGATTCGATCGTTCGATCGGCTGTCTGAGTACCTATTTCATTTCTATACGAGTTACCATTGACCTGTTGATGTAATTTTCTGCGCTAGCTTGTTTGTACGAAAGAAAAACTTACCATTGAACAGAACAATGAGGCTTTTATTTAACTCGACTCAAATTACTTATATATAAAATAGATAATGAGATACGATAAATTAACACCAAGTAGGTATTTTAAGATTAAATTAATGTTTATATCTATTTTATGACACTATAGGTTATGATTAAGAAATAAAACTTGAGAATTTTTTTCGGGTTTTAAAGAACTTCTTTTTGCACTTATTGTCATTCCAGCTTTGGAAAAAAATCGTTCGCATGGTACAGATGTAGCATTCATTCAAGTGATTGTTGTATGTTATTATGACTCACGAGTCACGACTCTACCATAGAAATTCATCATTCAATCACTCGGTCACGCTCTGTCATCTATTCCCTGTGGCTCTTTGGTTGCTATTGAGCTGACGATCGACTCGAGACCGAACGATTGGATCTTGTGAGATTCAGTGATTCAATCACTCAGTCACGGGTGGTGATCGAATCAAAACGATTCGATCAATCGCGATCGACACACGTCTATTTCAAAATCATTTGCTGTTCGACTATCGTTGTCGTTCTGTATTGAAATTTTTTATACTTATCTTAATTTGCAAACGAAATGGCCCGTACCAAGCAGACTGCCCGTAAATCGACAGGTGGCAAAGCTCCGCGCAAACAGCTCGCCACAAAAGCTGCGCGTAAAAGTGCACCGGCAACCGGTGGTGTGAAGAAGCCTCATCGTTATCGTCCGGGTACGGTGGCTCTTCGCGAAATCCGTCGTTATCAAAAAAGTACCGAATTGTTAATCCGCAAACTGCCGTTCCAGCGCTTGGTTCGTGAAATCGCCCAGGACTTCAAGACCGATCTGCGTTTCCAAAGTTCAGCCGTAATGGCACTTCAGGAAGCCAGCGAAGCCTATCTCGTCGGTCTGTTCGAAGACACGAACCTGTGCGCTATTCACGCCAAACGCGTCACTATCATGCCGAAAGACATTCAATTGGCACGTCGTATCCGAGGTGAACGCGCCTAAGATGATTCTGACAGCACGACATACATAACTCTGTTGCATTGTTGTTTAAAAAAAAAAAAACGAAAACACCACCGTGGCACGCACGCAGCAGAAACGGGAAAAAAACCGGCTCTTTTCAGAGCCACCAACTTTTTTATTTGAATACGTTCGAAATACGTGAAGAGCAAAATTTAATCTTTCTCTGTAATTACAATGAAAATAGATTAATCTAAATAAAAGTAAAAAAAAAACTAATGTGGGGGAGGATCGTTCTGAATGATATATTAGACGAAAGGAGGCTATGAGTAGGTATAGAGTTACTCAGTTTAATAATATGAATAAGATTTTTTTTTTTTTTTAAATCAGAATACAACTTCCTTATGATAACCGCAAGCCCCCCACCCCAGAAAAGATCAGTACTATATAGGGTCCTGACTCCTCCTGATTTGTCCTCTTTTTAAAGACGTCCGAGCGGGTTTTTTTTTTTTTTTTTTTGTTTTGTTTACAGTGCGGATTTTAATTTAACTAGATAAATCTTTTTTTTATCAAGAGACTATACTATAGAAGAATGTTTATGTTGTTTCTTAATTCGCAAAGATTTATTTTTGCTTATTGGAGTAAAGAAAGTAGAGTTATTGTTTGTTTTTTTTTCTAATTTTTATACGGCTCTTTAATTTAATTACCAAAGAGAATAGAGATATTAATAATAATATGAAAGCTTGTAAAATTCCATAGATAACTTTAATTTTGTACTATGTCAAGTTGCACCTAAGATGGTAAAATATTACGGTATTTAATTTCATCTGCACATTTTGTACATTTTCCCAATATTCAAAGAATTTAAATTAAAAAAAAAAAATAATTTTTATGCATGTTTTGATTTAATTTTCTTCCTTTTTGAAAATATACTTACACTGATTATTGTAAGGGAAATAATACTAAATATTTATTATTAGTAATTTAATACATAATAATATACTTATAGGTAGGTACCTACCCACGATTTGTCAAAACTTTCAAAGTCGTAACGAACTCATTTTTAAAAGGAATTGTTGGCCCTGAAAAGGGCCATTTTTTATGGCGATTTCAAAACTGCAGCACGTCCGACGGCGATTATTATATCGATGCGTGAACGCTGTAATAAGAGAATGGACGATGATAAAAAACAACGAACGATTCACTTCTTTTTTGCCGCTGTTTTCTTAGGAGATTTGGCAACTTTCGCAGAAGCCTTTTTCGGTTTCGGTGCTTTGGGCTTCTTGGTCGGTCCTTTGGTCGCTTTCTTGGCCTTGGACGGCGTCGACGGTTTAGATTTCGGCGTGGCGGCTGTCGATTTTTTAGTCGACGCTGCAGATTTTTTTGCACTTTTTACAGTCGACTGTTTCTTCGCGGCCGCTGCTTTTTTGGCAGCAGCAACACCGGTCGCTTTGGTGGTGACGGCTTTCTTTTCTTTCACCGCACGTTTAGTCTTCTTCGGCGCAGCCGTCGAATCGGACGAGCCCTGTTTGCTTGCCGCTGCCAATTTGAACGAACCGGAAGCACCTTTGCCTTTTGTCTGCACTAAAGATCCGTTCGTGACGGCGGCTTTGAGATATTTCTTTATGAACGGTGCAAGTTTCTCCGAGTCGACTTTGTAATTGGCGGCTGTGTATTTCTTGATGGCTTGCAGTGAAGAACCGCCGCGTTCTTTCAAATTCTTAATGGCATTGTTGACCATCTCCGATGTCGGTGGGTGAGTCGGTTTGTTTCGCGCTGCTCCTGTTTTTTTTGCCGCACTCTTCTTGACGGGAGTGGTCTTTTCAACGGCGCCGGATGCCGGTGCTGTAGCCGTGTCAGTCATATCGAAAATAAAATATTATGTCGAGTATTTTATATTATCGGAAAATATTTTATTAACCAATTAAATATAATTGATTAAACACACCAACAACAATCGACGTAGTGTAATGAAATTATGAAATAGCTTTTTATTTTGAGTATACTCAGCGTATGCGGTGAACTCAGAACTGTGAGTGTCAAATGAATGAGCGCACACGTATAGTCGCCGGTAGTCGTGCAAGCGGTACGACCGTGCAGAGAACGCATGGCGTTGAGAAGAGATTGTCACGTTGTGTTTGATGTCGACGTTCGCGCTAAGCGAATCGACTTTATGACGACGTACAATCGATACGGCGTCGATCCGAGCGTCGACAACAGTCTCGACGAATATTTCTTAAATGCGTGCACAAGTCTAAAACGTTTCGTTAATTTTCTATGCGATTTAATGCCGCCGAAAGAGCCCCTCTTTCTCTATAGTGTAATGTCGGCACAGTTTACATCGAATTTTGACAATTTTCACCGACGCACCTTAATGTATATTGATCGAAAATAACCAACGCCAATATCACTAAACATCGTAGTCAACGAATGTACAGTCGGCTCTGCTCGACGTGTCGAATTAATAGATGAAAAAAAACATTCATCCGTTCGACACCGGCACACGCGCCGCTCGACGTCCAGACTCCCGAAGCATTTTCATGCGACGATCGACACTAATTCATTTTAAAAAAAATTCAACTTTGCAATAGCGAACGAGTATAATTGAATTGAAAAAGACGGACACAAACAGCAATGAGAAAAATTCAATATATATATCGAACAAATATGCCGAACCTCTATACGCGCAGTTAATTTGTTTAACATAATATGAACATTACGCGCGCGTTTTCAGGACCGAATGTTTTTTTATTCTTTATTTTCTTTTAATGGACTTACGTCGGCTATTATAATTGCTTTTTTTTAATTTAATTTTTCTTTTGAGTCCATACAAAAAATATTATGTATTGAAAAATAATCAAATGAATGATATTGAAGAACACAAAAAAATATTGCCTTAAAATAACAAATGTATAATATATTTTTTTATAATATATATAATTAATAATGCTATATATTAACACCTGAAGACGTCATCATAATTATTAAGTCTGTTTTTCACATAAAACTCAATATACTTACCTAATAATAATAATAATATTTTGAATATTATATAGGTATAGGTATGTATAATATTTTGTAGACTATATTATTATCTATACGTAGGTAAAACCTAATTTTAAATCGAATTTGTTGCAGACCAAATTCAAATTATGTACCAAAATAAATTATTACAGAAATGTTATAAGTTTTTTCTATTGAAAGTGTCTTTTATAATATGATCCCTGTGCATTGGAAACTTATTGTACTGGGTCCGAGAATAGAAATCAACATCGGTCGACAATTTTATTTATTTGACGAGTTCTATTCAAAAATTTGAATCACTATACAGTATTATTAGATTATTTTTTGAAAAAAAGTATGCGCGTGGTTGCAATGTAGATACGAAGGCATAGGTCATTTTTATTCTCTTTAAATAGGGACGACAACAACAACGTTAAGTATATTTATCATTTCATCCGTCTATCTACATTATAATATATAAGTATTATTTTTTAGTCATGATGTTTATCAAATACCTACATATTCAATTTTCAATCTAATTATAATGGGAAGTCGGTCGGTATACAGTCTTAAAGCACGACCCCCCCGCCTCACGACTTGTGTGTTTTTTTTTTTTTTTTATTATTGTGACGGAAAGTTTCAACAATATTGGCGCACGATATCTAATGAATTAATAAAATAATAATCAATTTATCATAAAAACAAAACAAAAATGACAACGGCACGCGGTGTTCCCAAGCGGTCACCCATCCAAGTACTGACCGCGCCCGATGTTGCTTAACTTCGGTGATCGGACGAGAACCGGTGTTTTCAACATGGTATGGCCGTTGCCGGTTACTAGGTACTGAAATTAAACACACATCGAGAGACACGGTTTTGTAATTTGTACTACACAAAATAATAAATAAATAATAATTTAGCAGCATGTTTTAAGCAGTAGGTACTACTTACTAGTGTTATTATTATTATTATTTTTTTTTTTCTATAATATTCGTGCACACAAACAATATCAGCTGATCGGGAACTTAGCATAAACGAAAAATAAAATAAAACTTTTCCGAAATTGGGACTGCATCAATTAATTATCTTAAAATTATATTGATAAAATATTTTATTATTAATTTTTGTGTGCCCAGTCGCTATTGTTTTTATTTATTTTTTTTATCTATTTCGGTACGGCCGGGCTACTAAAATAAGTACAGTAGAGACGCGATAATCCGGACTAATTAAAACACAGCTGATCCGGATTATCAAAATGTCCGGATAACTGGATGTAATTTTAATTATCAAGAAAACAAACTAAAATGCTCATATTTTGCGGCTAACTGTTTATTTGAGGCTCCCTTTTTTAATTTGTCAAGAATTTCGTTTTTTACTTGCAGTGATAAAGTAACGTGTGATCGTTTATGCGGCGCCATAGTGCGCTCTCTATGTAATTCTATCTGAGTTTGACAACGACTACATACATACTAAAACCACCTAACTTCTTTCACTTCTCTGACAACAAATATGTATGTAACTGTTTGTAACACACCGCCGGCCAATAGTGTTGACGCAAATAGTGCCGGTACAGCTACTCAATAACTAAGTATCATGATCCGGATTACTGAAACTGGAAAAATCCGGACTACAATGTACATAATACTATCAAACGACTGTCCGAATTACCAAAGAATCCGGATTATGAAGGTTCGGATTAACGCGTCTCTACTGTAATATTATAACATATTCAAAGTGGACGCAGAAATCAACGTGTAATAAATCCTATAGTAATGAAAACATAATAATAAATAATATTAAAGCCATAACGCCGACGAATTCATTTGTGAAAATATTTGGTGGTTCTGAAAAGAACCGGTTTTACTTTCTTGTTGTTGTTTGCTTCTTTGACAACACAATTAATATGAAGTCGCGTGGCGTCGATAGATTGTTAATTTGATTAGGTATAATATCTATTTTGAACTGGTGTATTTGGTGACGGCTTTTGTGCCTTCACTGACGGCGTGTTTGGCAAGTTCACCCGGTAAAAGCAGACGAACTGCAGTTTGAATTTCCCGGCTGGTGATTGTTGAACGTTTATTGTAATGCGCCAATCGCGATGCTTCGGCGGCAATACGTTCGAAAATATCGTTCACGAAACTGTTCATGATGCTCATGGCTTTGCTGGAAATACCGGTGTCGGGATGAACTTGTTTCAAAACTTTGTAAATGTAAATGGCGTAGCTTTCCTTCCTCTTGCGCTTCTTCTTCTTGTCACTTTTTGAGATGTTCTTTTGCGCTTTGCCAGCTTTTTTAGCGGCTTTGCCACTGGTTTTAGGCGGCATTTTTATTGACGAAAAATATTTAATAACTTTGTGCTATTGAAATAGAAACGGCGCTCACTACTGCAGTGTCAAAACACAAATGTAGCTATGTACCGTAATGATGCTTACTATATATATTCTGTTCAGATCCTCACACGGTAGCTACAAGAACTGTGATTGGCCGGGTGGTCGGGACCGCCGATCCTATATAAGCACTGAAACAACTCAACGGACATCATTAAGTTGTTTGACTTACGTACGTACGCACGTTGTACTATTTGCAGTGTCGACACTCGACATAGATTTTTCTTATTATTTTGTAAAGAAACAAATAACCTACAAAACATGTCAGGACGTGGTAAAGGTGGCAAGGTGAAGGGAAAGGCAAAGTCTCGATCAAGTAGAGCCGGACTACAGTTCCCGGTCGGACGTATTCATCGTCTGCTGCGCAAAGGAAATTATGCCGAGCGCGTCGGTGCCGGAGCTCCTGTGTATTTGGCCGCCGTGATGGAATATCTCGCCGCCGAAGTTCTCGAATTGGCCGGAAACGCGGCTCGCGACAATAAAAAGACGCGTATCATTCCGCGTCATTTGCAGCTGGCAATCAGAAACGACGAGGAACTGAACAAATTGCTTTCCGGCGTCACCATCGCCCAAGGCGGCGTATTGCCGAACATTCAGGCCGTATTGTTGCCAAAGAAAACTGAAAAGAAAGCTTAAGTTCATCACCCATACACATCAAGTGCGAGGCGACGGCATCTCGATTATAATCAAAAACCGGTCCTTTTAAGGACCACCAAAATTTTTATAGATATATTCGTTTTACATTACGAGCCGACAGATTATATTTTAGTAATAATAAAAATCGCCATTTTTTTCAATTCGTAACAAAAACATTGTACAATAGGTCATATGCATGATTTTTTTTTTTATATTTTTAATAGATTATTTAGTCAGCCATAATACGGAAAAAAATTGATAATCATTTAAAAATGTAATATTATCATAAGAAAAAAAATATTAAATTTCACATTCAAAAATAGACAGTTTAAACAATCGGCCATGTTCGCGGGCTTATGTGACGTCATGATATACGATGCATGCCAACCTTGGTGTCAAATTTTCAATGTTCTAAATGAAGTTTATTTGTTGTTTTCTCTAAATACTGACATAATCTTACTGTGAGACGACACAGTCGTCATGAAAACTGTTGTTGATATATACTCTGACGTCACGATGCGTTTTGAAAATTCGAAAATAGCGCTTATTTTCGACATTTCTTTTTTATTATTTGTATTTTTTTCAGCGATTAGATTAATAAACTAACCATTACGTTATGATCAAGAACTAAAATATATTTCGAAATAAAAATTTTAACCAATTTGGAGTTTTATGCATAATATGACCTATTGCCTATAGATTCCCCATTTCTTACAAGTTGATATAGTTTACACAATAAAGTTTTTTTTCTTTTTTATTTATTTATTTTTCCCCTCAGTGTATGTTAGTCTTTCATAAATTTGGAACCTATTATAATATCCTCGCCTGAATGCAAGAACTGGGTAACTTATTTTATAATGTTTAGAGATAATGGCAAAAACATTATTTTTTAGATTTTAGAAATTGCTTTAGGGCTACAAATATTAAGAAAATAACCCAGTTTTTTTTTTAATGAGCTTTATTTTTATCTAAATATTACATCAAAAGGGAAAAATAAAATAAAAACACGAACGAACATTTTTTTTTTAAACAAAAAACTATAGTTACCTACTTTTTGCACTAGCAACGGAACTAAACTTAAATACAACAGCAATAAATGGGAATCTTTAGTTGCCTACTTTTAACAACATAAATGAATCTCCGAAAGTTCTGTAACAATTAGCTATCTCTAGTTACCCATCTAGATAACATAAAATAAATTTTATAGTTGTTTTTTTTTGTGTAATAACTGGGCATTTTTAGTTGTCTACTTCTAGCACTGTGTATAGCGCCCGGTAAACTATGTCAAAACAAGCTATCTGTAGTTACCCACTTATCACTAGTGATGTGCCGGATCGCTAAAAATGTATATCCGCGGATACGGATCTTAACTTTCTTAGAGTACGCGGCGGTAAATATTGCACATCGACCTTTGGAAAGAGACTATCTGTTATGGGAAAAAGTTATTGACCTCTTTAAGAGTTAACTCTCATAACAGATTGTCTCTTTCCATAGATCGATGTGCAATATCTCATTATTATATAAATATAATTATAAGTATAGTTGATTAAGTACCTTTGAGTTATGTACTATTAGTATGGTACTCACTACGATAAATGTTTGCAATATAAAGGTGCCAAATACGATTTAAAAAAATAAAAAAAAATAATCTGAATGGAATTTAACAGGTTTTCATTATTACCTGATCACCTATATCTAATATATAAAATTCTCGTGTCACAGTTTTCGAAGTCATACTCCTCCGAAACGGCTTGACGGATTTTGATGAAATTTTTTGTGCTTATCCGGTATCTATGAGAATCGGCCAACATCTATTTTTCATCCCCCTAAATGTTAGGGGTAGTCCACCCTTAAATTTTTTTTTCTTCCTTTGATTATAATTATTATTAAAGACACGATTTTTTTTTTAAATTCGTATCCATGGTTTTAAAATATAAACAGCCTTATGTATGATTTGAAAAAATTCTGTCAAAAATTAAAAAAACATTGATTTATATACTTTTAACATTTTTCATCATTAAATAATTTTCAAGTGATTTTATAACCTCAAAAGTACTCAACACGTGACACGAGCTTCCAATAACAACGGATTTTGTGTTGTAAGTATACTTTTTTTTATTCATATCGAAAATGTTGTTGATCTTATAAAAATTGGTCGATAATTTATTTATTGAAGAGTACTAATCAGACGTTAATCAAATATTCAAATATCCCCATTCGTTCTTTTGCACCGGGCACGACGGCGCAGCCGGAGTGTTCGACATACACACATATACGTCCATGTATATTTTAAAATAAATAAAATAGATAGATAGATGTTCCAATTATATAGATATATATATATAATACTGTTAGGCGGTACGAAGTTCGCCGGGTCCGCTAGTAATATATAAAATTTCATCTATGAATTGAAAATGAATAAGGTAAAAGATCCGCCAAAAACTAACGGATCCGGACACGGATCTTTCTTCTCCCTCGGATACGGATATCCGGCACATCACTACTTATAACATAAAAAGTTATCTGTTTGTTTCTTTTTTCCCAATTTTTTACATTGTTTAATAGATGACGCTAGTTTCTTTCGGCAAGTTACCCAGTTTTAGCATCCAATTCTACTTGATTTAAACTATGTCACTCACAAAGTGGATAACTCAAAATAACAAAATTTTGAGTTACCCAGTTCTTACATTCAGGCGACGATATTATCAATTATTATAATACTTAATATTATGTTAGAAACATGAAAATTTCTACATATACCTACGTAACATTTTCACGATTTTTTTTAATATACCAGTAGATTAAAAAATATATCAAATTCTAGGTAATGAGAGAGACTAGAATCGTTTCTTTATGCATTATTGCATTATACCTACATATCTATACTGTGTTATATTATCAGCTATTTATTATTTTCATGTCGTTTTATGACAACGTTCAGTTACACTTCGATAATAATTAATAGATAATTAATTTATATCAATAGTTGAAAAATCAATAAAAAACAATAATATATACGACGTACCTATAGGTGTGTAATTTTCTTTAAGTTCATAGCACATTGTCACGAATTTATTTGATAAGAAATTGGTGGCTCTGAAAAGAGCCGGTTGTTAGTCAATGTATGTATTATTGTGTGTGTGTGTTTTAAACGAGACGTGAACGTGTTCGTTTAAATTTCATGGTAATTGGAGTGATGACGACGACGACTGCGTTGTGGTTCGCGAATTTAACCGCCAAAACCGTAAAGGGTGCGACCTTGACGTTTCAATGCGTACACAACGTCCATTGCAGTGACCGTTTTTCTCTTGGCGTGTTCGGTGTAGGTGACGGCGTCACGGATAACGTTTTCCAAAAAGACTTTCAGAACGCCTCGAGTTTCCTCGTAGATGAGACCGGATATACGTTTGACGCCACCGCGACGAGCCAGACGACGGATAGCTGGTTTCGTGATGCCCTGGATGTTATCGCGAAGCACTTTACGATGACGTTTGGCGCCACCTTTTCCCAAACCTTTACCTCCTTTACCGCGACCTGTCATCTTTGATTAATTTGAAAAAATAATATTAGCAGTAATCAAGAACGCACGACCTTTGCCGATCGAACTTTAGCGGGCGACTGTTGTTGAAAATCCTTATTTCGGTCGTATTTATAACGTGAGCGGTGAGCACATCCACAGAGTCTTATGGGCGGACCGTCAGACTTGAGCTCGACCAATGACGGCACGTTTCGTACGAAACGCCGTATGGCCAGTTTATAAATAGTTCGTAAGTGTAGATTTCAAAATCATTTGCTGTTCGACTATCGTTGTCGTTCTGTATTGAAATTTTTTATACTTATCTTAATTTGCAAACGAAATGGCCCGTACCAAGCAGACTGCCCGTAAATCGACAGGTGGCAAAGCTCCGCGCAAACAGCTCGCCACAAAAGCTGCGCGTAAAAGTGCACCGGCAACCGGTGGTGTGAAGAAGCCTCATCGTTATCGTCCGGGTACGGTGGCTCTTCGCGAAATCCGTCGTTATCAAAAAAGTACCGAATTGTTAATCCGCAAACTGCCGTTCCAGCGCTTGGTTCGTGAAATCGCCCAGGACTTCAAGACCGATCTGCGTTTCCAAAGTACAGCCGTAATGGCACTTCAGGAAGCCAGCGAAGCCTATCTCGTCGGTCTGTTCGAAGACACGAACCTGTGCGCTATTCACGCCAAACGCGTCACTATCATGCCGAAAGACATTCAATTGGCACGTCGTATCCGAGGTGAACGCGCCTAAGATGATTCTGACAGCACGACATACATAACTCTGTTGCATTGTTGTTTAAAAAAAAAAAAACGAAAACACCACCGTGGCACGCACGCAGCAGAAACGGGAAAAAAACCGGCTCTTTTCAGAGCCACCAACTTTTTTATTTGAATACGTTCGAAATACGTGAAGAGCAAAATTTAATCTTTCTCTGTAATTACAATGAAAATAGATTAATCTAAATAAAAGTAAAAAAAAAAACTAATGTGGGGGAGGATCGTTCTGAATGATATATTAGACGAAAGGAGGCTATGAGTAGGTATAGAGTTACTCAGTTTAATAATATGAATAAGATTTTTTTTTTTTTTTAAATCAGAATACAACTTCCTTATGATAACCGCAAGCCCCCCACCCCAGAAAAGATCAGTACTATATAGGGTCCTGACTCCTCCTGATTTGTCCTCTTTTTAAAGACGTCCGAGCGGGTTTTTTTTTTTTTTTTTTTGTTTTGTTTACAGTGCGGATTTTAATTTAACTAGATAAATCTTTTTTTTATCAAGAGACTATACTATAGAAGAATGTTTATGTTGTTTCTTAATTCGCAAAGATTTATTTTTGCTTATTGGAGTAAAGAAAGTAGAGTTATTGTTTGTTTTTTTTTCTAATTTTTATACGGCTCTTTAATTTAATTACCAAAGAGAATAGAGATATTAATAATAATATGAAAGCTTGTAAAATTCCATAGATAACTTTAATTTTGTACTATGTCAAGTTGCACCTAAGATGGTAAAATATTACGGTATTTAATTTCATCTGCACATTTTGTACATTTTCCCAATATTCAAAGAATTTAAATTAAAAAAAAAAAATAATTTTTATGCATGTTTTGATTTAATTTTCTTCCTTTTTGAAAATATACTTACACTGATTATTGTAAGGGAAATAATACTAAATATTTATTATTAGTAATTTAATACATAATAATATACTTATAGGTAGGTACCTACCCACGATTTGTCAAAACTTTCAAAGTCGTAACGAACTCATTTTTAAAAGGAATTGTTGGCCCTGAAAAGGGCCATTTTTTATGGCGATTTCAAAACTGCAGCACGTCCGACGGCGATTATTATATCGATGCGTGAACGCTGTAATAAGAGAATGGACGATGATAAAAAACAACGAACGATTCACTTCTTTTTTGCCGCTGTTTTCTTAGGAGATTTGGCAACTTTCGCAGAAGCCTTTTTCGGTTTCGGTGCTTTGGGCTTCTTGGTCGGTCCTTTGGTCGCTTTCTTGGCCTTGGACGGCGTCGACGGTTTAGATTTCGGCGTGGCGGCTGTCGATTTTTTAGTCGACGCTGCAGATTTTTTTGCACTTTTTACAGTCGACTGTTTCTTCGCGGCCGCTGCTTTTTTGGCAGCAGCAACACCGGTCGCTTTGGTGGTGACGGCTTTCTTTTCTTTCACCGCACGTTTAGTCTTCTTCGGCGCAGCCGTCGAATCGGACGAGCCCTGTTTGCTTGCCGCTGCCAATTTGAACGAACCGGAAGCACCTTTGCCTTTTGTCTGCACTAAAGATCCGTTCGTGACGGCGGCTTTGAGATATTTCTTTATGAACGGTGCAAGTTTCTCCGAGTCGACTTTGTAATTGGCGGCTGTGTATTTCTTGATGGCTTGCAGTGAAGAACCGCCGCGTTCTTTCAAATTCTTAATGGCATTGTTGACCATCTCCGATGTCGGTGGGTGAGTCGGTTTGTTTCGCGCTGCTCCTGTTTTTTTTGCCGCACTCTTCTTGACGGGAGTGGTCTTTTCAACGGCGCCGGATGCCGGTGCTGTAGCCGTGTCAGTCATATCGAAAATAAAATATTATGTCGAGTATTTTATATTATCGGAAAATATTTTATTAACCAATTAAATATAATTGATTAAACACACCAACAACAATCGACGTAGTGTAATGAAATTATGAAATAGCTTTTTATTTTGAGTATACTCAGCGTATGCGGTGAACTCAGAACTGTGAGTGTCAAATGAATGAGCGCACACGTATAGTCGCCGGTAGTCGTGCAAGCGGTACGACCGTGCAGAGAACGCATGGCGTTGAGAAGAGATTGTCACGTTGTGTTTGATGTCGACGTTCGCGCTAAGCGAATCGACTTTATGACGACGTACAATCGATACGGCGTCGATCCGAGCGTCGACAACAGTCTCGACGAATATTTCTTAAATGCGTGCACAAGTCTAAAACGTTTCGTTAATTTTCTATGCGATTTAATGCCGCCGAAAGAGCCCCTCTTTCTCTATAGTGTAATGTCGGCACAGTTTACATCGAATTTTGACAATTTTCACCGACGCACCTTAATGTATATTGATCGAAAATAACCAACGCCAATATCACTAAACATCGTAGTCAACGAATGTACAGTCGGCTCTGCTCGACGTGTCGAATTAATAGATGAAAAAAAACATTCATCCGTTCGACACCGGCACACGCGCCGCTCGACGTCCAGACTCCCGAAGCATTTTCATGCGACGATCGACACTAATTCATTTTAAAAAAAATTCAACTTTGCAATAGCGAACGAGTATAATTGAATTGAAAAAGACGGACACAAACAGCAATGAGAAAAATTCAATATATATATCGAACAAATATGCCGAACCTCTATACGCGCAGTTAATTTGTTTAACATAATATGAACATTACGCGCGCGTTTTCAGGACCGAATGTTTTTTTATTCTTTATTTTCTTTTAATGGACTTACGTCGGCTATTATAATTGCTTTTTTTTAATTTAATTTTTCTTTTGAGTCCATACAAAAAATATTATGTATTGAAAAATAATCAAATGAATGATATTGAAGAACACAAAAAAATATTGCCTTAAAATAACAAATGTATAATATATTTTTTTATAATATATATAATTAATAATGCTATATATTAACACCTGAAGACGTCATCATAATTATTAAGTCTGTTTTTCACATAAAACTCAATATACTTACCTAATAATAATAATAATATTTTGAATATTATATAGGTATAGGTATGTATAATATTTTGTAGACTATATTATTATCTATACGTAGGTAAAACCTAATTTTAAATCGAATTTGTTGCAGACCAAATTCAAATTATGTACCAAAATAAATTATTACAGAAATGTTATAAGTTTTTTCTATTGAAAGTGTCTTTTATAATATGATCCCTGTGCATTGGAAACTTATTGTACTGGGTCCGAGAATAGAAATCAACATCGGTCGACAATTTTATTTATTTGACGAGTTCTATTCAAAAATTTGAATCACTATACAGTATTATTAGATTATTTTTTGAAAAAAAGTATGCGCGTGGTTGCAATGTAGATACGAAGGCATAGGTCATTTTTATTCTCTTTAAATAGGGACGACAACAACAACGTTAAGTATATTTATCATTTCATCCGTCTATCTACATTATAATATATAAGTATTATTTTTTAGTCATGATGTTTATCAAATACCTACATATTCAATTTTCAATCTAATTATAATGGGAAGTCGGTCGGTATACAGTCTTAAAGCACGACCCCCCCGCCTCACGACTTGTGTGTTTTTTTTTTTTTTTTATTATTGTGACGGAAAGTTTCAACAATATTGGCGCACGATATCTAATGAATTAATAAAATAATAATCAATTTATCATAAAAACAAAACAAAAATGACAACGGCACGCGGTGTTCCCAAGCGGTCACCCATCCAAGTACTGACCGCGCCCGATGTTGCTTAACTTCGGTGATCGGACGAGAACCGGTGTTTTCAACATGGTATGGCCGTTGCCGGTTACTAGGTACTGAAATTAAACACACATCGAGAGACACGGTTTTGTAATTTGTACTACACAAAATAATAAATAAATAATAATTTAGCAGCATGTTTTAAGCAGTAGGTACTACTTACTAGTGTTATTATTATTATTATTTTTTTTTTTCTATAATATTCGTGCACACAAACAATATCAGCTGATCGGGAACTTAGCATAAACGAAAAATAAAATAAAACTTTTCCGAAATTGGGACTGCATCAATTAATTATCTTAAAATTATATTGATAAAATATTTTATTATTAATTTTTGTGTGCCCAGTCGCTATTGTTTTTATTTATTTTTTTTATCTATTTCGGTACGGCCGGGCTACTAAAATAAGTACAGTAGAGACGCGATAATCCGGACTAATTAAAACACAGCTGATCCGGATTATCAAAATGTCCGGATAACTGGATGTAATTTTAATTATCAAGAAAACAAACTAAAATGCTCATATTTTGCGGCTAACTGTTTATTTGAGGCTCCCTTTTTTAATTTGTCAAGAATTTCGTTTTTTACTTGCAGTGATAAAGTAACGTGTGATCGTTTATGCGGCGCCATAGTGCGCTCTCTATGTAATTCTATCTGAGTTTGACAACGACTACATACATACTAAAACCACCTAACTTCTTTCACTTCTCTGACAACAAATATGTATGTAACTGTTTGTAACACACCGCCGGCCAATAGTGTTGACGCAAATAGTGCCGGTACAGCTACTCAATAACTAAGTATCATGATCCGGATTACTGAAACTGGAAAAATCCGGACTACAATGTACATAATACTATCAAACGACTGTCCGAATTACCAAATAATCCGGATTATGAAGGTTCGGATTAACGCGTCTCTACTGTAATATTATAACATATTCAAAGTGGACGCAGAAATCAACGTGTAATAAATCCTATAGTAATGAAAACATAATAATAAATAATATTAAAGCCATAACGCCGACGAATTCATTTGTGAAAATATTTGGTGGTTCTGAAAAGAACCGGTTTTACTTTCTTGTTGTTGTTTGCTTCTTTGACAACACAATTAATATGAAGTCGCGTGGCGTCGATAGATTGTTAATTTGATTAGGTATAATATCTATTTTGAACTGGTGTATTTGGTGACGGCTTTTGTGCCTTCACTGACGGCGTGTTTGGCAAGTTCACCCGGTAAAAGCAGACGAACTGCAGTTTGAATTTCCCGGCTGGTGATTGTTGAACGTTTATTGTAATGCGCCAATCGCGATGCTTCGGCGGCAATACGTTCGAAAATATCGTTCACGAAACTGTTCATGATGCTCATGGCTTTGCTGGAAATACCGGTGTCGGGATGAACTTGTTTCAAAACTTTGTAAATGTAAATGGCGTAGCTTTCCTTCCTCTTGCGCTTCTTCTTCTTGTCACTTTTTGAGATGTTCTTTTGCGCTTTGCCAGCTTTTTTAGCGGCTTTGCCACTGGTTTTAGGCGGCATTTTTATTGACGAAAAATATTTAATAACTTTGTGCTATTGAAATAGAAACGGCGCTCACTACTGCAGTGTCAAAACACAAATGTAGCTATGTACCGTAATGATGCTTACTATATATATTCTGTTCAGATCCTCACACGGTAGCTACAAGAACTGTGATTGGCCGGGTGGTCGGGACCGCCGATCCTATATAAGCACTGAAACAACTCAACGGACATCATTAAGTTGTTTGACTTACGTACGTACGCACGTTGTACTATTTGCAGTGTCGACACTCGACATAGATTTTTCTTATTATTTTGTAAAGAAACAAATAACCTACAAAACATGTCAGGACGTGGTAAAGGTGGCAAGGTGAAGGGAAAGGCAAAGTCTCGATCAAGTAGAGCCGGACTACAGTTCCCGGTCGGACGTATTCATCGTCTGCTGCGCAAAGGAAATTATGCCGAGCGCGTCGGTGCCGGAGCTCCTGTGTATTTGGCCGCCGTGATGGAATATCTCGCCGCCGAAGTTCTCGAATTGGCCGGAAACGCGGCTCGCGACAATAAAAAGACGCGTATCATTCCGCGTCATTTGCAGCTGGCAATCAGAAACGACGAGGAACTGAACAAATTGCTTTCCGGCGTCACCATCGCCCAAGGCGGCGTATTGCCGAACATTCAGGCCGTATTGTTGCCAAAGAAAACTGAAAAGAAAGCTTAAGTTCATCACCCATACACATCAAGTGCGAGGCGACGGCATCTCGATTATAATCAAAAACCGGTCCTTTTAAGGACCACCAAAATTTTTATAGATATATTCGTTTTACATTACGAGCCGACAGATTATATTTTAGTAATAATAAAAATCGCCATTTTTTTCAATTCGTAACAAAAACATTGTACAATAGGTCATATGCATGATTTTTTTTTTTATATTTTTAATAGATTATTTAGTCAGCCATAATACGGAAAAAAATTGATAATCATTTAAAAATGTAATATTATCATAAGAAAAAAAATATTAAATTTCACATTCAAAAATAGACAGTTTAAACAATCGGCCATGTTCGCGGGCTTATGTGACGTCATGATATACGATGCATGCCAACCTTGGTGTCAAATTTTCAATGTTCTAAATGAAGTTTATTTGTTGTTTTCTCTAAATACTGACATAATCTTACTGTGAGACGACACAGTCGTCATGAAAACTGTTGTTGATATATACTCTGACGTCACGATGCGTTTTGAAAATTCGAAAATAGCGCTTATTTTCGACATTTCTTTTTTATTATTTGTATTTTTTTCAGCGATTAGATTAATAAACTAACCATTACGTTATGATCAAGAACTAAAATATATTTCGAAATAAAAATTTTAACCAATTTGGAGTTTTATGCATAATATGACCTATTGCCTATAGATTCCCCATTTCTTACAAGTTGATATAGTTTACACAATAAAGTTTTTTTTCTTTTTTATTTATTTATTTTTCCCCTCAGTGTATGTTAGTCTTTCATAAATTTGGAACCTATTATAATATCCTCGCCTGAATGCAAGAACTGGGTAACTTATTTTATAATGTTTAGAGATAATGGCAAAAACATTATTTTTTAGATTTTAGAAATTGCTTTAGGGCTACAAATATTAAGAAAATAACCCAGTTTTTTTTTTAATGAGCTTTATTTTTATCTAAATATTACATCAAAAGGGAAAAATAAAATAAAAACACGAACGAACATTTTTTTTTTAAACAAAAAACTATAGTTACCTACTTTTTGCACTAGCAACGGAACTAAACTTAAATACAACAGCAATAAATGGGAATCTTTAGTTGCCTACTTTTAACAACATAAATGAATCTCCGAAAGTTCTGTAACAATTAGCTATCTCTAGTTACCCATCTAGATAACATAAAATAAATTTTATAGTTTTTTTTTTTTGTGTAATAACTGGGCATTTTTAGTTGTCTACTTCTAGCACTGTGTATAGCGCCCGGTAAACTATGTCAAAACAAGCTATCTGTAGTTACCCACTTATCACTAGTGATGTGCCGGATCGCTAAAAATGTATATCCGCGGATACGGATCTTAACTTTCTTAGAGTACGCGGCGGTAAATATTGCACATCGACCTTTGGAAAGAGACTATCTGTTATGGGAAAAAGTTATTGACCTCTTTAAGAGTTAACTCTCATAACAGATTGTCTCTTTCCATAGATCGATGTGCAATATCTCATTATTATATAAATATAATTATAAGTATAGTTGATTAAGTACCTTTGAGTTATGTACTATTAGTATGGTACTCACTACGATAAATGTTTGCAATATAAAGGTGCCAAATACGATTTAAAAAAATAAAAAAAAATAATCTGAATGGAATTTAACAGGTTTTCATTATTACCTGATCACCTATATCTAATATATAAAATTCTCGTGTCACAGTTTTCGAAGTCATACTCCTCCGAAACGGCTTGACGGATTTTGATGAAATTTTTTGTGCTTATCCGGTATCTATGAGAATCGGCCAACATCTATTTTTCATCCCCCTAAATGTTAGGGGTAGTCCACCCTTAAATTTTTTTTTCTTCCTTTGATTATAATTATTATTAAAGACACGATTTTTTTTTTAAATTCGTATCCATGGTTTTAAAATATAAACAGCCTTATTATTCAAAGCAATGGCACGTCAATCCGGTGTCAGAGAGGCAACCGGATGGCGAGTGGTAATCTGGGCCTATGAGTGGTGCAGAACCCCCTGGTAGCGGCCAAAGTGACCCCAAATGGACGGGGGCGGCGATATGGGGGTGGGGCAAAATCGAAAAATGTTTGAAAAGGCAACCGGATAAAAATGCGGTTGCATTGAAGGAAATACCCTAATTATATAATAATTTTTTTTTGCCATCCGAACCACGCGGGCCGTTTTTGCACTAGCGAATGAAAAAAAAATTAAAAAAAAACTGAAAAAGCAACCGCTTCAAAATTAGTGAGCATACTTATTGACACCACCAAACGTTGGAAAAAAATTGCCATCCGATCCTGATGGGCAGTTTCGGAGAAACAACCCTTCAAAGTCGCCGAAAAACACTTTTTTTCGATTTTTTCAACAATAAGTAAAAAAAACACACTAAAAATTGTTCAAATCGGATGGCATTCGAAATTTATACTGTCCTAAGTACAAATAATAGTGTGTATCAATGCCATCCGATTTCGATTAAATTTACCCCTATTTAGCCACCCCCAAAACTCATGAAAACAACAATTTTATGCAGCGTATGGCATTATTTTTATTGTTATTGAGTTTTGGGGGTTGGCTAAATAGGGGTAAATTTAATCAAAATCGGATGGCATTGATTCACACTATTATTTGTACTTAGGACAGTATAAATTTCGAATGCCATCCGATTTGAACAATTTTTAGTGTGTTTTTTTTACTTATTGTTGAAAAAATCGAAAATAACGGTTTTTCGGCGACTTTGAGGGGTTGTTTCTCCGAAACTGCCCATCAGGATCGGATGGCAATTTTTTTCCAACGTTTGGTGGTGTCAATAAGTATGCTCACTAATTTTGAAGCGGTTGCCTTTTCAGTTTTTTTTTTATTTTTTTTTTATTCGCTAGTGCAAAAACGGCCCGCGTGGTTCGGATGGCAAAAAAAATTTATTATATAATTAGGGTATTTCCTTTAATGCAACCGCATTTTTATCCGGTTGCCTTTTCAAACATTTTTCGATTTTTCCCCACCCCCATATCGCCGCCCCCGTCCATTTGGGGTCACTTTGGCCGCTACCAGGGGGTTCTGCACCACTCATAGGCCCAGATTACCACTCGCCATCCGGTTGCCTCTCCGACACCGGATTGACGTGCCATTGCTTTGAATATATGTATGATTTGAAAAAATTCTGTCAAAAATTAAAAAAACATTGATTTATATACTTTTAACATTTTTCATCATTAAATAATTTTCAAGTGATTTTATAACCTCAAAAGTACTCAACACGTGACACGAGCTTCCAATAACAACGGATTTTGTGTTGTAAGTATACTTTTTTTTATTCATATCGAAAATGTTGTTGATCTTATAAAAATTGGTCGATAATTTATTTATTGAAGAGTACTAATCAGACGTTAATCAAATATTCAAATATCCCCATTCGTTCTTTTGCACCGGGCACGACGGCGCAGCCGGAGTGTTCGACATACACACATATACGTCCATGTATATTTTAAAATAAATAAAATAGATAGATAGATGTTCCAATTATATAGATATATATATATAATACTGTTAGGCGGTACGAAGTTCGCCGGGTCCGCTAGTAATATATAAAATTTCATCTATGAATTGAAAATGAATAAGGTAAAAGATCCGCCAAAAACTAACGGATCCGGACACGGATCTTTCTTCTCCCTCGGATACGGATATCCGGCACATCACTACTTATAACATAAAAAGTTATCTGTTTGTTTCTTTTTTCCCAATTTTTTACATTGTTTAATAGATGACGCTAGTTTCTTTCGGCAAGTTACCCAGTTTTAGCATCCAATTCTACTTGATTTAAACTATGTCACTCACAAAGTGGATAACTCAAAATAACAAAATTTTGAGTTACCCAGTTCTTACATTCAGGCGACGATATTATCAATTATTATAATACTTAATATTATGTTAGAAACATGAAAATTTCTACATATACCTACGTAACATTTTCACGATTTTTTTTAATATACCAGTAGATTAAAAAATATATCAAATTCTAGGTAATGAGAGAGACTAGAATCGTTTCTTTATGCATTATTGCATTATACCTACATATCTATACTGTGTTATATTATCAGCTATTTATTATTTTCATGTCGTTTTATGACAACGTTCAGTTACACTTCGATAATAATTAATAGATAATTAATTTATATCAATAGTTGAAAAATCAATAAAAAACAATAATATATACGACGTACCTATAGGTGTGTAATTTTCTTTAAGTTCATAGCACATTGTCACGAATTTATTTGATAAGAAATTGGTGGCTCTGAAAAGAGCCGGTTGTTAGTCAATGTATGTATTATTGTGTGTGTGTGTTTTAAACGAGACGTGAACGTGTTCGTTTAAATTTCATGGTAATTGGAGTGATGACGACGACGACTGCGTTGTGGTTCGCGAATTTAACCGCCAAAACCGTAAAGGGTGCGACCTTGACGTTTCAATGCGTACACAACGTCCATTGCAGTGACCGTTTTTCTCTTGGCGTGTTCGGTGTAGGTGACGGCGTCACGGATAACGTTTTCCAAAAAGACTTTCAGAACGCCTCGAGTTTCCTCGTAGATGAGACCGGATATACGTTTGACGCCACCGCGACGAGCCAGACGACGGATAGCTGGTTTCGTGATGCCCTGGATGTTATCGCGAAGCACTTTACGATGACGTTTGGCGCCACCTTTTCCCAAACCTTTACCTCCTTTACCGCGACCTGTCATCTTTGATTAATTTGAAAAAATAATATTAGCAGTAATCAAGAACGCACGACCTTTGCCGATCGAACTTTAGCGGGCGACTGTTGTTGAAAATCCTTATTTCGGTCGTATTTATAACGTGAGCGGTGAGCACATCCACAGAGTCTTATGGGCGGACCGTCAGACTTGAGCTCGACCAATGACGGCACGTTTCGTACGAAACGCCGTATGGCCAGTTTATAAATAGTTCGTAAGTGTAGATTTCAAAATCATTTGCTGTTCGACTATCGTTGTCGTTCTGTATTGAAATTTTTTATACTTATCTTAATTTGCAAACGAAATGGCCCGTACCAAGCAGACTGCCCGTAAATCGACAGGTGGCAAAGCTCCGCGCAAACAGCTCGCCACAAAAGCTGCGCGTAAAAGTGCACCGGCAACCGGTGGTGTGAAGAAGCCTCATCGTTATCGTCCGGGTACGGTGGCTCTTCGCGAAATCCGTCGTTATCAAAAAAGTACCGAATTGTTAATCCGCAAACTGCCGTTCCAGCGCTTGGTTCGTGAAATCGCCCAGGACTTCAAGACCGATCTGCGTTTCCAAAGTTCAGCCGTAATGGCACTTCAGGAAGCCAGCGAAGCCTATCTCGTCGGTCTGTTCGAAGACACGAACCTGTGCGCTATTCACGCCAAACGCGTCACTATCATGCCGAAAGACATTCAATTGGCACGTCGTATCCGAGGTGAACGCGCCTAAGATGATTCTGACAGCACGACATACATAACTCTGTTGCATTGTTGTTTAAAAAAAAAAAAACGAAAACACCACCGTGGCACGCACGCAGCAGAAACGGGAAAAAAACCGGCTCTTTTCAGAGCCACCAACTTTTTTATTTGAATACGTTCGAAATACGTGAAGAGCAAAATTTAATCTTTCTCTGTAATTACAATGAAAATAGATTAATCTAAATAAAAGTAAAAAAAAAAACTAATGTGGGGGAGGATCGTTCTGAATGATATATTAGACGAAAGGAGGCTATGAGTAGGTATAGAGTTACTCAGTTTAATAATATGAATAAGATTTTTTTTTTTTTTTAAATCAGAATACAACTTCCTTATGATAACCGCAAGCCCCCCACCCCAGAAAAGATCAGTACTATATAGGGTCCTGACTCCTCCTGATTTGTCCTCTTTTTAAAGACGTCCGAGCGGGTTTTTTTTTTTTTTTTTTTGTTTTGTTTACAGTGCGGATTTTAATTTAACTAGATAAATCTTTTTTTTATCAAGAGACTATACTATAGAAGAATGTTTATGTTGTTTCTTAATTCGCAAAGATTTATTTTTGCTTATTGGAGTAAAGAAAGTAGAGTTATTGTTTGTTTTTTTTTCTAATTTTTATACGGCTCTTTAATTTAATTACCAAAGAGAATAGAGATATTAATAATAATATGAAAGCTTGTAAAATTCCATAGATAACTTTAATTTTGTACTATGTCAAGTTGCACCTAAGATGGTAAAATATTACGGTATTTAATTTCATCTGCACATTTTGTACATTTTCCCAATATTCAAAGAATTTAAATTAAAAAAAAAAAATAATTTTTATGCATGTTTTGATTTAATTTTCTTCCTTTTTGAAAATATACTTACACTGATTATTGTAAGGGAAATAATACTAAATATTTATTATTAGTAATTTAATACATAATAATATACTTATAGGTAGGTACCTACCCACGATTTGTCAAAACTTTCAAAGTCGTAACGAACTCATTTTTAAAAGGAATTGTTGGCCCTGAAAAGGGCCATTTTTTATGGCGATTTCAAAACTGCAGCACGTCCGACGGCGATTATTATATCGATGCGTGAACGCTGTAATAAGAGAATGGACGATGATAAAAAACAACGAACGATTCACTTCTTTTTTGCCGCTGTTTTCTTAGGAGATTTGGCAACTTTCGCAGAAGCCTTTTTCGGTTTCGGTGCTTTGGGCTTCTTGGTCGGTCCTTTGGTCGCTTTCTTGGCCTTGGACGGCGTCGACGGTTTAGATTTCGGCGTGGCGGCTGTCGATTTTTTAGTCGACGCTGCAGATTTTTTTGCACTTTTTACAGTCGACTGTTTCTTCGCGGCCGCTGCTTTTTTGGCAGCAGCAACACCGGTCGCTTTGGTGGTGACGGCTTTCTTTTCTTTCACCGCACGTTTAGTCTTCTTCGGCGCAGCCGTCGAATCGGACGAGCCCTGTTTGCTTGCCGCTGCCAATTTGAACGAACCGGAAGCACCTTTGCCTTTTGTCTGCACTAAAGATCCGTTCGTGACGGCGGCTTTGAGATATTTCTTTATGAACGGTGCAAGTTTCTCCGAGTCGACTTTGTAATTGGCGGCTGTGTATTTCTTGATGGCTTGCAGTGAAGAACCGCCGCGTTCTTTCAAATTCTTAATGGCATTGTTGACCATCTCCGATGTCGGTGGGTGAGTCGGTTTGTTTCGCGCTGCTCCTGTTTTTTTTGCCGCACTCTTCTTGACGGGAGTGGTCTTTTCAACGGCGCCGGATGCCGGTGCTGTAGCCGTGTCAGTCATATCGAAAATAAAATATTATGTCGAGTATTTTATATTATCGGAAAATATTTTATTAACCAATTAAATATAATTGATTAAACACACCAACAACAATCGACGTAGTGTAATGAAATTATGAAATAGCTTTTTATTTTGAGTATACTCAGCGTATGCGGTGAACTCAGAACTGTGAGTGTCAAATGAATGAGCGCACACGTATAGTCGCCGGTAGTCGTGCAAGCGGTACGACCGTGCAGAGAACGCATGGCGTTGAGAAGAGATTGTCACGTTGTGTTTGATGTCGACGTTCGCGCTAAGCGAATCGACTTTATGACGACGTACAATCGATACGGCGTCGATCCGAGCGTCGACAACAGTCTCGACGAATATTTCTTAAATGCGTGCACAAGTCTAAAACGTTTCGTTAATTTTCTATGCGATTTAATGCCGCCGAAAGAGCCCCTCTTTCTCTATAGTGTAATGTCGGCACAGTTTACATCGAATTTTGACAATTTTCACCGACGCACCTTAATGTATATTGATCGAAAATAACCAACGCCAATATCACTAAACATCGTAGTCAACGAATGTACAGTCGGCTCTGCTCGACGTGTCGAATTAATAGATGAAAAAAAACATTCATCCGTTCGACACCGGCACACGCGCCGCTCGACGTCCAGACTCCCGAAGCATTTTCATGCGACGATCGACACTAATTCATTTTAAAAAAAATTCAACTTTGCAATAGCGAACGAGTATAATTGAATTGAAAAAGACGGACACAAACAGCAATGAGAAAAATTCAATATATATATCGAACAAATATGCCGAACCTCTATACGCGCAGTTAATTTGTTTAACATAATATGAACATTACGCGCGCGTTTTCAGGACCGAATGTTTTTTTATTCTTTATTTTCTTTTAATGGACTTACGTCGGCTATTATAATTGCTTTTTTTTAATTTAATTTTTCTTTTGAGTCCATACAAAAAATATTATGTATTGAAAAATAATCAAATGAATGATATTGAAGAACACAAAAAAATATTGCCTTAAAATAACAAATGTATAATATATTTTTTTATAATATATATAATTAATAATGCTATATATTAACACCTGAAGACGTCATCATAATTATTAAGTCTGTTTTTCACATAAAACTCAATATACTTACCTAATAATAATAATAATATTTTGAATATTATATAGGTATAGGTATGTATAATATTTTGTAGACTATATTATTATCTATACGTAGGTAAAACCTAATTTTAAATCGAATTTGTTGCAGACCAAATTCAAATTATGTACCAAAATAAATTATTACAGAAATGTTATAAGTTTTTTCTATTGAAAGTGTCTTTTATAATATGATCCCTGTGCATTGGAAACTTATTGTACTGGGTCCGAGAATAGAAATCAACATCGGTCGACAATTTTATTTATTTGACGAGTTCTATTCAAAAATTTGAATCACTATACAGTATTATTAGATTATTTTTTGAAAAAAAGTATGCGCGTGGTTGCAATGTAGATACGAAGGCATAGGTCATTTTTATTCTCTTTAAATAGGGACGACAACAACAACGTTAAGTATATTTATCATTTCATCCGTCTATCTACATTATAATATATAAGTATTATTTTTTAGTCATGATGTTTATCAAATACCTACATATTCAATTTTCAATCTAATTATAATGGGAAGTCGGTCGGTATACAGTCTTAAAGCACGACCCCCCCGCCTCACGACTTGTGTGTTTTTTTTTTTTTTTTATTATTGTGACGGAAAGTTTCAACAATATTGGCGCACGATATCTAATGAATTAATAAAATAATAATCAATTTATCATAAAAACAAAACAAAAATGACAACGGCACGCGGTGTTCCCAAGCGGTCACCCATCCAAGTACTGACCGCGCCCGATGTTGCTTAACTTCGGTGATCGGACGAGAACCGGTGTTTTCAACATGGTATGGCCGTTGCCGGTTACTAGGTACTGAAATTAAACACACATCGAGAGACACGGTTTTGTAATTTGTACTACACAAAATAATAAATAAATAATAATTTAGCAGCATGTTTTAAGCAGTAGGTACTACTTACTAGTGTTATTATTATTATTATTTTTTTTTTTCTATAATATTCGTGCACACAAACAATATCAGCTGATCGGGAACTTAGCATAAACGAAAAATAAAATAAAACTTTTCCGAAATTGGGACTGCATCAATTAATTATCTTAAAATTATATTGATAAAATATTTTATTATTAATTTTTGTGTGCCCAGTCGCTATTGTTTTTATTTATTTTTTTTATCTATTTCGGTACGGCCGGGCTACTAAAATAAGTACAGTAGAGACGCGATAATCCGGACTAATTAAAACACAGCTGATCCGGATTATCAAAATGTCCGGATAACTGGATGTAATTTTAATTATCAAGAAAACAAACTAAAATGCTCATATTTTGCGGCTAACTGTTTATTTGAGGCTCCCTTTTTTAATTTGTCAAGAATTTCGTTTTTTACTTGCAGTGATAAAGTAACGTGTGATCGTTTATGCGGCGCCATAGTGCGCTCTCTATGTAATTCTATCTGAGTTTGACAACGACTACATACATACTAAAACCACCTAACTTCTTTCACTTCTCTGACAACAAATATGTATGTAACTGTTTGTAACACACCGCCGGCCAATAGTGTTGACGCAAATAGTGCCGGTACAGCTACTCAATAACTAAGTATCATGATCCGGATTACTGAAACTGGAAAAATCCGGACTACAATGTACATAATACTATCAAACGACTGTCCGAATTACCAAATAATCCGGATTATGAAGGTTCGGATTAACGCGTCTCTACTGTAATATTATAACATATTCAAAGTGGACGCAGAAATCAACGTGTAATAAATCCTATAGTAATGAAAACATAATAATAAATAATATTAAAGCCATAACGCCGACGAATTCATTTGTGAAAATATTTGGTGGTTCTGAAAAGAACCGGTTTTACTTTCTTGTTGTTGTTTGCTTCTTTGACAACACAATTAATATGAAGTCGCGTGGCGTCGATAGATTGTTAATTTGATTAGGTATAATATCTATTTTGAACTGGTGTATTTGGTGACGGCTTTTGTGCCTTCACTGACGGCGTGTTTGGCAAGTTCACCCGGTAAAAGCAGACGAACTGCAGTTTGAATTTCCCGGCTGGTGATTGTTGAACGTTTATTGTAATGCGCCAATCGCGATGCTTCGGCGGCAATACGTTCGAAAATATCGTTCACGAAACTGTTCATGATGCTCATGGCTTTGCTGGAAATACCGGTGTCGGGATGAACTTGTTTCAAAACTTTGTAAATGTAAATGGCGTAGCTTTCCTTCCTCTTGCGCTTCTTCTTCTTGTCACTTTTTGAGATGTTCTTTTGCGCTTTGCCAGCTTTTTTAGCGGCTTTGCCACTGGTTTTAGGCGGCATTTTTATTGACGAAAAATATTTAATAACTTTGTGCTATTGAAATAGAAACGGCGCTCACTACTGCAGTGTCAAAACACAAATGTAGCTATGTACCGTAATGATGCTTACTATATATATTCTGTTCAGATCCTCACACGGTAGCTACAAGAACTGTGATTGGCCGGGTGGTCGGGACCGCCGATCCTATATAAGCACTGAAACAACTCAACGGACATCATTAAGTTGTTTGACTTACGTACGTACGCACGTTGTACTATTTGCAGTGTCGACACTCGACATAGATTTTTCTTATTATTTTGTAAAGAAACAAATAACCTACAAAACATGTCAGGACGTGGTAAAGGTGGCAAGGTGAAGGGAAAGGCAAAGTCTCGATCAAGTAGAGCCGGACTACAGTTCCCGGTCGGACGTATTCATCGTCTGCTGCGCAAAGGAAATTATGCCGAGCGCGTCGGTGCCGGAGCTCCTGTGTATTTGGCCGCCGTGATGGAATATCTCGCCGCCGAAGTTCTCGAATTGGCCGGAAACGCGGCTCGCGACAATAAAAAGACGCGTATCATTCCGCGTCATTTGCAGCTGGCAATCAGAAACGACGAGGAACTGAACAAATTGCTTTCCGGCGTCACCATCGCCCAAGGCGGCGTATTGCCGAACATTCAGGCCGTATTGTTGCCAAAGAAAACTGAAAAGAAAGCTTAAGTTCATCACCCATACACATCAAGTGCGAGGCGACGGCATCTCGATTATAATCAAAAACCGGTCCTTTTAAGGACCACCAAAATTTTTATAGATATATTCGTTTTACATTACGAGCCGACAGATTATATTTTAGTAATAATAAAAATCGCCATTTTTTTCAATTCGTAACAAAAACATTGTACAATAGGTCATATGCATGATTTTTTTTTTTATATTTTTAATAGATTATTTAGTCAGCCATAATACGGAAAAAAATTGATAATCATTTAAAAATGTAATATTATCATAAGAAAAAAAATATTAAATTTCACATTCAAAAATAGACAGTTTAAACAATCGGCCATGTTCGCGGGCTTATGTGACGTCATGATATACGATGCATGCCAACCTTGGTGTCAAATTTTCAATGTTCTAAATGAAGTTTATTTGTTGTTTTCTCTAAATACTGACATAATCTTACTGTGAGACGACACAGTCGTCATGAAAACTGTTGTTGATATATACTCTGACGTCACGATGCGTTTTGAAAATTCGAAAATAGCGCTTATTTTCGACATTTCTTTTTTATTATTTGTATTTTTTTCAGCGATTAGATTAATAAACTAACCATTACGTTATGATCAAGAACTAAAATATATTTCGAAATAAAAATTTTAACCAATTTGGAGTTTTATGCATAATATGACCTATTGCCTATAGATTCCCCATTTCTTACAAGTTGATATAGTTTACACAATAAAGTTTTTTTTCTTTTTTATTTATTTATTTTTCCCCTCAGTGTATGTTAGTCTTTCATAAATTTGGAACCTATTATAATATCCTCGCCTGAATGCAAGAACTGGGTAACTTATTTTATAATGTTTAGAGATAATGGCAAAAACATTATTTTTTAGATTTTAGAAATTGCTTTAGGGCTACAAATATTAAGAAAATAACCCAGTTTTTTTTTTAATGAGCTTTATTTTTATCTAAATATTACATCAAAAGGGAAAAATAAAATAAAAACACGAACGAACATTTTTTTTTTAAACAAAAAACTATAGTTACCTACTTTTTGCACTAGCAACGGAACTAAACTTAAATACAACAGCAATAAATGGGAATCTTTAGTTGCCTACTTTTAACAACATAAATGAATCTCCGAAAGTTCTGTAACAATTAGCTATCTCTAGTTACCCATCTAGATAACATAAAATAAATTTTATAGTTTTTTTTTTTTGTGTAATAACTGGGCATTTTTAGTTGTCTACTTCTAGCACTGTGTATAGCGCCCGGTAAACTATGTCAAAACAAGCTATCTGTAGTTACCCACTTATCACTAGTGATGTGCCGGATCGCTAAAAATGTATATCCGCGGATACGGATCTTAACTTTCTTAGAGTACGCGGCGGTAAATATTGCACATCGACCTTTGGAAAGAGACTATCTGTTATGGGAAAAAGTTATTGACCTCTTTAAGAGTTAACTCTCATAACAGATTGTCTCTTTCCATAGATCGATGTGCAATATCTCATTATTATATAAATATAATTATAAGTATAGTTGATTAAGTACCTTTGAGTTATGTACTATTAGTATGGTACTCACTACGATAAATGTTTGCAATATAAAGGTGCCAAATACGATTTAAAAAAATAAAAAAAAATAATCTGAATGGAATTTAACAGGTTTTCATTATTACCTGATCACCTATATCTAATATATAAAATTCTCGTGTCACAGTTTTCGAAGTCATACTCCTCCGAAACGGCTTGACGGATTTTGATGAAATTTTTTGTGCTTATCCGGTATCTATGAGAATCGGCCAACATCTATTTTTCATCCCCCTAAATGTTAGGGGTAGTCCACCCTTAAATTTTTTTTTCTTCCTTTGATTATAATTATTATTAAAGACACGATTTTTTTTTTAAATTCGTATCCATGGTTTTAAAATATAAACAGCCTTATTATTCAAAGCAATGGCACGTCAATCCGGTGTCGGAGAGGCAACCGGATGGCGAGTGGTAATCTGGGCCTATGAGTGGTGCAGAACCCCCTGGTAGCGGCCAAAGTGACCCCAAATGGACGGGGGCGGCGATATGGGGGTGGGGAAAAATCGAAAAATGTTTGAAAAGGCAACCGGATAAAAATGCGGTTGCATTAAAGGAAATACCCTAATTATATAATAAATTTTTTTTGCCATCCGAACCACGCGGGCCGTTTTTGCACTAGCGAATAAAAAAAAAATAAAAAAAAAACTGAAAAGGCAACCGCTTCAAAATTAGTGAGCATACTTATTGACACCACCAAACGTTGGAAAAAAATTGCCATCCGATCCTGATGGGCAGTTTCGGAGAAACAACCCCTCAAAGTCGCCGAAAAACCGTTATTTTCGATTTTTTCAACAATAAGTAAAAAAAACACACTAAAAATTGTTCAAATCGGATGGCATTCGAAATTTATACTGTCCTAAGTACAAATAATAGTGTGAATCAATGCCATCCGATTTTGATTAAATTTACCCCTATTTAGCCAACCCCCAAAACTCAATAACAATAAAAATAATGCCATACGCTGCATAAAATTGTTGTTTTCATGAGTTTTGGGGGTGGCTAAATAGGGGTAAATTTAATCGAAATCGGATGGCATTGATACACACTATTATTTGTACTTAGGACAGTATAAATTTCGAATGCCATCCGATTTGAACAATTTTTAGTGTGTTTTTTTTACTTATTGTTGAAAAAATCGAAAAAAAGTGTTTTTCGGCGACTTTGAAGGGTTGTTTCTCCGAAACTGCCCATCAGGATCGGATGGCAATTTTTTTCCAACGTTTGGTGGTGTCAATAAGTATGCTCACTAATTTTGAAGCGGTTGCTTTTTCAGTTTTTTTTTAATTTTTTTTTCATTCGCTAGTGCAAAAACGGCCCGCGTGGTTCGGATGGCAAAAAAAAATTATTATATAATTAGGGTATTTCCTTCAATGCAACCGCATTTTTATCCGGTTGCCTTTTCAAACATTTTTCGATTTTGCCCCACCCCCATATCGCCGCCCCCGTCCATTTGGGGTCACTTTGGCCGCTACCAGGGGGTTCTGCACCACTCATAGGCCCAGATTACCACTCGCCATCCGGTTGCCTCTCCGACACCGGATTGACGTGCCATTGCTTTGAATATATGTATGATTTGAAAAAATTCTGTCAAAAATTAAAAAAACATTGATTTATATACTTTTAACATTTTTCATCATTAAATAATTTTCAAGTGATTTTATAACCTCAAAAGTACTCAACACGTGACACGAGCTTCCAATAACAACGGATTTTGTGTTGTAAGTATACTTTTTTTTATTCATATCGAAAATGTTGTTGATCTTATAAAAATTGGTCGATAATTTATTTATTGAAGAGTACTAATCAGACGTTAATCAAATATTCAAATATCCCCATTCGTTCTTTTGCACCGGGCACGACGGCGCAGCCGGAGTGTTCGACATACACACATATACGTCCATGTATATTTTAAAATAAATAAAATAGATAGATAGATGTTCCAATTATATAGATATATATATATAATACTGTTAGGCGGTACGAAGTTCGCCGGGTCCGCTAGTAATATATAAAATTTCATCTATGAATTGAAAATGAATAAGGTAAAAGATCCGCCAAAAACTAACGGATCCGGACACGGATCTTTCTTCTCCCTCGGATACGGATATCCGGCACATCACTACTTATAACATAAAAAGTTATCTGTTTGTTTCTTTTTTCCCAATTTTTTACATTGTTTAATAGATGACGCTAGTTTCTTTCGGCAAGTTACCCAGTTTTAGCATCCAATTCTACTTGATTTAAACTATGTCACTCACAAAGTGGATAACTCAAAATAACAAAATTTTGAGTTACCCAGTTCTTACATTCAGGCGACGATATTATCAATTATTATAATACTTAATATTATGTTAGAAACATGAAAATTTCTACATATACCTACGTAACATTTTCACGATTTTTTTTAATATACCAGTAGATTAAAAAATATATCAAATTCTAGGTAATGAGAGAGACTAGAATCGTTTCTTTATGCATTATTGCATTATACCTACATATCTATACTGTGTTATATTATCAGCTATTTATTATTTTCATGTCGTTTTATGACAACGTTCAGTTACACTTCGATAATAATTAATAGATAATTAATTTATATCAATAGTTGAAAAATCAATAAAAAACAATAATATATACGACGTACCTATAGGTGTGTAATTTTCTTTAAGTTCATAGCACATTGTCACGAATTTATTTGATAAGAAATTGGTGGCTCTGAAAAGAGCCGGTTGTTAGTCAATGTATGTATTATTGTGTGTGTGTGTTTTAAACGAGACGTGAACGTGTTCGTTTAAATTTCATGGTAATTGGAGTGATGACGACGACGACTGCGTTGTGGTTCGCGAATTTAACCGCCAAAACCGTAAAGGGTGCGACCTTGACGTTTCAATGCGTACACAACGTCCATTGCAGTGACCGTTTTTCTCTTGGCGTGTTCGGTGTAGGTGACGGCGTCACGGATAACGTTTTCCAAAAAGACTTTCAGAACGCCTCGAGTTTCCTCGTAGATGAGACCGGATATACGTTTGACGCCACCGCGACGAGCCAGACGACGGATAGCTGGTTTCGTGATGCCCTGGATGTTATCGCGAAGCACTTTACGATGACGTTTGGCGCCACCTTTTCCCAAACCTTTACCTCCTTTACCGCGACCTGTCATCTTTGATTAATTTGAAAAAATAATATTAGCAGTAATCAAGAACGCACGACCTTTGCCGATCGAACTTTAGCGGGCGACTGTTGTTGAAAATCCTTATTTCGGTCGTATTTATAACGTGAGCGGTGAGCACATCCACAGAGTCTTATGGGCGGACCGTCAGACTTGAGCTCGACCAATGACGGCACGTTTCGTACGAAACGCCGTATGGCCAGTTTATAAATAGTTCGTAAGTGTAGATTTCAAAATCATTTGCTGTTCGACTATCGTTGTCGTTCTGTATTGAAATTTTTTATACTTATCTTAATTTGCAAACGAAATGGCCCGTACCAAGCAGACTGCCCGTAAATCGACAGGTGGCAAAGCTCCGCGCAAACAGCTCGCCACAAAAGCTGCGCGTAAAAGTGCACCGGCAACCGGTGGTGTGAAGAAGCCTCATCGTTATCGTCCGGGTACGGTGGCTCTTCGCGAAATCCGTCGTTATCAAAAAAGTACCGAATTGTTAATCCGCAAACTGCCGTTCCAGCGCTTGGTTCGTGAAATCGCCCAGGACTTCAAGACCGATCTGCGTTTCCAAAGTTCAGCCGTAATGGCACTTCAGGAAGCCAGCGAAGCCTATCTCGTCGGTCTGTTCGAAGACACGAACCTGTGCGCTATTCACGCCAAACGCGTCACTATCATGCCGAAAGACATTCAATTGGCACGTCGTATCCGAGGTGAACGCGCCTAAGATGATTCTGACAGCACGACATACATAACTCTGTTGCATTGTTGTTTAAAAAAAAAAAAACGAAAACACCACCGTGGCACGCACGCAGCAGAAACGGGAAAAAAACCGGCTCTTTTCAGAGCCACCAACTTTTTTATTTGAATACGTTCGAAATACGTGAAGAGCAAAATTTAATCTTTCTCTGTAATTACAATGAAAATAGATTAATCTAAATAAAAGTAAAAAAAAAACTAATGTGGGGGAGGATCGTTCTGAATGATATATTAGACGAAAGGAGGCTATGAGTAGGTATAGAGTTACTCAGTTTAATAATATGAATAAGATTTTTTTTTTTTTTTAAATCAGAATACAACTTCCTTATGATAACCGCAAGCCCCCCACCCCAGAAAAGATCAGTACTATATAGGGTCCTGACTCCTCCTGATTTGTCCTCTTTTTAAAGACGTCCGAGCGGGTTTTTTTTTTTTTTTTTTTGTTTTGTTTACAGTGCGGATTTTAATTTAACTAGATAAATCTTTTTTTTATCAAGAGACTATACTATAGAAGAATGTTTATGTTGTTTCTTAATTCGCAAAGATTTATTTTTGCTTATTGGAGTAAAGAAAGTAGAGTTATTGTTTGTTTTTTTTTCTAATTTTTATACGGCTCTTTAATTTAATTACCAAAGAGAATAGAGATATTAATAATAATATGAAAGCTTGTAAAATTCCATAGATAACTTTAATTTTGTACTATGTCAAGTTGCACCTAAGATGGTAAAATATTACGGTATTTAATTTCATCTGCACATTTTGTACATTTTCCCAATATTCAAAGAATTTAAATTAAAAAAAAAAAATAATTTTTATGCATGTTTTGATTTAATTTTCTTCCTTTTTGAAAATATACTTACACTGATTATTGTAAGGGAAATAATACTAAATATTTATTATTAGTAATTTAATACATAATAATATACTTATAGGTAGGTACCTACCCACGATTTGTCAAAACTTTCAAAGTCGTAACGAACTCATTTTTAAAAGGAATTGTTGGCCCTGAAAAGGGCCATTTTTTATGGCGATTTCAAAACTGCAGCACGTCCGACGGCGATTATTATATCGATGCGTGAACGCTGTAATAAGAGAATGGACGATGATAAAAAACAACGAACGATTCACTTCTTTTTTGCCGCTGTTTTCTTAGGAGATTTGGCAACTTTCGCAGAAGCCTTTTTCGGTTTCGGTGCTTTGGGCTTCTTGGTCGGTCCTTTGGTCGCTTTCTTGGCCTTGGACGGCGTCGACGGTTTAGATTTCGGCGTGGCGGCTGTCGATTTTTTAGTCGACGCTGCAGATTTTTTTGCACTTTTTACAGTCGACTGTTTCTTCGCGGCCGCTGCTTTTTTGGCAGCAGCAACACCGGTCGCTTTGGTGGTGACGGCTTTCTTTTCTTTCACCGCACGTTTAGTCTTCTTCGGCGCAGCCGTCGAATCGGACGAGCCCTGTTTGCTTGCCGCTGCCAATTTGAACGAACCGGAAGCACCTTTGCCTTTTGTCTGCACTAAAGATCCGTTCGTGACGGCGGCTTTGAGATATTTCTTTATGAACGGTGCAAGTTTCTCCGAGTCGACTTTGTAATTGGCGGCTGTGTATTTCTTGATGGCTTGCAGTGAAGAACCGCCGCGTTCTTTCAAATTCTTAATGGCATTGTTGACCATCTCCGATGTCGGTGGGTGAGTCGGTTTGTTTCGCGCTGCTCCTGTTTTTTTTGCCGCACTCTTCTTGACGGGAGTGGTCTTTTCAACGGCGCCGGATGCCGGTGCTGTAGCCGTGTCAGTCATATCGAAAATAAAATATTATGTCGAGTATTTTATATTATCGGAAAATATTTTATTAACCAATTAAATATAATTGATTAAACACACCAACAACAATCGACGTAGTGTAATGAAATTATGAAATAGCTTTTTATTTTGAGTATACTCAGCGTATGCGGTGAACTCAGAACTGTGAGTGTCAAATGAATGAGCGCACACGTATAGTCGCCGGTAGTCGTGCAAGCGGTACGACCGTGCAGAGAACGCATGGCGTTGAGAAGAGATTGTCACGTTGTGTTTGATGTCGACGTTCGCGCTAAGCGAATCGACTTTATGACGACGTACAATCGATACGGCGTCGATCCGAGCGTCGACAACAGTCTCGACGAATATTTCTTAAATGCGTGCACAAGTCTAAAACGTTTCGTTAATTTTCTATGCGATTTAATGCCGCCGAAAGAGCCCCTCTTTCTCTATAGTGTAATGTCGGCACAGTTTACATCGAATTTTGACAATTTTCACCGACGCACCTTAATGTATATTGATCGAAAATAACCAACGCCAATATCACTAAACATCGTAGTCAACGAATGTACAGTCGGCTCTGCTCGACGTGTCGAATTAATAGATGAAAAAAAACATTCATCCGTTCGACACCGGCACACGCGCCGCTCGACGTCCAGACTCCCGAAGCATTTTCATGCGACGATCGACACTAATTCATTTTAAAAAAAATTCAACTTTGCAATAGCGAACGAGTATAATTGAATTGAAAAAGACGGACACAAACAGCAATGAGAAAAATTCAATATATATATCGAACAAATATGCCGAACCTCTATACGCGCAGTTAATTTGTTTAACATAATATGAACATTACGCGCGCGTTTTCAGGACCGAATGTTTTTTTATTCTTTATTTTCTTTTAATGGACTTACGTCGGCTATTATAATTGCTTTTTTTTAATTTAATTTTTCTTTTGAGTCCATACAAAAAATATTATGTATTGAAAAATAATCAAATGAATGATATTGAAGAACACAAAAAAATATTGCCTTAAAATAACAAATGTATAATATATTTTTTTATAATATATATAATTAATAATGCTATATATTAACACCTGAAGACGTCATCATAATTATTAAGTCTGTTTTTCACATAAAACTCAATATACTTACCTAATAATAATAATAATATTTTGAATATTATATAGGTATAGGTATGTATAATATTTTGTAGACTATATTATTATCTATACGTAGGTAAAACCTAATTTTAAATCGAATTTGTTGCAGACCAAATTCAAATTATGTACCAAAATAAATTATTAGAGAAATGTTATAAGTTTTTTCTATTGAAAGTGTCTTTTATAAATTTATATGATCCCTGTGCATTGGAAACTTATTGTACTGGGTCCGAGAATAGAAATCAACATCGGTCGACAATTTTATTTATTTGACGAGTTCTATTCAAAAATTTGAATCACTATACAGTATTATTAGATTATTTTTTGAAAAAAAGTATGCGCGTGGTTGCAATGTAGATACGAAGGCATAGGTCATTTTTATTCTCTTTAAATAGGGACGACAACAACAACGTTAAGTATATTTATCATTTCATCCGTCTATCTACATTATAATATATAAGTATTATTTTTTAGTCATGATGTTTATCAAATACCTACATATTCAATTTTCAATCTAATTATAATGGGAAGTCGGTCGGTATACAGTCTTAAAGCACGACCCCCCCGCCTCACGACTTGTGTGTTTTTTTTTTTTTTTTATTATTGTGACGGAAAGTTTCAACAATATTGGCGCACGATATCTAATGAATTAATAAAATAATAATCAATTTATCATAAAAACAAAACAAAAATGACAACGGCACGCGGTGTTCCCAAGCGGTCACCCATCCAAGTACTGACCGCGCCCGATGTTGCTTAACTTCGGTGATCGGACGAGAACCGGTGTTTTCAACATGGTATGGCCGTTGCCGGTTACTAGGTACTGAAATTAAACACACATCGAGAGACACGGTTTTGTAATTTGTACTACACAAAATAATAAATAAATAATAATTTAGCAGCATGTTTTAAGCAGTAGGTACTACTTACTAGTGTTATTATTATTATTATTTTTTTTTTTCTATAATATTCGTGCACACAAACAATATCAGCTGATCGGGAACTTAGCATAAACGAAAAATAAAATAAAACTTTTCCGAAATTGGGACTGCATCAATTAATTATCTTAAAATTATATTGATAAAATATTTTATTATTAATTTTTGTGTGCCCAGTCGCTATTGTTTTTATTTATTTTTTTTATCTATTTCGGTACGGCCGGGCTACTAAAATAAGTACAGTAGAGACGCGATAATCCGGACTAATTAAAACACAGCTGATCCGGATTATCAAAATGTCCGGATAACTGGATGTAATTTTAATTATCAAGAAAACAAACTAAAATGCTCATATTTTGCGGCTAACTGTTTATTTGAGGCTCCCTTTTTTAATTTGTCAAGAATTTCGTTTTTTACTTGCAGTGATAAAGTAACGTGTGATCGTTTATGCGGCGCCATAGTGCGCTCTCTATGTAATTCTATCTGAGTTTGACAACGACTACATACATACTAAAACCACCTAACTTCTTTCACTTCTCTGACAACAAATATGTATGTAACTGTTTGTAACACACCGCCGGCCAATAGTGTTGACGCAAATAGTGCCGGTACAGCTACTCAATAACTAAGTATCATGATCCGGATTACTGAAACTGGAAAAATCCGGACTACAATGTACATAATACTATCAAACGACTGTCCGAATTACCAAATAATCCGGATTATGAAGGTTCGGATTAACGCGTCTCTACTGTAATATTATAACATATTCAAAGTGGACGCAGAAATCAACGTGTAATAAATCCTATAGTAATGAAAACATAATAATAAATAATATTAAAGCCATAACGCCGACGAATTCATTTGTGAAAATATTTGGTGGTTCTGAAAAGAACCGGTTTTACTTTCTTGTTGTTGTTTGCTTCTTTGACAACACAATTAATATGAAGTCGCGTGGCGTCGATAGATTGTTAATTTGATTAGGTATAATATCTATTTTGAACTGGTGTATTTGGTGACGGCTTTTGTGCCTTCACTGACGGCGTGTTTGGCAAGTTCACCCGGTAAAAGCAGACGAACTGCAGTTTGAATTTCCCGGCTGGTGATTGTTGAACGTTTATTGTAATGCGCCAATCGCGATGCTTCGGCGGCAATACGTTCGAAAATATCGTTCACGAAACTGTTCATGATGCTCATGGCTTTGCTGGAAATACCGGTGTCGGGATGAACTTGTTTCAAAACTTTGTAAATGTAAATGGCGTAGCTTTCCTTCCTCTTGCGCTTCTTCTTCTTGTCACTTTTTGAGATGTTCTTTTGCGCTTTGCCAGCTTTTTTAGCGGCTTTGCCACTGGTTTTAGGCGGCATTTTTATTGACGAAAAATATTTAATAACTTTGTGCTATTGAAATAGAAACGGCGCTCACTACTGCAGTGTCAAAACACAAATGTAGCTATGTACCGTAATGATGCTTACTATATATATTCTGTTCAGATCCTCACACGGTAGCTACAAGAACTGTGATTGGCCGGGTGGTCGGGACCGCCGATCCTATATAAGCACTGAAACAACTCAACGGACATCATTAAGTTGTTTGACTTACGTACGTACGCACGTTGTACTATTTGCAGTGTCGACACTCGACATAGATTTTTCTTATTATTTTGTAAAGAAACAAATAACCTACAAAACATGTCAGGACGTGGTAAAGGTGGCAAGGTGAAGGGAAAGGCAAAGTCTCGATCAAGTAGAGCCGGACTACAGTTCCCGGTCGGACGTATTCATCGTCTGCTGCGCAAAGGAAATTATGCCGAGCGCGTCGGTGCCGGAGCTCCTGTGTATTTGGCCGCCGTGATGGAATATCTCGCCGCCGAAGTTCTCGAATTGGCCGGAAACGCGGCTCGCGACAATAAAAAGACGCGTATCATTCCGCGTCATTTGCAGCTGGCAATCAGAAACGACGAGGAACTGAACAATTTGCTTTCCGGCGTCACCATCGCCCAAGGCGGCGTATTGCCGAACATTCAGGCCGTATTGTTGCCAAAGAAAACTGAAAAGAAAGCTTAAGTTCATCACCCATACACATCAAGTGCGAGGCGACGGCATCTCGATTATAATCAAAAACCGGTCCTTTTAAGGACCACCAAAATTTTTATAGATATATTCGTTTTACATTACGAGCCGACAGATTATATTTTAGTAATAATAAAAATCGCCATTTTTTTCAATTCGTAACAAAAACATTGTACAATAGGTCATATGCATGATTTTTTTTTTTATATTTTTAATAGATTATTTAGTCAGCCATAATACGGAAAAAAATTGATAATCATTTAAAAATGTAATATTATCATAAGAAAAAAAATATTAAATTTCACATTCAAAAATAGACAGTTTAAACAATCGGCCATGTTCGCGGGCTTATGTGACGTCATGATATACGATGCATGCCAACCTTGGTGTCAAATTTTCAATGTTCTAAATGAAGTTTATTTGTTGTTTTCTCTAAATACTGACATAATCTTACTGTGAGACGACACAGTCGTCATGAAAACTGTTGTTGATATATACTCTGACGTCACGATGCGTTTTGAAAATTCGAAAATAGCGCTTATTTTCGACATTTCTTTTTTATTATTTGTATTTTTTTCAGCGATTAGATTAATAAACTAACCATTACGTTATGATCAAGAACTAAAATATATTTCGAAATAAAAATTTTAACCAATTTGGAGTTTTATGCATAATATGACCTATTGCCTATAGATTCCCCATTTCTTACAAGTTGATATAGTTTACACAATAAAGTTTTTTTTCTTTTTTATTTATTTATTTTTCCCCTCAGTGTATGTTAGTCTTTCATAAATTTGGAACCTATTATAATATCCTCGCCTGAATGCAAGAACTGGGTAACTTATTTTATAATGTTTAGAGATAATGGCAAAAACATTATTTTTTAGATTTTAGAAATTGCTTTAGGGCTACAAATATTAAGAAAATAACCCAGTTTTTTTTTTAATGAGCTTTATTTTTATCTAAATATTACATCAAAAGGGAAAAATAAAATAAAAACACGAACGAACATTTTTTTTTTAAACAAAAAACTATAGTTACCTACTTTTTGCACTAGCAACGGAACTAAACTTAAATACAACAGCAATAAATGGGAATCTTTAGTTGCCTACTTTTAACAACATAAATGAATCTCCGAAAGTTCTGTAACAATTAGCTATCTCTAGTTACCCATCTAGATAACATAAAATAAATTTTATAGTTTTTTTTTTTTGTGTAATAACTGGGCATTTTTAGTTGTCTACTTCTAGCACTGTGTATAGCGCCCGGTAAACTATGTCAAAACAAGCTATCTGTAGTTACCCACTTATCACTAGTGATGTGCCGGATCGCTAAAAATGTATATCCGCGGATACGGATCTTAACTTTCTTAGAGTACGCGGCGGTAAATATTGCACATCGACCTTTGGAAAGAGACTATCTGTTATGGGAAAAAGTTATTGACCTCTTTAAGAGTTAACTCTCATAACAGATTGTCTCTTTCCATAGATCGATGTGCAATATCTCATTATTATATAAATATAATTATAAGTATAGTTGATTAAGTACCTTTGAGTTATGTACTATTAGTATGGTACTCACTACGATAAATGTTTGCAATATAAAGGTGCCAAATACGATTTAAAAAAATAAAAAAAAATAATCTGAATGGAATTTAACAGGTTTTCATTATTACCTGATCACCTATATCTAATATATAAAATTCTCGTGTCACAGTTTTCGAAGTCATACTCCTCCGAAACGGCTTGACGGATTTTGATGAAATTTTTTGTGCTTATCCGGTATCTATGAGAATCGGCCAACATCTATTTTTCATCCCCCTAAATGTTAGGGGTAGTCCACCCTTAAATTTTTTTTTCTTCCTTTGATTATAATTATTATTAAAGACACGATTTTTTTTTTAAATTCGTATCCATGGTTTTAAAATATAAACAGCCTTATGTATGATTTGAAAAAATTCTGTCAAAAATTAAAAAAACATTGATTTATATACTTTTAACATTTTTCATCATTAAATAATTTTCAAGTGATTTTATAACCTCAAAAGTACTCAACACGTGACACGAGCTTCCAATAACAACGGATTTTGTGTTGTAAGTATACTTTTTTTTATTCATATCGAAAATGTTGTTGATCTTATAAAAATTGGTCGATAATTTATTTATTGAAGAGTACTAATCAGACGTTAATCAAATATTCAAATATCCCCATTCGTTCTTTTGCACCGGGCACGACGGCGCAGCCGGAGTGTTCGACATACACACATATACGTCCATGTATATTTTAAAATAAATAAAATAGATAGATAGATGTTCCAATTATATAGATATATATATATAATACTGTTAGGCGGTACGAAGTTCGCCGGGTCCGCTAGTAATATATAAAATTTCATCTATGAATTGAAAATGAATAAGGTAAAAGATCCGCCAAAAACTAACGGATCCGGACACGGATCTTTCTTCTCCCTCGGATACGGATATCCGGCACATCACTACTTATAACATAAAAAGTTATCTGTTTGTTTCTTTTTTCCCAATTTTTTACATTGTTTAATAGATGACGCTAGTTTCTTTCGGCAAGTTACCCAGTTTTAGCATCCAATTCTACTTGATTTAAACTATGTCACTCACAAAGTGGATAACTCAAAATAACAAAATTTTGAGTTACCCAGTTCTTACATTCAGGCGACGATATTATCAATTATTATAATACTTAATATTATGTTAGAAACATGAAAATTTCTACATATACCTACGTAACATTTTCACGATTTTTTTTAATATACCAGTAGATTAAAAAATATATCAAATTCTAGGTAATGAGAGAGACTAGAATCGTTTCTTTATGCATTATTGCATTATACCTACATATCTATACTGTGTTATATTATCAGCTATTTATTATTTTCATGTCGTTTTATGACAACGTTCAGTTACACTTCGATAATAATTAATAGATAATTAATTTATATCAATAGTTGAAAAATCAATAAAAAACAATAATATATACGACGTACCTATAGGTGTGTAATTTTCTTTAAGTTCATAGCACATTGTCACGAATTTATTTGATAAGAAATTGGTGGCTCTGAAAAGAGCCGGTTGTTAGTCAATGTATGTATTATTGTGTGTGTGTGTTTTAAACGAGACGTGAACGTGTTCGTTTAAATTTCATGGTAATTGGAGTGATGACGACGACGACTGCGTTGTGGTTCGCGAATTTAACCGCCAAAACCGTAAAGGGTGCGACCTTGACGTTTCAATGCGTACACAACGTCCATTGCAGTGACCGTTTTTCTCTTGGCGTGTTCGGTGTAGGTGACGGCGTCACGGATAACGTTTTCCAAAAAGACTTTCAGAACGCCTCGAGTTTCCTCGTAGATGAGACCGGATATACGTTTGACGCCACCGCGACGAGCCAGACGACGGATAGCTGGTTTCGTGATGCCCTGGATGTTATCGCGAAGCACTTTACGATGACGTTTGGCGCCACCTTTTCCCAAACCTTTACCTCCTTTACCGCGACCTGTCATCTTTGATTAATTTGAAAAAATAATATTAGCAGTAATCAAGAACGCACGACCTTTGCCGATCGAACTTTAGCGGGCGACTGTTGTTGAAAATCCTTATTTCGGTCGTATTTATAACGTGAGCGGTGAGCACATCCACAGAGTCTTATGGGCGGACCGTCAGACTTGAGCTCGACCAATGACGGCACGTTTCGTACGAAACGCCGTATGGCCAGTTTATAAATAGTTCGTAAGTGTAGATTTCAAAATCATTTGCTGTTCGACTATCGTTGTCGTTCTGTATTGAAATTTTTTATACTTATCTTAATTTGCAAACGAAATGGCCCGTACCAAGCAGACTGCCCGTAAATCGACAGGTGGCAAAGCTCCGCGCAAACAGCTCGCCACAAAAGCTGCGCGTAAAAGTGCACCGGCAACCGGTGGTGTGAAGAAGCCTCATCGTTATCGTCCGGGTACGGTGGCTCTTCGCGAAATCCGTCGTTATCAAAAAAGTACCGAATTGTTAATCCGCAAACTGCCGTTCCAGCGCTTGGTTCGTGAAATCGCCCAGGACTTCAAGACCGATCTGCGTTTCCAAAGTTCAGCCGTAATGGCACTTCAGGAAGCCAGCGAAGCCTATCTCGTCGGTCTGTTCGAAGACACGAACCTGTGCGCTATTCACGCCAAACGCGTCACTATCATGCCGAAAGACATTCAATTGGCACGTCGTATCCGAGGTGAACGCGCCTAAGATGATTCTGACAGCACGACATACATAACTCTGTTGCATTGTTGTTTAAAAAAAAAAAAACGAAAACACCACCGTGGCACGCACGCAGCAGAAACGGGAAAAAAACCGGCTCTTTTCAGAGCCACCAACTTTTTTATTTGAATACGTTCGAAATACGTGAAGAGCAAAATTTAATCTTTCTCTGTAATTACAATGAAAATAGATTAATCTAAATAAAAGTAAAAAAAAAAACTAATGTGGGGGAGGATCGTTCTGAATGATATATTAGACGAAAGGAGGCTATGAGTAGGTATAGAGTTACTCAGTTTAATAATATGAATAAGATTTTTTTTTTTTTTTAAATCAGAATACAACTTCCTTATGATAACCGCAAGCCCCCCACCCCAGAAAAGATCAGTACTATATAGGGTCCTGACTCCTCCTGATTTGTCCTCTTTTTAAAGACGTCCGAGCGGGTTTTTTTTTTTTTTTTTTTGTTTTGTTTACAGTGCGGATTTTAATTTAACTAGATAAATCTTTTTTTTATCAAGAGACTATACTATAGAAGAATGTTTATGTTGTTTCTTAATTCGCAAAGATTTATTTTTGCTTATTGGAGTAAAGAAAGTAGAGTTATTGTTTGTTTTTTTTTCTAATTTTTATACGGCTCTTTAATTTAATTACCAAAGAGAATAGAGATATTAATAATAATATGAAAGCTTGTAAAATTCCATAGATAACTTTAATTTTGTACTATGTCAAGTTGCACCTAAGATGGTAAAATATTACGGTATTTAATTTCATCTGCACATTTTGTACATTTTCCCAATATTCAAAGAATTTAAATTAAAAAAAAAAAATAATTTTTATGCATGTTTTGATTTAATTTTCTTCCTTTTTGAAAATATACTTACACTGATTATTGTAAGGGAAATAATACTAAATATTTATTATTAGTAATTTAATACATAATAATATACTTATAGGTAGGTACCTACCCACGATTTGTCAAAACTTTCAAAGTCGTAACGAACTCATTTTTAAAAGGAATTGTTGGCCCTGAAAAGGGCCATTTTTTATGGCGATTTCAAAACTGCAGCACGTCCGACGGCGATTATTATATCGATGCGTGAACGCTGTAATAAGAGAATGGACGATGATAAAAAACAACGAACGATTCACTTCTTTTTTGCCGCTGTTTTCTTAGGAGATTTGGCAACTTTCGCAGAAGCCTTTTTCGGTTTCGGTGCTTTGGGCTTCTTGGTCGGTCCTTTGGTCGCTTTCTTGGCCTTGGACGGCGTCGACGGTTTAGATTTCGGCGTGGCGGCTGTCGATTTTTTAGTCGACGCTGCAGATTTTTTTGCACTTTTTACAGTCGACTGTTTCTTCGCGGCCGCTGCTTTTTTGGCAGCAGCAACACCGGTCGCTTTGGTGGTGACGGCTTTCTTTTCTTTCACCGCACGTTTAGTCTTCTTCGGCGCAGCCGTCGAATCGGACGAGCCCTGTTTGCTTGCCGCTGCCAATTTGAACGAACCGGAAGCACCTTTGCCTTTTGTCTGCACTAAAGATCCGTTCGTGACGGCGGCTTTGAGATATTTCTTTATGAACGGTGCAAGTTTCTCCGAGTCGACTTTGTAATTGGCGGCTGTGTATTTCTTGATGGCTTGCAGTGAAGAACCGCCGCGTTCTTTCAAATTCTTAATGGCATTGTTGACCATCTCCGATGTCGGTGGGTGAGTCGGTTTGTTTCGCGCTGCTCCTGTTTTTTTTGCCGCACTCTTCTTGACGGGAGTGGTCTTTTCAACGGCGCCGGATGCCGGTGCTGTAGCCGTGTCAGTCATATCGAAAATAAAATATTATGTCGAGTATTTTATATTATCGGAAAATATTTTATTAACCAATTAAATATAATTGATTAAACACACCAACAACAATCGACGTAGTGTAATGAAATTATGAAATAGCTTTTTATTTTGAGTATACTCAGCGTATGCGGTGAACTCAGAACTGTGAGTGTCAAATGAATGAGCGCACACGTATAGTCGCCGGTAGTCGTGCAAGCGGTACGACCGTGCAGAGAACGCATGGCGTTGAGAAGAGATTGTCACGTTGTGTTTGATGTCGACGTTCGCGCTAAGCGAATCGACTTTATGACGACGTACAATCGATACGGCGTCGATCCGAGCGTCGACAACAGTCTCGACGAATATTTCTTAAATGCGTGCACAAGTCTAAAACGTTTCGTTAATTTTCTATGCGATTTAATGCCGCCGAAAGAGCCCCTCTTTCTCTATAGTGTAATGTCGGCACAGTTTACATCGAATTTTGACAATTTTCACCGACGCACCTTAATGTATATTGATCGAAAATAACCAACGCCAATATCACTAAACATCGTAGTCAACGAATGTACAGTCGGCTCTGCTCGACGTGTCGAATTAATAGATGAAAAAAAACATTCATCCGTTCGACACCGGCACACGCGCCGCTCGACGTCCAGACTCCCGAAGCATTTTCATGCGACGATCGACACTAATTCATTTTAAAAAAAATTCAACTTTGCAATAGCGAACGAGTATAATTGAATTGAAAAAGACGGACACAAACAGCAATGAGAAAAATTCAATATATATATCGAACAAATATGCCGAACCTCTATACGCGCAGTTAATTTGTTTAACATAATATGAACATTACGCGCGCGTTTTCAGGACCGAATGTTTTTTTATTCTTTATTTTCTTTTAATGGACTTACGTCGGCTATTATAATTGCTTTTTTTTAATTTAATTTTTCTTTTGAGTCCATACAAAAAATATTATGTATTGAAAAATAATCAAATGAATGATATTGAAGAACACAAAAAAATATTGCCTTAAAATAACAAATGTATAATATATTTTTTTATAATATATATAATTAATAATGCTATATATTAACACCTGAAGACGTCATCATAATTATTAAGTCTGTTTTTCACATAAAACTCAATATACTTACCTAATAATAATAATAATATTTTGAATATTATATAGGTATAGGTATGTATAATATTTTGTAGACTATATTATTATCTATACGTAGGTAAAACCTAATTTTAAATCGAATTTGTTGCAGACCAAATTCAAATTATGTACCAAAATAAATTATTACAGAAATGTTATAAGTTTTTTCTATTGAAAGTGTCTTTTATAATATGATCCCTGTGCATTGGAAACTTATTGTACTGGGTCCGAGAATAGAAATCAACATCGGTCGACAATTTTATTTATTTGACGAGTTCTATTCAAAAATTTGAATCACTATACAGTATTATTAGATTATTTTTTGAAAAAAAGTATGCGCGTGGTTGCAATGTAGATACGAAGGCATAGGTCATTTTTATTCTCTTTAAATAGGGACGACAACAACAACGTTAAGTATATTTATCATTTCATCCGTCTATCTACATTATAATATATAAGTATTATTTTTTAGTCATGATGTTTATCAAATACCTACATATTCAATTTTCAATCTAATTATAATGGGAAGTCGGTCGGTATACAGTCTTAAAGCACGACCCCCCCGCCTCACGACTTGTGTGTTTTTTTTTTTTTTTTATTATTGTGACGGAAAGTTTCAACAATATTGGCGCACGATATCTAATGAATTAATAAAATAATAATCAATTTATCATAAAAACAAAACAAAAATGACAACGGCACGCGGTGTTCCCAAGCGGTCACCCATCCAAGTACTGACCGCGCCCGATGTTGCTTAACTTCGGTGATCGGACGAGAACCGGTGTTTTCAACATGGTATGGCCGTTGCCGGTTACTAGGTACTGAAATTAAACACACATCGAGAGACACGGTTTTGTAATTTGTACTACACAAAATAATAAATAAATAATAATTTAGCAGCATGTTTTAAGCAGTAGGTACTACTTACTAGTGTTATTATTATTATTATTTTTTTTTTTCTATAATATTCGTGCACACAAACAATATCAGCTGATCGGGAACTTAGCATAAACGAAAAATAAAATAAAACTTTTCCGAAATTGGGACTGCATCAATTAATTATCTTAAAATTATATTGATAAAATATTTTATTATTAATTTTTGTGTGCCCAGTCGCTATTGTTTTTATTTATTTTTTTTATCTATTTCGGTACGGCCGGGCTACTAAAATAAGTACAGTAGAGACGCGATAATCCGGACTAATTAAAACACAGCTGATCCGGATTATCAAAATGTCCGGATAACTGGATGTAATTTTAATTATCAAGAAAACAAACTAAAATGCTCATATTTTGCGGCTAACTGTTTATTTGAGGCTCCCTTTTTTAATTTGTCAAGAATTTCGTTTTTTACTTGCAGTGATAAAGTAACGTGTGATCGTTTATGCGGCGCCATAGTGCGCTCTCTATGTAATTCTATCTGAGTTTGACAACGACTACATACATACTAAAACCACCTAACTTCTTTCACTTCTCTGACAACAAATATGTATGTAACTGTTTGTAACACACCGCCGGCCAATAGTGTTGACGCAAATAGTGCCGGTACAGCTACTCAATAACTAAGTATCATGATCCGGATTACTGAAACTGGAAAAATCCGGACTACAATGTACATAATACTATCAAACGACTGTCCGAATTACCAAATAATCCGGATTATGAAGGTTCGGATTAACGCGTCTCTACTGTAATATTATAACATATTCAAAGTGGACGCAGAAATCAACGTGTAATAAATCCTATAGTAATGAAAACATAATAATAAATAATATTAAAGCCATAACGCCGACGAATTCATTTGTGAAAATATTTGGTGGTTCTGAAAAGAACCGGTTTTACTTTCTTGTTGTTGTTTGCTTCTTTGACAACACAATTAATATGAAGTCGCGTGGCGTCGATAGATTGTTAATTTGATTAGGTATAATATCTATTTTGAACTGGTGTATTTGGTGACGGCTTTTGTGCCTTCACTGACGGCGTGTTTGGCAAGTTCACCCGGTAAAAGCAGACGAACTGCAGTTTGAATTTCCCGGCTGGTGATTGTTGAACGTTTATTGTAATGCGCCAATCGCGATGCTTCGGCGGCAATACGTTCGAAAATATCGTTCACGAAACTGTTCATGATGCTCATGGCTTTGCTGGAAATACCGGTGTCGGGATGAACTTGTTTCAAAACTTTGTAAATGTAAATGGCGTAGCTTTCCTTCCTCTTGCGCTTCTTCTTCTTGTCACTTTTTGAGATGTTCTTTTGCGCTTTGCCAGCTTTTTTAGCGGCTTTGCCACTGGTTTTAGGCGGCATTTTTATTGACGAAAAATATTTAATAACTTTGTGCTATTGAAATAGAAACGGCGCTCACTACTGCAGTGTCAAAACACAAATGTAGCTATGTACCGTAATGATGCTTACTATATATATTCTGTTCAGATCCTCACACGGTAGCTACAAGAACTGTGATTGGCCGGGTGGTCGGGACCGCCGATCCTATATAAGCACTGAAACAACTCAACGGACATCATTAAGTTGTTTGACTTACGTACGTACGCACGTTGTACTATTTGCAGTGTCGACACTCGACATAGATTTTTCTTATTATTTTGTAAAGAAACAAATAACCTACAAAACATGTCAGGACGTGGTAAAGGTGGCAAGGTGAAGGGAAAGGCAAAGTCTCGATCAAGTAGAGCCGGACTACAGTTCCCGGTCGGACGTATTCATCGTCTGCTGCGCAAAGGAAATTATGCCGAGCGCGTCGGTGCCGGAGCTCCTGTGTATTTGGCCGCCGTGATGGAATATCTCGCCGCCGAAGTTCTCGAATTGGCCGGAAACGCGGCTCGCGACAATAAAAAGACGCGTATCATTCCGCGTCATTTGCAGCTGGCAATCAGAAACGACGAGGAACTGAACAAATTGCTTTCCGGCGTCACCATCGCCCAAGGCGGCGTATTGCCGAACATTCAGGCCGTATTGTTGCCAAAGAAAACTGAAAAGAAAGCTTAAGTTCATCACCCATACACATCAAGTGCGAGGCGACGGCATCTCGATTATAATCAAAAACCGGTCCTTTTAAGGACCACCAAAATTTTTATAGATATATTCGTTTTACATTACGAGCCGACAGATTATATTTTAGTAATAATAAAAATCGCCATTTTTTTCAATTCGTAACAAAAACATTGTACAATAGGTCATATGCATGATTTTTTTTTTTATATTTTTAATAGATTATTTAGTCAGCCATAATACGGAAAAAAATTGATAATCATTTAAAAATGTAATATTATCATAAGAAAAAAAATATTAAATTTCACATTCAAAAATAGACAGTTTAAACAATCGGCCATGTTCGCGGGCTTATGTGACGTCATGATATACGATGCATGCCAACCTTGGTGTCAAATTTTCAATGTTCTAAATGAAGTTTATTTGTTGTTTTCTCTAAATACTGACATAATCTTACTGTGAGACGACACAGTCGTCATGAAAACTGTTGTTGATATATACTCTGACGTCACGATGCGTTTTGAAAATTCGAAAATAGCGCTTATTTTCGACATTTCTTTTTTATTATTTGTATTTTTTTCAGCGATTAGATTAATAAACTAACCATTACGTTATGATCAAGAACTAAAATATATTTCGAAATAAAAATTTTAACCAATTTGGAGTTTTATGCATAATATGACCTATTGCCTATAGATTCCCCATTTCTTACAAGTTGATATAGTTTACACAATAAAGTTTTTTTTCTTTTTTATTTATTTATTTTTCCCCTCAGTGTATGTTAGTCTTTCATAAATTTGGAACCTATTATAATATCCTCGCCTGAATGCAAGAACTGGGTAACTTATTTTATAATGTTTAGAGATAATGGCAAAAACATTATTTTTTAGATTTTAGAAATTGCTTTAGGGCTACAAATATTAAGAAAATAACCCAGTTTTTTTTTTAATGAGCTTTATTTTTATCTAAATATTACATCAAAAGGGAAAAATAAAATAAAAACACGAACGAACATTTTTTTTTTAAACAAAAAACTATAGTTACCTACTTTTTGCACTAGCAACGGAACTAAACTTAAATACAACAGCAATAAATGGGAATCTTTAGTTGCCTACTTTTAACAACATAAATGAATCTCCGAAAGTTCTGTAACAATTAGCTATCTCTAGTTACCCATCTAGATAACATAAAATAAATTTTATAGTTTTTTTTTTTTGTGTAATAACTGGGCATTTTTAGTTGTCTACTTCTAGCACTGTGTATAGCGCCCGGTAAACTATGTCAAAACAAGCTATCTGTAGTTACCCACTTATCACTAGTGATGTGCCGGATCGCTAAAAATGTATATCCGCGGATACGGATCTTAACTTTCTTAGAGTACGCGGCGGTAAATATTGCACATCGACCTTTGGAAAGAGACTATCTGTTATGGGAAAAAGTTATTGACCTCTTTAAGAGTTAACTCTCATAACAGATTGTCTCTTTCCATAGATCGATGTGCAATATCTCATTATTATATAAATATAATTATAAGTATAGTTGATTAAGTACCTTTGAGTTATGTACTATTAGTATGGTACTCACTACGATAAATGTTTGCAATATAAAGGTGCCAAATACGATTTAAAAAAATAAAAAAAAATAATCTGAATGGAATTTAACAGGTTTTCATTATTACCTGATCACCTATATCTAATATATAAAATTCTCGTGTCACAGTTTTCGAAGTCATACTCCTCCGAAACGGCTTGACGGATTTTGATGAAATTTTTTGTGCTTATCCGGTATCTATGAGAATCGGCCAACATCTATTTTTCATCCCCCTAAATGTTAGGGGTAGTCCACCCTTAAATTTTTTTTTCTTCCTTTGATTATAATTATTATTAAAGACACGATTTTTTTTTTAAATTCGTATCCATGGTTTTAAAATATAAACAGCCTTATTATTCAAAGCAATGGCACGTCAATCCGGTGTCGGAGAGGCAACCGGATGGCGAGTGGTAATCTGGGCCTATGAGTGGTGCAGAACCCCCTGGTAGCGGCCAAAGTGACCCCAAATGGACGGGGGCGGCGATATGGGGGTGGGGAAAAATCGAAAAATGTTTGAAAAGGCAACCGGATAAAAATGCGGTTGCATTAAAGGAAATACCCTAATTATATAATAAATTTTTTTTGCCATCCGAACCACGCGGGCCGTTTTTGCACTAGCGAATAAAAAAAAAATAAAAAAAAAACTGAAAAGGCAACCGCTTCAAAATTAGTGAGCATACTTATTGACACCACCAAACGTTGGAAAAAAATTGCCATCCGATCCTGATGGGCAGTTTCGGAGAAACAACCCCTCAAAGTCGCCGAAAAACCGTTATTTTCGATTTTTTCAACAATAAGTAAAAAAAACACACTAAAAATTGTTCAAATCGGATGGCATTCGAAATTTATACTGTCCTAAGTACAAATAATAGTGTGAATCAATGCCATCCGATTTTGATTAAATTTACCCCTATTTAGCCAACCCCCAAAACTCAATAACAATAAAAATAATGCCATACGCTGCATAAAATTGTTGTTTTCATGAGTTTTGGGGGTGGCTAAATAGGGGTAAATTTAATCGAAATCGGATGGCATTGATACACACTATTATTTGTACTTAGGACAGTATAAATTTCGAATGCCATCCGATTTGAACAATTTTTAGTGTGTTTTTTTTACTTATTGTTGAAAAAATCGAAAAAAAGTGTTTTTCGGCGACTTTGAAGGGTTGTTTCTCCGAAACTGCCCATCAGGATCGGATGGCAATTTTTTTCCAACGTTTGGTGGTGTCAATAAGTATGCTCACTAATTTTGAAGCGGTTGCTTTTTCAGTTTTTTTTTAATTTTTTTTTCATTCGCTAGTGCAAAAACGGCCCGCGTGGTTCGGATGGCAAAAAAAAATTATTATATAATTAGGGTATTTCCTTCAATGCAACCGCATTTTTATCCGGTTGCCTTTTCAAACATTTTTCGATTTTGCCCCACCCCCATATCGCCGCCCCCGTCCATTTGGGGTCACTTTGGCCGCTACCAGGGGGTTCTGCACCACTCATAGGCCCAGATTACCACTCGCCATCCGGTTGCCTCTCCGACACCGGATTGACGTGCCATTGCTTTGAATATATGTATGATTTGAAAAAATTCTGTCAAAAATTAAAAAAACATTGATTTATATACTTTTAACATTTTTCATCATTAAATAATTTTCAAGTGATTTTATAACCTCAAAAGTACTCAACACGTGACACGAGCTTCCAATAACAACGGATTTTGTGTTGTAAGTATACTTTTTTTTATTCATATCGAAAATGTTGTTGATCTTATAAAAATTGGTCGATAATTTATTTATTGAAGAGTACTAATCAGACGTTAATCAAATATTCAAATATCCCCATTCGTTCTTTTGCACCGGGCACGACGGCGCAGCCGGAGTGTTCGACATACACACATATACGTCCATGTATATTTTAAAATAAATAAAATAGATAGATAGATGTTCCAATTATATAGATATATATATATAATACTGTTAGGCGGTACGAAGTTCGCCGGGTCCGCTAGTAATATATAAAATTTCATCTATGAATTGAAAATGAATAAGGTAAAAGATCCGCCAAAAACTAACGGATCCGGACACGGATCTTTCTTCTCCCTCGGATACGGATATCCGGCACATCACTACTTATAACATAAAAAGTTATCTGTTTGTTTCTTTTTTCCCAATTTTTTACATTGTTTAATAGATGACGCTAGTTTCTTTCGGCAAGTTACCCAGTTTTAGCATCCAATTCTACTTGATTTAAACTATGTCACTCACAAAGTGGATAACTCAAAATAACAAAATTTTGAGTTACCCAGTTCTTACATTCAGGCGACGATATTATCAATTATTATAATACTTAATATTATGTTAGAAACATGAAAATTTCTACATATACCTACGTAACATTTTCACGATTTTTTTTAATATACCAGTAGATTAAAAAATATATCAAATTCTAGGTAATGAGAGAGACTAGAATCGTTTCTTTATGCATTATTGCATTATACCTACATATCTATACTGTGTTATATTATCAGCTATTTATTATTTTCATGTCGTTTTATGACAACGTTCAGTTACACTTCGATAATAATTAATAGATAATTAATTTATATCAATAGTTGAAAAATCAATAAAAAACAATAATATATACGACGTACCTATAGGTGTGTAATTTTCTTTAAGTTCATAGCACATTGTCACGAATTTATTTGATAAGAAATTGGTGGCTCTGAAAAGAGCCGGTTGTTAGTCAATGTATGTATTATTGTGTGTGTGTGTTTTAAACGAGACGTGAACGTGTTCGTTTAAATTTCATGGTAATTGGAGTGATGACGACGACGACTGCGTTGTGGTTCGCGAATTTAACCGCCAAAACCGTAAAGGGTGCGACCTTGACGTTTCAATGCGTACACAACGTCCATTGCAGTGACCGTTTTTCTCTTGGCGTGTTCGGTGTAGGTGACGGCGTCACGGATAACGTTTTCCAAAAAGACTTTCAGAACGCCTCGAGTTTCCTCGTAGATGAGACCGGATATACGTTTGACGCCACCGCGACGAGCCAGACGACGGATAGCTGGTTTCGTGATGCCCTGGATGTTATCGCGAAGCACTTTACGATGACGTTTGGCGCCACCTTTTCCCAAACCTTTACCTCCTTTACCGCGACCTGTCATCTTTGATTAATTTGAAAAAATAATATTAGCAGTAATCAAGAACGCACGACCTTTGCCGATCGAACTTTAGCGGGCGACTGTTGTTGAAAATCCTTATTTCGGTCGTATTTATAACGTGAGCGGTGAGCACATCCACAGAGTCTTATGGGCGGACCGTCAGACTTGAGCTCGACCAATGACGGCACTTTTTCGCGGCCCCCCCACCACTCTCTACTGACAATTGTCAAGACCTCTACAATTTCTTTAGCCCATGGAGATGGCGACCGCCGCGGCGCTTCTAGTAATTGCAAATATCGCCGTGCGTAGCGGTTTTAATGTATTGCGTTTCGTGCGTAGCAATTTGGTGCGTAGCGCTTTCATGCGGAGCAGTTTTGTTTGTGACGTTTCGTGCGTGGCAGTTTTGTGCGCTGTAGTAGGATAGTAGGATACATAGTTTTAAAACAAGGGATTTCCCCGCATAGTGATGTTCTCTCAGTTATTAAAATACGCAAACTAGGGATTTGAAAAAATTATCGGTAACATATTGTGTAATAATCTACTGATGAAATCGACTATAGTTTCATACTAATAATAAAACGCCCGAAGTGTCATTTACCGGTGGATTAAACGTTAACCTTGTATTGTGTCTAAAATTTTTAACAGTATTTTAGAATTAATTACTCTACTTAAGCTATGAACTCTTGTTTCTTGTCAAATTTCATGATTCTATGTCAACGAGAAGTACCTACTTTATAGGTTTGAGTTATTTGCGATTGACAGACATACATACTACAAACAGACGGACAATGAAGCGGTCCGTTTTTAATTTTTATCACGACAAAGTTGTTATTTTTTTTTGACCCAGCCTTTTCATCTTGTACAAGTTTTATCCCTCCACAAAAAGTTCAATCCTTTTGAGGTCTAAACCCGAAGAATTGTCTTGTAGATTACCAATATCAACCAGAACGTTTGTGTGTGTGACTTGAATATTGTTCAAACAATGAATATAAGGTACGTGGTATGTATTTTATTATTATTTACGGAGTTTATGCTTTTGAACTGCTGTGTTACATGCACAAAAACAAATATTTTAATAAAAATGCCACCAATAGGATAGATAACTACAGTATAAGATCATCAACGAAAAGCATAAAACATAACACCTCATTTTTTATGTATATTGGCTATAAAATATATTACAAACTGCCTGAACAATTGATTTGTGCAGCAGGCGTCGATGAATTTAAAAAACAACTTAAAAAATATATAGTTGAACTTTGTCCCTACAATATGGCATACTTATTTTAATATTGTATTTTGTATATTGACGATTTGTACCTCATTAGAGCCATGCAAATATACCTTTATTATTACTATTATTATTATTATTAGATATTAAATAATTAATTTTGTATTTTATTTTAAAAATTAATGGTATTAAATGATTTTTTTAAAAATTATTGGATATTAAATGATTTATTTTTTATTTTAATTTATTAATGTAATTTTTTTTTCAAGTATAGAGAGTCTAAGAAACTTCGCCCTCAACGCGTCAACACGTAAGGATGCCTGTGAAGAGTTATTTGGGGAGAGGCTACGAATCGAGACCGAATCGTTCCTTTTTGATTTACCAGCGCGATATAACGAAGCATCAGCAGACGTAAGAGCTCAGCTTTTCAAGGCTACGTTTATTATGTACAAAGGACGAGAAAGTAAAAAATACGCTCCGCACCTTTTCGACTTTAAATAAGTAGGGATGTGTCAAATAAAGGTCATTTCGCATTTTTTTTTGTTCAAGTTGCAGAATAAGAAAGAATTCATTCTTTAAAACAATTAGAATATTTTTCTTACTTAATGAAAGTAATGTGGTATGTAAAAACTATAACATCGTAAAATTCTTAAAAAAGTTACATACTATTACAAATCAATGTTATTTTTGTAAAACAAAGAGTTTCTTTATAAAAATTGAATATTGTTCTAAATGTTTGAATAGCTTGCAACTTATTTCATTTCTGAAGTTAATTGAGACAGATAAATACATTCCCAAACCAGTCACACGGTTCGTAGCAAGATGCTTTTTGAATAATTGCGATTTCGAGTTGTTTATTTTAAACCAATAGTTATGTTAATTTCAAAGTTGAAAAACTTTCTATTTTTTTTTTTAATTTTGATATCTGTTTATTTTCATTACAAAAATTTTAGAGTGTAGTATTTGTAAAAGAGCGTTTACGAGGATTGATAGCAAAAATAGACATGAAAACGGTCATGCTGTTAATTTAAAGGATGGGTTACATGAATGCCTTGTATGTGGAATATACGTGTCGCGACCTTACAACTTAAAAAGGCATTTGGCCGTTTCTCATAATTTAATAAAGAACACACAAACAGTAAACAGTTCAGTTGTCGAAGATCCTTCAAAAATTACACATAACATAAGGAGGTCAGTTGATAATGTTGAACCGTCAACCTCGGTTGATGGAAAAAGACAAAAACTCAACAACAACGATAATTATAAGTTAATATTATAAGTCGAATAGGGCTGTTCCCAATTTTTTATAGCATCATCAGAAGGATAATACGGAACCTAAATAATGCAAGAATTAAATATTATGTTCACAGAATTTTTATTTAATGAGGTGATGTAATGCATTTAGGAATTGACCCAAAAATTTCAGATACATTTTTTCTTTTGTTTCTCATTCGAAAGGGTTTTCGATGGAGACCTTAACCCTGAATTTGCGCATTCTGCAAATTGCCCCGTCCGCCGCCATCATGGATTCTGTTTTTTTTTCTTCAATTGCTCATATTTCGCGTTCTAATAATCCCATAGCAATCGTTCTGGGGTCGTTGGCCTCGTCAGGATTTACTCTTAAATTGAATGCTTATCAAGTCAAACTCTCTAATGTACTGGAAAAAAAGTTATTAGCGTCCAAAGTTACAAGTTCTTTGCAAAAAGTTCTTGCGTCCGGTTTTTCCGGGCGCATCTCTTTCCAGTGCATCTGAGACCCCCATCGACAGTTTACTATTTAAAGTAGACACAATTTCCAGTGTTTTAAAAAAAAATTCATCCCGATCGGTTGATCCCTCGCCAACCAATCCACGCTCGAATTTGGACTATTCATTTCATGCTATTTTGAAGCCTCTAATACTCGCGCTTCTCGCTGCATTTCTCGCTGGCCGTGTGAACTTAGCACAGCAAAATTGGAAAATTAAAAAAAAAATAAGTGTACTTGTAGCACGCCAAATTGTACTACGTACTTAGTAAGCCATAAAAAATCCAAACTTCAATTAAGAAAATGTATAAGGAAAAAATGTAGTACATTTGCGCGTGCCAACGGTACAACTAAAAATAAAATTAACAAAAAAAAAAAAAAAAAAATCAAAATTCACAATTTTCGAAAATTAAGTATTTCGTTAGCATGCGGCCTAGATAAAAAACTTTTGTTTATAAAGTTACATTGTAGAATTATTTTTTACAGTAGAAGGGGCATTTCATAAAATATTAAAATTCAAAAATTTCGAGAAAAGTCTAAATTTGCTTGTTGTACCGTTGGCACGCGGTCTAGATAAAGAACTTTTACTATTATTTTGTAAAATGACTTTTTACTTAGTAAGTTATTTTATAAAATATTTTGCTATTAAAATTATTTTGTAAAATTATTTTTTAAAATAGTACGGATAAGTACCTATTAAAAAAATTTAATTTTAAAATTCTAAAATTTTGTAAAAAGTCACATTTTTTGTTGTTGTACTGTTGGCACGCGGTCTAGATAAAGAACTTTTGCTTATAAAATTATTTTTTTAAAGCAGTACGGGCACTTAAAGAAAATTTTGAAAATTCAAAAATTTCGTAAAGTCAAAATTTTGTTGTACTGTTGGCACGCGGTCTAAATAAAAAACTTTTGCTTATAAAATTATTTTGTAAAATCATTTTTTAAAGTAGTACGGACACTTAAAGAAAATTTTGAAAATTCAAAATTTTCGTAAAAAATCAAAATTTTGTTATTGTACTGTTGACACGCGGTCTAGATAAAGAACTTTTGCTTATAAAATTATTTTGTTAAATCATTTTTTTAAGTAGTACGGTCGGATACTTAATGTAAATTTTCAAAATTTACATTTAGTGACCGTACTACTTTAAAAAATGATTTTACAAAATAATTTTATTAGGAAAAGTTCTTTATCTAGACCGCGTACCAATAGTATAACAAGAAAATTTTGACTTTTAACGGAATTTTTGAATTTTGAAAATTTACAATAAGTGCCTAATTTACTTTAAAAAATGATTTTACAAAATAATTTTATAAGCAAAAAAATTGGTTGTCTGTAAAGTCGGTTTACGGACGATAGTTTTACGTGATAACGTATTCCGTAATACATAACCTAAATTTATATAATAATTACAATAATTCGAATCTATGATACTGCATCTTTCGCTTCAAATTTAGGTAAATTTTATTAAGTAGAATAATAAAACACTATAAAAAGTACACTATTATTATATAAAAAACAACTATGGCATGTATCTCTTTTGCGCATGCGCCGATTTTCCCCAAAAAATTTACAAAAATTTCTAGTAAAAATAGATAGAGTAAAAACCGTTTTAAAAACTATATTATTATTATATATAACATCATTATAAGAGATATATTCTTTTACGCATGCGCCGATGTTCCCCAAAAACAATAGGCCACTTCATATTTGCATATCAAACATCCTCCCAAAATTTGGTTTCAATCCGCTTATCCTTGGTGTCGGAATGATAAGAAATGTCAAAAGTGACGTTTGCAACTTACAAAGTATTATGTTCTAATAATAATTAGTTATTCCAATAGTTAACTTAGAAGGGTTTGCTTTTCACAAAATACTAATGTCAAAAAATAAACATTAGAAATGCAGCCGTTTTCGTGTTAAGACAAGACATACGTTATTTTCTAATTTCCATGTACGGCAAACAAAGACGACCGACCGCGTCGCGCGCGCGTCATGCAATAGACAACAATGCATTTATACAGCTATTTTTCTATATAAATTTGTATAAAATATTTTTCTATATAAATTTGTATAAAAAAACTGTTTAGGCAAATTCTGTTATACGAAATCTATGTAAAATGTTCTCCTCTTTCGTTTAAGACTGGTTTCAAACCGATCTGATTTAAATTGAGCGAGAAATTAGCAAAAAACGTTACGCGTTAGGAACGTTAGGAACGTTACGCGTTATGCGTTACGCGTTACGCGTTACGAACGTTACACTTTTTCGAACATGCAGCCGGTGTTTTATCAATTTATAAGATTGGTGATTCATCAATTTATAAGACGTTATCACGTCAAAAAGTTCTTTATCTAGACCGCGTGCCAATCTGCGGTACAACAAGCAAATTTAGACTTTTCTCGAAATTTTTTGTGAAATGCCCCTTCTACTGTAAAAAATAATTCTACAATGTAACTTTATAAACAAAAGTATTTTATCTAGGGCGCATGCTAACGAAACACTTAAAATAAGTTAACTTTCTTCGAACATTGTGAATTTTGATTTTTTTTTTTGTTAAATTTATTTTTTGTTGTTGTACCGTTGGCACGCGCAAATGTACTACATTTTTTCCTAATACATTTTCTTAATTGAAGTTAGTGCTTGGCTTGTACGAGATTTTGAAAATTGAAAGTGTGAATTTAGCACAGCATTTTTTATTGTGGATTTTTTATGGCTTAAATTTACGGTACATTTTTTAAAACTTAGTAAGTATGCTAGTACAATTTAGCGTGCTACAAGTACACTTATTTTTTTTTTTAATTTTCCAACTTCGCTGTGCTAAGTTCACACGGCCTTTCTCGCTTTTGTAACTAATATAGTGCAAATTAAGATCAACGACTTATTCGTTAAATCTGTGCTAAAAACACGCGTTTTGCATTAACTTTTTACTTAAATTTATAACTGAGATCAATAGTGGCGTGTGTGAGTCGAACGAACATGTAAATATTTTGAGCCGGGACGAGATTACCCCCCCCCCCCATTTTAGTCGATGTGGAACACGGTGGTGATATTATAATTTCAGTTTGGGGTTGCGCAACCCCCCAAAACGATCAAAAATCACCCCCGAACGGGGTTAAACGCGCATTATGTTATTCCCTTTCCGAAAAAAATTTTTTTCCTCTGTTTTTGAGGATGCTGAGCATGTTGCTGGTGTTGAAAATTGCCGCCGTCTCTCACCAACCTCTCCACCGACCAAATCTCAACCCAAAAACGGGTGTTTTTTTTTCACCAGCAAAATTGGGTTATCTCCCCGTTTCAGAGGGTTCTGAGATTTGGCCGGTGGGGGGGTTGGTGAGAGTCGACGGCAATTTTCAACACCACCACCGTGCTCAGCATTCTCAAAAACAGGGAAAAAACATTTTTTTTTCGGAAAGGGAATGACGTAATGCGCGTTTAACCCCTTTTGGGGGCGGTTCTTGGCCGTTTTGGGGGCTTGCGCAACCCCATGAAAAATTTTAATACCACGACCGTGTTCCGCATCCTCGAAAATGGGGGGAAGGGTAATCTAGTTCCGGCTTAAAATATTTACATGTTCGTCCGACTCCCACGCCACTATTGATCTGAGTACATTTGAGTAAAAATTAATGTAAAACGCGTGTTCTTAGCACAGATTTAACGAATATGTCGTTAGTCTTAATTAATTTGCGTTATATTAGTTACAAAAGCCAGAAATGCAGCGCGAAGCGCGAGTATTAGAGGCTTCAAAATAGCACGAAATGAATAGCGCAGCTTCGAGCGTGGATTGGTGGGCGAGGGATCAACCGATCGGGATGATTTTTTTTTTAAATACTGGAAATTGAGTCTACTTTAAATAGTAAACTGTCGGTGGGGGTCTTAGATGCACTGGAAAGAGATGCGCGCGGAAAACCGGGCGCAAGAACTTTTGGCAAAGAACTTGTAACTTTGGACGCTAATAACTTTTTTCCTGCAGTATATTGGAGAGTTTTACTTGATAGACATTCAATTAAAGAGCAAATCCTGGCTAGTCCAACGACCCCAGAACGATTGCTGTGGGATTATTAGAACGCGAGATATAAGCAATTGAAGAAAAAAAATAGAATCCAAGGTGGCGGCGGACGGGGCAATTTGGAGAATGCGAAAATTCAGGGTTAAGGTCTCCATCGAAGACCCTTTCGAATGAGCAACAGAAGAAAAAATGTATCTGAAATTTTTGGGTCACACCTATAAAATATTTTTAAATACACTGGACTATAAATTAAAAGTTGTGAATAATATTAGTTCACTTAAAATTAATGTAAAATTATAAAATTAATTGAGTGAATTTATATTTTCGACCGTAGCTAGGGGCCGCCATAAGCTGGCGAAGGTTAAATTTACTCTAGGAAACTAAGCCTATTTCCTTTTCCTCAACTATGCTTGATACAGAAAAAAAATATTTTCATAAAAAAAGCAGCGTATGTCCTGAGAAATAAAAATTCACTTGTCTAAACGAATACTAGTCGAATAATTTCAATAGTTTTATTTTCGCATTCATGTAAAAAATGTGCGATCCAAAACCTTGATTATGACGTTTTTATTTTTTTAACTCTTATCTGTTTGTTCCAGGAATGACGTCATTGCATTTTTTTATTGCAGATAGGTTATCGACTTTATTGATTATAATAATTCATGCCTCATTTAAAAAAATGTGAAAAAAAGTTTCACCCTGCAGGCCATCTCTAAAATCCCGCAATTTTTGAGTTCAAAACGTTCAAAAATATATAAAACATAGCATGAAGGTTATATTTTTAACTCTTCGATCTAAAAAAAAAAAACACTTTCTTACGAATTTTTCGTTCACGATATCTCTTGCACAAATAAACCGATTTTGATGCGGTTTATGATAATCGACGCAGTTTTCCGAGGAGAAGAGCTCATTACATTTTGAAATTAATAGGTTCGGTAGTTTAGAAAATATTCTAAATTTCTAAAAAAATTTGTGACTTCTTTTTGAGATTTCTCAAAATTTATTGGACCGCATTCCAAATTTTCAGGAAATCTAATCTCAGCAAAATCACGTTAGATACCGCAAACCGCGTTTCAATCGGACACTTAGTTTAAAAGTAATAAGAGGTTTACACACACACACACACATACAGCACTATACGGACATCATCGCCAGACGCCAAAATAGTCAAAATAGCTTCCTAGGACCTCAAAACGTCGAGATCTGACGAAAACTCGATTTTTGGAAATCGGGGTGAAAACAGTAACTTCCTGATATTTTATTGATTGCGGGAAGTTTAAAAAAAACGACTAGAATGCAGTCAATACAAGTTTAGAACTTCTACTGATTGCTTACGAAGTCAATTTTTTGACCAAAATGAGGTTTGACTGTTTCCTTTTTTTTCATAAATTATGTTCAATAAATTAACCCTAAGCCAAATGTCAGCTTTTACAAAGAACTAGTTTTTTTTTAAAGCGCTCCGACGCCAGAGATTTCTTTGTTGATTGTAGCGTAACACACGTCTCCCGGCCTTGGCTTCCGTCTCGGTGTCGGTCTAACAATAGCACACAGAACGGCGGCATGAGACTTTGTTGTACAAGCAGGAAGCCAGAATTCTTTGTATTGCCTGAAGAACTAGATGCCGGCAACGGCGGGTTTGGAACACAAATAAGACCGGCTGAATTGCATAGAAAGAAATAGTCGCGGTAATGTTTGACCCACGCAGCGGCAGAGGATATAAATATAATGCGCCTACAGTCAGGAGAAGACACGCGATTTGGACTCGGTGACGTGAAAACGTGGATTACAAAATAAATAAATATAGCTGTGTGGTTATTAGACCATTAAGTGCAGATATAAATTTATAAGTATGCTAAGATAAATTTTGGTGTATATAGACATTCAGTCGTGTTACAGTGATTTGTGTATATGGACTTTTAGTAGTGACGTGTTTTTGTGTGCATAGACATTCAGTAGCGACGTGTTTTATGTATATGGACATTTAGTAGTGACGTGTTTTTGTGTATAGTCGTCTTGAAGTGTTTTGTGTACATAGAGAATTAGTAGTTTTTTTAAATTTTTGTTATTACTTAGTTGTTTTCTGTTACGGTATTGTTTTATTTTATTTTACAAGAGAAGTACTTTTAGTTTGTTCGTTTATTTGTTATTTGTTTTCTTAACGTTTTTATAAGTATAAATAAATATTCTCCACCACAGAGAGAACAGTTTTGTTACAGTAGTATATTTACACCCTAAATAATAATGAATCTCAAAATATCAGCCTCAATAAAAATCTCAAACTCTTGACCACTCTTGGCCTACAAGTATTTGACCCAATGATCATTATGTCTAGGGTTGGGTAGTTCCGGCTAATTTCGATTCGAACATGGCGTAACGATTCCGAAGCTCAAGAGTAATGGTTAAACTGCTATTTTATTCCTATGCTCGGTATATAATAAAGTATATAATCCGTCTCCAACAATCACCCTAGCGCTAGATATCAGATAGCATAGCTGATAGAGCTATCAGCTAGTAGCTACCTGCCTCTATTGGTTTCTGACGTGTTAAAATTTTTTAATTCTATTTATTTTATGATTTGGCGTAAAAATGAAAAAAATATCGATAGTTGGATTTGGCTTAAGTACAATGTGCCGATTGTGCTTATCGAGGGGCGTTGTACTGTCTGACGTATTTAGGATTTCATCCCAAATGAAGAATAGCGTGGCAGGTGTAATTATGAAATGTGCTGCTGTCCAGGTAAGTTACATTGTTATGACTAATTATTTTTATTTAAAATAACCTTTCTCTTCTATTCCGTTTACTTATTTATTTATAATTCGTTACTTGTACAAGCAAACTCTAGAATCAGATCTATGCTATCATTTAATTTTAAATTTAATTTAGGTCCTGAGATATTTTTCAAATTAATCTAAAACGACATATTCACCAAGTTTTATTCCTAATCTACCACTTGGGTCACAAATGAGCTCTTTTTCTCGGTGGAAAATTGTTCCTAAATTTTAAACATATTAATTATTATATTACAAAATGATATCAATAATTTGAAAATAATTAAAATTTCTCTCGATTTCCAGATAACTAGAGGCGACGGGATGCCGAATTTCATCTGTCAAACATGTTACACTCAACTGGAAAAAACGCACCAGTTTCTGATGCAAATAGAAAATTCTGACAAAACACTGCGACGCTATTTTCAGCAATTATTTCATTCTGACAAACCATTCAAAACTGAATGTTCTGTTCAACCTTCTGAAAATCATTTAATCCTTAACTGTAATAAAGATACAGTGAAATGTGAATCTTTAGAGCTCCATGATGAATTTGATATAGATCTTGATTGGAAAGAAAGCGAAGCTTCAAATTTTATTCAAGAAAGTAAAAATAATTATGAAATTTCTCTAAAATCCGAAGTTAAGGACGAACAGATGGATGACGGTTTATTAATTCTAACAGAATCAGTCGATGATACTGTAAACGCTTCATTAAACGCCAATGAAAATGAAATTAGCTGCGAAGATACGAAAATTAATATTAGCCACGCATCCGATTTAAATACTCACAAACGTATGCATACTGATGAGAAACCTTACCAGTGTGATCTTTGTAATAAGTGTTTCTTTGACTTACCCGAATTAAATATACACAAACGTAGGCATACTGGTGAGAAACCTTATCGGTGTGATCTTTGTAATAAGTGTTTCTTTCGGTCACATGATTTAATTAAACACAAACGTAAGCATACTGGTGAGAAACCTTATCTGTGTGACATTTGTAGTAAGTGTTTCTTTCAGTTACGCGATTTAAATAATCACAAGCGTATACATACTGGTGAGAAGCCTTATAAGTGTGACCTTTGTAATAAGTGTTTTGCAGTGTCATGCAATTTAAATGAACACAAGCGTATACATACTCGTGAGAAACCTTATCAGTGTGACATTTGTAAAAAGAGTTTCTCTCAATCAAACACTTTGAAAAAACACAAGCTTATACATACTGGTGAAAAACCTTACCAGTGCAATCTTTGTGATAAATGTTTTTCTCAATCTTGCAGTTTAAAAAAACACAAGCGTGTGCATACTGGTGAGAAACCTTATCAGTGTGATCTTTGTAATAAGTGTTTCTCACAGTCATACTATTTAATTGAGCACAAGCGCATTCATACTGGTGAGAAACCGTATCAGTGTGACCATTGTGATAAAGGTTTCTCTCTGTTAAGCAATTTCAATGAACACAAACGTATACATACTGGTGAGAAGCCGTATCAGTGTAACGTTTGTAATAAGCGGTTTTCTACGGCATCCAATTTTACTCGGCATAAGCTTACACATACTGGTAAGAAACCTTATGAGTGTGACATCTGTAATAAATGTTTCTCTCAGTCATCCCATTTGAATACTCACAAACTTACACATAATAATGAGAAACCTTACAAATGTGACCTTTGTAATAAGTGTTTTTCTCATTCGTTCAAATTGAATGAACATAAGCTTAAACATACCTGCGAGAAACCTTATCAATGTGACGTATGTAATAAAGGTTTCTCTCAGTTGATCCATTTAAAAGAACACAAACGTATACATACTGGTGAGAAACCTTATCAGTGTGACGTTTGTAATAAACTGTTCTCAAAGTCATTCAATTTTTCTCGGCACAAACTTACACATACTGGTAAAAAACCTTATGAGTGTGGCATTTGTAATAAGTGTTTTTCTCAGTTAGTCCATTTAAATACTCACAAACTCACACATACTAAAGAGGAACCTTATAAATGTGACCTTTGTAATAAGTGTTTCTCTCAGTCATCCAAATTAAATGAACATAAACTTGCACACTGAGTAAAAATACACACGACTCAGAGGCTGACCTGTCAATAATTATTATAGTATTTGCAAGGGTTAACGGGTTTAAAGAAAAACCCATCTAATCAAAGTTAAAATTATAATATTTAGAAATAGGCATGTGAACATAAATATATTAGATTTATTTATTTATTGTACAGAAAAGTAAATAACAAATTAAATCAATAAATAAAAATATTTATTTAATTATTATTATTATTGTAAAAGTCTAAATATATAGACGAAAGGAGGACAATCTTATATGGGAGATAAGTTGAAAAAGTGTCCATCAAAATGCAGTAAATAACAGTTAAAAAATCGTCCGGAATGGCGCTAGCGCTGCATCCGAGAATAAAATAAATTTAGCAGTTGTTTACCCTCGATGACAGTTATAAACAAATTGAAGTGCGCTGAGTTGTAAAATTTAGTATTTGTATCTCTGGTATCTGTAATGATTAGAGTCGTTTAGAACACTGCTGTGAGAATTTTTTAGTCATTTTATAGTTTTTACTCTTATAAAACTTTTTAAAATAATAGAACAATAATGGAAAAAAATTTGTGCTGTGAAAAGTTGCCCAAGTGGACGTAAAATGAAAAATAATACACCTCAGTCTGTGCCCTTTTTCCAGCCAACAGTATGTAAAATAACTTTTTACAGATTATTTATTCAATTAACGCTTTTGAACTTTTATTAAAAAAATTATATAAGTTATTAAAAAAATTATATATTAAAAAATCAACATTTTTTGTTTATATAAATTTACAGACACCAGCAAGATTACAAAACTGGAATATGTCTAGGCATAAAATTGAAAGCAACCGATTATATTTGTCATTTTCATAAATCTATTTATTAAAAACAAATTGTATAACTTATGTGACGTTTGTTCATATCGGTATAATCGTTTATGTATTACTAAATGCATAATAGCACGTTTAAAAATGACATTTAAATAAAAAATTAGTTTTATATCATATTGTTTTCTTATTTTTTATGTCTTACTTTCGAAAAGTGCGCCATAAAAAAGCGAAAATTCTTCATTCTTCGTATACTTTCCTACTTATCCTACTCTAATCATTTTTGTCCTCCATACGCTTGCTTTAAAATATCCTCCATACTTTAAAATTTACCCTTTTGCGACAGTGGCGGTCCCCTAATTTAACGCTTTTGACGGACACATTTTCATACACAGAGATGGTTCTCCTATATGGTTCTCCTTAACCTCTACCCTCCATATTGCCAGTTATTTATTCGGTTCATTTGTTCTTCAGGTGACTATTTCTCGGAATAAATAGTGATAATTCAATTCACCATACATAGTTAAATTTACTGCAGGTATAAATCGTAAGAATAACTATTCTGTCCAAATTCAAGGGTTTAAATATTTATTCGCCTGATAAAATAATGGCTGTTACATAAGGTCGATTATACTATAAATATAAAATTGATTGTATGTTTATACATTTGCAATTTTATTTTGTTCTTACTTTATTTTAAAAGAGCAGCAGACTAAATTGGTGAGGTACAATTTTTGATGTTCGCGTCCTAAGAGATGAAAATTTGGAACACTCTTTTGGGATTACGTAGTGGGGGGGGGCGCTTAGTCGGTCTAAGTCAGAATCATGATAATCCTAAATCAATGCTTTTCTACATTAAACTTTTAAATTTCGATGGTTTTCGCAAATAAAAAACTAACTGAACTGTTAAACAGGTTGGGAAGGGGTGAGATTTTTGAGTTACTATCACTATTTAGAACGAGCGAAAGGCGGGGAACCCAAACCTCATCAGGACAACGGTATAGTAGTTAAAGTTCATAAGTTATACTAGCGAATTTGTAGATTGCCACCGTTTTTTCGTCGACTTGCGTAGCCAACTTGGTCTCCACGAACAGTGCTATTTATTTCAACGCGATAATTAGCCTATGTTCGTACTAAAGGTCCGTTCTAAATATTGGAGAAAACTTTTTTGGAATGAGATGAGTAGTTTCAGAGATTACCTCCTGGGCCTGGCTCCTACATCCAATTTTACATCTTTATAGTATTAGTACATGTCCAAAGTTTTTAACCCAAAATGGAAGACCTTTCGATCCATGAAAGAATTATTAGTGGAATGTGCCGTTTGTGTTTAACTAGCGACGATACATTAATTGATATGTTCTCGTTTTCGTCACAGCTGGAAAGTACTATCGTAGATGCTGTCACGAAATGTACTTCCATTCATGTAAGTTATATAAAATAATTACCTATCTGAAAATACTAAAAGAACTACTTATATTTTGTTAACATCATTAAACAACCAAATATTTGTCTATTATATAACGTGACAAAGTTTACTTTTCTCGTTTGCATAAGTTTTTGCGAAAAACTTCAAAACTCGCAAAAACGATCTGCATGTAGTTTGTATAGATCATATTACAAGATGCTAGAGCTCTTTAAAATATATATCTCTCTTCACCACTCTCAGTTATAGGGGCTCGAAAATCACCTAACTCTCCAGTTAGTCTGCGATTTTTATGGAAGAAATTTATTTTGACATTAGCATTTCAAAATGGGGAACACGCTTTAGTCATGAAGAGATCACACCCAACACCGCAATAATTAAGTTATTCATAAACTAGTAGTTAAATAATGTATTTATACAATGATTTCTTTGTAGGTAGAGAAAAATAGTGAATTGCCTAAAACTATATGTGAATCTTGTTATACGCAACTCGTCAAAACGCAGAATTTTCAAAGACAAGCTCTTCAATCTGATCAAACGCTGCAAGTGTATCTGAAACAATTGCAAGATGCCGATAAGCAAAACATACTTGGAAGTTCAGTAGTTGGCGGGAAACATCTTATTGAAACTAACGTTGCTGAACAAGTCAACGAAGATAACAGTGCCAACCGTGAAGAAATAAAGCCTGAAGTTAAATATTTCGAAAGCGGCTGTGAAGAATTTGAAATGGATATTGTTGAACAGAAATTTGTTCCGTTAGAAACTAGGGCACATACGGATTGGGATGTTTATAATTCTGAGAAAGATTCGATTTTTAATCCTAATCTAATAGTAAAGTCCGAACCAATTATAAATGACAGTGAACAGTTAGACATTGATACCGCAGTCTTAAATGATTTCATACCAAATCAGGTGATTATAAAATCAGAGAACGAAGTTTCCAATAAAGTCAGAACGTCAAATCAGTGTGACGTCTGTAAAAATTGTTTCGGCAATTCAGATTTATTGAGAGAACACCAGCGCGTACATGCTGATGAAAAGAGATATCAATGTGCCGTTTGTATTAAGAGTTTCAATAAATCGTTTGCTTTGAGAATGCACGAACGCATACATACTGGTGAGAAACCTTATCAATGTGACGTTTGCAATAAGACTTTTACGAGCTCTGGTAATTTAAAGTTACACCAACGTTCTCATACTGGTGAAAAGCCATATCAGTGTGACGTTTGTAAAAAAAGTTTCAGTCAACCAGGTATTTTGACAAGACACCGGCGATCACATACTGGTGAGAAGCCATATCAGTGTGACGTTTGTAATAAGGATTTCGCGACAAATGGTGCTTTGGGAATACACCAGCGTTTACATACTGGAGAGAAACCGTATCAATGTGGCTTTTGCACTATGAGTTTCAGCGATTCAGGTAATTTGAAATTACACCAGCGTTCTCATACTGGTGAGAAGCCGTATCAGTGTGACGTTTGTAATATGAGTTTCAGCCGCTCAGGAAATTTGAAATTACACCAGCGTATTCATACCGGCGAGAAGCCTTATCAGTGTGACGTTTGTAACAAGTGTTTTAGTCAGCCAGGTATTTTGGGAAGACATCAGCGTGTACATACTGGTGAGAAGCCATATCAGTGTGATGTTTGTAATAAGAGTTTCAGCGAACCGGCTGTTTTGAAAAGACACCAGCGTTTACATACTGGTGAGAAACCATATCAGTGTGACGTTTGTAACAAGTGTTTCAGTCAGCCAGGTATTTTGGGAAGACATCAGCGTTCTCATACTGGTGAGAAACCGTATAAATGTGACGTTTGTAATAAGAGTTTCAGCCAAGCGGTTATTTTGAAAAGACATCATCGTTTACATACTGGTGAGAAACCATACCAGTGTGACGTTTGTAATAAGGGTTTCGCGACAAATGGTGCTTTGGGAATACACCAGCGTTTACATACTGGTGAGAAACCGTATCAATGTAACTTCTGCAATATGAGTTTCAGCGGTTCAGGTAATTTGAAATTACACCAGCGTTCTCATACTGGTGAGAAGCCGTATCAGTGTGACGTTTGTAACAAGTGTTTTAGTCAACCGGGTATTTTGGGAAGACATCAGCGTGTACATACTGGTGAGAAGCCATATCAGTGTGATGTTTGTAATAAGAGTTTCAGTGAATCGGTTGTTTTGAAAATACACCAACGCTTACATACTGGTGAGAAACCGTATACATGTGACGTTTGTAATATGAGTTTCAGCCAAGCGGTTAGTTTGAAAAGACACCAGCGTTTACATACTGGTGAGAAGCCATATCAGTGTGATGTTTGTAATAAGAGTTTCAGTGAATCGGTTGTTTTGAAAATACACCAACGCTTACATACTGGTGAGAAACCGTATACATGTGACGTTTGTAATATGAGTTTCAGCCAAGCGGTTAGTTTGAAAAGACACCAGCGTTTACATACTGGTGAGAAGCCATATCAGTGTGACGTTTGTAGTAAGTGTTTCACGACAAATAGTACTTTGAGAACACACCATCTTGTACATACCGGTGAAAAACCATATCAGTGTAATATTTGCAACAAATGTTTCACCCAGTTGGGTAGTTTAAACAAACACATGTCTCTACACACGTCAGATGTTTAGCTTTAATATTATTATTAGTGTTGTATTTTGTCTAACAAGAAGTTATATCTACAAAAGAAAAATATATGTATATATTTATAATTAATTTATAATAGAATGCCGGTTTTCATAAAAAATGTAGCTTCTTTCAAGTTATTTAAACTATATCTTATTAAGAATCTCACTGGGAAATGTTATTATAGTACTCTGGAGTTTTTCAGTGACTAAATTTTAAATTTTGTATTTGTATATTGTTATGACTATGTCTCATGCTTAATATTATTATTATTATTTTTGTATAAATAGAATTTTCGACTAATTTTCAGACAAATTATTAAAAAAATTAATTAGTTATCCAATTGACGTTTTGACTCGGATTTGGGTCTTCCTCAGAATAATACTTCGACTAAAAAAATATAAAAATATAAAAATTGATAAATAATTAGTTTTTAATAAAATTAAGTTTTTAATTTTATTGCAAACTAATTATTAATCTTTGGTATATTTTATTTATTTTTTAATTTTTCTATACAGGCTGTTTATTAATTGAGTGCCGATACTTAAGGGTTAATCCTTGGGTGATTGTAAGAATAAAAGTTAATATCAACCTATGTCCTAAACCTCTTAATTTTTGAGCTACGTGTTAAAGTTTTAAGAAAAATATAACATTTTCATCATAATTTTTTTATTACTCCTAGATATTTTTATTAAATTTTGTATATATGTATCTTTTAATCATTAAGGAGCATTTTTTGACGTAAAAGATCTTTTTAAATTTTAACCAGTGACGTCCGTACGGGGTTTGAACTGAATATTTTTGTAGAAAAAAAATGTACGCCACTGATTTTTCTAAAAATCAAAACTATTTTTGAAATCCTCATTTAGCTTCTACTTTATTTTCATGAAAATTAATATTTGAAAATTATTTTTTGTGTAAAAAAATGCAGTTCAAACCAGAACACTGCGTATAACAAAATCGACAGTGGAATGAACAAATTTTTCACGATTTACCAATGGGTCATATGCATGTTACTTTTAAAATATTTTTAATAGATTATTTATTCAACCATAATACGGAAAAAATTGATAATCATTTAAAAATGTAATATTATCATAATAAAAAAAATATTAAAGTTCACATTCAAAACTAGACAGTTTAAATAATCGGCCATGTTGGCGGACTTCTGTGACGTCATGATATACGATGCATGTCAACCTTAATGTCAAATTGTCAATGTTCTAAGTTTTTTTATGATATTTATGCTCAGTTTTGTAATTTTTGAAACGTTTCAATTTAAAAATAGGTTGTGGAGCGAAATATCACTGTTTATAAATAACATTATATTATAGAATATTTAATCTTTTTAAATCCCGCGCGCTTTTTAAGCCTTTTCCCACAGTTAAAATGGCTTCTAATTGGTACCATTCCGCACAATGCTCAAGGATAGGCATCCGCTATCTATTAGTATATTATAATTATCTACTTATGAACTACACATGCCCGAAACGACCTATCTCTAATTATGTCGCATAGTCGTTAAAGCCGCTGCACACGAGGCTGGTTTTACCGCTGGAATCTATACTGGGACATGTGCTGACTGCGAAGATGGCAATTATTATTATTTTGATTCGTACTTCGAACACATTAAAATGTATTTTGTACTCCATCTATCCCTCACAATTATCTAATAAATAACTATATGAATTATTGTCTATCTACTCAATGTGCGGTAAGTGGAAGGCAACAAAGCATATCGAAAATATATTGCGTCTCTTTCTTCGACGTAATTCCCTGCTTATTCCGACAATATGGGTCTGTTCCGAAATATAACCCAGTATAGTGGCCAGTGCTAATTACGTCATAAATCGACGCCATACTGTTGATTCGTTTGTAAATATACTGGCCAGCCCGTTGACGTATAATTATTTCCCTCATCCATGAAAAGTAATTGTTTACTTTGTTAAGAATACGTTATTGCAAATAATAAAATAAAAAATTCCACAAAGTCTGATACACACACGTTCGGTTAAATATTGTTTATGCTTCGTTATATCTGTCTCACCAGTACAATATGGTGGCATACCAGTGCAATAAATTATGGCGTCGGACTCATGACGTCATTAGCACAGGCCAGTATACTGGGTTATATTTGGAAATATACCTCCCTATATATTAGCATGGATTATATCTCTCTGTATCAAAAGTTTTATGTCTTTATCTATGGCATTAGCCAATCAGAACCAACGAGCTCTCTTACGACTTCAAAAAAAGACAGAAGTACCTATAGGTTTGCACCCTAATGGTTTGATTACGATTTTATTCTTATGCTCGGTATATAATAAAAGTATATGATCGCTCACCAACAATCACCCTAGCGCTAGCCAGTCGCAAGATAGCTGATAGAGCTACCTGCCTCTATACATTTTTGACGTCAAATTTTTTTACTTCTATTAATTTTATCTTTGATTTGGCGTCAGAATGAAAGAAATATCGATAATTGGATCTGGCTTAAGTACAATGTGCCGATTGTGCCTATCGAGAGGCGTTGTACTGTTTGACGTATTTAGGATTTCATCCAAAATGAAGAATAGCGTGGCAGGTGTAATCATGAAATGTGCTGCTGTCCAGGTAAACTACATAATTCGCCAAGAATTTTGACAGAACGAATTATTTTTATATGAAATAGCATTTCCATTCTATTCCGTTGACTTATTTATTTGTATTTCGTAACTTGTACAAGCAAATTCTAGAATTAGATCTATGCTATCATAGCAATATTTTTGACATAAAATTTTAATTAGGCCCTGAGATATTTTTCAAATTGAACTGAAACGACATATACAGTAATTTTTATTACTACAGTACCGCTAGGGTCACAAGTGAGCTCTTTTTTCTGTTGAAAATCGTTTCTAAATAAATTTTATATTTTTTTATATTACAAAGTGATATCAATAACAGATTTGGAAATAATTAAAATTTCTCTCGATTGTCAGATAACTAGAGGCGACGGGATGCCGAATTTCATCTGTCAATCATGTTACACTCAACTGGAGAAAACTCACCAGTTTCTGATGCAAATAGAAAATTCTGACAAAAAACTGCGCCGCTATTTTCAGCAATTATTTGCTTCTGACAAACCAATCAAAAGTGAATGTTCTGTTCAACCTTTTGAAAATCATTTAATCCTTAACAGTAATAAAGATCTTGCGAAATGTGAATCTTTAGAGCTCCGTGATGAATTTGATATAGATCTTGGTTGGAAAGAGAGCGAACCTGAAAAATTCATTCACGAAAATAAAAATAACGATGAAATATCTTTTAAATCTGAAATCAAAGACGAACAGATGGATGACAGTTTATTAGTTCTAACAAAATCAATTGACAATACGGTAAACACATCATCAAACGCCAATGAAAATGAAATTAACTGCGAAGATACGAAAATTAATATTAGCCACGCATCGGAGAATTCGTGTTTACGTTCCGCAAATATAACTGAAAATATCAGTAAGTGTGATGAAACAAATAAAAATATTTCGGCTTATCGTCAGCAGCACAATAAAGCAAATAAATTGAAATCTTATCAATGCGACATTTGCAACAAGAGTTTCTCCGGTCATTCGAGTTTCTATTATCATAGGCGAGTACATACTGGTGAGAGACCTTATCAGTGTGATCTTTGTGACAAGTGTTTTTTACAGTCATCCGATTTAAATATACACAAGCGTATACATACTGGAGAGAAACCTTATCAGTGTGACATTTGTAATATCTGTTTCTCCCAGACATCTCATTTAAGTCGACATAAGCTTAAACATACCAATGAGAAATCTTATCAGTGTGACCTTTGTAATAAGTATTTTTTACAGTCATCCGATTTAACTATACATAGACGTAGGCATACTGGTGAGAAACCTTATCAGTGTGACCTTTGTAATAAGTGTTTCTCTGACTTACGCAATTTAAATAGACATAAGCGTATGCATACTGGTGAGAAACCTTATCAGTGTGATCGTTGTAGTAAGTGTTTCTCTGACTTATGCAATTTAAATAAACACAAGCGTATACATACTGGTGAGAAACCCTATCAGTGTGACCTTTGTAATAAGTCTTTCTCTCAGTCGATCCATTTAAATGAACACAAGCGTATACATACTGGTGAGAAACCTTATCAGTGTGATCATTGTAATAAGTCTTTCTCTCAGTCAAGCCATTTATATAAACACAGGCGTATTCATACTGGTGAGAAACCTTATCAGTGTGACATTTGTAACAAGTGTTTTTCTCACTCATTCAGTTTAAATCAACACAAGCGTATACATACTGGTGAGAAACCTTATCAGTGTGACATTTGTAACAAGTGTTTCTCTCAATCAAGCAGTTTAAATATACACAAGCGTATACATTAGGGTGTTTTATTATTTATTTTTTCTAGTCCCATTGGCTAATGTTTCAGCATTGCATCTAAAAAAAATCTCCAACTCTTTCAGCTTCCTATATCCATTGAACTAAACCTAAAGAACTGGAAGGGACCCGATATGACATGAAAGTGAGGCAAAAAAAAATCTAGGCAACCCGCGAGTGTGTAGGGTATCTATCTCTTTCTAACGCATTGAATAGGCGGTGGAATTGAAGAGATTATGGGTTTTTTATCATTGTTTTACCATTTTATATTATTATATGTGAATATATAATTTAATTTTATTTAATCCATGGTTATTATTAAAAGCTGTGCAAATAAAATATCATGAAATATTTTCAATATTAATCTTTAAAAGTAACAAAATATGCAGCTGTACTTAACGACATTTCGATATTTTTATTAAAATATGTATTATAATTTATATTATACTTTTCTGATTATCTATTATTTGAAACTATTTTGATTTATGGCATACTTGCTCATGTTTAAGACGAAATTATCGATTTTGGTAATAAAAGAAAATAAAACAATAAAAGTTTAAGACGTATATTTCAGATTTCTTCAGTATATTATTTATTTAACAATTTTTAAATAATATCAATTTAGTCATTCTTTGCCTAACTGTAGCTGTCTTACCATGTAAATCCAGGTTAATTAATTTCGAGTGATGATGCATTCTACATTTTATGAAAATGTTCAATATTTGCTTAATTATTTGAATTTCATGTAATTCTTCCGAAAGGAATTCGTGGTTTACCGGGTGGCTTGGGACAAAATCCTGAATTTTTTTTGAAAAGTGATTAACCGCCGTATTAATTAATGACCTTTTAACATTGGTGTTATTTTTTATTAAATTTTCATTTTGAATTAAATAACGGAACTGTTTCTCAGCAAATCTAACAATCTCGTATACAATTTCAGGAGCATATACCAAACCGCCGCGGCTCACAATATTCATAAATTTTTTGTAACTCTCTTGTGAAGCAGGATACTCGTGGTCAGTAAAAAATTTTTGTTTCTTGTAAAGTAAGATTTCTATGCAATGATCGCATCTAGATCTATTTACAAGACTTCGGACAATATAGCCAGAAATGTAGTATATGACATTATCTTGAAAATCTGTTAAAGTTTTTTTACCTAAATATTTAATATGATTATCTATCGACTCTTCGTTATTTTCATTATCAAACTGAATTTCTTGTGTTTGTCTTTTCTGTGATCTGAATTCAAATGCGGGGGTGCAATAATCCCCAAAGTCTCCACAGTTGGCTCTGATACTTGGGGTGACAGAATTTCGAAATAATAATTGTCGAAGAGCCCACTTAAGTTGCTGGGAGTTTGGGTTATTATTCCACCCCCCTCTTGATCGGATACATGAAAAATATAATTCAAGATGATCTTGGGAACACTTATAAGTTAAAAAATATTTTAATGGCTCTTCATCCATTTTAAAAAGATCCTTAGCTAAGTCTAAAGAACTCTGCATTGTTAAGATGAAACCTAATGCAAATGTTTTCCTGTTGTGGCTCAATAAATTTACTCCATCGATTTTTAAAGATCTGAAATACTTTTCAATATTTGTAAATATTTCTTCAAAATATTTAATACTGTTGGGCCTAATTGGGGCCTTAAAACCTTTTCCATAAGGATTTCGGCTATTTAAAATGTCAAACACTTTGTCAATGATTCGAATAAATTCGACAGTAGCAGCGCTGTTTTTAAACTTGTTTGTATTAGTTTTCTCTAAAAATTCAATTGCATCTGCAACCCCACTACTCAAGGATTGTGCAGCTAATTTAACGTTCATGATTTTGTTTTTAAAATTAACATGATGCGATGTTAATGAATTGGCTAGTGTAAGCTGTTCTTTCTGCTGGATATCATCCAGCTCTTTCAAAAAGTTCCAACTTATTTTGCCCAAATCTGAAGTGAAATTAAATTTTTGTTCAGCAAAAGCATTTCTAGCCAGTTTTAGCATATGACAAGCGTCAAGCATGCAGTGTACTTTAATTTCAGGTTCGTTGGGATGTGGGAAATTTGGAACTAACTGTTTCTCGGATATCTTACACCCTAAATTTTTATATGTGGCAATATTTGCCTGTGCCCCGTCTGATGTAATTGACCTAATAATAATGCCACTCTCATACAGACTTCTCAAACAACTATTTATTACTTGAGTCTGAATATTAGCATCTATTTTATTGACTAAAAAGTAAGCTACTGGACATTTAAAATTAGTTGTGTAGCTTACTATTTGAAAAAAAAAGTGCCTCAGATGCTGGCTTTTCATAATCTACGTCAATTATACGACCGTAATTTACATTTCCAGTAAATCGTCCCTCTGAATCATCCCAAAGAACCTGTTTTCGTAAAGACATCGCATCAAAAATTAAAGCACAGTTTTTCATGCAACGGTTTTTCTTGACCTCTTCTTTCAAAAATTCTAAAACTTCTGTTAATATTCCTGGTTCACCGTTAACACTTTTTAACCACTTACGTATGGTTCTTCCATTTGGCAGAACAAAATATTGCTTCAAAAAGTTGTAAGCCTTTGGCGAATAAAAATAAAGCGTGTGCGCAAATTGTTTCATTAGTGCAGAGTAACGTCTTTGACTACTATCTTTCAATTGAGAGTCTGTTTTTTGCAGAAGCACTAGTTCTAAAGGAAGACCTATAAGATATAAATAGACATAATTTAAATAATGAATATAAAACACTTGGAAAATTCTACAGATAATCGTTAATTATAAAATTATTCGATCTTCCTTTCGGACACTTAGTCCTTCAGCAACAAATAATTATATTCTAAAAGTTAGTTTTTTGTCTTGGTTACAAAATTGTGAAATGATTTATAATTATTTTAGGCAAAATTATGGTTATTGTCTACACCTACCTACAATGGGTACCAAAAGCCGGTATAGACAACAATGAGACAATAACCATAATTTATTATTATTATTATTTAATGGTTGTATTGCTTTCAAGCAATACCAACAATAAATACCTAGGTAATAGTTTTAGTACCCACTGTACAGACGAAAACCATAAATTATTATTACCTATAATATGGGTAATACCAGCTTTAGTAGGTATCCATTGTATAGATTAGGGACAATAATCATATTTTTGATCTGAATAATTTTAAAGCATTGCACATTTATTGTAACAAAGACAAAAAAACTCAGTGCAAATCAAACATAATTTACTAGCCTTCGAAGTAATTTGTCAGCACATTATCTAAGTTTTCATTGCTAAAACCGCTTTTGGTAACTTCATTTATAACATCTTTCATGGACATTAATTTTAAATTTGTCCTCTTGACTTTCTGTTTCAAGGTTTTTACTTGTCTTTTCAAACGTAAAATATTCACTGTTGTTGTCTGGGTTCCTTGGTCCCTAAAATTTTTAGTAGATGTGGAAAGCAAATCCTTCAATTCTGTTGAAACCGCATCAATATCCATAGGTTCTCCTGCAACCGTATCATCTGCAATCTAATAAAATAATAATTTAGTCACAAAATAAGGTTTTTAATCATTATTATTGTAACTCACTTTTTGTCGCACTAATGCTCTGCGTTGGGTTGTTTTCATTGCTAGATATTTGGGAAAGGAAAAAAGAGTTGGCACAGCATCTAGTTTGAGAATTTTGGTTTTACGGCCTGGCCTATCTTGAAAATCTTTTGGCAAAAAGTGTACGCTACAAAGCCTGCTTGTTTTTGAAGGAAACCAATTCTCTCTTCTTATAGCTTTCACCCAAAGTTCCAGAATTTCTGGGCGTTTAAATGGAAAACTAGAAATAAAAAACGTGCCTAATGAAAGAGTTACTCATAAACAATTTAAATGTTCGACATTTTGTAATTTGAGGAGGAATGTGTATTTATGAAAAAATATTTGCAAACTTACGTATGAAAAGATATTGGTTTTCTTGCATCCTGTTCATTATTGCAACCGTAGGCGACACAATTTAGAACCATATTAATTGTTTTATTTATGAACGCACACACTGAATTGGCTGTTGGCAATTATTATAGTTTTTATCAAATATTTCACTTAAACAGAAATACAAACGGCACAAGCTAACGCAAATGAACCTAGGCAACAACTGATGTCGGATGACGCGAATTGACGATAATTTATTACAATTTCTACGTAGGGTTGATTTGTTAATTGCAGAAAATCAAATCGGTAACTAACATAATATTATTTAGACATGCAACTATCTCCCACAAAATGTATTTTTCTACAGGTAAAAAGAACTACAGGTAAAAATAAATAACAATGAGATCGGTGTTGCATTCACTTCAACGTGCAAGACAAAGAAAGGTACCCTACATGGTTGCTCTTTCTCACTCTTTGCGCCTGACACAGTACTCCTTCATAGCACATACGGACGGGGCCGTTCCAGGTCTTTAGGTATATTTCAATGCCTATATCAAAGCTATGAAACCATAGAGATATTACACTAGAGTACCTACGCGAGTGAACAGTGAAAGTGTCTGCGATTAAGAGATAGAGAACAGTTCCTTATCTCTTTGGTAACTGATGATACAAAACAATGCTGATTTGAGTAAACAAAATTGTTTTCGTTTATAAAAGATATTGAATTAGAATACTGTCTTCTTGATATTCGTGCTTAGTATTTCCTTTAATTATTAGAATACTCATGTCCCCTTGATGGTCTGCCTTAGGTATTTTCTATGAGGTTATAAAGTTGTCTGTGTTAAGTATTAATGTTTATTTTCCTTAATTCTTTAATGACACTTTAATTGTAAAAGAGTAAAGAGTGTTTATAGGTTTGTTTTAATTTATCTTAAATACCCATTATGAATGGCCATACAAAAGAAGATATAATTAGTAATATTTACATGTAAATAGGTTTCCTACAGACCAGCAGTTCAGACAAAAATGGCTCGATGTTCTTAAATCATAGATATATATATTAATAGATAGCGGATGCCTATCCTTGAGCATTGTGCGGAATGGTTCCAATTAGAAGCCATTTTGTACGTGGAAAACGCCGTAAAATGCGCGCGGGATTCAAAAAGATTAAATATTCTATAATATGATGTTAATGGAAAAACAGTAAAACTCGCAGTAAACAGTGATATTTCACTCCAAAACCTATTTTTATATTGAAACGTTTCACAAATTACAAAACAGCATAAATATAATATAAAAGCTTAGAACATTTTACATTCTCTGATTGGCATCAATGCTTGTCAACCTTGATGTCAAATTGACAATGTAAAATGTTATAAGCTTTTACATTATATTTATGCTCAATTTTGTAATTTTTTTAAACGTTTCAGTATAAAAATAGGTTTTTGGGGCGAAATATCACTGTTTACTGTGAGTTTTGTTGTTTTTCTCAATAAAATCATATTATAAAAAAATTAATATTTTTGTTTCTCACGCGCTTTTTACGGCGTTTTCGACGTACAAAATGGCTTCTAAAAGGTACAGGAGGCGCTAGTGTATCCGCAATCTATTAAATATATATATCTATGCCTTAAATTGACAACTGAAATTAATTTCAAAACAGCATACGTGACAACCATCAGCCAACCAGCGCTCCTGAGAAAAAGATATATCTATGGGTTCCTCGTACAAATACGAGGTTTGTGGTCTTCCGTACGAGGTAGAGGACACTATCAACCTCGTACAATTCTGTTCGAGATTTTGATAATATGGCCATACGATCATAGTAAAAACTAACTAGTAGCATCTATCAGAACTTGTAGGAACTTATTACACCAAAAATTCCATTGATGACAATGAGGATGTTCATGACATCATATTTGAAGAAATGTAAACTAAATTACCTTGCAAATTTTCGTAATAATATTTAGTTTTCTTGTGATTTTACTTGAGTTTTAATAAAGACTTTTTGACATACAACACAAAGTGATGTTTAATTTAGTAGGAAGCTTGCAATAGTTTATTTCATTGAGTAAAAAGTCCTAAATCCAGTAGTTCAATACGCTTTAATTTTAGTTTTAGCACGTTTTCGATGCATAATAAATGTACGAGCTTTGAAACTCAAAATACGAGATGTTTAGCTGCATATGTACGAGGAATTTTTTTCAGGGTTGGCAACCCTGTAGCTTCCTCTGATTTGTTGACGTGTCAAAAGTTTTTACTTTTAATTATTTTATCTTTGATTTGGCTTCAGAATGAAAGAAATATCGATAATTGGATCTGGTTTAAGTACAATGTGCCGATTGTGCTTATCGAGTGGCGTTGTACTGTTAGACATTTTTAGGATTTCATCCAAAATGAAGAATAGGGTGGCAAATGTAATCATGAAATGTGCTGCTGTCCAGGTAAGTAATTATTCACGAAGAATATTGACAGAGCGAATTATTTTTATACGAAATAACATTTCTATTCTATTTCGTTTACTTATTTATTTTTAATTCGCAATTTGGGGTAAAATTTTACTGAATGGACGCTTTCGATTTTGCGAATTGTGAAACGCACGAAACTGTCTATTGCTATAGGACAATTGAAAAATTGAGTTTCATTTGAACCACACTTTTTTGCAAGAAAAAGACTGTACAAATGCCTGAAATTAATAGCACCGAAAAAACAATTACGGGGTCGGATTGTCTTTTGCACTGAAAAAAAGGGAGGGGGGCGTGTGGGGGGAGTTTTTTTTTTTAAATTACGGGGTCGTGTTCGTGCAATAGATAGTTTTTTGCGTTTTACAATTTGCCAAAATCGAAACATTCTATTCAATAAATTTTACAAACAACCTATAAAATCAGATCTATGATATGTCTCATTGTATCATAGCAATATTTTTTACATAAAAATTCAATTTAGGTCATGAGATACTTTTCAGATATTGTTTCAAATTAAGCTGATATATTCACTAATTTCTATTCCTACAGTACCGCTAAGGCTACAATAGAGCTATTTTTCGGTGGAAAATTGTTCCTAAATTTTAAGCATTTTATATTGATATTAATAACTTTGGAAATAATTTCATTTCTCTTGATTTTCAGATAACTAGAGGCGACGGGATGCCGAATTATATTTGTCAACCATGTTGCACTCAACTGGAGACAACTCACCAGTTTTTGATGCAAATAAAAAAATCTGACAAAACACTGCGACGCCATTTTCAGCAGTTATTTACTTTTGACAAACCAATCAAAACTGAATGTTCTGTTCAACCTTCTGAAAGTCATTTAATCCTTAACAGTAATAAAGATATTGTGAAATGTGAATCTTTAGAGCTCGCTGATGAATTTAATATAGATCTTGGTTGGAAAGAGAGCGAAGCTGCAAATTTCATTCAAGAAAATAAAAATAACGATGATATCTTTTTAAAATCCGAAATCAAAGATGAACAGATGGATGACGGTTTATCAATTCTAACAGAGTCAGTAGATGATACGGTAAACGCATCGTTGAACGCCAATGAAAATGAAATTGTCTGCGAAGACACGAAAATTAATATTGGCCATGCATTGGAGATTTCGTGTTTACGTTCTGAAAATTTGACTGAAAATTTTAGTAAGTGTGATAAAACAAATGAAAATCTATCGGCCTTTCGTCAGAAGCACAAAAAAACAATTAAATTGAAATCTTATAAATGCGACATTTGTAACAAGTGTTTGTCGGGTCATACGAGTTTCTATACTCATAGGCGATTACACACTGGTGAGAAACCTTATCAATGTGATATTTGTAATAAGTGTTTCTCTGGCTTAAGCAATTTAATTAGACACAAGCGTATACACACTGGTGTAAAACCTTATCAGTGTGACCGTTGTAGTAAATGTTTCTCTAACTTATACAATTTAAATAAACACAAGCGTATACATACTGGCGAGAAACCTTATCAGTGTGACATTTGTAATAAGTGTTTCTCTCAGTCATCCAGTTTAATTGCTCACAAGCGTATACATACTGGTGAGAAACCTTATCAGTGTGACGTTTGTAATAAGTGTTTCTCTCAGTCATCCAGTTTACTTGTACACAAACGTGTTCATACTGGTGAGAAATCTTATCAGTGTGACTTTTGTAATAAGTGTTTCTCTCAGTCATCTGAGTTAACAGTACACAAACGCATGCATACTGGTGAAAAACCATATCAGTGTGACCTTTGTAATAAGTGTTTTTCTGTCTTACGTAATTTAAAAATGCACAAACGTATACATACTGGTGAGAAACCTTATCAGTGTGATCGTTGTAGTAAGTGTTTCTCTGACTTATGCAATTTAAATAAACACAAGCGTATACACACTGGTGAGAAACCGTATCAGTGTGAAATTTGTAATAAGTTTTTCTCTCAGTTAAAACAATTGAATGATCACAAGCGAATACATACTGGTGAGAAACCTTATCAGTGTGACTTTTGTAATAAGTGTTTTTCTCAGTCATCCAATTTAAATAGACACAAGCTTAAACATGCCGGTTTAAAACCTTATAAGTGTGACCGTTGTAGTAAGTGTTTCTCTGACATAGGCAATTTAAATAAACACAAACGTTTACATACTGGTGAGAAACCTTATCAGTGTGACCTTTGTAAAAAGTCTTTCTCTCAATCAATCCATTTAAAATATCACATGCGTGTACATACTGGTGAGAAGCCTTATCAGTGTGCTCTTTGTGATAAGTGTTTTTCTCACTCATTCAGTTTAATTAACCACATACGTATTCATACTGGTGAGAAACCTTATCAGTGTGACATTTGTAATAAGTGTTTCTCTCAATCATGCAATTTAAATACACACAAGCGTACACATTAGCGTGTATTTTTTTTTCGGGCCCATTCGCGAAGAAAATTTTTTTTAGATTACTGCCGTAGAGCTAATAGAATATAATTGAATTATAGTGTCATTATATCGTTCTCCAATTAATAATAAAGACAATTTAGAAAGATTTCTTTATTATCTTTTTAGTACCAATAAGTATATAAGCGTAGTTGAAGACTATTATATAGATTTTTCCAAAAAAGACGATTTAAATTTTAAAAATTTTGTAGACATAATCAATAACTATAATATGAATCTTGGTTGGAAAGAGAACGACTCTGCAAATTCCAGTGAAGAAAATAAACATAACGAAGAAATTAGTTTGAAATCCGAAATCATAGACGAACAGTTGGATGATAATTTCTTAAATCTAACAGATTCAGTCTGTGATACGGTAAACGCTTCATCAAACGCCAATGACAATGAAATTAGCTGCGAAGATACGAAAATTAATATTAGCCACGCATCACAGATTTTGTGTTTACCTTTTGCAAATGTGACTGAAAATTTTAGTAAGTGTGATGAAACAAATGAAAATCTTTCGTCCTATCGTCAGAAGCACAAAAAAGCAAATAAATTGAAATCTTATAAATGCGAAATTTGTAATAAGTGTTTGTCAGGTCATTCGAGTTTCTATAATCATAGGCGATTACACACTGGTGAGAAACCTCATCAGTGTGATATTTGCAATAAATGTTACTCTGACTTAAGCAATTTAATTAGACACAAGCGTATACATACTGGTGTAAAACCTTATCAGTGTGACCTTTGTAATAAGTGTTTTTCTCAGTCATCCTATTTAAGTACACACAAGCGTATTCATACTGGTGAGAAACCTTATCAGTGTGACCTTTGTAATAAATGTTTCTCTCAGTCATCCGATTTAAGTAAACACAAGCGTATTCATACTGGGGAGAAACCTTATCAGTGTGACCTTTGCAATAAGTGTTTTTCTCAGTCATCTAAATTAAATGAACACAGTCGCGTTCATACTGGTGAGAAACCTTATCAGTGTGACGTTTGTAATAAGTATTTCTCTCGTACAAGCAATTTAAATGCACACAAGCGTAAACATTAGGGTGTTGTTATTATTTTTTTCGGGCCCATTGTCTAATGTTTTAGCATTGGACTAAAAAATGTTCAAATTTCAGTTTCCTAGATCAAACCTCTGAACGGCGCAAATAGAAGTTGTTTCTCACTGCGTGCAGTTTAGGATCAGAGGTCCCGTGACTGTTGGTAATTTGTTTTCTTTGAATTACAATGCTAACATACAATTAAAAGATTCGGTAAAATTTTTAGGATTGCACATAGATGATACATTAAAATGGATTCCACAAATTAATAACATATGTAAAAAATTAAATTATTATTATTATTTACTTAAACAAATGAAATCAGTGTATAACCGAGAAACATTACTAACTTTTTATCACGCATTTGTAGTAAATACTATCAAATATGTCATCCTAGTTTGGGGTATGTCGGGAGATAGACACCGAATTTTGTATTACAAAAAAAAATTTTAAGACTAATATTCAAATAAAATTTAGAGACTCATGTCGAAATGTATTCAAAGAAAACAAGTTGCTAACTTTTTACGGGATTTTTGCTCTTGAGCTACTCACAGTTATGTTCTCGAAAATGTACTTTACAGAAAATAATCAAAAATCTTATAAAACACAATACTTACGACTTTTTTGAAAAAAGTCCGTTATATATAGGTTATAAAATTTTCTATAAATTGCCTGATTCAATAAAAAATATAAAAAAATTAGAACATTTTAAATATCAATTAAAACAATATTTTTGCAACACTGTGCCTTATGATTTGAAGGATCTTTTTTAATATTTGATGTATTTTTTTGACGTTTGTATCCACATCAGTGGCATCTCAATAAAAATGATTATTATTATTATTATTAATTTGGAAAAAACGACGTTTTTACTCAAAGAAATAAATTTCCGACTTTCCGCGCAAATAGACATAGCTGCTGAGCGTGTTATATTAAAAAAAATAAATTAAAAAATATCCACAAATACCTATTTGTTGTTTAAGGTTGTTCGATCAATAGAGCAATTGTTCAATAATAAGCTAAAATTTTAATTTGTTATTAGCCGAGTACTACTAATAAATCAAAATTAATTTTTTGAAAGAGATCTGACGTGTAGTTTTTAGTAATTAATTTTTGAAAACTGGATATTTAACATGTGGTGAATAGGGAATCTCATCCGAAACACATATTTTTCATACAATTTGGCACAACTGCAGCGGATAGAAATGTAACAAACTTGAATTTATATTAACCACCATACGTAAATTGTGTAAAAATTATAAATAAAGTATTCTGAACTCGCAATGATCGGGCAACTACAGAAATAATTATGATGATAAAAATGGTATAAAAGTTGAAATGAATGCATAAGAGATACTTAATGCATGAAGTCGAATAAAGATAATGAAATGATAGAAACATTTAGCAAAGTCCGAATGTAATGAATAAGTATATAAATTACTTTGAAGAAATAAAGTCATACTTTGATTGATTGAATATTAAAATAAATTAGCTTATAAAATAATTATATGTAAAATTGAAAATGAATTGAAATAAGCAAAGTTAAGGAATAATTTGAATTTATAAAAAATACTAAAATTTAGAAATATAACAATGAAAAATAATTTTGAAAGTAAAGATTAAAAAGCTAAAGTTGATTTTAGGCTAAGTTAGTTATATGTTGAACAAATAAAATTGATTAGCAATATATTTTGGTTGAATAAAAAATTGAATTTGAAAGTAATGTTGTTTTTGATGTAAAAGAAAAGAAATGCATTTTAGAATTTAATAAAAGCTTCTGTTTACGAGTCATTACTACAGATACACGTCTCGATTTCCAAAAAAGTGAATAAATACAACACATAAAATTGCTGGGGAATCAGCAACGTTGCCGGATTAAAATTTATATTTTTGGTATACTTAGTATACATATATTTATCCTGTACGTGTCCTATGTGTAGTTCTCTACTGGTTAATTTACTATTGGTTTTTTCACTATTACTATGCATAGGTTCCAAAAATTTTAGCGAAAATTGTGGCAGAGTAACTCTTAATATGCATTTTGTGCTCTGTGATTCACTCAACCTAGACAGTCGCGAGATAGAGCTAGAGTAGGTACAAACCTGCTTCTATGATATTTTTGATGTGTCAAAATTTTTTATTTTGTGGTACTTATTTTATCTTTGATTTGGCGTCAAAATGGAACAAATATCAATAATTGGATCTGACTTAGGTTCAATGTGCCGATTGTGCTTATCAAGAGGCGTTGTACTGTTTGACGTATTTAGGATTTCACCCAAAATGAAGAATAGCGTAGCAGGTGTAATAATGAAATGTGCCGCTGTCCAGGTAAGTTACATTATTCGCGAAGAGTATTGAGAGAATAAATTATTTTTATATGAAATTACATTTCTATTCTAATCCGTTTTCTTATTAATTTATAATTCTCAGCTTGAACACGCTACCTATAGAATCAAATCTATGCTATCATTACAATATTTTTATATTAAAATTTACGTGTGTGAAGTTAGCATCTCAAGTGTCAGCATCTCACAAATAAACCGCATATAAACTAGCATCCCGCATAGTTCTATAGTTCTTGACAAGTTTTAACAATAGTTCCGTCAATTTTACAATCGAAACCGCATTTTGAAAAAATGAGATGCTAACTTCACAAATCGGATTTTTCAAGTGTCAGCATCTCACAAATAAACTGCATATAAACTGGCACCCCGCATAGTTCTACAGTTCTTGACAAGTTTTAACAATAGTTCCGTCGATTTTACTATCAAAACCGCATTTTGAAAAAATAAGATGCTAACTTCACAAATCGAATTTTAGCATCTCGTCGAATTTCACAAATTTGAGGGTACTAGAGGTGAAATTAAGAAAGTTGTACATCCTAAATCTATTCTGTACATAGTTCTACCGAGTTAAAATAATTAGGATCGCTGATAATCATAATAACCAAAATATCCATAGAGAAGTGATATTCTGGAGTAAAATTGAAGAGCAAACATGCAAAAACCCGACAAATCCAGTTTTACTAGTTTCGAGTAAATCGCTAAAATCTGTTACACAGAATCGTTTAGATAATTAATAAATTTCATTTTACGATAATTATACCTATAGGTCATAGATGAGATTTTCAATAAATTAAATTATTGACCAATTTTTCAGACAAAAATATAGATGAGTTTACTGAATATAAAAAGAAATATTATTATCTTAAAAAAACAAAAAACATTTGTTTCCATTTATTAGGTTTTGCATGAAACCAGAATTTTATCGGGGTTTTTTCGCAAATCAAATATTTAAGTATTTTAGAAAGCGTTTATTAATATGATAACACCGAATAAAAAGAAGAAAAAGTACCTACATTTTTCAAAATAAAAACTACTTATGTAAAAAAATTCTTTTTTTTTAAGTTTTAAAAAATCATAAACAATAAAATACAAACATAATATTATAACATAATAGTACCTGCGTATTAAAAACAAAAACAAAACTTTAACAGCCGTTTTTATAGGATTTATCGGGTTTAGCTTCATTCTGAATACACAGATCGATAAGCTCACCAAAAGTTATACCACAGCATCTCACGTTTGTATGCATAGGTATTTTGTTTACAACAATGATACATAATTATTACTAAGGATGTTCAAAAGACCAGCACTCTTGCGGAACTTATGTAACAGACCCTTAGTTATCGTCCAAAACATTTATACAACTCAAAAACGTCGGTTACCTATAACACATTACACAGTATCTCACTCATATATGAACATTAATTGTTTTTAACAATGAACCATCAATTTTGGAATTTTTAAAAAGCAGAACTATTTCAAAATTTGTGTAAGGGACTTTCAGTTATCATTTAAGGAAATTGTTACTGCGTAGAAACCTTAGTTATAACAAACTATCTTACGTTTTTATGGATATTTTATTTATTTCAGTAAACGGTAATTTCTCAGGATACTCAAAAAACCAGAACTCTTCCGCAACTTATATAAAAGACCTATAATTATCCGTCGTAATCTCCATACAACTGACAACTATACCACAGCATCTCACTTCTCTTATTACGATTATCAGCGATCCTAATTATTTTAACTCGGTAGAACTATGTACAGAATAGATTTAGGATCTACAACATTCTTAATTTCACCTCTAGTACACTCAAATTTGTGAAATTCGATGAGATGCTAAAATTCGATTTGTGAAGTTAGCATCTCATTTTTTCAAAATGCGGTTTCGATAGTAAAATCAACGGAACTATTGTTAAAACTTGTCAAGAACTGTAGAACTATGCGGGGTGCTAGTTTATATGCAGTTTATTTGTGAGATGCTGACACTTGAAAAATCCGATTTGTGAAGTTAGCATCTCATTTTTTCAAAATGCGATTTAGATAGTAAAATTGACGGAACTATTGTTAAAACTTGTCCAGAACTGTAGAACTATGCGGGATGCCAGTTTATATGCGGTTTATTTGTGAGATGCTAATACTTGAGATGCTAACTTCACACACGTTTAAAATTTAATTTAGGTCCCCAGATATTTTCGCAAAATAATATTGTTTCAAATTAAATTAAAACGACATATTCACTAATTTTTATTCCTACAGTGCCGCTAACGTTACAACAGCTATTTGTCTCCGTGGAATTTTGTTCCTAAATTTGCAAATTTATATTAAAAAAAAAAAAAATAGTTTGAAAATAATTAAAATTTCTCCTTATTGCCAGATAACTAGAGGCGACGGGATGCCGAATTTCATCTGTCAATCATGTTACACTCAACTGGAGAAAACTCACCAGTTTCAGATGCAAATAGAGAATTCTGACAAAACACTGCGACGCTATTTTCAGCAATTATTTGCTTCTGACAAACAAATAAAAACTGAAAGTTCTGTTCAACCTTCTGAAAATCATTTAATCCTTAACAGTAATAAAGATATTGTCAAATGTGAATCTTTAGAGCTCCATGATGAATTTGACATAGATCTTGGTTGGAAAGAGAACGACCCTGCAATTTTCAGTGAAGAAAATAAACATAACGAAGAAATTTTATTAAAATCCGAAATCAAAGACGAACAGATGGATGACAGTTTATTAATTTTAACAGAACCAGTCGGCGATACGGTAAATGCTTCATTAAACACCAATGAAAATGAAATTAGCTGCGAGGATATGAAAATTAATATTAGCCTCGCATCAGAGATTTCGTGTTTACGTTCTGCAAATGTGACTGAAAATTTCAGTAAGTGTGATGAAACAAATGAAAATCTTTCGGCCTATCGTCAGAAGCACAAAGAAGCAAATAAATTGAAATCTTATAAATGCGACATTTGTAACAAGTGTTTCTCTGGTTATTCGAGTTTCTATTATCATAGACGAGTACACACTGGTGAGAAACCTTATCAGTGTGATATTTGTAATAAGTATTTTTCTTCCTCATTCAGTTTAATTGTACATAAACGTGTTCATACTGGTGTAAAACCTCATCAGTGTGACCTTTGCAATAAGTTTTTCTCTCAGTTAAAACATTTGAATGTTCACAAGCGTATCCATACTGGTGAGAAACCGTATCAGTGTGACCTTTGTAATAAGTCTTTCTCTCAGGCAGGCTCTTTATATAATCACAAGCGTATACACACCGGCGAGAAACCTTATCAGTGTAACCACTGTACTAAGTATTTCTCTTGCTCATCCGATTTAAGTAAACACAAGCGTATTCATACTGGCGAGAAACCTTATCAGTGTGACCTTTGTAATAAGTGTTTCTCTCAGTCAAGTAGTTTAAATATACACAAGCGTATACACACTGGTGTAAAACCTTATCAGTGTGACCGTTGTAGTAAGTGTTTCTGTGACTTAGGCAGTTTAAATAGACATAAGCGTATACATACGGGTAAAAGACCTTATCAGTGTGACCTTTGTAATAAGTGTTTTTCTCAGTCATCCTGTTTAAGTACCCACAAGCATATTCACACTGGTGAGAAACCTTATCAGTGTGACCTTTGTAATAAGTGTTTCTCTCAGTCATCCGATTTTAGTAAACACAAACGTATTCATACTGGCGAGAAACCTTATCAGTGTGACGTTTGTAATAAGTGTTTCTCTCAGTCATCCGATTTTAGTAAACACAAGCGTATTCATACTGGTGAGAAACCTTATCAGTGTGACGTTTGTTATAAATGTTTCTCTCAGTCAGGCAGTTTAAATATACACAAGCGTATACATTAGGGTGTTTTTTTATTTTTATTTTTTGGGCCCAATGTTTTAGCATTGGACCTAAAAAATTCTCAATTATCAGCTTCCTAGATCAAACCTGTGAACGGCGCAAATCAGAGTTGTTTTGCATTATTTAATTTGAGAAAAACGACGTGTTTACTCAAACATGGATAGCTGGTGGACAAAGCATTTGAATTTTTGATAACAGCATTTTGTAGAGAATTAAATTTCCGACTCTCCACGCAAATAGACATAGTAGACCAGTCATATGTTACATTCGAAATTGCAATAATTGCGGTAAACTTGCTTTTTTGATATGTTGTTTGGATCCACCTAGATAGTGTTTTTCCAAATTTGCAGCCTTCTGAAATGTGAGCGCGCTCAGTTATTGCTGAAAAACCGCAATTTTTTCGGACTTTTTTTAGTTTTGTGCAAAAAAACCCACATAGGAAGGCTCTGACGAGGAAGGTCACTATTACTTTTTTTAAAGTAGACAAAATTCCCGACAGTTCGAACCCAAATTTAATGTTCTAGGTCTAATAGCACTCAAGATACAGGGTTCCCAATATTCGTAATTTTTTTCCAAAAAGTTGAAAAAGGGAAAGTGGCCAATTTTCGACCAAAATATCAGGTATAATTAGGTATCTATGGGAAAATTCATGAGAAATGAAGTTGTAGCAAATTTAATTAACTTAATTATTAGACTATAGGTTTGGCCGTAGACGTGATAGTTCGTTCGATGACGACCATAAACCAAACAAACCTAAAATTGAGTGTTAAGGGGAAGTTACAATAATATTACTAGAAGTTTTCTCTATGTGTTTATTATTAAGTTACATGCTAATTTAAATTTACTACAAGTTAAAGAAAAAAGAAAATATACAAAAATTATTATAAAAACTAATATTTAAAAAACCTTATGCCGGTCACACACGTAACTGCATACTTGTCAAGTATACATGCGCTTGACGTTTGATCAAGTTTACATGACCGTGTGTATGATAATTTTACTCAAATATTTTGACTTGACTGCCGAACGAATTTTCAATCTGCATACTTGAAGACTTGTCAAGCGGCCAGATATTGTGACGTGACAATCAGGCGTTCATAGCTGATAGTCTGTTGTGACTTACTCCTTTTCTGTATACTTTACATGTGTTTCGTGCAAAATGTCTACTGATATTCGTAGAACATTTCGCGAAGTGTTTGAAGAATTTATTGATATATACTGAAGCGAATCTTGTTTATGGCACATAAAAAATAAACACTATCATGACAGAGATAAGAGAAATGTCGCGTACAATAAATTAATAGAAAAAATAAAAGAATTCGATCCAAGTACAGACCGCGAACAAGTTGTAAACAAATTAATAGTATCAGAACAAATTACAGGAAAGAAAAAAAGAAAGTTGATGACTGACTTCGGTCTGGATCAGGCACTGACGAAGTTTATAAACCAAAATTATGGTATTTTAACTCCTTACATTTCCTTTCTGATCAAGACATTCCAAACAGTACAGTTTATTCTACGTTTCTGAACCATTTCGGTAGCCAACACCAAACCAATTATTGCTACAGCCTCATCATATTATGTGGATGCCATAGTCGATAACTTTACTTTTGCACGTCACTTCTGGTTGGAGAATGATGTAGAACTGACGCCGCTTCAAGCAAACTTGTGCCGTGTGTGTCCTGGCCATCATGTAAACTTGATCAAACTTCAAGCGCATGTATACTTGACAAGTATGCAGTTACGTGTGTGACCGGCATTATATAATTTTACATATAACTAGGCTCACCAACACTGTTGGGCTTAGGTTAACCTACGCGTCTTCTTTGAGGGCCTAGGAGTATCAAAATCAAGGTGCACAAGAACCCTACTGATTAGGGATGGCATCAAACAGACTCGGGTTTGATGCCAACCACGACATCCATGCTTCCAGCCCCTCAACTACTTCTGAAAAGCCTATCCTGCATGTGCGAGAAAGGTTGTGCTGGGTCTTGCTCTTGCAGGAAGGCTGGAATGAAGTGCTCTACACTCTGTAAATATTGTAAGGGGTGTGTCCAATAGAGGATGTAGAAGAAGATGGAGACTACCCCAATGATGAAATTGAACAAAAGTTTGATGTCTATCCTGCTTTTCAAATGGGCATTAACCTGCCCATCGACATCTCCCCACTCGTCGAAGTTGATTTTGATACTCCTGGGCCCTCAAAGAAGACGCGTAGGTTAACCTAAGCCCAAGAGTGTTGGTGAGCCTAGTTATATGTAAAATTATATAATTAAATATTAGTTTTTATAATAATTTTTGTATATTTTCTTTTTTCTTTAACTTGTAGTAAATTTAAATTAGCATGTAACTTAATAATAAACACATAGAGAAAACTTCTAGTAATATTATTGTAACTTCCCCTTAACACTCAATTTTAGGTTTGTTTGGTTTATGGTCGTCATCGAACGAACTATCGTCTATCACGTCTACGGACAAACCTATAGTCTAATAATTAAGTTAATTAAATTTGCTACAACTTCATTTCTCATGAATTTTCCCATAGATACCTAATTATACCTGATATTTTGGTCGAAAATTGGCCACTTTCCCTTTTTCAACTTTTTGGAAAAAAATTACGAATATTGGGAACCCTGTATCTTGAGTGCTATTAGACCTAGAACATTAAATTTGGGTTCGAACTGTCGGGAATTTTGTCTACTTTAAAAAAAGTAATAGTGACCTTCCTCGTCAGAGCCTTCCTATGTGGGTTTTTTTGCACAAAACTAAAAAAAGTCCGAAAAAATTGCGGTTTTTCAGCAATAACTGAGCGCGCTCACATTTCAGAAGGCTGCAAATTTGGAAAAACACTATCTAGGTGGATCCAAACAACATATCAAAAAAGCAAGTTTACTGCAATTATTGCAATTTAGGCGATTTTTTGTGTACGTTATGACTGACCTATAGCTGCTGAGCATGTTTATATTAGAAAACAAAATTTAAAAAATTCCCACAAAGATATGGTCGTTTAAATTAAGTAATTAATGAAAACCGATTTTTTGAGAATGTTTAAACGAACATATCTTTGAAAACAATGAATTCACGGATTTAGAGCTAAGGACCTTTTTTGTGGGAAATTTAATTCTGTACAACTTGATGCTATTAAAAATTTTAAAAAATTCTACCAGCTATCCATGTTTGGGTAACAACGTCATTTTTCCCCATGTTAACTCGGTTTGCGTCATTCACAGGCTTAATCTAGGAAGACATTGGGAGATTTTTTTTTTTTTAAGTCCAATGCTGAAACACTAGCCAATGAGACCAAAAAAAAGCATCCAATATTACGCAATTTTTTTAAACAAGAATTCTAGCGTGAACAACTAGCAATTTATTTATAAGGCAATAGAGTCGTTATTTTCATTCCATATTGCATTATCCTACAACCTTTTTTCGATTTCTTAAATAGGTTCAGTATCACGTACTGACCCTAAATGCACAAAATCCTTACAAATTAGGCGGGCGGAAGTGCCGCCATTTTGACAAAAACCGTTTCAGCCTATATCTCCGTAACCGTGCACTTAAGACCAAAAAAGGTAATAACCTTTATTGTAGATAAATTTATTTATTTTTTTTTTTGTTTAATAATTTTTTTTTGTACCACTTACCGTTTACGACTTATTCAACTATTACGATTTGTTTATTGACTTTTGGACCCATAGATATCTCTTCTAATAATTGTTTAAACAATAAAATGCTAATGACTTAAGTTTTAAATCTACAAATTTTCTACAACTTTTACTTTAAACTTTTTTTTCTAAAATTAATATTTTTCAAGTTATAACGCGTAACATGTTACGCGTTATAACTTGAAAAATATTAATTCTAACAACGCTAATATGAGTATATTTAGTTAGTGCATTTCACCTGAATAGAAACTTATTTTTAAGATACATTTTGCAACATTTTTCATTAATGCTCCGCTCCTAATGTTCGTAGCCTGATTTTATATAGCCTATAAGCCTTGCTCGATAAATGGGCTATCCAACAAAAACTTTTTTTTTTCAATTTGAACCAGTAGTTCCTGACATTAGCGCGTTCAAACAAACAAACTCTTCAGTTTTATATATTAGTATAGATATAGATATGTGAATGAATGAAGAAAAACGTAATATATGGAATAAAGATAATAAATAATGGAAAATAAAATAAGGTAAAGTAAAGGTATGAAATTGCTTTAAAATTAAGTCAAGTCAATATATTAATCGAATAAAAAGTGAAATACAGATAAATAAATAAATTATATGTAAATTGGGAATAATGAAATAAAAATGGTTCATATTAACTTAATATTTAGGCTAAGTTAGTATTATGTTTGATGAATAACATTTATAGGAATTATTTTGATTGAATAAAAAAATAATTAGAAAATAATGTTGTCTTGATACTCAAAGAAAAGAAATGACTTTTGAAAATTACATAAAGGTTTTTCCTTTTATCAATAAAATAATTAATAATTATTTATAAAGGTGTGCGTTTGACTTTTACGAACACGGCATTAAAAGCACCCAAACGTTAGAATGGTACCGTCGCGTTGGCTAGAATATTTGTACTCCTGTTTGTTTTGATAACAAAAATAAAGAATATGTAGATACTTATTATATTTTATATTATTTTTATTCTGCACAAAAAATTTAGAAAAAACGGAATGTTTTGTTTTTTGTACACATCGATTTTCTTAAATAGGAATTCCATGAGTTATTAACGCCCATGTTTCTCCCATTTTAAAATAAATTTACTTAACTGCTTAGAAGCAAAGAAAAACGTTCTGTAGATTTACACATATGTACGTCAGAACCATTAACAACAATATTTAAGTTTGAAAATTAAATAATGAATCACATTACAACATATTCCTAATGAAAAATCCAAGACAATCACTCAATATAAATTTTATATTAATATATAATACCAGGTACTTAAATCCCATTGTTACGCCACTGGCACTTCAGTTTTGATGCTAAAAGTCAACATACGCGCGGAATGGTTTATATGTCCTTATTAACTCTATAGTCTATGATAATCCAGCTAGAGTAGTAGAGTACTACCAACCTGCCTCTATGACACTTTTGATGTGTCAAAATTTTTATTTTGTGCTACTTATTTTATCATTGATTTGGCGTCAGAATGAAACCAATATCAATAATTGGATCTGACTTAGGTTCAATGTGCCGATTGTGCTTATCAAAAGGCGTTGCACTGTTTGACGTATTTAAGATTTCACCCAAAATGAAGAATAGCGTGGCAGGTGTAATAATGAAATGTGCCGCTGTCCAGGTAAGTTACATTATTCGCGAAGAATATTGAGAAAATGAATTATTTTTATATGAAATTACATTTCTATTCTAATCCGTTTTCTTATTAATTTATAATTCGCAACTTGTACACGCTACCTATAGAATCAGATCTATGCTATCATTACAATATTTTTTATATTAAAATTTAATTTAGGTCCCGAGATATTTTTGCAAATATTGTTTCAAATTAAATTAAAACGACATATTCACTAGTTTTTATTCCTACAGTGCCGCTAGCATCACAACTGAGCTATTTTTCTCCGTGGAATTTTGTTCCTAAATTTGCAAATTTTAATATTAAAAAATGATATCAATAATTAAAATTTCTCTTGATTGCCAGATAACTAGAGGCGACGGGATGCCAAAATTCATCTGTCAATCATGTTACACTCAACTGGAGAAAACTCACCAGTTTCAGATGCAAATAGAGAATTCTGACAGAACACTGCGACGCTATTTTCAGCAAACCAATAAAAAACCAATCAAAACTGAAAGTTCTGTTCAACCTTCTGAAAATCATTTAATCTTTAACACTAATAAGGATGTCGTGAAATGTGAATCTGTTGAGTTCCAAGATGGTTCTGATTTAAATCTTGGTTGGAAAGAGAACGACCCTGCAATTTTCAGCGAAGAAAATAAACATAACGAAGAAATATTTATAAAATCCGAAATCAAAGATGAACCGATGGATGACAATTTATTGTTTCTAACAGAGTCAGTCGACGATACGGTAAACGCATCGTTTTTCGCCAATGAAAATGAAGATAACTGCGAAGACTCGAAAATTAATATTGGCCATGCATCGGAGATTTCGTGTTTACGTTCTGCCACTGTGACTGAAAATTTCAGTAAGTGTGATGAAACAAATGAAAATCACAAAACAGCAAATGAATTGAAATCTTATAAATGCGACATTTGTAACAAGTGTTTTTTACAGTCATTCGATTTAAATAGACACAAACGTGTTCATGCTGGTGAGAAACCTTATCAGTGTGACCTTTGTAATAAGTTTTTCTCTCAATTGAAACATTTGAATGAACACAAGCGTAGACATACTGGTGAAAAACAGTATCAGTGTGACCTTTGTAATAAGTCTTTCTCTCGGCCATCCAATTTAATTCTACACAAGCGTAGTCATACTGGTGAGAAACCTTTTCAGTGTGATATTTGTAATAAGTGCTTTTCTTCCTCATTCAGTTTAATTTTACACAAACGTGTTCATACTGGTGTAAAACCTCATCAGTGTGACCTTTGCAATAAGTTTTTCTCTCAGTTAAAACATTTAAATGAGCACAAGCGTACACATACTGGTGAGAAACCGTATCAGTGTGACCTTTGTAATAAGTCTTTCTCTCAGTCAGGCTCTTTATATAATCACAAGCGTATACATACTGGCGATAAACCGTATCAGTGTGACCTTTGTAATAAGTGTTTCTCTCAGTCATCCGATTTGAGTAAACACAAGCGTATACATACTGGTGAGAAGCCTTATCAATGTGACCTTTGTAATAAGTTTTTCTCTCAGCTAAGCAGTTTAAATATGCACAAGCGTTTACATTAGAGCAGGGGTTTCCAAACTTTTAATAATTGCGACCCACTTTTTAGAAACTCAATTTGCGGAGGCCCAAGTCATTCTCGGCGCACTGAATTTTTCAGAATTACTTGACTATAGCCAGAAAAGATATCTCAACAAAAAAAAAATAATTTTTATCTTTTTATTACATTTTGTTTACATTTATTTTAACGTGACCGCTTGTCAAAAATATACATTCAAGATCTTTTTGAGACCCAGCAAAAATCGATTCGCGACCCACCAGTGGGTCCCGACCCACAGTTTAGGAAACATTGCATTACGTTTTTTTTTTTTTTAATTTATCGGAACCATTAGCTAATTTACCATTGGACCTAAAAAAATTCTCAAATATCAGTTTCCTAGATCAAACCTGTGAACGGCGCAAATCGAAGTTGTTTCCCATTATTTAATTTGAGAAAAACGACGTGTTTACTCAAACATGGATAGCTGGTAGAAAATAACATTTAAATTTTTGATATCAGCATTTTGTAGAGAATTAAATTTCCGATTCTCCACGCAAATAGACATAGTTGCTGAACGTGTTATATTAAAAATTAATTTTAAAAAATTTTCCACAAAGATATAGTCGGTTAAATTAATTAATTAATGATAAATAATCGATTTTTTGAGAATGTTTAAACGGGCATATTTTTTAAAAAACAATGATTTCACGCTATTAAAAATTAACCAGCTATCCATGTTTGGGTAAAAACGTCATTTTTCCCCATGATTAAATGGGAAACAAACTCGGTTGGCGTCGTTCACAGGCTTGATCTAGGAAGACATTGGGAGAATTTTTTTAGGTCCAATGCTAAAACATTTGCCAATCAGACCGAAAAAAAAACCTCCGATTATACGCAAGTATTATAAACAAGAATTCTTGCGCGAACAACTGTTATAAGCAATTTATTTATAAGAATTAACTTAAATATTGATAAAACATCGTTCACATAAGAATTATGTATTGTTTTTTTTTGTTTTAACATCGATATTAAAACATCAATGTGTTGTTTGCATCCCTAATCCAGACAGCTGACACTGGTAGTTTAGTTGAAAAGCTTCCAGTGAGAAATCGCCGTCTGTTGATCCCATCTCACCGTTACTAGCCGCTCCCGAGTATTTCTCCCCTGACCGAGCGGACACCTTGTGGCTGTGTCGTCGCCAGAATCCTGATCGATTTCTCCCACCCGTTTGAACGGGCGTTTCGGCTACCGTTTTCTTGCTAAGTTAGACTAATATTGTTTCTTTAATGATATTTAAAAAAAAAATTAATATGTATATCGTATATTTTGTAAGGTGTAATGTACAATAAACGCTGATCTTTTCAATTCGAAAATACGCTGGTTTATTCTTTTCTTATTACGCATTTGTAATCACTGCATTGTACCGTAGTTTCAGTCGAGCCGATCCCGTCTGACGAAAAGCCATGATTCGTTGCAACATAAAGTTATGAATGAATGCCTTAGCTTTATTTTATAATAATAATACACTTGTTACAAATATAATAGTGATTACAATTTAACATGGTGAGCTTTTCCAAGGTCCAAAAATAATTCTTAGTCCACTTTTATATACTGCATCTATCATCTTCAGAGCAGACTTACTCGCTGATGCATAGGCAATATTTGCATAATCCAGTTTTGATCTTATTAGTGCTTGAAATAATATATGTAGTAGATTTTTTTGATCAGAGTCCCAGTGGTGGTGACTGAGCACTTTTAGTTCGTCTAACCTTCTCTTGCATTTATCTTTCAGAATTTTTTTGAGTGAAGAATCCAAGTTAAATGTATGTTCAATATTATAACTTCATGATAGTCTACTTAGTCTGCATATGTATAGTAATCTCATAAAGTTTTATTTTGGATTGCCAAAAATTTTCCTCTTTTCTGTAAATAGAATAGAATAGAATAGATTTTTATTGTCAATTAGAAATTACAAAATTTTATCTGACATGTCAGTACAAGTAAATTAAAATTTAAAGTTAATAAATTCATTGATAGAATAGAACCCATTTGAAAGAAGTAAATCCTTAATTTTTTTCTTGAAAGCACTCGAGGTAATAGTGCGATAATTATCAGGAAGTTTGTTATATAAAGTTGCTCCAAAGTTGTTAGGGTTGAATTTGAAAATATTAATATTAGCCCTTGGGACATCTAAATTATTTTTTCTACGCGTGTTATACTGATTTGATTTGCTGATAATTATTTAAGTTTTTACGGACCTCTAGTAGACAGTAATAAATATAAATGTACGGTAAAGTCCAAATACGTCTATTTATAAGTGTGCCTTTGCAGGATTCATATCTATTTAGACATAATTCTCGTGATCTTTTTCTGCATTATAAAAATTTTCATCGAATGCGCACTATTACCCCAGGCGAGGATTCCATATTTTAATATAGGATATATAAAACCATAATAGATATTATTTAAAATAACGCTGTCATTAAACAGACCCCTTGCCTTATTATGGCCTTAGTTGAAAATGAGTATCCATTTTTGTTTGCCTAGTGTCCTAGCATGTTAGTTCCAATTTGCTTAATATTTTTTCTTGAATAGTAAATGAGTAAATCATCTGCGTATAAATGTGCTTTGGCAGGGTATTTTATATTGCATAATCGTTTATTGCAATTAGAAATAAGGTAAGTGCCCAAAACTATACTTTGTGGAATAAATCTTGCTTGTGTAGCTTGTTAAGACTATAATATATATCCCGTTCTGACTCTGAATTATCTTTCGCTTAAAATGTTTTCAATGAATTTAGTTATATTGCCTTTGATATTCCAATCTGTGAACTTGTTTATTATTTTACCTTTTCAAGTTTTATCAAACGCATTTTGTAAATCAATAAAAAATATATACAATATGTAAACACGTAAGGTGCACATAGGGAAATTAACATTGGGAAAAAATGACTGGATCAGAGTGAGCCTTGAAATCTTGTTTTTCAATTTGCAAAATGAATGTGTATACTACCGAAGAAAATATTCAAATGATTACAACATAAACGGACATTTTTTATTAATGGGACATTAAATTCCCAAAAATACTTAAATATGGTGCGAGATCAAATATCTCCGCCTATTCGTGTTGAACCTAAAGACATTGGGTCACTGATTTGCCAACGCACATACGTCATACCAGTCAGACAATTTTTGAATGAAATGTTTCCAAAAATTTTATGAGCTTTAATTTGACATAAGAATTTTTTACCATGCGACGTACCGTTTTTGAGTCCTACGCTGAAACCCCAAAAGTGGTACCTTCTTGGTGCTCCCCTCCCTCCGGCTCACCTCCTAAACGTCAGGACTTTTGGTATGTTTACTCCCTAAGGACCCTAAACAAGTTTCTGAAGAAATCGCTTAGGGGCTTGCTCACGCACTCTACTTCTTTATTCACTGGACTATAATGTCATTTATAATTACATAAGTAAAATTCTCATTTTAAATCTGTACAGTATCTATATACAACAGACTGGACATACGCAATATTCTAATTTTCATGTTACATTGTGTGGTAGACAAAGACGACCGATTCGCGGTGCGCGATGTATTAGACAAAATTGAATTTATACAGCTATTTTTCTATATAAATGAGTATAAAAAAACTGTTTCGGCAGATTCCGTTGTACGAAATCTATGTAAAATTATCTCCTCTTTCGTTTAAGACAGGTTTCGAACCGATCTGATTTAAATTGAGCGAGTAATAAGCGTTTTTTCTTTATTGCTCCTCTCTGAGGCCAAAATTCAAAAATCGAATGACCGTAGGGTTTAATCTGCCTGGAGACGAATCGAACAAAAAAAAGTTTTTTAAAATCGGTTAGGCAGTTCTTGAGTTATAAACAGTGTTGCCAGTCTAGTACAAATTGTACTAGATCTAGTACTTTTTTGTCATTTTCTGTACGCTCGTACGTTGAAGCAAAAAATCTAGTACTTTTTAATAAATCTAGTACTTTTTAATACCCAATGTCCACACACCCACCACATCAAACGAAAAAAAGGGAAATTACCAAAAAAAAGACTTTTTTGTTGTGAAAATGAAACGATCTTTTTTTTCGCTCTCCTTACGATAAAATTTTTGAAATTAGGTTGTTAAAAAAAAGGTGAATGACCTTTTTTTTTTTGCTCTCCGATTCTGCACACAACAAAAATATTTAAGCCTGGTTGTTACAAAAAAGGTCATTTCTGGTCGGCAAATCTTAAAATCGTCTGTATATATTTTTTTTATGTATGTTCACCGATTTCTCCGTCAATTATGGACCGATTTTCAATTTTTTTTTTATTCGAAAGAGTGCACCTCAGAGGTGGTCCCATCGGAACCAAGTCAGGATCTGATGGTGGAATCCGGGGAAATCGAGGGAAACTCTCAAATTTCAAAGGCACGCATGTATGTATGTTCACCGATTTTTAGTGTTAGATTAACACTAAAAAGAGAAATATAAAATATTTTTAACAAAAAAATTGAACCGACTTCGCATTAAAAAGTAAAAAATAATTGCGTATTGAAATGTTTTGGAGTCGGTGTAGTTCTCGGAATAGATTTCATTTTGGCTGACACCGACTGCAAAACATTTCAATACGCAATTATTTTTTAGTGTGAAGTCGGTTCAATTTTTTTGTTAAAAATATTTTATTTTTACCCTGATCTAGTACGCAAAACAAAAAACTTCTACTTTCTAGCAACACTGGTTATAAATGGTGTAACTAACCCGACTTAGTCTTATATAGATAGATTTGGCGTCAGAATGAAACAAATATCAATAATTGGATCTGGCTTAAGTTCAATGTGCCGATTGTGCTTATCAAGAGGCGTTGTACTGTTTGACGTATTTAGGATTTCACCCAAAATGAAGAATAGCGTGGCAGGTGTAATAATGAAATGTGCCGCTGTCCAGGTAAGTTACATTATTCGCCAAGAATATTGAGAGAATGAATTATTTTTATATGAAATAACATTTCTATTCTAATCCGTTATCTTATTAATTTATAATTCGCATCTTGTACACGCTACTAATAGAATCAGATCTATGCTATCATAACAATATTTTTTATATTAAAATTTAATTTAGGTTCTGAGATATTTTTGCCAATATTGTTTCAAATTAAATTAAAACGACATATTCACTAATTTTTATTCCTTCAGTGCCGCTAGCGTCACAACTGAGCTATTTTTCTCCGTGGAAAGTTATTCCTAAATTTTCAAATTTTAATAATACAAAATGATATCAATAATTTGAAATGTGGGTCACGAATGAACTCCTTTTCTCCGTGTAAAATTGTTCCTAAATCTGAAATATTTTTATTACATTACAAATAATTTGAAAGTAATTAAAATTTATCTCGATTGCCAGATAACTAGGGGCGACGGGATGCCGAATTTCATCTGTGAATCATGTTGCACTCAACTGGAGAAAACTCACCAGTTTTTAATGCAAATAAAAAAATCTGACAAAACACTACGACGCTATTTTCAGCAATTATTTACTTCTGACGAACCAATCAAAACTGAATGTTCTGTTCAACCTTCTGGAAGTCATTTAATCCTTAACAGTAGTAAAGATATTGTGAAAAGTGAATTTTTACAGCTCCATGATGAGTTTGATATAGATCTTGATTGGAAAGAGAACGAAGCCGCGAATTTCATTCAAGAAAATAAAAATATCGATGGAATTTCTTTAAATTCCGAAATCAAAGACGAACAGATGGATGACAATTTATTAATTCTAACAGAATCTGTCGATGACTCCGATCTTGATTGGAAAGAGAGCGAACCTGCAAATTTCATTCAAGAAAATAAAAATGTCGATAAAATTTCTTTAAAATTCGAAATTAAAGACGAACAGATGGATGATAGTTTACTAATTCTAACAGACTCAGTCGATGGCATGGTAAACGTATCATCGAACGACGATGGTAATGAAATTGTCTGCGAAGACACGAAAATAAATATTGGTCACGTATCAGAGATATCGTGTTTACGTTCTGTAAATGTGACTGAAAATTTCAATAAGTGTGATATAACGAATAAAAATATGTTGACTTATCGTCAGAAGCACAACAAAGCAAATAAATTGAAATCTTATCAATGCGACATTTGCAACAAGTGTTTCTCCGGTCATTCGAGTTTCTATAATCATAAGCGTGTTCATACTGGTGAGAAATGTTATCAGTGTGACTTTTGTAATAAGTGTTTCTCTCAGTCATCTGAGTTAAATGTACACAAGCGCATGCATACTGGTGAAAAACCATATCAGTGTGACCTTTGTAATATGTCATTCTCTCAGTCAACCTCTTTAAATAATCACAAGCGTATACATACTGGTGAGAAACCTTATCAGTGTGATATTTGTAATAAGTGTTTCTCTGACTTAAGCAATTTAATTAGACACAATCGTATACACACTGGTGTAAAACCTTATCAATGTGACCGTTGTAGTAAATGTTTCTCTAACTTATACGAGTTAAATAGTCACAAGCGTATACATACTGGTGAGAAGCCTTATCAGTGTAGCATTTGTAATAAGAGTTTCTCTCTATCAAACAGTTTGAAAAAACACAGGCTTATACATACTGGTGAGAAACCTTATCAGTGTGACCTTTGTAATAAGTGTTTCTCTCAGTCATCCAGTTTAATTGTACACAAACGTGTTCATACTGGTGAGAAATCTTATCAGTGTGACTTTTGTAATAAGTGTTTCTCTCAGTCATCTGAGTTAAATGTACACAAGCGCATGCATACTGGTGAAAAACCATATCAGTGTGACCTTTGTAATAAGTCATTCTCTCAGTCATGCTCTTTAAATACTCACAAGCGTATACATACTGGTGACAAACCGTATCAGTGTGAACTTTGTAATAAGTCTTTCTCTCAGTCAAGCTCTTTATATAATCACAAGCGTATACATATTGGTAAGAAACCTTAGCAGTGTGACTTTAATAATAAGTGTTTCTCTCAGTCAAGCAGTTTAAATATACACAAGCGTATACATTAGGGTGTTTTAGCATTCCAACTCGCAAGTCGGGAATAGTACTAGTTTATGTCAAAAATCACTTTTCAAAAATTTTACAATATCTTTCCGTTTTGAGGTCCCCCGAATCCAAAAAACATATTTTTGGAAAAACTCTGTGCGTCTGTAAGTCTGTGAACACGATAGGTCAAACGGATAAGCGGATTGAAACCAAATGGGAGGTTGTTTGGTATGCAAATATTAAGAGCCCTTTTGTTTTTGGGGAAAATCAGCGCATGCGCAGAACTGATATATGTTGAAATGGTGTTTTTTTTTAATATAATAATGGTATACTTTTCATAACGGCTTATCATTCTATTTATTTTTTTAAGAAAATTTTGTTAAATTTTTTTTTTAATTTTATAGTTTCGGAAATATTTTTGAAAATAGAAAAAAACCAGCCGCTCTTTTGTTTTATGGATCTGTCAGAAATAAACTAGTTATTCATGCTTTGATTAATTTTTACATGACGTGAACATATTATGGTGGTAACCATGGCAACGAATAGTTAATATCATATTGAATACTAGCCATTACCCGCGTCACCTCACGCGATATCAGAAATTTTATTTTCTTTATTATATTCAAAATATGTTGTGACAGAAAAAGAATTAAATAAAATTCTAAAATCCCCCGACTTCAAACAGGTAAGTAACCAAAGAAAATCCGTCGGGGGCTGCCATTCGCTGCCCTGAAATGAACTAAAATATTGCAATTTTAGAGTATGTGGCTGATTGAAAATTGAAATCACGTTTGGTACGTAAATAACTAGTCTAATTAATATTCTTCTATTCCTAATTCAGGGTAGCGAATGGCAGCCCCGACGGATTTTCTTTGGTTACTTACCTGTTTGAAGTCGGGGGATTTTAGAATTTTATTTAATTCTTTTTCTTTTACAACATTTACACTCGTCGTGGGTTTTTTCAAAATTTTTAATTTTTGATGGTATAATTCACCTTCAGTGCTCCATATTCCCGGAAAAATACTGGCAGAAAAAACTTATGGACTATTTTTCCGTGCGCGAATAAAAAAAAAGTGAATTTAATCCGGATCTAACAAAATGGAACATTTTCTTTTCGATGTGTACATCGACGGAAAAATAGTGACAGAAATTTTGATCGGGCCATTTGTCCGCAATTTGACGTCATAATGTCGAAAATTGAATAAAAAATGTCAAATATGATAAAAAAAAATGGTTTAAATTAAAAAAAAATCTGCCGCTTCGTTTTTAGGTTCTGTTAGAGCCATGACCGGAAAATACCAGCGGCAAACATTTTTCACCAATTGCGCCCTCTCCAAGCCACCGCTAAGAGGATGGATTTATGAATTGGCCAAATGCACTGAGGTTGTAAAAATTGGAACTTATTTACTACATAGTTTTAATGATCAATTAGAAATAACATATTTAGACGATTATTTTCAGTGGAGAGATTATTAATTATATTATTAATTACTAACACTGAACGTTACCATGTATTGTATTACATGAGCGACAAATTCAAACGTCGAGATGAAAGTATATTTTTATGCTTTGTAATGTTATCAAATAGCTATACTTTTTTATAATGAATAATTTGTTCAGAATTGCTTTTTCTCTGGATTTTTATTGTATATAAAATAATAAATATTCGGCTTAGGTACTACATTTTTTGGACAAACTGAGTATTGTCTTGTTCTGTTTTTAATTACATACAGCTAACTTTTTTTCTTTTCTGTTTACGAGTCATTACCACAGATACACGTCTCGATTTCCAAAAAGGTGAATAAACACAACAAATAGAATTGCAGGGGAATCAGCAATGTTGCCGAATTGTAATTTATAAAAATGTTTGATATAATTAGTATACATATACGTATTTACAAGTGTCGTATTACACGTCTCTACTGGTGCAGTCTTAGATTATTTTACTATTGTTTTTTTCACTATTACTATGCATATGCTCCAAAATTGTAGCAGAGTAACTACCTTAAAATTTATTTTGTACTCTTTGTATCCCTCACTAACAATCACCAAGGCAGGCAGTAGACAGTCGCGAGATAGAGGTAGTCGAGTAGGTACCTAACCTGCCTCTATGATTTGTTGATGTGTCAAAATTTTTTACTTTGTGGTACTTATTTATCTTTGATTTGGCGTCAGAATGAAACAAATATCAATAATTGCATCAAGCTTAAGTTCAATGTGCCGATTGTGCTTATCAAGAGGCGTTATACTGTTTGACGTATTTAGGATTTCACACAAAATGAATAGCGTGGCAGGTGTAATAATGAAATGTGCTGCTGTCCAGGTAAGTTACATTATTCGCGAAGAATATTGAAAGAACGAGTTATTTTTATATGAAATAACATTTCTGTTCTAATCCGTTTTCTTATTAAATTATAATTCGCAACTTGAACAAGCTACCTATAGAATCAGATCTATGCTATCATAACAATATTTTTTATATTAAAATTAAATTTAGGTCCTGAGATATTTTTTCAAATTAAATGAAAACGACATAAGCTTAAAGTACCAATACCGGAACGACAAAGGGCATGTGACTAGTTTTTATTTTTAAAAAATATTTACGCAGTTCATAAAAAAGTATTTGCCCCATTATATAAAATGGACATTTGGCTATTCGATAATAATCAAATTAATAAGTTTTTCTGATATTTAATATATAAAATAAATGTTTTTCGAAGAAGTGTAAAAGACCCAGTTTCGGAACGCTTAAAAAGAAGCCTTGTCTTAATGTCGGAATATGGTTGGCCCAGTACCGAAACAGTTAATAAAATGTTTACCGTTGTAAGGCACGGCGATTCCAGTTATCTATAACTCAGTTGGTTGGAGCGTCGTGCTAATAACGCAAAGGTCGTGGGTTCGATCCTGCCAAAAGACATTATATTTTTATTTTTTTACGGTGTTTTTTTTTTTTTTAATAAGCAAATCAATAATTATTTAATATTATAAATATAAAATGCATTTAATATTTCAAAATAATTGAATATTTTATAAAAAGGAAATATTTTCAACTGAATAATAAAAAAAAATAAATGCCTTGAGATTATACGTGAATTGTTTTAGACAAAAATATTCAACACAGGAGTTTATTTTTTATATTCAAATTGAAGTTTATGTATATTTCATGCATTTTTTATAACAAATGAACTTACTCCATTAAATATTATGTCACAAACAGGTTTTCTTGGTCTAGTCACTCAATCAAATACACGCACGTGTCAATCGATGAAAATGAACATGCCTGACTGTTCCGATACTGGGCACAGACTCTTTTGGTGTTTCAATAGACGAACAGCATAATTAATATAATAATATATTTTTTCTAATATTATCAATAAGCTCTTTTGAATTTTAAGTACCTACTTCTAAATACACATAAAACAAAAATTTAATTAAAAAGTTGTTTTATTCACTTTCTTCAAGCTTAAGATCATTGACTGATTTCTTAGTAAAACCAGTAAGGAACCTGGATAAGTTATGAATCTGAGACTACTGTTGTTGTTAACAATTTAATTCTTATATTTCCGATATATTTTAAAGTCTCATTTATATTCTATTTTATAAATAAAACATTAAGGTTTAAAATAAAGCAAGATACATTTAATTCCATCGCGTACGAAATAAATTATACCATAAATATTCTCAAATCATTCCGCTATTGGGTCTCGTTCCGGTATTGGGACTTTTACTTATTCACTAATTTTTATTCCTATAGTGGCGCTAGCGTCACAACTGAGCTATTTTTCTCCGTGGAAAGTTATTCCTAAATTTTCAAATTTTAATAATACAAAATGATATCAATAATTTGAAAATAAATAAAATTTCTCTCGATTGCCAGATAACTAGGGGCGACGGGATGCCGAATTTCATCTGTGAATCATGTTGCACTCAACTGGAGAAAACTCACCAGTTTCTGATGCAAATAGAGAATTCTGACAAAACACTGCGACGCTATTTTCAGCAATTATTTACTTCTGACGAACCAATCAAAACTGAATGTTCTGTTCAACCTTCTGGAAGTCATTTAATCCTTAACAGTAATAAAGATATTGTGAAAAGTGAATCTTTACAGCTCCATGATGAGTTTGATATAGATCTTGGTTTGAAAGAGAGCGAAGCCGCGAATTTCATTCAAGAAAATAAAAATATCGATGGAATTACTTTGGATTCCGAAATCAAAGACGAACAGATGGATGACAATTTATTAATTCTAACAGAATCAGTCGATGACTCCGATCTTGATTGGAAAGAGAGCGAAGCCGCGAATTTCATTCAAGAAAATAAAAATATCGATGTAATTACTTTGAATTCCGAAATCAAAGACGAACAGATGGATGACAATTTATTAATTCTAACAGAATCAGTCGATGACTCCGATCTTGATTGGAAAGAGAGCGAACCTGCAAATTTCATTCAAGAAAATAAAAATATTGATGGAATTTCTTTAAAATCCGAAATCAAAGACGAACAGATGGATGATAGTATACTAATTCTAACAGACTCAGTCGATAGCAGGGCAAACTTATCATCTAACGACGATGGTCATGAAATTGTCTGCGAAGACACGAAAATAAATATCGTATCAGAGATTTCGTGTTTACGTTCCGCAAATGTGACTGAAAATTTCAGTAAGTGTGATGAAACAAATGAAAATCTTTCGGCCTATCGTCAGAAGCACAAAGAAGCAAATAAATTGAAATCTTATAAATGCGACATTTGTAACAAGTGTTTCTCTGGTTATTCGACTTTCTTTTATCATAGACGAGTACACAGTGGTGAGAAACCTTATCAGTGTGATGTTTGTAATAAGTGCGTTTCTTCCTCATTCAGTTTAACTGTACACAAACGTGTTCATACTGGTGTAAACGCTCATCAGTGTGACCTTTGCAATAAGTTTTTCTCTCAGTTAAAACATTTAAATGAGCACAAGCGTACACATACTGGTGAGAAACCGTATCAGTGTGACCTTTGTAATAAGTCTTTCTCTCAGTCAGGCTCTTTAAATATTCACAAGCGTATACATACTGGTGAGAAACCTTATCAGTGTGATATTTGTAATAAGTGTTTCTCTTTCTTAGGCAATTTAATTAGACACAATCGTATACACACTGGTGTAAAACCTTGTCAATGTGACCGTTGTAGTAAATGTTTCTCTAACTTATACGATTTAAATAATCACAAGCGTATACATACTGGTGAGAAGCCTTATCAGTGTGGCATTTGTAATAAGAGTTTCTCTCTATCACACAGTTTGAGAAAACACAGGCTTATACATACTGGTGAGAAATCTTATCAGTGTGTCTTTTGTAATAAGTGTTTCTCTCAGTTATCTGAGTTAAATGTACACAAACGCAAGCATACTGGTGAAAAACCATATCAGTGTGACCTTTGTAAGAAGTCATTCTCTAAGTCAAGCTCTTTAAATAATCACAAGCGTATACATACTGGTGAGAAACCGTATCAGTGTGACCTTTGTAATAAGTCTTTCTCTCTGTCAAGCTCTTTATATAATCACAAGCGTATACATACTGGTGAGAAACCTTAGTAGTGTGACTTTTGTAATAAGTGTTTCTCTCAGTCAAGCAGTTTAAATATACACAAGCGTATACATTAGGGTGTTTTAGCATTCCAACCCACAAGTCGGGAATAGGTCTAGTTTAGGTCAAAAATCACTTTTCAAAAATTTTACAATATCTTTCCGTTTTGAGGTCCCCCGAATCCAAAAAATTAATTTTTGGAAAAACTCTGTGCGTCTGTAAGTCTGTTAATCTGTAAGTCTGTTTGTCTGTGAACACGATAGGTCAAACGGATAAGCGGATTGAAACCAAATTTTGGGAGGATGTTTGGTATGCAAATATGAAGAGCCCTATTGTTTTTGGGGAAAATCAGCGCATGCGCAGAACAGATATATGCTAAAACGGTGTTTTTTTTTTAATATAATAATGGTATACTTTTCATAACGGCTTATCATTCTATTTATTTTTTAAAGAAAATTTTGTAAAAAATTTTTTTTTTTAATTTTATAGTTTCGGAAATATTTTGAAAATAGAAAAAAACCAGCCGCTCTTTTGTTTTATGGGTCTGTCAGAAATAAACTAGTTATTCATGCTTTGATTAATTTTTACATGACATGGAACATATTATGGTGGTAACCATGGCAACGAATAGTTAATATCATATTGAATACTAGCTATTCCCCGCGTCACCTCACGCGATATCAGAAATTTTAGTTTCTTTATTATAATCAAAATATGTTGTGATAGAAAAAGAATTAAATAAAATTCTAAAATCCCCCGACTTATAACAGGTAAGTAACCAAAGAAAATCCGTCGGGGGCTGCCATTCGCTGCCCTGAAATGAACTAAAATATTGCAATTTTAGAGTATGTGGTTGATTGAAAATTGAAATCACGTTTGGTACGTAAATAACTGTAGTCTAATTTATATTCTTCTATTCCTAATTCAGGATAGCGAATGGCAGCCTGTAACGTTCCCCCGTTGTCTTCACGCCGTGTGTATGAAGACGAGAACTTACTTCTTCCTGAGGAGGTATCAAGGCTATTGTTGATAACTGCAGAGGGTAAAATCTTTTATTAAATTCTAAAATGCATTTCTTTTCTTTTACATCAAAAACAACATTACTTCCAAATTCAATTTTTTATTCAACCAAAATATATTGTAAATCAATTTTATTTGTTCAGCTTATATCTAACTTAGCCTAAAATCAACTTTAACTTTTTAATCTTTACTTTCAAAATTATTTTTCATTCGCTGCCCTGAATTAAGAATAGAAGAATATAAATTAGACTACAGTTATTTACGTACCAAACGTGATTTCAATTTTCAATCAGCCACACTCTAAAATTGCAATATTTTAGTTCATTTCAGGGCAGCGAATGGTAGCCGCCGACGGATTTTCTTTGGTTACTTACCCGTTTTAATTCGGGGGATTTTAGAATTTTATTTAATTCTTTTTCTATTACAACATTTACACTCGTCGTGGGTTTTTTCAAAATTTTTAATTTTTGACGGTATAATTCACCTTCAGTGCTCCATATTCCCGGAAAAATACTGGCAGAAAAAAATTATGGACCATTTTTCCGTGCGCGAATAAAAAAAAAGTGAATTTAATCCGGATCTAACAAAATGGAACATTTTCTTTTCGATGTGTACGTCGACGGAAAAATAGTGACAGAAATTTTGGTCGGGCCATTTGGCCGCAATTTGACGTCATAATGTCGAAAATTGAATAAAAAATGTCAAAGATGATAAAAAAAATGGTTAAAATTAAAAAAAAATGTGTCGCTTCGTTTTTAGGTTCTGTTAGAGCCGGGGTGAACGATAAAGGGGTATGCGAATTGTCTCGCAGTGAAACGGGAAGGGGCAAATGTTGAGTTAAAAAAAAAAAAACAATTCCGGGGTGAACGATCACGGGGTATGCGAATTAGATAGTTAATTGTTTGAATAGAACTGCGTTTTCTAAAAAATGTATGTTTAATTGACAGTCAATGAAATATATATTTTTTAGAAAATCAGTCTCAAAGTGAAAAAAAAAATAAAAAATAAAAACTAAAATCAAACGTCGTAAAAATAATTGTATTTCTACGTCACAGTGTAATAAAACATTATAAGTGTGGTTACTGTTTAGTGCTATATATGGTGCCTAAATGTTAATTATTTTAACGTTTGTGTGTGAATTTATTTAATTTCAGGCGTTTGTACAATTTTTTTTCTTGAAATAAAATTATTACAGTACCTACCCGTCCGAATAATTATATATTATTCATACGGTAACCGTACGACTAGATGTAGCCAAAATTTATTTTGTACTCTGTGTATCCCTCACCAACAATCACCAAGGCATAGGCCCTAGAGTAGACAGTCGCGAGATAGAGGTAGTGGAGTAGGTACTTAACATGCCTCTATGATTTGTTGATGTGTCAAAATTTTTTACTTCGTTGTACTTATTTATCTTTGATTTGGCGTCAGAATGAAACAAATGTCAATAATGGGATCTGGCTTAAGTTCAATGTGTCGATTGTGCTTATCAAGAGGCGTTGTACTGTTTGACATATTTAGGATTTCACCCAAAATGAAGAATAGCGTGGCAGGTGTAATAATGAAATGTGCTGCTGTCCAGGTAAGTTACATTATCGGGAAGAATATTGAGAGAACGAATTATTTTTATATGAAATAACATTTCTGTTCTAATCCGTTTTCTTATTAATTTATAATTCGCAACTTGTACACGCTACCTATAGAATCAGATCTATGCTATCATAACAATATTTTTTATATTAAAATTAAATTTAGGTCCTGAGATATTTTTTTCAAATTAAATGAAAACGACATAAGCTAAAATTACCAATACCGGAACGACGAAGGGCATGTGACTAGTTTTTATTATTTAAAAAAGAAAGTAGTATTTGCCCCATTATATAAAATGGACATTTGGCTATTCGATAATAATCAAATTATTAAGTTTTTCTGATATTTAATATATAAAATAAATGTTTTTCGAAGAAGTCTAAAAGAGCCAGTATCGGAAAGCTTAAAAAGCCTTGTCCTAATGTCGGAATATGGTTGGCCCAGTACCGAAACAGTTAACAAAACGTTTACCGTTGTAAAGCACGGCGATTCCAGTTATCTATAACTCAGTTGGTTGAAGCGGCGTGCTAATAACGCAAAGGTCGTGGGTTCGATCCCGCCAAAAGACATTATGTTTTTATTTTTTTACGGTGTATTTTTGTTTTTTTTTAGTAAGCAAATCAATAATTATTTAATATTATAAATATAAAATGCATTTAATATTTCAAAATAATTGAATATTTTATAAAAAGGAAATATTTTAACTGTATAATATAAAAAACAAATGCCTTGAGGTTATACGTGAATTGTTTTAGACAAAAATATTCAACACAGGAGTTTATTTTTTATATTCAAATTGAAGTTTATGTATATTTCATGCATTTTTTATAACAAATGAACTTACTCCATTAAATATTATGTCACAAACAGGTTTTCTTGGTCTAGTCATTCAATCAAATACACGCACGTGTCAATCGATGAAATGAACATGCCTGACTGTTCCGATACTGGGCACAGACTCACTTTTGGTGTTCCAATAGACGAACAGCATAATTAATATAATAATATATTTTTTCTAATGTTATCAAAAACTTTTTTGAATTTTAAGTACCTAGAATCTGAGACTACTGTTGTTGTTAACAATTTTTTTCTTATATTTCTGATATATTTTAAAGTCAGTCTCATTTATATTCTATTTTATAAATAAAACATTAAGGTTTAAAATAAAGCAAGATACATTTAATTCCATCGCGTACGAAATAAAATATACCATAAAGATTATCAAATCGTTCCGCTATTGGGTCTCGTTCTGGTATTGGGACTTTTACTTATTCACTAATTTTTATTCCTATAGTGGCGCTAGCGTCACAACTGAGCTATTTTTCTCCGTGTAAAATTGTTCCTAAATCTTAAACATTTTTATTACATTACAAATAATTTGAAAGTAATTAAAATTTCTCTCGATTGCCAGATAACTAGGGGCGACGGGATGCCGAATTTCATCTGTCAATCATGTTACACTCAACTGGAGAAAACTCACCAGTTTCAGATGCAAATAGAGAATTCTGACAAAAGACTGCGACGCTATTTTCAGCAATTATTAACTTCTGACGAACCAATCAAAACTGAATGTTCTGTTCAACCACCAGAAAATCATTCAAGTTTTAGCACTAATAAAGTTGTCGTGAAATGTGAATCTGTCGAGTTTCATGATGGTTTTGATGTAGATCTTGGTTGTAAAGAGAACGACTCTGCAATTTTCAGTGAAGAAAATAAACATAACGAAGAAATTTTTTTAAAATCCGAAATCAAAGACGAACCGATGGATGACAGTTTATTAATTCTGACAGAATCAGTCGACGATACTGTAAACGCATCATTAAACGCCAATGAAAATGAAATTAGCTGCGAGGATACGAAAATTAATATTAGCCACGCATCAGAGGTTTCGTGTTTACCTTTTGCAAATGTGACTGAAAATGTCAGTAAGTGTGATGAAACAAATAAAAACCTTTCGGCTTATCCTCAGAGCCACCAAAAAGCAAATAAATTGAAATCTTATCAATGCGACATTTGCAACAAGTGTTTCTCCGGTTATTCGAGTTTCTATTATCATAGGCGAGTACATACTGGTGAGAAACCTTATCAGTGTGATCTTTGTAATAAGTATTACTCTGACTTAAGCAAATTAAATAGGCACAAGCGTATACATACTGGTGAAAAGCCTTATCAGTGTGACCATTGTAGTAAGTGTTTCTCTGACTTATACAATTTAAATAAACACAAGCGTACACATACTGGTGAGAAACCTTATCAGTGTGACATTTGTAATAAGTGTTTTTCTCAAACATACAGTTTAAATGTACACAAGCGTATACATACTGGTGAGAAACCTTTTCAGTGTGACAGTTGTAATAAGTGTTTTTCTCAAACATACAGTTTAAATGTACACAAACGTACCCATACTGGTGAGAAACCTTATCAGTGTGACATTTGTAATGAGTGTTTTTCTCACTCATTCAGTTTTAATCAACATAAGCGTATTCATACTGGTGAGAAACCTTATCAGTGTGACATTTGTAATAAGTGTTTTTTACAGTCGTCCGATTTAAATATACACAAACGTATGCATACTGGTGAGAAACCTTATCAGTGTGACCTTTGTAATAAGCGTTTCTCTGACTTAGGCAAATTAAATAAGCACAAGCGAATACATACTGGTGAGAAACCTTATCAGTGTGACCGTTGTAGTAAGTGTTTCTCTGACTTATGCAATTTAAATAAACATAAGCGTATACATACGGGTGAAAAACCTTATCAGTGTGACCTCTGTAATAAGTCTTTCTCCCAGTCAATCCATTTAAATGAACACAGGCGCATACATACTGGTGAGAAACCTTTTCAGTGTGATCTTTGTAATAAGTCTTTCTCTCAGTCAAGCCATTTATATAAACACAAGCGTACACATACTGGGGAGAAACCTTATCAGTGTGACGTTTGTAAAAAGTGTTTTTCTCACTCATTCAGTTTAAATCAACACAAGCGTATTCATACTGGTGAAAAACCTTATCAGTGTGACATTTGTAATAAGTGTTTCACTCAGTCAAACAGCTTAAATATACACAAGCGTGTACATTAGGGTGTTTTTTTAGTTTTTTTCGGTCCCATTGGCTGTTTTAGTATTGGACCTAAAAAAATCTCCCCAATATCATCTTCTTAAATCAAACCTGTGAGCGGCGCAAATCGAACTCCTTTTTTTTTACTCAAACATCGATAGCTGGTAGAAAAAAATATTTGTGATAGCAACATTTTGCAGAGAAATAAATTTCCCATATGTTCGTTTAAATTAAACAGTAATTAATTGAATGAAATCTGATTTTCATGAGAATGATATACGAAAATGTCTTAGAAAATAACGAATTTAGTACTAAGGACCTTTTGTTGTGGAAATCTAAATCTCTACAAATAGTTGCTATCAAAAATAAAAAAGAATTCAATCAGCTATTCAAGTTTGTGTGAAAACGTCGTTTTTTCCATGTTAATTAAATGGGAAACCAACTCGATTTGAGCCGTTTACAGCTTTGATCTTGGAAGCTAAAATTCTGGGAGATTTTTTTTAGGTTTATTCTAAAATATTAGCCAATGGGACCGAAAAAAAACTAGTATTTATGTATGATTATTTATTGACGAGTAATCAGACGTTAATAAAAAATTTGAAAACCTAAGTATTATATATTTATTTTTTATCGAACTAAATATCCTTTTTTTTAATTGGAAAACTTAAAGAGAACAAATAAAAATTATACGTAATTTTTATAGACAAGAGTTCTGGCCCGAACAATATTGTTATAAGCAATTTATAAATAAATTGCTTATAACAATTAAATTAAACAACGATAATAAAATGTATTGATTTTTTTTGTTTCATGTACGGGTTATATGTCACTATGGAAATATGTTATTATTATCAAGTATTCACAGAAATTGTTCGAAGTTGTCCCCGTTTACACATATCATGTCCGTTTCAAATAAGCACCAATATACTTGATAATAACAACTTATTTCCATAGTGACATAATATAACCCCAGGATCGACCTCAAAATTAAAGAAAATTTAATAAAATTTATTTAAACTTCGAAAGGCTGTTTCTCTCTTATTTTTGAGTTTTGATAAAAAAACCATTTGAAATATTTGCTCGTCTATTTGATTTTTACACGCTGTAAAAAAAAAGCATCAACTTGAAACTCACCTGTATAATAGTGACTACAATATAACATGATACTCTCATATTTTTTATATTTATCTTGCTTATGGTGATGTTTAATGGAAAATAATTTGGCAACAAACTTAGCTTTAATACAGATTTTTTTGCAAATAGCTAATACAGAAAACTAGCTAATTTTGTTGTCAAATTATTTTGAATTTTTTCGTTTAAACACGTATTTTATTTTTTTTTTAATACACGAACTCGTGCTCAAAAGCCTTCAATTACGACGATCTTATTTTTTTAACTCTCATCTGTTTTGATGGTCGACTTTTTTCTTACCTTCTTACTGGAATGATGTCAATGCAATTTTTTTATTGTAGATTTGGATAGATTATCGAATTTATTGATTATAATTATTCAAGCCTCATTTAAAAAAAAAAAACGACTTAGCATGTGGTCAATACAAATTTGGAACTTCTACTGATTGCTTACGAAGTCAGATTTATATCAAAATGAGATTTGACGATTTCCTCTTTTTTCAAAAATTATTTTTAATAAATTAACCCTGTGCCAAATGTCAGCTTTAACAAAGAATTAGTTTTTTTACATATTTTTTAAGCACTTTGACTCCAGAGACTTGCTTGTTGACTAGTGTATTAATTATTTAAATGAATCTTGAAATTTTTGATCACAAGCTCTTGGCTAACAAGTATGTGATCCAATGGTCATTATGTCGCATAGCCGTTAAAGCCGCTGCACACGAGGCTTGTTTTACAGTTGGAATCGATGCTTGGACATGTGCTGACTGCGAAGATAATTATTACTATGATTCGTGCTTTAAAATGTGTTTTGTGCTCCGTCTATCCCTTAAGGCTCAATTACATTGAGCGAGTTTACAAGCTGCTTGTTGGCGAATTCGCTAGTTGCTAGTAAAACTCGCTCAGTGTAATCAGTTTACTAGCCAAGTAGCGGATTGTAAACTATCTGCGAGTAAAAAAGTTGAAAGCCGGTCAACTTTACTCGCTGGCGTTTGGGATTGTTAGCTAGTAAACTGACCGTGTGTCATCATAGTTGCTAGTGAACTAGATGCGTCTTGGTAGTTTCTGGTTTCAGTGTCTACAAAATGTCGACGGAAATGAAAGAAAAACAACAACAAATTCACAATACGTGGTTCGTTAGCTAGTGAGAATTTTGTGTCATCATCCGTATCTCACTAGCCAACTCGCCCGCTTCTAAACTCGCCAACAAGCAGCTTGTAAACTCGCTCGATGTAATTGAGCCTTTATCAATAATCACCCTAGAATCTAGATTATGGATGCATAGAAATCTTATAGTCTATGCCCGAGAGTCTAGACGGTACTACTAGACAGTCGCGAGATAGAGTTAGAATAGCTACCTGTCTAAGATTTTTTGACGTGTTAAAAGTTTTTATTCCACTTATTTTATCTTTGATTTGGCATCAGAATGAAAGAAATATCGATAATTGGATCTGGATTAAGTACAATGTGCCGATTGTGCTTATCAAGTGGCGTTGTACTGTCAGACGTATTTAGGATTTCATACAAAATGAAGAATAGAGTGGCAGGTGTAATCATGAAATGTGCTGCTGTCCAGGTAAGCTACATTTTTCGCGAAGATATTGACAGAACGAATTGTTTTTATTTGAAATAACATTTCTATTCTATTCCGTTTTATTTATTTATAATTTGTAACTTGGGTAAAGTTTTACTGAATGAACGGTTTCGATTTTGGCGAATTTAAAAACTCACAAAACTGTCTATTGCTATAGGACAGTTGGAGAAGTGATTTCCCTTTGAAACAGTTTCTTTTAAGAAAAAAAAACTGCACGAACGCCAGATATTAAATAAATTCACACACAAACCTCAAAATAATGAAGATTTAAACACCATATAGAACTCTACAAGATAGTGTGACCACACTATTAATGTTTTATTAAATTATAACCCTGGAATTGTTTTTTTAAGAACTCCCCCCAAATACCCACCCCTTTTCATTGGAATCTTAAGTGTTGGAAATTTTATAGATATATTGGCCATATAGAAAGTAACTAACAAGATACGGTGTTAAAAAATAATAATTTATAAGTACGGTATTCTGTGCTATTAATATCCAGCGTTTGTAGTTTTTAAGGCAAATCACTTCTTCAACTGTTCTATAGCAATAGCCAGTTTTGTGCATTTCAAAATTCGCCAAAATCGAAACCGTTCATTCAGTAAAATTTTACCGTAACTTGTACAAGCACCTATAGAATCAGATCTGTGCTATCATAATGATAATTTCTACATAAAAATTTAATTTAGGTCCTGAGATATTTTTTCAAATGTTGTTTCAAATTAAACTAAAGCGACATATTCACTAATTTTTATTCCTACAGTACCGCTAGCGTCACAACTGAGTTATTTTTCTCAGTGGAAAATTATTTCTAAATTTTAAATTTTTTAAATTACAAAGTAACATCAATAAACAGAAAATAATTAAAATTTTTCTCGATTGCCAGATAACTAAAGGCGACGGGATGCCGAATTTCATCTGTCAATCATGTTACACTCAACTGGAGAAAACATACCAATTTCTGATGCAAATAGAGAATTCTGACAAAACACTGCGACGCTATTTTCAGCAATTATTTGCTTCTGACGAACCAATCAAAACTGAATGTTCTATTCAACCTTCTGAGAGTCATTTAATCCTTAACAGTAATAAAGATATTGTGAAAAGTGAATCTTTAGAGCTCCATGATGACTTTGATATAGATCTTGATTGGAAAGAGAACGAAGCCGCGAATTTCATTCAAGAAAATAAAAATATCGATGGAATTTGTTTAAATTCCGAAATCAAAGACGAACAGATGGATGACAATTTATTAATTCTAACAGAATCTGTCGATGACTCCGATCTTGATTGGAAAGAGAGCGAACCTGCAAATTTCATTCAAGAAAATAAAAATATCGATAAAAGTTCTTTAAAATTCGAAATTAAAGACGAACAGATGGATGATAGTTTAGTAATTCTAACAGACTCAGTCGATGGCATGGTAAACGTATCATCGAACGACGATGGTAATGAAATTGTCTGCGAAGACACGAAAATAAATATTGGTCACGTATCAGAGATATCGTGTTTACGTTCTGTAAATGTGACTGAAAATTTCAATAAGTGTGATATAACGAATAAAAATATGCTGACTTATCGTCAGAAGCACAACAAAGCAAATAAATTGAAATCTTATCAATGCGACATTTGCAACAAGTGTTTCTCCGGTCATTCGAGTTTCTATAATCATAGGCGAGTACATACTGGTGAGAAACCTTATCAGTGTGACCTTTGTAATAAGTCTTTCTCTCGGCCAAGCCATTTAAATATTCACAAGCGTATACATACTGGTGAGAAACCTTATCATTGTGACTTTTGTAATAAAGGTTTCTCTCATTCAAGCAGTTTGAATAAACATAAACGTATACATACTGATGAAAAACCTTACCTGTGTATCATTTGTAATAAGAGTTTCATTCAATCAAGCAGTTTAAATGCACACCAGCGTATTCATACTGGTGAGAAACCGTATCAGTGTGACGTTTGTAATAAGTGTTTCTCAGTGTCATATAGTTTGATTGAACACAAGCGTATACATACTGGGGAGAAACCTTATCAATGTGACATTTGTAAAAAATGTTTCTCACTGTCATCCAATTTTAGTAAACACAAGCGTGGACATACTGGAGAGAAACCTTATCAATGTGACATTTGTAATAAGTCATTCTCTACGTTAGCCAATCTTAATCGACACAAGCTTAATCATACTATTAAGAAATCTTATCAGTGTGATCTTTGTAATAAGTGTTTTTCTCAGTCATCCAAATTAAATGAACATAAACTTGCACACTCCTGAAAATAAAATGGATTGTTCAGAATTTCCTTCTCATTAATGATAACCTCTTCTTGTTTTTCTACTATTATGAAACCTGTTTCAAATTAGTCCTGTAAGTCAACCGAAACCAGAATTGGAACCATATAACATTAATGATCTTTTAGAAATTACTTTTGTTTTTATGGCGTATTGTATCATCTTTTTTATCTTTTTGGGCTAGACAATAAAGATATATTAGGTATTATTATTATTTTTAGTTTTTATTGTAGAATAATCAAGTCAATAATAAACGCCCAATAATTTTTGAGAGTTCCCATATGATAATAGCGCACGGTTTCCTCCTAGATTCGTGTAATGTCTGGACACAAACTTACAAATTATTTCCGTTTCATTATTTTCCTTTTCAATCGTACAATTTACAGTAAAACACTATTTTTTAAGCCGAAACAATAATTCATTTTGATAAATTCTACTAATAAACACTTTTTAAACGTTATAAATTCAATCTCATTTTGCAACACAATAAGTAAAGATAAATTAAGAGTCAACGTATGCTCGGCTATTGCAGATTTTTCAATGTGTCCCAATCTACAACACAAGAGAAGTTGTAGACTGGGACACATTAAAAAATCTGCAATAGCCCAGCATACGTTGACTCTAGACAACCATAAGAGATCGTTTTTGAAGAAACCAAAGTTATAGACAGAACATCGAGTTACTACCCGCGCATATACAGAGACGCCATAGAAATACACAAACACACAAATAATAATATTCCAACCGGAGATGAAGGTTTGAATCTAAGTAAAACCTGGACACAAGCACTGTGCAATAACCAACCCACTGAATGGAACAGCCAATCACAGAAGAGCATACTACGACAGAGTAGAGAACACGAGCACACTGACCATAAAAGACGGAAGTACCGCACTTGTCGACACTCCACGCACTTATCTGTGAGCAGCCTAGAAGGACACTTCGCCCGCTACCACATCGCATTTGATAATGTCTACCGCAGTTGTAGACGAAACGTCAGGTATAAATACCAATGAACTACGGCATACAAGCCCGGAAACCAAGAAAATTTGGATCAGCACCGGCCGTGAAGGCCTATACACTTGGATAAAAATTAAAAATTTGGGGGGCACCGTTAATATTTCCTCATGAAATTTTATGTGGAGCTTATTGAAAGTGTAGATTTGGCTGGGAGTTTTTCCCACTGCGCCTCTCGCCGAGAAACGGTAATTCCTGTACCGGCCATCTTGTTGAGGTTTTCCATGGTTTCCCTCAACAATTCCAGATAAATATAGAGATGGTTCCTTAAGGCCGCTGCACACGAGGCTAGAAACGCTGCTAGATTCCTTGCTAGATTTGCCTATTAGTTTTCTAGTGCTGGTTTTCTTGATTGCTGCTAAGTGATCGCTTCACACGAGATTATCTTTCAAGCGTGTTTTGTGGATAGATCTGGTGCGCGCGCAGTGACAGTTCGAATATAAATATTAAACACAGGAGCAAAACGTGTCTGTTGTCTGGCAGAATTACGCCATGTGGGCGTTGGTTCAAGTGCCCATGTGAAGATACTGCTTCCTGATTTGTTCTTGCTCATACCTAACAATAAATCTAGCAGGGAAAATAGCCCCTGTTCTAATTTTAAAACCTATCTTCTGAGCTAGCAAGGCAGCCCGTAGTGACGTCATTTCCAGCTTTGTACCCAGCCTACCGGCTAGCAGAACTCCTAGCAGCGTTTCTAGCCTCGTGTGCAGCGGCCTTTATTCAAGGCCATGGCCGATTACCTGTCAACTCCTATGCTCAAAATTTGCCTACCTTATCCTAATTTCCTAAAAATTCCTTTATTCGTCCATTGCTATTAATTAAGTTGAAGTTTAAAAATTGTGGAAAATAACGGGAAGTGTGGTGAAAAAAAAATAGTTATGGTGCGAATGACGTCTGTTATGACATAAAGTCGAGAAACGGACGTTAAACGAATTATTATTATTTACTATTACAAGCGAAAAAAATAAATAAAAATAGCTCTCTTCAATCTCTAGCGATTATGATGTACATATATATGTCATGTACTACACTAAGTGTAGGATAAAACAGTAATGATAAAATTCTCAGTTTTTAGTGACTAATAATTAATTATTTGTGTTACTCACACATATGATAAGTTCATTTTAAGTGATAGCTGAATTAACATAAAATAAAAATATTCTTCTTTTCGTGCATATAGCCAAAGTTGCTGAGCACGTAATTTAAGATAAAAAAAAAAAAAAAAATATTCTTTATAACAGAAAAATATTGCATATTTCACAAACTAAACCGCACTAGCAAAATGTCCGCCCGAAACGAAGCAATCGGTATTTTTAAAAAACATACTAAACAAAGGGCCTGTAGTCTATAGTCTATTGCAGCGGTTTCCAAACTTTCGACACTAACGCCCCCCTTATAAAAAATCTTACCTCTGCCTTTCCCTTGAAAAAATTTATAAACAATTTGTAAATAAATTCTTTACCTACTGAGAAAATAATTACAAAGGTGGTAAATATACAGTACAGTAGCGAGCAGAAAAATCAGTGTTAATATAAAATGTCCATTATTTGGTAGTTATGTTTGAGCGCTTATTCTTAAAACTATGATTTTGTCAGAACAACGATATTCGCAATTAATCTGCGTCCCCCTGGATAATTTTGCGCGTACCTCCAGGGGGGCACTCCGCTGGTTTATTGCATCAGTACTGTACAGTTTTCAAGATACCTAGTTATAATGAAATCTTCTGATTAATCTTCAATCAATAAATTGTCGACCGATTTTTCATACAATATATTAACAAAAAATATACAATTATAATTCTATACTGAAAATTTAATAATATTTATTCAAATCTTTGATTAACGTCTGATTATAGAACTCTTCAATAAATAAAATTATCGACCAATTTTTCAGACAAATATATTAACAAAAATATAAAAATTAATACATTAACGTTTAGGTCCAGATTTGGACCTTCTTCAGAACTGATCTAAAAATATAAAAATTGATTAATAATTAGTTTCTAATTGGTTTTTGAAAAAAATTCGATTTAAGGAGGTTGATGCGTTATAGTCCCAATCAAAAGTAGGTAAGTCAAATTCTAAATCGGAACTTTTTCAGAATAAATTTTTACAAAAGGTTATAAGTCGATAATACCAATAAATTATTGCCATAAACGCATAAATAAATAATTTTTTTTTATTAGGTAATTAGTTATTTTAGTATTTTACTTAATGGACTAACTTTTGAATTTTTTGTACAAAGTTAGGTTAGGAAAAATAAATTTATGTAAATATCCGTATTTTACATATTTTTTGCAGTAAATAATTAAAAAAAGAAACTAGAATTAATGAAAATTAAAATTCAATCATTAAAAAGATGAAAATTCAGTTGAAATAGTTAAAATTGTCAAGAATAAAAGTCCATAATCAAAAATTGCTAAGGTTTAATATTCAAAGCAATGGCACGTCAATCTGGTGTCGGAGAGGCAACCGGATGGCGAGTGGTAATCTAGGCTTTTGAGTGGTACAGAGCCTCCTGGTAGCGGCCAAAGTGACCCCAAATGGACGGGGGCGGCGATATGGGGGATAAAAATGCGGCTGCATTTAAGGAAATACCCTAAACACGCGGGCCGTTTTGCCCTAGCGAATAAAAAAAAAAAAAAAACTGGAAAGGCAACCGCTTCAAAATTAGTGAGCATACTTATTGACACCACCAAACGTTGGAAAAAAATTGCCATCCGATCCTGATGGGCAGTTTCGGAGAAACAACCCCTCAAAGTCGCCGAAAAACCCTTTTTTTCGATTTTTTCAACAATAAGTAAAAAAACACACTAAAAATTGTTCAAATCGGATGGCATTCGAAATTTATACTGTCCTAAGTACAAATAATAGTGTGTATCAATGCCATAAGATTTTGATTAAATTTACCCCTATTTAGCCACCCCCCAAAACTCATGAAAATAACAATTTTATACAGCGTATGGCATTATTTTTATTGTTATTGAGTTTTGGGGGTTGACTAAATAGGGGTAAATTTAATCAAAATCTTATGGCATTGATACACACTATTATTTGTACTTAGGACAGTATAAATTTCGAATGCCATCCGATTTGAACAATTTTTAGTGTGTTTTTTTACTTATTGTTGAAAAAATCGAAAAAAAAGGTTTTTCGGCGACTTTGAGGGGTTGTTTCTCCGAAACTGCCCATCAGGATCGGATAGCAATTTTTTTCCAACGTTTGGTGGTGTCAATAAGTATGCTCACTAATTTTGAAGCGGTTGCTTTTTCAGTTTTTTTTTTTTTTTTATTCGCTAGGGCAAAAACGGCCCGCGTGTTTAGGGTATTTCCTTCAATGCAACCGCATTTTTATCCGGTTGCCTTTTCAAACATTTTTCGATTTTGCCCCACCCCCATATCGCCGCCCCCGTCCATTTGGGGTCACTTTGGCCGCTACCAGGGGGTTCTGCACCACTCATAGGCCCAGATTACCACTCGCCATCCGGTTGCCTCTCCGACACCGGATTGACGTGCCATTGCTTTGAATATAATAATTTTTATTTATTGTATTTGGTTATTTGCAAAAAATTAAAATGTACAGTGTGTATGCTAGGTTGACATATTTTCCGTAAGACTAGGTACATGTTAAAGTTTTTTTTTAATTTTTAACTTTATAAATCTCCTAATGATTTTAGATTTTTTACAGAAAATTTTGTCATAAAAAAATCTATTAAAAAAACTTTATTTCAATTTTTTTTCATTATCTTGTTTAACGCCTAAACATCCTTAGGTTTTGAATTATCAAAATTGAAATTAAGATTTATTCAGCTCTGAAACCTTTTAGACCTTTTTAGATGCCCTACAAACGGGCCTTAAGGTTCAAAATCGAGCTTTAGAGACGTGTGAAGTATCGATTAGTGAAATTCCTCCTCAAAACGATAGATATTCATTGTACAGGACCTATTTTTAACGCTTTTATTTAGCTTTTTTATTTTTATCTTTAATACATCTTTTTTCAAAATTATACGATTGAGTTTAAATTTTGCAAAGGTATGTATTTCCGGTGACAATACAATATTATAAAAACTAATCGACCGTTCCGGTTTCGTCCGGTTGCAAATCGCACTTTTAATAATTCACACTAAAAACTTAAATATCAAATAGGTAAAAAAACTTTTAAGTTAAACGCATTTAATGTATAATCGATAAGGTACTACAAGCTAGAAAATAAATATGAGTCACCACTAGGGGCTTTGATTAAACTGAAATAAAATCATAGGGGGCATTTATAGTTACATTATGGTCGAAGAAGACAGTCGAAAGCTAAATATGATTTATGATTTACAATTTCAAACAAATGAAAGTTTTCTATTAAATAGCCCCCAAGATTTTATTTTAGTTTAATCAAAGCCTCCAGTGGTGACTTTTCTAGCTTTTAGTACATTATTGCTTGTACAATAAAAGCGTTAACTAAAATGTTTTTTTACCTCTTTTTATTAGGTCTTTCTTAGGAGCTCTACAAAGGACCCGAGGATTAAAAAATACTAAGACGTATTCGTATGTAAAATTTTCCGCTGAATCCGAATATAAAATAAAAAACTATGGTTCCCATTTAAAATTTTAAAGTTGGACTCTACGCGACCCTTTTAGGGTCTTCGGGCCTAAAATCTAATTTTGCCATTCGATAGACAGGAAAAAGTTATTAAAAAAACAATCTTAACATTTTTAGTCTGGCTTAGGTACCCAATAAGAAATATTAAGCCGCTCCGGAACTTTTGAAACACTCTGTATAGTGTATAATATGTTACGGTCTATACCTGAATTCGGTCAATGTCCGAAATAAATGCACAAAACTAGTTTTGACCAACGAATATTGCCCAAACCCGAAATCTTAAATTTAAACTGGTATTGAGTGTTATAAAATGAGCAAAACTAGTTTTGCGCATTTTCAATTGAAAAAAAAATAGTTCTGTCCATATCTGAACGGACAATACTGATATGGCATCGGAATCTTTTTTGCGTTTTTCAATTAATTTTTCCACATTAATGATACTTATTATATCAAAGTGATTTATTCTTCTGTATTGTTTAGGAGTGTAGTAAGGTAATTATGTTTCGTCATAAAATTATGTTTCAGAAGCCTCCAATAGCCGAACTAGTTGAGACTCGAATTCACATTGCTTTTTTACTTAATTATTACACTGAATACCTACCCCACCATTACATTAATTATAACATTCAGGAGAACAATTGCTATTGAATTGTTCTCCTGAAACAAGAACATAACCCTACTTTTATTCGGGTTCGGACGTTGATTGAATGAAACAAGCAGAACTAGTATTGTCCATTCAGAAATAGACAGAACTAGTTTTATCCAACTGAAAATGCGCAAAACTAGTGTTACTCATTTTTATAACACTCAATACCCGTTTAAATGTAAGATTTCGGGTTTGGGCAATATTCGTTGGTCAAAATTAGTTTTGCGCATTTATTTCGGTCATTGACCGAATTCGGGTATAGACCGTAACATATATATTTATGTATGTTGTATAATATGTATAGCTAGGGATGTGAAAAAATAATCGATTTTTATTTTAATCGATTATTTTTTTCTTACAATCGATTTTTTGTAATCGATTTTATTTATGACAATAATTGATTTTTAATGAATCGATTATAAAAATTACACATTTTAATCGATTTTTGTAAATGGTGTCATCTGGGCGAAGACGATTCTTTTTAGTTTTTTGATTCTTTAAATTCAAAGTTTAAAGCATGATTTGTTTTGTATTTTAATTTTCATATCAAAAACTTGTCGTTTTGTTTTTGATTCTTATCGTTTGATTTTATTTTTATTGTAAATGACAATTTGTAATAAAATGTCAAATTGTACTAGAAATTGTTTCAACAATTCTAATCTGTATCAATAACCATAAGGCTGTCATTTTGGTTAATATTATTATACTTACCATTTTAAATGATTTTCATACTTATAAATTGTTAATATTTTTCTCTTAGTTTTGTTATTATACAGAAAAAATCGATTTTTCTACAAAAATCGATTATTTCTTTTAAAATCGATTTTTTAAAAATCGATTTATATTCAAATTAAAAAAATCGATTATTAAGTAATCGATTTTTTTCATTCAATGTCACATCCCTAATGTATACTTGGGTGAGTTTTTGTGCACGCACCCGTAAAGGCTTCTTGCTGAAAACTCAATGTGTTTTAAAGTGGTACGTTATTACAGTGGAGCTGAAGGCTCCACTAGTCACTACTGTTGTCGCTGCCGTGTTTCATCTCAATCGCGTACGAAGCCGCAGATAACGGCTAGTTTAGGACATAAGGCTGTGATAGACGGACAGATCACTGCGAACGGTAGTTACCCCTTCTTACGGAAAAACCACCAACACCAGTTTGTCGATTAATCATATTCTGGAAAAAACGTGTTTTCGTAAATCTGTTTATTATCTCCAACATGTTATAAATAGGGTGCGTTCCACTAAGCACTCCTAAGACTCACGCTCACAACCGCGGTTTTTCATTTGAAAATAAATCAGAAACCTAAAGAGGTTACGTTATACATAATTTGTAAAGCTTAATAATAAACTTCAATAACTATATTCGTTAACTTAATTTATACTAAAAATTCCAGCCAATTGGGCGACGGCAGCATTCCAAAATGTTGACATTTGATAATAAAGAAAATAAAATTTCTGATATCGCGTGAGGTGACGCGGGTAATGGCTGGTATTCAATATGATATTTGCTATTCGTTGCCATGGTTACCTACATAATATGTTCACGTCATGTAAAAATTAATCAAAGCATGCCTAACTAGTTTATTTCTGACAGATCCATAAATCAAAAGAGCGGCTGATTTTTTTTTATTTTCAAAATATTTCTGAAACTATAAAGTTTAGATAAAATAAATTTTTAACGAAACTTTTTTGAAAAAATAAATAGTATAATAAGCCGTTATGAAAAGTATACCATTATTGTATAAAAACACCCTTATGCATATATCTCTTCTGCGCATGTGCCGATTTTCTCCAAAAACAATAGAGCTCATATTTGCATACCAAACACCCTCTCAAAATTTGGTTTCAATCCGCTCATCCGTTTGACCTGTATCGTGTTCACAGACTAACAGACGCACAGAGTTTTTCCAAAAAATATATTTTTTGGATTCGGGGGACTTCAAAACGGAAAGATATTGTAAAATTTTTGAAAAGTGATTTTTGACCTAAACTAGTACCATTCCCCACTTGTGGGTTGGAATGGTAAAAAAAAACAATTTAATTTTATATTTCATTTTAGTGAAGTATTTAAATAATTTACATTCGAATATAATCAAAATGTCCTTTATTTCGACAGTTGTGTATTCGTTGGTTCATTGCATTAATGCAGGAGAAACATACGTTTTCTAAATATCTCTCTCAAACAATGCAGTTTTCTAGATCACCATTTTTAAGTTTTGAAAATTGCGCCGAATTTGTCAACGTCCACTTCAACCCACCTTTTCAGATGGGTAGTTGCAGTGCCGGATTAACCTATAAGCAAAATTAAGCAATTGCTTAGGCCATCACGTCTCAGGGGGCACCAAGAAGCACAACTCAGAAATGAAAAGTACCTCACTAAACCGTGTCAACAATTTTTTTTCTTTTTGTCATGTTCTCAAAAATTTGATCTCTACTGGTATGTCTTTAGAAGTTTAAAAGTTAAAAATAAATAATAACTTATTTTTGAAATTGAAAACGAAAAAAACATTATTTCTTAATGGTTCAATTTTTTTTTTATTTTAAAGTTTTGAAACTTTTTTTCTATTAATTGTATAAAAATGCCTAAAGTTCGATTGTATAGACAGCCAAATTTTCAATGAAAGCATTGATTGTAAAATTCAATTTTTTTTCCTAAAAATCCATGCTTTTTACTGTTTTCTATCAATGTGATTTTTTTTATAAACTGAACATATTAGAGATGGGACCCATAACCAAGAAATGCTTAGGGCATCAAGGAGTCTTAATCCGGCACTGGGTAGTTGTGAGCTCAGTGTGAGCGAAAATAATAACGTTTTCACCGCGATCACAAATACCGTGGTCGTCATGTGGAACAGCTAAAGGAATATTTTGAGCGTTGTGAGCGCCTAGTGGAACGCACCCATAGTGTCTGGTCAGTTTCATATTTTTAATCACGTAACTATAAATAAATTTCATTGTTCTGTGCTTTTGCGGATGCTTTGTGTGTGATTGGATGGAACAAAGGTCATCTGAGACTGATTTGTCCTGTAATCAAACATAAAATTCCCTATTAGTTCATTATTAGTCTTCTTGACGAAAGTGTAGTACTGTAACTTACCTCACATCTATTGTTACGCATAAAAAAATGAAGGCGATTTTTGTTCTTTCTGTGATTGTTGCGGCCGTGGGAGCTGTTGCGATCGAAACGCTTATCAACGAAGAATGGGAGACATTTAAGGTTAATCGATTTTTTCAATTCTTCTTTTAAGGCTATCAATAATAGTATAAGTGTAGTCAGCGTTACTTACAAAGTAGACAAGTACCAATTCATAATATTTTCGATATATTATTTTTTAAATAATTAACCAATTGAATATCTAATTGAGACTTTTATCCATAGATATAAGTAACTAGAGTTCGCTAGTTCGTATGCTTGCCAAAAGTGAAAGTGTTCTCAGTTGAGAGAAAGAACGCTGCAGATTACCCAGAAAATCAGATATTTGTTTACTCAAATCATCATTGTTTTGTATCATTAGTTACCATAGAGATTGCAGACACTTTCACGGCTCACTCGCGTAAACTCTATGCTTTTATCAGTTTTCAGGTCATAGCTTGCTTTTGCGCAAATTGCGAAAATTAAAGGTACTTATATACTCTCGCATTGTCCGTGAATCTGTATGTCACGCTTTTTTGTATCAGTCGGACTACCCAAACCATTTAACCGATTTTAAAAAAACTTGTTTTGGTCGATTTTTCTCGGTTTCTATTTGATTCGAACGTCGCCTGATTTTTGAATTTTTGGTTTCAGTGGGGAGCATATTAAAAACGATATTTTTTGCTTATAATTCGCTCAATTAAAGTTAGATTAGTTGGAAAGAGGATGAATTTTTACTTAAATTAGATATATAAGAATATGTCAAGCACTTTTTTTTATACAGAATATTGGTAACTGCGTTGTATCGGTCAAACTGTAGTTTGCTTCATAATAATCTTTGTAATACCTAACTTATTACACAACATAACTAACAGGTAGTTTAAGGAGATTCGAGACTGATTTCAAAATAATACCAACATTTTGAAAACTTTATCATCGAAAGTTGAACAAAAAAGATGTTCACTGCCAAAATTTCAACTTGATTCACTTCACTGTTTTTAAGAAATAAATTTTTGAAGTTCGGTATTATAATATATATGGGATTATTAATATTAATAGGTAATAATTGTTTATTAATTACTGTAGCTTTTATCAAAATATTACCATTGTAACGAAACTTTTAGTGCTTAATATTATGACATTTCTACATTTTTTAATTTATTTTACTACTTAATTAAATAATTATAGACAAAAACAGATGTCAAAACATGTTATGACGTCATTTGTGCCGAAAATAAAGACAATATTGCAACAGTGTTTCAGTCGTTTATAGCCCATTCAATGCACGGTTTCCTTAATAATTCTACCAGACAGCACCGATTAGCACCAAAATTTGGCTGTAATGTGTTTTGGAAATATTTTGAAAATAAAAAAAAATCAACTGTTCTTTTGTTTTGTGGATCTGTCAGAAATAAATTAGTTGAGCATGCCTTGATTAATTTTCACATGACGAGAAACATATTATGCAGGTAACCATGGCAATGAATAGCAAATATCATATTGAATACCACGAATTACCCGCGTCACCTCACGCGATATCAAAAATGTTATTTTCTTTATTATACTATATAAAATGTCAACATTTTGAAGTTGGAATGGTCCCGTTGTCCAATTGGCTGGAATTCTTTTTCAAATAGCAGCATATTTTATTTTATATTTTCGAAATCTCCATTTTGCACGTCATACCGCTGAACTGCGGTATGTGTTCTATTTTTTTCTATAAATTCATATTATGAAATATTCATACCCATTAGAATTTCTTCCCGAATGTACTGAGAACCTAATAAATAACGGAGTTATAGCTTGAGGAAACACACTCTATAAAAACCTTAGTTTTCCAGCGTCTATAATTTACAATCAATTTATAGAATGTAGCAGGTAATTTTTAAATACTCATAAAAAAATGTTAAAACTGAAAACTTTTACAGGTAAAATTTGGGAAATCATACAAAAGTGATATCGAAGAAAGTTTTCGCAAGAAAATTTTCATGCAAAATAAATACAAAATTACTATTCATAACAAAAAATTTGAATTGGGACACGTAACCTATGAATTAGGAATTAATCAATTCGGAGATATGCTTACTTCAGAATTTGTCGATATTATGAATGGATATAACAGAACACAAAGAGTTTCTCGTTATAGTGACTTTACCGAATCAGATGCTATTACTTTCATCCCGCCGGAAAATATTCAGATTCCGGATTTTGTAGATTGGAGAACAAAAGGAGCCGTCACGAGTGTAAAAAATCAAGGCCAATGTGGATCGTGTTGGGCATTTAGTTCTGTAAGTTTTAAATCTATCTATACTAATATACAGGGTGTCCCATTAAGAATGGGACATAGAACAACCGCAGATTCTCCAATTCAAAATAAAACGATTAAGCGAAATATGCTTAGATAAAATGTTACTCGTTTCCGAAATACGGGGTGTTGAAGTTGAAAACTGAAAAATTAATTATTAATGTCCATAATTTTTTAAATACACCGTATAATTTTACTCAAATCGGCACACTTGTTAAATATCATAAAATGCATCTAACAATAAAAAAATTAGTTCAGTACGCTCTACCACTGGCGTACGGCAGGAGTAAGTAATGCTTGTACCCCTTCTAAATGTTACGCCGCTGTCTAAATTTTAATTTTGACTATAATTTTAATTTTTTTGATATTTTCTAAGTCAATAATGTACACTTGTTAGTTTGTTGTAAAGTCATTGGTTTTCGAGATATTCGCAGTTTTTTTAAGACAAAATTGTAAAAATGAATATTATTAATAATAATACAAATAAAAAGTACATGTCTATCTATCTTTAACTGCGAATATCTCTAAAACCAATGACTTTACAACAAACTAACAAGTGTACATTATTGACTTAGAAAATATCAAAAAAATTAAAATTATAGTCAAAATTAAAATTTAGACAGCGGCGTAACATTTAGAAGGGGTACAAGCATTACTTACTCCTGCCGTACGCCACTGGTAGAGCGAGTGACATTTTATCTAAGCATATTTCGCTTAATCGTTTTATTTTGAATTGGAGAATCTGCGGTTGTTCTATGTCCCATTCTTAATGGGACACCCTGTATAAAGCTGAAGAGTTTGTTTGTTTGTTTGGTTGAACGCGCTAATCTCAGAAACTACTGGTTCGAATTGAAACATTTTTTTTGTTGGATAGCCCATTTATCGAGGAAGGCTACAGGCTATATAATATTACGCTACGACCATTAGGAGCGGAGCATTAATGAAATATGTTGCAAAATGTATCTCAAAAATAAGCTTCTATTCATGTGAAATGCACTAACTAGATATACTCATATTAGCGTTATGAGTAAACAAATCGGTAGTGTCAATATCAGGGTCGTGGGTTCGAGCACCACGTTCGGCGAATATATTTTTATTTTTTTTTTATACATTGCTTTCTTCTAAGGCTTACTATTCAAAGCAATGGCACGTCAATCCGGTGTCGGAGAGGCAACCGGATGGCGAGTGGTAATCTGGGTCTATGAGTGGTACAGAACCCCCTGGTAGCGGCCAAAGTGACCCCAAATGGACGGGGGCGGCGATATGGGGGTGGGGCAAAATCGAAAAATGTTTGAAAAGGCAACCGGATAAAAATGCGGTTGCATTGAAGGAAATACCCTAATTATATAATTAATTTTTTTTGCCATCCGAAACACGCGGGCCGTTTTTGCACTAGCGAATAAAAAAAAAATAAAAAAAAAACTGAAAAGGCAACCGCTTCAAAATTAGTGAGCATACTTATTGACACCATCAAACGTTGGAAAAAAATTGCCATCCGATCCTGATGGGCAGTCTCGGAGAAACAACCCCTCAAAGTCGCCGAAAAACCCTTTTTTTCGATTTTTTCAACAATAAGTAAAAAAAACACACTAAAAATTGTTCAAATTGGATGGCATTCGAAATTTATACTGTCCTAAGTACAAATAATAGTGTGTATCAATGCCATCCGATTTCGATTAAATATACCCCTATTTAGCCACCCCCCAAAACTCATGAAAATAACAATTTTATGCAGCGTATGGCATTATTTTTATTGTTATTGAGTTTTGGGGGTTGGCTAAATAGGGGTAAATTTAATCAAAATCGGATGGCATTGATACACACTATTATTTGTACTTAGGACAGTATAAATTTCGAATGCCATCCGATTTGAACAATTTTTAGTGTGTTTTTTTACTTATTGTTGAAAAAATCGAAAAAAAGGGTTTTTCGGCGACTTTGAGGGGTTGTTTCTCCGAAACTGCCCATCAGGATCGGATGGCAATTTTTTTCCAACGTTTGGTGGTGTCAATAAGTATGCTCACTAATTTTGAAGCGGTTGCCTTTTCAGTTTTTTTTTTTTATTTTTTTTTCATTCGCTAGTGCAAAAACGGCCCGCGTGTTTCGGATGGCAAAAGAAATTTATTATATAATTAGGGTATTTCCTTCAATGCAACCGCATTTTTATCCGGTTGCCTTTTCAAACATCTTTCGATTTTGACCCACCCCCATATCGCCGCCCTCGTTCATTTGGGGTCACTTTGGCCGCTACCAGGGGGTTCTGCACCACTCATAGGCCCAGATTACCACTCGCCATCCGGTTGCCTCTCCGACACCGGATTGACGTGCCATTGCTTTGAATATACATTTAAATTTATTTTAATTTTATTTAATTAATTAAAAAAAATTATTAGTTAAAAAAAGTATAAACATTGTTTTTTATCGACAAAAACTTTTGCTACTATGCAAAATTTCAAAGGTAGGTATAAAGAAACAAAGAAATATACGGAGTCCAGGGGCGGATTTCCCTATAGGCCAAGTAGACCCGGGCCTAGGGCGGCAAAATTTAGAGGGCGGCAAAACTTAGTGAGATTTTTTTTTCTAGTACTTTTAATATCCAATGGAACCCAGCTACAAAACAAACGAAAAAAGACTTTTTTGTTGTGGAAATGAAAGGATCTTTTTTTGCTCTCCTATTTTGTGCCGACCACGATAAAATTTGTCAAGAAGTTAGATTGTTAAAAAAAGGTCATTCTTTTTTGCTCTTAAATTGTACACACGACAAAATTTTTTAAGCTAGGCTGTTAAAAAAAGGTCATTTGCTTACAGGGAGTAGGGAGGGCGGCAATCTTCCGTAGGCCTAGGGCAGCCAAGGTATCAAATCCGCCCCTGTCGGAGTCAAGCTAAATAAAAGCGTTAAAAAATAAGAATTTCATAAATTTCAGAATTAGGTAGCGTTTCTGCGTGACGTTAAGTTCTAGAAAAAATCAAGAACACCACAGAACACCCGGGGCTTTCTAAAAATTTTCGAGACTTCCGACGACTTCCCAATAAAAATAGAATTCTTTTGGAATTTTATCTTCTTATTTGGCAATTAGTTATTATAATATTACAGGGGTTTTTGTGTAAGGTCATTTTGATAAAACCCACACAATTGCTAAAAAATGTATGCATGAGACCCTCGCGTGTTAAGAATGAAACTTCTGCTTTAGTATTTGCTGACGATTGTATTATTTCAGGATTAGGTAATGTTTATGTGGAATTTGTTACTGTGGCTAGAGAAAATGCTACGTATACAGACTGAGAGTAGAAACAATTCTCCCACTCTTTCCTCTCAACTTCCGGTTGGAGTCGGAGTAATGGAAGCATTTAACTTTTCGTCTGATTCAGGCCAATTTACTTTATAGCGCGCCTAAACAAGTTTCACTTTAAAAATTATTCGAAGTAGAAAGGATCCTCTTTTGTTTGCAGACTGGTTCGCTTGAAGGTCAACATTTCCGAAAAACTAACAAACTCGTTTCTCTCAGTGAACAGAATTTAGTAGATTGTACGCGAAAATATGGAAACAGCGGATGCGAAGGTGGATGGATGGATTATGCGTTCAACTACGTGAAAGCAAATCGTGGAATCGATACAGAAACATCTTATCCATATGAAGCGTCTGACGATGCTTGCCGGTAACTTACACAATATATTTGTTTGAAAATTAGTTGAACATTTTATTTATTGAATAATATATTTGTCTAAAGTAATTATCAGTGCTACCTAGTTCTCTTTTATGCCCTCCTATGTCCTGTGCCCACGTAGGTGGAGTGCTCGGATGGACATAGAATTGTTTTAAAATTTGTGATTTTCTTTAAAATCATGGACAAACGAAAATTGGGGATTGGGATCTTCAGACAATTTTTCAAATGATAATTTTGGGTCAGAGTACGATCACTCGATGTGCAAAACATCCATTGAAAATACACAATTATTATTTTATATAACATAGGTAACAGTGTTATTAGCCGTTTTTTTATAAATTGTTTTTTTTTGCGCAGTGAAAAGGGGAAGGCGTCTGGGGGGAGTTCCTTAAAAATTAATTACGGGATCGTGTCGATGCGATGACTTTTTTTTGCACTGTGAAACGGGGAGGGCGTTTTGGGGGAGTTCTTTAAAAAATAGTTACGGGGTCGTATCGATGCGATGACGTTTTTTTTTTGCGCAGTGAAAAGGGGAGAGCGTTTGGGGAGTCCTTTAAAAAATAATTACGGGATTGTGTATAAAAAACAATTACGGGGTCGTGTCGATGCGATGAGGTTTTTTTTGCGCAGCAAAAAGAGGAGAGCGTTTGGGGGGAGTTTCTTAAAAAAACAATTACGGGGTCGTGTATACAAACTGAGGTAGTAATACAGTAATACTAATTCTATACCAACTGCTATGACGTGTATATATTGTGATTTCTGATTGGTTAGATTTAAAAAATGACAGTGAAAGACAAAAAGTTTTTACGTATTTTTGAGGAAATTTGTGAATAATCACAATTTCTAGGTGGCAACCCTATTTCAAACTCTATTAGGAAAGCTTGTATTGTGAATATTTTTCTCATTTTAAGATATACACCAGCCAACTCCGGAGCAACCGATAAAGGCTACGTTCAAATCCAAGCAGGTAACGAAGAACAACTTCAACAGGCAGTGGCCACAGTCGGTCCAGTTTCAGTGGCTATTGATGCTACTTCGGCCGAATTTCAATTGTACAAACAGGGCATTTTCTATAATCCATCTTGCAGCGCCGCAAACTTGGATCATGCCGTACTTGCAGTCGGGTATGGAACTGATCAGAAAACTGGGAATGATTACTGGATAGTTAAAAATTCATGGGGGGAAAGCTGGGGAGATAAAGGTTATATTTTAATGTCACGTAATAGGAACAATAATTGTGGCATTGCAACAGAAGCCAGTTATCCTGTCGTATAAACCTTTTATTATAATAGTAGTGGCCCGGTTCAGCTTTGCCCGGATTTGTAACTTACTTATTATTAAACATAGACATAATATTATACTGCATTGATTTTTTTTATAGAATAATAGCGGACTCGGTAGGCAACCGGTCAGTTATGAATAAATTGCTCATTATTTACAGTCATGAATATAAAAAAAAATATTGAATTCAAAAATATTGAGAGGTGCTGGGAGGCTGAAAATTTGGGATTATATGTTTTTATATGAGAAATTAAAAAAATTTATATAAAGAAAAATTTTGTCGGAAAATTAAAGAAAAATTTTGTCGGAAAATTAAAAAAAAATCAGGATTTCGATAACAGCGCCATCTACCGGGTTCAATTATATTTAAAAACCACCCAAGTGACTTCATAAGTCCAACAAAAATTCATCGAAATCAGTCAAGTCGTTTTGGAAGAGAAGAATTTTTACAAACACACGCACACCGGAATTTTGTATTGGTGTTTCAAAAGTCCGGGAGCGGCCCAATATTTCTTATCAGGTAATCCGGACTAAAAATGTTAAAGTATATATTTTAATAACTTTTTCTTATCTATCTAATGGCACAATTAGATTTTGGGCCCGAAGGCCCTAAAAGGGTACCTTAGGGCCCAACTTTGAAATTTCAAATGGGGACCATACTTTTTTATTTCATATTTTGATAAAATGATTATTATTGAAATATGTTAAACAAAGATTTGATTATTAAAATGTATTGAAAATTATTGTGTTATTAATAGGTACTTACTAGTTACTGCAAAATAATTGAGGTTAGGTGCTTTGGAAGCAAATATTGGTCATGGAATATTGGGTCAGTGTGTAGCCAGCTTGAAATCATTAAAGTTGAGGAAGACGAGTTTTGAAGCAATTATTGCCAATGATTACTAGGCCAGTCTTGCAATGTGTGACGCCGATGTCTAACCGCTGGTACATTACTTAAGTTTACATAACATAGTTTACAAGCCTCTAGCTGGTGTCACGAGTATCAATTCCAAAATTCCCCAATTCGACTTAGTATGATTAACTACTTCCGTACGTTTATTGGGGAACTCCCCAAGCACTCGCCCATTTTCACTTCGCAAAAAACGGAGTCGCACCAACACCACCCTTAAGAAATTCTCTCACTGCGAGAAAGTCTGCTTCCGCCAAGTTTGATAAAAAAAGTAAAGAAATAGATAAACAAACAATACAAAGAAAATTAAAAAAATATATAGTACCTACTTTGTAAATAAATATCAAGTGAAATATGGAATGTTTGTAAAAAGTAAAAACAATATCTACTGGTGTTGACCGGAAACGAATCAACAACTATCAGCGCACGAAACAGGCGCTATATCCGTTCAGCTGTTGTATCTACTGTTCTTATGAACTTCGGAATTGATGCTCCTTACACCGACTAGACGCTTTTATATAGTTTTTCTATTTATAGATTATAATATTAATTATAAAAATATATTTTAAAGAAATTAAAAAAAGTGATTTAAATTGTTTTCACTTTTTTTAGTAAATTATGCGGGGCTTGATATTATAAAAAGTGCGCCTTGTATAAAAGACATTTTTTACACGGCAAATTTGAGTTTTTTCATTTAAAAATAATCAACTTAACGTAGACAAATAAAAAATGTGTTTTTTTCTTGAAAATCAACCAAATAATATGAAAAAATAATATTTTTGACAGTTTTTTGTAGTGTTGTGTAACCGACTTAATGTATATTTGATTGTTTATGAAAGCTAAGCCTACCACTTTGTTTATGAAAATGATTGTTAAATTCGTATACTTAATATTCCTATATTGCTAGTTCCCCTAAGTGGAAGTGTTGTGTTAGTTGCGACTGTAGTGCATGCTTCATTTTCGGACATGCGCATAACATTTGAGGTCTAAATGACGGAGACAGACGTATAGCACCGTTGGTCGTCATCCATTTCCAGAACCCCACTAGCAAAATTATTGGTTAGACTGCCTACGTTTGGTTTACTTTACGCACGAGTGTTAAATACATCATTGAAGGTAGGTGCGCAAAAAAATTTTTTATCTCTCATCACCTGAAGGATAGTCACATTTAAATCAAAAACTAATTTTATATCATATTGTTTTATATTTTTTGTTTTACTTTCGAAAAGTGCGCCATAAAAAAGCGTAAAATTCTTCTTTCCTCGTTTATTTTTCTATCCTACTCTAATAATTTTTGCCCTTCATAAGCTTGCTTTAAAATTTACCCTTTTGCGACAGTGGCGGTCCCCTAATTTAACGCTTTTTTCATCAAACATAATACTAACTTAGCCTAAATATAAAGTGAATATGAACCATTTTTATTTCATTATTCCCAATTTATATATATAATTTATTTATTTATCTGTATTTCACTTTTTATTCAATTAAGATATTGATTGGACTTCATTTTAAAGCAAGTTCATACCTTTACTTTATTTTCCATTATTTATTATCTTATTCCATATATTACGTTTTTCTTCATTCATTTACATACATCCTATAAATTATTTAATACAATTTATATCTTTACATAACAAATGCTGGCGTTCTTGGAAGGCTCTCAATCAGCAACCTTCATATTATTAATCAAAGAATTACGTTTCTGAGGATTTTTCGGAAATCTACACTTATTTATAAAAAAAATATTATATATGCTACATATCAGAGGTTATACAGGGTGAGGCACATAAAGTGTTACAGAGCAATAGCACTCAAACTATTGATCATATCCAAAAATGTTTCAGACAAAAGTTTAGTGTTCGAGAAGGCCGTCATACTTGACCACCCTATTTTTTTATCGGTGGAGGCGCTGAAGCTACGTCAAGGTCAACTTAACTTTTTTTACGAAACCATGTATTTTTTTTCGATGACATTATTAGTGATTTTAAGACGAATTCAGCAACAGACTGTACAAGCGCAAGCCAGCATTCGCATCTAATTTCCGAGCCTTTTAGACTCGTGGCGCGTATTATATTTCTCATTGCAGTAGGTAGTAGAAGTGTCTCACTTATCCAGGCTCCAGTTAACCAGGTTACACTGTAGTTTGATAGAGAAAAGCACATATCACAAACATCACGTTTATATTATTTTTTAGCATCCTTGTGAGAATGCGTTCGTTTATGGATTATTAAATAACTCGATCTTGCATAACACTTCTCACACATGTCACACTTGAACGGTTTCTCACCAGTATGCATTCGATTATGAACTTTTAAATTACCCAACTGAGTAAAAGACTTATCACAAACGTCACATCTATACGGTTTCTCACCAGTATGTACTAGTTTGTGACTTTTTAAACTGTGTAATTGGGTAAACGATTTATCACATACGTTACACTGAAACGGTTTGTATTTCGTTATTTTTTTACTTATTTCTCTTTTTCCTGGAATATTTTTTTTCATATCAATTCTTTCGGAGCAATCCATTTCATCCAAACAATCTATGTTGTCCGATGTCTCTGCAGCCCCTTCCGGGGCTCCAATATTGACCTTTATATTTTCATAATCGATATTTGTTTCACTCTCATATACGGGAAATGGAGTTTCGTCTGTAAAGAAGGATTTTATGCGTGATCCAGTTGGCCTATCATTCAACGGGATTATTTCACAAGTTAAAGGCATTTCCACGTTCATTTCATTAAAAGTTGTCTCTTTATCACTATTCTCATCAAAATATGCATCCTTAAGTTCTAAAGGTTCACTTTTCACAGTGATCAGTTCTAAAGGTTCATTTTTCACAGTGATAAGTTCTAAAGGTTCATTTTTTACAGTTATATCTGCATCAAAGTTCCCGTTTGCAACATGCTCTGGAGATTCAAGTTTGGATGATTTGTCAGAAGTTTTTGAATTATGTAAATAGCGCCGCATGGTTCTTTCAGATCGTACAATTTGTAACTGAAAATTGTTAGCGTTTTTCAGTTGAGCGTGACATAATTGACAGATGAAGTGGGGCAGTCCATCATTTGCTGATATCTGTGTAAACATTTTATGATATAAAACATATTATTAAAAAAAATATATACCGGGTGAGGCAAAAGTCCCGGAACGGTTGAATATCTCGCATACTACGCATCATATCAAAAAAAAAAATACGTGTCAAATATTTTTCGCAAAACTATTTTTTGATACCACATGACTCCCCACCCCCCACCCAGTTGGTGGGGGGAGGGGCAACTTTAAAATTTTAAATAGGAACCCCTATTTTTTATTGCAGATTCGGATTCTACGGGAAAAACTACATCAATTGTATGTAATTTTTTTTTAATTTTAATATTGCTATCAATACAACAAATTAAATTCACCCTTCACTAAATAAATCCATATCTACAAATTAACGTTTTCATAAAATTACAATTCACATACCCGTTTATCGTTCACCCCGGAATTGACGTCAGAAACAGTTATAAAGAATTATATGTAGAAAGTCAATTTTTTTTGCATTTAAAGTCATGAAACTGTGAGAAATATTGATTTTTTCAATTTTCGTATTTTTTTCCATAAATCCGCCATAAAAACGAAGATTTAAAAAAAAAATCATCGAAATCGGATGATTTTTCGATTTTCTAGAGCCAAAAAACCAGGTGACCGCGAAAGTGTATAATAACCAAATATTTTAAGTAATGTTATTATCAAAACTTAAAATAAGAGAGAAACAGTCTTTCAAAGTCCAATTCATTTTTTTAAATTTTATTTAAATTATTAAATCAAAAGCCCGGTTAACACACACGAAGAAATGATAGCACGAATCAGAAATGCATCACAAATAATTCTCGGAAGGCCCTTATCGCTACTACAAGCATGTACAGAAAAGCATGGCTATGACGCAAGCATCTTTGTGTCCAACAAAAAAGGGACAACTTCGAACAATTTCTGTGAATAGTTGATAATGACATATTTCCATAGTTAGGTAGATAGCATAAGGCCAGAACCAACCTCAAAATTTGATACCTAATATTTAATAAAACTTTGCAAGCCCGTTCCTCTTTCATTTTTGAGTTTTGATAAAAAAAGTTACATAAATATTTGTTCGTCTACTTTACTTGTACACGCTGTTAAAAAAAAGAATCAACTTATAAAACAGTCTGTATAAAAAAACATCCTCTTGAAATCAGTTTAAAACGACTGGGCCAATAAAAAAAGATATGGTATCACTATGCAAATTTAAGTCGCTTTAATGTAAGTGGGTATACTCAATACTGTTGTTGCAAAAGTGATTTTTTAATTAATTTCTTAATGAACTGGATTTTATTTTGGTATTTTGTTTAGTATATTTTACTTTGAAAATAGAATATTTAACTTTGTAAAGAAATAAATTATACTAGGCTCTTAAGCTTTCTTACCTTAACGGGAGCACACTTCATGATTACATCATGTATATTTTCGCCTAATTGAGATGAAAATAAAAAAATATCGGACATCACTCCGTCACACGTTAAACATAATCTGCACATTTTAGTTAAACCATAATCGGTTAGTCTGGCTTGTGTCATACTGGGATCTCACAGCGTAAAATTATTTTTCACACGCTTATACCTAGCTAATTGAATTCAGTGTTGCCAGAACTTTTTTGTTTTGCGTACTAGATTAGGGTTGAGAAAAGTACTAGAATAGACATACCTAGAAAATCAATATTTTTCTAAAGATTTGTTAGCCACAAATTACCTTTTTTTATCAACCTAGCTTAAAAAAATTTTTTTTTGTTGTGTACACAATTGAAGAGCAAAAAAAACGAATAACCTTTTTTACAAACGTAACTTCAAACAGAAAAAATCGAATAAACGTAACTTCAAACAGAAAAAATCGAATGACCTTTTTTTTTAACAACCTGACTTGACAAATTTTATCGTGTGTCGGCAGAAAATAGGTAGCTGGGTGCCCGCGGTCATGATGGTATTTCCCTTTTTTCGTTTGTTGTGGTGGGTGTGTGGACATTGGATATTAAAAAGTACTCAATAAGGTTTTTTTGTTTTAACAGCATATTTCTTAAGGAGATCAAAAACTTCTAATCTTAACTAATGCAGTTCTATCGCTAATTTGTTTTCTTCCTTCTTTCTATATCTTGAACGTTTGGAAGTCTCATTATTCTTTGCTCTATATTCCAGATATTTTTTTTTTACGATTATCTAAGTCTGATACACTCTGGACAGGCATTTCCAGATTATTTAAACATGATGGTATTTGTGTTGAACAAATAACCTCTTCAATCATACAATTTTAGTTTTTCCATCTAAATAAATTAATATTCGGCTCATCGTTACGAATATAAAAGCTTCTCCCAGAATGCCTACGTTTGTGAGTATTCAAATGTATGGATTGAGTGAAAGTTATAGAAATAGAAGTATTTTTAACCGACGAAAAACAAAAACGGAGGAGGTTCTCAAGTCGACGCGTATATTTTTTTTTTTTTATTTTTTTTTTTTATGTATGACCACGCATAACTTTTTACAGAGTAGTCCGATTTTGATAAATATTCTTTTGTTTGAAAGGGTATACCCCGAAGTTGGTCCCATAAAAATTTGGTAAAAAAATTCCAACCCTAAGAGTAGGAAAACAGGGGATGATTGATTGTTTACTCACTGATTGTAATGTATGACCACACATAACTTTTTACAGAGTAGTCCGATTTTGATAATTATTTTTTTATTGGATAGGGTATACCTCGAGGTTGGCTCATATAAGTTTGGAAAAAAATCCTACCCTAAGGGTGGGAAAATAGGGGTGATTTATTGTTCACTCACAGATGTTCATGCTGAGTTGTGTATTACAATAATTATAAATTATATAGCCACGAAAAATTATAAAATAAAAACTTTTTAACAAAAAAATTAAACCGCCGAAAAACTGAAAAGCAAAAAATAATAAATCTTTTTATGTAACTAAGTTTTATTTAAGTAGTTGAACGTATGTGACAGTCTAGTATATCTAAGTAATTTTGAGTCGGCGTCAAACAATCAATGAACAAAGATCACTAAAAGAAATAACCAAATCAAATTAACAATGATACGTGAAATCTCTAGCGATAAACATTAACATTCTAACTATGCGCTCTCCACACGACCACTCGCAAAGACGTGTGCCCTCAGTGTGTGCCCGTTCGGGTTGCTCTGTCGCTGATATTAACTTCGTGAACTCTCAGAGATCTCCGGCGAAGGATTGTTGACGCCGACTCAAAATTACTTAGATATACTAGACTGTCACATACGTTCAACTACTTAAATAAAACTTAGTTACATAAAAAGATTTATTATTTTTTGCTTTTCAGTTTTTCGGCGGTTTAATTTTTTTGTTAAAAAGTTTTTATTTTATTCACAATTTTCAATATACAGTGTAAACTCTATATAGTATATAGCGACACTCAAGGGACTGTGCACTTTGTGGCGTTATTGAAAGTTGTCGTTAAACGGAGAGAAGAAATAATCCATTAATCCAAGTCTGTGAAACCATGATATCATAGCTTGATCCAAATCTTCGAATTTAGGTTTCTTAAATTTCTTAGAAGATTTTCGATCCTTTTCGGCTTCTAGAATTTTTTCTTTGTTCTTCCATATTGTCATAATCCCAACAAACAAAAGAACGAATTTCTTAGAATCTTCGGCACGCATGATGCCGACAACAAAGTAACAAAATAACAAACAAGTGCTGTTTATTGCTTAATGGTGACTTATTGTTGTCGTTATTTAGAGTGTATGCATGAGCAATAAGGTAAACCAACTAGAGAGTAATTTCGGCGTGTTAAGGAGTTTGTTGTTACATCGAGTCTGTATCTATTAGACTGTATCTATTTCTACATCAGTAAAACGAACGTACCCGGAACTGCCCGAAGTACGGTCAATATCAACCTTCATGTTTTCATTGTTGATTACACTCCACAATCACCAGAGATGAAGCATTTTCAGTGGTCACAATTGATTCTGTTTGAATAAATGATTAATTAATCATCATATATCGGCGTGTCTTTGACTTCGACTTTCAAATTTGTTTCATCAATACTTTTGGTTTCCAGTTCAAAATTGGCAGGTGGTTCCACTTTAGTCTCGCCAACATCGATATCTGAATATTCATTTGGTTTTTCTCCAGCATGGGAAAGTTTGTGTTTACTTAAGCTAGCTGCATGTGTGAAACATTTATCACAAACGTCACATTGGTACGGTTTCTCTCCAGTATGTAGACGCATATGAACTTTCAAGCTATATGACTCAATGAAACTTTTATTACAAATGCGGCATTGATAACGTCTGTCTCCGGTATGTCTACGTTTGTGACGATCTAAATTTCCTAGTTGTGTGAAACATCTATCACACATGTCACACCGATACGGCTTCTCAACAGAATGTGTACGTTTGTGTTTAATTAAATCGTTTGACTGAGAGAAAGACTTAATACACATGTCACATTGGTATGGTTTCTCTCCTGTATGTACGCGTTGGTGTTTTTTCCAACTATCAGCACGAGCGAAACACTTATTACAAATGTCACATTGATATGGGTTTTCCCCAGTTTGCGTATTATTATATCTTACTGTGTTTTTTATTTCCGATTTTAATGAACACTTAGTTTCCAAGTTAAAATTGGCAGGTGCTTCCACTTTACTCTCGCCAACATCGATATCTGAATGTTCAATTCGTTTTTCTCCAGTATGGGAAAGTTTGTGTTTTCTTAATTGAGATGAATGAGCAAAACACTTCATACACGTGTCACATTGATATGGTTTTTCTCCTGTATGTACATGTTTGTGTTTTCTCCAACTATCAGGAAGAGCGAAGCACTTACTACAAATGTCACATTGATATGGTTTCTCTCCTGTATGTACACGTTTGTGTTTTTTCAAACTATCAGCAATAGCGAAACACTTATTACAAATGTCACATTGATATGGTTTCTCTCCAGTATGTACACGTTTGTGTTTTTTCAAACAACCAGAAAGGGCGAAACACTTATTACAAATGTCACAGTTATATGGTTTCTCTCCTGTATGTACACGTTTGTGTTTTCTCAAACTGCCAGTAAGAGCGAAACACTTATTGCAAATGTCACATTGGTATGGTTTCTCTCCTGTATGTACGCGTTTGTGTTTTTTCAAACTATCAGCAAAAGTGAAGCACTTATTACAAATGTCACATTGATGTGATTTTTCTCCAGTATGCGTGAGTTTGTGTTTATATAAAGTGGAAGACGACGACAAACACTTATTACATATGTTACACTGATACGGTTTACCGTTGGTATGTATTCGTTTATGATTAATTAAGTGTTCATAAACGGCGAAAAAGTTATTACATATTTCACATTGAAATGGTTTCTCTCCGGTATCGGAACACACATGACTTTTCAAGTCATTTGAATTAACAAAATATTTGTCACAAATTTTACAAGAGAACGATTGTTTGGCTAATGATTGTGATAAAGTTACCGGAGTTTCATTGTCTTCACAATTCTCATTACTGTGTTCTATACAGGTAGAACGAACGCACGCGGAGTTCCCCGAAGTACGGTGAAAATCAATATATATGTCATCATTTTTTATTTCACTACCACAATCGTTCAATCTAGTAATTTGTGTGTCCACAATAGATTCTGTTTGAATTAATGATTCATTATCATATATCGACGAGTCTTTGATTTCGGATTTTAAATATATTTCCTCAATAGTTTTGGTTTCCGATTCAAAATTGGCAGGTGCTTCCGCTTTACACTCGCCAACATTGATAGCTGAATATTCATTTGGTTTTTCTACAGCATGGGAAAGTTTGTGTTTACTTAATCCAGATGCTTGTGTGAAACATTTATCACAAAAGTCACATTGATACGGCTTCTCACCAGAATGTGTACGTTTGTGGTATCTTAAATTCGAATTTGTAGCGAAACTCTTTTTACACAGGTTACATTGATATGGTTTTTCCCCAGTATGGGTACGTTTGTGATGAACTAAATGAGCCTTCTGGGCGAAACACTTATCACAAATGTCACACTGATATGGTTTTGCGTCGGTATGTATACGTTTATGTTTAATGAAATTTTCATAGCCGGAGATAAACCTATTACAAATCTCACATTGAATCATTTTCTCTCCAGTGTCAGTACACATATGGTTTTTAAGATCATCTGAATTAACGAAACACTTATTACAAGTGTTACAGGAATAGTTTCCCGAAATGTGGTCAATATCAAAATTCATGTTTTCATTGTTGATTTCACTGTCATAATTGTTAGATGAAACATTTTCTGTATTTATTAACAATTCATCATCTATCGGTTCGTTTTTGATTTCGGGTTTAATTTCAATGTTTTTGCATGTTGAGTTAATAGTCAAAGTTGTTTCCATCTTCCTCTCGCCAATATTGATATCATTGAACTCATCACCTTTAGACAAAATTTCTAAGGGATCATCAGCACAGTCTGGTAGAGTTATTGCACTCTCGTCTATTTGTTCTACTTTTATTTCGTATTTTAAAGACATTTCGTCGTTATTTTTGCTTTCCGAATTAAAATTCTCACATTCTTTTTCTCTCCAATTGACATTCAAGTCAAACACGTCATGAAGTTCTGAAGAATCATACTTGATGTCTGCATTAGTATTAACGATTAAAGAATCATTAGAACTTTGAATAGAAGCCTCGATCAGAGGTTCTTTGTCAGAAGCATGCAGTTGCTGTAAATAGCGTCGTAGTGTTTTGTCAGACTGTATTATTTGCATTTGGAACTGACGCATTTTCTCCAGTTGAGTAAGACATAATCGACATACGAATTTCGGCATCTCATCGTATCTCAGTACCTGGGACACAGTAACAAGATTACATTAAAGAAGACAATTAATACTAAAATAATTATAGACAAAAAAAAACATTACGATTATTCACGGCCATTATATAATAAAAAACAACGACCAAACTATCATTGATAGATGAGACGTTTCGTTTCTTTAGAATTTTGTAATAAGTTATCTTTTGTTATAACTGCCATTATTCTTCGCACATGTGCAAATATTTTATGTTGACATTAGACGTGTGTCGATCGCGATTGATCGAATCGTTTTGATTCGATCACCACCCGTGACTGAGTGATTGAATCACTGAATCTCACAAGATCCAATCGTTCGGTCTCGAGTCGATCGTCAGCTCAATAGCAACCAAAGAGCCACAGGGAATAGATGACAGAGCGTGACCGAGTGATTGAATGATGAATTTCTATGGTAGAGTCGTGACTCGTGAGTCATAATAACATACAACAATCACTTGAATGAATGCTACATCTGTACCATGCGAACGATTTTTTTCCAAAGCTGGAATGACAATAAGTGCAAAAAGAAGTTCTTTAAAACCCGAAAAAAATTCTCAAGTTTTATTTCTTAATCATAACCTATAGTGTCATAAAATAGATATAAACATTAATTTAATCTTAAAATACCTACTTGGTGTTAATTTATCGTATCTCATTATCTATTTTATATAAGTAATTTGAGTCGAGTTAAATAAAAGCCTCATTGTTCTGTTCAATGGTAAGTTTTTCTTTCGTACAAACAAGCTAGCGCAGAAAATTACATCAACAGGTCAATGGTAACTCGTATAGAAATGAAATAGGTACTCAGACAGCCGATCGAACGATCGAATCATTGTGATACTATCCCCTAACCTGTAGGTTGCGATCGACCTAGGTCGCAGGAAATGTTCGATCGACACACGTCTAATAGGTACAAGCTGATCGATCAAACGATCGAATCATTGTGATACGATCACTTAACCTGTGGGTCGCGATCGACCCGGGTCGCAAGAAATGATCGATCGACACACGTCTAGTTGACATATGATTAACATATTAAGTTGTTTGAAAAAGTTTTAATAAAACTAACGAAATGTCGCATCTTTCAATGATAGTTTGATCGTTGTTTTTTATTGTCCTAAGTCCCGTGAATTTTCTCATAATTTAGATTATTATTGGACATAATCATTATGTTTCCCAATAATCAGACGTACCTGTACAGGAGCACACTTCATTATCACATCAACGACTTTGTCTTCAAATCTGGTAGAAAATCGAAACACATCGAGCATCGCTACCCCTCTTGATAAACACAATCGACACATTGTTGTGAGGCCACGGCCAGTTATTGATATTTCTTTCATTATGTGAAATGTTGTACTACCTAGGCGAAACAAAAAACTCCGGGTCGCAGTGCCAAATGCTCTTGACAAATAGTGTATTTGCTTTTATAGGCAGTGTGGTTCTATTGTATGAACTTATTGACAACCAGTGGACTCGTACGTGTGTGTAAGTGTCAGCATCTCACAAATAAACCGCATATAAACTGGCATCCCGCATAGTTCTACAGTTCTTGACAAGATTTAACAATAGTTCTGTCAATTTTACTATCGAAACCGCATTTTGAAAAAATGAGATGCTAACTTCACAAATCGGATTTTTCAAGTGTCAGCATCTCACAAATAAACTGCATATAAACTGGCACCCCGCATAGTTCTACAGTTCTTGACAAGTTTTAACAATAGTTCCATCGATTTTACTATCGAAACCGCATTTTGAAAAAATGAGATGCTAACTTCGCAAATCGAATTTTAGCATCTCATCGAATTTCACAAATTTAAGTGTACTAGAGGTGAAATTAAGAAGTTGTAGGTACATCCTAAATCTATTCTGTACATAGTTCTATCGAGTTAAAATAATTAGGATCGCTGATAATCATAATAAGAGAAGTGAGATGCTGGAGTATAATTGTCAGTCGTATGGAGATTACGACGGATAATTATGGAAGATTCTGGTCTTTTGAGTATCCAGAGAAATTACCGTTTACTGAAATAAATAAAATATCTATAAAAACGTGAGATGGTGTGTTATAACTAAGGTTCCTACGCAGTAACAATTTCCTTAAATGATAACTGGAAGTCCCTTACACAAATTTTGAAATAGTTCTGTTCTTTAAAAATCCCAAAATTGATGGTTCATTGTTAAAAACAAATGTTCATATATGAGTGAGATACTGTGGTATAACCGGTGTTTTTGAGTTGTATAAATGTTTTGGACGATAACTAAGGGTCTGTTACATAACAAGAGTGCTGGTCTTTTGAACATCCTTAGTAATTATGTATCATTGTTGTAAACAAAATATGCATACAAACGTGAGATGCTGTGATATAACTTTTGGTGAGCTTTATCGATCTGTGTATTCAGAATAGTTAAAGTTTTGTTTTTACTACGCAGGTGCTATTATTGTATTTTATTGTTTATGATTTTTTAAAAGTTAAAAAAAATAAGAATCTTTTATATAAGTAGTTTGTATTTTGAAAAATGTACTTTTTCTTCTTTTTATTAGGTATTATTATATTAATAAACGCTTTCTAAAATACTTATATATTTGATTTGCGAAAAAACCCCGATACAATTCTGATTTCATGCAAAACCCAATAAATCGAAACAAATGTTTTTTGTTTTTTTAAGAAAAATTGGTCAATAATTTTATGTATAGTATTGAAAAACTCATCTATGACCTATATATCGTCAAATAAAATTTATTAATTATCGAAACGATTCTGTGTGACAGATTTTAGCGATTTACTCGAAACTAGTAAAACTGGATTTGTCGGGTTTTGCATGTTTGCTCCTCAATTTTACCCCAGAATCTCACTGCTCTATGGATATTTTGGTTATTATGATTATTATCAGCGATCCTAATTATTTTAACTCGGTAGAACTATGTGCAGAATAGATTTAGGATGTACAACTTTCTTAATTTCACCTCTAGTACCCTCAAATTTGTGAAATCCGATGAGATGCTAAAATTCGATTTGCGAAGTTAGCATCTCATTTTTTCAAAATGCGGTTTCGATAGTAAAATCGACGGAACTATTGTTAAAACTTGTCAAGAACTGTAGAACTATGCGGGGTGCCAGTTTATATGCAGCTTATTTGTGAGATGCTGACACTTGAAAAATCCCATTTGTGAAGTTAGCATCTCATTTTTTCAAAATGCGGTTTCGATAGTAAAATCGACGGAACTATTGTTAAATCTTGTCAAGAACTGTAGAACTATGCGGGATGCCAGTTTATATGCGGTTTATTTGTGAGATGCTGACACTTGAGATGCTAACTTCACACACGTCTATTTTCACACAGGGTTTCTGTGAATTTGTATGGAAAATTTGTTCAGTCGTAACGTGTTAAAATTCACACAATGAGTGAAATCTCGATAACTGGCTTTGGCCAAACTAAAATGTGTCGATTGTGTTTATCGAGTGACGTTACAATATTAGACTTGTTTTCCTTTTCAATCAGATTTGAAAACCTCGTGGCTAATGCAATCATGAAGTGTGCTCCTGTTCAGGTAATAATATTTCTTCTTGCCAGATAGTTTAATAAAGTCTATAATCTATTCAATATAGCTTATTAATGTAACTATGTAATTTTATTATTTTAAATTAATCTTAAAATTTTTAAAACATTGTAAATGTTGATTTAATTCCATCAAAAACTTATCTGTGGAAAAGGGTTCAAGTACAGAAAAGGATTGAGATTACTCGGCTCAGTTGGCCACTAAAATTTTACTAAATAAACACCTGCGATTTTGAGTGAATTCTATAGAACAGTTTAAGAATATATTATTTTCAATTGAAACACACCAAAATAAATTGGCACAAAAGTCCCATATTAAATATTAATAGGACTTACAAGTTATTTTTCGAAACTGTATAGCCATCTTGTTAGTTACTTTCGGAATGACCAATATCTTTATAATTGCCCAATATTTACGTTAGTACACTACATATCGGGGGAGAGGTGTTGCCAAATTATGGCGGGCCGCGGCTCCGAACAGTGGGGGGTGGGGATGTTAAACAACTGTCCACATTTTAAACACCCCCCACCCCTCTTACGCATCTACCCGGCCGTTGGGGTGTTCCTAAGTGTGATCTGAGGCCTCATATAATAATCATCTATTTCAATAAAACAATGTAAAAATATGTTATTTTGATGCAGGGTAAAGTGAGTGCTATCTATCAACAATATATTTTGTAGACCCACAAAACAGGTTATAGAGGATGCAGTGAGTGCTGTGCAACCTACTGTGTTCAACTAGATGTAGTTTTCTTTTTTATTTTCTTTTTGATATGGAAGATAAATTTTCTGTTGTGACAAAGGGGGTGGAAAGTAGCTCGAAAGAGTTTTCTGAACTTCTGACACACTGTCGTTTGTCTAAAAAAAGTTAACGGTGAACTTATTTACTAAATGTAGAAATTAATTGTAAAGTTTGCTTTCTTTTCTGAACTTTTCATAGGTAAAAAAAAGGTCAAATTGTAAAATATGGATTTATTAACTATGAAACATTTTGTTTTCAAAAATGCTATTTTATTGTCAATTTCTTTTTCGATCTGATTTCCAATTTTTTCTTTTGTTTCAGATAAGAAATGGTGATGGGATGCCAAATTTTATCTGTGAACAATGTTACACTAGGCTGGAAAAAACTCATCAGTTCCAGATGCAAATAATACAATCTAATAAAACTCTTCAATGCTATTTGGAGCAATTAGCTTTTGACAAAAACTCTAAGCTCGAGTCTATTCAGAGGCCGTCTGAGAATTCTTTAATCGATAATACCAATGCAGACAACGCAAGTCGCAAGTCTTCGGAACTTAATGACGAGTTTGACATAAATGTCAACTGGAGAGAGAAAGAGTATGAAAATTACAAGTCAGCAAGCGAAATTAACATAGAAGTGTCTTTAAAATCCGAAACAAAAGAAGAGCAAGATAATTCAATAATTTCGCCAGACAATGCCGATGACATCTTCGAACCTTTATCTACGGATGGTGAGAAATCACTTATCAATATTGGCGACAATAAATTGGTACAAGATATGAATGTTAACTGGAAATTAGAGGAACCTGCAAATTTTGACTCGACATGCAAAAATATTAAGGAAATGTCTTTAAAATCCGAAATCAAAGATGAACCGATGGATGATTCATTAATTCTGACGGAATCTATTGATGACTCACTAAACGATTGTTCCAAAGGAGTTAGCGAAACCAGCTGCGAAGACGCAAAGGTCGGTTTTGGTATCAAATCGGAAGAAATTAAAGATACATCGATAGACTGTGAGAAGCACACGCAAGTCGACAAAGTAAAATCGCGTCATTTTAAGATTAACGACACATGTAAAAAACGTTATGCTGAATCGAGCTTTATGAAAACTCACAAACGTGCTCGCACTAGTGAGAGACCGTATCAGTGTGACATTTGTAAAAAGTGTTTCACTCAGTCAAGAACTTTGAAAACTCACAAATTCACACATACTGATAAGACACCGTATCAGTGTGACATTTGTAAAAAGTATTTCATTCAGTCAAGCCATTTAAATGCTCACAAATTGACACATACTGGTGAGAAACCGTATCATTGTGACATTTGTAAAAAGTGTTTCACTTGCTCAGGCACTTTGAAAAATCACAAATTGACGCATACTGGTGAGAAACCGTATCAGTGTGACATTTGTAAAAAATGTTTCACTCAGCCAAGCACTTTAAATTCTCACAAACTGACACATACTGATGAGAAATCGTATCATTGTGACATTTGTAAAAAGTGTTTCACTCACTCAGGCACTTTGAAAACTCACAAATTGACGCATACTGGTGAGAAACCGCATCAGTGTGACATTTGTAAAAAGTGTTTCACCCACTCAGGCACTTTGAAAAAACACAAATTGACGCATACTGGTGAGAAACCGTATCAGTGTGACATTTGTAAAAAATGTTTCACTCAGTCAAGCACCTTAAATTCTCACAAACTGACACATACTGGTGAGAAAAGACATCACTGTGACATTTGTAAAAAGTGTTTCACTTACTTAAGCAATTTAAATGCTCACAAACTGACACATACTGGTGAGAAACCATATCAGTGTGACATTTGTAAAAAGTGTTTCGGTCAGTCAGGCAATTTAAATTCTCACAAACTGACACATACTGGTGTGAAACCGTATCAGTGTGACATTTGTAAAAAGTGTTTCGCTCACTCAAAAACTTTGAATAATCACAAACTGTCACATACATAAATCATGCACCTCTAAAGTCTCACCAACGTATTCATACCGACGTGAAACAATAATTCGTTTGATCCTTGAAAAAATGAGATGCTAACTTCACAAATCGGATTTTTCAAGTGTCAACATCTCACAAATAAACTGCATATAAACTGGCACCCCGCATAGTTCTACAGTTCTTGACAAGTTTTAACAATAGTTCCGTCGATTTTACTATCGAAACCGCATTTTGAAAAAATGAGATGCCAACTTCACAAATCGGATTTTTCAAGTGTCAGCATCTCACAAATAAACTACGTATAAACTGGCACCCCGCATAGTTCTACAGTTCTTGACAAGTTTTAACAATAGTTCCGTCGATTTTACTATCGAAACCGCATTTTGAAAAAAATGAGATGCTAACTTCACAAATCGGATTTTTCAAGTGTCAGCATCTCACAAATAAACTGCATATAAACTGGCACCCCGCATAGTTCTACAGTTCTTGACAAGTTTTAACAATAGTTCCGTCGATTTTACTACCGAAACCGTATTTTGAAAAAAATGAGATGCTAACTTCGCAAATCGAATTTTAGCATCTCATAGAATTTCACAAATTTGAGTGTACTAGAGGTGAAATTAAGAAAGTTGTACATCCTAAATCTATTCTGTACATAGTTCTACCGAGTTAAAATAATTAGGGTCGCTGATAATCATAATAAGAGAAGTGAGATGCTGGGGTATAATTGTCAGTCGTATGGAGATTATGACGGATAATTATGGAAGATTCTGGTCTTTTGAGTTTCCAGAGAAATTACCGTTTACTGAAATAAATAAAATATCCATAAAAACGTGAGATGGTGTGTTATTACTAAGGTTTCTACGCAGTAACAATTTCCTTAAATGATAACTGGAAGTCCCTTACACAAATTTTGAAATAGTTCTGTTCTCTAAAAATCCCAAAATTGATGGTTCATTGTTAAAAACAAATGTTCATATATGAGTGAGATACTGTGGTATAACCAGTGTTTTTAAGTTGTATAAATTAATGTTTTGGGTCTGTTACATAAGTTCCGCAAGAGTGCTGGTCTTTTGAACATCCTTAGTAATTATGTATCATTGTTGTAAACAAAATATGCATACAAACGTGAGAATCTCACGTTTGTATGCATATTTTGCTCACCAAAAGTTATACCACAGCATCTGATGCTGTGGTATAACTTTTGGTGAGCTTTATCGATCTGTGTATCATATTAATATTAATTATTATTATTAATTAATTAATAATATTATAAATGCGAATGTAAGTTTGTTTGTTACGCTTTCACGCAAAAACTACTTAACTGATCATCATGAAACTTTGCACATACACTCTTGAAGGTATTAGAAGTAACATAGGATACTTTTTATTAAAAAAAATAAAAATTTTTTACGAAAAATAAGAAAATTGTTTGTCAAAATATGTACAATACCTCAACCCCTGATATGCATGTCAAAAGTCGATTTCCATCTCAATCGCGGGCGTAGCCGCGGGTAGCGGCTAGTTCAGAATAAAGCTAAACCCGATAAATCCTATAAAAACGGCTGTTAAAGTTTTGTTTTTGTTTTTACTACGCAGGTAGGTACTATTATTGTATTTTATTGTTTATGATTTTTTAAAACTTTAAAAAAAAATAAGAATCCTTTATATAAGTAGTTTTTATTTTGAAAAATGTACTTTTTCTTCTTTTTATTCGGTGTTATCATATTAATAAACGCTTTCTAAAATACCTACTTATACATTTGATTTGCGAAAAAACCCCGATACAATAATTCTGGTTTCATGCAAAACCCAATAAATCGAAACAAATGTTTTTTGTTTTTTTAAGATAATAAATATTTCTTTTTAAATTCAGTAAACTCATTTATATTTTTGTCAATATAATTGTCTGAAAAATTGATCAATAATTTTATTTAGTATTGAAAAACTCATCTATGACCTACATTTTTTTAAATTCTTTTTTATCGATAATCTCTATTTTTTCGATCGAAAAAATCGTGTTTGTTAAAAATTAAAAAAAAAAAAAATTAATTTTTTTCAAAAATTTTTTTTTCGAAATTTTTTTTTTTCAAAATTTTTTTTTGTTAACGTCTTCAGAATGCTCCATTATTGTCAAAAAAAAATTAACTGGATTTTTTTTACCACTGCAACTGCCTTAGTTTTAAATGTCAACTTAAAAAATCAATAAAAAAAATCGATATACCCCCCCAGCGGATGTCGGCTTTTCTTCACACTAAACGTGAATTTTTTTAAATTCTTTCTAGCCTTAATTCTTCACGTAAATTTTCTGTAAGCTTTTTTTTGTAATCAACCTTTTTTTTTGGCAGATAAATGTCGACGAGGCATATCAAAAGGTTGATTACAAAAAAAAGCTTACAGAAAATTTATGTGAAGAATTAAGGCTAGAAAGAATTTAAAAAAATTCACGTTTAGTGTGAAGAAAAGCCGACATCCGCTGGGGGGTATATCGATTTTTTTTATTGATTTTTTAAGTTGACATTTAAAACTAAGGCAGTTGCAGTGGTAAAAAAAATCCAGTTAATTTTTTTTTGACAATAATGGAGCATTCTGAAGACGTTCACAAAAAAAAATTTTGAAAAAAAAAATTTTCGAAAAAAAAATTTTTGAAAAAAATTAAAATTTTTTTTTTTTAATTTTTAACAAACACGATTTTTTCGATCGAAAAAATAGAGATTATCGATAAAAAATTTTTTTTTCATTGAAAAAATGAATAAAAATTGAAAAATTGCCCATAATGGTGATTTTTGCAAAAACAATAAATTTGAAGCTCTGGGGCACTAAGAAAAAAAAATCGCATCGTTTTGAATTTTTCAGGGATTTTTCAGGACACTTTAAGGTTGAAAAATTACTGACGATATCCTTCGTTCATCCATTTTATCCAAAGTTATACCAATTTATCCAAATATCCTTAATTACGCAAATTTTTATCCTTTTTTCAATCAAGATTTTTGCTTCGAAAAAAATTTTTTCGTCAATAGCCATTCACAGTATCTTATAGGGAATATTGTGAAGTTTTCAAAACCCCCCATCGATTTTCTATACGATCATTATTTCCAGAGTTATTGATTATTAAAGTTAAAAAGATGCTTTTGGCTTTGATTGACGATAACTCTGCGGCAAATCATCGTACAGGCTTCATGAGTACATCAAATTAAAGGGCATTAAATTTTCTACGAGAGTTTTCGAGTGGAATGATGGAAAAAAAATTTTTGAAGTCCGTATACCTTTTTTTAGACAAGAAAAAATTTGGAAAAATTTTTTTTTTGGTAGTTTCTTTAAAATTTCTCCAGATTCAAACATAAAAAAAAATTCATGGTCATACCTGAAAACTAGATACTTGGAGCTATAATTTGCTTTTTTTAATTTTCTGTACAATCATTTCCCTCGGAGTTACAGCTCGTTGAATATTACCCAAAAATTTAGATTTTTTTTTTATATCCCTTAATTTTTGTTACTAGTTATATATCGTAAAATAAAATTTATTAATTATCTAAACGATTCTGTGTGACAGATTTTAGCGATTTACTCGAAACTAGTAAAACTGGATTTGTCGGGTTTTGCATGTTTGCTCCTCAATTTTACCCCAGAATCTCACTGCTCTATGGATATTTTGGTTATTATGATTATCAGCGATCCTAATTATTTTAACTCGGTAGAACTATGTGCAGAATAGATTTAGGATGTACAACTTTCTTAATTTCACCTCTAGTACCCTCAAATTTGAGAAATCCGATGAGATGCTAAAATTCGATTTGCGAAGTTAGCATCTCATTTTTTCAAAATGCGGTTTCGATAGTAAAATCGACGGAACTATTGTTAAAACTTGTCAAGAACTGTAGAACTATGCGGGGTGCCAGTTTATATGCAGTTTATTTGTGAGATGCTGACACTTGAAAAATCCGATTTGTGAAGTTAGCATCTCATTTTTTCAAAATGCGGTTTCGATAGTAAAATCGACGGAACTATTGTTAAATCTTTTCAAGAACTGTAGAACTATGCGGGATGCCAGTTTATATGCGGTTTATTTGTGAGATGCTGACACTTGAAATGCTAACTTCACACACGTGGACTCGTCAACTCAATTCCTCAACGACTAAAGCCGTTATTCCTCTCCCAACTAAGTTAAGACACCACGCGGATTGTACAGAATACTTGGTGTTCCTCTTAGCCGTGTCGTATTCAAATTTTATTCATTTTGCTGTGGTGGGACAGGATAAAATAATAATTAATAACATATTATTACCGTGGAAAGACTTTTGGATCGTATTATAAAATTTCAAAAAATGCAGTTACTATACTTAATTTTATTATACAAAAATATTGACATGATTTCAAATCCACTTTTCAAAGAATGTTTTTTTCTTACGATTTCTACTAAATTTCAAAACAGTTGCACATATTGAGATGAAAAAAGTGATCCAGGTTGCTGTCGCCATGAAACCGAGATAAACATCTGGATCCGTTACAGCTGTTCCTCTTGTCAAAATAGCTCTTAGAGAAGCAATGGCTTGAGTCAATGGCATACAACGGGACACGTAGTTTAACACTAATGGCATTCCTTCAATTGGCCAAATGACGCCGCCGATAATCAAGGTCACAGAAAGGCTCACAACTATTGACAACAGCGATGTTCGTTGCGATTTAAAAACAATAGCTACAGCCAGACCAAAACATATCCCGCACAGACCCTGGAGTAAGGTAAGCGCGATGACCGATGCAATGTTGCCTCGACAGGACGTGGCACCAAGTGCTAGCAACGTGATGTACATCACTGTTGCCTGACCGCACATGATTACGGAATGCATGACAACGAGGGAGAACAAAATTGCTCCTGCTGACAGACCTAAAATATAAAAAACAAATATTAAAAAAATCTTGATTATTTACTACTAGCGGTCCCGTCCGGTTTCACCCGGGTGTAAAAGAACGATTGGGGAAGGGAGGAACATGAGTACACACATTTATCTTAGTTTACCGAGATGAATGTTGTGTCCAAATTTCATGATGATCGGAGTTACCGTTCAAAAGCTTTTGTCGATAAAAAGCAGTATTTATACTTTTTTAAACTAATAGGTAATTTTCTTTTTTTAATTAATTAAATAAAATTAAAATAAATATAAATGTAATCCTTAGAAGATAAATAAAAAAAAAATAAAAATATTTTGTAACGATATTAATTTAATAATATTAATATCACGGTAAAATCTAGTTTGCTTTATATTCGTGTACAGTAATAGGTACACGAAATTGTGTTCAGACGCGTTTATGATTAAGCAGAGACCGGTATTAAGTACGTATTAGCGCCGCGTCTAATTGAACTTATATTTTTGTAATTAATATTATGCTGTCCGCCAATAGATGGCTACTCATTAATTTCCTTTTTAATTAATATTTTTATTAAAAATGATTAGCGGTCGTACCTACTGCGGTTCGACATTTATTGGTGTCAAGCAACAGTGCGCATAAAAATTTGTCTTTCAGTGACCGCTCTGTTGGCTCAGTGGCTTGCTAGTTTACGATCGTGTTCCGTCTATTCTAGTATGGCCTATCTAGTCTAACGGGGAAAGCTTTGAATAGCCCTTTAAGTGCTGGTTTACGATCGTGTTCCGTCTATTCCAGCATTTTGTGGATTCATTCTCAGCTCGCTTGCCGAAGATCTGGAAACTATTGAAGTACGATCGTGTTGTCGTCTGCTCCGATAAGTTTCCCGGTGTCTTCTAATAGCACACTGCTTGACCATCGCGAGGGTTCTGGATCATGATCGGGATTTCGTCTGTTCCAGACCTTAGCGTAAATCGACCCACGACCGCAACGACCGTATTAAATTCAATGACCGTGCCGAGGATATAAATAATGACCTAATAAAAAAACACAACGTAGGAAAGACCTAGAGATTCGAGTTAAATATAATTAGAGTCCCGCCCGAGTTTAGGATTCTTCAGACCGCTAGACTCATTAACTTTATTATTATGTAAAATTGAATGTGACCGTACAAATAATATCGTTATTTGCACTGATGGGAGTATTTAATTAAAAGTACTCTGTTGACCGATGAAAGTAAATTAGCCATTTGAACCTATTGTTTATTTCCATTATATATTTTGTGTATTGTTATAATTTGTCATTTGAGTTTTATATATTAAATTATACGTGTTAAAACTTTAACGCTCGAACCTGTTTATTTAAAAACCCAACCAACCCCCACAAGAAAATAATAACGTAACAACTGGTGCCGTGACCAGGATTCTTATAAAACAAAGATCCGATTGACCTATTGTTGTAACAATACCGACCGTACACGGGTTCAAAATGGAAGAAGAGCAGATTGATGAACCCACACAGGCAATGTCAACACCGCCTGAGCCAATCCGACCCGACCCAAATGTTGAACAAAATATTGACATTGCTGACCGACCTAATGATTTTTCAGCACGCTTGCGTGCATTGAACTTAGACCTAACGCCCGCTGTCCGTTCCTATAAAGCTATTCCCGTGTACAAATGGGGAATAAAGTTTACCGGGGACGATCGAAATAGTTTAGAAACGTTTTTGGAGGATGTAGAAGACCGACGCCGTGACAACAGTATAACAACAACCGACTTGTCGCACTCAGCTTCCGGACTGTTTGGAGGCTCAGCCTTGCAAGTCTACCGCTATGCTCGAGATAAGTTACGTACATGGGATGAGCTAGTGCAAACGTTACGCAAATCTTTTAGAGATCCAGACTATGACCATTTATTAAAAATAGAAATTAATAAACGAAAACAGAGACCTACTGAACCATTTTCTGTTTATGTCGCAAAAATGTTTAGTCTATACAAACGTATGGAGCGTCCGCCTGCATATAGTGAACAAATGCAGACAATTGAACTTAATTGTCTTCCCGATTATCAGGAACAAATAAGCTTGAACGAACCCCGAACCATTGACGAACTTGAAAACTTAGTTTCTCGACTTGAACGAGGACGACTGAGAGCACGCCGTCAATCGTGCCCCCCGAACCAACTGTTGGAGCCCGATTTATCAAAAGTATCCAACATGACCGGAACACAAAATGATAATATACGGGTGATCCAAAAGTCACGAACTAGTCCTGTTTATGAAGTAAACACTGCGAACAATAAACCGGCATTCCGCTACAAGTGTTGGAACTGTCGCAAACAAGGACATGCATACAGAAACTGCCCTAACCCGCCGAATCACCAATTCTGCAATACGTGTGGAATGAACGGAACTACGACGACAAATTGTCCTCGCTGTCGACAGACACAGGGAAACGACCGACAGGCACGTTAACAGGTCGTAAACGTCGCCTGTATTCCTCTAGACCGACCTTAAAACAATCTGCACCGACCGCTGAACAGAACGTGATTTCAAAAATGCCAGGAGATGCCCGACCGTATTTATTTGTGACCATTGGAGGAAGAGAGTTACCCGGATTATTAGATTCAGGAGCTAGCCGAACGATGACCGGACCGAGAGGAAGATTGCTACTCGCTGAACGGGGATACCGCCCTCGACCTTCAGTAAACAAAAAAATTCAGACCGCTGATGGAACCACGTACTCTGTTGAAGAAGAAATGAGTGTGTTAATGACCGTATCTGACCGAACACGCCGTATTACTGTCCTATTAGTGCCCGAATTAAAGCACGATTTAATTCTCGGCATTGATTTTTGGACCGCTATGCAGATAGTGCCCGATATGAGTAGAGGAACTTGGACATTTTCTCCGAACACTGACCATGTAACGACCGTAACGACCATCACGCCCAAAGAAAAGTTGAGGAACAAAAGGTACCGAAAAGGAAAAGACAATGCCGGACCTGATGCGTTATCTAGAGCGTTGTACGAACCTCAAAACGATACTGTACCGATTGATGTTATCACTTTTCCGGAACAATTACATGACCGCTGGTATAATAAAATGACCGAAAATATTGAAGCCAACCCTGATGATTATCCACGATGGAAAATTCACGACAACAAGATTTATAAAAAAATCACCGACCGACACCACTTTCCAAATCCTGCGTATGAATGGAAATTAGTGGTGCCCAATAAATTACGACCCGAAATACTCAAACAGTTTCACGATGAACCGACCGCCGGACACTTAGGTGTCGCCAAAACATACGACCGAATAAAACGAAGTTATTATTGGCCGAAAATGATCGTTGACGTAGCACGATACGTGCATGACTGCAGTGTATGTCAACAAACAAAACCTGATAATAAAGCGCCCCCAGGATTAATGGGACAAGACCGGACCGCAGATGTGCCCTGGAGAACGATCAGTGCTGACCTGATGGGCCCTTTTCCTCGATCGAAAAGAGGTCGTAGATACCTACTGGTTGTTCAGGACACGCATACAAAATTTGTCTTGTTATTCCCGCTTCGGGCCGCCACGTCAAAATTAGTCGCTCAACACTTGAACGACTCAGTTTTTATGATATATGGTGTTCCCGAGTTTCTAATCTCCGATAATGGAGCCGAATTTACCGGGAAAAATGTACGCGAATTATTAGCAAAATTTGGGGTAAAGGCGTTATTAAATGCCCGTCGACATTCGCAAGCGAATCCTACCGAGCGCACGAACTTGACTATAAACAATATGCTACGCGCATATGTGACCGACAAACACAACGAGTGGGACGCTAACATAGCCGAGCTTGGCTTTGCGTTGCGAACTGCGCGAAGCGATGTCACCAACTACACCCCTGCTTATCTGAATTATGGGCGCGAACTAAAAATTCACGCCAGTGAATATCAAAACGTCGCTCCCGATACAACAAACGACCACGTCTCGGAACTGATACATCTTTTCACTGAAGTAAAAGATCGCTTGCAAAAGGCTCATCAAGACAACGCCGTCCGATATAATTTGCGCCGCCGGACAAATGAGTACAATATAGGAGACCGAGTTCTGAAAAGGAAATACGCACTATCCAATGCTACGCAGGGATATGCCGCCAAATTAGCTCCCCGGTACGAGGGCCCGTTTTCCATCAAGAGGAAAATTTCGCCGATAATTTATGAGCTAGCAAAAATGGACGGTAAAAGCATTGGAATATGGCATATTAGTGATTTAAAAACGTTTAACTAATTAAACGAATAACTAAAATGAATTACGCAATTGCGTAATCTAAGATCAAAATTATTTATGTAACATCGACTATAAAAAGACCGGCGATAACAGCAGTCTCATTCAGTTGAAAATGGACTTCCTAGATATTGACGACGTGCCAACCTTCGAAGATGAACAACATACACCCGAGCGCCAACCGGAATTTTCACCACTACCGGCTATGATCTCTCCGATACCTGATACGCCGCCGATGTTATCACCGTGCCCTTCTATCACGACTCAACCACCGCAGGAACGCTTCCCCGAAACGCCGCCAACGCGAGGAATAGAGGATCGTTCACCCCTGGAGCTGCTACCGTGGAGGTTGATCCAATTGACCCTCTCACCCCCTAAGAGGCGTCGACGTGTGATCCCGCCGCCGGTTCCAGAGGCTTTACTGAGGCCACCGGCGACTATAACGCCAGCCGCCAAATCGACACCACCACCACCAATAAAACCTCCAGCACCTTTAAAACCAGCTATAACGCCAGTGTCAACGCCACCGACGTCGCGACCGTATGTGCCGCCGCTGCCCACCTGGACTCCAGCCTTGAAGAGACGATGTAGGAGGAAGACCGTACTGCCCGATGGACGCGTGATTCGTTTCTCGAAGGCCGCCAACGGACAAATCCGTATGGGACGCGTTGTCCCCAGTGTGTGTAAAGTAGTGGACTAAGGTTTTGTGCTGAGTAAGCTAAAGTGTTTGGTATGTGAACTTTTGTTTTTTTTGATAAATAGTGATTATTTCCTAATGCAATATTAACATTTAGAACATTGACCGCATTTTGAAATATCACGATACCTTTTTTTTGTTGTAGATTATTGAAATGTTGAAATTCAACTATGTTTGATATATTTTAATACAATATTCATATTAATGATTTTTTGACCGTATTAAATAAATCACGACATAGTATTAATTTTTTTTAACTTTGCCCGTGTTGGATATATTCTAATACAATATTCATATTAATGATTTTTGACCGTATTAAATATATCATAACACAATATTCATGTTAATAATTTTTGACCGTATTAAATATATCATTACACAATAATCAGTTTAATGTTTTTTTTGACCGTGTTAATGATATTATAATACAATATTGACCTTTTTGAAATTTGACTGTATTGATGAATACAGAAGTTTTGAACTTTCATTATTTTGCCCGTATTTGAAAATTATTAATGCAGACCTTTCGTAACAATTAATAATTTGGACCATATTTAGAAATAAGATAAATGTTTGAACGTTTGTAGTAGTATTAAGGACATTGAACTGTGATTATTTACGTTTATTTGAAATTTTCTTGAATTAACGTTGAAGTGAAATATTTTGTTTTGTATTTTTGATATTTAGTCATATGAATTATAGTGAATAATATTGAAAATTGATCAAATGATTGCCCTAAGTACAATTTTTGTTTTACATTTAAGTTTATGACCATTGGTGCACATAACTATGACCTTATAATCGCGTATTTTTACACGGGCCGGAGGAGTGTAACGATATTAATTTAATAATATTAATATCACGGTAAAATCTAGTTTGCTTTATATTCGTGTACAGTAATAGGTACACGAAATTGTGTTCAGACGCGTTTATGATTAAGCAGAGACCGGTATTAAGTACGTATTAGCGCCGCGTCTAATTGAACTTATATTTTTGTAATTAATATTATGCTGTCCGCCAATAGATGGCTACTCATTAATTTCCTTTTTAATTAATATTTTTATTAAAAATGATTAGCGGTCGTACCTACTGCGGTTCGACATTTATTGGTGTCAAGCAACAGTGCGCATAAAAATTTGTCTTTCAGTGACCGCTCTGTTGGCTCAGTGGCTTGCTAGTTTACGATCGTGTTCCGTCTATTCTAGTATGGCCTATCTAGTCTAACGGGGAAAGCTTTGAATAGCCCTTTAAGTGCTGGTTTACGATCGTGTTCCGTCTATTCCAGCATTTTGTGGATTCATTCTCAGCTCGCTTGCCGAAGATCTGGAAACTATTGAAGTACGATCGTGTTGTCGTCTGCTCCGATAAGTTTCCCGGTGTCTTCTAATAGCACACTGCTTGACCATCGCGAGGGTTCTGGATCATGATCGGGATTTCGTCTGTTCCAGACCTTAGCGTAAATCGACCCACGACCGCAACGACCGTATTAAATTCAATGACCGTGCCGAGGATATAAATAATGACCTAATAAAAAAACACAACGTAGGAAAGACCTAGAGATTCGAGTTAAATATAATTAGAGTCCCGCCCGAGTTTAGGATTCTTCAGACCGCTAGACTCATTAACTTTATTATTATGTAAAATGAATGTGACCGTACAAATAATATCGTTATTTGCACTGATGGGAGTATTTAATTAAAAGTACTCTGTTGACCGATGAAAGTAAACTAGCCATTTGAACCTATTGTTTATTTCCATTATATATTTTGTGTATTGTTATAATTTGTCATTTGAGTTTTATATATTAAATTATACGTGTTAAAACTTTAACGCTCGAACCTGTTTATTTAAAAACCCAACCAACCCCCACAAGAAAATAATAACGTAACAATTTTCGCCCAACGTGGGGCTCGAACCTACGACCCTGATATTGACAGTCGCATGCGATTGAGCCATACGACGTTGTGTAGTCACACCGCTAATATGAGTATATTTAGTTAGTGCATTTCACCTGAATAGAAGCTTATTTTTGAGATACATTTTGCAACATTTTTCATTAATGCTCCGCTCCTAATGGTCGTAGCGTGATATTATATAGCCTATAGCCTTCCTCGATAAAAAAATTTCAATGAACCAGTAGTTCCAGAGATTAGCGCGTTCAAACAAACAAATAAACTCTTCAGCTTTATATATTAGTATAGATAAAATATAGCCTTGTTATAAGGTTACATAAAAAATATTTGAGAAGAAGTTTATCCATTTATGAATTGAACAAACAGTACTAATTATTTTTCATAACAGTTCACAAATGTGTAAATATTAACGATACTTAGTTATTATTACTGTTTGTTTAATTATTAAAACGATAACGTTTTTCTCGAACATTTTCTTATGTAACCTTATAAGATTTTATAATAACTTATAGAGATGAATGGAAATTTCGAAAAGGTAAAAAGAAGAAATGTTGCCATTTAAAAAGACTTATCCACTTTATTTTTTTTTGTATATAGTAAGACAAGAATTATTCAGTTACCACTGTTGGTGAACACGCTGTATAAAGAATAATGTGGACTGTTCTAAATTACCAAATTTTGATACATGGGACGACCCTCTTGTGATAATAGTAAATTGCATAAAATAACTACAATACTGTAATACATACGTCCCGGCCTTGGCTTCCGTTTCGGTGTCGGTCTAACAATAGCACACAGAACGGCGGCATGAGGCTTTGCTGTACAAGCAGGAAGCCAAATTTCTTTGTATTGCCTGAAGAACGCGGCCGGAGATGTTTGACCCACGCGGCGCAGAGGATGTAAATAGAATGCGCTTACAGTCAGTAGGGGAGACGCGATTTGGACGCGGTGACGTGGATTACGAACATATGAATGTATAAGTGCGCGAAGATAAATTTTGGTGTACATAGATATTCAGTCGTGTAATCGTGTTTCTTATATGGACATTCAGTCGTGTTATAGTGTTTTTGTGTATAAAGAGAGTAGTGAAGTGTTTTTGTGTACATGGACTATCAGTAGTGACTTTGAATCCTTATTTTATTACTTAGTTGTTTTTCTGTTACGCTGTTGTTTTGTTTTATCGAAGAATCTCGTTAGAGATTCTTTTCTGTGCTAAATGCCGACGTATCTCTAACGTATTCTTATACATTGATTTTGCCTAGCTCCCATATAACGCCGTGTATATGAGACGAGTTTCCAAGTTTTATAGTTCTGTGACCACGTGACTTTCATAGGACCGATTTTTCGTATCACCCATATATACTTCTGTACCACAATAACAGCCTATACTGCGAGGCTGCCTGTGGACGAGTGGTTACGACGTTAGACTAGTAATAACACTAATAACAGGGTCTCGGGTTCGATTCCCAGCAGCATCATTGGAAAAGTTTTTTTTTTTCTACTCCATTTTATTTCCACTTGATATTTATAAGTATATAATCATATATTTTTTTTTTTAATTTTTAATTTTTTTTTAATTTTTAATTTTTTTTTAATTTTAAATTTTTTTTTAATTTTTAATTTTTTTTACATTTTTAATTGTTTTTTTTATTTTTAATTTATTTTCTCAATTTTTTTCTCATATACCTACATATTTTATTTCTTTTTTAATTTTTAATTTTTTATTTTCTTGTTTTTTGAAAAATACACTTTTTTTTATTAAAAAATAACAAAATATATGATTGAAGTTAGATTTAAATAATTTAATTTATTAAAAAACATATTTATCATATAAAGTGCAACAAAAATTAAAAAGTGGAAAGTTTTCAAAGTGAAACTTCTTTTTTTAATGCAAAATAAGTATTTTACAAATGATATGAAAAAAATTTTGTATTTTTAATGGTTGGCCTTGTTCATTGATTTTTTTTTCATGCCTTCAAAATTGGCCTTCATGGAATCTGTGGCCTCTTAATTCTAAAAATGCACATATGTTTATTTTTTGGAGAAAAAATAAAAATAATGTCTCACACTTTGGAAAAAGACGTGAAATCTTAAAAAAAAAACTTCGGAGAAGTAAAAACTTCGTTCTGTGCTAAATTCAAAAACTTGAGCCGACTGAATCTCAGAATTATAACTTAAAAAAAAAGAATTTCGAGGCAGACAAGAAATTGAAATCAAGCTCGAAATTCTGTGCCTAAGACGTCGAAAAAAAAAATGGATTTCGAGGCAGACAAGGAATTGAAATCCAACTTCGAAATTCTGTGCTTATAAAAGCTACAAGAGCAACAGCAAAAAAAAAGTGCACAGACGGCGTTTTTTTAGTGGTAACTAAAGGAGTTATGCGAACACCGTCTTTGCATTTTTTTTGCTGTTGCTCTTGTAGCTTTTATAAGCACAGAATTTCGAAGTTGGATTTCAATTCCTTGTCTGCCTCGAAATCCATTTTTTTTTCGACGTCTTAGGCACAGAATTTCGAGCTTGATTTCAATTTCTTGTCTGCCTCGAAATTCTTTTTTTTTAAGTTATAATTCTGAGATTCAGTCGGCTCAAGTTTTTGAATTTAGCACAGAACGAAGTTTTTACTTCTCCGAAGTTTTTTTTTTAAGATTTTATATACCACAAAAAGAACAGTTTTATTACAATTTAAATCATGCTTTATTATTTTATATACCTGCAGTTAAAGATCTGTCAAAAACGCCTCCTGATTTTTCAATGATTATTTCAGTTCTCACAAGTACGGCTGCTAAAAAGTGGATGAATCTAAAAAGAATATAAACTTTTCAAATATTTTATTTCACTTAGAGTAACTCTCTCCTACAACATCGTACGGCGATTTGGGTTCAGCGTTTAAAATATATATATACCTACTTGGTATTTTATTAATAATAATTCCTGTTTGCATTATTAATATAGTAAGAACACAAGAACGAAAAATTTAAAATTACATTATGTAGGTATGTATTCAGAATAATATGCATGGTACAAAATAACCAAATTTCGGTACGTGGCTTGATACTATTCTCAACAATAATAATATTTAAGGTACAAATATTAAGAGCACTGTGGTTGAAACAAAAATAAAAAATAAAGAATAGTTACTTCTTACCACAACAGTTTTATTAGCGGATGTTCATTTCGAAAGCTATGCTCTCATCTTCAGCAAACACTAAACTAAGTTTAGTAACTTAGTTTTCAATCACATAAAAAAGTTAGTGCGAGAAAAATTGTTCTTAATAAAACAATATATTGCTTACATTAGAATGAAACCCGGTGCCACGAAATCGGCAAACGAGTCATCTGTTTCAAACGTTGATTCGAATTTAATTGGTACGTCAATAACTTTGGTCACATTTCTGCAGGACTCCCAAATATCTTCCAGGAACATACTGTAAGCTACACGTAAAACTTGATAGGCATCATTACCTGCAAGAAAAATGTTACGTTATAAAGTAAGAGTTAGTGAAGATTTTTGGAAAAGTTCTTATTAAAGTTGCAACCTCGTAAAATAATATTTGATGAAGGTGTCAAAAACATGCCAGGCCACAGTTACTTCGCACCGAAAACTATCAATTAAAAAAATCTGGCTATAGATAACAAATAATCGTTAAAAACATGTTGGACCTATATACAGCGTGTCCCATTTTAATGTCCCACCCCGGATAACTTTTGTCAGTGACCTTGAATGAAAAATTGTTTGGTACAAAAGTTGTACAACTTGGAGGGGGACATTCGATGGCACTAATACTTTTGACCTTGGGTATAAGGTTCAAGGTCATTCAAGGTCAACTTTGTTTTTTTTAATGGAACGTCCTATTTTTGACATAGGCAATCGATTGCGCGTGAAAAAATATGAGACTTTTGTCTGAAACTTTTTTCGAGAACGGGCAAATTTTCTCAATTAATTTAGCCTTCAAAATTGAAAATTTTTGAATTTTCAACTCGAGAATGGTGAGATTTTCTTCAAAAACAATAAGGCTTTTCATATTTGCATACCAAACATCCTCCCAAAATTTTGTTTTTTGTTTCTGTATGGTGTTCACAGACTAACCGAATAACCGACTAACAGACGCACAGAGTTTTGCCCGTTCTCGAAAAAAGTTTCAGACAAAAGTCTCATATTTTTTCACGCGCAATCGATTGCCGATGTCAAAAATAGGACGTTCCATTAAAAAAAAAAAACAAAGTTGACCTTGAATGACCTTGAACCTTATACCCAAGGTCAAAAATATTAGTGCCATCGAATGTCCCCCTCCAAGTTGTACAACTTTTGTATTAAACAATTTTTCATTCAAGGTCACTGACAAAAGTTATCCGGGGTGGGACATTAAAATGGGACACGCTGTATAGAGTGTTCCATTAAGGATTTTAAAACACAATGTTTACATTGAAAGTATCTTAATTTTTGCATAAAATGAAAGTAAAAGGTTTGCCATTTACGTTTTAAAAAGAATATCATGTAAGTAACCACATCTTGATGCTCTACAGATGGTGACTCTCTTGTAAAAATTTTTAATGACTTTTTTACACAAAATGTGCTGAATCTCACCAATTACACTAATACTCTCCGTTTTAAATTCATAAATTTTCAGTGGATCATTGCTGTAGACTTGTGATTTAACATAGCCCCAGTGAAAGAAGTCCAAAGGCGTCAAATCACATGATCTTAGTGACCATGCAACAGCACCATTTTTTGAGATAATTCGTCCAGGAAATTTTTGGCTCAATAAATCCACTGTTAGAGCTGCTGTATGACAAGTGGCTCCGTCCTGTTGAAACCACATGTCATGCAGATCAACATTCACTAATTAGTAATTCACGCCATAAAAACAAAAAAAAAAATTATTGTTTACATATAGGCCAGGCATAATAGGGTTCGAACAACAAAAAAATTAGTTACAGCAATCCGACACCGGGATATTGTAGAAAAAGGTATTCTAAAAGAGGGAAAAATAAATCGAACAGTCTGCTGTTATCCGGGGTGGAATGGGGTGGCTTTTTAGGGGTTGAAATCAGTTTTTCGAGATTTCTGGCTAAACGATGCATTCTATCGAAAAAAGTTAAATGTAAAAGTTGTAGATAATAAAAAGATCTACAACTTTTGTATTAAGCATTTTTACCGTAACCTCGAAATTTTTCGAAATAAATGCAAAAAACCGATTTTTTGGTTTTTAATTTTTTTTTTCGAAAACAAAAAATCAATTGAGCCCAAACTTTGCCAAAAGATACCTTTTGGTATTATAAAGATGTAGTTTTTTTTTTGAAAGGAAATATTTTAAGGTTTTTTAAAAATTCCTTTTTTTCGAAAAAAAAAATGAAATTTTCAACGAAAATCCTACCTAAAACTACGCGACCTACAGAGTTCAAATTTGGCACACTTACTCGTTGTTACGTCTACTTTCAATTAGTAGTGAAAAAAAGGTACACGCAATGGAAAAAATGGCGGGAAAATTGAAAAAAACGAAAAAATGACTTTTTTGTGGTTTTTGGCATATACATCGTCGAGCAATCGTTATTAATTAATAAAATCATTTAGTCTAAGAAAATTAGTTTCAGAATCGTCGATCAGACCGAATAATTCGTGTAGTTTTGAAAGTTGGTACAGTTATTCCTAAAGGTGTCCAGATGAATATACTAAAAGCCCCCGAGGGAGGGACACGAGCCGGCGGTGGGGGAGGGGGGGAAAGGCCACTTTTTTTGGTATTCTCAATATAGGTCTTAAACTATGCATTTTTTTATAAAATATTTTTTATACGTTTTTAAGTAGACTAAAATTGCTACAATCTGAGACAAGAACCAGCTCTGTAGGTTCAATACTTACCGAGATACAGCTTTCCAAAAATTGACCAGTTTTTTCAACAAAGTGAAATTTTAAGATTTGGTCAATTTTTGACCCCGATATCGGGGAAAATACTCATTTTAAGGAAAATATCATAGAAACATATATTGTAGCAAATGTAATTAGCTTTAATTTAAGCAGAGAACGACGTCTGTAGGCCATATAGTTTACTCACAAATTTTAAAAATCCAAAAAATGAGAAAACTGCATTTTCGCAAATTTAAATTTAATACCTAATAATCGTTATGTAAATCCATTCAGTGATTTTAATGTGGTTGAGTAACCAAATTGAGTAGCATAGTAGCATAAACGAGTAACATAATAAAAAAAATAACATAATTGATAACATCATAAAAAAATTATGCAGTTTTTGAAAAAATACCGTCGTATTTCAGCCATTTTGTAAAAAATATTTACAAATTATATTCATGAACCTTCCTCGTTTATCGCTCTTTCTATTACCGAAAACAATTTCAAAATCCGGTGCGTGGTTTAGTAGAAGAGAGCGGAGAAAAAGACAGAGACTTTGTTTTTAACTGTGCAGTCTTTGACAAAATACCGTCGTATTTCAGCCATTTTGAAAAAATATTTATAAATTGTATACAGAAACCTTCCTCGTATATTGATCTTTGTATTAGCGAAAACCATTTCAAAATCCGGTGCGTGGTTTAGAAGAAATGACCGGTGAAAAAGACAAAGACAGTCTGAGACTCTGATTTTAACTATGTAGTCTTTGCTAAAATTCCGTCGTAGTTCAGGTATTTTGTAAAAAATATTTATAAATTATATACAGAAACCTTCCTCGTTTATTGCTCTTTCGACTACCGAAAACCATTTTTAGATCCGGCGCATGGCTTAGAAGAAGTGAGCTGAGAAAAAGACAAAGACAGACAGAAGCTCTATTTTTAACTATGCAGTCTGAGCTAAAACAGTGTCGTAGTTCAGGCATTTTGTAAAAACTATTTACAAATTATATACAGAAACCTTCCATGCTTATCGCTCTTTCTATTACCGAAAACCATTTTACGATCCGGCGCATAGTTTAGAAGAACACCGACGTTGTTTTGTCAAAGACTGCATAGTTAAAAACAGTCTCTGTCTGTCTTTGTCTTTTTCTCCGCTCACTTCTTCTAAAACATGCGCCGAACCTAAAAATGGTTTTCGACAGTAGAAAGAGCAATAAACGAGGAAGGTTTCTGTATATAATTTATAAATATTTTTTACAAAATAACTGAACTACGACGGAATTTTAGCAAAGCCTACACAGTTAAAATCAGAGTCTCTGACTGTCTTTGTCTTTTTCACCGGTCATTTCTTCTAAACCACGCACCGGATTTTGAAATGGTTTTCGCTAATAGAAAGAACAATATACGAGGAAGGTTTCTGTATACAATTTGTAAATATTTTTTCAAAATGGCTGAAATACGACGGTATTTTGTCAATTATAAAAAAAATGCATAGTTTAAGACCTATATTGAGAATACCAAAAAAAGTGACCTTTCCCCCCTCCCCCACCGCCGGCTCGTGTCCCTCCCTCGGGGGCTTTTAGTATATTCATCTGAACACCTTTAGGAATAACTGTAGCAACTTTCAAAACTACACGAATTATTTGGTCTGAATTTCTTAATTTTCCCAGGCTAATTATAATTTTCATGTTTAATCTTTGATTATTGTACAGCGCTACTTTTCATACGATAAAAAATTTATATACAATCATAATAATCATACAATAGGTAATGTAGTAGATCTACAATGATATATACGGATTTTGCAGATAAGAGTGGTTAAATCTGGAAAAGTGGTGGAACAGCTCCGATTTCAAAAATTCTTTTTTTCCTTGATTCCTTAGACCCTCAGGAACATTCATCACCACTAACCTCCGCCTCACTCCGAAAATTGGAAAAAGTAGGGTGGTTTTAACCCTCTCAAAAGCACCCGCCAGTGAAACAGTGGAAAAACATTTTGAAAAATAAAAATTTTGTCTTAAGAATCGGCTCTCGGAGGTTTTCGAGGTCACTGATTACGAATCAGAGGTCTGTAATCAAGTAAGGGTAATTTCAACCCCTCAAAACCACCCCCAGTCGTCACTGTTATGAAAAAAACAGTATAAAATAATATTTTGTCTTAAAAATCGTCTCTCGGGGGTTTTCGAGGTCGCTGATTACGAATTGGAGGTCTGTAATCAAGTAAGGGTAGTTTCAACCCCTCAAAACCACCCCAAGTCGTCACTGTAATGAAAAAAACACTAAAATATAATATTTTGTCTTAAAAATCGTCTCTCGGGGGTTTTCGAGGTCGCTGATTACCCTCACTTGATTACAGACCTCTGATTCGTAATCAGTGACCTCGAAAACCCCTGAGAGCCGATTTTTAAGACAACATTTTTATTTTTCAAAATTTTTTTCCACTGTTTCACTTGCGGGTGCTTTTGAGACGGTTAAAACCACCCTATTTTTTCCAATTTTCGGAGTGAGGCGGAGGTTAGTGGTGATGAATGTTCCTGAGGGTCTAAGGAATCAAGGAAAAAAAGAATTTTTGAAATCGGAGCTGTTCCACCACTTTTCCAGATTTAACCACTCTTATCTGCAAAATCCGTATATATCATTGTAGATCTACTACATTACCTATTGTATGATTATTATGATTGTATGTAAATTTTTTATCGTATGAAAAGTAGCGCTGTACAATAATCAAAGATTAAACATGAAAATTATAATGATTTTATTAATTAATAACGATTGTTCGACGATGTATATGCCAAAAACCACAAAAAAGTCATTTTTTCGGTTTTTTCAATTTTCCCGCCATTTTTTCCATTGCGTGTACCTTTTTTTCACTACTAATTGAAAGTAGACGTAACAACGAGTAAGTGTGCTAAATTTGAACTCTGTAGGTCGCGTAGTTTTAGGTAGGATTTTCGTTGAAAAATTCATTTTTTTTTCGAAAAAAAGGAATTTTTAAAAAACCTTAAAATATTTCCTTTCAAAAAAATTACTACATCTTTATAATACCAAAAGGTATCTTTTGGCAAAGTTTGGGCTCAATTGATTTTTTGTTTTCGAAAAAAAAAATTAAAAACCAAAAAATAGGGTTTTTGCATTTATTTCGAAAAATTTCGAGGTTACGGTAAAAATGGTTAATACAAAAGTTGTAGATCTTTTTATTATCGACAACTTTTATATTTAACTTTTTTCGATAGAATGCATCGTTTAGCCAGAAATCTCAAAAACTTATTTCAACCCCTAAAAAGCCACCCCATTCCACCCCGGATAGCAGCAGACTGTTCGATTTCTTTTTCCCTCTTTTAGAATACCTTTTTCTACAATATCCCGGTGTCGGATTGCTGTAACTAATTTTTATTTTTTTTTTCAATTTTCTCTGCTATTTTTACTGGTCTAATAGCCGTTGAGATGAAAATTTGGTTCATCGCTAGAGATGATTTTTTTTGGAAAATTTCGTACCATACGATGACATTTGAACAAATGGCAAACCTTCCTCTTACTAAATGATAAAACTGAAAAAAAATGGAGGGAAATATGGCTGAATTGATAGCTGTCAAAAAAATCCCTAGTGAAACACCCATTATTTTGAAAAATGACAACGTAAGATTTTTTTAATGTAGAGCATAGTGGTACAGTCGTTTACAAAACTATTCCGACAGAAAAAAATTTAGTTCTTGTCAGGAAGGTTGTACTGATAGTAGAAGGGCTATCGAACATTTTTGGGTAGGTATTTGAGGCGCCGTGAAAATTTGTGTAACACTTCTTTTACAATGTCTGGACACAAAATCGAAAAACTTGGCTGAAGGGTAGTGGGGCCAAGCCAAGCCTTTAACTTTGCAAAATTTAATTTACAAAAAAAAAACTTCAGGCATTTTGAAATTGTAATATCATCAAATATAGTATTCAATAAAACAAAAAAAATAAAAAATAAAACAACTAGATTATTTAGTTTAGTCTAAATGTTTGTTAGACGATTCACAAATTCGATGGGTCAATCTTTACTGAAGTAATATGGAATAATATTAAAATGATCGGATTTAATTTTTGTACGATAAAATTACGACCGGATTACTTCCATGAAGTATTTATTAGGAAATGAAATTACTTGAACAATAATAATTTTAGTAACTGAATTCAAAATACCGAAGCAACGATAGTCGGTCTGTTTCCATTCTTGCCACAATGAAAACGTTTTATCTATCCCTGCACTACCCCACCCTGGACATGCTCCATAATCGAGACGAAATTCATAATTGATATTATCCCAATATTCCATTATCGATTGACGCAACGTTTTTTTATCGGTACTTCCAAGGAACCATCTCTTAACAAGGGCAGCTGTAAAATTCTTTTCGAAATGTAAAACTCCGCCTATATCAGTGCCAAGTGAAATTTGTTTCGCTGAACTCATATCGGAATACTGTCTTGATTTGAATGCAGAATTGATATATCGTAAATATCGACAACTCAAATAAGAAAATGTGCATCCATTTTCTACTGGACAATCTTCAGTCATAAAATCCCCATCTTCATTGACAATAGCTAAGACTTTACGCAATCTAGTAGCACCACGCTCGCTACAACAACAATAATACAATTTTATTTAAAGTTCTATGAGTTATACAGTTGCAGACAAAAATAAAAAAAAATTGAAAAAACATCTAAAAAAATTTAGAAACGTTAAAAAATTTCAAGAAATAAATAATTAAAAATTGAAAAAAAAAATTTAAAAACAAAAAATACTTATATTTTATTCAACACGCGTGAGTAATATATATCATTTAGAGGCGCTGCTAAATTCGGGAGAAATAATAAATTACTTCATGTTGACGCGTAGAGTGCGAATAATGAGCCGAAACTGTACGGTAATGTATTACTGCATAGTTTCTGGATCAATAGGAACGCGGTAGTGATTTGTATATATGAAAACAGCATCGTAATTCAGCGAAAGTCAGAGCCACCTTGTGTGCATCGAGGGTGGTGGGTACGTCAATCAATGAAGTGATTTATTGTTTCTCCCTCTTTTATCAGGGCCCTGATTACATATTATTGCTCGTGCTAGTTGAATAAAGTACCATGTGCGACTATTGACGTCATATTAATAAACTCACCTAGAAAATGTTTTATTTTCAATCGGAGGATTAAGGACATCGAGCAGCTTGTGGCAGTTATTCATAAAAATATTAAAAAATATATTAAAATTGTTTGTTATAAAATCTTCTATCCCAAGACCTGTGATCTCTTGTTCAGCTAAAAAATGATTAATAATTTTAATACCTACACATACAGTGCATCTTAAAACGTACCCAAATTGTATTTCAAGGATTAAATTAGAAAACATATTTAGAGTCATATAAAAATAAAGAATAGTTACTTCTTACCACACTAATTTAATAAGTGCATGTACATTAGCGTTGTGGTAAGAAGTAACTATTCTATATTTTTATTTTTGTTCAAACCACACTGCTCTTAAACTAAATATATAAAAGGAAACCGTGACTGATTGTCTGATTGACTGACTGATTGTTTGACTGACTGATCTATCAACGCACAGCTCAAACCACTGGACGAATTGGGCTGAAATTTGGCACAAAGATAGTTGTTATGACGTAGGCAACTGCTAAGAACAGATTTTTAAAAATTCAACCCTTAAAATGTTATAACGGGGGTTTAAATTTTGCATAGAGAAATCATATATTGATGTACGAATTCAAAATGCGCAGAATTACTCCTGTCAACAAATAAAGAAACACGTGTCTCATGCTTTTTCAAAAACAACCCATTCAGACGGTAAAAAAGGTAAATAGTCTAAAAATCAACATGGGTGTCACTTTCAAGGTTTGTCAGGACGTCGATCACGTGAATATTATCAATTTTGAAATGTAATAGGATTAGGGGGGGTCTACGTCGAGAAAGGAGTAACTATGCCAAATAATGGGAATGTATCCGTGTTTCGACTCAATCGCGTGCGCAGTCGCGGGTAACGGCTAGTATTTTTATAATGTGTCCAAAATTTATACTAAGAGCTGATGAATATTTTCACACATGCGTTTCTACCGACGGAACTTTTATATTGCTTACAGTGTCACCTCGATATCTTCAATGAATTCAAAATACAAGTTTTGTGGCATCAAATCCTGTATTTTGAATTTATTAGTATAGATCAGAGGTTCCCAAACTTTTTTGTCTCGTAGACCACTTGCCATGTTTTTCGGTTTTGGGTAGCAACCCCTGATTATCTGATATTGATTTTTTGCAAATTCATTAATTTCAAATGTATTTTTGACAACCGGTATAGTGCTACTCACTTTGAAAGATTTAAATTTATAACAGTAGTGAAATGTTTAGTTTTATACATTTATTAATTAGATTCAAATTAAACGAATCAAATTAAAATTTACTTTCTGTTACAAAAAATAACTAAGCAAAAAATAAATAATAATTTTAGTTAGATTTAATCTTAAATCTCTTCGGTTAACGATGTTCAGTTTGCTTCTTTTTTTGTTAGGAGATTCACAATCGTTGACTCCCATTTTCATTTCATGGGCCCCCAATGTTTTTCCCGCTGACATGGACCCCTTGCAAGTTGTCGTCGACCCCTGGGGGTCGATATAGACCGCTTTGAGAATCACTGGTATAGATGAAGAGTTCGTATAATGAATTCATTATTTCCCACTACGATCCGTGAACATTTTGTCAAAAAAACTCTACGCCCTCCTTTGACCCCTTTATGGGTTGAATTTCGAAAAACCCCTTCTTCATGAAAAACAATAGGACACTTCCTATTTACTTGTCAAACATCTTACCAAAGTTGGTTTCAATTCGCTTAACCATTTAGCCGGTACTCAACAAAACAACAAACTTTATGCAAAAACAGGTTTTTCCATTTTAAGAAGCTAAAGTCGGGAAAGTACACTAAAATTAGGAGAAGTGAATTTTAACTAAATTAATGTCATCAGTCTTGTGAAGTTCAAACTTACGAAGTGTATCAAGCCAAATATTGTATCCACATTCGACGTTTAATACGCCGTAATTAAACCGAGTAATATTATACATCCAAAAAACAGACCCCGTATTTCTAATCTCCTTAATATAAACAAAAACAACGGCTGACACGTGTCTTTTCCACAGCGCAACCAATGCTTCTTGAACGTTGCTATATTCTTCAACGGTAATGACAGTCAAGTTCCTCAGATACTCTATAAATTGGCAATTCAGTGTTTTCAAAGAGCAGTCTTCTATAATAATTGAACATTTCCCATCAGTAGGGTTCACATATCCATTGACGATGGCCAGCTTATATTCACTTATATTTCTGAAAATATTGAAGAAATAAAAATATTTTTTTTATTGCCACTGCCCCATGAAAAGTGGGTATTTATTTAAGAAATCTCAAGCTCCCGAGGTAGTATTCGAATCCGAGCCTCTTAGATTTTAGACAAATCCATTATATTTCTGCAGGTTACGTAGCATATCACCCGACGACATTTCACCCGCGACATTCCACTCATAAACCAGTTCACCTGCGACAATACACCCGCACGTCAACTTACCCACGACATTACACCCCCAATGAAAATTATAATAAATCTGTAATAATAAAAAATTTCAAGCATATGAAAAAATGGAAATATTGTGATTTATTTTTTATATGAAATTCAAATAGAAAAGAACATATCAATATTAGATGCTAGGGAAGACCACATTCCAAAAAAATTTTTGTTTAAAAAAACCTTTAATGAGCTGCTTTCGTATCATAATAGATACATCATCAGATTGCAATAAATCCTCTCTACAAACAATATAAAATGTGATATCAGTGAATTGTAATTATAATTATATTATGAAATTTTTGTAACCTAATTTTACTTACATAATTTATTAGGTTACAAAAATTTCATATAATTATAATTACAATTCACTGATATCACATTTTATATTGTTTGTAGAGAGGATTTATTGCAATCTGATGATGTATCTATTATGATACGAAAGCAGCTCATTAAAGGTTTTTTAAACTTTTTAAACAAACATTTTTTTGGGATGTGGTCTTCCTTAGCATCTAATATTGATATATATTTCCAAAACTCTTCACCGCATCTATCATATAATTCATAGAAAAGAACATGTTTATTACATTTCCCGTTTCACTGCGAAACAATTCGCATACCCCTTTATCTTTACCCCGGAATTGCTTTTTTTTTAAACTCCCGCTTTCCCCTTCCCGTTTCACTGCAAAACAATTCGCATACCCCTTTATCTTTACCCCGGAATTGCTTTTTTAAAAACTCCCCCTTCCCGTTTCACTGCGAAACAATTCGTACACCCCTTTATCGTTTACCTAATAGCGAAATAAGCAGCCACTAATATGCACCCCGGAAAATACTTCTTCAAATGCATTTATATAAGCTAATTATTGTCGCAGGTGTATTGTCTCCGGTTGAAATATCTTCGGGTAAAATGTCGCCGGGTGAAATGTCGTGGGTGAGTTGACGTCGGGTGAACAGACGTGCCACAATTTCTGCAAGCTTGACCGATATGTACTTGGCCGTTAATTTAATTTTATAATGGCTAAAATAACCCTGAAAAAGTCTATTCATCTAATAAGATTCAAAACTTGTGTAAAATGATTTTTTAATACTTACAATATCTCTTTGTTTTCTCTAATAAAATTTACAGCATAATCGTTTTCCGAATGATGTACAATATTTAGATCTTTCATGTCATTTTTACATGAATCCCATAAATGCCTCAAAAAGTTATTATATGAATAGTTCAAAGACATTCCATACTCCTGTGCTGAAACTAGAAAATATTCAATATTGAACAATAAATAATGCTCACTTTCAAGTACTCTGAATCTACTTTGAAAGTAGTATATTCGTATAAAAGAACACATTAATGAAAAAATATTTATAACAACAAATCGGCTTTTGCTTATCACATCTCACAGACTAATCGTAATTACAACCATAAAAAATTTTACGAAATTTTACACATTAATAAAAAAGTGGATTTCTCAATAATTAGAAATTTTTGAAATCAAGAAAAAACTCTTCAAATAAAATCACGGATAAAAATTTAAATAAGATTTTCGGTAAAACAGAACACAACAAATTTTTCGGAGATAATATAATCCATCATCACAACCTTTGAATTAGTTAGCAATTAGATAAATGACAACGCAGTTTTACGTCGCAATTTATTTTACAAATTTGATATAAAAAAGATCTCCTGTGCACTTTGACATGGCATTAATTTTCATATAAAAAGTTAATATTAATGTTGCGCGCCCCCTGTTGAGACGACTATGGATTCTGTAGAATCTCCTAGCAACAACAACAATGGAAAACAGGTAGCCAACAAAACCCGACCTTGTTAGAATAGCCTGAAGAATGCAATGCATGTAAAAAGCGTTGAGATGCTTCCAGATCATTCGATAGGTGGAGGACGAAGCTATAAAATGCGACCGGAGTGATTAGCTGGGGGGTCAGTCAGTCAGTTGTTCGTGAGTTGTGTTGATACAAGTCTGGAGTTGCGACATAAATCATTCAGTTATACTTTGGTGTGTGTAAATCATTGAGTGCAATTATATAAATCTGGTTTTACATAAATGACTTTTTGTAAAGAATAGTGTGAATAAGTGTACTAGATAATTTGTGTGTGTTTTGTGTGTTGTAAATATTTTGTGTACATAATTTAGTGACTCTATATTCTCTGTTACTTAGTCTTTTATTTTATTATTTGGAACTGTCGTTATTTTATTTCTGTTAACGTTATTATTATTCCACTCGCGTGTTACCGCACTCGCTACGCTCGTGCGGTAAATTTCACGCTCATGGAATCTTCTCCTTCTCTCACTAGTCGCACAATATACTATTAATTATCAGTTTCTATATCTTACGTATGTTTAAATTAAATTAAAGTTTAGAAAATTCAAAAAGTCTCACCATTATAATATAAAAGACTGATTTCAGGTGTCTCGTTTTCACTGGTAACTTCTTCAAAACTGTGTCCTTGCAACCATTTGGTAGCAATTGAGTTCGTAAAGTTGTATGGTATATACAAAACTGCAGTTATATTTCCCTCTCCAAGAAGCTTTAGTGAGGTGTCGAGAAGCTCATTATACCACTTTAGATTATTTTCTTCAAGTTGTTGATATAAATAGGGTAAATAATGACAGCTTAGTTTTTCAAATGAGCAAACTTGTGATTCCGGACACTTCAAACTTGTTTGATTCGTTTCGAAGTTCACAATTGCAACGATATTTTCTGGTGAATATTTTCTAAAATACAGTTTATCGACTAATATTTTCATAGAAAAATTACAAATTTCATGAGCAAATAGTAATTTATGTGTCTAAAACGTTAATGCAGTTTTTGTGCCCAAGTTGTGAAATTATGTTAATTCCCATTTTGAAAATTCTAAACAGTTCATTTGTATGAAAAACTTCACTTCTAAATATCTACTAAACGAAAATAATATATCGCCGGTAAGTACCTATACAGGCATAACTGGTTAATACAGTCACTGACAATATCGACATGATCGTTGAAAACTGTTTAAAAACGATATCAAATACGGTTGTAAGCTGGAACGTTTAAAAAACCGTACGACAACCGTCAGTAACTCGATTGGAATGCGTATCTGAATTCATGAGCGCTCAAAACAATATTCTGATTTTGCGCACTCAAATTTTTGTAGGTTAATATATTTATAGGCGCAGCCACGATTTTATCCTAGGGGGGGGGGGGATTTTCAACTCTACCTACCATTACCAGCTGTCATTTACACTTAATTTGAAAACTGTTCATAGAAGCGAAATTGATCAACACGACTTTCTGGAGAAATTTCACGACAAAGAAAATATGTAGATTATTGTAGATTTATCTTGTTATTTGTACGTGAACAATTAATATTCTAGGGTGAGCCGGGCCCACCTGCACCACTCCCTCTTGTTACGCCAATAGATATTCAAACAAAACAATCATAATCGTTTTGCCGATTGTATTCATATACTTTATTAGAGCACTGGTGCATAATGGGTCAGTTTACATGCCTGTACAGACGTATGAAAAACAGCTATTTTATAAGTAGTGTAAAAAATATGTTGACTTGTTGAATTGTAATCATAGTACATTAGTAGCTTACCGCTGACGAGCTGTATAATCGGAATTTGTTGTATCCTTTTTAAATTTAATTGGAGATTTTTTAAATGGTAGACGTTTGCAGGTATTCCATAAATCCCGTGAAAAATCTCGAAAAGCTTGCCGTAAACGTCGACGTAGTTCGAGCGCATTCGGTTGATCTATCGAAAAATAACGACCAGTTCTCGAATCAAATGTTACAAAAGATATATATACTGTTACAATCTCCCCGTTGGGACAACAAAGAATTTCGTGAGACGACAATCAGCTCGTCATTCTAACAAAGGCACACATTGTTGTCTAACAACAATCAGCTCATCATTCTGACAATGATACACAGATTGTTGTGGGGCAACAACAATCGTCTTGATGTTCCAACAATATGCGTAGGTAAAAAGAGCTTTGTTGCCAAATTCCAGACAACAATGAATGCAAGAAAGGAAAGAACGGTCCAACGCCTATAAAAACCACGGGATAGCTCACGGAAAATCATCATACGACAGTCATACGGGAACAGTGGTACATTGTGAAGAATCGACATAAACTAACAGTCAGTGAACAGTGCTGAGGTAATTGCTAAGATAAATAAATAAATTAACTGTGTAAATAATAGTGTACGAAATAAATAGAACTGTATATAGTTAATAAATAAGTGTGTTAAATAAATTTTGTTGTGTTCCTGTGTTGTAAATAATATTGTGTATATAGTTGTATAGTGACTTTGTATTCTGCGTTAATTAATCTTTTATTTTATTAGTTAGAACTGTCGTTTTGTTTCCGTTACGTTATAAAGAAGTACTTTCGTTTGTGTGTTTAACTCTTTTGTTAAACGTTTATTATTGTAAATAAATAATTTCCACCACGAACTAGAACAGTTTTATAACAAAACGTTTCGAATCTTCCCACAGACATGTTGAGCTCAAATAATTTTAAGACGTTTTCCCATTTCATTATTGTTAAAAAACTCAGCGAAAATAAAATGAGCGGGAAAATAGTTGAACGACCCATCCATATCTTTACATAACGTTAAAAATGGTCACACTTAGTAAGAGACAGAAAGTGCGTGCAGTCCATATATTTAATACCCTCTATATAGCAAGAAAAGATCGGGAGAAAGACTTAAACACTATGGTGCAGCCATATATACGCCTGTCTTACTTATTATTATTATTATTATACTCAGAGTCTCATGTGCATGTCCGTGAATGGATGCACGTCAGTTTGTACATGGAATTAAGCAGTGAAAGGAAAGTGGCTTGCTCTATTCCACTTACTAATTGCCCCACTGCAGACGCGACACTTGCGCACAACGGATCAAATAAAAAGAAAGAGATATAGAAAACAGTCATTTGCTTAATGGGCCACGCTTCCACTTACGGCCACTAGGAATATAGAAGTCATTAAATATATGGTGCAGTTAATCCCTATCCTTGTTTGGCAAGTGGGCAGCCGGGAGAGATCAGCCGCATTTCGCAATGTCTCCTTTTAAAGCGTAGGTACACATTTTCTAGCAGATTGCCCAGTCCATGTGAATAGGTCTATGATGCCGCTGCACACGAGGCTAGAAACACTGCTTGGAGTTCTGCTGATCGGTAGGCTGGGTACGAAGCTGAAAATGACGTCACTGCGGGCTCGCCTGCTAGCTCACATGATAGATTTAAAAATTAGAACAGGTGCTATTTTCCTTGCTAGGCTCGCTGCTAGATATGAGCAAGAACCAATCTGGAAGAAGTATCTTGTCACGTGGGCGACTTGAACAAACGCCCACAAACCAACATGGCGTCATTCGGCTCAGATTCAGACAACAGACAAGTTTTGCTTAGTGTTTATATTTGAACTGTCACTGCGCGCGCACCAGATTTATTCACAAAACTAGCTTGGAAAAACGTCTCGTGTGAAGCGAGCACGTAACAGCAATCAAGAAAACCAGCGCTAGAAAACTGCTGCAGTTTCGTAACTTACCTTTGAATGACGCGCCACAAACTATAATATTGCGGTGTAGCCATGTTTATGAATTGCTAAAAAGCTCGGCTTTGTTTTAGTTATTTCTATTAACATAAGCAAGCTTTATACGTTTTGGAAAAAGAAAAATGTTCATAGAATATTCGTTTATATTTCCTAAAAATTTTATCACAATATCTTTTTTCAAAGTCAACCAAAAATCACAAAAATTTAACTCAGTCATTTTTTAAAAGGTTTTGACATATTTGTAAATTTTCGTAATTTTCTGTTTGTTAATTCATTTATCGAGGGTACTTCCTAAAATTGTATTCATATTTAATTTAATTATTGCACTTAACGAATCGTTCAATGTTTTTAAGTGTGCTATATCACGAAAATGCCACTAAAATTTTATGCAACTTCCATATTTGCCAAAAAAAAATTGGTTGTCTGTAAAGTCGGTTTACGGACGATAGTTTTACGTGATAACGTATTCCGTAATACATAACCTAAACCTCCCAAAATTTGGTTTCAATCCGCTTATCCTTGGTGTCGGAATGATAAGAAATGTCAAAAGTGACGTTTGCAACTGTCAAAGTATTATGTTCTAATAATAATTAGTTATTCCAATACTTAACTTAGAAGGCGTTGCATTTCACAAAATACTAATGTCAAAAAATTGAATTAAACATTAGAAATGCAGCCGTTTTCATGTTAAGACAAGACATACGTTATTTTCTAATTTCCATGTACGGCAAACAAAGACGACCGACCGCGTCGCGCCATGCATTAGACAACATTGCATTTATACAGCTATTTTTCTATATAAATTTGTATAAAAAAACTGTTTAGGCAAATTCTGTTATACGAAATCTATGTAAAATGTTCTCCCCTTTCGTTTAAGACTGGTTTCAAACCGATCTGATTTAAATTGAGCGAGAAATTAGCAAAAAGCACGCACAGGGTCAGGCGGAACGTTACGCGTTAGGAACGTTACACTTTTTCGTGCATGCAGCCGGTGTTTTATCAATTTATAAGATTGGTGATTCATCAATTTATAAGACGTTATCACGTCAAAAAAAAATATAGGTACTCACTGGACTGATCGAGCCAAACTTTAATTTCAGGCTCGTTAAATATTTTTTCATTTGTAATTAATCCAGGTATTCGACTAGCAATGAAGACATCTGTGAAGTTATTCCCAAAATGCAAAGCACCCCAAGCTTTTCCAACACGAACAGCATTTACTGCTGTTTCTAAATCTGGATAATAGTTTATGTCTATTGTTTCTTCATTTAGATGTGCCAAATATCGACAGCTCAAATGTTTAAAAGTGCAGCCCTTTGTGATCGGACATTCTTTTGTAGTAAAGTTCATTTCTTCGTTGACAACAGCCAATTTCAGTCCAGTCGGATCTCTTCCGACAGAAAGGCAAAATAAAATTACTTGAATAATAGACACTGCGTATATCAAAATAACAGTAGTCAAATTTTGCCGTAATCTCAAGAAGTCTTTTTTTAACAGTGTCGAAATTTTGTGTTTTGTATTAACAATAAAATAATTGCTTCGCGTTTCACTATCGTTGTTCGCAGTCCAATCAGTCTTAAATAAAAGTTCAATTGATTTATTATTGTGTACGCATAATAATAATTATTTTTAAGGTGTTTTGACCTGTATTGGGATCCTTTATATGGACTACTCTATCTGTCGGCGAAACTTACAGCTAAAATCCGGTAAACATGATTATGAATCGTACTGTGAATTAATACTGTTAAACATGATTTTTTTTATTATAATAATAAAAAACGATGAATAAATTAATAAATGACTCATTATGGAACTTGCAAAGTTTTAAAACAAATAAAAAGTTAATCTGTATAGTACTTGAAAGGCTGTAATAGTACCACGTTATTTTAATATTTTACCAAGTAAGTAGATATTGTCTTAATATTGAAAACTTAATTTTCTGGTTTCACGTCCATTATATAGATGTTTGTAAATGATAGCGGGAAAGTGGACAGGTACACAAATCAAACACCTTATTTGGCTTTGAATGACGTTTCGCTGGTGATCCCAGCTTCTTCAGATACTTAGCTGAAAGATAAGTATGTAAGATAAGCTAAGTATCTGAAGAAGCTGGGATCACCAGCGAAACGTCATACAAAGCCAAATAAGGTGTTTGATTTGTGTACCTGTCCACTTTCCCGCTATCATTTACAAACATTGAAAACTTAATTTATTAACTGAATAGTTATTATTATTAATTAACATTAAGAATTTTGTTAAAAAAAATAAAATTATGTACTTCCAAACTAAAAATACATTATGACAGATGAATATTTTTAGATTAGGAACTTACCTGTTGCAATAAAGTAATCTTTTTTAAAAATAGAACACTGAATTGATATAATATCTCTATTTACACTTTTTATTTCATGTGGATTACTCTTTAAATCGGAAGTTTGTAAAAAGAAAGCAGTAAAATTCACCTTACTTGAAGGTTTTGTTTCAAAAGAAATTATTCGCAATTTTATTAATATGATCATCATTAAATACAGGTTCCAGTTCGAAAAAAATCCTTTTTAGATGATTTGTATCAGCCCAATCACATAATATTGTACTAGTATTTATCATTTTATTGCATTTCAAAAAAATCACAATTGCACTGTATACTATAGTAACTATGGAAAGTTATTCTCCATCGTCGCCATGTTTTTAAAGCTAGGCCCATTTAACGGATCCCAATATTCAATATATTTCTAGTTCAACAATGACCTTAGGTTATGCTCACACACTATTAAAGTTTTTATAAACGTAGGAAAATGTTTTTATGTACGACGTTAGCTGCATTCTAAGCAAAACAAAAGAACGATCTACAAAAAAAATTCCAGCCGATTGGACAACAGAACCATTCCCACTTAAAAAATACTGTCATTAAAATAATTAATTTTTCGGAAAGATAATTAAAATAATAAGCCGTTATGAATACAAATAACAACGTTATAGTTCATATCTCTTCTGCGTATACGGCGATTTTTCCCAAAAACAATAGGGCTCTTTACATGCTAATCATCCTATCAAAATTTGGTTTCGATCCGCTCAGCCGTTTGACCTGTATCGTGCTCACAGACAAACAGACGAACAGACTTTTTCCAAAAATAAGTTTTTTGATTTTGAAGAACCTCAAAACGAGAAATTACTGTAAAAATTTTGAAAAGTGAATTTTGACCTAAATTAGTACCTTTCGCACGTCTTGTGGATTTGGAATGGTAATTACACGCTTTATATTAACTTCACTTGTAAGTTTGTATGTATGTATGTATGTTTGTTTGTAACCTTAGTTTGGACTACAGCAAGTGGTTTATTACCGTAGTATAATATGCCAGCACTGTAACTACAGTGGTTAGCCATGCGGTCTAAAGCACGGAATCACGGGTCGTGGGTTTTAGTCCCGTCCACGCCGAAAAAAAATTGTTTTTTTTTCGGCAAATTTTTGACAATAAATCGAACTAAAAAGTGGAAAATAAATATAGTTTAAAAAAAAACTAAAAAACACGCTTTATATCGAACTAAAAAGTAAAAAATATTTTTTTTAAATAAGCTTAAAACAATAATGAATAAAAAATACAAGTGTTATTTAATTTAATTATTTAATTATTTAATTTAATTTTAAGCTTATTTTAAAAAAATATTTTTTACTTTTTAGTTCGATATAAAGCGTGTTTTTTAGTTTTTTTAAACTATATTTATATATTATTTAAATTGATCAGTTATTTCTTGAGTAGGATCTATTTAAAATTCTATAATGCTGATGAAATGTGTAATTATAATCTAAGGTCGTTCTTAAACAGGATTTTGACAAGGCGTTCCGTAGCCCGATCAGTGGCGTAGCTATGGTAGGGTAATGAGGAGCAATGTCCTAGGGTCCCAAAGCTTAGGGGGCCCTTGGTCACCCCTAAAGAAATAATTAGTGTATTTGCCGTATAAGTAGTTTTATTTCAAAATACTCGATTTATATTTTGATAAAGATAATATTGGCTCGGGACCTTAGTTAATTTTTTACTCCCGATGCTTTTGGCCACCGAGCTACGTCACTGAGCCCAGCAATAGTGGTTCAGTTACCTTATTGATATTAAATGTTGAATCATTGTTCGATAACTGAATTTTGGTCTCCTCGTGGGACAGGTTTGTGAAAATTCGTTCAAGCGATGCGCAATTGAATCTTGTCAGTAACACTTGTGGTGAATCTTCGACACAAATGCGGCCATCATACATTATTCCAACCTAGAATATTAATTACCTACTTAATTTGTACCTACTTTTCAATATTTACGTGTGGCGTATGCAAAAAAAAAAATGAATAGAAGTTTTACCCTGTAGGCCATCCCTGAAACGTCCCGCTATTTTCAAGTTCAAAATGCTCAAAAATATATAAAATATAGCAAAGAGTATATTTTTTAGCTCTTCGAGCTCAAATAAAACACTTTCATACGAATTTTTCGTTCACGATATCTCGTAAACAAATGGACAGATTTTGATGCGGTTTAAGGCAATCGACACAGTTTCTCAAGGAAAAGAGGTGATTAAATTTTGAAATTAATCGGTTTAGTAGTTAAATATTCTTAAAAAAACAAATTTTTGAAACTTGTAGTTTTTTTCCAAATTTTCATGAAATCTAAGGTCAGATAAGTCACGTCCGATGCCGAAAACCGCGTTTCAATCGGACACTCCGTTCAAAAAATATAAGAGATTTACATTCATACACACATACACACACATACAGCGCTACGGACATCATCTCCAAAATGGTCAGAATAGCTTCCTAAACGTCGAGATCTGACGAAAACTCGATTTTCTAAAATCGAAGTGAAAACAATAACTGTCAGTCTTGTGGTGGCAAGAAGTCAAATCCCAAACTTGTAACAACAACGAATGCAGGTATAAGAAAGGACCAGAACAATCCAGAAATCGCTGGAAAGCCTACCCAGCGCATATGAATACGACCAGGCGAGTTCGGTGAGTCAGTCCGTCAGATTTCGTGTGTGGGTGAGTTCATAGTCAAACATGTGTACGAAATAAATAATTAGGAAATAAATAACTAGTGCGGAGTGTGGTATAATAGACCACTGATTTCAATTATATAAATCTGGTTTAACATAAATAATCTCTTGTATATAGTTAATAAATAAGTGTGCTAAATAAACGTTGGTGTTTATGTGTTGTAAATATTTTGTGTACATAAACAGTGACTTTGTAGTCTTTATTACTTATTCTTTTATTTTAATTTGTTGTTTCGTTTCTGTTGCGTAGAAGAGAAGTAGTTTGTTGGCTTAATTGTTATTGTAAATAAATATTTTCCACCACCAACTAGAACAGTTTTGTTACATTATATTTTTTTATTTGTAATATTTATTCGAAACACAATCAGTCATTAGCGTAACGCAAAAACTGTGCTCGCTTTGTATTTGGCGAAATAAACTTATTCAACAGTGCTTCCAAATCAAGTTTGTCGGTAGTTTCAGAATAAATGTGTAATAAAGCGATACTATTAATTTGATTTTGCGGCACTAACTTTTAAGTCGACGTAAGAAAGAGAAACTGCGTTCGTTTGAACACGAAGACCCAGGGATCATATTATAATTAACAAACGAATAAATCGCACAAACTCTGGGATAAGTTCCCTTGTTCATTCATATTGAACAAATTGAACAAATCTCTATCTAGGTACCACAGAAATCCGAGTGGGTAAATTACTCACTCGGCATTTTCCGAGTGGGTAGTACTATCAACTGTACCCACGTAGTAAGAATAAAATTAATTGATGGAATACCGTAAGTGTAAACGCTACTCATGGCTCTCAGTCTACAATAAGAACACGTGTAGTAAGTGGGACAGCAGCAGATGACTATTTGTATTTGTGTATTTGGCATATTTGGCAAACAATTACCAAGTAAGGACAGTCTATTTGGCCTTATTTGCCTATTTGACAAATAAGGTCAATACCAAATACGCGTTACCGTGCGCTTGTCGGTTTTTCGAGGCACATCAAAGGAGTCAAATAGGCAAATACGCAAATAAACCGTCCACACAATGGCCATATTCAGAAGCGCACGCGCTGTGAACCTGTACGGACGTGCAGTATTTATGTATCTGTGCTGTGAGCGAGAACTGGAACAATTAGTATTGAAAATGAATTGGGACAATGAAACAGTGCTAAAATTCCTGAAATTTTGGATCTTGCGTTCTGCTGCCAAATGTTTGTGTGTTTGCTATTTGACTGACATGTGTGAATGGTCTTACTTGCCTCTATTTGCATGTTTGTCTTGAACGTCATATATTTTGCCAAATACAACAAACACCCAATAGTGAACACAAATAGCCATGTGAAGTGCTACCTTTAGATAATACAATAATATTTACCGTGTTTGCGTGACGAGCATCATCAAAATTTCGTGTACTAAAAATAATTGTTTTTTGACTGTTTTTTACGCTTCGCTTCAAATAATGCCATAAGCACTGGCATAACAGCGGATCGATTTCCGACATTGGCTCGTCTAAGAGCAGCAGCTCTGGGTCGTGCAGCAAGGTTACTGCGAAGGACACACGCCTCTGTTGACTACGGCTGAAGACAGAAAATAATATATTATTATTTCGTTTAGTTCTCTCTAGAAATTTTAGCGTTTGTAAGTTTAAGAGTATAATATGCTGCCTATAAATGCCCCCCGCATTCATCTTAAATCCTTTCTCCTCGTCTAAACTAGCGTTGGGAGAGCTAGCTCTCCCAACGCTAGTTTTAAAGCTAAAGTGTTCGAACTAAATGCCAAATGAAAGAATTACAATAAAGATTCTTAACAAATAGTAAAAACAAAGAGCACATGAAAATTCTACAAAATATTTTCTCTTCTCAACGATCGTTACGGACATTAAGTCCATCATCAGGAGTATAGACATATACTGTACATGTACTCCTGATGATGGACATAATGTCCGAAACGATCATTGAGAAGAGAAAATATTTTGTAGAATTTTCATGTGTTCTTTGTTTTTACTATGTTTGTTACTCTAACTAAAGTCTAAACGAAAGTGACGTCAAGTATGATCAGCTAATCTTGCTTTATTGCGTGGCTCAACCACTCTAGTTTAGAGCTAATATGCCGAATGGTGTTTGACAGATCAGTTCGGTTTATATTCATTTGTATCAGGTTATGCTTTTAAGTTACAAAGCACTAGTAATAATACAAAAGCAGGGACAATAATTTCTCGCGTCATCAAAAGCCGTTTAAGCGAAGATGTTTAAAATATACACATTCTTTAAAATCTTGTTTACAATTAAGAGAAAGCAGGGGTGGATCTATATAGAGACTAATAGGGCTTAAGCCCTGGATCACCAAGTGTCAAAGGTTCACAAAAATTGAACAATGAGCACTTATTGTATGGTACAAAGTAGTTAATATTAATGATTCTCATTTTTATGAGGGAATTTTGACAATCGCTTGGGTGAGTGCTGATAATTTTTTGGGTGAATTTTGAAAAAGATTAATTAGGTGAATTTTGACAAACTTTTGGTTGAAATATAACATTCTTTGGATGAATTTTTACATTTGACATCATTTGTTTGGTTCAAGTCACCATGTTATTAAAAACAAATTTTGAACATTAACTTAAAGAATCTTAATTTAGAAAAAAATGGGGCCCCATTGGATTTCAATAGGCCCAAGGCCTTGAAAAACGTAGATCCGTCCCTGAGAGAAACGATATGAGAATGAACAAATTAGATAGTACCTACTAGGGCTATTGTGCATTATTCCTAATTATTAAACTCTGGAATGTAGGACAACGTCATAAGGAAATCAAATCTCACCTCAAGTTCCTGATTGTACAATTCTGATTGGGTAAATCGAGAGCATTTAACATAAATAAAAGTTGTTTTTCGATTTGCACACTTTTAATGCCATGTGTCCATCCAAAATATAGTATTGTTTCTTTGATAGATAATTCCTCGTAGAGTGCAATCTGCTGAGGCATGTATCCTAGGCGAGTGCTCAGTTTGTCGAAACCAACAGTCAACAATTCGTTGTTCAAAACCCAAACCTTTCCTGAGTTCAAAAGCCGACTGCCCGCTATGCACGAGAGTAGAGTAGTTTTGCCACTTTCCATATAGCCCAACAGACCATAGCTAGAAACAAATTTATTAATCAGTAGCTGCAACCCGCGACTTCGTTTGCGTGGGATTTATTATGTTACGCGGAACCTTAATTCTTTTTCTAAAATAAAAGTAACCTAAGTTACTCCTTATAACTCCAGCTATATGCTAATGAAAGTCCCGTCAAAATTGGTCCAGTCGTTTTGGAGATTAGCCGGAGTAGGGTGTTTGTGGGGTTTTTGGGCCCTCCATAAAAGAGTTCCCTCCCGCGAACTGAAATCAAGGCTTTTTTACCCCCTCCACTTTTATAGATTTGTGTATAATTCCCCGAATTTTAAGGTTAGACATATCAAGTTTGGACTCAAATTAATCAGGAGTCTGAGACGAGTTCAACGACGGTATTCAAGTAGGGGGGTGGTAGCATCCCTTAACATTTCCACCCCTTTCGAATTTTAAAGTACATCAGTTTTTTTGGACTCAAATGAAGTAGGAAGCACGGTGTTCACCGGTGGTGGTGATTCAATAGACTGCTGCTTTTTATTGTTGACAGCGGTTGTTATCTGAAAAGAGCGGGGGATCAGAGAGAGAGAAAGAGAGAGGGAGGGAGGAGAGAGAAAGAGAGAGGGAGGGGGGGGAGAAAGAGAGAGAATGGAGGGAACATATGCTTGGTAAATCTAATCAATTTAATTTATTTAATAAAATCATAATTTAATTAATTAATTTAATATAGCAGCGAGCTGAGGATCCGAACTCGGTTCGTTGTGGTTCTCAGTTGCAGTGCAGCGCCTTTAACCGCTCGACCACGAATCGTATTGCGGGAGAGCCTCTTAAAAGTGCATTTGTTTTTAATCTCATCATAATGTGCACATTCTTAACATGTTTGTCTCGCTGGCATTTTTTAGTTTTTTTTTTATCCCCGTAATATTTATTTGTTTTTCACGTTTGAGCTATTTTTGTTTATTTTGTTGAATTTAATTTATTTAATAAAATCATTTAATTAATTTAATTTAATATATCGGCGAGCTGTGGATCCGAACTCGGTTCGTTGCAGTCTTAGTTGCAGCGCAGCGCCTTTAACCGCTCGACCACGAATCGTATTGCGAGAGAGTCTCTTAAAAGTGTATTTGTTTTTAATCTCATCATAATGTGCAAATTCTTAACATTTTTGTCTTGCTGACATTTTCAGTTTTTTGTCCCCGTCATATTATTAGTTTTTTTTTTTCACGTTTGAGCTATTTTTGTTATTTGTTGAATTTATTTTTTCTTTATTATTTTTCCTCAATTTTAGTTTCGAAGGAGGTTTGCTCATTTATCCCCATGGTGACCAGCCGGGTTGGGGATTTACCTGTTTTTTTTTTTGTTTTTGTGTTTTTTTATATCCATTGAGTTCAATCCATTGTCCTCATCATTGCCTCGGTCATCAACTTTTAATCGTTTCAGAGATTTTATTTTTAGTCAATTGTTTCTTTCACTCTCTTCTCCAACTTCCTTATTTACCATAAACAATGTTCCTAGGGAATAATCTCGTCGTCTACCTATACACCTTTCTAAATTTGTAAATATCAATACAGGTTTTTTTTTTTTGTTTTTCTTGAATCTTGATTTTTTTTCATTCCATCTTTTTTTGCTTTATTATCACTTCTTTCCCACGTGACCTGCCCTTCTTTGCTCTTGAAGAATTGATAGTAGTTTTTTTTTCCTAGTCTCCAAAACTTTTTTCTGAAGATCTTCTGTTATATATTTGTATCGTTAGGCTTTTCTTGCTTTGCAATATTTGTAATTTTTTACACCATGTATTTAGTCCTATCAAAATTGGTCTATTTGATTTACTTTGATTTCCTAGTCTGCGTACGAAATCTATCTCCTCAATTTTATAGTACACCCTCAGATGGTTGTTGATTATCTCAAACGCATGTTGTAATTTAAAAATAACTCCTTCAAGGTCAGATGGATTGATTTCATATTATGTTAATATGACTCATCACCTATATGTATCGACATATTACCGGTATGTTTATTATATTGGAATAAAACGCTATGTTTAAGAAATAACTTTATTATATTTCGATTACATAAACGTTATTATTATATTCATTACATAATATCAAAAGTTAGACTATGAATGTACAAATACTGCTATTGTTATTACATGAAATACACAGTAATTGTTACAGTTACAATGCTATTTATTTTTACTTTATAATAATGTTACTGTCGGGACTCAAACCCGAATCTTTTACCACTCTGATGATTGAATTATCAATTGTTTTACAGCAACGCATCAGAACAACTAATCGTTCTCATAAAAAGCATATTTGCAACAGGATTTAACATCCATCAATAGCTAATTTTACGTTAAGCATAATTAGAACCCTAATCTAGTATGTAATTTATATACGTATTTATATATTTACAACACACACGACTCATTCAACATTCCGGCAATAAACCTTAATTTTAACACTTAACAGTCTATAATTCAGTGCACAGACCAACATTGTTGAGAAACTTTACCTGCGGTATTCTATAATGCCCCCACGGTAGCGTTTTCGTTGTACCGGGGAGCTGAAACCGCTTATCGTCTCTTGCAGACAAGGCAAGCATATTTTTGCGTTGCGTCTTGAGTTGATGCTTATGTGAGCGGAATTTATACATTACACGCATCAGCTCACGTTTATTCATGATGCATGCGCGATAGTCTTGAAGGGATATTCGATTCTTCACTACACACTTCTTCACACCTTTGGCCTTCTTGATCTCCAAACCTCCGTATACGACAACATCATACGTTTTGGCACAAACTCCGTTGAACTCACACACCAATCGTCCTTTCAACTCATCTTTCATCTTGCCCAGGACTTTTTTATTCACGCGCGGCATTTTGTAGACGTTATCGAGTGCGTAATCAGATGTGTCGTACCAATCGATGTTCTGCTTGACATCTTGGTAAACATCATCGGTATGAATGTTATATATGAATGAATCAGTGTCCATATACAAGAGCTCGATGCGATTGCCGTACAGTGGAAGCATCTTCTCATAGTGGAAATCGTACATAAGTTCCTTGGAGAGTTCTAGAACTGTGAAGCCAATGTAGATCGGTTTATCGTACTTCACCCTCAATTTATTCATCTGTACAGCAACCAAATCGTCTCTGAAGACGGTGCATGAATTGAAATTTGGTCGAGCTATGAGTGCCTCGGCACCGAGCCTCTTACCGATGTTCTTCCAGCATGTAACGAGACGCACGTCAACTCGGTTATCAACCGATTCCATTGTTTTACCTGTAACAAATGAAAAAGAAGTAAAATAGATTATATATATCAAGAGTGGAAAACATGTTAGATATGAATCAAAACTTTATTTATATTTCTATCAATATATTGTCCGAAGAATTGTTCGATAATTTTTATTTATTGAAGAGTACTAATCAAACGTTAATCAAAGATTAGAAAACTTTAAACATACCGAAAACTGAATTATTCATCAGCTTGAAGAAATCCTTCTCAAACTCATTGCAGGCTTGAGTTCGCATAGCCGTGTTCAGGTCGATATACGACTTGAGCCATGGTGACTGGTCGAATCGAAGGACTCGATGAATCTTCTTCAACACCAAACCATGCTTGAGCGATTGTTGAAGATTTCGGTAGTGAATAATATATTTGAATTTATCCTGCACATTCGGCATCAATTTCAAATCTTTAGTCTTCGACTCTGGTGGAACTAGATTTTCAGCGCAGAATGGTAAGTCGCGATGAGCATCGTGTAAAATTTCCGGGTATTCTATATCAACTTCGAGGAAGTATCCGACGTTACCAGTCTTTGATATCGAATTAACATCGAAGGTGGCGATTTCATCCTCATCAAGCCATTTAAAGCCGCCAGTCGGAAGATATTGAGACATGGCCCAGCCGTACTGAAATAATAATATAGTTATTCAGAAATTATTTGTACACAGTGCGAGGAACGTTTTATCATTATTGTGTAATGCAACGTGATAACATACCAGATTGTTTGCATCCTTGTATAATATATAATTGCTAGGCTTTGTTGGATCGTAATCGGGTAGATATTTATTGTTAGCCTCAGCGTGATGTCCCGAACATTGAGCGATACCGCCCCGGATTCCCTTCTTAACAAAGTGAAGCATATCGATATCAGTAAGAAGTTCGAGTTCGATGTTGGTATGCTTGAGCATCGCGTCCCAGCTGAGACCGGGAGCCGTATAATACTGTAGAGGATCGAGTCCATAAGCCTTGTGGCAAACCTCACGAAAGTTTTCGAAAACGTCGGCGAGAAGTAGCACATCTGTCTTCAGGTAGAGATCGCTGTATTCACCAAGCGTTTTACATTCAAACGACTGCCATACTTTCTTAGCCCGTTCATACTCTTCAACCGTAATGTTGGAATCAGTCAGCCGTGAATGAAACTTTTCGATCGGCGGTAGTTGAGATTCTTCAAGTCTCTCCCAGGAATCTGTATACTCATATGGATATACACCTTTTTCGATGACGAGATTGAATTGCTCATCATTTTTAAAATTACACCGGCTGATTCGTTTTAATTCTATTGGTAGGTTTCCTGCCAACGCTTCTAAACTAGAGCTCATAAATCGAAATGAGTCGATGAATCGAAGCTCAACATCTCCAACGTGTTTGGAGAATGATATATACTTCTCCTTGTTTTCAGGGATGACGTTGATTGGCTCGTTGTCGATTCCGAGGGCCGGCGCGATCAAATGTGCATCATAGTTTGTTAGATTATGTAGCACAACGGGGATGAACTTCGGTAGCTTGAAATTGATGTTACATTCATTATGCGCTGCACCTCTAAACTTACCAGTCAGATGACAGTGGTCGCGTACTCTATCATCACCGAGTTCACCGCCACAGATATGACATCGCTCCGCATCTTGGAAAGTGAATTCCTCTTCCACAGACATTCGCATCGGTTCGTTGAAGCTCAATTTCCTGGAGATATGTTCCGCTTCACATTTCAAGGCATTCATAAACATTTCCGAACACCGTTCACCGCGGTACGATACGTACCGTGATTGCGAAGAATCATAGTTGCAATATACATAGTAACCGTAACTATGAGGTACATGTACGTTAACATCCTCCGTATACGATTCACTCGGGTCGGGCTGACACGTACTGATGGGTTTCAACAACGCTTCAAAGTCTGCATAGATAACATATGGAACTTTGAGTTGTTTGGAATACTTTTTGAATTCGAGGATGTTGTCGCCATCCTCTGGTAAAATAACTTGTATGTGTCCGCAGTCTTCCTGCTGATGACGTTTTAATTGCACATTGCTTTGAAAGAAAACCAGACAGCCGTCACAGATATGCTTGGAGCATTTATGCTTTGAAAGCTGCATTGAAACTAGTCTTGACATATTCTTTATCCAGCAATAATGACCACCGTTATTATTTTCGATATATAACAAATTTACATGCTTCAACTGTCGTTTCTTCGTGTGGTGGAGCGGTCCAATAATCGTTGACTTACCATTCTTCTGCTCTACACCCCACACATTAACGCTGACACCATTCAATATCTCAAACTTCGTGATGTTTTTTAAAGACATCGGGAACTCAATGTTAGTGAAGTTGAGTTCGTTGGCATACGCAACGTAGTGTTGCATGCGATCTGGATGATCACCCCATTTGACGGGGTGCAGCGCTGATAGTATAGCCCACTTGAAGCACATATCACATTCGTTTTGAATGTTTACTACAGCATGTTTATTTTTTATCTCTGTAGGTAGATCTAGATACGCGTTTCCTCGAAGGGGAGCATATTTGTTAATATTTATTTCGAGATGCAGGATTTTTTTTAAAGCCCACCCAGAATCACGCTCTTGAAACTCGTCACTCTTCACCTTTATTTCGGGAATGAATTTTTCAAACATACCCTCGATATCATCTGCGACACCTACGATACGATTTTTTGTATTGAAAGATTTTACATCGGAGATGGTTTTATCATCATTACTTTTTTCATAATATCCAAACAGTTCCATGTTGATTTTTACCGCATTGTGTATGCTTAAAATATCGTTAACTAATCGAAGTGACTTTATTTTTACAGATTCCATAAATTTATCGACGGCCGTGAAGGTTTTACCAGTGTTTTTCACTCGATACGTAGCTATGCGGGAATTAAATGCGTTATCGATAGCACATACATCAGGATCGGATTCACAGAGTGCGGATGCGGTTTTGGCTTTGTGAACATTACTTCTCCAATGTCCGAACATTCCTCCCCTCTTCACAGGTATATCACATATCTCGCATATCTCATCGGTATTTTCTGTATCGATATGCATTTCATTCGACGTTGTGGTTTTAGGTGTTGCATCATCGATTGAGTTTTTATTCTTCTTCTTTGCGATAGTATCATCTCCTACATCATCGGTAGAACGTTTGAGGGATTTGACATTTGATTCGACTTCAGCACACTCATGCGTCTTATAATCTTCGAAATTGAAAATCAAACACCCACACACATCACATAGAGTTTCGGAATGTTGCTTTATCTGATGTAACTTAAAGTTACTTGCCCGCGTGAAACTTTTGGCACAGAGCTTGCACGGAATTCGAATTTGTACACCCTTACATATTTTCTCATGACGATGCATGTTGTCGCGACGTGAGAAAGATTTACTGCATATTCCGCAATTGAACATTTTACTTGATGAATTGAATTAGTTTATAGTTAAAATGAACATACAGATTACCGTTGAATCATGCACGTAAAAATACCATTCCAACACTTACACGTTACAAGGTCAATGTAGACTGTTGTGCTCATATCGCTACGCGATACTTATATATACATTATACACACCGATCACGTGACTTCCTTCTAGAACAAATCGAGTTCGATCTGTGAACGTCTATAGTTTATCCGCATCGTAAGTTGTAAACAAGTCAAGACATGTTCTAAGATGAATCAGCATATTTGCACATATCCCCCCCCCCCTCCAGAATTCTCTTATCAACATACACTAAGATAAGACGCGCGCGAAGCGATGAAATCAACGCACTCTAATGAAGTTATTGCAGACTCTATTTATGCATGTACATTTTAACTATCATTTTTATTTATTTTATCCCCGTCATATTCATTAGTTTTTTCACGTTTGTGCTATTTTTGTTATATTTTGTTGAATTTATTTTGTCCTTATTTTTTTCCTTCAATTATAGTTTCACACTGTTTCGAGGAGGGTTTGGTCATTTATCCCATGGTGACCAGTGGAGTTGGGGATTTACCTGTTTTTTTTTTGTTTTTTGTGTTTTTTTATATCCATTGTTGAGCTATTTTCATTATCTTTTATTGAATTTATTTTGTCTTTATTATTTTCCTTCAATTTTAGTTTCGTACTGTTTCGAGGAGGGTTTAATCATTTATCCCACGGTGACCAGTGGAGTTGGGGATTTACCTGTTTTTTTTTTTTTTTTTTTTTTGTTTTTTGTGTTTTTTATATCCATTGAGTTCAGTCAATTGTCCTCATCATTACCTCGATTATCAACTTTTAATCGTTTCAGAAATTTTATTTTTAGTCAATTGCTTCTTTCACTCTCTTCTCCAATTCTTTATTTGCCATAAACGACGTTCCTAGGGAATTTTCTCGTCGTCTACCTTTATTTCCTTTCTAAATTTGTAAATATCAATGCAGTTTTGTTTTTTTTTCTTGAATATTGATTTTTTTTGTCAGTTTTGTTTTGTTTAGCTCTTCCTCAGAACCTTCTAATCGTTTTCTTTTTTTGTCTCTGATTCCATTTCTGCTTTATCTTTTTTGCTTTATTGTCATTTCATTCCCATTAACATAGATTTCATCATGTTTAAAGAATGCCACATAACCTGCCTTTCTCTGCTCTCCCAATTATCATTAATGACCTCTTGCTCTTTATTTTTCTCTTCTAGCACAGAAATTTTTCTACTTTTTCATTCACTCGTAAACTTAGGTTATCTATTTTTTTGATTCTACTCTCTTGTTCGCTCCCAATATCTACTCCACGCTGTTATTACTTTTTATATTATTATTGTATAAAACACTCTGTTTATCTTTTTAATAATTTGTCTGATTATCCTATAATGTTATTTGATATCACTGTCTTTTACCATCGTATTATAAAAACGATCTTTTCTTTCCTTTATTTTTTATGTTATATCACTAGTTCATGACAGCTAGCTAATACTTTTATTAGTTTTATTCTTAACGGTGGAGGATTTATACGTGTTAGCATATATGACTATATTATATATGTGACACATTGCAGATTGCACTTTTATCATTATATTGTAATCTGAGAATATCCGGTGATAAGAAAACGGACTGACTCTGATGATAATGAATTAGAGATGAAAATACATTCATGTAATAAACGACTTTGAATCAACAACTAAACTGGGGAGTGCAAATCTCCATTTTGGTTAATTAGTATTAATTTTTTGTAAAACAATTGTAATAATTAATAAATGAAACAATAACTCCATGAAACTCGCCTTAAAATAAAATCTCTTTTTTCTTTTATTTACTAGCTTTTTTTAGTCCAACTTTGCCTGGGGGGTAGATTTTGGGTTGAAATAATCAAGAGCAACAAATCTCTTCGAGAGAAAATTGGTTTTTAAACAGTTAAATAAATTTTCAAATCAGTTCAGTAGTTTCGGTGCTAATGACCTTATCACCGAACCCCTATTAAAATTAAAAAAAAAGAAAAAAAACATAAAAAAAAACAGTTAGACCACACACACACACACACACACACCCACACCCACACACACACCACACGCACACACACACACACACACCCACACACACGCACACCAACGTTAACACCAATTTAACATATATAACACAATTTAAGTGGATGGATGGTCTTAAAACCGGCGTTTGTAAACTACTTGGAGTAGTGGTTTTTGGCCGGAACCAGCGTAACATTGGACTTTGGATCCTACTCTGACGTCTGGGTGGAAAGGGGACGGCTTTCTGTCTGATTGGAGCTGACTGAAACGTCGCAGTGACGCCAGAGTGGAGGTCAAAGTCCAATGTTACGCTGGTTCCGGCCAAAAACCACTACTCCAAGTAGTTTACAAACGCCGGTTTTAAGACCATCCATCCACTTAAATTGTGTTATATATGTTAAATTGGTGTTAACGTTGGTGTGCGTGTGTGTGGGTGTGTGTGTGTGTGTGCGTGTGGTGTGTGTGTGGGTGTGGGTGTGTGTGTGTGTGTGTGTGTGGTCTAACTGTTTTTTTTTATGTTTTTTTTCTTTTTTTTTAATTTTAATAGGGGTTCGGTGATAAGGTCATTAGCACCGAAACTACTGAACTGATTTGAAAATTTATTTAACTGTTTAAAAACCAATTTTCTCTCGAAGAGATTTGTTGCTCTTGATTATTTCAACCCAAAATCTACCCCCCAGGCAAAGTTGGACTAAAAAAAGCTAGTAAATAAAAGAAAAAAGAGATTTTATTTTAAGGCGAGTTTCATGGAGTTATTGTTTCATTTATTAATTATTACAATTGTTTTACAAAAAATTAATACTAATTAACCAAAATGGAGATTTGCACTCCCCAGTTTAGTTGTTGATTCAAAGTCGTTTATTACATGAATGTATTTTCATCTCTAATTCATTATCATCAGAGTCAGTCCGTTTTCTTATCACCGGATATTCTCAGATTACAATATAATGATAAAAGTGCAATCTGCAATGTGTCACATATATAATATAGTCATATATGCTAACACGTATAAATCCTCCACCGTTAAGAATAAAACTAATAAAAGTATTAGCTAGCTGTCATGAACTAGTGATATAACATAAAAAATAAAGGAAAGAAAAGATCGTTTTTATAATACGATGGTAAAAGACAGTGATATCAAATAACATTATAGGATAATCAGACAAATTATTAAAAAGATAAACAGAGTGTTTTATACAATAATAATATAAAAAGTAATAACAGCGTGGAGTAGATATTGGGAGCGAACAAGAGAGTAGAATCAAAAAAATAGATAACCTAAGTTTACGAGTGAATGAAAAAGTAGAAAAATTTCTGTGCTAGAAGAGAAAAATAAAGAGCAAGAGGTCATTAATGATAATTGGGAGAGCAGAGAAAGGCAGGTTATGTGGCATTCTTTAAACATGATGAAATCTATGTTAATGGGAATGAAATGACAATAAAGCAAAAAAGATAAAGCAGAAATGGAATCAGAGACAAAAAAAGAAAACGATTAGAAGGTTCTGAGGAAGAGCTAAACAAAACAAAACTGACAAAAAAAATCAATATTCAAGAAAAAAAAAACAAAACTGCATTGATATTTACAAATTTAGAAAGGAAATAAAGGTAGACGACGAGAAAATTCCCTAGGAACGTCGTTTATGGCAAATAAAGAATTGGAGAAGAAAGTGAAAGAAGCAATTGACTAAAAATAAAATTTCTGAAACGATTAAAAGTTGATAATCGAGGTAATGATGAGGACAATTGACTGAACTCAATGGATATAAAAAACACAAAAAACAAAAAAAAAAAAAAAAAAAAACAGGTAAATCCCCAACTCCACTGGTCACCGTGGGATAAATGATTAAACCCTCCTCGAAACAGTACGAAACTAAAATTGAAGGAAAATAATAAAGACAAAATAAATTCAAATCTTTAATTAACGTCTGAATAGAACTCTTCAAGTAAATAAAATTGTCGACCAATTTTTCTCAGACCATACGATATATTGACAAAAATGATAAAAATACAAATCAATATAACAAAAGATGACGTTTCGATCCGGATTTGGATCTTCTTCTTTTGTTATATTGATTTGTATTTTTATCATTTTTGTCAATATATCGTATGGTCTGAGAAAAATTGGTCGACAATTTTATTTACTTGAACAAAATAAATTCAATAAAAGATAATGAAAATAGCTCAACAATGGATATAAAAAAACACAAAAAACAAAAAAAAAACAGGTAAATCCCCAACTCCACTGGTCACCATGGGATAAATGACCAAACCCTCCTCGAAACAGTGTGAAATTATAATTGAAGGAAAAAAATAAGGACAAAATAAATTCAACAAAATAGAACAAAAATAGCACAAACGTGAAAAAACTAATGAATATGACGGGGATAAAATAAATAAAAATGATAGTTAAAATGTACATGCATAAATAGAGTCTGCAATAACTTCATTAGAGTGCGTTGATTTCATCGCTTCGCGCGCGTCTTATCTTAGTGTATGTTGATAAGAGAATTCTGGAGGGGGGGGGGGATATGTGCAAATATGCTGATTCATCTTAGAACATGTCTTGACTTGTTTACAACTTACGATGCGGATAAACTATAGACGTTCACAGATCGAACTCGATTTGTTCTAGAAGGAAGTCACGTGATCGGTGTGTATAATGTATATATAAGTATCGCGTAGCGATATGAGCACAACAGTCTACATTGACCTTGTAACGTGTAAGTGTTGGAATGGTATTTTTACGTGCATGATTCAACGGTAATCTGTATGTTCATTTTAACTATAAACTAATTCAATTCATCAAGTAAAATGTTCAATTGCGGAATATGCAGTAAATCTTTCTCACGTCGCGACAACATGCATCGTCATGAGAAAATATGTAAGGGTGTACAAATTCGAATTCCGTGCAAGCTCTGTGCCAAAAGTTTCACGCGGGCAAGTAACTTTAAGTTACATCAGATAAAGCAACATTCCGAAACTCTATGTGATGTGTGTGGGTGTTTGATTTTCAATTTCGAAGATTATAAGACGCATGAGTGTGCTGAAGTCGAATCAAATGTCAAATCCCTCAAACGTTCTACCGATGATGTAGGAGATGATACTATCGCAAAGAAGAAGAATAAAAACTCAATCGATGATGCAACACCTAAAACCACAACGTCGAATGAAATGCATATCGATACAGAAAATACCGATGAGATATGCGAGATATGTGATATACCTGTGAAGAGGGGAGGAATGTTCGGACATTGGAGAAGTAATGTTCACAAAGCCAAAACCGCATCCGCACTCTGTGAATCCGATCCTGATGTATGTGCTATCGATAACGCATTTAATTCCCGCATAGCTACGTATCGAGTGAAAAACACTGGTAAAACCTTCACGGCCGTCGATAAATTTATGGAATCTGTGAAAATAAAGTCACTTCGATTAGTTAACGATATTTTAAGCATACACAATGCGGTAAAAATCAACATGGAACTGTTTGGATATTATGAAAAAAGTAATGATGATAAAACCATCTCCGATGTAAAATCTTTCAATACAAAAAATCGTATCGTAGGTGTCGCAGATGATATCGAGGGTATGTTTGAAAAATTCATTCCCGAAATAAAGGTGAAGAGTGAAGAGTTTCAAGAGCGTGATTCTGGGTGGGCTTTAAAAAAAATCCTGCATCTCGAAATAAATATTAACAAATATGCTCCCCTTCGAGGAAACGCGTATCTAGATCTACCTACAGAGATAAAAAATAAACATGCTGTAGTAAACATTCAAAACGAATGTGATATGTGCTTCAAGTGGGCTATACTATCAGCGCTGCACCCCGTCAAATGGGGTGATCATCCAGATCGCATGCAACACTACGTTGCGTATGCCAACGAACTCAACTTCACTAACATTGAGTTCCCGATGTCTTTAAAAAACATGACGAAGTTTGAGATATTGAATGGTGTCAGCGTTAATGTGTGGGGTGTAGAGCAGAAGAATGGTAAGTCAACGATTATTGGACCGCTCCACCACACGAAGAAACGACAGTTGAAGCATGTAAATTTGTTATATATCGAAAATAATAACGGTGGTCATTATTGCTGGATAAAGAATATGTCAAGACTAGTTTCAATGCAGCTTTCAAAGCATAAATGCTCCAAGCATATCTGTGACGGCTGTATGGTTTTCTTTCAAAGCAATGTGCAATTAAAACGTCATCAGCAGGAAGACTGCGGACACATACAAGTTATTTTACCAGAGGATGGCGACAACATCCTCGAATTCAAAAAGTATTCCAAACAACTCAAAGTTCCATATGTTATCTATGCAGACTTTGAAGCGTTGTTGAAACCCATCAGTACGTGTCAGCCCGACCCGAGTGAATCGTATACGGAGGATGTTAACGTACATGTACCTCATAGTTACGGTTACTATGTATATTGCAACTATGATTCTTCGCAATCACGGTACGTATCGTACCGCGGTGAACGGTGTTCGGAAATGTTTATGAATGCCTTGAAATGTGAAGCGGAACATATCTCCAGGAAATTGAGCTTCAACGAACCGATGCGAATGTCTGTGGAAGAGGAATTCACTTTCCAAGATGCGGAGCGATGTCATATCTGTGGCGGTGAACTCGGTGATGATAGAGTACGCGACCACTGTCATCTGACTGGTAAGTTTAGAGGTGCAGCGCATAATGAATGTAACATCAATTTCAAGCTACCGAAGTTCATCCCCGTTGTGCTACATAATCTAACAAACTATGATGCACATTTGATCGCGCCGGCCCTCGGAATCGACAACGAGCCAATCAACGTCATCCCTGAAAACAAGGAGAAGTATATATCATTCTCCAAACACGTTGGAGATGTTGAGCTTCGATTCATCGACTCATTTCGATTTATGAGCTCTAGTTTAGAAGCGTTGGCAGGAAACCTACCAATAGAATTAAAACGAATCAGCCGGTGTAATTTTAAAAATGATGAGCAATTCAATCTCGTCATCGAAAAAGGTGTATATCCATATGAGTATACAGATTCCTGGGAGAGACTTGAAGAATCTCAACTACCGCCGATCGAAAAGTTTCATTCACGGCTGACTGATTCCAACATTACGGTTGAAGAGTATGAACGGGCTAAGAAAGTATGGCAGTCGTTTGAATGTAAAACGCTTGGTGAATACAGCGATCTCTACCTGAAGACAGATGTGCTACTTCTCGCCGACGTTTTCGAAAACTTTCGTGAGGTTTGCCACAAGGCTTATGGACTCGATCCTCTACAGTATTATACGGCTCCCGGTCTCAGCTGGGACGCGATGCTCAAGCATACCAACATCGAACTCGAACTTCTTACTGATATCGATATGCTTCACTTTGTTAAGAAGGGAATCCGGGGCGGTATCGCTCAATGTTCGGGACATCACGCTGAGGCTAACAATAAATATCTACCCGATTACGATCCAACAAAGCCTAGCAATTATATATTATACAAGGATGCAAACAATCTGGTATGTTATCACGTTGCATTACACAATAATGATAAAACGTTCCTCGCACTGTGTACAAATAATTTCTGAATAACTATATTATTATTTCAGTACGGCTGGGCCATGTCTCAATATCTTCCGACTGGCGGCTTTAAATGGCTTGATGAGGATGAAATCGCCACCTTCGATGTTAATTCGATATCAAAGACTGGTAACGTCGGATACTTCCTCGAAGTTGATATAGAATACCCGGAAATTTTACACGATGCTCATCGCGACTTACCATTCTGCGCTGAAAATCTAGTTCCACCAGAGTCGAAGACTAAAGATTTGAAATTGATGCCGAATGTGCAGGATAAATTCAAATATATTATTCACTACCGAAATCTTCAACAATCGCTCAAGCATGGTTTGGTGTTGAAGAAGATTCATCGAGTCCTTCGATTCGACCAGTCACCATGGCTCAAGTCGTATATCGACCTGAACACGGCTATGCGAACTCAAGCCTGCAATGAGTTTGAGAAGGATTTCTTCAAGCTGATGAATAATTCAGTTTTCGGTATGTTTAAAGTTTTCTAATCTTTGATTAACGTTTGATTAGTACTCTTCAATAAATAAAAATTATCGAACAATTCTTCGGACAATATATTGATAGAAATATAAATAAAGTTTTGATTCATATCTAACATGTTTTCCACTCTTGATATATATAATCTATTTTACTTCTTTTTCATTTGTTACAGGTAAAACAATGGAATCGGTTGATAACCGAGTTGACGTGCGTCTCGTTACATGCTGGAAGAACATCGGTAAGAGGCTCGGTGCCGAGGCACTCATAGCTCGACCAAATTTCAATTCATGCACCGTCTTCAGAGACGATTTGGTTGCTGTACAGATGAATAAATTGAGGGTGAAGTACGATAAACCGATCTACATTGGCTTCACAGTTCTAGAACTCTCCAAGGAACTTATGTACGATTTCCACTATGAGAAGATGCTTCCACTGTACGGCAATCGCATCGAGCTCTTGTATATGGACACTGATTCATTCATATATAACATTCATACCGATGATGTTTACCAAGATGTCAAGCAGAACATCGATTGGTACGACACATCTGATTACGCACTCGATAACGTCTACAAAATGCCGCGCGTGAATAAAAAAGTCCTGGGCAAGATGAAAGATGAGTTGAAAGGACGATTGGTGTGTGAGTTCAACGGAGTTTGTGCCAAAACGTATGATGTTGTCGTATACGGAGGTTTGGAGATCAAGAAGGCCAAAGGTGTGAAGAAGTGTGTAGTGAAGAATCGAATATCCCTTCAAGACTATCGCGCATGCATCATGAATAAACGTGAGCTGATGCGTGTAATGTATAAATTCCGCTCACATAAGCATCAACTCAAGACGCAACGCAAAAATATGCTTGCCTTGTCTGCAAGAGACGATAAGCGGTTTCAGCTCCCCGGTACAACGAAAACGCTACCGTGGGGGCATTATAGAATACCGCAGGTAAAGTTTCTCAACAATGTTGGTCTGTGCACTGAATTATAGACTGTTAAGTGTTAAAATTAAGGTTTATTGCCGGAATGTTGAATGAGTCGTGTGTGTTGTAAATATATAAATACGTATATAAATTACATACTAGATTAGGGTTCTAATTATGCTTAACGTAAAATTAGCTATTGATGGATGTTAAATCCTGTTGCAAATATGCTTTTTATGAGAACGATTAGTTGTTCTGATGCGTTGCTGTAAAACAATTGATAATTCAATCATCAGAGTGGTAAAAGATTCGGGTTTGAGTCCCGACAGTAACATTATTATAAAGTAAAAATAAATAGCATTGTAACTGTAACAATTACTGTGTATTTCATGTAATAACAATAGCAGTATTTGTACATTCATAGTCTAACTTTTGATATTATGTAATGAATATAATAATAACGTTTATGTAATCGAAATATAATAAAGTTATTTCTTAAACATAGCGTTTTATTCCAATATAATAAACATACCGGTAATATGTCGATACATATAGGTGATGAGTCATATTAACATAATATGAAATCAATCCATCTGACCTTGAAGGAGTTATTTTTAAATTACAACATGCGTTTGAGATAATCAACAACCATCTGAGGGTGTACTATAAAATTGAGGAGATAGATTTCGTACGCAGACTAGGAAATCAAAGTAAATCAAATAGACCAATTTTGATAGGACTAAATACATGGTGTAAAAAATTACAAATATTGCAAAGCAAGAAAAGCCTAACGATACAAATATATAACAGAAGATCTTCAGAAAAAAGTTTTGGAGACTAGGAAAAAAAAACTACTATCAATTCTTCAAGAGCAAAGAAGGGCAGGTCACGTGGGAAAGAAGTGATAATAAAGCAAAAAAAGATGGAATGAAAAAAAATCAAGATTCAAGAAAAACAAAAAAAAAAACCTGTATTGATATTTACAAATTTAGAAAGGTGTATAGGTAGACGACGAGATTATTCCCTAGGAACATTGTTTATGGTAAATAAGGAAGTTGGAGAAGAGAGTGAAAGAAACAATTGACTAAAAATAAAATCTCTGAAACGATTAAAAGTTGATGACCGAGGCAATGATGAGGACAATGGATTGAACTCAATGGATATAAAAAAACACAAAAACAAAAAAAAAAAACAGGTAAATCCCCAACCCGGCTGGTCACCATGGGGATAAATGAGCAAACCTCCTTCGAAACTAAAATTGAGGAAAAATAATAAAGAAAAAATAAATTCAACAAATAACAAAAATAGCTCAAACGTGAAAAAAAAAACTAATAATATGACGGGGACAAAAAACTGAAAATGTCAGCAAGACAAAAATGTTAAGAATTTGCACATTATGATGAGATTAAAAACAAATACACTTTTAAGAGACTCTCTCGCAATACGATTCGTGGTCGAGCGGTTAAAGGCGCTGCGCTGCAACTAAGACTGCAACGAACCGAGTTCGGATCCACAGCTCGCCGATATATTAAATTAAATTAATTAAATGATTTTATTAAATAAATTAAATTCAACAAAATAAACAAAAATAGCTCAAACGTGAAAAACAAATAAATATTACGGGGATAAAAAAAAAACTAAAAAATGCCAGCGAGACAAACATGTTAAGAATGTGCACATTATGATGAGATTAAAAACAAATGCACTTTTAAGAGGCTCTCCCGCAATACGATTCGTGGTCGAGCGGTTAAAGGCGCTGCACTGCAACTGAGAACCACAACGAACCGAGTTCGGATCCTCAGCTCGCTGCTATATTAAATTAATTAATTAAATTATGATTTTATTAAATAAATTAAATTGATTAGATTTACCAAGCATATGTTCCCTCCATTCTCTCTCTTTCTCCCCCCCTCCCTCTCTCTTTCTCTCTCCTCCCTCCCTCTCTCTTTCTCTCTCTCTGATCCCCCGCTCTTTTCAGATAACAACCGCTGTCAACAATAAAAAGCAGCAGTCTATTGAATCACCACCACCGGTGAACACCGTGCTTCCTACTTCATTTGAGTCCAAAAAAACTGATGTACTTTAAAATTCGAAAGGGGTGGAAATGTTAAGGGATGCTACCACCCCCCTACTTGAATACCGTCGTTGAACTCGTCTCAGACTCCTGATTAATTTGAGTCCAAACTTGATATGTCTAACCTTAAAATTCGGGGAATTATACACAAATCTATAAAAGTGGAGGGGGTAAAAAAGCCTTGATTTCAGTTCGCGGGAGGGAACTCTTTTATGAAGGGCCCAAAAACCCCACAAACACCCTACTAGCCGGAAAAGACAGACATTTTATTTATATGTAGTAGTGTAGAAAGTATTCCAAAAAAACAAATTTCTAAACATTTTTGAAACTTGTATTTTTGAGATTTCTCAACATTTATTGGGCCGAATTACTCCAAATTTTCAGGAAATCTAAGTTCACCAAGGACACGTCAGATGCCGTAAGCCGCGTTTCAATCGGGCACTCCGTTCAAAAGATATAAAAGGTTTACATACATACACACACACACACATCCCTACGAACATCATCGCCAAAATAGTCAGAATAGCTTCCTAGGACATTAAAACGTCGAGATCTGACGAAAACTCGATTTTCGAAAATCGGGGTAAAAACAATAACTTCCCGATTTTTTTGAAAAAAAAAATTTTTGATTTTTTTTACAGCAGGATGTTAAAAAGTCTTTGTATTTTTCTTGTAAGCAGGGTTTAAATTTCTAAAATATCCATGAAATTTTAGAGCTATTTATGAAAAATCGCTTTTTTAAATTTCAAGCGCGCACCTTTTGTGACCGCGAACCTGCAATTTTATATTGCCTAGGAACCACTGAACAGAAATTAAACAGGAAGACAAACCGTGTAACTCAAATTTTGCATGCTAATTTTGGCACTCCATCTCATCACACAAATGATCATAAGGTATTGATATTGTTGCGTGCCCTGATGGGACGCCTATGGAATTCGGTAGAAACTACTAGAACCAACAACAATGGAAACAGGTCAGAACACCCGACCTTGGAGACACACATACATGTAAAGGAAAGAAACTCGGTGCGAAAGCAGGTAGCCAAGTTAGACCCGATTTCTTAGAATCGCTTGGAGAGAACAATAGAAGAAATCTCGATTCGTCCCGAACATTCTAGAAGCATGGACCGAAAACTATATAAGGAAGCAGAGTGAGCAAGTTGAGGTCAGTCAGTATTCGAGCTGTTTGTGATACAGTGTTCTGGCATTACGACAATTATTACGACATAAATTATACGGTGGAAATAAATTATAACTTTAGTGAGTGGTTTTAAATAAATGGCTTATAGTTAATAGACAAGTGTGCTGATAAACTTTGTGTTGTATTCCTGTGTCTTGTGAATATTTTATGTATAATTTAGTGACTCTTTGTTCTCTGTTACTTAGTCTTTATTTTATTATCTAGAACTATTAGTTTTGTTTCTGTTAACGTTGTTATTTCTGTTAAGTTAAAGAAGTACGCTTTCGTTTGCGTGTTTTGCTGTTTGTTAAACATTTATTATTGCAAATAAATAATTTCCGCCACGGACGACAGCAGTTTTGTTACAATATTAATAATTTTCCGTTATGCCCATTTTGAGTATTAAATTGTTTACAATTAATACGCACCAATCTGATTTGATTGATTTATTTAAATCAACTCAATTTAAATAAAATATAACTCACATAGTTCCTTTGGTGACGGTCATGTTGAGGTTTTTTAACACGTTGACAACTTTCCCGCCAGAATCGTAGTTTTTGAAGGCACGTCGCACGAGCACAGCAGGTGTCTGGACATTTCTTGATTGATTCGCCATTTTTAGCTCAAATTATGGAGCCTTTTTCATTTTAGGGCTAAAAATAAAGATGCTATACAGTGTGTTCACCGAAAGTGGTAACAGTGAACATAATTTGTGTATCCTATCCTATTAGATACGAAAAAAGTCGAAATAGTTTTTTGTTCAATTTGAAATTTACTATCAAAAACTAGGTACTGCTATATTTTTTTTTATACTTTAAACTCAACCGGAAGTATACATGCATTTTTAACTTCTCCGTAAAAAAAAATCTAAAAATATTTTTTTTCAAAAAAATTTTTGAAACCGAAAAATAATTTACAACGTGTTGAGCAACTTTCATTCGCAACATTTTTCGAAAACTTAATCTCTCGAAAATATTCAGCCGTTCCGGGATTTTTAAAACATCCTGTATACCTATAGCTACCTAATTTATAGATAGAAGACGATAGAGGAAAACTTTAGAATTTTTGTTGCACGTTTCAAAAATTGAACTCCCTATATCTAGTGTTTTTTAAAAAATCGGGAAGTTATTGTTTTCACCCCGATTTTCGAAAATCGAGTTTTTGCCAGATCTCGACGTTTTGAGGTCCTGGGAAGCTATTCTGACTATTTTGGCGATGATGTCCGTAGGGCTGTATGTGTTTGTGTGTGCGCGTATGTAAACCTCTTATTACTTTTAGTATCTAGGTCAAATCGATGAATGGATTGAAACCAAATTTTGGGAAGATTTTTGACATGCAAATATCAAGAGCCTTATTGTTTTTGGTGGAAATCGGTGATTGCGCAAATGAGATATATGCTATAACGTTCTTTCTTATATAATAATGGTATACTTTTCATTACGGTTTATTATTCTATCTCTTTTTGCAAGAAATTTTTGTATTGCTTTTTCTAAACTTAATAGTTTCGGAGACATTTCGAAAAGTTTTCCCACACGCCTATTCGAATGTAAGAACGCGATCAACACGTCATGTCACTTTGTAACCTTAGTTAACCTTCTCGCTCGAATTTTATGTGAAAAAAAAAAATGTTACACATGTTTCTTTCGTGAAATTTTCCGTTCTTTCCAGCGGCGCTATTAATATTTTTCTAAAAAAATTATTTCAAAAGTTGTTAATTCAAAACTACATGTTTGCGCCTAGATTGTTTAATAAAAAAATTTCCAGGAAAAATCTCGCAGTGGCATTTTGATATTTTGTTCTACACACCTTCTCAAATACGTTTCACAAGAAATCATGTAGGGGGGAATTTTTCCGAAGTGAAAATCTAATTTTACCCCACTAATTGTCAATGTTTTTAAAGTTGGAATGATTCTGTCGCCCAACTGGCTGCTATTTTTGATGTATTGAACAAAAGAATATAATAAAAAAAATATTTCTGAAGTAAAAACACCAATGCTGTTCAACTGTTTAAACAATATCGATTCAAGTTCTACTCCGCAAACATTTATATTTGTGCTAAGTGCAAAAAACTTAATGTAAATAATTTATATCTTTGATTAACGTCTGAATAGTAAATAATTTATCATAAATTAACATTATAAGTCTTCAAGCTGCAATTCGGTACAAACGATTAGTTTTGATTTAAGCTTTTTATATTAACGCATTCACTGCCACCACATTTTTAGGAATATCCTCAGAAGCCAGTAAATCTAGTGAATTTTACAAATTTTAGAAGCCAAAAAAAGTACCTGACAAAGCATAGTCCATACTATATCAAAGAATTATTCAACACACAAACACAAAACCATTCACGAATCGTGCAAACTCGACATTGTACCAAAACTGACAACGAAAGCAAATGGGTCGTCATCAATTGCAGTAAAAGCATTATGACTCAACAATTGGGTTATCGGCAGCGAACGTGTTAAACATAATTGCATAATATTGTATACAGACACATCAAGTAAAAGTGCCGAAATTAGGGAAAATAACGTTCTTTTTAAAAACAATATTTGATGTTTTGCTAATTTAATATTATTTTACTTCCAGAATGTAAAATTGAAAAAAAAACTTGTCAGTAAGTAAATTGTAGAGCGTACAATTTGTGGTCACGCGAGACATTTCTACACTTCAGCCGGTACTGCAGGAAACTAAATTAAAAATTAATGATTACTATTTACAACACACAAACCAAACAGGTTTTTTTATACACGCATAATAAAACATAATAGGGTAAAGGTACCAATTATATCTTCCCAAACATTCGTGGTCGGCCAGTATTGTTAGTTGGATGGTTCTCGAACTGTCCTTTAAGCAACAAAACAATGCATAATCGACACATGAGCACAAAAACGATACAAACAATTTTGTTTTAGCTACTGCGCATGACTGTGACGATAATATTACCGTCCGAAGAGAGGTTGGAACATAGCTTATATAATAGTAGTTTATGATGAAGTTTTTATTTTAAGTGAGTAGGTAAGTGATTTTTATTTTACACGGACGATAGCTTCTTTTAACAGTCACACGAACCAAAGTATCATCACAATCGAGATATGTGCTACATTTTTTTCACGCACTTCCTATAAAATAGCTAATTTTAATAGTAATAATATTTCTGACAGCTGGTGTCATCGTTGTGTGCGGTCATATTGCGTTTCATTTGAATTGCTTACGTAAAACTACGTCTGTTTTGTGTTGTTTTGCTCCCTATTCAATGTATGGTATTAAATGGTAGCAAACAGACTGCTGGTTGGATTGATTAAATGACATTTAGGTATTCTAATATTATAAATGCGAAAGTACATGTCTGTTACATTTTCACGCCTAAATCGCTGAACATATTTTGATAAAATCTGGCAAAGAAGGACCTAGGCTACCTTTGATCTAAAAAAATCTTAAAAAGGGTGAAATAAGGAATGAAAGTTTGTCTGGGGAAGCCATCGTTTCTCAAGTTAGGGTAATGAAAATTCATATTTAGGCTTTTGGTAGATAAGAAGTAAATTATTACATGTTTCAGCGTTTCTGTAAAATCATCCCTCAAGGGTGTAAAATAGAGGTGATTTCAAAATTCATATGTAATATAATATATAAGATATATTAATATATGCTTTAGTGACTTGTTGCGCACGTGTCCGCGCAACAGAATTGGACAACAGGACAATTCCAACTTCAAAAATATTGACATTTAATATAGTATAATAAAGAGAATACAATTTTTGATATCGTGTGAGGTGACGCAGATAATGACTAGTATTCAATATGATATTTGTTATTCGTTGGCATAGTTACCTACGAACTACAGAATATGCTGATCTTTTTTATTTTCAAAATATTTTCGAAACTATAAAGTTTAGAAAAAAAATGTTTAACAAAACTTTCTTGAAAAAATAAATAATATTATAATAAATTATATAAAAAACAACGCTATAACATATATCTCTTTTGCGCATACATCGATTTTCCCCAAAAACAATAGAGCTCTTCATATTTACGTATCAAACATCCTCCCAAAATTTAGTTTCAATCCGGCCATCCGTTTCGCTGCCATTTTTCATCTCAATCGCGTGCAGAGCCGTAGGTAGCGGCTAGTTATATAAAAGTGTTTCGTCATTGAACAAAATGTATGAACCTGTTTAAGGAGCCTCTACACAAGTGGCCAGCACTGGCCAGCACCGCCACTCAAATAAGTGCCTATCATCGCCGCGATGATTGCCTAGCCCTCCACACAATCGTGCCGGTCCGATTGTAAGTACGGGCGCACAATGCTGGCCACGCATTCCTTTGATGTACCGACAATCAACCGATTACTGCCGATTACAGGCGATTATGTCCACGCACCGACGAATATGCCCTCTACACAATCGTGAGTGCCTGTAAGTGGCGGTGATGGCCACTAGTGTAGAGGAGCCTTAATAGCCGTATTGCTTTGCAATAATTTCATTTAAAAACATAGAAAAAGAATTGTTTGTACATATCGTCGGTCTAATTTTAAAACCCCGTAAGTCAATTTTGGTTATTTTTTACGAGGTTTTACAGAAGTGTAGGTACTAAAATCCTAAAGCACTATAGCCTAAAATCATAAATTTCATAAAATTTTGACTTACGAGGTTTTAAAATTAGACCGACGATATGCAAATATTATATGCTTTGTTCAAACCAGCTTTGCTTAGCTGGTGTGCGTCCAGCCTTAGTTAGTTTGCATCAAGTTAAACACTACCGCTAACGGAAAAACCTTCAATATTATCTCACACCAGTGTTGGTATCCTCTATGACGATATGACTGCGGTCTATGTTTCTCAATTATTTCATGCGAAAAATACATAAAAAAAATGTTTTAACAAAACTAAACTAAAATACATTTTTACCAAGAACTAATTTTCCCTGTTGATTTTAATACCATTATTCACAAGTTTGTTAAACTGTTTATTAAGCAGAACATTATACCTATTAAATTAGGAAGACTCATATGTTCGGGTTCCGACGGCGCGGAGGTATGTTATATTTGTTCCTTTAAACTTTAAACCTACCCCATAAATTGATAACGATGCGTGGATTAATATAAATATTAATAAAAAATGTAGCCACTTTTATCATTCCAATAACTACAATTGGCGAATGGTACTAAATAACTTTTCAAAATTTTAAAATAATTTTTTCATTTTGAGTTCCCTGGATTATAAGAAACGTATTTTTCGAGAAAGTTTGTTAGTCTATTAATCCATTTGTTTGTTTCTTTGTGAGCACTACAGGTTAAACGCTGGAAACAAAATTTCGGTAGGATTATTTACATGCAAATAGAGGAACCTTATTGTTGTTTGTTTTTTTTTTTAGGCTAAATCTGCGCATGCTGTAAGTTTTTTGAAGTAAAACTTCTTTACGCACGCTTGACTTGGGGAGTAAGCTGGTGAATGCGTGACGAGAGATTTACGGAAGTGTGATCGGGCAAGGCAAACAGAAGTTGAGAGGGAGATATAAGTTAGTGAAGATAGAAAGAGGATGACAAATACTTCACTGGCAAGTGGCGCCATCAGGTGGCCGAAAATATATACAGTACTAACAATAGAATGACACATAGTTTACTTGCCAGTGGCGCTATCGGGTGACAGAAAAAAGTTTTGTAAACCTACTTAACTTGCAGAGCTAAATAATATTGCATAAATATTTACGCTTAAAATCCAACGAGAGCTAAGTAATTGCTATGTATTACTTTTGTTTTCATTATCTTTATGTTTATATTTCTTTCTTCTTACATTAGACTGTTCATTTCGTTCTTGAACAATTTTATAAATTAATATTTTGTTTAATACATATTCTACGTTTAAGGTGAATAAAATTGTAAATTCATTTTAAAGTTCATATTTTGTGAATTTTCGGGGTGAATAATAACAACTTATGGCAGGAAGAAGTTTTACTTCAGTCGTGTGGTCTAAAGCACACTCGTTTTTTTTTCTATTATAACAGTAGGTATTCACTTCTCGTTACGATTAATTATGCTATTCATTTTGGCAAGACATATTTAGTACAGGTTGTAATGTAGAAACCTACTTTACCTCGCTGAAATGTTGCATACGCTTTTAGGTCCCTCTCAAATGTCCCAAATGCAAAAAAGTTTGTAATTTTTGCGTTACTTGGGGTTGCAAAATTTGTTTTCTTAATTTCTCGGCATGTGAAACCTGGACATTAAAAGAGGAGGAGATTAAAAAATTAAACGCATTCGAAATGTGGTGCTATCGGCAATTGGTAAATATTAAATAGACAGATTACGTAAACAATTACAAAGTTTTACAAATAAGTAATGCAAGAAAATAAAACATTAAATGTTATAAAAAAAAGACTATGCGCATACTTTGGTCATATAATGAGGTCACAAAAATACAAAATTCAACAAATCATATTAATGGGCAAATTCGAACAAAAAAGACCCAGAGGTAGAAGAAGAACATCGTGGCTTGACAACATTAAAAAATGGACAGGTTTCAATTTTATTAACCTCATCTGTACTTGTCCAGGATAGAGCTAAACGGAAGGAAGTGGTATCCAACGTCAGGGGATTTGGAACTAATCATCATTATAGCTGCGACAAAAATGATTATACCAATGTAGAGGGCGCTTCGAGCACTACAACTTTGCCCCTAATGACTTTCGTCGTAAGTGCAACGATTACCGACTTATATCATATATTTCGAACGATATTTCCAGATGTTTTCAAAATAACAACATTCAATTTTCCTGCGTAGCTAAAGCGCGGGTCACACTAGTAGCCCAAGAGCTGATGACACAATTTTGGGTACGTGTTTTAGGCAGGTTGAAATAATGAAAAAACAGTAATTTATCAATGGGTGAATCTGGATTGGCGAGTCTGCCTGAGCGTTTGCGGTTATTTCGCGCCTGCGCAGCATATGACATCTGCAAAAAAATATCCCCAAAAAACATGTTTTAGGCAACTTGAAATTTTTATAATCTTTGAGTTCAGCATTTATATAATCCAGAAATGAAAATGCCAGAACATTTTGTCGGTTATAAAGTAGGGGCAGAACCCCCCGAAGATATTTTATTAATATACGCAATGAGCACGATACAGGTCAAACGGATGAACGGATTGAAACCAAATTTTGGGAGGATGTTTGGTATGCAGATATGAAAAGCTCTATTGTTTTTGGGGAAAATCGGCGCATGCGCAAAAGAGATATATACTATAACGTTGTTTTTTATATAATAATGATATACTTTTCATAACAGTTTATTATTCTATTTATTTTTTCAAGAAAGTTTTGTGAACTATTTTTTTTTCTGGCAGATTTTCAAAACAAAACACCAGTTGGTTCTTGTCTTATTTTCAAAATATTTCCGAAATTATTAAGTTTAGATTTTTTTTCACAAAACTTTCTTGAAAAAATGCTGAACTCAAAGATTATAAAAATTTCAAGTTGCCTAAAACATGTTTTTTGGGGATATTTTTTTGCAGATGTCATATGCTGCGCAGGCGCGAAATAACCGCAAACGCTCAGGCAGACTCGCCAATCCAGATTCACCCATTGATAAATTACTGTTTTTTCATTATTTCAACCTGCCTAAAACACGTACCCAAAATTGTGTCATCAGCTCTCCGGCTATAGGCTGGTTGCCAGCCGCGAGTTGTGGAAGCCGCTACTGTCAGTCATCAATCAGCTTGGTGTGAGCATAAAATTCGCCGCTGGCGCTGCCAGCCGGCGAGTAATTATCAGCAGCTGGTGAAATTGTACATGTTCTATTTTTGTAGCCAGGCAGCGGCGACTAGCAGGTCATGTAATCGTATTCGTTAAAGTAGTATTCGTTGTATCAAGCAAAAACGCATTTACTTAACACAGTTTTGCTTAATTGGTGTGCGCTCAGCCTTATGAATATCAAATTATAGTAGAACGCCGATTATCCGAATTAATTGAGACCGGGGTCGATTCGGATAATCGAAAATTCGGATAATCGGACATAGACTGGTAATAAAGAAAAACGAACTGTCACACATAGAATAAGGCCTAGTTTATATGAGAGGCGTTCAACGCGCGTTGGCCCAACGCGCGTTTACAGTTTCTATACAATTGTATAGAACTGTTTATATGATAACGCGCGTTGGTGGCGCGTTGAACGCGCGTTATCATATAAACAGTTCTATACAATTGTATAGAAACTGTAAACGCGCGTTGGGCCAACGCGCGTTGAACGCCTCTCATATAAACTAGGCCTAAACTTTATTAAGTTTAACAAACACAGTTCTACAATAAAAACAGCGATCCGCACAATGAGAGAGGGAGGAGCTCACTAGAGTTCAACATTTCACGGAACCCGCGCGACGCAAAACATGTAGTGTCTTGTCTCTAGCTTTCAAAATATATTATCTGGACTCCAGCGAGTTCCAACTTCGACGTGTGCTGATACCATTGTAGCGTCTGCACGGCAATTGTCACTCGCATTTTTGTATTTTTAACCGACGAAAAACAAAAACGGAGGAGGTTCTCAAGTCGACGCGTATATTTTTTTTTTTATTTATGTATGACCACGCATAACTTTTTACAGAGTAGTCCGATTTTGATAATTATTTTTTTGTTTGAAAGGGCATACCCCGAGTTGGTCCCATATAAATTTGGTAAAAAAATTCCAACCCTAAGGGTAGGAAAACAGGGGATGATTGATTGTTCACTCACTGATTGTAATGTATGACCACACATAACTTTTTACAGAGTAGTCCAATTTTGATAATTCTTTTTTTATTGGAAAGGGTATACCCCGAAGTTGGTCCCATATAAATTTGGAAAAAAATTCCTACCCTAAGGGTGGGAAAATAGGGGTGATTTATTGTTCACTCACAGATTTTCATGCTGAGTTGTGTATTACAATTATAAATTATATAGCCACAAAAAATTATAAAATAAAAACTTTTTAACAAAAAAATTAAACCGCCGAAAAACTGAGAAGCAAAAAATAATAAATCTTTTTATTTAACTAAGTTCTATCTAAGTAGTTGAACGTATGTGACAGTCTAGTATATCTAAGTAATTTTGAGTCGGCGTCAAACAATCAATGAACAAAGATCACTAAAAGAAATAACCAAATCAAATTAACAATGATACGTGAAATCTCCAGCGATAAACATTAACATTCCAAACATGCGCTCTCCACACGACTACTCGCAAAGACGTGTGCCCTCAGTGTGTGCCCGTTCGGGTTGCTCTGTCGCTGACATTAACTTCGTGAACGCTCAGAGATTTCCGGCGAAGGATTGTTGACGCCGACTCAAAATTACTTAGATATACTAGACTGTCACATACGTACATACGTTCAACTACTTAGATAGAACTTAGTTAAATAAAAAGATTTATTATTTTTTGCTTTTCAGTTTTTCGGCGGTTTAATTTTTTTGTTAAAAAGTTTTTATATTATGCTTAGGACCGATTCGGATGATTGGCGATTCGGTTAATCGGCGTTCGGATAATCGGCGTTCTACTGTAAATAATACCGCTTGCAGAAAAACCTTCAATATTACACCTTCACATTGAATGGTATTTCTCAATACGTCGCACTATGTCTGCGGTCTGCGTATCTCATTTTTTTCCTTGAACAGCTGTACTCTCTCATGTGATAATCTTACATACAAAAAGATTGAATAAAAAATTAATGTTTTTACGAAACTTCTAAAAAGGAAATTGTACTGAAATTAAAATTTTTAAAAGAGTATGTACCTACTGCAATTTAATTTTTCGTGTTGACTTTAGTTGTCATAAACATGCTAAACTTTTAATTAAGCAGAACACCGCAATGACATCCTGGCCGAACTCCGACGGCGGTATGTAATTTTTTCCATTAGAAATTTTTTTATTTGGAAAAAATTAATTCTAACCGATTTTATAACGATTGAATATTGGAAAAGTTATATGGTTTTATACGTTTGTCCGCTAAAGAAATCGTTATAAAATCGGTTAGAATTAATTTTTTCCAAAAATTCCAACGGGACACTAAAGTTGAATGTATTTGTGATTTTTCTGGCTTGGTCCGACCAGCGAAACCCGTTTGTGAAAAAAATGACGCAGTTTGCAATTAAGGAAACAAAAAAAAAGTGATCGTTAATTACTCGAGAAGTAATTGACGCTAAAATTATTCATGCATGTTTGGGTTAACATAAACATAATTTTTGAGAATTTTCAGCCATCTATGTGCGGTCATTTTTTAGTAAAAAAATAGTCAAAAAACGTGTTTTTTTAACTTTCGGGGCTATTTGCAAGTTAACAATTGCACTTAGCGACCTCTGTCAGTGCTCATTTTTTAGTAAATTTCATAAAGAACAATTTTCTCAATGCATATGCTATACTAAAAGTCAAGAGGAACGGAGATATTAAATTAATTATAAAATCAAGCACACCAACAATTTGTAAGCAAACTTAGGGGGTTGAACTACACCCTAAAACGAAGCAATTCCAACAATAATCTCGCCTGTGCCCGAATAATACACTTTTTAATGTTTTTACCTCCTCGCCGTCTAGCCTATAATACAAGTCTAACATTGTCTGTTTATGTTTCTTTCACACTTAAACGGCTAAACAAATTTTGAATATACATCTATTCTTAAAAAATCTAGACACGCGGCAGCATGTCAAGCCAAGTACAAAGAAAAAGGAGGCAGCAGCCGTGTGTTATATTACACGAACCATTTGGAGTCACTTTTGACCCCTTAATAACTCAAACTCTATTTCACATAAACACATGTTTGGTTTATTTATTAGAACTACTTAGATTAACTAGAGTCCCAATTTTCATAAATACAGTTCAAACGATTATTGAGATATTGACGGTTAAAAATCGGCATTTTTGTCACTGAATGACTGACTGACTGACTGACATATAGATCAAAAACCTAACCCACTTCCAGTTGACCTGGAAAGTTGAAATGTGGCGTCCAGCTAGGTAATTGTATGCATATACAGGAAAAAATCAAAAAAGAGTGAATTTTTAATATTTGAAATAATTTTCAAGCAATCGATTTTTATTAACACCTAGCGCCTTTCGAAACAAAACGCTATAGGTACAGGAAAAAACATTAATTTTACAAATCACTTTTGAATGATAAATAATAATACTAATTTCTATACAAAAAGTAATGATATCCCATCAAAAATAAAATGTGAAAAAGGAAGCCAAGTTTAAAATTCAATTACAAAGACTTATGGGGTCACCTGGATAGTTCTTAGCTATGGTTGGACACGGTAGGTGACACTGCAGTCAATATCCAGAAATATTTTTAATTTCACGACCATTTTTTTATATTTTTTTATAAAAAACATATAATCTCAATTTTCAGCCTTCCAGCGCTTGTCAATATTTTCTAAGTCAATGTTTTTTTGTATTTATTACTTATTAAATACGTATTGGAGGTTTTTCAATAAATTATAGTAAATAAAAGATTTTATTTCAATAAATAAGTAGCGATAGTCCAGTCACCTTAGGGTTTCACCTTATCTTATAAAAAATTGTTGAAGACGAAATTTGTAGAAAATTGTATACTCTACAACTTTTATAACAATTACAAATACGATATGAGGCAAAAGAAGCGAGATATTTGCAAAAAACTGATTTTCGCAACCTTTAACCTTGAATATTTAAGGACGTTCACACGTGACCTTGTGAGACTTTTGAGGCAACATTTAGAATGCCAAAATAAAGGTTTATGCAACTATTCAGCTTATTCCGTTTCATTTCGAGGTTGGCCCCTGTTTTAAGCTAATTTGACTGCACTATGAAGTCTGTGGCAGGACAACATCTGCATACAGGTGAAATTATAAAATTATTATACGTGTTATTAAATACTTCTATCAATTCAGCGGCACGTGTTTTTTTCGAGCTGGTGTTCGTACATCCCTAATGTAGTATTAAGAGAAAAAATCAGGAAATTCTGGTAGATTACAATTTCCTTCGTTGGATTTTTTGATTCATATGTTTATTAAATCATAGGTCGATAATCATGAAATAGTCTTTTCCTTGTGTTTGTGATTGAGTGAGTGTTTATTATCTATCGAATTTTAAACGTAATCTCATGTTCTTTCTTCTAATAATGATAGTGAAGTGCAGTAGTGAAGTTATTCATTTTTGATGTAAATCAAATGCTGATTTCGTCCATAATTTTTAATTAACTTTATGCGGAACCGTAAGTACAATTAGCATATTATTAATTTTAAAGTTATTTTTTTCGTCTATTATTAGCAATTAGCAGGATCGTAACTAGCTTTTTTGGGGCCCCGGATAAACCTCATTTCTGGGTCCCCGTACACTAAATTAAATAAAACTGCTTATTTCTCCAAAATAATAGTTTTAACCAGTAGTACAACCAGAAAAACAAATTTTGGAGGAAGCTAATAATTTTTGAGCTAGATGTGTTTCCACTGAGTACGAACAATTTTTTAAAACGTGTATTTTCTTGTTCTTTTGTAGCTTCTATGCTGTTAGGGCAGTAGTGGGGAGGAGGAAAGTGCATCACTATTTTTGGACAGGTTCCCAAAAAGTTGTTGAAAGAAGTTTTTGTAATACAATGTTAAATGTGCGTTTTTTCGATCTTTCTGGCCCCCCACTTCTATCTGGTGCCCCTGTTTTCCTTACCTAGTTACCGCTCTGGTAATTAGAAAATTTATTTAAATAGTATAATCGAAATAATAATTATGGAGGGTGAAGGAAAGAGGACTATCTTATATGGGATATAAGTTGAAAAAGTGTCCATCTAAATGCTGTAAATAACAGTTCAAAAATCGTCCGGAATAGCGCTAGCGCTGCATCCGTGTATAAAATGAATTTGGCAGTTGTTTATCTTCCATAGCAGTTATAAACGAATTGAAGTGCGCTGAGTTGGAAAATTTAGAATTTTTAATTTTAGAGTCGTAACACTGCTGTTTGTAAATATAAACTGTTTACGTAGTCCAAAATAATTTAATAATTAATATAACCTAAAAACCTGCTGTGATAGTATAGATTTTTGTTAGCTTTTAATAATATTTTTTAGCCATTTTATAGGTAATTCATATCAGTTTACATAATCGTTTATTTACTACTAAATGCAAAATAACACGTTTAAAAATGACATTTAAATCAAAAAATTAATTTTATGTCATATTGTGTTTGAAAAGTGCGTCATAAAAAAGCATAAATTCTTCTTTCCTTGTTTACGTTTCTATCCTACTCTAATAAAATTTTTGCGCTCCATACGCTTGCTTTAAAATTTACCCTTTTGCGACAGTGGCGGTCCCCTAATTTAACGCTTTTTGATGGGCACTTTTCGAACTCAGAGATTGTTCTCCTTAACCTCTACCCTCCATAATATAAATAATTCCGTTTCTCGACAATATTAGCAGACGGCATTCGTACCAACATTATTCTTTTTTTGCCACTTCCCGTTGTTTTCTACATTTTAAAGCATTACGTAAATTATTATAGAAAATTAGGACAAGATAGGCAATTTTCTCAGCATGGCAGTATGACAAGTAGTCATCATGGCCTTGACTAAGGAACCATCTCGATGTACATACATATTTATCTAGAAATGAATAAATGTGCCACAAACATTATTTTTCATAGTAGTCCCGCTGATCCGGACCCGCTAGTCCGGACATCCGGTTATTCTGAGCGGATTTTATTTTGATAATCCTACGTCCAATCGTTGGTTAAAACCTTAGATCTTAGATACTTATCAATTTATTACACTGTAACGTTGAGGCCGTAAATGATTCGAGCAAACGGGTGTTAAATAAATACAAGTTGCTGGGCCCATAAAAAAAATGTTCGCTCGATCAAAAAAAAAGGTTATTATTAAATCCAAAATAATAAAAAATAACGTAAACAATTTAACCCAAAGGGTAAGTATATTTAATAACGAACACAAAAAAATCAATATAAGGATAAAAATGTTAACAAAACGAAAAGATAATTCTAGATAAATTCAGATGTAAAAAAAATGAAAAAAATAAGATTGTATTTCGATAACGAATTTGAAATTTTTAAATATAAAATTTTTGGGATGTTAAGAATGATTTTGATAAGGCAGGAGATACGCGACTGACTGATGTTTTAACAACCAGCCACCACCAAGAGTATTATTCACAAAATCCCCATAAAATTTTTTTTTTCGGAGATAGGCAAGCATTTGATTCAAATTCTCGTATGACACTGCGAATTGTTATTTTAGACGGAGACAGTCTGTTTTCAAAGGCAGCTACAAATTATATTATGTCGGCGGTTGAATTACCACCATAAAACCATTTAATTATTTGGATTTTTTCCTGAACAGTATAAATAGCCATTTTATCAATAATTTCACTAGTGAGATAAAATTGTGATTTTTACTGTAGAAAACAGAGACGATACTATCAGATTGTATAACCACAGTAACTAGCTATTAGCGATCATTTATCCCATTCTTATAGTACTAACAGACGGTCGTACTTGGTTCGAAGCGGACAGCGGATCTGGTCCGCTCCGTACCAAATCTGTTCGTCTGTAGAGTAGTCTGCGTGTCCGCCCGGTTCGATGGGAACAGATTCGGTCGTCTGTTGCAAGATCCGCCGTACCATGTCCGTTGTCGGACCGGACCAAGTTCGAGCGTCTGTTAGTACTATTACTTACTGCTTTAGTGCTTTATATAATATTATCGTCTCTGTCTTACACACAGAATATTCTATGGACCGTTTTTGACGTGATAACGTCTTATAAATTGATGAATCACCAATATTATAAATTGATAAAACACCGGCTGCATGTACGAAAAAGTGTAACGTAACGTTCCTAACGTTCGTAACGCGTAACGCATAACGCATAACGCGTAACGTTCCGCCTGACCCTATGCGTGCTTTTTGCTAATTTCTCGCTCAATTTAAATCAGATCGGTTTTAAACCAGTCTTAAACGAAAGAGGAGAACATTTTACATAGATTTCGTACAACAGAATTTGCCTAAACAGTTTTTTTATACAAATTTATATAGAAAAATATTTTATACAAATTTATATAGAAAAATAGCTGTATAAATGCAATGTTGTCTAATGCATGGCGCGACGCGGTCGGTTGTCTTTGTTTGCCGTACATGGAAATTAGAAGCAAACGTATGTCTTGTCTTAACATGAAAACGGCTGCATTTCTAATGTATAATTCAATTTTTTGACATTAGTATATTGTGAAATGCAACGCCTTCTAAGTTAAGTATTGGAATAACTAATTATTATTAGAACATAATACTTTGTAAGTTGCAAACGTCACTTTTGACATTTCTTATCATTCCGACACCAAGGATAAGCGGATTGAAACCAAATTTTGGGAGGTTTAGGTTATGTATTACGGAATACGTTATCACGTAAAACTATCGTCCGTAAACCGACTTTACAGACAACCAATTTTTTTTTATTTGATACAATCTGTATAGTATATACCCATTCTCATATGTGGCCAAAGTAATCGTTGATCCTAACTAATCTGCAGGATGGATTTGTCCCTATGTACGGTTTTCTGTGATACAGTCGGTATAATTAATTACTACTTTATTCTTTTAGATTTTTCGGTGGATTGAGAATTTCAATTCGGTATGTCTCGAATCGAAAAAAGTTCCCTACAAAAACTGTAGAGTCGAGTTCCCCCGATATTTTGGTATAGTTTTTAACCGACTGTCGGAGGGGAGGAGGGTGATATGCCACTTTAAAGTTCCCGAAAACTCGTGTTTGCCCCATAACTCGGCCATCGTTATCGTGAAAAAAAGGTCCAATAAAAGTTGTAGAGAAAAATAATCCGCGTTAGCTCGTTCCAGTCTGGGTCGGATCGAACAACCCGTTCGCGAGATATCGCCATTTTAGTGCGCGAAATTTTGAAAAATTAAATGCCATTTTTTAAAAAACAATTGCAACTGGGAACTTATTTTTTTTTATTACAAAGGTATTAGGGCCCCTTTCTTTGCACCGGAGCCTGGACGCGGTGGGTCAATTAGAACCGACAGGAAAGGGGGAAAACGAATTTTCTTAAATCTCCCATAACTTTGGTTCTAATTGACTTATAGACCTAAACCCGACGCCATTTTTGTTTTCGTTTTTTTCTACTTTTATGTGACAAGTGAAAAAAAAATTCTCCCACACTCAACTGCTGGTGAGCGAAATAAAGTATTGTTACATTAACTCTCTTTGTCTCTCTCTTATGTAATATTGTCAAAATTACTTTTCCTTGTGATTAATTTAATAAGAGAGAGAGAAAGGGGGAGTTAATGTAAGAATACTTTAATTCGCCCACCAGCAGTTGAGTTTGGGAGAAATTTTTATTTTATAGAGAAAGAGAGATTGTAAATTAGGGTCCAGTACGATAACACTATGCACCCAAATTTTGAAATTTTGTTTTTTAAGTCATAGAAAACGCTAAAATTTGACGTTCAAAAAAAAAACTTTGCGGATTATTCACAAATTTCCTCAAAAATACGTGAAAAAAATGGAACTACTTTTCGTCTTTCACTGTCATTTTTTTAATCTAACCAATCAAAAATCACAAATACACGTCATAGCAACTGGTGTAGAATTATTATATAACTATCTCACTTTATATGCAGCTTTCGATTGTGTTATGGAAGCAGGGTCGTATTTAGATTCGCATACCCGTTTATCGTTCACCCCGGAATTGTTTTTTTAAAAACTCAACATTTGCCCCTTCCCGTTTCACTGCGAGACAATTCGCATACCCCTTTATCGTTCACCCCAGAATTACAATTCGCATACCCGTTTATCGTTCACCCCGGAATTGTTTTTTTAAAAACTCCACATTTGCCCCTTCCCGTTTCACTGCGAGACAATTCGCATACCCCTTTATCGTTCACCCCAGAATTACAATTCGCATACCCGTTTATCGTTCACCCCGGAATTGTTTTTTTAAAAATTCCACATTTGCCCCTTCCTGTTTCACTGCGAGACAATTCGCATACCCCTTTATCAAAAAAAGCGATAGTTTTCAATCTTCATGAAAATGTGAGTTTTAAATTTAAAATTCGTTTTATAAATTAAAATTTCCAAATACGACTCTGCCCTGAACGTTCAATTGAATTTCATTCCAACCAATTGATATTTCTATCTTTGTTTATCATAGATACAGGTATATAAATAACTTTCTCTTTTCTTATCACTATATGAGACAAGATAGCGATCGCTATAGTAAATAATATACTCCAAGTCACTTTACTATACCATATTTAATTTTTTTAAATTAATTTAAAAAAATTAATTTTCCGCACTTAAAACGACCAATAACGCTGTTATATGTTATATAAAACAATAACTGTGAATTTCCAGTGGATATTTTGCATAGCAAGTTATCGTACTCTTACCCGTTAAATGATATTAGTATTTCGGAGTTGAAATCGCCCAACTGGCTAGAATTTTTGCAAATGTTCGTTCTATTTTAGTTAAAAAAATTCGCAAAGTATGTCACAGTTAGAATTGGATTATGTGGGCTCATCTACGATTCCCCAGTTTTCCTCGGAAGTCCAAGAGTCTGCTATTTGGCCGGACGAGCGGCCTGCCGTGTGCGTGCGATATGCATTCAAACACTACAGCTCCGGAAAAGACACCGTCAACGTGTTGAACAACTTTAACATGACTGTCACTAAGGGAACAATGTAAGTTAGTAGCCAACATTAACTGTTAAATTCTGTAATGTTCTTTCTTTTAAATAATATAATTTAGTAGTGAGGGGGAATTAATTTCAAGATTTATATTGTATTGAAAACAAAAGAAATAAAAATTTATTATTATTATTATTATTATTATTATTATTATTATTATTTAATTTGAAATAATTAATCTGTAATCGATGAAACATCATATATATTAATACGCTAAGGTAAAGATGTTTGCTTCCCTTTTTAGAAAAAACCTCACAATTTCTCCCATAAATTATATATCATTTTACAGATAATTGCTTGCTCTACTGACATCGACAACTAAAACATTTATTATTGCTTTTGTTTTTGTAAATTAATTAAAATACAGCAACGCTGAACAACGTCTGCCATCTGACGGCTTTAATTTTGAAACAACGTCAATACTTCGATCTGTCATCTGACCTTCACATTGTAATACAACAAAAAGAAAAACGTTATAAGCTGTGTGCAAAATTAGAAACGAATTGAATACCTGCAATAAATTTTGATTCATTAAATTGAGTAGAATGATTTATTTACATAATATATATACATTAAGACACAATACTGCATACTGTCATCTGACGGCTTTAATTTTGAAACAGCGAGCAACGCTAAACAACGTCGCAGCAATGCTGCATGATGCCATCTGACGGCTTAGCTCAACGCTTTTGCTACTTGCGCCTCTATATGACAATTTTAGTAAAATATTTCTTCGATCTGTCATCTGAGCTTCATATTGTAATACAACAAAAAGAAGAACGTTATAAGCAGTGTGAAAAATTAGAAACGAATTAAATACCTGCAATCAGATTTAAGAAATAATTTTGTAAAGTGATAATTATTATACTTATTTAGTGCGAATAATTCGCACAGGTCACACTAGTAGAACATTATTATTATAAATTTTTACATTGCAAATGTACAAAAAATTATTCTTAAAGTATTAACTTACAAGATAATTGCATAATTGTAGGGGTGTTTTTTTGAAAACTTTGAACGTTTTTCTTTAAAAAACAACGGGTTGAATAAAAAAAAGATCGAATGAAAGTTGTTGGATTGCGGGAGAGAAATCGTTAGGAGACAATAACCACCCCCATCAGCTCTCTTTTTAGCAGGGTGAAGGGGGGCTTTTGTATTTTAAATGGGAACCCCCATTTTTTAACATCGAATATTTTTTGTTTGTGACATTTTTTTTAAATTTAAATTTTAGTTTTTTTGCAGATCTCTTATAATGATTTTTTTAATGACCGTTTTCATAAAAAACTACGAGCTGAGACTATTACTTAAAAATATTTTCCCAAATCGCACTTATTAGCCGTGTTTGATGAATAAGATTTTAAATATGTTTTCACGTTATTAGAAATTTGTCATTAATTTTTCATTTCATATTTATTTGCAGTTATTGTCTGTTCGGGCACACGGGGTGCGGCAAGTCAAGTCTTTTTTCATGTTTAGTAGGACGTCAACCGCTAAATTCCGGCAAAATCTGGGTACTTGGTACAAAACTGGAAGCTACAGTCTCCAATGATTTAAGCAAACGTATAGGTTACATGCCTCAGAAGATGGCACTTTGCAGGGATTTCAGTATCAGAGAAACTATGATGTATTTTGGATGGATCAGAGATATGACCACATCTGAAATAGAGACCCAATTGCAATTCATGCTCAATTTTTTGGATTTACCCAACGAAAATCGTCTTATCAAAAACTTGAGGTAGAATCTTTATATTTTGAAGTTTGTATCAATTCACATTTTATATCAAATTTTATTTTCAAATCTTAGATTAACGTCTGAATAGAACTCTTCAAATAAATAAAATTATCAACCAATTTTTTCAGACTGTATATTGACAAAATTTAATCTTATTTTAATACTGAAAATCTATATTTTGGAAGTTCTCAAAATAAAAGTAAAAAGTGAACACGATCGATGTTAGTTAAATAACATTTTAATTATCATTATTATTAAATAATAAGTCCTCTGTCCTATGCCACCAGGATTCATCCTTTAATCTTCCAACATTTAAACAGGATCATCATCACTCTAAATTATTAGTTATTTTTCACAATAAGTACTACCTTTTTCTTTTATAGGTAGGTACGATAACAGTACAAAAGAATCAAAGAATAAATACTTTCAGAAAAAAATATAATATGTTGAAGGGATTCTAAAAAATGACCCAGTCTTAATATTAACATTGATATTTCTAAAATTATTAATAAAATTAATTGGCCATGTTGAAACACCGAATGACGTCACCCCTTCTTAAATCAAAGAGAATATAAACACTTGATGTAAATAATCAGCATGTGACCGTGTCGCTTAAATTTTTGTTGCGATCATTCACTTCCGCATCATTTAGTTAGTTGATTTGTTGTTTATTCTTGATTTTGCGATATTTTAAAACACCTTTGTCAAAGGTTATTTTTGAGGTTAGTTAACTTGCAACTAAAGAGAACCGTACTATTTTTACTACTAAATACCTACTTTTAAGAAAATACATCATATAAATCATATCATTAAGTACATATCTTTCTAAGAAATACCTCTGAACCACAACCCTACACCCATAAACACAACATCTAATGTCATCTGTCACTAAGAGGTGACGTCACAAGCGTTTTCGCGATCACTTCAAAATAATGCAATAATTTGCGTTAAAATTTAATTTATTGCTAAAATAATGTTTATTCAACACGCGTGAGTAATATATAATTTCGGAGCCTTGCTAAATTCGGGAGGAATAATAAATTACTTCATGTTGACGCGTAGAGTGCTAATAATGAGCCGAAACTGTACGATAATGTATTACTGCATAGTTTCTGAACCAATAGGAACGCGGTAGCGAGCCGAAATTGTACAGTAATGAATTAAAACTGCATAGTTTCTGGACCAATAGGACGCGGAAGCGATTTGTATATATAAAAACAGCATCGCCATTCAGCGAAAGTCAGGGCCATCTTGTGTGCATCGAGGGCGGTGGGTACGTCAATCAATGAAGTGATTTATTATTTTTCCCTCTTTTATCAGGGCCCCGATTACATATTACTCGTGCTAGTTGAATAAAATATTATGTGCGACAATTGATCGAAGGAGAATATTCCACTCGCGTATTAGTGCACTCGCTACGCTCGTGCGGCAAATTTCACACTCATGGAATCTTCTCCTTCTCTCACTATAACGATAAACTATTTTTTTTTTGAAATAGTAGGCTTGTACCTACCTACATTATAGAACGGGATTTCAAAATCTGTCATCATGACTATTATCTATTTGTCAAGGCAGACAACCAAAAATGTATTGTAATCAAGCAGTACCCTACCAAAAAAAAAGACGGGTTGCACTCCGGGAATGCCGGCAGAAGTGAAAAACTTGAATATTAACGTCTTAATTTTTTGCATTTAGAAGCATTGTTTATTTATTGGCAACATTTGTAAATAAAATGGTTTGTATCATAGATTGCATTTTTATGTACGATATTTCAACGCTAGATGTCTAACGTTGTATAAAAAGTATCTGGCAATTACTATTACTTAGAGAGTCTCACCCAGTTCTTACTTTTCCTGACGCGAGTTTAACATTTTTTACCCATTACAAAAAAAGTGTACAACGCCGCTAAAGAAGTTTTCACTTCAAAAATATTTGTCTCTCGTTTTAGTGGAGGTCAACAGAAACGTGTGTCATTCGCAATAACACTGATGCATAATCCAGAACTGTTAATTCTCGACCAACCAACGGAAGGAATCGATTTGCTACTTCGCTTAAACTTTTGGAAATACCTTTCGCAGATTACAAGGAACGGAACCAAAACGGTTATAATTAGTACATATTCCCTAGAAGAACTCAAGCTAGCGCACACGGTACGATATAGAAATCAGCATTTTGATTTCTGTAACATAAATTGTTCCAACAAACGATGAATTCCTACATATTTTCCAATTACTCCTCAGTAAACAAATACACGAATTATTCACTGTTACCACTTTTATTTACTTTATTATACTATATCAATTGTGAATACTTTTGAAGATGGAATGGTCTCGTCGCCCAGTTGACTGGATTTTTTCTTTATTTATTATTAGGTCGGTTTGATGCATGATGGGCGCTTAATGGCTGAGGAATCTCCCCAGGATCTGATCAGCATGTTCAACAATATTTCACTTAGGGAAGTGTTCATAAAACTGTCGAAAAAACAAGATGAAACACCTGACACGCAAGAACTTGACGATAATTTAGCATCACCTGTCAAAAATATAAAAGAAGATCTTTTAATTGATGAACCTAACGTAAGTAAATCTCGAATCCTTCAATGTTCATTAATGATGTTCAAATATAATAAAAGGAAAGTGATTTTTTTAAATCCCCCACTAAAACATGAAAATATTTAAAAATAAATATCTTTTTTTTTAATATAATGTTTATTGGCTTCTGCGCCTATATGCGTAATTAGCCACGCTAAAATCTAATTTATATTTAAATCTATGTGTGCTACACGACCAATCATTCTTCATTTATTCTTCACCATTCACGTCCCATTTATTCTTCCAATCATTCCGTAATTATTATTTAAATAAACTAATTCTAACGTCGACCCAAACATTCGACCCAAATAAATATCTAAAAAAACAACAAGTAACGTGTATTGTATGGAATGTCTAATACCTTAAAACTCGGTCTTTACTCAAGTTTTTTAAGACTCTACTACGGAAAACATATTTTAATAAGTACTTATTATTTACTAGCTTGGTGCTAAAACTGTGGCTTCTACACGTTTGCAATTGATTGCGTCATACATCAATGTCAAAGTGCCATCAACAACAAAATTGCAAGCACTTTTGATGAAAACTTTGCTAGGACTACGACGAAGCATCGTCACAACGTCCTTAATTTACGTTGTATCTGCTTTGCAAGTTATTTTATTTTGTTTGGCCACCAACGGAATCTCTATGGAATCGCACATTGCCGTCGTCAATGATGAGTTCTTATTGGATATTTCAAATCAAACATGTCCTGTGGAAGAAGGATGCATCTTTAAAAATCTGAGTTGTCGATATCTGTATCATTTACAGAATTTGCAGAATGTAAAATATTATTCTGACGTAGATAGCGCACTAAGTGCAATGAAGGCGGGGAATGCCCGATGTGTTCTTCACTTTCCGAAGAACTTTACTGACAACTTTATTACCAGATGGATATCTGGACACAGTGATGTTGAAAACTCCTTTGACCAGTCTGAGATAACAGCATGGCTTAATTTGTACGGTAAGTCAGTAGGCTATTCTTACAACATGATGAAGAAATCGAACAGGGTCTGTCCAGAAAGCAATGAAACTAATTCCATAAAATTTTTTGTTATTTGAAGTTAATTTAACCTTTAAATACCGACGCGTGGTCTAACAGACACTTTGAGAATTCAAAAAGTCTAGTTACATGTGTTAGCAAAGACGTATTCCCCCTGCGCTTCTTTTTACCTCTCGGCCAATCGCCCGGAAGCGTTCATGACGAGTGGCTGTGTCGGCGCGTGATTCCGGTAAGTTTTTATTTTTATAACATCACGAGTGGTCTGTCAGACACTCGTCTGTCTTGTAATTTTCAAGAAAACGGTTGATTATTGTTTTTTTTTTTAAATTTTAATTGTTTATCTAGTTATTAATCTAGCAAAACATTCTGTGAAGAAAAAATTAAATGTTTGATTGATAAATGTTAATTTTAAGGATAACTTTAATTTTTTCTCCCAAAGAAATTGGGACTCCAATATTATTGTTTATAATTCGTAATCAATGTAAAAACTTCTATATTTTGTTTTACTTGTACATAACTAGATATATTAACAATACATAGAAACGTTTTATAGAAGAATATCAAGAAACAAAAGTTTTTGTTAGTAAAGCTATGGTAGTCTAGCAGACCTCATGTCTGTGCTTATGTAACTAAAATAGCACGTCGGTACTTAAAGGTTAATAGAACTTAATAGGCTTCAAAATAACCTTCTCCTGCATTAATAAACCGTTGCCAATGACTCTGCCACCCATTGACGGCCGCCTGGAAGTATTCAACTTGAATGCTGTTCAGAACGCGCGTTTCGTTTTTTCTGCTAGCTCTCCAGATTGTCGAAACGATGACCTTTTAATCTGGATTTTAACTGGGGGAAGAGAAAAAAGTCCAGCAGTGACGCTGTATGGTAGTTAGGGCAGCGTTGCCGTTGGGACGTTTATTATGGTCCAGAATCCAATTGTTTATTTCCGAGCGGACGCGGACGATTAGATTCCTTGTAACATGGCAAGAGTCTCAGTAGCCGATTTGTTTAGTTTTATACAAAACTTTATGGTTCATCACTGGTCGACACTCCACTGCATTCTGAAAATCTAACGCAATTTTCATACATGTGTCTGCTTCACAAACGATCCTTGCATTGCAAAGGCTCAAGGCCAACTGACTTCCGCCAGACTCTATTATAGCTAACAACCACCACCACCCGTACTGCACGCACAGTTCGTCTAATCTAATAATTTCTGAATTCCATTAAGGAGGTTGAGCCGTTTTACGAAGATAATGAAAAAAATCTGAAATAAAGTTTTTTACATTTTTTTTTATGACAAAATTTTCTGTAAAAATTCCAAAATCATTAGGAGATTTATAAAGTTAAAAATTAAAAAAAACTTTTACATGTAGTCTTATGGAAAATATGTCATGCTAGCATGCAAACTGTTCATTTTAATTTTTTGCAAATAACCAAATAATGTCAGCAGTTCCGAAAACTATATAGGTATATAACATCGATGTCTTACGCATATTTTAATATTTTTTCCAATTTAATTAGGAGACTTTTAATCAATAAAAAAAATTATTAAACCTTAGCACTTTTCAAATAATATGGACTTTTATTCTTGACAGATTTAACAATTTTAACTGAATTTTCAAATTTTCAATGATTTAATAATAATTTTTATTACTTCTAATTTCTTTTTTTAATTATTTACTGCAAAAAATATGTAAAATACAGATATTTACATAAATTTATTTTTTTAACCTAACTTTGTACAAAAAATTCAAAAGCTAGTCCATTAAGTAAAGTACTGAAATAATTAATTAATATTAAAAAAAATTATTGATTTATGCCTTTATGACAATAATTTATTGGTATCATCGACTTATAAACTATAAAAGTTCCCATTTAGAATTCGACTTGCTTTTGATTCGGACTGTAACGGATCAACCTCCTTAAAAAATAAATTAATTGCCAATAAATTTTTACTAGATCCACAAAGCAAATTAGAGCTCAGTCGAAGTTTAAGGGAATCGTTTAACAGATTCTCACAAGATCTTTGGAATGTCTGTAAACAACCTAAAAATCAAACAATTGCACCAGACATTAACAAATTATTCACAGGAAAAGGAGATTTTTTTGAAATAAAACCAATGTAAGTATAATTTTATAAATATCAGTTTCATGAATATAATTGCACATACCGCTAAACTAGCAGTATGTGCTTTATTATCGCTTTGTGCATCAGAGCTGACTTTCGTTCAGATAAGAAGTTATATCTAAGTTAATATCACACGAAATCCATTCAAATTGAAACTTTTTGAAAAGAGGAGATTCTAATCTATAAAACAGAACCATTTTTAAATCAATTCGAGTTCATAAATACTATTAAAATTGTAATTGAAAATCACAAACAGCAGTTGTCGGTTGGTCTGTACGTATGTACGTACGTATGTACGTACGTATGTACGTACGTATGTACGTACGTCACGACTCTACAGATCGCAATTTTGGTCGGATCCCCTTGGGTTATATTTTATTCACTTTGTTTACTATCAGACCAGAACCCTATTTAAATTCACTAAAATGTGTTCAGTAGTTTAATTTTTATAAACAGTTTTTTTTATTATTTTTGACAGCTAATAGTTAAAATAAAAAAACAAAAATAATAAATATACTCAATTAATGTAGTATGATACGTAAAATAACTGCTACACTTCTATACCATAATAACAAAGGCGTTGTACGGCATCGGTGTGGCCGAACGGTTAAAGCGTAAGTCCTGTAATCCCAAGGTGCCGGGTTCGATTCCCGCTGACATAAGAATTTTTTTTTATATTCCATTTTATTCCACTTAATTCCACTTAATATTTATATATTATATATAATATATTTCTCATATATTTTTTTTTATTATTTTTTTTTTCATTTTATTTTTTTCATTTTAATTTTTTAATTGTTTTTTTTAATCTATTGAACATACCGCTAGTGTAGCGGTGGGATATTCTTGAAAAATAGTGTTTTGGGATATTGTGTCTATAAAATGCGTTCTTCGATGAACTAGAAAGTCAATAAACTAGGACAAGAAACTCAAAAAATCGGGATTTTTGAGAGCAAAACCCGTGCATAATTGCTAAAAAAAATTTCTTATTTTACTAATGAAATTAAATAATAGGTACCTTGTTATAATTTGATATATTTATTATAGTACAATCAATCTGGCGAAAAAAAAATCATTTCGTATCAAAAACACCCAAAAAGGTGAAACTTGGTGAGTCGTTAGAGAATGATGAAAAAAAGGTTACCTGGCAATGGCCACCTAGTACCTGTTCAAATAGTCAAAAAAAACTCAAAAATATTTTGAAATGCATTTTTCTCGAAAACTATGCATTTTACAGAAAAAATTACTGAACAAAAAATGTAGAGGGCATCGTTATCTACAATTAATGTCATTGGTGCTATGTTGTACAACAAAAAATGTGCGCAGTAGGTGGCGCTAAAGTGCCAAAAAAAGTGTTTTTTTACTTTTTTGCCCTGAAATTTTCATTTTTCAGTTACGATTCAAATGGAAAAATTGTTCCTTTTTATTTTATAAACAACTTTTATTTCAAAATTTTTTTCATACAACTTACTTTTCATACAACTTATTTTCACTTCAACAAGCTGCAGCTCTGAAACGGTAAGTTGTATGAAAAAAATGTTGAAATAAAAGTTGTTTATAAAATAAAATGGAACAATTTTTCCATTTGAATCGTAACTGAAAAATGAAAATTTCAGGGCAAAAAAGTGGAAAAACACTTTTTTTGGCACTTAAGCGCCACCTACTGCGCACATTTTTTGTTGTACAACATAGCACCAATGACATTAATTGTAGATAACGATGCCCTCTACATTTTTTGTTCAATAAATTTTTCTGTAAAATGGATAGTTTTCGAGAAAAATGCATTTCAAAATATTTTTGAGTTTTTTTTGACTATTTGAACAGGTATTTGAACAGGTACCAGGTGGCCATTGCCAGGTAACCTTTTTTTCATCATTCTCTAACGACTCACCAAGTTTCACCTTTTTGGTTGGTTTTGTTGAGGTTTTTGCCAGATTGACTGTACTATTAATATAATTAACTACCACATTACAAATTATATTACAGAATTATTTTAATCTATTTTCTCAATTTTTTTCATTATAATATAATGTACAGTGGAAAACTTGCGGGATGTGCACTTTTGGTTTTGCCAACTATTTTTGTAATGCCTTCGCCTTACATATTTGGCTAATATTTGTACAGTATTTTTTAAGTCGCGCAATTTTCAAGAAAAATTTGTCTGTTTTAAAGTATAGTTTTTGTTTTTATAAGTAAAATTGTCGGTCTCTGTCAGTAGATTAAGTTCATTCCTAATATTCTGTATGGGCTATCTTACAAGGAGGTGTAGCTACAAACACTATCGATGCGAGCGTTCGTGGTGAGCACTAGGGGAAACTTTAAACTCAAATTTTCCGTATGTCAGTGAGCATTGTTTATTGAAAGTCAAAATAGTTTTAATTGCAGAAAGTTTTTTTAATTACAAATCAAACATGGGCAAAACTTGGAGATCTGGAAATGCTTGTTGTATTCCGGGCTGTTGTGTTGATGGCGATTTAACTAAAATAAAGATCATTGGCGCCATAATTTGAGGTTACGCTGTCAGTGTAAACAAATCAAATATTTATATATTGTCCGTCATAATTGACAAATAAATAATTTTCACGTACCTTTTATGTTATACTATTTATTTTATATAATGGTTTACAAATCTGAATTTTATTGTATATAAAATTAACAGCAGTTTTCCTTATTACATTTTTTTTTGACACGTCATCATGTCCAATTTAAGATTTTGACTTATCACCATAGAAATATGTCACAATTTCCATAAAAAGTGAACTAAATAATTCTCTATAACCCATTAGTGGCGCCAGTAGGCTTCGTACACACAGTCTATACAAGGCAGTTTCGAAAAGAACGCGAAAGAATTTCACAGCTTTTTCCGTGTGAAATTTAGAACTGTAAAGCTCATTATAGTTTTATCTAACTTTGTACATAACTACTAACTTATTACCATCCCAACAAGATAAGTGGAATAGCACTTGGCAGATATTAGTTGTATTTGTATTTAATACATTCTAATGAAAAAAAGCGAGGGCGGCTCTGCTCGGAATTTTACAAATAATATGCTTTCAAAATCATTGGCGTTACTTTGAGAGATAGTTTATCGAATTAATAGCGTTAATAATATTAAAGACAGTGTGGCAAATAAATAATGGGACTGCGCATGCTATACCCGTTAGACTTGAAGAGAAGGAATGAGGGTGATCTTGGGATTGATCTTGAGGCATCCGGTGCCATATTAGATCTCTCTATCTTGTTCAGTTGTTTGTTACTCCTTGCTAAGTGCTGTGATCATGATTCATAATGATAAACTCAAAAGCAGCACGTTAATCTCAAATATCTTGTGAAGTTTAAAAAATCTCCAACTGAATGTTTTCACTTATTAATTAAAGGAAGTGTTTGGCGTTAATTGCATGTCACGAACTGGAGTTTTTGAACGGAACAAACGATTTTTGGATTATCGAGAGGAAACTGAAGATGTTGAACATTCTGGTCGACCTGTGCCATCAAGAATTCATGAAAACATTCAGAAAATTGATAAAATTGAAAGATCGACTGTTGAGTACCCGTATGATAGCAGACATTACGAACATTGGCAGAGAGACAGTAACAAAAATTTGCATGAGAATTTGTAAATGACGAACGTATGCACAAAAATGATATCAAAAAACCTTACACGTGAGCAAAAGGACAGCAGGAGAAACATCTGCTCTGACATTTCAGTTCGCGAACATCTTGCGTTTTCATGCTAATCTTGTTCCATGCGACTTCTACCTGTTCCCAAAAATGAAAATTACATTAAAAGCAACACATTTTCAATTTGTAGAAGAGATCAAGGCAAATACGGCAAACAGGCTGAAAAGGGTAACTGCTTCGAACAATGGAAAACTCGTATGCCACGAAGTATAGATAAGGGAAAATGTCGAAAGGGATTAACAGTTATTTGTAATAAGTTTTCAATGAAGCCTATTTTCGAGACCAGCCATGTTATTTAATTGCCACACTGTCACAAAACGACGAAATTCAACAATTGAAAAATATTTTTTTTAGGAATCAGCGTACACTGATTGTAGTCAATTCGGAAAAATGTACTGTGATGGATTCCATAGACGTTGAAGAGTTCGAAGGAAACTGTACCACCGATTTCTTGAGTTGCCGGTTTCTAAGTTACCTAAAGTCACGTATTTCACGTCAACACAGCTTCAAGAATATTCTAATAAGATATGAAGCAAATTTCACAGTAGCTATAAACGCTCTCAAACAGAATGATACGTTAGGGATTCTCTTTATACCAAATAATTTCACCAAAGCCGTCGTGATTGATAGGAAAATTGGATTTAAGCCTAAAGAGCGAAGAATATATGATCATTCTAAAGTTATACTTGTTGCCCACACGTCATGTAAGGAAATCTATACTAATATATAAAGCTGAAGAGTTTGTTTGTTTGTTTGAACGCGCTGATCTCAGGAACTACTGGTTCAAATTGAAAAATTTTTTTGTTGGATAGCCCATTTATCGAGGAAGGCTATAGGCTATATAATATTACGCTACGACCATTAGGAGCGGAGCTTTAATGAAAAATGTTGCAAAATGTATCTCAAAATTAAGCTTCTATTCATGTGAATATTAGCGTTGTCAGAACACAACCTCAGGTGGCTCAATCGGTAGAGAAACAAATGCAATTATCTTCACGAAAAGAAGACCAAACATAATTACTAAACTAAATATAAATAACACCGTTATCGAATGGTCTCGACATGTCAGATACTTAGGATTGCATCTGGACAGTGGACTAACCTTTACTTATCATCTAAAAAATACAACTAACAAAGCCCTTGGTACCATGTCAAATCTATTTCCACTCTTTAACAATAAATCAAAACTTAGTATAAATAATAAAATGCTCATTTTCAAACTCATAATCAGATCCATATTGACTTACGCAGCACCTGTCTGGCACTACACCAGTAAATCAAACATCAAATCATTGCAAATTATCCAAAATAAATGCTTGAGGATAGCAGGTGACTATCCTAGATGGACACCCATTTATAAACTACATCAAGAATTAAATATAGAATACATTGAATCATTCATAAAGTACTTAACTCAGAAGTTTTTCACGAAAATTGAACTATCCGAAAACACTTTGATATCATCAATAGGGAATTACCAACACAATAGTAAATATAAACACAAAATGATCAAGCATAATGTATTACAAAAAAACATCTAGAATAGTCACCTGCTATATGAAAGCTGATAAGATAAGGATGGTCCACTGTACAGATGCATTCCTAGTACAAACTTACGCCACAATTTTAGGAATAGGTTTTTTAAATATTTTTTTGCCTAATATTATTTAAAATTTATATATATATATATCCATTACTGTCAAAAAAAAAAAAAAAATGAGCGCGGGTTAAAGTCAAGTACTGAACCGCCAAGCTGTAAAAAAAAAATCAATGTAAACTTTTATACAATGACAATAATGCTCTTTTATATATATATATATATATAATCGGTAGAGCATGCGACTGTCAATATCAGGGTCGTGGGTTCGAGCCCCACGTTGGACGAATATATTTTTATTTTTATTTTTTTATTTTCTACGTTGTTTTCTTCTAAGGCTTACATTTAAATTTTATTTAATTAATTAAAAAAAAGTATTAGTTAAAAAAAGTAAAAAAACTGCTTTTTATCGACAAAAACTTTTGAACGGTAACTCCGATCATCATGTTTGGACACAACATTCATCTCGGTAAACTAAGATGAATGTGTGTACTCATGTTACTCCCTTCCACATTCGTTCTTTTACACCCGGGTGAAACCGGACGGAACCGCTAGTTATTAATAACCAAATATTTTTAAGACCAAGAAAATCGTATATTTTTTTACCATCCTAATTCCACAAGTGGGGAATGGTACTAATTTAGGTCAAAATTCACTTTTTAATATTTTTTTTTATTTGACATAACACATTTTTGGAAAAAGTATGTGCGTCTGTTTGTCTGTGACCACGATACAGGTCAAACGGATGAACGGATTGAAACCAAATTTTGGGATAATGTTTAAAATTCAAATCTGAAGAACTCTATTGTTTTTGGGGGAAAATGACACATGCTTAGAAGAGATATATGCTTTAACCTTGTTTTTTATATAATAATGGTAAACCGTTTATAACGGTTTATTATTCCATTCATTTTTACAAGAAAGAAAGTTGGAATGGTCTCGTTGCTCAATTGGCTGTCATGTTTTGCTCCCCGGGAGATTTAAGCCCCCTACATACGACACTGCTAAGTCCAATCTGCAGGAACCCCGCTAATTAGATGGTGTATGCTGTGCGTTCACCGAAAACGGTAAAATAATTCGTGTATCGTACTAGATAGGGAAAAAAGTTTATATAGTTTTTTGTTCATCTCAAGATTTACTATCGGAAACTACTGAGGTATATTTTTTTGTACTTCAAACTCAGCCGGAAAGGTAAATGTTTTTTTTTCAAATGGCAACTTATTTTTTCGAAATTTTTATTTTTTTCTCTGTGTAAATTCATAAGGTTACATAATAAAAACTTCGAGAAAAACGTTATCAATTTATTGCATAGAAATAATTATTTTTATTCAACACGCGTGAGTAATATGTAATTTCGGGGCCCTGCTAAACTCGGGAGAAATAATAAATTACTTCATGTTGACGCGTAGAGTGTAATAATGAATTTTCTGGACCAATAGAAACTCAGTAGCAAGCCCAAGCGCGAAATAATAAAAAAAAACTGCACGCAGCTTCTGGACCAATAGGAACGTGGTAGGCGGTATTGTATATATGAAAACAGCATCGCAATTCAGCTAAAGTCATGGCAATCTTATTGTGGGTACGTCAATCAATGAAGTGATTTATTATTTTTCCCTCTTTTATCAGGGCCCCGATTACATATTACTCCTGCTAGTTGAATAAAGTATTATGTGCGACCATTGATCGAAGGAGAATATTCCACTCGCGTACGTTTTACCGCACTCGCTACGCTCGTGAGGCAAATTTCACGCTCATGGAATCTTCTCCTTCTCTCACTAGTCGCACAATATACTATTCATGTGTAGGTAAATTATAAATAATATAAATATTACTGTCTATTCAATTAATAAATTGTTAAAGTTTTTCTTGAATATTTTCTTATGTAACCGTATACAAATTTAATATAAATTATTAGAGAAAAAACTGCGAGAATGTTAAAAAAATAGGTTTCCATTTGAAAGAAAAATGCATAATACACTTCATGTTGAGTTTGAAATACAAAAAATATATCTTTGCAGTTTCCGATAATAAATCTCGACTAGAACAAAAAACTATTTATACTTTTTTTTTGTATCTGGTAGGATACACGAATTATTCACTGTTACCACTTTCGATGACCACACTGTAGACAAATTGGGCCAATTTATTATTATTATTTTTATGTTGGGTGGTTGAAAAAAGAGATGATAAGGTACAAAAGAAACACCAGTTTTTGTTACTATTAATCTAGCTATAATATTCATTAGTGAACCAAAAAATTTGAATTTCCTGATTTTCTAATAATATTTTGTGTTTACTTATTTCTTTTAGATTTTACAAAAGTTTTGGACCAGACATATGAGATATTTTTGAATGACCTTTGGACAGCTTGCGAAGCATCGAACTCTTCAAAGTCGAAAAATATTTCAAATAGTTCACAGCCAACAAATAGTTCAAATACTGATATTGGTCATATTTGGATGTACGTATTATTAAACTTAATAGTGCGAAATCAGGCTCTAAAAGTATATACCCTCATCTGTTATTTGATGATGACAAAGATTATATGTTAGATAATTAATTTATAGGTACCTGCATTGATAAATCGCACATAGGCTGCCTAGCTAAATCGCGTACCGATGCTCTTAAAATAAATTCTAATTAAGTAACTTTTTTGGATCAACTTCCCCGATTTGTTAATCATAAAAATCGAGCTTAAGATGAGAGAATATGACACAGATAAAATGTTAAAAATACAAATAAACTCAAAGTACACAGAACACAACTATTTACAAGGTATGTTTATGTGGATGATCTATATTTATGTATAAAATCAACGGTATATTCCAATTTCTTGTGTCATATTCTTTCATTTTAGGCTCGATTTTTATGATCAACAAATCGGGGAAGCTGATCCAATAAAGCTAATTAGAATTTATTTAATTTAACAGCATCGATACGCTATTTAGCTAAGCAACCCATGAGAAATTTATCAATGTATATATTAATTATCTAACATATAATCTTTGTAATCATTAAATTAACAGATGAGGGCATATATTTCTAATGCCGGATCTAAGACTATAATGTCTTCCGTAACAAAATATATTGTGTCAGTATAATTTGATAAATACATATAAAACAGGCTCAAAAGCGCATATCAAATATTTAAATTTTACATCTATAGTTTCGACTTTTATAAGACATTCATAAAAATTAATAACGTTTATGAACAATATTCATTTTCATGATTTCATTATTATACAGTTGGTACTACTATGTAATTTCATTCCAGTGTATCAGCTGTTCATAAAATAGAAATTGAAATCCACATTGTCCCTTATAATCTAAAATATACGGTACTTAAATGTATTGATATGCTTTTCGTATACATCCACATTTTACAATAGCTGTTGCATTTTATCGGTAAAAATAATTGTCTGTACACTGAGTAAACTGTTACGGCGTTTTCGGCATCGAGAACTGCCCCGGAGTTAAAGAAATTTGTTTATTGTTTATTTAACCAATAGTACCTAATCCATTCGGCCTGACCTGATCCAGGGCAGTTTTCGATGTCGAAAACCCCATTAGTTATTAGAAAGTTATTAATTGAGGGATATATCATATCATATTAATATTATAAATGCGAATGTAAGTTTGTTTGTTACGCTTTCACGCAAAAACTACTTAACCGATCATCATGAAACTTTGCACATACACTCTTGAAGGTATTAGAAGTAACATAGGATACTTTTTATTAAAAAAAAATAAAAAATTTTTACGAAAAATAAGAAAGGGTTGAAAACATCTTTTGGGCCCAAAAATACCGAAAAATTTCTCCGAATCGTTTCAAAATTGAAATTTAACCCTTTAGTAATGATTAAAATGTGCTATTAAAATTTCATTAAAATCGGCCCGACAGGACCGGACTTACAAATTTTATGAAAACGTTAAATATTATAAATGCGAATGTAAGTTTGTTTGTTACGCTTTCACGCAAAAACTACTTAACCGATCATCATGAAACTTTGCACATACACTCTTGAAGGTATTAGAAGTAACATAGGATACTTTTTATTAAAAAAAAATAAAAATTTTTTACGAAAAATAAGAAAATTGTTTGTCAAAATATGTGCAATACCTCAACCCCTGATATGCATGTCAAAAGTCGATTTCCATCTCAATCGCGGGCGTAGCCGCGGGTAGCGGCTAGTAATTAATATATCTGTTTTCATATACATTTTAGTAATACTGTAACATCGATAACGTAAAACAATCAACATATACATGCGCGACACATTTGAATTCAAATTTTAGTGCGCTTACGACGTTGCCTCATTTCGCTCAAACTGGTTTCTTTGTACTTATCGCATTACATCTTTCAACCCAAGTTCAAAATTAGTGATGTGGCCACATGACTATTTATTGGGAGCTGGCCCGTGCGCTCCGCTCACTAAAAAGAGTCGCTCAGAGCGAGTCGTTCAAAGGAGCGACACTAGACAGTACCAGTGATGTGCCGGATCGTTAAAAATGTATATCCGCGGATACGGATCTGAATACGGATATTTGGTTTCAAGATCCGCGGATACGGATACGGATCTTAACTTTCTTAGAGTACGCGGCGGTAAATATTGCACATCGACCTTTGGAAAGAGACTATCTGTTATGGGAAAAAGTTATTAACCTCTTTATGAGTTAACTCTCATAACAGATTGTCTCTTTACAAAGATCGATTTGCAATATCTCATTATAAAGATAGTTGATTTAGTACCTTTGAGTTATGTACTATTAGTATGGTACCCACTACGATAAATGTTTGCAATATAAATAAATTAAAAAAAATCTGAATGGAATTTAACAGGTTTTCATTATTACCTAATCACCTATATATATAAAATTTCATCTATGAATTGAAAATTAGTAAGGTAAAAGATCCGTAAAAGATCCGCCAAAAACTAACGGATACGGATAAGGATCTTTCTTCTCCCTCGGATATCCGCGGATACGGTTACGGATATCCGGCACATCACTAGTAAATACATATTTAAATTTCTCCGTAACTAAGTTCCGAATATTCACAATATTTTTATCATAATGGCGTGTTTTGGTTATGTTTATAACATGTAAACTCAGTTTCACTGTATTCTGATCATTTTGATATATTAAAAATAGTGCAACAATTTAAATCATTATATTCAAAGCAATGGCACGTCAATCCGGTGTCGGAGAGGCAACCGGATGGCGAGTGGTAATCTGGGCCTATGAGTGGTGCAGAACCCCCTGGTAGCGGCCAAAGTGACCCCAAATGGACGGGGGCGGCGATATGGGGGTGGGGCAAAATCGAAAAATGTTTGAAAAGGCAACCGGATAAAAATGCGGTTGCATTGAAGGAAATACCCTAATTATATAATTATATCATTTTTAGTGTGTTTTTTTTACTTATTGTTGAAAAAATCGAAAAAAAGGGTTTTTCGGCGACTTTGAGGGGTTGTTTCTCCGAAACTGCCCATCAGGATCGGATGGCAATTTTTTTCCAACGTTTGGTGGTGTCAATAAGTATGCTCACTAATTTTGAAGCGGTTGCCTGTTCAGTTTTTTTTTTATTCGCTAGTGCAAAAACGGCCCGCGTGTTTCGGATGGCAAAAAAAAATTATTATATAATTAGGGTATTTCCCTCAATGCAACCGCATTTTTATCCGGTTGTCTTTTCAAACATTTTTCGATTTTGCCCCACCCCCATATCGCCGCCCCCGTCCATTTGGGGTCACTTTGGCCGCTACCAGGGGGTTCTGCACCACTCATAGGCCCAGATTACCACTCGCCATCCGGTTGCCTCTCCGACACCGGATTGACGTGCCCCATTGCTTTGAATATTATGTTATGTTTCATTTTTTTAAGCCCTACGAATGGACCCGGCGTTATTGTGAAAAACGATGCCGTAAAGTTGGCCATTGTCAATATTGAAATGGAGCCTGTGAATAAAGAATGTCGGTTGTCCGAAACATGCCACTATGAACACATGATCGATCGCTATCTTCACTATCAAACAAAGAACCCCAAAGTACAGGTGGAGCACTATACCAATCTTGATGACGCCTTGCATGCTCTATGGACAAATCAGGTGTTTGCCGTTTTTTATGTCACGAAGGATTTCTTGAGCACTCATCCAGATGTACTCAAACACGTGTACAATGTCATAGCTGGCGAGCATCCCAACATTCTAGATCTATTTGGATTTAAAATTTGGTTCGATATGTCCAGTAAGTTCAATACTCAGATAAATATTTGAAAGGGATATAGCTTTCCGCACATTTTTTGCGGCCCGCAACTAATCACATTCTATACGAATCTTTGATTAACGTCTGATTAGAACTCTTCAATAAATAAAAATATCGACCAATTTTTCAGACAATATATTAACAAAAAATATAATTAATACATTAACGTTTCGATCCGGATTTGGATCTTCTTCAGAAATAATCTAAAAAATATAAAAATTAATTAGTATAATACTTAATTATTATATTTTTTAGATTATTTCTGAAGAAGGTCCAAAACCGGATCGAAACGTCAACTAGTGAAATATTGATTTATAATTATTTTTTTGTCAATATATAGTCTAAAAAAAATTGGTCGATAATTTTATTTATTTGAAAAGTTGTATTCAGACGTTAATCACAGATTTAAATATAATATTTAATACTAAATAAATAAAATTAATCAATAAATAAAATTATCGACCAATTTTTCGGACAAATATATTAACAAAAAATATATAAATTCAATACATTAACGTTTCGGTCCGGATTTGGATCTTCTTCAGAACTGATCTAAAAAAAATATAAAAATTTTTGTCAAAATATTGGTCGATAATTTTATTTATTGAAGAATTCTAATCAGACGTTAATCAAAGATTTAAATAAAATTAAATTAACAACTTTAATTATTTTAATTAAAAATAGCTGTTCCAAGAAATTGAATGTCAAGCAAATCAATTTTTCTTTATTAATACATTATATTATCAAAATTCAAATTTAATTAGAACTATAATGGCAATGAATTTTCGGACAACACGAGATTAATAATTTATTATTATTCTTTCTACTTTTTGCAGACCGACGTTCATTGCAGAGTACTCTATACGTGGTGTACACTAATTTTTCAATTGATGCGCGTTACACGTCATGTCATAAAAAGTTAGGAAAACTCAACGAACAGTTTGAATACATTGCAAGCAAAATGTAAGTATTTTTATGTGCCCGGTGCGCTAACTGGATATTATGTTCAAAAATTGACTTTTATTTGTTAAATCATAGAAAACACTACATTTTTACGTTAAAATAAATATAGTTTAAAAAAAAACTAAAAAACACGCTTTATATCGAACTAAAAAGTAAAAAATATATATTTTTTTTAAATAAGCTTAATAAAACAATAATGAATAAAAAATACAAGTATTATTGTGAAAAAAGCGTGGGGCGTTTTGTTCCACATTTTCGTACATCGAGCGCCCCACGCTTATTTCACCATAATACTTGTATTTTTTATTCATTATTGTTTTAAACTTATTTAAAAAAAAAAATATTTTTTACTTTTTAGTTCGATATAAAGCGTGTTTTTTAGTTTTTTTTAAACTATATTTATTTTCCACTTTTTAGTTCAATTTACTGTCAAAAATTTGCCGAAAAAAAAAACATTTTTTTTTTCGGCGTGGACGGGATCAGAACCCACGACCCGTGATTCCGAGAGTTGACGTCAGCGAAGACCCGTGCCTTAGACCGCACGGCTATCACTGTAGTTACAGTGCTGGCATTATATACTACAATAATAAACCACTTGCTGTAGTCCAAACGAGTTTACAAGCATACATACTTACATACATACATACAAACTTACAAGTTAAAGTAATATAAAGCCTGAAAAAAAGGATTAAATTTCCTAAAAAATACGTGAACAAAATGGGACTACTGTTCGTTGCCCAGTTAATTTCACTGTCATTTTATGGATCTAACCAATCAGAAATCACATAAATACATCACAACAACTGGAGTAGTATTCCATTTTAATTCTGTCTCGCTTTGTTTAGCTCTAAAATAATTCATGGATAGGATCGTATATTTGGATATTTACAATATTAATTGTTCAACGCTTCAGTATTAATTCTTCAATATTAAACATTCTACGAAAAAATCTAAACATTTCGTATAGAACGAGCACCTACAATTTTTGACGAATTTTTAGACGCACGAACTGTATGATTCACAAGTACTATTCTCATGGTAATGTGCGTCTTGATCCCCCGACTAAATATCATCTTTACTAAATATCCTACGGGCAAAATATCCCCCGACATAAAAACAATTACGGGGTCGTGTCGATGCGATAGAGTTTTTTTTGCGCAGTGAAAAGGGGACGTTTGGGAGAAGTTCTTTAAAAAACAATAACGGGGTCGTGTCGATGCGATAGCGTTTTTTTGCGCAGTGAAAAGGGGAGGATGTTTGGGGGGAGTTATTTAAAAAAACAATTACGAGGTCGTTTATACAAAGTGAGATAGTAATACAGTAATTCTATATCAGTTTTGCTGATAGGAGATTCTGTAGGGGGAATTTTGTCCCTAGGATATTTTGTCGGGGGACGTTTTTCGGCCGATGAAACGCACGGAATCATTCTCATTGTGACGTTGCTGTATCTATCAGAATTCTTGAATTTCTTGTATTACGCATTATTTTTATTTATTAAAAAAACCAAATTACATTCGGTAAATATTTAGTGTTCGATCTCTGCCGACATCATTGATTTTTATTTATTTTTTCTATTCCATTTTATTCCACTTGTTATCAATAATATATTATTTCTTTTATTTATTATTTTTTAAGCATAACAAAAAAAATGTTTTCAAAGGTATTTTTTATTTTTTTTTTTTCAGTTTTTAATTATTTACCTAAATATTTTTTCAACTGTTTTTTTAATTTTTTTATTACTCATGCGGGAAAAGTGGTATCTTTACGCATGCTGTTACGGTTGAAAAGTGGCTATTTTCATTTGCGTGCGCACACTTTATTTGTCGCACTGAAATTATTGTTTTCCGCACGCAAATTCAGAGTTACCATAGTTACCAATACTGAATGTGACAGCAAAAAATGTGTATTTTAAAATTGAACATGTGTTCTGGGAATATTAATTTATTCGTAATAAAAAATAGTGTGTGCAACTCGTGCGGCATTGTCGCACTAGTTGCACAATATACTATTTTGCATTTTTATGATTTTAGTGGAAAACTTGCAGGATGTGCATTTTTATTTTGACAACTATTTTTTGATATTACAGCACTAATAAAAATAACGATCTTTTTCTATCATGTTATAGACAGCGTTATTTGAACACATCTGATCTTCAAAACAAAGTGTCAATTAACAGCAAGATGTTAGAATCAGCCGTTGAATGTTCGGACATGGAACGATGCGACTTCAATTATTTGAGCTGTCAATATTTAAGACACCTTGATTTGGTAGATACAACAAAGTTGCCGCATTCCGTATTTTCTAAAAAAAATATTTTGCAAGATCCAAGTCCAACAGCTCCATTTCTACACATTACCAGAAAACAAACCACGTCCTATCCAGGAAGATTTAAGGGAGAAGTCTACTGGAACAATCTTCTTAGATTCACATCAGGTAAAGACTGTTGCACACGAAGTTGGTTTTGCCCGTGGAATCACTGCTGGGACTCGGATGGCTGGCGCGCTGGCTGCGAAGATTGAAATAACGTCACTGAGGGCTCGCGTGCGTGGGTACAAGATTTATTTTAAAATTAGAACCGGATCTATTTTTCGTGCTTGTTTATCTGCTTATTTTGAGCAAAAACCAATCAGCAAACAGTATCTTCTCACTCGGGCGACATGGTAATACGTCCACAAACAAACATGGTGTCCTAGTGTGTGTTATGTTCAGAGACAATGAACGGTCACCTTTATTAACATTCGAATTGTCACTGTGCACGCACAAAACCCAGCTGCAAAGCCAGATTCAATACATGCATCGTGTGAAGCGAACACACGAAAGCCATCACGAAACCCAGCGGCAAAACACGCTTGAAACCTAGCAGCCAAATCTAGCAAGGAATCTGGCCTCGTGTGCAGCAGTATTAAAAATCAATACCGATAAAAGCACGTGATCAAGCTGTGTTCTTGGCTTAAGGGATTACATAATAATACCTAATAGTGGAGTGGATTGGGAATTTCAAACTGGTAGGTCTCGAATCGAAAAATGTTTCCTACAAAAACAGTAGAGTCGAGCTTTCTCGACATTTCGGTATAGTTTGTGATCGACTGTTGGAGGGGGCGGCGGGAGATATGCCGCTTTAAAGTTCCAGAAAACCCGTTTTTCTCCACAACTCTGCCATTATTATCGGGGGGGGGGGGGGGTTCATAAAAGTTGTAGAGAAAAAGAATCCGCGTAAACTATTTCCAGATCGGGCCGGATCAGACAACCCGTTCGCGAGATATCGCCTTTTAGTGCGCGAAATTTTAAAAAGTAAAATGCAACTTTTTTAAAAACCATTGCAGCTAAGAGCTTAATTTTGTTTTAGTAGCAAAGGTACTATAGACCTCTTCTTTGCACCGGAGGCCGGACACGATAGGTCAATTATAACCGGCAGGAGAGGGGAAAAACGATGTTTTTTTAAATCTACCATAACTCTGGTTCCAATTGTCTTATCGACCTAAAAAAGTTTCGGACAAAATACGTTTAGTTTGAATCGGAGAAATCTTTAAGACAATAAAAAATAGGGGTTGACATTTCAAATTTTGAAATTATCCCTACCTCTCGTGAAGGGGTCAAGGGGGACGGGTGGTTTTGTGTGCAAACGGTCCTTCCTTCAAAACCAAACAACTTTTGTCCCAAACATTTTTTTATTCGAGGCATAGAAAAAGAGTTATTCCAGGGTTCCATGACTTTCTCAACATCATCTCTACTTGACCCGCACACTTGTCAAATGCTTATGTCATATTTATATTTTATAATATGTACACTAGTGGAAAAATTAAAGGGATCAAAAAAAATTCCAAATTTGTAGGTAATTTTCAATAGGCTGTAATTTGAAAAAAAATGGAATTGTAGCTCCAAGTGTCCAGTTTTTGGATCTGAACGTCGAATTCTTTTAGCGTTAGCGGTTTTTGAGTATTCTTAAGAAAACAACCGACAAAAAAATTTCGAAATTCTTTTTTTTTTTGGTCTACGGACTTAGAAAACATTTTTTTACTTACCACCATATGGACCGGATAACTTGTTCATTTATGTTCCATTTCTTTTTTATAGATCTTGATACGATCACTTCTCGCCGAGATATCGGTTTTTGAATGGAAAAGGATCATTTTGTCTTTGATTATCGATATCTCAGCAACCAATGATCGCACAGAATTTTTTTCAAAAATTCAATCGAGTAAAACAAAAAAAAAACTGGTGGCTGGATTGAATTGAATTTCTGTAGGGTTTTTTTAGGTATATTGAACTGTAAAAGGCACACTTAACATTAGTGGTTTCCTCGATATTTTTGATTCAGCGCTTGATTATCCAAAAAAACACCAAAAGCCCTTTTTTGTTGATTTTTCAAATTCATGTGAAGAACACATTTTTTTTTTTCAAAGAACTAATTCTTGTAGAGAATTTAATCAAGTTCTCGAAACCCACCTTTCTGTACGGTTGTTGGTTGCTGAGATAATCATCAAATACAAAATGATTCTTTTCCATTCAAAGACCGATATCTTCGGTCAATATCCTTTTCCTTTTTTGGAGCAGATTTTGAGGAATAAATATATTATTATTAGTATTATTATAAATAATAGTATATTGTGCGACTATTGAGAGAAGGAGAAGATTCCATGAGCGTGGCGAGTGTGGTAACACGCGAGTGGAATATTCTCCTTCGATCAATGGTCGCACATAATACCTTATTCAACTAGCACGAGTAATATGTAATCGGGGCCCTGATAAAAAAGGGAAAATAATAAATCACTTCATTGATTGACGTACCCACCGCCCTCGATGCACACAAGATGGCCCTGACTTTCGCTGAATTGCGATGCTGTTTTCATATATACAAATCGCTACCGCGTTCCTATTGGTCCAGAAACTATGCAGTAATAATTCATTACCGTACAGTTTCGGGTCGCTACCGCGTTCCTATTGGTCCAGAAACTATGCAGTAATACATTATCGTACAGTTTCGGCTCATTATTAGCACTCTACGCGTCAACAGGAAGTAATTTATTATTTCTCCCGAATTTAGCAGGGCCCCGAAATTATACAGGGTGTTTCATAAACATTGCGCCAAACTTATAGAGGTTTCAGAGGGCAGAAAAATAAGCAATTTTGGTCAATAAACCCCTGTCCGGAAATGTGCCGTTTTGGCGGTAGGTTAAATGATAAATTTAAGGTTCTATTAATTTATTAATGCAAACTACAACATCAACGGCTCAATATGGCGTTCATTTTGCTCCATGCACAGCTGGGCACGGTTGTTCATTGATGTCCGAACCCTGTGAAATATCCCAGGCATATCTTGAACATGTGCGCAAGCGGCCATCACCCAGCCCAGCAGTTCTTCAGCGTTGGGAATGGGTGTCTCATACACCAAACTTTTCCGTAAATAAAATGCATGTCGGCGAGTTCGGCATAAGAAAATTGGGCCATGTCGATAACAAATTAATTCACTATACTTAATTGTTAATGCAACTGACATCTTGTCAATTGTTTCAAGGCGCTCTTGATTGAAATACGCTACTTAACAAAATACAAACTCCGTTGATGTGTAAAAGAAACCAAAAATCTTTGATTTCCTTTAGAGCCAAAATGGTACATTTTCGGACAGGGGTTTATTGACCAAAATTGCTTATTTTGATGCCTTCTATAACCTCTATAAATTTGGCGCAATGTTTATGAAACACCCTGTATATTACTCACGCGTGTTGAATAAAATATATTATATTTTAATGTCTTTAGGCCGAAATGTCCCGCGACCCGCCACAAAAAAATAATAATTGAAAATTAGCCGACTAGTGTCTATTTGGTACTGTGTAGCACTCCACTTTTCAACTCGGTCCTGTGAATGAACTGTGAACTTATAGATCAGTTTGAAGGGACCAGATTGTCTATATTTAGATTTATTTGGGGTGATAAGACATTTGTATATCTCACAAACACTGCGACCTAGAAGATCTTTTGTGCATCCCCTAATAGTATTATTCCCAGGTTGTCTATAACACGAAGGGGGAGCATTTTGGGAGAAAAATGTTTCGAATAAAAGTTGCAAGGAATCAAAAGGGAATTCGGATGTGGAAAATATTTTCTTTATTTAATAGAGGTGCCGTTTTTACGAGGTTACATTCATATTCTAAAAGTGAGAATTAATCTATTTTCCATCGCTAATTCATACTGTCTGACTAAAAATAGACTACTTTTGTCCCAAACATTTTTTTCTGAAAATGTCACTTTTTAAATTATCCGGCAAAAAAAAAATACAAATATTAGAACTTTTTTCCAAACTTCATTTTTCTTGGGTAAAAAAATTGCAAAGTTATATTAAATATTTTTCCTCGCCGGATAACTCAAAATGTAACATTTTCAGAAAAAATGTTTGGAACAAAATATGTAGTCTACTTTTGTTCCCTTAGTCCCTGTTACCTGTAAAAAGACTCCGCTTTCAAGCTAGCAAGTAGGCATAAGTTTTTTACACATTTATTAACAAAATCTTAACAGTACTAAAATGACGAAGGACTGGGAAGTCTGGGATCTTGGACTATAACTTCTCAATGTACTGGGAAGTTAATAATTAAGTAGGTAATAAGTATGAATTTTTTTACAAAAAGTGATTGCGTGGACAAAAATACAAATAGAATTTTTTTTATTACAAAAATTCAAAATGGTTTATTATTTAAAATTAAAAAACAGCTATTCAGACGATCGTTTCGTCCTACAAATTTCTTCTGTGAGTATTAAAAATATGTATGTATTTAGTTGGAACCTTACTTCTTAAACATAAAAAATTCAATGAAATTTTCATATTTTATATATTATATTATTAGTGCGAGATCCGGTATTAGAAATATATACCCTCATCTGCATTTTTGATGATGACAAAGATTATATGTTAGATAATATAATATACATTGATAAATCGCACATGGGTTGCCTAGCTAAATCTCGTACCGATGCTGTTACATTAAATAAATATTATAATTAGCTTTTTTCGGATCAACTTCCCCGATTTGTTTATCATAAAAATCGAGCCTGATGAGAGAATATGACACAAATAAAATTTTAACAAAACACATAAACTCAAAGTACACAGAACACAACTATTTACAAGGTATGTTTATGTGGATGATCTATATTAATGTATAGAATCAATGGTATATTCCAATTCCTTGTGTCATATTCTCTCACTTTAGACTCAATTTTTATGATTTACAAATCGGGGAAGTTGAACCAAGAAAGTTAAGTAGAATTTATTTAATTTAACAACATCGGTACGCGATTTAACTAGGCAAATCATAAGCGACTTATCAATGTATACATTGCCTAACAAATAATCTCTGTCATCATTAAGTAACAGATGAGGGTATATATTTCGAATACCGAATCTTAGACTATAAAATTAGTGACGGAATTATAAATAAAATAATCATGATCAGTAATATTGCTACGCGATTGACAGCTTTTTTTTTAAATGGATGTCAATCGCGTTGCAATATTTAATCGCAAAAAAATACATATTCTAAATCTAAAATCAGTAGATTCAAACACTCAGAGAACAATATTATTTGACATGTCGAAACTGTAATCGAAAACCAAATTAACACAAAAACCGTAGCCAAATTAAGGTTTTCTTGAAAACCGTAACCGAAAAACGAATTTAAGTTCTCTTAAAAACAGATATCGATAACCAAACAGAAATGAATTTCGGTTTTGGTCCCGTATTCAGTAGGCAGAACATACTGGAATATAAAATGGGCACAACTCGAGGAGATTTATAATATGTACAATAATTATTAACTGTGTATTGTAGTATTTGCAATAATTACCAATCATTTTAAATATGGATTTTAATATGTATTCTGTTTGTACTTATAATAATTTCTATTTCAGGTACCGTGGTTTTTAACTGTCCTAGAATTTTTCATGAAGCGTACAGCACTTTCTTAAAAGATATTTCAAACACTTGTATAACAATTCCAAAAATTATCGACATACCATTTCAGTATAGAGAAGCAATAATTAGAACTGCTAACAATTCAGTTAGAGATTTTGTTGTACCAGGCATAATTTTGATGTAAGTACCTATTTACATATAAATAAAATTAGTGAAAATAAAATTGATAGTAAAAAAAAATTGGTTGTCTGTAAAGTCGGTTTACGGACGATAGTTTTACGTGATAACGTCATAAAGAAACATTGATGAACTCTCTGACGTCACGCGAGAAGAGAGAGAAATGCGTACAAGCCGACGCTTGGGCCGATCGTGCCTCTCTATCCCTTATACCGCGCTCTCGCTTGCACGCTCAGGCTCAGGCGGAACGTGACACTTTTTCGTGCGTGCAGCCGGTGTTTCATCAATTTATAAGACGTTATCACGTCAAAAGATTCAAAAAACTTGTTTAAAAAATTAACCAAAAACTTATTTTCAGCATTGTTCATTCTTTGTTGGCAGCCGTCAGTTCAACTACATTTACTAACGAAAAAGTAGAAGGTCTTTTTGACAGATCACGCACAGCAGGTATTTGAATTTTTTTTTCATTTTTAAGCAAACATCTCTTAAGGTTATACCAGACGAAATATGAAATGTTAGTGTGTTATTTATGGACATCTTATACATTCAACTATTTTTGATGTGATAACGTCTTATAAATTGATGAAACACCGGCTGCACGCACGAAAAAGAGTAACGTTCCGCAAGCGAGAGCGCGATATAAGCGATAGTCTCTCTCTTCTCCATACCAAAAATGTTTCAACATGACGTGCCAGTTTAGGTTACGTCATGAATTAAGTAAAGTCAGTCTGCCATGAGCAACATTTTCAACTATTTAAGTACTATAATTATTGTCAGGGCAGCCTTATAGGCGATGAGCCGGTAACAGTAAAACTGCACTTACACGGATTCTGAAATGTAGCATAGGAATGAAAACTATTTAATCACAGGTACAACATAGGTCCGGTGTTTTATAAATTTTATTTTTTTAATAATCATAAGCAATTTGCACTTTTAAGGAAATTAATTTCTCAAAGACCATTTTATTGCAAATTTTATGTATTTTCAAAAAAAATGGTATGCCAAGGTTTATCCTGGCAGAAAAGTCTGTCACACCACTTTATATATAGCCTTCACAGGGAGTGACTACACTGCAGCGTTCGTACGTAAAGGAAATATAAAGGCGTATAATCTTTTAACTCAAAGTGAAGAATACCAACATGTTTTTCAACATCTCACAGATCCAGACGATATTTATAATAAAGAAAAAACAGATTAACTATAAAAATTTACTAATGAACTTTATAAAGTCAATAATAACAGTGTTAATAAGGCGAGATTAGAATTATTTATAAATATTATGGATGTGATGATATAGATGATTTTGACTAATTGTAATAATATATGATGTTTGTATGTAGCTTAATCGTATCATCTTTATTTTTTATTTCTCTTGTTCCTGCATTTATTAAATAACTAATGTATAGAAATTGACAAAATTATAAATAAATGGAATGCTGCATTTTTTAAATAAATAATGTTTTCCAGCAATACATTTAAATCAATGACCTTTGCTTTCCTTCCTAGTATTAGTTTTTAGGGTTGAAGCTATAATATGTAAAGTGGTGTGACAGACTTTTCTGCCAGGATAAACCTTGGCACACCAATTTTTTTTGAAAAATAAAAATTTATAAAAAATATTTCTGCCAAGATAAACCTTGGCACACCGGGCCTATGTTGTACCTATGATTAAATACTTTCATTCCTATAATACATTTCAGAATCCGTATAAGTGCAGTGTTACTGTTACCGGCTCCCGGCCTATTATGAATCCTGCGTATTTTTACTAAGTAAACATCTTACGAGTGTGTGAGTGCATGTTGATTTAAATTGCCTAACTTTAATAAACATTTATTGCAAAGGTCTACTGCTAAGGTTTATCACCAGTATGCACACGCTTGTGTCTATTTAAGGCGCTTGAATCAGAGAAACACTTACTACAAAGGTCACAATGATAACGTTTCTCACCAGTATGTATAATTTTGTGCCGTGTAAAACTGGATGGCGTAGGGAACCGCTTATTACAAAAGTCACATTGATAAGGTTTCTCACCAGTATGTATACGCTTGTGCAAATTTAAAGTACCTAACAGAGAGAAACCTTTTTTACAAATATCACACTAATAAGGTTTCTCACCAGTATGTATACGCTTGTGTTTATTTAAAGTGCTTGACTGAGAGAAACACTTATTACAAAGGTCACACAGATAAGGTTTTTCACCAGTATGTGTAAACTTGTGCCGAGTAAAATTGCACAACGTAGAGAACCGCTTATTACAAAGATCACACTGATAAGGTTTTTGGCCGCTATGTACACGCTTGTGTACATTTAAACTTGATGAGTCGGAGAAACACTTATTACAAAGGTCACACAGATAAGGTTTCTCACCAGTATGTATACGTTTGTGCAAATTTAAAGTAAATGGATGGGAGAAACGCTTACTACAAATATCACACTGATGAGGTTTCTCACCAGTATGTATACGCTTATGTCTATTTAAAGAGCTTGACTGAGAGAAAGACCTATTACAAAGGTCACACTGATAAGGTTTCTCACCAGTATGTATATTCTTGTGGGAATTTAAATTACATAACTGAGAGAAACTTTTTTTACAAATATCACACTGATAAGGTTTCTCACCAGTATGTATACGCTTGTGCAAATACAAACAGGATTTCTGAGAGAAACACTTGCTACAAATGTCGCATTTATACGATTTTAATTTATTTGTTTTTTTGTGCTTCTGACGATAAACCGAAATATTTTTATTTGTTTCCTCACACTTACTGAAATTTTCAGTTACATTTGCGGAACGTAAACACGAAATCTCCGATGCGTGGCTAATATTAGTTTTCGTGTCTTCGCAGCTAATTTCATTTTCATTGTCATCTGATGAAGCGTTTACCGTGTCATCAGCTGGTTCAGTTAACAAATTATCATCCATCTTTTCGTCCTTCATTTCGGATTTTAAAGACATTTCTACGTTGTTTTTATTTTCTTGAATGAAATTTGCAAGTTCGCTCTCTTTCCAACCAAGATCTATATCAAATTCATCATCGAGTTCTAAAATTTCACTTTTCACTACATCTTTCTTAGTGTTAAGGATTAAATATTTTTCAGAAGGTTGAACAGAACATTCGGTTTTGATTAGTTTGTCAGGACCAAATAATTGCTGAAAATAGTGTCGCAGTGTTTTGTCAGAATTTTCTATTTGCATTCGAAACTGGTGAGTTTTCTCCAGTTGAGTGTAACATGATTCGCAGATGAAATTCGGCATTCCATCGCCTCTAGTTATCTGGCATTAGAGAGAAGTTTCAATTAGTTTCAAATTATAATTATCTTTTTTCATTATTAAAATGTTCATTAATTAATTAGTACATATTATGCTTTTAAACTGTATTTATGAACAATTTCCACAGAGAAAAATAGTTCATTTGTGACGCTATCAGTACGGTAGAAAAAAATAAGTAGATAAGTCCTTTTGAGTTTAATTTGGCACAATATTTGAAAAATATAAGTAAACAACACGTGTCAGTAAATAAATTAAATTATTCAATAAATAAAATTATCGACCAATTTTTCAGACAATATATTAACAAAAAATTAATAATTAATACATTAACGTTTCGATCCGGATTTGGATCTTCTTCAGAACTGATCTAAAAAAATATAAAAAAATTAATATTAAGTTTCTAATTAGTTTTTTTATAAAATTCGTTCAAAGTTATTAATATCAAAATATTGAAAAAATATTTTGATATTAATAACTTTTAACGTATTTTATAAAAAAATAGATAAGAAACTAAATATTAATTATTTTTTAATTTTTTTTAGATCAGTTATGAAGAAGATCCAAATCCGGATCGAAACATTAATGTACTAATTATATATTTTTTTGTTAATAGGTATATTGTCTAAAAAATTGGTCGATAATTTTATTTATTGAAGAGCTTTAATCAGACGTTAATCAAAGATTTTGTAATTTAAATTATGATAAAAATAATGTTATGATAGCGTAGGTCTGATACTATAGGTTGCCTGTACAAGTTACGAATTAAAAATAAACAAGAAAATGGAATAGGATCATTAACAAACTAAAGTATAAATTCATATAAAAATAATTCGTTCCGCCAAAATTATTCAAAAATAATGTTACTTACCTGGACAGCAGCACATTTCATGATTACACCAGCCACTCTATTTCCCATTTTGGATGAAAACGAAAACATATCTAACAGTGTAACGCCACGTGATAAGCACAACCGACACATTGTACTTAAACCAGATCCATTTATTGATATTTCTTTCATTCTGACAGCAAATCAAAGATAACATAGAATTTATCAAATACAGAGGTAGGTGCCAGGTAAACTACTGTCTCTGCCTCTATATTACAACTAAAAGCCGATGCACATAAAGGACTGGTTTTGCCACTGGAATCGCCGTTTGATTTCGGTGGATTTTCTGTATGTTGGCTAAGCTTCACAGGATGTGTGTTTTGAATCTGAATTTGTAGATGGGTTTGGTGCTACGCAGTGGCAGTTCGAATGTTAACAAAAATGGACGTTTATTGTCTCCACACACTATGACATCCTTTTAGGTTATCACGTTTGCCCATGTCGCCCACGTGACCACTGACGAGATACTGTTTCCTGATTGGTTCTTATTTAAAGCCAGCAGAGAATCAAGCACTAAAAATGGTAATTTTGAAATCCAGTTTGTCACCACGTACTATGCAGCGGAGCTTGCAAAAACCTTATTTCCATCTTCGCAGCCAGCACAAGTCCGAGTCCCACCCGCGATTCCACCGGTAAAACCAGTCTGAAATTTGGCACACGTTTAATTTATGAAAAAATAGGAAAACGTCACATTTCATTATGATAAATCTGACTTCGTCAGCATTCAGTCGCAGTTACAAACTTGTTATGATTGCATGCTAAGTCGATTTATTTTAGAATGAGGCATGCATAATTATAATATATGTCGGAGATAAACAAACGCATGTCTAAATATTTTTAATATGTTAATTTTGATTTTCCTTAATTAAGGATTTGATTTCACGTAATTAACAAATCAACCCTACGTAGAAATTATAATAAAATACCGTTTTTTTTGTGACCTGGCAATTTATACTTTATGGTATTCCCAAGTTACCATCTCGGTTTTATGACCCGAAGATTTAATGATCTTTACCTATAAGAGAATAGCTTGGGTTTGAGCAGAGGAGCTCTTCTGGAAATGTAGCCTGAGTTTCGAGATTGTTTATTACTTATGCCTCTTCTGCGACCCAGGATATCTGATACTCTGTCCTATATCCATCAGCGACTGCTCTCCATTTATCTAGTGTTTAAAAATAATGATTCTACCGTCGCTATACTTATATCATTTGTTGATGTTTGCCAAAATAGTAGGAGAGCTAGTGAACAGTCCATTACATATACGCCTCAGCACCTCATTCGCGTTCACTTTTTCCGCTAAAATACCGTTGGAATCCCTCTCCAGTCTACAGTAGAATAGATGTATTCTCTCATTCTAACATTGGAACTCGTATAAGTCTGTTGCGCTCGCACTCCCATCGAGCGTCATGACTATTATATACTCGTCTGGCAGACACCCGCAACCGCTAGAATATTCTGGTTTTTTACATATTATACTTTTTAAACAATTGAAAGAAGTTAGAACATGCCCTCAAAATTGTAGCCTTATGGGAGCAGGTTATGAATGACTATCCCGATGACAACTTTGCTATTGTCTGGCAACCCTCAAAATAGGTTGTCATTTTATTCATTCACTTAAAAATAAGTAAATTACAACATACTAAAATTGTAGCCTTGTGGGAGTAGATTAAAAAAACATTTTTTTGACATTTTCAAAAATTTAAGGTAATATGAGGCAACCGCGAGATGACAAATAATGATAACCATATATAATTATGACACAAGGAATAAAGAAGCATTGCGACTACCTAAGTATAATTTGTCTAGTACTCAGAACAATGTTTACAATTCGTCTCAAAAATTTTACAATAATCTACCTCACCAATAAAAAATTTACCATTACCTATAAGTTTAAAAATAAAGTGAAAGTAATCTTGACTGAAGCGTGCCTCTATAATATTCATGATTTTAAACTCTAACATAATTATATGATGTACCTATTGTATATTGTACTTTTCTCTTTGACATATTATCACATAGATGGATTTTAAGTATCTCTACCTGACCAAATAAATTATTATTATTAAAATAAATAAAATTATCGACCAATTTTTTCAGACTGTATATTGACAGAAAATTAAAATTTTTTGTTAATACACAGTCTGAAAAAATTGGTCGATAATTTTATTTATTTGAAGAGTTCTATTCAGACGTCAATCTAAGATTTCATTATTATTGTTATTTTAACATCTTTGTTGGCGAGAATACAATATTTTTAAGTAAAATATCAAGTTTAAAAACTCCCAAAAATAATATTTCTTACAAATATAACTTTTCAATAAAGTAAAAAAATAAATTAAAAGTAATTTTTCTATAAAACTTCTATGTCATCTTCCCATTTATGAAATAAAAAATTTAATTCAAAAACCTAATTGGTGGGGTACCCATATAAAGACGTCATATCTATTGAAATCAAACACAGTGCAGTTTAATTTATATATTATGATTTTGTAGGTCTGTCAACTGGCTTAATTTTGTTTTCCCACGTCATCACCCAAATGGTTGTCGTCATGTGCGGCCAAACAGTTATCGTAATTACCGCGGCGTTCCTGATATTTGACATATCGTGTCGAGGTCACATTGGATTGGTCATCGTACTTACAATACTCCAAGGTTTGTGCGGGATATGTTTTGGACTCGCTGTGTCGACAATTTGTGAATCCAATCGTCGTTCAATTATTTCACTGGTCACAATATTTTCATTGAACTTCCTTCTCAGTGGAATCTTCTGGCCGATTGAAGGAATGCCACTATTTTTTCAGTACATATCAAATGTTCTGCCATTGACATTAGCGACAATTTCTTTCCGAGATATTATTTTGAGAGGACATTCTTTAACAGAATCGGGAGTCTATCTCGGATTTATATCAACAGTCTTTTGGATTTGTATATTCAGTACTATAATATATCTATGTATTGTAAAATTCCGACGGTATTAAAGTAATTAATAATAAAACATATCTAATTTATATACTTTTATGTATTACTAGCTTTTACCCACTAGACTGCTAGACCGGTCTGAGCGATCCAAGTTCCGGTAGAAAGAGAAAGAAATAGCACGTTTTAAAATGATATTTAAATCAAAAATTAATTTCATATCATATTGTTTACTTTACTTTCGAAAAGTGCGCCATGAAAAAGCGAAAATTTTTCTTTCTTCGTTTACTTTTCTATCCTACTCTAATCATTTTTGCCATCCATTCTATGTTCCATACGCTTGCTTTAAAATACCCTCCATTCTTTAAGATTTACCCTTTTGCAACAGTGACGATCCCCTAATTTATAGCTTTTTGATGGACACTTTTTCGTCCACAGTTACGCCGGTTTATATGTCCGCAAAGTTAGCAGAGCAGTTGTAGCAGAACAACTGTTTCTAGCACTGATTAATGGCTCATTAAAAGCTATTTAAATGCCCTAATGAGAAATCAAATGCTCCCACACATATTGCAAAAATTCGTGTTTTGCTAACTAAATGAAATGTTAACAGAACACTAATGTTAAAAGTTAATATTAATTATATATAACTTTTAATATCAGTGCTCTGCTATCTTTTCGTTTAGTTAGCTAAACATAAATTTTCGCAATATGTATGGGAGCATTTAATTTCGCAATACGGCATTTAAATAGCCTTTAAAGAGCCTTAAATTTTCATAAATGATATACCTATTAATATCAAATTTTAACATAGGTGCTCTGCTAATTTTTCGTTAAGTTAGCAGAACAAGAATTTTTGCAATATGTATGGGAGCATTTAATTTCGCATTAGGGCATTTAAATAGCCTTTAATGAGCCTTAATTAATCAGTGTTAGAAACAGTTGTTCTACCACAACTGCTCTGCTAACTTTATGGACATCCGGTTTATCCTATTGCATATAGGTAGATCTAGTTTGGCCTGGGCAAAACTAGTTTATCCTGAAATCGGGTTTGGCCGGTAACATATATAGCACACTTATTAATTTTTATCTAGTAGGTGTTTTATTCTTTTATGTTTACCATTAGTAGCACCACTATCATAAATAGTGTAAGTGCCTTATAACAAATACACTAATAACTGTGCAACATGCTCCGATATTCTCGATACCAAAAATGTTTCAACATGACGTGCCAGTTTAGGTTACGTCATTTACCTATAAGTGAGGTTAGGTTAGGTTCTACCGGCATTGTACTGCACGTTTTTTTTACAGTATACGTCTTACCGAATAATCAGTGGTGCATATGTTACGGTTAATACAAGAAAGTAGTTTATTCGCGAATTAACCGGCTAATACCCGAATTAACAAACGTCAAGGATTGGTTAATTCGGGTATTAGCCGGTTAATTCGCGAATTAACTACTTTCTTGTATTAACCGTAACACATACATTGTACATAGAACTATTCACACGTCGTTTGTACTGCAAAAAATCGTACACCGTTTATACGTTTAAACGAATACTCAACGGACTTGTCAAGCAAATCGAATGAACTTTAGCGTATTCGGTTTGCAGTGGCACATAGTACAGCTCTGTCTCATTCACACGACACGATTTTAATACTTGCTGGCGCCTTCGTCCTTCGATACCAATATAAAAGTACAACCAAGCGTGGATCCATCACTGACGTCTGCTGTCATAGGATAAACTGTGTAAAAATTGCGGCTATTCGTTTTTACACGGATGAAAATCTACCGTATGAACACCCGGCTGATTGTACGTTAAAAAACCAAATACAAAAAAACGTGCAGGATAATGCCGTGTGAAGCATGAGCAACATTTTCACTATTTACTTATTGGTAACGTCCATTGCCTCTTATGTCACATGACAAATGTTAAAAAGAGCGGTTTACAATAGCTTTTCTTCATACCTCGATCGAAAGTTTGACATTTCCTCCCTCTTATTTATTATATTAAATGACAGCGGTAACCCTAGTTACGAGTATAAATACGCATGAGAAATTTTTTCCTCCCGCCGTTCTCACTAGGAGTAAATGTCAATTTTTCGTCCCTGCTGACGAAAGTACGTACTTTCGAGCGGATATGAAGAAAAATCGTATACACCACACGGGCTTTAAAAGTAGAAATCTCGGCACTCATGATGTAATATACTATTGCGGTCCAGATTAAATCAAATTTTTGTTTTTTAAAACGGTTAACCATTGCAAATACTCTAATTATTGTCTAGTCAGCCTGTGACTCGTGCGTATTTTTACTAGGCAAACATCTCGCGAGTGAGCAAGTTTACGTTCATTTATAGTGGAGTGAATTGGGAATTTCAAACCGGTATGTCTTGAATCAAAAATGTTTCGTACAAAAATTGTAGAGTCGAGCTCCCCCAACATTATGGTATAATTTGTGACTGCATATCGGGGGGTATTCCGCTTTAAAGTTCTGAAAAACCTGTTTTTGGCCCATAACTTGGCAATTATTCGGTGGAAAAAAATGTTCCAACAAAAGTTGTAGAGAAAAAGCTCGTTCCAGACCGGGTCTGATCTGACAACCCGTTCGCGAGATATCGCCATTTTAGTATGCGACATGAAAAATTGAATGCAATTTTTTAAAAAAGCATTGCGGCCAGGAGCTTAATTTTCTTTTTATAGCAAAGGTACTAAAGACCTCTTCTTTGCACCGGAAGCTGGACGTGAAGGGTCAATTAGAACCGGCAGTAGAGGGGGAAAACGATTTTTTTTAAATCTCCCATAACTTTGGTTCTAATTGACATATCAACCTAAATCAGACGCCATTTTTTTCATTCTTTTATCTACTTTTATGTGACAAGTGAAAAAAAAATGTCTCTCAAACTCAACCGCTGGTGGGCGAAATAAAGTTTCTCTTATGTTATATCGTCAAAATTACTTTTCCTTAGCTACGCTGCAAATTTCAGTTGAATTTTGCTGCGTAGCTAAGGAAATGTAATTTTGACGTCAATTAGAACCAAAGTTAGGGAAGGTTTAAAAAAAATTAGTTTTCCCCCTCACCTACAGGTTCTAATTGACCCACCGCGTCTAGATTCCGATGCTAAGAAGGGGTCTCTAGTATATTTTCTATAAAAGGAAAATTAAGCTCCTAGCTGCAATGGTTTTTTTAGAAAACGGCATTCAATTTTTCAAAATTTCGCGCACAAAAATGGCGATATCTCGCGAACGGATCGTCTGGAACGAGAATACGCAATTTTTTTTTCTCTACAACTTTTGTCGGAACATTTTTCCCCCCCGATAATAATGGCCGAGTTATGGGGCAAAAACGGGTTTTTCAGAACTTTAAAGCGACATATCCCCCGCCGCCCACTCCGACATGCGATCAAAAAAAGATACCAAAGTGTCGGGGGAGCTGGACTCTACAGTTTTTGTAGGAAACATTTTTCGATACGAGGCACACCGAATTCAAGGCTTTTTTTTCCCAATCCACTCCACTATTAATTTGAATTACTGAGAGAAACACTTATTACAAAATTCGCACTAATAACGTTTCTCACCACAATGCACACGTTTGTGTTTATTTAAATTGCCTAATATAGAGAAACATTTATGACAAAGGTCACATTCATAAGGTTTCTCACCAGTATGTACACGCTTGTGCCGAATAAAATCGTATGACTTAGAGAAACACTTATTACAAATGTCACACTGATAAGGTTTCTCGCCAGTATGTATAAGCTTGTGTTTATTAAAGTTGGAAGACTGAGAGAAACACTTATTACAAAGGCCACATTGATAAGGCTTCTCACGAGTATGTATACGCTTGTGATCATTTAAATGGCTTGACTGAGAGAAAGACTTATTACAAATGTCACACTGATAAGGTTTCTCGCCAGTATGTATAAGCTTGTGTTTATTAAAGTTGGAAGACTGAGAGAAACACTTATTACAAAGGTCACATTGATAAGGCTTCTCACCAGTATGTATACGCTTGTGTTGATATAAATGGGATGAGACAGAGAAACACTTTTTACAAAGGTTACACTGATAAGGTTTCTCGCCAGTATGTATACGCTTGTGATCATTTAAATGCCTTGACTGAGAGAAAAACTTATTACAAATGTCACACTGATAAGGCTTCTCGCCAGTATGTATACGCTTGTGTTGATTTAAATTGGATGAGTTAGAGAAACACTTATTACAAAGGTCACACTGATAAGGTTTCTCACCAGTATGTGCTCGCTTATGATAATACAAACCCGACTGGCCGGAGAAGCACTTGCTGCAAATGTCGCATTGGTACGATTTCAATTTATTTGAATTTTTGTGCTTCTTACGATAAATGTTAATATTTTTATATGTTTCATCGCACTTACTGAAATTTTCACTCACATTTGCAGAACGTAAACACGAAATCTCCGATGCGTGGCTAATATTTATTTTCGTGTCTTCGCAGCTAACTTCATTTTCATCGGCGATAGATAAAGCATTTACCGTGTCGTCGAGTGATTTTGTTAGATTTAATAAATTATCATCCATATTTTCGACCTTGATTTCGGGTTTTAAAGACATATTCTCGTTATATTTATTTTCTTGGATTAAATTTGCCGGTTCGCTGTCTTTCCAACCAAGATTTGTGTCATCAACTGATTCTGTTATATTTAATAAATTATCATCCACCTTTTCTTCCTTGATTTCGGATTTTAAAGACATTTCATCCTTAATTTTATTTTCTTGAATTAAATTTTCTTCTATATCAAATTCATCTAAAGATTCACATTTCGCAATATCTTTACCTGTGTTAAGGATAAAATAATTTTCAGAAGGTTGAACAGAGCATTCAGTTTTGATTGGTTTGTCAGAAGCAAATAATTGCTGAAAATAGTGTCGCAGTGTTTTGTCAGAATTTTCTATTTGCATTTGAAACTGATGAGTTTTCTCCAGTTGAGTGTAACATGATTCGCAGATGAAATTCGGCATTCCATCGCCTCTAGTTATCTGGCATTAGAAAGAAGTTTTAATTAGTTTCAAATTATTATTATTACTTTTCATTATTAAAATGTTTATTACTTAGTACATATTATGCTTTTAAACTGTACTTATGAACAATTTTCATAGAGCAAATAGTTCATTTGTGACGCTATCGGTACAGTAGAAAAAAACAGTAGATAAATCCTGTTGAGTTTAATTTGGAACAATATTTGAAAAATATAAGTACCTACATAAATTAAATTATGTTAAAAATAATGTTATGATAGCATAGGTCTAATACGTTGCGTATACAAGTTACGAATTAAAAATAAATTAGAAAACGGAATAGAATCATTAACAAACTAAAATTAAATTTCATATAAAAATATAACGTTACTCCAAAATTTTTCGAAAAAAATGTATTTTACCTGGACAGCAGCACATTTCATTATTACTCCAGCCACTCTATTCCCCATTTTGGATGAATACGAAAACATATCTAACAGTGTAACGCCACTTGATAAGCACAATCGACACATTGTACTTAAGCCAGATCCAATTATTGATATTTCTTTCATTCTGACAACAGATAAAATAGAAATACCTAAACAATTTTGACAAAACAAACATTCACAGAGGCAGGTGCCCGGTAAATTACCTACAACCTCTATCTAGTATCTTGTGCCTGGCTACGATTGAGTTCCAAATTTGAATCGGTGTGATTGTTGTCGAAGGATACATGGAGCACAAAATACAATTTAATACGTTCAAAACACGGAGCATATGAAAAATAATATTACAAGACTGGAGGCCGATGCTACTAGATTTGCTGGTTGATTTCGCTAGATTTTGTGACAGTTTATGTGTGTTGGCTTATGCTGGCCATACAGATACACTATGCTGCCTATCGTCCAATAGGCATGCCGCTGCCGAATGGTTCAAGTAGATTTGATCGTGTGTGTGCGTGGGTTGGCATGACTAATACTATTTTAATATGTTAATGATAGAAAAGCACAAATAGTGTTATGTCAATATTTTAGCTTGTTGACACTACAAAAAGATTTACTTAGTTTTAATCCTAGGTTATGAAACATTTTCCAGTGTTTTTTTTTAAGAACACCGATCACAAGTGCGGGGGGATGATTATCAAGTGATTAGGAATGGTTTAGGTGTTAAACTGATTCAAAAAATGTGTTTGCTTTATTTATTTCTCCAATTTTATAATTTCATCTATAAAAAAATATTATAATATAATAAATGTTGTGTTTAATTTTCAGAAAATATTGCAATTTATCATTTGCGAGAATTAATACTAGAGGTCAATGTAAACCATAAAATTCAATTTGCCGATTTTCCCATTTAAAATACATGTGCATTGGGCACATATATGATCGTTACTACCCTATTATAAATGTTACACTCAGAAGGTTTCTTACCAGTAAGTGTACGCTTGTGTTTATTTAAATTGTTTAACTGAGAAAAAGCTTTATCACAAAAGATCACAGTGATAAGGTTTCTCACCAGTATGTATACGCTTGTGACGAGTAAAAACTTATGACTGAGAGAAGCTCTTATTACAAAAATCACACCGATAAGGTTTCTCACCAGTATGGGTAAGCTTGTGCCGAGTAAAACTGAATGATGTAGTAAACCGCTTATTACAAATGCCACATTGATAAGATTTATCACCAGTATGTATACGTTTGTGTCTATTTAAATTGGATAAGTCAGAGTAAAACGTATTACAAAAATCACACTGATAAGATTTCTCACCAGTATGTATACGTTTATGATTATTTAAACTGGCTTGAAAAACCCTTGAAAATGAGCTTTGCTTAATAGTTTAGTCAATGAGTGCTCATAAGGGGCATCTAGATGGAAAAGTCGAAAGCAGAACATTTGACTTAGGAACTTTGTTTGGACTAGTTAGGAGATAAACATACTAAAAGTCCTTGCCCCTCTGAGGTACGCCCGAAGGGGGGGAGCACAAAGAAGGTCCCGTTTTTTGGTATTTTCCTTTCATCTCGAAAACGGTACGTCGTACGAAATTTTGTTGGAATACATAATGAAAGCTGATAAAATTCTCTACAACTTTAGTTTTCACACTTTTTATCTATCTCCAATCTTTGCCTAGCTATGAGCTCCGAAAAATGGTCGATTTTCAAAAATGTGTTAAATTCTCTGTAGCACATTGTAACAATACGAATTTGTCAAAATCATTTCGTATCGCTCATCCAAACTATTAAAAACACCCACACACTGTTAAAAAATAACATAAGCTGGGAGTACCTCCGATTCCTTCCATTTTGGGGTTATGAGGTACTGAACAAAAAAGTTTCCAAATTGCTTCAGGAACTCAAATACCAAGAGTCATCCGGTTGCTTTCCACCGATTGAAATACGCACCATTGCCTTGACTATTGCCCCGGAGCGTACCAACAAAATGCTTTTTGAAAAATTAAAACACCTAAAAAATTGACAAAGTTATCGTCAAAATACTACTTTTTTTTCTCTTGATATTTTCTTCATTTTTCAATTAATTGTTGTAATATACAGGCTGTTTGGAAGCTGGGTGCAAAGCCTTAAGGTGGTGTTAGTATAGACCATATAGAACATTTTGAGCCATATTTGTCCTAACCTGTAGCTATTGTATTTATTTTTTTAAATGTCAATAAAAATCCATCTTTTTCTTTGACATTTTTTTCGACCCAAAGGTATCTAATTTAATCTTTGATTAGATACGTTTTCATTTAAAACTGTTAACCATTGCAAATACTTAAATTATTGTCACGCCAGCCTGCGAGTCGTGAGTATTTTTACTAAGTACATATGTCACGAGTGTGCAAGTTTATTTATTACAAATGTCACACTAATAAGGTTTCTCGTCAGTATGTGTAAGCTTGTGTTTATTACAGCTAGAAGAATAAAAGAAACACTTATTACAGAGGTCACATTGATAAGGCTTCTCACCAGTATGTATACGCTTGTGATGATTTAAACTGAATAAGTGAGAAAAGCACTTATTACAAATGTCACACTGATAAGGTTTCTCGCCAGTATGTTTAAGCTTGTGTTTATTAAAGGTAGAAGAGTGAGAGAAACACTTATAACAGAGGTCACATTGATAAGGCTTTTCACCAGTATGTATACGCTTGTGTTGATTTAAATTGGATGAGTCAGAGAAACACTTATTACAAAGGTCACACTGATAAGGTTTTTCACCAGTATGTATACGCTTGTGTTTTATTAGAGAGCTTGACTGAGAGAAAGACATAATACAAAGGTCACACTGATAAGGTTTCTTGCCAGTATGTGCTCGCTTATGATAATACAAGCCCGACTGGCCGGAGAAGCACTTGCTGCAAATGTTGCATTGGTACGATTTCAATTTATTTGAATTTTTGTGCTTCTGACGATAATCCCAAATATTTTTATTTGTTTCATAACACTTACTGACATTTTCAGTTACATTTGCGGAACGTAAACACGAAATCTCCGATGCGTGGCTAATATTAGTTTTCGTGTCTTCGCAGCTAATTTCATTTTCATCGGCGATAGATAAAACATTTACCGTGTCGTCGAGTGATTTTGTTAGATTTAATAAATTATCATCCATATTTTCGACCTTGATTTCGGGTTTTAAAGACATATTCTCGTTATATTTATTTTCTTGGATTAAATTTGCCGGTTCGTTGTCTTTCCAACCAAGATTTGTGTCATCAACTGATTCTGTTATATTTAATAAATTATCATCCACCTTTTCCTTCTTGATTCCGGATTTTAAAGACATTTCATCGTTAATTTTATTTTCTTGAATTAAATTTGCTTCTATATCAAATTCATCTAAAGATTCACATTTCGCAATAACTTTATCTGTGTTAAGGATTAAATAGTTTTCTGAAGGTTGAACAGAGCATTCAGTTTTGATTGGTTTGTCAGAAGCAAATAATTGCTGAAAATAGCCTCGCAGTGTTTTGTCAGAATTTTTTATTTGCGTTAGAAACTGGTGAGTTTTCTCCAGTTGAGTGCAACATGATTCGCAGATGAAATTCGGCATACCGTCGTCTCTAGTTATCTAGCAATTGAGCGAAATTATAATTAGTTTCAAATAATAATTATCACCTTTCATTAGAAAAATTTAATAATCACATATTATGCTCTTAAACTGTATTTATGAACAACTTTCCACAGAAAAAAATTGTATTTGTAACGCTATCGGTACGGTAGAAAAAAATAAAAGTAGATAAGTTTTTGTGAGTTTAATTTGGAACAATATTTGAAAAATGTAAGTGAACAACACGTCTCAGTACATAAATTAAATTATGTTAAAAATAATGGGATATACTTCCGAATATCGTCTATGCCCGATTTGACTAAAAATTGGTATACTTATGTTTTTTGGTGTGCTGATGACGAATCTGACAGCGATGTCTCGAAAACTAAGCATTTGTGGTAATTTTCACTGTCAGATTCGTCATCAGCACACCAAAAAATATAAGTATACAAATTTGCAGTGAAATCGGGCATAGACGGTATTCAGAAGTAGGTACATCCAAATAGCCATGATAGCATAGGTCTAATACTAGTTGCTTATACAAGTTACGAATCAAAAATAAATAAGAAAACGTAATAGAATCATTAACAAACTAAAATTAAATTTCATATAAAAATATAACGTTCCTCCAAAAATTTCGAAAAAAATGTTACTTACCTGGACAGCAGCACATTTCATGATTACACCTGCCACTCTATTCCCCATTTTGGATGAATACGAAAATATGTCTAACAGTGTAACGCCACTTGATAAGCACAATCGGCATATTGTACTTAAGTCAGATCCAATTATCGATATTTCTTTCATTCTGACACCAAATCAAAGATAAAAAAGAAATAAGCAATTTTGACAAACCAAATATTCACAGAGGCAGATGCCAGGTAATTACCTACTATCTCTATCTTGTGTCTGGCTACGATTGAATTCCAAATTTGAATCACTGTAATTGTTGACGAAGGATACACGGAGCACAAAATACAACTTAATGCGTTAAAAACACGGAGCATATAAAAAATAATATTACAAGACAGATGGCCGATGCACATAAGGCTGCTTTTGCCACAGATTTGCAAGTTGATTTCGCTAGATTTTGTGACGGTTTATGTGTGTTTGCTAAGCTTCACAAGATGGGTGTTTTGAAGCTGGGTTTGTAGATGGATTTGGTGCTCACGCAGTTACTATTCGAGTGTTATCAAAAGTGAGCCTTTATTGTCTCTAAACAGAGCACACACTATGGACCCCTTTTTGATTATCACGTTTGCCCATGTCGCCCACGTGACAAAATATATATATATTTTTTATTTAGAAAAATATAGTTTAAAAAAAAATTGGTTGTCTGTAAAGTCGGTTTACGGACGATAGTTTTACGTGATAACGTATTCCGCTCGAATATCATATTTAATAATACATAACCTAAATTTTAGTAGCTGTCAAACTATATATTTACCGACTAAAGGCTAATTTACACTTTGTTAAGTAGCAAGTGCAGGTAACAAGTGATTAGTTAACATGATTTTATGGCGTTAAGTGTTAAGTGTGAAGAAAACGTTCACACAGTGTTTAGTGCTTTTTGCAGGTCCCAAGTGTCTGCCGTGCAGAAATCGAACATGACTTGTTATTGAAATCCAAAAATCCAAGAGATTATGGCAAAGAAAATGGATAAGCAGAAGACTTCAGTAAGAACTTCCAAGAACTGATTAATGATGATCCGACTGAATTTTGTAACTCAATGCAAATGACAGAAGAAACATTTAATGAGTTATATTGACTATTGTTGGGCCAACTATAACAAAATGTCAAATAATTCACAGTGATTTGGGCGACACTGCAAGTGCCGGAGTGTGCGGGTGTACGGGGAAAGCTACTTAACGATCAAAGAGTTTACAGCTAACGCTTTTATAATTATGAACCGAAATTATTAAAATGATTTTTTTCCTTTCTGTGTTTCAATATGTTCAACTAAATTATATTATTAAGCTCAAAGTGTCGTTAAAAACAAACACCGATTTTCAAACATAACGCCGAGGTTATATTTTGTACAATTTCGAACCTTGTAATTCTTGAATTACTTGGGCATATACTCCCACTGGTTTTATTTTAATATGTTAATGATAGAAAAGTACAAATAGTGTTATGTCAATATTTTAGCTTACTGTTGACATTACAAAAAGATTTACTTAGTTTTAATCCTAGGTTATGGAACATTTTTCAGTGTTTTTGGGAGAACACCGATCACTTTGCGGGGGGATGACGATCAAGTGATTAGGAATGGTTTAGGTGTTAAACTGATTCAAATTTAAATGTGTTTGCTTTCTTTATTTCACCAATTTTATAATTTCATATATTATAAAAAAATATTTTATTCAACACGCGTGAGTAATATGTAATTTCGGGGCCCTACTAAACTCGGGAGAAATAATAAATTACTTCATGTTGACGCGTAGAGGGCTAATAATGAGCCGTACAGTATGATAATGAATTTTCTGGACCAATAGAAACTCAGTAGCAAGCCCAAGCGTGCAATAATGAAAAAAAACTGCACGCAGCTTCTGGACCAATAGGAACGTGGTAGGCGGTATTGTATATATGAAAACAGCATCGCAATTCAGTGAAAGTCATGGCAATCTTGTGTGCATACACTGACGGTGGGTACGTCAATCAATGAAGTGATTTATTATTTTTCCCTCTTTTATCAGGGCCCCCATTACATATTACTCCCGCTAGTTGAATAAAGTATTATGTGCGACCATTGATCGAAGGAGAATATTCCACTCGCGTGCGTTTTACGCTCATGGAATCTTCTCCTTCTCTCACTAGTCGCACAACATACTATTATAATAATGTTGTCGTGTTTAATTTTGAGAAAATATTGCAATTCATCATTTGGTAGAACTATGAATACTGGAGGTCAATGTAAACCATAAAATTCAATTTGCCGTATTTTCCCATTTAAAATACATGTGCATTGGGCACATATATTATCGTTACTACCTTATTATTAATATCACACTCAGAAGGTTTCTTACCAGTATGTGTACGCTTGTGTTTATTTAAATTGTTTGACCGAGAGAAATATTTATCGCAAAGGTCACACTGATAAGGTTTCTCACCAGTATGTATACGTTTGTGTTCTTTTAAATTGTTTAATTGAGAAAAACCTTTATTACAAAGGTCACATTGATAAGGTTTCTCACCAGTATGTATGCGCTTGTGACGAGTAAAAACAGACGACTGAGAGAAACACTTATTACAAAAATCACACCGATAAGGTTTCTCACCAGTATGGGTAAGCTTGTGCCGAGTAAAACTGGATGACGTAGTAAACCGCACATTACAAATGTCACATTGATAAGGTTTATCACCAGTATGTATACGTTTGTGTGTTTTTAAATTGGATAGGTGAGAGTAAAACGCATTACAAACGTCACACTGATAAGATTTCTCACCAGTATGTATACGTTTGTGATTATTTAAACTGGATGACTGAGAGAAAAACTTATTACAAAGGTCACATTGATAAGGTTTCTCACCGGTATGCGTAAGCTTGTGTTTCTTTAAAGTGGATGACTGAGAGAAACACTTATTACAGAGATCACACTGATGAGGTTTCTCCCCAGTGTGTGCCCTTTTATGGTTATAGAAACCCGAAGGGCTAAGGAAACACTTGCTGCAAATGTCGCACTGGTACGATTTCAATTTATTTGATTTTTTGTGCTTCTGACTATGATCCGAAACAGTTTTATTTGTTTCATCACACTTATTGAAATTTTCAGTATCATTTTCAGAACTTAAGCACGAATTTTTCGATGCATAACCAATACTAATGTTCGTATCTTCGCAGTCAATTTCATTTTTATTGGCGTTTAACGATCCATTTACCGTATCGTCGAGTGGTTCTGTTAGAGTTAATAAACTATCATCCACCTTTTCGTCCGTGATTTCGGATTTAAAAAATATACCCTCGTTATATTTGTATTTTTGAATTAAATTTTCAGGGTCGCTGTGTTTCCAACCAAGATCTGTGTCGTCGACTGATTCTGTTAGATTTAATAAATTATCATCCATCTTTTCCTCCTTGATTTCGGATTTAAAAAACATACCCTCGTTATAGTTGTTTTCTTGGATTAAATTTGCAGGGTCGCTGTGTTTCCAACCAAGATCTATGTCGTCGACTGATTCTGTTAGATTTAATAAATTATCATCCATCTTTTCTTCCTTGATTTCGGATTTAAAAAACATACCCTCGTTATATTTGTTTTCTTGTATTAAATTTGCAGACTCGCTCTCTTTACAACCATCTATATCAAATTCATCGTGGGACTCTAAAGATTCACATTTCACAATATCTTTATCAGTGTTAAGGATTAAATAATTTTCAGAAGGTTGAACAGAAGATTCAGTTTCGATTGGTTTGCCAGAAGCAAATAACTGGTCAGTTTTTTCCAGTTGAGAGTAACAAGATTCGCAGATGAAATTCGGCATCCTATCGTCTCTAGTTATCTGACAAGCGAGAGGAATTTTTATTATTTTCAAATTATAATTATCACGTTTCATTATAAAAATGTTCATTAATTACAGTCTAAGAATCCGATTTGGCTCGATCTTTATCCATCGAGTTTTCTAGTGAAATTTGAATTTTGATAATATAATGTAGGTATTAATAAAGAAAAATTTATTTGGTTGACATTCAATTTCGTGGCACACCTATTTTTAATAAATCAATGGAAGCGTGACCCGTCAAAATAGCCCGCGACAAAATAGACCTGACTTAAATTTAAAATTTATATAAACAGGTAGAAATATCGAATAAAGAATTGAGTTCAGGTAAATTATTTTCTAAATATGGAACATACGGACTTTCTACGTGGCATTTCACATAACCTTGAAATGTAATTAGGCTATAATAATAATAATAAATAATTGGGATGCACCTATAGTTCCCACTTTAAATTTACAGAATTAATGTATTTTTTGTTGAATGTTTGGGAACAAATAAATAAATATTTCTAATTTCTAATTATTATTTAATTGGTTACACCAAATATGGTCAAATACAAGTCAGGTATAAACTAAATTAAATTGAAATAATATTATTTAAAAAATCATTATAATTATAATAAAATGTATTTTCTAAAAACCCTTTAACGGTTTTCAATATCATATAACAAAATTATGAATAAATAAATTTTGTCGGGGCTATTTTGTTACGAGCTATTTTGTCGGGACTATTTTGTCGGGGCTATTTTGTTAGGAGCTATTTTGTCGCGGGCTATTTTGACGAGGTACCCAATGGGAGTATATGCGCAAGTAATTAAAAAATTACAAGGCGCGAAATTTTATATAACATATCCCGGCGTTATGTTCGAAAATCGGTGTATATTTTTAACGACACTTTGAGCTTAATAATATAATTTAATTAACTCAATCTGAGACAAAAAATAACAGTTGAAAATACTGAGACACAAAAAGGGAAAAAATCATTTTAATAATTTACTATGCGTTAGCTGTAAACTCTGTGATCGTTTATTAGTCACAACCAACATTTTTATAATTATGACTCTAAATTATTAAACATTATATTTCCTTTCTGGTACATTTCAATAAAAGCTTTCTTTTTATTAGTATTTTATTATTCTTTATTTAAGTCTTTCAAAATTTTAACTACTATCGCATTAATTCATAAAAATTATTTGACTATTTTATTTAAGATGGTCCTGAAGAAAAAGGTATTCCGTCATCTTGAGGCATCCGCCATTTTGGATATATACATTGTCACCAGACTTATACATGTGTGTGAAATTTCATAGCTTTAGTTAATTAGATCTAGTCAAAAAAATTCAGCAAATTGGACGACGGAGCCATTCCAACTAATAAATAATAATATTGACATTTGACATAATAACAAAGAAAATAAAATTTCTGTTAGCGCGGGTAACGGTTAGTACTAAACATTATGATATTTGCTATTCGTTTTCAATCGGGCGACGCGACGTTAGGATTTTAGTTACCCGCAGACGAATCCAACAAAAAAAGTTTCTTAAAATCGGTTAAGGTGTTTGGGCTGTACACGCGACACAAAAAGTGAGTCGTATAGCTTAAGCAACGAATAATTCTAGATGGAAAAGTCGAAAGCAGAACATTTGACTTAGGAACTTTGTTTGGACTAGTTAGGAGATAAACATACTAAAAGTCCTTACTCCACCGAGATACGCTCGAAGGGGGGAGCACAAAGAAGGTCCCGTTTTTTGGTTTTTTGCTTTGTTGTAATACATAATGAAAGCTGATAAAATTCTCTACAACTTTAGCTTTCACACTTTTTATCTATCTCCAATCTTTGCCTAGCTATGAGCTCCGAAAAATGGTCGATTTTCAAAAATGTGTTAAATTCTCTGTAGCACATTGTAACAATACGAATTTGTCAAAATCATTTCGTATCGCTCATCCACACTATTAAAAACATCCACACACTATTAAAAATTAACATAAGCTGGGAGAACCTCCACGCAGGGCCCTCTTTCCCACTGGGCACTCTGGCACGTGCCCAGGGCCCCACGATCGATAGGGACCCCCTAGTTTAATGGTATACTAAGTACCTAAACTGTTTAAAACAAAAATCATCAGAGAACTAGTTTTTCATACACTTATTTTTTTGTGTCCTTCATGTTAAAATTGGGAACGTGATCCTTTTAAATATATGCATTTTATATCACATTCCTCGACTTAGAATCTAGAACCTTGTTTATCTATTTTCTTTGTCTATTCTAACAAAATAGTGCTCTGTTAAGGTCATAGGGGCCCCATTATCCTAATGTGCCCAGGGTCTCCAATAGGTTAAAGCTTATGTTATTTTTTAATAGTGTGTGGGTGTTTTTAATAGTGTGGATGAGCGATACGAAATGATTTTGACAAATTCGTATTGTTACAATGTGCTACAGAGAATTTAACACATTTTTGAAAATCGGCCATTTTTCGGAGCTCATAGCTAGGCAAAGATTGGAGATAGATAAAAAGTGTGAAAGCTAAAGTTGTAGAGAATTTTATCAGCTTTCATTATGTATTACAACAAAATTTCGTACGACGTACCGTTTTCGAGATGAAAGCAAAAAACCAAAAAACGGGACCTTCTTTGTGCTCCTCCCCTTCGGGCGTACCTCGGAGGGGCAAGGACTTTTAGTATGTTTATCTCCTAACTAGTCCAAACAAAGTTCCTAAGTCAAATGTTCTGCTTTCGACTTTTCCATCTAGATTCCCCTTATGAGCACTCATTGACCAAACTAGTACAGATTCACAGACGTACAGACAAAGCGAGTGCATATAGGCGCTTTAGCTTACGCTATTCGTGCCTAAAAATTGAAGTTGTTTATTCGTTGCCATGGTTACTTACATATAATATGTTTCACATGTTCGCAATAAAATTATTTTCATATGACAATAATATAAAACCCTATAACTGCAAAATACTAATTCGAAGGGACCTGTTTAGCTTGTTTTGTGTCAGAAATGAAAATGTCGACCAAACTTTGGCATTTTATATACATATTTTACTTTCGATTGGTAATAAATTTATCTGAAAACTCGATAACTACATTTGAGGACTAAAATTAACAACTTTAATTTTTTATTAAAAATAGCTGTACCACGAAATTGAATGACAACCAAATCAATTTTTCATTATTAGTACATTATATAATAAAAATTCAAATTTCATTAGAAAACTCGTCGGATGAAGATCAAGCCAAATCAGGATCTTGTACTATTAGTACATATTATACTTTTAAACTGTATTTATGAACAATTTTCATAGAGATAAATGGTTTATTTATGACGCTATCGGTACGGCAGAAAAAAAAAGTCTTTTTGAGTTTGATTTAAAACATTATTTAGAAAATATAAGTGATATAATTAAATTATGTTAGACATAATGTTTATAATAGCATAGGTCTGATACAATACGTTGCTTGTACAAGTTACGAATTAAAAATAAATAAGAAAACGGAATAGGATCATTAATAAACTAAAATTTCATTTCATATAAAAATAATTCGTTAAAATTATTCAAAAATAATGTAATTTACCTGGACAGCAGCACATTTCATGATTACTCCTGCTGCTCTATTTCTCATTTCGGATGACAACGAAATCATGTCTAACAGTTTAACGTCACTTGATAAGCACAATCGACACATTGTACTTGATCCAGATTCAATTATCGATATTTCTTTCATTCTGACACCAAATCAAAAACAGAATAGATGTAAACAATTTTGACAGACCAAAAATTCAGACTTCAGAGGCAGATGCCAGGTAGCTACTTATAGTCAGAGTGCCCGTCGGCAAAAATTTTACTGACAAATACTCTCCCCAAACTTTGTATATGGCTTCATTAGGCCTAGTCTGACACCTATTTCCTCTATGACTTTTTTTATTTTGGAGCATTTTCCTTCTAAGTTTTCCGAAACATGTCATTTTGACGACAAGTAAAAAATTTATGAATACTGTTTGTTTTTTTTAATTGGATGGCTTAAAAACTTCAACCAAAACGCTAAAATAATGTTCTCTGACAAATAATATTTAATTTAATTAATTTTTTTATAGTCGGTTTTTCGACATAGTATTCGAGGTGTCATTTTAATTGGCTACACCTAGTTCTAACGGGTTATCTCTGGTTCTAACCGGCTAAAACTAGGTGTATCCTCACTTCGGGTTCTAGCCGTAACATATCCACTTATAGACCAGTCATTCTATTTTGAACGTAATGTTAATTTTTTGTAACCGTTATACAGCAAACCAAAATATGTAAAAAATCGGAAATTTTCCGTAGAATTCAATGCTGTATTTTTAAAACAACTGACAGTGATGGGTCTTACCGAAAATTGGGGCCAAAGTTGGTCAAAAACTGTTTTTTGCGTTTTTAAAAAAAAATATTGTTTGGATTGAGAAAAGTTTAGTACAAAAGTTATAGAAATAATTATTACGGATCGATCTGGCTTGGTCCGATGTTAAAAAATTCGAAAATGGAGTGGCAATTATTAAAAAACCGTTAAAAATCGCTGTTTTTTGAAACGCTTGTATCTCTTTGGAAAAAAATAATCTTTAAGCGATACTTGGTGAAAGTGTAGCCCTTTGCAATCCAAACAAAAGCAATTTTTAAAATTTGAAAAATAATGAAAAGTTTTTGCAAAAAACGATTTTTTCGAAAAAAAAGCATTTTTTTAAAATGCCAATAACTCATAAACCCGTAAGTTTTTATAAACGTTTTGGGGCTTAAAATTTTCTTTAATAGTTTCCGTAATGTTTGTAATTACTGCGCGCCTTTTTAATTGATCGGTAATGTGCGAAAAATCGGTCGAAAAATCGGTATTTTTTTTTTCAATAAAAACAAAAAATTAAATACCTTCAAAAATTGAAATTTTCTACAATCGTCATTATTGCCATTTAATAGCTGGTATTTTTCTGTGAATTAAAAAAAAAAAAAATCAACCCTCCGACCTTCTGGAGCCGAAATATTTTTTTTTTTAATTCCTGCGGCGCCATTTTACAATATTAAGGGCTGAAATTTACATGAGTTACAGTTTAATACTTACAGATTAAATAAAAAATTACCAGATCCAAATCGGTCATCACTGAGCACTGCAAAGTTAGTAACATGAGCTGATCAGCACCGTGGCATGAGAACATTAGCACTATAGGTGGAGTGGATGAAAACAAACTCCCACTGACTTTCTCTTAATCATAATGCTTGTGTTTTTATCAGTTTTTCGTTTTTCTCATCCACTCCACCTATAGTGCTAATGTTCTCATGCCACGGTGCTGATCAGCTCATGTAACCAATTTTGCAGTGCTCAGTGATGACCGATTTGGATCTGGTAATTTTTTATTTAATCTGTAAGTATTAAACTGTAACTCATGTAAATTTCAGCCCTTAATATTGTAAAATGGCGCCGCAGGAATTAAAAAAAAAAAATATTTCGGCTCCAGAAAGTCGGAGGGTTGATTTTTTTTTTTTTAATTCACAGAAAAATACCAGCTATTAAATGGCAATAATGACGATTGTAGAAAATTTCAATTTTTGAAGGTATTTAATTTTTTGTTTTTATTGAAAAAAAAATACCGATTTTTCGACCCATTTTTCGCACATTACCGATCAATTAAAAAGGCGCGCAGTAATTACAAACATTACGGAAACTATTACAGAAAATTTTAAGCCCCAAAACGTTTATAAAAACTTACGGGTTTATGAGTTATTGGCATTTTAAAAAAATGCTTTTTTTTCGAAAAAATCGTTTTTTGCAAAAACTTTTCATTATTTTTCAAATTTTAAAAAACGCTTTTGTTTGGATTGCAAAGGGCTACACTTTCACTAAGTATCGCTTAAAGATTATTTTTTTCCAAAGAGATACAAGCGTTTCAAAAAACAGCGATTTTTAACGGTTTTTTTATGATTGCCACTCCATTTTCGAATTTTTTAACATCGGACCAAGCCAGATCGATCCGTAATAATTATTTCTATAACTTTTGTATTAAACTTTTCTCAATCCAAAGAATATTTTTTTTTTAAAACGCAAAAAACAGTTTTTGACCAACTTTGGCCCCAATTTTCGGTAAGACCCATCACTGTCAGTTGTTTTAAAAATACAGCATTGAATTCTACGGAAAATTTCCGATTTTTTACATATTTTGGTTTGCTGTATAACGGTAAACAGCTGAAACATTTAAAATGACCGGTCTATTAATATGAAACTTTCATAGTGAGCAGATTTGAAGGTAGCTGCTACATTTTAGAAAGTATAAGAGTTCGCATTATGGAGAAAACAGAACTGGCAGATTATGATTTAAGTAAAATTTGTAGGTTGTGTTTAAAAAGTAACGTAAGACTGTACAATATATACTTGTTCTCATCGAAATTAAATGCACAAGTGGCTGATGCGATTATAAAATGTACCTCCGTTCAGGTAAAATACGTTTATATTTACTTCTAGTAATATAGTCTAATAAGCATGATAGAGAAGTGGAAACAGTTTACAGTAATATTTTTAATACATGCTTATGTATTATCGCTCAGGATAGAGGAAATGTACGTATAATTTCATCCATACTTGCTTGCAGATAAATAAATTTGACAAATTACCTAACTACATATGTAAGGCATGTTACGTTCAGTTAGTAAATACACACCAGTTCCAGATACAGTCAATGGAGTCTGACAAAAAATTGCGCCACTATCTACTGAAGCTACGCGATAAGAATATCGAACTTGGAAATTGTGTCACAGTTTTTGAAAATTGTAAAAACTTAGCATCTGTTCGTGGTGATAAAATGAATAATTCAACTAGCGTTGAGAGAAACTCTTTCAACTTGTTGTCTAGTACTGAAGAAAACCTGTCTGTGAATGAAGACAATTACTCTAGCCAAGAAACAGAAATTGATCGCATAGATCTCCCCATTAAATATGAGGCAGAAGAAATTAGTAATTCAGACACTACAGTTTTCTGTGAAGATACAAAGATTGGTCTCACAGACACTATTGTTGATTGGGCAGACTCTAAAAGCGGTCTTCTGGAAAGCACAAACGAGCTATCGGATTCCAAACCTCAAATTATATCGACCATAAACAATGGACATAAGCAAACTAATTCAAATGAAAACATAATTGTAAAATGTGATCCTTTTGAGCAAATCTACGTAAAACAAGAAAAAGAAGAATGTGATACCGCATCAGTTACTGCGTTTATTAATGATAACAGTGAAAGCTGTCAGAATAATGGAGACACTTTGTCAGTTAGCAAAAAGCAATCAAGATATAAATATACGCGTGAAAGATCATATCAGTGTGACGTATGCAATAAGTATTTTACTCAGATAGGTCACTTAAGAGATCACAAACGCCTACATACCGGTGAGAAACCATATCAATGTGACATTTGTTGTAAATCTTTCAATCAGTTAGGTCATTTAAATACACACAAACTATCACATACTGGTGAGAGGCCTTATCAATGTGACGTTTGTAACAAGAATTTTTCACAGTCATGTCATTTAAATAGACACAAACTTACACATACTGGTGAGAAACCATATCAGTGTGACATTTGCAGTAAATGTTTTAATCAGTCGTCTTCTTTAAAAAATCACAAACGCCTGCATACTGGTGTTAAAGCACATCGGTGTGACGTTTGCGGTAAAACTTTCAACCAGTTAGACCATTTAAATGTTCACAAACTTTCACATACTAGAGAGAGGCCATATTAATGCACTGTTTGTAATGACTTTCAATCAGTCAAACCATTTCAATAAACACAAACTTATGCATACTGATAAGAAACCAAAAAAAAAAAAAAAACAAGCAGTAATTGTTTTACAACAGTCAAATAAACATTAATGACTTGAGCTGTCACGCGTCAATAATTTCAAAATATCCATTTATCCAGTCCAGTTATGTAGACGCAAACTTACAAATATCGGTTTTGCAAACGCGCTGTTTATTCGCATGCAAAATCTGACCTTCAACGACGGATAACTGACGCGATCCGGGAACCTCTCGCGATAAACGCGTGCAGTCGCAACAACATTGCGATTACACTCTCCATAAAGGATAAGCATCTCGGTAAAATCAGCAGACGTATAACGCTGTTGGAGATGACGCTGTTCCATAATAACGTTGTTTGTTGTCAGAAAATTCAGAGACGACTGACAACGGAAGACAGTTATCCAAGATACGGGAGAAAAACAAATAAAATCAGAAAACAAATCAAATCGCTCCTGATTGGTCACTTTCATTAATTAATAATTATCTATGCGTCTGATTAAAAAATGGCTAAGGACTTTTCGTCTCAGTATAATTTTCCATTTTCGATCCCTACGAGGAAGTGCGTGACTTCTGGGACACTCTGTATATTTTAGTAATACCAAACGTGTAATGTAGTATTGGTGCGCCATGGAATTTATTATAATTTTTTTTTACTTTCAATTTTTTGATAAAACGAATTCGTAGAAAAAAATAATCCTGTTTTATGCTATGCTATCTCATAATAAAATGCCACAAAATTTTTCTTGGTAAACAAACTTTAATCCTCACAAAACTTGACGATGCAATTCTTTCCTTACAACCCTCGACGATGTAATTTGTTCCCCACAAACCTTGACGACGCATTATTCGTTCCTTACCTGCTCGCGCCACGGAGGAAGAACCATGAAGTTCAATACTTTTAAATAATATTGTAATAGCAAATGTTCAACAATGTATGCATAAAATAGTTTTAATAAATATTTTTTTGTAATTATTCCATCAAAAAAGTATTTAATTTTAATAAATTTTTTACCGCCGCAAGATGATCTAACACCTTTAATAAATTGATTATATAAAAAAGAGAAATCTTATTTTATTCTTTAATGACTCATTTTTGCCATTTTTTTAAACAACTATTTAATTGACAATATTAAGTGACTCTTTTTCAAACTGCTTCTGGTTGCCCTTGTACGGAAAAGTACTTTAAAAACTCGATTTAACAACATTAATTGAAGAACGAAATGATTGCGCTGCTTTATAATCTTTGCTAGTTAGTTTAGATCCGATAGATAGATTATGAACGCTTGGCAATTAAGGAAGTTTTGTAGTAGTGATTAGCAAAATCGGTCTTGGCCTTGGTCTTGCACTTTTGCAAGACCAACATTCAATTTTTCTGCATAGCTAAGGAAAAATAATTTTGACAATATTACATAAGAGAGAGAGAGAGCGAGTTAACGTAACAAATACTTGCTACAATGCTTTTGAATTCGTAGAATCGTTGCCGTTACGCCGAAAGTCATGAGGGGCAAACTTGTAGTGCTCGGAGGGTCCTCTACATTGGTATAATTATTTTTGTCGTAAGTATAATACAAGCCGAGATAATTAGAAAACAAATTTTGCAACTTTCAGGACCCCCGTAACGCAAAAATTGGAGACTTTTGTGCAGTTGGGACACTGAGAGGGGCCTAAAAGCGTATGCAAAAATTCAGCGAGGTAGAGTGTTTCCAGCTCAAACTCTCTATCGCCTGGCCTAAAGGCATAGTCAAGAATGAGCTCAGGTTGCAGGAGGAAATGAAACTGTTTTTTTTTTACAAAATAAAACTCAAAAGTGAAAAACTATTTTTATTATTCACTAAATACACAAACCTTATCACTTTATAATAGGTACCGACTACATACAATGTACTCTTTTTTTAACCATCTGGTGTTTGTACTGACGTGTAGATAAGTAGGTCCACCATATTTCGATCTTCAACTTAAAACATGGAGAGAGAGAGAGAGAGCTGCTATTATAAAAAGCCTATTTTGATTAACCGTCAACAGTATGTGTCAGTTTGTGTTTCCTTAAATTACTAGAATGATTAAAACACTTCTTACAAATGTCACACTGAAACGGCTTCTCACCCGTGTGTATAGATTTATGACTATTTAAAGTGCTTGAATATGTGAAACATTTACTGCAAACATCACACTGATACGATTTTTCGCCAGTATGTGTAAATTTATGCGTTTTTAACGTCTTTAATCGCGTAAAACATTTATTACAAACGTTGCACTGATACGGTTTCTCTCCAGTATGAGTGAATTTATGTGTATTTAAGTGACTCGACCGAGTAAAACATTTATTACAAACGTCACACTGATATGGTTTCTCACCTGTGTGTGTAAGTTTATGAGTGTTTAAATGACTGGACTGAGTATAGCTTTTAAAACAAATATCACATCGATACGGTTTCTCGCCAGTGTGAGTAAGTTTGTGTCTATTTAAATTGCCTAACTGAATGAAACATTCACTGCAAATTTCACACTGATACGGTTTCTCACCGGTATGTGTCAATTTATGAGTATTTAAATTTCTTAACTGATTGAAACACTTCTTACAAACGTCACACTGATACGGTTTTTCATCCGTATGTGTACGTTTATGCCTTTTTAAATAACTTAACCAAATGAAACACTTCTTGCAAACATCGCATTGATATGACCTTCGATCAACAGCTTTACGTTCTAATAACTGTTCTTTTTTCACTGATCGCATTTTTTGGTCGCCGGACGTGTCGTCACTGTTATCATCATTTAAGTTAGAAATCAGCAGTCCGTTGGGTACCTCATTTTCTAGTTTTATATTTTTGTCTAAATTTTCATTAAACTGAAGTTCACATTTCACAAAAAAATCTGCACTCGACTTTAAATTATAACAAGGCAAGTTCTTAGTCACATCTGATTCAGAATCTATCAAAATCGTTTTTATGTCATCAAGATCTGCTTTACTTTCTTCGCAGCTATCTGTAAAATCCGTTTCTTCAGTTTTGTGTGTTAGACCAACCCTCGTTTCATCAGACTCTTTAATAGTGTGCATAAGATTTGATGTTTTCAATTCACTGTTTGCACAAGAATCATCTTTCAATATGTCGTCTTCTTTGTTGTATGACAATAACCGTGTTGAAGAATTTCCATTAGTTTTTGTAGAACAATTTATAATATCAACTTTGTTGCGACGAACAGAGCTGTCTCTGTCTACGCAATTCTTGAAACACATTACTGAATTTTTCCGTTCGGACTGCTTGCCAACTGTCTGTAACTGCTGCAGATAACAACGTAATGTTTTGTCAGACTGCACGGCTTTCGACTGGAACTGATGGGTTTTTATCAACTGAACGTAGCATAATCTACAGATGTAATTGGGCAACTCATCGTTTCTTTTTATCTGAAAATGTTGAAGAAAAACATAGTAGCGAGCGCTAAATATTTGATAATCTGTTGTCTAAAGGCCGCTGCACACGACGCTAGTTTTGCTGCTGGAATCATTGCTGAGATTTGTGCTGGCTGGCTGCGAACATGGAAATGACATCACTGCGGGCTCGCGTACATAGTCAAAAGATGGATTTTAAAATTAGAACCAGGGCTTTTTTCGTGCTTGTTTGTCTGTTTGCTTTGCGCAAGAACCAATCAGAAAACAGTATCTTGTCAGATGGGAAAACGCCCAAAACATGGCGTCATAGTGTGCGTTATGTTCAGAGACAATAAACTTCACTTTTCGAACTGTAACCAGGCGCGCACCAAACTCATCTACAAAACCAGCTTCGAAACAAGCATCGTGTGAAACGAAAACATAAAAGCCATAACGAAACCCAACGCCGTAGCACGTTTGAAACCTAGCAGCCAAATTAGCAAGGAATTTAGCGGCAAAACCAGCTTCGTGTGCAGCGGTCTTAATTTTGACCTATTATCTGTTGCTAAAAATCTATTGGTTTTTAGGCTAGCGCCCATGGACGCTTTTTCTTAGTGACCTTAAAACTATAAAATAAAACCATTTTCGATCATTTTAACCGAGAACCAAATCCCATAAGGTTTGTGCGGGGTTCCCAAACGAATGTACCATAATGCCTTTAACTAAACATTCAGTTTTCAAATAAGGTGCCATTTGTTTAAGGCTAAAATTTGGCGGCTGTTTCGCCGCGAAAGTCGCACGCACACATTTGTAGTGATTCTGGGTACTAAGTTGATTTCTAACACTAAGTCCAAAGCTTTATTACCTAACGTTAAAGTGAGGCCGATAAAGGATATAATTGCAAAAAAAATAAGTTATTTTTTAATAAAGGAGTAAGAAAAAATTTTTCAAATAAAAATGCTGAGAAATTAAGATTTTTTGTTTTATTTAATATTATTTTTAGTTTTACATTCTTTTAAAATAAAATATGAGTTTTTCTGATATTAATATTCGCAAAATATTCGCATAAACTTTGCGAATGCAAATGTCAAAAAATGTGCGATATATTGGCAGTCGTTTCAACACGATCCATTTACGGAAGGTTGAAACAGAGTTAATGACTCTAACACTACCCCTTTTTATTTGTCTTTTAAAAAGTGGCAGAGGTTGATATTTAAAACAGGTCAACGCTGGTGTAAGGATTCTTCGTCAAATTTCTTTAAATTATAATTAAGCAGACAATCTGTTGAGAACTTCTACTTGTAACAAGTAAAGCTTATCTTTTTTATATGGTTCGAAACAAAACGAGTCATTTCACGTAATGTTCCACAAAACATTCTAAAAAATTCCGAATGATACAAAAAATACGGATTAACTTACGTGAATGGGAGCGCATTTGCAGACTGCATTTGCAATTGACCCATTTAAATCTGGTGAAAACGTGAACATTTCGATTAAAGTATCGTTTTTCGATAAACACAATCGACACATTTTACTAAGACCTTGCTCTGATATCGTTATTTTTTCCATTTTTATGCAGATACTTCCAGCATGACACTGTTATATATATTACTAGCGGCCCTGTACGTGCTTCGCTACGTATAAATTGAAATAATAAAAAAAATTAATTGGAACATCAAATTCATTTATTCAAAGAAAAAATTATTTTATTAATATTATTGCTAGCTATTTTAAAATATACATGTGCGTATATGTGTGTATGGAAATATATATGACTGCATACGTCAATATATATAAAAATGTCATTAAATAATTCATTTTTAAATCGACGTGCTTCCATCTGTTACAAAAGAATAAAACATCCGTATGCACACAATATGTTTGTTTTTTTCAAATAAAGAAACACACATACATATACATGTAATTCACTTCAACACTGTATGCTTTGTTACAGTCTTACCTTGCGGGGCTGCGCCCCGCTCGGTTATAAGCGACACTAGTCGGTCGAGCGGTTCTTCATTTATCACATTTTTTATATATCTTGGCATTGATTTTTATAGATATTTGTTACAAAAAATGTGATAAATGAAGAACCGCTCGACCGATTTTGTGCAAACTTCACATAAACCATCTACTAAATAGTCCGAACAAAGCCTAAAAATTTGGTTTGGATAGGTGAGCCCGTTCTTGAGTTATAAAATTACAACGAAAAGTGGCATTGATTTTTATAATATATGTATATAGATAATATACAGATTGTATCAAATCAAAACAGTCCATAGAACATTCTGTGTGTAAGACAGAGACGATATTATATAAAGCACTAAAGCAGTAAGTAAGAATGAGATAAATGATCGCTAATAGTTACTGTGGTTATACAATCTGATAGTTTGGTCTTTGTTTTCTACAGTAAAAATCACAATTTTATCAAATGTCAGTATTCACTAGTGAAATTATTGATAAAATGGCTATTTATACTGTTCGGGAAAAAATCCAAATAATTAAATGGTTTTATGATGGTAATTCAACCGCCAACATAAGAAATTTATTTGTAGTTGTTTTAATTGATAAATTGGTAAAAAGATTTACAGTGTACGTAATTATTTATTTACGTAACCACAGTAACTATATTAGCGATCATTTATCTCATTCTTACTTACTGCTTTAGATCTTTATATACCGTCTCTGTCTTACACACAGAATGTCCTATGGACCGTTTTGATTTGATACAATCTGTATACAGTATGTAAATACGTAAGGTGCACATAGGGAAATTAACATTGGGAAAAAATGACTGGATCAGAGTGAGCCTTGAAATCTTGTTTTTCAATTTGACAGATAATATTCTTTTGCAAAATGAATGTGTATACTATCGAAGAAAATATTCAAATGATTACAACATAATCGGACGTTTTTTATTAATGGGACATTAAATTTCCAAAAATACTTAAATATGGTGCGAGATCAAATATCTCCGCCTATTCGTGTTGAACCTAAAGACATTGGGTCACTGATTTAAATTAAATCCAACTAAATTGATGCCAAATGTTGAAAATTTATTATTAAAGCATCAGGTTAATCCCTCACATTAAAAGTATTTATTTTTTGCTTAGTTATTTTATGTAACAGAAAGTAAATTTTAATTTTTTAATTTGAATCTAATTAATAAATGTATAAAACGAAACATTTCACACTACATTTCACTACCGCTATAAATTTAAATCGTTCAAAGTGAGTAGCACTATACCGGTTGTCAAAAATAGATTTGATATTAATGAATTTGCAAAAAAATCAATATCAGATAAGCAGGGGGTCTACCCAAAACCGAAAAACATGGCAAATGGTCTACGAGACAAAAAAGTTTGGGAACCTCTGCTCTAGAGTCTAGATCACTTTTAGAAGGTCGGACATGTTAGGGGCAAAATTAGAGATTGCTAAACCGTCGATCGGAAGCTAAAAATTATCCGTACTTGTTATAATCCTAGTCAACACGTAAAATGACAAAGATAATGTTTTAATCAAGTAGGGCTCACCAGATAATTTAAATTTCAAAAGTACTACGTATAACGTTCTGAGCTTGTTGAATACTGCAATAGACTTGATATTATAACAACTGACAGAAGCTGTCAAAGGCAAGTGACTAACTAAAGCAATTTAACTTTAAAGTGTAGTGACTGTTTATTGCTACATTGTTAAGAAGCACCCATTGGTACATCGCTATATTAGAAAATTTTTTAAACAATGTCACCGTCGGGATATGAAGCCCGAATCTTTCCATTATCGCGGCAATTTAATATGTAGTCTTGCAAAAAGTATTGTCAAAACAATTTGGACAGACTTTTAACAACCCTCACCCTCCGCTGTTCAGAGCTGCAATATAATAATCATCTATTTCAATAAAACAAAGTATTTTTTTTTTAATTTGGCAGCACCTCTCCACTGACTTGTTGAAGAATTTCGTAGATATATTGGTCATTCCTAAAGTTCAGCTTGAAAAGCGATCTTTTTCTATGTAGAACAATTATTTGTTTCTGTGTGAGTACAATCAAATATTCTAGATGACCGGGAGTTTGAACGCGACATTAGACTGGTCCTGATGTATGGTACTGTAAAAATATAATCACAATCTAAGGTCATTGTCAAATAAAATTATTTTACAAGCCTTTCTGCAACTCAGCACTAGTGTGCTGTTTCTGTCAATTTATCTGATTCAAGTTTATCCTCCATGGTCTAACAATTAAAAATCCAAATCCACAGGTTGATGATCTCAGCTGTTTAATGTCTGTCCTCTATATCTTTTTCTCTCTCTCCAAATCCACTCCAGAACTCAGAAGTTATCTCTGTCAGAAGTGTTGTATTGTTTAGTACCCTGAAAAAATAGTGCCACGTAAACATACATAATGAAAGAAATATCGGTAAAAGGACACGGCCTAAGTCCAATGTGTCGATTGTGTTTATCAAAAGGCGTTGTACTATTAGACATCTTTTATTTTTCGGGCGAAATGAGAAATCATCTATCCAATATAATAATGTGGTGTGCTCCCATTCGGGTAAGTACGAACGTAATATATGACCAGATAAGTTTTCAGTTTTTATTAGCAATATAGTTTAAATAACTGATTTTATTTAAATGTATGATTTAGTGTGATACTGAGATTGATACTTTGTATTGTGTAGTCTGTAGATAATACGGATAAACACAAGTTTTATTGCACACAATGCGTGAAAAAATAAAATATTATGTATGTTGAAACGGTATTCACAATAAATATGTGTTTTATTCTAGCCTAAATATAATATATTGGTTGGCCTGTGTAAAAAAAGTCGAATATCTCGTAAACAGTAGAAACTATTAAAAAATAATTTATATAGTTTTAGATGTTAGATTTAGAGGTGATGCTGTTAAGGTCAGAAGAATGTATGTTACGATATTTTAATTGTAACAGTGCATTTTTATTCTGGAGTACGATACCGTATTAATTGTGAACAAAAATTGTAAAGATATCATGAGCAAAAGTTAATACATATAGAAAACGTTTTCCATTAGGCTAATAGACTTGAATTATTTGTTGAAATTGACGCACACAATAGAACCTTTCTCGGAATGTTTAGGCAATCATAGACCAAGAGCTACTGAATTTTTTGGAAGCTGATTTAGACATGGAAGTGACATACCTACTTTCAACCCTTAAATATGCACTAGAAAAGTTAAAAACGTCAACTCATTTTGGCAAAGCTAATATTTTCAGTGTTTCAAATACACCTTTTCTAAACTGTATTTAAAATAGCAGAACAAAATTCCGATCGGAACATCTTGGCACACGGCTTTGAATATCCCTTATCTCACCCCTTTAAAGCAGTCTGCCGGGGTGTTCCGACCGGAATTCCGTTCTGCTTTTTTAAGCACAGTTTAAAAAAGGTGTATTTGAAATGCTGCGAACATCTCAGCCTTGCCTACATTACGCATTCACGTTTACATAAACATTTATAATACTGAGTATTTATTTGTTTAGCGTGTGAATTATCTAAAATTTATTTTGGTCAGTGCCGATTATCTGTTTATTTGGTTATAAATTTAAAGAAAACGTGTTGAAAGATAGCGTTCAGAATTGTTCGATACTGTAACAAAAAACTTCAATTAAAAGAAAAAAATGAATCGCTAGGAAGCATTAGTTTTAGGCGCTTGCACGCTTTCAGCGCTTAGGCCGTGTCCAGATGAAGCGTTTTACGCGCGAGTCCACTCGCGCGTTGACACTCGCGCGTACCCGAGATACTAGAGCTACATATATCCCGTCCAGATGCCTACGCGCGTTTCCTAACTCGCGCGTAAAACGCGTGCAATGAGCGGGACTCTCGACTCGCGCGTAAGAGCGCCGCGCGAGTCGAGATACTCGGGTGCCAATTGCTGCGTCCAGTACTACGCGCGAGTTCGTTGCGAGTGGACGTATTTGATTTGAAATGGAGCGTGATAACTTCGATACGGAACTTTTTATTGATGTTTCCATCGACGGTATGCAAGCCACATCACAACCGCTGTTTCCGAGTCCATGTTTCGCGCGAGTCCGTTGCGAGTGGACGTATTTGATTTGAAATGGAGCGTGATAACTTCGATACGGAACTTTTTATTGATGTTTCCATCGACGGTATGCAAGCCACATCACAACCGCTGTTTCAGAGTCCATGTTTCGCGCGAGTTCGTTGCGAGTGGACGTATTTGATTTGAAATGGAGCGTGATAACTTCGATACGGAACTTTTTTATTGATGTTTCCATCGACGGTATGCAAGCCACATCACAACCGCTGTTTCCGAGTCCATGTTTGTAACTGGCTTCACACTGAGCCCAGCGTAGACACGCGCGTAACACGCGGTATCTGGACGCAATAGAAATTAAAACGCGCGAGTGAACTCGCGCGTAAAACGCCTCATCTGGACACGGCCTTACGCTTATAAGCGCAATTTATTGACATTCGTCTTGACTTTTGAACGCTAACGTTACTCATTAAAATACCGTTCGCTTTGGGATCTATGTTTTGGGATAAGCACGCGTTTGTTGGCAGTTGGCATCATTATGGCGGATGTAAATAATTTAGGATTTTTTCAAGCAATAATAGAACTTCTAAATTAATGGAGTATAATGTGGGCAATAAATTTACCATTTTTCAAAGAAAAAATAATTTTAGGTTTCACTTGCTTTCAGTGCACACAAAAGTTAGATTAAGATGTCTTAAACATGACACGAACAGACGCTCAAAACGCTTACACCGTGTTCGTATTGGTAGTTGGCACGATTTGGCGCTGACGTTTTGGTGCACTAACTCGAGACTTATGAGCGGTGTGCCGATCGTTTGAGCTAAACTGTAGAGATGAGACAAACGGGTCTTTTTAGTGATCTGCATCTTTGCATCTGGATCCCGTATGTGAGCCGGCTCCCTGAACCGGTTCAAAAAGAGTCGAGTTCTGAATATATTATTCGAGTCAACTGAGCCAAGGAGTTAGTTGAGTCAAGTCAATCATATCACCTAATATTATGCCAGTGACTGACTCACATATTATAAAGCGGGGTTTTACAGGTTGCTACTTGCTATGTTACAGAAAGCATATTACAATATGCAATACAATACCTTAAATACAGTGTAACCTCTTTATAACGAATCTCAAGGGACCGAGCATTTTTTTTTTCGTTATATGGAGGAAAGAAAGAAAAACAACCAAATTTCACCTAATTAATTTATTCCATGTAGTCTGTTAACTTTGCTTGGCGTTTTTGCTATGCCAATATTTGTTTTGTATTTTATTAAGTATTATGCATGTCTTGACTCTTGGGATGTGGTGGAATCACCTTCATTAAACAATAGGAATGTTTCGATAAGTTTAGCGGCATCAAGTGCTTGTTGAATAATTGATGATGGTTAAAAATCATCCTCTTTATCATCTTCTTCATCTTCATTTTGTTGTATAAAAACAATTACACTGTTAAATACGACTAAATATGAACATATTTCATCGTAATAGAGAATGGTTGTTACGCTATAAAGAGGGTATTAATGTATGGGTTTTAAGGTAAACCAACCAAACTGTAAAATTTTCTACGTTATAGGGAGTTTTTCGTTATAACGAAGGACGTTATAAAGAGGTTACACTGTAGTTGTGACTTTAGTGCGTAGTGTGTACCATAGCCAGACATATGATGCATGAGTCATTTGAGTTGACAGATACTTATTGCTTCTGTGTGTTAAGTGTTTCACTGAGTTATGCGAATCCGTGGAGCCATCGGCTCATAAAAAAGTGAGTCGGCTCTCACGGATCTTCTGTCGGAGCCGGCTCTTTGAACCGGTTCAGATCTGAGTTACCCAACCCTAGTTGCATCGTAATGCAAAATTTTTGGCGACCTTTTAATTGACATTGTAGTTTCTAAATGGCAAATACAATAAAATATAATTTCTCAATTTTCAGATAAGAAGATGTGATGTGATGCCGAATTTCATCTGCCGCTTATGTTACACTCAAATCAAGAACATTCACGAGTTCCAGCTGCAAATAGTAAAGTCTGATAAAACACTGCGACGTTATCTGGAGCAACTGTATACTTCTGACAAACAAATCAAACCTGAATGTTTCGATCAGCAGTCTTCTGAGGAAAAATTAATCCATGAAACAAATCAATGTGATATCAGCGTGAAATGTGAATCTATAGTATTTCATGATATATTTAACATGCATGTCAACAGGAAAGAAGTGGCGCCTTTAAATTATATTCCAGCCAACAAAATTAAAGAAGAAATGCCTTCAGAATTCGAAGACATAGAAAAACCAATGGATGATGAAACAGAATGTGATGATGATACAGAAAGAACTTTATCTAAGGATGAGAGTAGTGAAATCGTCGGTAAAAACTCGATGGTCGATATTAGCCACCGTACTAAATTGGACGAAAACATGCATATTACAGGGAAAGATAAAAATTTTAAATCAATGAACAAAATCAAGCAGGAAATTCCTTTTACATTCGAAATCAAAAACGAACCGACGGATGATAATGCATTAACAGAATGTGTTGACGATACAAAAGAAACTTTATCTAAGAGTGACGATAGCGAACTCAGCAATGAAAACTCAAAGATTGGCTACATATCTCAAAAAAATGGAGAAGAATGTCTGGACAGAAGTGTGGAGAGGGGAAAAAATATTTCAGTAAATTATGAGAAACGTAAAAAGGCAACTGAAAAGAAGTATCGCTGTGGCATTTGTAATAAGACATTTAGCAAAGCTCTTAATTTCAAAACTCACATGCGTATGCACAGGAATGAAAAACCACACCGCTGTGACGTTTGTAAAAAGAGTTTCAAGACTTCATACGAATTAAAAAGTCACAAACGTACACATACTGGTGAGAAACCATATCAGTGTGACGTTTGTGATATGTCCTTCGCCGTTTCACACGGTTTATTTTATCATAAAAAAATACACACTGGTGAGAAACCATATCAATGTGACGTTTGTAATAAGTGTTTCCGTGTGAAAAGCAGTTTTAAATATCATAAACTTACACATACTAACGAAAAACCATACCAGTGTGATGTTTGTAAAAAGTGCTACACTTCACTAAGTTTCTTAACGATTCACAAACGCACACACACTGGGGAGAAACCATACCAATGTGACGTTTGTAGGAAGTGTTTCCATCGACTTAGCCTTTTAAAAAGTCACAAACTCGTGCATACAGTTGAAAAACCACATCAGTGTGACATTTGTGACATGTGTTTCAAACACACAAACAGTTTAAATATTCACAAACGTTCACATACGGGCGAAAAGCCATACCGATGTGACGTTTGTAATAAATCTTTCAGGCAAACAAGCAACTTAATTAATCACAAACGCACACATACTGGTGAGAAACCATACAAGTGTGATCTTTGTAGTAAATGCTTCAGCCAATTATCCAATTTGAATACTCACAAACGCAGCCATGTTGGCGATAAACCATACCGATGTGGCGTTTGTAATAAATATTTCAGTAATAAAAGCTCCTTAAATATACACAAACGTACACACACTGGCGTGAAACCCTACAAATGTGATATTTGTAATAAGTGTTTCAGTCGAACAAGCAATTTATATAATCACAAACGCACACACACTGCCGAGAAACCGTACAAATGCGAAATTTGTAATAAGGTTTTCGCCCATTCCGGCAATTTAGCTACTCATGCACGTTATCATACTGGTGAGAAACCATACCAGTGTAACGTTTGTAATAAGTATTTCAAGCAATCAAGCAACTTAAATACTCACATACGCACACATACTGGTGAGAAACCACACTAATGTGAAATTTGTAACAAGTTTTTCAGAAGTTAAGGTAATTTAAAAATCCACAAACGCACACATACTGGTGAGAAACCTTATAAATGTGACATTTGTAATAAGGTTTCTGCCTATTCCGGTGGTTTTCTTCTTCATCAACGTGTTCATACTGGTGAGAAACCGTACCAGTGTGACGTGTCTGATAAGTGTTTCAGAGCATCAGGCAAATTAAAAATTCACAAACGCGTACACACTGGTGAGAAACCGCACCAGTGTGACGTGTGTGATAAGTGTTTCAGAGCATCAGGCAAATTAAAAATTCACAAACGCGTACACACTGGTGCGAAACCATATCAGTGTGAAATTTGTAAAAATGTTTCACACAGTCAAGCAATTTATCATATTATTATTAATATTATAAATGCGAATGTAAGTTTGTTTGTTACGCTTTCACGCAAAAACTACTTAACCGATCATCATGAAACTTTGCACATACACTCTTGAAGGTATTAGAAGTAACATAGGATACTTTTTATTAAAAAAAAAAAAAAAAAATTTACGAAAAATCATGTCATATCATATCATATTATCATATTTCATATTAATATTAATATTAATATTAATTAATATATAATATTATAAATGCGAATGTAAGTTTGTTTGTTACGCTTTCACGCAAAAACTACTTAACCGATCATCATGAAACTTTGCACATACACTCTTGAAGGTATTAGAAGTAACATAGGATACTTTTTATTAAAAAAAAAATAAAAATTTTTTACGAAAAATCATATCATATCATATTAATATTATAAATGCGAATGTTTGTTACGCTTTCACGCAAAAACTACTTAACCGATCATCATGAAACTTTGCACATACACTCTTGAAGGTATTAGAAGTAACATAGGATACTTTTTATTAAAAAAAAATAAAAATTTTTTACGAAAAATAAGAAATTTCATATTTTCATATTTATTATTATTATTTTTTTATTAATATTATAAATGCGAATGTAAGTTTGTTTGTTACGCTTTCACGCAAAAACTACTTAACCGATCATCATGAAACTTTGCACATACACTCTTGAAGGTATTAGAAGTAACATAGGATACTTTTTATTAAAAAAAAATAAAAGTTTTTTACGAAAAATAAGAAAATTGTTTGTCAAAATATGTGCAATACCTCAACCCCTGATATGCATGTCAAAAGTCGATTTCCATCTCAATCGCGGGCGTAGCCGCGGGTAGCGGCTAGTATAAGCATAAACGCAGTCATGCTGATTAGCCGTTAGATATCATAGCCAAGAGCTACTGATCTCTGGAATATTACCATTTTCACATAACTGGAAATGTGCAAAAGGATAAATTAGAAAATAAATTAGTTTAGATATCCCCAAAGAAGGAATGTCATGTCTCGTTGAAAGGACGGCGATGGAGTGAGCTCCCATAATTTAAAAAAAATGGGGAAAATGCAAAAATTTGCATTACCATCCCAATAACGAAACAGAAATTATCATACCGTTTGGTTGGCGGTTACTTACAGCCATACCAGATCAAAGATTGCTGCTACGGCGGTTTCCAGGGAAGTGTAGTGAAAAAGAGGGGGGGGTTAGCCGGTAAGAGTCCGGCACTACCATTGAGGTGTCCATGAGGATTTCCCCTCCTCAAACCAAAAAAAAAAGATCAAAGATTGCAATTTAGTGGTGAAGTTTATCTATTTTCACAAAGCTCAAAATTTGAACAGATTAGTGTTCGTCGACTTATTCCTGAATCGTTGGTAATTAGCAGGCTGCAACCGTTGCAGAATCGACCAAAGAACTCTACTCTGTTTAATTTCAGCTTTGAGAAAATAAAAAAAACTCACCCCTAAATTGCAATCTTTGACCTGGTAATGGCTCTTAATTTCCGTCAACCAAACGGTATGGCAATTTTTGTTGTATTGCAAATTTGAGCTTAGTAAATGAGTAAGATTTTACATTTTTCCCCCACCAACGTCCTTTAGCCAGACCGGCTATTTCTTCTTTATGGAGATTTAAACTAACACGATGACAAGGACTATTTCTTATCGGGAACACACGATACGCTATATTAGAAATAGCAGCCGTTTTCATTTTAAGACTGGACATACGCAATCTCTAACTGCCATATCACATTTGTGGCAGACAAAGACGACCGACCGCGTCGCGCGATGTATTAGATCAAATTGAATTTATACAGCTATTTTTCTATAAAAATATGTATAAAAAACTGTCATTTGTCATTGCCATGTCAATATAGTAGGAACTGAAACATTCTATTCCTACTGTTCGTTCTGAAAATATCGATTTTAAATTCAAACACTGAGCAATTGATATTCTTTTAAAGGCTTCAAACCTCTGACTGACGATGTTTCCCCCGTCGGGAAAGTGACTGACAAGTATTTTCACGTTTAATCATCAGTTATTTACAATCTATCAAATTTTCATCAACAGATTTATCACTTTTTTTCATAGTTTTTCCGACGAGTTTCAAAGCCTCCCATGCCACTGATTTAGATTAGTATATTAGTTTTCCTACTTCCATAAAAATAGAGTGTGTATGCGATGTTTGTTTTAATTATTATTTGTTGCATCGAAAGCAAGGGCGTAGATATTTTTTTCTGGGGGAGTTAAGCAAAAAATATCAATATTTTTTTAAGTTTTATTAATATCGCTCAAGAATACTCGCGAAGGGAAAGTGTCAAGCAAAATATTAATTCCCAAACTAATTTTACAAATTCCTTTTCAAAAAGTATTTCTAAATTTTATTTTTTTAGCCAGGTATTTGTATTAAGTATTTTCAGTTTTATTTTTGTATTATTATTATTATTATTTTGTATTATTAACTGTTAAAGTTTTGGAAATCAGCATTATATTCTCATATCATGTAGAGGAAAAAAATGGTATTTTCATTCATGAAGTCATATTAACAGTTTGAATAACGTATTATTTTTAACATTATATTTTAATAACAATTTCTGTATACGTATATTTCTAACTAAAATAATAATATTTAAAAGTTTTATCTTGTTTCTTTTTTCAGTTCAGACTGAAGAATAAAACCATGGCATTGGCAACGAATAGCAAATAATATAATTCAGACAATATATTAACAAAAAATATAATTAATACATTAACGTTTCGATCCGGATTTGGATCTTCTTCAGAACGGATCTAAAAAATATAAAAAATAATTAATAATTAATTTCTAATTCGCTTTATGTAAAATTCTTTCAAAATAATTAATTAGTATTAAAATATTGAAAAAATCCGGATCGAAACGTTAATGTATTAATTATATTTTTTGTTAATATATTGTCTGAAAAATTGGTCGATAATTTTATTTATTGAAGAGTTCTAATCAGACGTTAATCAAAGATTTGAGCAAATAATATAAGTTGAAAAAATCGTAGGAAGTTGGAAAGGTTGATAAAATTGAATTTAATTTTCATAAATTGGGCGTTTCGTCATTTAATTATGACTTCATCAGCAGCTATAAATAATTATAATGAAATAAATACAATTATTATACAAAAATGTGTTATTTAAAATTATAGTTTACCTTACCTTACTAATAAAATTCAATTTTTAAAAATAAAAACTTTATTGTTAAAATAATTATAAAATCTATTAAATGCATTTTGTCACTTATAAAATTCGAGAATAAAATAAATTGTCCTAATTTTATGTTTGTATCCTTTGCTGTAAAGTGTCAGTTATGTAACCAGATTGTGTGTATAGGTAAAAGTAGGTATATTAAAAAAATATATTAAAAAATTGGTAATCTAATTGTAGGTATTTATAGAAAAAAAATTGTTTTCATATAGTTAACTGATTCCAAATAATTGGTTCTAGATACCACTGAGATTTTCTACGTCTGATCTAAAATTTACAGTGTCATTTTTGTTATAAAATACATTTCACATATACAGTGTGGTCACTTAAGTGTGCAACATATGGGAAAATTTTTAATTAAATGCACAACCAAAATACAAATATTGCCAAAAGTTGGTGCATGTCCGATAATCATTTTAGGCGCTCTTAGAATTGTTGAAACTCAAACAGCATACAGGGTGGGTCAAAAAATATAAAAATTGTACAAGAGTAAAGTGCCCTTATTTAAAAAAATTCAGCGAAATGTTATAAGAAAAAGTTGTTAAGAAATAAAAGTTATGCCCAAATAACAAAACATGGCCTTCTAAGAAAAAAAGTTTTCTTTTTTGAAAAACTAAAATTACAATTTTTTTGAAAAAATTTTTTTATACTTACCTTAAACACACTAATAAATTATTCAAAATCAAAGCAATTTCGCATAACTTTGCTCAAATTCAGGCATATTTGTAATATTAACTTAGATTTTTAATTTTTTATGGAATCACAAACTTTATGTTTGTTGCAACGATATTAAACACCCTGTATGCTGTTTGAGATTCAACAATTCTAAGATCACCTAAAATGAATATCGGACATGCACCAACTTTTGGCAATATTTGTATTTTGGTTGTGCATTTAATTAAAAATTTTCTCATATGTTGCACACTTACGTGATCACACTGTATTTCTTTTTATCCAGTTATGTTCCGTATCCAAAATGTTACTTTCTTCAAATTTAAAATTGTGTCCTGTGCTGAAATGGTGAGATACCAAAGCTGTTTTCTGATCTTTTAAAAAGTTTATATTTTTACAGTAATTTTTGTGTTGTGCCAATCTCTTTTTTAATTTTTGTTTTGTTTGTCCAATAATGAAACAGCAAATAACATATTTTATAATAGCCATTACCCGCGTCACCTAACGCAATATCATAAATTTTATTTTATTTATTATACTATATCAGATGTCAATATTTTTGAAGTTGGAATGATCCCGTCGCCCAATTGGCTGGGATTTTTATCATTGGGTCAGCCTGTGAATCATGCGTATTTTTTTTCACTAATCAACAACTCACGTATGTGCAAGTTTATGTTTATTTAACTTTGATGACTGAGAGAAACGCTGAGTGCAAAGGTCTCATTAACAAGGTTTCTTGCCGGTATGTATACGCTTGTGTTTCTTCAAATTGGATGAGTCAGAGAAAAACTTATTACAAACGTCACACTGATAAGGTTTCCCGTCGGTATGTATACGTTTGTGTGTATTTAAACTGGATGAGTAAGAGAAACACTTAGTACAAAGGTCACACTGATAAGGTTTCTCCCCGGTATGAACACGCTTGTGGACATTTACACTGAATGATTGAGAAAAACACTTATTACAAATGTCACACTGATAAGGTTTCAGACCCGTATGTTTAACCATGTGAACATTTAAATGGGATGATTGGGAGAAACACTTATTACAAAGGTTACACTGATAAGGTTTCTCGCTTGTATGTATACGCTTGTGTGTATTTAAACTGGATGACTGAGAGAAACACTTATTACAAAAGTCACACTGATAAACTTTTTCACCGGTCTGCTTCCGTTGGTGCTTCATTAAATCTTCGGCTAAATGGCCGGTGTGTATCCGTTGATGATTTTTCAATTTTGCAGCTGTAGTAAAGCATTTAATACAAACCTTGCATTTATATGGTTTTTCACCAGAATGTGTTCGTTTATGATAATGGAAACTAGAACGGTCGGAGTAATAACTCCTGCAAATGTCGCAGTGGTACGATTTCAATTTATTTGTTTTTTTGTGTGTCTTACGATTTATCGAACTATTTTTGTTTGTTTCATCGCATTTATTAAACTTTTCAGTCTGATTAGCAGAACGCAAACATGAATTCTCCGACGCGTCGCCAATATTAAATTTCGTATCTTCGCAACTAATTTCAATTACAACAAAGTTAGATGAAACGCTTTCCTTGTCACATACTGATTTTCTTAAAATTAATAAATTATCATCCAAATTTTCGTCACTGTTTTTGGAATTTAAAGGTACCTCTTCCAATAATTCGCTCTTTACAAGATAATTCTCCGGTTTTTGCTCTATCCAACTGACTGTCATATCTTCGCCCACTTTAGTCTCTTCTATGTCTATTTTTGAGTCCTGACAACTGAATTCGTTGTCATCTATGTTAGTTGAAATAATGTCTTTTGTGCTCGTTGCGCATTCTGATTCACCCAGTTCGACATCGAGTTCAGATTTAATATATATTTCTTCGTTATTGAAATGTTCTTGAATTAAGTTTTCAGGTCCGGACTCATTCAAATTAAGATCCATGTCAAACACATCGTCGAGCTCTAAAGATTCAGTTTTCACAATATCGTCAGTAGTGCAAAGGATTATATTATCCTCAGAAGGTTGAACAGAACCTTCAGCTTTGATTGGTTTGTCGGGTACACATAATAGCTTAAGATAACGTCGCAGTGTTCTGTCAGATTGTTCTATTTGCGTCAGGAACTGATGAATTTCTTTCAGTTTAGTGCTACACGGTTGGCAGATGAAATTCGGCATTTGATCGCCTCTGGTAATCTGACAATCGAGAATATTTATGTAAGATACAAAAATACTAATAAATATTTATTTTCACTTATATGACGTTTATTTTTCTGTGATATACAACATAAACTCTAAAGCTATTTCAAATAATAACGCTAGGATGACCAACCATCCCGGATTTTTCAGTACAGTCCCACATTGCAGCTTTGTGTCCCGCATCGAAGCCTTGTGTCCCGCATGAATGGATGAATATATTATGATCCCGGAAAATGTCCCGCATTGTCCCAGATTACCATGTGAATTTAAAAAGAAAGAACATCGTTTTGGCGCATTCTTATATATTTTTAATTTAGGTTATTAACAAAAAGGTAATTTGTCTTCGCGCATCTAGATATTTGTTATTAAATGTAACCTAAGTTACTAAAAAATACTTAAAAAAGGTCTCTTTTCAGCGAACTGAACAAACATTTTTCGTCCCGCATTGTTACGAGAAAAATGGTCACCCTAAATAACTCTCTATTGCCAAAAAACTGAGAATAGAACTTACTTGAACAGCAGCACACTTCATGATAAAACCAGCCAAGCTATTCTTCATTTTCGATGAAAAATAAAATATATCTGAGAGTGTAACGCCACTTGATAAACACAATCGACATATTGTGCTTAAATCAGATCCAGTTATCGACATTTTTTTCATTATCTTAATTTGGAAAAATATTTTTAAGTTGGAGTTTTATAGATCTATAAAACTTATAGTACGAGATCATCCCACTGCAAAATAGTGTACTCATCGAGTACCTATATGCTAAAAACCTAATTTTTACGCATATTTATCATCAGGAGAATATATATCTACTAGGTTGCCTATCAAAATGTGGCCGCTAGTATTTTTAATTAAATTATTTTTAATTAATTTTTCGCAAAAAATTGCAATGACTTGTTTTTAAAATAAAATATCGTCCACTTCACGCCAATATATATAAAGATTCTGAAAAATCACGGTTGCCGTTGCGCACTTGGCCGCACCTCTTCGCAGCCAGGTGTAAACAGGTATGATTGTGATACATTTTTGCGTTCATAACGTACATTTATTATTTATATATCAAATTAAAGCTAATTTTTTTCTCGTTATTATGATATAAGGATGCCTAATTAAATTTGGCCGAAAATAAGGGTTGCTGGCTGCTAAAGATGGTAAATATTAAAAGTAGAGTGAAGGAGAGCTAGCGCGTAACATCACCAGTCAGACGAGGACAGCGATTGCCAGCTGTACGACGTTTTGAAGCCATTGCGCATGCGTCGAGTGCTAGTGTTCTCAACCACCGGTTCAAATAGTAGTAGAGAAGACTCAATAAATACTCAAAAAAAATGTCTTTCTTTCAAAATTACAAATTTAAAAATTACAATAAAAAATTAATATTGATGAAAAATAAAACCAAGGTTACGTACGTAAAAGAAAATTTTATTGTGCAAGTACAGCTGGCAATCGCTGTCCTCGTCTGACTGGTGATGTTACACGCTAGCTCTCTTTCACTCTACTTTTAATATTTACCATCTTTAGCAGCCAGCAACCCTTATTTTCGGCCAAATTTAATTAGGCACCCTTATATCATAATAACGAGAAAAAAATTAGCTTTAATTTGATATATAAATAATAAATGTACGTATGAACGCAAAAGTGTATCACAATCATACCTGTTTACACCTGGCTGCGAAGAGGTGCGACCAAGTGCACAACGGCAACCGTGATTTTTCAGAATCTTTATATATATTGGCGTGAAGTGGACGATATTTTATTTTAAAAACAAGTCAATGCAATTTTTTGCGAAAAATTAATTAAAAATAATTTAATTAAAAATACTAGCGGCCACATTTTGTTAGGCAACCTAGTAGATATATATTCTACTGATGATAAATATGCGTAAAAATTAGGTTTTTAGCATATACTCGATGAGTACACTATTTTGCAGTGGGATCTTAGGCTATTACTAATCTATCTAATAAGAATACTAATCAACATTAAAAAAAGATTTTTTCAAATTAATGTTATGAAGAAATACCGATTATTGAATCCGTCTTAAATCAAGTGGTGTTACACTCTCAGATATATTTTATTTTTCATCGAAAATGAAGAATAGCCTGGCTGGTTTTATTATGAAGTTTGCTGTTGTTCAGGTAAGTTCTATTCGTTTCAAAGTTTTTTTATATACAGCGTTGTTTGAAATAATTTTAGAGCTTATGTTGTATATCACAGAGAATTAAATGTCATATATAAGTAATAAAATACGTGTGGCACTCGGGGACTGCCGCGGTAAAGCTATTGCATATTCTTTTTAGGTCTTTAAGTTTTTCTTCTCTATAAAACGAAAATAGCTAGGTGTAAATAATAAGGTATAAATAGTGTAATTACACACCAAAACAAAAAAAAAAAATGAACAAAAAGAACGATATTAAGAGTTTGATCATAGAATTTCGCGCGATGTACATTTATATAGATATAATATCATATATACTTTCTCTGCACATAACCTAAATAATTTAGGTTATTTTTATAGCAGTATTATATATAAATTCATTTATACACAAATAAAGACAGAATCAGTTATGAGCAGTTATGCAGTTATGAGCACACAAACACCGTGCCGAAGTCTGCCGAACTGAAACGACGTTAGAGGATGTACGGCTGTCAACGCCGCACCGCTGTGCCGGTCGGAGTGGGGGGTGTTAGGTTTTTTTTCGTTACGGAATTTCTTGATTCGGTCGCCGCGCTCAAAGCCCGCGTTAGAAGCTATGCAATAGCTTAATAAATATTTATTAGTATTTTTGAACGCTACATAGATCAGTCATTCATATTAAAAAACCATCAATCGTTCTCTTTGATTTTTATTTGTAACTTGTTACCAGCAACTAAGCCATCGTTTCAGATCTAGATAATATGGTTTTTCCAACAAATTTAAAACTAGCTTCTAAGCTCGCTGTTCAGTTAGCTTTATATTTTTCGAACAAAGTAATGATGTTATAATTCTACCACTAATGCCACTAGTAAGATTGCCAAATGTTCGGTTTCTGGCTGGATAGTCCGGTTTTCTTTACGTCTGTCCGGTCAAAAAAATCTCGATAAACCGGACAATAAATATAACAAATAAATTTTTGTAAATTTTTTTGGAGATAATCGGTGCAAGCGCAAAAAATATACGCTATGACGTTTTTTATATAATAATAGTATACTTTTCATAGTGGTTTATTATTTTATTTTACAAGAAAATTTTGAGAAAAGTTGTTTAGGGGAAATCGATGCATGCGCAGGAGATATTTATTATAATATCGTTTTTTATATAATTATAATATACCTACTTTTCATAACGGATTATTATTCTATCTGTTTTACAAGAAAGTTTTGTAATTTATTTTTGAGGAAAATCGGCGCATGCGCAACAGAGATATGTTATGACGTAGTTTTTTTTATATAATGATGTTATAGGTACCTTTTCAAAACGAATCTTTGATTAACGTCTGAATAGAACTCTTCAAGTAAATAAAATTGTCGACCAATTTTTCTCAGACCAAACGATATATTGACAAAAAATGATAAAATTACAAATCAATATAACACAAGATGTTATATTGATTTATAATTTTATCATTTTTTGTCAATATATCGTTTGGTCTGAGAAAAATTGGTCGACAATTTTATTTACTTGAAGAACTTTTCAAAACGGTTTATTAATCTATTTTACAAGTTTTGTAAAAACAATTTTAGAGAAAATCGGCGCATTCGGAGAAAAGACATACCTACCATTTAATGTTGTTTTTTATATAATTATGATATACATTCCACAACGGTTTATTAGCCTGTATATTTTTACAAGATAGTTATGAAAAATATGTGTTTTTCTAAATTTGTAGTTTCAGAAATATTTTGAAAATAAAATAAATCTAATATTCTTTTGTTCTGTAGATGTTAGTTAGGTATTTGACAAGAATGCTTTGTTTAATTTTAACATAACGTGATAACATATAGAAAACCATGAAAACGAATAGCAAATTTTATAATTCTTCAAAGATTTCAAATTTTATAATGTTTAGTGGTAACCGTTACCCGCGTTACTGCATGCGTTAACAGAAGTTTTATTTTCTTTGTTATTATATTAGTCAAATGTCAATATTATTATTTATTAGTTGGAAAAGCCCCGCTGTCCAATTGCTGCAATTTGTTCGACGAAATCTAATTAACTAAATGAAATAATAATTTTTATAAATTAATGTCATTATAATAGTTAAAATTTTGTAAGACTATAAAAACAAGAAAATACTAATAAAAAGAAAGTTTTTATTGAAATGTATCAAAAAGGATTTTTTTTTAATTTAGGGTCATAATTATATTATTGATTATGACTAATAAACGATCATAGAGTTTAACGCTTTTATATTTATGAACCTAAATAATTAATAAATTATTAAAATGATTTTTTCCTTTCTGTGTTTCTATATTTTCAACTGTTATTTTTTTCTTAGATAAAGCTAATTAAATTATATTATTAAGCTTAATGTTGTTAAAAATATACACCAATTTTCAAACATAACGCCGGGGTTTATTATGTAAAATTTAGCGCCTTGTGATTATTAAATTACTTGTTATATGAACACAATGAACCGTATTTTTTATAGTGTTTTTGCTCTTGTAAGTTTTATAGATAGTATCTATAAACATCGAAATATCGTTCATAAACATCGATGTTTTCGAAAGTATAACATCGATATTGAAAACATCGACGTTTAAGAACGATATTTCGATGTTTTTCTAGACTACCGGGCACTGCTTTGAAACAGGGATAAAACGCGTTTTCTCAATGTATAAAATTATTTTATAAATCGATGAAATATGGATATAAATTATATTTTAGCTAGTAATAAGAAGTAAAACACATTAAATACAAATTAATCATATATTTAATTAGTTATTACAAAAAAATTAGTAACACTACCGTAACTTATTTTAACCTTCGTATAGCCGCCCCAAATTTTGTAATGGCAACACCTATAATGCATAGATGACGATGAGAAAACATCGTTCTCAAGAACGATGTTTCATCGATGCTAATAGCTTCAACATCGATGTTAAAACACCGATATTTATGAACGATACATCCATGTTTTTAAAAATAGATGTATCGTTTGCATCCCTATCTATAAAGCTTTCTAATTTTTTGAGGGAACATAAAAAGACTTCCAATTTAAGATTATGAAAGAAATGTCGATAATTGGAACCGATTTACGCACAATATGTCGACTGTGCTTATCAAGTGGCGTTACACTCTCAGATATATTTTATTTTTCATCGAAAATGAAGAATAGCTTGGCAGGTTTTATCATGAAGTGTGCTGCTGTTCAAGTAAGTTCTATTCTCAGTTTTTTGACAATAGAGCGTTATTTAGGGTGACCATTTTTTTCGTAACACAATACGGGACGGAAAATGTTTGTTCATAAAAAAGACCTTTTTTAAGTATTTTTTAGTAATTTAAGTCACATTTAATAAGAAATATCTAGATGCGTGAAGACAAATTACCTTTTTGTTAACCAAAATTAAAAATATATAAGAATGCGCCAAAACAAATGTTTTTTTTTTGTAAAATTCACATGGTAATCTAGGAAAATGCGGGACATTTTCCGGGATCACATATTCTTGCGGGACACGAAGCTGCAATGTGGAACTGTCCCGGAAAGTCCGGAACGGTTGGTCACCCTAGCGTTATTTAAAATAACTTAGTTTATGTTGTATATCACAGAGAAATAAACGTCATATAAGTGATAATAAATATTTATAAGTGTTTTTGAACCTTACATAAATATTCTCGATTGTCAGATTACCAGAGGCGATCAAATGCCGAATTTCATTTGCCAATCGTGCCACACTAAACTAAAGGAAATTCATCAGTTCCTGACGCAAATAGAACAATCTGACAGAACACTGCGACGTTATCTTAAGCTGCAGTTATGTGTACCCGACAAACCAATCAAAGCTGAATGTTCTGTTCAACCTTCTGAGGATAATTTAATCCTTTGCTCTAATGACGATATTGTGAAAAGTGAACCTTTAGAGCTCGATGATGTGTTTGACATAGATCTTAATTTGAATGAGACCGGACCTGCGAACTTCATTCAAGAACATTACAATAACGAAGAAATATATATTAAATCTGAAATCGATGTCGAACTGGGTGAATCAGAATGCGCAACGAGCACAAAAGACATTATTTCAACTAACATAGATGACAACGAATTCAGCTGTCAGGACTCAAAGATAGACATAGAAGAGACTAAAGTGGGCGAAGTTATGACAGTCAATTGGAAAGATCAAAAACCCGAGAATTATCATGTAAAGAGCGAATTACTGGAAGAGATACCTTTAAATTCCCAAAACAATAACGAAAATATGGATGATAATTCATTAATTTTAAGAAAATCAGTATGTGACAAGGAAAGCGCTTCATCTAACGTTGATTTAAATGAAATTAGCTACGAAGATACGAAAATTTATATTGGCGACGCCTCGGAGAATTCATGTTTGCATTCTGATAATCAGACTGAACAGTTTAATAAACGTGAAGAAACAAACAAAAATAGTTTGATAAATCGTAAGAAGCATAAAGAGGCAAATAAATTGAAATCGTCGAACTGCGACATTAGCAAGAGTTACTGCGATCGTTCTAGTTTCCATTATCATAAACGAACACATTCTGGTGAAAAACCATATAAATGCAACGTTTGTTTTAAAAGCTTTACTACAGCTTCAAAATTGACGAATCATCAACGGATACATACGGGTGAGAAACCTTATCAGTGTGACTTTTGCTCTAAGTGTTTCTCCGACACATCCAATTTAAAGAAACACAAACTTACGCATACCGGTGAGAAACCTTATCAGTGTGACGTTTGTAATAAGTTTTTCTCCTATTCATCCAATTTAAATGAACACAAGCGTGTTCATAGCGGTGAGAAACCTTATCAGTGTGACCTTTGTACTAAGTGTTTCTCTCACTTATCCAGTTTAAATGAACACAAGCGTATACATACTGGTGAGAAACCTTATCAGTGTGACCTTTGTAATATGTCTTTCTCTCAGTCAAGCTCTCTTAGGAAACACAAGCGTATACATACCGGCAAGAAACCTTATCAGTGTGACCTTTGTACAATGTGTTTCTCTTACTCATCCAATTTAAATGATCACAAGCGTGTTCATAGCGGTGAGAAACCTTATCAGTGTGACCTTTGTACTAAGTGTTTCTCTTCCTCATCTAATTTAAATGAACACAAGCGTGTACATACTGGTGAGAAACCTTATCAGTGTGACCTTTGTAATATCTCTTTCTCTCATTCAAGCTCTCTAAAGAAACACAAGCGTATACATACCGGCAAGAAACCTTGTCCATAAGACCTTTGCACTCAGCGTTAAATAAACATAAACTTGCACATACATGAGATGTTAATTAGTAAATAAAATACGAATGAATCACAGGTTGACCCAATAATAAAAATTCCAGCCAATTGGACAGCGACGGGACCATTCCTACTTTAAAAATATTGACATTTGATGTAGTATAATAAAGAAAATAAAACATAAATGTGAAAAAAAAGTTCACTATCCAGTACAATAAAAATTGAGATCTTAAAAGGTGCCAAGTTTTCACTTGGCAAGTTTTTGTGTTATTATGATTTACCTTAAACTTTACGTGTTTTGGTGTGAAAACTTGGCATCTTTTTAGATTTCAAATTATTTTTGGATAGGATATTGAACTTGGCTCCCTTTTTCACATTCATGTTTTTGATAGGATATCATAAATTTTTGTAAAGAATTAATTAATAATTATCATTCAAAAGTTATTTGTAAAATTAATCTTTCTTCCTATACTTCTAGTTTTCTTTTTCGAAAGCCGCTAGGTGCTAATAAAAATCGATTGATTGAAAAATATATCAAATCTCAAAAATTCACTGTTTTCTAATTTTTTTCTTTTGTATATGTTACGGTCTATACCCGAATTCGGTCAATGACCGAAATAAATGCGCAAAACTAGTTTTGACCAACGAGCATTGCCTAAGCCCGAAATCTTACATTTTAACGGGTATTGACTGTTATAAGATGAGCAAAACTATTTTTGCGCATTTTCAATTGGACAAAACGAGTTCTGTCCATTTTTGAACGAACAGTACTAGTATGGCATCGGAATCTTCTTTGCGTTTTTTAATTAACTTTTCCGCATCAATGATACTTATTATATCAAAGCGATTTATTCTTCTGTATTGTTTAGCAGACAGAAGTTTTAATTCAGCTTTCAATAAATTTGCTTCCTTAACCTCACTTAGTGTAGTAAGGTAATAGGTCATATGCATGAGACTCCAAATTGGTTTAAATTTTTATTTCGAAATATATTTTAGTTCCTGATTCTATCGTAATGGATATTTTATTAATCTAATAACTGAAAAAAACTACAAATAATAAAAAATAAATGTAGAAAATATGCGCTAAATTCGAATTTTCAAAACGCAGCGTGACGTCAAAGTATATATCAACAACAGTTTCCATGACGACTGTGTCGTCTCACAGTAAGATTATGTCAGTATTCAGAGAAAACCACAAATAAACTTAATTTAGAACTTTCTGGTTTCACGTCCATTATATTGATAATTGTAGATGATAGCGGGACAGTGGACAGGTACAAAAAATCAAACACCTTATTTGGCTTTGTACGACGTTTCGCTGGAGATCCCAGCTTCTTCAGATACTGAAATTATATTTTGAAAAAATGTTTAGTTTTACAATATTATATACAAAAGTTTCTAGGTTATATTTTACCTTAGCTGGAAGATGTTATTGTTGTAAAAGCTATACATTATATTCAAACAGTTTACCAAACACATATACAAATGTTTTTTTAGTTAATCGAGTAAAAATTGTGATTAATTCTGCAGTAAACAATATAAATTTTTTTTTTTTAACTTTTTTCTCCAAGCAGAACACATGGTTTTGAAAAAAATTTTTGTGATAACAGTTATCATGCAACCAACATAACAGAGTTGAGTTGGGGCGCGAATATTGAGATTTTGAATTAATGTGACGTTATTATTTGATTATATACCATACTTAAATTTTGGGTATCTGTCCTCATGTTGATGGTGTTGTTCGACTTAATGAAGATCATCTCACTTACATTTCGTTTTCTCCAGTTCGGTTCTTCATCTAAAATTGTGACTTGTTCAAAATTAAATATATGTCCAGTAGTTATATGATGATGTGCTAATGCAGTTTTTTGTCTAAATATTATGTTTTCATCTGAGGGTAAGCTATTTGTATCCTTTAATTTGTCAAGGTCCTTGCAGTCTTTCTTATGTTGGTAAAGTCTATTCCGTAGTTTTTGTTTTGTTTGGCCAATATAGCACACACCACAATCACAAGGGATTTTATATACTACATTTGACCGATCTAAAATAGGAATTTTATCCTTCAACTTCGTGTAAATGTGACTTATCTGTTGTAAGTTGTAAAATACTAATTGAATGTTGGTATCACGGAAATGTTGATTAATTTTACTCGATAGTTTGTCGATGAAATTTTTTTCAAAACCATGTGTTCTGCTTGGAGAAAAAAGTTAAAAAATTTTTTTATATTGTTTACTGCAGAATTAATCACAATTTTTACTCGATTAACTAAAAAAACATTTGTATATGTGTTTGGTAAACTGTTTGAATATAATGTATAGCTTTTACAACAATAACATCTTCCAGCTAAGGTAAAATATAACCTAGAAACTTTTGTATATAATATTGTAAAACTAAACATTTTTTCAAAATATAATTTCAGTATCTGAAGAAGCTGGGATCTCCAGCGAAACGTCGTACAAAGCCAAATAAGGTGTTTGATTTTTTGTACCTGTCCACTGTCCCGCTATCATCTACAATTAATTTAGAACATTAACAATTTGACATCAAGGTTGACATGCATCATATATTATGATCATATATCATGACGTCACATAAGCCCGCCAACAGGCCGATTGTTTAAACTGTCTAATTTTGAATGTGAAATTTAATATTTTTTTTCTTATGATAATATTACATTTTTAAATGATTATCAATTTTTTTCCGTATTATGGTTGACTAAATAATCTATTAAAAATTTTAAAAAAATACATGCATATGACCTATTATGTTTCGTCATAAAATTATGTTTCAGAAGCCTCAAATAGGCAAACTAGTTGAGACTTGAATTCATCTTGCATTTCTACTTAATTATTACTACATTGAATATCCCACAATTATATTAATTGTAACATTCAGGAGAACAATTCAATTGATAGCTACATAAACAAGAACATAACCCTACTTTTGTTCGGGTTCGGACGTTGATTGAATGAAACAAGCAGAATTAGTACTGTCCATTCAAAAATGGACAGAACTAGTTTTGACCAATTGAAAATGCGCAAAACGAGTTTTGATCATTTTATAACTCTCGATACCCGTTTAAATGTAAGATTTCAGGTTTGGGCAATATTCGTTGGTCAAAACTAGTTTTGCTCATTTATTTCAGTCATTGACCGAATTCGGGTATAGACCGTAACATATGCACACAATTACCTAGCTGGACACCAAATTTCAACTTTTTGGGTCATCTGGAAGTGGGAATAGGTTTTTGATCTAGATGTCAGTGAGTCAGTCAGCGATAAAAATGCCGATTTTTAGACGATTTCAAAAAGAAACTAAAATACTAATTGCGTGATAAGTATCACTATAATATTAATGATTTTTAAAATCTTTTGTGATAGTTATGACAATTTTCTATGTACATATTGTACAAAGCAGAAAATAAATATTCTTTTTTTTTTGGTTTTGAGGCTGAAACAAACGCCTTATCTCTAAAATAATAAATAACGTAAGTTACTCGACTCGAGTCTTGTGTTTTCTGATATTATATAATTTTAAGGGGACGCAATCCACTAATTTTCAGATAATTTATTGAGTGATGTTCTTGCGAACCTTATTTATGTGCCAAATCTAAATAAAGTAATTGTTTGTGAAATTTGAATTAAGCGCGTATCAAAATAAAAATATTCGCTCATAGTATCGGCTGAAAGCACACTTTGAAAACACAAATTAAATGACAATAAAATTGTATAAAACTTCTTATCAAAATTAGTAAACGCTCAAAGAAAAAAACATCCTCGTGCAACTGGTAAGTTGAAGCCTTGAACAATTCCTCATAAATATGTTATAAAATCCTCCCTTTTTGTCAAATAAGGTTTCGCATAAATACGAGCACTTGAAAATATTTTCAAAATTCACGAAATAAAAAAAATCCAATTCTGCTTACAGATCTGGCAACAAACCATCTTAAATAAAAACTTTTCTTTTTGTTTTTTTTTTTGTCTAATTAGTTTTAACATAGATAGTGCCCGTACTACTGTATAAAATTATTTTATGAAAAAACTCATAAGGAAAAGTTCTTTATCTCGACTGTGTGCCAACAGTACTTCAAGAAGATTATGACTTTTTTCGACATTTTTACATTTTCAAAAATTTTTTTTTAAGTGCCCGAACTACTCTAAGAAATCACTTTACAAAATAACTTTATAAGCAAAAGTTTTTTTAGCTAAGCCTCGTGCTAACGGTACTTCAAAAATATTTTGTTTTTTTTACGAAATTTTTAAACTTTCAAAATTTTTCTAAGTGCTCGTAACTACTGTAAAGTCTTAGGTATAGATTAGACTATGTATAAAACTTTCTAATCAATGGTCGCAACATAAAAAGGCTTTTCCAAATTAAGAGAAAGAAAAAAATGTCGATAATTGGATCCGATTTAAGCACAATATGCCGATTGTGCTTATCAAGTGGCGTTACACTCTCAGATATATTTTATTTTTCATCGAAAATGAAGAATAGCTTGGCTAGTTTTATCATGAAGTGTGCTGCTGTGCAGGTAACTTCTATTTTTTGCAAAGTTTTTTTGGCAATAGAGCGTTATTATTTGAAATAGCTTTAGAGTTTATGTTGTATTTCACAGAGAAATAAATGACTGTATGTCATATACGTGACTAGCCGTTACCGGCGGCTTTGCACGCAATTGAGACGAAACACTGATGCATTTCCATTTATTTGGCATATGTTACTCCTTTCTCGACGTAATTCCAAAATTCTTGAAATGAAGCACTTGTTTATTTTTTGATAGGAGTAATCCTGCGCATTTTCGAATTGATACATCTATATTATATGATTTCTTCATGCAAGTTTTGAACCCCCTTTTAGGGGTTGAATTTTCAAAAATCCATTCTTAGCGGATGCCTACGTCATAATAACTATCTGTGTGCTAAATTTCAGCCCAATCCGTTCAGTGGTTTGAGCTGTGTGTTGATAGTCAGTCAGTCAGTTATGAGTCATGGTTTCCTTTTATATATATTATGTTACGACTAGAACCCGAAGTGCTGCTACACCTAGTTTTAGCCGTCTAGAACTAGGTGTAGCCACTTACTTTTGGTTAAATCTAGTATTAGCCGATTGTTTTCGAGTAAAACTAGGTCTAGCCGGTACCACTCCGGCTAGAACTAGGTCCAACCAAACCCTAGTGGCTGATACTAGGTCCAGCCGATATCATGCCGGCTAAAACTAGATCCAACCAAACCTATTACTAGGAGTAACCTATAAACCGGTTGGCTGCCCTGGGTGGAAGTTGTTCTACTAACTCTACCACATATTTTTTGTTTTTGGGATATTAAAAAAACACCGCATAATAAGAAACGTAGAGAAAATAAAATTCAACGAATTTATTTTAATAATTGACTTTTACTAAAGTAGGACTACAATTTTAACATAATAGGAACAATCAGCAACATTTTTTTTAACAACAGAAAATAATTAATTGTATCTTTTATAACTTTAAAGAATATTATTATTATTATCAATCACACTTTTATAAGTCAACACAATTAGTTATGAACTTGTTTGCATGTAGTTTTATCCACCAGAGTTTGGTTGAATCTAGTTTTAGCCGGCATGATATCGGCTAGACATAGTATCAGCCACTAGGGTTTGGTTGAACCTAGTTCTAGCCGGAATGGTACCGGCTAGACCTAGTTTTACCCGAAAACAATCGGCTAATACTAGATTTAACCAAAAGTAAGTGGCTACACCTAGTTCTAGACGGCTAAAACTAGGTGTAGCAGCACTTCGGGTTCTAGCCGTAACATCTACATATAATAAATATTAAATTATTAGTATTTTTGGACGTTACATAAATGTTCTCGATTGTCAGATTACCAGAGGCGATCAAATGCCGAATTACATCTGCCAATCGTGTCACACTAAACTAATGGAAATTCATCAGTTCCTGATGCAAATAGAACAATCTGACAAAACACTGCGACGCTATCTTAAGCTATTATGCGTGCCTGACAAACCAATCAAAGCTGAATGTTCTGTTCAACCTTCTGAGGATAATTTAATCCTTTGCACTAATGACGATAATGTGAAAAGAGAATCTTTAGAGCTCGATGATGTGTTGGACATGGATCCTGATTTGAATGAGACCGGAACTGGAAACTTAATTCAAGAACATTGCAATAACGAAGAAATATATATTAAATCTGAAATCGATGTCGAACTGGGTGAATCAGAATGCGCAACGAACACAAATGACATTATTTCAACTAACATAGATGACAACGAATTCAGCTGTCAGGACTCAAAGATAGACATAGAAGAGACTAAAGTGGGCGAAGTTATGACAGTCAATTGGAAAGATAAAAAACCGGAATATTATCATGTAAAGAGCGAATTAATGGAAGAGATACCTTTAAATTCCAAAAACAATAACGAAAATATGGATGATAATTTATTAATTTTAATAAAATCAGTATGTGACAAGGAAAGCGCTTCATCTAACGTTGATGAAAATGAAATTAACTACGAAGATACGAAAATTAATATTGGCGACGCGTCGGAGAATTCATGTTTGCATTCTGCTAATCAGACTGAAAAGTTTAATAAACGCGAAGAAACAAACAAAAATAGTTCGATAATTCGTAAGAAGCATAAAAAAGCAAATAAACTGAAATCGTACCACTGCGACATATGCAAGATTTATCACTCTGACCGTTCTAGTTTCCATTATCATAAACGAACACATACTGGTGAAAAACCATATAAATGCAACGTTTGTATTAAATGCTTTACAACAGCTGCAAAATTGACGAATCATCAACGGATACATACGGGTGAGAAACCTTATCAGTGTGACCTTTGCACTAAGTGTTTCTCCGATTCATCCAATTTAAAGAAACACAAACTTACGCATACCGGCGAGAAACCTTATAAGTGTGACCATTGCACTCAGCGTTTCTCGCGATCATCCATTTTAAATAGTCACAAACTTACACATACCGGCGAGAAGTCTTATCAGTGTGACCAATGTAATAAGTGTTTCTCTCATTCTTCCCAATTAAATATACACAAGCTTAAACATACAGGCGAGAAACCGTATCAGTGTGACCTGTGTACAAAGTGTTTCTCACAGTCATCCAGTTTATATAGACACAAGCTTAAACATACTGGCAAGAAACCTTATCAGTGTGACCTTTGTAATAAGTGTTTCACTTACTCATCCAGTTTAAATACACACAAGCGTATACATACAGGTGAGAAACCTTATCAGTGTGACTTTTGTAATAAATGTTTTTCTCATTCATCCCAATTAAATATACACAAGCTCAAACACATCGGCGAGAAACCTTACCAGTGTGACCTTTGTAATAAATGTTTTTTTCATTCATCCCAATTAAATATTCATAAGGTTAAACATACCGGTGAGAAACCGTATCAGTGTGATCTTTGTAATAAGTGTTTTCTTAGCTCATCCAATTTAAAGAAACACAAACTTATGCATACCGGCGAGAAACCTTATCAGTGTGACTTTTGTAATAAGCGGTTCTCTCAGTCATCCAGTTTAAATAGACACAAGCTTAAACATACCGGCGAGAAACCTTATCAGTGTGACTTCTGTAATAAGTGTTTCTCTTACTCATCCAATTTAAATACTCACAAGCGTATACATACAGGTGAGAAACCTTATCAGTGTGATCTTTGTACTAAGTGTTTTTACCACTCAATCCAATTAAAAAGGCACAAGCTTAAACATACTGCGGGAAACCTTGTCAGTGTGTCGTTTGTACCAAGTGTTTCTTCCGCTCAACTTAATTAATTCAACATGTCATACATAAGATGATAATAATAATTAATTAGTGTATTACTAATGACTAACAGTTTGAAAGGTATACACGTCTAATATAAGGTAATCAGTAGTTTTTCGTAATTTGCCGTGTGACCTGAAACACAGTGTGATGTCACTAGTACGTAAACAGTATTTTGATCCGATATAATCAGTGTACAAGTGACTAGAAAATTCGGGGGACCCACCGTATTTAAAAATCCAGTCTAATTCCGGATGCCTCCAATCGCAAACTCAACATCTGCTGCACCCAAGTTGGCTATGATTCCAAAGAGAAATCGAAGAGTTTGAAATGAAATGATTTTTTTATTCCAGAACATGAATAGCATATTTTAGTTTGGTTAGATCTTATTTATTTTTTTATTTTGGAAAAAGTCATAGTAAATTTTGTTTTTTTCGTAACAATTTATACCCAAGACTAAAAGTATATGTAATGTTTGTCGTTAAATATTATTAATATGAAAATAATTTGTATATAATTTACATTCCGTCCTTTAGAAGCCATAGTGAAATTAAATTTTGTTTTGTAAAAGATTGTTTAAAAATGTAGGTATATAAGGCAAAGGTGTACCCCAGGGTTCGTTATTAGGACCATTGCTTATCATAATTTATATAATTAATGATCTACCGAGTAAAATTCACGAGCCAATTTCCCTTTTTTCCGATGATAGATCTATTATACAGATTGTATCAAATCAAAACGGTCCATAGAACATTCTGTGTGTAAGACAGAGACGATATTATATAAAGCACTAAAGCAGTATGTAAGAATGAGATAAATGATCGCTAATAGTTACTGTGGTTATACAATCTGATAGTATCGTCTTTGTTTTCTACAGTAAAAACCTCAATTTTATCAAATGTCATAAACACTAGTGAAATTATTGATAAAATGGCTATTTATACTGTCCGGGAAAAAATCCAAATAATTAAATGGTTTCAACAAGATGGTTGTCCAGCTCATAACTCCCCATTGGTGCAAGAATATCTAAACGATACAAATTCCTAATCATTTGGTAAGTGGTCGTGGAACCATTCTTTGGCCCGCCAGGTCTCCAGATTTGATTCCATTAGATTTTTTATGGGGATTTGTAAAATCCAAAATTTATGGCTTTCAAGAAAATAGAGCTAATAACGAATTGAAAATACAGATTTCCAATGCATGTCAGTCCGTTGACCATGAGATGTCAGCCAATGTGAGGGAAAATATTTATAATCAATTAGGATATTGTTTGGCAGAACGTGGAGGTCTTTTTGAACATTTAATAAATTAACTATTAAAAGTATTGTTAAAACTTTTGTACCAGATATAAATAATAATACGAATTAATATTACAGTTTAGTTGTTTTAATTGACAAATTGGTAAAAAGATTTACAGTGTACATAATTATTTATTTACGTAATCACAGTAACTATTAGCGATAATTTATCTCATTCTTACTTACTGCGTTAGTGCTTTATATATCGTCTCTGTCTTACACACAGAATGTTCTATGGACCGTTTTGATTTGATACAATCTGTATATTATGTCCATCAAAGTTTCACCTACCTTCAGAATAATATTACATGTATAAAAAAATGCAAAACTGGTTTTAAGCAAATACTCTATGCTTAAACCTAGGAAAAACGCAAGCTATTAAATTTGGAGAGTATGGTAGCAACCATGAGTCATTAAAACTTGATGAAATAAATTACATCAAACTTCAACAAGATGTCACTTTCTTGGGCATAAAACTTGATAAAAATCTCAAATGGAAACAACACATAAAATATATCACGTCTAAAATATCTAAATCTCTTTATATAGGTATTAAGAGTTTTAAGAGACGTAATGCCAATTGAGGTAATACTAAATGTATACTTGGCATATTGAATCTCTCATGAGATTCGGTGTTATTTTCTGGGCGGCATCGTTAAATGCAAATGATTTATTTAAAATACAAAAACGATGCATAAGAATATATATTAGATATCGTGTCCATCGAGATAATTATAAATAAGAAATCGCAGGATTGTGGACAAATATTAGATTTATTAATAAATCTAATATTTGTCCACAATCCTGCGATTTCTTATTTATGATGCATAAGAATCATTTGTAAAGTAGGCTACCGTGACAGCTGTAAGAAGTTATTTAAATCTGTCAAAATATTGAATGTGCGCTCTTTGCTAAACAAAATCCGGATTTGTTATACAGTCGGTTGAGCATATGCACAACTCGAGAAGAAAGAGAAGTGGAAACAACAGCACTACAGTCTAACTGTAGTTCAGAAAGGATAAATAAATTCTATAATTAAAATCTACAATAAAATTCCGTCTGAAATTAAAAATTACCGCTGCATAAATTCAAAAAGAAACTAAGATACTAATTGTGTGATTAGTATAACTGTAATATTAATGTTTTTTTACGATTTTTTGTGATAGTTATGACAATTTTCCATGTACAATATTGTACAAAGGAGAAAATAAATATTCTATTTTATTTTGAGGCTAAAACAAACGTTTTATCTCTAAAATGTTTATATCTATACTAATATATTATAAAGCTGAAGAGTTTGTTTGGTTGGTTGAACGCGCTAATCTCAGGAACTACTAGTTCAAATTGAAATTTTTTTTTGTTGGATAGCCCATTTATTGAGGAAGGCTATAAGCTATATAATATCACGCTAGAACCAATAGGAGCGGAGCATCAATGAAAAGTGTTGCAAGATGTATCTCAAAAATAAGCTTATATTCAGGTGAAATGCCCTAATATACCAATATTAGCATTGCACGTTTACAAGCCCGGCTGGCTCAGTCCGTGGGGCATGCATCTGTTAATATCAGGGTCGTGGGTTCGAGCCCCACGTTGGGCGAAAATGTTTTTAATTTTTTTTTTTTTTTATTTTCTACATTACTTTATTCTAAGGCTTACATTTAAATTTATTTTAATTTTATTTACGACTATTTAAAATTAAATAAATCTAATTAATAGCTCATTTGAAAACTGTTATAACTATAGGTACCTACCTATATAAAAATTATTTTCCTTCAGAGTTTTCAATTAAATATTTATTATATTTTATTAATTACAGTAATTATTGATAAGAAATGTATTACTTAAAAAAACTAAAAATACTGCTTTTTATCGACATAAACTTTTGAACGGTAATTCCGATCATCATGAAATTTGGACACAACACTCATTTCGGTAAACTAAGATGAATGTGCGTACTCATGTCCCTCCCTTCCCCATTCGTTCTTTTGCACCCAGGTGAAACCGGGCGGGACCGCTAGTAATTAATAAATAACGTAAGTTACTCGGCTCGAGTCTTGTGTAATGTGTTTTCTGATATTATATAATTTTAAGTTAAAGACTTTTTGTTGACGTAATCCACTAATTTTCAGATAATTTACTGAGTGATGTTCTTGCGAACCTTATTTATGTGCCAAATCTAAATAAAGAAATCGTTTGTGAAATTTAAATTAAGCGCGTATCAAAATATTCGCTTATAGTATTAAAAACACAAATTAAAACTTGTTATCAAAATTAGTAAACTACCAAAAGTTAAAAAAAAAAACATCCTCGATAGCTAAAGTGGGTACGGCCAAGATAAAAAAAAAAATGGCCACCTCCCACGAAACGTGCAACTGGTAAGTTGAAGCGTTCGAGAGTGAATGTGCGTAGGCGTTGTTGGACACAGTACTTTTTGACAGCAGTAAGAAGAATGAACGTATGTGAGGCAAGTAACAACACTAAGTTTTGCATTCTTGAAAAACTGAATGGAACCTACTAAATTTTGTAAAATATATTAAATAAAAGTATATATTATAAAGCTTAATTTTAAGCAAAGGTTGTATTTAGAAATTTGGAAATACCCAGTCGTAGGCTAGTTGTAAAGTAATTTGAATTTGGAAATTTCCGGGCATGGCAATACACAAATAACAATTATTTGCTACTATTTGCTCATACCGAATTTTGGTATCAGCAAAGAAAATATCTTAAGCAAATATTTGCTCAGTGGTGGAGCCACTAGCAAAACACAACATTACACGAAGCAAATATTTTCTTCATTTTTTGTTTAGCAAACACGACAGCAAATATTTTTCAACAAATAATTAAAGCAAATAATTCATTATTACACGGGCAAGTAAATATTTGCGTTAATTTTAAGCAAATATTTGCTTCGTGTAACGCAGGCATTAACGTTAAGGAACTATTAATTGTATAACTTTGTAACCTATGGTCGCAACATTAAAATATTATAGCAAATTAACATTATGAAAGAAATACCAATAATTGGATCCGGATTAAGTGCAATATGTCGATTGTGCTTATCAAGTGGCGTTACACTCTCAGATATATTTTATTTTTCATCGAAAATGAAGAATAGCTTGTCTGATTTTATCATGAAGTGTACTGCTGTTCAGGTAAGTTCTATTCTTTTCAAAGTGTATTGGCAATAGAATGTTATTATTTGAAATAAAATTAGAGTTTATTTTGTATATCACAGAGAAAGGTGACATTCTACAGAATAGACACCTACGATTTTGGCGAATTTTTTTAACGCCCCTAACTGTCTATTGCTATAGGACAGATAAAGAAGTAAACTGTGAACACACCTTTTTTCAAGTTTGAAATATTGTGCAAACGACCGAAATTAAATTAACTTAGAACTAACTTAGCCTAAAATCAATGTTAACATTTTTAATCTTTACTTTCAAAACTATTTTACAATTTATTATACTTCCAAACTTTAGTAGATATTTTTATAAATTCAAATTATTTCTCAACTTTGCTTAATCATTATCAAATTTACATATAATTTCTTTATAATTTAATTTATTTTATAATTTTTCATTTAATATTCAATTAATCAGAATTAGATTTCATTTCTTCAAAGTAATTTATATACCTCTTCATTACATTGCTAAATTTTTCTATCATTTCATTATCTTTATTCGATATTATGTGTTATCTCTCATTCATTTCAACTTTTATACCATTTTTATTGTTCAGTTAGCTTTATATTTTTTTAACAAATTACTTATTTTTTAATTCTGTCGCTAATGCCACAAATAACAATTTGTTTCTAAAGAAAATAATTATTTATTATTATTATTTATACGTCACTAACAATTTAGAAACAATTTTCTTAATAAAATGGCAAGTCAATATTTTGAAAATAATTTAAAATGTTCTCGATTGTTAGATTACCAGAGGCGACAAACTGCCAAATTTCATCTGCCAATTATGTCACACTAAACTGGAGGAAACCCATCAGTTCCTGACGCAAATAGAACAATCTGACAAAACACTGCGACGCTATCTTAAGCTATTATGCCTGCCTGACAAACCAATCAAAGCTGAATGTTCTGTTCAACCTTCTGAGGATAATTTAATCCTTTGCACTAATGACGATATTGTGAAAAGTGAATCTTTAGAAGTGGACATGGATCTTAATTTGAATGAGGCCGGACCTGGAAACTTCATTCAAGAAAATTACAATAACAAAGAAATATATTTTAAATCTGAAATCGATGTCGAACTGGGTGAATCAGAATGCGTAACGAGCACAAAAGACATTATTTCAACTAACATAGATGACAACGAATTCAGCTGTCAGGACTCAAAGATAGGCATAGAAGAAACTAAAGTGGAAGAAGATATGACAGTCAATTGGAAAGATCGAAAACCGGTTAATTATCGTGTAAAGAGCGAATTATTGGAAGAGGTATCTTTAAATTCCAAAGACAGTGGCGAAAATTTGGGTGATAATTTATTAATTCTAAGAAAATCAGTATGTGACAAAGAAAGCGCTTCATCTAACGTTGATGTAAATGAAATTAACTACGAAGATAATAAAATTAATATTGGCGATTCATCGGAGAATTCATGTTGGCATTCTGCTAATGAAAAACCATATAAATGCAACGTTTGTATGAAATGCTTTACTACAGCTGCAAATTTGACGTATCATCAACAGATACATATTACGGGTGAGAAACCTTATCAGTGTGACCTTTGCAGTAAGTGTTTCTCTGACTTATCCAGTTTAAATACACACAAGCGAATACATACCGGCCAAAAACCTTATCAGTGTGACTTTTGCACTAAATGTTTCTCCAACCCATCCAGTTTAAATACACACAAGCGTATACATACCGGCCAAAAACCTTATCAGTGTGACCTTTGCACTAAGTGTTTCTCTGTCTCATCCAATTTAAAGAAACACAAACTTACGCATACCGGCGAGAAACCTTATCAGTGTGACTTCTGTAATATGTGTTTCTCTTACTCATCCAATTTAAATACACACAAGCGTATACATACAGGTGAAAAGCCTTATCAGTGTGACCTTTGTACTAAGTATTTCTCTCGGTCAAGCACTTTAAAAAAACACAAGCGTATACATACTGGCAAGGATCCTTGTCAATGAAACCTTTCCACTCTAGCGTAAATAATAAATGCTTGGAAAATATTTACCTTAAAAATTCACTGTTTACTGATTTTTTTCTTTTATATACACACAAAACCTAGCTGGACGGCAAATTTCAACTTTCTAGGTCATCTGGAAGTGAGTAAGGTTGTGATCTATATGTCAGTGAGTCAGTCAGTGATAAAAATGCCGATTTTAAGACGTTAGTATCTCAATAACCGTTTGAGCTGTATTTATGATATTTGGGGTTCTAGTTATTCTAATGGGTTTTAATAAATAAACCAAATTTCATGCGTTTATGTTAAATACATTTTGAGTTATTAAGGGGTCAAAAGCGGCTCTAAATGGTTCATGTAATACAGGCCTGGGAAAATGGCGGCCCGTGTGCAATTTTGTCCGGACCGCGAAGCATTTTAGAAAAATAGTAAAATGCGGAAATAGAATGTGAGGACCTTTTTTTTTTGCTCTCCAAATGCGGAAATAGAATGTCAGGACCTTTTTTTGGCCCGCGGCGAAATTTTCATCAGTCATAGGGCTCGCGGTCAAATTTTCATCACCTATGTGGCCCGCCGATCAAAAGATTTACCCGCTCCTGGTCTAATATAACACACGGTTTCTGTTTCCTTTTTCTTTGTTGAACGTGGCTTGACACGCTGCCGCGTGTCTAGATTTCTGATATCGCGTGAGGTGACGTAGGTAATGGCTAGTATTAAATATGATATTATTTTCTATTCATTGCCATGGTTACCTATACATAATAAATAATAATATGTTCACGTCATGTAAAAATTAATCAAAGCATGCTTAACTAGTTTATTTCTGACAGATCTACAAAACAAAAGAATTATTTTTTTTTAATTTTCAAAATATTTCCGAAAATATAAAGTTTAGAAAAAAACATTACGAAATTTTCTTGGAAAAACAAATAGCATTATAAGTCTTTATGAAAAGTATGCCATTATTATATATAAAACAACAACACTGTTATAGCAAATATCTCTTCTGCGCATGCGCCGATTTACAATAGGGTTCTTCATATTGCATATCAAACATCCTCACAAAATTTGTTTACATTCCGTTCATCCGTTTGATCTGTATCGTGCTCACAGACTAACGGTCGCCCAGAGTATTTCCAAAAATGTTTTTTGGATTTGAGGGACCTCAAAACGAAAAAAATATTGTAAAATTTTTGATAAGTGAATTTTGACCTAAACTAGTACCATTCCTCACTAATGGGTTGGATTGGTAAAAGTAGTGTATCGGTAATATTTACAGAGGAATACACATCTATTCAACGGTAATCTGCAATTTTTCGAAATTTGTCACTAATAAGTAAACAGTTTTTTTTTATCCGGAGTAATCAGTGTACAATTATTTCAAATAGATGATATTGTAACACGCTCCCAATCCCTAATTGCTACGCTACTGGCAAACAACAATAGGACACAGAACTGCGTGGAACAATGCGCGCAGGTAGAATGTTTTTGTAGTATCAGGTAGCCAAATCCCGACCTTCCTGAAGAATGCGATGCAGGTGAAAAAGGGTTCTCGAACATTCGAGAAGAAAAAAGCCGGCAGAATTGCGTAAAAAGAATATCAACGCAAGTGGATTTGTTCCAGACATAAATCCATTGAGTTCACATATAAATGTCATAGAGCGCTTAGAAAATAAATCTTGTATATATTTCTGTCTACATAGTGACTTTGTATTAATTTATTACTTAGAATTTAATTGTTTTGTTTGTTAAATTATTTTTATTTCATTATATAAGAGAAGTACTTTTAGTTTGTTTGTTTATTCGTTTTGTTAACGTTTTATTTTTGTAAATAAAAATTTTCCACCACATTGAAAAACAGTTTTGTTACATATATTATGAGCAGGCTCTGAAAGAACAGTGTATATTAGATACGTCAAAATAATTACGGTTCACTTAAAACCACCAATTTAAACAGTAAATTATTTGATTTGAAATGAAAAAAGAGGAATAAATTTTCAGTGAGTAGTTTTAAGTAATGTTTCAGGTTTTTTTATAGTGTTTTGCACATTAAGTTCAATAGTATTAGTTCAGTCAAAAGAATATTCTGTTTTTGCCTATAATTATAAAGTAGTAGCTTCATACATAATTAAGAAACATGACCTCATTTTTGCCGAGAGGCGGGAATATTCAAATCTGTAAGGGGTCACAAAGTATCCAGAAAGCAGTCATTTGGAAATAACTGGAGAACGGTTAGCTGTAGTACAAATCAGTTCATATTATTAAATAATTTAAATTCTACTTACAGATCTGGCAGCAAGCCATTATAAAATCCTTCCTTTTTTGTTTCTTTTCTGTCAAATAAGTTTCCGCATAAATATCAGCACTTGAAAATATTTTCAAAATTCACATAATAAAAAATATCCAATTCTGCTTACAGATCTGACAACTAGCCATCTTAAATGAAAACTTTTCTTTTTATTTTTTTTTTGTCTAATAAGTTTTAACATAATATACAATGCTCGTACTATTGTATAAAATCATTTTATAAAAAATCTCACAAGGAAAACTTATTTATCTCGACCGCGAACCAACGGTACTTCAAAAAGATTTTGTTTTTTTCGAAATTTTTAAAATTACAAAATGTTTTTAAGTGCTCCTGTAAGATGTTTATGTTTATACTTCACTTAATTATTATTTAATTTTAAGCAAAGGTTGTATTTAGAAATTTGGAAATTTCCGGGCATAGCAATACACAAATAATAATTATTTTACCTAAGCAAATAAGTTCAGTGGTGGAGCCACTAGCAAAACAACAATACACGAAGCAAATATTTGCATCATTTTTTGTTTAGCAAACACGACAGCAAATAATTGATGCAAATATTTCATTATTACACGGGCAAGCAAATATTTGCATTAATTTTAAGCAAAATATTTGCTTCGTGTAACGCAGGCATTAACGTTAAGGAGCTAGGTATATGTATAACTTTGTAACCTATGGTCGCAACATTAAAAGATTTTAACAAATTAACATTATGAAAGAAATATCAATAATTGGATCCGGATTAAATGAAATTTGTCGATTGTGCTTATCAAGTGACGTTACACTCTCAGATATATTTTATTTTTCATCGAAAATGAAGAATAGCTTGCCTGGTTTTATCATGAAGTGTACTGCTGTTCAGGTAAGTTCTATTCTTTCCAAAGTTTACTGGCAATAGAATGTTATTATTTGAAATAACATTAGAGTTTATTTTGTATATCACAGAGAAAGGTAACATTCAACGATTTAGGCGAATTTTTTTAACGCCTCGAACTATCATTGCTATAGGACAATTAAAGAAGTGAACTGTAAACACACCTGTTTTCAAGAAAGAAAAGCTGTACAAATGACCGAAATTAAAGAATTTCACACACAAACGTCAAAATCATGGAGATTAGGCTCCCTATTTGACAATAGAATAGAAGAAAATAAATGTATTGTTCATAATTGCTATACAGCAGGAGTTCGTCATAAATTTCTTAATTAAAATTAATTTAAAAAAATTCTTGTACTGAATATAGACAAGCTTTAATTAAAATGATTTAAGCTCCCTTTAAGAAAAGGTAAATTCTTCAGTTCTATAGGAAAGCAGTTATAGAATTTTAGGGCAGAGTATTCGGGGCTGTTTTGATAAAGACTAAGATTTGGTTTCGGAAAAATAATTGAATTCTTATACGCGTTTGGTAGCTATGCATTGTACTGTGAGTTGGATATTAATTAACAAATTTCTGCAATTGACATAGAGAGTGATAAATGTAAATAGATGGAACTGTTAATATTTGATTTGGCTTAAAATAATTTTTACAACTGTCACGAAAACCTAGATTGAAAACAATTCTTATAGCTTTTTTCTGCATTAAAAATACTCTATGGAGATCGGATGCACTGCTACCCCAAAACATGATTCCGTAATATGACCACACTAATGTTTTATTACACTGTGGCTCAGAGGTACTATTCTCATTGCGACGTTGTCATATATCTAATACAGTTTTAATTTCGTTTTTTAACGAATATACCCCACGAACAATTAAAAAAAACTCCATCGCATCAACAGCACCTCTTCAAATGACGTATAATGCTTTTGACAACATCATTTCTAGCCGATTTGTATTAAATAGTAAATGTTGGGGAATTGTATAGATATTGGTCATTCCGAAAGTAACTAACAAGATCGCTACTTATACGATATTAAAAATTATCCCCCCATAATTAAAAATAACAGTAATAGTTGCTATTAATGTCGTTTTTTTTAAAGTATGTTTCAACTAAAAATATATTCTGCAACTGTTGTATAGCAATAGGTGGTCGGTCTGTCTAAAATTTCACTAATAATCGTAGGTGTCTATCTATTCAGTAGAATTTTAACCAGAGAAAAAGACGTCACACTCGTATTATAAGTGATAATAAATATTTATTAGTATTTGAATTTAACTTATTCCAAATTCCTCTCATTTATTAGTATCTTTGAACGTTACATAAATTAGTTATTTATTATTGAAAAATCTCTTAATAAGCCTATTTTTAATTAATTTAATTTTCATTTTAAACTATGATACGTCACTAAGAATTTAGAAACAATATTTTTAATAAAATGGCAATTCACTATTTTAAAAATAATTTAAAATGTTCTCGATTGTCAGATTACCAGAGGCGACAAACTGCCAAATTTCATCTGCCAGTTATGTCACACTAAACTGGAGGAAACTCATCAGTTCCTGACGCAAATAGAACAATCTGACAAAACACTGCGACGCTATCTTAAGCTATTAAGCGTGCCTGACAAACCAATCAAAGCTGAATGTTCTGTTCAACCTTCTGATGATAATTTAATCATTTGCACTAATGACGATATTGTGAAAAGTGAACCTTTAGAGCTCGATGATGTGTTTGACATGGATCTTAATTTGAATGAGACCGGACCTGGAAACTTCATTCAAGAAAATTATAATAACGAGAAAATATATTTTAAATCTGAAAACGATGCCGGACTGGTTGATGACTATTTATTTTTACCATCAGAATGCGCAACGAGCGCACAAGACATTGTTTCAACTAACATAGATGACAAGGAATTCATCTGTCAGGACTCAAAGATAGACATAGAAGAGACTAAAGTGGGCGAAGATATGAGAGTCAATTGGAAAGAGCAAAAACCGGAGAATTATCAAGCAACGAATGAATTAATGAAAGAAATATCTTTAAATATCAAAATCAATGACGTAAATATGGATGATAATGTATTAATTTTAACAAAATCAGTATGTGACAAGGAAAGCGCTTCATCTAACGCTGGTATAAATGAATTTAGCTGCGAAGATACGAAAATTAATATTGGCGACACGTTGGAGAATTCATGTTTGCATTCTGCTAATCAGACTGAAAAGTTTAATAAACGTGAAGAAACAATCAAAAATTGTTCGATAAATTGTAAGAAGCATAAAGAAGCAAATGAATTTAAATCGTCCAACTGCGACATTAGCAATAGTTATCTTTCCGATCGTTCTAGTTTCCATTATCATAAACGAACACATTCTGGTGAAAAACCATATAAATGCAACGTTTGTATTAAATGCTTTACAACTGCTGCAAAATTGACGTATCATCAACGGATACATACGGGTGAGAAACCTTATCAGTGTGACCTTTGCACTAAATGTTTCTCCGACTCATCGAATTTAAAGAGACACAAACTTACGCATACCGGCGAGAAACCTTATCAGTGTGACCTTTGTACTAAGTGTTTCTCTTACTCAAGCAATTTAAATGATCACAAGCGTGTTCACAGCGGTGAGAAACCTTATCAGTGTGATCTTTGTACTAAGTGTTTCTTTTACTTATCCAGTTTAAATGCACACAAGCGTACACATACCGGCCACAAACCTTATCAATGTGACCTTTGCACTAAGTGTTTCACTGACTCATCCAATTTAAATGAACACAAACGTATACATACCGACGGGAAACCTTATCAGTGTGACGTTTGTAATAAGTTTTTCTCCTATTCATCCAATTTAAAGAAACACAAGCGTATACATACCGGCAAGAAACCTTATCAATGTGACCTTTGTACTAAGTATTTCTTTTCCTCATCCAATTTAAATGAGCATAAGCGTGTTCATAGCGGTGAGAAACCTTATCAGTGTGACCTTTGTACTAAATGTTTCTCTCACTCATCCAGTTTAACCGAACACAAGCGTATACATACTGGTGAGAAACCTTATCAGTGTGACCTTTGCAATATGTCTTTCTCTCAGTCAAGGTCTTTAAAGAAACATAAGCGTATACATACTGGTGAGAAGCCTTATCAATGTAACCTTTGTACTAAGTGTTTCTCTTCCTCATCCAATTTAAATGAACACAAACGTATACATACTGGTGAGAAACCTTATCAGTGTGACTTTTGTAATATGTCTTTCTCTCGGTCAAACTCTCTAAAGAAACATAAGTGTATACATCCCGGCAAAAAACCCTGTCAATAAGACCTTTGTACTCAGCGTTTCTTTCAGTCATTCACAATAGGGCTCTTCATATAATATATTAGATATCAAACATCCTCACAAAATTTGGTTTCAATCCGTTCATCCGTTTTATCTGTATCGTGCTCACAGACTAACAGACGCACAGAGTTTTTCATAGATAGTGCCCGTACTACTGTATAAAATCATTTTATAAGAAACTCCTAAGGAAAAGTTCTTTATCTTGGCCGTGCGCCAACAGTACTTTTTAGTATTTTTTAGTGCCCTAACTCCAAGAAATCACTTTACAAAATAACACTATTGTCAAGTTGGTAGTAAATTTGTATTAAGTTGGTATAATAAAAAGGGTATCACATGGATGTGAGAAGGAGTGACGTGGCTTGCATTGTAATTACGGAGGGTAGAGGTCTATAATTGCAATGTATCACGCAGTCTACCTATACAGGTGTCCCTAAAAGGTCTTTACAAAAGCCTACCACATATTCTTCAGGCCAAAACAACTCGATACAAGCAAACTTACCTCAGTACAAAGTTGCTTAGTTTGGGCGCTAGACGGCTCTTAAGTTGCAATTTTCAAATCGTTTTTGCTTTATAACTTTGAAACGGCTCATGAGATTTTACTCAAATTTGGTACGTTGGCATAGCTTTATTAATAAAACCCATATCATAATAATGATGAATATCATTCCATGGGCGTAGAACTTGATTTTTTCGATAATTAAACGCCAATGGAAAAAAATCAGTTTGAGTACCTATGAAATCTAGATCACGCGACTCATTTACTACAAAAAAGGTACTCTTGATAAAATTCGATTACTCTCATAGTTTCGACAAAATTTTAATTTTAGTAATTTAGAGCATAATTAAATACACACAAGACCTCTGTGAATACTGTAGAACAACTATGGCAACGTATTCAACAAGCAACAAATAATAATCTTACAGGCGATGAAGAAATTATGCAAAAAGTACATTTCAATTTTTTGCGTCGTATACTTTTTTGTATACGTGAAAATGGTGAACATTTTGAACAATTTTTGTGAAATATCTGTTATTCGTTTTAATATTTAATTATGCTCTAAATTACTAAAATTAAAATTTTGTCGAAACTATGAGAGTAGTCGAATTTTATCAAAAGTACCTTTTTTGTAGTAAATGAGTCGCGTGATCCAGATTTCATACTCAAACTGATTTTTTTTCCATTGGCGTAGAAGTTTTAGATGTTTAATTATCGAAAAAATCAAGTTCTACGCCCATGGAATGATATTCATCATTACTATTTTATGGGTTTTATTGCCCAATAAAGCTATGCCAACGTACCAAATTTGAGTAAAATCTCATGAGCCGTTTCAAAGTTATAAAGCAAAAACGATTTGAAAATTGTAACTTAAGAGCCGTCTAGCGCCCAAACTAAGCAACTTTGTACTGAGGTAAGTATGCTTGTATCGAGTTGTTTTGGCCTGAAGAATATGTGGTAGGCTTTTGTAAAGACCTTTTAGGGACATCCTGTATATTTTATATATTGCCGTTGCCTAAGTAAGTTGAATACAAAGAATGTTTAAGATGTTAGCAGTATGTTTTTGTGTTATTATGTTTTAATGTTATTTTGTTCTGTTAATTTAAATAAATATATTTTGTTCTATAAAAGTGTATATTACTTTGTAATAAACGATCTAGACCACTTAACATTTATAAGTAAAAGTTTTCTAGGTTTAGGCCGCGTGCAGTGGTCCTTCAAGAATATTTTGTTAACAAATTAACATTATGAAAGAAATATCAATAATTGGATCCGGATTAAATGAAATTTGTCGATTGTGCTTATCAAGTGGCGTTACACTCTCAGATATATTTTATTTTTCATCGAAAATAAAGAATAGCTTGCCTGGTTTTATCATGAAGTGTGCTGCTGTTCAGGTAAGTTCTATTCTTTCCAAATTTTGTTGGCAATAGAATGTTATTAAATGAAATAACATTAGAGTTTATTTTGTATATCACAGAGAAAGATAACATTCTACAGAATGGACACCTACGATTTTGTCGAATTTTTTAACGCCTCGAACTGTCTTTTGCTATTGGACAGATAAAGAAGTGAACTGTGAACACACCTTTTTTCAAGAAAGAAAAACTGTACAAACGACCGAAATTAAAGAATTTCACACACAAACGTCAAAACCAAGGAGATTAGGCTCCCTATTTGACAATATGACCACACTAATGTTTTATTATACCGTGGTTCACAGGTACTATTCTCATTGCGACGGTGTCATACATATATCACATTTTTAATTTCGTTTATTAACGATTATACCCCACAAACAATTAAAAATCAAATTATATTCTTTTCGCATCAACAGCACCCAGGCGCAGTCCGAAGGGGGGGGGGGTCACAGGGGAATGACCCCCCCCCAAAATCTAAGGTCAAATTGAAAAATCTCAAAAATTTGCCAAATAATGTATAAAATAAAATGTATAAAATAAAATTGTGTCTTGTGCAATAATGTTTATTTTATTCCAGATACCTATTTTTTATTACTGTAGTGAGTGACCCCCTCCAAAATTTCAGGCTGCGACCGTGCCTGACAACACCCCGTTATCGTTTTTGAAGGAACTCCTCCATACCCCCTTTCCCATTTCACTGCGCCACAAAAACACCAATGCATTAAGGTTTTGTCGCTCCTGAGCGAGTCGTTCATAATAAACGACTCCTTTCTCGGAGCGGAGCGAGTCGCTTTTTTTTTGTGAATGATTCACTCCGAGCGCCATTGCTCTGTGCTGAGCTGTTCTCTACTGTTGCATTCGCACATTTACAGAGCGCACACAGCACAGGCCACAGAGGCACTAGTGAATTTTGCACGTACGGAGTTATCTTTGCTGAGACATTTAATGTTAAATGACACACTGTAAGTGTAATAGTACTAAACTTACAGTGACTTAAACCATTCACATTGACGTCGTTCACAAAGATATAATATTGTAACAATAAACAGTCTTATTGTTAAGCTTTAATTATACTTTATAGTTAATCCGAAATGCGAATAATATAAGATCAGAATCATATTAAAATGAGCTTAGAACTGAGTGTATGTATTGTGCTGTGCATTGTGCAATGCTACATGACTCCTGAGCATGTATGATGACAATTCACACCTCTGCAGTCTGCACTATTGTGTAGTGCGTACTGTCTAGTGTCGCTCCTTTGAACAACTCGCTCGGAGGGAATCTTTTTAGTGAGCGGAGCGCACGGAGCCAGCTTCAATAAAGAGTCATGTGGACACATCACAACTAAATGAATCAACAGCACCCCTTCAAACGACTTATAATGATTTTGGAAACATCGATTTCTAGCCGATTTGTATTGAATAGTAAATGTTGGGGAATTGTACAGATATTGGTCATTACGAAAGTAACTAACAAGATGGCTACTTAAACGATATTAAAAATAACAGTGATAGTTGCTATTAATGTCGTTTTTTTTAAGTATGTTACAACTAAAAATATATTTTGCAACTGTTGTATAGCAATAGGATGCCGGTCCGGCTAAAATTTCACTAATAATAGTAGGTGTCTATTCAGTAGAATTTTAACCAGAAAAATAGACGTCATACTCGTATTATAAGTGATAATAAATATTTATTAAAAGTTGAATTTAACTATTCCAAATGCCTCCCATTTATTAGTATCTGTAAACGTTACATAAATCGCCCATTTATTATTGAAAAATCTCGATTTTAATTTGTAACTTGTTACAAGCAAACCATCGTTTCAAATCTACATAATATGGTTTTTTATAACAAATTTATAACTAGCTTAAACTCGTTGTTCAGTTAGCTTTATATTTTTTGAACAAAGTACTTATTTTTTGCTAATGCCACAAATAACAAATTGTTTCTAAAGAAAATAATTATTTATTATTATTTTAAACTAAGATACGTCACTAACAATTTAGAAACAATTTTTTTAATAAAATGGCAAGTCAATATTTTGAAAATAATTTAAAATGTTCTCGATTGTCAGATTACCAGAGGCGACAAAATGCCAAATTTCATCTGCCAATTATGTCACACTAAACTGGAGGAAACCCATCAGTTCCTGACGCAAATAGAACAATCTGACAAAACACTGCGACGTTATCTTAAGCTATTATGTGTGCCCGACAAACCAATCAAAGCTGAATGTTCTGTTCAACCTTCTGAGGATAATTTAATCCTTTGCACTAATGACGATATCGTGAAAAGTGAATCTTTAGAACTTGACGATGTGTTTGACATGAATCTTAATTTGAATGAGACCGGACCTGCGAACTTCATTCAAGAAAATTACAATAACGAAGAAATATATTCTAAATCTGAAATCGATATCGAACTGGGTGAATCAGAATACGCAACGAGCACAATAGACATTATTTCAACTAACATAGATGACAACGAATTCAGCTGTCAGGACTCAAAGATAGACATAGAAGAGACTAAAGTGGGCGAAGATATGACAGTCAATTGGAAAAATCAAAAACCGGAGAATTATCATGTAAAGAGCGAATTATTGGAAGAGGTATCTTTAAATTCCAAAGACAGTGACGAAAATTTTGATGATAATTTATTAATTCTAAGAAAATCACTATGTGACAAGGAATGCGCTTCATCTAACGTTGATGTAAATGAAATTAACTACGAAGATACGAAAATTAATATTGGCCTTGCATCGGAGAATTCATGTTGGCATTCTGCTAATGAAAAACCATATAAATGCAACGTTTGTATTAAATGCTTTACTACAGCTGCAAAATTGACGAAACATCAATGGATACATACGGGTGAGAAACCTTATCAGTGTGACCTTTGCACTAAATGTTTCTCCAACTCATCCAATTTAAAGAGACACAAACTTACACATTTCGGCAAGAAGTCTTATCAGTGTGACCTTTGCACTAAGTGGTTCTCCCACTCATCCAGTTTAAATACACACAAGCGTATACATACCGAAGAGAAACCTTATCAGTGTGACCTTTGTAATAAATGTTTTTTTCATGCACCGCAATTAAATATACACAAGCTTATACATACCGGCGAGAAACCTTATCAGTGTGACCTTTGTACTAAGTGTTTCTCTCAATCATCCCATTTAAGTAAACACAAGCGTATACATAACGGTGAGAAACCTTATCAGTGTGACCTTTGCACTAAATTTTTCTACGACTCATCCAATTTAAAAAGACACATGCGTATACATACCGGTGAGAAACCTTATCAGTGTGGCCTTTGTACTAAGTGTTTCTCTCACTCATCCAGTTTAAACGATCACAAGCGTATACATACTGGTGAGAAACCTTATCAGTGTGACCTTTGTAATATGTCTTTCTCTAAGTCAGGGTCTTTAAAGAAACATAAGCGTATACATACTGGTGAGAAGCCTTATCAATGTGACCTTTGTAATAAGTGTTTCTCTCAGTCATCCCATTTAAGTAAACACAAGCGTATACATACCGGCAAAAAACTCTGTCAATAAGACCTTTTTACTCAGCTCTTCATATTGGATATCAAACATCCTCACAAAATTTGGTTTCAATCCGTTCATCCGTTTGATCTGTATGGTGCTCACAGAGTTTTTTCCAAAAATATTTTTTGCATTTAAAGGACCTCAAAACGATAAAAATATTGTAAAATTTTTGATAAGTGAATTTTGACCTAGTACTTAAAAATATTTTCAAAATTACGAAATAAAAAAAATCCAATTCTGCTTACAGATCTGGCAACAAGCCATCTTTAACGAAAACTTTTCTTTTTGTTTTTTTTTTCCTAATAAGTTTTAACATAGATAGTGAACGTACTACTGTATAAAATCATTTTATAAAAAAACTATTAAGGAAATGTTCTTTATCTCGGCCGTGCGCCAACAGTACTTCAAGATTATAACTTTTTTCGAAATTTTTACATTTTCAAAATTTTTAGAGCCCTAACTCCAAGAAATCACTTTACAAAATAACTTTATTGTCAAGCTGGTAGTAAATTTCTATTAAGTTGGTATAATAAAAATAAAATAAAAAACATGGATGTGAGAAGGAGTGACGTGGCTTGCATTGTAATTACGGAGGGTAGAGGTCCATAATAAGCAATGTATCACGCAGTCTACCTATATTTATATATTGCCGTTGCGTAAGCCCTAAGTAATCGCTAAGGTTGCCTGCGAAAACCCTGCCGAAACAATGTTTTTTAATTTGTTTATCAGTTAACAGACCAGTGAAGTTAGCTTTTGACAAGGACAAAATTAATAACAGAAAACGAATGATGAGGAGCAAACATTTTTTCTGTGGAAAAGTTCTGCTTCGTCCAAAACCTCTAAAACACCAAAGAAAATTTTAGAAGGAGAACTTTTCTTTGAATGGAGAAAGATGGAGAACATGTTGAATTATGATTTATAATTCTGAATAAATAATTACTTAGAAGTTAGTTATGTTATTATTTTGAATTAAATTTAATTATGTAACTAGTTTTGCGAAAATCTTGAATATCACAAATAATTTTTATTTTTAGTAAAATAAAACTTTTTGATTTCCCCCGTATAACTTTAGGCGGTTTTTTTTCCCAATAAGTTTTAACATAGTGCCCGTACTACTGTATAAAATTATTTTATAAAAAACTCATTAGGAAAAGTTCTTTATCTCAGCTGTGTGCCAACAGTACTTCAAGAAGATTATGACTTTTTTCGAATTTTTTACATTTTCAAATTTTTTTATGTGCCCGGACTACTTCAAGAAATCACTTTACAAAATAACTTTATAAGTAAAGGTTTTTCATCTACTGTAAGTCTTATAGATAGACCTATGTGATATAACAGTGTTTTTCAACCTTTTTCATGATGCGACCCCCCCTGGTATGAAAAAATATTTCGCGACCCCCCGATCCTTCGCATTTTTATCATGTATGTATGTGTATGTTACAGTGTTACAAATATTCATTCCATACGACGTTTTTATACGTCTCCATAATTAGGATTCGGATATAAGTACATAATATAGTACGTAAAACACATTATTTTACTATTATGTACATACATCGAATACGTATATCCTTTTGTTAAAATTCTCTTACTTAATAAATCAATCTTTTTAATCTTTATTGTTTTTTTACTAAAATTCTCTCGACCTCTGGCGACCCCCCTACAGAAGCTTCGCGACCCCCCAGGGGGTCGCGACCCACAGGTTGAAAAACACTGTGATAGAATATCTATAAAACTTTCTAATTTATGGTCGCAACATAAAAAGGGTTTTCCAAATTAAGATTAAGAAAAAAATGTCGATAATTGGATCCGATTTAAGCACAATATGCCGATTGTGCTTATCAAGTGGCGTTACACTCTCAGATATATTTTATTTTTCATCAAAAATGAAGAATAGCTTAGCTGGTTTTATCATGAAGTGTGCTGCTGTTCAGGTAAGGTTTTATTCTTTGCAAAGTTTTTTGGCAATAGAGCGTTATTATTTGAAATAACTTTAGAGTTTATATTGTATATCACAGAGAAATAAGTGACCGTAAGTCATGTACGTGACTAGCCGTTACCGGCGGCTTTGCACGCGATTGAGACGAAACACGGATGCATTTCCATTATTTGGCATATGTTACTCCTTTTTCGACGTAGACAAAAATAAATTCCAAAATTGATGACATTCACGTAATCAACGTCCTGACAAACCTTGAAAATAGCCATGTTGATTTTTAGACTATTTACCTCTTTTCACCCTCTGAAGAGGGTTGTTTTTGAAAAAGCATGAAACACGTGTTTATTTGTTGATTAGGATAATCCTGTGCATTTTTGAATTGACACATCTATCTAATATGTATTCTCCATGCAAATTTTGAACCCCCTTTTAGGGGTTGAATTTTCAAAAATCCGTTCTTAGCGGATGCCTACGTCATAATAACTATCTGTGTGCCAAATTTCAGCCTAATCCGTCCAGTGGTTTGAGCTATGTGTTGATAGATCAGTCAGTCATCAGTCACGGTTTCCTTTTATACATATAATAAATATTTATTAGTAATTTTGAACGTTAAATGTTCTCGATTTTCAGATTACCAGAGGCGACCAAATGCCGAATTTCATCTGCCAATTATGTCACACTAAACTGGAGGAAATTTATCAGTTCCTGACGCAAATAGAACAATCTGACAGAACACTGCGACGTTATCTTAAGCTATTATGTGTGCCCGACAAACCAATCAAAGCTGAATGTTCTGTTCAACCTTCTGAGGATAAATTAATCCTTTGCACCAATGACGATATTGTGAAAAGTGAACCTTTAGAGTTCGATGATGTGTTTGACAGGGATCTTAATTTGACCGGACCTGGAAACTTCATTGAAGAAAATTACAATAACGAAGAAATATATATTAAATCTGAAATCAATGTCGAACTGGGTGAATCAGAATACGCAACAAGCACAAAAGACAGTATTTCAACTAACATAGATGACAACGAATTCAGCTGTCAGGACTCAAAGATAGACATAGTAGACACTAACTTGGCTACTGGAGAGTATACTGTTACAGGAAGTAATTATTTTCATTTCTGTAATAAAGGCCTCGATTCTTTTTGTAATAATTGGGGAGAATTTAATTCAGAAAAGAATCCAGAATTATTGTCTGATAAGACAACAAGAACATTAAAGAAAAGTAGACAAAAGTCAATTAAAAGAACTGCAGGACTCTCAAGCGAGGAATTAGAGGAGAGAAAGGAGAAAAAAAGGCTCTATATGAAAAATTATAGAGCCAAGCAGTCAAAGGAGGCCAGAGAAGCTCGTTTGCAGCATGTACGTCAGCATGTAGCTGAAAGCCGAGCCTCGGAATCTGAACGAGCCAAAGAGGCTCGTTTGGAACAAGTTCGTCAGCATGCAGCTGAAATCCGAGCCTCGGAATCTGAACGAGCCAAAGAGGCTCGTTTGGAACAAATGCGTCAGCATGCAGCTGAAAAACGAGCCTCGGAATCTGAACGAGCCAAAGAGGCTCGTTTGGAACAAATGCGTCAGCATGCAGCTGAAATCCGAGCCTCGGAATCTGAACGAGCCAAAGAGGCTCGTTTGGAACAAATGCGTCAGTATGCAGCTGAAAAACGAGCCTCGGAATCTGAACGAGCCAAAGATGCTCGTTTACAACAAATGCGTCAGCATGCAGCTGAGATCCGAGCCTCGGAATTTGAACGAGCCAAAGAGACTTGTTTGGAACAAATGCGTCAGCATGCAGCTGAAATACGAGCCTCGGAATCTGAACTAGCCAAAGAGACTTGTTTGCAGCAAATACAGCAACTAAACGCTGAGTCCAGAAGATTAAGTAGAGCCAGTATGACGGACTTTAAGCAGACAATAAACACATTTTGTGATAAGATATGTCCTATATAGTACTGTACAAGGGCGTTGATAAGGGGGGGGGGTAAATGGGGTAATTACCCCCCCAGGATCATAATTATAAAAAATAAAATTGAAAATAATACGAATACCTGGCTAAAAAAGTAAAATTTAGAAACACTTCTTGAAAAAAATTTGTAGGATTGGTTTGGAAATTAATATTTAGCTTGTCAAATAAATAAAATTGTCGACCAATTTTTCTCAGACCATATATTCTTTACATAACTTAGCTGCTTTTTATACGCTTTATATTAGTTTGGGTTGTAACTATGTATGTATGTCCGTAACTATGTAACTATGTATGTATGTCCGTAACGGAATCTTTGAGCATAATTTTCACCAATTTCCCGAAGTCTGATTAATTTGAAACTTTGCATACGTATCAAGGACCGATGACAATGCAATAATTTGATAACAGTTTCCCATTATCCTTATTAGGACCCCCAGGATTAATAAATTCTTTTATAGATCCTCAAACTAAAAAGTGAAAAATAAAATATAGTTTAAAAAAAACTAAAAAACACGCTTTATATCGGACTAAAAAGTAAAAAATAATTGTTTTAAAATAAGCTTAAAAAGCGTTGGGCGCTCGATGTACGAAAATGTGGAACAAAGCGCCCCACGCTTTTTAAGCTTATTTTAAAACAATTATTTTTTACTTTTTAGTCCGATATAAAGCGTGTTTTTTAGTTTTTTTTAAACTATATTTTTTTACATAAAATTTTATCTAATGGTTTACAGGAAACTAACCATTCTGTAATAAATTCATATGAATTTATTAATAAAATCAAAAATATAATTATTCCAAAAGATTATATCATGATATCACTCGATGTTACATCATTATTCACAAATATACCAAATGAACTTATGGAATATTATAAGCCCACATTGTAACATTCCGTGGAATGAATTAACTATAACCATTAATTTAATTTTAAACTCCACATATTTTTTATTTGATAATAAATGCTATCAACAAATTGATGGTACTCCTATGGGTTCTCCATTGTCTCCAATTTTTGCTGAATTTGTTATGAGAGATTTAGAAAAGCAATGTTTTGGTAATCTTAATATTATACCTATTACATAATATCATAGATATGTTGACGATATTTTTCGCATTATTCCTAAAGATAAAATATAAACTAAGTAGGTATATGACTTCTATATTTAATAATTTTCATCCCAAAATTAAATTCACACATGAAATTGAAAATAATAATCGAATTAGTTTTTTAAATATGCTAATTATTAATAATAACGGTAATGTTGAATTTAACTGGTATAATAAACCAACTAGTTCTGGTAGAGTGATAAATTTTTATTCTAATCACCCAATAAATAAAAAAATAGCTATGGTTTATAATCTTATTGATAAATCTATTTTATTATCTAAACCAAAATTCCACTTAAACAATTTTAATTTAGTACGTCAAATCCTTCTTGCTAATTCTTATCCTCTTAAATTTATTAATAAATTTTTCAAAATTAGAATTAATAAATTAACAAAAAATCATAATCCACAAAACAATATTAATAATGTCGATTGTTCTTTTATTGTGATTCCTTTTTACAAAAATATTTCTCAGAAATTTAATTCATTTCTTAAAAATTTAAATATAAAAACAGTTTATAATGTAAATAACAAACTAGACAAAATTATTAAAAAGGGAAAGGATAAACTAAACAAATTACAAAAACATAATGTTGTTTACAAAATTAGTTGTGAAGATTGTAATATGAATTATATTGGGCAAACAAAAAGAGCGCTTAAAACACGAATTAAAGAACATCAAAGCAATTATAAACTACTCCCTGATAAACCATAATGTCGTAACTAAGCATAAAATTGAATACGACCATAAAATTAATTGGGATAGTGTTAAAATTTTAGATAATGAAAGTCATTATTTTAAAAGAAGTATTTCGGAAATGTTATATATAAAATCTAATGAGAATTCTCTTAATGCTCAATTAGATAGGGAAAATTTAAGTAATATTTATGATATTATTTTGAAAGAATATTTTGTTTTTTCAAATAATTTTTTCTTTATGGGTACAAAAACTTATTTTTCCTTAAGGGGATTCGAGGTTCTAGGAGTTCAATTTAATTTTAGGAAACAATCGAGTTTTAATAAAAATTGCTTCTAGATCAAAGGTGTATCGTAATTAGAATTAAACTAAATTTCATTATGTTTTGTTAATTTTATTTTAATATAAAGATAGTAATAATTAATTATTATCGCCAAATTTGTCCTTAATTTTTCAACGATAAAAATAGGGCAAATAAACGAAAAAAGAAATACTTATGTTTAGTTGTATGAAGCCTATAAATCTGTAACATACGAGTATAAAACAGTAATTCCTGTATAGCCCCCCTGGTTTATATGCAACACAGGTGAAGTCATATCGTGCGAGGCATACACATATGCCTTGTCACACCAGAGTACAGTAACACAATAATTAAAACTGTTAACTATTGCAAATAACCTATCACCTACGAACATTAGCAAGTAAGCCTGTGAGACGTTTGGGTTTGATCAGCAACTCCGTAAATGAGATTATTACTGGTCAAAAACACCACTTTATTTACTTCAGCAGGTTATATTTTTGACGTGATAACGTCTTATAAATTGATGAAACACCGGCTGCATGTACGAAAAAGTGTCACGTTCCGAAATGTGTCACGTTCCGCCTGACCCTGTGCGTGCAAGCGAGAGCGCAGTATAAGCGATAGGGAAGCACGATCGGCCCAAGTTTGACAGCTACAAAAATTTATTTATTAAAGATCACAAGACACAAACTTCCAATAGACTGCCACAGTTCGCTCGTATATTATATACTTACAGGGAGTGAAAAATCCACACCACCCGACCGTCCGTTTATTAAAACTGCGTGTATTTTGAAAACGGTTCATTACATTTAAAAACCGTTTCTACAGTTGGTTAGAACTCTAATTTTACTATTTAAATATGTAAAAATAAATGTTTGGAAACGTATACGTATAATGTGAAAAATAAAAATAGTTATTTTTCAACACTTTAGGAGTATGGTTCAATGTTTCTTTATGACGTTATCACGTAAAACTATCGTCCGTAAACCGACTTTACAGACAACCAATTTTTTCATTTATAATTTTCTTGTTAACAAATAGATTAATTCAATTTATATGCCTATTGATTCTCGGATTATGAACTGGGGGCTTGTAATAGAGGAGCCATGGAAAGGCCACAGCTTAGTGCTTGGCTTTTCTCAACCCCGAAGATGCCTCAACACGACCTCATGGCAGTCACATGTACGTAAACTAGTATAAGTAGCAGCGTTTTCAGCTAATGTTTACAGAAGACTGCTCGCGAAAAACATGTTGACTTGTTAGTGACGTCACACCGCATTTCTGATTACTAGTGTTGGGCGATTATGAATGATATAATCGAAATATTTCGATTATGGCCGAATAATCGATCATTCGATTATGGCAACCGAGATATTATTCGCTTGAATCGATTATGAAATATGAAATGAATATTAAATCCCGACACAGTACTATTGCTATGTCCACTGTCGATATTAATGTGATATATCGATATATCATTCAGTATCTGCATCTACATACATAAAAACCGATTATTTCGATTATTGAAATATATCGATTATGCCCAACACTACTGATTACAATAAGTTTTGAGGTGAGATTCAATTGAATAATTGTTTTCGTTTATGGTGCGTATTTTTAATGAGTAAACCGTCTCACAAATGTGTAAGATAATGTTCATTTAATTTGACTGACAGTGAGAAACACTAATGTAGTTTTTCACCAGTATGTGTACGTTTATGTCTGTTAAAATTGCCCAAAAAGGAAAAACACTTATTGCAAATATCACAGTGATAAGGTTTCTCTCCAGTATGTACCCGCTTGTGTATATTTAAGTTGGATGAGTCAGAGAAAGACTTATTACATAAGTCATAGTCACACTGATAAGGTTTCTCATCAGTATGTATACGCTTGTGTTTATTTAAAGAGCTTGACTGAGAGAAAGATATATTACAAAGGTCACACTCAAACGGTTTCTCGCCAGTATGTACCCGCTTGTGAACATTAAAGTGGGATGGGTCAGAGAAACTCTTATTACATAAGTCACACTGATAAGGTTTCTGACCAGTATGTGTAAGTTTGTGTCTATTAAAACTGCCCAAAAAGGAGAAACACTTCCTGCAAATGTCACAGTGATAAGGTTTCTCACCAGTATGTACCCGCTTGTGAACATTGAAGTAGGATGGGTCAGAGAAACTCTTATTACATAAGTCACACTGATAAGGTTTCTCACCAGTATGTATACGTTTGTGATTATTTAAATGCGAAGACCAGTAGAAACACTTATTACAAAGATCACAGTGATAAGGTTTTTCACCGGTATGTACCCGCTTGTGTCTATTGAAGTTGGATGAGTTAGAGAAACTCTTGTTACATAAGTCACACTGATAAGGTTTCTCGCCAGTATGTACCCGCTTGTGAACATTGAAGTGGGATGGGTCAGAGAAACTCTTATTACATAAGTCACACTGATAAGGTTTCTGACCAGTATGTGTAAGTTTGTGTCTATTAAAACTGCCCAAAGAGGAGAAACACTTCCTGCAAATGTCACAGTGATAAAGTTTCCCACCGGTATGTATGTATAATTTCTTTGCTTTTCTGTGCTTTTTACCGTTAACCGAAATATTTTTGTACCTTTTATCACACTTATTGAAATTTTTAATCACATTTGCAATATCAATATTCTTATCTTTGCAGCTAATTTTATTTCCATCTTCGTTAGATGAAGCGTTTACCGTGTCTTTGACCGATTCTTTTAGAATTAATAAATTATCGTCTATTTTTTCGAATTTGAGTTCAGATTTTATGGACATTTCCTCCATTAATTTGGTCGTTAAAAGAGCATTTTCTTGTTTTTTTTCTCCCCAATTGTTTGCCATGTCTAAGTTCACTTTAGTCTCTCCTATGTCAATCTTTGAGTCTTCGCAGCTGAATTCATTGCCATCTATACTAGACGAAATGTCTTCTGAGTCATTTTCACAGTCTGTTGTTAAAAATAGATTTTCATCAATAAGTTCGACTTTACCTTCAGATTTTAAACACAAATCTTCGTTATGTTGATTTTCTCGATTTAAATCGGTCTCTTTCCAATCAAGATCAGTGTCACACGCATTATTCTGCTCTAAAGATTCACATTTAACAGGTATATCTTTATTAATGTTATGGAAGAAAGGCTCCTCAGATGGTTGAACAGGACATTCAGCTTTGATAGATTTCTCAGAAGCGTATAATTGTTGAACATAGCGTCGCAGTGCTTTGTCGGACAGTTCTATTTGCGTTAAGAATTGGTGAACTTTCTCCAGTTGAGTGTTACATGATTCGCAGATGAAATTCGGAAATTCATCGCCTCTGGTTATCTGCCAATCAAGAGAAACTTATTGATTTATTATTGACATGTACTTGACATTTTAATTAAAAAAAAATGTATCTTATTTGATATATATTATCTTTTCAAATATTTATTTTGATTACTACTTACAGCATTAGCGTGCGATATGAATATAAAAATGTGCTTTATTCGAAAAACATTAATCTCTCTGAACACGCCTACGAAACGTTATTTATGATAGATTTAAAACGATAATACTTGCTTGGACAACATACAAAGAAGGAAACCATATAGAAACAGTTAGAAAATAGAAACTACAATGCCGTTGCAAATAACAATGCTGATTGTCATTACTCATGGGAAAATAGTACAACTTACCTGAACAGCAGCGAGTTTCATTATTACACCAGCCACCCTGTTCCCCATTTTGGATGAAAATGAAAACATATCTAACAATGTAACGCCACTTGATAAGCACAATCGACACATTGTACTTAAGCCAGACCCAATGATTGATATTTCTTTCATTATGGTAACTCAAATCTCTTTTCATAATAATACGACACAATTTATCCGTTCTCAAAATGCTGAACGGTCATCAACTTCTGACATCTAAGTAATGGATAGAGAATTGACTCGATTGTATGTAATCAGCGTGCGCAGATCAGTAGCGCCATATAATCACTTCACCAGAGATTTTGCTTGACACAATTTTTGATTTGTCATATTTCTCACAGTAGAGTACCTAGTATCAAGAACTTCTAAAAGAAAACGTATTCAAAACACTGTCTGTATCATGTATTTCGTCAAATCGGCTCCAGGTTTTCATTTTAGGGGGGTCTCTATAAGACCACCTGCTTTGAAGTCATGTTTCGAAGAAACAAAAAACAGATGAATTTTTAGTTACAACAAACGTTTTCTTATATATATTCATATTTTCAATTTCGTATATTTTAATAATAAATTCACCGGTTCTCTTATTAGAACCTAGGAAATAATTGGGATCATAATTTTCTCCAAACACTTTTCGAGGGATTGAATTTTCGTTACTTTAATACAAAAACTTATTTTTCCATAAAGAGATTCGAGGTTCTAGGAGTTAAATTTAATTTTAGGAAACAATCGAGTTTAATTTAAAAAAAAAATTGCTTCTAGATCAAAGGTATCGTAATTGTAATTAAACTAAATTTAATTATGTTTTATAAATTTTATTTTAATACAAAGATAGTGATAATTATTATCGCCAAATTTGTCCTTAATTTTTCATCGAGAAAAATAGGGCAAACAAAAACGAAATACTTATGTTTAGTTGTATGAAGTGTATAAATCTGTAACATATAAAACAGTATTTCCTGCATAGCCCCCCTGGTTTATATGCAACCCAGGTGAAGTCATACCGTGCGAGGCATACACATATGCCTTGGCACACCAGAGTACAGTAACACAATAATTAAAACTGTTAACTATTGCAAATAACCTATCACCTACGAACATTACCAAGTAAGCCGGTGAGACGTTTGGGTTTGACCAGCAAATCCGTAAATGAAGTTATTGCAGATATAAATGAAAACTGGTCGAAAACACCACTTTATTTACTTCTGCAGGTTATATTTTTCATTTATAATTTTTTTGTTAACAAATAGATTAATTCAATTTATATACCTATCGATTCTCGGACTATGAACTAGGGGCTTGTAATAGATGAGCCATGGAAATGCCACAGCTTAGTGCTTGGCTTTTCTCAACCCCGAAGATGCCTCAACACGACCTCATGGCAGTCACTATAAGTAAACTAATTTATGTAGCAGCGTTTTCAGCTAATGTATAGTACAGAAGACTGTTCGCGAAAAACATGTTGACTTGTTAGTGACGTCACACCGCATTTCTGATTACAATAAGTTTTGAGGCGAGATTCAATCGAATTATTGTTTTCGTTTATGATGCGTATTTTCAATGAGTATGCCGACTCACGAATGTGTAAGATTATGTTCATTTAATTTGACTGACCGTGAGAAACACTAATGGAGTTTTTCACCAGTATGTGTACGTTTATGTATATTAAAATTGCCTAAAGAGGAATAACACTTATTGCAAATGTCAGTGATAAGGTTTCTCACCAGTATGTATACGTTTGTGATCATTTAAATGCGAAGACCGGGAGAAACACTTATTTCAAAGATCACAGTGATAAGGTTTCTCACCGGTATGTACCCGCTTGTGTATATTGAAGTTGGATGATTAAGAGAAAGACTTGTTTCATAAGTCACACTGATAAGGTTTCTCACCAGTATGTACCCGCTTGTGTACATTTAAGTTGGATGGGTCAGCGAAACTTTTATTACATAAGTCACACTGATAAGGTTTCTCACCAGTATGTATACGTTTGTGAATATTTAAACGCGAAGACCGGGAGAAACACTTATTACAAAGATCACAGTGATAAGGTTTTTCACCGGTATGTACCCGCTTGTGTATATTGAAGTTGGATGAGTAAGAGAAACTCTTGTTACATAAGTCACACTGATAAGGTTTCTCACCAGTATGTATAAGTTTATGTCTATTATAATTGTACAAAGAGGAGAAACTCTTATTACATAAGTCACACTGATAAGGTGTCTGACCAGTATGTATACGTTTGTGATCATTTAAATACGAAGACCGGGAGAAACACTTATTACAAAGATCGCAGTGGTAAGGTTTCTCACCAGTATGTATACGTTTGTGATCATTTAAATACGAAGACCGGGAGAAACACTTATTACAAAGATCGCAGTGGTAAGGTTTCTCACCAGTATGTATACGTTTGTGACCATTTAAATACGAAGACCGGGAGAAACACTTATTACAAAGATCGCAGTGGTAAGGTTTCTCACCAGTATGTATACGCTTGTGATTATTTAAAGAGCTTGACTGACAGAAAGATATATTACAAAGGTCACACTCAAACGGTTTCTCACCAGTATGTACCCGCTTGTGAACATTAAAGTGGGATGGGTCAGAGAAACTCTTATTACATAAGTCACACTGATAAGGTTTCTCACCAGTATGTATACGCTTGTGTATATTTAAGTGGAATGACTTAGAGAAACTCTTATCACATAAGTCACACTGATAATGTTTCTGACCAGTATGTGTAAGTTTGTGTCTATTAAGTTTGCCCAAAGAGGAGAAACACTTCCTGCAAATGTCACAGTGATAAAGTTTCTCACCGGTATGTATGTATAATTTCTTTGCTTTTCTGTGCTTTTTACGGTTAACCGAAATATTTTTGTACCTTTTATCACACTTATTGAAATTTTTAATCACATTTGCAATATCAATATTCTTATCTTTGCAGCTAATTTTATTTCCATCTTCGTCAGATGAAGCGTTTACCGTGTCTTTGACCGATTCTTTTAGAATTAATAAATTATCGTCTATTTGTTCGAATTTGAGTTCAGATTTTATGGACATTTCCTCCATTAATTTGGTCGTTAAAAAAGCATTTTCTTGTTTTTTTTCTCCCCAATTGTTTGCCATGTCTAAGTTCACTTTAGTCTCTCCTATGTCAATCTTTGAGTCTTCGCAGCTGAATTCATTGCCATCTATACTAGACGAAATGTCTTCTGAGTCATTTTCACAGTCTGTTGTTAAAAATAGATTTTCATCAATAAGTTCGACTTTACCTTCAGATTTTAAACACAAATCTTCGTTATGTTGATTTTCTCGATTTAAATCGGTCTTTTTCCAATCAAGATCAGTGTCAAACGCATTACTGAGCTCTAAAGACTCACATTTAACAGGTATATCTTTATTAATGTTATGGAAGAAAGGCTCCTCAGATGGTTGAACAGGACATTCAGCTTTGATAGATTTCTCAGAAGCATATAATTGTTGAACATAGCGTCGCAGTGCTTTGTCAGATTGTTCTATTTGCGTTAAGAATTGGTGAACTTTCTCCAGTTGAGTGTAACACGTTTCGCAGATGAAATTCGGAAATTCATCGCCTCTGGTTATCTGCCAATCAAGAGAAATTTATTGATTTATTATTGATATGTACTTGACATTTTACTTAAAGAAAATATGCATCCTATTTGATACATATTATCTTTTCAAATATTTATTTTGATTACTACTTGCAGCATTAGCGTGCGATAGTTGATAGTTTATTATCATTATTGACCTATATACAAAGGTATAAATTCGTCAGGTACGTACATACATAAGTATACAATAAAATATAGTTAAAATACAAATTTACATAAAATAAAATATAAAATATACGAGTGGTTGAAGTTACCAGTTTCAATTTTTGTACTCTGATAATTTATAATAACTGCTTTCGGTTAAATATGCTTTCGTCGCTTTTTTGAAGGCATTGTAGCTGCTGATATTTTTAATGTGATTAGGCAGAGCATTGAATAATGTTATTCCAGAATTATACGGAGATTTGTTATAGTAATAGTTATTGTAATTATTTACGTACAGCATTTGGCCTTGCCTTGTATTATAAGTATGAGTCTCAGCTACAGTACTGCAGATATTTTGCTTTTTTTGATGTTCAGTAGCGATTTATAAATGTATATTGATGTAACTGTAAGTATTTTATTTTCTTTGAAGGCATTTCTGCAACTTGTGTAGTAATTTATATTGTATATTAACCTGATTATTCTTTTTTGTGCTATGAGAACTGTGTCTACATCCCTTGCTTGACCCCATAACAGAATATTGTAGCTCAAATATGAGTAAACAGTAGCATAATATATATTTAAAATTTGGTTAATCTGCAGGTATGGTTTCAGTGTTTTAATTAAGAAGTATGCCTTGTTAATTTTTTTACACAGTGCATCAATATGTAGATTCCACTTCAGTGTCTCATCAATATGAATCCCCAGAAACATCACATCCGTACAAAGAGGGATGTCTATATTATTTAATTGAAAGCTTATTGATGGTAGACGTTTCATTTTATGAAAAAATACACATTTTGTTTTGTTTACATTAATAATAAGACCATTCTTTGAGCACCATGTAGAAAATTCCTGCAACACTAAGTTGACATTAATGACAAGTTCATCTGAAGTCTTAGCCGCAACTACAATTGATGTATCGTCGGCATAAATTATCACTTTTCCACAGCTAATATGCTGTGGTAAATCATTGATAAATATAGTGAAAAGCAAAGGCCCAAGAACAGATCCTTGGGGCACTCCAAGGTCACATTTATAGTCACCAGATACGGTATTATTTAATTTTGTACATATATTTCTATTTGTCATGAAAGATAGCCAATCACACATGAGTCCTCTAATCCCGATACTGTCAAGTTTACTTTTTAAAAATTCAGAATTCACGCAGTCAAAGGCTCGTGTTAGATCAAAGAAGAGACCTATAACATAGAAATCTTCGTCTAATTTTTGTAATGTATATTCAATGAAATCACACGACGCTGTTTCGGTGGATCGGTCAGGCCGAAAACCGTGTTGTTCATTTGCCAGAATGTTGTTAGCTGACAGGAAAGACAGAATTCTATTACTCACTATTTTTTCAATTATTATTGAAAACACCGATAATAAACAGATTGGTCTAAAATTCTCAAGAAGTTCACAGTCTCCCTTTTTAAATACGGGAATCACTAAACCAGCTTTTAATAGTTGTGGAAAGGTACCATTCACGAGTGAAAGATTTATTATAAATTTCAAGATATCTAAATAACTGTAACACGTATTCTTGATTAACATTCTTGATACCCCATCGCAGCCAGATGATTGTTTATTTGGTAATTTGGAAATCACATTTATCAATTCAGTGTCAGTGACTTCATGTATATATATACTATGCAGTGCACTAATATGTTGTATAGTACACTCATTAGAGAGATTATTGTTGCTGAAATGACCATCAACAGTCTTTCGAGCTATTGTCGAAAAATAGTCCGCGAAGATGTTTGCAATTCTAATGTCGTCTTTAATTAGTGTGTCATTATAATTTATAATAATCTTATTATTTTTATTACGATGTTTTTCGGTTATATCATGTACTATTTTCCATAGCTCCTTTGCTTTGTTCGCAGATTTATTTATTTTATTTTGCCAATATTTTCTTTTAGCTTCAATTATATTTTTATGATGTTGTTTTTTTATAATTTTATATTGATTACATAGATTCTGGTCATTGTAGTCTTTACTCAAATGATACAAATTCTTTAATTTGTTCGAAGCTGAAATTAGAACACTATTTATCCATTTACTGCTGTTATTTGTAGTCGCAGACTTTACACAACTCGGTTTCTTAGGGCAGGTTACATCCATACACCACAGAAATGTCTCCCAAAATTTATTAAATGCATCATCCACATCTTTTGCTTCATAAACTTCATTCCAATTTGCATTAGAAATTAATGTGCTAAAATTTGTCATATTATTTACTGAAAAGGATCTTTTGAAGCTTGCCGTGTTATGAATGTCTTGTACACTGCGTTTTAATTTATCAACTTTCTTAATATGTACTGTACATTCCAGTAAACAGTGATCTGATAAGTCCAAATCTTTCACATTTACTTGACATTCTAGATTTGTAACTACATAATCAATCCCACTATTTAATCTAGTCGGTACATTAACTTTATTAACTAATCCAAAACTTTGGAAGAGATCGAACAATAATTTTCTATCCATTGTGTCAATTAAAAAGTTTATCTATGTTTAGATCACCACATAATAATATATTTTTGAATCTTACAGATACAGCAGACAACATCGCATCAAACTGCGTCCAGAAATGTTTAATATCACCTAAACAACTTCTATATATCACTACAATACAAACATTTTCTCCACCCACTTTTGTTTTAATAGCTGCACATTCGAAGTCTAATTCTATACAAAAACTATTCAAGTCGATTATATCAAACTTTAAATTATTATTTACAAAAATAGCCACTCCGCCATGCTGCCATGAATATAAAAATGTGCTTTATTCGAAAAACACTAATCTCTCTGAACAACGCCTACGAAACGTTATTTATGATAGATTTAAAACGATAATACTAGCTTGTGACAACATACGGTAAAATTTTCCTTATTCTTCGCCGTCGCTTATGACGGATTTTGAAACGAACTTAACTCTTTATTACTGTAGGAGAGTTGAAGAAGTGAATTCCCTTTGAAACACACTCTTTTCAAGAAAAAAAATGTACAAACGCCCGAAATTAGCACCAAATACTGTACTGACAAGTCATTTTTAATACTGTATGGCCATCTTGTTAGTAACTTTCGTTACCACCAATTACTACAAAATTCCCAACGCTTACGACACACACACAATATCAGTAATATCAGTGGAGCGGTGTTGTCAAACTTACACAATTACCTTTGTATTGAAATGTGGGTCTCAATAACTCATGAAAACAAACAGGGGTATAAAATTCGAGCCAATTGGGCGATAGTACTAATTACGATGCAATGGTATTTTTTTTGTGCAGTAAAAAAAGGAGGGCGTTAAGGTTTTTTTTTTTTAATTCTACAGAATGGGCACATGCGAAAAAGATAACGGGGTATCCGAATTGTTTCGTAGTGAAACGGGAAGGAGCATGGGGGAGTTTTTTAAAAAAATAATTCCGGGGTGAACGATACAGAGGTATGCGAATTGTCTCGCAGTGAAACGGGAAGTGGCAAAGGTGGAGTTAAAAAAAAAAACAATTCCTAGGTGAATGATAAAGGGGTATGCGAATTGCTTCACAGTGATCGATAAAGGGGTATGCGAACTGTCTCGCAGTGAAACGGGAAATGGCAAAGGTGGAGTTTAAAAAAAAAACAATTCCGAGGTGAACGATAAAGGGGTATGCGAACTGTTTCGCAGTGATCTATAAAGGGGTATGCGAATTGTCTCTCAGTGAAACGGGAAGTGGCAAATGTGGAATTAAAAAAAAAAAACAACTCCGAGGTGAACGATTAAGGGGTATGCGAATTGTTTCGCAGTTAACGATAAAGGGGTATGCGAATTGTGTGGCAGTGAAACGGGAATCGTTAAAGGGTGAGTACCTAAAAAACATTATCGTGTAAATCGTAGGTGGGTTGTGTCGATGCTAAGGCGTTTTTTTTACAGGAAAGAAATTTTAATATTTATAATACTGTCCCATCCAAAGTTATATACACTAGTAACAAAAATTAAAGGATATAAAAAAAAATCTAAATTTTTGGGTAATATTCAACGAGCTGTAACTCCGAGGGAAATGATTGTATAGAAAATAAAAAAAAAGCAAATTATAGCTCCAAGTATCTAGTTTTCAGGTATGACCATGAATTTTTTTTTTATGTTTTAGTCTGGAGAAATTTTAAAGAAACTACCAAAAAAAAAATTTCCAAATTTTTTCTTGTCTAAAAAAAGGTATACGGACTTCAAAAAATTTTTTTCCATCATTCCACTCGAAAACTCTCGTAGAAAATTTAATGCCCTTTAATTTGATGTACTCATGAAGCCTGTACGATGATTTGCCGCAGAGTTATCGTCAATCAAAGCCAAAAGCATCTTTTTAACTTTAATAATCAATAACTCTGGAAATAATGATCGTATAGAAAATCGATGGGGGGTTTTGAAAACTTCACAATATTCCCTATAAGATACTGTGAATGGCTATTGACGAAAAAATTTTTTTCGAAGCAAAAATCTTGATTGAAAAAAGGATAAAAATTTGCGTAATTAAGGATATTTGGATAAATTGGTATAACTTTGGATAAAATGGATGAACGAAGGATATCGTCAGTAATTTTTCAACCTTAAAGTGTCCTGAAAAATCCCTGAAAAATTCAAAACGATGCGATTTTTTTTTCTTAGTGCCCCGAAGCTTCAAATTCACGTTTAGTGTGAAGAAAAGCCGACATCCACTGGGGGGTATATCGATTTTTTTTATTGATTTTTTAAGTTGACATTTAAAACTAAGGCAGTTGCAGTGGTAAAAAAAATCCAGTTAATTTTTTTTGACAATAATGGAGCATTCTGAAGACGTTAACAAAAAAAAATTTTGGAAAAAAAAATTTTCGAAAAAAAAATTTTTGAAAAAAATTAATTTTTTTTTTTTTTTAATTTTTAACAAACACGATTTTTTCGATCGAAAAAATACAGATTATCGATAAAAAAAATTTTTTTTCATTGAAAAAATGAATAAAAATTGAAAAATTGCCCATAACTGTGATTTTTGCAAAAACAATAAATTTGAAGCTTCGGGGCACTAAGAAAAAAAAATCGCATCGTTTTGAATTTTTCAGGGATTTTTCAGGACACTTTAAGGTTGAAAAATTACTGACGATATCCTTCGTTCATCCATTTTATCCAAAGTTATACCAATTTATCCAAATATCCTTAATTACGCAAATTTTTATCCTTTTTTCAATCAAGATTTTTGCTTCGAAAAACATTTTTTCGTCAATAGCCATTCACAGTATCTTATAGGGAATATTGTGAAGTTTTCAAAACCCCCCATCGATTTTCTATACGATCATTATTTCCAGAGTTATTGATTATTAAAGTTAAAAAGATGCTTTTGGCTTTGATTGACGATAACTCTGCGGCAAATCATCGTACAGGCTTCATGAGTACATCAAATTAAAGGGAATTAAATTTTCTACGAGAGTTTTCGAGTGGAATGATGGAAAAAAAATTTTTGAAGTCCGTATACCTTTTTTTAGACAAGAAAAAATTTGGAAAAAATTTTTTTTTTGGTAGTTTCTTTAAAATTTCTCCAGACTCAAACATAAAAAAAAAATTCATGGTCATACCTGAAAACTAGATACTTGGAGCTATAATTTGCTTTTTTTTATTTTCTGTACAATCATTTCCCTCGGAGTTACAGCTCGTTGAATATTACCCAAAATTTTAGATTTTTTTTTATATCCTTTAATTTTTGTTACTAGTGTATATTCAAAGGACATTAGTAATACAGTAATGACGTGGTAACTGTGACGTGGCACAAACAGTAGTTCTATATTTTTCACGTATTACTGAGTAAATGTGTGAGTAATCTGCACAGTTACTATTTGCAAAAATGGCGTGCGCGGGTTGCAAAATGAATGTGCGCGAATATGTAAAAAAATACAATAATGATAAAACGGTTTATATTAATTTCTTGTATGATCACAAAATAATATCTAATCATCACGTTTGCCCCAAATGTGGTAAAGAATGTAAATTATCCGTGATCTCACTTTCATATAGGTGTTACAAAAAACACGAAATAGTAAACGAAAAAAACGGGTAAGATTACGAAAAAAAGTGTAATTATAACTTCAGTGCCAGAAATGGCACCTGGTTAGGTAGCCACTCACATTTACCGATCCAAGAAATCGGATATTTTTGTGTTTTATGGTGTCTCACCAGATATCCTAGAGGAGATTCTATAAAAAATGAATTGAACTGGAGGTGCGTGAAGTTGGCCCGCAAAAAATTCGGGCTGGGGGGTAAATCGTTCCAATCGATAGTCTATCGTTAGACCACATTTTACCCCCAATTAGTTTCGTTTTACCCCCTCTCAATTTTTTTTTATTCGAAAAATAAAATTTTCGGGCCAACTTCACAAGCCCGAATTTTTTCCCGGGCTGGGGGGTAAAACGTCTCAATCGAAAGGTTTTCGTTAGTCCATATTTTACCCATAAATAATTTCGTTTTACCCCCTCCCAAAAAAAAGTTATTTAATAACAAAGTTTATTTTCCAAAAGTACTATAAATCGCTGTAAAACGCCCGAAAGGGCCCGGTCTCGGGATTAAAACATTCCAATCGATAGTTTATCGTTGGACCACATTTTATTCGCAATTAGTTTGGTTTTACCCCCTCTCAAATTTTGTTTATTCGAAAAATAAAATTTCCGGGCCAACTTCACAAGCCCGAATTTTTTCCCGGGCTGGGGGGTAAAACGTCTCAATCGAAAGGTTTTCATTAGTCCATGTTTTACCCAAAAATAATTTCGTTTTACCCCCTTCCAAAAAAAAGTTATTTCATAACAAAGTTTTTTTCCAAAAGTACTATAAATCGCTGTAAAACGCCGGGAAAAGCCCAGACTAGGGGTTAAAACGTTCTAAACAGTAGTCTATCGTTGGAACACATTTTACCCCCTCTCAATTTTTTTTTATTCGAAAAATAAAATTTCCGGGCCAACTACACCAGCCCAAATTTTTTCCCGGGCTGGGGGGTAAAACGTCTCAATCGAAAGGTTTTCGTTAGTCCATGTTTTACCCATAAATAATTTCGTTTTACCCCCTCCCAAAAAAAAGTTATTTAATAACAAAGTTTATTTTCCAAAAGTACCTACTATAAATCGCTGTAAAACGCCAGAAAGGGCCCGGTCTGGGGATTAAAACATTCCAATCGATAGTTTATCGTTGGACCACATTTTATTCGCAATTATTTTGGTTTTACCCCCTCTCAAATTTTGTTTATTCGAAAAATAAAATTTCCGGGCTAACTACACCAGCCCGAATTTTTTGTTGGGTTGGGGGGTTAAAACGTCGCAATCAAAAGTACTTTGTTAGTTTATGTTTTACACACAATTATTTTCGATTTACTCCCCCCCCCTCGCGAGAAAACACCGCATACCAAAACACCCGCGACATAACATTCTGTAAAAAACACTGGCAGTTGCAAAACACCTGATTTCGAAATTGTTTACGATCAATAACATGTAATAATTAAATAAGAAATGAAATCTTTATAAATAATTATTACTTGAAGGAAATTGATGTGTTAAAATAAAATCACAAAATAAAACCAACCATCAAATTCGATAGCACTTTATTATTGAACCTATAAACATATTTTCTATTTATGTAAATATGACATTAGAATTTTGGCCTTTTGCTGTCAGTATTCCTGGTTAGAGGTTCAAAATGTATTTAAAAAAAAGTATATAATTTTCATGAAGGACACAGCATTGTGGGCGGTTGTCAAAAAATACAAAATTATAGATTAGTGTCTAACCGTATTAAAAGTGATAGTGTAGAAACTGCACTATTCTACACTTTCAATATAATATAATAAAATAGACTTAAAAGCTGCATTTTATTTATTATCTTTATGTCTATTTTGAATTTTGCTAAAATTTTAAGTGACCTTGTTTTCAAAATAATTTTATAAGTCAAAGTTCCTTTATCTGGACCGCGTGCCAACGCTACTACCAAGAAAATGTTGATATTTACGATTCTTTTTAGTTTTCCAAAATTTTTTAAGTGAGCGTACTTATACTATTGTAAAAAAATATTTTACAAAATAATTTGATGAGTAAAAGTTCTTTATTTGGATTGCGTGCTAACGGTACCAGCAAGAAAATGTTGATATTTACGTTTTTTTTTTAATTTTCCAAAAGTTTTTAAGTGTTCGTATACTATTGTAAAAAAATATTTTACAAAATAATTTTATGAGTAACAGTTCATTATCTATACCGCGTGCCAACGGTACAACCTGAAAATTTTGACATTTACGAAATTTTTGAATTTTCCAAAAAAATTTAAGTGACTGTATACTACTATTGTAAAAAATAATTTTACAAAATAATTTTCAGAGTAAAAGTTCTTTATCTAGACCGCGTGCTAACGGTACAACAAGAAAATTTTGATATTTACGAAATTTTTGGATTTTCCAAAAAAATTTAAGTGAGCGTATACTACTGTAAAAAGCCATTTATAGTACTTTTGGAAAAAAAACATTGTTATTAAATAGCTTTTTTCTGGGAGGGGGTAAAACGAAATTATTTATGGGTAAAATATGGACTAACGAAAACCTTTCGATTGAGACGTTTTACCCCCCAGCCCGGGAAAAAATTCGGGCTGGTGTAGTTGGCCCGAAAATTTTATTTTTCGAATAAACAAAATTTGAGAGGGGGTAAAACCAAACTAATTGCGAATAAAATGTAGTCCAACGATAAACTATCGATTGGAATGTTTTAATCCCCAGCCAGGGCCCTTTAGGGCGTTTTACAGCGATTTATAGTACTTTTGGAAAATAAATTTTGTTATTAAATAACTTTTTTTTGGGAGGGGGTAAAACGAAATTATTTATGGGTAAAACATGGACTAACGAAAACCTTTCGATTGAGACGTTTTACCCCCCAGCCCGGGAAAAAATTCGGGCTTGTGAAGTCGGCCCGAAAATTTTATTTTTCAAATAAAAAAAAATTGAAAGGGGGTAAAACGAAACTAATTGGGGGTAAAATGTGGTCTAACGATAGACTATCGATTGGAACAATTTACCCCCCAGCCCGAATTTTTTGCGGGCCAACTTCACGCACCTTTGAACTGGCAGTACGCGAACTATTACAAACTGGTCCAGTGATTGTCGGGAAGTGTGCGAGGATTGGGCAAAAAAACATTCCGAAATGCTAGGCGGAGAAGGAGTCATAGTCGAAATAGACGAGGCAAAATTTGGTACTATTTGAGGTATATTTTATTATAATCTATTTTTAGCAAAAATACTGATTGGTGATTTTTTAGGGAAACGCAAATACAATAGAGGCAGGCGGATAGAGGGTCAGTGGGTCTTCGGCGGTATTGAAAGAGTAACGAAGAAAGTGTTTTTAGTACCCGTGGAAAAAAGGGATGCCGATACGCTATTAAGCATCATACGCCAATGGATTAAACCAGGCAGTATTATTGTATCCGACTGTTGCCTTAACAATGAAGGATATCGGCACCTAAAAATAAACCACAGTGTAAATTTTGTTGATGTGGACAACCCGATGGTTCATACCCAAAACATAGAAAGAACTTGGAGGAATGTTAGAGGAGCAATTCCCCGATATGGGAGAAAAGAGGCGCATTTTGTCGGTTATTTGGCCGAATATTTATTTAAAACAGCCATTAAGGACACTTTGGTCCATAGTTTTTTTACAGCGGCTGCAGCCCTGTATCCGCCACCGTGATTGTTTATAGAATTTGCCTTATTTTCGTCAGTTTTATATTACGGTTTAGAACGTTGTTTTTTGTTTATAGAATTTGCTTTATTTTCGTCAGTTTTTATATTACAGTTTAGAACGTTGTTTTTTGTTTATAGAATTTGCTTTATTTTCGTCAGTTTTTATATTACGGTTTAGAATGTTGTTTTTTATTTCATTATAAGACAGTGATGTCAAACACGCGACCCGCAGGCCATATGCGGCCCGCCAATACATAGATTTCGGTTCGCTAAGACGTTAAAAAAACATTTGAGGCTAATAACATAATCATTCTAATAATCGTATTTTATTAATTTTTTGTAACACAAAAAACATGCAGTCCCCAACTTAGTACAAAATTCATAATGTGGCCTACATCATATAAGTTTGACATGTCCTATAAAAACAGACAGTTTTGTTCGTTTTAAAATTCGCCAAAATCGACGGCGACGAATAAGTAAAATGTTACGTTACCGATTGTCATTACTCATGGAAAAGAGTACAGCTTACCTGAATAGCAGCGCGTTTCCTTATTACACCAGCCACCCTGTCCCCCATTTTGGATGAAAATGAAAACATATCTAACAATGTAACGCCACTTGATAAGCACAATCGACACATTGTACTTAAGCCAGACCCAATGATCGATATTTCTTTCATTATGGTGACTCTATCACTTTTCATATTAATACGGCACAACTATCTGTTCTCACATCGCTGAACGGCTCATCAACTTCTGACATCTAAGTAATGGATAGAGAATTGGCTCCAATGTTTCATTTTAGGGGGGTCTAGAAAACAGATGAATTAAGTAGATTGTAGAGAATGCGATTATTATGAAAAATAACTTCTGTTTGCGATATCTCGAGCATTTCGATCGATGTATATATTACAAGGATTTAGGATACCTCGAGCAATCTAAAGAGAAAAAGGGAAACACCAAAATTGCCGTGGTACACGTCTACTATTTCCGAAAAAAAAAACATTAACGCAAATTATTGAATTTTATCTTTCTATTTTGAAATAATCGCGAAAACGTTTGTGACGTCACGCCTCAGTGACAGCTGACATTAGAAGTTGTATTTATGGGGTAGAGCTATCGTGCAGAGGTATTTCATAGAAAGGTAGGTATGTAAAATTTACTTAATGATATGATTTATATAAAGTATTTTCTGAAAAGTAGGTACTTAGTAGTAAAAATAGTATGACTTTCTTTAGTTGCAAATTAACTAACCTCAGAAATAACCTGTGACATAAGTATTATAAAATATCACAAAAAAAAAAACGAATAAACAACAAATTAACTAATTGAATGATGCAGAAGTGAATGATGGCAACAAACTCAATGTTCTCAGGTGATCTAATGGGACGAGGGACTCCAGTTCTTCGTCTTATCGCACTTGCAGTTTGTCTGAACGTAGTGACCCACAAAACAATTGATTTCCGCTCCAGGACGGGGGCCAACGGGGCGCAATTCCGAAAGGCGCGCTGGGTTGCGATCACGGAACATCCGTTCGAAAAGTAATCCTCAACGGCAAACGCACGCTCCTCACTGTTCCGACACATGATGGCGACTGAACTGTGTCGGGACAAAACTTTATAGTTCTGCCTCTCGAACTACACCACTAGCGCTCCGCTACGATATCAACCGACTGAATGGCGCGCATTTTAAAAAAGGAAGTTATGCTGCCGCAGCCTGTACATTGCTGGTACATTGCCATTAGTTGGCGTTGATTTTTGTCGAGGCATTCTTGTTGACGGGTGACGAAATTGCCCATAGTCCTTTCGAGCAAGGCAGATGGAACTCTGTGAATTTCACGACTTACGGTTTCGGAAAGAGCTTCAAAAGTACGTTTTTGAAAGAGAAACAGCATTAAATTAACGGTGTATAAACAGCTGACATCTGTCGCTTTTCAATTTGATAATTCAATATCAACATTTACACTTACCTACTAACACAATTAGGTACTGCACAACACATATGCTTTTTCTTCGATTTTTCAATGACGCGTGTAACTGCCATAATTGTCAACAAATATTTACAAAAATACGTAGCGCCACTGATTTAAAACGCTTCGCATAGGATAGTTCACTGAAGTGCTGATTAGATGGGTTAAATGATCAAAGTAAAATGCCAATTAGATAATTATTTATTTAATCCCAATTAAAGTACATTGCGGGAAATCCCCGCTTATAACTAGTTTGACATCTTGATTCGTAGTGTAAAAAATTGTTATGCAAATAAACTACTGCACGCGATCGTGATATTTACGATACATTGTGCTAATTTCATTTTTTTTTCTTTTATTCATCATTCTTTTCAACATGGTGTTGAGTCGAAGACACATTGCGACATAGTTGCAATGGATCTTCGGCTATTTTAGATTGTCACAGAGACAGTCTAAAACAATTCAGAGGCGGACTAGCAGTCTCGACCGCCCTAGGCGTTTAGTAGTAGCCCGTAGCCGTCCTTTTCGGCTGATTTTGCAGCGTAAAAATGTTTACGAAAACAACATTGCGTTCAATTCAACTCAGAAAATATTTATTTCATAGTTCTAAAGTTTTGTTTATATCTGGGGGCACGGCAGTGCCCCCGTCAAGTCGAGCGCGAAGCAAACACTGCCGTACCATCCTTTACTGGAACCATTTCGCCGCATTTTCAGGCCCCTATTTGAGAACCTCTGGATAAGACCAGAACGCAGAAATTTTCATCATCCAGTAAGCTATAATCACATACTTAAAATCCAAAATTTCAAGTCTGTAGGTCATTTAGTTCCGAAGTTAAGCGAAAGCAAAGTTTCGCATTTATGACACTCACTCACTCATGATCATCAAAATAGAACTAGTACTTCCCATAAACTCAGAGAGCAGAAATTTGGTACAGAGTTAGGGTTTAATGGCCACATAAAGGGAAAATCGCAGTAAGGAACCTTAGACTTGGCACGACTTTGTCTAGATTTCATTACTTTTTAGAGATAAACAAGCAGCTCCATTGAGACTTGGCTAGTTTTTTGCAGAATGTTTTTGGTGGGATTACTATTTACTGAGCCGAGATATAATATGCATTTATTTGTCACGGGTGCAATTGGCAAGCATTTCAGCTTTAAAGGTACGGTCAGATCTACCAGCACGTAACGTGGCAGACACGGCACAAACAATAGTTTTCACATCTATACAGCAACAGCACACCCGGCATGAACAGACGCCATCCGGCAAACTAGAAAGTGCACGTGCATACCATGTTCCGCAATTTTTCGATAGAAAAACTAGCCTTGATGGCAATTGTACTAGAACAGGAAGAATCGGGTCGTGTAGAAGTGCAACAAAGAGAAAAAAGGTTTGCAGTGGATTCCATGAACTCAAAACGAAAAAAGAAGGAGAATTCTACAAATTATATAAGAAGCTTGTGGATGATGAGGACAGATTCTTTAAATATTTAAGGATGAGGAGTAAATATGAGTTTGAGACCATTGTAACTAGAATTAAAAGTTCAAACCAAACTGTCCGTGTCGGCGATCGCATTCATACTAGCCGCGCGACTGCCACAGACACGTACAGACACACGCCGACACAGACAAAACATTCTTGCGGAGAATGCTGGCCGACGCCGACCCGTGCCTGCGCGGACACGCTCCGTTCTCGTGCGGTAGATGTGAATACATCTATATACAGTATACCGGGTGTCCTAGAAGTAACGCACTTCCTCGTAGGGATCGAAAGAGAAAATTATTCTGAGACGAAAAGTCCTTAGCCATTTTTTAATCAGACGCATAGATAATTAATTATTAATTAATGAAAGTGACCAATCAGGAGAGATTTGATTTGTTTTCCGATTTTATTTGTTTTTCTCCCATATCTTGTTTTCCGTTGTCAGTCGTCTCTGAATTTTCTGAAAACGAACAACGTTATTATGGAACAGCGTCATCTCCAACAGCGTTATAAGTCTGCTGATTTTACTGAGATGCTTATCCTTTATGGAGAGTGTAATCGCAATGCTGTTTCATTAATTAATAATTAATTATCTATGCGTCTGATTAAAAAAATTGGTTGCCTGTAAAGTCGGTTTACGGACGATAGTTTTACGTGATAACGTATTCCGCTCGAATAGCGGAACGTTACTTTTTTTCGTGCATGCAGCCGGTGTTTCATTTTTTTATATTGACGTGATTCATCAATTTATAAGACGTTATCACCTCAAAAATGGCTAAGGACTTTTCGTCTCAGAATAATTTTCTCTTTCGATCCCTACGAGGAAGTGCGTGACTTCTTGGACACTTGTATAAAAGAATATTATTTCGTTTGCCACGCTACGTGTCTGACACGCTCAATGTCTGTAGATTTGAACGAAGCTTAATTCAGTGATTTGTATTGTGAATTAAACTTCTTCAAAACTATTTCCACTATAAGTGAACGAAACTTTGATTATAATATTCATTGAACAATACTTCAAACAAGAAAATCATCGCATTCATATAAACAAATAAAAACACATCGATATCCTATTAATTATTAAAGTACTTATCATCATTTATGCATTTCACTGATACGGGTTTTCATTAGAATGTATTTGTTTATGTTTATTTAAATTTTTGGAATCGGTGAAACACTTACTGCAAATATCACACTGAAACGACGTCCCGCGGATAATATGTTTTCTTTGGTGGGTTTTTAAAGAACTTAACTGCGCGAAGTAATTGTTGCAAATGTCACACTGAAATGGTTTTTTTTCACCAACGCTGTGTGTAAACCTGTGATTATTTAAATGACTTGATTGAGTGAAACCCTTTTTACAAATTTCACACTGATACGGCTTCTTACCAGTATGTGTAAGTTTATGTCTAGTTATATGATTGGATTGAGTGAAGAACTTCTTACATATCTCACACTGATACGGTTTTGTACCCGTATGCGTAAGTTTATGTCTATTTAAATGACCTAATCGGCTGAAATACTTATCACAAACATCGCACTTATGTGTCTTCTCACCAGTATGTATAAATCCGTGAGTTTTTAAACTGCTTGACTGTTTGAAACATTTTTTGCAAACGGCACACTGATACGGTTTCTCACCAGTATGTTGTCTCAAGTGAACTTTCAAAGAACTAGATAATGAAAAACATTTGTCACAAAAATTACACAGATACGGTTTTTCCCCTGTATGAGTACGTCTGTGATTATTTAAATGGCCTAAGTGTATGCAATATTTTAAACAAATGTCGCACTGATACGTTTTTTGGCCATTTTTCTGTTTAGACGGTTGCTCTTTGCTCGCTGACAAGGATTGATCACTGCCACTATTGTTCATAACCTCACTATTATCATTATTACAGCTGGACACCAACGCAGTGTCGAAAAGTACTTCATTTTCTTGTTTTATATTTCCCACATCAACGAACATAAAGTTAGAATCAGGCTTGCGGTTTACGTTATCTAAATCTGCATTCATTGATTCAAATTTTGACTCTTCAAAGCTAGTTTCTTCACAATTACTTAAACATTTTCTCTTCTCATGTTCTGTAGTAGAGTCGGGATCGATCTTTATTTTTTCACAGATATTACTTCTCTCCTCAGAATCAGTCATAATTTCAGCGATGTTGTCTTGTTTGCTGAGTCGTGGCGTTAAAGCATTTTCGTCAAAATTAGTATAGCAACCAATATTAACATCACCGCAGGAAACAGATCTCCGGTCTACACAATTCTGAAAAGACATTTCTAGATTTTCCAGTCCGGTTTGCTTTTCTACAGCATTTCTGCAAATGGCGACATAGTCTTATATAGGTATTCAATTGTGCTGCTTGTTGTTTTTTTACCTGCAAAAAAGAAACATAATTGTTTTTTTTTTTTGTTTCTTAAGTGAAACTTCTTTAGGCGCGGTAGGGCAAATTGGCCTGGATCAGACGAAAAGTGAAACATTTCCCATTCTCCGACTTCAACCGGTAGTTGAAAGAAAAGAGTGGAAGAATCGTTTCTACTCTCTCTCTGTCAAAGCGTCATGTGCACTCTACACGCTTGCGCAGTGCGTACTGTGTATAGAAAAAAAAAATTTAACGAAATTTTCTTGAACAAATAAATAGAATAATAAACCGTTATGAAAAGTATAGGTACCATTATTATATAAAAAAACACCGTTATAGCATTGCGAATGCGCCGATTTTCCCCAAAAACAATAGGGCTCTTCATATTTGCATACCAACATCCTCCCAAAATTTGGTTTCAATCTGCTCATCCGTTTGACCTGTATCGTGCTCACAGGCAAACAGACGCACCGACTTTTTCCAAAAATATGTTTTTTGGATTCGGGAGACCTCAAAACGAAAAGATATTGTAAAATTTTGAAAAATAATTTTTGACCTAAACTAGTACTATTCCCCACTTGTGGGTTGGAATGGTAATAATAATTAATCAATGTTATTATTACGTATGTTTTGACTGTTCATATCTGTATTTATACAGCTGTATGAATCAATAAATATTATTATTAACAATAGGATATAGTTAGTTTGCTACAGTTATATTTCAACCCAGATGAGAAACTTGTAAACGTGCACCATTACACAATTTGGGCGCATCAAGATTTCGCATTAAAAGTACCGGAACACCCACTTTTAACCTTAATTTATGAGAAGGCATTTAACCCCCTCGGTAGTTAATTTTTTAAGAAAGTAGTTTGTTCTTTCCCAAAGTTTAAACTATCTCCATATTAAACTGCGTCACAATAGACCCAGCAGTCTGGCCGTGAAAGCGTAACATTATACAATATTACAACCCGCATTCCATTCCCATCGGGTTTGAATTTTGAAATAAAAGTAGCCTATGTCCTCCCCCAGGCTAGAAACTATCTCCATCTTAAATTTCATCACAATCGGCTCGGCGGTTTGCCCGTGAAGGCATAACAGACAGACATAGTTACTTTCGCATTTATAATAGTAGTATGGATGTAAACAATTACAGGACATTTGGTACCTACTTACGTTTCCTTTGTTGTGAATATAAATTTTGAAAACTAAGGGTTGTATCTCCGTAAGTCTGCACTATTGTATATTAATTCCACTGACCTAATATTGACCCAAGTTCACTGTGAAACGTTGTCGGTGGTTTTTACATACACGCAATACCTATAAGAAGAAGATATAACGTCATCGGTAGGTTTAATTTAAACTTTTATTATTAGATTAGGTAGTATTGGTGCATTCTATCGTATTATTTTCAGATGAATTTTTAAACAGGAATAGGTTCAGCACGTAATAATATTAACAACTTATTGTGTAGCGCAGCTTTGCAAATTAAATAACTTACATGAATAGAAGCACATTTGAAAACTTAATCTGCAGTCACTTTTTTTACTTCGAGTTATAAAAAAATACTGTTGAAACATTCTAGTGATATTTTCATCATTCTTTCACCAACACCATAGAATTAAATCTTCTTCCAAATATGGTTCGCAAAATTACGTCGGCCTTCTCCACTCACTAGTACCATAGGTACCTATGAGTATGTCATATCTTTGACACCTACCACAGAACCTTTGGCACCTGATACGATTAATATTAGTGCACAATAATATTATGTTGACGGTGTAAGTGCTATTATATGGAAGATTTGCGCTTTACAGTGATTTTTAAGTTGATTCTTTTTTTAACAGCGTGTAAAAATCAAATAGACGAACAAATATTTCAAGTAACTTTTTTATCAAAAGTCGAAAATTAAAGAGAAATGGGCTTTCAAAGTTTAATCAAATTTTGAGGTCGGTTATGGTATGTCACTATGGAAATATGTTATGGCATTTTCAAGTATTCACAGAAATAGGGTATATGCATGCATTTTTTTTATATTTTTAATTCACTTTTTACATCATTATAACACCATAGTATAAACACTCTTGGAAATGTTCAAATTAATTATTAAAATAAATTTTAAAACATCGATAAAATTCGACTTGTTTGAACGCTGCCATTTTTCGCGGGCCTTGTGTTACGTCACATGGCACGTTCTGTCAGTTCAGTGTTTGTTACTATAGCTTTATAGGCCCCACTCACGATCAAACTTCATGCCACAGTTCAGTGTTCAAACTTATAGTTCAGTGAAGCATGATAATGTGTGGGACAAATAAACACTGAAACCAACACTGAAGTCAAGCATGAACTCATCAAATGCATCTTGATTTTTGAACGACTTCAGTGTTCAGTGTTCAAGTAAACTGTTGTGTGTGTGGGTGTTTTTCAGTTCAGTTTTTGGAGTTCTGTGTTTTGTACAACCAGAAGCCAAAAATCTCAATGTTGCTGCCTTTCTTGTGCAGAAATAGATTTTCACATATTTGTGTCCTGGTTCTTAATAAATAGGGTAACTAATTCCAGTAAATAATTGTAAGTTAATTCATTCATTCGTAAATAATTATTGCAATCAAGCGGCTCAAGTTGTAATTCATTAATCAAATAAACATGACTTCTTGAATCACGCATTTCTAACAAATTTTTCACTCATATTCTTCTTTTTTTTCTTATTTCTCTGTTTTAAATACAATCCCATAGCTATGAACAGCCAATCCTCACCATTTAAATTACTCATTTAGTTCTTATTAATGAACTATACTCTATAGTATAATATTATAGTGTGTATATAATATAATATATCTTATGTATCTACTCGACGAGTGTATGCCAACAACTGAACCAAACTGAACACAAAAAATTTAAAAAAATGGGCAGTTTGCATGAACTGTGTGTGGTGCCAGTCAGTCTTTCGATTAAACGTCCAACTTCACTGAACACTGAACTATGGCATGAAGTTTGATCGTGAGTGGAGCCTATTACAGTTATTTTATAACAATTTTCAGTTTTAATTCAGACGATGGAAAAAAGTAAAAAACCATTTTATAGGTATTGCCTTGTACCAAAGTGCACAAATACTATTTGAAGTACACCCGATAAAATGTTTTTTTCGGTTCCAAGAGATGCGAAAACACGAAAACTATGGTGTAAAGTAATGAGAAGAGATGGATTTGTGGCAAAATATTCTGTCATCATGAATGCATCTATTTTCAGTAGATTGTCCGATTGTGCTTTGACAAAACCACTTTCAGTCATCGTCCTAGATGATTCCTAATTTCACCAAAACACTAAAATTGCACTAGCTAATTTAAAACATTACAGGAATACATATAAAAACTATTTGTCACTCAAACACTATTAGCGACTCCGAGAAATCAGATGACGTGACGTCACGTTTTGTTTCGACCAATAGTGATGCGTTTCGCAAAATTGAATTTCCCTCGCTTATTTTGCACTTTTTAATTAATATTTTTTACAATTAAAAGCGAACTAAATAGTAAAATAATTGTTTAAGCATAATGTCCGGACAATAAAGATTCTTGTAAAAAAAAATCATGTAAATTTAAACCACATGCATATTCCCTATTGTTCGAAGTTGTCCCCCAAAGATGCGTGCGTCATTGCCATGCTTTCTGTACATGCTTATAGTAGCGATAAGATTCCGCGAATTATTTGGGATGCATTTCCGATTCGCGCTATGATTTCTTCGCGTGTGTTAACCGGGCTTTTGAATTAATTAAATAAAATTTAATCAAACTTTGAAAGGCTGTATCTCTGTTATTTTTGAGTTTTTAAAGAAAGGCGCAATTCTGGTCCGTGCCGTAAATTTTTCGTGAAAACATCGAGTATTACTGTTTTCTGTATCGCCTGTAGGTACATGATCCGTAGGTTTAGATTTTTCCATTCCTTTTTCGACGCTACCGTAGCTCTTGCTTTCGCTCGGCATTCCTCTCGATATAAGCTTTCCGCTGGGCGCTGACTACGTTTTTTATAATTCCGAGCATATTTGCAAATCATATGAAACGATATGTTTAACTATTTGGTAATTTTCAATTTAATACCGATTTTTTCTTATATTTTTGTTATCACGATAGACACGTTAACTAATATAAAAAATGGTAGTAAAGGTAACAGTTTATTGAATTAGCTTCTGATTTTGGCGAATTTTAAAACGCAAAAACCACCCCGTTATTGTTTTTTTAAGGAACTCCCCGAAACGCACTCCTCTTTTCACTGCGCAAAAAAAAACGCCATCGCATCGACACAACGCCAAGATAAGAAAGTCCCCGAAACGCCAAAATCGGAAGCGTTAACTCAGTAAAATTTTACCTAAAAAATATCGATTACGTTAGAATCCCAAACAATATCGTAAATATGATCTGAAAGAAATATTTTGTTGTTTTACTAAACGTAACTGTATCTTCTTCTTGACAAGTGTCAATATAAGTAATATTATTTCTGTACAATCAAAATACTTTCGTTTTATTTGGTTTCGACAATATTATACACTCACAAAATATGCATGTATATTCAGCGAAGATCAACATGAACAAACTAATGTTGGATTCAGTGGCGTAACTATAGGGTGGCAGAACAGGCAAAATGCCACGGGCACCCGGCCCGAGAGACCGTTATACAGGAGGAACCTAACATTTATTACAAAATTTGGTAAAAAATATTAATTGTGTATTTAATCGATTTAAGTTAGGTATTAACTTAACATACACAAATTATACAAATATCTACTTTACTTCGTGATTTATAAAGATAAAACTACTACGTGAAGCTTTTTTATATTAAGGGAGATCCGATGAATTTATCAAGGCCTGAGGTGGTTTAGTTAGGCCACTGGTTGGATTGCAGAAAGGATTGTCAAAAAATCTGATTAGACAATAAAATCAGATTGTGAACATACATATTTCTTCATATGAAAAGCATAGTAGTTTCAAATCGATCCTGCTCTAAAAACAATTGATCGATTAAAACGATATTTTTCTTAAACTATGTATATGTCGTAGGCATAATGTAAAATTAGGCTTTTTACAAAATGTTTAGGGACAAATCAATTTTCGTTATGACGATACCGATTCAGGCAAATTGATAAAATGTCGGCAGCAGAAGAACGTGTATCTCATTCTGACGCAATATTTCCAAGCATTTTACAATTTGCCAACAGCAATGTAGTCAAAACGCACAATATTGCTTTCCTGATACAGTTCGGGCCAAACAGCTGTACCACAAGACATGGTGGGAGGGATAAAACGATTTTTGCATTAAAAAACAAATATAACATTCCCAGAAATGCGATTGAAATTTTCAATTCACTATGCAATGAGTATCAGCTAAAAAAATCACAACCCCCCACGGGATTAGTTTTGCGTCTAATTCTTTCTAAAGCTTTTAATGTTCGTGGGCAAATAGACTTGAAAGATTTCCAATCTGCCCCCGATGAGAAATATAAACTGCTTATCAACTTACTATCAAGATCATGCCACAAAATGTTTACATATAAGCCCTTTACAAAGCAAACGTGCTGCGGAGGTGACTGTAGAATTGTTTATTTAGATTTATGTAATAATGAAGTGTATTGTTTCTTGTGCCATAGTGTCATTTTATTACTTAACTAGTGCCTATTCACCTAATTTTATTATTTCGGCCTTCCGCTCACGTTTTGACTACATCGCTGTTGACAAATTGCAAAATTCCTGAAAATAATGCGTCAGAACGAGATACTCTCACGTTTTGACTACATCGCTGTTGACAAATTGCAAAATTCCTGAAAATAATGCGTCAGAACGAGATACTCTCACGTTTTGACTACATCGCTGTTGACAAATTGCAAAATTCCTGAAAATAATGCGTCAGAACGAGATACTCTCACGTTTTGACTACATCGCTGTTGACAAATTGCAAAATTCCTGAAAATAATGCGTCAGAACGAGATACTCTCACGTTTTGACTACATCGCTGTTGATAAATTGAAAAATTCCTGAAAATAATGCGTCAGAACGAGATACTCTCACGTTTTGACTACATCGCTGTTGATAAATTGCAAAATTCCTGAAAATAATGCGTCAGAACGAGATACTCTCACGTTTTGACTACATCGCTGTTGACAAATTGCAAAATTCCTGAAAATAATGCGTCAGAACGAGATACTCTCACGTTTTGACTACATCGCTGTTGACAAATTGCAAAATTCCTGAAAATAATGCGTCAGAACGAGATACTCTCACGTTTTGACTACATCGCTGTTGATAAATTGCAAAATTCCTGAAAATAATGCGTCAGAACGAGATACTCTCACGTTTTGACTACATCGCTGTTGACAAATTGCAAAATTCCTGAAAATAATGCGTCAGAACGAGATACTCTCACGTTTTGACTACATCGCTGTTGACAAATTGCAAAATTCCTGAAAATAATGCGTCAGAACGAGATACTCTCACGTTTTGACTACATCGCTGTTGACAAATTGCAAAATTCCTGAAAATAATGCGTCAGAACGAGATACTCTCACGTTTTGACTACATCGCTGTTGACAAATTGCAAAATTCCTGAAAATAATGCGTCAGAACGAGATACTCTCACGTTTTGACTACATCGCTGTTGATAAATTGCAAAATTCCTGAAAATAATGCGTCAGAACGAGATACTCTCACGTTTTGTCGGAATTTTATCAATTAGCCTGAATTGGTACAGTCATAACGAAAATTGCATCGTTCGCTCGCGTTTTGCTGGCTTTTTATAAAATCAATAGACATTTTGTAAAAAGCCTAATTTTGCATTAAGCCTATGACATATACGTCATGTATTTAACATCCGTTTTTTGTAAAGTTTATAAGTACTTCGAAACAAATTTTTTTTTGCATATTTTGATTAAAATTTTACTTGAAAAGCGGTCTTTTTCTATGTAAAATAATCATTTGTTTTTGTATGAGTACAATCTAATGTTCTAAATGACAGGGAGTTTGAATGCGACATTAGACTGCTCCTGATGATGGAAACTTTAATTATATGATCACAATCTAAGGTCACCGTCAAATCAGTTTTTTTGACAATCCTCTTTCTGCAACCCAGCAAGTGATTCTTAAATTGCAAACAAAATATATGAATAACAGAATATAACTTTTAACGACAGGTATTTGGAAAAGATTCCGTGGCATAAGGATCGAAAATTAATCAATACTAAGATTTTAAAAATTGCATTTAATGCTGATGTTTTGATACGTTTTGTATCATCTTCAGAAACATATCGAAACGTCAGCATTACACAATTTAAAAAAATCTTAGTATTGCTTAATTTTCGATCCTTATGCCACGGAATCTTTTCCAAATACCTATCATTAACTTCAATGAATCACAGTTACTCTATTTATTAAATAGAGTCAAATTCATATAACTTTTAACGATTATGTTCTCGATAAAATTCCAAACATTCGTCACACATAAAGCACATTATAGTATTTTTGTAAAAGGGCGACAACGACACATATTTCACTGATGCGGTTTCTCACCGGAATGTATAAGCTTATGTCTATTTAAATGTTTAGCATCGATGAAATATACAGTACAAATATCACATTGAAAGGGAGTCTCACCAGCATGCATAAGTTTATGACTATTTAAATTAGACGAATGGGAAAACCACCTGTTGCAAATGTCACACTGATATGGATTTTTCTCATGCGTAAGTTTATGTCTATTTAAACTTGATGGCTGAGAGAAAAATTTATTACATACTTCGCACTTATGCGGTTTTGCACCAACATGCGTAAGTTTGTGTCTAGTTAAATGACACGATCGGCTGAAATGTTTATAACATACATCACATTTGTGCGTTCTCTCACCAGTATGTATGAATCTGTGAACATTTAAACTGCTTGCCTGTTTGAAACATTTTTTGCAAACGTCACACTGAAAAGGTTTCTCACTGGTGTGTTGTCTGTAGTGTGTTTTTAAAGAACCCGACAGTGAAAATCTTTTATTACAAACATCGCACTGATAGGGTTTCTCACCGGTATGAATGCGTTTATGGTTATTTAAAGCACCCGACAGCGAAAAGCTTTTATTACACACATCACAACGATAAGGTTTCTCGCCGGTATGAATACGTTTGTGAGTATTTAAATGGCTTAACCATCTGCAATACTTAAAACAGACATCGCACTGGTATGTTTTTTGGTCATCTTGGCGTTGTGACGATTGTTTGTTGTTCACTGGCGGAGTATAATCATCTCCACTACTATACGCCCCATCAATATTATCATTATTGCTGGTAGAAACGAATTCGGCATCGAAACTTTCATTTTCTTGTTTTATACTTCCCACATCAACAAAAGTAAAGTTATTTTCGTTATCTAAATCTGTATTCACTGAATCAATTTTTGAACCCTGAAGACCTGCTCCAGGCTTTTCACAACTATTTGGGCAATCAGAATCCTTTTTATCATTGCAAATAATTGAGTCTACTTGACCTGCTCCCCTTTCTTCGTATTCATTAGAAGCATCAACATCATCGCAAGGAACAGAACTTCTGTATTCACAATTCTCAAAAGGCATATTTTCTAGATTTTTCAGTTCGGTTGGCTTGTTAACAGTAACTACTTTCAGTAGATGGCGGCATGTTTTTCTGTACAATTGAGTTGCCTATTATTTTCTGCCTGCAAAAAATTGAAAACCATAACTGTTTAGCTCTCTCGTCTTTTGTTCGTTACATCTAGTACAAGATCCCGATTTGGCTCAATCTTCATCCATCGAATTTTCCAATGAAATTTGAATTTTGATAATCATATATATTAATACGCTAAGGTTAAAGATGTTTGCCTCCCTTTTTAGAAAAAACCTCACAATTTCTCCACATAAATTATATATCATTTTACAGATAATTGCTTGCTCTACTGACATCGACAACTAAAAAATTTATTATTGCTTTTGTTTTTGTAAATTAATTAAAATACAGCAACGCTGAACAACGTCTGCCATCTGACGGCTTTAATTTTGAAACAACGTCAACACTTCGATTTGTCATCTGACCTTCATATTGTAATACAACAGACACAATACTGCATACTGCCATCTAACGGCTTTAATTTTAAAACAGCGAGCAACGCTGAACAACGTCACAGCAATGCTGCATGATGCCATCTGACGGCTTAGCTCAACGCTTTTGCTACTTGCGCCTCTATATGACAATTTTAGTAAAATATTTCTTCGATCTGTCATCTGAGCTTCATATTATAATACAACAAAAAAAAGAGCGTTATAAGCAGTGAGCAAAATTAGAAACGAATTGAATACCTGCAATCATATTTAAAAAATAATTTTGTAAAGTGATAATTATTATACTTATTTAGTGCGAATAATTCGCACAAGTCACTCTAGTATAATGTATTAATAAAGAAAAATTGATTTGGTTGACATTTAATTTCTTGGCACAGCTATTTTTAATAAAAAAATTAAGTTGTCAATTTTATTTCTGAATATTACCAATCGAAAGTAAAATATATATTATATAAAATGCCAAGTTTGGTCAACATTTTGATTCCTAGCATAAAACCAGGTAGACAGGCACCTTCGAATTAGTATTTTGCAGTTAAAGGGTCTTCTATATTGTTGTATATGAAACGGTGTGACTATTCGTACAATTACCGTATTAATAATATATAATTATTCATACGGGTACTGTAACAATTTTATTTGGTATCATTTTAATGAATTAACGCTTCCGATTTGGACGAATTATGAAACGAACATAACTGTCCATTGCTATTCGCCATAGGAACTGTTTAGCAATGATGCACTTGCCCCAGAGCTTATGATCGCTTACTACTGTTAAAAAGTAATGTTTTGTTAGAGTAGGTGGCATATGACCACGGCTATCCTCGAATGAGAATACTTTCTTGTTTCATACTTTTTAGTAGTCGGGTTTTAGTTTTCAAACTTATTTTCAGAATTCATTGCATTCGTATATTCACGGTAGTTAATGTTTGGGCGATAATTTACTGGTTTTACATAGGCACTTTATATTATAAACAAGCTTATACTGTCATCCGTAAGTGACTCCTATTTCTAAATTTATGATTTTTATACTCGATATTATATTTAAAATGCGTAGCGTAACTTACTTCCGTAGAGCAACTTACATGAATAGAGGCACACTTGAAAACTTTATCTGCAATTAAATCTTTTTACTTGCAATTAAAAAAAGCAGTCGTTTACTTCATTGCTCTTCGATAAATACTATCAAAACATTTTATTGAGGTACTAATCGAAGTATCGATATTTTCCTCATTTTTACTAAATACCACATAATTATTTTTTATGTAACGTGCAGAGATAGATATTTAGTAATCGACTGGTCCGATGAGCCCTAGATATGGACTGCTAGAGTCTGGAATCTGGATTGCGTGAGCAATATGACGGTTAAATGGGAAAAGTAGTCCAGAAAATTGTGCTCATTAACGTTCCGTCTAAAAAACAATTGCATTTTGACACCCTATGAATTTACTTAGAAAATGTGAAAATTGCCGGTTTTGAAAACTGGCCATAACTTTTTTATTTATGAAGGTATCTGAAAATTTCTTTGACCAATTTTTTTTAAAGATCTTTTCAGTGGTGTAGGTTTATTTTTTTTATATCCACAACATAATGTGATATTGACATGAACTTTAGTTTTTCTTATGGACGTCATTTTGGATTTTTAGATATTCGAATTCTGTTTATTATTCTGATTAATTTGATATATTATATCCTATATCTAAACGAAAACAAAGCTACAAAACTGATCAAAATAGCTTTTTGACGTTATCCATACTGATCAGTGAGCCGTGTAAAACAAAATTTGTTGAAACAAATGAATACCGACAGTTTAAACAATCTGTGAATTGATCGCTGTGGTTTTACTAGTTAGTTTTATTTAATTTACACTCTAAAATGACTGAGCATTTTCAAATTTGGAAAAATACGATGTGTTTTTCGCACACATTATACAACTGGCATAAAGATGTATTTATGGGTGTAAAGCTGTGGTGCAGAGATATTCGTAGATAGGTATGTAAACTTACTTAATGATATGATTTATATTAAATATTTTTTTAAAAATAGGCACTCAGTAGTAAAAATAGTATGGCTTTCTTTAGCTGCGAGTTAACTAACTTCAAAAATAGCCAATGACATGTGTTATAAAATATCGCAAAACCACGAATAAACAACAAATCAACTAATTAAATGATGCAGAAGTAAATGCTCGCAACAAAACTTCAAGCGACACGGTGATTATTTACTTCGGATGTTTATATTCTCTCTTATTTACTTAGGAGTGACGTCCTTTGGCGTTTCAGTTAAAATGGCCAGTTGCAGTACCTATTTTATAATTTTTTTTTAATCTTATTAATGCTAATATTTAACACTGGGTCATTATTTAGAACCCTTTCAACATATTATGTTTTTCTCTAAAACCATTTATTCTTTGGTTCTTTTATACTGTCATCATGCCTATTAGGATTAGAGAGTATCCTCAAAAATATGAAATAACAGAATATCATTTTACAAATAATATGCTTTGATTATTAAAACCTCAAACAAAATAATCAAATAATTCTTCAGAAATAATATATTTAAAAACTCTATTCTTAAAACACGCGATAACTTTTGTTTTCAATGATGCAGTTTCTCGTCAGAATGTATAAGATTATGTTCATTTAAAAGACTAGAATCGAAGAAACACTGTTGTTTTCTTTTGTGGTTTTTTAAAGATCTTAACTGTGCAAAACCCCTTTTGCAAATCTCACACTGATATATTTTTTTACCAATATGTGTAAGTTTGTGTTCATTTAAATTTAATGACTGAGTGAAACACTTATTGCAAACATCACATCGATACGGTTTCTCACCAGTATGTGTAAGTTTATGTCTATTTAAATGAGTTGACTGACTGAAAAACTTTTTACAAATTTCACACTGATGCGGTTTCGCACCAATATGTGTTAGTTTATGTCTATTCAAATGACACGAGCGATTAAAATATTTAGAACAAACGTCGCATCGATGCGCCTTCTCGCCTGTGTGTGTCAAACCGTGAGTTTTTAAACTGCTTGACTGTTTGAAACATTTTTTGCAAACGTCGCACTGATAGGGTTTCTCACCAGTATGCTGTCTTAAGTGTGTTTTTAAAGAGCCCGACAGCGAAAAACTTTTACTACAAACATTGCATTGATAAGGTTTCTCGCCTGTATGAATACGTTTATGTCCTTTTAAATGGCCTAAGTGCTTGCAAAACCTTAAACAAACATCGCACTGATATGTTTTTTGGTCATTTTTTTGTTCTGACGATGTTTCGCTATTCGCTGACAGAGTGTGATCATCTCCATTATTATACACAACTTCAACACAGGCAGAAACTAACGCAGCTTCGAATATTACTTCTTTTTCTTGTTTTATATTTTCCACATCAACAAAAGTAAAGCCTGTGCTAGGCTTACGATTTAAGTTATCTACATTTGTATTAAAAGACTCGAATTTTGAATCCTTGATGCCTTTTCCCGGTTCGTCACCATTGTCTGTACAATTCAAATTAACTTTCTCATTGATTATAATTGATAGATCTGTGCCCGTTTTTTCACATTCATTAGCAATACGTGGTTCAATCTTTATTTTCTCAGAGTTAATATTCCTCTCCTCAGAATTAGTCAAAATTTCAGTGAGGTTTTCTTTGGTGGACCGCGACGTTAAAGCATTTCCGTTGCAGTTAGAATAGAAATCAATATTATCAACACAAGGAAGAGAACTCCTGTCAGCACAATTCTCAAAAGACATTTTTGACTTTTCCGGTTCGGTTTGTATCACGTAATTTTTGGCGATGAAATTTAAAACTGAGCTGGCTATTATTTTTTTACCTGCAAAAAATCTCAGTGAAGTTCAAAGTCTTCAAACCATAATTGTTTATCACTCATAAAAACCATCGGGAATAAACTTTGGGTGTATGTTGTTTTTTTACGTGAAATGATTTTCTAACTACCAAATAAACTAAACTTTTCCTATAGTATAGTGTCGTAAGTCAAATTCACTACATAAAAATTAATTATTAAGAATATTTGTTGTTGATATGATTTTATTTATAAAATACGTAACATCTGTAAACAATAAAACAACTTACATGGCCGGAAGCACTCTTGAAAACTTCATTGCAGTTGAATATTTTTTTGTTGTAATTAAAATGCGAACATAGTAATCAGTTAAAATATTCTACTGATCCCTTATTTCAATATCGATATTCTCCTCATTCTTACAAGCTCATAGAATTTTGCAATATGGCTAATGAAATTGACCACACAGTTGCCACCCTTTGTTAGGATGAGCAGACAGTTTACATTTTCTCGGTTCTCCTAAATTCACATATTAAATAAAAATAATTCACTCCGACGCTACTTCGCTAAATATAACATTATAACTGCCTCAGTCAATCATAAATAAAGTCGATTTAAAAAGCAGCTAGCTGTTTAAAAAAATGGCTGTTTTTTTGTAAAAAGCTAGCTAACTTTCAGTGGGGTTGCCTTGCCAACACACCGCATTTTACAATGCAACGTTACTAATCACGCTTAGCGTAAGTGCTTAACCTGTAAAATGTCAGACATGGTCAAATTGTTCATAAAACTACGGAATATGTCACTATACGCTAGGAAAGTATCTTTTGACAAGCGACATTTGCGCCCTCTCGTGTTTTTTTTTAAATTCTGGTTCAGTCAAAACCTTTGTGTCATTTATGTTATACGTGCATTTTAATAAGGATTAATTGTTGAATAAAATGGGTAAAAAGCTATCAAATCGGAAGTGCTGTGTTGATTGTAAAGATACACCAACTAAACATCCAGAATTACAATTCCACCGTTTTCCTCGATTTTCTTAGGAATTAGAGAAGTAAAAAAATGGACTGCAGTAGTACGTCGTCAAGGGTAATTAAATTTTATTTTACGTCTGTAATAATTATTAAATGCATAAAAAATATCATAATTGTTACAAAAATAAGATTGAAAAAATTTTTAAATAAAAAATGTGTCTCATTTATATATCTAGTTTTTTTACTGACATTATGCGTCAATATTTTTTTATAATTAAAAATAACGCTAGTTTCCATGGGGTTTTTAAGTTTTGAGTGAACCAGATTTTCAAAAATCAAACACGAGATGACGCAAAGATCACATGTCAAAGATACTTTCCTAGCGATACACTGGGACGATAAAGGTGTAAAAAACACATCTACATTTTATAATCGAAATTATTTATTATATACTTCACAATTATAACAAATAAAAAAAAATCCAGCTAATTGGGCGACGGTACCATTCCAACTTCAAAAATATTGACATTTGTTATAAAATTCATGTTGACGCGTGCGACGACGCGGGTAACGACTAATATTAAATGTTATGATATTTGCTATTCGTTTTCATGGTTATCTATATAATATGTTATCACGTCATGTAAAAATTAATTAAAGCATGCTTGTTAACTAACAAATCTACAGAACAAAAAACAACAGATTTTATTTTCAAAAATATTTTGGAAACTGTAACGTTTAGAAAAATATGTTTTTTACAAAACTTTCTTGTAAAAATATATAGAATAATAAACCGTTAAGAAAAGTATTATTATATAAAAAACGTTATGGCTTATATTATCTCTTTTAGGCATGTGCTTTTCCCAAAAACAATCAGGCTCTTCATATAGGCATATCAAACATACTCCCAAAATTTGGTTTCAAGCCGCTGATCCGTTCGATCTGTATCGTGTATAAAGACATACAGACGCACAGATTTTTTCAAAAATATATTTTTTGGGTTCGGCGAGTCTCAAAACGAAAAAATATTGTAAAATTTTGAAAAGTGAATTTAACCTAAATTTGTATAATTCTCCACTTGTGGTATTGGAATGGTAATAGTGCGTGATGACTAATATTTTGAATGTGGCCCCCATTTCACTGATAGGGTTTCTCACCAGAATGTATAAGTTTATGTTCATTCAAAATTCTAGAATCTGGGCAATGCTCATTACAAATATCGCACTGAAACGGTGTCTCATCAGTATGTTTTCTTTTATGGATTTTTAATGATTTTGACTGTGAAAAACACTCGTTGCAAACGTCACACTGGTATGGTTTTTGTCCTGTGTGTATAAGCTTATGGCTATTTAAATTGCTTAATTGGGTGAAACGCTTGTTACAAATGTTACACTGATACGGCTTCTCACCGGTATGAGTAAGTTTATGTCTATTTAAATGAGTTGACTGAGTGAAAAACTTATTACAAATCTCACACCGATACGGTTTCTCATCAGAATGTATTAGTTTATGTTTATTTAAATTGCTAGAATCATAAAAACGTTTATCGCAAATATCACACTGAAACGTCGTCTCACCAGTATGTTTTCTTTTATGAATTTTCAAAGAGTTTAACTGTATAAAACCCTCATTGCAAATGTCACACTGATACGGTTTCTCACCAGAATGTATAAGTTTATGTCTATTTAAATTACCACAAACGGAGAAACCCTTATTGCAAATATCACACTGAAACGATATCTCGCCAGTATGTTTCTTTTTATGGATTTTTAAAGAGTTTGACTTCGAAAAACACTTGTTGCAAACGTCACACCGGTGTGGTTTTTGTCCTGTGTGCGTAAGTTTATGATTGTTTAAATTGCTCGATTGAGTGAAACACTTTTTACAAACGTCACATTGATACGGCTTCTCACCGGTATGTGTAAGTTTATGCCTATTCAAATGAGTTGACTGCGAAAAAAACTTACTACAAATCTCACACTGATACGGTTTCTCGCCAGAATGTATAAGCTTGTGTTTATTTAAATTACTAGAATCATAGAAACGCTTATTGCAGATATCACACTGAAACGTTGTATCACCAGTATGTTTTCTTTTATGAATTTTTAAAGAGTTTGACTTCGAAAAACACTTGTTGCAAATGTCACACCGATGCGGTTTCTCACCAGAATGTACAAGCTTATGCTTATTTAAATTACTAGAGTCGGAGAAACTCTTATTGCAAATATCACACTGAAATGTTTCGCCAGAATGTTTTCTTTTATGTATTTTTAAAGAGTTTGACTTCGAAAAACACTTGTTGCAACTGTCACACTGGTATGATTTTTTACAAATGTGCGTAAGGCTATGACTATTTAAATCATTTGATTGTGCGAAACACTTTTTACAAATTTCACACTGATGCGGCTTCTCACGAGTATGTGCTAACTTATGTCTATTTAAATGCGATGATCGATTGAAATATTTATGGCAAACGTCACATTTATGCGCCTTCTCACCAGTATGTGAAAGTTTATGTCTATTTAACGAGTCTGACCTTGAAAAATATTCGTTGCAAACGATACACTTATATGTTTTCTCACCAGTATGGGTACGTTTGTGTCTATTTAAATGGCCAGATTGCGTAAAATTTTTTAAACAAACCTCGCACTGATATGTTTTTTGGTCATCCTTCTGTTGTGGTGATTGTTCGTTGGGCACTGAAAGAGTATGAATACCGTCACAAGTAGAAACTAATTCGGTATCTTCTTTTTCTTCTTTTATACTTCCCACATCAATAAAAGTAAAATTAAAAGAAGGTTTACAGTTAGGTTTATCTAAATCTGTTTTTAACAATTCAAATTTTGAATCCTTCAGACCTACTCCCGGTTCTTCACTACTGCCTATACAATTAAAATCATTGCTTATAATTGAATCTTCTATTTCCTGTTCTTCATATTCGTTTGCAGAGTCAGGATCAATTTTTATTTTTTCACAGATATTTTCACTCTTTTCAGAATTAGTCATAATTTCCGGAAAGTTGTCTTTTCTGCTGGACCGTGACGTTAAAGCAATTCCATAGCTAAAGGGACTCCTGTCTACACAGTTCTCAAAAGACATTTCTAGATTTTCGATGATTTTTCTCAAAATTGGCACAGGCAAAAGTTCGAAGTCTTCGCCTGATGGCAGAAATTCTTACCACGCTCTCTATTAGTACCCAAAAAGTTTGAAAAGATATTATCTGTCAACTTTGTCACTGCTAGATCACAATCTGCCCATTTAATATATTAATTGTCAATAATGCTTTACCTGAATACCATGTTAAACTGTCCACGAAAATTACCCGTTTTTGCAAGGTCGATTTTGGCAGAAAACTGTACCTCAGGATTTTCTACAAGTATACGAACCGTTTGAGCTCGGTTTCACTCACCAAACTTTTTAACTTTTTTTTTAAATTTTATTTATTATACTGACAGGCTCCGCAGGGAGTAAATTGGCAGAAAATGTTTTTTCTGCAATGAGGAGCCCCCCAGATGCCTTTCAGTCATTTTCTGCCACCAAGTGCTCCTTGACAATTTCTGTCACCGTCCTTTTAACTATTATATGATCTTTGTTTTTCTTAAATGTGGTTTTATTTACAAACTATGTAAGTGATTTATGACATCCGTAAACAATCTTACATGAACAGAGGCACAGTTTAAAACTTTACCTACAATTAAACCATTTTCAGTTCAGAATAAAAAGCGAGTATTATCGATAAACACAATTGAAATATTCAATGTCTTGTCTCTCTGTCGATATTTCCTTCATTCTTACACCAATACCACAGTTTTATGCTTATCACAATATATAGTTGGTTATCGAAAAGCATGGAGGGCTCAGTCACTGGATCTTTGATTCTAATAACCGCGAACTGTTTTTATAACATTGATAAATTTTTTAACTACCTATCAATTTTAAAAACAATATTCTATAATCTACTTGGAATGTTTATATTTTTTATGTGTTTTGATGTCACATGTACAACCTGTACTATTATGCGCTAAATAAAATCTATCTATCTAATGCATTACAGTAAATCGTTCCACATAAAATGCAATATAGATCGGACCTATGTTGCATTTAAATGGATAACGCCATTTTGCGTTACCGAGGTTTCTCTTATATTTCTCCGCCGTTAAAATTTACAAATAGGTAGTCCAAGAACTATTTTTGCGTAGGCAGTATGAAAATTTTAACATTTCTTTTGAAATGTCTGAATACAAGATCGAAGACCTGGCTGAAAGGTAGTGGGGCCTAGCCAAGCCTTGAATTTTTGACTAGCAAAATTTTAATTGCAAAAAAGTCCTTCAGACATTTTGAAATTTTAATACCAAAAATTTAATATTTAGTAAAATAAAAAATATTAATTCAGATCATTTAGTCCGGTCTAAATGTTTGCCAGGTGGTTTTAAAACTGTAGGCTGAAGTGTGCATTACACGTGAGCGCGGGTAAGACTCTACGGGTAGATTGAAGTGAGCACGAGAACGTATATCGCACCGAAGCACACTTCAACTCAGCCCATACACGCTCTCTCTCACTTCAACCTACCCGTAGTATCTTACTCGCGCTCACGTGTAATACACATTTCAGCCTACAGTTTTAAAACCGCCTGGCAAACATTTAGACCTGACTAAATGAAGCACGCTTCAACTCAGCCCATACACGCTCTCTCTCGCTTCAACCTACCCGTAGCGTCTTACCCGCGCTCACGTATAATACACATTTCAGCCTAGTTTTAAAACCGCCTGGCAAACATTTAGACCTGACTAAATGATCTGAATTAATATTTTTTTATTTTACTAAATATTAAATTTGAAGGTATTAAAATTTCAAAATGTCTCGAGGACTTTTTTGCAACTAAAATTTCACAAAGTTAACTCACAGCTTGGCTAGGGTTCACAACCCTTCAAACAGGTTTTCGACTTTGTATTCAGACATAATATAGTGCCCGCGGTGAGAGTTGAAGCCAGGTATGTCATCAATAATATGGTAGTGAATGCCTACTTGCCCGCAGACAGTGGCATGTGGAATAAATTCGACATATCCATTTATAGCGGTAGAATAAAAATAAACACATGGATCTACGTAACAGCCAATAGCAAGCTAGAAGGCGGGCGCAATGCGTTCGCGTCACTATCACGCGGTGGCTTCATCTTTCGCCACAGCTATCAAAAGAAGTGTTACACAAATTTTCACGCTGCCTCAAATACCTACCCAAAATTGTTTGACAGCCCTCCTATTAAAAGAAGTTTTAATAGTTATATATAAATATAGATTTAATTTCAAGGAACAATAAAAACTGTTTATTTTGAATACTTAGAAAATTTTATTTATTACAATAAATACAAACATTGCATTTGACGTTACTTCCTGCAAAGTCGAGGCAATAACTCTCTTGGTTTTACATTTACTCTGAGTCAGACATTTCCATTTCTTTAATTTGAATTGATAGATTCAATGATATTTCTGACATCATATTATTTTATCCAATTTTCCTTCTAGTCGAATTAATTTTTCAACATATCATTTACTATTTAGCAGATACTGTGAAGATAGAGATCGAGGAAGACTACAGGGGAGGAGGAGGAGAGAGTTTTGGAGGTGTGAGAAAGTGTATTGAGTCTGTGTGAATAAAAATATTTTAAAAAAAGGCGGGTTGCACTCCGGGAGTGCCGGCAGAAGTGAAAACTAGAATATTAACGTCTTAATTTTTTGCATTTAGAAGCATTGTTTATTTATTGGCAACACTTGTAAATAAAATAGTTTGTATCATAGATTGCATTTTTATGTACGATATTTCAACGCTAGATGTGTAACGTTGTATAAAAAATAAAATGGTTTGTATCATAGATTGCATTTTTATGTACGATATTTCAACGCTAGATGTCTAACGTTGTATAAAAAGTATCTGGAAATTACTATCACTTAGAGAGTCTCACCCAGTTCTTACTTTTCCTGTCGCGAGTTTACCATTTTTTACCCATTACAAAAAAAGTGTACAACGCCGCTAAAGAAGTTTTCACTTCAAAAAAGAGAGTGTTTAAATCATTTTTTGTGGATCTACTAGTATTAATTGGAAGGGAAACCATAAGGATGTGTTACAGATACTATGGCGTTGAAGTGTCGTGGCATTAGCTCCAGAATTTCCAAGTAACGCAGAAGTTCTGCGGAAGCTAAGTCCAGTATAAAACGAGGGGTCGGGCAGTCCAAGGTACATTGCAATTTGTTTTGGCATTGCACCAAAATTGTTTATTCCTATTGCTCGGTTCGTATATTTTCCATTCCGGTAATTTATGAAAAATTTCTCTGAAGGAACATTCGGTGGCCGTAGAGCCACGTACTGCTTTACAATTTCGCAAAATTTACCTTCTATGGTAAAGGATCGAGAAATTTTGGTCTTCGCATCCAGAACTTTGATTAGAAGAATGTCACCTTGTATCTCCACATTATTCATATGTATGTTATACAATTCATCCCTGCCACAAGCCCCACTTACACCGAAAATTAGAGCAACCTGAAGAATTTTTTAATTTTAATAATTTTTGTTTTATAGAAAAAAATTATCAGGATATATAATTTTTTATTTAGTTCATTCTCAAGATCTAGATACGCGGTAGCGTGTCAAGCCAAGTTCAATCAAAAAAAGAAAGCAGCAGCCATGTGTTATATTACACGAACCATTTGGAACCATTTTTGACCCCTTAATAACTCAAAATATATTTTTCATATTTTTTTTTTATTTTTTTTATTTATTTGAAGAGTTCTATTCAGACGGTAATCAAAGATTTCAAAATATATTTAACATAAACACATAAATTTCGTTTATACAGGATGAGTCAGACCACACGTATCGGTCGTTTTTTTCAAAAACGGTTAGTCGTAGAGAGTTGCGTCAAAAATCTGTATTATAAAAGCCCTCATGAAGAATTGAATAGTGATATTTTTTCCCCCCGGAAAGGTCGGCTTCCCTGTTAGTTTGCTCCGGAATGTTAAATGGCACGATAGGTCGAAAGTGGTATTGTTGAAAAGATCTTTAAAAAATAAGCAAGTTTTGTAGGACATTTTTTTGTGTTACTGCCACCCCTGTTAAGTAATATTCGTTTGAAATTATTAAATTTACATGTCAGAATAACAAACTTAATTTTAAAAGTCGGCATTTAAAATCTAGTTACCTAATTAAACAATGTCACAATAAGTTTTCAATAATTGCAATTGTTTTTTTTTTTTTTTGTCCGAAAATACTTCCAGGTACTCATAACATAAATCTAGAAGAGCTCCGCAGTGTTTAGAAGTAAATTGAAGACAGTTTGAACATTTGTGACATTGTTTAATTAGGTACTAGATTTTAAATGTCGAATTTTAAAATTACGTTTGTTATTCTGACATGTTAATTTAATAATTTCAAACGAATATTACTTAACAGGGGTGGCAGTAACAAAAAAAAAAATGTCCTACAAAACTTGCTTATTTTTTAAAGATCTTTTCAACAATACCACTTTCGACCTATCGTGCCATTTAACATTCCGGAGAAAACTAACAGGGAAGCCGACCTTTCCAGGGGGAAAAAATATCACTATTCGATTCTTCATGAGGGCTTTTATAATACAGATTTTTGACACAACTCTCTACGACTAACCGTTTTCGAAAAAAACGATCGATACGGGTGGTCTGACTCACCCTGTATAATATTAAAACCCTTTAGATTAACAGAACCCCAAATTTCATACAGCTCAAACGGTTTCAATCCATATTTTTTATTTTATATTTTTTTTAATTGTTATTTTTATTTTGTATTGATTTATATCGGAAATTATAATTAATTGAAGATAAATTACCTTAGTTGCTAAATATTTATTGTCTGGCGCTTCTCGTAGAAATTTTTCTATTTCCTCTGCCGACAAAACTTTAGATTTTTTCCCCTTGAAACCTTCGGATTGACTCTTTAAAAAACGTATCAGAGATTTGTATTCCTCGATGTAAATGTTTTCTTTTTGTCTTATGGTGCCCTTTAGGATTGAGTACTTGGCCCAAAGAGTCGAAGGTTTAAATTTCTTCGACATGATTTTGAAATACATTTTTAAAACATGCTCTGACGTTTGTTTGATTTTATTTGCATTTTTCCATTTATTGTATGTTGCATAAACAATTTCGTATCTTTCTTTGGATTTAACAGACTTTGCTTTGTTGGAATTTTCTTCAATTCCGTTAATTTCCGGGGGCTCGGGCGTGCAGTTCATGTCATCGGCAATTTCATCTAGTAGAAACTTTTCATTTTCAGTACTCATTTTTTAATTTTTCGAGATTACAGGTATGTTCCAAGCAGCCAGAAAACGGTAAACAGTCACCATCATGCGCAGATAGCTAAAACGTGTTAAAAACCGACGGTTTTAGCTACTGCGCATGTTAATAATAATTTAACATAAACTGAAACTTCCATGATGAGACTTTGGCTGTTACAAACATAATATTTTTTAAGGTTATACACCCACGACCGATCAGTAAAAACTGCGTCCGTATTTTGTTGTAATAGAGAGAGAGAGATTGTAAATTATAGACGCTCATTTTGTTGTAATAAAAAAATGTTATATGACTTGGTAAATTATTATTTCCTATGGAAATATTATATCCTGTGGATCATAGCTTTATTTTTCAATATTTAAGAAATTAATTTTTTAAAATTTGACATAATATCATAAAGTTTTGACTTTAGCAGTATATTTAATTAAGCCCAATAAACACGAAAGATTTTATCTTACGTTTTGTTTTTAAAAACCTTTGAACCGTTAGACGTATTGTTTTTGAGTAAATGGATATTAAAAATGCAGTTTTTAATACACGGTAAATGAAATAATATCCAATTTTCAAGTTTTAGTTATTAGCAACGTCAAAAAAATTATTTAATAAAAACAAAATTTATGAAAAACTTTTCGCGTAATCTGGTTTTCATGGTGATATAATTCAAATCTAGAAAATAGAGATTTTGAGAGTTGTTTCGAAAGTTTTTAATTAATATTTCTTCAAAACTGCACGGGAAAGTTTAGATTTTTTAATTTTTACGTTATCTAAAAGAGTCAAACTTTCGAATAATCAGTTTTTTTTTTTAAATTTGTCTATAGCCAATTTATTTATTCATTTATCATTGTGTTAAAAATCACATTTTTAATAATTAATAACTTGAAAACTAGACGGTCAATGTTTTTTAAAAAATGCAGTTGAATGTATGAGATATCCATAATTAACATATTAAAATTTCAGCGTATTATCTATACATTGCTCTATCGGGCGTATAACCTTAAGCCGTCATCGGGAGCAAAGTAAATTATTTTAACGGATTTAATTATTTGATATTCTTGATCTGGGAGCTTCCGAAACGACAGAGTGACACGTCTACCAATTTAGCCAACTCTTGAGACATCTCTGTAAGCTTCATTACAACAAACAAAAAACTAAATCAATACACCGGTTGGGGCAAAGGCGTACTTAAATACAGAGCGTGTTTGCAGCAATCTTTTCATAATTGGAGGTTCAATTACTCATGTCAAAAGCACTTTGTAAAAAAACAATTTCACAACAAACTTATACAGTTAGCAAAAACATTTGTCCCTTAATTGGGTAAAATTTTCTGTCACCAGATGTCATATGCCAATTTAACAAATCCCATTGTCACGCAAAATTAAAAAATGAGTGCTGGAATATTGAAAATACTGAAAACTAAAATCTCTCACTAAGTCACTATTTTTATAGAGCAGGGGTGGGCAAATCTTTTAATCGTCGGGCCACATTGCTGATGAAAATTTGACCGTGGGCCAAAAATTTGGAGAGCAGAAAAAAAAACTTTGTCGCGGCACATTTGAAGACCAAAAAAAAAGAAACAAAATTGGTTGTCTGTAAAGTCGGTTTATGGACGATAGTTTTACGTGATAACGTCATAAAGAAACATTGATGAAAAATTGCATACTTTTATGAGTTACACTTTTCGGAACGTTACACTTTTTCGTGCATGCAGCCGGTATTTCATCAATTTATAAGACGTTATCACGTCAAAAACTTTGTCGCAGCACATTTGAAGACCAAAAAAAAAAAAGAAAAAACTTTGTCGAGGCACATTTGGAGAGCAAAAAAAAAATGTTACGTCTGTTGTGACAGGGTGCCTGCGCCAAATTATATTGGCAAACTATTTTCGCTCTTAATAATCATTTATAAAATGCTTCGCGGGCCGGACAAAAGTCTACTGCTGGCCGCCATTTGCCCAGGCCTATCATAGCTTTTACTCGCAACTTCTTCAGCGTGGAATCAATGTGTATAATTGATTAATAAATGCATAAATTCAAGCAATACTCAAATTTAAGAGTCAAATTTAAAACAACGTTTTTTGTAACACACAGGATCACGGGTATTTGGAATATAAATTGTTAATCAGTTTAAACTATCATTGATTAGCAACGTTTCGTCTTTATTCTCAAGACTTTATCAAGCTCTGAAAATACAATACATTTAACATTAATATATGAGCATGATGAATAAACTCCAAAAGAAAAGATTAAAATGTTACAATAACTAACCTCAAAATCGTCTAAACGATCGTCAATATAAAAAACATACATTACTTTCCATAAACATAATTTTTTTCTTTGTAGTACTATCAATTGTTGAAAAGATGACTACAGCAAAAAATTAATTAAAAATTAAAAAAACTATAACGACAGTATTATAAATAATAGAATACGTTTCCCAAACATGTGCTCTTTACACCAGTCTAACTGTCAACTTCTAAAAATTAACAACAGTCTGGCTAATTTTTAGAAGTTGACAGTTAGACTGGTGTAAAGAGCACATGTTTGGGAAACGTATTCTATTATTTATAATACTGTCGTTATAGTTTTTTTAATTTTTAATTAATTTTTTGCTGTAGTCATCTTTTCAACAATTGATAGTACTACAAAGAAAAAAATTATGTTTATGGAAAGTAATGTATGTTTTTTATATTGACGATCGTTTAGACGATTTTGAGGTTAGTTATTGTAACATTTTAATCTTTTCTTTTGGAGTTTATTCATCATGCTCATATATTAATGTTAAATGTATTGTATTTTCAGAGCTTGATAAAGTCTTGAGAATAAAGACGAAACGTTGCTAATCAATGATAGTTTAAACTGATTAACAATTTATATTCCAAATACCCGTGATCCTGTGTGTTATTGTTATTTACGTCTGGAATTGAATTTAAAAAAAAAAAAAAAAACGTTTTTTGTTTTACCAACTTTCGTGAACACGTGAGCAAGCCACATAGTTATTCCGAAAGCAATTTTTAATGGAAATTTTAATCTTTTTAATTGAAATGGCAAATCCGTTGGTATAATTGGTATTAAAACACTGTCTCCTTTAGATTTGCCACTAATTATAATAGCTCTAATAACATTTCTACCCAGATGAGAAACTTGTAAACGTGTACCATTACACAATTTGGGCGCATCAAGATTTCGTATTAAAAGTACTGGAACATCCACTTTTAACCGTAATTTATTTAACCCCCTTAGGGTCCAATTTTTGAAAAAAAAAAACAAGTAAATTATGTGCTTCCCCAGAGTTTAAACTATCTCCATATTAAATTTCATCACAATCAACCAAGCGGTTTGGCCGTAAAACCGTAACAGACAGACAGACATAGTTGCTTTCGCATTTATAATATTAGTATGAATGACAAAAAATACAGCGTGCTTAAAAGGTGAAATGCGATTTTGAGTCGTGTGAACTTCTAATTCGTCAAAATTGTCTTCATTCCGTTGTGGATACACAGTCAACTATTCTTTTAAGTTTCTTTTTTTTTTGAACTCTAGAAATATCACTTTTATCTCTTTTTTCATTTTTGGGAAGACTTATCAATCTAATATCCAGAACTTTTCATACCTTCATTATAAAGAGAATATTCACAATCAGGAACAATTACTTCAGTGTCTTCACAACTGTTTTCACTGGCATTAACGTCTGTCATGTCATCCATATATTCTGCCGTTGGAATTGATAAATTGTCATCCATTGGTTCATCTTTGATTGCAGAATTGATTGACGCTCCTTCATTAATTTTATTTGTTTTGTTACAATTTGCTGGTTCCGTCTCTGGCCAATAGAAAGCCTCGTCAACTACGTCTTCAGTATCTGCAAATTCTCTTTTTATAGTGATATCGGTAGTTAAGTTCTGACTTGAAGGATCAACCGACTGTTCTTCTGTAGCAGATTCAAGCGGGTGTTTTTGCAGATAGTTTTGCAGTGTTCTGTCAGATTCTACGACTCGCGTTTGGAACTGGTGAACTTTCTCTAGTTCAGTGAAACATGATTTACAGATTGAAGTTGGCATTTTGTCGTTTCTCGTTATCTGTGACAAAAATCACATTTGAAAAATTTCTCTCATATAGTAAAAATAGAATTTCGTATAATATTAAAGCTGGAGATTTTTTTTTAGTATGTAAGTGAAAACTTCTTTAGGCGGCTTCCGGGTTCCGCGGAACACGGATTGAAAACCACTGTCGTATAAATCATAACTCATAATTATTTTTTTTTTAAATATGATGAAATAACTTTACGACCCAAAAAAAACATTTATTGGATTCCAATGTGTAAGCGACGTTTCGGTAAATTTATTGGCCATTATCAGGTCAGCCTATTAATAAAGTAATATATTATGTTACTTTCGTCGTTTTACAATAAAGTCAAATATCTTATCGTATTCCACTCGTCAAACTCTTTCATTTGATACCCATATCAAGAGGGTAGTCCGCCATTTTGCGAGTCCGCCATATTGGATTTAAAATGATATTAGATAATATTATATTTTATAGTCAACGGACTTACACACGTGTGCAAAATTTCAAAGCTCTAGATTAATTTGATCTAGTCGAAATTATAATTGCAAGATATCCAAACCGACACACGTAAAGTTAAATAAAAGCCTATTAAAAATTAACATTCTCAAAAGTAAATTCTGTATCTGTCCACGGGAATGAATCAAAACTTGTTTCAAATTTCGTTTGGCTCTGTCTAGTGCTCTGCTCTATAACTACGCTCCATAGATTCAATGAAAGTCGGACACAGATAAATTATAGGATGTTACACGGTGATTCACAAAAAGGAGTTCAAATTGACTCAATCAATATTATTTATATTTTTCTAAACTCTTTAAGCAAATAAGGCAAACGCACACGCCGTGTAGATTTACTAATTCTATTGCTAAATACAATAAACTAGGTTTATATTTACCTGAATGGGAGCACATTTTGTTATTACGTCTGCTATTTCTTCCCCAAATTTGGCGGAAATCTTAAATATGTCCATCGTCGCACCACATGCTAGACACAATCGACACATTTCACGTATACTTTGTCCGCTTGCTGTAAAATGTTTCATTTTTCAAGACTTTGCAAAACTGACAACCAGAATTCGATTCCTACATGAAGATTATTGATTATAAATTGGTGGGTTGGATGGATCGCTTGAGACAAAGATTTTAGTTCATAGTATGCGGCGCTGGGATCAGAAAGTCAAAGAAATGAAAAGTATTGAAAATTGGGCGTAAGATTTGTATGTAATATGGTAATGCGTAGAAAAACGAAATATCATTTAGTGGTCTAAGACTCTAAGCAAAATAGATGTAAAATACAAATTAGCCTACAAAGTAAGTTTTGTCTATAAACCATTGTCTCTGCTAATCCTTACTTATAAAGCCGAATCTTGTGTTGTGTGTGTGGTTAAATACAGTACAATCGCGATAATATGAATACGCACTCTTATGAACGACTCAGTAATATGAACATAATATTTTTTCCAATGACCACTCTGTAGTATGAACAGCGTATAATTTCGATGATATGAACAAGAGCAAACTCGTTAGAGTCTATTTGTTTTTTATCAGAAAACGCCCTTTATAGTCCTCTATAGTCTATACTAAGGAATTTTTTCAATTTTTTCGAAGTAGTGTAACAATATTAAAAAAACTAATTTTCTTTCTTTAAACAAACGTTGGCTTTTTGTTTAAACGCAAAGCCATAGAAAGAAAATAACTTTTTTTTTCATATTGTTCCACCACTTCGAAAAAATTATATGGGTATAGAGGAGTATGAAAGGTATTTTCTGACAAAATTTGGTGAGTGACACATTTCAAAAACGTGGTCAAAAGATTATTTTAATTTTGTCTTTTCTTAAAAATTTTAATTTAACCTTGATTACCTTTCGACGGAGTGAATTTATCGAAAAATCATAAAAGACCTTTTTTGTAGAGCGTTCAATTCCCTACAAAAATATGTATTGCTCATTGATGTACGTTCATTTATTTTTGAGAAAAAAAATAAATGTAAAAAGTGAAAAAATCCCACGTTATTTAAGTGGGAAATGCATCATGATTTCAGCATGGTTTAATATCAAAACTGTAATCGCTTCTTTTGGTGTGATAACTTTTTTTAGCGCAAAAACTAAAAATTTGGGGGCGAGCGTAAAACAAAACACAACTTGGGAAATAACGGACACCCTAATGTTCTTTGTACATGTTTCTTGCAAACCTCTATAATATAAACATCCGCTATTAAGAACTCCTCCTGATTTTTTGTGTTCACGTTACCGAGATTGTACTGTATAAACTTATAAAAGTTAGTGTTCAAAATACCTATATAATGATTTAAAAATAACGGAGAAAGCGGCGTGGAATAATTTATTAAAAAATTATATGGTCTAAAAATGAGAATTTAAATAAAAGATGGCACAAAAGCGGCAAGGCAGAGTCTTGGCAGACTGCGTTTTTTGGTGTTCGGCAGAAAACATTAAATTATTTATCGGGATGTAGATTAATGAAAAAAAAAAAAAAGAAATGAGATTTTTGGAAAAATATTTTATTAACATTGGACACGTTCCCGCAGAATGAAAAGTCTATTAAAAGCTTTTCATTTAGTCCCATAAGCGTGGTGTTTTTAGATAGGTCTCCTAAAATGCAACAAATAACAGTTATAAATCTTTTGCTTTTAACTCTTCAGTCATGAGATCTTTGCTTTCAAAGTCGGTACCAAATCGTCGACCCCATCCCACACGCGGCTCTAATTTCTGAACTAAAAATTCCTGTATGTAGCCTTTAGTTAGTACTTTCAAAGAAAATGACAACGAACGTTCCAGCAAAAATAGTTTTTGAAAAATTTAGAAATAACTAAATTTGTTCATTTCTGTTAATTACATTATATTATTATATGAGATTGTCGGGAAACATACGTTAAACGCATAATTATAATTTATATTATATATACCTAAGTCTGTATTTATATTTAAGAGAACTAACTACAAGAATGGGCGCATATTATGCAGTTGAATATATACTTAATATAAAAAAAGGTGACTCCAAGTTCATATTTAATCACTTGTATTTTCAGTGTAATTTTATTTATAAAATGCACAACTTAACCATTTGTAAACAATAAAATATCTTACATGAACGGAAGAAGACTTGAAAACATCAACAATTAAAAAACTTTACCTAGAATTTATATCGAAAAAGATAACATATCTGTCAATGCACTGCTGTTCGATAAATACCCTCAAACCACTGAATGTTGATTCCTTATCTCAGTATCATTGCTTTCTTCACTCACCGTAGAATTTTAGTCTAAATGCCGAATATTGGTTGCACATGTTGCGATGCGTAGGCTTCCACCATATCCTTCCACTAATATCAATTGACATTTGACAATTATTGTCAATAAGGATGCCTATTGGCTATTGCGGTCACATTACAGTTACGATTTACCGCGTCACATGAAAACCTTTCACATCGCAAACTTTGCAAAACAATATAAACATGAGGACAAGGAACATATTGTTAAGGATGATTGGGAAAATAATTAAAAAAATAAGAAATTCAGAATTTTATACAAATTTAATTTCAGACTTCTACTTTGTTCAACAGTTTCCGATCGAATGTCTCCACTCTCCAGTTATCTTATATTTTTACATACAGTCTCTTTTAACTTAAGTATCTAGCTGTTATCTTTATTCAAGTGTGTTCTGGTTATAATCTGTTTATATATTTAGGGATGAAACTAAAACTAATGTTCAGTGACAGTCAGTGGCGTTTCCCAACAATATGTTATTGATAGCAGTGAAGATATAGCCGAGAGCTATCAAACATTTTTGGGTAGGTATTTGAGGCAACGTGAAAATTTGTGTAATACTTCTTTTGTAATGTCTGAACACAAAATCGAAGACCTGGATGAAAGATAGTGAGGCCTAGCCAAACCTTGAATTTTTAACTTTGCGAAATTTTATTTGAAAAAAAGTCCTTAAGGCATTTTGAAATTTTAATACCTTCAAATTTAGTATTTAATAAAATAAAAAATAAATAAGCCAGATCATTTAGTCGAGTTTAAATATTTGCCTGGCGGCTTCAAAACTATTTTGAAGTATCTATTATATTATGTGAGTGCAGGTTAGGTGTAGGTTGAAGTGTGAGAGATAGCGGACTACTTTTTGATTTTTGGAGTTGTTTTTTTAGCAAATATATAAAAGTGGATTGAAGGCAGTTTTTAACGACAGCAATATTTCTTTTTATCTTGTAAAAATAATTTATTTAATTGAATTTTCCGTCACTATGTTTTCTTTTATGAATTTTTAAGTAGTTTGACCGTGAAAAGCACGCATTGCAAACGTCACACTGATACGGTTTTTCACCGGAATGGATACGCATATGTTTCTTTAAAACACTAGAATCGGAGAAACACTTTGTGCAAATATCACACTGATACGGCTTGTCACCAGTATGTTTTCTTGTATGGACTTTCAAGGATTTTGACTGTAAAAAACACTTGTTGCAAATGTCACACTGGTACGGTTTTTTTTCCGGTATGTGTAAGTCTATGATTATTTAAATATCTTGATTGAGCAAAACACTTATTACAAATGCTACACTCATACGGCTTCTCACCAGTATGTGTAAGTTTATGTCTGTTTAGATGAGATGATTGAGTGAAGAACTTATTACAAATGTCACACTGATACGGTTTCTCAACAGCATGTATAAGTTTATGTCTATTTAAATTATACGAACGGTTAAAATACTTAAGACAAACGTCACATTTATGCGGTTTCTCACCAGTATGTACAAGTCTGTGAGTATTTAAATTGCTTGCCGTCTTGAAACTTTTTTTGCAAACGTCACACTTATACGGTTCCTCGCCGGTGTGTTGTCTCAAGTGTATTTTTAATGAGCCCGACAGTGAAAATTGTCTGTGACAGACATTACACTGATAGGGTTTCTCGCCTGTATGAGAGCGTTTGTGTCTATTTAAATGACCAGAGTGCGTGCAAAACTTCAGACAAACGTCGCATTGAAATGTTTTTTGGCATTCTTTCTGTTCTGACGAATGTTCGCTGTTCACTGACAGAGAATGTTTATCGTCGCTGTTGTACTTAACTCCACTCTTATTAGCATTATTACATGCAGAGACCAATGCTGTATCGAGTATTGATTCATATTCTTGTTTTATATTTTCCACGTCAACAAAAGTAAAGTTAGGGTTAGGTTTACAGTTCACGATATCTGAATTTGTAATCAATGATTCGAATTTTGACACCCCAAGGCTTTCTCTAGACTCTTCATAAGTGCCTATGCAATTTTTATCATTGCTTATAATTAAATCTACTTTTTCCGTTTTTTCATATTTAATAGATATTTGACTATTTATTTTTTCACAGATATTTTCAGTTTCCTCAGTATTAATCATAATTTCGGTGACGTTGTTTTCTCTGCTGAGACGTGAGGTTACAACATTTTCGTCAGGGTTAGTATAGCAACCATCATTAACATCCGATTCGGTTTGCTAGCTGTAAAAATATTACATTTATTTAATGAACGAAACGTCATACATTAAATAAATGATATAAATCTAATATTTTTGTCCACAATCCTGCGATTTTTCTTAATATACACTATGTAAATATATTCGGGGCGGTTCTTGCTTCGATGTAAAGGTCTATTTTCCGAAAATGTCGTGTGAAAGAGTAAGTTACCAAACAAAAAAAAAACTGTGAACGGCGCCTTTTAAACCAGAAGGATACTGTTAAATTGATTCTCTACTTTACATAATAATAATCTATTACGAAATCACTTACAAGAACAGATGCTCACTTTAATACTGAACATTTAGGCTAATTGAATAATCACAGTTGAGACATTCTCCGTAACTCAGTATCAATATTTTCTTCATTCTTAAACCTTACGCCGAAATATGAATTGTATAGTTGTATCCAACATTGCTAATTTAATCTGCATACGCCTAGCCCGAACTACATAACAGTTACCACTGAACAATGCAAGAAAAATAAAATAATTATACTATGGTGATGTTACCTGCAATGTTTACTGTTGGATTTTTAAAAGAAGACCGGTCTATGGAATGTAGTCCTATGACCTTATTGCAGAAGAGCGCACATGTATTTTATATTACATAATATTAGTAAAAGGTAATGATCCTGGAACCGCTTCTATGCAATAAGGGAGTCCAGTTGACCAAACGTTTAACAATTGTGTTATCCCGATAATTGTACTATTGCTATAGCTGTACGACTATACAGCGACACTTGCTAACAGTACAAAAAAATCATACACCAGACAGTACATAGGCGTGCGTCCACGGACTAAGTTGAGAGTTGTTGTCTGAATATCATCAAAATGGAAAGTAAAAAGGGAAAAACAGTTAGAAGTGGCGCTAGGGAGGTCATAGCGAATGTAATTAAAATGTGCGAGCTAGAGGCTCAAAATAATGCCTTAAAATTTAAAGCTATACATTGTTTGCATGCCGTGCCATGCGCCGCCTATGAATTCCGATAATTTGGGAACACATCAGCCCTTTCCCCACCGGTCTTCTTTCGCCGATCGCACAGTACTAGTCTGAACTTCTGAAAACATTAATGGATGGACACTGGGCAGGAAGGTGAACTGGATTTAATTTTTGAGAGGCATTCTCGGAAACATATTTCGATACTGTACCAACATTATTTTTAACAGTTACAGATGTAGCTAAAGTTGCTATTAAAATTGTTAAAACACGCCCCCTGTTACAATGCTATATTAGAAAAAAAAATGTGAGCCGTCGCGGGACGCCTGGCAGATGTGAAACATAATTTAATCTACCAAGAGAGTAGATTTTACATTTACTGGCGCTTCAAACACACCAAATATACGCGTGCTTAATGCACAGATGAATGTACACTTTAATTATAATAGTAAACAACACTGTATACCCTGTGGAGTATAACACTATACTCTATAGGTATCGCACAGTCGGCCGGGATCCCGAGATTCGGGATTGTATTCTCTAGTTATACTACATATGACTAGTTCGTCAGAATACGCAGTCAATCAAATAAATTTGATTTGTTCGCCTGAAGTGTTGCGTTGACAGTAGTGAAAAAATGAATAGTGAAAAACTAATCACGCTTGTCTATGAAAATAGATGTTTGTGGGATATGAAAAGCAAACAATATCATAACAGGGATATTGTAATAAAGGAACGCTTGTTAAATTTCGTAAACAAACATGACATTATTACAAAACAGCAACACGGTTTCATTAAAAATAGCCCCACTAATGTCTCAATTTTTAAAATAATTGATAGCCTATTAAATTCATGGGAAAAAAACTCCATGCTTGCTACTCCTACCAGACTTAACTAAAGTATTTGACTGTCGAAAAAAATCTTTTACTTTGTAAGTTAGAAAAGCGCTCGATCTCTTCTCTTCATATATGACAGACAGGAAGCAAAGTGTAAAAGTTAAAATAAATACTAGCTCTGGTATTAATGAAAGTATGTCAGACTGGCAACTAATTACGAGAGGTGTACCTCAAGGTAGCATTTTAGGACCTCTGCTCTTCATATTATTTATAAACGATCTTCGTTGGCTACTAACAATAAAAACTTCTTGTTTGCTGATGACATTGCTGTCATATGTGAGGGAAGAGATCAGGCGCTTTTAAAAAGTAGATTGGAAAAATGCATGATAGACCTAAGCAAATGGTTTGCAAATAACAGCCTTAAAGTAAACGACACTAAAACAGATATAATTAAGCTTGGAAATTACTTTAACATTCCACAATTACTAAACTTAGACATATTCTCATATATTTAACATAAATTCACTGACACTTTTTCTTTGAACAATATTGTCACATTCATCACAAATAAAAATTATTCCAAAAGTCTAATACAAAAAAAAAAAACACGGTGTTTAGAAGAAGAAAGAAAACGTCACCCATTTCAGCGATATTGTTTCACTCTAGAGTGTACAAGCTTGTGTTTACTTAAATTACTCACATCGGTGAAACATTTATTGCAGATATCACACTGAAAAGGTGTTTCACCAGAATGTATATACTTATGTCTATTCAAATTACTCGAATCAGTGAAACATTTGTTGCAAACGTCACACTGATATGGTTTTTGGCCAGTGTGTGTAAGTCTGTGGCTATTCAGATTGCTCGACTGAGTGAAACACTTATTACAAATGTCACACTGATACGGTTTCTCACCAGTATGTGTAAGTTTATGTCTATTTAAATGAGTTGATTGAGTGAAGAACTTCTTACAAAGTTCACACTGATATGGTTTATCAGCAGCGTGGGTAAGTTTATGTCTATTTAAGTGACACGAACGGTTGAAATACTTATGGCAAACGTCACATTTATGCATCTTTTCACCTGTATGTATGAGTCTGTGTGTAATTAAATTGCTCGACCCTTTAAAACACTTGTTACAAACGTCACACTGATACGGTTTCTCGCCCGTATGTTGACTCTTGTGTATTTTTAACGAAACTGGCAGTGAAAAACTCCTGTTACAAACATCACACTGATAGGGTTTTTCACCTGTGTGTCGTCTCTTGTGCACTGTTAAAGAACCCGACTGTGAAAAACTCTTATTGCAAACGTCACACTGATACGGTTTCTCACCAGTATGTGTAATCTTATGTCTATTTAGGTCGTGTAAACGAGGAAAACATTTATTACATACAGCGCATTGAAATGATTTTTGAGCAACACTTCGGCACTGTAAAAATTGTTTTTTGTCAACTGGTAAAGAAAAATCACTAGCTGGTGAAGAAAAATCACCTTCGCTATAATGACTTGCTTCATCATTATCAGTAAACGTAGATACCAACTCGGAGTTTTCATATTCTTGTTTTATATTTCCGACATCAACAAAAGCGTAATTAGATTGGGGTTCACATTTAATGGTTACATTTACACTCGGTGATTTTAAATTATATTCATCTGAACTAGTCTTGTTCCAATCTTCATTTTGCGCTTCTAATTTAATGTCTTTGACGTCTAGTTTAGTTTCATCACAATTAAATTCTGTAGCGGTATAAACACTTGTTTCAGCACACCCGATTATTGTTTCATTAATACTACCTTCTGCATCGTTGCCAATATCTTCTGTTGTAACTTCGCTCTTGATAACAATTTCTTTAGTATCAGCATTTGCACTTCCACAATAATTGATAGAAGTGCCATTACCACTAAATTGTGTTTTTTCGCAAGAATTGCTTTGATTTCTTGCCATATTGTCGGAAGTGGTATTGTAATATCTTTTGTCAATGTTAGCTGCAAAATATTTCCAAATTATAATTTATGTCTCCCATTTAAATTACAATTTCAGAACCAATCTGTCATCTGATATACATTGTTCGCGATTATGGAAAATTTAGTGTTTAGCAGTGCTGAGAAATTACTGCTTGTCTTTGACTCTTTAGAAATGGACCAGCAACGCTAACTTCACAATTGTTGTCAAGACCTCTAGCGACACCATGTTCCAATTGCAGCCAAACTAAGAACTAAAGGCCGCTGCACACGAGGCTAGAAACGCTGCTTGAAGTTCTGCTGGCCGGTAGGCTGGGTACGAAGCTGGAAATGACGTCACTGCGAGCTCGCTTGATAGCTCACAAGATAGGTTTTAAAATTAGAACAGGGGCTATTTTCCTTGCTAGGTCCGCTGCTAGATATGAGCAAGAATCAATCAGGAATCAGTATCTTATCACGTGGGCGACTTGAACAAACGCCCACAAACGAACATGGCATCATTCTGCTCAGAGTCAGACAACAGACACGTTTTGCTCTGTGTTTATATTTGAACTGTTACTGCGCGCGCACCATATTTATTTACAAAACTAGCTTGTAAAGACGTCTCGTGTGAAGCGAGCGCATAACAGCAATCAAGCAAATCTAGCCTCGTGTGCAGTGGCCTTATAGTCCAAGAGCTAGCTACGGAAATAGGTTTGCAATTTATAGAGCAACGAAATCCCTCTAGTAAGTATGCCATACTATCATTATTAATTAATCCGGGCGCTTGGCAGCTGTTCAGCGGTGAGTGTGAGAGTGGATGGGTAACAAAGGGGTTGTAAAATCAATTGAAGGTGTGCAATTTATAGAGCTCTGTGTTTGGTGTGATATTATAGCTAATTATGTATTTAATTCGAATATAACAATGCCAGGCGTTTTAATTGGGGGAAAAGTAGTGCCAGGTGACATCCAAGGTGCGGGAAAAAGTGCCAAGTCGTCTCATTTACTGGGTCAAATTTTATCGTGACCTGAAACATGAATGAAAAGTTATCAATATATAATATCTTGCAACGATATCATTCTTAATTAGTTAATTACATAATAAATAAAGTATACCTGAAGGTCCACTCTAATAAAAAAGTATAGGCCCAGTCCTCTATAAATGAGACGACTGTGGCACTTTTTCCCGCACCTTGGATGTTACCTGGCACTACTTTTCCCCCAATTAAAACGCCTGGCCATGTTATATTCGAATTAAATACATAATTAGCTATAATATCACACCAAACACAGAGCTCTATAAATTGCACACCTTCAATTGATTTTACAACCCCTTTGTTGCCCATCCACTCTTACACCCACCGCTGAACAGCTGCCAGGCGCCCGGATTAATTAATAATGATAGTATGGGACACTAACTAGAGGGATTTCGTTGCTCTATAAATTGCAAACCTATTTCCGTAGCTAGCTCTCCGTCTATTAATAAAGCTTTTAAATATAATAGCGTTGCTATGGAAACGCGGTTAGTAATTATAGTCTGTTTGTTTTTTTTTTAATGTAAGAGACAATTATGTCAAATTTTGAAACATCAAGTTATATTAGTGTCATTTTAGATTGATGCATTTTTTAAAACCACAAAGGGTTTAACTTTCAACCCACATACATTTCTAAGTAAATCGGTTTTCAAAAAATAGGTATTTAACAAAACAGTAATCAATATAACCAGATATGGTATCTCAAACAAAAACGGACTACACAACTTTATAACTCCTGCTTCTTTGGAACGTTGGGTGACGCCCAATGTACCAAAAAAGTTGAAAGATGTTGTCAACGATCGTTTTATATTGCTACTATGGGAAAAAGAGGTGAAACTAGTTGTCCAGTTCTATTAAATAGTCAAAGGTGCTTGCGTTTTAAGCACTTTGTAAAACAGATGCTCGATGCTTAAACCACCTGCATAAAGATTTGCTACTTATTAAGCACATAAGCATTCAACAACCTTATTAAGCATTAAGAGTAGAGCTGTAACAAACCATATGTATTCGTTACTGAGTAACGTGTACATCGTCTGACTTGAAGTAATGAATCGTTACTTACAAATTCATTTTGTTACTCACATTTGTCGTATCCATGTCAGTTCGACTCCTTTGATGCGGTTATACGTTATACGAACGAAGTGATATCGTATCACGTATGCGACGCGCCTCAATGCGATGGTACATGCTTGATGCTGTTAGTACACGATTGTATGTTGTATGAAAAGTAACGAGTAATGTAACGATACGAAAGTAACGGGTACTGGTTCTTTAAGTAACGAATACATACGAGTACACAATTTCTCGTTACTTTTACAGCTCTAATTAAGAGTGCAATTATATCTTCTAAGCGTTTATGTGGGGGTCTACTCGGTCAGAATATCACAAGGAGATTAAATTTATATGTTAATACCTTTTAAGTGACTGCTACAAGTTAATTTTTTTCGAGGTTTTCTGAAGGTTTGCAATACTAAAGCCTCTTCAACAGTTGCAGGTAAGTTTTTTGATGGAACTGCATGAGGATATAATTTACGGCGTGTCACTCTGTCTGCAAAAATAGAATTAGGTATTTCAATACGTAAATTTTTATAGTACTTACAGTTTATCATAAAACAACAAAACTAACTTATTGTTTACTTACCAAATTTAAAAAAATCACGTTCAAAAAAATGATCACTACAAATACGATGATTTTTTGTTATGGTTTTTGTAATTTTGCAAGCGTCAATCCAAATTTTGCATAGTTCACGATTTTGCGGATATTGATGCATTGAAATATTTGCTTTTCTATAACTTTCATAGCAACCAGGGACTGAACAACACCATTTTACAGAATACTTCTTTTTCGATTTGTTTCGACGATTGGAAGTTACAGTAGCGGTAAATGGCAATACGGGTGCAGCCATTTTACTCTTCCCTTATAGACCTCACATAGGATGGTTTCCGATTCGAACACCAGATGTTATTTGCTTTGCTTTTAATTGCGATTTCACATTTTCTAGAATTAGTAAAATGAAAAAAAAAAACAAAAATAATATGGGACACAGTGAAGCACGAAATATTTTAACATACGCACAAAGCTAAGCATGAAAAGTAACCGTCTTGCAACAAACAGATGTACAACGAATCCAAATGAAAACACGACTTCACACAATATTTACAAAACTTACGTAAACGGTGGCATGATAAAAATGTGGTGCTTGGGCAGCTGTCCTTTTTTTTCTTTGACTAACACCATTTTTCGAAAAAAGACAAAAATGTCGAATTAATTTAAGGTACACAAACTTCAAAATCAAAATTCAAAGAACATAATTTGATTTTTCTAAGTTCAAAGGTTGAAACTATACATCTGAACTGCGCTCTCTATCCTCTGTAATCAGTCGCGTAACTACAGGATGGTGGGACTGACCAAAATCCAAAAGCCAAGGGTTCCTAACTGCAGTTAACAATAATTCTCGATCAAATTTTGCAAAGCGTAGTAGATCTCATTAAATACACATAGGGCTTAAACTGTTCTTCATATCGTAGAATTCCTTCCTTCCATAATTACGAAGCTCAGATAAATAATTGAAGGGGAGCTTTGCTCACATTTTTGCAGTGCGCAATTAATCATACGCTAAACCAATGATTCCCGAAGTGGTCCCTACGGACCCCAAGGGGTCCCTTGGATCATTAAGGGGGTCCTTGGAGAATTAAAATCGATTTTGGTGTCTCTGAATAACGTCAGGGGGTCCGCGCAAGGTTTAGTATAAAATAAAAAAATTGTGACACATTTTTATTAACACAAAAAAAATTGGTTGTCTGTAAAGTCGGTTTACGGACGATAGTTTTACGTGATAACGTATTCCGTAATACATAACCTAAACCTCCCAAAATTTGGTTTCAATCCGCTTATCCTTGGTGTCGGAATGATAAGAAATGTCAAAAGTGACGTTTGCAACTGTCAAAGTATTATGTTCTAATAATAATTAGTTATTCCAATACTTAACTTAGAAGGCGTTGCATTTCCAAAATACTAATGTCAAAAAATTGAATTAAACATTAGAAATGCAGCCGTTTTCATGTTAAGACAAGACATACGTTATTTTCTAATTTCCATGTACGGCAAACAAAGACGACCGACCGCGTCGCGCCATGCATTAGACAACATTGCATTTATACAGCTATTTTTCTATATAAATTTGTATAAAAAAACTGTTTAGGCAAATTCTGTTATACGAAATCTATGTAAAATGTTCTCCTCTTTCGTTTAAGACTGGTTTCAAACCGATCTGATTTAAATTGAGCGAGAAATTAGCAAAAAGCACGCACAGGGTCAGGCGGAACGTTACGCGTTACGAACGTTAATAACGTTACACTTTTTCGTGCATGCAGCCGGTGTTTTATCAATTTATAAGATTGGTGATTCATCAATTTATAAGACGTTATCACGTCAAAAAGAAACCGACTAGAAATTAGTATTCGTGAGGATTTGCGGTTGCTACTCACAAACATTAAGCCGGACATAAATACACTCATAACATCCCATCAGATTCATCCAAATCATTAATTTATTTTGTATTTTAAAACAAAAGTTATAATTTCAATAAATACCTACTTCTTCAACAAAATGTTTTATTTATATTTTATTTTTACGTCACCATTTACCATTTTAGACATCAAAGTAAAATTTTTCTATTATGCATTTATGTAGTTCTTTTAACAAGGGTCCGTGGGAAAGTTTTGACTATGAAAGGGGGTCCGTGGGCAAATTTTGACTAAGAAAAGGGGTCCGTGGGCCAAAAAAATTTGGGAACCACTGCGCTAAACGAACTCGATGAAAACAAATCCGTTTCAAACAGCAATTGATCATTGAATGATGTAATTGATAATTCATAGATTATTAGAAACCACTTAAAAGTTTGGGAATTTTGTGGAAATTAATTAATTTGAATAAAAACTAACAAAATGGTTCTACAAGGTTGGAAATTAAATGCAGATAATTTTTATTATTTCTGTAGCTATAAATCTCAAACAATAAAAACAAAACATTCATCACAAATAAAAGATTGTTGCGGGCACATATTAAAAATATGTCACCACGGAAAAGAATTTAAATGTAAGATTTGTTTTAAAATTTCCAGTTCGCAGCAAACTTTAAGAAGACACATTGAAGGGGTTCACGAAAAGAAACATGCCGTTGATTGTTCTGAATGTAAAAAAACATTTTCTTCTTCAGTGGGTTTAATGTTGCATAAGAAATCAGCCCATAGCAGAGCGAAACCTTTTAAATGTCAAGAATGCGGTAAATGTTTTACTCGTAAGGATTTCTTGGTTATGCACCTAAGGATGCACAGCGGGGAGAAGCCCTTCAAATGTGACGAGTGCGATAAACGTTTTTCACGAAATGACAATCTCAAAATACATTTAAAGAAAGTCCATGGCAAGTCTATGAAATACAAATGTCAAGTTTGCGACAAGAAATTCAAAATGAAACGCGATTTAGATAGTCACATCGAAGATAACCATTATGTGCCCATGTAAAGATTACATTTTAATAATAATCATATATCATTTATTCCCGTAAAAATAATAAATGTACTATATTTCGGTAAATAACCATTACAGGAGGACTCCACCCCTGTCACGTGGTATTTACTCTATAATTTTTAAATGTTGTTATAATAATGCATTTCCTCTGAATTAAAAAGTTGACATGAGATTTTCATTGACCCACCCTCTCCCTTTAAATGGAGGAGGGTTTTTCCTATTTTTAGCTCACGTAATTATTGGATGTTCTGCGTAGAGTTTTTTTCAAATTTTTCCCTACATATAGAAAAGAAGGAAGCATGGGAGCATATTATAATCTAGTAATATACAAATCATTAGCAACTGGGTATAAGCATAGGAACCAGTACTACTGTAAAATTATTGTAATAAAGTATTATTTTTTTATAAAATGTGACAATAAATCTTTTTATCTTATCTTATCTTATTGGACGTTCCCACAGACGTCGTTCAGTTTTACCCGCACGGGTAAAACTGAGCGGGTAAACACGAACAACGACTATATCCACACACACCAGGCGTTGTTTCGTTCAGTTTTTCTGAAGTCGTGGCATCATCTGCTCTGTTTTGATGGATCCCTACGACAACGTTAGTAGTTGCAGCCGCAGTGGCTCATCAGTCCCCGAACCAGATTTCTTTGATTGCATTGCTTTTTTTTTACTCCTTTCGGAAGCAACCACCTAGAGAGTCGATTTTCTTTTTAACAGATTCTTTCTTTGCGGAATTATCTACTTGTGATTTTATTATCATGTCTTCGTAAGCTTTATTTTTTATCTCTATCAGAATACTCACTAGATTTAACTTTCCAAAGGCACGGATGGCTTCGATACAATTCTATGAACTCAATTATAAATTAAAATCTTAGATTAACGTCTGAATAGAACTCTTCAAATAATAATAATAAAAAAAAAATTAAAAAATTCAGTCAATTCTATTGTAAAATAAGTAGATACTAAGTCATTTATACATTTTTTAGATTACATATTTCTGAAGAAGATCCTAATCGGGACCGAAATGTCATTTATTGAGATATTGAATTATTTTTATAATTTTTTGACAATATACAGTCTGAAAAAATTGGTCGATAATTTTATTTATTTCAATTTTAAATTGTTTGTTATAGCTCCGTAGATACAAAATTATTCAAACTAAAATCATTTGCGATTACAGAGTCGAAAAAAACCCGTCCTTTTTAACCAGAGACAATACATTTTTAACTGCGTCGTCACACACACGAGCCGACTTGAACGAACACGTTAGAAAACGGACGGAAAATATCAAACAGCAGCAGATATTTTTGAACGCCGGTAAGGACGGTTTTTGGGCACACACCGACCGTTTTACCCATAGACTTCTAAGGTTTTACCCGTACAGTTTAGCCGTGCGGTTAAAAGTGCCAAAAAATAACGACGTCTGTGGCTACCTTATCATTGGTTTTAAAAATTCACAGTTCGCAGCAAACTTTTAAAGGTCATATTAGAAAAGGTCATGAAGAAACGTAAGATTGTTTGCACTGGATGTTCTTAAAGTGTGCTAACTCCTCATTGATTCAATAATGTGTTGAATTACTTGCTCTGTGGAACAGTTAGGATAGGCAATACCGTCGAACAAAACATGAATAAACGACTAGTAATTGAAGCGGAAGGATTAAAACAGGATATATGTCGATTCTGTTTAACGATGGATGTTCAACTAGCCCATATTTATAGCGGTTCAAGTAGTCTTGGGAGTACAATAGCTGAAGCTGCCATGGAATGTGCCACTATTCAGGTAAAATGCCCATATATTTTATTTCGTAGAGTACCATCTAAGTAGTATCATTATTTATGCTCGACAACTCAGGTTATAAGAATCAAATATTTCCTTAACTATGAAACAGAAAATACTCATATTTGGTGTCATAAAAATATGTTTTATTCTGCTCGACAAATCCGAATAAAAGCGATTTTTCAATACGCCGGTCCTCTCCCGAATTATGTCCGAATAATTATTTAGTCCAAGGAATAAGGCTTATACATTATTACGATCCGAGCAAGGCCAGGCCTCACACCTCGTATTGAATAAACGTTAGTTTTCGTTTCAATTAATTGCAACTGTTATTGTTTATATCTGGTCAGAAGTCCTCCTTTATTATATTTTCGTATTTACTTAAACTCTACAGTAAGTTGGGCGTTATATTTTAACAGATTTCCCCGAATGATGGCTTGCCAATGTACGTCTGCAAAGATTGCTTTCTAAAACTTCAAGATACTCAACAATTTAAAAAAATGGTCCTCAAATCCGACGCTGTGTTAAGAACTTATCTCAAACAACTGCGTATTGACCGCCACTCAACAAGAAGCAATTTTCCCATAAAGGATGACCCTTTTGACCTTGACGAGGCACGGTGTATGGATCAAAATGACGACGACGAAATGAAGACTGAAGAGACCGACAATAATATCACGGTTATAACGACGTTGGAAAACATCAATTCTAATTCCGAGGAAAATATCAATTTAGTAGATTATAGTTCCATTGAAAAATTAAGTTCATCCATTTCAGAAAAAAACAGATCAGATGCACAAAGCGAATTCGAAAATAGAAATCTCGTAGATAGTGAAATAATAGACGCTGATGAATCTGATAATCGAGAAATAAGTGGAAATACTTCTGACTATGTTGTAGAAATGGATGCAACAAGTTCTGAGACAGTAGATGATGCAGACAATTGTGAAATAGAGGAATCGGGGTCAAGAAGTGATGGTTTAGAAGAACAAACGCATGACGGTTCACAGAAAGTTAAAGTGAAAAAAGTAGCCTTCAGTGAAGGAGAAAGGCATTCGGATCGTAAAAAGCAGCACAAATGTCACATGCCAGGATGTAGCAAAGTTTACAGGACAGCATCGTATCTTCGTGTTCATTTAAGGCGACACACCGGAGAAAAACCCTTTGTATGCGATTGGCCGTTTTGCAGTAAAGATTTCATCCGCTCCGATAAATTGCTAAGACATAAGAAAATTCATACTGGAGAAAGACGATTCCAGTGTCTCGAATGCGATAAGAAGTTTATGCGTAGGGATCATTTATCAAAACACATTAAAACTCATACGAAACAAAAGACAATGGAGGCAGCTACATCAACTCAACCTGCTTCTTTAGACACTTCTAGTGGCGCTGAAAAAATGTTGATCACTATTACTACAGAAACAGACCAATCGGATTTAACTATTGCCGATGGTTTAAAATCTTCGATATTGAGTTGTATCAAGCCTTTACCGAAATCCACTGATGGAGTTTGTGAAACGCCTACAGAAAAAGGCATAAGCAATGAAAAAACACAAACACAAGCAAATACCACAAAAATTAATGAATCTTTGAGTGAGCGAATTGATAGAGTAATCTCAACCAATGAAAAAGTTTTATCAGCCAATTTCCATACAGGAAATAATACTGCATCAAGTTTAAAATCCGACCAGCAAGGAAAAACCAACTCAGAGTCGACTGAAAAAAGTTTAGAGGCTGAAAGCGACGTAACTTTGGGGAATATTAACATTACAGAGTGTGAAATAATAGAAAGTAATATATCCAATGATCACGAAACAAGTGGGAATATTTCGGATAATTCTTCAGTATCGGACCATACCGATGACTGGGTGTTAGAAGAAGATTCCACTTCTGAAACAGAAGAAGGCTCTGCTTCTGAAACAGAAGAAGAAACATCAGATACTTTTAATAAAAGCAATTCTTCAAAGGAAAATGAGATTAGTAATGCAGTTGAAAAACTAATTTCCGCCAATTCAGAGAATCACAATTTGGACGTGCAAACCAATGAACCTTTAGAGAATTCGAATATCGCAGATCCTGACATATTAAATACTAATAAACGCAGCGATCAAGAACAATCTGGATGTTTTTTGAATAATAACACTTCGGACAAAGCCGTAGAAAGGGATGATGTTGACGCTCTACATTCAGAAGAAGTGGGGTCAAAAGATGATACTTCTGAAAAGAAATCTGGCAAAGATGAAAACACCGATTTCAAATGTATCATATGTAAAAAATTGTATACGAGTAAAGATAGTTTATGTAAACATATTTTGAAAGAACATAAAAATATGTTTCAGTGTGAAATATGCAAAAAAAGCTTTAGTTCAAAATCTGATTTATGTAGACATGCGAAAATAATTCATGGTTCAGCTACAAACGAAAATAAATCAACGTCAAACGAACAAGAAACGTCAAGTAAATTAGATTCCTCGAAGGAAAATGATAACTCGATAAACAGTAAGCCGGCTAACAAGTTAACTTTTACCAGTTCAGCTAGCCAGAGTTTGGAAACACAAAGCGAAAAGTCTTTAGAAAAAACAAATCATGAAAATATATCGGACGCTAAAAAACGCAAGGGTCGAGAAAAAAGTGGAAGTTCTACGAGAGATCATGTTTCAGAAAGTGCGGTAGAAGTCGGCGTAACAAACTCTTTGATAGAGGATAATATTGACGACCGGCAAGCAGAAGAAGTGGACCCGACAGATGATAATTCCGAAAAGGAACCTGAGAAAAATAAGAACCCATTTTTTAAATGTAAAATATGTAAGAAATTCTATAATAGGAGAGATAATTTACATAGACATATTTTCACAGTACATAAAAATAAACTTGTTAATTGTCAAATATGCGAAAAAAGCTTTGTTTGCAAAGATGGTTTGAATAGACATGTAAAAAAAATTCATGGCTCGATTGAGTGTTATAAAAATGAAAATAAATCAACGTCAAACGAACAAGAAATATCAAGTGAATTAGAAAAAACGAACTCCTCGAAGGAAATTGACAATTCGATAAACAGTAAATCGGCTAACCAGAGTTTGAAAACACAGAGCGAAAAGTCTTTAGAAAAAACAAATCAGGAAAATATATCGGACGCTAATAAACGCAAGGATGATTTTGAAGAAGATGTTTTTGACAACTGGCGTTCAGAAAAAGTGGTGTCGGAAGAAGATAGTTCTTACGAGAATAAAAGAATCGATTTCAAATGTGAAATATGTAAAATATCCTATACTAGAAAAGATAATTTACGAAGACATCATTTGACAAAACATGAAAGCAATTTGACAAAGCATGAATTTAAGTGTGAAAAATGCGAAAAAAACTATGCTTCTAAAGACACTTTACTTAGACATATGACAAAAGTCCATGAATCAAATAAAAATGAAAATGAAATCGGCATATATAGCTGCAATACTTGTAATGAAAAGTTTGAAGAACGTCGCGAATGTTACATCCATGAAGTCAGACACTTCGATAAGAATTACCAACGAGGCAAACCTATTCAGTGCAATGTGTGCGGGAAATTGTTTAAGAAACTATATAAATTAAAAGAGCACATCAGGAGACATGACGACGACGATAGACCTTTTCAATGCACTAAATGTGATAAAAAATTCAAGGCTAAATGCGATTTAGCAAGTCACCAACGAGTCCACGGCGACACTGGAATTTGCTCTATATGTCCCATTTGTGGAAAAGTTGTGAAATTTAACATGAGTCAACATATAGAACGTCACTCAGAAAATAGGCCATACATGTGTCAAAAATGTGGGAAATCATACAAAAATAAAATAAGTTTAAATGAACATAAAGAAACTCACGATGGAAAAATGGTTGAATGTAAAATTTGCAACAAAAGTTTTAAAGGAAAAAAATCATTGCGTACACATAATATAAATAAACACAAGGGAAATGAATTTAAATGTAACATTTGTTTTAAAATTATCAGTACGCAGTATACTTTAAAAGCTCATATCGAAAAAGTTCATCAAAAGAAACATACGTTTGACTGTTCTGAATGTAAAAAGACATTTTTTTCTCCACTGGGTTTAATGTTTCATAAGAAATCAGCCCATAGCAGAGCGAAACCTTTTGAATGTCAAGAATGCGGTAAAGGTTTTACTCGTAAGGATTTCTTGGTTATGCACCTAAGGATGCACAGCGGGGAGAAGCCCTTCAAATGTGACGAGTGCGATAAACGTTTTTCACGAAATGACAATCTCAAAATACATTTAAAGAAAGTCCATGGCAAGTCTATGAAATACAAATGTCAAGTTTGCGACAAGAAATTCAAAATGAAACGCGATTTAGATAGTCACATCGAAGATAATCACAATGTGCCCATGTAATAATAATAATAATTCTTTATTTGGGTACAGTGTGCAGCGATAGCTGATTTTACACTGCCCCATCGAAATATTTAGTACAGACTATACAATAAAAAAATCATTACAAAGAAGTTATTAGCCATTGACAAGAACAACAGATTAAAAAGAACAGCAATAAAACTAACAATTGTTTAACAGATTAAAAAACAGATAAAAAAATAGCAAAAAAAACTCAACAAATGTTTATAATAATACTACTAAGAAAAAAATAGCAAAACAGACACAGACTAGGCGTACATTTAAAAACATATTGTGTCAGTAGTTTTTAAGAAAAGAGTCTTTAATGGTTCGGATAAATAACTTGCGATTTTTTAAATGTCTAAAGATTACATTTTAATAATAATAATAATATTTTCTTTATTTCCGTAATAGCTACTACTTAACGCACAAAAAATACGAAATGTATTATATTAGTTATAAGAAAATGTACAATAAATAATAATTTTTTAATAATAATAAGTCGTTGTTTTGCAAATGTATTAAAAAATATGTGATTCCTTAAACTTGAAAGTTAACATTAGGTTTGTTCTAAGCAGCCAGTAAACGGTAACGAAACCGTTACCGGCATGCGCAGTAGCTAAAACGAAGATGTTTGTAACGATTTGTGGCGGTTTCGTTACCGTGTGCTAGCTGCTTGGAACATACCTATTGGAAACGTTTAAACTGTTCCACCGATTGATCTTGATCTGAAGATCAAACTATATTGTAACGGAATGTCTACAGATTTTTTTATTGAAAATAGAAATAGAGGTGGATAGTCTCTTCTTTACTACAGGCAAAAACGGCAGCACGTGTTACAATACACTTTCATTTCAGTGCTTCGGATATATTATACTCTTGCTTCATTGGGTATTTAAATACAAATACAATTACTTTTGCTGCATAGTCTTGTAAAAAAAGATTTGAAAAACAAACCAAATACTAGAAAAGTATTTGTATTTTGAAATACTTTTACTCAAATACTTTACAAGTCTGCATATTAGATGTTGTTTTTTTTTTTTAGCCAAAGTATTTCAAAATACAAATACTTTTCTAGTATTTGATTTGTTTTTCAAATACTTTTTTTACAAGACTATGCAGCAAAACTAATTGTATTTGTATTTAAATACCCAATGAAGCAAGAGGATTTGTATTTAAATACTTTTAAAAAGATTTTTTACAAGTCTGATAATATGTATAATACATAAATAATATGATTGGACTGAGTAATAAGCGCAGAAGAAAAACAGTACCACCCATTTTTCTGATACGGTTTCTCACTAGAATGTACAAGCTTATGTTTATTTAAGTTACTGAAATTAGTAAAGCATTTAAAAAAAAATAGAGAATAGTTACTTCTTACCACAACAAGTTTATTAGTGGATGTACATTTCGAGAGCTATGCTCTCATCTTCAGCAATACACTAAACAGTGCTCCTAATACTTTTGTTATAGTAAAGCATTTATTGCAAATATCATATCAAAAGAGTGACTCATCGGAATGTATATAGTTATGTGTAATTAAATTACTGAATGGGTTGAATACTTGTCGCAAACGTCACACTGATATGGTTTATCGCCGGTATGTGTAAGTTTATGTTTATTTAAATTGTTTGATTGAGTAAAACACGTATTGCAAATGTCACACTGATACGGTTTATCACCATATGCATAAGTTTATGTCTATTCAAATGAGGTGATTGGTTGAAGTACTTCTTACAAACGTCACACTGGTATGGTTTTTCACCTGTGTGTTGTCTCTGGTGTATTGTTAAAGCTCCCGACTGTGGAAAACTCTTATTGCAAACGTCACACTGATATCGTTTCTCACCAGTATGTGTATATTTGTGTCTCTTTAAGTCGTGTAACCGACGAAAACATTTATTGCAAACATCACACTGCAACGATTTTGAAGCAACATTTTTACACTGTAACAATTGTTGCTCGTTAACTGGTAAAGAGAAATCGTCACCACCATGAACACATAAAATTTGTTCCAAACAGCCAGCAAACGGTACGAAACCGTCACCCACATGCGCAGTAGTTGAAACGAAACTGTTTATATCGATTTTTGAGCTAGTGCGCAAGACAGTCTTGCACAATAACAAGACTGCACGGTTCTGTTACCGCGTTCGCGGCTGCTTGGAACAAACCTATAATTTTTTAATAATTTCATATCTGCACTGTAATTTTTATTATTAATACAATGTTACAGAAATATAGCATTGTCAAATATGATTATATTTGAGTAATCGTAGTAATTGGTTCTTTCCCGTCCGTTACCGAATATCGGTCCCTAAACTTGTATTCGGCTGCACGTAACATGCAACATATCTACCTGCGCCACCCAGATTTGACAGCTGATGCAGTCGCAGTGTCAACGAAGAGTACTAATTATTGAGAGAATCTACATTCAACTACTACTCAAGAATAGTAGACGTTTCTAATAGTCAAACACTATCTTTGGTTAGAAATGTCAGATCAATTCTTACGATAAAATGGATATGACAAACTCTACGAAAGACAAATGATAAAATAACGAAACAAGTCATAAATTGGTTCTCGGAATCCACAGGGATATTGTACAAAAAGAAGGTCCAAAATATTCTGGAGAAGGACTGTTCCAGAAGAAGTTATGAAACAGAAAGCTACTTGCTTCAAGTCAAAAATATAGCTAAAGATAGGATCAAGTACAACATTTTCGTGGAGACGCTATGCTTCACTTAGGAATTACAGAAATTTAATTTTATTATATTATTATCTTTGGTTAGTGGCTAGTGGCTACTACCGACGTATAATTTCGGATTTATTTTTAATATAATTACGTGTATAAAAATAAAGGTTAAGTACCTAGATTGATTTTATAAATTTAACGTTGCAATGGCAGGAGTCTGCGACCATAAACGAAACTAATAATCCAGATTAATTGGTAATTGAAGATATGAATACTTTTAACATACTAGAGTAATAATTGTACTCTGAAGTGATCGATTACTAACAAGGGATATTTAAAATTTGGGCATCACCTTCAGTTGAAGGGAAGCTGAAACAGTTTTCTTCTATGACTTGAGATACATATTCTGAAAATTTAATCGTCATTTTATTTCAGTATAATTTATATAAAATTTATTTGACAAATTCCAATACTACTTGCCCGGTAAATGTAAAAGTTGGTAAAGCAAACTTCTTCAATTTCTTATTGTCCTTGCAAATTACTTCAAAATGTTCACCACACTAACATAATTTTTTAAGTAACGACTATCGTCAATACCAGATAATTTTGGATTATTTACTCGCTGAACCCATATGTTTCGAATTCTTTTTTCACTTAGTATTGCATACCTAAATAAATGCAAAACTATTAATTCATTTGAAAATGTCAATTGCCAATAATAATAATAATGTCTCAAATAGGAAGAAATAATGGAAAAATACGTCCTAAATAATAGTACCTAAGTACATAATATATCCAAATATTTTACCTTCCAGTTGATTTTTGACGTGATAAGGTCTTATAAATTGATGAATCACCAATATTATAAATTGATAAAACACCGGCTGCATGTACGAAAAAGTGTAACGTAACGTTCCTAACGTTCGTAACGCATAACGCGTAACGTTCCGCCTGACCCTGTGCGTGCTTTTTGCTAATTTCTCGCTCAATTTAAATCAGATCTGTTTGAAACCAGTCTTAAACGAAAGAGGAGAACATTTTACATAGATTTCGTATAACAGAATTTGCCTAAACAGTTTTTTTATACAAATTTATATAGAAAAATATTTTATACAAATTTATATAGAAAAATAGCTGTATAAATGCATTGTTGTCTATTGCATGGCGCGCGCGCGACGCGGTCGGTCGTCTTTGTTTGCCGTACATGGAAATTAGAAAATAACGTATGTCTTGTCTTAACATGAAAACGGCTGCATTTCTAATGTTTATTTTTTGACATTAGTATTTTGTGATTTGCAAAGCCTTCTAAGTTAACTATTGGAATAACTAATTATTATTAGAACATAATACTTTGTAAGTTGCAAACGTCACTTTTGACATTTCTTATCATTCCGACACCAAGGATAAGCGGATTGAAACCAAATTTTGGGAGGTTTAGGTTATGTATTACGGAATACGTTATCACGTAAAACTATCGTCCGTAAACCGACTTTACAGACAACCAATTTTTTTTTGTGACAATTTGGAACGCAGCATGGCCTCATTTTTAAACACAAGAATGAAGGCAGATTTTTCTGGCCACGGGCGATAATGTAAACGTTCTCTATAAGTAAGAACTAGGACAATGCTGCAATTTTATTAAAGTCAAAACGATGGAAAGGAGTGTTCAGTGTAGTAACATATCTCTATGGTAGTAACTCTAACCTGCCTGTCTGAACCAGAAAACCAGCTCTGAACTTATGGTCTGTGATAATCGGCATGGTGACAGATTTTGAAATCCCGTTCTATGATGTAGGTACACGTCTACTATTTCCGAAAAAAACATTATTTCAACAATAAATTAAATTTTAACCCAAATTGTTGCATTTTTATCTTTCTATTTCGAATTCTGCGCGAAAACGCTGGTAGGTGTCATGGCGATGCTTGTGACCAGTGTTGCCAGTCTAGTACAATTGTTCTAGATCTAGTACTTTTTTGTCATTTTCTATACGCTAGTACGTTGAAGCAAAAATCTAGTACTTTTTAAAAATCTAGTACATTTTAATATCCAATGTCCACACAGCCACCACACAAACGAAAAAAGGGAAATTACCTACCACCCCAGGATTCGTCAGCACAACAAACGAAAAAAAAGGGCTATTCGTTTTTTTTTTGCTCTTCAATTGTGCGCACGCCAAAATTTTTTAAGGTTTTTTTTTGACGTGATAACGTCTTATAAATTGATGAAACACCGGCTGCATGCACGAAAAAATGTAAGGTTCCGAAAAGTGTAACTCATAAAAGTATGCAATTTTTCATCAATGTTTCTTTATGACGTTATCACGTAAAGCTATCGTCCGTAAACCGACTTTACAAACAACCAATTTTTTTGACGTGATAACGTCTTATAAATTGATGAAACACCAGCTGCACGCACGAAAAAGTGTAACGTTCCGTTCCGCCTGACCCTGTGCGTGCAAGCGAGAGCGCAGTAAGTGTAACGTTCCGTTCCGCCTGACCCTGTGCGTGCAAGCGAGAGCGCAGAAATGTATTATTAAATATGATATTCGAGCGGAATACGTTATCACGTAAAACTATCGTCCGTAAACCGACTTTACAGACAACCAATTTTTTTTGGCTCTTCGACTAAATTTTTTAGCTACATTGTTAGCTCTTGTAGTTAGTTTATAGACGTTTTTAAATTTTACCTGTCTATCTAGTACTTTTTTCAACCCTAATCTAGTACGCAAAACAAAAAAGTTCTGGCAACACTGCTTGTGACGTCACGAGTGCATACGCATTGCTTTGTGCCATATGTTCAACAAAGAAGTCATCGAATATTTTGTATGTTGAAAATGAATTCAAAAGTTTACAAGTGTTGTGCGGTCCCTCTGTGCAGAAACACATCAATAACAACACCTAACAAATTGTTTGTTTCCGTTCCGCACAAGAAAAAAGTGAGAAATACGTGGCTAAAGCTCGCGCGGCGAGACCCAAAAGATGTAGCTATGAGTTCGAATATTTATTTTTGTGAAGATCACTTTGATGTAAGTAATTACTACAAATTCATAGAATAGATAATATGTAACTCAAAATCTTTGTTTGATATTAAATAATTAAAGTAATGGATAAGAAATTTACTGAGGTTATGTTTGTTTCTGTCAGCTGTCATTCTTGTTATGTATCAATTTCTATAGACTTCTTATTCTCCCTTTCAGTTGCCTAATGATATGGAAAACTATATGCAGTATCATTTGATGGGGTCGGTAGCACAAGTGCGTATGAACCCAGGATGTAATCCCAAAAAATTTGCATGCCAACCAGACAGAAAAACACGAATATCTGACTCTAATGAACGACCATATATGCGTAAGAAGCGAAAGATGATGGCTCTTGAAGAATGTGAAAAGCAATTAAAAGAAAGTAGCATGCCTACAGAACGTAATTTCGAAGAAATTGCATCTGGAAGTTCAGGTATTTTGGATATTTTTCTAAGATTTATGTAATTTCATGCTTTAACAGGGTTTAATGCAACAAGAAAGTTTAAAATGTTGTTATGTAATTAACAAAATAATGACAAATTGGTAATTGTTGACTTATGTTTCTTTGATTTGGTGTCAGATATGAAAGAAATATCGATAATTGGATCTGGTTTAAGTACAATGTGTCGATTGTGCTTATCAAGTGGCGTTACACTGTTAGATATATATGCATCCAAAATGAGGAATACATTGCCAGTTGTAATCATGAAATGTGCTGCTGTCCAGGTAAGTTACGTTGTTCAGGAAGAATTTTGACAATTTTTTTATATGAAATAGCATTTTGGTTTATAAATGATTGTAATCTGTTTCTTATTTATTTATAATTTGGAACTTGTTCAAACAACCTATAGTATCTGATCTCTGCTAACATAACAATACTTTTAGCACAAAATTAAATAATAAAGATCTTGAGATGTGTTGAGTTATATTTTTCAAATATTGTTTTAAATTAAACTTAAAAAGACTTATTCACTTTTTTCTTATTCTTTTTTATATTGTAATGTGAAATTTGAAAATAATTAAAATTCCTCTCGATTGCCAGATAACTAGAGGCGATGGAATGCCGAATTTCATCTGCGAATCATGTTACACTCAACTGAAGAAAACTCACGAGTTTCAAATGCAAATAGAAAATTCTGACAAAACACTGCGACGTTATTTTCAGCAATTATTTGCTTCTGACAAACCAATAACAACTGAAAGTTCTGTTCAGCCTTCTGAAAATCATTTAACCTTTAACACTAATAAAGATGTCGTGAAATGTGATTCTGTTGAGTTCCATGATGATTTTGATGTAAATCTTGGTTGGAAAGAGAAAGAAACTGCAAATTTTATTGAAGAAAATGAAAATAACGATGATATTTGTTTAAAATCCGAAATCAAAGACGAACAGATGGATGATAGTTTATTAATTCTGACAGAATCAGTCGATGATATTGCAAACGCATCATCAAACGCCAATGAAAATGAAATTAGCTGCGAAGATACGAAAATTAATGCAATCTTTAGCACTAATAAAGTTATCGTGACATGTGAATCCTTAGAGCTCCATGGTGGTTTTGATATAAATCTTGGTTGGAAAGAGAACGAACCTGCAAATTTTATTGAAGAAAATGAAAATAACGATGAAATTTGTTTAAAATTCGAAATCAAAGACGAACAGATGAATGATAGTTTATTAATTCTGACAGAATCAGTCGATGATACGCCAAACGCATCATCAAACGCCAATGAAAATGAAATTAGCTGCGAAGATACGAAAATTAATATTAGCCACGCTTCGGAGATTTCGTGTTTACGTTCTGCAGATGTGACTGAAAATTTCAGTAAGTGTGATGAAACAAATAAAAATATTTCGGCGTATCATCAGAAGCACAAAAAAGCCAATAAATTCGAATCTTATCAATGCGACATTTGCAGCAAGGGTTTCTCCGGTCAGTCGAGTTTATATTATCATAGGCGAGTACATACTGGTGAGAAACCTTATCATTGTGCTCTTTGTAATACGTGTTTCTCTAACTTATCTAATTTTAATCAACACAAGCGTATACATACTGGAGAGAAACCTTATCAGTGTGACCTTTGTAATAAGTGTTTCTCTCGGTCGAGCTTTTTAAACACACACAAGCGTATACATACTGGTGAGAAACCTTATTAGTGTGACCTTTGTAATAAGTGTTTCTCTCAGTCAAGCAGTTTAAATACACACAAGCACATACATAATGGTGAGAAACATCATCCATGTGGCATTTTTAAGAAGTGTTTCACGCGCTTGTATTGATTTGTGTAAATTATTAGATTTATATAATGTACAATTTAGTTATTATGCAACTGATGTAAGAATTTATATGTAGATACTTATTATATTTTATATTATTCCTTATTCTTTACAAACATTTTAGAAATGTATTGTTTTTTGTACATATCGATACATATTTATTAAAAAAAAATCCAAGATAATCACTCAATATAAATTTTATATTCATATAATATAATAGCAGGCACTTAAATCCGACTGTTATGCCATTGGCACTTCAACTTTGATGCTAAAAGTCAACACACGCGCACAGTAGTTTATACGTCCTATACCTCTATAGTCTAAGATATTTCCCTTTTTATCATTCATTTAGGATGCTTAGTTTATTGCCCAAGAAACTTACAAAAATATTTATCGTAACAAATTAATTTCATCAATTCTGATAAATTCGCGAAAAAAACAAGGTCTCTCAGATTAGATAGTCAGGCTGATCTTTCGGTTTAAAATTAAATCTATGTTAAATCTACAAATACTGTTGATTTCTCTGTAACATGCAGTAGTTTGTGATTTTTTAAAGCTTTCAGATGAATAAAACACTTTTTGCAAACATTACACTGATACAACTGTTTAGTTACATTCAATATCACTCGGGGTTTCGTATTAACTTTACGGGTTTTAGTATTTTCGGGGCTTAGTTCAGTTTTTTCACAACAGATGGCCGATTTCACATTTTCTGTTTCATCATTTCTGATTGGTGCATTACTTAAGTCAAGTACTATTTTCTTGTGACTATTTACTGAAGCAACTTTGGTTTCTATTGTGCTAACCGATTCTGCGAAATTAACCTTTCTTTCAACTTTTGACTCAGTAGTAGGATTATCACATATACGATTAGCTTTTGTTTTTGGGCGTTCGGAAGTGACAGAACTGTATGCAAAACCAAGCGTTGTTACTCCACTGCTACTATTATTGCTCTTGGAGGTAATGTCTTGAATTACCGCAATGTTGTCTTTACTGCTAGACTGCAGTGTGCATGTATTCCTGTCATTTTTGGTATGTTTATCGTCGGAAGTATCACTACAAATTAAATTCTTTTCCGGACAATTCTTTGGAAGCATTACCGAATGCTCAGCGTACGAACGCTGCAAATGACGACGCAATATTTTGTCTGATAGTGCGGCCTTCTTCCGGAAAAGATATGTTTTTACCAACTGTTTGTAACATTCTTTACATATGTATTTTGGCATCTCATCTTGCTCGGTAACCTGCAAAAAAAAAGATCAGGTGTGTCATTCACTCGCTAGAAGTAAAACTCACTGTCAATACATCTGCGAGCATTTCAATAGATTCTGTGTATACCTTTTTTCGTAAAATATAACAACTGCCCTTCTTTTATTTTAAATGGTTTTCCTTTTTGAAATTGTAATTTAGTTATCTGATGTCATATTGATTAGGACACAAGTACATCTCCTCCTGAACGCAGGTCTCAATAATGGACGTAAATTAACGGCGATATTAAAATATAGCCGAGGAACTATCTGAAAATCTTATTAGACAATGTCCTTAGTTTGTGACCATACATATTTCTCCGTAAGATAAAAAAAAAACACAAAATTTATATCCATAAGCGACCTTTGTTAGCGAATAAGTACTACTTAATAGACAGAGAGTTTGACAACGACGTTAGACTGTTCCTATATTTTAAAAACAGTCATTATTTGATCACAATCTAAGGTCATTGTCAAATCATAATTCTGACAATGCTTTCGGCGACTCAGCAAGAGAATTATAAACCTGCTAAATAGGATAACCCTATGTGAGCCGTGAGTGCGAGAGAACTGGACTAATATATTTGCCATTTATTGCATCCGTAACTTACATAGATAGACGCGCAGCTAACGAGTGCATCGGCGATCGACTGCTTCAGTATCGATGAGAATGAGAATATTTTGATCAGCGTTACCTTTCTAGATAAACACAGTCGACACATTTTAGTGAATCTTTTTACTGGCATCGGTTTTGTTTCCGTTCTTGCATTAGTAGAAGATTCATCTGTGGACGCACAAAGTATATAAATATTAAAGTAAACACATTTTTGAAATATATGTTTAATATCAGTTGAAATGTACAGAAACGAGGAAATACTAGCAGATGATTTCTGATTTCAAAAGTAAATTTTTCATTTATAAAGGTGCAGTTCAACTTGTAACTTTATAAATGTTAACCAATATATAAATGAAGGGAGTTCATCTTGTAGAGCGGTAGGAAGCTGGGCAAGGGGAAACTCCTATCATAAAGCATATTATGACTAACATGTCAATGCGAATGTTAAGGAAGTACCTTCGGTACGCAGTAAGTCAAAGAATTTCAGTTTTCTACTTGAGTAACGTAGTATATAAATTTGGCAACACCGCATTCCTTGCTGTAGTGTACGTACTCACGTACGCAGCGGCAGCATAGAATAGTCAGCACGCGGTGTCCGTATGTATTCGTCAAATACACATTAATTTATGAAAATGAGCGAAAAAGATATTCGAAGGGAAGAAAAGTTTCTAAAAAATTGTACGATAGCATTTAGCATTTACTCAAAGTACGTATGTTCTTACGTTATCGAAATTGCTGCAGTTTCATAACTAATACCTTTGAATGAAGCACCATAACCTATAATATTGCGGTGTTGCCATTTTTATGAACTGCTAAAAAATCTCGGCTTTGTTTTAGTTATTTCCATGGAGGTTATTTCTATTAACGTAAGCAAGCTTTATACGTTTTGAAAAAAGAAAATTGTTCATAGAATATTTGTTTATATTTCCTCAAAATTTTATCAAAATCTGTTTGCCAATTCCAACGTAATAAATGATGGAGTGCGTCAAAATCACAGATTCCCATAAGACTCCATGTTAAGTTCAGCGAAATAAAATTATATCTGTTTTCAAAGTCAACCAAAGATCACAAAAATTTAACTGAGTCATTTTTGAAATTACATACAAATAATTTCTTGAAATAAAATAATAAAAGCATTGGAGTGAGATAATAAATACAGTTGATACAATTTAAATTTTATCATATAATTAAGTTTTCATTGGTATTGCTTTGGTAGCCTTTTTCTAGCAAGATATATCGGGTAGCTATAAAATATAAAATTATACCCTATAATAATGATAAATCGTGGACAAAAGCTAAATTAAATCTATATATTTCACCCGTGATCATGTCTTTACGCAAATTCTTTTTGTGAGGAAACTTACGTTCAGTTTGCAAACCGGACGTGGATGATGTTGATTCAGAACTTTCTTGTGCAATACTGATAGCTAGGGAAGCAGCCAATTTCTTTACACTGTCTTCTTTGGGAATAGTTTCTCCGCTGGTTCTAGCAGCAGCACTAAAAAGTTGCTTTCTGTATGTTTTTTTCGGAGGCTGAATATGCATATCTGGGCTGTCTCCCAATGACGTAGGCTCAATTGGGACCTTTTTAAGAGTATCTGTAAAATTAATAAAATACCAGTTTATAACAAATTTATGAACTTACCATTACATATATATGATATATAAAAATTATAGCATACAGGGTGAGGCACATAAAGTGTTACAGAGCAATAGCACTCAAACTATTGATCATATCCAAAAATGTTTCAGACAAAAGTTTAAGTGTTCGAGAAGGCCGTCATACTGGACCACCCTATTTTTTTATCGGTGGAGACGCTGAAGCTACGTCAAGGTCAACTCCTCTTTTTTAAACGAAACCATGTATTTTTTTTTCGATGACATTATTAGCGATCTTAAAACGAATTCAGCAACCTACAACACAAGATCATTCAAATTATTTTATTTTTATATATTTAGGAAAAATTCAAAATATTTATTTTTAGAATAAATTATAAATAAACTTTTGTTAATTGCTATGGTTAGTAATTAATGTTTATTTTCATAATTATTGTTTTAATAATTTTCAACTTGTACTTGAAAAAGTCTAAATTTTATAGACGAAACGTCGTACAATTAATAAATCTAATATTTGTCCACAATCCTGCGATTTTTTTATTTATAATTATCTCGATGGACACGATATCTAATATATATTTTTAGAATATTCTGTTCAATATTCTGTCAATATTCAGAATATTCAAAATAATCAGATAGAAGATGTAAACACTTGTTTGAACGCTGTTTTTCATTTTTTTTTTTTTTTGTCTTTTCATCAGCGAATTAACAAGTGCTTACAAGTCGAGGGTCATCATTTCGAGCATCTTCCGTAGGTAGACCCAAGCCAAGGTTAGTGGATCCTTTAAAAGTGAATATTCCGATATGTTTAGATTTTTCGACTACGATTTTGCGTGATTAGAATGACCTTGTGTTGTAGGTTGCTGAATTCGTCTTAAAACCGCTAATAATGTTATTGAAAAAAAATATGGTTTCATTTAAAAAAGTGAAGTTGATCTTGACGTAGTTTCAGCGCCTCCACCGATAAAAAAATAGGGTGGTCCAGTATGACGGCCTTCTCGAACACTAAAACTTTTATCTGAAACATTTTTTGATATGATCAATAGTTTGAGTGCTATTGCTCTGTAGCACTTTATGTGCCTCACTCTGTATATTGTAATTAGTGATGTGCCAGATCGTTAAAAATGTATATCCGCGGATACGGATCTGAATACGGACATTTGGTTTCAAGATCCGCGGATACGGATCTGAATACGGATATTTGGTTTCAAGATCCGCGGATACGGATCTTAACTTTCTTAGAGTACGCGGCGGTAAATATTGCACATCGGCCTTTGGAAAGAGACTATCTGTTATGGGAAAAAGTTATTGACCTCTTTAAGAGTTAACTCTCATAACAGATTGCCTCTTTCCAAAGATCGATGTGCAATATCTCATTTTAAAGATAGTTTTTTAGTACCTTTGAGTTATGTACTATTGGTACGGTACTTACTACGATAAATTTTTGCAATATTAAGGTACCAAATGCGATTTTAAAAAATAAAAAATAATCTGAATATACTTAATTTAACAGTTTTTCATTATTACCTAATCACCTATACAGCGTGTCCCATTTTAATGTCCCACCCCGGATAACTTTTGTCAGTGACCTTGAATGAAAAATTGTTTGGTACAAAAGTTGTACAACTTGGAGGGGGACATTCGATGGCACTAATACTTTTGACCTTGGGTATAAGGTTCAAGGTCATTCAAGGTCAACTTTGTTTTTTTTAATGGAACGTCCTATTTTTGACATCGGCAATCGATTGCGCGTAAAAAAATATGAGACTTTTGTCTGAAACTTTTTTTGAGAACGGGCAAATTTTCTCAATTAATTTAGCCTTCAAAATTGAAAATTTTTGAATTTTCAACTCGAGAATGGTGAGATTTTCTTCAAAAACAATAGGGCTTTTCATATTTGCATACCAAACATCCTCCCAAAATTTTGTTTCAATCCGTTCATCCGTTTGACCTGTATAGTGTTCACAGACTAACCGAATAACCGATTAACAGACTAACAGACGCACAGAGTTTTGCCCGTTCTCGAAAAAAGTTTCAGACAAAAGTCTCATATCTTTTCACGCGCAATCGATTGCCGATGTCAAAAATAGGACGCTCCATTAAAAAAAACAAAGTTGACCTTGAATGACCTTGAACCTTATACCCAAGGTCAAAAGTATTAGTGCCATCAAATGTCCCCCTCCAAGTTGTACAACTTTTGTACCAAACAATTTTTCATTTAAGGTCACTGACAAAAGTTATCCGGGGTGGGACATTAAAATGGGACACGCTGTATATATAAAATTTCATGTATGAATTGAAAATTAATAAGGTAAAAAACCGCCAAAAACTAACGGATACGGATCTTTCTTCTCCCTCGGATATCCGCGGATACGGATATCCGACACATCACTAATTGTAATTTATGACTATATATATAAAAAGCATACTTTTAACAACGAGTAATAAATTGTACTTTCAAATATTCGATTATTACTACCAGATATATAAAAAATAGACATCACTATGGATATACCTACCTCTTAGTTTTTCGGGTGTAATGTAGCCTGTTGTTGGTGGAAAGCTGAAACAATTTTCATCCATGCCTTCAGAAACATATTCTGAAAATTAAAATGTAATTTTATTTCAATATAATTTACCTATATTATATTTCATTATAACAAATTCCATTACTACTTACCAGGTAAGTGCAAAGTCGGTAAAGCAAACTTCTTCAATTTGTTATTGTTGTCCTTGCAAATGGCTTCAAAATGTTCCTCACACACATAATAACTTTGGAAGTAACGAACGTCATCAACACCAAAAAATTTAGGATTATTTATTCGTTGAATCCATATATCTCGGATTCTTTTTTCACGTGGTATTGAATGCCTAAATAAATAAAGTATTTATTATTTTGAAAATATAACAGGATATAAGCAGTCATAGTAGAAAAAATTCAAAGCAGATTTTTGAGATTTGTATTTTTCAAGTTATTCCATACTTATCCCACTTTTATGCCCTACCGTGATTTACTCAATCTTTTTAATATGACATGCTGGAAGGTAGAAGGATTTGTAGCGCCATCATATTCTGTTTTAAATTAATTCACAACATCACAGTGACAATTTTTTATTATCGCAATTCCAGTTTAAAATTCCACATCTGGCAACTAGACCAACACATGAGATATTTATGTATTCCAGAAACAATACTCGTCAACACGAAAATTCACCAGTATTGCGAATGGCAACTCTTATCCCTATATTATTAAACGAGCTAATCTTGTATCTACCTATATGTATCTATTAGTGATGTGCCGGATCGTTAAAAATGATATCCGCGGATACGGATCTGAATACGGATATTTGGTTTCAAGATCCGCGGATACGGATCTTAACTTTCTTAGAGTACGCGGCGGTAAATATTGCACATCGACCTTTGGAAAGAGATTATCTGTTGTGGGAAAAAGTTATTGACTTCTTTAAGAGTTAATCTCATAACAGATTGTCTCTTTCCAAAAATAGATGTGCAATATCTCATTATAAAGATAGTTTTTTATTAGTACCTTTGAGTTATGTACTAATAATTGGTATGGTACTCACTACGATAAATTTTTGCAATATAAAGGTGCACATCGACCTTTGGAAAGAGACTATCTGTTATGGGAAAAAGTTATTGACTTCTTTTTACGCAAATAAATAATGGCTTAAAATTGTAACCTTTTGCAGGTATAAACGCGTATAAATATACGTGTATATTTGAATGCATAGAGTAATTAGTATTATGTATCTGTATTTAAGTAGGCATGAGTATACAGGTTAAAAGAACTTTTGACAATTTATTATTATTATATTATATATTATAATAACTAAAGGCGTAAAAAATCTTTAAAATATTCATAATAATGTCTCAAATAACAATCTAACAAAGCACCTCATTACCTTCGAGCCGATTTGTTGTGACAATTTGGAACACAGCATGCCTTCATTTTTAACTGCGGCAATGACTAATTATCGTCAAAAAAATATTTTCACAGTGAAATAAAATCATTAAGTAAACTGAATATTTTGCCCGTTATCGTTGAACCACTTGAACTAAACCAGAGAACAAACTAAACGTTTTATATTTAAATTTCAAAGCTAAACACAGATAACTGCAGAAAACAACTCCAACACTGCAGTGATTCCAGACTCCAGAGAAGTAGATCATTGTCGGACAAGAAAGGTAGATACAGTTACCATAGACGTGTGTTCTCTGATCCCATGAAGGTTTTAAAAATTATTTGAACCAGCTCTATAGTAAATTTGACTATTACCAGACCTTAACTATAGATGACTCTGGCATCGACCTCATAAACACTATCACATTCTGTACATTAAAAGTGCCCATCCCCTGCATTGAACTAAGCAGTAAGCACAGATAACTGATGCGGAACAACACTGCAGCTGAATAATGTCGCACAGAAAAGGTAGATATAACTAGAGATAACATATAACCAAAGATATCTGTTCTCTGGGTCTAATGGAGATTTTAATAATTATTTGAGTCATGTCTATAGTGATTATACACTTATCACCGTCCGTCTTTTATAGATCGCTCTGGCAAACGATCTTGTAAACACGATCACATTCTATACATTGGAAGTGCGCATCACTAGAGGTGATGTCAAATGTCGGTAAATCAAGTAGGCCTTTACAGTAGAGCAAAATCTCTTTTCGTTTTAGGTAAAGTACCTTTTCCGTTCATAATACGCAAAAATGTCACTAAGAAAAGTTGTTCACAATGAAAAATTATGGCCTTATGCAAATTTTCAAAATGATGGCCTACTTTGATAAAATCCGCTTTTGTTTTGTTTGAAAAACAATCGCGTAGGCCGTAGAGGAAGCCAAATAGAGTAATTGGAGTTTAATTTGTTTTTTTGATAAACTGTAAAAATTTGAATGTTAATTTGAACATTTCTAATCACCCTGTTTTCTCATCTAAGATTTATCATGTAATCGTTAATAATAAATATTTTTCTACTTCTATAATCAAAGTAGGCCGATCATTCTGAAAATTTGCATAACGCCATAATTTTTCATTATGAACAACTTTTCTTAGTGACACTTTTGCGTACTATGAACGGAAAAAGTACTTTACCTGAAACGAAAAGAGATTTTGCTCAACTGTAAAGGCCTACTTGATTTAAAAAATCGAAAGTAAACTAAAAATAAGTTTCAGATCAAGCAGGGCGGAATCCCAAAATATGAAATTCCAATTCGAAAATTTTTGGTCAATCTCACCTATTGTGAACTCAATCCGGGGACAGACAGTATGTTCCGAATTCTCTTTTCACGTGGTATTGAATACACCTACATAATTATTGCAAAAAAAATAATTAATTTGAAAATGCCATTTACATTTCTTTATTATGTAGGCCAGTAATATGAAGATGATTTGACCCTAAACATTTCCACAAAATCGCAAAAGGGTGTAAATTCGATGGAAAGTTGATAAGACGATACACAATTTGCAAAAATTGCACCTTCGTGCAATGACTGGAACTTGTTAAAAAAGTAAAAAAACTATTTCATCAAATAAGAATAATTAGCAAAATATGTTCTAATTGACAATATAACCAAACATTTTGTTACCTTCTAGCAGATTTGTTGTGACAATTTGGAACGCAGCACGCTTTCATTTTCAACACTGTGAATGAAGGCCGATTTTTCTGACCACGGGCGATAATGTACAAGTTACAGCAGAGTTTCTCTATGACTAATCACTATGCCGCAATATTAATAAGTCAAAAACTCGGTAACTAACCGCTCTAACCTGCCTGTCTGAACCAGAGAATAGCAGAGATGGAGAGCAGTGCTGTTATAAGTGAACTTATGGTCAGTGATAATTTTTGACCTATATTTTCTTTGATTTGGTGTCAGAATGAAAGAAATATCGATAATTGGATCTAGTTTAAGTACAATGTGTCGATTGTGCTTATCATGTGGCGTTACACTGTTAGATATGTTTTCGTATTCATCCAAAATGAGGAATAGAGTGGCAGGTGTAATCATGAAATGTGCCGCTGTCCAGGTAAGTTACATTATTTTTGGAGAATTTTGACGAAAATGTTTTTTATATGAAATAGCATTTTGGTGTATAAATGATTGTATTCTGTTTTCTTGTTTATTTATAACGTAAAATCTTACTGAATGGCGGTTTCGATTTTGCCAAACTGTGAAACGCACGAACAGTCTATTGTTATAAGACAGTTGAAGAAGTGAGTTTCATTTGAAACACTTTTTTTGCAAGAAAAAACTGTACAAACGCCCGAAATTAATAGCACCGAAAAAAATAAGTGCGGGGTCGCGTTTTTTTTGTGCAGTGAAACGTGGAGGGCGTCTGGGGGAAATTATTTAAAAAAACATTTACGGGGTCGTGTCGATGCAATAGATAGTTTCGTGCGTTTCACAGTTCGCCGAAATCGAAACCGTCAATTCAGTAAAATTTTACTATTATTTTATAATTCGCAACTTGTACAAACGACCTAAAGTATCTTATCTCTGTTATCATAGCATTATTTATAACACAAAACAAAAATAATGTAGATCTTGAGATGTGTGCAGTTATATTTTTCAAATATTGTTTTAAATTAAACTTAAAAAGACTTATTTTCTTATTCATTTTTATATTATAAAGTGAATTTTTAAACTAATTAAAATTCCTCTCGATTGCCAGATAACTAGAGGCGATGGAATGCCGAATTTCATCTGCCAGTCATGTTACACTCAACTGGAGAAAACTCATCAGTTCCTGGCGCAAATCGAAAATTCGGACAGAACACTGCGACGCTATTTTCAGCAATTATTTGCTTCTGATAAACCAATCAAAACTGAATGTTCTGTTCAACCAAATGAAAATCATTCAATCTTTAGCACTAATAAAGTTATCGTGAAATGTGAATCTTTAGAGCTCCATGATGGGTTTGATGTAGATATTGGTTGGAAAGAGAACGAACCTGCATATTTCATTGAAGAAAATGAAAATAACGAGGAAATGTCCGTAAAATCCGAAATCAAGAACGAAAAGATGGATTATAATTTATCAATTCTAACAGAATCTGTCGATGATACGGTAACTGCTTCATCTAACGGCGAAAATAAGAAAAATTCGTGTTTACGTTCTGCAAACGTAACTGAAGATTTCAGTAAATGTGATGAAACAAATAAAAACATTTCGATTTATCGTCAGAAACACAAAAAAGAAAATACAATAAAATCGTATCAATGCGGTGTTTGCAGCAAGTGTTTCTCTCAGACATCCAATTTAAATTTGCACAAGCGTATACATACTGGTGAGAAACCTTATCAATGTGACCTTTGTACTAAATGTTTCTCTGGCTCATCCGCCTTAAATTATCACAAGTTTAAACATACCGGCGAGAAACCTTATCAATGTGACCTTTGTACAAAGTGTTTCACTAGCTCATCTGGGTTAAAATATCACAAGGTTAAACATACCGGCGAGAAACCTTATCAGTGTGACCTTTGTAATAATTGTTACTCTAACAAAAGCAATTTAAATAAACACAAGCGCATACATACTGGTGAGAAACCTTATCAATGTGACCTTTGTAATAAGTGTTTCTCTAGCTTATTCGGGTTAAATCATCACAAGTTTAAACATACCGGCGAAAAACCTTATCATTGTGACGTTTGTACTAAGTGTTTCTCCCATTTAACCCAATTGAATAGACACAAGCTTAAACATACCGGCGAGAAACCTTATTATCAGTGTGACCTTTGTACTAAGTGTTTCTCTAGCTCAACCGGGTTAAATTATCACAAGTTTAAACATACCGGCGAGAAACGTTATCAGTGTGACCTTTGTAATAAATGTTTTTTTAATCCATCCCAATTAAATGTTCACAAACGCGTACATACCGGTGAGAAACCTTATAAGTGTGACCTTTGTAATAAGTGTTACTCTGACATGAGCAATTTAAATAAACACAAGCGCTTACATACTGGTGAGAAACCTTATCAATGTGACCATTGTAATAAGTGTTTCTCTCAGTCATTCGATTTAAATTCTCACAAATTTAAACATACCGGCGAGACACCTTATCAGTGTGACCTTTGTAATAAGTTTTTCTTGCGGCCATCCCTTTTAAATACTCATAAACGTATACATACCGGTGAGAAACCTTATTAGTGTGACCTTTGTAACAAGTGTTTCTCGCAGTCATCCAATTTAAATCAACATAAACTTACACACTCGTGAAATGTTTACTTAGTAAAAATATGTACGACTTACAGGCTATCCTGACAATATTTACGGTATTTGCAATGGTTAACAATTTTAAAGAACACATCTAATGAAAGGTAATCTAGACTCAAATCTTATTCTAATTCGTTATTTTTCGACATTTGTCATGTGACAGGATAGGCGATTTGATAAGTGAATAGTAGAAAATTTTGCGCATGCAGACTAACTTTACTTATACGTGACGTCACCTAAACTGCCATATCATTAAGATATGCGATATACAAACATTTTTTCTTTAATTTTAAATGTATACTTACTCTCGCGTACGTCCATAATAATCCAAACCTAGCACTGGCAATAGCCAAGTAGGGTTGGAAAATTCCAAATCGATCTTTTGTATATGATGTATTTTTTTCTTTAAGTGGAATAACAATTATTATTATTATTATTATAAACATCTCCAATGTTCAAATAATTTATAACCACTATTATTACTATTAATTTTACTTTTATAAAATTATAATGTGAACGCATTTTTATATGCTAACTAATTATTTGATGATTATGCTTATAACGGAATTATGGATTTTGAACTAATCTTTTTTTTTTGAGGTGATTTATTAATTTTATTAATATAATTAATATATTCACCAGATGTTTCTTATGACATTTGGGAATAACCTTTATTTTTTATCTATTATGCCTTTTCATCAATTGAATGAATGTACAGTAGAACGCGGATTATCCGAATTAATTGGGACCGGGGTCGATTCGGATAATCGGACATGTAGTGTCTTGCCTCTAGCTTTCAACCATAACAGTTGAAATAATATATCTGGACTCCAGCGAGTTCCAACTTCGACGTGTGCTGATACCATTGTAGCGTCTACACGGCAATTGTCACTCGCATTTTTGTATTCTTGCGTCCCCAAACAACTTTTTTTATTGAAAAATTACTTGGTTTTAATTTTTATATTACGCTTAGGACCGATTCGGATAATTGGCGATTCGGATAATTGGCGATTCGGTTAATCGGCGTTCTACTGTATATACATAATCGAATCAATGTAATAATGACTCTGTTTTATAGAGTAGATTTTTTTTATTATTTTAAACGTGGTTTTAATTACTATCATAATTGAAAAGACACAAAATCTATTTTCTTTAATCAATTTATTGAGAAAATTTAAATTTTATGATTGAAAAAAAAACTAAAATAATTTGTAATTTGTCCTCTAGAATTGTATATGTGTTACCGGATAAGTCCGTTATGAAGTCATATCTAGGTTTGCCTAGGCAAAGTCCGCATTGTCGGGCCACTTTAGGCAAAGTCCGAAATTATTCGATATTTCGGACATTGCCTACACTGTGGTACGACAATCTTAGGTTTGCTAGATGTGTAGCAGGCAAACTACGAAATAAGTTTATATTCCGATTCCAGACGACGTCACTGAATTCTCATTCTGCATTGACTTTTGTGTTTAGTTGGGTTAAGCGGCCGTTGTGTTCAGTTGGGTTTAATCTTTATTGGATTTGTGACCAACAAGACATCTATGCAAGTAGATATGAGTGGCGTGGGTGAAATGAAGGCGAGATTTTTGGAGAAATTAGAGAGTATGCAGAAACCAATAAATTCTTTTTACATTCCATCGATAGAGAAGTACGAGGCATTAATTAAAGAAGTTGAAGAAGCCAAGCAGGTTGCCAAAAAACAACTCTTCAATACCGGCGTCTCAAACGTTACGATATGTTACTTGTTGGGGGCATTAAAAAGTTAATTTTGCCATTGTCTGCGCAAGTCACTGAAGTGAAATACTTTGTCCCCAATGAAGAATTGTTTGAGGTGCTAGATAATGCTCACAAGGAATGTGGTCATGCTGGAAGAGATATTATGATGAAAGCACTATAAGCAACAAATTATTAATACAAATTAGTGTTTTTTTTTTCTATCGCAAACTGTGCTTCTTACTCGTACATAGGTATAATATTGACAGTAGGTAGGATAGTAATGCGGTAGGTTATTTCGGAGTTTGCCTGCTACATATTTGGTAAACCTAAGATTGTCTTACAACAGTGCAGGCAATGTCGGAAATATCAACTAATTTCCGACTTAGCCTAAAGTGGCCCGGCAATGCGGACTTTGCCTAGACAAACCTAGGTATGACTGCGTAACGGGCTTTGCCGGTAACATATGTATACATATTATTAAGAGTACCTAACAGACAATTTGTAGAAATTTATTGTTCTGCAGTATGTACTTGTATTATTTTGTATTTAAGGGTTTATAGCGTATATATTTATGGTAGACAATATTAATATTAAGTTAAATTAAGTTTGAATTTCAAGGCACCATGAGAGTTTTTTTTTGTTTTTTTTTTCTTTAGGGGAAAATACTGTAACATCCCAGATGTTACAATTTTATTTTTTAAGTGACCTTTATAAAGGTCACGACTCTGCAGAGGCAAAAATACATTTTTGTTCATTATTGGTAGTTAGTAGGCACTCATAAGCAGTCGTAGTAATTAAGTATTGATTTATAAAGTTAAAATAATCATAAATTGCATTTTGATCTGTGAAGTTTTTTTTATTGTAAGAAATAAGTTTTTTTTTTTGTTTATTATTTAATATACGAAAGTTTTTCAAACAAACTTAGATTTTTATTTGTTAAATAAGAATAAATTCAGTAACGTTCAAGACCCGAGCGTTACACTGTTTTTTACAAAAAAATTTGAAAAAATAATATTTTATCAAGTCTGCAAATTTTTGTCGTCGTATAAGGTTCTAAATGCTGAACAATTTGGATTTCGCAGCGGATTATCTACTACTGATGCTGTAATGTGTGTTGTAAATAAAATAATTTCCATATTATAAGAAAGAGATTCAGCATTGGGAATTTTTACAGATCTAAAAAAAGCGTTTGATTGCATGTCACATGAAATATTGTTTGAAAAATTAGAATATTATGGCATTTATGGAACATCCCTAGATCTATTAAAAAGCTACTTGACCTCTAGGTAACGACTTGTGTCTCTTAACAATGTGAACAGTTAATTAAAACAAATATTTAGAGGAGTGCCACAAGACAGTATCCTGGGTCCTCATTTGATCATCATCTACATCAGCGATTCCCAAAGTGGTCTATATCGACACCCAGGGGTCGACGACAACTTGCAAGGGGTCCATGTCAGCGGGAAAAAAATTGGGGGGGTCAACGATAGTGAATCTCCTAACAAAAAAGGAAACAAACTGGACATCGTTAACCGAAGAGATTTAAGATTAAATCTAACTAAATTGATGCCAAATGTTGAAAATTTATTATTAAAGCATCAGGTTCATCCCTCACACTAAAAGCATTTATTTTTTGCTTAGTTATTTTATGTAACAGAAAGTAAATTTTAATTTGAATCTAATTAATAAATGTATAAAACTAAACATTTCACACTACATTTCACTACCGTTATAAATTTAAATCGTTCAAAGTGAGTAGCACTATACCGGTTGTCAAAAATACATTTGAAATTAATGAATTTACAAAAAATCAATATCAGATAAGCAGGGGGTCTACCCAAAACCGAAAAACATGGCAAGTGGTCTACGAGACAAAAAAGTTTAGGAACCTCTAATCTACATTAATGACCTACCTATTAATATAAACTGTACCACTGTCTTATATGCTGACGATACAACATTCATACAAGAATTAATATCTTCAACAGTTGACACATTATCAAGACATGTTAAACAAGGCTAAAATGTGGTTTCTCGCTAACGGACAGTTAAAGGAAGTTAAAAATGTAAAAATTATTTTTTCTAATAAACCAACATTTGACAAGGATTGTGTCAAATATTAGGGATTGCATTTGGATTCTAGATTAAATTGGCAACAAGACATTAACATTTTATGCACAAAATTTTCAAAGGCTTCATTTGCAGTTAAAGATTTATATGACAGTGAGACCTGAAGCCGCAAAAACTGCATATTTTGCAATTTTTCATAGTTTGATTATATATACGACATCGTAGCATGGGGAACAGCACCATCAGCATCTGATGTGTTTTTACAACAAAAAAAAACCCCTTTGCACTCCAGGAGTGCCGGCTGAAGTGAAAACTTGAATATTAACGTCTTACGAATTTTCGATCAAAATGGTTTGTATCGTAGATTGCATTTTTATGTACGATATTTCAACGCTAGATGTCTAACGTTGTATAAATAAAAGTTTTCGTCTTACGCATTTTTTCGATCAGGACACGTGACCCTGACGCGAGTTTAGTCCCTGACGCGAGTTTAACATTTTTTACCCATTACAAAAAAAGTGTACAACGCCGCTAAAGAAGTTTACACTTCAAAAAAAGCTATACGAATTTTAACAAATTCTGGCATCACAGATCACTGTAAACCATTATTCAAAAAATTAAAAAATATGTCTTTTCCATCTTTGATAGTTTTCTACAACTTATTGTATGTTAAAAAGAACAATAAACAACCACAATTTTTTAAATAGTTTTCATAGGTACTTACAACAAACTATGTAATCTATGCATTTAGGATGCTTTGTTTAGTGTCTGAGAAACATACAAAAAATTTATACTTAGTAACAAATTAACTTCATCAATTCTGATGAATTCGCGAAAAAACAAAGTTTCTCAGATTGGATGTTTCTAATTATATAGTACAGGTGATCTTTCAGTTTAAAACTAAATCTATGTTAGATCTACACATACTGTTGATTTATCTGTAACATGCAGTAGTTTGTGATTTTTTAAAGCTTTCAGATGAAGAAAACACTTTTTGCAAACATTACACTGATACAACTGTTTAGTTACATTCAATATCACTCGGGGCTTCGTATTAACTTTACGGGTTTTAGTATTTTCAGGGCTTAGTTCAGTTTTTTCACAACAGATGGCCGATTTCATAATTTCTGATTCTTCATTTCTGATTGGTGCATTACTTAAGTCAAGTAATATTTTCTTATGACTATTTACTGAAGCAACTCTGGTTTCTATTGTGCTAACCGATTCTGCAAAATCAACATTTCTTTCTACTTTGGATTCAGTAGTAGAAGTATCACATAAACGATTCATTTTTGTTTCTTGGCGTTCGGACGTGACGGTACCGTCTGCAAAACCAAGCGTTGTTTCTCTGCTGCTATTACTATTGCTCTTGGAAGTATTGTTTTGAATTACCGCAAGGTTGTCTTTTCTGCTAGACTGCGGTGTGCATGTATTCCTGTCATTTTTGGTATGTTTATCGTCGGTAGTATCACTACAAATTAAATTCTTTTCCGGACAATTCTTTGGAAGCGTTACCGAACCCTCAGCATATGAGCGTTCCAAATGACGACGCAATATTTTGTCTGATAGTGCGGCCTTCTTCCGGAAAAGATATGTTTTTACCAACTGTTTGTAACATTCTTTACATATGTATTTTGGCATCTCATCTTGCTCGTTAACCTGCAAAAAAAAAGATCAGGTGTGTCATTTACTCGATAGAAGTGAAACTCACTGTAAATACATCTGCGAGCATTTCAATAGATTCTGTGTATACCTTTTTTCGTAAAATATAACAACTGCCCTTCTTTTATTTTAAATGGTTTCCCTTTTTGAAATTGTAATTTAGTTATCTGATGTCATATTGATTAGGACACAAATACATCTCCCCCTGAACGCAGGTCTCAATAATGGCCGTAAATTAACGGCTATATTAAAATATAGCCGGGGAGCTATCTGAAAATCTGATTAGACAATGACCTGAGTTTGTGATCACACATATTTCACCATAAGATAAGCTTTGTATTAGTTCTAATCGACCATGCTAAAAAAAATTATAGATCGATTGAAAGGGAAAATCTATATCGACAGGAAAGAGAGTTTGACAACGACGTTAGACTGTTCCTATATGTTTAAAAACAGGCATTATTGATCACAATCTAAGGTCATTGTCCAATCATAATTTTTTACAATTTTTTCGGCGACTCAGCAAGAGATTTCTAAACCTGCTAAGTAGGATAACCCTATGTGAGCCTGTGAGTGCGAGAGAACTGGACTAATATATTTGTCATTTATTACATTCGTAACTTACATAGATAGACGCGCAGCTAACGAGTGCATCGGCGATCGACTGCTTCAGTATCGATGAGAATGAGAATATTTTGATCAGCGTTACCTTTCTAGATAAACACAGTCGACACATTTTAGTGAATCTTTTTACTGGCGTCGGTATTGTTTCCGTTCTTGCATTAGTAGAAGATTCATCTGTGGACGTACAAAATATAAAAATATTACGATAAACATATTTTTGAAATATATGTTTAATATCAGGTCCCAGATAGAGAAAGGTGCAAATATTGGCAGATGATTTCTGATTTCAATAGTAACTTTTTCATTTATACAGATGCAGTTCAACTTGTAACTTTATAATAAATAAAATTATTGTAACTTTATAAATGTTATTGAACATATAAATAATAGTCCAAGAACGATCTTCGTGAAATACCTAAAATCTCAAACGGCTAAAAATTTCAGTGATCGTTCTTGGGGTTACAAGAAACTATTCTGACTATGAAAAAGTGTGCTCCGATTTGCAGTTAGGGTAGAAACCGCCCCTTTAAATTTTGTTTTCTAATTATCTCACAAACTATGAGATATATGAAAAAAGGTTTCGACAAAAAGTTGTAGATTTTTATATTTGCTACGAAAAAGTGCTCCAACCTCTTACCCCTATCTGCAACAGTTTACCCATAAATCGCCCCTAAAGGTAAAAAAATTGAAAATTATTATTTTTCTCAGCTGATTCGGGTTTTTTGTGACATTTTGAGAAGAAATTACTCTTGGTATTTTCTTCGAAAAACGATTATTTTAGAAATTACAAAAAAACGGATATTACCCCCTTTGCACAATAGTGTAATCTAATTGTCGTGAATTATTATAAAGAAATCGTATCCATGATTTTAAAATGTAAAACAAACTTAAAATAAACGTTACCATAACTATAATTCAAAATCAAACTTGAAAATTCAAAAAATTTGAATTATATTTTTACATTTATTTTAGAAATTTATTTGTACCGTTGTTTACGTGGCGTGTTTTTATGGTTTTTTAAACAAAATTTTTGAAATGGCCTATGAAGTCACAGAAATGCCACGCAAAAAAGACACGTTTCAATAATAATCAAAACATCTTGCCCAAAAAGTATATTTTTTTTTAATTTCAATAAGAATGTTTTATTGAATGATTCCATGTGTTTGATAATTTTTAATATGATAATTATTGATTTTAAAATTATTTTCAAATATATAATAGGTACCTATATTATGTTATGAATACTAACATTCGAATTTTTAGTATTTTTTATTTATTGTTAAAAATTTATAATCAACATAAACTTGTTACCATGTTTTTTGTCTTAATTTAATTGCTATGTTTAGTAATTAATGTTGATTTTCATAATTATTATTTTTAATTTTCTGCATGTACTTGAAAAAGTCTAAATCTATAGACGTCTATAGACTTAGAGTTTTTCAAGTGTGTACTTGAAAATGTCTAAATCTATAGATTTAGAGTTTTTCAAGTACATACAGAAAATTAAAAACAATAATTATGAAAATCAACATTAAGACAAAAAACATGGTAACAAGTTTATGTTGACTATAAATTTTTAACAATAAATAATAAAAATTCGAATGTAAAAAAATATATAAAAATATTTAACAAATTCAATTTCAGAAAAATTTTTTGAGTGGATTTTTTTATGTAGGTAGATAGGTACTGACAAACAAAATACAATATTATTATATCCTGACATAAAATTAAATGCATATGTAGGTATACATAGGAAAAAATACGAAAAACGAAAAATAATAATTATGTTGCGACATAAGTAATTATAATTATTTAGGATTCTTCTCTTGAAAAAATAAGATTATTTTTATGATCTTGTGACAAAAAATATAATGTAAGGGCATAATTTTATTATTTTTCTTCAGGATATTTTAAGTTAAAAAATATTTTCAAAAAAAAATTCTGTAATTGAAAGTGTTAAATATTTTTATATAATATTTTGTAAAAATACTTTACGGTTTAAATAGTAAAACGGAGTACCATACCCCCTAACTTATATTAATTGCTATGGTTAGTAATTAATGTTGATTTTAATAATTATTGTTTTTAATTTTGACAGCTGACGATGATATAGTGGGACAAGCTCCGACAATCGCGCTATCTCTCTCACTACAGTATCGTGCAAAGGGGTATCGTTTTTTTGTAATTTCTATAATGTTCATTTTTCGAAGAAAACGCAAAGACTATTTTCTTCTTAAAACGTCACAAAAAACCCGAATCTGCCGAAAAAACAAATTATTTCCATTTTTTTCACATTTAGGGGCGGTTTACGGGTAAACTATTGTAGATAGGGGTAAGAGGGTGGAGTACTTTTTTATAGCAAATATAAAAATCTACAATTTTTTGTCGAAACCTTTTTTCATATATCTTATAGTTTGTGAGATAATTAGAAAACAAAATTTAAAGGGGCGGTTTCTACCCTAACTGCAAATCGGAGCACACTTTTTCATAGTCAGAATAGTTTCTTGTAACCCCAAGAACGATCACTGAAATTTTTAGCCGTTTGAGATTTTAGGTATTTCACGAAGATCGTTCTTGGACTATAAACAATTTTTCTTAAGGGAGTTTCACTTGTAGAGCGGTAGGAAGCTGGGCAAGGGGAAACTTCCGTAGTAACGCATAAGACTAACACGTCATTTCGAATGTTACAATAAAAATTTGAGCTGTGACAAAGCATTGTATGATGCAGTCGTTTTCTGAGGAAGGAAAGTGGCAACGTCTCGGCTTGAAATTTCATGAATATACAGTTGGTAGTACTGTGTAAGTGCGTTCCAGTGTATCAGCTGTTCCGAAGTGGCGTGTTTGTGTATATTCATTATTGTTGTAATTAGTATAACTATTTTGTTGCTAGTTTTTCGAAACGTTTAATAAAATGGAAATTGAGATGCGCTTTTTCCCTTGAAATAAATCAATAGAATCGAAATACGCTACTTATGCATATTTAAAGTACATATACTTTTTCATTTTACTATATAGCTATTGCATTTTATCGGTAAAAATAATTGTCTGTACATCGAGTAAACTTAGTTAGGTATTGGAAAGTTATTGATTGAGAATTACGTAATGAGTCTTTCTGTATTTATATACATTTTAGTAACACTGCAACGTTTAGAAATACTGCAACAAGAAAAAAAAACAAATTTTGGTGGTTTCCGATAAGAGTCCATGTAAATGAATCGCAAATATCGTATTTAATACTAGCCATTACCCGCACACCGCACGCGATTTAATACAAAAACTATAATCCGATCAAAATGGAATGTGTTTCTTTTGTAATTTGTAAAAAATGTCAATAATATCGGCAAGATTATAATTTAAGGTACAGTGATGTGGTTATAACATTAAATGTGTCTCCTACTAAAGGCTGTCATCGACAATGTTATATAAATTTCACTACTTGTAGCTGGAACAAGTAGTTAACAGATCCCATGGTTTACTCACAAATGAATCAAGGCACATTAGAAAAACACATCTGAACTGTCAAGTGTCAACTGCGATAATAAGAAGAAATTTGTAGGTTAAAACGTCAAAATCACAAAACAGGAAATTTAAAGTGTTTTGCTTATTATGTCACTATAGTTATACTATTAATTAACGAGTCCCATATAGATATTTCGATTCAAAAGTTATAATCTTATCGATCTGTACACATTGTCTCCTACATTTATATAATATTTACCTTGTTCTGGTGCCGGTGGATTCAAAGAAGGAACTGCATCCCATTTTAATGCCACTCTTGAAAATTCTCGCACAATATCATCAGCTTTGAAATGACGACTGCAGATGTACACTTTTTTATAAATCTCTTGATATGACATCGTTTTCAACTTCTCACTTTTTGTAAATAGAATCCACTGTTCAATTACTTCATGTCGATAAGTAAACTTCGGATTGGGAAAACGAAATTTTGAAATAGAGGCGTCACGATTATGGCACACGAAGCACCGAGACATCTTAAACACTAAAAAAAAAAACTAAATTAACAATAGTATTATCATTGAGAAATAATAATTAATACTATTTAATCTAATGGTATAATGAAAACACTTACCTGATAATTTGCAAATATCGTCGATCACATGTACACTTTCGCTCGAAATTTATTACAATACACTAAACCAGGGGTGAGCAACCTTTTTAATCAACGGGCCAATTTAAATTTTAAAATTTTTTGGCGGGCCGCACATAAAGTAACACTTCATAATAATTTACAAAACTTTATTTATAATAAACATTAGAATAAAAAAAAAATTAAAAAAGTAAAGATTTCATATACAAATTTTAATGCAAAATAAAAAAAAAACAAGAAATGAACAGAAAAACGTTTTTACTTGAAATTTGGCACTGTTTTTTCGACACAAGCTGATCAATATCAGCCGGAATTGATGAGGTAGCCACACGTACGCAGCATTCTAATCGTGCATCACTCAGTCTTGTTAACGATGTCCAGTTTGTTTCTTTTTTTGTTAGGTGATTCACTATCGTGGACCCCCATTTTCATTTCATGGACCCCCATTTTTTTCCCGCTGACATGGACCCCTTGCAAGTTGTCGTCGACCCATGGGGGGTCGATATAGACCACTTTGGGAATCACTGGTTTATATTGTCACTGCGCGCGCACCAGATCTATCCACAAATAACGCTTGAAAAATAGTCCCGTGTGAAGGGACTCAAGGGAGCACTTTACAGTAGAGACTAGAGATGACATAAACGGGTCTTTTTAGTGATCTGCATCTTTGCATCTGGACAGGGCCCTCGTAAGACCTCACGCCGCCCGCGTGCGGATTCATAATTGACGCCCCTCATAGTGGATAAACTCACTAGACGATAATATGTCAAATTGAAAAACGTTAAAAATCCTAAATAACTAATACTGTAAGTGCTTAATAGACACTTTGTTTCGTTGTCTTTTTGCAAATACTTCTTCATAGAATCAGACATTTTGTTTTTTTCTTCTTGCCTAATTTTCTTAAACTGCCGAAATTGTGCACCCGAAGGTTTTTTTCTTTTATTACTTTCCTGAAATGGAACAATGCTTCACTTCACATCGTCATTACAAAACGATTTGGACAGGTAAAAATACTAATAAGAGAATTAATTTTTGAAAACAAATAAAAATGTGAAAAATGTAACAGTGAAAGATACTTTACAAATGATAGGCTAAAAGTAAAAACGAATAAAATTTTTAATCAGGACAAAAGCGGGATGAAATAATTTTTAAGCAAAAATGATTTTAAAAAAGTTGAGCACAAAAACGAAATACAATCATTGAAACATGGAGCTAAATTTGATTCTGAAATATATTCAATTAAAATGAAACACATTGCCTAAACAGTGAATTTTGAAAATTCATTCCCTACAGAGTGAACTTCAAAAATTCTCTCTTCACGTTAAAAAAATCACTCCGCGGAGTAAACTGTTCTCTACAAAAACAGTTAACTCCGTGCGATTTTTCACGGCGTTCTTCTCCTGTCGTACTTATGAATGAGAGAAAAATTTAGTTTCACCGCTGAGCTGAGAGAATTCATTAAGTCAAAATAATCATTAGTTTATCAATTAGTAAAAAGTATTTGTTTATTGAAAAATACTTTACTTCACTCGCACTCTTGCAGGAATCGACAGGAAAATTCAAGATATAAACATACGCGGGAGTCTCCCGATAGGGGCGCCCTGTCTACGCGCTGATGTGAACTAACTATCGAATCGAAAACTGCGCGCGAAATATTTCAATTCGAATTTCATTAAAAAATAAATAACTACTCGTAAGAGTTTTCACGCAGGCTTGAGTATGCAAATAAAATTGATATAATATCAGTTATATATTTTTTCTATACAGTACAAAAAACATAACACAACTAGGCCATTTGCCGCCCCTTGAATGTGCCGCCCGCGTGCGTCGCACACGTCGCACTATAGGGCGCGAGGGCCCTGCATCTGGATCCCGTATGTGAGCCGGCTCCCTGAACCGGTTCAAAAAGAGCCGAGTTCTGAATATGTTATTCGAGTCAACTGAGCCACTGAGTTAGTTGAGTCAATCATATCACGTAATATTATGCCAGTGATTGACTCACATATTATAAGGCGGGGCTTTACAGGTTGCTACTTGCTATGTTACAGAAAGCATATTACAATATGCAATACAATACCTTAAATAGTTGTGACTTAAGTAAAACACTGTAATAACAGTCTGTACCGCCTGTGCTTAGTGTGTACCATAGCCAGACATAATATGATGCATGAGTCATTTGAGCTGACAGATACTAAATTGCTTCTGTGTGTTAAGTGTTTCACTGAGCTATGCGGATCCGTTGAGCCGTCGGCTCATAAAAAGTGAGCCGGCTCTCACGGATCTTCTTTCGGAGCCGGCTCTTTGAACCGGTTCAGATCTGAGTTACCCAACCCTACTTTACAGCAATAAAGAAAACTAGCAGGCAAATCTAGCAAGGAATCTAGGAGCGTTTCTAGCCTCGTGTGCAACTGCAGTGGTCTTTAGTTTCATAATTTATAATAGTTTCACGGGCATGAATATCCACCTCCATCTGTGATCTGATCTACTTACGTACTAGAATTTCGTCCCCTCCCTTGCAAAAAAAAATAAAAATTAACTATAGAATACTTAAATAAAAATGGTAATTATTGTAGAAAAAATGTTTAGTGATCAATATATTGAATCTTTGACGTTAATTGTATGAAATTTACATTAAAAGTTAGGTTAGAATTTTATGCGATTTCCGACGGTTTTCCGTTAAAATATGCTCCATGGGGAACTGGGCTGTAGAAATGTAATCAAGACGGATATAATATTAATATAACACATTTATCAAAATATAATATCAGTATTATTTATCTACCAAATAAATCAAAATTTAATAATTATAAGAAAATAGCAAGACTACTTTTAATACGTTCGTTGGCGAGCAACATTTTCAAAAACGATTCCACCACGCCAACAAGGTTTAATTAATTGTAAAATAAATATACAAAACATGTATTTATGGGAAAGATATTGAATTTAGATAATTTTTAATTGCTTTATTAATTATACGAGATATAACGTAGTCGGTTTTTGTGATAAAATGTTTTATGACAACGCCAACTACGACTATGTGGTGTAGGTAAGACAAAAACGTTCTACGAATTAACTCGTAGCTGGCGCTTAAACACAAACTTTGACCTACGAGATTACTCGTTGGCAGCGAACGTGTTAAACTCCTCCTTGGTACGCCAAACATCTACATCGACGCACATACCAAGCATAGCTATTCTGAAACGATTTTGATTACCCCCAGGTCCCAGCATAACATTTCCGCCAAATTTCTGCTTTTTGTCGTTCTGTTAATTTTCCGGAAAAAAATACGCTGCATAGGAATACTTCAAATTGTCGTCAATAATATTTTGATCTAAACCAGTGATTATCAAATGGCGGACCGCGGTTTATACTCAGACTGCACGTAAATTTTTCACTACCGTGATAAAATTGTGTATTTTCAGAAAATAATAAAGAATCATTCTGAGAAAATACTTAGAGATCAGACACCGAAGATCATAATAAAAAACTTAAATCGATATCTTATGCACTTTATTTCCTGATATGAATTGTATTTTGCACATAAGGAAGAAAGGAATAACAAAAGTTTTTATAAGTGATAATCTTATTTGTCAAACCTTACTTGTGTGTATTCAATAAGTAATACGAATGAAAGTCTGTAATATCAGATGTTTCATATTGTGTACCATTCAGTTTTCGATTACTACTTTATCGTTTCATAGCTTTGAAAAAATACTTATCGTAACAAATTCATTTTACCAATTCTGATAAATTCGCGAAAAAACAAAGTTTCTCAGATTGGATGTTTCTATTATTATATAGTACAGGTGATCTTTCAGTTTAAAACTAAATCTATGTTAGATCTACAAATACTGTTGATTTCTCTGTAACATGCAGTAGTTTGTGATTTTTTAAAGCTTTCAGATGAATAAAACACTTTTTGCAAACATTACACTGATACAACTGTTTAGTTACATTCAATATCATTCGGGGTTTTGTATTAACTTTACGGGTTTTAGTATTTTGAAGGCTTAGTTCAGTTTTTTCACAACAGATGGCCGATTTCACATTTTCTGTTTCATCATTTCTGATTGGTGCATTACTTAAGTCAAGTACCATTTTCATGTGACTATTTACTGAAGCAACTTTGGTTTCTATTGTGCTAACCGATTCTGCAAAATTAACCTTTCTTTCAACTTTAGACTCAGTAGTAGGATTATCACATATACGATTAGGTTTTGTTTTTGGGCGTTCGGAACTGACAGAACTGTATGCAAAACCAAGCGTTGTTACTCCACTGCTACTATTATTGCTCTTGGAGGTAATGTCTTGAATTACCGCAAGGTTGTCTTTACTGCTAGACTGCGGTGTGCATGTATTCCTGTCATTTGTGGTATGTTTATCGTCCGATTTATCACAACAAATTAAATTCTTTTCCGGACAATTCTTTGGAAGCGTTACCGAACCCTCAGCATATGAGCGTTGCAAATGTCGACGCAATATTTTGTCTGAGAGCGCGGCCTTCTTCCGGAAAAGATATGTTTTCACTAACTGTTTGTAACATTCTTTACATATGTGTTTTGGCATCTCATCTTGCTCGTTAACCTGCAAAAAAAAGATCAGGTGTGTCATTCACTCGATAGAAGTAAAACTCACTGTCAATACATCTGCGAGCATTTCAATAGATTCTGTGTATACCGTTTTTCGTAAAATATAACAACTGCCCTTCTTTTATTTTAAATGGTTTTCCTTTTTGAAATTGTAATTTAGTTATCTGATGTCATATTGATTAGGGCACAAATACATCTCCTCCTGAACGCAGGTCTCAATAATGGACGTAAATTAACGGCGATATTAAAATATAGCCGAGGAACTATCTGAAAATCTGATTAGACAATGTCCTTAGTTTATGACCACCACACATATTTTTCCATAAGATAAAAAGAAACACAAAATTTATATCCATAAGCGACCTTTGTTAGCGAATAAGTACCTCTGTAAGTACTACTTAATAGACAGAGAGTTTGACAACGACGTTAGACTGTTCCTATATGTTTAAAAACAGGCATTATTGATCACAATCTAAGGTCATTGTCAAATCATAATTCTGACAATGCTTTCGGCGACTCAGCAAGAGGTTTCTAAACCTGCTAAGTAGGATAACCCTATGTGAGCCTGTGGGTGCGAGAGAACTGGACTAATATATTTGTCATTTATTACATTCGTAACTTACATAGATAGACGCGCAGCTAACGAGTGCATCGGCGATCGACTGCTTCAGTATCGATGAGAATGAGAATATTTTGATCAGCGTTACCTTTCTAGATAAACACAGTCGACACATTTTAGTGAATCTTTTTACTGGCATCGGTATTGTTTCCGTTCTTGCATTAGTAGAAGATTCATCTGTGGACAAAAAATCATCTAATGCCCTCACTCGCACTCATATGCATGCATAAATACCATTACGTACGCAGGTAAGCACGTGTTTAATGTACTTTTAGAACCTGTCATTTCTAAAAGGCCCCCGCTTTCAAGCTAGCAATTTGGCATACGTTTTTAACTAAATATTGTATGTTTACTGATAAAATCTTAGCAGTACTGAAATAGTCTAGGTCTGGCGGGTCTGGGATTTTGGTCTAGAAGTCACTTATACTTTTAACTACAGGTAATCGTACTCTCAAATGGGGACCGAGCTTCGTGACTTCCACGCCGACTGGTGGTAAAAATGATCATTTTATAGGAGCATTTATTCAATTTATAAGGACATATTATCAGCAGGCTTTGGATAAAAAATTGCATTTATGTCAATTAGTGACAGTTTGCTTTTCAGTTATCGAGAAAATAAATAAATAACAAAGTAAAATACTAATATTATACAAAATATTATATTATCAAGAAGAAATTATTTATACATAGCGTAATTTTTACATTAAGTATACACTTTAGACACAGTTGTGTGTTGTAAAACTTTGCGGTTATGACAACTTGTCCATTTAAATAACGTTATAGTACAACATCATATACCTGTCCATAATTATTAATTATATAATATATACCGGGTGAGGCAAAAGTCCCGGAACGGTTGAATACATCAATTGTATGTAATTTTTCCCGTAGAATCCGACTCTGCAATAAAAAATAGGTGTTCCTAATTAAAATTTTAAAGTTGCCCCTCCCCCCACCAACTGGGTGGGGGGTGGGGAGTCATGTGTGGTATCAAAAAATAGTTTTGCGAAAAATATTTGACACGTATTTTTTTTTTTTTATATGATGCGTAGTATGCGAGATATTCAACCGTTCCGGGACTTTTGCCTCACCCGGTATAATAATATATAATATATAAGTAGTGTCCGACCGAAGCTTCGGCTTCGGCCTTCGGCCAAAAAAGCCACCTTCGGCGAAACCTTCGGCCAAATTGGGCCGAAGTTTTGGCCGAAGCCGAAGGTTTTTAACAAGCGTCGAAATTGAACGAACTGTTACGAATCAGCGAGAGCGCGAAGGACGTGGCGACGCGCGGGTGGACACATTACGTTGTACTTTTTTTTATTTTTTTTTTTAACATAAAACTTTATTTAAAATAAATTAATACAATCAGTATTTTAAAAATAAAATAGAAATTTTATATAATAGTATATAAAAAGAATATGGATTTAAATACACAATTCGCAAAAACATTTCCTTTGCTCACACGTTCATATTTCTTTTCAAAACATACATACATTTTAAATGAGGGGGGAACTGTTCAGGCTTCAAAGATATTGCATCAAGTCACCAAAATTATTTTTGGTTGGGTGTTTTATTTTTTCTTTATTTAATAATAATTTGAATAAGTCGAAATCCGGCGGGTAATTGTTCAAATTAAAAGTTATTGTAAAGGCCGTGAGCCATATAAGAAAATTTTTTGTTACTGCGTCTTCATGATGAATATTAAGAAAGAAGATATTCTCACTCGTCCAAATTTTTTTAGTGACTTGATAGAATATATTTTTTAACAATTGCCATATGATTTGAGATTCACCACATTTCATTATTTTATGACCAATAGTCTCAACGTCATCACACATTTCACAATTTGGACTGGCTGATAGTTGATGCCGAAATAATTTATATTTGACCTTCACAAGGTCATTTACCACATAATAAACAGCCATTTGCATATCACTAGGAACGCCACTATTTGAAATATTCTCCCATATTCTCTTCCAGGGTTTATTTGGGAGTTGAGTTTGTATTTTCGGGATAAAACACGGAAGCTGTAATTCATTGTACAGGGGTTTTGTAGCTAATTTTTCAATAGGGTTATTTTTTATGTAGTCAATATGTTGTAATCTTTTAATTAATTTTCTAAACATAACGGGAACGCGGGATAAATTTTTTGTAGACAGCCACTCGTTTATTAAGTGTTTATCTATCTTGTCACCAAAGCCTCTAGCTGTATTTAATAACTGTTTTATAAAAAGCGCATCACATTTATTTTTAATGTGCACCAGGCCTAACCCTCCAGATTTTCTTTCCAACTGTAACTGTTTTTTTGGTAGTTTATAAAAGGCATTTTTCCAGACAAACCACCCGGTGGCTTGCTCGAGTTCTGCTGCATACTTATTGTTCATAGGCAAAATTTGCGCCATGTACCAAATCTTAGACAATGCAACATGGTTAACAAACCAAACGCGTTCTAGTATATTTAATTTTCGAGACGTATTGTCTTTCAACATATTTTTAATTATATTCAATATGGGTTCCCAATTGATTTTTATTAAACTGTTGTAGTCACAATCCCATTTAATACCCAGCGTTTTAAAGTTTTTCACAATCGGAATATTCATAAAAAATTTATTATTATTTACAGAAAAGCCGTTACTCATTAAAACACTGGATTTTGAAAAATTAATACTTGCCCCGGAAGACTCACAATAGTTTTTTAAGCACTGTTGTATTGTTGACGCTTCATGTTCACTTTGCGTAAAAATTTGAATGTCATCAGCGTATGCTCTAATCGCTATTTTATTACCATTAACAGTTATTCCTTTATTTTTTTGAGTCAGATATCTTATTAGCGGCTCAATAGTCAATATGAACAAGGTCATTGATAGGGGACACCCTTGACGTACAGAGGCTTTTATTGCGATCGGTTTTGTTAAATAGCCATTAACAGAGATTTGTGATTTGGCAACATTATAAATATTTCTTAAACAACTAATAGTGCTATCCGGAAATTGCATTTTATTTAAAATTGTCCACATGTATTTATGACAAACTCTGTCAAAGGCTTTACAGAAATCAATATTTATTATTGCGAAGGCTTTATTTTTTGAGATGCTCTGGTTCATTATTATGTCCCGTAATAGGTTAGCATTATGGAAGATATTTTTATTTTCAATAACAGCCGTTTGTCCATTGTCTACGACTTTGTTTAAAAAGGAACCCATCCTTGTAGCGAGAATTTTCATGAAAATTTTATAATCACAATTTAACAATGTAATCGGTCTAAAATCTTCAACATCTTTTGGTACCGTTTTTTTGGGAAGTAGGGTAACAATTCCATTTGAAAATTCTCTTAAATTTGTATATTCATTATTTAGAATGCTGTTGAATAAACTTAAGAGATCTGGCCCCATGATGTTCCAGAAACGAATATAAAATTCGTATGACAGCCCGTCTGGGCCAGGTGATTTTTTGTGTTTTACCGCTGTTAAAATGTTTCTAACTTCTTCGTCGGTTATTTCTTGTATTAGATGTTTCCTGTTGTCCTCATCAAGATGATTTGTAATCGAATTGATTAGCTCGTCATTTATACTAACTGATTTCTCACTGAACAGTTCAGAAAAATAATTTTCAATTTCATTCATAATTTCAGTTTTGTTTTGCGCTAAGCTTCCATCTAGTTTGTGTAATTTTTTAATAATTTTAGATTTGCTCATATTCTTTTCTTTCGAGGTTAAAAATATTGAGTTCTTTTCTTCTTCAGCAATTTTCAAATTAACTCTAGATTTAGTTCCTTCTAAATAATTATTTTCTTTTTCTATGATTATTGTTTTGATTTTTTTAATTTTATTTATCACTACTTCACTTCTATTTCCCATTCTAGCTTCTCTGTACAGCTCGTCGAGCACCGAATAATAAAAGTTAAGAAGATTTTTCCTGTTACGTGCTTCTTCAATGGCTATGTATTTGAAAAAACGCTTAATGTTAGGTTTAGCATAATTGCACCACCATTCGAATTTTGATTTATGTTGACATTTAGTTTTTAGATCTTTCCACATTTGAGCGAAATCTTCGTTAATATTTTCATTTAGTAATAGTGAACAGTTTAGTTTCCAGTACCCGCGACCTCGAACACACGGGGGTAAATCACTTCTAATTTTGAATATGAGGGCGTTATGGTCACTAAATGGTATCGGGACGACACTGGCTCCTGTTAGTTTGGTTTTGATTTCAGATGAGATGTATGCTCTATCAATCCTAGATGCACTATCTTTTCTTATAAATGTGAATCCATTTTCAGAGGGGTTAGTTAGTTTCCAGACATCCTGAATACGATATTTTTTAATTAGTTCTATCAGTGCTGAACACGGGGTCGCTTGTCCTGTAGAATCATTTTTTTCAGCAATGCAATTGAAATCGCCTGCTATTATTATGTAATCGTATTTTACATTCTGAAAATGTGCTGCTAAATCATTTTCGAACAGTTGCTGACGTTCCTTTTTGAAATTTGTGCCTGAGTGAGCGTATAAATTGATAATTAATATTTTGTTCCACACTACACTTAAAATGCGAGCATTTAGATTCCTGTGAACACTTTCTATCTGGAAATTTTCTCGGTAGACTAATGCCGTCCCGCGGAATTTTTCGTCCATGTTAACGATGTAGTTGTAATTGTGTAGAAAGTTCAAGTTTTCATGGTTCACTTCTTGAAGGAGCAGAAAGTCTATATCATAGTCATTGACAAATTTACGTAACAGAGATTGTGTGGATTTGGACTTTAGACCATTAACGTTAATTGTAGCGAAAATTATTGATCTGGATATATTAATATTGGTCATGTACCTGTACAGTGAAGCGTTCTACTTGCGTGACGGATATTCGTTATCTGTTGAATCGCCATGATACGAAATCGGACTTGATTCGCTGTAGTTTTCATTTGTCCAGTCTTCTTCTGAATCTTCCACGTTTGTGTTTTTCTTCAATTGTGATTCAAGAGAATTGGCCGAATTGGAGTTTTTCTTACGTTTCCGTTTTCTGCAATTTTTTTGCGCCGTATTTATATCAACAGAGAGGATATCGGATTGTATAATTTGCTCTAGTTTTTGTTTTGTGTTGGATGGAGTACTTACTAATTGTAATTTCTTCTTGGGTGGGACGGTTCTTGCTGGCGCGCTAAGACTCTCATGTGAGGCAGCACTATCCGAATTTTGTTCCAAGTTTGTATTTGATTCCTCGATGACATTAATGGAGCTGGGCGATACAGCTTTGTCTGCAATGTTGACTTGGGCTGACAGATCTATTCCGCTAGGAATTAAAGGTTCTGCTTGGGCGCTATCCTTTTGAAGGTTCAGTGGTTCTTGCATAGTCGATTCATCGTCAGCATTTACGGGTGGTCGACGGTAGGTGGTTCTGTTGTTAACAATTCTTGCCCATGTTATTGGAGCACGGTTTTCGTTCATCGGTATTTGTACAGGTCTCTTTTTGGGGCAATCCATTCTCAAATGATCTTCAGCTCCACAAATTGAGCACATTTTCGGTTGGCCGTTGTAAACAATCAAAGCTCTAAAACCACCTATTAAAATTGACGACGGTATGTGTTTTTTCATTTCGATTGTGATTTGCTTCACTCCGCTAGCTACTTTGTATTTGTGATCCCCTTTCCAGAATTCATTTGAAATGTTATGTACAGTACCGTATAATTTTAAAGCTGTTGTAATGTTACCATTTGTTACCTCAAAAGGTAAGTTTAGCGCGCGAATAGTGCGTAGTCCATAACCAGCTGGAGACAACAGAATTGAAGAAGATGTACCGTCGTTGTACTTGAATGGTAATTTTTCTGAATGTTCGTTTAATATTTCATTGTAGACTGTTTCGTTTTTTAACTGTATAAAGAAGGCTCTTCTAAAAGAATCAATTTGAATTCCAGTTACATCATTTTCTTTTACTTTTAATACGTAATAAATCCAGTCGTGTACCTCAGTTGAATGTGGTTTCTTGCTATTTATTTCAAATTCGCATTTTACTGTGTTTTTACGATAATTTAATCGATTTTCTAGATCCATTTTCCTTTTCCAAATAACTTTTATACTATTTATAGAATAAATACAAAAAAAGTATAGCACAGCCCAGATATCTGAGCTGTGCTTATGTAACTATTACACAAAGAACACCAGTGAATATAGACGTCCGATCGCATTGACTGCACCGAACAGACTGACAGCCTTGTACTTGTGCAAAACAAGTTCGTACGCGCATTTAAAAATCAACTTTGCTGAGTTTGTATACAGTATAATGTATTTGACATAAGACATTTGTTGTATCTCTATTTATTGCAATAATTTTTATGTGATTGTCGAGAAGGTGCAGCTAATGTCAGTGAAAAACAGAAGAAAAAAGAAAACAAGTAAGTATTGGTTAGATAAACTGAATTTTTTAGGGTTTTTAAACCTTCGGCTTCGGCCGAAGGTTGTGGCGATAACCCTATTAATCGGCTTCGGCCAACAATCGACCTTCGGTCGGACACTATATATAAGCCTTTTGAGCTATTCTGTCCTGTACACGAGTAAGCATAGACAAGGAACAATATGGACTGGAAACTCCTACTTTATCGGCCAAATAATGCTATAGTACGGTATTATGTCACAAGTGGCGCTGCCTGTCGTAAACGGACGGCGCGAAATTTAAAATACTTCATTCAGTACTTATTTCAGAAATAAAACGTATTTACTGTATTTTAATAGCATCATATTATGTATTATGAATCGTATTAACACTAACAGAATCGTTTTGTGTAAATACAAATCATAATATGATGCTATTAAAATACAATAAATACGTTTTATTACAAAATTACAAGAATGTAGATGAGATATTGAGGTTAATGAAGTAGGTGAAGGAACTTTACGCAATGGAACCACTTATTAAGTAATAATAATAATGTTTATTAAGATACAATTACGTTAATAATGTTATAAATTGTTGGTTAATGCAAGGATTATTATGACAACCAGCAATAACAAAAAAAAAAATTGGTTGTCTGTAAAGTCGGTTTCCGGACGATAGTTTTACGTGATAACGTATTCCGTAATACATAACCTAAACCTCCCAAAATTTGGTTTCAATCCGCTTATCCTTGGTGTCGGAATGATAAGAAATGTCAAAAGTGACGTTTGCAACTGTCAAAGTATTATGTTCTATTAATAATTAGTTATTCCAATACTTAACTTAGAAGGCGTTGCATTTCACAAAATACTAATGTCAAAAAATTGAATTAAACATTAGAAATGCAGCCGTTTTCATGTTAAGACAAGACATACGTTATCTTCTAATTTCCATGTACGGCAAACAAAGACGACCGACCGCGTCGCGCCATGCATTAGACAACATTGCATTTATACAGCTATTTTTCTATATAAATTTGTATAAAAAAACTGTTTAGGCAAATTCTGTTATACGAAATCTATGTAAAATGTTCTCCTCTTTCGTTTAAGACTGGTTTCAAACCGATCTGATTTAAATTGAGCGAGAAATTAGCAAAAAGCGCGCACAGGGTCAGGCGGAACGTTACGCGTTACGAACGTTAGGATTTAGGAACGTTACACTTTTTCGTGCATGCAGCCGGTGCTTTATCAATTTATAAGATTGGTGATTCATCAATTTATAAGACGTTATCACGTCAAAAACAACATAATATGATGGGAGACTAAATTTTGCGTTTATTCATTGAATATGAAAATTGAAACAGTAGAACAGTTTCGCAATTGAGACTCCTAGACACATGCATAAAGGTGTGCAAACACTACGATAGTGAAGTAGAGTGTGCCTTTTGAAGTCATAATTATGCAGAGATTTGCTTACAGCGGCCGTGCATCTGATTTTTAAAAATGATATATGGGTAAAGGCAGTCTAATAAGTCGAGAGCGTAACATAATTTTTAGTGGCTATCGAGCATCTTTTGTCATTGATCATCTTAGTAGATAGGTAAGTAGTCACGTCATAATATTGCAAATACGATTGGTAAAAAGATAAACATGAAACAAACCTGGAAGGTGCAAATCAGGAACAGCATTCAATTTCAAATTCGAACGGTTGCTCACATCCTGAAATGTCATTTCGTCCGAAAAATGACGAAAACACACCCGATATGACAACCTCTTCTCAATGACAATAGTAAAACACTGAGTTCTCTCCATCCATAACTTGAACATCTATATGTGAAAAAAAATTCCAATTAGGTAGGTACTTAAACATTGGACACAAGACGCCAACAATAATTTTATAATAGGTACTTTTATGAAAAAGGGAAGGCTATACATAATCATATTATTTCCAAAATACCTATTTGCAACAAAGCTTCTACGTATAACTTTTTGTACTTAGGTAGGTGCAATAATAAACTAAATGCGGTTCTAATAATACAATCAATTAGATAATTAACTTACTTCAGGATCCTTTGGAAAACAGTGCATCCTTCCATCACTCTGCGAACTGTTGCAGCCCCGCACAATACATTTAAAACCCATTATTTCACTAAACAAAAATTTTAAGTCGGTACGCAGAAAAGTTAATGCAATTTATGTCCACCGTTTAATCACAATAAAATTAAATGCACAAATTAAACGAAAAGAGCTTTGTGTCGTTGTGCGTGAATTTGAATCAAGGACGGACGTTGACAGATAGAATGGTAAAATCATTACAGCACCACCAACTGTCAGTGATTTTCTACTGCCAACTGTGAACACCAGCGGTACGCGTGACATAATACTGTACTAAGATCGATAATGTGGTAGACCCATGGACATTCGTATGTCCATGGGTAGACCACAGGAGTGCCGTGTGCATGATCTGAACTGTCAAGTATCAACTGCGATAATAACAAAAAATTTGTAGGTTAAGTAAAACGTCAAAATCGTAGACTAACTCTGATCCAAGTATTTTTTCCCAATGCTAATTTCCCTATGTGCACCTTACGCGTTTACATACTGTATATCCTCTACGTCGCCAACCACAGACGTCGTAGACATCAAGTATAGATACTATAGATATATTTTGTATACTCTATGGTAAAAATTATAGATAAAAATAAACTCTATGTGTATCTATCGCGTAAAATTCTGCACCTAGCGCGTAGGTTGATGGGACGCTAAACTAACAGGTTTGAAACCTAACTTAGTTTCTTAATTTACGGGCATGCTAAAAACGCTGCTAGATTCCTTGCTAGGAGTTCTGCTAGCCGGTAGGCTGGGTTCGAAGCTGGAAATGACGTCACTGCGGGCTGCCTTGCTAGCTGAGAAAATTAGAACAGGGGCTATTTTCCCTGCTAGATTTGCGGCTAGGTATGAGCAAGAACCAATCAGGAAGCAGTATCTTCACGTGGGCACTTGACAAACGCCCACATGGCGTCATTCTGCCAGACAGACACGTTTTGATCTGTGTTTATATCAGAGGTCCCCAAACTTTTTTTTGTCTCGTAGACCACTTGCCATGTTTTACGGTTTTGGGTAGACCCCCTGCTTATCTGATATTGATTTTTTGCAAATTCATTAATTTAACATGTATTTTTATTAACCGGTATAGTGCTACTCACTTTGAACGATTTAAATTTATAACGGTAGTGAAATATACTGTAATGTTTAGTTTTATACATTTATTAATTAGATTCAAAGTAAATGAATCAAATTAAAATTTACTTTCTGTTACTTAAAATAACTAAGCAAAAAATAAATGCTTTTAGTGTGAGGGATGAACCTGATGCTTTAATAATAAATTTTCAACATTTGGCATCAATTTAGTTAGATTTAATCTTAAATCTCTTCAGTTAACGATGTCCAGTTTGTTTCTTTTTTTGTTAGATCATGGTCCCCCATTTTCATTTTATGGACCCCCATTTTTTTCCCCGCTGACATGGACCCCTTGCAAGTTGTCGTCGACCCCTGGGGCTCGATATAAACCACTTTGGGAATCACTGGTTTATATTGTCACTGCGCGCGCACCAGATCTATCCACAAATAACGCTTGAAAAAATATAGTTTAAAAAAAACTAAAAAACACGCTTTATATCGGACTAAAAAGTAAAAAATAATTGTTTTAAAATAAGCTTAAAAAGCGTTGGGCGCTCGATGTACGAAAATGTGGAACAAAGCGCCCCACGCTTTTTAAGCTTATTTTAAAACAATTATTTTTTACTTTTTAGTCCGATATAAAGCGTGTTTTTTAGTTTTTTTTAAACTATATTTTATTTTTCACTTTTTAGTTTGAGGATCTATAAAAGAATTTATTAATCCTGGGGGTCCTAATAAGGATAATGGGAAACTGTTATCAAATTATTGCATTGTCATCGGTCCTTGATACGTATGCAAAGTTTCAAATTAATCAGACTTCGGGAAATTGGTGAAAATTATGCTCAAAGATTCCGTTACATACATACATACTTACAACCCAAACTAATATAAAGCGTATAAAAATAGTCCCGTGTGAAGGGACTCAAGGGAGCACTTTACAGTAGAGATGAGATAAACGGGTCTTTTTAGTGATCTGCATCTTTGCATCTGGATCCCGTATGTGAGCCGGCCCTGAACCGGTTCAAAAAGAGCCAAGTTCTGAATATTATGTTATTCGAGTCAACTGAGCCACTGAGTTAGTTGAGTCAATCATATCACGTAATATTATGCCAGTGATTGACTCACATATTATAAGGCGGGGTTTTACAGGTTGCTAGTTGCTATGTTACAGAAAGCATATTACAATATGCAATACAATACCTTAAATAATATGAATTGTTTTATGAATTGTATTTTGCATATAAGGAAGAAAGGAATAATAAAGGTTTTTATAAGTGATAAGTAATCTTATTTGTCAAACCTTACTTGTGTGTATTCAAGAAGTAATATGAATGAAAGTCTGTACTATCAGATGTTTCATATTGTGTACCATTCAGTTTTAGATTACTACTTTATAGTTTCATAGCTTTGAAAAAATACTTATTTTAACAAATTCATTTTACTAATTATGATAAATTCGCGAAAAAACAAAGTTTCTTCGACTGGATGTTTCTAATTATATAGTACAGGACACAGGTGATCTTTCAGTTTAAAACTAAATCTATGTTAGATCTACAAGTACTGATGATTTCTCTGTAACATGCAGTAGTTTGTGATTTTTTAAAGCTTTCAGATGAATAAAACACTTTTTGCAAACATTACACTGATACAACTGTTTAGTTACATTCAATATCACTCGGGGTTTCGTATTAACTTTACGGGTTTTAGTATTTTCAGGGCTTGGTTCAGTTTTTTCACAACAGATGGCCGATTTCACATTTTCTGTTTCATCATTTCTGATTGGTGCATTACTTAAGTCAAGTACTATTTTCTTGTGACTATTTACTGAAGCAACTTTGGTTTCTATTGTGCTAACCGATTCTGCAAAATTAACTTTTCTTTCAACTTTAGACTCAGTAGTAGGATTATCACATATACGATTAGCTTTTGTTTTTGGGCGTTCAGAACTGACAGAACTGTATGCAAAACCAAGCGTTGTTACTCCACTGCTACTATTATTGCTCTTGGAGGTAATGTCTTGAATTACCGCAAGGTTGTCTTTACTGCTAGACTGTGGTGTGCATGTATTCCTGTCATTTGTGGTATGTTTATCGTCGGATTTATCACTACAAATTAAATTCTTTTCCGGACAATTCTTTGGAAGCGTTACCGAACCCTCAGCATATGAGCGTTGCAAATGACGACGCAATATTTTGTCTGAGAGCGCGGCCTTCTTCCGGAAAAGATATGTTTTCACTAACTGTTTGTAACATTCTTTACATATGTGTTTTGGCATCTCATCTTGTTCGTTAACCTGCAAAAAAAAAGATCAGGTGTGTCATTTTTAGGTGCCCTTTTTTAATATAATTTTCCGTTTAAAAATTGTAATTTAGCCGTGTGATGTCGTCATACTGATCACCAGGGCCAGATTTAAAGGTGTGGAGGCCCTGGGGCAACGAAGGAGTGGAGGCCCCTAATTATTTTCCAAACAAGTTAAACCATTTTTTTCTTTTAAGTGTTCCAATAATTTGTTGCGAAACAAATCAAATTCTTTTCAAAAACATACGTATAGATAATAGTAAAATGTAAAATACAAGAAATAAACCAAATTAAATTATAGAGTTAACGAAATTATTCGTTATTTGTTAGAAAATTTTATCTAGAAATTTCTATTGTGGAGGCCCCGGGGCTTCAGCCCCGGTTGCCCCCCCTTAAATCCGGCCCTGCTGATCACGACACAAATACATCTCCCCATAAACGCAGACCTCTATGGACGTAAATTAACTGCGATATAAAAATATAAATAGGTATTTAACACAGTTTTTGAACAATGTTTACTGCGACCCAACAAAAGATTTATAAACCTGCTAAATATGGAATACTCATTTCAACACGTTCACAATTATCTTTGACAGAGCAAAATAAAGTTAATATTTGTCTTTTATTATACAGTGAACCCCCAGTATTCCGGCCCCTGTCTAATCCGGCACCCCCTGTAATCCGACATGGTCTATTATTTATTATTGAATTTTTTGACGTGATCCAATCTTATAAATTGATAAAACATCGGCTGCATGCACGAAAAAGTGTAACGTTCCGCCTGACCCTGTGCGTGCTTTTCTCGAAAACGGCCCTAACGATTTGGATGAAATTTACTGAAAAGGGATTTTGGGGGGCAAAAAATCGTTTTAGCTAGGTCTCATCTCTGGAAAAAATCGTTTTCATACAAATTTTGTCATTATAAAAATCAATTTTTTGACGTATGAAAATACTTAAATATTGTAAGTAGGTTTTGGAATTTTATATAAACAATGAAATAATTGTTTTCAAAATATTATGACAGTTAATCTTTGAGACTTAAAATAAATACGAAAGATTGAAGTTAAAAAAAAACCAATTATATTATAGGTGGTAAGTAATTTTAATAAATAAAATTAACCTAAATTTGAAGCAAAAGATGCAATATCATAGATTCGAATTATTATAATTATTATATAAATTTAGGTTATGTATTACGGAATACGTTATCACGTAAAACTATCGTCCGTAAACCGACTTTACAGACAACCAATTTTTTTTTGACAACCTTCGCTAATGCATGATTGAACAAGTTATAACTTATACGCACCACCACTATTGTGCTCGACGCATAGGGTATTGTTTGATTCCGATTGCTTAGTTTGAATTTGAAGTTTGGAGAAGATAGCGGTGCGGTCTAGCGTGTGTTCATTGTTTACTGTTTATTCATTGTGTGTATTACCACTGTGTGTATTACGTATTCGTATCTAGTAATGACGTCACAAGCTCAGAAGCGAAAGCACAAAACACTGACAATTAAAGAAAAATGTGATATTTTAGGCAGTACTCTATAATCCGACAAATTCGATAGTCTGACACTGCCCTGCAAAATGTTTGTCGGATTACCAGGGGTCCACTGTATATTCATAACTTACACAGATAGACGCGCAGTTAACGAGTGCTTCGGCGATCGACTGCTTCAGTATCGATGAGAATGAGAATATTTTGATCAGCGTTACCTTTCTAGATAAACACAGTCGACACATTTTAGTGAATCTTTGTACTGGCATCGGTATTGTTTCTGCTGTTGCATTAGTAGAAGATTCAACTGCAGGCATACAAAATTTATAAGTATTAAAGCAAAAGTATTTTTGAAATAAGGACACGAATCAATAAAAAAATGATTCCATTTCATATGACAGAATCTTCCCTTTTCAAAAAGCTACAATTTCAATTAAACTCTTGCTAGATTGATCTAGATATAATTAATATTTATATGAGCGATAATCATTATCTGTGCTAATCATAGAGATATAAGTAACTAGAGTACGCTAGTGCGTATGCTTGCCATAAGTGAAAGTGTCTGCAGTTAAGAGAGAGAAAGCTGCAGAAAACCAGAAATTTGTTTACTCGAATCAGCAAAGTTTTGCATCATTAGTTAGCATTACCTTTTTTGCCATCATTATTCTGGTTATTTCCTAAGTTCGGTATAATCGAATAAACCACATCAAGTTTCTCCTTTGATGTATCGACTAATTCTGAAGATTCTTTTTGAGATCCTGGGTATAAAAAAGAATTGGTAATCGTCGGCTCGAGCTGGAAGTCTGGAAGACGAATTGTTATAAAGTTGATAAATTTAAGGAGGTTGATCCGTTACAGTCCCAATCAAAAGTAAGTCTAATTCTAAATGGGAACTTTTATAGTTTATAAGTCGATGATACCAATAAATTATTGTCATAAAGGCATAAATAAATATTTTTTTTTTAATATTAATTAATTATTTCAGTACTTTATACTTAATGGACAAACTTTTGAATTTTTTGTACAAAGTTAGGTTGGAAAAAATAAATTTATGTAAATATCTGTATTTTACATATTTTTTGCAGTAAATAATTAAAAAAAGAAATTAGAAGTAATAAAAATAAAAATTAAATCATTAAAAAGTTAAAAATTCAGTTAAAATTGTCAAGAATAAAAGTCCATAATTGAAAAGTGCCAAGGTTTAATAATTTTTTTTATTGATTAAAAGTCTCCTAATTAAATTGGAAAAAATATTAAAATATGCGTAAGACATCAATGCTTTACATAGATAGTTTTCGGAACTGCTGACATTATTTGGTTATTTGCCAGAAGTGCACTGATTTTTCGGAACATTAGCGCCTTCTGGCGGCTCTTTATCTTCCGCCTAGCCTTCTGGAATTTTTTTCCCTACTTGCTTGTACTATCTACTATTATTCTGCAAATTTTCAGCTCTGCACCGAGTCACCCATTTTCTCCATAGCCAGCTCTTAATCCATTTGTGTTCATAGAAGCAATTATTTGATAAATTAATAGTTCAGTTGCTCTAAAAAATGGAAAAAAGAGGAAGCCAACAGTGACACTACAACTCTCCATCGCAGCTCCACTACGCCGATCACTCCCGAACGCCGCACGGAAGTTCACGATCCTAGTCTCGGTTTTGGTCCTAGTTTCGGCAGATCTTCTGCCGAGACCGAAACTAAATCGTAACTTCAATATAACGCCGAAACTCGCCGAAACCGAAAGTTTGGTCGGACACTAAAAGCTTTGTCCACTAACTGACAAACCAGATCAATGACTAGTATCACTGCTTTCTGGACGCATCGCGTAAGTTTCACTTCTGTAGTGTGTAGTGTGAACCACACGATCTTATAAGTTGGACTAAATTTTACACTAGAAGAAGTGAAATTTCGACTGTCGCGACACTTATTTTTTTAAATAAAAAAAAATTCATAACTTACTTGGTAAATTCAGGGTTGGAACGCTATAAGGCTTCAGTTTTCTCTGTCCTGAACTCCTGCAGCACTGTAAAAAATGGCGTTCGCATACAACATAATTTCTGTACACTTGTTCACGTGGCAAAGTACTTAATTTAGGATGATCAATTCGTTTAATCCATTCTTTAAAAACATTTTCATGTACTGTTGGTTTTGGAAATCTATGATTTGTTGTACTACCAGCTATTTCACATCCAGGCACACAGCATCTACCCATTGCAAATTTAGACAAAACAAATATTCCGTACAAAAAAAAAATGCCAAAAATGTTCGAATGAAATTATCAACAAAAAACGCTTAATCAGATAATTACTACGAAAGATCGGGAGGGATTTTATAAAAACTGACCACATTCCTTCTAAAGCCTATAAGTAATTGTTTACTGGTTTTTTTACGTACAACTTTTGACGAAATTAACCTCAAATCAACTGTCAAACAAAACAAGGATCTTCAATTACCGTTTCTTTCGGTGCGTCCTGTTCAGATTCCTCTTCTATTCTTTCAACTACGGTTAAGGGAGCAATATTTTGCTCGATTTCTACACCCCTTGTTGGTAAAGGGGGTATATCCTGCTGCTCTGGATATAAAAAAGAATTCTCTTCAGTTGAATCCAACTGGAAATCTGAAAAAAAAAACAAGTTAAATCAATAGATAGATATTACAAACAGCTATCGGTCTAGATAACGTTTAACGCTTTTTATTGTAGAATGACACACTGTGCTGTATTTAAAAATAGCTCATGGGCACAGTTTTACCTTAGTAAATAAAATGTGCTTCTATTTTATTGTTTTTTCTCTTACCTGGCAAATTTAGCGTTGGAAGACTATATGGTTTCAATTTCTTTTGCCCTGGACTTCTACAACACTGCAGGAAATGGTTCTCGCACACTCTATAAATTCTATACACCTGCTCATGTTGTAATGTACTTAATTTAGGATGACGAATTCGTTTTATCCACTCTTGAAAGAGGACTTTTTCAGTTCCGCGTGGAAAGCGATGAAGTGTTACACCAGTACTTCCACAGCCCGGAACACAGCACCTACTCATGTTTTCTAATATTTAGAAAATAAAATAAAAACACAGAAATATTCACTACACAAAACATGTGATTACCAGTCCTGTTCATCCTGTTCTAGTTGACATGAAAATAGCGAGGGAACAGCATCTTTACGAAGCCTTCGTGAATTGAGGTTATTGTAACTGTCTTCCGTAAAATGTCGACTACATATCAGATAATTGCGAAGTGATACCAGAGGCATTTTTATTCCCATCGCTTCTTGCCAAATTTTGGATCTGAAAACAATAATAAATTTATTTTGGAATCACACTGACGTTTTTCATCTTTAATTTTTATAATAGATATGTACTTATTCTTCATTATTCTACGATAATCACAAAAATTATTATTTTATTATATTTTTCTAAATAGCCATCTTGCGTTCTATCAAAACTTACATAAAATATAAATATTTTCGCTAATTTAAAAAAGCATTGGGCCTATTTCGATTTCATAATGTTTGTCGATATGTAATTAAAATGAACTTACTTTTGGTCATTGCTTGGAAAATGGTGCATTTTTTCAACTTCATCTATGTGATAACCACAAAGAAAACATTTTGTAGGCGGCATGTTGATATTAATTATTAACATCAAACACTTCACAAATAAAATAAAATATACTAAAACACCCAATAAACTGGTCTCTGAGGGTGCTATCACACACACGGAAAAACGGCGAAAAACTACCAGATTGTATTTTTTTAGGCGCGAAAAGCGTAAACTAAAGTGTCTATATTATTATGTACTCGGTTTGCCTGTGAATTTGTGATCTCGAATTTTGTATCCAGCGTACAGGTTAAACGGCTTAACCGATTTTAAAAAAACTTTGTTTTGTTCGATTTGTCTCCAGGTAATTTAGATCCTAACGTCGCCCGATTTTTGAATTTTTGCTCCAGAGGGGAGCAATTTAGAAAAAACGAAATTTCTCGCTTGTAACTCGCTCAATTTAAATCAGATCGATTCGAAACCTGTCTAAAGGAAAGAGGAGAAATTTTTACATAAATTTCGTAAAACAGAATTTGCCCAATCAGTTTTTTTATACACATTTATATACAAATAAATTCAATCTGATATAACCGATAGCAAACATCTATCGGTTATCTCTCTCTGTTGCACGGTAATAATATGGTAATTTAAAGATTGCGTATGTTCTGTCTTAAAATAAAATTGGTTGATAATTTTATTTATTACAATAATAAAACAAAAAGATAGCATTTGTTCAAAAACGGATAGGTACCATTTGAAATATTTGTGAAATGCAACGTCTTCTGAGTTAACAATTTGAAACTAATTATTAGAACATAAGTAATACTTTGACAGATGCAAACGTCATTTTTGACATTTCTTACCATTCCGACACCACGGATGAGCGGATTGATACTAAATTTTGGGAGGATGTTTGATATGCAAATATGAAGTGGTCTATTGTTTTTGGGGAACATCGGCGCATGCGTAAAAGAGATATAGGCAATGACGTTGTTTTTTATATAATAATGGTTTACATTTCATAACGGTTTATTATTTTATCTAATTTTACACGAAAGTTTTAATTTTGACGTTTTTTATATAATAATGGTATACTTTTCATAATGGTTTATTATTTGATTTTACAAGAATTGTTGTAAAATTTTTTGGAGAAAATCGGCGCTTGCGCAAAAGAGATATTATATGCTATAATGTTTTTTATATAATAATGGTATACTTTTCAAAACGGTTTATTATTCTATTTTACAAGTTTGGTAAAAACAATTTTTGGAGAAAATCAGCGCATGTGGAGAAGAGATACAATAAGTCATGCAAAATACATTAAATGCGTTTTATCATACGTTCCTTTATCCTTGTAGTTGGCGACGTAGCCGTCGTTCGCCACATAAATAGGTACTTTAAAAATATAGTACCAAAATACTTTAAAATACTAATCTACAATAAGGTACCTACCCTTTAATGTTGTTTTTTATATAAATTTTACTAGCGGCCCTGTACGTGCTTCGCTACGTATAAAGTGAAATAATAAAACAATTTAAAGGGAACATCTATCTATCTATCTATTTTATTAATTGCTAGCTATTTTAAAATATACATGGGCGTATATGTGTGTATGTCGAGCACTCCGGCTGCGCCGTCGTGCTCGAAAAAAAATAGCGTAAAGTATTCGTTGATAACTGGTCTTTAAAACACTTGCTCTATTTCGAGCACTCCGGCTGCGCCGTCGTGCCGAGCAGTTTTAAACGATATTCAGTTTTTTTACATCCTCGATCTAGATATATGGTTGTTAAAACGTCAAAAAAAATATTAGTACCTAATATTAATTTCTACACTTCTTTATGGATTCTGTTGCTGAGCCAGAAACCAACTTCTTTTTTTTCGAATGTTCTTTTTGAGTTTTGGGCCTCAAGGCTGCGAACTTCGGACTCCAGCAAACGTAATTGCGATAGCAATTGTTTTGCTTCAGCTTTCTGCGCTTCGATTGTTTCCAGTGCAATTTCCCAGCATATCGTTGCCTTTTTCGGATCGTTCACTACTTTTTCCCATTTCACGTCTTCAATTTTCTTGTATTTCAAAAATTCGTCGTCGTAGAAATTATCCCAATCATCGTTGCTATCACGGAAAAATGTTCTACAAAAAATTGAAGAACTGTAGATATTCGTTTAAACATTTCATAGGTAAGCAATGAAATATTCATTGTTGTTTTTGTGGCACGTACTGCTTTGAAGGGGATTTCATAGCCGATTGTATGCAGATTTCAGGATTCGATGTATTCTTGGACTTGTCACAAATTTCGTCGTATTTACTGCAGTCATTGCGCAAAAACTGGTCGCTAACTGTATAATCTGAATATTGAGTACTGTTGTCAACGTTGTTGATATGATTACTTTGCTGCAAAAAAAAAATGTACTGAATTAATAACACAGTGACACTATGTTTAAAATCAATTCCAGTCAATTGGGCGATGGGACCATTCCAACTCCAAAAATATTGGCATTTGACATAGTTATAATAAAGAAAATAAAATTTCTGTTAACATGTGCAGTGACGCGGTAGCGAATAAGTATTAAATAATATATTTGCTATTCGTTTGCATGATCACTTACATAATAACTTTATTGTAAAAATAAATAAATAATAAACCGTTATAAAGAGTATGCCATTATTATATAAAAAACAACGTTGTAGCATACCTATATCTATTTTGCGCATTCGCCGATTTTCCCCAAAATCAATAGGGTTCTTCATATTTGCATATCAAACATCCTCCCAACGGTTTCAATCCACACATCCGTTTGACCTACATCGTGTATACAGACAAACAGACACACAGACTTCTTTCAAAAATATTTTTTTGGATTCGGGTGACCTCGAAAAAATATCGTAAAATTTTGAAAAGCGAATTTTGATCTAAATTAGTACCATTCCCCAATTGTAATGTTGGAATGGTAAAAAAATATTGTATAAATATTAAATGCTGTAAAGAAAGAAATGTACCAAAATACTTGATTTCTCGACTTTTTGCTCAGGAATATTGTCACTGTAGTAGCTATTTTGGGATTTGTTGTCAGTTTGGAAGTTAATTTCCATGCTATGCGACTGCACACGACTCGTGTTGATTCTGTCCAAACCGAGGGATGGCTCTACATCTTTACGCAGTCGAGGTTTGCCAGACACAACTGCATTTGTATAGTCTTCCGGTGTGAAATGATCAGAGCAAATCTCCCTGTTGTTCAGGTTCTGTTCGGTAAATCCCAAGATATTCAACCATCGTTGTCGTACTTCTAAGTTTTTGGGGAACCTAAGAAAATAATATTGACTGTAGAATGATTATGAAATGCGTCAGCGTAACAATAATTATATGTGTAAAATTAAGTTTATAATAAGTTAATTTTATTGTTAAGTTTCAACGCGGTGGCCAGAAAATTTACATAAGTGTTGAGTACAAACTTACCGGTGAAATATAGTTGTGTCTCCTGTTCTCCACCGTTTCTTGCACACACAACAATTCTTACCCATTATATTTTTCAATAACTATTACTGTATTTGCAAGTGACATTTTTTTAAATAAACAATCAAAACAGTTCAAACATGTAGATCTCATGACTAATCGTGGTAATAACAGAATGTAACAGCTGCAGATAGCGACGCAATGTTCTGCAATGATGTACTTTGTTGGACTGCGCAGGGCGCAGCCTGTTTTCGCCAACTTAATGTAACATATTTGTCAAATATATTTTGGTAAATATTGTGACTTGTTTAGCTGCAAAAGAAGTTTATTATTATTTTTATTTTTTTTTGTATTTACGCACTAGTTTAACAGTTTGCATCAGCTATAAAATTAAATGAGTAGGTACAATAAATTTAAGCTCAACTTACGTGAATGGGAGTGCATTCCTCACGTGAATTTGAAATGTATTAATTCTGCTGAAAATATATCACATTTCTCGAAAGACACAATCTGCATAAATTACTAATATTGAAACACTGATAATCAACTTGTGTTGCCAGAGTCAGACCCGATCTCTTAAATTAAAATCTTAAAATGCGATATAAATAAAGCGATAGTTTCAGAAAAACAACGGTAGATTCAAAAAGTTTACAAAAAGCATGAATATAAATTACTGTTAGCAGTTAGCACTTGCACAAATCCATTACTTATGGTCATTTTTAGTATAGGTCGGAAACGGGCAAGCTGTTTAGGTACTTATATGAAATAATTGTCATTCTTTGTTATTATTATTGTAATAAGACGATTTTTCGAGTTTGCAGATATATGATGTCAATTTTTAAGCTTAATAATTTTTGATAGATTGCAATCAAATCTACCGTACCATTAGACGAATTTATTAATATACGTAGATATAATAGTCCAAGGGCTATCAAACATTTTTGCGTAGGTAGGTATTTAAGGCACAGTGAAAATTTGTGTAACACTTCTTTTGTAATATCTGATCACAAAATCGAAGATCTCGCTGAAGGAATTTTAAACTTTGCGAAATTTTAGTTGCAAAAATATCCTTTAGGCATATTAAAATTTTAATACCATCAGCCAGATTATTTAGTCAAATAATCTGGCTTATTTTATAGCTTCAAATTTAGTATTTAATAAAATAAAAATAAATTATCCAGATTATTTGACTAAATAATCTGGCTTATTTATTTTTTATTTTATTAAATACTAAATTTGAAGCTATAAAATTTTCAAAATGTTTCAAGGGTATTTTTTGCAGCAGTGCTGTAGCCTTTTTTAAAGTTTTCCTGTCTCTAAAATTACCTCTAAAAATATTAGGGTCCTACAAAAAACCCCATGCTGCATTTTATCCCTCAGGAGAAAAACCCCCAAACTGGTAAGCCTGGCGTCAAGTTTGCTGTTTGCTGTTGCAAACAACACGTGATGCATTAAGCACACTAGTTCTCTCCTGCATGAATTAATTTTTGAATGTTTAAATTATCAATTGTCCGAAACACATTTTGCAAATGTTGCACTGATACGGCTTCCATCCTGTATGAATTTACTTGATCGCTTTTTAAATAATTATCATGACGTATAAAACGCATTTTACAAATGTCACACTGGTACCGTACGCGCCGTGACATCCACTCAAAAATCAAGACAAAACGGGTTGGGTGCATAATTCGCGCTGTAAATTTTGAAGGCTTTTAGTGTTAAAAAGATATTATAAGAGATTCTTTAAAAATTGCAAATGTAAATAAAACAAAAGTGTAAAATGTTCTTTTTCAACCGATATTTGATTGCGATAGTGTTTCTCTAAATGCATTATACTATAATCTTATATTGAAACTGGAAAAGAGTGATTACAAACGTTATTAAAAAGTGCGCGTCTGTTCTCGTAAATTTAATGTTTAGAATAATAGTTTTTAATATAAAGTTATTTTTTCACTAAAAGTATCCATTTTTTTATTAATAAAATTGTGAATCTTAAAGATGAATTTTAAACCAGGTTCAAATTGACGACAACGTAAAAAAGAACCACGTAAAACTTGTTATTTTTAAATGTAAAACGGCGTTATACCCCGGTATACCATTATCTGTGACGAAACTAAACAGATTTTAAGTATATGACGTCACGAACGAGAGTGTTAAAATCTTTATACATAACATAGAGAAGAAAGGTTATACATAAGCAGTTTCCTGACCCGGGTTCACCCCGGTAGAACTTGCTGTAACAAATCGGAAAAGGGGCCAAAGGGCCGACGCAGCGAACTAAAAATAGTCGCATTCATCTGGATTTGCCAAGTGCAATAAACTGTAAATTTCATGAAACAAGGTTCATCATTATAGATTTTTTATGTCACGACAGATACGAGCATTTCCTATTTTAAAGCTAAGATGTCTGAAACAAAATTAAATTTTACTTTTGTTGATGTCACGAATATAAAACAGGAGAATGAAGAATCTGATACAACACTGGTATCCACTTTCAATAATGGCTTAGATGAAGGTGATCAGACTATAAAACGAGAAAATGAAGAATCCGATACAACATTGGTATCCATTTTTAGTAATGACATAAACGGAAGTGATTATAATATAAAACAAGAAAATGAAGACTATGATAGTACATTGATATCCACTTTTGGTAACCACCTAACTGAAAGTGGTCACACTTTAAAAGAAGGAAATGAAGAATATGATGATACAACATTGATGTCTACTTTTAGTTATGACATAAATGAAAGTGATCACACTGTTTCTATTAATAAAAAACACATTTCTCGACAGTGCGATGTTTGCAATAAGTGTTTCTCCAAGTTGGCCAATTTAAAAAGACACAAACTTACACATACTGCTGAGAAACTTCATAAATGTGATCTTTGTGACAAATCGTTCACTAATTTAAGCTATTTACAGAAGCATTTGCATATCCATTCTTCTGTGAAGCCATATAAATGCGACATTTGTACTAAGTGTTTTACCCGTTCGGATGGATTGTATACTCACAGATTAACACATACTGGTGAGAAACCGCATCAGTGTGACGTTTGTAATATGCGTTATGCGCGAACAGTTGACTTGAATAGACATAAACTTACTCATACTGGCGAGAAACCATATAAGTGTGACGTTTGTGATAAGCGTTTCTCACAATCAGGTTCTTTAAAAATTCACAAGAGACAACATACTGGGGAGACACCGTATCGGTGTGATGTTTGTAATAAGGGTTTCAGGCAGTCGAGCAATTTGATCAGTCATAAGCTTACACACACTGGGTAAAGAGTGATCTTTTTACCAAACGAACTCCACGCAAAATTGGGAGATTCAAGCTTAAGTCCTGACAGTAACCTGTTGTATATATAAAAAAAAAACTGTCACAAGAGAGTATTTGCGTGCCATAAAAATGATTCCAGTTCTAGTGGATGTTAGTGACAAAATGTCGAAACACCATTAAACATTTAATTTAAAAAAAATGATTCCCAATTAATTATTTATTATATTCAAAGTTGTGCATATTAATTTAGTAACCTGTATTATTTATTTTTTTTAATTAAAAGTATAAAGGTGTTTCGACATTTGTCACTAACACCCACAAGTACATAGTATACAAAAAAGTAATAATACATATTAGTTATGTACATTAAATATAGGGAAAAAAAGGAAAAAAAAACAGTATTTTTGCATTGATAGTGTATTATTTATAATTTGCTAAAATCGATTTACTTCTATTTATACTGAATGTGAAATAGAGTAAATTGATTTACTATAATACCTACTCTGAGTGCTCAAAAATCAAATTAATAACTAAATAGAAGAAAACAAGTCGCAATATCTCAACATGCAGCAGGTGGAGACCTATTTGTGGCCCCTCAAAACCAAAAAACATATTTTTGGAAAAACTCTATGTGTCTGTTTGTCTGTGAACACGATAAAGGTCAAATGGTTGACCGGATTGAAATCAAATCATGGGAGGGTGTTTGATACGAGACATTTGAATGTGCACAAATTTATACTTAATAGTGAGAACTCATACCAGTGCAACGTTTGTTGTAAGGGCACCGACCCAAATAACTTTCATAGACACATGTTTATCTATTCTAGTGAGAAACCATACCAGTGTGACCTTTGTAATAAAAGTTTTGTTCGACCAGATAATTTAAGCAGATACAAAATCGCTCATATGAATGGAAAATATTTAGCGTATTTATTTTAATTGTTTGTAACTGTTTTAATGTAATTATAATTAATTTTTGTTTTGTTGACAATACAGTTTTAATAACAGACATTTTTGTGTTATACATACATTCCAACTCTACGAGTACTTAAGTTAGGTCAAAATTCATTTTTGAAAATTTTACAATATTTTTCGTTTTGAGGTTTCCTGAATAAAAAAAAAACATTTTTGCAAAAAATCTGTGCGTCTGTTAGTCTGCTTGTCTATGAACACGATACAGGTCAAGCAGATAAGCGGATTGATACAAAATTTTGGGAGGATGTTTGATATGCAAATATTAAGTGCCCTGTTATTTTTGGGAAAAACCAATGCATGCACAGAAGAGATACATACTATAACCTATTTCTTTTTATATAATAGTGGTATACTTTCGACAACAGTATATTTCTTTATATTATATTATATGTTGTCTTTTCAAAATTGAAGTTAACATCAGTAGCTAAGGTATGAATAACAGCTTTGTAAAATTGATTGTACTAAGTATAGGTAATAGGTAGGTAAACAAAAAAAATCTGTATCTGAAGATGCTGCAATTGGTAAACGTTATACATACAACAGCGCAATAAGATGTTATTAATCTTGTACCTGTCCATTTTCCCGTGAACAATTATGATTATTAATTTATCAATGGACGTGATTATATCATTATACCACATAGTAACTGGTATTTTATTCCATGTTACTGGCAGACTGGCATCACTTTTGCGTAGCCAAACGTGCCTAGATAGAAATTGTTCATATTATTAAATAAATATCCCTAAATCCTTGTGGCTTGGGTGAAATGTTTTGAGCCTATAATTATGCTTATAGAGTGGCTTTTCTCTAATATATGTTGTATATTACGATTTTCAACTATAGGCGATGTAATTATAAAGTGTGGTCCCGCTCAGGTAAGATCACGTATTCGAAATAGCTGTTTTTCATGTCTGTATTATGGTTGTAAAATTACCCATTGAATAGTACGTAAAGTGAAATGAAAAATAAATGATCTAACCAATTCAACGGTAATTTCTATAAACTACCTATCAACTAACAAAAGTATATGACAACCAAAATAGACGTAATTATTGTAAGCATTCTAATGTAAGTGGAGTTTGAACGTAATTTGACTGCCAAAAATGTTGAAAACTAAATATGAAGTGAAAAACCTTTTTTATAGCAATAAGAGGGGAGGGGTGTAAAAAATGTATATATCTCGGACCTGATGATATCACTGTTAAAACTCGCTGACCGCGTTTTTGACATATTATCACTGCTCGTACAATAAATCTCTTTATATTTTACTTCAAAAAGCATATTAATGTACATTATTTTTTCACTAATAGTAGGGAAGCTATCAAACATTTTTGGGTAAGTATTTGAGGCATCGTGAAAATTTGCGTAACACTTCTTTTGTTTTGTCTGAATACAAAATCGAAGACCTGGTTGAAGGGTAGTGGAGCCTAGCCAAACTGTGAAAAAAGTCTTGGAGGCATTTTGAAATTTTAATACTTTCTAAAGTATTTAATAAAACAAAATAAATATGCCAGATCATTTTGTCAATTCTAAATGTCTGCCAAAAATGTTTGATAGATCTTGGACTATAATACTGTCTATTGTTTATCCGAGTAGCTAGGTACTTGATATCTCCAACAAAAAATAAACAAAAAAAATATTTCGATATTCTGCATAGTTTTCAAGATATCGAGGGTATATTACTATATTGGTTAAGATGAACACCATAATTTATATTATCTCGAATAGTTTTCAATACATTTTTTTGAAATAAACTTTTTTATATATTTCTATTGCATAATTTATCGGACTCTCGCAAGCAGTGATTTTTGTTACCAAAATAACCATGTGTAGAATTTCAAGCGACGATTGCCTATCGTTTACTGTAGATGAACTGATAAATCAACCAACGCGAATTTGGGAGATTCAGTTTTGAGTCCTGACGGTAACCTGTTTGTATAAAAAATGTTCCTAAATAAAAAATTGGTAACTGATCACAAGACAGCATTACGTACTATAAAAATGATCCCTAATATTACGAAATATACGCTAAAATGTACTCGTTTGGTGCTGGTTTATGTTGGTCTACAGTGCAACATCGTGCAGATTGCAAGTCTAATGTCAAAATTATAAAAATCTTAACCACTAAAAATAAGAAAATTACACTTTTGCAATATTTTTATAAATCAGTACAAATTAATTATTAATTCTAAAGCACTTAATCCAAATCTTTGATTAACGTCTGATTAGAACTCTTCAATAAATAAAATTATCAACCAATTTTATTTATTCTAAAGCACTTAATTTCATTAAAATGAACCTTAAGAATATTAATGAAAAAAGACTATACCTAATATAAATCGGTATTCTTTTAATTCTCAGATAACGTCGAGACAATTTGAAAAAAACGCTTCAACGCTATCTACAGCATCTATTTACTATTCAGAAGTTTTCTGAGGATCTTTGAATATATAACTTGCAAATATCACTGTGATGCGTGAAAGTTTAGATTTCCAGACTGAATTTGAATTCAGCAAACAAAATGAATAATGAACTATTTTTAAAATCTGAAATCAAAGACGAACCGATAGACGATAACTCACTGTTTCCAGCAGACGATGCTAACGAAACAGTTGAAACTCTATCCAAATGTGATAGTGAAGACTCAAGAATTGGAATTGGGGACACTAAAATAGGTGTAGACGTAGATATCAACTGGGAAGAAAAAGGATTGTTTGTAAAATCGGAAATCAAAAATGAACCGATTGTTGAAAACTCATTCGTTTTTTTACCCGAATATGTCGATAATAGTGTGGACGCTTCGTCTAATGACGACGGTAGTGAAACCAGTTGCGAGGACGCAAAAAAGGATAATGGTCACACGTCAGAGAGACACAATCGCGTGCATACCGATGAGAAACCGTTTAAGTGTGACGTTTGTAGAAAGTGTTTTTCTCATTTAAATGCTTTGAAGAGACACCAGCGCTTACATGCTGGTGATAGACAATATCGGTGTAAAGTTTGTGAAAAAACTTTCAGGTATATAAGTGAATTGATAAGGCACGAACGTATACATAGTGATGAGAAACCATATCAGTGTGACGTTTGTAACAAAAGCTTTATTCAAGTGGGTCATTTAACCAGTCACAAGCGTATACATACTGGTGAGAAACCATATAAATGCGACGTTTGCAAAAAGGGTTTCAGTCAAAACAAAAATTTGATGCGACACAAACGTACACACACCGAGGACAAACAGTATCAGTGTGACATTTGTAATGTGATCTTTTATCATGCGAGTCATTTAAAAGTTCACAAACGTGTACATACTGGTGAAAAACCGTATCAGTGCGATGTTTGTAAAAAATACTTTAACTTACAACATCTTCTAAAAAGACACTGTCGCGTGCATACGGTAGAGAAACTATATCGGTGTGACGTTTGTAATAAGAGTTTTAATCACACGAGTCGTCTGAAATCACACAAACTTATGCACACTGGCGAGAAACCTTATCAGTGTGACGTTTGTAATAAGAGTTTCACTAATTCGAGTAATTTAAGTAGACACAAACATACACATGCAGGTGGAAAACCGTGTCAGTGTGACATTTGCTTTAAATATTTTACTCGATCCGATCATTTGAATTATCATAAACTTAAACGTACGTGTACGAAAACATATCAGTGCAATATTTGTGATAAAAGTTTCACGAAATTAAGTAATTTAAGTAGTCATAAACTTACGCATGGTGGTGAAAAACCGTATCAATGCGATGGCTGTAGTAAATCTTTCACTCGATTGGAGCATTTAAATGTTCATAAACACACTTGTGCAGAACCGATTCAGTCTGACTCTTGAAATGCATTTTTGAAGTGAATACTTCTTTAAAAACGGGGGTAAACTCGTTTCCCTATGTAACGAAATTTGTAACAGAATTTGTCACGAAATTGTACTATTATAGTAACCCTATATCAACAATGTTTATTAGTAAGCATTGGTAGCTCAGGGGTAGGATGCTGACATACCACGCGGCCGACGTGAGTTTGATTACCGTCAGGCATGCAAAAAATTGTTTTTTTTTTAATTATTATTTTTAAGTAGGTATACCTATTTTATAATAAAGTTTTTGACTAATTTATCAGAATAATCCTTGAGCTAAAAAAACAATATTTGCAGTAAACCTGCGGAAATATTGTTGTCTGCTTGTGTTTTCTTAAGGCCGCTGCACACGAGGCTAGAAACGCTGGTTTTCTTGATTGCTGTTATGTGCTCGCTTCACACGAGACTATTTTTCAAGTGTGTTTTGTGGATAGATCTGGTGCGCGCGCAGTGACATTTCGAATATAAACACAGAGTTAAAACGTGTCTGTTGTCTGACTCTGAGCAGAATGAAGCCATGTTGGTTTGTGGGCGTTTGTTCAAGTGCCCACGTGACAAGATACTGATTCCTGATTGGTTCTTGCTCATACGTAGCAGCAAATCTAGCAGGGAAAATAGCCCCTGTTCTAATTTTAAAACCCATCTTGTGAGCTAGCGGGCCAGTCCGCAGTGACGTCTTTTCCAGTTTCGTACCCAGCCTAGCTGCTAGCAGAACTCCTAGCAGCGTTTCTAGCCTCGTGTGCAGCGGCCTTTATTTATTATTTGCAGTAAATCTGCGAAAAAATTAAAAATGTGTTACGAGAACGCATTACAGAAGTGAAACTTCTAGTTGCAAATCATACGATTGCATTTGGACAAGTGGAAAAAATGTGTTACGAGATAGTTTCATGTTTAGATATTTCGTCTGCACAAGTTAATCTGAACATGAAACTATCTCGTAACACATTGTTTCCACTTGTCCAAATGCAATCGTATGATTTGCAACTAGAAGTTTCACTTCTGTAATGCGTTCTCGTAACACATTTTTAATTTTCTTTAGACTGTAGACTCACTTAGAATCAGACCCGCGTCTAGCTATTTTGTGTCCCTTCTGGATTTTATACAGTGTGTTCACCGAAAGTGGTAACAGTGAATAATTCGTGCATGTATATAGTTTTTTGTTCAGGTCGAGATGTACTATCGGAAACGGCCGAGGAATATATTTTTATACTTCATACTAAACCGGAATTGTATATGTATTTTTTTTTCAAATGGTGAATACATTTTCAAAATCTCAATGTTTCTCTACAAATGCATATAAGATTTCCATAAGATTAGATGAAAACGTTATCAATTTGCCAATTAAATACACAATAATAATAATTATTATTAATAATTTACACATGTGTGGAGTTCTATGAAAAATAATTATAACTAATAAATTGATTACGTTTTTCTCGAATATATTCTTATTATTTATTATTGTTACATATATTTTGTTAAACGTTTGTTTAGTTTTAATAAACATTTTTCCATCACGAAAAATAGTTTTGTTACATTATTATGATTGTTTTCTCGTTGAAAATAAGTTTATTGTCATGAAATATAAAACAATATCAAAACATATACTCATTTTAATAAAAAGTTGTGAAATAATATAAACCTGACAAAAATAAAGAACTACCTACTAAAAAACTTTTATTCTGTACACACAAAAATTAGGAGCCATCGTGGGACGCTTGGCAGATGTGAAATAAAAATTTAAATTTACCAAAAAACCCTATGGACACTCTACGGACACTTAAAGCCCTACGAACACTGCAATTTTAAGTTACTAGCACGCAACTTAACTAAAAAAAATTAAATGATAAAAACTCTCCGAACTGGCAGTAATTCAGTAAGGCTAAAAGTAGGAAATTTCCGTTTCTTTAATTCATTTTTTTGTTTTTTATCAAATAATATAGTTTGCATTTATATAAGAATAAAAATTGAACAGTCGCAAGTGTTTTTATTTTATTAAATTCGTCTTCTTGCGCTTCCAGAGGGCCTCGCAAAATGGACCTTGCCCACATAAAATTTAGGTCTTGCCCCGCCACAGCACAAAAATGCTATGGGATAATCAATAAAAATTGTTCCGGAATATTCAAAATTTAGGCGCGTTGATATTTAAATTTTTCGTTTTCATTTTCAAAAATAAATTTTTATTTATTTTTAACTTTTATACTTCTAAAGACAGTTTTATATCAGTAAATAAAATTTTTGAGAACATGACAAAAAGAAAAAAAAATGTTGACACGGTTTAGTGAGGAACTTTTCATTATTGAGTGGTGATTCTTGGTGCCCCCTGAGACGTGAAACCCTAAGAAATTGCTTAATTTGCTTATAGGTTAATCCGGCACTGGACTCATTATATTTTTAAACAATATTAACAAATAACATGTTATTTTTCTTCGGAGAGCTAGTTTTAAGTTGATTTCATTTTCATTTCAGAATTAATGTTGCATTGGTCGAAGAACAATGATTGTCATTCAAAATTTGGGCGAAAAACATAGACGTTTTATTACAAATACACCTAAAACAAAACAGAAAGATTAACCAAAATAAATAACTTCATATTAGGATTTATTCAAGCGTCAACACTCACTTTTCAAAGAATCCAATGACAAAAGCTCAATAGCTTGCTGATATACAAAAAAATTTAAATGAATTAAAATACTCTTAATTTGGAAGGGCACTATTTTGTTTTTAACCTTTTTGACACATTTATTTATTACTGTGACAAAATATTGCCTTTGGGAACGCATCAAAATAAAGCGAGCCCTTGGTACCGACCTCCATAAGATGCTTCCATTCTGATACGATCGCATGGTGTGCATCGCCCCTCGTACCAACCTTGCCTCTCCGTAAAAGTGTCAAAAAAGTCAAAAAGATTAAACATCTTCCAAATGCTTGTCTACACAAAAATTTAAAAAATGAATCCTAACGATAGATCGAATCAAAACACTGACTATTTAAAAAAATCGCTACCGTGTTAATCATATCATGAGGAAATGGTTAGAATTTTAATCATCTATTGATGATGCTAACACGCTTAGCGGAACGTACGTAGAGAAAAAAGAGATCTGGTGTTTTGTAGTTATTATTTACACAAAACAAGAATCTAAATTTAAGGATGCGTTGACAATAATTTGTAAGCGTCGACACTTTTGTTTAAAAATGAAATTAATAAACAAGAAATACTTATACAGATAAGTTGAATATTCGAACCACTTTTTATCGCGAACGATTTCTTTTTGCACTGCACTGGAATAAAATCACAAAACTCGCGAAAAGTAAAAATGTAAAATTAATTAAAATTAAGCTGAACTTATGAAATCTAACATGCAGTCCTATGCCCCCCAAAAGTGCGACTAATGTTGTTTTTGAATGTTTCTGACAACAGACACGAGTCGCGTCTTGAGGGAGGTAAACCAACACCAAACAGAAAAAATAATACATAATATTATAAATCGGGATCGATTCACGGAGGGCCTACAATTTCGATTAATTACTGAGATACGAGATTCGAACATACGAATATATTAACTGCTTTTATACGAATATAATTAATATTTCAAAAGTTACTCTGAAATTAATTCAGATATTGAATATAGATTACCCTATCACAAATGTTAAGGTGTAGAAAATTTAAAATAAAAATAAATACCTACTGATCAAAGTTTTGCTATTAAAATAATAAAAAATGAAAAAGTTAGATTCGAATGAAATTTCAATTAATTAAATTTAGCTAAATTTCACGGAGAGCTTCTAATGGACAGTATATTATGTTGATTGTTGAATCGTTGACCAGAAAACCACTCAACACTGAATGGTTTTCAGTTGGGCAGATCTAGTCTGCGCTCGTTGGACGTTGTTTCGGTATTTTTCTCGTAAAAACATTGCTATAAGTTTTCACTTAACAGTTTATTTATCGAAACGTAATTAACTTAAATATTACCATCTAGATTCTAGAAAATACCATTTGGCCCACAATGATATCTTTTCAAGTGCGTTTATATTAGCAAGTTTTTATATTTAACACAAATTATGAATTTCGATTGATTCTTTATGATTATGCGAAGTCTTATACAAATTTGATTAAATTTGGAAAAAAATTACTGTTTAAAAAAAACACCTAAAAACAAAAAAATACCGAAAACAAATGTCAAAAATCTGAAAAAAAATCATCAGAGCGAAATGAGAGTTGTGATTAGTTAGACTCTTTGTCTGTGAAAAGCCTAAATCCACAAATTCCTACGCACGGAACGCAAAACAACTTTCGCCCTTCACAGCAGGCCTCGGTCCTCGCTCTGGTCTCAACAGCTGTATACATTTATTGATGTGACTGGACTTACAACTGTTGCGACAGGACGTAAGCCCGCTGTTCGAACTAGATTGCCGGACTACTTTTTTGTAAGGTTATATTTCGTAGCGTTACAAACCAAGCAATCCTGAGACTAGAACCCTAGGTGCGGTCCAACGCGGATGTCCTATTGGGATATGGACCGCGGAAAGCGCAGCTAGCTAAAAAATTACGATAGTGCACGACGTATCTGGTGTCTCAGCAACATTGCATGCGAAGACAAACGGCACGCCGTACACCTAAATCCAGTAACAAAAAATATACATGTGTCATGTGTGTGTCCCTAAAATTCGCGATACGCAGAAATCCACTGGGGAAATTCGACCACCTTAACGCTCCTAGCGCGATGGAGGCTAGACCTTAACCCCAACAAAGCACAGCGACCTTTCCTTATGGAAAACACAACCGATTTTCACTCAGAAAAACACAGCACTTCGATTGTCACAATAGAAAACACGACAAGAGCAATTTTCACAGCGGAAAACACGGCACTTCGATTTTCACAATAGAAAACACGACAAGTGCGATTTTCACAGCGGAAAACACAGCACTTCGATTTTCACAATAGAAAACACGACAAGTGCGATTTTTACTACGGAAAACACAGTTAACACGATTTTCACGGTGGAAGGTACAGCTATTGACTTTCACTTGGAAGCTAAGGCAGTCTCGACCGAGCCAAGACCTAAAATCTCAACCGCGGACATCATCGCAGGTGGTCTACTAATCGCGCTGTCCTATCCGACCTGCCCACGTAAGGACAAAAGTTGGCCAAACGGCGCCCTACAGCTACCCTAACATCTAACGTTCCCAAATGGAACCTCTGTGGAAAGAAACCCTAAACACAGCAGTGCATAAAAACGAAACGCCCTCCCTACATATTTCATCGAAGTCTACAGGTTACAGTTAAACTGCTGCAATAACCCTAAAGCTAACGATTAACGAAAAATTATGAATGGTTGTGTTAAGGCCACTTGCACCAACAGCGATTAACCAGTTTATGAGAATTTAATCGTTCATATTTGAGCATTTGGATTTTTTTACATTTAAAAATTAAACTGATTGTGAGATATTTAAAAATGATATTAACAAAAAAAAAACATTTTCGTGAGACAGGTATTTGAAATTTAGTAAGCAATTGTTGTAATATTATTGTCGTAGTCGGAACTGCAGCTATTGGTGAAAGCGGCCATTGTATGATGAAGTCTCCCGTTTTGTAGAGCAATTGAATTTCTCTAAAATAATTCAAATTCCGTTTGTTGAAATTTAAATTAAAATTAGACATAAATGCGACACAAAATAGGAAACAAAATATTTAAATCAAATAAAAAAAAATGCATCTCACAACGTTTCAAATTGAGTGGATTTTTACCACCACAAAATAAGACACGTTGTGTTTTACATTTACAATACAATTTATAAAAGGGAGACCCTAAAAGGCAAGAATATTTGAAAGATTTTAATTTTACCTATAATAAGAAAGTTAAACCGCGACCGCGAAAATGTGATCCCGATTAAAATATAAAAAATATGTTAAAAGTCATAACTGAAAACTGAAGTTTTATTGATTCTTTTTTAAACTTTCGAATCATTATTATTGATTCGAATTTCATTCAAACAGTACTCTTGAAATTATAAAACTTCTATCAGTGATAACTTTATCTGTCACGTGAGCTTCTAACAATTCTGGATGTCCAAAACCCCTAAAAGAGTCAACTTTTTCAGGTAAATCACAATAAATACGGGAGGGCTTTTGTTGACTCCAGCTCACTGTAACAGAATAAATAATTAAAATCACTCACCAAAATTCTGCACTACAGTTTCGTCAGCACCTGTAACAAACAAAAAAACATAATTAGCATAAAATATTTTAAAAATTCCTTTAAACAATACTTAAAGTAAAGCAAAACAAGAAACGAAAAAACGAAAAATACGTACTTGAGACGAAATCTCTGTAGGGCTCGTAGGTTATTCCAGTTCCAACTTCCAGTCCAGCACACGAAAGGTAAAAGTCGCGAACTACTGACTGTTATTTTATTGATTTTTTAAACACTGCACTGGGTAATCGTTATAAAAAATTATTTTTAATAAATACGAGTTTAAAATCGCGATCACATTTCTTTAGTTAACATTTTTAACACTTTCACCGCACTGGTCAGTTCTGATCCATTTGGTCTGGTTGATCGCCTCGCTGTCCCGGAAATCCCGACGTCAGAAGAAAGTACCTTCGATTTAATCATTGAAATATTATTTAAACACTTACTCGCGCGAACGCGGAGTCGGGGGACGAATCAACCCGCAGCGTCGTCTTGGAAGAAAAATGTTAGTGCTACAGGTCAATACCAAAATTATTCGTGTTTTCACGATTTTAAATGTTGTGCACTGTTTAAATTTAATACAGGTGTTCCTCCTTAAGACAACACTGTCTCGACTCGAACGAAAACGTACGCACTCCCGCACATTCTGTAAACGCGAGAGCCAGTAACCGGCGCCACGCACTACCGTCTCAAAAAGCGAAAAACGGAAAGATTTTATTAGGAGTACATAATAATATAAAAAAAAAACTCGATGTGACCTTCAAATATTTTTAAGTGATTTTTCTTCGCCAGAAAAGTGCTAAATTAGCCAAAAAGAAAAAAGAAATATCCCTCAAAACCCTTCTCTGCACAAAAAAACAAATTTTTATTCAAAATACTAATCATTTGAGGGATTCATCTGGCAAAGAACAACTGATAATTTCGAAACTTAATGCTTACTGAATAAGCATTTATATTATTTTATTAATTGAAAATTTGAGGTGCGAATTGAACCCACAAAATCCATTTTACAAAGAACTGCTGCGCTGGAGGCAATTTCGTTTTAAGTGACGTCAAACAGCAATTTAGTTCGAATTTCAATGGTATGAATTTATATCGCTGTAAGTAGATCCAAGCAGATGTGATTTATAATTGTGATCGCAATACGCCAGCCTAAACGGCTTCTCAACCAAGGTACGGAGTGCACCGGTGGCAGTCAATTAAAACCGAAAAAAAACAAAAAAAAAAATCATACAGTGTCTGAGGGCGCCCTAGCCTGTACTAGTATTGCAACAGAAATCTATTACCCAACGTTCCTCGGCAAAGTTTGTCCACAGTTAGCAAGTAGAGCACTTAGCAGTAAAGTATCCGAGAATGAGACCGATCTGGAGTGTTTGGATCGTCCGTCCACAGCGCCCCGCTTCCCAGCCACCCTCGCATCAAACTGAAAACGCGGATTCACCTTTCTAATGAATTCCGCTCAAGACGACCCGCCCAAAACGTTTCAGATAACACCTAGGACATCCGGCGGATGAAAACAACGATCAAATTCAAAGTCGAGGCCGAGAACCCGAAATTAAACTGAAGGGACGTTCTTTCCGCCGAAAGAACTCCTCCTCCCTATGGGACTCCACGCAGTTCCGTTGGGAATGTCGTATCTAGTCTTAGATCACCTAGTTTTAATCTGCAATAGAAATACTTGTTAACATCTTAATTTAATTTGCCGACGCAGCTATTCATTCGTAAAATGAATGTCCAACTAAACTAAAAATAAAAATATATGTAGGTCATTTCACTCTAATCCGTGCAATCATGTTCGCAGTAACCAATCGTTGTCCGAATCCCAGTTCTCAAAAATGCCTGAAACAAACAGCAAAAAAAAAATTATGATATGTACCATATTACAAAACAAAAGCAACACCAAGAGAAAGGAAAGGTTGAGTGGGCCAGGGCAAGCCTTCTTTTCCTTAAATGTCACATTATACAACGTTTTAATAAATAATATAACAGAAAAAAAAATTCCAACAATAGTCATAATATGATAGCTTCTCGGTCGAAAAGAGTGGCTCATCATTTAAAGTTTGTTGGTTTCTTCATCTGCCTGTATTGAACAGAGCTTGAAAGCTGATCTGCTTTTTCAAGTCTTGAATCGCGCTTGGAACTTTGACCCCGGCTGTCTTGTCGCAGAGTCGCCGAAAGACAATTAAATGTCGTTGTCCAATCTTCTTACGATTAGCAAACTCGGTACTGATGTCTGAAACAAGAAGAAAAGACATTAAACAAGCAAAAGCGACATTAGAAGAAAGGATCGCGTGATTTACATAATACAACACTGATCTAATAAAAATAGTGACTGAGAAACGTTCGATTGATCCATGACATTATTCTAGTGTCTAAACAAAAATAAGTGAATAATACCGTGAATAGTTCGCGAGTGCTGAACTGTATCAATGTTAACAAAAATTTTAAAAAATATAAGGCGTCGAAAAGTCGGCCACATTATATTCAGTCGGAAAACAATTAGCTGAATGGAACATGTCAACAATTAATGCCAGTTAAGATGTATAGGGTTTGATTATAATTTAGACATTATATTCGGATATAGGGGGATCTTGTGAATTAATTTATACAGTGTGACTCTGTACGTTACAGATTAGGTTGTAGAAGCTATGAAATAATAGATGTCGTTCAAACGTTCAAAACACCGTCGAATAATAAATAATGACGAACAAGTCAAATAAAGAAAATATCTTTAATTGTGTTAAAATATCAATCACAACTATAGTACTGCTGCAGAAGTCATTGTCTCCTGTCGGCTTTAATATGGTAGACGTAGCTTTCGTGAATTAATATAAGCGCTCACTGTATTATATTGCAAGATCTCGATAATAGTTATATATCGGATAAAATCTGGCCACAATTACGATTGCACGTTTAGTCTTGAAGTAACAACTTATCAATATGACTAATGAAATGGCAATGTTACATAATGCATAATGACGTTCAGCATAATAATAAATAATTTATAGTTTAGAACCGAGGCGGCGAATAAAGAACAATAATTCAATTTTTATTAATTTAAACATTGTAACAATTGAGTTGTTACAGCAGTATAGGTACACCATTTAAATTGCACAAAGAAAAATACCTGACTTTATTAATACATCACTGAAATAAATATGTATTGTCTATTTTAAATAAATAACAGTATAATCGCCGTACGGCAAACAATGACATATTGTTTATACTACACACTCTAGAAGTGAAACGTAAAGTCTAAATGTAAATTTGGAATTTACAGAATAATATAGAATGCGTTATTTTTCGCTGTCATAATATGGTTACATTATTTGCATTTAACGCAAACGTTAAACGGTCCAAATTCGCCTAAAAAGTAGCTACATTTCAATAAAATATTAAAGTTTGAAATAAGTTACAAAAATCAATTTTAAGATTATATTATAATGTAACAATTTTTAAAACATATAGAACGGAAAAAAATCCATTTCAGACATACAAGTTCGAACGCAATGACATTTCCAGTATACTGATTAGTGTTAAACTTTAATCCTTTAAGAGAACGGACAAATGGATATTCATTTTTTTTATTTAAACAACCTATCTATTAAAAAAAAAAACAAAACTTCAAGAAAAAAGTTCTGTGTGATAAGATTTTACCTCGTATCAAGACAACATTTTTAAAGATATGAATTTTTCGAATTGTCAAAATACGTGAATAATATAGTACCTACATTTTATCAACCCTACAAAAATTTACAAAAAACTCCAGCCATATTGGAAGACAGAATCTGTTACATCAAAAATACTGACATCTATACAAATAAGTAAAATTGAACTGTTTGTAATGTTCAAATAACAGTTTTTTTACTAAATGCATGTGACGATACGTCACTAAGCCTCACCACGTAAGTTTATATTAAAATTACCAGTGACCGTTATAAGCAATTATAAACGATATTAAAATTACCAGTGACCGTTATAATTAATTATATTAAATTACCAGTGACCGTTATAATTAATTATAAACGATATCAAATTACCGTTAACCAGTGTACATTTAACAAAGAGACACCAAGTGTGCAGTTTAAATTGTATCAAGTATAATAGTACAATCAATCTGGCGAAAAAAAAATCATTTCGTATCAAAAACAACCAAAAAGGTGAAACTTGGTGAGTCGTTAGAGAATGATGAAAAAAAGGTTACCTGGCAATGGCCACCTGGTACCTGTTCAAATACTCAAAAAAAACTCAAAAATATTTTGAAATGCATTTTTCTCGAAAACTATCCATTTTATAGAAAAATTTATTGAACAAAAAATGTAGAGGGCATCGTTATATACAATTAATGTCATTGGTGCTATGTTGTACAACAAAAAATGTGCGCTGTAGGTGGTGCTAAAGTGCCAAAAAAAGTGTTTTTCCACTTTTTTGCCCTGAAATTTTCATTTTTCAGTTACGATTCAAATGGAAAAATAGTTCCTTTTTATTTTATAAACAACTTTTATTTCAACATTTTTTTCATACAACTTACTTTTCATACAACTTATTTTCACTTCAACAAGCTGCAGCTTTGAAACGGTAAGTTGTATGAAAAAAATGTTGAAATAATAGTTGTTTATAAAATAAAATGGAACAATTTTTCCATTTGAATCGTAACTGAAAAATGAAAATTTCAGGGCAAAAAAGTGGAAAAACACTTTTTTTGGCACTTAAGCGCCACCTACTGCGCACATTTTTTGTTGTACAACATAGCACAAATGGCATTAATTGTAGATAACGATGCCCTCTACATTTTTTGTTCAATAAATTTTTCTGTAAAATGGATAGTTTTCGAGAAAAATGCATTTCAAAATATTTTTGAGTTTTTTTTGACTATTTGAACAGGTATTTGAACAGGTACCAGGTGGCCATTGCCAGGTAACCTTTTTTTCATCATTCTCTAACGACTCACCAAGTTTCACCTTTTTGGTTGGTTTTGTTGAGGTTTTTGCCAGATTGACTGTACTATAAACCGTCAGACATGCGAACGCTCCCGTACTTGTTTAAGCTAGCCAGCATTCATTTAATAACGCGAAATAATTATTAACAGCTCTCGCATATCGGATGGTTCATACCTATAGACATAGCTTGTAAAACATCAAGCTATAGTCGACAAGTTCGCTGATAAGAACTGTCCACCTGTACACAGTGATAGCTTCACTACTCTGTGTAGAGGCGACCGTCCGTTTCCTACCGCTATTACACCCGCTCCACTCTAGTCCGCTTTCCCCACCGCCCGGTATTGCCACGACGCTCAGTCTGGCCGCCAGCTCACTCGGCTACCGGTAACCGTTCCTAACTCGTTGGTGTAGGGAGGTGACATAGGCCTCCCTAAGCGCTCAGCTTTTCGCCAACGAGTCCTGACTACATCGCCTGTTCCGCTCCCGTTTACCGTACCCCCCTGACGCCCGACATCTAGACAGACGGCTGTCGTCGGCGGGACGTCAGGTGTTCCCTACCGTTTCTCCCGACCGTTTGACCAGGAGGAGAGGCGACCGTCCGGGTGTCTCCTCTACCTCACCGCTATATTGTATTTATGTAACCGATTGATGTATTATTTTTGTATTGATATATTTTGTTCATTTTGTAAACACTAACGAGTTTTTGTTCTTATAATAAAAGTCGACCTAGTACGACATCGAAAATACGCTAAACTTCTCTTTATTCTTTGTATTCCGCTGCTAATAAAAGTGCCCTGGTTTCCGGCGAGCTATACCCCGGCCGACGGAAAGCAGCGGACCTGTTGTGACGTCGCGTTGATTACGTCATCTTAAAACGCGCACCGTTACATGCATATGGAAGCAGCCCCGGATCTACGATTTTTTCGAACCGGGGCAGAAACTTGATAATGGCGGCCCCTCTCTCCAGCATTTGAGATAAAATACTTAAAAAAAAACTCACAAATATATAATATTCAAAGCAATGGCACGTCAATCCGGTGTCGGAAAGGCAACCGGATGGCGAGTGGTAATCTGGGCCTATGAGTAGTGCAGAACTTCCTGGTAGCGGCCAAAGTGACCCCAAATGGACGGGGGCGGCGATATGGGGGTGGGTCAAAATCGAAAAATGTTTGAAAAGGCAACCGGATAAAAATGCGGTTGCATTGAAGGAAATACCCTAATTATATAATAAATTTTTTTTGCCATCCGAAACACGCGGGCCGTTTTTGCACTAGCGAATAAAAAAAAAATAAAAAAAAAACTGAAAAGGCAACCGCTTCAAAATTAGTGAGCATACTTATTGACACCACCAAACGTTGGAAAAAAATTGCCATCCGATCCTGATGGGCAGTTTCGGAGAAACAACCCCTCAAAGTCGCCGAAAAACCCTTTTTTTCGATTTTTTCAACAATAAGTAAAAAAAACACACTAAAAATTGTTCAAATCGGATGGCATTCGACATTTATACTGTCCTAAGTACAAATAATAGTGTGTATCAATGCCATCCGATTTTGATTAAATTTACCCCTATTTAGCCAACCCCCAAAACTCAATAACAAGAAAAATAATGCCATACGCTGCATAAAATTGTTATTTTCATGAGTTGTGGGGGTGGCTAAATAGGGGTAAATTTAATCGAAATCGGATGGCATTGATACACAGTATTATTTGTACTTAGGACAGTATAAATGTCGAATGCCATCCGATTTGAACAATTTTTAGTGTGTTTTTTTTACTTATTGTTGAAAAAATCGAAAAAAAGGGTTTTTCGGCGACTTTGAGGGGTTGTTTCTCCGAAACTGCCCATCAGGATCGGATGGCAATTTTTTTCCAACGTTTGGTGGTGTCAATAAGTATGCTCACTAATTTTGAAGCGGTTGCCTTTTCAGTTTTTTTTTTTATTTTTTTTTATTCGCTAGTGCAAAAACGGCCCGCGTGTTTTGGATGGCAAAAAAAAATTATTAAATAATTAGGGTATTTCCTTCAATGCAACCGCATTTTTATCCGGTTGCCTTTTCAAACATTTTTCGATTTTGACCCACCCCCATATCGCCGCCCCCGTCCATTTGGGGTCACTTTGGCCGCTACCAGGGGGTTCTGCACTACTCATAGGCCCAGATTACCACTCGCCATCCGGTTGCCTCTCCGACACCGGATTGACGTGCCATTGCTTTGAATATAATGGTTGGTATATTTTTCTCGAACGGGAAACCGTCAGAAAACACGCAGATTGAGTAAATCGAAAAAAGGACTGATTAGATGTGGTTTTCAACCATATTATATTGTTTTGGCGCCCTCTAAAACTTCCGCCCGGGGCGGGTGCCCCGGTTTGCCCCCCCTAGATCTGGGGCTGTACGGAAGTAGATATCAAAATCTTTTAATTATTCCTTACATAAGATAGTTTGAAAATAAGTTTTTTATTTAAAATAATTAGCATGTTTCGACAAACCTTGTCGTCATTATCAGATGTAAAAATGAATATATAAAGTGTGTCCCCGGATTGAGTTCACAATAGGTGAGATTAACAAAAATTTTCTAATTGGAATTTCATATTTTGGGATTCCGCCCTGCTTGGTCTGAAACTTATTAGTGTATTTGCCATAAGGCACTTACACTATTGGCGTCGGTCGGATGGCGGGACCTAGGGGTCGGACCAAAATTTCTCGACGTTTCATAACTTTCTAAGAAGTTTGGCACCATTTTTGGAAAAGTATGTTTATATATGTATATATATATTTATATATATATGTGTGCGGGCTATAACTTTCGAAGGAGTTAATTGATTTTAACGAAATTTGGACCACATGTTGAAATCCATCACCGCACGAAGCCTATTTAAAATGGGCCCAATCGGGCCACTTAAGGGTGGGTTTTAGGGGTTGAAAAATATTTTTGGGCCCAAAAATACCGAAAAATTTCTCCGAATCGTTTCAAAATTGAAATTTAACCCTTTAGTAATGATTAAAGTGTGCTACCAAAATTTTATTAAAATCGGCCCGACAGGACCGGACTTACAAATTTTATGAAAACGCTAGTTTGTGGGTGTGGATTTACATATTGAATGGTGTATTTAATTTGGTGCAGATATTGGATTGATATGTAGTATTGAAGTTAGGTAAAAAATTTTGTTTTAAGGTGTGTATTAAGGTGTAATTTTTTTATTTTGTCCAAAAACAAAGTTAAGTTCATACAATAGAGCCACACTGCTTATAAAAGCAAATACACTATCTTGTCGGCAGGGTTTTGCACTGCGACCCGAGTTTTTTTTAGTTTACTTTCGATTTTTTAAAATCAAGTAGGCCTTTACAGTTGAGCAAAACCTCTTTTCGTTTCAGGTAAACCTTTTCCGTTCATAGTACGCAAAAGTGTCACTAAGAAAAGTTGTTCACAATAAAAAATTATGGCGTTATGCAAATTTTCAGAATGATCAGCCTACTTTGATAATAGAAGTAGAAAATAAGAGAAAAATATTTATTATTAACGATTACATGATAAATTTTAGATGAGAAAACAGGATGATTATAGAAATGTTCAAATTAAAATTCTTACAGTTTATCAAAAAATAAATTAAACTCCAATTACTCTATTTGGTTTCCTCCACGCGATTGTTTTTCAAACAAATAAAACAAAAGCGGATTTTATCAAAGTAGGCAGATCATTCTGAAAATTTGCATAACGCCATAATTTTTCATTGTGAACAACTTTTCTTAATTCTTAGTGACACTTTTGCGTACTATGAACGGAAAAGATACTTTACCTGAAACGAAAAGAGGTTTTGCTCAACTGTAAAGGCCTACTTGATTTAAAAAAAATCGAAAGTAAACTAAAAATAAGTTTCAGACCAAGCAGGGCGAAATCCCACAGTATGAAATTCCAATTAGAAAATTGGTCAATCTCACCTATTGTGAACTCAATCCGGGAACATACTGTATATATTCATTTTTACACCTGATGATGACAATAAGGTTTGTCGAAACATGTTGTGAATTATTTTAAATAAAAAAACTTATTTTCAAACTATCTTGTGTAGGTAAGTAATAATTAAAAGATTTTGATATTTACATATATTCACAAGAATTAAGAGAAGAACCCTTTCTTTTATGACATATGAAAGTATATATAAAATAAGTACTTACAACAATTGAAAACAATTTTTAAAGTTTTTGTGTATCTGCCTGTCTATATCTTGGTTCCGGCTAATCTCCGAAACGACTGGACCGATTTTGACGGGACAGGCGCACTGCTGCTCAAAAATTAACAGCACTATTGTATTTAAATAATCGACCTCTTAATTTTTAATTTCGTTTGGAGAAGTGGTTTTTCATAATCTGGAAGAATAGTGAATACAAAAAATAAACATTAGCGATACAAAAAACAATCAAATTTTTTTAAGCCTTTAACAATGACAAACTAATCTTTAAGATTGTTATATCCAGGTCAAGTAAAAGAGTATACCATTCCTTAACCTGTTACAAAATGAACAAATTTTATTTGAGTCTGGGACAAAAGATGTCTTTTTTTGCCCGAAGAACTAAAAAAAAGTGTGGTTGCCATTTAAAATTTCGAAGTTACCCCCTGCCCCTTCTCCCTAGGAGGGCACCTCCTTGGGCGTAATTTTTGTGACCGAAAAATGTATCACGCAACGAGTTGAGCAAGTTTCCTTCGCAACATTTTTCAAAAAAACTTTATCTCTTTGAGATATTCAGGTGCGTTGTGGAACTTTTTGTACACCCCTGTATATATATTTGTTGTTCCTGTAAATTACTCTAGTTTAACAAATTTAAGATTTTCAAAAAAAGAGCCTTATTAAGGCACTGTATCAAAGTGAAATGCAAATCAATCAAATGCATGTTAAATGACACCCAAACGTTTTAACTTTTATTTGTCGCGTAGAATTTAATGCTCACGTAGCAAGGGCGTAGATAAAGGGGAGGGGGGTAAAGGAGGTAATTACCCCCCCCAGGATCATAATAATAAAAAAATAAATTTGAAAATAATACGATTTTCTGCCTAAAAAAATAAAATTTATACACTTCTTGAAAAAATTTTGTAAAATTGGTTTGGAAATTGAAATTTTGCTTGGCACCTTCCTTTATGAGTATTCTTGTGTGATATTAATAAAACTTAAAAAAAATATTGATTTTTTTGCTTTAAAGAGAAAAAATAAAATATCTACGCCCTTGTCACATAGTACCTATAACGTATCTTTTTAATATAGATAGATAATAATGAAATGCACTTATAATCGATAAATAAAAAGAAATAAATAAGTATTTCTCATTAAGTTACTTTGGTAAAGTTTTACTTATTCGTCGCTTTCGATTATGGCAAATTTAGAACGCACCTTAACTATTACTAAAGTAATAGTTAAGGTAGTTAAGGTGCATTCCATAATCGAAAGCGACGAATAAGTAAAATTTTACCGTTACTTTTATCACAGTTTCAACAAACTTAAAACGTATTTAAATTTATTAATTTTAATAAGATGCATTTTGTCAAAATGGTTGGCCAACCTTGAACCTCGTATAAAATATTAGCTTGTTAAAAACATTCAAAAGTAGCGTCTGTATATCAATTTATAAGTTAAATGACTAATAAAACAGAATTGCGAAATACCTTAAAACCATCTGGAATAATAAATTATGGAACAAGATTCACCAATTTCTAATTAGATTAATAATTATTTTAATTTACACAATTCACTGCATCGATTATATTAAAGAGACATTTTATATGGCTGAGCGCTGAATGCTAAGATGGAAGCGAAGCCTGTTGTTATTGAAGCACGGCGCCTGCGCAGTTTGCATGGGAATAAACAGTGCGTTAATACCCACGCATTTTTAAGTGGCTCACAAAATGTGTCATGGACATATTTTTTATACGATTATAGCTGAATTGTATTAACTTTCAGTTAGTAAATTTTTCAGGTCAGCAATTTAAAAATTGTAAAAACACATCGTGTGAAGACATTTTTGTTTCTTTACTTTTGAGATATTACTTACTTATTTGAAAGATACAGTGAGGAGTTAACTTATACATGTTGGATGTTTAAATCATCATTTTTCTTCCATTCATTTATACTATTCTAAAAATTTCGCTATGAAATAAATTTTCAAAATTTTGTAAAACTTTTGTAAAACTTATTCAATGTAGGTATAAAAATTGTTCATGATATTATAATTTTGATTGTAGACAGATTTTAATATGATGATGTATTACATATTTTTGATATTTTTGGAATTGGTCTTCTCCTTACATTCAACATGTAGATACCTATATATTTTGAGATATTTCTAAACTATCGTAGTTTGCAGGATATAATGTTTGCCACGTGAAAGAGTAGTACTAAATTATATTACCGTATTTTTCGGATTATAAGACGTGCGTCTTATAATCCGAAAAATACGGTACTAATTTAGTAGGTACTACAAAATAAAAATATATTTTAATGTTGCTTTCGGATCATAATTTTTATTTATTGATAACATAAATTTATAGAGACGACTTATTGAAAAAAGTCCGAAAAATACAGTAGATTGTTCTAATAATACTTTTTTTTTAACTGGAGTAAGGAGTTAATAGTTTAGGTCTGAGGTACTGATATAAGTATTTAGGGCCGAGACAATTATATTATAATACAATTACATATATATTATAAATAACTAATATTAATCCTTACCTATGTGAAATAAACAATATAAAATAAATAAAACAAACAATTTGATTTAATCAAAATTAGGTCTAATACGGATCAAAACGCGATTGAAAAATTAATTCAGCTTGTCTTTGAGGCTTGTAATACCTAATAATCTATAATAGACGTTTATTACAAAATGACTGCTTATATTTGTTAGCAAGTTGCATAATACAGTAGGCAGAAATAAAAATTTAACTTTTGACGACCACTATATTCTTGGACGCGAGGAGCTGCTGATCGTTGTCCTTGAATTCAGTGGTGCCATGTTTTTTTTACCTAGACCCCCCTCCGTCATCCGCAACCGCCCATAAACTCAACCGTCTTTGAACATAGTTACATTTAATAATAACTATTATAAATTGCAAATGGTTTCCACTGTCAATGTTCGTCAAGATTACGCGACATGTCTGAATGTCTACGCTAACGTCTAAAGTTATTACCTACCTCTAATTTTAGAGTGCATTTGTATTTTTACTGGCTAAATTATGATTAATCAAAAATGCGGTTAATATAAAAGCTGAAATCATTGGAAATTTTTATTTGTAAATAAAACTGATAATTTGTTATATCTTTTTACACGTCTTTATACGAGGTTCGTGTTATACCTATATAAGCCAGCGTTTATTTTACCGTGTTGAAAGTAACAAACTATTTAATTTTTGACGTACCTATATAGAAATCTTCAAGAAGTTGACGCATAAGCATAGTATAGTTTAAAAATATTGTGGGGGGCTGAACCTTACTTTTTAAATGCGCTTTCCCCAGTGTTAATAAACAATAAAATTATGTACCTATTAAGTTAATGCAAATCGTATTAGCTTTAATGTGTTCTAACTTCTATAATATAGGTAGTTAAGTCAGTATATGAAAATCCCTATGTACCTATATCATATCTATATACCTATAATTTGTTATTCCTGTAAATTACTCTAATTTAACAAAATCTAGATTTTCAAAACTCATTAAGGTACTGTAGCAAAGTGAAACGCAAATCAATCATAAACATGTTAAATATTGGGTGCCTAAAATGAAGCTAGGTATGATAATATATATAAACAAATCGGTATAGGTACTTTTGACTGTATACAACCACAATATAAGTTGGATTAAATTAAATAATTTATAATAATCATAACAGCAAACATTTTATTTGCTGTTGATTTCAATGCTCACGTAGAAACGAATCTTTACATTTGCCAAAGCTTATATACACAAACTTAATTATATTATAATTATTTTAATATAATTATTAAGGTAATAATAATATAAAAAAAATTATGGAATTTTAATGAAATGTAGATAATCGATAAATAATCAGAAATAAATAAGAATATATCATTAAGTTGCATTTATCACTGTTTTAACAAACTTAAAGCGTAATGTATTAATTTTAATATGACACATTTTGTCAAGATGGTTGATCAACCTTCAAACGCGTATAAAATTCTAACTTGTTAAAAACATTTAAAAGTAGCGTTTGTATATCAATTTGACTAAATGACTAAAGCAAACAGAATTGTTAAATACCTTAAAAACCATCTTGAATAATTATGGAACACGATTCACCAATTTCTAGTTAGAATAATAATTATTTTAATTCGTTTAAACAAATCACTGCACGGATTATTAAGCAGACATTTTTAAAAGCAGGGCTGCCAGATTTCTCTCCTCAGAAATCCGTCGGTAAGGCGAAAAGTGGTGGGGGAAGTGGTCTGAAAAATCCGTTTCCATCCGTTCGCCCGGTTCACCCATTAATGCAATGAGTGTGAGAGAGATAGAGAGTAAAGTGAAGTATGCGGTACCATAAACGACACATCGACGTGTTTCCACCTTCATTATGGCTTTATTATTAACATTATTAAATGAATTTCGTATAAGACGTTGAATTTACTTTTACTTACAAACAGACTTTAAATTGAATAGAAATGATTCATTTTTTCACATCCAATGAATCGATTATTTCGTAGATTTTTCACATTTTTATGAAATAAAAATATTATATTGACTGTTAGAATGTAACGATAGTAACAAACGCGGCAGTACAATCAGTTAAATCCTCAATGTGTTCCGTAAATCCGTGTAACTCGAAACACTTGACTCCAGTTGTGTGAAAAAAACGCATCAGACAAAGATAGCGAGTCGATATTCATCGATATAGGTGTGTGTTTCGCGAACACATTGTTTCATACACTCTCTTATCTTTTTCTAACCAAATAGAGAGAGGAGTAGGACAGATGTAGTGAAAGAAACGTGCTCAGATATGCTCGAATGTGCTAAAAATACCCGAATGTCCCCAAATTATCGATTATCGAGTGAAGTTTGAATTTATATGTAGTAAAAAAGGGAAAAAATTCGGAAAAGTTAGAAAATCCGTTAAATCCGTTCAGATCATGAAATCCGTTCCATTATCCGTTCAAATTTATTTCTACTCGAAAAATCCGTTCGGAACGGAAAAATCCGTTCATCTGGCAGCCCTGGGGTAAAGTTAAGCGCAACGGGTAAGACGATGACTGAAGCCTGTAGTTATGCGCATGCGCAGTTTGCCTGGAAACATAAACAAAGGAGTGCATTTCGCATAGCGTGGGTTTGTACTTAAGTGGCTCACAAAATGTGTCTGTATATACTGTTTATATGATTATAGACCCTATATACGTAGTATTTAAGGCAAGCCGGAGTCATTTGGGCGGTTACCACCGGACGCCATTTTGACAGCTTGAAAGAAAGATTATTATAACATATTATAAAGAACTAATTAACTTTATATGAAATAGAAAGTTAAATAGTTAAAACACAATAAAATTTGATTTAAATATATATAGAGTAAATGAAAAAAAAAATTTTTTGGTAATTATTGCAGTCATGGCTGGAATCGATTCTGATGAAAGTTGGGATATATTCACATTCGGAAAATGTTGGGTTCGACTCCCGGTGAAGCCAGATAAATTACATTGCAATTTGCAAACTAAAATCATATATATTAATACGTTAAGGTTAAAGACGTTTGCCTCCCTTTTTAGAAAAAACCACACAATTTCTCCACATAAATTATATATCATTTTACATGATAATTGCTTGCTCTACTGACATCGACAACGAAAAAATTTATTATTGCTTTTGTTTTTGTAAATTAATTAATTAACAGCAACGCTGAACAACTTCTGCCATCTGACGGCTATAATTTTGAAACAACGTCAACACTTCGACTGTCATCTGACCTTCATATTGCAAATACTGCATACTGCCATCCGACGGGCAACGCTGAACAACGTCTGCCATCTGACGGCTATAATTTTGAAACAACGTCAACACTTCGACTGTCATCTTACCTTCATATTGCAAATACTGCATACTGCCATCCGACGGACAACGCTGAACAACGTCACAGCAATGCTGCATGATGGCATCTGACGGCTTAGCTCAACGCTTTTGCTACTTGCGCCTCTATATGACAATTTTAGTAAAATATTTCTTCGGTCTGTCATCTGAGCTTCATATTGTAATATCACAAAAAGAAGAACGTTATAAGCAGTGTGCAAAATTAGAATCGAATTGAATACTTAATATACCTACCTGCAATCATATTTACAAAATAATTTTGTAAAGTGATAATTATTATACTTATGTATTTAGTGCGAATAATTCGCACAGGTCACACTAGTATATTATAATGCACACTAGTACAAAATTTTGTTAGCAAGTTGCATCATAATAAAATATGCAGAAACCAAAATATAACTTGTTGACGACCACTATTCTCGGACGCGAGGCGATCTGCAGTCTGCAGCTTGTCCTTGAATTCAGTGGTCGTTTTTTTTTCACCCGTCACCGCTATTAGATTCAACCGTCTTTTGTACACAATTAAATGTAATAATTTAATAAATATTAAAAACAACAAATGGGTTTCTATATTCATTCTAAAGTAAATATTTGTGAAAGTGTTGTTGACTATGTTTTTTAATTCTTCGTGATGATTTTCAAGGTATTTATTTAATTTAATCGATTGGTTTTCTTTCAAATAATATCTAGATCAGAGATATTTTCTATTGTCAATGTTTTGTCTACATCAGTCATCATATTATTGTGTCTTTCTCACGTTGACCTCGGATATTTTAGCGCGCATTTATGTTTTTAGTCGCTAAATTGTGAATTATGTTTATAAAATACGATTAATATAAAAGCTGAAATCCTTGACAATTTTTATTTGTAAAAAAAACTAATAATTTCTTATTTTTTTAGCTGCAGCTCTACGAGGTTCGTGTATATACCTATAAGCCAGCGTTTATCTTACCGTGGATTTGATTAGTGCAAAGTGGTGGTGCCCTTGAAATTGAAGAACGATCTAATTTTTGACGGACATAGAAATCTTCAAGAAGTTGGCAAATGCTACGGATGTTCCAATATTCAACGAATGTTTTTTATAAGGTATGCATACACAACTCTAAACTTATAATAGTATAATTATGTACAGTCACTGGCGTACCTAACAATAGAGTAGCAGGACGGACAAAATATACCTACCACGGGCCCTCATGAGCACAGGAGGATCCTAGCGTTTATTATTACAACGTTTAGTAAAATTTATTAGTTTTGTATTTAATTAATTTAAGTTACCTACTAAAGTACATTACACAAATTAAACAAAAAAACGTATAACGTTGATCAAATCAAAGGATATAATCATATAGCTATGCCACTGATTACCTATGTACCTATTCTGATTACAAAAATCGGCGTTCCCATGTATTATACTTATGAAAATATCCAGCCAATTTTTGTGCCCAAAATATCTTTACTAGGTGCAAGCATATTTGAAAATTTGAACAGGAATCGCCTATTCTGATTACAAAAATCGGCGTTCCCATGTATTATACTTATGAAAATATCCAGCCAATTTTTGTGCCCAAAATATCTTTACTAGGTGCAAGCATATTTGAAAATTTGAACAGGAATCGCAGTCAAGGGCTTAGATATGGGATTATTATTATTATTAATTACCCCCCTCAAGACCATAATAATAAAAAATGAAAATAAAATTATTACGAATACTAATCTAAAATACAAAATTTGGACAAGATTACAACAGCTTATTTTGTAACATAATTAGTTTGGGAATTAATATTTTGCTTGACATATTCCTTATCGCGAGTATTCTTGTTTGATATTTATAAAATTTTTAAAAATATTGATTATTTTTGATTACAAAGAAAAAAATATCTACGACCTACGTCCTTGATCGCAGTGGAAACCGTTGACCCCCGACTGTATGAGAGGGTCCGGGGAGTTTTCTAATACTATACCAAATAATTATAGTGTTTTGATATAAATCTACCTATCATTATATTATGGGAATGTCTTTAAAATGATTTAATTTAGGAAAACAGTATTCTCGTTTTGTAATGCCTAGTGTGATTTAGTATTATATTAATCCATCAATGCTTATATACAACCGTTATTCCGTTATTGCGATGCCATATCTATCGCTATCTGGTATCTATATACCTATATCTTGAAGGTAAAGCGGCCCATAGACGCTCAATATTATTGTCCAATGTGGGTTGCACAATATTTTGACGGCGGCCAATATTATTGTACAATATTTTGGTTTTTGCAAAATATTGTAGGTATACTGTATGGAGGCTATATTGAAAGTTGTGCAATATATTGCTCAATTGCGAGCACATTAGATGCCTACAGTCACATTGTGCAAACAGTCCCCACCAGAACTTCAGTCATCATGTTGTCACGATTACTATAGTATAGAAGACCATCGATACACCTCGCGGATAAATTCAACAATAAATTGTCTTTCGGCTTTCTTGTCCACCCATGATGAGGCGTAGTTGAGACGACTTGTTGAAACGACCGCTACTTGAGATCAACTGACGGGATATTGCGCAATCTTGACAACAGACGGCACAATATTTCCCCGTTTGTGCAATATATTTTCAAGATTTTGAAAATCACACAATATATTGCATAACCTTTCAATCTAGTCTACATACGGTCAATTATATATTGTACAAACCCAAATATTGCGCAATAATATTGAGCGCCTATGGGCCGCTTAAATTTATTACTATAAGATTTTATTATGTACGATTTTTTATTGCAAATGCTGATGAAAATCTTGTCACAGAATACTACCTAATACTGGGAGTCATATTATATTCTAAATCTTTTTTTTTATTAGATATTTATTTTCTGCCTCATGGAGCTCTTTCCTTGGTGTTATGACTTATGAAACTTTGTGCAATTTTGTCCTTGACATTGCAGATAGAAGCTCATGTGACAATAGAAGTTTTTGATAAAATATTTTTTGTAACATAAAAACTAAGTACTTATGTAAGCAAAAAATCAATATTTTTTTATGAATATCAAACAAGAATACTCATGAAGGAATGTCTCAAGCAAAATATTTATTACCAAACTAATTATACCTATGTTACAATAAATATGCTGTTGCAATCTTGTCTTGTTTTTAAGTTATAGGTATAGTATTCGTAATATTTTCAGTTTTATCTTTTATTAGAATAGAATAGAATAGAATTTATTACTGTAAAAAGAGACCATAGGTCTAATTACAAAGTCAAACAAGTAAAACATTAAAAGTTATGTAGACAGCAGCGTACTGAATTCATTCAGAGAATACAAAGGTGCAGTGAGTAGATATTTTTTTAATTGCGTTTTAAACTGATTAACTGATTTGGAATTTTTTATAGATATTGGAATCAGATTAAAAAAGTGTGACCCTATATAAAGAGGTGATCTTTGAAAAAATGCACTATTGTGTTTGTCCTGACGAATTAAATGTCTGCCTCTAGTATTATGGTTGTGAAAATCGCTATTGGAGTTAAGATTATTTTGTATTTTATATATATGAGTTAGGAGATTGAGAAGATAAATCTGTGTAAGTGTTAAAATATTGTTGTCTTTAAATAAACTTCTGCAAGATTCCAAGTATCGTAAGTTAAAAATAGCTCTAAGTATTCTCTTTTGAATTCTAAAAACTCTTTCTGCTTCCGATGCATGACCCCAACAACTAATGCAATAGTTTAAATTTGAGTACCCTAGTGCATAATATATTGACAGTAAAGTTTTCTTGTCAGCGTAGTTTTTCAAAGATATTATGGCATAGTAGCATTTGTTTAGTTTTTGGCATACATTATCAATGTGGTTGCTCCAGTTAAGATGCTGGTCTAACACTAGTCCCAGGAATTTGCAAGATTGACTGGGGGCAAAGATATTGTTGTCAACTGCAAAGGAGAGATTAGTTTGATTAAACTTAGATTTAAAATGGACTATTTGAGTTTTGCTTTGATTCATTATCAAATTGTTTTTGAAACACCAATTTTTAAATTGCTGCATTAAATTTTGCACTTTAATGTTTAAGACATCAGCATTCAGTGCTGAAATAATAGCTGAGGTGTCATCAGCATAGGTACATATACATGGTGCTGTCAATATGTTCGGGCAAATCATTAACATACAATAGAAAAATTAACGGACCTAGTACGCTTCCTTGCGGAGTACCAATATTGACTTTTTTGGGCTCAGAGTAGCTATTTTCAATTTTAACCAAAATTTCTCTATTTGACAAAAATGATTGAAACCAATCATTTAAAGGACCTCTGATTCCCAAATTATAAATTTTGTGACGGATAAAGGAAATGTCTATTGTGTCAAAAGCACGAGATAAATCAAAGAAAATTGCAACGACGAGGTTGTGTTTATCTAAAAGCTCATGAATTTTTTGAGTAAAGGCAATGGTAGCTGTTTCAGTTGAGAAGCCCTCTCTGAAACCGTGTTGACATTTATTAAACAGATTTTCCTTCTTTAAAAAATCCGTTACTCTATTATACATTATTTTTTCGATAATTTTTGAAAAAACACTTAGCAAAGCAATGGGTCGATAATTCTCCATGTTATGTGCGCAACCTTTTTTGAAGACTGGCAGTAGAGCAGCTATTTTTAGGCGACTGGGAAAACATCCTCTGCTTACCGACACATTGATAAAGTATGCCAAAAATTTGACAATGAACGGAGAGCATAGCTTCATTAATGATATTGGAACCCCGTCAATTCCAGTGGACTTTTTGTTACTCAAGTACATGATAGAGTTTATAACTTCACTTTCTACAACAGGATAAAAATACAATGAGTTATTGTTCATTTTAGGGAGTGTACACATTTTTGAAAAAACTCTGTTAAAGTGGTCGTTGAGTTTATCGGAGACTACTGTTGAAAAATAGTTTGCAAAATAATTAGCCACCATTCTATTATCGTCAATCAAAGTACCATTAATTTCCAGTGAAATGTTTTTAGAAATTTGTACTAATGTCTCGTTTTGACGAGATATTCTATTAACTAGAGACCAAATAGTTTTGGTTTTGTTTTCGGAGACTTTGATCGCTTCAGAAAAATAGTTATTTTTTTCTTTAATTATTTTGGTGTTGAGTTCACTCCTTTTTCGTTTGTGGGCTTCTTTTAATACGCTGTCGTTAGTTAACTTGCATAAGTAGTTGAGGTCTTTTAAATTATATAGTTCGTTCTTTAATTGAGTTGAGAACCGGACCTTATGACACTTCGTATTATTTTTAAGCTTAATTTTTTTTAAAGGAAAAGCAGTTTCAAATGCAAATGAAAAATGGTTCCAGAAGTTTTCAAAAATTTCATCAACATCTGATTCATCTTGCGCTTCATCTGTCATACATTTAGACAAGTAGAAATCGAACTCTTGTATTGCTTGATTTGAGAATACACGGCGATTAGTAGAAGTTACTTCATTGTCAGAGCTATTTGTGCTATAGGACCAAACAAATTCAACCGCATAATGGTCAGAAAAACCTGGATCAATTATTCTGTAAGTCACCTTATTTTTAAATGAAGTGATAACATGATCAATAGAAGTACCAACGGTGTTGCAGACTCTAGTTGGGGATGTAATGTGTGATGTAAGGCCGAAAGCATCAAGAACGTCATACAATAATTTGCGTTGACGAGTATTTATTGAATTGTCTATATTAATGTCACCACTGATAATAATTGTTTTGTAAGTACTGTTGATTTTAGCTAACACTGCACTTAATTTTAATAAGAATACGTCGAAATCTCCGTTAGGAGATCTGTATAATGATATAACAAAAGTATACTTGTCAAATTCTAGTCCACAACATTCAAATGAACGCTCAATTGACAAATTAGTTAGCCATTTTACAGTTTTGCATTTTTTATAAATATCATTTTGTGCATAAATAGCGGTTCCCCCATGAAGAAAATTAGAACGTGTAAATTTAGACACTAGACTGTAGTTAGCGATAGTAATATAGTTTATATGCTCATTTTTTAACCAATGTTCATTTATGCTGAGAAGTGTTGGCTTATAAGTATCCAGAAAAACCTCAAGGTGATTGATTTTATTAATAAGCGATTGGACATTGAGATGAACTAAAATGGCGTTCTTTGATAAATGTGCAACTTTCGATATTGTTGAATCATTATGAGGATCGTGTATCATATTGACTACTCTGTCCTCTGTCTCTTGTTGATTGTGCTGTTTGAGTCCATTGTTGATTGCTTGCTTGTTTGTTTCGAAATAAATTCAAATTGAATCTTCTAATTACCGTCCCATTTGGCCAGAATGTTGGTTCATATACCTCTTCTTTATATTTGCTATTTATCCCGATTTTAAATGCCTTGTTCGGGCCCATTATTTTGATTTCTTCACAGATAATATTTTCTTCCTTTACTTTATTTTTTAAATAATTTGTCACTGTTTCCTTTGTAACATTTGCGCTAACTCTCCCAACATAGACCCATATCTTTCGCTCTGCTGCTTGAAATTCTATATTTTCGTCTGATGTTCCCATGTACCGATAATTGCTTGCTTCCTTTTTTTTCTATATATTACAGTCTTAAATTCTTCTCTTTCTGATGTGCTATTATCATCTGTTTCATTTCCATTATCCAATGGCTTGTTATCAGACAATACTTGAGCGTAGGTTGAGTTGCCTACATTTTTATCATTATATTTGTTTAACTTCTCAGCTACTTTTTGAGGATGTTTGCTCTTAATATCTATTTTTTTGGTGTTTGAATCACTTTCTATATTAACACTGTTTCTTCCGTTTATATCTGCTTGAACCCTATTAACACAGTTTGTGCTTATTTTAGCCTCTAACTCACTAACCTCATTCTTAAGTTCTTTTATGAGACTATCTTTTTCTTTATTATTTCTATCCAATGTATCAATTTTCTCAAACAGATTATATATCAGTTTAATTATTTTATGTTGATTGTCCATTAAGGTATCTAATTTTATATTTATCTCACTATTTTTATCTCTATCCATATTTAAATTCACATCGTTATCATTATCAATATTATCATTGTTCGAAACTATGCTACTTATTTCCTGTGATGATGACATAGATGTCTCTGCAATGCTATTTTCAGCAACTTCAGGCAATATGCACTTTTCACATTTCCAATGTGAAATTTCTTTATTAACTTTCATATCCACAAAAGTCTGTACAGAAATATTTTCACAACCAATGTGATATACCCCATGACATTTATCTGTGCAATAAATCACTTCATCATATTGTCTACTTATCTTTTTTTTACATTTATAACACTCCAACATTTGTATGAACGGTGTTATATATATCTATATTATTATATAATATATAATATATCTACGCCCTTGAAAAGACACAAATTCAAAAATTGTTCATTGAAATCATACCTAGTTAAAAATTTTTTAGAACCCTCCAAAATTTTATCCAAGTGTGTATAGGCATTCACGGTCGGTGTTGATCCAAATCTTCTTGGTTTCCGGGCTTGTATGCCGTGGTCCATTGGTATTACTACCTGACGTTTCGTCTACAACTGTGGTAGACATTATCAAAGGCGATGTGCGGTAGCGGGCGAAGTTTCCTTACCTGTGAGCAGCCTAGAAATAAACTTCGCCCGCTACCACATCGCCTTTGATAATGTCTACCACAGTTGTAGACGAAACGTCAGGTAGTAATACCAATGGACCACGGCATACAAACCCGGAAACCAAGAAGATTTGGACCTCCAAAATTTGTTTATCTGGTTGTATACTATACTGATTAAAACTATTATTTTTGGGAAATAAGTATAGCTTTATTTAATACATAAAATTTAGTGTAGGGGACCCAGTGATAAAGTCTTGTCAAAAAAGCTAGTTACGGCTCTATATGATTGTATTTTCAACTTCTCCTTCCTTCTCACTTCGTGGCAGTCATAGACCAATCAGAAACAACACTTAATATTAATTTGAACTTAAACTTTGTCAAACGTATATTTTCATTTGCTGAGCAGGGTAGGAGGAGGCACTTTGCGTGAAAACTATAGGTACATGAAAATACGTGAGTAAAAACAGTTGAAAATAAATTGTGTTGAAAATACACGAGACCGACTGTATTGGAAGAATGAAAACATAGCTGACTCTCTAAAAATGGCGGAATGAGTTACGAGACCGAAGTCACTTAAGTTGTACTATGACCGTGACTTAAGTAATCGTTACTCACCCATTGGCCGCTTATGCGTCAAGTAGGCGGTGTGTTATTCACTCAACTACCTTACCAACAAGGGGAAAACCGAACAATGGATTAGTATATGGGTCTGGTTGTGAGAGAGAGAGAGAGTTATACAAATTTTTGTCGTACGATATTATCAGAACGAATTAACCGATTGACATCGGGTTTGCGGTATTCGAAAGGATTTATTGAAACTAAGATCTGATTAGATTTTGCCGTCAATCGGTCAATTAGGTTCAATGTTACTCAAAGAATTATATAATTTTTTGGTTTTTTGTCGCATATTCCTACTTGTTTATATGTTGACCAGAAAAGCTCATTTACACTTAAATTAGCTTAAAAAAATCAACAATTTTTGTTCTTATGACTCAGAAATTCGTATAACTATTGTTTTTATAAACTTTGAAAAGATTTGAGCGTAACAAATGAATCAAAGTATAGTGCTAATTGTACTCAGGGCCGGATTAACCCTGCCCGGGCCCCTAGGCAATGCAATCAGGTCTTTTCAAGTTGATGTAGGGATGTGAGTAACTTCCAGATGATCGGCTCCTGGCATCCTGCTACTTTTAATGTCTTATGTGATATTGTAACAACATGATTACTTTGACTAGTATAGATGCTGCAGCATCGCCTTACCTGACTCGTTAGTTTTATTGAAATGGATTTAATGAATAGGTTATAGATAATTGATAATACAGGTTTTTTGATGGGTCAGGAATGAGAAATGAGACGTGACGTAGTTATTTTAAATTACAATAAACAACAAAAGAAAATAATATTGTTGTTGGGAAATTTCATACAAATTATCAAATAAAATTTTCGTTCAATGAAAAGTTTTTTTTCTTGGTGCGTGCATGGGCCCCTAGTCGATGCGAGGCCTCTATAGGCAGTTGCCTATACTCTGCCTAATGATTAATCCGGCACTGTTTGTATACGTAATTCCTGATTGTTTTCAAATTTCTAGAATACGTCAATAAAGCATTCATTATATTAAGTATGTTGTACCTATACTAGTACTATACTAAGTTTCAAAGCTTAAACGTGGAAAATCTATTTTACATATATAAAGAGGTTACCTACACTGATTTCATTTTAAACAGCCGCGGATATACGATTTTCTCGAACCGGCTCAGAAACTTGATAATGGTCCTCCCTCTCTCCAGCGTTTGAGATAAATTACTTTAAAAAAACTCACAAATTATATACCTAATAGTTGGCATTTTTCGTGACCGGGAAACCGCCAGAAAACAAGCAGACTGAGTAAATCGGAAAAAGGACAGATTGGGTGTGGTTTTCAACCATATTGTATTATGATTTTGGCGCCCCCTGAAACTGCCGCCCGGCTCGGGTGCCCCGGTTTTCCCCTCCCCTAGATTCGGGGCTGGTTGTACTACTGGTAAAAACTATTATTTTGGGGAAATAAGTAATTTTATTTAATTCATAAAATAAATAAAATTATCGATCAATTTTTTTTTCAGACATTAAAATAATAAAATTATAAATCAATATTTCACTAGATGACGTTTCGATCCGGATTATATGGTCTGAAAAAAATTGGTCAATATAGTTATATTTATTTGAAGAGTTTTATTCAGACGTTAATCAAAAATTTTAATTAATATAATTTAGTGTAGGGGGACCCAGTGACGCAAGGTCTTGCCCAGGGCCCCAATAAAGCTAGTTACGGCCCTGTATTATATAATATATTTCAACAATCGGTGGTCGTTCACGCTACGTCTATAAAAGCGTATAATCAAAATTTATTTTATTTCATTTTAAACATAAGAAACACATTATATAAAAGTTCGTGACCTCGTTATATTCGCTAAATTTAATTATGAAATAAACCGATTTAAAATCTAAATATTAAGTATATTTTTTCTAATGTTCAGGATAGGTACATATCGTTAATATTTAAGTTAAAAATTAGGCTAGTATGTTATTATCGAAAAATTAAAAATATTATCAAATTAGGTGTGTTTTTATTTCAAAAATATAGGTATGTAGGTAACTTTTATAAATTGCAAATTAAGACCAAGTAGGCGATGCAATCACAGCCGATGAGTTGTGACGAGTCATGCGTCTTTTGTGAAATGAACTGTCATTGAAATTAACGCGTCTAAAAGTGCATTGATATCTTTTTGAGTTTTAGTGATAAAAATTGCGCGTTTGAAATATTTTGACTGTTGAATAATGTTTTTAAACGTCTTCTAAACGTATTTGTGATATTAGTTCGGCGCCAATTTTTGCGAAAATACGTATTTTGAATGAAAACGTTTTCCAGTTTGGCGTCCTATTTGTGCATTTTATAGACTGTCGTAGACGGTCGAACGTCGCTTGTTCCAACCGGTTTCTATTGTAAGTACCTAGTCATTAATATTACGTACCTACCTATATTATATTAACAGGTTTATAGGTATTATTACAATAATTCGCTGATGAGCTCAGTTGTTGAGCGTCTATAATCTACAATCGCTCCATTCTAATAATTAATTGATATTGGGCGGTGCATTTATAGTGTGGCTTTCCAATATTATAGGTAAATCTAATATCGGACAGTCATTTAGAAATAAAATTATATATCTACAAATTACAAATACGCTATTTATTCTATTTTAACAACGCAATGTGGATATTTGTAATAAAGCACTTGGGTACTCGTTTATAAGAATTTTACAGATATTTTTAATTTAAAATTTCATTTTAACAAAATTCTCGATAATAATGCATGCCATATCAGAAAAGGTTATCAGTAAATACAAATTTTAAATTGTTTCGGCAAAGAATGTGGCTGCTTAAAATTTAAAATATTTAATTTTTAAATTTATTTCACATCTTTAGGTAGCCTGCAAATAAATATTACACAAAATAACACTTGTTTTAAAAAGGGTACGTACATATTGCAAATATTTAGTAAATTTTTTACAAAAATTATGTGTTACTTTCGATGGGTAAACAGCTGAACCGGTTCTGTTTTTTTTGAACGATTTTTTCAATGTCTGTTTGAAATTCTAATATTATGAAAAGGTACAGTTTGTAAATTTGTATGTAGGAGGTAATCTTCGAAACTACTTATCCAATTTCAGCATTTTTTTCACCAATATTTAGAATGAACCTTCAAGATGGACATATTATGCTATATATATATTATTGCGTTAAAATTAAAGCACGTTTCTTGGAGACCAATTTTGCAACGGAAAAACTGTGGCAATCTACAAATTCGGGCGAAGCCGGACCAGACCACTGGTTTATTAATAAATAACAGATTTTAAAATATCGTTATTTTTTAACGTCAGTCTAAAAACGTTAAAATCAGAGACGGACTTAGACGTGAATTTATTTTATTAGAGTAATTAATGAAATGTTTATTAAATTTTAAAGGCTAACGGCTGAAAGCAGGGCTTCAGTTAAAATTTGAATATACGTAATATACTGGATTAGAAAATAGACAGGCTATGCACTATTGCATTACCCGACCGGGCTTCGTCCGAGTGGGACTGATTTCTGTTTTAAACCCGCGGTAGAAAATATAAAGTGACTATTATTTTAATGGTTCCTAAGTAACATTTAGACCTGTAACATTTAGTTCTGTAGCGAAACTAGCCTCGGCTCGGATATAGAGAGTGCCGGGTGGTCAAAAAATGCTTGAAACGGATCGTGTAAATATAAGTGCACAGTACTTTGCGAGTACTTGATCGGCGCATTCCGTGCGCTATGATTATTGTCATTACGCTTCTTCGCCCGGGTTCGTCCGGGACTCAATTAAAAAACTGGCATAAAATATAATATTATAACTGTTATATTAATGTTTGGCAGTGAATAAATATTTATATATATTCAAGGATTCAATCCGATTTACATTCGGGCGAAGCCGAGCCGGGCAGCTAGTATACAATATTATTGTGAAACACGCGCGAACGGACTTTTATTAAATTGTTGTGCTTTCACGTCATAACATTAGTTATGTGAAATTTTGACTTCAAAAACTCGTTAAACCAAAACATGAATTTTATTAAAGTCGCCCCTGTTTATAGTCGACGCCACTGCCTTTATTAAGAAAAATAATTATTATTTATGTAATGCTTCTTTGTCATTGCGTTCGAACTTGTATGTCTGAAATGGATTTTTTTCCGTTCTAAATGTTTTAAAAATTGTTACATTATAATAATCTTAAAATTGATTTTTGTAACTTATTTCAAACTTTAATATTTTATTGAAATGTAGCTACTTTTTAGGCGAATTTGGACCGTTTAACGTTTGCGTTAAATGCAAATAATGTAACCATATGACAGCGAAAAATAACGCATTCTATATTATTCTGTAAATTCCAAATTTACATTTAGACTTTACGTTTCACTTCTAGAGTGTGTAGTATAAACAATATGTCATTGTTTGCCGTACGGCGATTATACTGTTATTTATTTAAAATAGACAATACATATTTATTTCAAGGATGTATTAATAAAGTCAGGTATTTTTCTTTGTGCAATTTATTTAAATGGTGTACCTATACTGCTGTAAACAACTCAATTGTTACAATGTTTAAATTAATAAAAATTGAATTATTGTTCTTTATTCGCCGCCTCTGGTCTAAACTATAAATTATTTATTATTATGTTGAACGTCATTATGCATTATGTAACATTGACATTTCATTAGTCATATTGATAAGTTGTTACTTCGAGACTAAACGTGCAATCGTAATTGTGGCCAGATTTTATCCGATATATAACTATTATCGAGATCTTGCAATATAATACAGTGAGCGCTTATATTATTTCACGAAAGCTACGTCTACCATATTAAAGCCGACAGGAGACAATGACTTCTGCAGCAGTACTAGAGTTGTGATTGATATTTTAACACAATTAAAGATATTTTCTTTATTTGACTTGTTCGTCATTATTTATTATTCGTCGGTGTTTTGAACGTTTGAACGACATCTATTATTTCAAAGCTTCTACAACCTAATCTGTAACGTGCAGAGTCACACTGTATAAATTAATTCACAACAAGATCCCCCTATATCAGAATATAATGTCTAAATTATAATCAATCTTAACTGGCATTAATTGTTGACATGTTCCATTCAGCTAATTATTTTCCGACTGAATATTATAATGTGGCCGACTTTTCGTCGCCTTAATTTTTTTTTAAATTTTTGTTAACATTGATCAGTTCGGCACTCGCGAACTATTCACGGTATTGTTCACTTATTTTTGTTTAGACACTAGAATAATGTCATGGATCAATCGAACGTTTCTCAGTCACTATTTTTATTAGATCAGTGTTGAATTATGTAAGTCACGCGATCTTTTCTTCTAATGTCGCTTTTGCTTGTTTTAATGTCTTTTCTTCTTGTTTCAGACATCAGTACCGAGTTTGCTAATCGTAAGAAGATTGGACAACGACATTTAATTGTCTTTCGGCGACTCTGCGAAAAGACAGCCGGGGTCAAATTTTCAAGCGCGATTCAAGACTCGAAAAAGCAGATCAGCTTTCAAGCTCTGTTCAATACAGGCAGATGAAGAAACCAACAAACTTTAAATGATGAGCCACTCTTTTCGACCGAGAAGCTATCATATTATGACTATTGTTGGAATTTTTTTTTCTGTTATTTTATTTATTAAAACGTTGTATAATGTGACATTTAAGGAAAAGAAGGCTTGCCCTGGTCCACGCAACCTTTCCTTTCTCTTGGTGTTGCTTTTGTTTTGTAATATGGTACATATCTTAATTTTTTTTTGCTTTTTGTTTCAGGCATTTTTGAGAACTGGGACTCGGACAACGATTGGTTTCTGCGAACATGATTGCACGGATTAGAGTGAAATGACCTACAAATATTTTTATTTTTAGTTTAGTTGGACATTCATTTTACGAATGAATAGCTGCGTCGGCAAATTAAATTAAGATGTTAACAAGTATTTCTATTGCAGATTAAAACTAGGTGATCTAAGACTAGATACGACATTTCCAACGGAACTGCGTGGAGTCCCATAGGGAGGAAGAGTTCTTTCGGCGGAAAGAACGTCTCTTCAGTTTAATTTCGGGTTCTCGGCCTCGATCTTGAATTTGATCGTTGTTTTCATCCGCCGGATGTCTTAGGTGTTATCTGAAACGTTTTGGGCGGGTCGTCTTGAGCGGCATTCATTAGAAAGGTGAATCCGCGTTTTCAGTTTGATGCGAGCTGTTGTATTGAACTGCGATCCTCTGAGAGGGTGGCTGGGAAGCGGGGCACTGTGGACGGACGATCCAAACACTCCAGATCGGTCTCATTCTCGGATACTTTACTGCTAAGTGCTCTACTTGCTAACTGTGGACAAACTTTGCCGAGGAACGTTGGGTAATAGATTTCTGTTGCAATACTAGTACAGGCTAGGGCGCCCTCAGACACTGTATGATTTTTTTTTGTTTTTTTTTCGGTTTTAATTGACTGCCACCGGTGCACTCCGTACCTTGGTTGAGAAGCCGTTTAGGCTGGCGTATTGCGATCACAATTATAAACCACATCTGCTTGGATCTACTTACGGCGATATAAATTCATACCATTGAAATTCGAACTAAATTGCTGTTTGACGTCACTTAAAACGAAATTGCCTCCAGCGCAGCAGTTCTTTGTAAAATGGATTTTGTGGGTTCAATTCGCACCTCAAATTTTCAATTAATAAAATAATATAAATGCTTATTCAGTAAGCATTAAGTTTCGAAATTATCAGTTGTTCTTTGCCAGATGAATCCCTCAAATGATTAGTATTTTGAATAAAAATTTGTTTTTTTGTGCAGAGAAGGGTTTTGAGGGATATTTCTTTTTTCTTTTTGGCTAATTTAGCACTTTTCTGGCGAAGAAAAATCACTTAAAAATATTTGAAGATCACATCGAGTTTTTTTTTTATATTATTATGTACTCCTAATAAAATCTTTCCGTTTTTCGCTTTTTGAGACGGTAGTGCGTGGCGCCGGTTACTGGCTCTCGCGTTTCAGAATGTGCGGGAGTGCGTACGTTTTCGTTCGAGTCGAGACAGTGTTGTCTTAAGGAGGAACACCTGTATTAAATTTAAACAGTGCACAGCATTTAAAATCGTGAAAACACGAATCATTTTGGTATTGACCTGTAGCACTAACATTTTTCTTCCAAGACGACGCTGCGGGTTGATTCGTCCCCCGACTCCGCGTTCGCGCGAGTAAGTGTTTAAATAATATTTCAATGATTAAATCGAAGGTACTTTCTTCTGACGTCGGGATTTCCGGGATAGCGAGGCGATCAACCAGACCAAATGGATCAGAACTGACCAGTGCGGTGAAAGTGTTAAAAATGTTAACTAAAGAAATCTGATCGCGATTTTAAACTCGTATTTATTAAAAATAATTTTTTAATACGATTACCCAGTGCAGTGTTTAAAAAATCAATAAAATAACAGTCAGTAGTTCGCGACTTTTACCTTTCGTGTGCTGGACTGGAAGTTGGAACTGGAATAACCTACGAGCCCTACAGAGATTTCGTCTCAAGTACGTATTTTTCGTTTTTTCGTTTCTTGTTTTGCTTTCCTTTAAGTATTGTTTAAAGGAATTTTTAAAATATTTTATGCTACTTATGTTTTTTTGTTTGTTACAGGTGCTGACGAAACTGTAGTGCAGAATTTTGGTGAGTGATTTTAATTATTTATCCTGTTACAGTGAGCTGGAGTCAACAAAAGCCCTCCCGTATTTATTGTGATTTACCTGAAAAAGTTGACTCTTTTAGGGGTTTTGGACATCCAGAATTGTTAGAAGCTCACGTGACAGATAAAGTTATCACTGTCCACTGATAGAAGTTTTATAATTTCAAGAGTACTGTTTGAATGAAATTCGAATCAATAATAATGATTCGAAAGTTTAAAAAAGAATCAATAAAACTTCAGTTTTCAGTTATGACTTTTAACATATTTTTTATATTTTAATCGGGATCACATTTTCGCGGTCGCGTTTTAACTTTCTTATTATGTATAGGTAAAATTAAAATCTTTCAAATATTCTTGTCTTTTAGGGTCTCCTTTTTATAAATTGTATTGTAAATGTAAAACACAACGTGTCTTTCATTTGTGGTGGTAAAAATCCACTCAATTTGAAACGTTGTGAGATGCATTTTTTTTTATTTGATTTAAATATTTTATGTTTCCTATTTTGTGTCGCATTTATGTTTAATTTAAATTTCAACAAACGGAATTTGAATTATTTTAGAGATATTCAATTGCTCTACAAAACGGGAGACTTCATCATACAATGGCCGCTTTCACCAATAGCTGCAGTTCCGACTACGACAATAATATTACAACAATTGCTTACTAAATTTCAAATACCTGCCTCACGAAAATGTTTTTTTTGTTAATATCATTTTTGAATATCTCACAATCAGTTTAATTTTTAAATGTAAAAAAATCCAAATGTTCAAATATGAACGATTAAATTCTCCTAAACTGGTTAATCGCTGTTGGTGCAAGTGGCCTTAACACAACCATTCATAATTTTTCGTTAATCGTTAGCTTTAGGGTTATTGCAGCAGTTTAACTGTAACCTGTAGACTTCGATGAAATATGTAGGGAGGGCGTTTCGTTTTAATGCACTGCTGTGTTTAGGGTTTCTTTCCACAGAGGTTCCATTTGGGAACGTTAGATGTTAGGGTAGCTGTAGGGCGCCGTTTGGCCAACTTTTGTCCTTACGTGGGCAGGTCGGATAGGACAGCGCGGTTAGTAGACCACCTGCGATGATGTCCGCGGTTGAGATTTTAGGTCTTGGCTCGGTCGAGACTGCCTTAGCTTCCAAGTGAAAGTCAATAGCTGTACCTTCCACCGTGAAAATCGTGTTAACTGTGTTTTCCGTAGTAAAAATCGCACTTGTCGTGTTTTCTATTGTGAAAATCGAAGTGCTGTGTTTTCCGCTGTGAAAATCGCACTTGTCGTGTTTTCTATTGTGAAAATCGAAGTGCCGTGTTTTCCGCTGTGAAAATTGCTCTTGTCGTGTTTTCTATTGTGACAATCGAAGTGCTGTGTTTTTCTGAGTGAAAATCGGTTGTGTTTTCCATAAGGAAAGGTCGCTGTGCTTTGTTGGGGTTAAGGTCTAGCCTCCATCGCGCTAGGAGCGTTAAGGTGGTCGAATTTCCCCAGTGGATTTCTGCGTATCGCGAATTTTAGGGACACACACATGACACATGTATATTTTTTGTTACTGGATTTAGGTGTACGGCGTGCCGTTTGTCTTCGCATGCAATGTTGCTAAGACACCAGATACGTCGTGCACTATCGTAATTTTTTAGCTAGCTGCGCTTTCCGCGGTCCATATCCCAATAGGACATCCGCGTTGGACCGCACCTAGGGTTCTAGTCTCAGGATTGCTTGGTTTGTAACGCTACGAAATATAACCTTACAAAAAAGTAGTCCGGCAATCTAGTTCGAACAGCGGGCTTACGTCCTGTCGCAACAGTTGTAAGTCCAGTCACATCAATAAATGTATACAGCTGTTGAGACCAGAGCGAGGACCGAGGCCTGCTGTGAAGGGCGAAAGTTGTTTTGCGTTCCGTGCGTAGGAATTTGTGGATTTAGGCTTTTCACAGACAAAGAGTCTAACTAATCACAACTCTCATTTCGCTCTGATGATTTTTTTTTCAGATTTTTGACATTTGTTTTCGGTATTTTTTTGTTTTTAGGTGTTTTTTTTAAACAGTAATTTTTTTCTAAATTTAATCAAATTTGTATAAGACTTCGCATAATCATAAAGAATCAATCGAAATTCATAATTTGTGTTAAATATAAAAACGTGCTAATATAAACGCACTTGTAAAGATATCATTGTGGGCCAAATGGTATTTTCTAGATGGCAATACTTAAGTTAATTACGTTTCGATAAATAAACTGTTAAGTGAAAACTTATAGCAATGTTTTTACGAGAAAAATACCGAAACAACGTCCAACGAGCGCAGACTAGATCTGCCCAACTGTAAACCATTCAGTGTTGAGTGGTTTTCTGGTCAACAATTCAACAATCAACATAATATACTGTCCATTAGAAGCTCTCCGTGAAATTTAGCTAAATTTAATTAATTGAAATTTCATTCGAATCTAACTTTTTCATTTTTTATTATTTTAATAGCAAAAATTTGATCAGTAGGTATTTATTTTTATTTTAAATTTTCTACACCTTAACATTTGTGATAGGGTAATCTATATTCAATATCTGAATTAATTTCAGAGTAACTTTTGAAATATTAATTATATTCGTATAAAAGCAGTTAATATATTCGTATGTACGAATCTCGTATCTCAGTCGTTAATCGAAATTGTAGGCCCTCCGTGAATCGATCCCGATTTATAATATTATGTACCTATTATTTTTTGTGTTTGGTGTTGGTTTACCTCCCTCATGACGCGACTCGTGTCTGTTGTCAGAAACGATCAAAAACAACATTAGTCGCACTTTCGGGGGGCATAGGACTGCATGTTAGATTTCATAAGTTCAGCTTAATTTTAATTAATTTTACATTTTTACTTTTCGCGAGTTTTGTGATTTTATTTCAGTGCAGTGCAAAAAGAAATCGTTCGCGATAAAAAGTGTTTCGAATATTCAACTTATCTGTATAAGTATTTCTTGTTTATTAATTTCATTTTTAAACAAAAGTGTCGACGCTTACAAATTATTGTCAACGCATCCTTAAATTTAGATTCTTGTTTTGTGTAAATAATAACTACAAAACACCAGATCTCTTTTTTCTCTACGTACGTTCCGCTAACCGTGTTAGCATCATCAATAGATGATTAAAATTCTAACCATTTCCTCATGATATGGTTAACACGGTAGCGATTTTTTTTAAATACTCAGTGTTTTGATTCGATCTATCGTTAGGATTCATTTTTTAAATTTTTGTGTAGACAAGCATTTGGAAGATGTTTAATCTTTTTGACTTTTTTGACACTTTTACGGAGAGGCAAGGTTGGTACGAGGGGCGATGCACACCATGCGATCGTATCAGAAATCAGAATGGAAGCATCTTATGGAGGTCGGTACCAAGGGCTCGCTTTATTTTGAAGCGTTCCCAAAGGGAATATTTTGTCACAGTAATAAATAAATAAATAAGTCAAAAAGGTTAAAAACAAAATAGTACCCTTCCAAATTAAGAGTATTTTAATTCATTTAAATTTTTTTGTATATCAGCAAGCTGTTGAGCTTTTGTCATTGGATTCTTTGACCAATGCAACATTAATTCTAAAATGAAAATGAAATCAACTTTAAACTAGCTCTCCGAAGAAAAATAACAACATGTTATTTGTTAATATTGTTTAAAAATATAATGAGCCCAGTGCCGGATTAACCTATAAGCAAATTAAGCAATTTCTTAGGGTTTCGCGTCTCAGGGGGCACCAAGAAGCACCACTCAAAAATGAAAAGTTCCTCACTAAACCGTGTCAACATTTTTTTTTCTTTTTGTCAAGTTCTCAAAAATTTTATTTACTGATATAAAACTGTCTTTAGAAGTATAAAAGTTAAAAATAAATAATAATTTATTTTTGAAAATGAAAATGAAAAATTTAAATATCAACGCGCCTAAATTTTGAATATTCCGGAACAATTTTTATTGATTATACCATAGCATTTTTGTGCTGTGGCGGGGCAAGACCTAAATTTTATGTGGGCAAGGTCCATTTTGCGAGGCCCTCTGGAAGCGCAAGAAGACGAATTTAATAAAATAAAAACAGTTGCGACTGTTCAATTTTTATTCTTATATAAATGCAAACCATATTATTTGATAAAAAACAAAAAAATGAATTAAAGAAACGGAAATTTCCTACTTTTAGCCTTACTGGATTACTGCCAGTTCGGAGAGTTTTTATCATTTAATTTTTTTTCATCGCGGTCGCGGATTTTTAAGTACCTAATGCAAACTATGATGGCAAACAATATTTAAGGTGCGAGGCCCTTTGTACCGTGAGGCCGTAGGCGGTGGCCCACGTCGCCCACGCGTTACGCCGCCTCTGTATACATCGATGTTGGTGGCACTTTTAAGGCTGGTAACACTTTTGCGTAGTGTACTGTGTAGATAGCAGACGAACGAGACAGCTCACTTCGAAAATGCCTCGTCAGAAATTGATCATGTCATTAAATAAATACCATAATCATTCTTGTAACTTGGTTTAACTGTGTGGAGTCGGAGTTGGTGTTACCTCTGATGGATATATGTTGCGATTTTCAACTACAGATACTGAGAGGTCATTTTGCTCTTGTAGTTATAAAGTGTGGTCCTGTTCAGGTAAGGTCACGTTTATGAAATGAATTTTTTGTACTGCCCTCTATAAAATAGATTCTTGTCATGCCTAGTTGTCGTAAAATAAATAAAACAAACAACAAATGATGCAGTCAATTCAACAGTAACTTCCATAAACTACTCATCAACTAACCGAAATATATTTTAACAAACCAAAGTAGACGTAATTTTTATAAACAATCTTATAGAAGTGAAGTGTGCAAAAAATGTATACATAGGACGTAGGTAATGATATTATGACTTGTGTGAATTAAGGCTCGCTGACGCTTATAGTAAATTTCATATGAATATTATTTACATTAACCCCTTCGGTCTTAGCGGTCATTTCAATGGACATACTATTCTAATGCGTGTAATTTAAGTCAGCGTAATTAAATAGCAAATATAAACATTTCATTGGGCTTATCTGAGATGTAGGTTTGCCAAACAAAACAAAGAAATACTATTTGGGGAAATGAAATATCGAGTCAAGTGTTGACCTACAGTCATGAATTCACGCAAAGCTGGTAATTATGTATTACTTGGTATAACTTACGTATTTTCATGATGTAATTTACTTTTATTGTGCGGATATTTATTTTAGTTTTATGATGTTAACTTTACTAATCATATTTAAAAAGTAATTAAATATCCTATGCTAGTGATTACCGTAAAACATTTTTTTTGACCTGTTATCCATTTCAATGGACAAGCGTCGTTAAATATATACACCGATTTTCTAACAAAACACCGGGGTATGTGATGTAAAATATCGCGTCTTGTAATTCTTGAATTACTTGGGCATATACTCCCACTGGTTTTAAGTGCAATGGAATGATAAGTGTCAGCATAATATGTAATTGGGCTGATACAAATCAGCGAAAAAGAAATTTCCTTGAAGGGGAACGTATATATAATGCCGGCCATATCATAAAATTAGGCAAAAATTCAATTGAAACAGAACCTTCAAGTAAGGTGAATTTTAATGCTTTCTGTTTAGAAACTTGCGATTTAAAGAGTAATCCACAAGAAATATACCTTAATTACACCCTACCCAAAAAAATATTTTCTGTTTTTAAAATATAAAATTCAGGTCCGAAGGGGTTAGTGATGAAATTAATCATACATACTTAAATCAGTACAAATTATCAATATAATAGCTGAAAGTTATAAATAATAAAAAAGTTTAAATATTTTAAAATAAATAGGTATTCTTTGGATTCTCAGATAACAACACAATTTGAAAAAAACGCTATCTACAGTAACTACTGACTATTCAGAAGTTTTCCGAGGATCTTTGAGTATATAACTTTCACATATCACTGTGAAGCATGAAGGTTTAGATTTCCAGATTGTGAATTTGAAATTCAGCAAAAAAAAATGAATAACGAGCTATTTTTAAAACCCGAAATCAAAGACGAACCGATAGACGATAATTCACTATTTCCAGCAGGCTATGGTAACGAAACAGTTGAAACTCTATCCAAATTTGATGGTGAGAACCCAAGAATTGGAATTGGGGACACTAAAATAGCTGTAGACGTAGATATCAACTGGGAAGGGACAGGATCCTCCAACGAAATTAACGAAGGATTGTTTTTAAAATCCGAAATAAAAAATGAACCAATAGATGAAAATTCATACGTATTTTTACCAGAATATGTCGATAACACCGTAAACGACCACGATAGTGAAATCAGATGCGAAGATACAAAAACGGATGATGGTCACACATCAGGGAGACACAATCGCGTGCATGCTGATGAGAAACCGTTTAAGTGTGACGTTTGTAAAAAGTGCTTTTATAATTTACATGAATTAAAGAAACACCGTCGCTTACATACCAGTGATAGACAACGTCAGTGCAACGTTTGTGAAAAAACTTTCAGGTATACCAGTGATCTGATAAGACACGAACGTATACATAATGATGAGAAACCATATCGGTGTGACGTTTGTAATAAAAGCTTTAATCAAGTCGGTCATTTAACCAGTCACAAGCGTATACACACTGGTGAGAAACCATTTAAATGCGACATTTGTAAAAAGGGATTCAGTCAAAACAAAAGTTTGATAAGGCATAAACTTATACACACCCACGAGAAGCAATATCAGTGTGACATTTGCAGTGAGATTTTTAGTCAACTTAGTCGTTTAACAATTCATAAACGTATACATACTGTTGAAAAACCGTATGAGTGCGATGTTTGTAAAAAGTGCTTTAGCTTATCGCATAATTTGAAAAGACATTATCGTTTGCATACCGGTGAGAAACTATATCAGTGTGACATTTGCAATAAAAGTTTTAATGACACGAGTCATCTGAAATCACATAAACTTATGCATACTGGTGACAAACCGTATCAGTGTGACGTCTGTAATAAGCGTTTTAATCAAACGAGTCATCTTAAATCACACAAACTTATGCATACGGGTGAGAAACATTACCAGTGTGACATTTGTGAAAAGAGTTTTTATCAAACAAGTCATCTGAAAACACACAAGCTTATGCATACCGGTGACAAACCTTTTCAGTGTGACGTTTGTAATAAGAGCTTTTATCAAATGGGCCAATTAACAAATCACAAACGTCTACATACGGGTGAGAAACCGTATCAGTGTGACGTTTGTAGGAAATGCTTTCACGCGTCAGCGCTGTTAAGAAATCACATTCGTGTACATACCGGAGAGAAAATATATCAGTGTGACATTTGCGGTAAGCATTTAACTACAGGCACAAGTTTAGCTAAACACTATCACCTTCACACTGGCGATTATCAATGTGACATTTGTGAAAAAAGTTTCAGTGATACACAGAGTTTAATAAATCACCAAAGAATACATAGTGGCGAGAAACCATATCATTGTGACGTTTGTAATAAGAACTTCATTCAAAAAGTCCAATTAACAAATCACAAACGTATACACACAGGTGAGAAACCATATGAGTGTGACATTTGTAAAAAATGCTTTCGTAGATCGGAATCGTTAAAAAAACACAATCGCGTGCATACGGGTGAGAAACCGTACAAGTGTGACCTTTGTGAAAAGTGCTTTTATACATCATCGAATTTAAAGGTTCATAAACGCGTGCATACTGGAGAGAAATTTTATAAGTGTGACGTTTGTGTAAAGAGTTTCACCGATAAAAGGAATTTGATAAGGCACAAACGTACACACACTGGTGAGAAACCATATCAGTGTGACGTTTGCAACGAGTGCTTTATTGCGCCAATAAATCTTAAGAGACACAGTCGCGTACATTCTGGTGACAAAACATGTTAGTGTGGTGTTTGAACACTTTTTATGCCGGCGTGTAAAGTGACTAATTACACCACTAACGCGGTAAAATAAAACAAAACTATTAGAAGCGACGTTCGTGAACTGTCATAGATTTAAAAAATGGAGTATAAACCAGTTATTTTAATACCAACTAGGTATCTTGTGCGTAGTGGCTTTACAACGCTAGGTATACCTTTGACTATTTAATATAGCACCGGATTTTGAAATTGTTTTCGGTAATAGAAAGATCGATAAACGAGGAAGGTTTATGTATATAATTTGTAAATATTTTTTACAAAATGGCTGAAATACGACGGTATTTTGTAAAAACTACATCGTTTTTTATTATGTTACTCAATTATGTTATTTTTTTATTATGTTACTCATTTATGTTACAATGTTACTCAATATTTTACTCAACCTCATTAAAATCACTGAATGGATTTACATAACGATTACTATGTATTAAATTTGTATTTGCGAAAATGCAGTTTGTCCATTTTTTAAGTTTAAAGATTTGTGAGTAAACTATAAGACAGACGTCGATCACTGCTTAAATTAAAGCTAATTACATTTGCTACAATATCTTTTCCTATGATTTTACCCTTGAAATGTGTATTTTCCCCGATATCGGAGTCGAAAATTGACCAAATCTTAAAATTTCACATTTTTTGGAAAAAATGGTCAATTTTTGGAGACTATCTTTGTAAGTAATGAATCCACAGAGTTAGTTCTAGTCTCAAATTGTAGCAATTTTAGTCTACTTAAAAACGTATAGAAAATATTTTATAAAAAATGGATAGTTTACGACCTATATTAAGAATACCAAAAAAAGTGCAAAAATTTCGCGGTTTTTCGAGTGTTGCAAAGTAAGCACAGGTCTTTCGAAGCTGCAAACTTGGATATACGTTACTGGTACAGTGGCGTAGCTACCGAGGGGCTAGGCGGGACAGTGCCCCGGGGCCCTCAAGCTCAGGGGGCCCTCAAATCCTTACCAGAAAATCTCGATCGAACTGAACTTTTGAAAATCTCTCCCATTTTCAAAATAAATATGACAGGTTGCAACCCGACTTTAATCATGGCAACTCAGTTGAGAGAAATTCGAAAGTTATACCCAGGGAATTCCCCTAAATTCTTTCTGTGGGTTGGCAGTGTTGTCAATTTGACGGATAGCGATATGTGCGTTTTATTATCCATCGATATGCGTTTTATTGTGAATTCGAGTCAAGATTTTTTTTGAGAACGGTTAAAAAATTAATGCTGTATCAGGAGTGTAAGTATAAGCTAATGTCAATAAACTTTTTAGTACTGGTCAATATAGTGGTTCAATTTTATTTGATTTTACCAGATTATTTGAGTCACTATCAATAGAAATATTTTATCCAGAAATACTTGCAGAAGGCTGACTAAAAAACTTGTCAATTTTGGTCAATTTTTGTTTACTATCTTCTCTTTCTTGGCGTTGTTACCGTTTAAATGCACCACTGGGTTTCTTCTTTTTGTTCATAATTTTAGTTTTCTAAACGTATAGATTTGACACGATTTATTGACGTGACGGACATCAATATGAGTGGTACTAAAAATTTTAGTACCACTTATATTGATGTCCGCATCAAGCCTGAATTTAACCGAAGTCATTGATACTTTTGAAAAAACTAAAACTAGAAAAGGATTGTAAATATAACTGCTATTTAGTCAGTTGGTAATTTATGTTGTTACTGTTTAATATTTTTATTACCTGCCCTGCAGTGCACAAAAAAGAGCTGATCATATCAATAAGAGCTTTATCATCGATGATAAAGTAGCTTAGCATTTTTAAAGTATTTGTATATTTAATATTTTTACTTGATAAAACCTAACCAGTTTAGATAGCAGTGGGGCCCCATTTTTTTATTTGCCCCAGGGCCCTTGGTTACCTAGCTACGCCACTGTACTGGTAGTGGCCCTAATGTTCGATATGACTGGCCTAATATCACGTATAAAATATCTAAATCATATATATTAATACGCTAAGGTTTAAGATGTTTGCCTCCCTTTTTAGAAAAAACCTCAAATTTCTCCACATAAATTATATATATATCATTTTACAGATAATTGCTTGCTCTACTGCATAAATTCAAGAAGAAACTAAAAGAGGAACTGTGTGATAAGTGTCACCATAATATTAATGATTTTTTGTGATAGTTATGACAATTTTTTATGTACATATTGTACAAAGCAGAAAATAAATATTCTATTCTATTTTGTTTTGAGGCTAAAACTACGCCTTATCCGTAAGATGCTTATAATTAATAAATAACGTAAGTTACTCGTCTCGAGTCTTGTGTTTTCTGATATTATATAATTTTAAGTTAAAGACTTTTTGTTGACGTAATCCACTAATTTTTAGATAATTTACTGAGTGATGTTCTTGCGAACCTTATTTATGTGCCAAATCTAAATAAAGAAATCGTTTGTAAAAAAAATTGGTTGTCTGTAAAGTCGGTTTACGGACGATAGTTTTACGTGATAACGTATTCCGTAATACATAACCTAAATTCTACATATAATAATTATAATAATTCGAATCTATGATATTGCATCTTTCGCTTCAAATTTAGGTTAATTTTATTTATTTAAATTACTCACCATATAATATAATTGTTTTTTTTTTTAACTTTCTTTCTTTCGTATTTATTTTAAGTCTCAAAGATTAGCTGTCATAATATTTATAAAACAATTGTTTCACTGTTTATAATATAAAATTCCAAAACCTACTTACAATATTTAAGTATTTTCATACGTCAAAAAATTGATTTTTATAATGATAAAATTTGTAAGAAAACGATTTTTTCGAGAGATGAGACCTAGCTAAAACGATTTTTTGCCCCCCAAAATCCCTTTTGTAGTAAATTTCATCCAAATCGTTAGGGCCGTTTTCGAGAAAAGCACGCACAGGGTCAGGCGGAACGTTACGCGTTACGAACGTTAGGAACGTTACGCGTTAGGAACGTTACACTTTTTCGTGCATGCAGCCGGTGTTTTATCAATTTATAAGATTGGTGATTCATCAATTTATAAGACGTTATCACGTCAAAATATTCGCTCATAGTATCGGCTGAACGCACACTTTAAAAACACAAATTAAATGGAAATAAAAGTGTATAAAACTTGTTATCAAAATTAGTAAACTCCCAAAAGTTAAGAAAAAAAAACATCCTCGGTAGCTAAAATGGGTACGGTCAAGGTAAAAAAGACTGCCCAACTGGTAAGTTGAAGCGTTGAAAAATTCCTCATAAGTATGTTGGCGCGTGCCCAGAAGAAATGAAACGCCGAGAAGGATACAAATTAGTACGGCAATGCAGACTGTACAGTGACTTGGCTGAAATCGAAGTCGGAAACAGCTATTGATACTTTTACCAATTCTCAGATGAAAAAAAAGGGAACTTGTAGTAGTCTAATAGAGGAGCCATGGAAACGTCAGGCACTGGTAGTCGAAGAACGCCACAAAGTACAAACATCAGTCATCTAATGAATGACTAAAATCTAAAATTTGACCTTTAGCTGCCTTTAGTGAGCTATTTATACAGTATGTAAACGCGTAAGGTGCACATAGGGAAATTAGCATTGGGAAAAGATACTTGGATCAGAGTTAGCCATGACTGCATTAATTGTTATTTCTATTGAATTATCGTGGTAATCTTGAGGATTTCTATTTTATTTTGATTTATTTTTATTTTACTTTGCTTTTTTAATAATAAAAAGCTCTTATAAATCATTATTTAAATTTTTTTATACAAAAATAAAACAAAAAAACAACTCCATCTGTTTGGAAACATTTCATTCAAAAATTGTCTGACTGGTATGATGTATGCGCGGTGGTAAATCAGTGGCCCAATGTCTAGGTTCAACACGAATAGGCGGAGATATTTGATCTCGCACCATATTTAAGTATTTTTGGGAATTTAATGTCCCATTAATAAAAAAAGTCCAATTATGTTGTAATCATTTGAATATTTTCTTTGGTAGTACACACATTCATTTTGCAAAAGAGTATTATCTGTCAAATTGAAAAACAAGATTTAAAGGCTCACTCTGATCCAGTCATTTTTTACCAATGTTTTTCCCTATGTTCACCTTACGTGTTTACATACTGTATAACGTCTTGTAATCTACGGTCACAACAGATTTTAACAAATTAACATTATGAAAGAAATATCGATGATAAATGGTGATAAACCTTATCAGTGTGAACTCTGCTCTAAGTGTTTCTCTGACTCATCCGATTTAAAGAAACACAAACTTAGGCATACCGGCGAGAAACCTTATCAGTGTGACCTTTGCACTAAGTGTTTCTCTCAATTATCCCATTTAAATCAACACAAGCGTATACATACTGGTGAGAAACCTTATCAGTGTGACCTTTGTACTAAGATTTTCTCTCAAATAAGCTCTCTACAGGCACACAAACATTCGCATACCGGCGAGAAACCTTATCAGTGTGACCTTTGCACTAAGTATTACTGTTCCTCATCCAGTTTAAATGTACATAAGCGTTCTCATAGCGGTGAGAAACCTTATCAGTGTGACCTTTGTAATATGTCTTTCTCTCGGTCAAGCTATCTAAAGAAATATAAGTGTATACATACCGGCAAGAATCCTTGTCAATAAGACCCTTGCACTCAGTGTTTCTCTCAGTCATCCAAGTTAAATAAACATAAACTTGCACATACATGAGATGTTTAATAGTAAAAAAAATACGCATGAATCACAGGTTAACCTAATAATAAAAATTCCAGCCAATTGGGCAGCGACGGGCTACTTTAAAAATATTAACATTAGATATATTATAATAAAGAAAATAAAATCCATCAAAAACATAAATGTGAAAAAGGAAGCCAAGTTCAATATCCAATACAAAAAGTATTGAGATCTAAAAAGGTGAAGTTTTTGTGTTTTATATTATGATTTACCTTAAACTTTATGTGTTTTGGTGTGAAAACTTGGCTATTTTTTAGATCTCAATTCTTTTTGAATTGGATATTTCACATTTATGTTTTTGATGGGATATCATTACTTTTTGTAAAGAAATTATTGTTATTTATCATTCAAAAATGATTTGTAAAATTAGTCTTTCTTCCTGTACTTATAGTTTTCTTTTTCGAAAGGCGTTAGGTGTTAATAAATCTTTCAAATCTTAAAAATTCACTGTTTTCTGATTTTTTCCTTTGTATACACACAATTATCTAGCTGGACGCCAAATTTCAACTTTCTAGGGCCTAGGCCATCTGGAAGTGAGTTAAGTTTTTGATCTATATGTCAGTGAGTCAGTCAGTGATAAAAAAACCGATTTTTAGACTTTAATATCTCAACAGCCGCTTGAGCTGTATTTATGAAATTTGAGGTCTAGTTAATCTAAGGGGTTTTAATAAATAAAGCAAATTTCATGTGTTTATGTTAAAGAAATTTTTAGTTATTAAGGGGTCAAAATGGTTCGTGTAATATATAACACGGTTGCTGCTTCCTTTTTTAGGCGCGAATAGCGTAAGCTAAAGCGCCTATATGTACTCGCTTTGTCTGTGATTCTGTATGTCACGCTTTTTTGTGGATTGTGTAAAGCTCAAACGCCTTAACCGATTTTAAAAAACTTTTTTTTGTTCGATTCGTCTCCGGGTAACTTAGATCTTAACGTCGCCCGATTTTTGAATTTTTGCTCCAGAGGGGAGCAATTTAGAAAAAACAAAGTGTTTCGTTTATAACTCGCTCAATTTAAATCAGATCGGCTCGAAACCTGTCTTAATCGAAAGAGGAGAAAATTTTACATAAATGTCGTGCAACAGAATTTGCCTAATCAGTTTTTTTATACACATTTATTAGGAAATAAATTCAATCTGATATAACCGATAGCAAACATCTTTCGGTTATCTCTCTCTGTTGCACGGTATAACATGATAATTTAAAAATTGTGTATGTTCTGTCTTAAAATAAAATTGGTCGATAATTTTATTTATTCAAATAAAAAGATTGCATTTGTTCAAAAACGGATGATATTTGAAATATTTGTGAAATGCAACGCCTTCTGAGTTAATAATTTGAATAACTAATCATAATACTTTGACAGATGCAAACGTCATTTTTGACATTTCTTACCATTCCGACACCACGGATGAGCGGATTGATACCAAATTTTGGGAGGATGTTTGATATGCAAATATGAAGTGGCTTATTGTTTTTGGGGAATATCGGCGCATGCGTAAAAGAAATATATACTATAATGTTGTTTTATATAATAATAATATAGTTTTTATAACGGTTTATTATTCTATCTACTTTTACCAGAAATTTTTGTAATTTTTTTGAGAAAAATCTTCGCATGCGCAAAATAGATATGTGCTATGACGTTGTTTCTTATATAATAATGGTTTACACTTTACATTTCATAACGGTTTATTGTTTTATCTATTTTTACACGAGTTTTGTAAATTTTACACTTTTTCCCATAAGCGGGACATTCGTGAGGCCCATGTATACTTTGACACCTTGCACACTTAAACTTATTGTTAAAATCGCTATTAAACCTTTCTTGTTTCTGTTTTGTACGTGATGTTATCTAAGTTTATTACCGTGCTTGTTTTTCTTGACCAAATTTAATTCACTGTCGTTGTTTGCTCTATGATTCCATCTTGTTGAAATTGCTGATGATAGCAAGTAGCAACCTGTAAAACTCCGCCTTATAAGTTGTAACTTGTAACGTTCCCCGTTGGTTTCACGCCGCGTATATGAAACCGGGAAGTTACTTCTTCCTGAACAAATATCAACGCTATTGTTGATATCTGTAGAGGGCAAAATCTTTAATTAATTTCCAAAATGTATTTTTTTTCTTTTACATCAAAACAACATTACTTTTAAATTCAAATTTTATTCAATCAATATACATTTCAAATCAATTTTATTTATTTCACTTAAAACTAACTTAGCCTAAAATTAACTTTAACTTTTACTTTCAACATTATTTTACAATTTATTATTATAATTCCAAATTTTATTTTAATAGTTCTATAAATTCAAATTATTTCTCAACTTTGCTTATTTAAAATTATTTTCCAATTTACATATAATTTCTTTATAATTTAATTCATTTTATAATTTTTTTTTTAAACCACCACCAATGGCTTCAGGGCTTAACCCATGTGCCAGCAACTAATTCTCAATAAAGTTCAACAAAATATTAAACAGGGACACACTGACGGATGGATTCACGGAACTTGAATAGGGTCAAGGACACAGCAATAGACTCTTAAATGCAGGACCAACACAAACAAGAAAGTCTTTCATAAATGGATTAAAACAAGGTTAAGGAACAACACATTAGGATTGAACTTTATTTATTTGACCTCTTTTTTTTTTAATTGATATATTATTTTTGAGACAAAATTCGTTAAGTAGTCGTATACTTCAAAGTTCTGGGAATTTTTTATAATTTTTCATTTAATATTTAATTAATCAAAATATGACTTTATTTCTTCAATTTATATACCCTTTCATTACATTCGGACTTTGCTAAATTTTTCTATCATCTCATTATCTTTACTCGATATTACGCATCAGTCACTGGCATAATATTACGTGATATGATTGACTCAGCTAACTCAGTGGCTCAGTTGACTCGAATAACATATTCAGAACTCGGCTCTTTTTGAACCGGTTCAGGAAGCCGGCTCATATACGGGATCCAGATGCAAAGTTGCAGATCACTAAAAAGACCCGTTTGTCCCATTTCTAGTAAGAATATATTTTGAATGTGAAAAAGAACAACTAAGTACCTACTATACAAACAAAATAATTTGTTTTTCGGTTGACAAAAATTGATTCTGAGAAGGAGGTCTACTGTTAAATTTGGCTTAATGAAGGAAATAACTGTTGCATATTGTGACGAATACGCTTATCAGTAAATTACCCCCATAACATGCGCGTATGTGGGGGTGCCTATAGATTAGTCCACACCTACACAGGCCGCGTCTAAAGACATCTTCCGGGTAGAACGTGTGTTCAGTACTTCGTTTAAATTTTTAGAAATTTTGCAAGAATACGGCGGCAGTGTTCTCGGAGGAACTTTAAGTACAGATTAAACCGTTTAAATTTTTAAAAAATTTACTAGAATACGGCTTCTCTGCCCATGTTTTTGATTATTAAAACGAGCTTATTGAGTGAAAGTTGTAAAAGTTTTTTTTCTTATCACAATTCTCAATATTCATTTCTACAACAGTAGAATGAACGCACGCGGATTTGCCCGAAGTACGGTCAATATCAACCTTTATGTCTTCATTGTTGATTTCACTTCCACAATCGTAAGATGAAACATTTTGTGTTCAAAATTGATTCTGTTTGAATTAATGATTCATTAATTATCAAATATCGCCGTGTCTTTGATTTCAACTTTCAAATTTGTTTCATCAATACTTTTGGTTTCCGGTTCAAAATTGACAGGTGCTTCCACTTTAGTTTCGCCAACATCGATATCTGAATATTCGTTTGGTTCTTCTCCAGCATGGGAAAGTTTGTGTCTACTTAAGCTAACTGCATGTGTGAAACATTTATCACAAACGTCACATTGGTGCGGTTTCTCTCCAGTATGTAGACGCATATGAAGTTTCAAGCTATATGACTCAATGAAACTTTTATTACAAATGTGGCATTGATAACGTCGGTCTCCAGTATGTCTACGTTTGTGAATAACTAAATTTCCTGGCTGTGTGAAACACTTACCACAAACGTCACACCGATACGGCTTCTCACCAGAATGTGTACGTTTGTGAGATTTCAAATGCGAAATTTCAGCGAAACACTTCATACAAATGTCACATTGATGTGGTTTCTCTCCTGTATGTACACGTTTGTGTTTTTTCCAACTATCAGCAAAAGCGAAACACTTCTTACAAATGTCACATTGATATGGTTTCTCTCCTGTATGCACGCGTATGTGTTTTTTCAAAGTATCAGCAAGAGCGAAGCACTTATTACAAATGTTACATTGATGTGGTTTTTCCCCAGTATGTGTACGTTTGTGGACGATTAAATGAGCTTTTTGCGCGAAACACTTATCACAAATGTCACACTGATATGGTTTAGCGTCAGTATGTACGCGTTTATGTTTAATCAAATTTTCATAGCCGGAGAAAAACCTATTACAAATCTCACATTGAATTAGTATCTCTCCAGTGACAGTACACACGTGCTTTTTCAAGCAATCTGAATTAACGAAACACTTACTACACATTTTACAAGGATACAGCTTATCTTCAGAATGCCTACGTGTACCTACTGATTGTGATAAAGTTACCGAAATTTCTTTGTCTTCACAATTCTCAATAATGTTTTGTACATCGGTAGAACGAGCACACGCGGAGTTCCCCGAAGTATGGTGTAAATCAATATATATGTCGTCATTGTTGATTTCACTACCGCAATCGTTAAATGTAGTATTTTGTGTGTCCGCAATGAATTCTGTTTGAATGAATGATTCGTTATCATATATCGGCGTGTCTTTGATTTCGGATTTTAAATATATTTCCTCAATACTTTTGGTTTCCAATTTAAAAATGGCAGGTGCTTCCGCTTTACTCTCGCCGACATTGATAGCTGAATATTCATTTGGTTTTTCTCCAGTATGGGAAAGTTTGTGTTTTCTTAATTGATATGAATGAGCAAAACACGTCATACAAATATCACACTGAAATGATTTCTCTCCGGTATCAATACACACATGACTTTTCAAGTCATTTGAATTAGCGAAATACTTGTCACAAATTTTACAAGAGTGCCTACGTTTGCCTACTGATTGTGATAAAGTTACCGAAATTTCTTTGTCTTCACAATTCTCAATAATGTTTTCTACATCGGTAGAACGAACACACGCGGAGTTCCCCGAAGTATGGTGTAAATCAATATATATGTCGTCATTGTTGATTTCACTACCGCAATCGTTAAATGTAGTATTTTGTGTGTCCGCAATGAATTCTGTTGGAATGAATGATTCGTTATCATATATCGGCGTGTCTTTGATTTCGGATTTTAAATATATGTCCTCAATACTTTTGGTTTCCAATTTAAAAATGGCAGGCGTTTCCGCTTTACTCTCGCTAACATTGATACTTGAATATTCATTTGGGTTTTCTCCAGTATGGGAAAGTTTGTGTTTTCTTAATTGATATGAACGAGTAAAACACTTCATACAAATGTCACATTGATATGGTTTCTCTCTTGTATGTACACGTTTGTGTGTTTTCAAAGTTTCTGCAATAGCAAAACACCTGTTACAAATGTCACATCGATATGGTTTCTCTCTTGTATGCACACGTTTGTGTTTTTTCAAGGTATCTGCAATAGCAAAACACTTGTTACAAATGTCACATCGATATGGTTTCTCTCCTGTATGTATACGTTTGTGTTTTTTCAAACAACCAGAAAGGGCGAAAGATTTATTACAAATGTCACACTTATGTGGTTTCTCTCCTGTATGTACACGTTTGTGTTTATACAAACCATCAGCTCGAGCGAAACACTTATTACAAATGTCACATTGATATGGTTTCTCTCCAGTATGGGTACGTTTGTGTTTATTTAAATGGGAAGGCCATAAGAAACACTTGTTACAAAGGTTACACTTATATGGTTTATACGGTTCATCGTCGGTATGTATCCGTTTATGATTAATCAAGTGTTCATAAACGGCGAAAAAGTTATTACATATATCACACTGAAATGGTTTCTCTCCGGTATCAGAACACACATGACTTTGCAAGTCATTTGAATTTGCGAAATACTTGTCACAAATTTTACAAGAGTGCCTACGTTTGCCCACTGATTGTGATAAAGTTACCGAGATTTCTTTGTCTTCACAATTCTCAATAATGTTTTCTACATCGGTAGAACGAACACACGCAGAGTTCCCCGAAGTACCGTGTAAATCAATATGTAAGTCACCATTGTTGATTTCACTACCGCAATCGTTAAATGTAGTATTTTGTGTGTCCACAGTTGATTCTGTTTGAATTATTGATTCATTATTATATATCGACGAGTTTTTTATTTCGGATTTTAAATATATTTCCTCAATACTTTTGGTTTCCGATTCAAAATTGGCAGGTGCTTCCGCTTTACTCTCACCAACATTGATATCTAAATATTTGTTTGGTTCTTCTCCAACATGGGAAAGTTTGTGTTTACTTAAATCAGATGCTTGTGTAAAACATTTATCACAAACGTCACATTGGTACGGTTTCTCTCCAGTATGTAGACGCATATGACGTTTCACGCTATTTGACTCAATGAAACTTTTATTACAAATGTGGCATTGATAATTTTGGTCTCCAGTATGCTTACGTTTGTGACTAACTAAATTTCCTGGCTGTGTGAAACACTTACCACAAACGTCACACCGATACGGCTTCTCACCAGAATGTGTACGTTTATGTCGCTTTAAATGGTTTGACTGAGAGAAAGACTTAATACACATGTCACATTTATATGGTTTCTCTCCTGTATGCACACGTGTGTGTTTTTTCAAACCATCAGCATGAGCGAAGCACTTATTACAAACGTTACATTTATATGGTTTTTCCCCAGTATGCGTACGTTTGTGTTCATTTAATTGATATTTGTGCGCGAAACACTTATCACACATGTCACACTGATATGGTTTAGCGTCGGTATGTATACGTTTATGTTTAATGAAATTTTCATAGCCGGAGATAAACCTATTACAAATCTCACATTGAATCAGTTTCTCTCCAGTGACAGTACACATATGATTTTTAAGGTCATCTGAATTAATGAAACACTTATTACAAATCTCACAAGAATAGTTTTCCGAAATGAGGTCAATATCAATCTTCATGTTGTCATTGTTGATTTCACTGTCAGAATAATTGTTAGATGAAACATTTTCTGTGTTCATTATCAATTCATCATCTATCGGTTCCTTTTTGATTTCGGGTTTAATTTCAATGTTTTTGCATGTTGAGTTAATAGTCAAAGTTGTTTCCATCTTCCTCTCGCCAATATTGATATCAGTGAACTCATCACCTTTAGACCAAATGTCTAAGAGATCATCAGCACAATCTGGTAGCGTTATTGTATTCTTGTCTATTTGTTCTACTTTTATTTCGTATTTTAAAGACATTTTATCGTTATTTTTGCTTTCCGAACTAAAGTTCTCACATTCTTTTTCTCTCCAGTTGACATTCAAGTTAAACACGTCATGAAGTACTGTAGAATCATACTTGATGTCTGCATCAGTATTAACGATTGAAGAATCATTTGACCTTTGAATAGAACTCTCGATCCGGCGTTCATTATCAGAAGCATGCAGTTGCTGTAAATAGCGTCGTAGTGTTTTGTCAGACTGTATTATTTGCATTTGGAACTGACGCATTTCCTCTAGTTTAGTAAGACATTTTCGACATACGAATTTCGGCATCTCATCGTATCTCAGTACCTGGGACACAGTAACAAGATTACATTAAATAAGACTTGTATTAAAATAATTATAGACAAAAAAAACATTACGATTATTCACGGCAATTATGACAATAAAAAAACTACGATCAAAATATCATTGATAGATGAGACGTTTCGTTTCTTTAGAATTTAGTAATTAGTTATCTTTTGTTATAACTGTCATTATTATTCTTCTTACATGTACAAATATTTTATGTTGACACATAATTAACATATTATTGAGTTGTTTGAAAAAGTTGCAATAAAACTAACGAAACGTCGCATTTTTCAATGATAGTTTGATTGTTGTTATTGTATTGTCCTAATTCCCGTGAAATTTATCGTAATTTAAATTTTTATTGGACATAATCATTGTTTCCCAATAAACTAACGTACCTGTACAGGAGCACACTTCATTATCACATCAACGACTTTGTCTTCAAATCTGGTAGAAAATCGAAACACATCGAGCATCGTTTCTCCTCTTGATAAACACAATCGACACATTGTAGTAAGGCCACGGCCAGTTATTGATATTTCTTTCATTATTGTGAAATGCTACACTACCTAGGCGAAACAAAAAAGGAAATCAATTCTGTAGTAGTTGTACACGCAGCACGCTAGGAAAGTATCTACCATAGAGATAGACCCATGCTACTATTTATGACTAGGGATTTTTGCGCCATTTTGTGTTTATTTTTCTTTTTTAATTTTGTAGCAGTCAAAACCTTAATGAAAATAATTAAAATTTCATTTTTTTATGCAAGTTTAAAATCATTTAGAAAATAAAAATGTTTTTGGTAAAATTTTAATTTAGAAAGGCTTGGTTAGGGTCTAGTCTCCATTATGCTTTTCTAAATCAATGTTTACCTTATACCTCTATAGTTTACCTGTCAAAAACCCCCCTTAGGACAGTTCGGAGCATTTCTCACCAGAGATCTCACCATTCCTTTGGGTTCCGAATTACTAAAGTAATAGTAAAGATGCGTTCAAAATTTGCCATAATCGAAAGCGACGATTGAGTAAAATTTTACCATGTTTTTTTCCTGTAGTGTTAGTAATAGTAATAATAAAAATAATTATATCTTTATTCCATCATACTGAGTGCAGTGTAGAATGGGTCAAAATGAACAATTTCCAGGAGAAAACAATAAAAAATAATATCAATATGGCTGACTAAAATATTCGTTCAATGAATAAAAACTATTTATTTTTAAGTAAACTTTGAGCTCTTCCTTGAACTTTTTTATTGGTAGTTCTTTCAGTCTAGGGGGTACCTAATTTGTTATAAACCTTTAAAATTTTATTTGTTACGCTGACGTTAACATGAGTTTGGTTTAGAATATAATTTTCTTTATCGCGCATGTTATGCTCATGAGCTTTTAAGTTTCGTTCGAAAAGCGAGTTATTGGTTTTAACAAAAAGAGCGCATTCTAATATGTACAGATCATAAATTGTTAACAGCCCATGTTTCCTAAATATTGGTTTGCAGGATTGTCTTGTACTACTATATTCAACAGCTCTGAGACACCTCTTTTGAGTTGTAAACAAGTCCACCATCTTCGTTGATGAACCCCAAAATATTAAGCAAAAACGGAGATTTGACTCCACAAAGCCATGATAAATATTTAAAAGAATAGCTGGTAGTACAATTTTATTGATTGCGCGAATCATATAAATGTACTTATTTATTTTTTTACCTACGTGCTCGATATGTGTATTCCATTTTAAATCTTTATCAATGTGCAGCATTAATAGTTTTACATAATCTTTCAGGGGTATACATTCGCCATTTGTGAGTCATCCTTGACGGAAAGTCGCCATAGTTGCCGAACCTTATGAAGTTGGTTTTGTCTAAATTTAATGATAAGCTGTTTTCAATAAACCATTCTTTAATAGATACCACAGAGCTATTAATCTTCTGTTAATGTAGCTGTATTTTAGTGCTCATAGTCTACCGCTGTATCGTCCGCGTAGAGTATAGTTCTGTTATTTTCAAAGGCTTTAGTGAAATAATTCGTGTATAGAATAAAGAGACGTGGACCCAATATTATGATGTATGTGCTGTTATATCTAACCAACATTACATTTTCTTGTTAGTTTAAAACAGTGATTCCCAAAGTGGTCTATATCGACCCCCAGGGGTCGACGACAACTTGCAAGGGGTCCATGTTAACGGGGAAAAAAATTGGGGGTCCATGAAATGAAAATGGGGGTCAACGATAGTAAATCTCCTAACAAAAAAAGAAACAAACTGGACATCGTTACCGAAAAGATTTAAGATTAAATCTAACTAAATTGATGCCAAATGTTGAAAATTTATTATTAAAGCATCAGGTTCATCCCTCACACTAAAAGCATTTATTTTTTGCTTAGTTATTTTTTGTACTTTGGACTTTCGGCAGATTGCATAGAATGGTTTGATTCCTACTTAACTAATAGATGTCAAGCAGTTTTCTTCGAAGTTAACAATATCTCAGATTTTCAACCTGTTTCTAAAGGCGTACCACAAGGCTCAATAATTGGTCCATTGCTTTTCATTTTATATATTTTTGATTTATGTAATTGCGTTCATCATTGCAAATTCCATCAATACGCTGACGATACGCAAATTTATTTTTCTTTCCATGTATCTGACAGGTCTAAAGCTGCTGAAATTATAAATAGTGATCTAAAATCTATACATGAGTACTCTACTAACCATGCCTTATCCCTGAACTCTAGTAAATCTACTGTCATTTATATCGCAAATAGCTGTGTTCAAAAAGCAATGAGCAGTTCTAGATTGTTTTTAAATATTAATGGAAATGCCTTACCTATTGTAGATAGTGCTAAGAATCTAGGTGTTACGTTTGATTCGCAAATGAAATTTTACCAGCACATCTCGAATAAATTTAGATTTGCTTTTAGTAGACTTAAGGTTTTATATCCGTATAAGTCTTTTTTAACACCAACAATGAAACTAAGATTGGTAAATGCTCTGATTCTTCCTATTATTGAATATGGGGATGTTGTCTATGGAGGCTCCCTAACATTTGAGTCCCGTAATAAAATACAGAAACTACAAAATGCCTGTAAGTATGAGATTTATTTATGAAATTCCCTTTAGGGAACATATTAGTCCATATTTAATGCGCTATGAAATTTTGAACATGGCTGAGCGGCGCTTGCTTCATTTATACAATCTCATTTTTAAAATTTTAAAAACAAAGCCTAATTATTTAAAAACCAAATTACAGATTAATCTTAATAAATACAGTAGTAGACATGTCATATATGTAACACCCCGTTTTAATTCAAATTCTTTTAAGAAATCCTTTTCATACTCAGCCCCGAAATATCTGAACGAACTCAGTGACACTATTAAAATCAATATACATAAAATAAGTTTAAAAGCTCTATCAAGTAGTATAAATAAGCTACTTTTGGATCGTAGAAGGCAATAAGGTGATTAACCAATCTTAGGTTCTTTGAATCAATTTTTTACTGGTTTGTTTTAAAATATTGTAAACTTGTTTGTGAATGTTATAGGACAGATGGAAGAACAAACACACGTTTGAAGTCTGTGCCTTTTGCTTATTGAGCAATAAACATATATTTATTTATTTATTTATTTATTTAACAGAAAGTAAATTTTAATTTTAATCTAATTAATAAATTTATAAAACTAAACATTTCACACTACATTTCACTACCGTTATAAATTTAAATCGTTCAAAGTAAGTAGCACTATACCGGTTGTCAAAAATACATTTGAAATTAATGAATTTGCAGAAAATCAATATCAGATAAGCAGGGGGTCTACCAAAAACCGAAAAACATGGGCAAGTGGTCTACGAGACAAAAAAGTTTGGGAACCTCTGGTTTAAAACCAAGATTTCAAACTTACCTCAATTACAGCATTATAATAATTAGTATTATTTTTTTAGCTGTTTTTACCTGGTGTTTCTCTTAATTAGTGTACTCAAAATACGCCGAAAATCATTCATATCAATCCCTTCATACATAATAATAATAATGCATTTATTTAAATAAAACCTCAGGGAGGTAATTAAAACATCATACATAGTTACACTAAATCATATATAGTTTTATTACAATAGTTATAAAAAATATTTCGTCTGTCTTATAAAACACCTTTTCAATGAGCAAGTCTTTAAGTTTTTTTTTTTTTTTTTATTTAATTAATGGCAGCTCGCGGATATTAGAGGGTATATGGTTATATACTTTGATAGCCATATTGTGGGCGCTTTTATCGATATAGGTTCTATTCGGGAAAGGTTTATACTTATTTTGGCACTGTCTGGTTTGGTGGTCATGCATACACGCCGCAGTCTGGAATATTTCGGGGTATTGTTTAACTATTAATTGATACATGAAAACTATACCTTTCGAAATATTTTTTTTTTCTAAAGATATCTAATTGCACTTCTTGAAAGCAAGTCATTAATTGTCTTACTGACATTGTAAATATTTTTTTATAGTTTAGAATAAAGTTGATATTATACATGACTATCCATATGTTTATAAGTTTTTGACTGAACCAGAATTAAAAAAAAGAAAAAAAACACGACTGTAGGATTATAATAATACAGTATGTAAACCCGTAAGGTGCACATAGGAAAATTAGCGTTGGGAAAAAATACTTGGATCAGAGTTAGCCATGACTGCATTAATTGTTATTTCTATTGAATTGTCGTGATAATCTTGAGGATTTCTATTTTATTTTTATTTTACTTGGCTTTTTTAATAATAAAAAGCTCTTATAAATCATTATTTTAATTTTTTTGTACAAAAATAAAACAAAAAAACAACTCCGTCTGTTTGGAAACATTTCATTCAAAAATTGTATGACTGGTATGACGTATGCGCGTTGGTAAATCAGTGACCCAATGTCTTTAGGTTCAACACGAATAGGCGGGGATATTTGATCTCGCACCATATTTAAGTATTTTTGGGAATTTAATGTCCCATTAATAAAAAAAGTCCGATTATGTTGTAATCATTTGAATATTTTCTTCGGTAGTACGTATACACATTCATTTTGCAAAAGAATATTATCTGTCAAATTGAAAAACAAAATTTCAAGGCTCACTCTGATCCAGTCATTTTTCCCAATGTTAATTTCCTTATGTGCACCTTACGTGTTTACATACTGTATATACATAGCAGAGTAAGCAGGGAGAACAAGTGTAGGTTGTTAGGAAAAAACTTTTTTCTAATAGAATGAAGTTTGAATTTAATTTCGAAATATTAATGAAAATAAATCTTTTCATTAATTAAATTCAAACTTCATTCTATTAGTAAATAAGTACGTATACTAATTCATTTTTATATTTTTTAGATTTTTTCTGAAAAAGGTCCAAATCCGGACCGAAACGTCATCTATTGAATTATAATTTTATTATTTTTGTCAATATATAGTTTAAAAAAAAATGGTCTGGAGACGAATCGAAAAAAAAAAGTTTTTTAAAGTCAGTTAAGCCGTTCTTGAGTTATAAATGGTGTAACTAACCCAACTTTGTTTTATATAGATAGATTAAATGTTAATACATATGTTTAAATTGGAATGGTCTCGTTTATCACACAAAAGTATTTAAAATCAATTGCAACATTTCACACTCACAATACTAAAAAGAAGAAAATAAAAAAACAAATAAAAAAAAATTTGATTATACTACGTTTTGAAAACGAAAATATTTTTTTAACTTGTAGGATTTGAAACGAAAAACGTGGGGTGCATGCGACCGTTATATATAAGAAGTGTAAAGAGTAGCTATTAATGAAAAAAATCTATTTATGAGATAAAACGAATAATGCGCCTATGCTCTTCGTTTCAAATCCTACAAGTTAAAAAAAATATTTTTTACTTTTTAGTTCGTTTTAAAAACGTGGTATATTAAATTTTCTTTTTTTTATTTATTTTATTTCTAATCTAAAGTTTGTTTCCGCTCTAGTACCTACTGTAATATTTCTACAGAAAAAAATTAGAATTTTTAACAAAACTTGCACATTCTAGTACATAAAGGTCATGAAATGTTAAGATCTTTAGTGCCTTAAAAAGAAGGCGGCAGTGTTCTCGGAGGAACAAGTACAGATTAAACCGTTTAAATTTTTAAAAATTTTACTAGAATACGGCTTCTCTGCCCATGTTTTTGAGTATTCAAATGATCTGATTGCGTGAAAGTTATAAAAGTTTTTTTCTTATCACAATCCTCAATATTCATTTCTACATCAGTAGAATGAACGCACGCGGATTTGCCCGAAGTACGGTCAATATCGTCCTTTATGTCGATTTTACTTCCATAATCGTAAGATGAAAAAATTTTTTGTGTTCTCAAATTATTGATACTGTTTGAATTAATGATTCATTAATTATCATATATCGCCGTGTCTTTGATTTCGACTTTCAAATTTGTTTCATCAATACTTTTGATTTCCGGTTCAAAATTCGCAGGTGCTTCCACTTTAGTCTCGCCAACATCGATATCTGAATATTTATTTGGTTTTTCTCCAGCATGGGAAACTTTGTGTCTACTTAAGCCAGCCGCATGTGTGAAACATTTATCACAAACGTCGCATTGGTACGGTTTATCTCCAGTATGTAGACGCATATGAAGTTTCAAGCTATATGACTCAATGAAGCTTTTATTACAAATGTGGCATTGATAACGTCGGTCTCCAGTATGTCTACGTTTGTGAATAACTAAATTTCCTTGCTGTGTGAAACCCCTATTACAAACGTCACACCGATACGGCTTCTCACCAGAATGTGTACGTTTGTGAGATTGCAAATACGAATCTACAACGAAACACTTCATGCAAATATCACATTGATATGGTTTGTTTTCTGTATGTACACGTTTGTGTTTTTTCCAACTATCAGCAAAAGCGAAACACTTCTTACAAATGTCACATTGATATGGTTTCTCTCCTGTATGCACGCGTATGTGTTTTTTCAAAGTATCAGCAAGAGCGAAGCACTTATTACAAATGTTACATTGATGTGGTTTTTCCCCAGTATGCGTACGTTTGTGGACGATTAAATGAGCTTTTTGCGCGAAACACTTATCACAAATGTCACACTGATATGGTTTAGCGTCAGTATGTACGCGTTTATGTTTAATCAAATTTTCATAGCCGGAGAAAAACCTATTACAAATCTCACATTGAATTAGTATCTCTCCAGTGACAGTACACACGTGCTTTTTCAAGCAATCTGAATTAACGAAACACTTACTACACATTTTACAAGGATACAGCTTATCTTCAGAATGCCTACGTGTACCTACTGATTGTGATAAAGTTACCGAAATTTCTTTGTCTTCACAATTCTCAATAATGTTTTGTACATCGGTAGAACGAGCACACGCGGAGTTCCCCGAAGTATGGTGTAAATCAATATATATGTCGTCATTGTTGATTTCACTACCGCAATCGTTAAATGTAGTATTTTGTGTGTCCACAGTTGATTCTGTTTGAATTATTGATTCATCATCATATGTCGGCGTGTCTTTGATTTCGGATTTTAAATATATTTCCTCAATACTTTTGGTTTCCAATTTAAAAATGGCAGGTGCTTCCGCTTTACACTCGCCAACATTGATAGCTGAATATTCATTTGTTTTTTCTACAGCATGGGAAAGTTTGTGTTTACTTAAATCAGACGCTTGTGTGAAAGATTGATCACATTGGTACGGTTTCTCTTCAGTATGTACACGCATATGACTTTTCCAACTAGATGACTTAAGGAAACTTTTAATACAAATGTGGCATTGATAATTTCGGTCTCCAGTATGCCTACGTTTGTGACTAACTAAATTTCCTGGCTGTGTGAAACACATACCACAAACGTCACACCGATGCGGCTTCTCACCAGAATGTGTACGTTTATGTTTCTTTAAATGGCTTGACTGAGAGAAAGACTTAATACACATGTCACATTTATATGGTTTCTCTCCTGTATGCACACGTATGTGTTTTTTCAAACTATCAGCATGAGCGAAGCACTTATTACAAACGTTACATTTATATGGTTTTTCCCCAGTATGCACACGTTTGTGGTCTTTTAAATGAGGTTTTTGCGCGAAACACTTATCACACATGTCACACTGATATGGTTTAGCGTCGGTATGTATACGTTTATGTTTAATGAAATTTTCATAGCCTGAGATAAACCTATTACAAATCTCACATTGAATCATTTTCTCTCCAGTGACAGTACACATATGATTTTTAAGGTCATCTGAATTAACGAAACACTTATTACAAGTCTCACAAGAATAGTTTCCCGAAATGAGGTCAATATCAATCTTTATGTTGTCATTGTTGATTTCAGTGTCAGAATAATTGTTAGATGAAACATTTTCTGTGTTCATGATCAACTCTTCATCTGTCGGTTCGTTTTTGATTTCGGGTTTAATTTCAATGCTTTTGCATGTTGACTGAAAATTTAAAGTTGTTTCCATCTTCCTCTCGCCAATATTGATATCAGTGAACTCATCACCTTTAGACAAAATTTCTAAGGGATCATCAGCACAATCTGGTAGAGTTATTGCATTCTTGTCTGTTTGTTCTACTTTTATTTCGTATTTTAAAAACATTTCATCGTTATTTTTGCTTTCCGAACTAAAGTTCTCACATTCTTTTTCTCTCCAGTTGACATTTAAGTCAAACACGTCATGGAGTTCTGAAGATTCATACTCGATGTTTGCATTAGTATTAGCGATTAAAGAATCATTAGAGCTTTGAATAGAACCCTCGATCAGGGGTTCTTTGTCAGAAGCATGCAGTTGCCGTAAATAGCGTCGTAGTGTTTTGTCAGACTGTATTATTTGCATTTGGAACTGACGCATTTCCTCTAGTTTAGTAAGACATTTTCGACATACGAATTTCGGCATCTCATCGTATCTCAGTACCTGGGACACAGTAACAAGATTACATTAAATAAGACTTGTACTAAAATAATTATAGACAAAAAAAAACATTACGATTATTCACGGCAATTATAACAATAAAAAAACTACGATCAATATATCATTGATAAATAGACGTTTCGTTGCTTTAGAATTTAGTAATTAGTTATCTTTTGTTATAACTGTCATTATTATTCTTCTTACATGTACAAATATTTTATTTTGATACATGATTAACATATTATTGAGTTGTTTGAAAAAGTTGCAATAAAACTAACGAAACGTCGCATTTTTCAATGGTAGTTGGATTGTTGTTATTTTATTGTCCTAATTCCTGTGAAATTTATCATAATTTAAATTTTTATTGGACATAATCATTGTTTCCCAATAAACTAACGTACCTGTACAGGAGCACACTTCATTATCACATCAACGATTTTGTCTTCAAATCTGGTTGAAAATCGAAACACATCGAGCATCGTTTCTCCTCTTGATAAACACAATCGACACATTGTAGTAAGGCCACGGCCAGTTATTGATATTTCTTTCATTATGTGAAATGCTATACTACCTAGGCGAAACAAAAAAAGAAATCAATTCTGTAGACTGTTGTTCACGCAGAACGCTAGGAATAAGGAAGGGTATCTACCATAGACTATAGAGTTACACATCCATGGTATCTACTATGTACAATGAATTCAATACCAAAGGCAAACCTAAAAAGAAAATAGGCTGTAGGTCTTAAATAATGTAAGTAATTTTGTAGTTTTCACCTTCAAAATGTTTTTTTAGAACCGCATCCAAATTTTCATTGCTATGTCCGCCTTTTGAAATCGATTGAATTACGTCTTTCATGTTGGAAAGTTGTACATCCCTCCTCTTTACTTTCTGTGTTAGTGTTTTAATTCTTCTTCGTAATAGTATATCTTTGTTGGTGTATGAAACTGTTTGGGTTTCACGATCAATCAACATTCCAACTTGAGTGCTTGATGTAGAAGGTAGATTGATGTCCATAGGAGATAATATATTATGCCGAACATCCTCATTATGAACATCCACAGAGACATCCTAAAAAACAAATTAGGATAATAATAATAGGACAGGTGCCAATATCGTTTTTTTTTTATTTATATCCATAGGTACCGACCAGTTCTTTAATTTTCCTGCGTGGTTCAGCAGTTTTTGGTAACAAATGCTTAGGAAATGAAAATACACTGGGTACAGCATCTAGTTTTAATAGTTTAGCGGTGTACCCTGATTTGACTATGTAATCTGTTGGAAGGAAATGTTCTCCACAAAGTTTGCTGGTTTTAGATGGGGCCCAATTATCCCTGCGAACTGCCTTTATCCATAACTTTAGGATTTCTGGTCGTTTAAATGGAAAACTGCAACAAATAAATTTTCTTTTAATATTAACAATTATTGTTAATTATTTAATATTTCATATTTTATTACCCTTTTTATGAAATTAAATGGTCTATAAAATACGTTATTATAAATAAATAAAATAGAATTAAGACACTATGTCAAAAAGTAAACTGTAAATATAGAGCTAGTCCAATTTTCCCTGCATATTTTTAACTTACCCATGAAAAGATATTTTCCGTTTATCTTGCTCATTCTGGCATCCAAACGCAACACAATAAATCACCATTGTTTTTAATTTAAAACCACAACAAAAAAGAATAAGTTTTACAACCACCAACAATGTTTCTAAACCAACACAATTTAGTATTTTTTAAACATGACAGATGAAACGAAACTAATGGCGTACTAGAAGACAATGCAATAATATTGCAACTTTAACAAAAATAAGCCTTCAAATGTCCCAAATTTTTACCTGAGATAATTTATTCACCTAACAGGTAAAATAAACCTAATTCACTGCAACAAGTATGACAAAGAGAGGTTACCGTAACACAAGCTGTCTTTGTTTGATTTTCCCCTGACACAGTAATAGTATTAATAGACGATCGAACCTGGTACGGGCCGGCAACGGACATGGTACGGCGGATCAAGTTCGCTGGTTGCAACAGACGACCGAATCTGTCAGTCTCCTTGTGTACACAGGTCGTGAACATCATGCCTCCGATTAAGCGCGCGAAAATTGCGATTTTTCTAGCGGCAACGTTAATGCCGCCACAAACAACAAGAAAAGAAAGGAGTGGGCAAAATTCTATTTGAAAGATCGCGATGAATTTAGTCATATGAAGTTAATAAAATCGCTTGATAGCGAAGATCATATTTTGAATAACACTCCCGAAGAATTTCTAGAGGGTTGTTACGCGCTTCTCTGTTACAATATAACTTATCTGATAGATCCCACAAACATGGGAAATCTTTATATAATACTACCAATACTTCACCAAGAACTTCGCGTTCTGTCAAAATTTCTGTCATGTTGCACAACCAGGGCCGTATTTAGGGGAGGGCAACCGGGGCTACAGCCCCAGGGCCACCACAAAAGAGGGGCCCCCACAATAGAGACTTTGGGAAAAAAAATCAAATTTCCTGAGCATTGAAAGTGATTTACTTCGGGAACTGGATTTCAGCTCGGAAAGTTCTGTTCGTTAATGCTAATTTCAGATAATTCTTGTTTCTGATTATATTTATATGTTTGTTAAATAATGAAAGTATCTATAATTGGTTTCACAATAAATTATTTATTGGAAAAATCGATTGAAATAAATTGTCCATTTTATTTGGAAAAGAATTTGGGGCCAGGGGGCCTCCACTCCTTTGTTGCCCCGAGGCCTCTAAACCTCTAAATCCGGCATTGTGCACAACGTTTTGAATTACAATGACGTCGTTATACGGTTATATGTATCAAGTTCGATCGTACTTGTATACACACGCACGGATATAAGTACGAACCGGGACCAAGTACGATGTTCAAACCATCGAACCGCGCGGACACGGAGACTACTGTCTAGACGAGCAGATTTGGTACGGAGCGGACCATATCCGCTATCCGGTCCGTACCAAGTTCGATCGTCTATTAATACTATTAGCGTACTTGAAACCAACATGCGGCACCGTTCCAGGTAGTATTTGAATTCATTGACTATGTATGACTAGCAATTTTTGCGCCATCTCGTGTTTATTTTTTTTTTAATTCTGTAGCAGTCAAAACCTTAATAAAAATAATTAAAATTTAATTTTTTTATGTAAGTAAAAAAGCATTTAGAAAATAAAAATGTCTTTCCTGTAATGTTATATCAAGTATATGATGTTTGTGCTGTCATATCTGACCAACATTACATTTTTAGGTTAGTTTTAAACCAAGATTTCAAACTTACCTCAATTACAACATTATAATAATTAGTATTATTTTTCTAGCTGTTTTTACCTAGCGTTTCTCTTAATAGTGTACTAAAAACACGCCGAAAATCATTCATACACATTAATTGATACGTGAAAACTAGTGCATAATATTGCACCTTTCGAAATACTTTATTTTCTAAAGATATCTAATTGCACTTCTTGAAAGCAAGTCATTAATTTTCTTACTGACATTGTAAATATTTTTTATTGTTTAAAATAAACTTAGTATTATACATGACAATCCATGTTTATAAGTTTTTGACTGAATCAGAATTTAAAATAAAACACACGAGGTGGCGCAAACTTGCAAAGGCCACGCGTCAAAGATACTTGCCTAGCGTATACGCTCTTTGCGCCATCTTGTGTTTGATTTTTTAAAATCTGGTTCACTCAAAACTTACAAACCCATGGAAACCAGCGTTATTCTTAATTATAAAAAAATATTTACGCACAGTGTCAGTAAAAAAATCTACATAAATGATACACATTTTTTATTTCAAATTTTTTTTTAATCTTATTTTTGTTAACAAAATAATAATTATGATATTTTTCATGTAAAATAAAATTTAATTACCTTTGCCGACGTACTTCTGCAGTCCATTTTTTTCTTCTCTAATTCATAAGAAAATCTAGGAAAACGGTGGAATTGTAATTCTGGATGTTTAGTTGGTGTATCTTTACAATCAACAACACAGCATTTTCGATTTGATAGCTTTTTACCCATTTTATTCAACAATTATTAATCCTTATTAAAATGCACGTGTAACATATTATGACACTTAAGTTTTGGCTGAACCAGAATTTGAAAAAAAAAACAAGAGAGGGCGCAAATGCCGCTTGTCAAAAAATACTTTCCTAGCGTATAGCCAGGGATGCCGACTTTAAGCAAACTTCTTGGGTGCTTATTTGATAAATTAGTTTACAAAAACTGGCGAAGAGCGAGATTTCGGTGTATATTTGCATAGCAACTATGGTACTTCAATTTTTTTTAATAATGAAATATTTTGGGTTACGATACTTATAATTTAAAAAATTAAACTGTATTTTATTAATAATACATAATATTATTTAATAACTCTTTGCTGATAATAATAGTCGCGTCAATGAAGCCTTTTACTTCGAACTCCGCAACAACAGCTCTGATTTTGATGATTTTTTTAAATCTTGTTTTTTTATATAGTTGAAAATCAGACACATTTTGGGGCGGGGAACGAATTATTTATATTGTTTAAGGGGTTAGGGGTAGTCAGAGGCTTGAAAAATTTTTTAATAATTTTTTTCGACAAAATTTAATTTATCTTATAAAGCTAATAATATTTCAACTTGACTTCACTAAAATTAAAAAAAAAAAAAATAATAATAATTTTGGACAAAGTTATAACCATCTGTTGGACCCCTCTCACAAGTAGGTAATGCTTTGCGATGACCATCGTAACTTTGTGGTGGTTCATCCAAAATCAATAAAACAAAAAAAAAAGTTAATAGTAAATCTAGGACTTAATCGAAGATTTTCTTTTTTTTGAAAATTAATAAAATGGCGGCTTCTAAAAGCTTACACCCGAATTTGCAAGGACAGATTATTATAAAAGTCGAAGTTTTCAACAAAAAAAAATCCTTCAATTAAGTTCTAGTTTTTTACGCTTTCAATAAGCTATAAAAATTTCTATTAAATTATTGTGACAGAAAAATATTATGTAGGGGCATAATTTTATCATTTTAGTCAGGATATTTTAAGTTAAAAAAATATTTTCAAAAAAAATTCTGAAATTGAAAGTGTTAAATAGTAAAACGGGGTGCCATACCCTAACTTATTTTGACAGCTGCCACATCGATGATATAGTGGGACAAGCTCCGATAATCGCGCTATCTCTCTCACAACAGGATCGTGCAAAGGGGTATCGTCTTTTTGTAATTTCTGTATCTATTTTTCGAGAAAACACCCAGAGTATTTTCTTCTTAAAATGTCACAAAAAACCGAATCTGCTGGGCAAAAAATTATTTTCAATTTTTTCACATTTAGGGGCGGTTTACGGGTAAACTATTGCAGATAGGGGTAAGAGGGTGGAGCATTTTTTTGTAACAAATATAAAATCTACAATTTTTTATCGAAACCTTTTTTTCATATAGGTATCTCATAGTTTATGAAATAATTAGAACACACAATTTAAAGGAGTGGTTTCTACCCTAACTGCAAATCGGAGCACACTTTTTCATAGTCAGAATAGTTTCTTGTAACCCCAAGATCGACCACTCAAATTTTTAGCCGTTTGAGATTTTAGGTATTTCCCGAAGATCATTCTTGGACTATAATGTCTGAATAGAACTCTTCAAATAAATAAAATTATCGACCAATTTTTTCCAACTATATACTGACAAAAATAATAAAATTATACCTTAATAATTCAATAGATGACGTTTTGGTTTTGGTTATAGTCGGAAAAAAATTGGTCAATTTTATTTATTTGAAGAGTTCTAATAAGACATTAATCAAAGATTTGATACTGTTTGAGTTAAAGATTCATTAATAATCATAATATATCGGCGTGTCTTTGATTTCAACTTCTAAATTTGTTTCATCAATACTTTTGGTTTTCGGTTCAAAATTGGCAGCTGCTTCCACTTTAATTTCGCCAACATCGATATCTGAATACTCATTTGGTTTTTTTCCAGCATGGGAAAGTTTGTGTTGTCTTAAGCTAGCTGCATGTGTAAAACATTTTTCACACACGTCACATTGGTGCGGTTTCTCTCCAGTATGTAGACGCATATGAAGTTTCAAGCTATATGACTCAATGAAACTTTTATTACAAATGTGGCATTGATAACGTCTGTCTCCAGTATGCCTACGTTTGTGAAGAACTAAATGTCCTGGCTGTGTGAAACACCTATCACACACGTCACACCGATACGATTTCTCACCAGAATGTGTACGTTTGTGATATTTCAAAGTCGAATCTAAAGCGAAACACTTCATACAAATGTCACATTGATATGGTTTCTCTCCTGTATGTACATTTTTGTGTTTTTTCCAACTATCAGCAAGAGCGAAGCACTTATCACAAATGTCACATCGATACGGTTTCTCTCCTGTATGCAAACGTTTGTGTTTTTTCAAACAACCAGAAAAAGCGAAAGATTTATTACAAATGTCACAGTTATACGGTTTCTCTCCTGTATGCACACGCTTGTGATTTTTCAAACGATCAGCACGAGCGAAACACTTATTACAAATGTCACATCGATATGGTTTCTCTCCTGTATGCACACGTTTGTGAATTTTCAAACCATCCGCACGAGCGAAACACTTATTACAAAGGTTACACTGATACGGTTTATATATGTCATCATTGTTGATTTCACTACCGCAATCGTTGGATCTAGTATTTTGTGTGTCCACAGTTGATTCTGTTTGAATTATTGATTCATTATACGTCGGCGTGTCTTTGATTTCGGATTTTATATATATTTCCTCAATACTTTTGGTTTCCGATTCAAAATTGGCAGGTGCTTCCGCTTTACACTCGGCGGTATAATTTGTTTTTTCTACAGCATGGGAAAGTTTGTGCCAACTTAAGCTAGCTGCATGTGTGAAACATTTATCACAAACGTCACATTGGTACGGTTTCTCTCCAGTATGTAAACGCATATGACTTTTTAAACTAGATGACTGAATGAAACATTTATTACAAATGTGGCATTGATAACGTTTCTCTCCAGTATGCTTACGTTTGTGACGAACTAAATCCGAACTTGTTGCGAAACACTTCTTACAAATGTCACATTCATATGGTTTCTCTCCTGTATGTACACGTTTGTGTTTTTTCCAACTATCAGCAAGAGCGAAGCACTTATTACAAATGTCACATCGATACGATTTTTTTCCTGTATGCACACGTTTATGTTTTTTCAAACTATCAGCAAGAGCGAAGCACTTATTACAAACTTTACATTGATGTGGTTTTTCCCCAGTATGCGTATGTTTGTGGTCAATTAAATAAGCTTTTCGCGCAAAAGACTTATCACATATATCACACTGATATGGTTTAGCGTCGGTATGTATACGTTTGTGTTTAATCAAATTTTCATAGCCGGAGATAAACCTATTACAAATCTCACATTGAATCATTTTCTCTCCAGTGTCATTACACATATGATTTTTAAGATCATCTGAATTAACGAAACACTTATTACAAGTGTTACAGGAATAGTTTCCAGAAATGTGGTCAATATCAGACTTCATGTTTTCATTGTTGATTTCACTGTCATAATTGTTAGATGAAACATTTTCTGTATTTATTAACAATTCATCATCTATCGGTTCGTTTTTGATTTCGGGTTTAATATCAATGCTTTTGCATGTTGAGTTAAAATTCAAAGTTGTTTCCATATTCCTCTCGCCAATATTGATATCAGTGAACTCATCACCTTTAGACCAAATGTCTAAGGGATCATCAGCACAGTCTGGTAGAGTTATTGCATTCTTGTCTATTTGTTCTACTTTTATTTCGTATTTTAAAGACATTTTATCGTTATTTTTGCTTTCCGAACTAAAGTTCTCACACTCTTTTTCTCTCCAGTTGACATTCAAGTCAAACACGTCATGGAGTTCTGAAGAATCATACTCGATGTCTGCATTAGTATTAACGATTGAAGAATCATTTGACCTCTGAATAGAACTCTCGATCAGGCGTTCTTTATCAGAAGCATGCAGTTGCTGTAAATAGCGTCGTAGTGTTTTGTCAGACTGTATTATTTTTATTTGGAACTGATGCATTTCCTCCAGTCGAGTAAAACATAATTGACAAACGAATTTCGGCATCTCGTCGTTTCTCAGTATCTGGGACATAATAACAAGATTACATTAAAGAAAACAAACACTAAAATAATATACAGAAATAAAGTAAAGGACCCGGTTTGTGACACTTTAAGAGTGACAGCTGAGGTTATAATATGATAACTAACATAAAATTCAATTTGATATTTAATATTTTGTATCATAAACAAGTTCAGAATTTCTAGATAAGGTCATATGCGCGAAATAAATATTTGAACTGAATTAATAATTTAAATTAATGTTTTAAAAAGCTATGTTTGAAGACCCAGTTTTTGACACTCAAAATTTCTTGTGTTGTAGTTTGTGACACTGAAATTGCCCTAGTTTGTGATACTCATTTGTTAGGTTCATAGATAAGGATAAATATGATTTTTTGTTCATTTAAATAAATATCAAATGTTAATTTATCACTGTGATTATAGAAAATATAAGATGATAAACAATCATTATAAATATAATTTTTTAAACATTTTATGGAGATGTCAACAAACACATAACCTCCTTTTGGAAATGTCAAGAATCACATAACCATAGTTGTCAAAAAAATAGCCTCCTTTTTATAGATTAGAATTTGAGTGTCACAAACTACGGCATGCGTATAAAATTGAATGTGGTTATTGACACCCACATTTTAATAATAAAAAGTTATTCAATATGATATATTAATATTTTAAAATAAATTATAGTTAATTTTTATCCTATCCATATATTTTTTATTATATTTTATACTTACATGATGATTAGTTAATAGATCCAATAGTCGACGGCTCTTACGTAAATTGTTTAGAGTATAACAAAAAAATGGCTTTCACAGTCACTTGAGGCTTAAATATTTTTTTTTTATTGAGTTATTATTATTTTTATTTTAGTTATTGCCATTAATTAGGTACAGGATGAATGTATTTAAATTTTAAAATAATGTATTAACCTATTCGACATAAATTTTCTTTTTTAATTTAAAATGAAATTGAAAGTGTCACAACTGGGTCAGTGTCAATAACCGGGCCCTTTACCTTAACCATTATGATCATGAAACAAAATCTAGGCAGTTAGGACAAAAAAAAAACAACGATCAAACTATCATTGATAAATGAGACGTTTAGTTTCTTTAGAATTTAGTAATAAGTTATCTTTTGTCATAACTGTCCATAGTATATTTTTCGTACGTGTACAAATATGTAATGTTGACATACATTAACTTACTAAGTGGTTAAAAAAGTTTCAATAAAACAAACGAAACGTCGCATCTTTCAATGATAGTTTGATCGTTTTTTTGTTTTAATTCCCGTAATTTTTTTCACAATTAAAAAAATAATCATTATGTATCCCAAAAAATTAACCTACCTGTACAGGAGCACACTTCATTATCATATCAGCAATTTTGTCTTTAACTCTAGTTGAAAACCGAAACAGATCAAGCATCGTTACACCTCTTGATAAACACAATCGACACATTGTAGTAAGGCCACGGCCAGTTATTGATATTTCTTTCATTATGTGAATCGTTATTTAACTACCTCCGTGAAAGAAAATAAGGTAAAATTCTCAGTTAATAGTTTGTACAGAGTAGTGCTGCAGGCTGCTAGATTCTCAGAGCGTATACCCTTATTTTAATACGTAAAATCAATTTGGCAAGCTAATTTGGCGTTTAATGTAGCCTCGTTACAGTTTTAAACAGTTTAATTAATGTAAAAATATAATGAATATTTCAATTCTGGAATGGATTTGCAGTATATTATTTGTCTTTATTTAACACATCATACATGTCGTTAAAAAGAAACACAACAAAGTTAAATGACTGATGCTAGGTTTCAGAAAGAATTGTCAATAAACTGATTTGATAACGACCTTAGATTGTGAAATAATATAGTGGTGTTTCAACAAGATAGACAGAACTTTACGAATCAATAACCAGTATTACATTTTCCTTTGCCTTTTATTGAATGAATACCAATATACAATATACAAATATTATTTTTCGCTAAACATATATACATAATATATAAACAGACTTTTCCAAAAATGGTGCCAAAGTGAAAGTATCTAGGAGGCTATGAAACGTTGATCGACCTTAGATTGTGAAATAATATAGTGGTGTTTCAACAAGATAGACAGAACTTTACGAATCAATAACCAGTATTACATTTTCCTTTGCCTTTTATTGAATGAATACCAATATACAATATACAAATATTATTTTTCGCTAACATATACCTATACATAATATATAAACAGACTTTTCCAAAAATGGTGCCAAAGTGAAAGTATTTAGGAGGCTATGAAACGTTGATAAATTTTGGTCCGACCCCTAGGTCCCACCATCCCATCAACGCCAATAGTGTAAGTGCCTTATGGCAAATACACTAATTAGTACAATTTTGATTTTATTCTAGATAAAAATTGATTATTCTTCTGTTTTAAATAAATAAGTTCACCATTGAAAATGTCGGTACTTTTATCAGGTCAGTCGGAATTCCGAGTATTTTTTAACATCTCAGGAGTGTGCACGGTTTTATTAGGCGAGCGACTTTTGCTATTTTTGCGTTAATTAACAGTTTCAATAGCTTCCTAGGACCTCAAAACTTCGAGATCTGGCGAAAACTCGATTTTCGAAAATCGGGGTGAAACCAATAACTTCCCGATTTTTGGAAAAAAAATTTTTTTTTTTTTTTAAGCGGGAAGTTAAAAATTTTTTTTTTCAGAAAATGTTTAGAAAAGTATAAGGAATAACTTACGAAAGGTTTCAACCGGTTATCTTTTATTAAAAAAATTGGTCAGTCGATTCCACTACAAAGCGCTTAAAATGCCAAAAGCCGCACGCCTATATATTCATAAAATTTGTGCGAAACACATGTTACTATAGTCACACTAAATAAGGTTTCTCACCAGTATGTCTCCGTTTATGTGCAATTAAATTGGATGAATGAGAGAAACATTTTTTAATGGGTCACACTGATAAGGTTTTTCACCAGTATGCGTCCGTTTATGATTATTTAAAGTGGATGAATGAGAGAAACATTTTTTACAAAAATCACACTGAAAAGGTTTCTCACCAGTATGTATCCGTTTATGCTCAATTAAATGGGATGAGCGGGAGAAACATTTCTTACAAAGGTCACACTGATAAGGTTTCTCACCAGTATGTGTCCGTTTATGTTCAATTAAAATTGATGACCGGGAGTAACATTTCTTACAAATGTCACACTGAAAAGGTTTCTCACCAGTATGTATACGCTCGTGTTTAATTAAATCGTATGACTGAGAGAAACATTTTTTACAAACGTCACACTGATACGGTTTCTCACCAGTATGTGTCCGTTTATGTTTAATTAAAGTGGATAAAGAGGAAAAACATTTCTTACAAAAATCACACTGTAAAGGTTTCTCACCAGTATGTATCCGTTTATGCTCAATTAAATGTGATGACCGGGAGAAACATTTCCAACAAAGGTCACACTGATAAGGTTTCTCACCAGTATGTATACGCTCGTGTTTAATTAAATCGTATGACTGAGAGAAACATTTTTTACAAACTTCACACTGATACGGTTTCTCACCAGTATGTGTCCGTGTATGATCAATTAAATTGGATGACCAGGAGAAACATTTCTTACAAATGTCACATTGATAAGGCTTTTCACCAGTATGTATACGCTTGTGTTGATTTAAATTGGATGAGTCAGAGAAACACTTATTACAAAGGTCACACTGATAAGGTTTTTCACCAGTATGTGTACGCTTGTGTTTTAATAGAGAGCTTGACTGAGAGAAAGACATAATACAAATGTCACACTGATAAGGTTTCTCGCCAGTATGTGTCCGTTTATGTTCAATTAAATTGAATGACCGGGAGAAACATTTCTTACAAATGTCACACTGATAAGGTCTCTCAGCAGGATGTGTTCGTTTATGATAATATAAACCCGAACGGCTAGAGAAGCATTTACTGCAAATGTCGCATTGATACGATCTCAATTCATTGTCTTGATTGTGCTTACGATTGACAAAAATATTTATTTTTCTTTCATCACACTTACTGAAATTTTCTGTTACGTTTGCAATATTAATCTTCGTATCTTCGCAGCTAGTTTCATTTCCATCGTCGTTAGATGGTAGAATTAATAAATTATCATCTATCTGTTCGAATTCCAGTTCGGATTTTAGAGACATATTGTTTTCCTGTTTTTTCTCCTCCAAATTGCCCGCAATGTCTACGTTCACTTTTGTCTCTCCTATGTCAATCTTTGAGTCTTCACAGCTGATTTCTTTGCCATCTATATTGGACGAAATGTCTAATGGGTCAGTTTCACAGTCTGTCGTTAAAGATAAATTATCATTAATCAGTTCGACTTTGATTTCAGATTTCAAACTCAATTCCTCGTTATTTTTATTGTCTTGATTAAAATGTTCAGTTACGGTATTTTTTGAATTAAGATCTATTTCAAACTCTTCGTTGAGGTCTAAAGATTCACATTTAACAGCGTTATGGAACAAAGACTCCTCAGATAGTTGAACAGGACGTTTAGCTTTGATTGGTTTCTGAGAAGCGTTTAATTGTTGAATATAACGTCGGAGTGTTCTGTCAGACTGTTCTATTTGCATCAAAAACTGGTGAGTTTTCTCCAGTTGAGTGCAACATGATTGGCAGACGAAATTCGGCATTCCATCGCCTCTATTTATCTGGAAATCGGAAAAAAAAATATTTTTAATATTTTAACATTACTTCATAGTTAAAAAAATGGGGTTCCAGACAAATATCACTGTTTTGTTTTTTTTTTTTTTTTGGTTTTTCAGAGTCATTTCTAAATGTTTCAATAATACTTTCGACAGGTTACAAATTAAAAATTAAATAGGAAACGCTATCGAATCATTTATAAACTACAATGCCATATCACATGAAAATAAATAGTAATGTCAACGTTATTCGAAAACGATTTAACTTACATGAACAGAAGTACATTTCATGACAACACCAACCACGCTATTTGTTATTTTCGGTGAAAACGAAAACATGTCTAACAGCACAACACCATTCGATAAGCACAATCGACACATTGTACTTAATCCAGAGCCCGTAATCGATATTTCTTTCATAGCGTCAATTCGTCCACTCGTCATTTTACAAACCACAATTTTTAACAGCGCTCACCAATCTCACTGCAGTCGCAATACTACCACTGATCTGTAATAAATGGATTGCGAATTGTGACTTGTTGAAGCCCATAAATAATGTCATTTATTCATTTTTATTCGTCACTTATTCATGACGTCATATGGCGTTTCCTGTCTGAAGACAAAAAAAAATCGGTTCGCAGTGTGAAACCCTGCCGACAATATAGTGTATTTGCTAATATAGGCAGTGTGGCTTTATTATGAGAACTTAACCCTTTTGTTTTTGGACAAAATACAAATTTTAACCCCTTAATACATCCCTTAAAATAATATTTTTTTCTTAATTTAAATATTACTATCAATTTAGCAAATTAAATTCGCCCTTCACTAAATAAATCCATATCTACAAACTAACGTGTTCATAAAATTTTTAAGTCCGGTCCTGCGGGGCCGATTTTAATAATATTTGGGCAGCACATTTTTTACTTTACTAATGGGTTAAATTTCAATTTTGAAACGATTCGGAGAATTTTTTCGGTATTTTTGGGCCCAAAAATATTTTTCAACCCCTAAAACCTACCCTTAAAGTGGCCCGATTGGGCCCATTTTAAATAGACTTCGTGCGGTGATGGATTTCAACATGTAGACCAAATTTCGTTTAAAACAAGTAACGCCTTCGAAAGTTATTGCTCGTACACTAATATAATTTAAAAGCCGCTGTGTATTTTATAATAATGTGAAAAGGACATCGATTGCACAATAAAATTTTCTTTTACGTACGTAACCTTGATTTTATTTTTCATCAATATTAATTTTTTATTGTAATTTTTAAATTTGTAATTTTGAAAGAAAGACATTTTTTTTGGAGTATTTATTAAGTCGTCTCTACTACTATTTGAACCGGTGGTTGAGAACACTAGCACTCGACGCATGCGCAATGGCTTCAAAACGTCGTACAGCTGGCAATCGCTGTCCTCGTCTGACTGGTGATGTTACGCGCTAGCTCTCTTTCACTCTATTTTTAATATTTACCATCTTTAGCAGCCAGCAACCCTTATTTTCGGCCAAATTTAATTAGGCACCCTTATATCATAATAACGAGAAAAAAATTAGCTTTAATTTGATATATAAATAATAAATGTACGTTATGAACGTAAAAATGTATTACAATCATACCTGTTTACACCTGGCTGCGAAGAGGTGCGGCCAAGTGCGCAACGGCAACCGTGATTTTTCAGAATCTTTATATATATTGCCGTGAAGTGGACGATATTTTATTTTAAAAACAAGTCAATGAAATTTTTTGCAAAAAATTAATTAAAAATACTAGCGGCCACATTTTGATAGGCAACCTAGAAGATATATATTCTCCTGATGATAAATATGCGTAAAATTAGGTTTTTAGCATATACTCGATGAGTACACTATCTCTCCAGTGGGATCTCGTACTATAATCTTTATATATTATATCTTTCAAGTGACCCCCTACAAATAATAATAATAAATTAATTAATAATACATTTAATGAAAAATATTTAGTTTCTCATAAATTACAGCCACATTATTATTTTTGAAAAAAAAAACTTCCATTGATGCTTTAGCATCTCAATCCTCAGCTGTATTAAACCAAATATGTATCATTTTTTAGAAAATCTATGATCATAAATATATCTACAGTAAGTATATTAGCAGAATTGGCTTTTATAAAAGCTTTTTCACACATTATTAAATAAAATTACTTGTCAAAAATTTTTTTTATTCTAAATTTTAGACCGTTTGCAGTCACATGAATTTTTTTAAATTTTAAATTGCTTATAATTAATTTAAAAAACTTTTTTGAAAGTTTTTCGCATCGATTATCAATATTATTTATAATAACGTTTTAAAATACAATAAAAAAATCCATAATTAATTTTTTTACAAATGCCTAATTATCATAACATATCGGTGCGTCTTTGATTTCGACTTTCAAATTTGTTTCATCAATACTTTCGGTTACCGGTGCTTCCACTTTAGTTTCGCCAACATCGATATCTGAATATTCGTTTAGTTCTTCTCCAGCATGGGAAACTTTGTGTCTCCTTAAGCTAACTGCTTGTGTGAAACATTTATCACAAACGTCGCATTGGTACGGTTTCTCACCAGTATGTATACGCACGTGTTTAATTAAATCGTATGACTCAGAGAAACATTTTTTACAAACGTCACACTGATACGGTTTCTCACCAGTATGTGTCCGTTTATGTTTAAGTAAAGTGGATGAAAAGGAAAAACATTTCTTACAAAAATCACACTGATAAGGTTTCTCACCAGTATGTATCCGTTTATGCGCAATTAAATGGGATGACCGGGAGAAACATTTCCAACAAAGGTCACACTGATAAGGTTTCTCACCAGTATGTATACGCTTGTGTGTAATTAAATCGTGTGACTGAGTGAAACATTTTTTACAAACGTCACACTGATACGGTTTCTCACCAGTATGTGTCCGCTTATGATCAACTAAATTGGATGACCAGGAGAAAAATTTCTTACAAATGTCACATTGATAAGGTCTCTCACCAGTATGTGTCCGTTTATGTTTAATTAAATTGTGTGACCCGGAGAAACACTTCTTACAAATGTCACATTGATAAGGCTTTTCACCAGTATGTATACGCTTGTGTTGATTGAAATTGGATGAGTCAGAGAAACACTTATTACAAAGGTCACACTGATAAGGTTTTTCACCAGTATGTATACGCTTGTGTTTTAATAAAGAGCTTGACTGAGAGAAAGACATAATACAAATGTCACACTGATAAGGTTTCTCACCAGTATGTGTCCGTTTATGTTCAATTAAATTGAATGACCGGGAGAAATATTTCTTACAAATGTCACACTGATAAGGTCTCTCAGCAGGATGTGTTCGTTTATGATAATATAAACCCGAACGGGTAGAGAAGCATTTACTGCAAATGTCGCATTGATACGATGTCAATTCATTGTCTTGTTTGTGCTTACGATTGACAAAAATATTTATTTTTCTTTCATCACACTTACTGAAATTTTCTGTTACGTTTGCAATATTAATCTTCGTATCTTCGCAGCTAGTTTCATTTCCATCGTCGTTAGATGGTAGAATTAATAAATTATCATCTATCTGTTCGAATTCCAATTCGGATTTTAGAGACATATTGTTTTCCTGTTTTTTCTCCTCCCAATTGCCCGCAATGTCTACGTTCACTTTTGTCTCTCCTATGTCAATCTTTGAGTCTTCACAGCTGATTTCTTTGCCCTCTATATTGGACGAAATGTCTAACGGGTCAGTTTCACAGTCTGTCGTTAAAGATAAATTATCATTAATCAGTTCGACTTTGATTTCAGATTTCAAACTCAATTCCTCGTTATTTTTATTGTCTTGATTAAAATGTTCAGTTACGGTATTTTTTGAATTAAGATCTATTTCAAACTCTTCGTTGAGGTCTAAAGATTCACATTTAACAGCGTTATGGAACAAAGACTCCTCAGATAGTTGAACAGGACGTTTAGCTTTGATTGGTTTCTGAGAAGCGTTTAATTGTTGAATATAACGTCGGAGTGTTCTGTCAGACTGTTCTATTTTCATCAAAAACTGGTGAGTTTTCTCCAGTTGAGTGCAACATGATTGGCAGACGAAATTCGGCATTCCATCGCCTCTAGTTATCTGGAAATCGGAAAAAAAATATTTTTAATATTTTAACATTACTTCATAATTAAAAAAATGGGGTTTCAGACAAATATCACTGTAAATTTGTTTTTTTTTTTTGGTTTTTCAGAGTCATTTCTAAATGTTCCAATAATACTTTCAAAGCGGAGGAGCAATATTTTTTGCCATCATAATATGCATTTCACGATATACGTCGTATAGACAAATTACCTTGTTTTATTGAAATAGATGATTATTGGATGGTGGTTCAGAGCACGAAGAGATGACCCTAAACAACTAAAAAACTTTTTGGAGTGATATTTGCCTGGAACCTCACTTCACAAATGTTTACCAAAAAATGTTTCGTATTTGGTACATATTATATTTTCAAATTATAATAAAAAATAATTATCCTTCCAGAATAATGATTTATTAGTGACGCTAGCAATAATAAATAATAAGTATTCTTGTGCTCAATGTGAAAACTTGTTATAAATATGAAGCGATGGCTTGCTTGTGACAGGTTACAAATTAAAAATTAAATAGGAAACGCTATCGAATCATTTATAAACTACAATGCCATATCATATGAAAATAAATAGTAATGTCAACGTTATTCGAAAACGATTTAACTTACATGAACAGAAGTACATTTCATGACAACACCAACCACGCTATTTGTTATTTTCGATGAAAACGAAAACATGTCTAACAGCACAACACCATTCGATAAGCACAATCGACACATTGTACTTAATCCAGAGCCCGTAATCGATATTTCTTTCATAGCGTCAATTTGTCCACTTGTCATTTTACGACAAACCACAATTTTTAACAGCGCTCACCAATCTCACTGCAGTCGCAATACTACCACTGATTTCTAATAAATGGATTGCGAGTTGTGACTTGTTAAAGCCCATAAATAATGTCATTTATTCATTTTTATTCGTCACTTATTCATGACGTCACATGGCGTTTCCTGTCTGAAGACAAAAAAAAAACTCGGGTCGCAGTGCTAAACCCTGCCGACAATACAGTGTATTTGCTAATATAGGCAGTGTGGCTTTATTATGTGAACTTAACCCTTTTGTTTTTGGACAAAATACAAATTTTAACCCCTTAATACATCCCTTAAATAATATTTTTTTCCTAATTTCAATATTACTATCAATTTAGCAAATTAAATTCGCCCTTCACTAAGTAAATCTATATCTACAAACTAATGTTTTCATAAAATTTTTAAGTCCGGTCCTGCGGGGCCGATTTTAATAATATTTGGGCAGCACATTTTTTACTTTACTAATGGGTTAAATTTCAATTTTGAAACGATTCGGAGAATTTTTTCGGTATTTTTGGACCTAAAAATATTTTTCAACCCCTAAAACCTACCCTTAAAGTGGCCCGATTGGGCCCATTTTAAATAGACTTCGTGCGGTGATGGATTGCAACATGTAGACCAAATTTCGTTTAAATCAAGTAACGCCTTCGAAAGTTATTGTCCGTACACTTATATAATTTAAAATCCGCTGTGTATTTTATAATAATGTGAAAAGGTATGTTTCAACTGGAAATACAATCTTTGTATCTTTATATTATATTATATCTTTCAAGTGACCCCCTACAAATAATAATAATAAATAATAAATTAATTAATAATACATTTAATGAAATATATTTAGTTTCTCATAATTTAATTACAGTCACATTATTATTTTTGAAAAAAAAAACTTCCATTGATGCTTTAGCATCTCAATCCTCAGCTGTATTGAACCGAATATGTATATCATTTTTTAGAAAATCTATGATCATAAATATATCTACAATAAGTATATTAGCAGAATTGGCTTTTATAAAAGCTTTGTCACACATTTTTAAATAAAATTACTTGTCAAAAAAATTTTTTATTCTAAATTTTAGAGCGTTTGCAGTCACGTGAATTTTTGACATGATAACGTCTTATAAATTGATGAAACACCAGCTGCACGCACGAAAAAGTGTAACGCCGTAACGTTCCGCCTGACACTGTGCGTGCAAGCGAGAGCGCAGTATAAGCGATAGAGAAGCACGATCGGCCCAAGTTTGACAGCTACTAAAATTTAGGTTATGTATTATTAAATATGATATTCGAGCGGAATACGTTATCAAGTAAAACTATCGTCCGTAAACCGACCTTACAGACAACAAATTTTTTTTTAATTTTAAATTGCTTATAATTAATTTAAAAAAAGTTTTATGAAAGTTTTTCGCTTCGATTATCAATATTATATATAATAAAGTTTTAAAATACAATAAAAAAATCCATAATTAATTTTTTACAAAAGCCTAATTATCATATCATATCGGTGCGTCTTTGATTTCGACTTTCAAATTTGTTTCATCAATACTTTCGGTTACCGGTGCTTCCACTTTAGTTTCGCCAACATCGATAGCTGAATATTCGTTTGGTTCTTCTCCAGCATGGGAAAGTTTGTGTCTACTTAAGCTAACTGCATGTGTGAAACATTTATCACAAACGTCGCATTGGTACGGTTTCTCTCCAGTATGTAGACGCATATGACTTTTTAAACCAGATGACTGAATGAAACATTTATTACAAATGTGGCATTGATAACGTTTATCTCCAGTGTGCTTACGTTTGTGACGAACTAAATTTGAACTTATTGGGAAACACATCTTACAAATGTCACATTGATATGGTTTCTCTCCTGTATGTACACGTTTGTGTTTTTTCAAACTATCGGCAAAAGCGAAGCACTTATTACAAATGTCACATCGATACGGTTTCTTTCCTGTATGCACACGTTTGTGTTTTTTCCAACTATCAGCAAGAGCGAAGCACTTATTACAAATGTGACATCGATACGGTTTCTCTCCTGTATGCAAACTTTTGTGTTTTATCAAGCAATTAGAAAAAGCGAAACATTTGTTACAAATGTCACAGTTATACGGTTTCTCTCCTGTATGCACACGTTTGTGATTTTTCAAACGATCAGCACGAGCAAAACACTTATTACAAATGTCACATCGATATGGTTTCTCTCCTGTATGTAGGCGTTTGTGAATTTTCAAACCATCAGCACGAGCGAAACACTTATTACAAAGGTTACACTGATATGGTTTGTATATGTCATCATTGTTGATTTCACTACCGCAATCGTTAGATCTAGTATTTTGTGTGTCCACAATTGATTCTGTTTGAATTATTGATTCATTATCATATGTCGGCGTGTCTTTGATATCGGATTTTAAATATATTTCCTCAATACTTTTAGTTTCCGATTCAAAATCGGCAGGTGCTTCCGCTTTACACTCGGCGGTATAATTTGTTTTTTCTCCAGCATGGGAAAGTTTGTGTCTACTTAAGCTAGCTGCATGTGTGACACATTTATCACAAATGTTACATTGGTACGGTTTCTCTCCAGTATGTAGACGCATATGACTTTTTAAATTACATGACTGAATGAAACATTTATTACAAATGGGGCATTGATAACGTTTCTCTCCAGTATGCCTACGTTTGTGACGAGCCAAATTCGAACTTGTTGCGAAACACTTCTTACAAATGTCACATTCATATGGTTTCTCTCCTGTATGTACAAGTTTGTGTTTTTTCCAACTATCAGCAAGAGCGAAGCACTTATCACAAATGTCACATCGATACGGCTTCTCACCAGAATGTGTACGTTTGTGAGATTGCAAATACGAATCTACAACGAAACACTTCATACAAATATCACATTGATATGGTTTGTTTTCTGTATGTACACGTTTGTGTTTTTTCCAACTATCAGCAAGAGCGAAACACTTATTACAAACGTCACATTGATATGGTTTCTCTCCAGTATGTGTACGTTTGTGTTTTCTCAAATTATCAGCAAGAGTGAAGCACTTATTACAAATGTCACATTGATACGGTTTCTTTCCTGTATGCACACGTTTGTGTTTTTTCAAACTATCAGCAAGAGCGAAACACTTATTACAAATGTTACATTGATGTGGTTTTTCCCCAGTATGCGTACGTTTGTGGTTAATTAAATAGGCTTTTCGCGCGAAAGACTTATCACACATGTCACACTGATAAGGTTTAGCGTCGGTATGTATAAGTTTATGTTTAATCAAATTTTCATAGCCGGAGATAAACCTATTACAAATCTCAAATTGAATCAGTTTCTCTCCAGTGTCAGTACACATATGATTTTTAAGATCATCTGAATTAACGAAACACTTATTACAAGTGTTACAGGAATAGTTTCCCGAAATGTGGTCAATATCAAAATTTATGTTTTCATTGTTGATTTCACTGTCATAATTGTTAGATGAAACATTTTCTGTATTTATTAACAATTCATCATCTATCGGTTCGTTTTTGATTTCGGGTTTAATTTCAATGCTTTTGCATGTTGAGTTAAAATTCAAAGTTGTTTCCATATTCCTCTCGCCAATATTGATATCAGTGAACTCATCACCTTTAGACCAAATGTCTAAGGGATCATCAGCACAGTCTGGTAGAGTTATTGCATTCTTGTCTATTTGTTCTACTTTTATTTCGTATTTTAAAGATATTTCATCGTTATTTTTGCTTCCCGAACTAAAGTTCGAACATTCTTTTTCTCTCCAGTTGACATTCAAGTCAAACACGCCATGAAGTACTGTAGAATCATACCTGATGTCTGAATTAGTATTAACGATTGAAGAATCATTTGACCTCTGAATAGAACTCTCGATCAGGCGTTCTTTATCAGAAGCATGCAGTTGCCATAAATAGCGTCGTAGTGTTTTGTCAGACTGTATTATTTTTATTTGGAACTGATGCATTTCCTCCAATCGAGTAAAACATAATTGACAAACGAATTTCGGCATCTCGTCGTATCTCAGTATCTGGGACATAATAACAACATTACATTAAAGAAAACAAACACTAAAATAATAGACAAAAATAACCATCATGATTATGAAAAAATCTAGGCAGTTAGGACAATAAAAAAACAACGATCAAACTATCATTGATAAATGAGACGTTTAGTTTCTTTAGAATTTAGTAATAAGTTATCTTTTGTCATAACTGTCGATATTATTTTTCGTTCGTGTACAAATATTTAATGTTGATTAAAAAAGTTTCAATAAAACAAACGAAACATCACATCTTTCAATGATAGTTTGATCGTTTTTTTTTTTTTTTTTTTTGTTCTTATTACCGTAATTTTTTTCACAATTTAAATAATTATTGGACAAAATCATTATGTATCTCAAAAAATTTACCTACCTGTACAGGAGCACACTTCATTATCATATCAGCAATTTTGTCTTTAACTCTAGGTGGAAACCGAAACACATCAAGCATCGTTACACCTCTTGATAAACATAATCGACACATTGTACTAAGGCAACGGCGAGTTATTGATATTTCTTTCATTATGTGAATCGTTATTTAACTACCTCGGTGAAAGAAAATAAGGAAAATAAGGTAAAAGTTTGTACTTTGTACAGAGTTTTGTGCTGCTAGATTCTCTGAGCGAGAAATCTGTATATTTGGAGCATTGTTGGGGGGGATAGCCCTTCAGTGCCGGATTAAAACTTCTTGATGCCCTAAGCATTTCTTGCTTATGGGCCCCTATCTCTAATATGTTCAGTTTATGAAAAAATCAAATTGATAGAAAAAAGTTAAAAAGCATAGATTTTTAGGAAAAAAATTGAATTTTACATGCTCTCATTGAAAATTTGACTGTCTTTAAAATCGGATCTTACAGGCATTTTTATACAATTAATAGAAAAAAAAGTTTCAAAACTTTAAAATTATAAAAAATTGAACCCTTAAGAAATAATGTTTTTTTCGTTTTCATTTTCAAAAATAAATTATTATTTATTTTTAACTTTTATACTTCTAGAGACATAATATTAGTCGATCAAATTTTTGAGAACATGACAAAAAGGAAAAAAAAATTGTTGACACGGTTTAGTGAGGTGCTTTTCATTTCTGAGTTGTGCTTCTTGGTGGTCCCTGAGACGTGATGCCCTAAGCAATTGCTTACTTTGCTTATAGGTTAATCCGGTACTGGCCCCTACTGAGTTATAGATTTATCCACTACATCAAGAAGCTCTGTCAACAGTCAACAAATCGAAATAACAATTGAAAAAATTTGTAACAATGTACCAACAAATAGAAAAATTCCAAACAATAAAAAAAATAATGTTAATGTATTTCAGTTACATTTTGATGATACTAGATTTTTTTGAGTGATGACTCGCATACAAGTGACAAAAATTGTGTGTGATTTAACTGTGCGTGTATATATACGATTGTAAATTATTTGACGGATAGTAAAGAGTTTAATTTAAAGCGTCATTAAAAATATAAACCGATTTTACGCCGCTGATAGTGCTGTTTTTTTAGGACATATGGTTCAACTGGAAATATAATCTTTAACAGTTTTATAGCAAGAAGAAACTAAAAAAATGTGTGTGCCCATTCAGTGAAATTTTACCGTACATAAGCCTCCAGCGAGCCAAAAGTGCGACTCTTCGGGCCGCTAATTTATCATTATTTATCTAAGGGTTCATTAGTTTTCACGTAGTTTTCTCTCTTTTGATATTTAAGTAAAATCGAGTTCATATATTTGTAATGCTGATAAAGTCTTTATAAAGAATTGTTTTACACACTAATTTATAAAATCTACCAATGTAGAAATTTCTTCTCTTCTTTAGAAAATGCTATAGGAGATTTATAAAATTTCCGTTGTCGCAAGATGGCGCTGCTATCACTACCCGGGAAAACTTCGGTTCTTTCCATATGTGTGCATTACCCAGTAGCTGACGTCATATTGTTTCATGCGACAGATATCGGTCCACCACTACGCTCGAGCTGGTTCTTCTTATTATGACTTCGTGGTTTACATTGTCAGAGAAGAGAGACTGTATAGAAGTTTAATTGTAATGGAACAGTGTGGCCAAAAATTTCAGTTTGTCGTGTTTCTGTTAGATGAGGTTTGGCGTCGGTGCACAGATGTCGCTATTTGGCACTTAAACAGTTGTGTGTTTGCTTCTGTGTTTACATTGTATTGTTTGTCTATGAAACACATGTGACGTAGAATTAATAATATCACATTTGCTTCTGAATTTATAGCTTTGAGCAAATTGCGAGTTCTAACAGATAGATGTCGCTATAGGTACTAAAAAAGTTTTGTTTATTTGTTTCCTAACTCAGAAGCAAACAAACAGGTTTTTTGAGAAAATACCGTATTACGTATAAAAAATTTGATAAAAATTGGTTGTCTGTAAAGTCGGTTTACGGACGATAGTTTTACGTGATAACGTATTCCGTAATACATAACCTAAACCTCCCAAAATTTGGTTTCAATCCGCTTATCCTTGGTGTCGGAATGATAAGAAATGTCAAAAGTGACGTTTGCAACTGTCAAAGTATTATGTTTTAATAATAATTAGTTATTCCAATACTTAACTTAGAAGGCGTTGCATTTCACAGAATACTAATGTCAAAAAATTGAATAAAACATTAGAAATTCAGCCGTTTTCATGTTGCATTTATATAGCTATTTTTCTATATAAATTTGTATAAAAAAACTGTTTAGGCAAATTCTGTTATACGAAATCTATGTAAAATGTTCCCCTCTTTCGTTTAAGACTGGTTTCAAACCGATCTGATTTAAATTGAGCGAGAAATTAGCAAAAAGCATGCACAGGGTCAGGCGGAACGTTACGCGTTACGAACGTTACACTTTTTCGAACATGCAGCCGGTGTTTTATCAATTTATAAGATTGGTGATTCATCAATTTATAAGACGTTATCACGTCAAAAATATCCTATAGCCCAAGTTGCACCAAGCAAGACACATTTACAAAATTTAATTAAAATCTGTTCAGTGGTTTCGGAGATTACCGCGGCTAAAATTGTGACATGGAAATTTTATAGATTAGCAAGAAGGATTTGACGAACTAAATTAAAACTGCTTAAGTGGAATTTTGGTTTAGATAATAAAATAGATTTATCAATATGATCATAAACCATAGCTATGGTTTATAATCTTATTGATAAATCTATTTTATAGTAGTTCCTGAGATTAGCGCGTTCAAGCAACCAACCAACCAAACAAACAAACAAACTCTTTAGCTTTATATATTAATATAGATAAAATCCGAAAAATTGCTCATTATGCTAATTTTTGGCGAAAACGATAAAGTTTAAAGCTTCGGGGCATTAAGAAAAAAAAAACGCAGCGATTTGAAATTTTCAGGGTTTCTTCAGGACACTTTGAGGTTAAAAAATTACCAACAGTATCCTTCGTTCATCCATTATATCCAAAGTTATAACAAGTTATCAAAATATCCTTAAGTATGCGAATTTTTACTTTTTTTTCATTCAACATTGTCATCAAAAAATGCCAATTGCGTCTTGTAGAGAATGTTTTTTGGTTTTCAAAACCGTACTTTTAATTCCCTCTACGATTATTATTTTCCGAGTTATTGATTGTCAAAGTCAAAAGGAACTTTTTTCCTTTGATTGACGATAACTTCGACCCAAAGTGTTGAGTGAAAGTTAGAGAAATAGAATTTTTTTTTATTCACAATTTTCAATATAACTATTTCTACATCATTAAAAAGAAACGCACGCGGAACTGCCCGAACTACGGTGCTATCTTTATGTTTTATTGTTGATTTCACTGCACAATCGTCAAATATAACAATTTCTGTATTCACAATTATTGATTCTGTTTGAATTAATGATTCATTAATTATCATATATCAACGTGTCTTGAATTTCGACTTTCAAATTTGTTTCATCAATAATTTTGGTTTCCGGTTCAAAATTGGCAGGTGCTTCCACTTTAGTTTCTCCAACATCGATATCAGAATATTCGTTTGGTTCTTCTCCAACATGGGAAAGTTTGTGTTTACTTAAACCAGATGCTTGTGTCAAACATTGGTCCGGTTTCTCTCCAGTATGTAGACGCATATGAAATTTCAAGCTATATGACTCAATGAAACTTTTATTACAAATGTGGCATTGATAACGTCTGTCTCCAGTATGCCTACGTTTGTGACTAACTAAATTTCCTAGCTTTGTGAAACACATATCACACATGTCACACCTATACGGCTTCTCACCTGAATGTGTACGTTTGTGAAACTTCAAATGTGAATCTTCAACGAAACACTTCATACATATATCACATTGATACGATTTCTCTCTTGTATGTACACGTTTGTGTTTTTTCAAAGTATCTGCAATAGCGAAACACCTGTTACAAATGTCACATCGATATGGTTTCTCTCCTGTATGTACACGTTTGTGTTTTCTCAAACCATCAGCGCGAGCGAAACACTTATTACAAATGTCACATTGATATGGCTTCTCTCCAGTATGGGTACGTTTGTGATTATATAATTTGTAAGGCCATGAGAAACACTACAAAGGTTACACTGATATGGTTTACTGTCAGTATGTATACGTTTATGATCAATCAAGTGTTCATAAATGGCGAAGAAGTTATTACATATATCACACTGAAATGGTTTCTCTCCAGTATCAAAGCACACATGACTTTTTAAGTCATTTGAATTAGCGAAATACTTGTCACAAATTTTACAAGAGTGCCTACGTTTGCCTACTGATTGTGATAAAGTTACCGAAGTTTCTTTGTCTTCACAATTCTCAACAGTGTTTTGTACATCGGCAGAACGAACACACGCAGAGTTCCCCGAAGTATGGTGAAAATCAATATGTAAATCACCATTGTTGATTTCACTACCGCAATCGTTAAATGTAGTATTTTGCGTGTCCACAGTTGATTCTGTTTGAATTATTGATTCATTATCATATGTCGGTGTGTCGTTGATTTCGGATTTTAAATATATTTCCTCAATACTTTCGGTTTCCGATTCAAAATTGGCAGGTGCTTCCGGTTTACTCTCACCAACATTGATAGCTGAATATTCATTTGTTTTTTCTACGGGATGGGAAAGTTTGTGTTTACTTAAATCAGATGCTTGTGTGAAAGATTGATCACATTGGTACGGTTTCTCTTCAGTATGTACACGCATATGACTTTTCCAACTAGATGACTTAAGGAAACTTTTAATACAAATGTGGCATTGATAATTTCGGTCTTCAGTATGTTTACGTTTGTGACGAACTAAATTTCCTGGCTGTGTGAAACACATATCACAAACGTCACACCGATACGGCTTCTCACCAGAATGTGTAAGTTTATGATATTTCAAATGCGAATGTACAGCGAAACACTTCATACAAATGTCACAGAGATATGGTTTCTCTCCGGTATGCACACGTTTGTGTTTTTTCAAACTATCAGCATAAGCGAAGCACTTGTTACAAATGTTACATTGATGTGGTTTTTCCCCAGTATGCGTACGTTTGTGGTCATTTAAACGAGCTTTTTGCGCGTAACACTTATCACACATGTTACACTGATACCGTTTAGCGTCGGTATGTATACGTTTATGTTTAATGAAATTTTCATAGCCGGAGATGATCCTATTACATATCTCACATTGAATCATTTTCTCTGCAGTGTCAGTACACATATGATTTTTAAGGTCATCTGAATTAACGAAACACTTAGTACAAATTTTACAAAGATAGTTGCCCAACATGCGGTCAATATCAATCTGCATGTTGTCATTGTTGATTTCACTGTCAGAATAATTGTTAGATGAAACGTTTTCTGTATTTATTAACAATTCATCATCTATCGGTTCGTTTTTGATTTCGGGTTTAATTTCAATGCTTTTGCATGTTGAGTTAAAATTCAAAGTTGTTTCCATCTTCCTCTCGCCAATATTGATATCAGTGAACTCATCACCTTTAGACCAAATGTCAGCACAGTCCGGTAGAGTTATTGCATTCTTGTCTGTTTGTTCTACTTTTATTTCGTATTTTAAAGACATTTCATCGTTATTTTTGCTTTCCGAACTAAAGTTCTCACATTCTTTTTCTCTCCAGTTGACATTCAAGTCAAACACGTCATGGAGTTCTGAAGAATCATACTCGATGTCTGCATTAGTATTAACGATTAAAGAATCACTAGAACTTTGAATAGAACCCTCGATCAGAGGTTCTTTGTCAGAAGCATGCAGTTGCTGTAAATAGCGTCGTAGTGTTTTGTCAGACTGTATCATTTGCATTTGGAACTGATGCATTTACTCCAGTCGATTAAAACATAATTGACAAACGAATTTCGGCATCTCGTCGTATCTGAGTATCTGGGACATAATAACAAGATTACATTAAAGAAAACAAACACTAAAATAATATACAGAAATAACCATCATGATAATGAAAAACAACGATCAAACTATCTTTGATAAATGAGACGTTACGTTTCTTTAGAATTTAGTAATAAGTTATCTTTTGTCATAACTATCGATATTATTTTTCGTAAGTGTACAAATATTTAATGTTTACATACATTAATTTATTGAGTGGTTTAAAAAAGTGTCAATAAAACAAACGAAACGTCGCATCTTTCAATGATAGTTTGATCGTTTTTTTTTTTGTTCTAATTCCCGTAACTTTTTTCACAATTTAAATAATTATTGGACATAATCATTATGTATGCCAAGAAACTAACCTACCTGTACAGGAGCACACTTCATTATCATATTAGCTATTTTGTCCTTAACTCTAGTTGAAAACCGAAACACATCAAGCATCGTTACTCCTCTTGATAAACACAATCGACACATTGTAGTAAGGCCACGGCCAGTTATTGATATTTCTTTCATTATGTGAATCGTTATTTAACTACCTCCGTGAAAGAAAATAAGGTAAAATTTTCAGTTAATGGTTTATTGGTTTGTACAGAGTAGTGCTGCCAGATTCTTTGAGCGAGAAATCTGTATATTTGGTGCACTGGAGGGAGGGGTAGCCCTTCAAAATCCGTATACCCTTATTTTCATACGTAACATGAATTTGGCAAGCTAATTTGGCGTTTGATGTGGCCTCGTTACAGTTTTGAACTGTTTAAATGTAAAAATATAATGAATATTTCAATTCTGGGATGGATTCCAATTTCCAGTACATTATTTGTCTTTATTTAACACATGTCGTTAAAAAGAAATGACAACAAAGTTAATTAATGACTGATGCTGGGTTGCAGAAAGAATTGTATAAAAATCTGATTTGATAACGACCTTGATTGTTAACAGACATATTAATTCTCCATAAGAAAAATTTGTAGAATTTTAAATCGACACTTTGCTTAAAGAATAATTGATCACTTGAAACGATATTTTTCTTATACTGTATATATGTTACGGTTAATACAAGAAAGTAGTTTATTCGCGAATTAACCGGCTAATACCCGAATTAACCAACGTCAAGGATTGGTTAATTCGGATATTAGCCGATTAATTCGCGAATTAACTACTTTCTTGTATTAACCGTAACATATACATTTATTTAGCATCGTTTTTTGTAGTTTCTACACTTCGAAGCAACGTTTTTCTACACATTTTGGTCAAAATTTAGCTCGTAAAACGGTCTTTTTCTATGTAGAACAATCATTTGTTTTTGTGTGAGTACAATCTGATGTTCTAGATGACAGGGAGTTTGAATACGACATTAGACTGCTTCTGACGTATGGAAACAGTAATTATCTACAATATTATCACAATCTAAGGTCTTTGCCAAATCCAATTTTTTGTCAATCCTTTGTGCAACCCAGCATGAGACAATTCTGCAAATACTTAGCAAACTGTAAAACCAATCTCCGCTCAACCCACTTAAGCCCAACGTCCTGGAAACTATAGTACAGATAATTTTATTGGCAGGATAGCCTATGTTACCTGATTGTGTGCCGTAAAGTGCTTCGATTTTTAAACTATGATTTTGTGTTTTTAACCCAAGAATGCAATCTATCTGATTATAGTGCCTATTTATAATTGTAATATCTGTTACTTGAAAATTAATATTATATTGCAAAAAACGCCGTGTTGCTATTAGATTAAAATGCTTGTTCTGTATGAATAATAGTACAAAAACAAAATTACCGAAGTAACAAAGTTACATAATTTATAATCATAGTATATCTTTCATAAATTTCAAATTTGTAACGATCCACGGAGTTTTATCATGCCAACCCACAAGTGGGCAAATGGTACTAGTTTAGATCAAAAATCACTTTTCAAAATTTTACAATGTCTTTTCGTTTTGAGGTCCCCCGAATCCAAAAAACATATTTCTCGAAAAACTCTGTGCGTCTGTTTGTCTATGAGAGCACGATACAGGCAAAACGGATGAACGGATTGAAACCAAATTTTGGAAGAATGTTTGATATGCAAATATGAAGAGCCCCATTGTTTTTGGGGGAAATCGGCGCATACGCAGAAGAGATATATGTTATATTATGTTCATATTAAAAACACATACAAAAATTTTATATATTACATTAAAAACATTGTCATTTATACAACAGTTTTTTCTTTCAACATAGAATTAAAATTTTCAAAGAAATGTCATTTTTTTAGAACTATTCTATACACATTATATAAAAATTGTCTCCTTAATCTCTGTATTGTCGCCGAGTCTTAGGTACTCGTACTAGGTATATGCACTCTGAAAAGTTTATATTTACAAATGAAAAAAATGTCAATAATTTGATGCACCACATTATTCAGCACAATACTTAATAAGGGATTTTTGTTTTGTCAATACATTTTTTAATAAGATCAAATACTTCTAACCTTAAATAATACACTTCCATCGCTTCTTTGGTTTCTCTTTCCCTCTTTCTAAGTCTTGAACGCTTGGAACCGTCATTATTCTTTGCTCTAAATTCCAGATATTTTCTTTTACGATCATCTAAGCCTGATTCATTCTGGACAGGCATTTCTGGAATATTTAAATTTACTTGTATTTGTGCTTGAACTGGTGGAAAATAGTCTCTTCCATCATACAATTTTAGTTTTTTCCATCTAAATAAATTAATATTCGACTCATCGTTAGGTCGTTTAATAGCCAGGTTTGTGATTGGACTGTTGGTTTTTACAAAAAGCGGAGATACGTGATGAAAATTGTTTATTACTTCCTCCACCGAAGGGTTATTTCCTTGTACGGAATATTTTCGTCGGACGCGCTTTTTAATCATTCGCCAAGACATTGAGGTATATTTCGAAAACGTTTTAGTTTCATTCATGAAACTATATGCGTTGCCGATATTCATTGTGTCTGAAGTATCTCTGAGTTGCTTTTTCGATTCACGCCTTTCTTATTTCCAGTTGGCGATATTTTGAACTGCTAATACTTTTATGTAATCTTTCATTAGAAGGAATAAAAAGAATAGATATTATGTAAAACTGATTATAAATTATTATATATTAATACTTATAGTATTTTTGTACATTCATTAAGGGCAATACCCTGAACGTAAAAGTCTAGCATCTGAGACCGGGGACAATGCGTCTCTTTCTTCCAGGGCCGGCATGCATTTTCAGTAACAGCAGACGCGCTAGCTCATCGGCGGTGCTTCGGCTTTTTTCGGCTTTTCAGTAATGGACGACAGACTACGCGGTTGTTTGAGTTTGACTAACACAGCAGACGCACTACGACTGCCAGAGTAATCGGTCGTATTTAATTGTTTATCAGTTGAAACGTGTTGGCTGATGTATAAAAAGGGAATGCTTACCAGATAATTATAATTATTATAAGAAATTTGACGATAAATGATTGTAAGATCTAATTTAAAATCGGAACAACTCCAAAGCATAAACGCCTGGGTATAAGAAAAGGAAAAATGATAAGTGTGCAGTCAACAAGTGCAGCTAGAAGAAAATCGGCAATGGGTGGCAAAAAACATTCCTCAGCTGGTAGAAAAGTGTAGTAGAATGTGTCAATATGAATATAGGCTTAGGTGAAAATAAGTTTAAAAAATGATCCTTTTTTACGTTGATTTGTTATTTTTCTAAGGTTATTTTTTAATAATTTATAAATCAATAAAACATAATATTAGTTATGCATTAGGTTATGTATTTTTATTTTTTTGTTTTTAAATGTGTTTTATATATAAATTAATAACGAAAACAAAGTCATTATTTGCTAAGCTAAAACAAATAAAAAGTTTTTTTATTTTGTCTTTCGATGTTTCGATGTGGTATTGAATAAAACTTTTTTGTCGTATTATTGCTGTTGTATTTTTGCACTTTTATATACATAATATAAGTACTTTTTTAGTACAAAAATTGGTGTACATAATATTATGCACACAGGTGCAAAACCCATATCATTTTATCAATATATCCTTGTAGATCGTCTGCTGTTACTGTCGTCGCCGAACGCTATCGAAAACATAGCGCGTCTGCTGTTACTGAAAATGCGGCCGGCATCACCCTATAGAGAGGACTTCCCACTCGGAAAAATCCCGAGTGGGTAATTACCCACCCGGAAATTTTAAGCAATTCTGATATTTATACCTGTGTATATCGCCTGAAAGCAAAAATGAGACTAATCCCATGTTCTAATGTAATGTTGGTTTTGTTTTTAACCGACTTCAAAAGAGGAGGAGGTTCTATGTTCGACTGTATATATTTTTTTTTATGTATGTTTACCGATTTCTCCGTCAATTATGGACCGATTTTCAAAATTCTTTTTTTATTCGAAAGAGTGCACTTCCGAGGTGGTCCCATCGGAACCAAGTCAGGATCTGATGGTGGAATCCGGAGAAATCCAGGGAAACTTTCAAATTTTACCCATTGCAATACTTCATAAAATAACTGCATAATTTATTGAGTAAATATCTAACACTAAAAAGAGAAAAATAAAATAATTTTAACAAAAAAATTGAACCGACTTCAAAATATGCACTAAAAAGTAAAAAATAATAGTTATTGTTATTTTAGGAGTCGGTGTCAGCCAAAATGAAATCTATTCCGAGAACTAGAGACATGTAAGATTTAAATTGCTACTTTCGAATTCCGATGTGACACTGACTCCAAAAATAACAATAATTATTATTTTTTACTTTTTAGTGCATATTTTGAAGTCGGTTCAATTTTTTTGTTAAAAATATTTTTCACTTCAAGTATTTAGCACGAAGAAATAGACTGAACCATGTAGCCATTTTACATGCCTACCCGGATTTAGTCGATAACTTTGATTTGAATTCTCTGATGAATGATTTTATAGCTCGCAATTTTAAACGATCAGCTGTGTTTGTAGTGCAAATTTTCTTCGATGTAATTCCCTGATTTCTCCGATGATAGGATTGGTTGATGTATACTTTCACACTTTGTCTTTTTCGATGACGTTAACATGGGCGTACTCAGCTTTGGACCCAGGAGGGGGCAAATTAGAAATTTCTTAAGCCAGGTCACCCGTGCTTGTTTTGCCCCCTTGGGTCCGCCCATGCTTATGGCTGAAAAAAGACAAATATATCTTTGCACGTTAATGGTTCGATTGCGATTTTATTCCTATGCTCTGTATAAAATAAAAGTATATGGGTTTATGTTATTTATTTACAGATGTTTCAAAAGTCCCGGAGCGGTTTAGTATTTCTTGTCCGGCAAGCCGGAATAAAAATTTTAAAATGGTTTTTTTAATATTTTTTTCTGTCTATCGAATGGCAAAACTACATTTTGGGCCCGAGGACCCTAAAAGGGACCCGTAGGGCCCAACTTTGAAATTTTAAATGGGAACTTAACTTTTTTATTTCATATTCGAATTCTGCGGAAAATTGTACATGTGGGCCATTCAAGTATTACTTAAGCAGAATTTTAGTAATTTTTGACCCCCCTCCCCCTTATCAGCAAAGGTAAGCAAAGCTCTTACCCCTCTCTTCTATGCTTACGTAAACATTGGTACCTATATTTTTCTTTTTATCAGTTCAAATTTCTTTATTGTTGTAAATAAATATGGCTGACGTCGTCACCATCTAGACCCCCGTCCCCCATGTAATCAAAAGTAAGCTAAACAAACCCCCCCCCCTTTGGTGATTACGTAATACTTGAATGATCCCATACACGTACGCCTTAGTATTTTTTAACACTCGGGTCCTATGTAGAGCCGCTAAGAAAGACCTAAAATTAAAAATAGGCCCTGTACAATAAATATCTAAATTGGAAATGATTGGAAATTTAGGGGTGGGCTGGAGCCGGTTGTTAAAATTTTTGAAACTCGGCGAGCCGCTTGTTAAATTACCCCTACAACCAAAAAATAAGCCATTTTAATAGTACGTTTATCAATATCTTTATATATAAAAATCACGTGTCACGTTGTTTGTCCGCGTTTGTCCTCGATGAACTCCTAAACTACTAAACCGATTTTAAATTTGATTTGCACACCGTGTGCAATTCGACCCAACTTGAAAGATAGGATAGCTTACATTTCAATTTATAGTCGCAATATTATTTTATTGCAAATTATTTGTCTATTCCTTGACAGTCATAATACAACCATATAAGATGGCGTACTTGTTGACTGGATTGAGTGAATATTCAATAGATGGCGCAACGAACTTAACAACCATATAAGATCTGTTGACTGGATTGAGTGAATATTCAATAGATGGCGCAACGAACTTAACAACCATATATCTAGATCGAGGATGTAAAAAACTGAATATCGTTTAAAACAAATACTTTTTTTTTCGAGCACGACGGCGCAGCCGCAGTGAACCCTCGAAATAGAGCAAGTGTTTTAAAGACCAGTTATCCACGAATACTTTACGCCGGAGTGCTCGACATACACACATATACGCCCATGTATATTTTAAAATAGCTAGCAATTAATAAAATAGATAGATAGATGTTCCAATTAAATTGTTTTATTACTTCACTTTATACGTAGCGAAGCACGTACAGAGCCGCTAGTACATAGTATAGTATGTTAAATTTGGAATTTATTAGTTTTTTTGAGCAATAAATGTTTTGTTTAATATATTATATATTTTATACTGTACAAAAATAAATGAAGACAATGTTACTCATTTACCGTTTTTTTTTTGCTTCGAAATAATAGCGAGCCGGTTGTTCAAAATTTGGCAGCCCACCCCTGCTTACATTTACCTAAAATATTCGTTTTGAGGAGAAATTTCACTAATCGATTTTGAACCTTTATATATGATAATAATAATAATAATAATTTCTTTATTTCCGTAATACTACATGCGTAGTGTAGAAGACGTCATTTTACATAAAGGTATACAAAGGTAATAAATAAAGGTAATGCAAAAATACAAATTAAGTTCTCTTGGTAATTTACACAAGAAAAATTCGTCGATACTGTAAAAATTATGACATAGCAACACAGCTTTGAGCTCATTTTTGAACCTCCGTAGACTTAGATTTTTTATTGAGATGGGTAAATGATTAAATCTATATATATAAAATTCTCGTGTCACAGTTTTTGTTGCCGAACTCCTCCGAAACGGGTTGACCGATTTTGATGAAATTTTTTGTGCTTATCCGGTATCTATGAGAATCGAACAACATCTATTTTTCATCCCCCTAAATGTTAGGGGTAGTCCACCCCTAATTTTTTTTTCTTCCTTTAATTATAATTATTAAAGACACGAATTTTTTTTTAAATTCGTATCCATGGTTTTAAAATATAAACAGCCTTATGTATGATTTGAAAAAATTCTGTCAAAAATTAAAAAAACTTTGATTTATAATAAACCATTGTGCGAGTCATTAGGATCAGTTTTTCTGACAATTATATTGACAAAAATATATAATTATAATTCAATAAATTTATTGAATTATAATTATTATAAATTTATTGAATTATAATTATATATTGTCAATATAATTGTTAGAAAAATTGGTATATAATTTATTTATTGAAGAGTACTAATCAGACGTTAATCAAAGATTCAAATATCCCCATTCGTTCTTTTGCACCGGGCACGACGGCGCAGCCGGAGAGCTCGACATACACACATATACGCCCATGTATATTTTAAAATAGCTAGCAATTAATAAAATAGATAGATAGATGTTCCAATTATATATATATATATATATATATTATACTGTTAGGCGGTACGAAGTTCGCCGGGTCCGCTAGTATTTTTATAATAATGTTCATGGAGCCTTTGTTGATGGTGAGAAAAGTTGTTTTTAATTCTGGTACTGTATTCATGATGGCGTAAATTGTTCATAAAAAGCTGCGGATATTTTTTGCAGAAGATAGAGCACTCAAAAATGAAAATATCATAAATTGTAAGTATTTTCATGCTCTTAAACAACGGCCTACATGATTCTCTATTTCCTATAGTTCTCACACAGCGCTTCTGAATAAGAAAAAATTCTTGAACATACGGGGTGTTACCCCAAAAGATAATTCTGTAGCGAAACATTTAGTAACACAGATCGTGGAACGAAATTGCTCAAAGCTCTCAAAAGATAACTGATTTTATTACTGAGCTGCTCGATATGATATTTCCACGTCAGGTTTTTATCTATTAGGATGCCAAGAAATTTAACTGAGTTTTCTATTTGGATAGAAAGACGCACATCTAAATGTTTTTAATAGATAATCTGATTCCTGTAAATTTCTAAGTATCAATTCGAATTTGATAAATTACCATTTGATTTTTATGACCTGACAATTTGTATCTCTTTTAATGACTGTTTTAATGACCTGCAATTCGTACCCTAATTTAATAAAGACGGTATTCCCAAATTACCGTTGGTTTTATGATTCGAAGGTAAAACGATCTTAACCTAAGATAATAGCTTGGGTTTGAGCAGAGGGCTCCTCTGCAAATGTAGCCTGTGTCTCGAGGTTTCTGATTGGTTATCAAGGAGATACCTACCTGTTAAAAACCGACATGACGTCGGGGTTGAAATCTAGGAGATATTATGGCATTCTAGTTTGGTGGTGTTAGAGAGAGCACGTTCGAGCTTCATTATCAAACCTAAAACTACTATCGGAATTTGTGAACGATAATAGGCTAAGTAAATTGATTAGACATGGATAACGGTGTGAATCAAATGCCCGGCGCTTCGGCTAATGTACCTGCTCCGACATATATATACCTATTTAGATAGGTAGTTTTTATTTGAAAGAACATTAGAGCTTTTATTATTTTATTGGGGGTTAATAACAATCAAGTACAAATTAAGGTTTTTGATTCTAATTACAAAATAAATATTATAATTATTCACGTAATTTTAAAATTTTACAGTAGAACCTCGATAAGTTAAAGTTTATGGGAAACGTTGAAAAATTTAAGTTATCGAGTTTTATACTCATCGAGAGTTGAAGTTAGAGAGGTTTTGGAAGTTCAATTCTAAATTAACGAGGTTTAACTTATCTAATGAATTGCCAATAAATTTTGTATCTATGTATTTATTATAGTAAAAGACTGAACTGAACATTAATAAAGTTCTTGGCAAAACCTTTTGTTTGTATATTTATTCACGATGACTCACTGATAATACTTTAAGTTATGGAGGTCACCAAAAATATTATTTTAAGTTATCAAGGACCAACGTTTAAAATATTTGTTTATGTTACCGGGGTTTTGTGCTTTAAGTTACAGAGATTTTTAACTTATCAAGGTTCTACTGTACATTGCTCGCCGCAAAGTATACAATATATTAATAATTAAAAATTAATAATTCACAATAGTGTTCTTGTCTCTGTCAATATTTTGAATTTTTTCAAATAAATTAAAGTGTCGACAAATTTTATTTATTTGAAGAGTTCTATTCAGACGTTAATCAAAGATTTGAATATTTTGATTTACACACAGTTGAACTCAATACTTAATAAGGTTTTTTTTAACAGCAGATTTCTTCAGAAGAAAATACACTTCTTGTCTTAAATTATGCACTTCCATAGCTACTTTGGTTTCTCTTTCCTTCTTTCTAAGTCTGGAACGTTTTGAAGCCCCATTATTCTTTGCTCTATATTCCAGATATTTTTTCTTATCATCTGATTCACTCTGGACAGGCATTTCTGGATTATTTAAATTTACTTGTATTTGTGCTTCAACTGGTGGAAGATAGCCTCTTTCATCATACAATTTTGGTTTTTTCGATCTAAATAATTTATTATTCGGATCATCGTTGGGTCGTTTTACAGCCAGTTTTGTTATCGGATTGTTAGTTCCTAAACTAAACGGAGATCCCTGATGAATAATTTTTACTTTTTTCTCCACCGAATTATTATACTTTGGTCGGATAAGCTCTTCAATCTGTCGCCAAAACATGGGTGTATAATATGTCGAAGTCGTTTCCCTTTCATTATTGGAACTATAACATGCCTTGCCGTTATCCATTGCGTCTGAAGTATCTCTGAGTTGATTTTTCGATTCACGCCTTTCTTGTTTCCCGTTGATGGTTTCTTGAACTGCTAATACTTCTTTGACTAGAAGGAATAAAAGGAATAGGTATTATATAAAACATATTATAAATTAATTACTATGAAATACTAAAACAAATTTACCACTATTGTAGTTAAGATTCACAATACAGCCATTTAAAATGCAATGAGTTTTATCGATATGGTAGCTAGGGAAAAATTATTGAATTTTAAGGCCGCTGCACACGAGGCTAGAAACGCTGCTAGATTCCTTGTTAGATTTACCTATTAGTTTTCTTGAGTGCCGTTAAGTGCTCGCTTCACACGAGACTATTTTTCAAGTTTGATTTGATCTGCTGCGCGCACAGTGACAGTTCGAATATAAATGTTACGGTCAATGTTCGAAAGCCGGGCAATGTCGACAATGCCCAAGCCACATCGGGCAATGTCCGAAATCGGACAAGGTTCAAAAAATAGATTTTTTATAAACATGAAACGCGGACATTGATTGTATCTTCATCATTAAAAGTTATCATTAACGCTTTATGGAGTTTTTATCACTAATATCAACTATTGAAGAATATATTTTTCAGCTTTCTATTACAATTATTGATGATTGAAATCACGTATCATTTATTTCAACACATTTTATTTATTTTAATGAATAAAAAAATACAAAAAGGCATTACTAATATAAATAATTATATTTTTAATGTTATTTGTTTTTATAAAAGGAAATATTAAAAGTTTTATGACATACCTTCCATGATCACCAATAGTTTGAATAACTTCAAATAGTGTCTTGATTAACTCAAATTTGAACAAAATATTTTGTAAGCACTTGAAAGAAACACAAACGACCGACTTTACGAGAATTCTAAAATGAATGACAGCGCTAGAACTTACCGACGTCTTATATAGCCGAATTTTGTAATAAATGAAAGGTTTTTGTATTTGAGTAATAAAAATATTTGAAGCAGAGGCACGTCAAGCCGATATTGGACAGGCACCGGATGGCGAATGGTAATCTGGGCCTTTGAGTGGTACAGAGCCCCCTGGTAGAGGCCACAATGACCCCAAATAGACAGGGGCGGCGATATGGGGGTAGGGTAAAATCGAAAAATTTTTGAAAAGGCAACCGGATAAAAATGCGGTAGCATTGAAGGAAATACCCTAATTATATAATAAATGTTTTTTGCCAGCCGAAACACGCGGGCCGTTTTTGCACTAGCGAATAAAAAAAAAGTGAAAAGGCAACCGCTTCAAAATTAGTGAGCATACTTATTGACACCACCAAACGGGAAAAAATTGCCATCCGATCCTGATAACAGTTTCGGAGAAACAACCCTTCAAAGTCGCCGGAAAACCCTTAACACACTAAAAATTGTTGGATGGCATTTGAAACTTATACTGTCCTAAGTACAAATAATGCTGTATATCAATGCCATCCGATTTCGATTAAATTAACCCCTATTTAGCCCCCCCCCCAAACCTCATGAAAATAACAATAATGTCATACGCTGCAAAAAATTGTTGAAAATCTTTTTCAATGAATATTTAACGATTGTTTGGACTTTTAAAAGGTCTGTGCATGCTCATTATCTATTAAAATAAAAAAAAAAAAAAAAAAACAAAACAAACTGGACATCGTTAACCGAGGAGATTTAAGATTAAACCTAAGTAAATTGATGCCAATTAATGTTGAATTTATTTTTAAAGCATCAGGTTCATCCTTCACACTAAAAGCATTTATTTTTTGCTTAGTTATTTTATGTAATAGAAATTAAATTTTAATTTGGTTCGTTTTAATTTGAATCTAATAGGTCATATGCATGAGACTCCAAATTGGTTTAAATTTTTATTTTGAAATATATTTTAGTTCCTGATCATATCGTAATGGTTATTTTATTAATCTAATCACTGAAAAAAATACAAATAATAAAATAGAAACGGAGAAAATACGCGCTATTTTCGAATTTTCAAAACGCAGCGTGACGTCAGAGTATATATCAATAACAGTTTCCATGGCGACTGGGTCGTCTCACAGTAAGATTACGTCAGTATTTAGAGAAAACAACAAATAAACTTCATTTTGAACATTGACAATTTGACATCAAAGTTGACATGCATCATATATCGTGACGTCACATAAGCCCGCCAACATGGCCGATTGTTTAAACTGTCTATTTTTGAATGTGAAATTTCATATTTTTTTTCTTGTGATAATATTACATTTTTAAATGATTATCAATTTTTCCGTATTATGGTTGACTAAATAATCTATTAAAAATATAAAAAAAATACATGCATATGACCTATTAATAAATGTATAAAACTAAATATTTCACACTACACTTCACTACCGTTATAAATTTAGTGAGTATATCGGTTGTCAAAAAAACCCAAAACCGAAAAACTTGGCAAGTGGTCTACGAGACAAAAAAGTTTGGGAACCTCTGGCTTAGACTGTAGATATTAGATACACATGCGAGTACAATTTTTTATTAAGTAGTCGTGGAAATAATTGCAGTGAATACCTAAAAAGAAAGAAAAAATTATTAAAAACAAATTTAGTATGTTACATCACAAGGGCCGAAAGTTGAATTTTCGGCCCTGCGCGTCATGGGCCGAGATTTCAACTTTTAAGGCTCGTGTTTTTTCTCTAAAAACATTTTAATTCTTTTTTACTGTCACCATGCCTATTCACAATGTTTCCGTTATTTTTACGTCTGCAAGCTTTAATTCGACAGTAACACACTACGGCAGGAGAAGTATAGGAAATAATATTGATGACCTAATAAAAACATTATGCATACTAGTAAATTATGTTGTTTAATTTTATCCTTGCTTACATAATATACAGAACAAATAATGATTTTTGTCTATTTTAATTTATTTTCGTAATTGTCCAAAGTCTAGAATTCAAATTCATCTAATTCTAAAAATCATATTGTGATCACATTGTAATTATTATTGAACTAAAAATGGAGTATTAAAAAATTTGTACATACAACGTAGAATTTCTCTACATATTTCCACGTTTAGGAATAACATTACAATTACAAAATACATTTTACTAACACTTATGCTCAGTTGCAGAAAAGATTGTCAGAAAATATGATTTGAGAATGACATTAAAATAAATTTGAAAATACATATTTCTCCATATGAAAAGCATAGTAGAGTTTTAAATTGATTCTGCTCGAAAAATAATTGACTATATGTCTCTTAAACTGTGTATATATGTATTTAACACCATTTTGTGCAGTTTTCATTTCGAAACAACGTTTTTCTACGCATTTTGATCATAATTTAGCTTGAAAAACGATCTGTTTCTATGTAGAACAATCATTTGTTTTTGTGTGAGTACAATCTAATCTTCTAGATGACAGGGGGTTTGAATACGACATTAGACTGCTCCAATGGAAATATGATCACAATCTAAACTCTAAAGTCATTATCAAATTAAATTTTTGACATTATTTTCTGCAGCTCAGCATTAGTATAATATATTAATTCACACTTGATTTTTCTTAAAAACGTTATAAACACACAGACTGTGTTTTCGCTAGTTATGTATCCTTTTATGTCTCCTTAAGTAGTCAGAACAACTGAATGTTTTATTGCAAACATCGCAACAAAATGATCGCGTGTTGACGTGGAGGCTTTTGTGCCTTATCAAATAAGATGAACACGCAAAGGATTTGCTGCAAATGTCGCATTTATACAATTTTTCGCCAGAATGTAATTGTTTGTGTAAATTTAGAACATCCACACGTGTGAACACCTTATTGCATATATTACACGGGAATTTCTCAAAATATAACTTCCTATGTTGTCTAAGTGACTTCACAGTTTGAAAATGTTGGTTGCAAATATCACACTCGTGAATATTTTCTGACTTTTCACATTCAATTTTTGGTTTGGGAAGATGTCTAGATGTATTGACTGCAATTACATTTTTTTGTTCCACTTTTGTCACATATTTTGGAAGTATTCTCCTAATTTTTTTATTTATTGGTTTTTTAGAATTAGCTGGTAAGAAGTTATCACTAGTGTTCATAAAAATGATGTTCTTTGTTGGATCTTCATTTTCCAAAGGCACTTGACACAATATATTAGATTGAATGTCATTAATATCCGAAACTAAAATATCTTCACGAGTTACGTCCAATGTCTGATATATTTCAGGTTCACTTTGAAAATAAACATCTGTTGAATCCTGTTGTGAACTTTGCGAACTCACTATAAAAGCATTACGTTGGTTTATTTCAGATGCAATTTCTTCGAACGTGTTATAAGTATTTGTAAAATTGTTGATCTTTAAATGATCTCCATTTTCCAAACGCACTGGATGCATAGTCAGTTGATTCTCATAAATATTCGAATCTAAGAAACCTTCATAAGTTTCGTTCGCTATTGGATATATTTCAAGTTCTTTTTGAAAACACTTTGCAGAAACATTTATATTAACATCCGATACCAACATTTCTTTTAAATAAACTGTATTTTCCAAACGCTTTGAAGAAATATTAGGTTGTAGAATTACATCAGATGTCGACATTTCTTCCAACGTGTCCCTAGTAATTTTGGTATTTGATGCATCTTCATTTTTTAAATGCACTTGAGTCGATATGTTCAGATTGTCTTTAATATTCGAATCCAAAATGCCTTCGCAAGTTACCTCCAATTGTTTATATACATCAAGTTCCTTTTGGATAAACGTATTTGTTAAGCTTTGATGCAGTTTTTCATTTTGCGCAGACACTTTAGAAACATTAGATTGGTTTGTATTAACACCCGGCAACATTTCATCCAAATGAACTGAGTGTAGTTTCTCATATACAGCATGTTCATCAATTATAAGTTGATGATCTTCCAGATTTACGGGATGTAAAATATCACACACGAAAGGTTCAATATCACCATTAATTAATTCTGACAAATTTATATCAATCGCATCGATATCCATTTTTAATTTAAAACTATTATACACTACAATAAAATTTCTCAAACGCAATAATAAAAAAATATTTAAAAAATTCTACAAACAGTTTTTAGTTAAAAAATTAAATAGTTTTTAAGTAACCTGATTTTCGAAAGTCTAAACCAGTACAATTATTTCAAGAAGCGATAATCTTACACTAAATTCAACTGAATATTGTGTCAATCTTATATAATACTCATAGAAAGGAAGCTGGCAGCAAAATGAATACCATAAAATTAAATACAACGAAACAGTAGAAAACTATCGACATATTTAGAATGAATTTCACTAAAAAGTAAAAAATAATTGCGTATTGAAATGTTTTGGAGTCGGTGTCACATCGGAATTCGAAAGTAGCATTTTAAATCTTACATGTCTCTAGTTCTCGGAATAGATTTCATTTTGGCTGACACCGACTCCAAAACATTTCAATACGCAATTATTTTTTACTTTTTAGTGCATATTTTGAAGTCGGTTCAATTTTTTTGTTAAAAATATTTTTTTTTCTCTTTTTAGTGTTAATCTAACACTAAAAATCGGTGAACATACATTAAAAACATTATGCGTGCCTTTGAAATTTGAGTTTCCCTCGATTTCTCCGGATTCCGCCATCAGATCCTGACTTGGTTCTGATGGGACCACCTCTGAGGTGCACTCTTTCGAATAAAAAAAAATTTTGAAAATCGGTCCATAATTGACGGAGAAATCGGTGAAAATACATAAAAAAAATAAACAAAAAAAAAAAAATATACAGACGAACATAGAACCTCCTCCTTTTTTTGAAGTCGGTTAAAAATACAGTGGCCAACAATCTCTTTGAAAGCTCTTGATCTGGGCCAAAAGTCTATGAGCTATTGTCTATTTGCCAGAGTCGGAATGCAGTGATCGCTAACCGATGACAGAGAATTGACTGCGAACTCCCTAATTTAGCAATAAGTATATGAAAAACAAAATGACGGAAACAGAACGTATATATTGTTACAAACCCCCCGTTGAGACAACAAAGAAGTTTGTGAGACAACAATCGACTCGTCATTTTAACAAAGACACACCGATTGTTGTGGGAGACAACAAACGGCTTGATTGTTGTTCCAACAATACGCGTAGGTAAAAAAGCTTTGTTGCCAAATACCAGACAACAATGAAAGCAACAACGGAAAGAACTATCAAGCGCCTATATAAACCACGGGATAGCTTTTTGATACACAGTTACACAGGGACTGTCACACAAGGACCTACAGTGTCCTTCATCGAGTGAACAATCGACAAAAATTAACAGTCAGTGAATAGCGCTGAGATAACTGCTGAAATAAATAGTTTAACATTACGGGACTCGCCAGTGTGCAGAATTAAGGAATCATAAATTCAATTTGACAACATATAGTAGAGCTCCTGTGTGCGCAGGTTCTAGGTTTTTCAAAAATCTTCCGCTTTACTTAGAAAGTATTGACAGTTTTGAAATTTTTAAAAAACACTTAAAAAAATTTTTAATAGATGGACGTTTTTACAATATACATGAATTTTCAAAATACATTTTTATTGTAAATTTTAAATACTTATGTTATAAATTTGATGTATTTTTTATATTTGATATATAGCATATAATTTTTTGTATTTGACAAATCCATACCATGTTTGTATTGTCTCTGGAGAATTAATAAACTATTGACTATTAAATAATTTCTTGAGACAAATAAATGTACTGAGTAAATAATAGTGTACGAAATAAATAGAACTCTATATAGTTAATTTTATTTTTTATTTTTAACTACATATATTTCTGTAAAAAATAATAACAATTTAAACTGTTTATAAAAATTAAAATACTCAATACGTTTCAGTGAATTTAAATAGGGTTCTGATCTGATAGTAAACAAAGTAAACAACATATAAATCAAGACGATCCGACCAAAATTGCGCTCAGTAGAGCTCGAGCGTACGTACGTACGTACATACGTACAGACCAGCCGACAACTGCTATTCGTGATTTTCAATTACAATTTTAGTAGTAATTATGAACTCGAATCGATCTATAAATGGTTCTGTTTTATAGAACAGTAACTCCTCTTTTCAAAAAGCTACAATTTGAATGTACTTCGTGTGAAAACTTAGATATAACTTCTTGTATGAACGAAAGTCAGATCTGACACACACAGTGATAATAGAGTACATACCGCTAGTGTAGCGGTATGTGCAATTATATTTTAATGTATTGGATTAGAACCAAACATAGGACACAAGAAACTAGTTGCTATCACTTTTGTAATGTATCTTTTTATGTTTCCGTAAGTATTCAGAACAACTGAACGTTTTATTGCAAATTTCGCAACAAAATGATCGCGTGTTGACGTGAAGATTTTTGTGTCTCGTCAAATAAACTGAGCATGCAAAAGATTTGCTACAGATGTCGCATCGATACGGTTTTTCACCAGAATGTAATTGTTCGTGTAAAACTAAAGTGTCCACACGTGTAAACACTTTATTGCACATATTACATTGGAATTTCTCAGAATGTAACTTTTTATGTTGTTTTAGTGTACTCACAGTTTTAAAATTTTTTTTGCAAATCTTACACTCGTGCATTTCGATAGACTTTTCACGTCTATTGCTTTTCATTAAATTTCTTTGTTGCACTTTTGTCACACTTTTTGGAAGTAATATTTTAATTTTTTTATTTAAATTATCTGCTGCGAACATATCACTAGTATTAAAAAAAATGTTGTTCTCTGATGGATTTTCATTTTCCAAACGCACTTGACACAATATAGCGGATTGAATCTCATTAATATTCGAATTTAAAACACATTTACGAGTTACGTCTACTGTCTGAGATGTTTCAAATTCGTTTTGAAAACAAACATTTGTTGAATCCTGTTGTGGACTTTTAATTTGTGAACACACTATAGAAACATTAGGTTGGTTTATTTCAGATGTCATTTCTTCTAACGTAACACTGGTATTGGTAAAATTGTTGGTCTTTAACGGCTCTTCATTTCCGTTTTTATTTTGAGAGTAAACAAAACACTCAGGAGTAAAACTAGTGTCATTAATCTCCATTTTTATGTATTCACTGGCAACTTCGACAATACCATCAGGACTTTTAGAATTCATATCTGTTACATTTAACTGGAAATCCGGTTCTTCTTTAATTTGGACGTTAGAAATTTCTTTAGATTTTACAAACAATTCCTCATTTACGTCATTTAAAATATTTGAGTTTATGGAAGGTTTTTCATTAAAAACTTTGGTATTATCACAATTTCCAATCTTGATAAGAGGAGGGCATTCGGATGACAATTTGGCGGCCTCAGAATTTATTTTAAAAATATGTCCTTCACCAGGACTCTCGAAAATGTTTAACGGGATAGTAGATTCTTCTTTAATTCGAACATTATAATGCTTTTCACGCGTTGAGGACACATCTTTTTCTATGTCACTTAATATGTTTGGGGTCGCGAGTATCTTTAAATGCTTTTGGCTAATATTAGTGTCAAAGACGTCATTTATTTCTAAAGGCTCACATTTTACAGTGATATCCTCATCGAGAGATAAATGTTGGTCTGAAGAACTCTGACTAAAACTTTCACATTTAACTTGTTTCTCAGCGGAGCGAAAGCGCTGTAGTAAGTGTTGCAGTGTTTTTTCACACTGTAGTATTTGCTTCTGGAAATCGTTAACTACTTCTAATTTATCATAACATAACTGACAAATGCAGGTCGGCATCTTATCATGTTTCGTTATCTGTAGCAAACACAAAAAAAAAATGTCAAGACCGATAAGCAAGCGGAGTAGGAAACAGAATGTAACCCAAATTTGACTTTAATGGAAAACTATTATTAACATCGTATTCTCTTATTTAGGTCTTTGTTAAATTCTAATTTATGTTGAATTTAGTAAAAATGTATTACCTGAACGGGAGCACAGCTCATTATTATATCAGCGATTTCTTTTCCTAATTTTGAAGAAAAAACGAATATATCCTTCGATACACCTTGCGTCAAACACAGTCTACACATTTTCTTCAAACTATGGGCGGTCATTATTATATGCTCCATATTTTATGAATCTTTGTGATAAATTATCTCTTCGTTACTTCAACTAGTTGATATTAAAAACACACCTCTGACGTATTTGTGGGATTACCAGCCTCTAACTTTACAGGATGTCAAGACAGTATTGAATATCCTGTAAGGATCACTAATTGTACCATTTACTTCAATAATTATCCTGGCAAAGCCGCCAATTGTAACAGTTCCGAATATCCTGGCCGAATCGCCTATTGTAACAGTATTGAATATCCTGGCAGGATCGCCAATTGTAACATTTACTTCAATAATTTTATCCTGGCAAGGTCGCAGACTGTAACTTGAATCCTGGCAAGGTCGTTAACTGTAACGTTTACCAATCCTGAATTCTGTCAGGATCTCCAACTGTAAAAGTTCTTCTTATAATTATCCTGTATCAACACCACCTTGTACACCTCACACGATAATTAGAAAAAAATTATGGTAACAATTCATCTTTATGCACATTTTATTGTTGAACAAAATACAATTTTACAACTATTATTCACAGGCTGCCATCCGTATTTTGCAACAGCTTTCCTTTTTGGAATATTTTTAATAACTTTTTTCACAACTGCTGTATTTTTATGATAAATAAATAAGTGACTGGTGGAATTTGAGTGTTATTTTTCAAGTGTTTTATTAAAGTGAAACTTTTATTCTATCGCCCCGAATTTTTCTGGCCGTCTGTTGCATGTCGCATTACAGGCGGCCGCGGAGTAGGGGTAAAGTGAAAGGCGTTCGGAGTAGGCGCTCGGTAGAGCAGCCAAGGCCAATATGGCGGCGCCCATGGTTAGCATCAGCTGACCGTGTAGTATGTATAACACATAGTCAGTCTGTCATGCGGGCAAGTGCTGTACAGTGTTTACATGTTTTTATTCGTGTATTCATGTGAATATTGTTGTTTATAATTAATCGTGACGGATAAGTGTCTACAAATCAACGCCTACAATCCAATAAAAGTTTCACTTGCGTCGTGGTTTCTTAAAACCACACAACTGTTTTATTTTAATTGACGTTTTATTAACATTTAAATTAATGAAGTCTATAGAAAAGGATATATTTACTATATTTCATACTATAATTAAAGGTGACAATGATAATATTTTTAGTGACAAAGTCATGATTTTTGGTTTTGAACGCCTGAAGGAGTTTTAATTAAAAACGAAACGTTGCGTGAAAAAACAACTTTGTATTGACGTTTTTTAAGATATTGATCCTATTTCCTCTAATCTAACTTATTATTATAATCAGCAAGGATCTAAACTTATCTAATATATAACCTACTATTAAACTAGTATGGTTTATTCTGTATGCATTAATTTGTGTCTTTTCAAACCGTCTAAAAGTCTAAACCATTGTTTACAAACATCACATTGGTACGGCTTCTCACCTGTGTGAATTGAATTATGGGTCTTTAAAGTACACGAGTCTCTGAAACACTTTTTACAAATATCACACTGGTATGGTTTCTCACCTGTGTGAACTAAATTATGTCTCTTTAAATTACGCGAGTTTCTGAAACACATTTGACATACGCCACACGTGTAGGGTTTTTCTTCAGTATGAATTAGTTTATGGTTTTTCAAAACTCTTGAAAGTCTAAAACACTGTTTACAGACGTCACATCGGTACGGTTTCTCTCCCGTATGAATTAAATAATGTTTTTTTAAATTACCTGGATCTCTGAAACATATATTACAAATGTCACATCGGTGCGGTTTTTCTCCCGTATGTGTTAATTTGTGTCTGTTCAAATTGCCCAACTGTCTAAAAATTTGTTTGCAAAAGTCACACTGGTACGGTTTCTCTCCTGAATGAATTAATTTATGAATTTTTAAAGTATAAGATTTCGAAAAGCACATTTTACAGAGATCACACTGAAACTGCTTTTCACCTGCATAAAACTTCTCGTTGATTTTTTTATGTTTAGAAGGATTCTTAGTTTTATTCTCATTCTTGTTAGAAGAGCGACTTTTAACATCTTTAACAATTTCAAGGCTAGTTTTTCTGCCGTCACTGGTATATAAAGCACTTGAAGTATGGTTGGTGCTATTATCGACTTCTTTTATAGCAGTATTAAATGTTTTTTCCAGTTTCTCAGATAATTTCTTGCTTAAACCATTTTCTAATTTAAGAGTACATTCAAAATTCTTCGACGTATCTACAGTCACTTTATCATCGCCTAAATCAATTTTTGAATCGTCAATACTGATTTCACTACTATCACCCGCAATTAATGTTTCTAATGGGTCATCAGCACACTCTATTGGAATTAATGAGTTATCACTCATTGGTTCAACTTTGATTTCTGTTTTTAAAAATATTTCCTCGTTAATGCTTTTAACTGGGCAAAAATTTGCAGGAACCTTCTGTTTTGTGTTAAAAAAATCAAGCTCTTCGCCAATTTTAACAGGTTCGCATTTTGCAATATCAGCACTAGAGTTCTGGTTTATTCGATTTTTGTACGGTTCTTCAACGATCCATTCAACCTTGATCTGCGGATCACAGTTGTTCAACTGCTGTAGATAACGCTGCAGTGTTCTATCTGATTGTACAACTCGCATTTGGAACCGGTGAAAGTTTTTCAACTGAGTGAAACATAATTTACAAATGTTGGTCGGCATCCTGTCGTCTCTGGTAATCTGTTACAAAACAGAAAACTTAATGCAATCCTCCACAAAAAAAAACACTACTTTTAAATGGGCAATATCTATTAATTGATTTAACTTTACAATGCTATCGTATTGAACAGTACTAATTGATAGAGTTTATTCGAGTTTTAAAAGCATTTAAAAATATCAATATACTTAAAATAGATAATTGTCCTTATTGTTTTGCCGTAATAATTGTTTACAATAAAATTATGTACTCACATGAACGGGAGCACATTGCATTATTATATCTGCTACTTCTTTTCCCAATTCTGAGGAAAACCGAAATATATCAGTCGTAGTCATATCGTGTGATAAACATAATCTACACATTTGCGTTAAATCATAGGCAGTTACTTTTAAATGCTCCATTTTTTTTATATTTTACATCGCTTGACAACACAATAAAATTACATTTCTCAAATTTTGAAATCAATGTTGTTTAACGTCATCTTAGACAAGACCCTAATGAGAAATTCATTTCTGCGGAAGGGGGGGGGGGTTGAGTCAAGTTATTCGGGCAAAAAAAGACATATTTTGTCCCAAACAAGCTACAAAATTGCGGTTGCCATTTAAAAATTCAGAGTTACCCCCTGCCCCCCAAGGGGGTACCCCCTTTGGAGGAATGTTTGTTACCGTAAAATACATTACGAGTCGAGCAACTTTCATTCGCAATTTTTCAAAAAAACTTAATCTTAGAGATATTTAGCCGTTCCGGGACTTAAACACCCGGTATATATACACAATAACAATAAAAAGAAAAATGACACATTTGTGAGCAAATAGCTTCAGTAAAAAAAATGTACATGCATCGATTGAGCTGGCGAATTCTTGAAAGTAAACGATTTTAGTTTTAAATATCTAGATACAACCCATTCACCATTGAGGTGCATCAAACGTCATCAAAATTTAAAGAAAAATAGACTGTGATGCATATTATAGAGTGCATTTTTTATCAATTTCGGTGACTTTCGGTTCATTGCAATCGTTTAATTGATGAAAAATATATTACAAAGCTTATTTTTCCTCAATTTTGGTGACTTCCGGTGCACTGCAATCGTGAGTCCATACCTCAGTTTCTATTTGAATTCTTTCGTAAGTCATAAATTTTAAGCCTTATCATATTGAACATATCAGTTTATTGAGAAATAAAATAATTCTTAAAATATATACTATTAAAATTTATAAACATGAACAAAATGTAAAATTAACATTTTCTAACTTCAAGCCTAAATTTCGAACCCTATTACAGGCGTGAAATTAGAGCCATGTATTAGTTTGTGACGTTTGAAGTTAGACCGGTCTCTAAAACGCTTATTGCAAACATCACACCGATACGGTTTTTCCCCAGTATGTGTTAATTTATGCTTCTTTAAATTACTTAATTCTCTAAAACTCTGCTTACAAACATCACATGGATATGGTTTCTCTCCTGTATGTTTTAATTTATGCGTTTTGAAACGGTTCGAATGTCTGAAACACATCTTACAAACATCACACTGGTACGGTTTCTCTCCTGTATGAATTAATTGATGTTTTTTCATATGTCCTAATTCTCTGAAAAACATTTGGCAAACGTCACACTGGTAGGGTTTCTCTCCTGTATGAACCAATTTATGTCTCTTTAGATGACCTCTTCCCCTGAAATACATTTTGCAGATGTCGCACTGATAGGGATTCTCCTCTGTGTGAATTAATTTATGATTACTTAAGGCACTTAAATTTTTAAAACTATCTTTGCAAGTATCGCACTGGTGCGTTTTCTTTTTTATAGAAGATTTTTTATTAATATATGTAATTTTGTCAAGAGATTTAGTACTGTTTTCGTCTTCAATAGAATGGATATTCTCGAGAGCTAGTTTGGTGTTGCCAGTATCTTCTCTGCCATCAAGGTATTTGGAATTCTTACATAAATTGGTCACATTTAGCTGAATATTGGATTCTTTTTCAAATTGTACATTGTAAACTTCAGATTTTACAGGCAACTCTTCTTTTATATTAGAAGACTCGGATTTTACGTACAAATTTTGAAAATTTAAGTGGTTACTTAATTCTTCTTTATAATGAACATTATAAACTTCCTCAAACTTCAATGGCATATCTTTATTTAATATTTCTAGATTATCGGGAGACTTAACTTTCCATCGGCTGATATTCCCGTCGGACGTGTCTTTAATTCCTAAAGATTCACATTTTATAGTAAACTCCTCGTTGAGGTGTGGTTTTTGGTTTCCAACATCCTTAGAAGAATCCTGAGTTAAACAATCTGGTTTAGTTTGTTTCTCAGATGACTGTAACTGCTGTATGTACTGTCGCAGCATTCTCTCAGACTGTAACACCTGCATTTGAAACTCGTGTACTTCTTCGATTTTTTTATAACATAATTCACAGATGCAAGTCGGCATCTCATCGTGTTTTGTTATCTGTAACAAATTACATTGTACTCTGTGGACCTTAAATAAATAAATGAAAGGGATATAGCTTTGCTCATAGTTTTTGCAGCCCGCAACTTATCACATCTAGACGAACTCGGTGAAAACAAAGCTATATAAATGTTGTCAAACTGCAACTGAGCATTGAATGGTGTAATTGATAAATCATAAAGTAATAGAAATGACATATTCAAGTCAGTTGTCGTTGATGTTTTAAAATCTGAAATGAGCAGAGCCTGCAGTTTGCACCCGACACTTTATTACTTTCTCTGAGTCGACATTTTGCTGACGTAGCAAATTGTTGTCTATCTATAGCTCAGTTAAATTACCATGGTTACCACATGAGTATTATTTCATTTTTATGTTTTTTTTCGAAAATGACATCTTTGAGATTTTGTTGTTAATGAATAAGACTGTTTTTGGTGAATTAAGAATTGTTTTCTGATAGTCTATTATTCACTAACATAAGAAAATAGACCTTTAAGGGGTTTAATAAGATGGTAAATTTTATATCAACAAATATTCACTTTAAATAAACCTCACCTGAACGGGAGCACAATTCATAATTATATCAGCTATTTCTTTTTCTAGTTTTGAAGAAAATGAGAATATGCATGTCACCGTCACATCATGTCTTAAACACAGTCTACAGATTTTACTTAAACTATGACGAGTAATTTTTAACTGTTTCATTTTTCCAATTTCACAAGCATTGTTAACAAAATATTAATTTATTTCAATAAAATAAACTATTTTTAAAGCTACGGTTATAGAGCCAATTACCAATTAATATTTTATTTTTGATGTGAAACATCTAATGGCGCGTTTGTTGGGAGTAAAACCGTGCAATTGGCGCGACATTTTTATGGACATTTTATGGGAGAACGTTCCGTTTGTGTGCGTTGGATTAAATTTAAACATGGCTTTAGTTGAAGGCTATCAACAAAAAATTAAAATCTAGTGCCCTATTGCTGTTACACTAATGACGTGTTTACCAAAGACTATGGTAGCTGTGAGGTATAGCGGCTGCGTCGTATATAGATGGTCGTAGGTTGGATTCTGGCGGTTATTTTATATTTTTTTATTAGAGGAGTGGTATTACCAAATCCGATAAAGAGAAAATAAAAAGTGGCCTCTATTTATTATAATTTTGACGTGTGTGTAAATTTCTTCAATTTTCAGCTGTTTCTTTAAAGGTGTGTTTCAAAATAAAAAAATCAGTTTTTAAGCTGTTCGTTTAGATATTTACCAGAAAACCGATATGTACTTGGCTGAAGTAGATTGATTTATCCATTTTTTGAAGCGTGCTTCTATCCAGGTAAAATCAAATTAAAAAGTATTAATGTAAATTATAAAACTAGGAAAATATATGTAGTTTACAATGAGGTTTTAAGATTAATTAAAGTTAAATAAAAAAAAAATGTAGTCGATCTAGACATAACGAGGAAGAAAAAACGGATGTTAGAATATTAAGCCTCTACATTCATCAATTTTTGTATTATTTAGCTGTTTGCCTAGAAGTTTATGTAAGGGGAAGTAAAATGGCGTGATAAAAATTCTTTGAAAACAGTCAAAACTAGTAGCTTTATATTGTCTGGTTTAGTTACAGATAACCACGCTGGATTAAATCGATAAAAAAATCAACCAGTTCAATTTAAATAAGTGGCTAAGTATAACTATTACAAACGATCTAAGCTGACGTTCCATCAAAAGAACGTCTGATAGCTATTTCTTAAATCTAGAATTTTATAAAAGACTTTACGTAACGTACGAATCTTTGGAACTTCAGTATAGCGAATATCCACCAAAATGACTGAGAAAATATTTTTCAAAACTGAAGACCTATGTGATATTGAGATAAAAGAAGAAATGGATAATAATCCATTTATTCCAATCGAATGCACAGATTATACTAATAAAAGTCAGGATAATGATATCAATTTTGAAGACAGGAAAGTTGATATTAGTGACATCAAAGAAACAGTTGACACATTGGGAAACATTGAAAGCTATCATTCTACGAAGATGATTAACCTTTCCCACAAATGTGATCAAAAATTGAGTGAGGTTGCTTGTTTAAAACCGGAAGAAGCGTATAATGTTCGAGTAAAGTTGGAACCAGTGGACGAAAGTTCATTAAATCTAACTGAAGAAATAAATTATAACATTACTTTTTCTAATAAAGATGACGGCTGTGAGAAAACAAACATTAATGTTGATAATATAATGACAAATACACCGAGAAATTGCGAGTGTTCTTCAAAAAGTGGTGATCATCCCTGTAAATGCAAAAATAATACGAATGAGGAATTATTTATTAGATGTGAAGAATTATGTAATGTTCAAATAAAAACCGAGTCCTTGGATGACATTTCATTAATAACGACAGCAAATACTAATAAAACAGTTGATAGTTTATCCCAAAACTATGATATTAATGGCGAATATAAAAACAATAAATCGCCTGCTGACGCCATGGAACAGTTTGAAATTTCTCGATCTAGTGAAACGACCGAGCATTTTCATAGATCTGAAGACGACAACAAACCGAGTTCAGTAAATCAAGATAAACAATACCAGTGCGATGTTTGTAAACGGGGCTTTATTAGACGAGCTGATTTGAAAAGACACCAATTGTTGCATACCGATGAGCGACCATATAAGTGTAGCGTTTGTAAACGAGGCTTTAAAAGACAAACTGATGTAAAAATACACCAGTTATCACATACTGATGAACGACCACATAAGTGTAGTATTTGTAATAAAAGCTTCAGAAATGTTAACAATCTGAAAATTCACCAGCGTACACATACTGGTGAGAAACCGTATCAGTGTGATGTGTGTAATAAGTACTTTGCTCACTCTAATTCTTTGAAAAAACACAAAAGGCAACATTGTGAAAGAAAATCTTATCAGTGTGACGTTTGTAATGACTGTTTCAAAAGTTCTAGTCGTTTAAATACTCATAAACTTACACATACTGTCGAGAAGTCGTATCAATGTGAAATTTGCTTTAAATGTTTCAACCAGTTGGATCGCTTACAAGTTCACCGACTTATACATACCGGTGAGAAACCGCATCAGTGTGATATTTGTAAAGAAGAGTTCGCACATTTGAGTAGATTAAAATCTCATAAATTAACTCACAGTGAGAAAAAACCGTATCACTGTGACATTTGCAATAAGTATTTTACGCGACTATATGACTTAAATAGACACTCGAAGTTAATACATACTGGAGAGAAACCATACCAGTGTGATGTATGTAATGAGTGTTTTAGACTGGCGAGTACATTAAATACACACAAGTTAACGCATACTAGAGAGAAACTGTATCAATGTGACGTCTGTAACAAACGTTTCACACGATTAGACAACATAAAAAGACACAAAGTTTTGCATACTGGTGAAAAACGGTATCAGTGTGACGTTTGTAGTATGTGTTTTACCCAATCACAGTCTTTAAGTGCACATAAAAGGTTACATTCTGGCGAGAAACCGTATCAGTGCGATGTTTGTGGTCAGTGTTTTTCCCAGACTTATTCTTTGAAAGTTCACAAGAAACAACATGATGATGCCACTTAATTTTAGTTAGTTGGAAATAACTCTCTTTTAAATAAATTTTTTTTGTATGTAGAATAATAAATTATTGTGATTGTATAACTTAGATTCAAAAATAAAATATTAGTAAAAAAAGATTTTTAAAGTTGAAATGTAAGTACTAAAAAATAATTTTAATATTACAAGGCTCGTAAAATTATAAAAGCGTGGGTATAGTTTATTAGTAACAACCCACGATTTTATGAACCTAAATTATTAAACATTTAGGACGTCTCCCCTTAGTTAGTAACGAGAAAAAAAATTGATAATGCGCTAATCAAGTCGCACGATGGTAATAGGTGGTATAAAATATAAATAGTTGCTGAAAATTAAAAAATGACAACTACTTATAGAATATTTGAAGATATTATTTTTGTATTCGTTCATACAATACACAACATTACAAAACAAAATTACTTTTTAGTAAAAAGTATTTACCTAATAGTAGGTACACAGAACAAAAAAAAAAAGAAAACTAATGGCCTAGAGTCAATACCTCGCAGTGCTAATGTCAAAGTTTCAAGATATTTACAAAAAAAGTTTTTTTCGAGGAAAATCTTATTCTGCAATGATTTTTTGTAAGGGAAAACAAAAACTCAATGAAATTAGCTAGCTTATGTAATATTTTTTATTTTAGTTTAATATTGAAGAACTTACGTTACACGAGATATTAGACCTATACTTTGTAAATATTTTTGTACTTAAAATGTTACAAATAACACGTATCACGTATATACCAAAAATTAAAAACAATCTACCTACATTTCAAAATGCAATTTAATTAATTAAACAAAGGGTTATTACTTAGCATAGCAATGATAAATTAATTGCTAAAATAGACAATTTATTACTACATAAATAATTATTAATCAATAAATAAAATTATCGACCAATTTTTCAGACAATATATTATTGTTTGTTAATATATTGTCTGAAAAATTGGTCGATAATTTTATTTATTGAAGAGTTCTAATCAGACGTTAATCAAAGATTTGAATAATTATTAATAGGTACTTACCTGGTAACCATAAATATTTTTCTCTGTAGTGTAACAATAATTGGCAAACTGTCACTTACGAGGTATTGCCATACAATTTTCAACGTGACAAATTAGTTATTTCAATTGGTTTAACACGTACGAGCTATTGCTCAATGAAAATAACAATAATTTTAAATATTTTGGAATCAAAACCTCATTTTTGTCAAAAATTGTACTTACGAGGTATTGACTCTAGTCTAGGTCATCGAGTTTACTCTTTTATCAAAATTTTAACAAAATTATTTCTTCTAAACTTTGGTCATTTTGTATGGTACTCTTGTTTACGAACTACAATGAAATTAAATGTATCTAATTTTACCTTTCATTAGATGTGTTCTTTAAAATTGTTAACCATTGTCAGGTCAGCCTATGAATCGCAAAGGCGTAGATATTTTTTTCTGAGGGGATGGGGGTACAGCAAAAAAAATTAATATTTCTTTGTTAAGATTTGTAACTTACGGCAAAAACGAATGACCTTTCTTTAGTAACCTAATTTAAAAGACTTCATCCCTTGTGCAGAGTTGAAGAGCAGAAAAAAAGGTCCTTTGGATTATTATAGGGCAAGCGGATCTAATGCGAGACTGTCCGGGAGAATCCAGGGCGGTGGTCACATTAATTATCGTTGTCTTGGGGAGGGGGTAATTATCCCATCTACCCCCCATATCTACGCCTTTGGTGAATCGTCAATGATGGATTTACGCCTAGGCCCGAGCCTTGGGCAGCATAATTTGAAGGACGGCAATATTTTTGAAATGCCAAAGTTTTAGAGGCGAAAAAAATTAAAGACAATCAATTTAAAACATTGGTTCAGATTAGTTTTCATAAAATATTTTCTATGGAATATATTATGATTCAATTTTTTAATTTATTTCTTAATCTGTATGGGTAAGATGTTAATTTTTTAATAGATCAATAATTATAGTCTTTATCGAGTAGCTTTACTTTCTGTTTCTTAAGTGAGATTAATCTCACGTGTATGAAGCGTTTTGAAATAACTAAATCTGAATAACTTCTCAATTTGTTTTTAGTGTGAAATAAAAATACCGTAGATTTGCATGTATTGGATATTATTTGGATATTCATTCAAAAGTGTCAGAACTTTTTTGTTTATAAAAATAATTTTTCATGAAAAATAAATCCCGTCTTTTTCCATATTCAATTTTTTGAATCATCAAAATAATTGGTAAAAAAATTAAAATTGAAATTTTTATCTAAAATAAAAAAAATCATTCGATATTCCTCATATTTGCAAAAATCTTCAATTTATTACATCTACAAATTTCAATAATTTCTAAAAATTCGAGAGCAATAGTTTCGATTTTTTTAAAAATTAATTTGATATATATTAAAGCGGTTGACTTATGATATAGTTACATTTATGTGCTTATTATAAAATAATATAAAATTTCAATTTTTTTGATGATTTAACTGAAATAGATACAAACGAATTGAAAAAACTTGCCAATAAACTAGTCAGTAAGTATCCTGATGACGATTTGGAAGGGCGTTAGGCAATGAATGTATTCATTTACATTGTCAACTCAAAGATTCCTTGGCAAATACGGAAGATGTACGTTCACGGAGTCTTCGAGACGTTTATACGAATGTGGACATTGCTCTCCGTATTTTTTGGAGTATTCCGGCTACAAATTGTTCAGGAGAAAGATCTTTTTCCACTCTAAAAAGGGTAAAAACCTATTTACGCGCAAGAAGATAGACTTAATGCTCTTGCATTACTGTCTATTGAAGCTCAACTAGTCCAAGAAATTAATTATGACGATATAATCGACGTTTTTGCGTGGACCAAAGTCAGGAAAAAGAAATTTTCGAATTGATTAATATTAAAAAAATATTTATTATTTATCTGTCTAAAGTTTATAACTTATTTATCTGTCATGTTTATTAGTTATATAAATTATATTTCAACAAATAAAGTTATTTTTAAACAAAAATATTGGATCAAAATTAATGAAATTCATTTTATGAAAAAAGGCGGCGCATCGAATGGGGCCTAGGGCGGTAGCAAGCCTAAATCCGTCACTGTGAATCGTACATTATTTTACTAAGTAAACATTTCACGAATGTGCAAGTTCATGTTCAGTTAATCTGGATGACCAAGAGAAACACTTATTATTAGATACCTAAGAACTTTTCATCAAATGACTGTTTAATAGACTTACCATTCAACTTCAATAAAACATTTTGATTCAACTCTCTAGTGCTAAATTGAAGATAGACCGACTTACAGTTATTTAAAACAAGGCCATTGTTATGGCAAAATTTTTGCATATTGGCTGCACAATCATTAAGTTTTAGTGAAAGTTCAGTATTGTGTGCAAAGGTGGTCACAGAAGTAGCATCAGCAAACAGTGTAGTTAAAGTATTAGCACAAGATTGGTAACAGTATCATTTATAAATAAGATGAAAGTCGTGGACCCAGATTACTACCTTGGGGAACTGCTGTTGCAATGGGTAGAGGTTCAGAATAAAATACACCGTTATCGTTTTTAAGCGCCACCTTTTGTGAACGATCTAACAGGTATGAACTAAACCAGTTACTACAAACTCCCCGGATACCATATGCCTCTAGCTTATTAATTAAGATCTCATGATTAGTAGTATCAAAAGCTCGACTCAAATCAAAGAAAATAGGTACATGTATTAATTTGAGGGCTTGAATTGGTAAAGTACTTTTTACACACATCACATCCTTTACTGTTTCTCACCTGTATGTGTTAATTTGTGTCTATTTAAACAGCTTATCTTAAAGAAACATTTCTTACAAAAATCACACTGGTACGGTTTCTCTCCAGTATGTGTTAATTTGTGACTTTTTAAATCACTCGATTGTGTAAAAGACTTATTACAAACGTCACACTGATATGGTTTATTGTCAGAATGTGTTAATATATGTCGATTTAATCGGCTTCTTTCTACAAAACCTTTGTTGCAAACATCACACTGATATGGTTTCTCACCAGTATGTTTTAATTTGTGCACTTTTAAATCGCTCGATTGTGTAAAACACTTATTACAAACGTCACACTGGTACGGTTTATTATCAGAATGTGTAATCTTATGTCGATTTGATCGATTTATGTCTACGAAACCTTTGTTGCAAACATCACACTGATATGGTTTATCACCGGTATGTGTTCGTTTATGCGCATTTAGATTATGTAACTGTGTGTAACCCTTATAACAAACATCGCACTGATATCGTTTATTTCCGGTATGAGTTAGTTTGTGAGTATTTAAATTCGATGATTTCGTAAAATATCTAGAACAAATATTACACTGATAAGGTTTCTCGCCACTATGTGCAAGTTTATGTGCATCTAAATGGCCTGCCTGAGTAAAACACTTATTGCAAATGTCACACTGATACGGTTTCTCACCAGTATGTATTCGCTTATGTACATTTAAATTATTTACACGTCTGAAACTTTTACTACAAATGTCACACTGAAACGGTTTCTCACCAGTGGCAGTGTGAATAAGCTTGTGTCTAGTTAAAGTGTTTAAATGGCCGAAACGTTTGTTGCAAATATCACACTGATGTGACTTTTTGCCAGTATGTGTTGATTTGTGTTCGCTTAAACCGTGCTTTAATTGCTTATTACAAACGTCATAATGATATGGATTTGTTGACTCTTTTGCATTTTTATTTGAAGACGTAATCTCTTCATCAGAACTCTGACTTTCCGATATATCTTGAATATTTTTAATGTCGCTAGTATAGAATTTCATATTTTCACAACTAACTTCCTTTTCTTGTATGACGGTGTCATCACATTCAGTTGAAATCAATTGGTTGTCATCTATATTCTCTTCTTTTATTCGAATATTAAAGTCTTCTTCAGTTTTCAAACACATTTTGTCATTTAATTTGGTTTGATCACTTAAACTTTCGGTTAGATTCTCTGTCCAGTACTTGGCATCGTTAACCACGATGTTACGTTCTATAAATTCAGTTTTTACAACAACATTTGAATCAGAATATATGGAATCATCAGAAAACATTTGAATGGAACAATCGGGTTTAGATTCTTTGTCAGGGGCTTGTAACTCTTCTAAATAGCAACGTAATGTTCTCTCAGACTCCACCGCTTGCATCTGGAACTGGTGGACGTTCTCCAGACGAAGGTAACATTCTTGACAGATACATGTTGGCATTCCATCGTTCTTCATTATCTAACAAAATCATATCTTTATATAATATGTTACGGCTAGAACCCTAAGTACGGCTATACCTAGTTTTAGCCGGTTAGAACTAGGTGTAGTCACTTACTCTTGGTTAAATCTAGTATTAGCCAATTTTTTTCGGGTAAAACTAGGTCTAGCCGGTACCATTCCGGCTAGAACTAGGTCCAACCAAACCCTAGAGGCTGATACTAGGTCTAGCCGATATCATGCCGGCTAAAACTAGATCAAAATATCACTCAAGTTTGAATTGTCCTAATAAATAACTAATTGTGTTGATTTATAAAAGTGTGATTGATAATAATAATAACATTCTTTAAAGTTATAAAAGATACAATTATTTTCTCTTGTTAAAAAAAATGTTGATTGTTCCTATTATGTTAAAATTAAAATTATAGTCCTACTTTAGTAAAAGTCAATTATTAAAATAAATTCGTCGAATTTTATTTACTCTACGTTTCTTATTATTAGGTGTTTTTTTAATATCTTAAAAGCCAGAAATATGTGGCTCTGTAGAATTAGTAGAACAACTTCCACCCAGGGTAGCCAACCTGTATATAGGTTACTCCTAGTTATAAGTTTGGTTGGATCTAGTTTTAGCCGGCATGATATCGGCTAGACCTAGCATCAGCCACTAGGGTTTGTTTGGACCTAGTTCTAGCCGGAACGGTACCGGCTAGACCTAGTTTTACCCGAAAACAATCGGCCAATACTAGATTTAACCAAGAGTAAGTGGCTACACCTAGTTCTAACCGGCTAAAACTAGGTGTAGCCGCACTTCGGGTTCTAGCCGTAACATATATAAAATTCTCGTGTCACAATTTTAACCGCGCTAATCTCCCAAGCCACTGAGCCGATATTATGAAATTTTGTAAATGTCTTGTTTGGTGCAACTCACTCTATAGGATAGTTTTTATTAAATACTAGCAGTCCTGCCCGGTTTCACCAGGGTGCAAAAGAACTAATAGAGGGGAGAGACATGAGTAAGCGCGTTCATCTTAGTTTACCGAGATGAATGTTGTGTCCAAATTTCATGATGATCGGAGTTACCATTCCAAATTTTTTGTCGGACGGGGAAATTTTGAGTTATATTTTGCAACACTTTTCATTGATGCTCCTTATTGGTCGTAGAGGGATATTATATAGCCTATAGCCTTCCTCGATAAATGGGCTATCAAAAAAAAAAAATGTTTTAAATTCTAACCAGTAGTTCCTGCGACTAGCGTGTTCAACCAAACAAACAAACAAGCTGTTCAGCTTTATTATATTACTATAGATTTTGTACAAAATTGCGGCGTTCTTTCAAAAAAACTGTTTTAGTAACATGTAACAACATCTGATAGAATTTACTCAAAGTTATTAGTTCAGGAGCAAACAAAAAACTGTTTTAGTACCAATTAGCTTCATCTGTTAGAATTCCCTCAAAGCTATAAGTTCAGAAGCAAATCTGGTAGAATTTGTTCAAAGCTATTAGTTCAGACGCCGGACCACCAACGAAATACATTTTGCAGAATTATATCTATCGCACCCGGGTGAAACAGGGACGGACCGCTAGTTATCATAAATAAATACGGGAAGGAAAAAAGTTGTGGTAGCGATTTGAGTGTGTTAATTCGCACACGTGATGAAACATCGTTCTCTTCGTTTTAATGGCAGGAAGTGCACAAAATGTGTTTCATCATGATGTGTACGAATTAGCACTAATTTTTATGAAATTAAGTTATATTTCTAGAATGCAATCTAATCAGTTTACAGATACAATACGTATCTGTCCCTTGGCATAAAAAGTTCGCTTCTAAATTATATTTGAGTTCACACAATATTGAGTTTACCTGAATGGGAGCACATTTCACCAAAACATCAGCAATATTTTCTCCAAATTTGGATGAAAAACAAAATATATCAGTCATTACCCCAGTATTTGTTAGGCACAGTCGGCATGTATTACTAAAATTATGCCCAACGACTGTTAATTTGCTCATTATTTTAATTTTAATGTAGAGGTATGAGGTATACAGTCGCACACAAAAATATATCCATATCCGCAAATTATAAAACGGTTGCAACATCGTAAATTATACCAAAAACCGTTCAATTTGTTAGACAGCTACATGTATACAGGCCCACAGGGTGTATCAAAAACTCCATTGTGCAAAGTAGTTAGGATCAACCCGATCAACGATTACTTTGGCCACATATGAAAATATTGGGTACCATGGTAGTGCTGACTAACAAATCAGTTAAAATAATTCTTTAATTTTAAATGAAACATTTTTTTATTGAGATAATATTTTTTTACTTAATAATTAAACGAAACAAACAATATAAAAAAAGTAAAGCAATGTTCAAATTAACCTCTATTTTGAATTAAGCAGCGGCTTAATCGGTTATAAAAACTCTCTATTACTTTGTCTAACATTACTTTATTTACTAAACTGTCAAATGAACAACAATATGCATTAATTGTTACTGTATACCTATACCATGGTAACGACATCTGAATAGAGGGCAAAGCAATCTCTGATCTTAACTAATTTGTACTGTGTATCTACTTTTCCCTATGTACGGTTTCCTGTGATACACCTGTATATAATAATAATAATAATAATAATAATAAATTTATTAGTCAATAGCACAATAAATTGCAGACATTGTCAACATACTAAAATTTACATTAAAAGATTCACAAGAACATATACATTTTTATATCCAGAAGGTTATTTTAAAAAATCATTTATGTGATAAAATGTTTCTTTAATTAAAAATTTTTTTAAGTCTGTTTTAAATTTTTTTATAGTTGTACTTTGTTTGATGCCGTTTGGTAAACTATTGTAAATTACAATTGGGGAATTTGTGATACCCTTTATAGTTAAGTTAAGTCGGTTCCGGGGAACTATTAAATTTGTGTTGTGACGGGTGTCATGAAAATGTGTCGAACTAACTGGTGAGTATTTGTAAAGATTTTGTCTAATATAAATCGCTGCATTAAGTATGTAGATACAGGGTACGGTCAAAAGGCCGTTTTCTTTAAAGTAAGAACGACACGATGTCATTGGACTTAGTTTAAACATATATCTAATTATGGATTTTTGTTTAATGAAGACATTGAGAGAACTGGGTGAGTTTCCCCAACATAAAATACCATATTTTATCAAAGGGTACGCATAAGCATAATATATAGTTTTCAGTAAATCTATATTATGACAAAAAGAGTTGAAACATTTTATCATATAAATGGTTTTTGATAATCTTTTACACAAGTCGTTTGTATGTTCATTCCAACTTAGGGTTGAATCTAGAGTGACCCCAAGCAATTTAAAGCTTGTAACGCAATCAAGAAAAGTTTAAGTATGAGTGAAAAACACGCTAGAAAAATATCGTGGCAGCGTCACAGTTGAACAAATGTTTCAATATAATTTCATTGATTATTTATCAAAAGTAAGCAGTAGTTATGATAAATTTTCGCTGGTTTATATTATTAATAAAACTGTTTTAATTCTCAAATGTCTATAAGATGTGGGGGAACTGTGTTGCCCATCCGTGCCCATGCTATGCTTGTACATGTCTTTCCGCGGGAAAAAAAACAAAATTACAAGCGATGTCAAGCGATCCTGAGCCATAGTTGATCTCAGATAGTTTTTTTATCAATTTTAATTTTGAAAACGATCTTTCAGCACTCGCTACAGATATAGGAATGGTCAATAAAATTCTATATACAATAATGGTGTCCGGGATCACGGAACACGTCTGCAGACAGTCTGCTCACTGATCACATGCCGTGAGTATCGATATATTGTTATCGATACACACGCCTCTCGACAATCGATTATATTCGAAAATCGTTTTTTTTCTTATTCACAAGCGCGAGGCCCTGGGCAGAACAGCCACAGTCGATCTTTTGCACACAAAATTTCCTGATCGACTGATTTCAAAAAATGGAAATTGCGTCTGGCCGCCTAGATGTTGTGACCTCACTTCTTTAGACTTCTGTTTGTGGGGGTACTTGAAAGGAAAAGTTTATGCCAATGCTCCAGCAACAATTCAAGAACTCAATAATTCATGAAATTGAAGCCATTGCACCTCAATTATGTGATCATGTCATCGAAAATTACAACAAAAGAATCACATCGTGCCAATTATCACGTGGTGGACATTTAAATGATATTGTATTCCATACATAATAATTGTCATACACCAAATTTCATTTTACAAATAAAAAATAATTATGTTTTTAAATTTTTTTGTGTTTTATTTACAATTTACATGGTGAAACCCTTATTGGATCACCCGTTAGTTCCAAAAATATTTTGAAAATAAAACAAATCAGCTGTTCTTTAGTTTTGTACTTCTGTCAGAAATAAACTAGCTAATAAATTTTTACATGATGGAACATATTATGTAGGTAACCACGGCAAATACGTTAATAAAAAATTACACAAAGTCGTTTAACATTCTTTCATTATACAACAATAAGGACGCATCTACTACTAATATGGTAGTAAGCTAACAACCTTAAACGGTTAAAATGACGTAATATAATTTTTATTTCAAACACCAATAATGCTAGAATGTTTAAGTTTGTGAGTATTTAAATTTTCTATCCGAGTAAAACATTTATTACAAACGTCACATTTATAAGGTTTCTCTCCAGTATGTATACGTTCATGACGCTTTAAGCCGCTCGATGAAATAAAACACTTATTACAAACGTCACACTTATAAGGTTTCTCGTTAATATGCGTACGCTTGTGAACTTTCAAACTATTTGATGTAATCAGACGTTTATTACAAACGTCACACTGATATGATTTCTCACCAGTATGCATATTCTTGTGAAATATCAAAGTTTTTGATTCAGTAAAGCACCTGTTACAAACGTCACACTGATACGGTTTCTCGCCAGTATGTATCATTTTATGATTATTTAAACTGCTCAACTGTGGGAAACACTTATTACATACGTCACATTTAAAAGGTTTCTCACCAGTATGTACACGCTTGTGTCTTTTTAAAACTGATGACGCAATAAAACGTTTGTTACAAACGTCACACTGATGTGGTTTCTCACCAGTATGTATCATATTATGTGCCCTTAGAATAGTCGATGCAGCAAAGCATTTATTACAAACGTCACACTGATATGGTTTCTCGCCAGTATGTATCATTTTATGATGATTCAAACTGCTTAACAGTGTGAAACACTTATTACATACGTCACATTTAAAAGGTTTCTCACCAGTATGTACACGCTTGTGGTTTTTTAAAACTGATGACGCAATAAAACGTTTGTTACAAACGTCACACTGATGTGGTTTCTCACCAGTATGTATCATGTTATGTGTGCTTAGACTAGTCGATGTAGTGAAACATTTTTTACAAACGTCACATTTATAAGGTTTCTCACCAGTATGTATCCACTTGTGAGTTTTCAATTTTCCTGGTGCAACGAAACGCTTATCACAAACGTCACACTGATATGGTTTATCAGCGGTGTTCATCCGTTTATGTGTATCTAAATGGTTTAATTTAGATAAACGCTCTATATAAATGTCACATATATAGTTCCGCCTTTCCGATGTTTCAATATACCCCCCTACATCAGAAGAGCGCTGACCTGCGGGGTTTCCCGAAGAGTGGCCAGTATCGATTTTTGAATCTTCGCAGCTCACTCCACTATTGTGTTTAGAAAAATCGTTTACAGTATCGTTAATACAATCTGTCAGAATTAAGGGACTGTCCATTGGTTCCTCCTTAATTTCGTATTTTAAGGACATTTCCTCGATACCTTTGTTAGCTGACTTCAAATTTGAAGCTTCAATCTCTTTCCAATTGGCACCAATGGCTTCAACAAATTTAATGTCACCAATTTCGATTTTTGAGTCTTCGCAGCCGATTTCATTTCCAAAATCTCCAGATATGTTATCAGCATACTCTGCGGAAATTAATGATTCATTATCGTCAATTTGCTCGACTTTTATTTCGAATTTTGTAGACATTTCCACGTTAGTTAGATAGTTTAAATTAGCTAATCTTCCCACTTCATCCTCAATTTTGATATATGTGCCCTCCCCACCCTTAGATACAGTTTTTACTCCATCACCAGCGCAGTCTGCTGGAAATGTTGAATTATCATCCATTTTGTCTGTCTTTGATTTTGCTTGATGTATTAAAAATTTCTCATTCCTTCTCTCGCCTGTTTACGCTCAAGTCAAATATAACGTCATGAAGTTCCACAGAATCGCAAATCACTCTTCACAGTATGTCTCAGACGGCCACTGGATGGAACTTTCGAGCCTTAGTTTTTTGTGCCAAAAGCACTAACTGCTCCAAATAGTGTTGCAGATTTTTCTCAGTTACTAATTGTTTGCTTAGTGTAGCGTCTTTTTCAGATGAAATTTGATACTTCATCACAAGCTCTGATATAAAAAAAAAAAATTATCACGTATTGACAATATTCAATTTTGAAAGACAAAGTTACATAATTTTTATCACCCGTGTTTACGGATTTTTCAACTACTTAATATGACAAAAATACACATTTATAATGAAATTTAATTTTATGTTATGAATAGAAATACATTAATAAGCTAGTTAAATATATTTTTAAAAAAATACAAACTTTATTCCAGTTCAAGGAAAATAATCTTACCTGAGAATGAGCACCCGTCATTATTATAATAGTCACTAGATCTTCAAATCGGGCTGAAGAAGAAAACGAGTGTAATACCGTTAAGCTACTAGATAAGTACAATCGATACTTTAAATTTAGGCCGAAGCCATTTCGCGATATTTTATTTAATTGTGAGAATTTTAATTGTATAAGCACGTGTTCAAACTATAGGACTTAAGCCTAGTTTACATCGGTTAGCAGTAAAATGCAGAGTTACGTTAATGTAAACACTCTGTAATAGCGGAAGTAGAGTATCAAAGAAATGAAAAGATCTATTAATTTTGGGGAAAATCAGCATAATTATGCGCAGAAAATATATATGCTAAAACGTTGTTTTTTTATATAACACTGGTATACTTTTTATAAAAGTTTAATATTTTATTTATTTTGCAAGAAAGTTTTATTAAAAATAAATGTTCTTAATATCAGTTTATATACAGTTTGTAAGATGCTTACACTTCAAATGCTAACTTCTCACACGCTGTCAATAGTGTACGTGCGATATGGCAAATACGTTAATTAATAAAAAATTACACAAAGTCGTTTAACATTCTTTCATTATACAACAATAAGGACGCATCTACTACTAATATGGTAGTAAGCTAACAACCTTAAACGGTTAAAATTACGTAATATAATCTTTATTTCAAACACTAATATTGCTTCTCACTAGAATGTTTAAGTTTGTGAGTATTTAAAGAATCTATCCGAGGGAAACACTTATTACAAACATCACATTTATAAGGTTTTTCTCCAGTATGTATGCGTTCATGGCGCTTTAAAACGCCCGATGAAATAAAACACTTATTACAAACGTCACACTTATAAGGTTTCTCGTTAATATGCGTACGCTTATGAACTTTCAAACTATTTGATGTACTCAGACGTTTATTACAAACGTCACACTGATATGGTTTCTCGCCAGTATGTATTATTTTATGTTTATTTAAATTGCTTAAGTCTTTGAAACACTTATTACATACGTCACATTTAAAAGGTTTCTCACCAGTATGTATACGCTTGTGGATTGTTAAATGTGATGGCGCATTAAAACGTTTGTTACAAACGTCACACTGATGTGGTTTCTCACCAGTATGTATCAGTTTATGTACCTTTAGAGTAGACGTTGTATAGAAGCACTTGTTACAAACGTCACACTGATGTGGTTTCTCACCAGTATGTATCATGTTATGTCCCCTTAGTCTAAACGATGTAGTGAAACATTTTTTACAAATGTCACATTTATAAGGTTTCTCACCAATATGTATCCACTTGTGAGTTTTCAATTTTCCTGGTGCAACGAAACGCTTATTACAAACGTCACACTGATATGGCTTATCAGCGGTGTTCGTCCGTTTATGCGTATCTAAATGGTTTAATTTAGATAAACGCTCTATATAAATGTCACATATATAGTTCCGCCTTTCAGATGTTTCAATATACCCCCCTATACTAGAAGAGCGCTGACCTGCGGGGTTTCCCGAAGAGTGGCCAGTATCGATTTTTGAATCTTCGCAGCTCACTTCACTATTGTGTTTAGAAAAATCGTTTACAGTATCGTTAATACAATCTGTCAGAATTAAGGGACTGTCCATTGGTTCCTCCTTAATTTCGTATTTTAAGGACATTTCCTCGATACCTTTGTTGGCTGACTTCAAATTTGAAGCTTCAATCTCTTTCCAATTGGCGCCAATGGCTTCAACAAATTTAATGTCACCAATTTCGATTTTTGAGTCTTCGCAGCCGATTTCATTTCCAAAATCTCCAGATATGTTATCAGCATACTCTGCGGAAATTAATGATTCATTATCGTCAATTTGCTCGACTTTTATTTCGAATTTTGTAGACATTTCCACGTTAGTTAGATAGTTTAAATTAGCTAATCTTCCCACTTCATCCTCAATTTTGATATATGTGCCCTCCCCACCCTTAGATACAGTTTTTACTCCATCACCAGCGCAGTCTGCTGGAAATGTTGAATTATCATCCATTTTGTCTGTCTTTGATTTTGCTTGATGTATTAAAAATTTCTCATTCCTTCTCTCGCCTGTTTACGCTCAAGTCAAATATAACGTCATGAAGTTCCACAGAATCGCAAATCACTCTTCACAGTATGTCTCAGACGGCCACTGGATGGAACTTTCGAGCCTTAGTTTTTTGTGCCAAAAGCACTAACTGCTCCAAATAGTGTTGCAGATTTTTCTCAGTTACTAATTGTTTGCTTAGTGTAGCGTCTTTTTCAGATGAAATTTGATACTTCATCACAAGCTCTGATATAAAAAAAAAAATTATCACGTATTGACAATATTCAATTTTGAAAGACAAAGTTACATAATTTTTATCACCCGTGTTTACGGATTTTTCAACTACTTAATATGACAAAAATACACATTTATAATGAAATTTAATTTTATGTTATGAATAGAAATACATTAATAAGCTAGTTAAATATATTTTTAAAAAAATACAAACTTTATTCCAGTTCAAGGAAAATAATCTTACCTGAGAATGAGCACCCGTCATTATTATAATAGTCACTAGATCTTCAAATCGGGCTGAAGAAGAAAACGAGTGTAATACCGTTAAGCTACTAGATAAGTACAATCGATACTTTAAATTTAGGCCAAGCCATTTCGCGATATTTTATTTAATTGTGAGAATTTTAATTGTATAAGCACGTGTTCAAACTATAGGACTTAAGCCTAGTTTACATCGGTTAGCAGTAAAATGCAGAGTTACGTTAATGTAAACACTCTGTAATAGCGGAAGTAGAGTATCAAAGAAATGAAAAGATCTATTAATTTTGGGGAAAATCAGCATAATTATGCGCAGAAAATATATATGCTAAAACGTTGTTTTTTTATATAACACTGGTATACTTTTTATAAAAGTTTAATATTTTATTTATTTTGCAAGAAAGTTTTATTAAAAATAAATGTTCTTAATATCAGTTTATATACAGTTTGTAAGATGCTTACACTTCAAATGCTAACTTCTCACACGCTGTCAATAGTGTACGTGCGATATGGCAAATACGTTAATTAATAAAAAATTACACAAAGTCGTTTAACATTCTTTCATTATACAACAATAAGGACGCATCTACTACTAATATGGTAGTAAGCTAACAACCTTAAACGGTTAAAATTACGTAATATAATCTTTATTTCAAACACTAATATTGCTTCTCACTAGAATGTTTAAGTTTGTGAGTATTTAAAGAATCTATCCGAGGGAAACACTTATTACAAACATCACATTTATAAGGTTTTTCTCCAGTATGTATGCGTTCATGGCGCTTTAAAACGCCCGATGAAATAAAACACTTATTACAAACGTCACACTTATAAGGTTTCTCGTTAATATGCGTACGCTTATGAACTTTCAAACTATTTGATGTACTCAGACGTTTATTACAAACGTCACACTGATATGGTTTCTCGCCAGTATGTATTATTTTATGTTTATTTAAATTGCTTAAGTCTTTGAAACACTTATTACATACGTCACATTTAAAAGGTTTCTCACCAGTATGTATACGCTTGTGGATTGTTAAATGTGATGGCGCATTAAAACGTTTGTTACAAACGTCACACTGATGTGGTTTCTCACCAGTATGTATCAGTTTATGTACCTTTAGAGTAGACGTTGTATAGAAGCACTTGTTACAAACGTCACACTGATGTGGTTTCTCACCAGTATGTATCATGTTATGTCCCCTTAGTCTAAACGATGTAGTGAAACATTTTTTACAAATGTCACATTTATAAGGTTTCTCACCAATATGTATCCACTTGTGAGTTTTCAATTTTCCTGGTGCAACGAAACGCTTATTACAAACGTCACACTGATATGGCTTATCAGCGGTGTTCGTCCGTTTATGCGTATCTAAATGGTTTAATTTAGATAAACGCTCTATATAAATGTCACATATATAGTTCCGCCTTTCAGATGTTTCAATATACCCCCCTATACTAGAAGAGCGCTGACCTGCGGGGTTTCCCGAAGAGTGGCCAGTATCGATTTTTGAATCTTCGCAGCTCACTTCACTATTGTGTTTAGAAAAATCGTTTACAGTATCGTTAATACAATCTGCCAGAATTAAGGGACTGTCCATTGGTTCCTCCTTAATTTCGTATTTTAAGGACATTTCCTCGATACCTTTGTTGGCTGACTTCAAATTTGAAGCTTCAATCTCTTTCCAATTGGCGCCAATGGCTTCAACAAATTTAATGTCACCAATTTCGATTTTTGAGTCTTCGCAGCCGATTTCATTTCCAAAATCTCCAGATATGTTATCAGCATACTCTGCGGAAATTAATGATTCATTATCGTCAATTTGCTCGACTTTTATTTCGAATTTTGTAGATATTTCCACGTTGGTTAGAGAGTTTAAATTAGCTAATCGTCCCACTTCATCTTTAATTTTTATATATGTGCCCACCCCACCCTTAGATTCAGTTTTTACTCTGTCACCGGCGCAGTCTGCTAGAAACGTTGAATTATCAGCCATTTTGCCTGTCTTTGATTTTGTTGCTGTATTAAAAATTTCTCATTCCTTCTCTTGCCTGTTGACGCTCAAATCAAACACGTCATGAATTTCCACAGAAACGCAAATCACGCTTCACAGTGATGTCTCCATTAGTGTTACACATCAAAGAATCCTCAGACGATCTCTGGATGCAACTTTCGAGCTTTAGTTTTTTTGTGCCAAAGGTACTAACTGCTCGAAATAGTGTTGCAGAATTTTCTCAGATACTATCAGTTTTCTTAGTTAAGCGTCTTTTTCAGATGAAATGTGATACTTCATCACAAGCCTGATATAAAAAAAACATTTTTTTACGTATTGACAATATTCAAATTTGAAAGAAAAAGTTTTATAATTTTTATCACCCGTGTTTACGGATTTTTCAACTACTTAATATGACAAAAATGCACATTTATAATGAACTTTAATTTTATGTTATGAATAGAAATACATTAATAAGTTAGTTAAATATATTTTTCAAAAAATACAAACTTTATTCCAGTTCAAGAGAAATAGTCTTACCTGAGCGTGAGCACACGTCATTATTATATTAGTTAGTAGATCTTCAAATCGTGCTGAAGAAGAAAACGAGTGTAATACCGTTACGCTACTAGATAAGTACAATCGATACTTTAAATTTTGGCCGAAGCCAATTCGCGATATTTTATTTAATTGTGAGAATTTTAATTTTGCGAGCACGTGTTTAAACTATTAGTATATAATAACACTTAAGCCTAGTTTACATCGGTTAGCAGTAAAATGCAGAGTTACGTTAATGTGTAAACACTCTGAAATAGTGGAAGTAGAGTTTGCAAGAAAGTTTTATTAAAAATAAATGTTTTTCTTAGTTTCGGAAATATTTGAAAACAAAAAAAAAGTTTTTCTGTCAAAAAAGAAATTAGATATCTCACAAGCATGCTTAGGTTAATTTTTACATGACGTAATTACATAATATTATGTAGATAAGAGCAAATATAATATTTAATTCTAGATGTCATCCGCGTCTCTGCTGGCGGTAACAGAAATTTTATTTTCATTACATAATACAAAATATGAAGACGACCATAGACTGTCAGTAGGTATATATATGTCACCGGGATATTGTCAAACCCGTGATATTATAATTTCACTAAGTGAAATTATAATATCACGACTCTTTGTCAAACGTGATATTGTAATTTCACTAGTGAAATTACAATATCACGGATTTGACAATATCCCGGTGACATATATAAAAATAGAAATAGTGAAACCGTATTTCACCCAATTTGAGGCATCAAATTTTAAATTAGAATTAACATATTTTGTAAATATGTATATCTGTCATACTTTTTTGATGACTGATTCTTCAGTGATGATTTCATGAAACTTATAATGTTTTTTCATATCTAAAAATACGAAAGGCACAAGGCGAAACACAAACTTAAAAAAAACTTTTGCCGCATTTTTTATTTTTGGTTCCACTGTGCATTTGTTAACAAGTACAGATAAAATATTAATTTCTGTCATGTTTTATTGAAAAATATAGGACAAAAATTCAAAACAAGATTTGAAAAAATCAAATTGAACTGGCTTCTCAGCAGTGTGTACGTCTATGTAAATTTAAAATATTCATATATTTGAAACTCTTGCTACAAACGTCACACTGGTACGATTTCTCGCCAGCATGTGTTAATTTATGTTCTTTCAAATGGGCTGACTGTTTAAAACACTTATCACAAACGTCACACTTATGAGGTTTCACACCAGTATGTATTAACTTGTGTAAATTTAAACTGCCTGACTGGGTGAAATGCTTATTACAAATGTCACACTGATACGGTTTCTCTCCAGTGTGTACCAACATGTGTCTATTTAAAGTTTTCGAGCGATTGCAACTATAGTCGCAAACGTCACATTTAAACGGTTTTACACCTGAATGTATTACCATATGCTCTTTCAAATATTTTTGTCGGGAGAAACACTTATCACAAACGTCACACTGAAATTCTGTTTGGGCAGTGTGCGTTCGTTTATGGGTACTCAAACTGCACAATTTTTTGAAATACTTATTACAAATGTCACACTGAAACGGTTTTTCAACAAAATCTGTTAACATTTCAGCATCATTTTTAATAGATGATTCTGTTTCTTCAGATTGATCCTGACTCCCAAAGCTATTTAAAATATCCACTTTTTCTTTAGAAGAAGGTTGATCCTCAAAGTTCTTCGACGTCACTGCAATATTTTTAATGTCTTCAGCGTCAGTGTTCTCCATTATTTCGTTCCTATTATTATGTCTGTTAGATGCGTGTAACTTCTTTAAATAGCCTCGTATTGTTCTCCCGAATACACAGACTGTTTGTATATAGAACTGGTACACATTCCCTAATTTATTGTTATATTATTGGTAGAAGGTTGTTGGCATCCCGTCTTTTTTTGTTATCTGTGACAAAATCATGCAATAATCAAATCATACATTATCTTTGCGAAATGCTCAAGCTAACCGATTTTCAGACGATACAAAGCAAATGCAAATTAAAAGTAACTAGCGGCCTGGTTCGGCTTCGAAAACGGTTTCGGAACTGCCAGCCGCATGCGCACTAGATAAAACGAAGCTGTTAGTGGCGATTTTAGAACACGTTTTACCTACTGCGCATGCGGGTGACGGTTTCGGAACCGTTTGCTGGCTGCTTGGAACGAACCTTATATTAAGCGGAAGTGAGCACAGAAGCATTACAAGTTACGACAGGAACCACAGTGCATTCACATTTCACGTCATAAAAAAAATTAAATATGAATGTATTTGGCTACAGAACTAGATATAGTGTGAACTCTCTACTGTATCTATACTAATATGATAAAATATGTAAGGTTTGTACGTTTCGAGAGTAGGAGATAATCTCATCCGATTTAACAATTTTTTTTTACCAATATTTGAAACAGACTTTCAGGATGGACATAGGCTATATATATTACCGTGTTAAAATAAAAGCGCTTTTCGTGGAGACCAATTATGCAATATAAGTCGACCAAAAAACGGTAGCAACCTACAAATTCGGGCGAACCAAACTGGGCCGCTAGTCGTATATAACAAGAACAAATGCATAGAAATAAATTACACGACTGTTTTAGAGTATTTTTACACCACTGATAAAGAGGAAATTCTTCAAAGTCGTGAGAAAAATAGAATATACATTTTACAAGATAGACATATTTTTGTTATCACTTAATAATCTTACCTGAACTGGAGCACATTTCATTAACATTCGACTACAAACTTCGTAAGTCCTAATCTAGTAACATAGGACAATGTTCAATGCTTTACGAGGCTCGCGCTAAACAGAAGGTTCCAAGGATTCTATTTTTCTTCTTTCGCAAGACTGCTGAAACACCTTAATTACAGGTCGCGGAATGTTTTACAGTACTTATACTTAACTTTTAGAGCAAAAAGCATCACAAGATCCACAACTATGTATTGAATTGTATAATTCGAACTGGTTGATGTAGAATTGTTATGATGTTATCACTCTTTTTAACCGACTTCAACAAAAAGGAGGAGGTTCTATGTTCGTCTGTATACATATTTTTTTTTTATGTATGTTCACTGATTTCTCCGTCAATTATGGACCGATTTTCAAATTTTTTTTTTTATTCGAAAGAGTGCACCTCAGAGATAGTCCCATCGGAACCAAGTCAGGATCTGATGGTGGAATCCGGAGAAATCGAGGGAAACTCTCAAATTTCAAAGACACACATAATGTTTTTTATGTATGTTCACCGAATTTTAGTGTTAGATTAACACTAAAAAGAGTAAAATAAAATATTTTTAACAAAAAAATTGAACCGACTTCATACTAAAAAGTAAAAAATAATTGCGTATTGAAATGTTTTGGAGTCGGTGTAGTTCTCGGAATAGATTGCATTTTGGCTGACACCGACTCCAAAACATTTCAATACGCAATTATTTTTTACTTTTTAGTGTGAAGTCGGTTCAATTTTTTTGTTAAAAATATTTTATATTTTCTGAGCTTTTACCGAACGCTCTGGTTTAACCGTACAAAAATCTGCCGGAAAAAACTGCAAAATTTTTATTAAATATAACAGATATAAAATGATGACAAACAAGAAATCGGTTCTAAAATTATACAATTTTTTTTTGTAATTTTGAAATAATTCTTGCGTGACTTTTTGTCTTAGTAGTACTTGCATCCATATTTTGTTGTAATAAAAACATGTTACATGGCGTTATACTTTATTTATAATTCTTATAGAAATATTAGACCGTAGGTCATAATTTAATATTCAAAAAATTAAACATTAGACATAACATAATAGTAATAATTTGACTTCAACAGTAATTAATGAGAATTTTTAGAACATAAATTCACAAAATCACTACTAAAAATATTTAGAAACACAAACACTTCATAAAACAAATTAAGATTAACATTTGACGGGGAGTAAATATTAACAAAATATCATAAACCCCATGTTAAAATCCTGTCTCAAATACGGTGGACACATTGTATAATTATATTGTACATAGAATTAAAAAAAAAACCGATTTAAAATTCTACTATGCTTTTTTATGAAGAAATATATGACGTCAGATCATTGTCAAATCGACTTTCTGGCAATGTGCTCGGCAATTAAATAACGGGACTACGCATGCCCTATCCATTGGACTTGGAGGGGGGAATGAAGTTGACCTTGATTCCGGTGCAGGTGGAGATGGAGCCAAATTTGGTTTCTCTATTATTGCTACGGCCACACACTCGACGAGTGGCATGGGAAGTGGCGAGGAAAGGAGGCAGGAACGTAGTGTGGTCGCATTACTCGCCATGCCGCACGTCATGCCCAGTGCTCCCTTTATTGTCGGTTTTTTGTGCACGGGTCAAAGGACCGGAAATAGAGCACGAATATGTTATATCGAGTAGAGCAGTGTGTGGCCGTTTAGGGCAACATCGTGGCAACGCGATGAGCAGAGCGAGGAGCAGTGCGAGGAGCATAGTCTGGCCGTAGGGTATCTTTTTCAGCTGTAAGTTACTCCTCGCTTGAGTGTCGTGTTATTTTGCCAAAGTGACGCGATCACGTCTTAAACCTAAAAATCGAGCAGCACATGAATCTAAATTCCTCGTTAAGTGTAAAAAAATTCCAATTGAATGTTTTCCCTTGTTGAAGGAACTGTTTGACGTTAATTGCATGTCACGAACTCGGGTTTTTGAATGGAGCAAACGATTATTGGAAGGTCGGGAGGAGACTGAAGATGTTGAACATTCTGGTCGACTTGCGACAGCAAGAATTGATGAAAATATTCAGAAAATTGATGCAATTATGCAGAAAGATCGGCTGTTGAGTATTTGGATGATAGCAGACATTACGAACATTGGCAGAGAGACAATAAGAAAAAGTTTGCGCAAAAATGGCATAAAAAAAATTGGTTGTCTGTAAAGTCGGTTTACGGACGATAGTTTTACGTGATAACGTATTCCGTAATACATAACCTAAATTTTAGTAGCTGTCAAACTTGGGCCGAAGCCTACTGCGCTCTCGCTTGCACGCACAGGGTCAGGCGGAACGTTAGGAACGTTACACTTTTTCGTGCGTGCAGCTGGTGTTTCATCAATTTATAAGACGTTATCACGTCAAAAACATCAAACGTGGGCAAAAGGAAAGCAGGAAACATCTGCTCTGACATTACTGTCCTCGGACATCTGCCGTTTTCACCACAAATCTCGCTCCATGCAACTTCTACCTGCTCCCAAAAATGAAAATACAACTGTATAAGAGCTCAAGGCAAAAACGTCAAACATGCTGGAGAGGGTTACACTTGAAGACCTGCAGGACTGCTTCGGAAAATGGAAAACTCGTATGCAACAGTGTATAGATAGACAAAAGGAAAATGTCGAAGGGGATTAACAGTTATTTTTTTCAATAAAGCCTGTTTTCCGGACAATTACCGTTAATTAATTGCCTCACCTCGTATTATTTAGTAAACTTACAAATTTCCATTTGTCTGTGTCAATTTGAATTTAATCAATTGGTTCGACTTTACAGAAATCAAACGGTTTCACGTCAGTATGTATTAACTTGTGTTTATTTAAGTGTTCTTCCCGTCTGAAAAACTTATTACAAACACTACACTGATGTTTTTTTTCACCGGTGTGTGTTAACTTATGTCTATTTAAATGGCTTGACTGTATGAAACACTTCTCACAAATGTCACATTGGTACGGTTTCTCATCAGTATGCGTTAACTTGTGACCTTTTAAATGACTTGACTGAGTAAAACATTTATTACAAACGTCACACTGATATGGTTTCTCGCCAGTATGTATTAATTTGTGACGATTTAAAAGGCTTAAGTCGATAAAACTTTTATTGCAAAAATCGCACTGATACGGTTTCTCACCCGTATGTGTTCGCTTGTGAGAATTTAAATTGTGTAAAAATGTGTAGCCCTTAGAACAAATGTCACATCGATACGGTTTCTCATCAGTATGAGTTCGTTTATGATTTTTCAAATATCTTGACTGTATGAAACACTTTTGGCAAATATCGCATTTGTATGGTTTCTCATCAGTATGTGTTAATTTGTGAGCTGTTAAATGTCCTGACTGTGTGAAAGACTTGAGACAAACGTCACACTGAAATGGTTTCTCTCCAGTATGTGTTCGTTTATGTATATGTAAATGCCAAAATTGCCCGAAATGCTTATTACAAACGTCACACTGATACGGTTTTTGTACATTATCTTGACATTTATAAATAGATTTCATCATTTCTGTAAAGTTCGGATTCTCAAAATTTTCCTGTATGTCTCCATTATCATCACCCTTTGAAGTGTCTAAAGGACTATCGTCTTCTTGATTTATTTGAACATCACATTCTATTTCAGTGTTTATTTTTTCATAAAAATCGCTTTGCTCATGAGAACTTTCGATTGTGTTTTCGTAGTTGTCTTCATCAAACCTCTCACTTGGTTCCACAATTTCAACTTTTACAGTGACGTGGGCACCAGAATCCTCGTTTACGGAATCATCAGAAGACATTTTTATGGAACATTCGGTTTGCGTTTTCCTATCCCCTGCGTCTAGCTGCTGCAAATATTGTAGCAACGTTCTTTCCGATTGCACCGCTTGTGTCTGGAACTTGTGAACGTTCTCCAGTTCATTATAACATAGCTGACAGATGTATTTTGGCATCCTTTCGTTTTTCGTTATATTCTAACAAAATCACATAGAGATTATCGTATCGAACAGTATACAGCCAACAAAAAATTTACATAAATTTGGTAAAAAGGTTATAAAGGATGCTGCAGAGTAAAGAGCGATTTTGAAATGCACGGGAAGTAAATATTATATTAAGTCGAAAATTAAAATTTATAGATACGTTGAACATCGGATCGCCTTTTTCTTTAATTAATTGATCCTTAAACCAGCAAGATAGAGATGTTGCATTTGTGTTACATTTTAAACTAAAACTGAAATAAATAATTCGCACTAAAACTTTACAAAACAGGAAAAATTTGTAGGTTATGTTGTGTTCTCTGCAGCCGACACACGCACGCAACATAACCAATAGAAAAGATTGGTTGTGTTCGGGTCAAGCCGACGTTGAACTGACGCCACGCGACAACGGTCGAGCGAGTAGACTTGTATATTTCTGAAAACTGAAATGTTACCCTAGGGCCAGACTATGCTCCTTGCACTGCTCCTCGCTCTGCTCATCGCGTTGCCGCGATGTTTGCCCTAAGCGGCCACACACTGCCTACTCGAGCTACTCATCGCGACGCTCCGCACTTGGCTCTCGCCTTTCGACAATGGAAGTTAATACTGTGGCAGTGTGCGCACTATGTCTTTATACAGAAAAATGTATTTTAACTGTGCCGTCTATATACGTCTATTTCACTTTATGTTTTATAAAACGACGTATTCATAATTATGATACGTTTCAGGCTATCCATGGACATGACACAAGGAATAATTCTAATATTATTTTGCCGAAGTCTACACTGATGTTGTTTAATAAGAGTGCCGAATATAACACCTTGAAAATGTTCAATAAATTGCCAGACAGTTTCAAAAATTTAAAAATTTCTAAATTTAAAAGAGTATTGAAGACTGCTCTTTTTAAACAATGTCTGTATAAGGTAGACGATTTTATGAGTTGTAAACACGATTTACTATCTTTCTTTTGACAAATCCTATACATAATTGTATGTCTTTGGAAAATAAATTCTAAATTCTAATAGCATAGCAAATTTTATAAATGTTATAAAACGAAACGATATTATAATTAAACGTCGTAGTCGTCGTCCTCGCCAACGGAGATGGTGGATGACATCCATTGATAGTTTGAGCGCTTGATGCGTACTGCGTGGCGCGGGAGTATGTGGCCGGCTTATTCGTGCTCTATTGCCGGTCCTTTGACTCGCGCACAAAAAACCGACAATCGAGGGAGCACTGGGCATGACGAGCAGCATGATGTGCGGCATGGCGAGTAATGCGGCCACACTACGTTCCTGCCTCCTTTCCTCGCCACTTCCCATGCCACTCGTCGAGTGTGTGGCAGTAGCTTTAGCACTTAGCATGCAGTAGCAATGGAGTGGTGGACACTTTAACGTCGCGCGTACTCTATCAAAACGTTTTATCGAAACGGTAGTTCTTACAGCCTTTTTAAAATCGCTCTTTACTCGGCTCCACCCTGTATATTCAGGTTAAAAACAAAATACATCTATTTGGATAATGAGGTTTACTATTTACGAAAAGTAGTAGTGACAATATGTGAAATAGCGGTCACACCTGTCAAAATATCATTGAGCACGAGATTTATATATTTTGTGTTATAAAATATCTGCTTTTCACTACATTGTAAACAAACTTATAGGTATAGTTTATGAATATTGCTATTCGCGTCGATTTCACGGTGTCTAGCGCCAAGTCAAAAAAAATTTTCCAGATTTTTCCCCGGTTTTCACGCATTATTTTCTTAAATTTCGTAAATATATTATTTCAGTACCCCCCCCCCCATTTTCCTGTTTTCTTCGTGTACACTTCATCGTACTTATGTTTTTAAAAGTAGAAACGAACTGTGTGTGACTTGTGATTCAAAATAACAAAGAGAAGTGCAACGGAAATGACTGCCATGTAAGTACTACTGAACATTGTTTTTATTGAGAATTAAAGACTAAACAAGTCAGTCAGAATTTACAAAATACTATAACATTAAATAAATGAAATATAAACGCAATATATTGGCAACTGTCCCTATATATACAAATATTAAGAGCACTGTGGTTAAAATAAAAATAAAGAATAGTTACTTCTTACCACAACAGTTTTATTAGCGGATGTACATTTCGGGAGCTATGCTCTAATTTTCAACAAACACTAAACGTTTAGTGTTTGCTGAAGATGAGAGCATAGCTCCCGAAATGTACATCCGCTAATAAAACTGTTGTGGTAAGAAGTAACTATTCTTTGTTTTTTAAATGTATTATTCCTAAAAATAAAACTGTGGTACAATATACTTCCGATTGGGATGAAACTTTGGGCATTTGTTGACCCCCTTTAAAAATCTATGGTGTTTTTGCATCAAAAATCCCTTTTCATCACTAATCGAGGTGAACACGTAATATTTTATCCAAATTGGACGTGTCCCTTAATCGGAACTTTATCCTAAAACTGTAAGAGGGGTCCTTGTGTCGACCTGTTTCTCTTAATCGCGATTTTATTTTTTTTTAAAGAAGTACTAACACGCAGGTATGTTAATAGAGTTCAGCTTAAAGGGAATAACCCGCTTTGACGACGTGTGAGCACCCATACAAAAAAAAAATATTTCTCAGGCAAAATCAACAAATGACATTATAACATTATACACACTTAGATTTCATCCATTCCCAGTGTATTTCGATGGAATATTGTAAAATAATTAATAAAAAGTAGTCTGATTATTTTATGTTTAACGATACTTCTAAACCTAATACTTCACTTCCTGTCAAAACACGACATTTATGCATATAAATTGGCGGGAAAAATTAACGTTCACGGGAGCGAAACCGCGGGCAAAGCTATAATCGCACCGTCGTGATGTTTTGTGTTGTGTCATATCACGAGTTATCTTTTATTTGCGAGTTTTCATTATTTAAAACATTTGCGTGGACATTCGTCAGATCGTAAGTAGGTATCTAATGGATACTATGTACATAGATACAGTTTTTTATGAACAATTTAACCAATTTTACAAATTACAAAATAATCAATGTCAACTGAACATGTGTAATTTGCAATTTTCTAAAAAAAATCAAATTTAATATTTTAATCGTAAGCTTACTTGAACCGGAGCACATTTCATTAAGACGTCAGCTATATATTCTCCAAATTTGGATGAAAAACAGAATATATCTGTCATTGAGTCGCCTCTTGTCAGACACAATCTACACATATTACTTAAATCATTCCCAGTTAATGTTAATTGATCCATTCTGATAAGTTTGTCGATTAATTTAAACAATTTTTTTATGCACATTGATCAGTAAGTCCAAAAATGTTGGCCGAGTTGTAATAAATTGTTATTGTACCACTGATCTGTAATTAATCAGTTGTGAATGGCCGCCAACCATGAAGCGCATTGTAGATTAAAGTAAGTTACATTTAAACGCACTTTAAAATAAACTAAAATTATATAAAATTTGCTTAGCCAAACTATGAAAACAAAATAAACGAACTGAAATAAAATAAATAAATGGTAAATGGATACTTTAAACGTTTCGTATATCTAAGACACAGTGCAGGTCTGTATCACACTGTAGGAGCAAGAGAGAGCATTGCGCGCGCACATTTTCTTTCTCTCTTCCTCTCATAGCCAGTTGATGAAATATATATATATATGTATCTCAGTCTGTAGTTCGTTTGCGAGTTTGCTAGCGTTACGCGAACGGTGATTTCTTACATGTAGGTATATGTTATACATATATAAACATACATAAATAGATGGAGCTAAAGAAGTTTTATTTCAGTCGTGTGGTCTATAGCACACTCGTTTTTTTTATTTATATCACTAATAACATCAATTCCAACTTAATTTGTTTTATCAATTAGATCATTCAGTGATCAGTTGCAGTTTGACAGTGCAAATTTTATATCTTCACTGACAACAATGCATAACACAAATACCTATACCAGCCAATAAAAGCAAAAAAAATTCGAAACGTCGGGAATAATTAGGGTAAAGCTGATTTGATTCCCAGGTGACAGATCAATACTGGAGAAAAAAATGTTACAAAGATAACTATTTACAAATATAATTAGATTTAAAAAACACTACCTAATGTAAAAAAAATCGAGCATGTATTATTTTTCATAAATTAGACATTAATAATAATTATATTTTTTTAAACATTAACTTATCATATACAACAAAAAATCGCAGTAGAAGGTATAAAAATGTTTAATTGGTAACTGATTTTTTTAAATTTTTGAATGTATAGTGTCAATATAAGTTAATCCTTTCAATGCTTCTCAGTAGTTACGTGAACCTGTCCTGTAACCTCAAGTCTTATTTAAAAATTTTTTTCATATTCAGTTTTATGTACCCAGCGACTGATCAAAAGTTCTGACCGTCCTAGGCTCATTATGAGTCGCGCTTTTTAAAATTTCAAAATTTATTGTTAAAATTAGGGACTCTCAAGCGCATTTAGTTTTAGTATTTTGTCTCGGTCTAGTTGAAATATGTAGGGTAGATGCAATGATGCTAGATTAGCGTATGCGAAGACACGATTTCAGCCCCCCCCCCCCCCCCCCGATCCTCGCGCCCTAAGCTGCAGCTTAATTAGTCTAAGGGTTAATCAGGTCCTGTATGTACCATTAACATTTTCTTAATTTTAGAATAAATCGCCAAATAATATCGTTGTCGGACGAAACTAGTCGAGAATTAATAACTCGTTTCGTGTATTTTTATAATTGTGTTCTTTTTAACGTTTCTCTTACACATAATCTTTAATGGAAGTTGTCTAACTTACAGATTATACCTGTTTTTCACAAACAACATATAATAACAAAAATATTAGGAGCACTGTGGTTTGAATCTAATAAAAAATAGAGAATAGTTACTTCTTACCACAACAAGTTTATTAGTGGATGTACATTTCGAGAGCTATGCTCTCATCTTCAGCAAAACACTAAACTAAAGTTTAGTGTTTTGCGCGTTGAACGCCTCTCATATAAACTAGGCCTTATCTTAACACATATTCTGGCATGGAAACTTAAACAACTGACGAATGTTTACGCTTGTGTGTTTTTAAACTGCTTGATTGACTAAATTGTTTATTACAAACGTCACATTGATATGGTTTCTCACCAGTATGTACGCGTTTGTGTCTTATCAAATCATACGAAGAGCTAAAACTCTTATTACAAACGTCACATTGATATGGTTTCTCACCAGTATGTACACGCTGGTGCTTTTTCAAAAGAACTAATTGGCTGAAACTTTTAGTACAAAGGTCACACTGAAATGGCTTCTCGCCAGTATGTATGCGTTCGTGTCTTATTAAGTTCTGTAAAGAGCTAAAAATCTTATTACAAACGTCACATTGATGTGGGTTTTCACCAGTATGCACGCGCTTATGTTTCAGCAAAATACCTGATTCGACGAAACTCTTATTACAAACGTCACACTGAAACGGTCTTTCTCCTGTATGTTTACGTTTGTGAGTATTTAATTGACTTAAAGCAGTGAATTGTTTATTGCAAAGGTCACATTTATATTCCCTTTCATTTGATTTTTTTTGGTTCTTACGTCTTTCTGAAATAATTTTGTTCTCGTTTTCACTATTATCAAAATTTTCCGTTATATCAGCAGGAGGAAGCCACGTGATATTTTCCGATTGCTGTTTGATTTCTGAGTTTTTGAACTTGATTTCGATACCGCCGCCACCCTCGGATAAACTGTCTATTAAGTAATCATTACATTCTGTCGGAACTAATGATTTATCGTCTATCGGTTCTTCTTTATAATAACTGGTTTTACTGTCACATCCTATAGATAAAGTGTTCATCAAGTAATCCGTTGAAATAACTGATTTATTATCTGTTGGTTCTACTTTAATTTTAAATTTTAAAGATATTTCCTCGTTAATTGTGTCTGCTGAAGTATAATTTGACGGCACCTCTTCTTTTATGTTGACATTAATGTCAGATATGTCTTGAAACTCTGAATATTCACATTTAATCGCGATATCTGTATTAGTGTTATGGATTAAAGAATCATCGGAGCATTCAGTCTTGATTTGTCTGTTAGATGTTCGTACTTGCTCTAGATAGTGTCGCAGCGTTTTGTCGGACTGAACTATTTGCTCCTGGAACTGATGACTTTTCTCCAGTTGAGTGTAACATGTTTGGCAGATGGAATTCGGCATCTCAGTGCAGCTTGTTATCTGACAATCGAAAATATATTTATAAAATAATTTATAATTTTTTGTGACACTTAAATAAGTGTACGATAATGAACACAATATATTTTAATTTTTTTCCCCACTTAAAGAATGTGTCATTTATTTTTCGAATTTGAAAAATCTTGCCAAAAAAATATATATATATATATTGGAGGGAGTTTTTTTATGGTTTGTGCTAATAACACTCTTTTGGACACAAAAAAATTTAGTCTAATTTTTGTTTGCAACGTTTCTTGTAAAATGAATGCTCTGGTGTGGGTATCTCTGTATAGATACTAATATATAAAGTTGAAGAGTTTGTTTGGTTGAACGCGCTAATCTCAAGAACTACTGGTTCGAATTGAAATTTTTTTTTGTTGGATAATCCATTCATCGAGGAAGGCTATAGGATAGGCTATATAATATCACGCTACGACCAATAGGAGCGGAGCATCAATGAAAAATGTTGCAAAATATAACTCAAAATTTGTCCGTCCGACAAAAAGTTTTGAACGGTACCTTTGATCATCATGAAATTTGGACACAACATTCATCTTGGTAAACCATGATGAACGTGCGTACTCATGTACCTCCCCTATCCATTCGTTTTTTGCACCCGGGTGAAATCGGGCGGGACCGCTAGTAATGTATAAATACACTGGTAATTATGGAATGGAAAAAAATACCTACATTATGAAACTATAATGATTTGTAAAATAAAACTTTTCAAATCGCAATTATTTATAAATGACTTACCTTCACCGGAGCACACTTCATAATTACATCGGCTACTTGTTCCATAAACCTGGCTGAAAAGGCAAATATATTTAACATCGTACCGTTTTTTGACAAACACAATCGACACATTGTACTTAAGTCAAACTCATTTATCGATATTTCATTCATTGTGTAATGTTAAACAATCACGCACGACTAGATTACAAAAACAAAAGAGGTCAAATATTCCAGAAAAAGTGATAAAAACAATCAGCCGCAGGGGTGGGTTTTAGAAATTTATATTTTAAACAGTTAAAGATCTACTGTCGCACATAGCAAGCTTCACAAATTTTATACCTTACAGGTATTACAGTAGGACTGCTATCAAACATTATGGGTAGATATTTAGGTATTAAATAGCTGGAAGGCTAACGTACCACTTTTCATGAAGTGTTTGATTCACGTATAGTTTGGTCAATGAGTGCTCATAAGGGGAATCTAGATGGAAAAGTCGAAAGCAGAACATTTGACTTAGGAACTTTGTTTGGACTAGTCAGGAGATAAACATACTAAAAGTCCTTGCCCCTCTGAGGTACGCCCGAAGGGGGGGAGCACAAAGAAGGTCCCGTTTTTTGGTTTTTTGCTTTCATCTCGAAAACGGTACGTCATACGAAATTTTGTTGTAATACATAATGAAAGCTGATAAAATTCTCTACAACTTTAGCTTTCACACTTTTTATCTATCTCCAATCTTTGCCTAGCTATGAGCTCCGAAAAATGGTCGATTTTCTAAAATGTGTTAAATTCTCTGTAGCACATTGTAACAATACGAATTTGTCAAAATCATTTCGTATCGCTCATCCACACTATTAAAAACATTTCAAGTAAATAAAATTGTCGACCAATTTTTCTCAGACCATACGATATATTGACAAAAATGATAAAAATACAAATCAATATAACATAAGATGACGTTTCGATCCGGATTTGGATCTTCTTCAGAAAAATCTAAAAATATAAAAATTAATTAGTATTAAATTATTAATTATTATCATTCGTGTAAATAAATAATAATTAATAATTTAATACTAATTAATTTTTATATTTTTAGATTTTTCTGAAGAAGATCCAAATCCGGATCGAAACGTCATCTTATGTTATATTGATTTGTATTTTTATCATTTTTGTCAATATATCGTATGGTCTGAGAAAAATTGGTCGACAATTTTATTTACTTGAAGAGTTCTATTCAGACGTTAATCAAAGATTTGACTATTAAAAACACCAACACACTATTAAAAAATAACATAAGCTTTAACCTATTGGAGGCCCTGGGCACATTAGGATAATGGGGCCCCTATGACCTTAACAGAGCACTATTTTGTTAGAATAGACAAAGAAAATAGATAAACAAGGTTCTAGATTCTAAGTCGAGGAATGTGATATAAAAGGATCACGTTCCCAATTTTAACATGAAGGACACAAAAAAAAATAAGTACCTATATGAAATACTAGTTCACTGATGATTTTTGTTTTAAACAGTTTAGGTACTTGGTATACCATTAAACTAGGGGGTCCCTATCGATCGGGGGGCCCTGGGCACGTGCCAAAGTGCCCAGTGGAAAAGAAGGCCCTGCGTGGAGGTACTCCCAGCTTATGTTATTTTTTAATAGTGTGTGGGTGTTTTTAATAGTGTGGATAAGCATTACGAAATGATTTTGACAAATACGTATTGTTACAATGTTCTACAGAGAATTTAACACATTTTTGAAAATCGACCATTTTTCGGAGCTCATACCTAGGCAAAGATTGGAGATAGATAAAAAGTGTGAAAGCTAAAGTTGTAGAGAATTTTATCAGCTTTCATTATGTATTACAACAAAATTTCGTACGATGTAGCGTTTTCGAGATGAGAGCAAAAAACCAAAAAACGGGACCTTCTTTGTGCTCCCCCCCTTCGGGCGTGCCTCGGAGGGGTAAGGACTTTTAGTATGTTTCTCCTAACTAGTCCAAACAAAGTTCCTAAGTTAAATGTTCTGCTTTCGACTTTTCCATCTAGAATTATTCGTTGCTTAAGCTAGTAGAAATTTTGACCAGTGGTACAGGATAGGATAGATGAACAAGATAAAATATGTTTGCCTGACTTACAGTGGTACTACAGGGACTGCGCATACAAGTTATGCGCCCAAAAATGTATGTCAAAAAAAGTGTTTGAAAGAAATCATCTAAGCATGTTTTGATTAATTGGAACTTGTTAGTAGAAGTTTTATTCCAAAAATATGTATTGAAGATTTGTTTGGTTGAGGAACAAGTTTGAAATAAGCTTTACCAGAGTATCGCTTGTGGTAAAGCTTATGTCAAACTTGTTCCTCAACCAAACAAATCTTCAATTAATTGGAACATAATATTATGTAGGTAAACATGCCAATGAATAGCAAATGTCGAATTTAATAATAGCCATTACCCGCACAATGCATATTTGCTATTCATTGGCATGGTTACCTACTATAATCTGATGTTTAAGTTTTTTTTTTACATACATTTTTTTAATCTTATTCTTTTATTAAGACTCGATACTTATTGATAGACAGCTCGGGAGTGACTTGTATTTGTTGATAGACATTACAGTAGTAGAATAGAATGTTATAATCAATATAAAAAAAACAATCGGTATCCATTAAAAATAATAATTTGTATTTAATCCAATGGTTCGACTTTACAAAAATCAAATTGAAGCGTTTTCACAGTGTGTATTAACTTGTGTTTATTTAAATGCTCCTCCCGGATAAACAGCTTATTACAAACGTCACACTGATATGGTTTTTCACCTGTATGTATTAACTTATGTCTATTTAAACTGCTTAACTGTGTGAAACACTTATTGCATACATCGCATTTATACGGTTTCTCACCAGAATGTGTTGACTTGTGGTCTCTTAAATGGCTCGATTGTACGAAACACATGTCACAAACATCGCACTGATACGGTTTCACACCAGAATGCGTTAACTTGTGACCTTTTAAATGACTCGACTGAGTAAAACACTTATTACAAACGTCACACTGATATGGCTTCTCTCCAGTATGTATTAATTTGTGTCTATTTAAAAGGTTCAACTCTATAAAGCATTTATTGCAAACGTCACACTGAAACGGTTTCTCACCAGTATGTGTTCGCTTATGAGAATTTAAATTATGTAACTGAGTGTAACTCTTAGAACAGACGTCACATCGATAAGGTTTCTCATCAGTATGTGTCCGTTTATGATATTTCAAATATCTCGACTGTATGAAACTCTTATTACAAACATTACAGCGGTACGGTTTCTCACCAGAATGTGTTGATTTGTGAGCTTCTAAATGACCTGACTGTGTAAACGACTTATAACAAACTTCACACTGATACGGTTTTTCACCTGTATGTGTTCGTTTATGTGTATTTAAATGACACAATTGTCCGAAATGCTTATTACAAATGTCACACCGGTGCGTTTTAATTACTCTTTTATCAATATCTTGACATTTGTAAAAAGAATTAGTCTCCTCAGAAGAAAGCTGACTCTCAAACGTCTCTGATGTATCTTCATTAAAATCACTTGGTGGAGTTTCTATTAATGGAGTATCCTCTACTATATTTTCTTTTTTTATTTGAATATCACCATCTTTTCCAGTATTTAAACACATTTTTTCATAAACGTTGCTCTGTCCGCGAGTACTTTCGGTTGTTTTGTTGTCTGCCCGGTTGTTAGCTTCATTAAATCTATCGTTGAGTTCTACAAATTCAGTTTTTACACCTACGTCTGCACCGGAATCCTGGTTTACGGAATCATCGGGAAAAAAATTAATGGAACTGTCGGGTTGTCTTTGACGGTGAGATGCATCTAGCTGCTGGAAATAATCTTGCAATGTTCTTTCAGATTGCACGGCTTGTGTCTGGAACTTGTGAACATTCTCCAGCTGATTATAACATAACTGACAAATATATTTTGGCATCCGTTCGCTCTTCGTGATCTGACAAAGTCATAAGTAAATATTATAATCGTCAAGTCTGAACATTACGTAGCCAATGGAGATTTAACATAAATTTTGAAATCGATTATCTATACCAGGGATGGCAAACCTATGAAATACTATTTTTTATTACTCATGCGGGAATAGTGGTATGTTTACGCACGCTTTTATGGTTGAAAACTAGCTATTTTCATTTGCGTGCGGAAACTTTGTTAGTCGCACTCAAATTATTGTTTGCCGCACGCAAATTCAGCGTTACCATAGTTACCAATACAATAACAATTTTAACTGAATTGTCAACTGTTTAATGATTTAATTTTAATTTTTATTTCTTCTAAATTCTTTTTTTAATTCGTAATAAAATTTTAATTTTAATTTAATTCGTAATAAAAAATAGCATGTGCAACTCGTGCGGCATTGTCGATTGCCCACTCAAGCGAATGAGCGCACTCGCTTCGCTCGTGCGCTCAACTTCGCTTTCGTGGACAAACGACAACTTCCCGCACTAGTTGCACAATATACTATTATCAACTCGTTTATAAAAATATCTATAGGCAGTTCTAAAACTAGTGTCGATTTGTTCAAATTTCCTTATTACATTTCCTATAAATAAATAAGTACGATCATAGTGTACTTTAGTTCAAAAAATAAAGAGAACTGGAAACTTACTGTCCCCGATATCCCTTCCAAATTTGACGCTTTCGATAATATTCAATTTTAACTCAATTCTGGATTAACCGAAAAAAACCAAATCATTTTTTAAACTCGATCTTACCTGAACGGGCGTGCATTTCATTAATATGTCAGCTACGGATTCTCCAAATGTGGATGAAAAACAAAATATATCGGTCATAGACTCGCTACTTGTCAAACACAACCTGCATATATTACATAAAAAATTCCCAGTTAATTTTACCGGATTCATTGTGTTAATTTATTTTCAAGCAAGCATTGTTATGTATTTTCACACGTTCTTAATTTTTTCAGTTATTCCAAATATGATGTCCACAAAGTGGTGCTGAATTATATTATTAATTGTTGTAAACGTCTTAAATATACCAACCATATTAAAATGAAATTACTTTTCACTTCAACCGTGCTCTTATGTGGATCAGGCCAAATACGTAATATCACCGAGAAAAATTGTTAATTAAACGCTTTATATTAGTTTGGGTTGTAAATATGTATGTATGTAACTAACTCCGTAACGGAATCTTTGAGCATAATTTTCACCAATTTCCCGAAGTCTGATTAATTTGAAACTTTGCATACGTATCAAGGACCGATGACAATGCAATAATTTGATAACAGTTTCCCATTATCCTTATTAGGACCCCCAGGATTAATAAATTCTTTTATAGATCCTCTGTAGTAAACGCTTTATTTTCACCAATTTCCCGAAGTCTGATTAATTTGAAACTTTGCATACGTATCAAGGACCGATGACAATGCAATAATTTGATAACAGTTTCCCATTATCCTTATTAGGACCCCCAGGATTAATAAATTCTATTATAGATCCTCAGATTAATTTGAAACTTTGCATACGTATCAAGGACCGATGACAATGCAATAATTTGATAACAGTTTCCCATTATCCTTATTAGGACCCCCAGGATTAATAAATTCTTTTATAGATCCTCAAACTAAAAAGTGAAAAATAAAATATAGTTTAAAAAAAACTAAAAAACACGCTTTATATCGCACTAAAAAGTAAAAAATAATTGTTTTAAAATAAGCTTAAAAAGCGTTGGGCGCTCGATGTACGAAAATGTGGAACAAAGCGCCCCACGCTTTTTAAGCTTATTTTAAAACAATTATTTTTTACTTTTTAGTGCGATATAAAGCGTGTTTTTTAGTTTTTTTTAAACTATATTTTTTTTTAGAGCATGTTAGTCATATATTTAAGCTCTGTTCAAAATTGTTTATATTGTCACCGTTGAATATCACGAAAAAAAAATATTGCTGAAAAATGTCAAATAAACAGAGTATTTTATAAAATGTGTGCTCACACTTGACAACACCGCACTCGTGGAGTGTAGAGTTTATCATAGAAATATAACTAACCAGAGTAGGTACGCTAGTGCGTATGTTTGCCTCAAGTGAAAGTGTCCTCAGTTAAGAGAGAGCACGTTGTAGAAAACCAGAAATTTGTTTGCTCAAATCAGCATCGTTTTGCATCATTAGTTACCATAGAGATAAGGAACTGTTCTCTCTCTTAATTGCAGACACTTTCACTGCTCTCTCGCGTACTCTACTGTAATATCTCTATGGAGTTTGACAACCAATCAATGAAATTGATAGATTTAATTATTGTTCAATTGCGACGCTGTCACGACATCTTTGATGCTAGTTACTCACTCATATGGACACCATTGTATAGATGTGTTGCTGTCTAACAAAATTTACCGAATAAATAAAATTGTCGACCAATTTTGACAAAATTTACTTGAAGAGTTCTATTCAGACGTTAATCAAAGATTTAAAATTTACCCAAATAGAATTTTTTGTACAATTTGACGTTGTTGCTACTATCTTATAATATGCGATTATTGACATAATTTTGTTTGCGACTGTATACCTCATACATCCTTAAGTTAATAATGAAAATAAAATTAACAAATGAACCATTTTACTGAGTTCGTTTTCGGCATCGAGAACTGTCCTGGGGCAGGGCAGGCCGAATGAGTAACTATTGGATAAAGAAACAATAAACAAATTTCTTTAATCAATAGTTACTCATATGATATACCCTGCCCCGGGACAGTTCTCGATGCCGAAAACGCCATTAGTCTATATGTTTCGTCAATAGTTTTCATCGTAATGAACATTTTTTAAAGTGAAACTTCTTTTGCTACGATTTAAAGTTTTTGATATTGGGAAAACTATCTTAGATATAACTGCTTTTTTTATAATTTACAATGAAACATTTTTTTGACGTGATAACGTCTTATAAATTGATGAATCACCAATCTTATAAATTGATAAAACACCGACTGCATGCACGAAAAAGTGTAACGTAACGTTTTTTGACATTAGTATTTTGTGAAATGCAACGCCTTCTAAGTTAACTATTGGAATAACTAATTATTATTAGAACATAATACTTTGACAGTTGCAAACGTCACTTTTGACATTTCTTATCATTCCGACACCAAGGATAAGCGGATTGAAACCAAATATTGGGAGGATGTTTGATATGCAAATATGAAGTGGCCTATTGTTTTTGGGGAACATCGGCGCATGCGTAAAAGAATATATCTCTTATAATGATGTTTTATATAATAATAATATAGTTTTTAAAACGGTTTTTACTCTATCTATTTTTACTAGAAATTTTTGTAAATTTTTTGGGGAAAATCGGCGCATGCGCAAAAGAGATACATGCCATAGTTGTTTTTTATATAATAATAGTGTACTTTTTATAGTGTTTTATTATTCTACTTAATAAAATTAACCTAAATTTGAAGCGAAAGATGCAATATCATAGATTCGAATTATTATAATTATTATATAAATTTAGGTTATGTATTACGGAATACGTTATCACGTAAAACTATCGTCCGTAAACCGACTTTACAGACAACCAATTTTTTTTTTATTTAGGAGGAAGAAAAAAAAGGGTGTTTCGACTGAATGTCACTAACACCAGACTATACAGTATTTTACAATATTTGTGTCATACAGAGGTAAGTGTTGATTGGTAATACAATTATATTGGTAAATTAATTATGTGTTATCGTTATATCTTATTATAATAGTTTATTTCTTTCAGGTATTTCAAGACTTGCAGAATGGTAGGAAACAATTTTAAAACTGTATTATTAATGATAGGTATTTGGAAAAGATTCCGTGGCGTAAGGAAGATGATACAAAACGTATCGAAACGTCAGCATCAAATACAATTTTCAAAAATCTCAATATTGCTTAATTTTCGATCCTTATGCCACGGAATCTTTTGTAAATACCCATCATTAACTTCAATGGATTACAGTTACTCTATTTATTAAATAGTGTCAAATTCATATATTATTAATATTTTATTGTATCATTTGATTTTTACATGACTTGATAATGTTATTGCCTTTGTATTCAAATGTGATAGTTTTAATGACATTGTTTTTCCGACGATTTGACTTCCCGAACTGCGCCGAATTTAATTCAATTTGACATCTTTGATTTGATCATAACTGCCGACATCTGACGGCCACATGAAATCGTACTCTATAACCGTTGCATGATTTATTACCCCTTTGGTCCATAGCTCACGCTGGAATCAATTCAGTTGTCCCCACTCTGCATCACGCCAATAGCGCGTCCGGTTCTGTTTTATTTTACGTAACTAGTGATGAATTGAGTCACTTTACATGAATGTAATATTTTTAGGGGGTTATGCAAAAACAATTTTTGCGACATTGTTAGATAAATAATTGTCAACGTCAGGCCAAATACATTCAACAAACTACCATCTCTCCACAACAAAATTTGATACAATAATTGATATTGTAACGAGACGATACTGGAGGCGGCGGCAGTGCATTGTTGTCAGAGCCGCGTAGACAACAATACTCGCCTTGTTGACGGAACCACATAGACAACAATACGCGTGTTGATGCGCACATTGTTATCGGAACCGCATAGTAGCATGCCGAAGCTTTTAGTACGTCGTAGAATGTTCCAGAACGCGACTGAAGAGGTATATACGCAACGCGTAACGAGTCTGTCAGTTAACGACATAAATAAATAGACGTTACATAAATATAGAGACAAATAAACATTCTATATAAATTTTGGTGTGTGTCTGTGAAATAAATATTCTGTGTACAAGTAGTTTAGTGCTGTTATTGTTGTATTAGAATTGGTTTTGTTTTTCATTATTTATTTTATTACATTTTTTGCATTATTATAGAGAAGTACTTTTAGTTTGTTTTTTTAACATTTATTTTTATAAATAAATATTTTTACCACCAACAAAGAACAGTTTTCTCAGTTTTGTTACAATATTTTAAGGCCCGCCTTTACAAAATCTTATTACAGCGTTTTCACGTGTATTGCCTTATGTCTATTTAAACTGTTTAAATGTATGAAACACTTATTACAAACGTCACATTTGTACGGTTTCTCGTTAGTATGTATCCGCTTGTGATATTTCAAATATCTTGATTGTACGAAACGCATTTCACAAACGTCACACTGATATGGTTTCACGCCAGAATGCGTTAACTTGTGACTCTTTAAATGGCCTGATTGAGTGAAACACTTATTACAAATATCACACTGATGTGGTTTTTCACCTGTATGGATTAATTTATGTTTATTTAAACTGTCTAACTGTATAAAACACTTGTTACAAACATCACATTGATAAGGTTTATCATCAGTATGTGTTCGTTTGTGATATTTTAAATATCTCGACTCTACGAAACACATATCACAAATATCACATTGATACGGTTTCACACCGGAATGCCTTACCTTGTGACATTTTAAATGACTTGACTGAGTGAAACACTTATTACAAACGTCACACTGATATGGTTTTTCACCTGTATGTATTAGCTTATGACAATTTAAACTGTGTAATTGTTTGAAACGCTTATTACAAACATCACAATGATACGGTTTCTCATCAGTGTGTATTCGTCTATGCGTATTTAAGTGACATAATTGTCGGAAATTCTTGTTACAAATGTCACATTGATGCGTTTTTTTAACAAGCCTTTTTGTTTTTTTATTTTTTTCTTGAAGTTTATTTAAAGATTTGGTCTCCTCAACAGAACTCTCAAAGTTTTCCAATATATATTCATTAACATTAGTGTTTTCTATCGGGATAATGTCCGTATTTTCTTGTTTTATTGGAACTTCACAATCTTTTTCAGTTTTCAAAAATATTTTTTCAAAAAAATCGCTCTGTTCATGAGAACTTTCGGTTGTGTTCTCGTAGTTGTCTTCATTAAGGCTGTCGTTAGGTTCTACAATTTCAATTTTTACAGCGATGTCTGCATCAAATGTCTGATTTACTGAATTATTAGAAGTAATTTTAGTGGAAGAACCGGGTGGTATTTGACTGTCCGATGTGTCTAACTGCTGTAAATACTGTAGCAATGTTCGTTCAGATTGCGCAGCTTGTGTTTGGAATTTGTGGACATTCTCCAGTTGATTATAGCATGATTGACAGATGTACTTTGGCATCCTTTCATTCTTTGTTATCTGAAAAAATCATATAAATATGTATTATTAATCCCTAATATTATAGTGCATTGAATTAGAATATCTATCACTTCAGTCAAAATACTTATAGACGGAAAGCTGGCTACGGATGGGTAGGGGTGACTCGTGCAAAGCTGAAAATTTGCAGAATAATAGGAGATAGTACAATTAAGTAGGGAAAAAATTGCCAGAAGACTAGGTGGAAGATAAAGAGCCGCCAGAAGGCGCTAATGTTGCGAAAAATTTTGCAATAATTATGTGACTCAGTGCACTTCTGGCAATTTCTATACTTATTCTGTAATTCAAAACTAGATTACCTGCAAAACGCCAGAAGGCTAAGTGGAAGAATGACAGAGATATTTAGGCAAATACATACCCTATAGGCTATAAGGCAATTAATTAATCGTCATATATTTTCATTAATAAAATTACGTTGTTATAACAACGTAATTTTATTAATGAAAATATATGACGATTAATTTTATTTCTATCAAAATGACATTAATAAATTTGAATATTTGTCGAAAGTAATTATTATATCGTGTTTGAATTTTCAGTATAACTATGTATATAATGTATAATATATATAATATATAATCTTGTTTTGAATTACAGAATAAGTATAGAAATTGCCAGAATGCAAAATGTTTCGCAACATTAGCGCCTTCTGGCGGCTCTTTATCTTCCGCCTAGTCTTCTGGCAATTTTTTCCCTACTTAGTTGTACTATCTCCTATTATTCTGCAAATTTTCAGCTTTGTACCAAGTCACCACTACCCCTCTGTAGCCAGCTCTTAGACCATTATTGCAAATTGTTGCCCGCGAATTCTAAACAATTGAATTGAATAAAAAGTTTCACTTCTACTGAGGGCGACCACGATACACGTGATCTTTTTTATTCAATTCCAAACCACTCTGCTGTTAATTATATAAAAAATCTGATAAGTCATAGTTTTCTAGTAACGTTGGCATTTAGATAGGTAGATTGTAGATCATAGACGTTCAACAACTGAGGCTACGTGTTTTCTTGTCTTCGAGATTTAAACGGAAGACCGAGGCGCACAACTGATTGTCTCCTTTTTCGAACAAACCATAGCTTTAGAGAACCTGCCAGTACACATACACAAACCACCTAGTACGAGCTCAGGTTCCTGGGAGCGCTAATTCTCAAAAAAACATTTACAATTCAACGTTTCCCTTGAGAGGCGGTGGGATTAACAAAACGTGTTAGTTACAAAAAATCGTTTTTGATATTGAAATTGCTTATAAGCATTTGCATTTGTTTGTAGTTTTTAGTTACAGTGCAATAATTTATTCGTTAGATCTACAAAATTTTACTTCAAAAGACACTAACACGTAACCAAGATTTTTTTATACCTTAATTTTTAAAATTTTACCATTAACGCATAGGGAAATATACAATTTAACTTTTATAAGTGTCAATTCCCATAACAAATCACATACTACTTTAAGCAAGATCTTACCTGAACGGGAGCACATTTCATTAAAGTATCAGCGAGTGATTCCCCAAACTTGAAAGAAAAAGAGAATATATCGGTCATAGAAGCGTCGCTTGTCAGACACAGTCTACATATAGTACTTAAATCACTCCCAGCTAACGTTAAATGACTCATTATGACAATTTTAACGTTTATTTTCACCACATTACAAGTATTGTTTTATGAATTTCAGGCAAGCATATCAAATATTTGTTCCAATTATAAGTAACTTAATCAGTAATCCCAAAAATGTTGATCGAAAGACTGTGTAGTCAATTTCAATTTAATGCGAGAAACTAAGAAAATAATTTGATTATGTAAGTTGTCTTAATCCTTTACAACCGGCGAAACTTTTTGTTTTTTTTTTTTGCTGTATTATTTAAGGACCAAGGAACTTAGAAAAATTTTAAAAAAGCGTACACCTGCTTAATTGTGAAAATAACCCGCACGAAATAATTGTGCCAAGCCAGTAGCGTTCACAAAAGTTTATATGATTCGCAGCAAAAAAAAATTTGTCGATCGTCACGCCTGTACCTATAGGAACGGTTGTAAGAGGTAACAAGAGACTGTCTAAATACGCAATTAGCTGTTGAGACGCACGCATCCGAGTTACTTCAACATTTTTTGTTTTCACTCGCATGCTCGCCCGCCAGCAACTCGTACACACAGCAGCTCGGCCGTCGCTCGCATCGTTTGAACACGTTCGGCAGTAGCTCGCCAGTGACATAATATTGTTGTCATAGAGCGTATCACCGTTTTTTATAACACGTTCACTCGACATCGTGGCAACTCGCAAGACTGGACAGCAGCTACTCGTATCGTGTAGACAGCAAAGGCGAGCCGAGCTACTGGCGTACGAGTAGACAAGCCGACCGGGCGCACATTGAGGCGTAGACGACGTAGCGCAGCAAAGGACAGCGCAGCACATTTTTTTGTGATCTACAAGTTTGAGCTTGCGAGCGTTAGTTGAGAGGCAGGGCAGAGCAGTTCAGTGCCTGCGTGAACTTGTGTCACGCAATGTTTGTGACATAGTTTGCTGCGAACGTGTCACGCTTGCGCTATAATTTTACAACCCTGGTCACATCATTTCTTTTTCAAAGTCTGGTAACACTGATCATGCACCTCTAAGTACACAAGTCGTTGATCAACAGTAAGAAATAAATCGATCAATTTTTAACCAAAATGGCAGAAATATTGATAAATGGATCCGGCTTAATTACGATGTGTCGATTGTGTTTATCACGTGACGTAACAGTATTAGACATATTTTACTTTTCAGCCGAAATGAAGAGCCAGCTAGCTGATATAATCATGACATGTGGTCCCGTTAAGGTAAGTGGCCGACATGCTTAGAAACTGCAGTGCAGAATGTTTTAGTATAGATAATTTTAGATTAGAAACACGCGACTATAGTTTATGAAAAATAAAAAAATATTGTCTGATTTATAAGTAGTATGTGAAAATTCGTAAAAAAATGCTATTACGTGATTTTTGTTCCATGAGAAACGCTACCTAATATTTGAACGAGTTCACCATAATTTATGAAACACTTTTATTATAACAGAATATTAATAACAGAAAATATTATCTCGATATGATGCTTTACTTATTATTTATCGTGACTAGACCGCTTTTATATAATTAATCGATAGATTAGATTAATACGTAGCACACAATGCAAATAATTCTAACTTTTGAAAACTCTAGTTTCACCAAATAACAATAATTTTTATTATATTCTATCAGTGCGAAGAGAAATAAGAAAATATTAAATTGAAAATGAATTACACATCTGTCGCCTGATACGTGTCTCACTTGAAAATTAGTTATCTTTTTAGTTTCTATCCAAGTGTGTAGGCTTTCATGGACGGTGTTGATCCAAATTTTCTTGATTTCCGGGCTTGTATGCCGTGGTCCATTGGTATTGAAACCTGACGTTTCGTAATAGCCTAGCATACGTATTATAGACAGAACATCGAGTTACTACCCACGCATATACAGAAAGGCCATAGAAACACACAAATAATTTCAACCGCAAAGATGAAAGTTTGAATCTAAGTAAAACCTGGACACCAGCACTGTGCAATACCAACCCACTGAATGGAACGACCAATCACAGAAGAGCATACTACGACCGAGTAGAGAGCACGCTGACTATAAAAGACAGAAGTACCACACTTGTCGACACACTTACCTGTGAGCAGTCTAGAAGGACACTTCGCCCGCTACCACATCGCCTTTAATAATGGCTACCGCAGTTGTAGATGAAACGTCAGGTATAAATACCAATGGACCACGGCATACAAGCCCGAGAACCAAGAAGATTTGGATTTTTAGTTTTTGTTCGCGCCGATAGACTATCGGACAAAATAATTTACTAGAGGGTTAAAATAATATAATTTCTCTTCTAGTCAAGTTATAAATTCATTTGATCAATTATAAGTATATGCGATCGATCAATTAAATTGATTGACAGGGCACCAACTGTTTATATTTTAAGTCCTGCAATTTTGTCTCAGATTACGAAAAACGACGGAATGCCGAATTTCATCTGCGAATTGTGTTACACTCAACTAGAGAAAATCCATCAGTTCCAAACGCAAGTAGTGCAGTCTGATAAAACGCTGCGACGCTATCTACAACTACTAGGCGGACCTGATAAACAAACCGAAACTGAGTGTCCCATTCAGCCTTCTGAAAATCCTTCCGTCTATGCAACGAATGCAAATATCACTGTAAAGTGTGAATCTTTAGAACTCCATGACGTGATTGATAATATTACGAAACCGACGAATGGCAATTCACCAAGTTCAACCAAATCTGCTAATGATACCTTGTCGAAGGATACTTATTGTGAAATTGGTTGTGAAGACACAACAATCATATTGGATGAAGACATGGGTGTCAACTGGAAAGATGAAGTACCAGCAAAGTTCAACTCAGCGGACCAAAATAAAAGCAAAGTAATTTCAGAATTCGAACGTCAAGCTGACAATGTGTTAATTCGATCAGAATATTTTAATGACACAGAAGATGATGATATAAGTGTGAAATGTGAATTTTTAGAACTCCTAAATTCGTCTGAGTTACTATTTTCAACAGAATATTGTGTTGATAATTTTTCAAAAAATGATAGTAATGAATTTAGCTGTGAAGACACAAAAGTCGGTTTTGGTCACATGTTGGATGAAGGCATGGATGCCAACTGGGAAGATGAAGAACCAGGAATCAACTCAGCGAATAAAATTAAGCGTGAAGTATCTTCAGAATCCGAACATGAGGCTGACAATGTGTTAATTCGACCAGAATATATTAATGACACAGGAAACGCTCCATTTAACGGCAATGGCAGCGGAATCGGCTGTGAAGATACAAATGGAGATGTTGGTCATTCATCGGAAAACTTCGCGAATCTTCGTTCTGCTGATGTGAAGTATAATAAACGTGAAGTTAACAATAAGAAGACCGCCATTAATCCTATGAAACGCAAGAAAAGAAAAAGAGTAATAAAAAAAGTTAAAAAAAACTACAATATTCAAACAAAACAAGTAGAAGATAGTTCATTAAGGGAAACATCTGAACTTAATGATAATGAATACTTACCGAAGAACTTTGAGAACCAGCGTTCTACTGACGTGGTTGAATCTTCTCATAAATATCAAGAAAATGATAAAAAAGCAAAAAATATTGTCAACAAAATATATGAGTGTAATCTTTGTAATAAGAGTTACACACAACTACGCAATTTAAAATCTCATCAACGAATACACACTAGTGAGAAACCATACCATTGCGATGTTTGCACTATAGAGTTTGTGAAATTAGACTACTTAAATAAACACAAGAGAGTACATACAGATGAAAAACCATATCAGTGTGACGTTTGTAACAGGACTTTCAGCCAATCAAGTTCCTTAAGAAGACATAAAAAACTGCATACTGGTAAGAAACCATATCAGTATGACGTTAATAAAAAGTTATTAACTTCTTCGAGCAATGTAAATGCTCACAAACGGACACGTGATGGCGTGAAACCATATAAGTGTGACGTTTGTAAAAAATGTTTTATTACTTCCATCAATTTAAATGTTCACAAACGTATACATACTGGCAAATCGTATAAGTGTGACGTTTGTAATGAGCGCTTTACTCAACTACGCTTTTTAAATAATCATAAAAATACACATACTAGCGTGCAACCGCGTAAGTGCAAGATTTGTAATAAGCGCTTTACTAATTCGAGCAATTTAAAAACTCAAAAACGTGTACATACGGGTGAGAATCCAAATAAGTGCGACGTTTGTATTACATGCTTTAGTGGTTTAAGCAGTTTGACATACTGGCATACCTACGCATGGTAGAGTGAAACCCAGTAATAGGGTATATGCATATATTTACATTTACTTTAAATGTTATTTTTTGTAATCTTTTTTGCAATTGAAATCTTTGATTAAAGTCTGAATAGAACTCTTCAAATGAATAAAATTGTCGACCAATTTTTCTCAGACCATATACCTATACATATTGACAAAAAATAATAAAAATACAAATAAATAACACAGGATGACGTTTCGATCCGGATTTGGATCTTCTTCAGAAATATCTAAAAAATATAAAAATTGATTAGTATTAAGTTATTTATTAACTAATCGATTAAATAACTTAATACTAATTAATTTTTATATTTTTTAGATATTTCTGAAGAAGACCCAAATCCGGATCGAAACGTCATCCTGTGTTATTGATTTGTATTTTTATTATTTTTTGTCAATATAATATACGGTCTGAGAAAAATTGGTCGACAATTTTATTCATTTTTTTGCAATTGATTAAACTCTAAATAGATTTTTCTTTTTAAATTTTTGCTTAATAATAAATATTAATTAAACAAAAATGCAATAAATACGCGCTAAATATAAAATATCGAAACGCAATGCTATTGATTCGACCGTAGTGTGACGTCAAAAAATTATTGCCTCTTTTCAATACAAATTTATTTAAACAAAATTGTTGACATGTTGTATGACGTCACATATCTCCCGCGAAAAAATGGCGCGTTTAAATAATCAAAATAGCTTGCCCAAAAAGAATATTTATTTTTTAATTCAATAAGAATGTTTTAATGAATAATTTCATGTGTTTGATAACTTTTAATATGAAAATAATTGATTTTAAATATTTTCAAAAATTGTGCATATACCCTTGCAATAAGTAAGGGCCACTGCACACGAGGCTAGAAACACCGCTCGAAGTTCTGCTGACGGGTAGGCTGGGTATGAAGCTGAAAATGATGTCACTGCGGGCTCGCCTGCTAGCTCACAAGATAGGTTTTGTTGCATGCTCGGTTTTTTGACCCCTAATTTTGGTAGCGTGGTATTGGGGTTCTTGCCCTCATGGCTGGTATGTCATGATAAGGGTAACTTATTAAAGTGAAACACACATCTTTCTATTTGCTAATTTAATGATAATTAGGAAAGTAAGAGATAAAATAAAAAACAAAACTATATAGAGTAATAACAAAACTACATTGGTAGATCCTAGAGATGGGATAAACGGGTCTTTTTAGTGATCTTCATCTTTGCATCTGGATCCCGTATGTGAGCCGGCTCCCTGAACCGGTTCAAAAAGAGCCGAGTTCTGAATATGTTATTCGAGTCAACTGAGCCACTGAGTTAGTTGAGTCAATCATATCACGTAATATTATGCCAGTGACTGATTCACATATAAGGCGGGGTTTTACAGGTTGCTACTTGCTATGTTGTGACTTAAGTAAAACACTGTAATAACTGTACCGCCTGTGCGTAGTGTGTACACTGTATAGTGTTGTTGATTGTATAATGCATACCTACCTGAATAGAGAATGCATAGCCAGACATATTATGATGCATGAGTCATTTGAGCTGACAGATACTTATTGCTTCTAGTGTTAAGTGTTTCACTGAGTTATGCGGATCCGTTGATCCGTCGGCTCAAAAAAAAGTGAGTCGGCTCTCACGGATCTTCTGTCGGAGCCGGCTCTTTGAACCGGTTCAGATCTGAGTTACCCAACCCTAGTAGATCCTACCTTGAGGATTCCTGGACTGCACCCTGAAATACGCCGCCCGGCCCAAAATCACCTCCACTCACTTTCACTGTCAACCACCGACTCCCCTTCCGTTGTACATACTTCGTATTAACTTCCGTGCTGCGAATCTGTGCAATCCAGCAGTGAGACGACCCGGTTTGTTACAGTTTTAAAATTAGAACAGGGGCTATTTTCCTTGCTACGTCCGCTACTAGGTTTGAGCAAGAACCAATCAGGAAGCAGTATCTGGTCACGTAGGCGACTTGAACAAACGCCCACAAACCAACACGGCGTCATTCTGCTCATAGTCAGACAACAGACACGTTTTGCTCTGTGTTTATATTTGAACTGTCACTGCGCGCGCAACATAATATCCATCCACAAAACAAGCTAGCGAACACATAACAACAATCGAGAAAACCAGCGCTAGAAAACTAGTAGGCAAATCTAGCAAGAAATCTAGCAGCGTTTCTAGCCTCGTGTGTAGCGGCCTTTAGTGTTGTTAAGTTTCAACCAAATGAGAAACAATAATGTGATTCACTGTACAACAATTTGATAAGTCACACAAACAAGTGCGTAGATAAGGGGGAGGTAAAGGGGGTAATTACCGCCTCCCCAGGATCATAATTAATAAAACTGAAAATAATACGAATACCTGACTAAAAAATAAAATTTAGAAATACTTCTTGGAAAAAATTTTGTAAAATTGATTTGGGAATTAATATTTTGCTTGACACCTTCCTTTGAGAGTATTCTTTTGTGATATTAATAAAACTTAAAAAAATACTGATGTTTTTTTATTCAAAAGCCCAATCCATCACATGACACCTATAACCATGTTGCCATATTGTTGCACGACAGTTCATAGCTACGACAATTTCTCGCGAGACAATTATTCATCGTAAAATATTCTTACTAACGGCTAATAAGAAAATATTTTTGTTTCCTTAAAATTGTCTTCAATATTAGGCTACCTGTTTAGCATTCATTTATTTTATTTTTACGATAATAGTTTTTTTTTGTACAAAATGATTTTTTCGGTACTTATATATTTTTATTACTTGTTCATAAGCTGAGTTTTTGGTATATGTGCAATTTTTTATAATAATTTTTTCAAGATATTTTTTACTATTTTACGATTTTTAAGAATATTTAAAGATGGTTAAGTATAGTACTATGTATGTAAGAAATAACGAAATAATTATCCCAATCTGCTATTTCTTCGGTACGATATTTTACCTTAGGTGTGTAATATGTTTTTGACAAAGTTTTCATCAGTTACATTTGATTAAACAAATTTAAAATATATTTTTATCAACAATATAAGGTTTTAAACCTCATTAATTTTTTTCATAAATAAAACGTGTGCCAAATTTCAGACTGGTTTTACCGGTGGTATCGCGGCTGAGACTCGAATTTATGCTGGCTGCGAAAATGGAAATAACGTTTTTGCAAGCTCCGCTCAGCCTGTATAGTCATGGTTACAAACTGGATTTCAAAATTCCCATTTTCCGTGCTTGATTCTCTGCTGGCTTTAAACAAGAACCAATCAGGAAACAATATCTTGTCACGTGGGCGACATGGGCAAACCTGATAACCAAAAAAGATGCCATAGTGTGTGCTCTCTTCAGAGACAATAAACGTCCACTTTTGTTAACATTCGAACTGTCACTGCGTGAGCACCACATCCATCTAGAAATTCAGTTTCTAAACACACATCCTGTGAAGTTTAGCCAACGTAGACAAATCGTCAGAAAATCGACCGCCACAGCGAAATCAAACAACGATTCCAGTGGCGAAACCAGTCTTATGTGCATCGGCTTTTAGTTGTAGTCTGTCAAAATTCTTTACTTCTATTTTATCTTTGTTTTGGTGTCAGAATGAAAGAAATATCGATAATTGGATCTGGTTTAAGTACAATGTGTCGATTGTGCTTATCACGTGGCGTTACACTGTTAGATATGTTTTCGTTTTCATCCAAAATGGGGAATAGAGTGGCAGGTGTAATCATGAAATGTGCTGCTGTCCAGGTAAGTTACATTATTTTTGAATAATTTTAGCGGAACAAATTATTTTTATATGAAATTAAATTTTAGTTTGTTAAAGATCCTATTCCGTTTTCTTATTTACTTTTAATTTGTAACTTGCACAAGCAACTTATAGTATCAGCCCTATGCTATCGTAGCATTACTTTTCACATAATTTATGTACCGAGACGTGTTGCTCACTTATATTTTTCAAATATTGTTCCAAATTAAACTCAAAAGGACTTATCTACTGTTTTTTCTACCGTACCGATAGCGTGACAAACAAACTATTTATTTTATGTATGGAAAATTGTTCTTAAAAATATAATATGTACTAATTACTAAACATTTTAATAGGTAGGTAATAAAAAGTGAAAATATAATTTGAAACTAATTAAAACTTCTCTCTAATGCCAGATAACTAGAGGCGATGGAATGCCGAATTTCATCTGCGAATCATGTTACACTCAACTGGAGAAAACTCACCAGTTTCAAATGCAAATAGAAAATTCTGACAAAACACTGCGACACTATTTTCAGCAATTATTTGCTTCTGACAAACTAATCAAAACCGAATGTTCTGTTCAACCTTCTGAAAAACATTTAATCCTTAACACTAAGAAAGATGTGAAAAGTGAATCTTTAGAGCTCGATGATGAATTTGATATAGATCTTGGTTGGAAGGAGAGCGAACTTGCAAATTTCATTCAAGAAAATAAAATTAACGAGAATATGTCTTTACAACCCGAAATCAAGGTCGAAAATATGGATGATAATTTATTAAATCTAACAAAATCATTCGACGACACGGTAAATGCTTTATCTATCGCCGATGAAAATGAAGTTAGCTGCGAAGACACGAAAGTAAATATTAGCTACGCATCGGAGATTTCGTGTTTACGTTCTGCAAATGCGAGTAAAAATTTCAGTAAGTGTGATGAAACAAATAAAAATATTTCCGTTCATCGTCAGAAGCACAAAAATTCAAATAAATTGAAATCGTACCAATGCGACATTTGCAGCAAGTGTTTCTCCAACCGTTCGGCTTTAAATTATCATAAGCGAGCACATACTGGCGAGAAACCTTATCAGTGTGACCTTTGTAATAAGTGTTTTTCTCAATCATTCACATTAAATGTCCACAAGCGTGTTCATACCGGGGAGAAACCTTATCAGTGTGATCTTTGTAAAAAAGGTTTCTCTCAATTAGCTCATTTAAATTCCCACAAGAATATACATACTGGTGAGAAACCTTATCAGTGTGATCTTTGTAAAAAAGGTTTCTCTCGATTAGCTAATTTAAATTCCCACAAGAATATACATACTGGTGAGAAACCTTATCAGTGTGCTCATTGTAATATGTTTTTCTCTGTCTCGTCCTATTTAAATCAACACAAACGTATACATACTGGTGAGAAACCTTATCAGTGTGAACTTTGTAATAAGTGTTTCCTTCGGTCAGCCGATTTAAGTAGACACAAGCGTATACATACTGGTGAGAAACCTTATCAGTGTAACCTTTGTAAAAAGCGTTTCTCTCAGTCTTTTAGCTTAAACAAACACATGCGTGAACATACAGGTGCGTAACCTAATCAGTGTGACCGTTGTTAAAAGTGTTTCACGAACCTATGACCCGCGGGTCAGAGACCGACCCACGCTGGTTTTTTAAACGACCCACCCGTTGATTTTTATAAACTTACTTTTTATGTAATAAAAGAGAGAACAGACTATCAAAAATTTTGAAATATTCGGGAGAAGAAACTATAACTTATTAAGAATGATTTAACCTCAATACTTGGTGGTCAGAAATGAGTCATTTTTTATGATAATGACACTACTGTGAAGAATTTTCATTTTATTTTGTTTATTTATTGTAACTTATATTACACAACATAAAATCTAACAGTAAATTTCGTGGTTTTTAGCTTCAAGTAGATTGGCCAATTAGTAAGCTATCAAATCGTGGAAAAATTTAGGCCAAAAAGTGAGAATATATTTTTTATTTTTCAACTCCCAAAATTCTAATTTTGTAAAAAAAAACTGAAATAGATTTTTCGAAAATGACGCATTTCTGACCCCCAAGTGAGAGAGGTTCAATCATTCCATATTTGTCATAGTTTCTTCTCCCGAAAGGAGTACTAGCAATTACCGGTCACCTCTATTATAAATTTAACTCAGATATTTAGTGCATGGGAAGACTGGCGACTAGTTCGGTAAATCATGGTATCACCTCATTTATATCAATATTCTGACATCGATCTTTATTTATTACTCTTCACTGTTAAAGTGTGAATCAGGCTTTATTTAGAATTGCATAAGCTATCTATTATTACGTAACACAATATTTCTATTTATAGAACAGATTGTAAATTTCTAATCTGAGTAATATTGTAACTATGGCAATTAATAAAATTATATGCAATAATAAAGGTTATTTTAGACTACAAGATATAACATTCACTTGCAAAAGAAAAAAGTTGTAATACAAAAACGAATTGTTAATTTCTTAAAAGATATTAAAAGTGAGAACCAAAATAAGTCGTTTTTAACCATCTCCCCTTCTTCCTTTTCAAGTACGCCACTGATTTAGTGACCCGCAAGATAGTACTAAAAGAAATAATGAACAAAATTTGACCCTCTTCTTAAGAATGTTCGCCATCACTGCACTAGGTCATCCTGTTTAAATGAGCACAAGTGTGTGCGTAGTGATGGGACCCTTATCGATGTGACCTTTGTAATATAATAAGTGTTTCTCTCAGTCATCCAAATTAAATGAACACAAACTTGCACACTCGTGAGATGTTTACTTAGTAAAAATACGCACGACTTAAGGCCCCCATACACCTCGTTCTTTTATGGCAGTTTTAACCGCACGGGTAAAACTGTACGGGTAAACACGAACAACGACCATATCCATACACTAGGCGTTGTTTCGTTCAGTTTTTCTGAAACGGTTGCATCATCTGATCTGCTTTGATGGATCCTACAACGTTACAGAGTCGAACAAAACCCGTCCTTTTTAACTGTGTCGTCACACACACGGGCCGACTTGAACGACACGTTCAAAACGGACGGTTTAAATCAAGCAGTAGCAGATATTTTTGAACGCCGGTAAGAAGGACGGTTTTTGGCCACACACCGACCGTTTTACCCGTGCGGTTAAAACTGCCATAAAAGAACGAGGTGTATGGGGGCCATTACAGGCTGGCGTGACAATAATTTAAGTATTTGCAAATTGCAATGGTTAACAGTTTAAAATGAAAACGTATCTAATCAAAGGTTAAATTAGATACACAGGGTCGTATTCATAAAGAGCCAATAACTAATTTAACAGGTAGATAGTACTAATAAACAAATTAATAGACTGATTTGATATTCACAAAGAACATTTAGTGCTATTGAACGTTTAAATCGACAAATAATTTATAGGCACAAGTACCCACCTATTAAATTATTTATTAGAGAGTTTTAACAAGGACAGAAATATATTCTATTTCATTTCTGTGTGAACGTTTTCTTTACACTTAACACCATAAAAAAATCATGTTAATTACTAATCACTTGTCACCTGCACTTGTTACTTAACAAAGTGTAAATTAGTCTTGTATTTAGAAAAAGCCAAGCGCTTTTCTCTCATATTATATGTCGTCATCACTGCATTGCATTAATTACTTACTTACTAGTAGTACAGCCATTTGGTAGTTTTACCTGGAAAGTTTTCCAGGAGTTAAGTCAGTGATCAATGGTTTATTAAAAGTGAAAATAGTTATAATTTTATGAAGTTTTTTAATTACAAAGAAAACATGGGTAAAACTAAGCGATCTGGAAATGCTTGTTGTGTTCCGAGATGTTGCACTGATAGCGATTTAAGTAAAATCAAGACCATTAGCGCCATAATAATAACGTTCCGCTGTCAGTGTAAACAAATTAACATCAGTTTTCCCTTATTACATTTTTTTTTGACACATCATGGCCAACTAAAGTTTTTGACTTATCACCTTAGAAACATGTCACGATTTCCACAAAAAGTGAGTTCAATAATTCTCTATTACCCACTAGCGGTGCTAATAGGCTTCGTGAACACGACGTATATGGGTGTTTCCACTAGTTGTAATTTCATGAAAATTTATGTTTAAATGATTAATGGTGGTATTCAAATACCTAAAATATTTTTCATTACACATAATTAATTGTAAATTGTAATAAATTAAATAAAGTTAATTTAGAGTGCTGTAAATTATACCCTTTATCACGTGACTGCGAACACCAATCTGAGCTCATGACGTCACGGAACTCTAATGTCATATTAAAGAAATATCTCTCGTTTTTGAAACCCTCTTGTTAATAAATAATTCTATTTGTTGTAATGGAGACTGGATTCATCAAAGGAGGCAGTTCTAGCTTACCAAGGATAGATTTTTGATGTTGACAAATTTCTTTACCAGAAATAAGGACTATTGTTCACCGGTACTTAGAAACGTCAAATTAACTTTGTAAGTATAGTTTTATATTACCTACCTAATATCAAAGGAATAGTTTTTCTGATGTACTTATGGATGTGAATTTACACAATATGGGCATTGCACAGTGTTTATAAAACTTTGTATTCATAATTACAAGCTTTTTTTATACGATGATCTTAATTCACAAGCAGTAAAATGACGAATTTAATTTCCACTAATTCGAAAATTAGAAGAACTTTTCCATTTATTTATTTATTTTTATTTATTTCCTCAATAAAAAAATATGCAATTTATATGATGTATTGTTACATAGAGTATAACCTGCCCAACTTGTGTGACCAGTGCTAGGGCAGGAGTCCAAAAATATCACTGCAGACGTGCTGATTTGAAAGGAAATAAAAAATTAACAAAAAAAAAAAACGAGTGCGCGTGCGTGAGTTGGTGTGTGTGTGTGAAGTGCGTACACTGTCATAACGATTACTAGGCAGATAGGATTTGAAATAAATACAACTTTGGCATCTGGAATGGTCAGCAACCAGTTTGTTACTCTAGCTTTGAATTTTTTTTTTATTGCTAATAACTTTCATTTCGTGGGGTAAATGGTTGTATAATTTTGGAGCAAAGAACACTATAATATGTCTCTGGCCAAAGGTTTTTGACATTTTTGGCATTTGTACAGGATGATGGTTTTTCCATCTTGTAGGATATGGATGACTGACAGAAGTTTGGATTTCAGAGTGATGATGATAGAAGGATAGAATTGTTCTAACATAGAGTTGTTCGATTTGCAGTACGTTAAATTCTTTGAATAATTCCACGGAAGGGAATAGGGGAGGTTTTTTTAATATAATTCGGATAAGCAGCTTCACGGTTACAATATTGAATTTTGACAATATCCGTGCAAAAAACTGATGAAACACTGATAGAGTTTCGTGACGTAGGTCGGACTCAGTGACAGATGTGAGTGTTTCAGGCGGAAACTTAAAAATTGGGCGTGTTTGGCCGAAGTAAGTACTTACTAAATTTAGTAAGTCATTCACTATACTTACAAAATTTTCGGCCGGAACACAAAATAAGTGCTAACGCAGTAAGCATGGCTTAATATAAGACGCCATTTTGCTTATTGTTGATGTAGGTAAACAAAACAAACAGGAACAGACCTGTCATTTATCCATTTGCAACTATTCACATGAATTAAATTATATTGATAAAAGTACTGTCAATTATATTCAGTCTATGAGGTTATGTACGGGATATAACGTAAACCGGTGTTTTGTGTTATGTTAAGCCAGTAAGTCTGTCCTGGCCGAAAAGCGCTATAGTCAGTTTGTAAGATTTTAATTTTTTTATGCTAACTGGCTTACTAAGTTTAGTAAGTACTTACTTCGGCCAAACACACCCATTATTGTAAGTTTTCAATTTTTTCTTAAAAATTAAACATTTTTTATTATTAAAACATTTTTTTCGTATTTATTAACAAGTGTCTATCTACAAAATAAAAACAGTTCCGAAAATTAGTCAATGGTGGTGTAACTGCCCAATCCATAAGTGTGTTGATCAGAAAAGTGTGACGACCACTGATCTATAAGTATAACATCTAAGGCAGTGTTTCCCAACCTTTTTTGTGCCATGCCCCATCTTAGCCTTTCTAAAATTCTTATGCCCCCCTATATATTCTGATTTTATTTCACTTGAAATTGATGCTAACATTGCAGCAAATTTACTTTCTGATTGGTGTGCAATAAATGCCTTAAAACTGAATTTGACAAAAACAAAATCTATGCATTTTTTAACGAAGCAAAATAAAATAAGTGTATCTCCTGCTATAGTAATTGATGATCATGTGATTGACAATACTACTAATTTTAACTTTTTAGGATTATGGGTTAATGAAAATGTAGATTGGAACGTCCATGTTGACAGTGTTTGCAAAAAAATGTCAAAAAATACTTTTTTTCTTAGACGCTTATCACGTGAAGTTGACACTTGCTACTTTAAAAACATTGTACTACGCATTCATTTACCCTCATATGAGATATGGTATTCTGTTGTGGGGTAGCTGTACTGCTATGAATCGTGCTTTTATTCTTCAAAAAAAAGCAATTCGTATCATGTTTAACTTACCTTTTAATCACTTTGTAAAGAGAGTTTTATAGCTCATAATATTTTAACTCTGCCGTCACTATATATATTCACCATGGCTACCTACGTTAAAAGTCATCTTTCCAATTTTGAGTTGCTGACCATGGTTACTTAACGCGTAAGAAACATGATTTACTTTTGCCCAAGGCTTCATTAGTGGCTTACCAACGTGGCCCTGTCTGTATGGCTACTAAAATCTACAACAGATTACCATGCTCGTTAAAAAATATTGTATCCTCTAGAGTCTAGGGAATTTAAAGTGTCCTTGAGGCATTATTTAATTCAAAATTGTTTTTATAATTTACATGATTTTTTCTCATAGTAATTTTATCTCTAAACTGACGCTATTATGTTCTTTGGAATTTAAAAATAAAGAATTATTATTATTATAACATACACGATTTTTAATATTAAAAAATTGAATTTAATGTATATATTTATTAAATCAACGAGCTTTTACAACAGTTTCGACGGATACTTATTTCAAATTAACACCAACTGAATGCTGTGAAACACTACAGACGTTGCGATGGAGCAACTACGTTGTTTAGCGAGATTTTAAAACGTCCGGGGTTCCCCGCGGAGCCTGCCATCTGCCGCAGGGAAGTTTACTTGACGACGCCAAACACCCAGTTGATATTTTGGTCTCGTCAAGCGAAATTACACCTAATAATTATTTACCGCAATTATTTAAGAATTTGCTTTTGACGTGATAACGTCTTATAAATTGATGAAATACCAGCTGCACGCACTAAAAAGTGTAACGTTCCGTCTGACCCTGTGCGTGAGGGCGAGAGCGCAGTATGCTTCGGCCCAAGTTTGACAGCTACTAAAATTTAGGTTATGTATTACGGAATACGTTATCACGTAAAACTATCGTCCGTAAACCGACTTTACAGACAACCAATTTTTTTTTCGTTAAATTTGGCACCGAAATCAAGCATTGCATTTAAATGGCCTGGAGCGAAAGGGTTAAACTCGTGTCGACTCCATTTTCGAATTGCCCCCCCCCCCCTGTAAGACGTAGCCCACACGTTGGGAAACACCGATCTAAGGTAAGATAAATATACAGTGCGTTCACCGAAAGTCGTAACAGTGAATAATTTGTGTATCCTACTAGATAAAAAAAAGTTATCTAGAAATCATTTTAAACAAATAAACGATCACTAAAAATTTGAGTTTCTTTGTTTTTCAAAATTTATACCGCACACTTTGTAGTGTCTAATTGCTGAAATACTAAATTTTCTTTATGAAACAGATCACAGGAATTTGAATAATAAAACACAACACTTAAACTGCCAAATATTGAAAATTTTTCAAGTAACTGAATAATAATTACAAACATACTTATAAAAATATAATATATACATAATTTATAACAATGAATATGAACAGCATGCCCAAATAAATGCAAATTAACCAACACAAAATTGATTTCTCTGTCAGTTGCTAGTTAAATTCATGAGTTAGAGAGACGGCAAAGTACCTAGAGGCTGTTTTCAAAACCAATCCAAATCTCCACTGTCAGACATATAAATATAATAGCGGTCCGTCCCGGTTTCACCCGGGTGCGATAGATAATTCTGCAAAAATGTATTTCGTTTGCAGTCCGGCGTCTGAAGTAATTCTTTGAACAAATTCTACTAGATTTGCTTTTGAACTAATAGCTTTGAACGCATTCTAACAATTAATGTCCGTTACTTGGTACTAAAACAGTTTTGCACATACCGCTAAACTAGCGGTATGTGCTTTATTATCGCTTTGTGCGTCAGAGCTGACTTTCGTTCATATAAGAAGTTATATCTAAGTTAATTTCACACGAAATCCATTCAAATTGAAGCTTTTTGAAAAGAGGAGATTCTAATCTATAAAACCGAACCATTTTTCAATCAATTCGAGTTCATAAATACTATTAAAATTGTAATTGAAAATCTCAAACAGCAGTTGTCGGTTGGTCTGTACGTATGTACGTACGTCACGACTCTACAGATCGCAATTTTGGTCGGATTGCCTTGGGTTATATTTTATTCACTTTGTTTACTATCAGACCAGAACCCTATTTAAATTCACTAAAATGTGTTCAGTAGTTTAATTTTTATAAACAGTTTTATTTTATTATTTTTGACAGCTAATAGTTTAAAAAAACAATATAATAATTGCTGTGTAAATATAGTGTAATCCATAAAACAAGTGCTACACTTCTATACCGTGATAACACCACTACACGTATTAGGCCGCCGTGGCGTAATGGTTATGCCGTTGGATCCCCAAAGGCAAGGTCCTGGGTTCGAATCCTTACGAAATCATTGATTTTTTTTCTTTTTTTTTCTTTTTATTTTGTTTTATTTTATTCCACTTGATATTACTTATATATTATATTATGTATAGTTCTTAATTTTTTTTATTTTTGCAAACTTAAAAAAAATATTTTTTCAATTTTTAATTATTTATTTCTTTAAATTTTTAAATCTTTTTAAATTTATAAAAAATATTTTTTAATTGTTATTTTTTTATCATACAATGGAAAACTAGCGGGATGTGCACTTTTGGTCTTGCCAACTATTTTTGTTTGCCACTGAACTAATAGTTTTGAGTAAATTCTATATCAGATGTCGTTACATTTTACAGTTTTGTTTGAGAAAACACCGTAATTTTGTACAAAATATTTAATAAAAACTATCCTATAGAGTATAGACTGTGTGCACGAATAGTACAATCAATCTACAAAACGGATGACAAAAGTGTTATTAGTAAACAAAAAATACGTTGTGGTAAAATAAAATAATCCAAGAAACATAGCGTTTTTTTTTCGGCAAATCAATGGTTAACTTAACCTAAAAAATTCGCACAAGTCCGTAACACGCTTTTTTCGCGTTAAAAAAAAGAAGTAGATCTCTAATGCAAAAAAATTAAATGACAAAGTTGTAGATCTTAAAAAAACCTATCGATTGACGCGCGTTCAGTTCAATTCGGATGCGTAGGTGCTGAGAAAACTTGGAAAAACTATCGAAAATAGTCGTTTTTAAATTTGTGAATAACTTTTTTTCTTTTGAGATTTCAAAGTTGATATTTGGTGAAGTTATGTGTTAAAGGTTCACAAATCTTCAGTTTTTTTTTAGCAAAAATTTTTTCAAATTTTTCGAAATATCGTATGTTTTCGAAAAAAACACGTTTCGTAAAAACATCCCTGTTGGTCAGGACATTTTTCAAGGCTCAATCTCTTCTTCTAGACTTATTCTATCATACAATTTTTGCAGCAAATAAAATATGTCAATTTTTGATGCCCAAAACAGGCTCCGAACTGGCGTTCGTTACATCACTACTACACACTAGAAAAAATGTAATTACACGAGACACACACAAATATAAAATGTGACTTAACAACAAAGTGTGATCAATTGTCGAGCTTCTATAATCAATGTCTCATCAACAAAATAACGAAATTAGACAAAACAAAACATTGATTTTTTAAATTTGTGTTTAATTTTAATTAATTCGTTCAACAAGGTTTCGACTTTACAAAAATCAATTTACGGCGTTGTCACATGTATTAACTTATGTCTAATTAAACTGTTTAACTGTACGAAACACTTATTGCAAACATCGCATTTATGCGCTTTCACACTAGAATGCCTCAACTTGTGACTGTTTAAATTACCGGATTGGCTAAAACATTTGCCACAAACGTCACACTTATATGGTTTCTCACCTGTGTGTGTTAATTTGTGCCGAGTTAAACTGTGTAAATCTACACAACCTTTATTGCAAACATCGCATTTATACGGTTTCTCATCAGTATGTGTTCGTTTGTGATATTTCAAATATCTTGACTCTATGAAAGACATATGACAAATATCACACTGATATGGCTTCACACCGGAATGCCTTACCTTGTGACTTTTTAAATGACCTGACTCCGTAAAACACTTATTACAAACGTCACACTGATACGGTTTTTTACCTGTATGCATTGCCTTATGTCTATTAAAACTGGTTAACTGTGTAAAACGCTTATTACAAATATCACACTGATACGGTTTCACACCAGAATGCATTAGTTTGTGATTTCTTAAATTACTCGACTGAGTGAAACGCTTATTACAAACGTCACACTGATATGGTTTTTCACCTGTATGTATTATCTTATGTTTATTTAAGCTGTCTAAACCCACAAATCCTTTAGTGCAAACGTCACACTGGTAAGGTTTCTCGCCAGTGTGTGTTCGTTGATGAGATTTTAAATTGTGTAGTTGTGTGTAACTCTTAGAACAAAGATTGCACTGATATATTTTTTTGACAGAATTTTTTCCTTTTTTATCATTTTCTTGAAAAGTTTCAGTCTCGTCAGTAGAACGCTGATTCTCACAGATCTTCGGAATGTATTCATTATCATTAAGTTCAGAACTTTCATTTAATGACCTAACCTCTATATTTTCTTGTTTTATTTGAATATCTTTTTCAGCTTTCAAATATATTTTTTCAAAATATTCGTTTTGTTGTCCGTGGCTACCTTCAGTTGTTTCCTCATAGTTGTCTTCATTAAACCTGTCACTGGGTTCTATACTTTCAACTTTTACAGTGACTTGCTCCTCAGAAATTTGGTTCAAGGAATAATCACTTGAAATTTCATTGGAACAACCGGTTTGATTTTGACTGTCAGATGCGTCTAATTGCAGCGTTGTTTCAGATTGCGCCGGCTTAATAACATAATTTATTGCTTTTTTATCATTATCTTGATAATAAAACCCCTCAGTCGAACGCAGGTTCTTAAAGTTTTCCGTTATATTATAAACATTAGAAGTTTCTATGAATGGGTCATCTTCTTTACTTTCTTGTTTTATAAGACCGTGACATTTTCTTTGAGTTTTCTTAATCTTTTTTTCATAATTATCCCCTTCTTCATGAGAACTTTCGCTTGCTTCTTCGCAGTTGTCTTCATTAAACCTATCGGCTGGTTCTACAATTTCAACTTTTACGCAGGCGTGTGCAACAGAAATCTGGTTTCCGGAATCATCACAAGAAATTTTATTTGAACAGCCGGTTTGCGATTGACTATCTAATTGCTGTAAATACTCTAGCAACGTTTTTTCAGCTTGCACAGCTTGTGTCTGGAATTTGTGGACATTCTCCAGTTGGTTATGGCATAACTGACATATGTAGTTTGGCATCCTTTCATTTCTCGTGATATTCTAACAAAAATATATAAAGATTATCATACTGAACACTATGTGGTACCGTGAAAAATTCGTGTATCCAACTAAAAGTTTAAATAGTTTTTTGTTCGGCTCAAGATTTACTATCGGACACTGCTGAGGTATATTTTTGAAGTGAAAACTTCTTTAGCGGCGTTGTACACTTTTTTTGTAATGGGTAAAAAATGTTAAACTCGTGTCAGGTAAAGTAAGAACTGGGTGAGCGAGAAAACTCTCTAATTTATACAACGTTAGACATCTAGCGTTGAAATATCGTACATAAAAATGCAATCTATGATACAAACTATTTTGATCGAAAATTCGTAAGACGTTAATATTCAAGTTTTCACTTCTGCCGGCACTCCCGGAGTGCAACCCGCCTTTTTTTATACTTCAAACTCAACTGGAAGTGTGCACTGTGCATGTATATTTTTTTTCAAATTTTTTTACGTTTTCGAAATCTTCATTTTTTTCTCTATAAATTCATATAAAATTTTTCATAAGGTTACATAAGAAAATATTCAAAAAAACGTTATCAAGTTATTAATTAAATACACTGTAATAATTATTATTTATCATATACACATGTGTGGAGTGCTATAAAAATAATTATTACTGTATATTTTATTAATAAAATAAATTAATAACGTTTTCTCGAATATTTTCATAAGTAACCTTATGAAAATTTTATATCTGTAGGTTTTCATTTAGAACTCTTCGTTGTTTATTTACAGACATTCATTAACAAAATTTTATCATTTAATCAATTTCAACTGAACATTTATAATTTTTAATTTTGTTAAATAATCCAAATCATTTTTTTAAATATATTACCTGAACGGGGGCACATTCCATTAATATGTCGGCTACAGATTTCCCGAATGCAGATGAAAAACAAAATATATCAGTCATAGACCCGCCACCTGTCAAACACACTCTACATATATTACTTAAATCATGTCCAGTTACTAATAACTGATTCATTATGCCAATTTTGACGTTTATTGTAACGTAATTTGATCAGTAATTCCAAATATGTTGTCCGAAGCCTGAAAGGTACCTAAATCTAATCCACTGATTAGTAATATGATCAAATTGAGAAAAGTAATTTGTGTAAACTGTAGAGGGTTTGTCCTGGTCGTAAAGATCTACAGCAATGTTGGGGTCTTTGGTTATATCGATAATATTATTTGACTTTCATTTTGAATTTTTAATTATCTTTTGTTTTCAAATACCAATTATTTGACATATGAGAAAAAATGCACTTCCATCGAAGTGCGTAGGCCTGTGTTGTTCGAAATCGTCTTGGTTCCGGGCTTGTAGGCTGTGGTCTATTGGTATTTCTACTTGACGTTTCATCTACAACTGTGCTAGACATTATCAAAGGCGATGTGACAGCGGGCGAAGTGTCCTTCAAGGCGGTTTACAGGTAACTACGACCGTGCAGAGAACACTAGCACGCTAAACATAAAAGAAGTAGGGACAGCAGTCATCGACACACTTACCTGTGGACACTGGACCGTCTAGCAGGATACTTCGCTCGCTGCCACATCGCATTTGATAATGCCTACCGTAGTTGTACACGAAACGTCAGGTAGAAATACCAATGGACCAAGGCCTACAAGCTCGGAAACCAAGAAGATTTGGAATGTACTTATAGGCAACTTATTAAAGATGTAGATAACTAGTGTGTAATAACTTATTAAGTAATTTTGTTACAGTAATTGACATGGTTTTAATTTGTTATTTGCAAATATTAATTTATTTAAGTGTGTTTTATTCCTTTCAAGATTCCTGAAGAAATCAACTTTGTTGAAGAAACGTTGGCAATAAAATAATGTTGCACATTCTTATTGTTCTTAATCATATATATTAATACGCTAAGGTTAAAGATGTTTGCCTCCCTTTTTAGAAAAAACCTCACAATTTCTCCACATAAATTATAGGTATATCATTTTACAGATAATTGCTTGCTCTACTGACATGGACAACTAAAAAATTTATTATTACTTTTGTTTTTGTAAATTAATTAAAATACAGCAACGCTGAACAACGTCTGCCATCTGACGGCTTTAATTTTGAAACAACGTCAACACTTCGATCTGTCATCTGACCTTCATATTGTAATACAACAGACACAATATTGCCATCTGACGTCTTTAATTTTGAAACAGCGAGCAACGCTGAACAACGTCACAGCAATGTTGCATAATGCCATCTGACGGCTTAGCTCAACGCTTTTGCTACTTGCGCCTCTATATGACAATTTTAGTAAAATATTTCTTCGATCTGTCATCTGAAACAACACGCCTTCTCGCGTGCGCCAGAAAACGGTCTGTCTCGAAACCCGGCAAGCATAGGAAGAAGCTAGGTTTTTGGATTATAAACTTTGTGGTTTAAACATACCGTGCCAGTTGAGGTGACATCACGAATAAGTAAAAAGTCAGTCTGCATCAGCGTTGCCAGTTTTTTTTTTGCCAAGTCGGGATTTTGGAACTCTTTGAGTGAAAACAGCGGGATTCTTTCGTCGAAAGCGGGACATAGTAAAAAAACGTATATAATCAGAAGTTTTCAAATATTTATCTTTTAATTTGAATTAAAATTACGTTTACGTGACAATAGATAGCAAAAATAGCCATAGAAAATGTATTTTAATAAAAATATAATATTTTAAATCAGATTTACCCTATCGTTAAATAATTGAGTCTTATTCGTCTTCAGAATAAAAAAAAAACAGAAATCAAAATCAAAAAAGTTTTATTCATTAGAAAAATATGGCGTTTCATACAATAGTCTGTGGAGTGAGTGTTACAAATTGCAACTTAATAAGAGAATAATTATTATTTACAATACGTATATAACTTATTCATGATATTTCTGTGAAGATTTAACTTCTTTTAAAGCACGGTCGAGTTATCCCCGAAAAGCGGGACTGAGCCTGTCCCGCGCGGGACATTTAATTTTGATTTAAAAATCGGGACATCCGGCCAAAATCTGGACGTCTGGCAACGCTGGTCTGCATGCACGACATTTTCAACTATTTACTTATTGGTGACGTCACGTCGCCTTTCCTGTCACATGACAAATGATAAATAATAATAATAATAATTTATTGAGGCCGTTATACATAAAAATAACGGTTTGCGATCTAAATTAAATTAAAGTTTTGTTTAATGATTAAATCTATCTAATTTTACCCTTGATTAGATGCATTTTCTTTTAAAACTGTTAACCATAGCAATTACTCAAGTTATGGTTAAGTCGTACATATTTTTACTAAGAAAACATCTCACGAGTGTGCAAGTTTATGTTCATTTAATTTTGATGACTGAGAGAAACACTTACTACAAAGGTCACACTGATAAGGTTTCTCATCTGTATGTGTAAGTTTGTGTCTATTTAAACTGTTTAACTGAGAGAAACACTTACTACAAAGATCACACTGATAAGGTTTCTGGCCGGTATGTTTCAACTTGTGACGTTTTAAAGTGGATACATGGGAGAAACAATCGTTGCAAAGATCACACTGATAAGGTTTCTCACCAGTATGTATACGTTGGTGTACATTAAAATTGGTTGAATGAGAGAAACCCTTACTGCAATAATCACACTGATAAGGTTTCTCACCAGTATGAATGCGCTTGTGTATATTTAAGTCGAAAGACCTAGCGAAACATTTTTTACAACAGTCACACTGATAAGGATTCTCACCAGTATGTAGACGCTTGTGTTTATTTAAATGAGATGAATGAGAGAAACACTTTTTACAAAGATCACACTGATAAGGTCTCTCGCCAACATGTATACGTTTGTGTCTATTTAAAGTGGATAACTGAGAAAAACGCATACTACAAAGATCACACTGAAAAGGTTTCTCCCCGGTATGTATACGCTTGTGTTCATTTAAATGAGATGGCTGAGAGAAAGACTTCTTACAAAAGTCACACTGATATGGCTTCTCACCAGTATGTATACGTGTGTGCTTATTTAAATGGAACGACTCAGAAAAACATTTATTACAAAAGTCACACTGATAAGGTTTCTCACCAGTATGTATACGCTGGTGTCTATTGAAATCGGATGGCCTGGTGAAACACTTATTACAGAAATCACACTGAAAAGGTTTCTCACCAGTATGTATAAGCTTGTGTTTCTTTAAATTGGATGAGTCGACGAAACACTTAGTGCAAAGGTCACACTGATAAGGTTTCTCACCAGTGTGTGTTAGCTTATGATAATAGAAACCCGAACGGTTGGAAAAACACTTGTTGCAAATGCCGCATTGATACGATTTCAATTTATTTGCTGTTTTGTGCACCTCGCGATTTATCGATATGTTTTTATGTGTTTCATCACACTTACTGAAATTTTCAGTTACATTTGTAGAACGTAAACACGAAATCACCGATTCGTGGCCTATATTCATCGTCGTATCTTCGTAGCTAATTTCATTTCCATCGGCGTTGGATGAAGCGTTCACCATATCATCGACTGATTCTGTTAAAATTGATAAATTAGCATTCTTCCGTTCGAATTTGATTTCGGATTTTAAAGACATTTCTTCGGTTTCTTTATTTTCTTTAATGAAATTGGCGGGTTCGCTCTTTTTCCAACCAAGATCTCTGCCGTCGACAGATTCTGTTAAAATCAATGAATTATTATCAATCTCTTCGACCTTGATTTCGCATTTTAAAGACAGTTCTTGGTTATTTTTATTTTCTTGTATGAAGTTTGAAGGTTCGCTCTCTTTCCAACCAAGATCTATATCAAATTCATCATGAAGCTCTAAAGATTCACATTTTACAATATTTTTATTAGTGTTATGGAAGAAAGGTTCCTCTAGTGCTTGAACAGGACATTCAGCTTTGATTGGTTTGTCAGAAGCGTTTAATTGCTGAAAATAGCGTTGCAGTGCTTTGTCAGAATTTTCTATTTGCGTCAGAAACTGGTGAGTTTTCTCCAGTTGAGTGTAACATGATTGACAGATGAAATTCGGCATCCCGTCGCTTCTAGTTATCTGGCAACCGAGAGAAATTGGATTATTTTCAAATTAATAATATAACATTAAAACTAGTATAAAAGTGTTTTTAATTTGTGCCTATATACGTATTTCATTTTCAAAGTGTATAAACAATTTTAAATAACTTCATTTGTGCTATGTTTCAAGCGTGCTGTGGCACTGGGTTTCGTGATGGCTTTTGTAGGTCTATTCCAACCACTCCTCGAACGGTAACAGATCCGTCACAGTCATGCGCAGTAGCTCAGAGCCCGATCTAGGGGGGGGGGGGCAAACCGGGCAATTGCCCGGGGTGGCAAAATTAAGGGCGGCGCGGCGTCGGCGGCGAAAATTTGAAGGATGGTTAAACAAAAAAAAAATTACACCATCTATGGAACAACGCATGGGTAAAAGGCGGCAAATATTATTTTGCACGGAGTGGCGAAATAGCTGGATCGGGCCCTGCAGTAGCTAAAACGTGATTCAAAACCGATACAAATAGTTTTGTTTTAGCTACTACGCATACCGTTTTAATTATTGCGCATGACTGCGACGGTTACCGTTTTCAGAGAGGTTGGAACAGAGCGTATATTGAAGTTTGCTTTGTAGATGGGTTTGGACTTGGTGCGCGCGCAATTATAGTTCGAATGTTAAAAGTGAACGTTTATTGTCTCTGAACAAAACACACGCTATGACGTCATGTTTGTAAATGGGGTTTGTCCATGTCGTCCACGTGACAAGATACTGTATTCGATTAGCAGATAAACTAACACGAAAAAGAGCCCCGGTTCTAATTTTGAAATCGATTTTGTGACCACGCACGCGATCCCGCAGTGACGTCATTTACATCCTCGTAGGCAGCGCGCCAGCCAGCACAAGTCCCAGCAGCGATTCTACTAGCGAAACATGAAGTATGAACCCAAATATTATTGCGAGCAGCTGTCCAACGCCAGAGGGGTGAGTCCCAAATCAAAATACAAGCGAGAGAAAAAACAGCATGATTTTTCGTTTATATACCAGGGCTACGGTCGTCGCAATTAAACACTTATACGCCGATAGTATTGATAAGTTCAGTGATGAAAATTCAGATAGTGCCGTATTTACTATTCACGAATGCATAGTACACTGTATAATTTACTACCAACAGCTGTTTTAACAATTGAAACTATTATTGAAATTTATTTGTACGTATTTATTTAGAACTACGTTTTTTTTCATACCCAACTGAGAAAATTTTATCAATTAACGAATTTCAATCCAAGATTTATAAATATCAATTTTGTGAACAAATCAAGAATTGATTTAAACGTCTTACCTGAATAGGAGCACATTTCATTAATATGTCAGCTATAGGTTTTTCAAATGTAGATGAAGAACAGAATATATCAGTCATAGACTGGCCACTTATCAGACACAGTCTACATATATTACTTAAATCGTGTCCAGTTACTAATAATAATTGATTCATTATGTCAATGTTTACGTTCATTTTTAGATAAACTTTCAATTAAGAGTAATTCCAAAAACGTTACCGAAAGGTGGTACTTAATCAACTGATCTACAAATATGAGTAAATCGAGAAATTGATTTGTGTACAGAGTATTGATGTGCCGGATCCTTAAAAATGTATATCCGCGGATACGGATCTGAATAGGGATATTTGGTTTTAAGATCCGCGGATACAGATACGGATCTTAACTTTCTTAGAGTACGCGGCGGTAAATATTACACATCAACCTTTGGAAAGAGACTATCTGTTATGGGAAAAAGTTACTGACCTCTTTAAGAGTTAACTCTCATAACAGATTGTCTCTTTCCAAAGATCGATGTGCAATATCTCATTATAAAGATAGTTTTTTAGTACCTTTGAGTTATGTACTATTGGTATGGTAATCACTACGATAAATGTTTTCAATATAAAGGTGCCAAATACGATTTTAAAAAATAAAAAATAATCTGAATGGAATTTAGTAGTTTTTCATTATTACCTAATCACCTATACCTATATATAAAATTTCATCTATGAATTGAAAATTAATAAGGTAAAAGATCCGCCAAAAACTAACGGATACGGATCTTTCTTCTCCCTCGGATATCCGCGGATACGGATATCCGGCACATCACTAGTACTCAATCTTGGATCGGTTGTGTTGCCTCGTATGGTCTTTTGTCTAGGCGCCCTTTTCGTATATCAGTCGGTACGACACATGCGATATTTATCGTTCTTGAGATCGACAATAGATTCCCTTGTTTTTTAAATATTTTTTTTTTTGAAAATACTAAAAACGGTTCTGGTTGTATTTGTTGACTGATAGGTGGTAGGATTTTTATTCAGGCATTCGCCTGTGTCAATTATGAGTGTTTTTTTAAGCCCTTTTAAGTCCGTTTGCCCAAATTTAAACTAACGGAACCCTAGATCTTTGCACCACTGAGCTTGCTAGCCGGAACTTTTGTCAAAGTACATACGTACAGACCAACCGACAAACTGTTGTTCGTGATTTTCAATTACATTTTTAGTAGTAATTATGAACTCGAATCGATCTAAAAATTGTTCTGTTTTATAGAACAGAATCTCGTCTCTTCAAAAAGCTACAATTTGAATGAATTTCGTGTGAAATTAACATAGATATATACAAATCTTTGAAAATTGTGAAAATAACTATATTCGTCAAACAAAAAGAGCTCTTGAAACAAGAATAAGAGAACACCAAAATAATCATAAATTAATCCCTGATAAACATTAAACATAATGTTATAACTAAACACAAATTCGAACACGATTACAAAATTAATTGCGATAATATAAAAATTTTAGATAATAAAACAAATTTCTTTAAAAGAAATATTTCGGAAATGTTGCATATAAAATCAAATAAAAATTCTTTCAATGCTCAATTACCGCCTACTGACGAGTCAAGTAAGCCAACTTATTGGCCACTTTTGAACTAGTCGGTAGTAGGCGATTGGTTGGCTAAACTGACCGACTATTTAGATTAAAGCCTTGAATGCATCTATATTTTCCATAAAAAAATACCACATTATTTATCAAAAATTGTCCTTTATTCAAGTAAAAATTAAGGCATAAACCACAACCAGCAATTGTAATAATAATTATGTACATAAACAATTATTTATCAAAAAATTTATAAAAAAATAAATTTTAATTCTATTAGAAAATAAGTAGATACTAATTCATTTTTATATTTTTTAGATTATTTTTGAAGAAGAACCAAATCCGAACCGAAACGTGATCTATTGAATTATAATTTTATATTTTTTTGTCAATATACAGTCTGAAAAAATTGGTCGATAATTTTATTTCTTTGAAGAGTTCTATTTATATGTTAATCTAAGATTTGAACAATTATTTACATTGGGTTTCTTTATTTTCTATTAATATTTTTCAATAATGGTAGATTATGACGCAAAAAGTGAGCTCTTCTGCTCGATCTGGAAACAGACAATTTGTTTTTCCTTCGTAAATATTCTCCGCTTCTGGGAAGAGCTCTCTCTCTCTCTCTCTCTCTCTCTCTCTCTCTCTCTCACTACTGTACTTACAGGACAACACAGAAATATCTTAGTCAAATTGGCCATAATCGGACATCTTGTACAGTTTTTCGACCTCTATTTAAATAGATCTTTGTATCTCGTCAGAACCGGTTCTGCACAAAATGTCAACAAAATTAACAAAAATTGTCAGCCATACAACTTGTAACAGAAAGAAGAGATCTTAAAATAATTTTAAAAAAATCATGGAGGTGTTATGACGTGCATTTTCATAAAAAAAATAATTTATAACAAATGGTCCGTCAGAAGTTAATTAACAAAAATTGTGAATCAGATAATTTTTTACAAAAATGGATCATTATCTACTACAAATTGTATAAATTTCAAGCAGATATTATGGAAAAACGAATCACTTTTTTTTAGCTAAATTCATAAAAAATAGCAATTAACAAATTTTTACTAGTCTGGCGGGCGTAACATGTTTTTCACTTAACTTTATAATTTTGAGATGTTCGATGGGGTACCTTTTTTGTCATGGGAGCTCAGACTATTACGAGTGTGCAAGTCTATGTCAAGTTAATTTGGATGACTAAAAGAAATACTTAGTAGAAAGAACAAAGCTTCTAACCAGTATGTATACGTTTGTGTCTATTTAAATTGGACGACTCAGAGAAACACTTGTTACAAAGGTCACACTGATAAGGTTTCTCACCAGTATGTATACGCTTGTGTACATTTAAATTGGACGAGTGAGAGAAACACTTGTTGCAAATATCGCACTGATAAGGTGTCTCACCAGTATGTATACGCTTGTGTACATTTAAATTGAACGAGTGAGAAAAACACTTGTTACAAATATCGCACTGATAAGGTTTCTTGCCGGTATGCATTTGCTTGTGAAAATTAAAACTGGATAACTGGGAGGAACACTTAGTACAAAGGTCACACTGATAAGGTTTCTCGGCGGTATGCATACGCTTGTGAAAATTTAAACTGGGTAACTGGGAGAAACACTTAGTACAAAGGTCACACTGATAAGGTTTCTCACCAGTATGTATACGCTTGTGTACATTTAAATTGGACGAGTGAGAGAAACACTTGTTGCAAATATCGCACTGATAAGGTTTCTTGCCGGTATGCATACGCTTGTGAAAATTTAAACTGGATAACTGGGAGAAACACTTAGTACAAAGGTCACACTGATAAGGTTTCTCGGCGGTATGCATACGCTTGTGAAAATTTAAACTGGATAACTGGGAGAAACACTTAGTACAAAGGTCACACTGATAAGGTTTCTCACCAGTATGTATACGCTTGTGTACATTTAAATTGAACGAGTGAGAGAAACACTTGTTGCAAATATCGCACTGATAAGGTTTCTTGCCGGTATGCATACGCTTGTGAAAATTTAAACTGGATAACTGGGAGAAACACTTAGTACAAAGGTCACAGTGATAGGGTGTCTCACCAGTATGTATACGCTTGTGTACATTTAAATTGAACGAGTGAGAAAAACACTTGTTACAAATATCGCACTGATAAGGTTTCTTGCCGGTATGCATTTGCTTGTGAAAATTAAAACTGGATAACTGGGAGAAACACTTAGTACAAAGGTCACACTGATAAGGTTTCTCGGCGGTATGTTTAAGCTTGTGACGTTTTAAACTGAATGAACGTTGCGTATGTGTTGATTTATGATTAAACAAACGAGAACTACTGGAAAAACACTTATTGCAAATGTCGCATTTGAATTCATTTGCTTTATTGTGCCTTTTGTGATTTGTCGAATTATTTTTATCTGTTTCTTCACATTTACTAAATTGTCCGGTCACGTTCACAGAACGTAAACACGATTTTTCTGTTGCATTGCCAATACTAATCTTAGTATCTTCACAACTAATTTCATTTTTATCACCGTCAGATGAAACACTTTCCATGTCATCGACTTGTCCCGTTAGAATAGATAAATTATCATCCATCTGTTCGATTTTGATTTCGGATTTTAAAGACATTTCCACGTTATTCTTATTTTCTTGAATGAAATTTGTAGTTTCTCTCTCTTTCCAATTGTAATCTATATGAAATTCATCATGGAGCTTTAAAGATTCACATTTTGCAATATTTTTATCAGTGGTATGTTCCTCTAGTTGTTGAACAGGACATTCAGCTTTGATTGGTTTGTCTGAAGCGTATAATTGCTGAAAATAACGTTGCAGTGTTCTGTCAGAATTTTCTATTTGTGTCAGAAACCGGTGAGTTCTCTCCAGTTGAGTATAACATGATTGGCAGATGAAATTCGGCATCCCATCGCCTCTAGTTATCTGGCAATTCGAGAGAAATTTCAATTATTTGCAAATTAATAATATCACACTATATTAAAAAAAATGGTTCTTAATTATTACATATTTTATTTTCAATTTGTATAAATAATTTTCCTCAGAGAAAAATAATTCATTCGTGCCGCTACCGGTACGGTATGAATAAAAATAGCTGACAGTCTTCGAGATTAATTTGAAATAATATTTGAAAAATATACCTAATTGAACAATACGCCTCAGGACCGAAATTAATTTTTTGTGTGAAAAATAATGTTACGATAGCATAGGTCTGATGCTATAGGTTGCTTGTATAAATTTCGAATTAAAAATTAATTTGTTCTAGCAAAATTGATCTAAATTAATGTAACTTACCTGGACAGTAGCACATTTCATAATTACACCTGCCACTCTATTCCTCATTTTGGATGAGTATGAAAACATATCTAACAGTGTTACGCCACTTGATAAGCACAATCGACACATTGCAGTTAAGCCAGATGCAATTATCGATATTTCTTTCATTCTGACACCAAATCAAAGATAAAATAGAAGTTAACAATTTTGACCGCCCATATTCACAGAGGCAGATAGCTACTACGGCTCTATCTCGACACTCTGGCTAAGGTTGATTTCAAAATTTCAATCTGTGTGATTATTGACGAGGGATACACGGAGCACAAAATACAATTTAACGTGTTTAAAGCCCGAATCATAAAAAAATATAATCAATTGAGTGTGGGGACCATTCCAACTTTAATATATTGTGATTTTTGCTATTGGTTTGCATGGTTACATAATAGGTATGATTGCACATCGTCGTTGGTTCTGTAATACCTCTTATGTGCAAAAAGTAAAATTTGCAGGAAAAGCCAAAAAGTGGTTATTTCAGCTATGGATGGTAAGAACTAGCAATTTCAGAGGTAGGTATATTACTAATTCATACTTATCTTTACTATACGTGTTTAATTAAGACGAAGTATTTTCTTAAAAAATATTTAACGTTAATTTCGGATTTATTGGCACACGGGAGGAATTATTTGATACAACTTTTCACATAAGAGTTACTTCCCCGTTGGTTACTGTAAAATTAATTTGGAGGTATTACTAGTGTATAGAGCTCCGTTTCCTGAATCTTTTCATTTAAAAAACGTGAAATCTGCTAATTATGCACGTAAGAGATATTAAAGAACCAACGACGACATATAAAATTAACCAAATCATTCTTATAGTCAGAGTGCCCGTCGGCAAAAATTTTATTGACACATACTCTTCCCAAACTTTGTATATGGCTTCATTAGGCCTAGTCTGACACCTATTTCCTCTATGACTTTTCTTGATTTTGGGGCGTTTTCCCTCTAAATTTTCCGAAAGATGTCGTCTTGACGACATGTAAAAATTTATAGATACTGTTTGTTTTTTTAATTGGATAGCTTAAAAACTTCAACCAAAACACTAAAATAATGTTCTCTGACAAATAATATGAACCATTTAAAATGTCTGACACCTCGAATATGTTCGACATATTCGAGACTATCAAGAATATGTTGTGTGGAAAACTCTCACCAACATAACCCCTAATTGTCAAAATTAGTTTTTCTTCATACCTCGATCGAAAGTACATATTTTCGGCATCAATTGTAAGGCAAAGGAAAAATACAAAATAGTCTAACTACTTTCCTCTATTCACACAGAAATAAAAAATAACTCAGCTGGTTGTGGTGATTATTACCTGGTATGCTATTAAAAACCCATTATTTTTAAGTTTTGTACAAATCTTTTATATGTAATTAGACAATAAAGTATTTTAAACTCTTTACGCATCGGTGGGATTGCACGGACTGATGCGGGAAGTACGAACGTTCGGGCGGCAGTAAAGCAAAATAACCTATCAACTGTTGTGTAGATGTCGTTTCCATAGCAACCCTATTACATTTAATTAATAGTCGCGAACAGCTGTCATTCGTGTTTTTACGTATAACCTCAAAGTTGCTTGCTTGGAATTTATCTGTGTTTTCTTGTAATTAATTAAGCGTACTACTTATGACCGAGGTATGAAGACAAATAGTACAAATAGTATACACCACACCGGCCAAAAGTTTGATATTTTTGCACTGCGGGCATCTTGGCGCGTAGTGCAAGATATCAAGCTTTCGGCCATGTGTAATATACTATGAATTTATAAACATGCCGGGTAATTTTGATCCAACCTCAATGACGCCGGGATTGTTGAGCTTGTGGCAGATATCCGCGGAAATGTTGTTTACTCGCAAGGGGAAAACATCCGGGTAGCGGTACTTACGAATAAACGTGGATGGTTTTCATAAAGCGGAACGGTTTATTAACAGAATACATCGTAAGAATTTTTGAACACGTGCGAAATTAAATATTCTATATAATAAACGAACTAAATAATATACAAAATCGTAACTAAATGTTAATATGTATTATAAATATACAAAGAAAATCACTTTTAAAACTTGGCCGCTGCACACGAGGTCGGTTTTGCCGCTAGTTTCCTTGCTAGATTTGGCTGCTAGGTTTTAAACGTGCTGGGTTTCGTGATGACTTTTATGTGATCCCAATTATCAAGTTAGCCTGTGAGTCGTGCGTATTTCACTAAGTAAACATCTCACAAGTGTGCAAGTTTATGTTTATTTAATTTGGATGACTTTGAGAAACACTAGAAAAGTCACACTGATAAGGTTTCTCATCAGTATGTACGCGCTTGTGACGATATAAATGAGATGACTGAGAGAAACACTTATTACAAAGGTCACACTGATACGGTTTCTCACCGGTATGTATACGTTTATGATTAAGTAAAGCGCTTGGCTTTGAGAAACACTTATTACAAATGTCACACTGATAAGGTTTCTCGCCGGTATGATTAAGCTTGTGAAGTTTTAAACTGGACAAATGGGAGAAGCAATTGTTGCAAAGATCACACTGATAAGGCTTCTCACCGGTATGTATACGTTTGTGATTAGTTAAATCGGATGACTGAGAGAAACACTTATTACAAATGTCGCACCGGTACGGTTTCTCACCAGTATGTATGCGCTTGTGTTTATTTAAATTGGAAGACTGAGAGAAATTCTTATTACAAAAGTCACACTGATAAGGTTCCTCACCAGTATGTATACGCTTGTGAGTAATTAAATCGGAGGACCGTGCGAAACCTTTGTTACAAATGTTACACCGATAAGGTTTCTCGCCGGTATGTTTAAGCCTGTGGAGTTTTAAATTGAATAAACGGGGGAAACAATCGTTGCAAAGGTCACACTGATAAGGTTTCTTGCCAGTATGTGTTGATTTATGATAAAACAAACCAGAACGACTGGAAAAACACTTACTACAAACGTCGCATTTAAATTCATTTGCTGTTTTGTGATTTTTAAGATTTGTAGAATTATTTTTATCTGTTTTTTTACATTTAATAAAATTTCCAGTCACGTTCACAGAACGTAAACACGAATTCTCTGTTGCTTCGCCAATACTAATCTTCGTATCTTCAAAACTAATTTCATTTCTATCACTGTCAGATGAAGCACTTTCCGTGTCATCGATTTGTTCCGTTAGAATAGATAAATTATCATCCATCTGTTCGACTTTCATTTCAAATTTTGGAGACATTTCCTCCATGAATTTGTTCGTCAAAGCATAATTTTCCTGTTCTTTCTCTTTCCATTTCACTGCGAAGGCTTCGCTCACTTTAGTTTCGTTGATATCGATTTTTGCGTCTTCATAGCTAAATTCTGGGCCATCTATGGTAGTCGAAATGTCTTTTGGGTCAGTTTCACATTCTGTTGTTAATAATAGATTGCCATCATCCGGCTCTACTTTGAATTCAGATTTTAAATACAATTCTTCAATATTTTCTTGAAAAACAGTTCCAGGTTCGGTCTCTTTCCAATTACGATCCATATCAAAAACATCATTGAGCTCTATAGATTCACATTTCACAGTTATATCTATAGAGCTGTGGAATAAAGCATCCTTAGATGGTTGAACAGAACTTTCAGTTTTGATTGGTTTATCAGAAGCGTATTTACTTGCTGAAGATAACGTCTCAGTGTTTTGTCCGACTGTTCGATTTGTGTCAGGAACTGATGAGCTTTCTCCGGTTGAGTGTAACATGATTGGCAGATGAATTTCGGTATTTAATCGCCTCTGGTTGTCTGACAATCGAGAGAAATATGAATTAGTTTCATAAATAAATAAATAAAAAGAGCCTTTATTAAAAGTATTACGTAATACTACTAATAAGAAAACTGCATCCATATTATTTGTAAAATGTTTCCTAGATATAATATGCAAGTAACAATATTCAGTATCCCCAGAAAAATTGCTCCTTTAGGCGCTAGCGGCATGGTGGGTATAAAAATGGCTTTCATGCAGTTTCCTAGGTTCCACAAAAAAGGCAAGTTTGCTGGTCTGATATGCCTACAATGTGGCTATTTTCACTACAATTATCATGACGTTTTCAAGTACGATTTTACTTTAGTTATTGTTTACTAAAAAAAATGCAAATAATAAGGATTGGATTTATAATAAATAAAATAACCTTTTTTTACATATTGTGTCGTATATAAAGTTGGATGTTGGTACAAATTTCTATTTGTTGAAAGGCACGAATTCAAAAGCTATTTTTTAAGGCCACTAACAGTTAAGGTTAATTGAGCCTAAGCACCAATTCAAGGGTAATAATCTGGTTGTATTGAATTATTTTTGCCGCGAATTTTTGGTAATACGGTCGCTACCGTGTTTGGACTCAATCGCGTGCGAAGCCACGGATAACGGCTGTTATTAATAAATATATTATGACAACACTCAGCGAATAGAGCTATTGTTATATCTTCAGTACACAATCTGTAAATCCGAGCGAAGCCGGAGCGGGCCGCTAGTAAACTATCTAATAATATAAAATAAGTTCCAAAACTAAAATGCGACTACTGAAAAGTATGAAACAAGAAAATATTCTTATCTGAGGATAGCCGTGGTCATATGCCACCTACCCTAACAAAACATTACATTTTAACAGTAGTAAGCGATCATAAGCTCTAGGGCATAAAGCATCACGCTATACATCTAGAAGGGCCTCATATATATGAGATGGCTTACGACCACGGCTATCCTCAGATGAGAATATTTTCTTGTTTCATACTTTTCAGTAGTCGGGTTTTAGTTTGTGAACTTATTTTTTTATTTGTTTTCAATTTGCTCCCCTCTGGGACCAAAATTCAAAAATAATGTAGCCTATGTTACCCGGGCCATAATAACCAATTGATTGATCCCTTATTTATCAAAATCGGTTGAATAGTTTAGGCGCTACGGTGGAACACCCGTAAATACAAACATACATACATAGACTGCTAAACTCATAACCCTTCCTTTTGGCTTCGCCGTAGTCGGGAAAAAACCACATTGAAATCTCTAAAGTAGTTCTCGAAATTAGCCAGCACGGAGACAGACACTTACCAAGTTCCTTTACACATTACCAAGAAATTGAACGTTAAACCACAGTCTAAATAATATTATACTTTTTTGTAGAACCTGCGAACTACATGATTATTGATTGCCTACAAGTTAGAGTACGATAACTCGATGTGCAAAATATCCATGAGAATACTCAATTATTATTTTATATAGCAAGTGTTATTAGCCGTTTTAAATGCGGAATTTTTTTATATATTAATTTTTTTCGTGCAGTGAAAGGGGGAAAGCGTTTGGGGGAGTTCTTTAAACAACAATTAAGGGGTCGTGTCGATGCGATGGCTTTTTTTTATTGCGCAAAGTAAAGGGGAAGGTAAATCTACACCAGTTGCTGTGACATTTCTAATTGGTTGGATTAAAAAAATTACAGTGAAAGACGTATTTTTGAGGAAATTTATTGAATAATCCCCAATTTTTTTTTTTTTTTTTGGAACATCAAAATTTTGCGTTTTATATATGACTTAAAAAAAAGTCAAAATTTGGGCACATCGAATTATCGAACTGAACTCTTGCCTATAAAATAAATAAATAAAGCTTTCTGAATTAATTGCGAAACTATATAAAAAATCTCAGGAGAAACCTTAATTCAAATTTGATTAAGCAAAATCCATGTTTGTCTGATTCGATGGCATGCTTGTAATACGTTAGAAATTTAAATTGAATAAGAGAAAGAAGTAGAATAGGGTAAAACTATATTTCTGTTTCAAATAAGCGTAATCTGTGTTGTGTGTGTGTGTTGTTATTATTTGAAAAAATAGAACTTACCTGAACAGACGCACGTTTCATAATTACGCCAACCACGCTTTTTTTCATATTCGGTGAAAACCAACTAAATCTGACAGTGTCAACCCACTTAACAAGCATAATCGACACATTGTACTTAGTTACCGATATTTCTTTCATTAATACTTTATAATTGGTATTCCACCACGACAAAACAAAACATTTCGCTTGATGGGCTTCACTATATTGGCGAAATTAGAAATAAAACGAAACTGTTCATTGCTATAGGACAGTTGAAGAAGTCATTTTCTAAACACGCTTTTGTTAAAGAAAAGAAAACTGTACAAACACCCGATATTAAAAGCACAAAATACTATACTTACAAGTCATTTTTAACACCGTATAGCCATCTTGTTTGTTACTTTTGGTATGACCAATATCTATAAAATCCCCAACATTTAAGATTCGAATTACGGGATGATTTTTTTTGCGCAATGAAAAGCGGAGGGTGTTTGGATGGAGTTCTTAAAAAAACACAATTACGGGGTAGTATAGTTTAATAAAACATTATAGTGCGATCGCACTGTTTTGTGAAATTCAATAGGGTGTCTAAATCATCATTATTTTGACGTTTGTGTGTGAATTTCTTTAATTTCGGGCGTTTGTATAGTTTTTTTTCTTGAAGAAAAGTGTGTTTCGAAGGGACATGACTTCTCAACTGTCCTATAGTAACAGACAGTTCCGTTGGTTTCAAAATTCGCCAATATAATTGGAGCCCATCAAGTGAAATTTTACCCAAAATATCAATAATTTTTTTTTAATTTTTGATTAACGTCTGATTAGAACTCTTAATTTATTGAATTTATATATTTTTTGTTAATATATTTGTCTGAAAAATTGGTCGATAATTTTATTTATTAATAAATTTTTAACTCATCAACTTCAACGTCTTTTTGGATTGGCATGTAAAAGAAAATTCATTCATTTGAACTTAATTTTTGTTTCAAAAATACAATTGAATTGAATTGCATTAAAATCTTTGATTAACGTCTGAATAGAACTCTCATCTTGTGCAGTTATATTGATTTATATTTTTATTATTTTTTGTCAATATATGGTCTGAGAAAAATTGGTCGACAATTTTATTTACTTGATGAATTGCATTAAATTAATAATCTTTATTTCATGCTGAATTTTTTTTAAATATATGCATAGCGTCACAATATCTATACAAAAAAACAGAGTACCAAAACAAAACGGTCATTTCCTCATAAAACATGGTTGTAAAACATCAAACAATGTAAAATGACCATTAAAAAAGCATAATTTTGCAGTTGTCAATTAAAACTCCCATTAAACTTTAAATGTTTATCTACAAACACAATACAAATAATAATTAGTGTTTTATCACAGAAATAGATACTTTTGGTAATTCCTATTGCACTTTATTTTATGTGGTCAGTGTTCACACTGATACGATATTTTTATTGTGTGTCAATTTATGTTTCTTTAGGGTATTTGATATTCTAAAGCACATTTTGCAAACGTCACACCGGTGCGGTTTCTGGCCCGTATGGATTAATTTACGACGCCTTAGAGTCTAGGGGAGAGAGAGGCGCATTGATACAAGGGGCACATTGATACATTTTCAAATTTTCCGCTCTCAGTTAAATAATAAATTAAAGTATTTCGTCAAACGATGTCACTACTGTGATGTTTCTTGCCACAAAGTTTGAAGTCAGGTCGGATGATAGTTTCAATGTTAACGTGTGTTCTGTGTTTTTCACAAAATAAGATTAATAATTGTAGTTTTTTACCAATGCTTTTTATGCAAATACTAAAGAATTATAGGGGTTATATTTAGTGTCAATCTGCAGTACATTAGCTGTGTGTTTACAGCAAAATCAAGTCTCATTGTGAAAACAAAGGTAGGTTATGTTAAATAAATTATTTGTTTAAAATGGAGTTAAGGGGCAGATTGATACATAGCTGGTAGAGGCACATTGATGCCTGTATCAATGTGCCCCACGATGCATCAATGTGCCTCTATATTTTATTAATTATGGCCAGACAATTAGTTATGTGCTTTTTACTGTCTGGAAATGGTACGAACATATATTAAAAAAACCCGAAGGACCAGTATTGATGAGGGTGTCATCAAGCAAGCAATTAGAAATGTAATTAATAAAAAAAAATCTGTCAGAGCGGCAGCTGCAGATTACGACATCCGTTCTGCAACTCTGCAACATAGAGTTGAGAAATTCCGAAAACTGAATCCTGATGTTACCCATATTGCATCAGATGATTCAGCACACGAAGATGAAATAGTGTCGGTACAAAACCCAGAATTTCAATCTAAGTACACCAGCAGTCAAGTATTTACTATGCAAGAAGAAGAAAGTCTTGAAAAGTATTTTATAAAATCGTCTCAAATTCACTATGGTTTGACATACCAAGCAAGCTCAAATGTTAGCATATGAATTTGCAGTCCATTGCAAAAAGGATAAAATTCCTACAAATTGGCATCGGAATAAAATGGCTGGATTATTCTGGATCCAAGCTTTCATGAAACGCCATTTGAATCTCAGCTTACGACGACCGGAGAATACTAGTTTAGCAAGATCAGCCGCCTTTAATAAGCATAGCGTCAATGAGTTTTTTACCAATTATATTAACATAATGGACAAGTACAAATTTACTCCCGACCACATATACAACATAGACGAAACTGGTGTTACTACCGTTTTAGCAGCTCCAAGAGTCATTGCTGAAACCGGTAAAAAACAAGTAGGCCAAGCAGTTTCTGGGGAGAGAGGACAACTCGTAACGTTCGTTGGTATTGTAAATGCCACAGGAAATGTCGTACCTCCAGTAATAATTTTCCCGAGAGTCAGATATAAGGAATATTTTCTAAATGGTGCCCCTACTGGTTCTTTGGGATTGGCATCCAAATCCGTATGGATGACTTCATCTTTATTTGTAAATGTACTAGAACATTTTCAGAAAATGACTAACACATCTAAAGAGAAGCCTTCACTTATTCTGCTTGATAATCACGAGTCTCACTGCAGCATAAATGCTATAAATTATGCAAGAGAACACGGAATACATCTACTCTCATTTCCTCCACATACTTCCCACAAATTGCAACCTTTGGATGTTGCAATTTTTGGCCCATTCAAAGCATATTGTAAAACAGCTTTCAACAATTGGATGACTACAAACCCTGGAAAACAAATCACCATATACGACATACCAACATTGTGTAATATAGCTTACAAAAATTCTTTCACGATTAAGAATATAACAAAAAGTTTTGAGAAACCAGGCATATGGCCAATCAATCAGCTGGCCTTTGGTGATAAAGATTTTCTTTCTTCTTATGTCACAGATCGCCCAGATCCTGCAAAAGATCCACAAGTAGAAGATCAAACTAATAATGCAATTATCAACGATGCCCAAAATAAGGAAGAAGATAATGAAAATGCACAAAAAGAAGCTCAACAATATCCATCAACATCCAAAGTTTCTTCGGATTCTTCTAAGCAGTCAATGTCGCCTCCACTTCCCTTCAATTCAAGTAATTCAAAATCAGTATTATTTGGTAAGATAACACGCACCCCAGAAGAGATCAGACCTTACCCTAAAGCCAAGCCACGAGTTAAGACAATAAACCCAAGACGTGGAAAATCTCGAGTATATACGAGCACTCCTGAAAAACATAGAATAGAAGAACTGACGAAAACCAAAGAAAATAAACTTACTAAACAGAAGGAGAAAGTAAAACCTGTAAGAAAGAAATTGAAATTCATTAAAAGTAGTTCTGATGAAGATAGCGAAATAGAATTCAGTTTGTCGGATTCTGTAGGGGATATTAGCGACGAAGAATTTCCCCAATTATGCGATGATGAAGTTTTAAATTTAAATGATTTTGTTCTCGTACAATTTTGTACCAAGAAAACAAAATTACACTACGTTGGATGCATTTCAAGCATTATTGATCGAGATGAAGTAGAAATCAACTTTCTACGTCGAAAAGGAAATGCGTTTGTATTTCCATCAAATCGAGATGTGAGTCTGGTAAGCAGAAATGACATAGTGATGAAATTACCAAATCCTATTTCTTTGGGAACTACAGCTCGTCAGTCAGGTTGTATTTCATTCTCCGTCAATTTCAGTTCTTTAAATATTACCATAATGTAAACAATTTTCTTAAATAAACACAGTTTTGTATCATCATTTCGTTTGTTATTCAATAATTACTTATGTGTATCATTGTGCCCCCACGATGAATCAAACTGCCCCACAGATGAGGCAGTTTGATACATATGTAAATGTTTTAAAAATAATTTAAATCACCGCTAAAATAGTATGGTAAGTCCATGTATATTTTTTATTTCTTCGATAAATGTTCACTGAACCATATGCTAGCATTAGATTTACAAAAAAATATAATCTGTATTTATAAAAAAATATTGAACAAAAACTGCATCAATGTGCCTCTCTCTCCCCTACATCACTTCGTAGTTCGTACAAAGATCACACTGAAAGATTTCTTATCAGTATGTACACATTTGTGACGATTGTGAATGACTGAGAGAAACTCTTAAACATTACAGAAGTTACACTGATATGATTTCTCACCAGTAAGTATACGCTTGTGCGTATTTAAATTTAAATCTCCCCCGTATGTACTAACTTATGTTTCTTAAGAGTACTTATTTGCCTAAAACATTTTTTACAAATCTCACATTGATACGGTTTTTCATCCGTATGTGTTAATTTATGAATATTTAGTGTCTTAAACAGTCTAAAACTTTGTTGACAAACGTCACACTGGTATGATTTCTCCCCTGTATGAGTTAATTTATGGTTCTTAAGGTTATCTTTCCTTCTAAAACGCTTGTTACAAACGCCACACTCATGAATAAATTTATGCCATTTTAAACGACTTGGATATCTAAAACACATTTCACAGACGTCACATCGGTGTGGTTTATCACCTGTATGTGTTAATTTATGAACCTTTAATGATTGTGATTGTCTAAAACATTGTTTACAAACGTCACACTGGTAAGCTATATCTTCCACTAACTCTTTAGTACAAACGTCTTCAAATTTTAAATACTTCTCTGAATTTACTTTGTCTACTCGATATAGATTTCTACAATTGCTGATATCGCCCATTTCTGAAGTTTCACATTTTCCAATGAAATCTGGTTTGGAATATTCGAGATCCTTTGAAGAACTTTGAATGGAATATTTATTCTCTGTTTTTGATTCACAAGAGTTCTTATTCTGTTGAAGAAGTAAAGTAGAGTCTTTAAAACCAATTTCACTGTCGACATCGTTGCACGAATTAAGCACTCATCAAGACATTCAGATTTTATTGAAATTAACTGAATATCATTAATCGGCTCTTCTTTGTGAACGATGAGATCATCTTGATTTCTGTAGTAGCTGTTATCCGTATCACTTATTTCTAAAATGTCACTTTTTACAGCAAAATTTGTACAGGATTGTGGTTTGGGATGTCCCAGAGTTTCGAAAAAATTTTGATTGAAACATTCATTTTCAGTTTTTGTCTCACACAAGTCCATATTTTGTTGTTGAAGTACTTCAAAGCTAGTTTCACTGCAAACATCATTAATCGAACTACGCACTACAGCAATACTTTCAGTCTTGATTAAATGGATATCAAAAATCGGTTCTTCTTTAATTTGAACGATACCGTCAGACATTTTTTCAATTATGCTATTTTCTGCCATTAAATATGTGGATGTTTTTTGTGTCCTCTGGTTGATATTCATTTTTAACACGGCGTCTATTTTTAAATGTTCACTCTGAGAACCAGATTTGATTTTAGAAAAAGGTTAAATAGTCTTGTAGTTTCCATCAATAAAAAACATAATAATGTGTCTTAATTTGCAATAAGATGGTTTAATTTGTTTCTTGCAGAGGGACTGTACCTTTCAATTAAAAACAGAACACGAAGAATTTATTTTTGATGAGACTACAAATTTAAAAATATGAACACATAGCCTATAATGCAGTCATTGAGTCGATAATTTTGACCTTGAACCTGTCGTTCAAGGTCAGCATTATAGACTCAGTGCCGCACGAGATTTATCAAACTCGAACAAAACATTTAATAATTACTATTTAATACAGGTTTGCACTATAGTTAAAATGAACTGTATAATTTAGTGAGATGGCCAGACAGTGAAACACTTTGACATATAATTAGAAAAATCAACACAATACCTTCATTTATGTCAGAGACATAACGATTTATTCCTGTTAAAATAAAGTTATGTCATTGCATTAAAAACAATTTGCAAAGAAAGTCGTTGAATATTTTCTAGAAACTCTACAACAAATCTTGTAGCTATATAGAAAATGATGAACCGCAGAAAACGATGACACCGTGAATAGCATTTTGGAAATATTTGAGACTGAAGAAATCATTTGTTAAAGAAATCAGGATACGAACACCAATGTCAAACATAGGATATTATTATAAAGAGCTTTTGTCATGCTTTTTTTCTAAAATAAATTTTAACATCAGTTAAGGGCTCCCACCATATTACAGTACCACTTTAAACAGGCGCGGTCCGAAGGGGGGGGTCACAGGGGACATGACCCCCCCCAAAATCTAAAGTCAAATTGAAAAATCTCAAAAATTTGCCAAATAATAAAAGAAAATTTTTAGCTACAATACAAAAAGACGAATTTTTTTATTAGTGTAGTGAGTGACCCCCCCCAAAATTTCAGGCTGCGACCGCGCCTGACTTTAAAACACAATGTTTATACACTTTGTTTTTTTTTTTGTTTGTATTCGGACGAATGGTATATAGGAACGCATAGGAAACGAACAAACATTCATTTTTATAATATTTTTGTTTTTCAATGCTTAATATCTTATAGTAATAAAAGACCTTATTTGTTTCAGAGACTGTATTAAATTAATTTTTGGTATGTTACGTAATTGTAAACAAATTAAATAACGCATTCTTTTTGTTAAAATAAAATTATTGTAATTTTTTGTTGAATTCATTGTATTAAAACGTTTTGCAAAGAAAGTCATTCCTGATGTCTCGAAAAACCTACAACACAAGTCTTTTTATTAATTAGAAACTATTGCTGAATCGACGAATCACTATAGCCAACTTATTAGCCACTTTTGGACTGATCGGTAGTCAGCGATTAGTCCGCAAAGGTGACCGACTATTCGGCTTAAGAGTATTCGTCCCTGCAAATACCCCCTGCACCCTTCATCTCAAATCTTTTCCCCTCGCCTAAAAACGGTTCGCGCTCTCCCGACGCTATTTTTAAAGCTAGAGGGTTCTGGTAAACGCCAAATGAATGACAAAGAATCAGACTACAGATCCTTCAGGCGAATTTTTTGAAAAAAAAATTGGTTGTCTGTAAAGTCGGTTTACGGACGATAGTTTTACGTGATAACGTATTCCGTAATACATAACCTAAACCTCCCAAAATTTGGTTTCAATCCGCTTATCCTTGGTGTCGGAATGATAAGAAATGTCAAAAGTGACGTTTGCAACTCTCAAAGTATTATGTTCTAATAATAATTAGTTATTCCAATACTTAACTTAGAAGGCGTTGCATTTCACAGAATACTAATGTCAAAAAATTGAATTAAACATTAGAAATTCAGCCGTTTTCATGTTGCATTTATACAGCTATTTTTCTATATAAATTTGTATAAAAAAACTGTTTAGGCAAATTCTGTTATACGAAATCTATGTAAAATGTTCTCCTCTTTCGTTTAAGACTGGTTTCAAACCGATCTGATTTAAATTGAGCGAGAAATTAGCAAAAAGCACGCACAGGGTCAGGCGGAACGTTACGCGTTAGGAACGTTACGCGTTAGGAACGTTACGCGTTAGGAACGTTACACTTTTTCGAACATGCAGCCGGTGTTTTATCAATTTATAAGATTGGTGATTCATCAATTTATAAGACGTTATCACGTCAAAAAATTCCTGAAAAAACTTACAACCTTTTGAAAAAAATAATAAGTTACGTAATATTTCACACGTAGGCGAAACTGTTTTTCAAAAAATTCGCCTGAAGGATCTGTAGTCTGATTCTTTGTCTTTCATTTAGCGTTTACCAGAACCCTTTAGCTTTAAAAATAGCGTCAGGAGAGCGCGAACCGTTTTTAGGCTAGGGGAAAAGATTTGAGATGAAGGGCGCAGGGGGTATTTGCAGGGACGAATACTCTTAACACATAAACCAGAAACAAAAGAGTTGATTAAAGCCTTGACAGTATCTGCATTTTCCATTAAAAAACACCACATTATTAACCAAAAATTGTCCTTTATTCAAAAAAAAAAAAAAAAAACCACAACCAGCACTTGTAGGTAAACAAGTTTTAAATGGGTTTCCTTTATTTTCTATTAATATTTTCAACAATGGCAGATTATGCAAAAAGTGAACTCTTCTGCTCGATCTGGAAACAGACAATTTGTTTTCCTTCGTAAATATTCCCTGCTTTTAGGAAGAGCTCTCTCTCACTCACTATACTGCACTTGCAGGACAACATTTAATATTTCTTTTTATAGCCTAAGTTACTCCTTATAATATCAGCTCTCTGCCAATAAAAGCCCCGTCAAAATCGGTACAGTCGTTTCGGAGATTATCCGGAACAAACAGACAGACAGGCAAAAACTTTAAAAATTGTTTTTTTTTTTGTTATGAGTACCATATATACTTTTCTCATTGCAGCCACTTCAAATTTATAAGAGTGTAACCGCCAATCGACACATTGAACTTAACCCATGAGATCCAATTACCAGTGGTTCTTTATTTGGGTTTATTTTAACACTTTACCATATTGGGTTACAACAAATCAATATAATTTTAACCGATCAACTTCACTGCAGTCTTTTTGGCTTGGCATATAAAAGAAAATTCGTTCAAATAGATTTAATATTTGTTTAAAAATACAATTGAATTAAATTAAATTAAAATACATAATAATTTATTTCATACTGATATTTCTTTAAAATATAATATGAATAGCGTCCAAGGCCATAGTCAGGAATTCATTTAGGGAAGGGGGGTGGGGGGTTCTGTTGAACTGTGGACCAGAGACAATAAGTAAAAGTTTTATTTTAAAATAAGCATACACAACACTATCGGCGCGACGGAGCGGCAACACCTTGTCGCGCGCAACGCGTAAGATTTAAGAATGCATTTCGTATAAGATTTATTTTATAAATAAACAATATAGTTTTGACTTTTACTCGTAGCGAAAAACGTAAAATTCAATTATCATATCACAGATCCGTAAAAAGTGTCGAAAATATTGTAGTAAGTATACGCTAGGAATCTTTGACACGCGACCTTTGCACCATCTCGTGTTTGATTTTTTCAAAAGTGGTTCACCCAAAACTTACAAACACATGGAAACCAGCGTTATTCTTAATTATAAAAACATATTTACGCTAAATATCAGTAAAAAAACTACATAAATGATAATATACATTTTTAATTTCTAAATTTTTTAAATCTTATTTTTGTTAACAAAATAACAATTATGATATTTTTCACGTATTTAATAATGATTACAGACATAAAATAAAATTTAATTACCCTTGACGACATAGTGCTGCAATCCATTTTTTTTCCTCTCTAATAATTCATAAGAAAATCCAGGAAAACGGTGGAATTGTAATTCTGGATGTTTAGTTGATGTATCTTTACAATCAATAACACAGCACTTCCGATTTGATAGCTATTTCCCCATTTTATTCAACAATTAATCCTTATTAAAATGCACGTATAACATATTATGACACTAAGGTTTTGACTGAACCAGATTTAAAAAAAACCACGAGAGGGCGCAAAAGTCGCCTGTCAAAAGATACTTTCCTAGCGTTTTTATAAAATGGTGGGTTGGCTAAGGTATTTCGGGGGAGAACGAGTTGAACTACCAACCCCCCCCTACCTACAGCTTTGATAGTGTCACAATATCTATACAAAAAACAAAGTACTAAAACAAAACGTTCATTTCCTTACGAAACATGGAAGTAAAACATCAAACATCGTATTATTAAATTACAATAAAATGTCCATTTAAAAAGTAAGCATAATTGTGCTGTTGTCAATTAATTTTTAAATGTTAATCTACAATTAATATTTAAATGTTAATCTACAATTACTATAATAATTAATGATTTATCACAGAAATAAATATTTTTGGCAATTCCTATTGCATTTTATTTTAAGTGGTCAATGTTCAGACTGTTACTGTATTGTGTGTCAGTTTATGTTTATTTAGGTTACTTGATATTCTAAAGCATATTTTACAAACGTCACACTGGTATGGTTTTTCTCCCTTACAAATTAATTTATGACGCGTTAAAGCACTTACTTGTCTAAGTCACACCGGAAAGGTTTCTCTCTTGTATGAGTTAATTTATGCATATTTAAGCCATTTGAATTACGGAACTTCATTTTACAAACGTCACACTGGTAGAATTTCTCCCTCGTATGTACTAAATTATGATACTTAAGAGTACGTGTATGCCTAAAACATTTCTTACAAATGTCACATTGATACGGTTTCTCACCCGTATGTACTAATTTATGAGACTTAAGAGCACCTACTTGCCTAAAACGCCTCTTACAAATGTCACATTCATACGGTTTCTCACCCGTATGTGTTAATTTATGTTTATTTAGTAATTGTGTTAGTCTAAAACTTTTTTTACAAATGTCACACTGGTAAGGTTTCTCACCTGTATGAGTTGATTTATGCATATTTAAGCAACTTAAAACACGAAACTTTATTTTGCAAACGTCGCACTGATAGGATTTCTCCCCCGTATGTACTAATTTATGATACTTAAGAGTATTTGGATGCCTAAAACATTTCTTACAAATGTCACATTCATACGGTTTCTCACCCGTATGTGTTAATTTATGAATATTTAGTGCCTGCGATCGTGTAAAACCTTGATTACAAACGTCACACTGGTATGATTTCATCCCAGTATGAGTTAATTTATGGTTCTGGTCATGAATAAGTTTATGCCTTTTTAAATGACTTGAATATCGGAAACACTTTTCACAAACCAGGCGCGGTCCGAAGGGGGGGGTCACAGGGGACATGACCCCCCCCCAAAATCTAAAGTCAAATTGAAAAATCTCAAAAATTTGCCAAATAATAAAAGAAAATTTTTAGCTACAATACAAAAAGACGAATTTTTTTATTAGTGTAGTGAGTGACCCCCCCCAAAATTTCAGGCTGCGACCGCGCCTGTCACAAACGTCACATCGGTATGGTTTCTCACCTGTATGTGTTAATTTATGAACATTTAATGATTGTGGTTGTCTAAAACATTGTTTACAAACGTCACACTGGTGCGCTATATCTTCCATTGGCTCTTCTTTAATATAAACTGGTTTGGAATATTCGAGATCCTTTGAAGAACTTTGAATGGAATATTCATGTGCAGTTTTTGTTTCACAAGGGTTCTTATTCTGTTGAAGAAGTAAAGTAGAGTCTTTAAAACCAATTTCACTGTCGACATCGTTGCACGAATTAAGCACTACATCATCAAGACATTCAGATTTTATTGAAATTAACTGAATATCATTAATCGGCTCTTCTTTAATGTGAACGATGAGATCATCTTGATTTCTGTAGTAGCTGTTATCCATATCACTTATTTCTAAAATGTCACTTTTTACAGCAAAATTTGTACAGGATTGTGGTTTGGGATGTCCCAGAGTTTCGAAAAAATTTTGATTGAAACATTCATTTTCAGTTTTTGTCTCACACAAGTCCATATTTTGTTGTTGAAGTACTTCAAAGCTAGTTTCACTGCAAACATCATTAATTGAACTGCGCACTACGCCATCAAAACTTTCAGTCTTGATTAAATGGATATCAAAAATCGGTTCTTCTTTAATTTGAACGATACCGTCTTCAGATTTCACAGATATTTTTTTAATTATGCTATTTTCTGCAATTAAATATGTAGATGTTTTTTGTGTCTCCTCGTTGATATCCATTTTAAACACAGTGTCTGTTTTTTAACGTTCACTCTAGAGAACCAGATTTGATTTTATAGTTCTGTAGTTCCGAATTCCGATAAATAATAAATATAATAACGTGTCTTAATTTGCAATAAGATAGTTTAATTTTTTTCAGCAGAAGGACTATACCTTTCAATAAAAAACAGAGCACGAAGAAATTAATTTTGATGAGATTATAAAAAAAATATGGACGCAATGCCTTAAATGCAGTCATTGATTCGATCATTCTGACCTTGAACCTGTCGTTCAAGGTCAACATTATCGACTCAGTGCCGCACGAGATTTATCAAAAATCGAACAAAATATTTAACAAATTCTATTTACTAAAAGATGATGAAAATTTGCACTATAGTTAAAATGAACTGTATAATTTAGTAAGATGGCCAGATAGCGAAATACTTTTACATAACAATTAGAAAAATCGACACAATACCTGCTGAATATAAAACCCTTCGTTTATGTCATAGACTGTCTATTTAATAGTACTAACAGACGCTCGAACTTGGTCCGGTCCGACAACGGACATGGTACGGCGGATCTTGCAACAGACGACCGAATCTGTTCCCATCGAACCGGGCGGACACGCAGACTACTGTACAGACGAACAGATTTGGTACGGAGCGGACCAGATCCGCTGTCCGCTTCGAACCAAGTACGACCGTCTGTTAGTACTATAATTCATTTTGTGTTATATAATTGTTCAAATATTAAATTTATTGTCCATGCTGTTTTCATGTTCAATAACATCAATATTTTTTTATGCCTCTACTACACACGTGGCCAGCACCGCCACTCAAATAAGTGCCCATCATCGCCGCGATGATTGTCTAGCCCTCCACACAATCGTGCCGGTCCGATTGTGTGTACGGGCGCACGATGCTGGCCACGCATTCCTTTGATGTACCGACAATCAACCGATTACTGCCGATTACAGGCGATTATGTCCACGCACCGACGAATATGCCCTCTACACAATCGTGAGTGGACAATTAAACAAGTCAAACTATTGTGTAATTCCTACGTTTCGTATATATTTTATATTTCCTCAGGCAACTGGAATATAATTACAATAAAACTAGAGTGACCTGTGCGAATTATTCGCACTAAATAAGTATAATAATTGTCACTTCACAAAATTATTTTTTATTTATGATTGCAGGTATTCAATTCGTTTCTAATTTAGCACACTGCTTATAACGTTCTTCTTTTTGTTGTAAAAGAAATATTTTACTAAAATTGTCTAATAGAGGCGCAAGTAGCAAAAGCGTTGAGCTAAGCCGTCAGATGCCATCATGCAACATTGCTGTGACGTTGTTCAGCGTTGCTCGTCAGATGGCAGTATGCAGTATTTACAATATGAAGGTCAGATGACAGTCGAAGTGTTGACGTTGTTTCAAAATTATAGCCGTCAGATGGCAGACGTTGTTCAGCGTTGCTGTTAATTAATTAATTTACAAAAACAAAAGCAATAATAAATTTTTTAGTTGTCGATGTCAGTAGAGCAAGCAATTATCTGTAAAATGATGTATAATTTATGTGGAGAAATTGTGTGGTTTTTTCTAAAAAGGGAGGCAAACATCTTTAACCTTAACGTATTAATATATATGATGATAAAAATTGTATATATAGATATATTTAGTGCAATAAGCCATAGAATGAACCTATTATTTAATTATTATGTAATTATGGGTATTTGAAATTGTCATTTTAATTTTATAATCATAAACGAATAAAACTTGAAATCAAGAACATTAAAAATATTTATTCAATTAAAAGAATTTCTAACACTCCTTATAACATCAGTTATTTGCCAGTGAGAGTCCAGTCAAAATCGGACCAGCCGTTTCGTAGATTAGCCGGAACAAACAGACAGACACTTCAAAATTTGTATTGAAACCCCGAAGGTATCTAACAGTGTAACGCCACTTGATAAGTACAATCGACACATTGTACTTAAGCCAGGATCCAATTAATTATCGATATTTCCTTCACTGGGTTTATTTTAACATTTTACCATATTTGGTTACGAGAAATCAATATAGTTCACTGCAATCTTTTTGGATTGGCATATAAAAGAAAATTCGTTTATTTAGATTTAATTTTCGTTTTAAAAATACAACTGAATTAAATTAAATTTAAATACATAATTTTTATTTCATGCTGATATTTCTTTAACAGAAATAAATATTTTTAATAATTCCTGTTGCACTTTATTTTATGTGAGTCAGTTTATGTTTGTTTAGGTTACTTGACACTCTAAAGCACATTTTACAGACGTCACACCGGTATGGTTCCTCTCCCGTATGGATTAATTTATGGCGCGTTAGAACACTTACTTGTCTAAAACACTTGTTACAAATGTCACACTGGTAAGGTTTTTCTCCTGTATGAGTTGATTTATGCAGTTTTAATCGACTTGGATCTCGAAAGTACTTTTTACAAAAGTTGCATTGGTTTGTTTTCTCACCTGTATGTGTTACTTTATGAAACTTTAGTGATATTGATTGTCTAAAACATTGTTTACAAATGTCACATTGATACGGTTTCTCACCTGTATGTGTTAATTTATGAATATTTAGTGTTTGCAGTTGTCTAAAACCTTGTTTACAAACGTCACACTGGTAAGGTTTCTCTCCGGTGTGTATTAAGTTATGCGCTTTCAAATTACCTCTTTTTTGGAAATACGTATTACAAACATCACACTGGTGTGATTTCTCCCCGGTATGAGTTAATTTATGGTTCTTAAGGTCACCCACTTGTCTAAAACGCTTGTTGCAGATTTCACAGTGGTGCGGTTTCTCACCTGTATGTATTAATTTATGACACTTAAGAGCACTAACCTGTCTAAAGTCCTTGTTACAAATGTCACATTGGTAGGGTTTCTCTCCTGTATGAGTAAATTTATGAACTTTTAAACGACTTGGGTTTCGGAAGTTCATTTTACAAACGTCACATTGATATGATTTCTCCCTTGTATGTACTAATTTATGAGTCTTAAGAGCATTTACATCTCTAAAACACTTATTACAAACGCCACACTCGTGAGATTTCTCTCTTGTATGAATAAGTTTATGCCTTTTTAAACGGCTTGGATATCGAAAACGCATTTCACAAACGTCACATCGGTGTGGTTTCTCACCTGTATGTGTTAATTTATGAATCTTTAATGATTGTGATTGTCTAAAACATTGTTTACAAACGTCACACTGGTGAGTTATATCTTCCCTTTGCTCTTCTTTAATATAAACGTTTTCAAATTTTAAATCTTTTTCTGAATTCATTTTGTTTACTCGATATTGATTTCTACAATAATTGCTGATATCGCTCATTTCTAAAGTTTCACATATTCCAATAAAATCTTTATATGTTTCTGATTTGGAATATTCGAGATCGTTGGAAGAACTTTGAATGGAATATTTATTCTCTGTTTTTCTTTCACAAGAGTTCTTATTCTGTTGAAGTACTGTAGAGTCTTTAAAACTAATTTCACTGTCGGCATCGTTGCACGAATTAAGCACTACGCCATCGAGACATTCAGATTTTATTGAAATTAACTGGCTATCAATTTTCGGTTCTTCTTTAATATGAACGACACGAACATCTTGATTTATGTAGTAGCTGTTATTCGTATCACTCATTTCTAAAATGTCACTTTTTATAGCAAAATCTGTACAGGATTGTGGTTTGGGATGTCCCAGAGTTTCGAAAGAACTTTGATTGAAACATTCATTTTCAGTTTTTGTCTCACACAAGTCCATATTTTGTTGTTGAAGTACTTCAAAGCTAGTTTCACTGCAAACATCATTAATCGAACTACGCACTACATCAATACTTTCAGTGTTGATTAAATGGATATCATTAATCGGTTCTTCTTTAATTTGAACGATACCGTCTCTAGATTTCACAAATATTTTTTCATTTATGCTTTTTTCTGCAATTAAATATGTAGATGTGTTTTGTGTCTTGTGGTTGTTATCCATTTTGAACATGTTGTCTATTTTTGAGCGGTTTTATTTAGCTTGACCTCGTATCTTTGTTTCTAATCTTGTGACTTTTTTTTTAACACTCACTCTGACAACCAGATCAGTCTAAAAATAGTTATTGGCGTAACTAGTAGTCTAAGTCATTCATGGCGTGTCATGACTTAGCCTACAAGTTACGCCCATAATTTTATTCAACAATTGCGCGTTATTCATGTTTTATTTATTGTTACTAATGAGATGTTGTAAATATCTATTTATTTCTTTATAAAAAAAACTGTCAATACTAACAGCACCAAACAGCACGATTCAATGTTTTGGTTTGAGGTTAGCCGGTTATGAATAAACTCCATGTCGAAAACATTCGGCCTCTCAATTTTAGCCTCAATGGGTAACAACAGGGAGTTGTTGTTACCTACTATTTCGTTACGACTCAGAAAATAGTTACGTTTATTTTCATTACTCCACAATGGCCGAGCTAGTAGGAATCTTCATTGAGTTATGACAAGTAATTGTCACCAGTCGGTAAATGGCTATTTAGGGTTCGGTTTTTAGGCATGATAAAACATGAATAACGCGCATGAGTTGAATAACAAAAATTAAATACCTAGTCTTGTAGTTCCGGTTAATAAAACAACATAATAATGTGATTTATTTCAAATCTTGGGATCATAATTTCAATAAAAAAAAAAAGAATACATAGAATTTATTTTTGACGAGACTATAAATTTAAAAATACGAACACATTGGCTTAAATGCACAGCCATTGAAAATGGACTACGTATCTTCTTCCACAATTTGCTAAAAATGTTCACGGTTGTACCACAGAGAAAAATTAAAAAAATAACTTGGTTTTATGAAAGCTGTTAATTGGAGTTTGAAATCAATGCGCCCGCTGTTTGTCCTAGTTTGTTTAGAAAACACGTGACGATTCAACCTTCTATGGGTATCTCATGCAGCAATTAATTCAATGTTATTTATTTAGTCCGTTTAATAGTATCCAAATATTAGTTATAAATATTTTCTAAACCGAAGCATACTCCGTTTTGATATTAGTAAAATTTACTGCCAGCGTGGTGAAACACAATCATTGCACCTAACCGAAAAGTTCTTGAAACGTGAATAGATTTTGTTGGAGTCTATTCACCGGAAGTTATCAAAATTGACAAAAATAAACACTGTATTAGATTCACAAACTTTTTGAACACTACTCTGTAATCTATTACGAACAAAAATTATTTTAAAAAAACGTACAAATCAAATTTATTTCTTCAACACTGATTTTTCGGAGTACATAGAATAATAAATTTTCTTAGTAAAAACATTTCCAAAAAAACTACAATTTATTTTTCATATTTATATTGATTTCATGGTAATTTTAAATTTAAAGAATTAAGTCTATCGGAAATTAGGGTGTATTTTTACATTCCATATGAACTGAATAAAACTTAGAAATTTGTTTACTGCTGCTGACATAATATTATGTCGCCAATTGGGGGATGCACTATATTTGTGTATAGACTATAAGTTTGGTACATATAACTGCCTCTTTTTCCGAGAAAGAAACGTGTGCAAATGCCCCATACATTTTTATGGGGGTTTGAAATTTTTACAGTTTTAAGGTATTTGTTTACAGAAATGTTTTAACGATGTGGAAGAGGGGGGTCATCTGCGATCGGACTGGAACTTCGGGCAAAAGTCGACCGTGGTGGAACATGAAAATCCCCCAAGGTTTTTATGCGCAAATGCTTAATAACCTTTTATAGGAGTTTAAAGTTTGTACTGTTTTAAGTCATTTATTCAAACGAACTTTACTTTGACGTCCCTGGACAACCCTTGTATCCCCACCACCCTCCACGAACACACACACACAATTAAAGCTAAAATATGAATTTAAATGTCTTCAAACAGTAAAAACTTTAAACATCCATAACAATGTTTTGAGTCATTATCGTCAAAAATCTCTTAAGGTTTTTTCACATCTCAGCAAGGTCAAAGTGTCCAAAGTTTTATCTCGATCGAAGATGACCGGTTTTCGAAACTACACCCAAAATTAAAATGTACAATTAGAATAACAAATTAGTGTTTTTATAACAGAAAAATATATATTTAAAAAGTTACTGTAGTACAAATTTATTCAACATGCTCAGTATTCAATACTGGTACAATTTCTTGGTTATGTCTCAACGTATGTTTCTTTAGATGAGTTGATACTCTAAAACACATTTTACAAACGTCACACTGGTACGGTTTCTCCCCCGTATGTATTAATTTATGTCGTTTTAGGGCACTTACTTGCCTAAAACAGTTGTTACAAATGTCACATTGATACGGTTTCTCTCCGGTATGAGTTAATTTATGCATTTTTAATCGGCTAGGATTTCGGAAGTACACTTTACAAACGTCGCATTTGTGTGATTTCTCACCTGTATGTGTTAATTTATGAACCTTAAGTGATTGCGATTGTCTAAAACGTTGTTTACAAACGTCACACTCGTAAGGTTTCTCTCCGGTGTGGATTAATTTATGCGCTTTCAGATTACTTATTTTTTGGAAGCTTGAGTTACAAACGTCACACTGGTGCAACTTCACTTCTGTATGCAATAACTTATGACTTTTTAAACTGCTAAACTCTCTAAAACACTGTTCACAAACATCACACCGATATGGTTTCCCGTTTGGATGTTTTAACTGGTGACTCTTTAAATTATTTAATTTTCTAAAACACCGCTGACATATATCACACTTATATGGTTTCTCTCCTGTATGAATGAGTTTATGACTCTTTAAATAACTTGATCCTCTGAAAGACTTTTTGCAAACATCACACTGGTATGGTTTCTCGCCGGTATGTATTAATTTATGAGATTTTAAATGACCTGATCGTGTGAAAAACATATTGCAAATGTCGCATTGATATGGTTTTTCACAAATAGCGTCTTCATTCATTTTAAGGTTGGAACTATTTGGGTTTGTGCCTTCTTGAATAGTCTTGCTATTAACGCCATTAAACAAATTATTGGCTATATCTCCAAAATGTTCATGATCTGTAGAGTTCACAGATATATCATTCATTGGCTCTTCTTTAATATAAACTTCTTCAAATCTATTTCTGCAGTAGCTGTTATCCGTATCACTTCTTATAGTAAAATCTATACTGGATTTTGGTTTGGGATATCCAAAATCCCTGGATGAGCTTTCATTGAAACATTCGTGCTCATTGTTTGGTCCCCAACAATTTTTTTTCGGTTGCAGAAGTGCTGTATCGCTTTTAGTGTCTTTAAAGCTTATTTCACTGGCAGCATCATTACATGAACTGTGTCCTACGCCATCAAGGTCTTCGAACTTCATTGAAATTAACTGTCTATCAATAATAGGTTCTTCTTTAATGTGAACGACACGTATATCTTCAGGTTTGACCCATATTTTTCCTTTTATGTTGTTTACTGCACCTAAATAAGCAGGTGTTTTTTGTTTGTGCTGATCGATATCCATGTTAAAAACGTTATTTACTTTTAAAAGTACAGCCTCTCACTTTGTTATATTTGCGCTGAAGACCATATTAGTTTTGATTAATTATTGCATATTTTTTACAACAAATGTGTATAATTTTTATTTAAATTAATATTATAGAACACAAAAATGTACTTTTGCACACACTTTGTATAGCGATCGTGAAATGACTTACTTAGGACAAGTGCTTCAAAGTAAATTATGTCAGAAATTTGTTACACAAAATATAGGTACTTACTGTACATGAAGTTAAAATCAGTTTTTTTTGTTATGGCCTAACTCTTGTTATTAGCTAGTTGCCGGTGAAAATCAGTTTAGTAGGGATACGTGCAAAAGATTTAATATGTTATTGATGGGTTGCCCAAAACGTTAAAAAAAATTGATTTTTTACAATGACCTTAGATTGTGATTTATACAATTACTGTTTTCATACAAGCAGCAGCAGTCTAATGTCGTATGCAAACTCTCTGTCATGTACCTACATTGCACAACATTAGATTGTACTCACACAAAAACAAATGCTTAATCTTCATAGAAATAGATTGTTTTCAAGCTAAATTTTTATTAAAATGTGTTTTGAGGTGACAATTGTACAAAGAACTTTGTTAAATACATGTATATGTATATGTTATAGTTCTTATATTGGGAAATCCTATAGGATTTATTAATGAATCTTCGGAATTACTAACATAAGTTAGTAAATGTAAGGTTTTTTATAAAAAAAGACGATTTTTCGGACTTTTACCATCCAAGTTTGGTGTTTTACTACTAACGGTTAGTAAATGTTGGTTTTGAGAATAAAACAGTGAATATTTCTTAAGCGGCCTATACACTGGCAATATTATTGCGCAATAATATTGCACAAAAAATTGAAACATCACTAGACTGTCAATATTATTGTGCAATAATATTGCACAAAAATTTAAATTTCTGTGCGGCTCCTAGACTGACAATAATATTGCGCAATATTTTATATTGTACAATATTATTGACAGTCTGTGAATGATATTGAAATATTGTACAATATATTGAGAATATAAAAAAACAGCCCCTAGACTGTCAATAATATTGCGCAATATTTTATATTGCGCAATATTATTGACAGTCTATGAATGATATTGGAAGCATTGTACAATATATTGAACATATCAAAATCGGTTTGATATTTATTGTGCAATATAAAAAAAGTACAGTCTGTGGTTAATATTGCACAATAATAACCACTTGTAATTGACAAACGCTGGATTGGAAGAATGGCGGCTCGCAGATGGGTGTTCTTTTTCTCAATAGCGGGGGTTACCATTTTTAAAAGTTCATAAAATGTTGAAGCGTCCATTCGCAGAAAGTTGCAAAAATCCTTTGGTTCGATTATTTTCAGGTCCCTTATCAAATTTTCGTGAGTGTACCTATCTCTTTTTTATACCACTCTTTCATCCATTTACGCTTTTTCTTGGTGTTTTTTCGCAAGCATAAAGCCAGTGCGATGGCAACACAACTTGTTTCAACATCACTTAGCATGTTCACTGATCAGGACTTTTCAGAGATAAATATTGTGCAATTTAATTCTGCTGTATAGGGCAAATTCCAATTTTTGCGCAATATTATTGCGCAATAATATTGACAATCTAGGTTAAAACACTTAAAACTCAGTGTTTGTACAATATTATTGTGCAATAATATTGTAATAATTTTTATTGTGCAATATTAACCACATACTGTAACTTTTTTTAGATTGCACAATAAATATCAAACCGATTTTGATATACTCAATATATTGCACAATGTTTCAATATCATTCACAGACTGTCAATAATATTGTGCAATCTAAAATATTGCGCAATAATATTGCCAGTGTATAGGCCGCTTTATTCATTTATTATAATTAGCTATAAGTACACGACGCTGATTTTGCCGAAGGAATCACTATACTGGGATTAGTGCTGGCTATGAAAATGGAAACGGCGTCATTGCTGGCTCCGCTGCGTGGTGAAAAACTAAATTTAAAAATTAGAACCGAGGCTATTTATCGTGTTTGATTCTCTGCTGGCTTTAAACAAGGACCAATCAGACAACAGTATTGCACATACCGCTAAACTAGCGGTATGTGCTTTATTGTCGCTTTGTGCGTCAGAGCTGACTTTCGTTCATATAAGAAGTTATATCTAAGTTAATTTCACACGAAATCCATTCAAATTGAAGCTTTTTGAAAAGAGGAGATTCTGATCTATAAAACAGAACCATTTTTAAATCAATTCGAGTTCATAAATACTATTAAAATTGTAATTGAAAATTACAAACAACAGTTGTCGGTTGGTCTCGTATGTACGTATGTACGTCACGACTCTACAGATCGCAATTTTGGTCGGATTGCCTTGGGTTATATTTTATTCACTTTGTTTAGTATCAGACCAGAACCCTATTTAAATTCATATAAATGTGTTCAGTAGTTTAGTTTTTATAAACAGTTTTATTTTATTATTTTTGACAGCTAATAGTTAAAATAAAAAACCTTAAAAAAACAAAAAAAATACCTATTACTGTTATTGTAAATGTAGTGTATTATGTAGAATAACTGCTACACTTCTATACCACAATAACAACACATGTGGGATGTAGGAATAGCCGAGCGGTTAAAAGCGTTCGTCCATAGCAAGGTGCCGGGTTCGATTCCCGCTGACACAAGTAATATATTTTTTCTATTCTATTTTATTTTTATTTTTTTTTCTATTTTTTTAATTGGTTTTTTTAAATCTATTTTCTCATTTTTTTTTTCATTACCTATAATATGTACAGTGGAAAACTTGCGGGATGTGCACTTTTGGTTTTGCCAACTATCCTGTTATGTGGGCGCTAAAGTGTGTGTTCTGTTCAGCGACAATATGTCCACTTTTGTTAACATTCGAACCGTCAGTGCGAGCGCACCAAAACCGTCTACAAATCTAGCTTCAAAACACGAATCGTGTGAAAGCTAACACATACAAATCGTCACATAATTAGGGATGAGCCGGATCGTTAAAAATGTATATCTGCGGATACGGATACGCGTGTACGGATCATTAGTATCCAGACCCGCGAATACGGATACGGATCACATTTTTTTTACTCAGTTAGTATTGGTAAAACACAACAATAAATGTTTAAATATTTAGCTTTTGCAATACAAATGTGCCAAATATCAGTATGTGATTTCCAAAAATAAAAATTAATATAAATGGAATTTAATAACATTTCATTGCTACCTATATTTAAAATTTCACATACATAAATGAAATTTAATAACGTAAAAGATCCGTTCAAGATCCATCAAAAAGTAACGGATACAGATCTTTTTTCTCCCTCGGATATCCGCAGATACGGACACGGATATCCAGCACATCTCTGCACAGAATCAAGTGCCACAACACGCTTGGGACCTAACAGCGAAATTAAGCAGCGAATCTGGCGGCAAAACTAGCCTCGTGAGGATGGGGATTTAGATCTTTTTTGACGTGATAACGTCTTATAAATTGATGAATCACCAATCTTATAAATTGATAAAACACCGGCTGCATGCACGAAAAAGTGTAACGTTCCTAACGTAACGTTCCTAACGTTCGTAACGCGTAACGTTCCGCCTGACCCTGTGCGTGCTTTTCTCGAAAATGGCCCTAACGATTTGGATGAAATTTACTGAAAAGGGATTTTTGGGGGCAAAAAATCGTTTTAGCTAGGTCTCATCTCTCGAAAAAATCGTTTTCTTACAAATTTTATCATTATAAAAATCAATTTTTTGACGTATGAAAATACTTAAATATTGTAAGTAGGTTTTGGAATTTTGTATTATAAACAGTGAAACAATTGTTTTATAAAATATTATGACAGCTAATCTTTGAGACTTAAAATAAATACGAAAGAAAGAAAGTTAAAAAAAACAATTATATTATATGGTGAGTAATTTAAATAAATAAAATTAACCTAAATTTGAAGCGAAAGATGCAATATCATAGATTCGAATTATTATAATTATTATATAAATTTAGGTTATGTATTACGGAATACGTTATCACGTAAAACTATCGTCCGTAAACCGACTTTACAGACAACCAGTTTTTTTTTTGTTTGGTTCGTGCTATGTACACAGAAATTGTATTTCGTGCTCCGCGTATCCCTTGCTAACAATCACACTGATTGAAATTTAGAATCCAATCCTAGACTGACACGACATAGAGTTCTAGTAGCTACCTACCTCTGTGAATTTATGAATTATGAGGTAAGTTCCCAGCAGCCAGCAAACGGTAACGAAATCGTCACCCGCATGCGCAGTACCTAAAACGAAACTGTATCGGTTTTGGAACACGTTTTAGCTATCTGCGCATGACAGTGACGGACTGACGGTTTCGTTACCATTTGCTGGCTGTTTGGGACATACCTAGTGTCTGTCAAAATTGTTCTCTTTTATTTTATCTTTGATTTGGTGTTAGAATGAAAGAAATATCGATAATTGGATCTGGCTTAACTACAATGTGTCGATTGTGCTTATCAAGTGGTGTTACACTGTTAGATATGTTTTCGTTTTCATCCAAAATGGGGAATAGAGTGGCTGGTGTAATCATGAAACGTGCTGCTGTTCAGGTAAGTTATATTATTTTCGATGAATTTTTATATGAAATAACTTTACTCACCGTACCGCATAAACGAGCAATTTTTCTTTGAGGTAAATTGTTCCTTAATATAATTTCAAAATAAAATTCGTGCTAATTAAAACACATTTTTGTATTAGGTTGTACTTAGGTACTTTTAAAGTAATTTGAATAATTTGAAAATAATTAAAATTTTCCTCAATTGCCAGATAACTAGAAACGATGGAATGCCGAATTTCATCTGCCAATCCTGTTACACTCAACTGGAGAAAACTCACCAGTTTCTGATGCAAATAGAAAATTCTGATAGAGCACTGCGAGGCTATTTTCAGCAATTATGCGCTTCTGAGAAACCAGTCAAAACTGAATGTTCTGTTCAACCTTCTGAAAATCATTTAATCCTTAACGCTAATAAAGATATCGTGAAATGTGAATCTTTAGAGCTCCATGATGAATTTGATATAGATCTTGATTGGAAAGAGACTGAATCTGCAAATTTAATTCAAGAAAATAATATCAACCAGGAAATGTGTTTAAAATTTGAAATCAAAGACGAAAAGATGGATGATAATTTCTCAATTTTAACAGAAAAAGTCGATGATCCGATAAACGTTTCATCTAAAGCCGATGGAAATGAAGTAAACTGCGAAGACACGAAAATTAGTATTGGTCACGCAGTCGAGAATACGTGTTTACTTTCTGCAAATGTAACTGAAAAAACTCATACAAATATTTTGATAAATCGTAAGGAGCATAAATTGAAATCGTATCGATGCGATATTTGCAGCAAGTGTTTCTCCAGCCGTCCGGCTTGGCATGATTATAAACGAGTACATACTGGTGAGAGACCTTATCTGTGTGACCTTTGTAATAAGAGTTTCTCTCAGTTGTGCCATTTAATTAAACACAAACGCAGTCATACTGGTGAAAAACCTTATCAGTGTGACCTTTGTAATAAGTGTTTCTCTCAGTTATACCATTTAAAAAGACACAAACGTATTCATACTGGTGAAAAACCTTATCAGTGTGATCTGTGTAATAAGAGTTTCTCTCAGTCATCTTATTTAAATATTCACAAGCGTGCACATACCGGTGAAAAACCTTATCAGTGTGATCTGTGTAATAAGAGTTTCTCTCGGTCTAGCAGTTTAATTATTCACAAGCGTGTACATACCGGTGATAAACCTTATCAGTGTGACCTTTGTAATAAGTGTTTCTTTCGGTCACATGATTTATTTATACACAAGCGTAGTCATACTGGCGAGAAACCTTATCAGTGTGATCTGTGTAATAAGAGTTTCTCAAAGTCATCTCATTTAAATGAACACAAGCGTGTACATACCGATGATAAACCTTATCAGTGTGACCTTTGTAATAAGTGTTTCTTTCGGTCACATGAATTAATTAAACACAAGCGTAGTCATACTGGTGAGAAACCTTATCAGTGTGATCTGTGTAATAAGAGTTTCTCAAAGTCATCTCATTTAAATGATCACAAGCGTGTACATACCGGTGAGAAACCTTATCAGTGTGACCTTTGTAATAAGTGTTTCTTTCGGTCACATGATTTAATTATACACAAGCGTAGTCATACTGGTGAGAAACCTTATCAGTGTGATCTGTGTAATAAGAGTTTCTCAAAGTCTAGCAGTTTAATTATTCACAAGCATATACATACTGGCAAGAAACCTTATCAGTGTGATCTGTGTAATAAGAGTTTCTCTCAGTCTAGCAGTTTAATTATTCACAAGCGTGTACATACCGGTGAGAAACCTTATCAGTGTGACCTTTGTAATAAATGTTTTTCTCAGTCATCGCATTTCATTAGTCACAAGCGTTGTCATACCGGTGAGAAACCTTATCAGTGTGACCTTTGTAATAAGAGTTTCTCTCAGTTGTGCCATTTAAAAACACACAAACGTAGTCATACTGGTGAAAGACCTTATCAGTGTGATGTGTGTAATAAGAGTTTCTCAACTTCATCTCATTTAAATGATCACAAGCGTGTACATACCGGTGAGAAACCTTATCAGTGTGACCTTTGTAATAAATGTTTTTCTCAGTTATCGCATTTCATTAGTCACAAGCGTTGTCATACCGGTGAGAAACCTTATCAGTGTGACCTTTGTAATAAGAGTTTCTCTCAGTTGTGCCATTTAAAAACACACAAACGTAGTCATACTGCTGAAAAACCTTATCAGTGTGATCTGTGTAATAAGAGTTTCTCAACTTCATCTCATTTAAATGATCACAAGCGTGTACATACCGGTGAGAAACCTTATCAGTGTGACCTTTGTAATAAATGTTTTTCTCAGTTATCGCATTTCATTAGTCACAAGCGTTGTCATACCGGTGAAAAACCTTATCAGTGTGATGTGTGTAATAAGAGTTTCTCTCAGTTACACCATTTAAAAAGACACATACGTATTCATACTGGTGAGAAACCTAAGTCACTGTAACCTTTGAAATAAATGCTAGTAATAAATTTAATGCTTGTTAAAGTGATTGGTCGAAATTTTGTTTATGTATACTCCTTAGGCAACTAAAAATTGATAATATTTTCACTCGAAATAAATATTGAGTAAATGAAAGTTGTCTCTTTATATTTTTATTATAACATTTTTTTTTTTGAGGCTTCAGCAGCAATGCCATTAGCTCCAGATATAAAATGGTTACTGTAAATAACGAGGTTTAAATAGCACTTATCGATGTTTAGATTTTGTTTAAAAGCTCAGTATTTTCCAGAAATCTGAATAGTTTTACAATATTGTCTCTTGTCACTGAGGATGTCTTGAAGTTGAGCGGGTGTTGTAGTCTGTTAAACATATGCTTGACAGTCAGTGAGGATGTGTTAAACGGTCAGTGTCGTATTACATGTGATGCAGATGTCCGGATCAATTGAATCGGTCATTTTGAAAAGGGGCAATCTCTAATATTTTGACAAAATGCGTTTTTCATCAAATCACGTGTTTTTAAGGTGGACGCATCTATTTCGTTTGAAAAAGTGCCATATCTCGCTTTACTTACCATACTAGCACTGTGTCTGACAAAATGTTCATTTGGAAAACGGGACATGTCTCGGAGATGACCCCTTTTCAAAATGAACAGGCGAATATTGTTGTTTTGCGCAATTGCTGTTTTGTATGATGCAATGTTTCTTTGTCGTTCTAAGTCAGTGTTATTATAGTGTTCAAAAGATAGATACAATATTGCTATTAAATTATTCAATATTCGCTTACAAAATTGAAATGTCTGATGACGAAAGTGTGTCAAGTCCTTCTCCTCCTTCCAAACGAAAAAAAGGAGTCAAAAATCCCGAGTGTTACAAACAGATCGCTATTAGAAGGAAAAATTCCGATTAATATAAAAAAATGGATGATTTAAAAAAACTCAAACAGTACATCCCCGAAATTTATAAACCGTTCTACAACGATTTCTTTGAATGGCCTACAACCAATACAGATGAAGCACCAGAAGATTTTTAATTTTCAAATGTTTTTTTACATTGTTTAATAATTTAGCATAATTTTATGTTTAAAAATATTAATTATTTATGTTTTCTTTTGTAATAACTAATACACAAAATAAAAAAAAATTCTGAAAAGGGATAATGTCTTACCGAAACCTCATTCATTTTGAAAACGGGTCATGTCTTTAACATAAATGTAGTGATTATGATCAGCCTGTATAATAAAAATTTGTTTTTATTTTATTATAATATTCAAATTTATGTGCTCTTTACATTCAAAATGTCAAAAAACGATTTTTCAAAAAGTTGAGTCAGTGAGAAGTTTTTTACTTCTGTAAAATTTGAAAAAGTAGAGTTAGATCCTTTTCAAAATGACCGATTCAATTATTCTTCTAAACTGGTGGCTATGTGCTAGTAAGGTGTGGCCAATTCTTAGTCGGGTCAGCATGGTATTTTCTTTACGATTCATGGGGATGTTGGTCCATTTCAGTTCTGACGGTTTGATGATTCGAAGTTTGGTTGTTGGTGATTTTCGTAAATTCAGATTGCCTACTTTCGCGGATTTTGGTCTTAATTAGATTTTTGACGTCGGGGAAGGGTATGTGAATGTTGGTTATGGAAAGATTTGTAGAGTTTTTAGTAGCGGAGTCGACTTATTCATTGCCGTCATTTCCTACATGAGATGGGGACCAAATAAAAATGACAATCTTGTTTTGAACAGACTGGATTTCGTAGAGGACATTTAGTATTAATTTAATTTTAATTGTGCGTAAGGTCACCTCACTCACCATCCTGTGGCCATAGTAACAAACATATCGACCAAAAAAACAACTAATGAAAAATTCAGAGAAAGAGGGATATGCTTTAGCCAATTTATTCCTTTTCTTTTAAACAAATTTGAATGTGCAGTTATGCGAGAAAAGGAAGACGCGAGTGGGCTTAGAAAGTGTGTTTGAGATAGTGTTAAATAAAATAGTAAAAATGAAGTATTTAAGGAGTAAATTATTTGATCTACTGGTAATTTGGGAAGTGGTAATTATAAGGACCTATTAAAATTGGCGCAGTCAGTACTACGATTAGTAGATCAGAGGGAAAAAAGAAATTTGAGTCTTTTGGCGTACATTTGTTGTGATCGTTTAAAAGTTGCAAATATTGACAATTAACTCTTTTTCAGTGTATATTTTTTATTCATATCTACATTATTTTGATTATAATCAATATAGTTGAAATTTCTCACAACTTGTTTCCTGCGCGTAGGTTTTTGCAGTTGGTTTGGAAAATATTCCTTCCATTTCAATTTTTCCCACGCGAAGGGGCGGTGCTAATGTAGCAGGTATTGTTACATTAACTCTCTCTCTGTCTCTCTCTCTCTTTGTAATATTGACAAAATTAGTTTTACTTAACTATGCGGCAAAAATGAATGTTGTTATCAATTTGGAGAATATTAATTAATAACAGTTTATCACGAATTTTTTATAATTCAAGTTTAAGACTTTTTATTTATTTTTAGTAAGAGCTTTTTCAAGTGCTTACAGTATAATGAAAGAAACGGTACTCGTGTAGTTTAAAATGGCATCAGTAGTGATGTAATGAGGAAAAATTATATACTTTGCTAAATACATGTATACGTAATTTTTATAGTTCGTATATTGGTAAATCCTATAGGATTTACTAGTGAATCTTCGGAATTACCAACATAAGTTAGTAAATGTAAGGTTTTTATAAAAAAAGACGATTTTTAGGGTTTTTACCATCCAAGTTTGGTATATGCTAGGTTTTACTACTAACGGTTAGTAAATGTTGGTTTTGGGAATAAAACAGTGAATATTTCTTATTCATTTATTATAATTAGCTAGGGATCAGTACACTAGGCTGATTTTGCTGCTGGAATCACTATACTGGGATTAGTGCTGGCTATGAAAATGGAAACGGCGTCATTGCTAGCTCCGCTGCGTGGTGACAAACTCAATTTAAAAATTAGAACCGAGGCTATTTTTCGTGTTTGATTCTCTGCTGCCTTTAAACAAGGACCAAGCAGACAATAGTATCCTTCTCATGTGGGCGCTAAAGTATGTGTTCTGTTCAGCGACAATAAATGTCCACTTTTGTTAACATTCGAACCATCAGTGCGAGCGCACCAAAACCGTCTACAAATCTAGCTTCAAAACACGAATCGTGTGAAAGCTAACACATACAAATCGTCACATAAGTAGGGATGAGCCGGATCGTTAAAAATGTATATCTGCGGATACGGATACGCGTGTACGGATCATTAGTATCCAGATCCGCGAATACGGATACGGATCTCAATTTTTTTACTCAGTTAGTATTGGTAACTCACAACAATAAATGTTTAAATATTTAATTTTTGCAATACAAATGTGCCAAATATCAGTATGTGATTTCCAAAAATAAAAATTAATATAAATGGAATTTAATAGTATTTCATTGCTAACTATATTTAGAATTTCACATACATAAATGAAATTTAATAAGGTAAAAGATCCGTTCAAGATCCATCAAAAAGTAACGGATACAGATCTTTTTTCTCCCTCGGATATCCGCAGATACGGACACGGATATCCAGCACATCTCTGCACAGAATCAAGTGCCACAGCACGCTTGGGACCTAACAGCGAAATCTAGCAGCGATTCTGGCGGCAAAACTAGCCTCGTGAGGATGGGGATTTAGATCTTTTTTTGTTTGGTTCGTGCTATGTACACAGAAATTGTATTTCGTGCTCCGCGTATCCCTTGCTAACAATCACACTCATTGAAATTTAGAATCCAATCCTAGACTGACACGACATGTTCTAGTAGCTACCTACCTCTGTGAATTTATGAATTATGAGGTAAGTTCCGAGCAGCCAGCAAACGGTAACGAAATCGTCACCCGCATGCGCAGTACCTAAAACGAAATTGTATGGCTACGTTCACACGTTGCGGTTTACCGAAACGTTTTTCGTATGCGGTTTTCAGTAGCAAATGCAAACATATACACGTATTCACACTATACGGTAAAACCGAATGCGGTAAAAAAAACAGTTTCGTTTATTTTTGCATCCGTGTCTTGTCACTGAAAACCGTGAGCCGCGTACGGCAAAAAAAACGAAACGGTCTCACAGTACGGTTTCTTTGTACCGGCGCAGTGTGCGGTAGAGGCAGTCGCTACATTCGATTGTCGTGTTTAGACGTGCCGCTATGGATAATAAAATTATTTTTTTCAAATCTTCTTCCAATCTTCCTAGAAGTTCATTATACGCTGACATCGACATCCGAAAATAATTGAAGAATTTCGTTTCATCACTTCGCAATTCTAACATGAGTGTCCAAAAGTGACCCAGATTTAAACGCCTAGATACAATAGGATGCTCCCAAAATCTTCTATGTTTTTTTTTTGTTTTTTCTGCAAAATAAGTGCCAATAAATGAGCACAGTCGCAAAGTCTTCATCGTCCATTTTTTTGCAGCAAACTGAACACAAAACAAACCGCATACGAAAAACGTTTCGGTAAACCGCAAGGTGTGAACGTAGCCTATGCTTAACCTGACGATTTTACCGTATAAGAAAAACGTTAAATGTGAATACTGAATACGTTTCTGCTGTATACGGTAAAATCGTATAAGAATACCGAATAGAAAAAACCGTATCGTGTGAACCTAGCCTATCGGTTTTGGAACACGTTTTAGCTATCTTCGCATGACAATGACGGACTGACGGTTTCGTTACCATATTTTGCTGGCTGTTTGGGACATACCTAGTGTCTGTCAAAATTGTTCTCTTTTATTTTATCTTTGATTTGGTGTTAGAATGAAAAAAATATCGATAATTGGATCTGGCTTAACTACAATGTGTCGATTGTGCTTATCAAGTGGCGTTACACTGTTAGATATGTTTTCGTTTTCATCCAAAATGGGGAATAGAGTGGCTGGTGTAATCATGAAACGTGCTGCTGTGCAGGTAAGATATATTATTTTCGATGAATTTTTATATAAAATAACTTTTTAGTTACCGTACCGCATAAACGAGCAATTTTTCTTTGAGGTAAATTGTTCCTTAATATAATTTCAAAACAAAATTCGTACTAATTAAACCACATTTTTGTATTAGGTTGTACTTAGGTACTTTAAAGTAATTTTAAATTTAATAATATAAAATAATAAAAATTTTCCTCAATTGCCAGATAACTAGAAACGATGGAATGCCGAATTTCATCTGCCAATCCTGTTACACTCAACTGGAGAAAACTCACCAGTTTCTGATGCAAATAGAAAATTCTGATAGAACACTGCGAGGCTATTTTCAGCAATTATGCGCTTCTGAGAAACCAGTCAAAACTGAATGTTCTGTTCAACCTTCTGAAAATCATTTAATCCTTAACGCTAATAAAGATATCGTGAAGTGTGAATCTTTAGAGCTCCATGATGAATTTGATATAGATCTTGATTGGAAAGAGACTGAATCTGCAAATTTAATTCAAGAAAATAATATCAACCAGGAAATGTGTTTAAAATTTGAAATCAAAGACGAAAAGATGGATGATAATTTCTCAATTTTAACAGAAAAAGTCGACGATCCGGTAAACGTTTCATCTAAAGCCGACGGAAATGAAATAAACTGCGAAGACACGAAAATTAGTATTGGTCACGCAGTCGAGAATACGTGTTTACTTTCTGCAAATGTAACTGAAAAAACTCATACAAATATTTTGATAAATCGTAAGGAGCATAAATTGAAATCGTATCGATGCGATATTTACAGGAAGTGTTTCTCCAGCCGTCAGGGTTGGCATTATCATAGGCGAGTACATACTGGTGAGAGACCTTATCAGTGTGACCTTTGTAATAAGAGTTTCTCTCAGTTGTGCCATTTAAAAAGACACAAACGTAGTCATACTGGTGAAAAACCTTATCAGTGTGATCTGTGTAATAAGAGTTTCTCTCAGTCATCTCATTTAAATGATCACAAGCGTGTACATACAGGTGAAAAACCTTATCAGTGTGACCTTTGTAATAAGTGTTTCTCTCAGTTATCCAATTTAAATATACACAAGCATATACATATAGGCAAAAAACCTTATCGGTGTGATCTGTGTAATAAGAGTTTCTGTCAGTGTAGCAGTTTAATTAAACACAAGCGTGTACATACCGGTGAGAAACCTTATCAGTGTGACCTTTGTAATAAGTGTTTCTTTCAGTCACATGATTTAATTAAACACAAGCGTAGTCATACTGGTGATAAACCTTATCAGTGTGACCTTTGTAATAAGAGTTTCTCTCAGTTGTGCCATTTAAAAAGTCACAAACGTATTCATACTGGTGAGAAACCTTATCAGTGTGATCTGTGTAATAAGAGTTTCTCTCAGTTACACAATTTAAGAAGACACAAACGTATTCATACTGGTGAGAAACCTTATCAGTGTGATCTGTGTAATAAGAGTTTCCCTCATTCATGTCATTTAAATGATCACAAGCGTGTACATACCGGTGATAAAACTTATCAGTGTGACCTTTGTAATAAGTGTTTCTTTCGGTCACATGATTTAATTATACACAAGCGTAGTCATACTGGTGAGAAACCTTATCAGTGTGATCTGTGTAATAAGAGTTTCTCTCAGTCTAGCAGTTTAATTATTCACAAGCGTAGTCATACTGGTGAAAGACCTTATCAGTGTGATTTGTGTAAAAAGAGTTTCTCTCAGTTATGCCATTTAAAAAGACACAAACGTATTCATACTGGTGAGAAACCTAAGTCATTGTAACATTTGAAATAAATGCTAGTAATAAATTTAATGCTTGTTAAAGTGATTGGTCGAAATTTTGTTTATGTATACTCCTTAGGCAACTAAAAATTGATAATATTTTTACTCGAAATAAATATTGAGTAAATGAAAGTTGTCTCTTTATATTTTTATTATAACATTTTTTTTTTTGAGATGAGGGCTTCAGCAGCAATGCCATTAGCTCCAGATATAAAATGGTTACTGTAAATAACGAGGTTTAAATAGCACTTATCGATGTTTAGAATTTGTTAAAAAGCTCAGTATTTTCCAGAAATCTGAATAGTTTTACAATATTGTCTCTTGTCACTGAGGATGTCTTGAAGTTGAGCGGGAGTTGTAGTCTGTTAGACATATGCTTGACATTCAGTGAGGATGTGTTGACGGTCAGTGTCGTATTACATGTGAGGCAGATGTCCAGATCAATTATTCTTCTAAACTGGTGGCTATGTGCTAGTAAGGTGTGGCCAATTCTTAGTCGGGTCAGCATGGTATTTTCTTTACGATTCATGGGGATGTTGGTCCATTTCAGTTCTGACGGTTTGATGACTCGAAGTTTGTTGTTGGTGATTTTCGTCCATTCAGATTGCCTACTTTCGCGGATTTTGGTCTTAATTAGATTTTTGACGTCGGGGAAGGGTATGGGAATGTTGGTAACAAACATATCGACCAAAAAAACAACTAATGAAAAATTCAGAGAAAGAGGGATATACTTTAGTCAGTTTATTCCTTTTCTTTTAAACAAATTTGAATGTGCAGTTATGCGAGAAAAGGAAGACGCGAGTGGGCTTAGAAAGTGTGTTTGAGATAGTGTTAAATAAAATAGTAAAAATGAAGTATTTAAGGAGTAAACTATTTGATCTACTGGTAATTTTGGAAGTGGTAATTATAAGGACCTATTAAAATTGGCGCAGTCAGTACGATTAGTAGATCGCAGGGGAAAAAAGAAATTTTATTATTTTATTATTAAAATAAATTTTAAATTTTCGAGAAAATTTTCTGTTTCAAAATTGTTCGGAAAACCCACGACTCTAGGTACCAGTATTTTACAAGAGACAACCTGATACTGTTTGTAAAGACCAAGTTATATCTGTGTCTCGTGGTTGACTCCGGTACACACGATTCAAATTCTGAAAAATTACGATCAATCCAGTTATTATCGTACTAATATTAAAAATGCGAATGTAAGTTTGTTTGTTACGCTTTCACGCAAAAACTACTTAACCGATCATCATGAAACTTTGCACATACACTCTTGAAGGTATTAGAAGTAACATAGGATACTTTTTATTAAAAAAAAATAAAAAATTTTTACGAAAAATAAGAAAATTGTCAAAATATCGTCAAATTTAGCTACTTCAACGCCATCTAGCATCATAGTAATGAAGTTTCAACCCTGAATACTGTAATACCAACCCACTGTATTACCGACGGTGACGACAATATCTAATAGTAGAAGAGCTAGTGAACCATCCGAGTAACCCGTTTCCCACAAAGCTAGAAAATTTTTAAATGATATTTTATTATCCGTCATTTAAGAAAATACCGTTCTGGCAGGCATCTCGCGGTTGCGTCATCATCCCTTAAATTTTTGAAAATGTCAAATAAAAATTTTTTTTAACCGACTCCCACAAGGCTACAAATTTAATATGTTGTAATTTACATATGTTTAAGTGTAAAAAAAAATTGACAGACTATTTTGAGGGTTGCAAGTACGTGCCAGACTATAGCAAAGTTGTCATCTGGATAGTAATTCATAACCTGCTCCCACAAGGCTAAAATTTTGAGGGCATGTTCTTTAAATTGTTTTAAAAATATATGTAAAAAGCCAGAACATTCTAGCGGTTGCGGGTGTCTGCCAGACAAGTATTTAATAGTCATGACTCTCGATGGGAGTGCGAGCGCAACAGACTTATACGAGTTCCAATGTTAGAAAGAGAGAATACATCTATTGTACTGCAGACTGGAGAGGGATTCCACCGTTATTTTAACGGAAAAAGTGAGCGCGCATGAGGGGCTGAGGCGTATATGTAATAGACTGTATAAAAAAAATCAACTATTTTTTTTTAAATGGACCACCGAAATATTATTCTAAATGACGGACTAAAGGCTCTCGAAGTTTCAGCTCTTAATATTAATATTAAGAGATGCCTCTCATCGCGATTTTCTATTTCCCATTAAATAACAGAAAAAAAAATCTTTTTAGCTTTAGTGTTTTATAATATGTCAACGGATAAAACTAATACAAATTGTCGGAAATTGAATGCCCTATAAAAACGGGTCTCTTATTATTTTATGATAAATCTACTCTTTCAAAAGTTATTCGCGGTTAAATTTTAATTTCATGAATTTTCTATTTTTAAAACTATCGTAAAATGTTGTAGTTTTTTTTTGCAAAAAATGCTATTATTTGGACATGGAAATATCAATTTTTTCCATTGAAAATCATTCACAAAGAAAATCATATACTATTCAAAGCAATGGCACGTCAATCCGGTGTCGGAGAGGCAACCGGATGGCGAGTGGTAATCTGGGCCTATGAGTGGTACAGAACCCTCTGGTAGCGGCCAAAGTGACCCCAAATGGACGGGGGCAAAAACGAAAAATGTTTGAAAAGGCAACCGGATAAAAATGCGATTGCATTGAAGGAAATACCCTAATTATATAATATATTTTTTTTGCCATCCGAAACACGCGGGCCGTTTTTGCACTAGCGAATAAAAAAAAATAAAAAAAAACTGAAAAGGCAACCGCTTCAAAATTAGTGAGAATACTTATTGACACCACCAAACGTTGGAAAAAAATTGCCATCCGATCCTGATGGGCAGTTTCGGAGAAACAACCCCTCAAAGTCGCCGAAAAATCCTTTTTATCGATTTTTTCAACAATAAGTAAAAAACACACACTAAAAATTGTTCAAATCGGATGGCATTCGAAATTTATACTGTCCTAAGTACAAATAATAGTGTGTATCAATGCCATCCGATTTCTGTTATATAGGGTATTAGATAATATTATAATCATTGTACTTATTATGTAACTGAATCTATGATTGTACGAAACAGTGATAAAATAATTATTAATAAACTAACTATCGTGGAATACGTTTAAATCATTCTAAACTGATACCTAAATATACAACAAATTGGCGCAGTCGGTTATTTTAATCGAACACTACGTTTCTAAATTAAATAAATTAAGCTACGTGCTGTAAATAATAAAAATAAACTAAATTAAATATAAAATATATATTCAATTATTAAAATCATCATGTCAATTGGCAAGATCGAAGCATTTGATTTAAAATCTGGAAAATGGTCGCTGTACATTCAGCGGCTAGAACAATATATTGCTGTAAATAAAATAGCAGCAGAATTAAAAATCGCAGCGTTATTATCCGTTGTGGGAGAAGAAACTTATGAACTAATTTGTGATCTATGCGATCCTGACAAACCAGAAACCAAAACATGGGATGAAATAGTTAAAACTGTCAAAGATCATATAAATCCAGCTCCGTCAGAGATAGCGGAACGATATAAATTTCGTCAACGTTATCAATCCAGTGACGAGAGTATAGCTGATTACGTTCAAGTTTTAAAACATTTGGCGAAAACCTGTAATTTCGGAAACCAATTGGAGACCAATTTACGAGACCAACTAGTCTCAGGTCTGCGAAATGATGCAATTCGATCCCGACTATTCACAGAAAAGATGTTGACCTACGGCAAAGCAGTGGAAATCTCCTTGTCTCTGGAGCAAGCTGAAAGAAATGCATTAGAAGCGGGGCCAAGCAGCATTAGTCATGTCAATAGGGTGCATATCGCAAGTTCCTCCGGTACAACCAGCCAGTCTTCATGTCGACATTGTGGTCTGAAAAACCATCAAGGTAGTAGGTGTTATTTTAAGAAAAGTATTTGTAACGCTTGTCAAAAGAAAGTTCACATTGCTAGTGTATGTAATAACAAAAAATTTCAAAAGAGGTATAATTGCAAAAATAACTCTAAACAAAATTATATTGATTCTCATAACTCGGAAAATGAGATAACTTCAGATAATTCGGAAAATGATGTAACTTCAGATAGTCCTGATTCTTCAGAATCCTTATTTCATTTGAATTTCGAATCAAAATTTTTGCAAAATAAACCAATCGTTTATACCTTAAAAATCGAAAATAAATCGTTAAATATGCAATTAGATACAGGTTCGCCTATATCGGCAATTTCAAGTCATGTATATGAAAAATATTTTTCAAACTTAAAATTACATAAATCTACACTAAATCTAGTATCGTACACAGGGCATAAATTTTTACCAGCGGGTTATATCACAGTAAAAGTAACTTTTAACAATAACGATTACATAACTTCAAAATTGTACGTCATTGAAAACGGTGGTCCTCCTATAATTGGTAGAGAATGGATGTACAAATTAAATTTAAACTGTAATGAAATTAATTTTGTATCAAATAATATTGATCACGAAATTAAAGGTTTAATTAATCAATTTCCTGATATATTTGATAATAAATTAGGCACTTTGAAAGATTTTTATTTAAAATTAAAAATTAAAAATGACAATGTCCCAATCTTTTGCAAGGCTAGACCGTTACCATTTGCAATACGGGAACGTGTTGACGCTGAATTGGATAAATTAACTGAAAAGGGAATTATAACTAAAGTTGATCACTCAGAATGGGCTTCACCTATCGTACCTGTTGTCAAAGCAGACGGTTCTATACGATTATGTGGCGACTATAAAGTCACAATTAATCCCCATTTAATAATTGAAAAATACCCATTACCAAAAATTGAAGAATTATTTTCTAAGTTGTCTGAAGGTAAAGAGTTTTCAAAATTGGACCTCTCTCAAGCCTATCAGCAAATTCTTTTAGATATTGAATCAAAAAAATATACCACTATTTCTACGCATCGTGGTCTCTTTGTATACAATCGTGTTCCTTATGGGTTGGCACCTATACCTGAACAGTTTCAAAGGATTATGGAAACGGTTCTTGTTGGTTTAAAAAATGTCGTTGTCTTTCTAGACGATATCCTTGTCACGGGACGCAACCGACAAGAGCACTATAAAAATTTGAAAGCGGTATTGCAAAGACTCCAAGATGTTGGATTGAAATTAAGTGCAAATAAATGTAAATTATTTCAAAAATCCGTATCTTATCTGGGTTATGTAATAGATTCAGAGGGGCTGCATACTTCTAAAAATAAAATAAAAGCAATTACACAGTGTCGAATTCCTAATAATGTGACCGAATTAAAAAGTTTTTTGGGAATGATAAACTACTATGGAAAATTTATTCCTAATTTAAGTACTATTTTGTTTCCCCTATATAATTTATTAAAAAAGAATATTCCTTTTAATTGGTCTAAAGAATGTGACGAATCGTTTAATAAAATTAAAAATTTAATGTCTTCAGCAGATGTACTAATTCACTATAATCTAAGTTTGCCTCTTTTATTAGCGTGTGATGCGAGTTCTTACGGTCTTGGCGCTATTATTTCGCATAAATTACCCGATGGTAAAGAAAAAATTATTGCTTGTGCAAGTCGTACGTTAACAGATGCTGAGAAAAATTATAGCCAAATCTCTAAAGAAGCTTTAGCTATAATTTTCGGAGTGCGCAAATTTTATCAGTACCTATACGGACGACACTTTACCTTACTTTGTGATGCTAAACCGTTAATCTCAATTTTCGGGCCAAAGAAAGGCTTACCTCAAATGGCCGCAAACCGTCTTCAACGGTATGCTGTAGAATTGACAGGATATAATTTTGATATTAAATACATAAAAACCCATCAAAATTCTAATGCAGATTTTTTGTCACGCCTTCCCTTAGAATCAACTGGTAAAAATAAAAATAGTGAACATTTTGATTACATATATTTTATAGAAGAACACATTTGTGTTAATCATAAAGAAATTAAACATGCTACTCAGTCTGATCCTCAATTAAGTCAAATATTACGATTTATAATGTACGGCTGGCCTACTAAAGTTAGTAGTGAATTAGGAGCATACTTTAACAAGCGCGATCAATTAACAATTGATCACGGTTGTATTTTGTGGGGGTATAAGGTCATGATTGAGCAATTTAAAAATAATGAAAAAACTTGGTCACCAGGAGTAGTAAAGGAGAGACTAGGTAAATCCACATTCATTGTTAATTCAGAAAATCGTTTACAAAAAAGACATTCAGATCAAATTAGAAGATATTCTGTAAGCATGGGCAGTGATAATGTAATAAATAATTCTAAGAATGATGAGTTGACTGACAATGGGCAAATGCAGATAAATAGTTCCAATGATGAAAATGTTCAAAGTGATGTCGATCAGACAAACGTAATTATTGATAAAAATGATTTAAAATTGGCTGAAAACAATCTAAAGGAACCTTTATCTCCAAAGCCTCGTTATCCAACTAGGCAACGATTGCCGGTTGTCAGATATGCTCCTGAAGAATAAAAATATGGGGTATGTAGGTACCACACATGAATTTAATTTTCGTTCAATTTTGTTTTAAGTTTAAATATATTAATTATATGTACTTAACTAATCTTTGTAAGTTGTACCTACTCATAATTTTAGCGGAGAGATGTTATATAGGGTATTAGATAATATTATAATCATTGTACTTATTATGTAACTGAATCTATGATTGTACGAAACAGTGATAAAATAATTATTAATAAACTAACTATCGTGGAATACGTTTAAATCATTCTAAACTGATACCTAAATATACAACAATTTCGATTAAATTTACCCCTATTTAGCCAACCCCCAAAACTCAATAGGTAACAATAAAAATAATGCCATACGCTGCATAAAATTGTTATTTTCATGAGTTTTGGGGGTGGCTAATAGGGGTAAATTTAATCGAAATCGGATGGCATTGATACACACTATTATTTGTACTTAGGACAGTATAAATTTAGAATGCCATCCGATTTGAAAAATTTTTAGTGTGTGTTTTTTACTTATTGTTGAAAAAATCGAAAAAAAGGGTTTTTCAGCGACTTTGAGGGGTTGTTTCTCCGAAACTGCCCATCAGGATCGGATGGCAATTTTTTTCCAACGTTTGGTGGTGTCAATAAGTATGCTCACTAATTTTGAAGCGGTTGCCTTTTCAGTTTTTTTTTATTCGCTAGTGCAAAAACGGCCCGCGTGTTTCGGATGGCAAAAAAAATATATTATATAATTAGGGTATTTCCTTCAATGCAACCGCATTTTTATCCGGTTGCCTTTTCAAACATTTTTCGTTTTTGCCCCACCCCCATATCGCCGCCCCCGTCCATTTGGGGTCACTTTGGCCGCTACCGGGGGGTTCTGCACCACTCATAGGCCCAGATTACCACTCGCCATCCGGTTGCCTCTCCGACACCGGATTGACGTGCCATTGATTTGAATATACCAATTCACTTAAAAATTTTAATTATTTATTTAATAGCAATTTTTTCAAAAAAAGTTCTACAAAATTTTACGATAATTTTAAAAGTAGAAAATTCATAAAATTCAATTTTAACCGCGAATAACTTTTGAAAGAGTAGATTTATCATAAAATAATAAGAGACCCTTTTTTATAGAGCATTCAATTTCCGACAAAAATTTGTAGGTGTTAGTTTTATCGAAAAGCCAATCCGTTGACATATTATAAAACTCCAAAGCTAAAAAGATTTGTTCTCTATATGTAATTTAAATGGGAAATAGAAAATCGCGAGAAGCACATCTTAAAATTAATATTAAGAGCTGAAACTTCGAGAGCCTTTTGTCCGTCATTTAGAATAATATTTCGGTGGTCCATTTAAAAAAAAAATAGTTGATTTTTTTTATACAGTCTATTACATATACGCCTCAGCCTCTCATGCGCGCTCACTTTTTCCGTTAAAATAACGGTGGAATCCCTCTCCAGTCTGCAGTACAATAGATGTATTCTCTCTTTCTAACATTGGAACTCATATAAGTCTGTTGCGCTCGCACTCCCATCGAGAGTCATGACTATTAAATACTTGTCTGGCAGACACCCGCAACCGCTAGAATGTTCTGGCTTTTTACATATATTTTTAAAACAATTTAAAGAACATGCCCTCAAAATTTTAGCCTTGTGGGAGCAGGTTATGAATTACTATCCAGATGATAACTTTGCTATAGTCTGGCACGTACTTGCAACCCTCAAAATAGTCTGTCAATTTTTTTTACACTTAAACATATGTATATTACAACATATTAAATTTGTAGCCTTGTGGGAGTCGGTTAAAAAAAAAATGTTTTGACATTTTCAAAAATTTAAGGGATGATGACGCAACCGCGAGATGCCTGCCAGAACGGTATTTTCTTAAATGACGGATAATAAAACATCATTTAAAAATTTTCTAGCTTTGTGGGAAACGGGTTACTCAGATGGTTCACTAGCTCTTAGACTATAATTCAATATCTAATTCAATTGAATATAGTTTCAACTGTTTCTAATTTTTCTATATTTATTGTTATTTTCTTCTGTCGTTACATGCAGTATAATACTATTCACATTTTTGAGGTTATCCGTAATTTTTGTGGTTAGCTGTCACTTTATTATTTTAGACTTACTTCCCTACTAAACTAATCCCTTTATAAATGCGAATGTAAGTTTGTTTGTTACGCTTTCACTTAACCGATCATCATGAAACTTTGCACATACACTCTTGAAGGTATTAGAAGTAACATAGGATACTTTTTATTAAAAAAAAATAAAAATTTTTTACGAAAAATAAGAAAATTGTTTGTCAAAATATGTGCAATACCTCAACCCCTGATATGCATGTCAAAAGTCGATTTCCATCTCAATCGCGGGCGTAGCCGCGGGTAGCGGCTAGTACAGAATATATTGAGAATTATACAGAAATTGCCATACCGATGATCAAATTGACTAAGAACTCTCCAGACAAGATAGAAGCACACACAACTTTAGACATTCTGAAACGAAATTTGTGTGTAGCACCTGTACTAAAAACACCAAACTGAAATAAGAATTTTGTTTGCAAATAATTTTGCGGTAGTTGTTTGTTGGCCGCGAGAAAACATTGTAGTCAGACAACTTTTGCCAGCCTAAATTTGAACTACACACAAGTTAACTGGATCGCATACACCATAATGTATGGACTTAGCGATCTAACTCCCTTCAGTTTGAAACGTGTAAAATCGGCCAACTCGTGAAGGTCATCACGGATCACAAATCTAGTGGCCTGACATTTCAACAGTTCAACGTCCTGAAAATTCAATTCCACATGTCGAAACTATCTGGATTATATTTTATTATTTTTGAATTTGTTACAGTTCTGATTCCTATAATAACGATAACATAATTATTTTGATTGCTTTTAACATTTCGTATTGTTCTCTTTATTACTTAATTAATGTTCATACTTGTGTTTCATGAAAAAAAAGTCAATATTTTTTTAATTTTAATTTGTGGGGTGTGAAGTTATCTAGGAAGGGGAGGTTGCTGAGAAAAAAAAAGAAAGAAGCGAGGAAGCTTGGAAACTTAAATTATTTGATCTACTGAAAATTTTGAAAGTGGCTATTAGAGAAATCTTGCCCGATGTCGAAATAATGTCGTTTTTATCTGTCTACTACTTTTTATATAATATGAAGTCTTCGTTTTCCTTTGGTGTTCCCAGTAAGAAGAAGTCGGGTTTTTTACGAAATGGTATAAAGTTGTAACAGAGTAGGTTTCTGTGACTTGGTGATAAAATTGTATTGTTAGTTACATCTTATATAACGGAATGATTACCTTTTACCGTAAATTTTTATTGGTGGATGCATTTCCATTAATAAGATTTTCTGGTGAGGGGTGGATATTCCACTTCTATTTTTTATTGTTATATGCTAATTATAAGTATGTCATAATCCCCATTATAATTATAATTTTTAATATATTTTAATATGTACCTATGTTAATGTCGATTTTATACATGTAATGACGATTTTATACCATGTGTGGTCTCAAATGAATAAAGTATTATTATTATTATTAAGGTATGCTCCAAGCAGCCAGCAAACGGACACAAAACCGTCATGCGCAGGTAGCTAAAACGTGTTCCAAAACCGATACAGTTTCGTTTTAGCTACTGCGCATGCAGGTGACGGTTTGGTGTCCGTTTGATGGCTGCTTGGAATTTACCTATAAGTAGTTAGAGAACTCTAGTAGCTATCCGTCTTTTTGAATTTATGTTCTGTCAAAATTGTTAATACAATTTTATATATGATTTGGTATCAGAATGAAAGAAATATCGATAATTGGATCTGGCTTGCGTTCAATGTGTCGATTGTGCTTATCGAGTGGCGTTGTGCTGTTAGACATATTTCAGCTTTCATCTACAATGAGAAATAGCGTGGCAGATGTAATCACGAAACGTGCTGCTGTCCAGGTAAGTAATATAATTTTCGAAGAATTTTGGTAAAACGAATTATTTTTATATGAAATAACATTTTATTTAATAAATGATTTGTTCCGTTATCTTATGTATTTTTAATTCGTAACTTATACTTGCAATCTATAGTATCAGATCTATGCTATCATAACATTACTCAAAAAGACTTATCCACTAATTATTTTTAGATTCCTACCGTTATCGTCACAAATGAGCTATTTTTCTGTTACAATTTGAAAGTAAAATTTGTACTAATTAAGAACTATTATGATATTATAAAGTGATATTAATAAATTGAAAATAATTGAAATTCTCTTGATTGTCAGATAACGAGAGGCGATGGGATGCCGAATTTCATCTGCCAATCATGTTACAATCAACTAGAGAAAACTCATCAGTTTCTGGTGCAAATAGAAAATTCTGATAGAGCACTGCGACGCTATTTTCAGCAATTATACACATCAGACAGTCCAATCAAAACTGAATGTTCTGTCCAGCCTTTTGAAAAGCATTTAATCCTTAACGCTAATAAAGATATCGTGAAATGTGAATCTTTAGAGCTCCATGATGAATTTGATATGGATCTTAGCTGGAAAGAGAACAAAGCTGCAAATTTTATTCAAGAAATTGAAAATATCGAGGAAATCCCCTTAAAATCCGAAATCAAATTCGAACAGATGGATGATAATTTATTAATTCCAACTGATTCAGTTGATGACGCTTCATCTAACGGCGATAGAAATGAAATTACCTGCGAAGACACGAAAATTGATATTGGCCAATCATCGGAGATTTCGTGTTTACGTTCTGCAAATGCAAGTGAAAATTTCAGTAAGTGTGATGACATACAAGAAAATATTTCAGTTTATCGTCAGAAGCACAAAAATGCAAATGAATTGAAATCATATCAATGCGACATTTGCAGCAAACCTTTATCTAGCCGTTCGTCTCTCTATTATCATAAGCGAACACATACTGGTAAGAAACCTTATTGGTGTAACCTTTGTAATAAGTATTTCTCTCGGTCATCTTATTTAATTAAACACAAACGCAGACATTCGGGTGATAGACCTTATCAGTGTAATGTTTGTAATAAGTGTTTCTCTCAGACATCCCATTTAAAAGATCATAAACGTATACATACTGGTGCGAAACCTTATCAGTGTGATCTTTGTAATAGTTGTTTCTCACACTTAAGCAATTTGCATAAACACAAACTCGTACATACAGGTGAGCGACCTTATAAGTGCGATCTTTGTAACAAGTGTTTCACTCAAGCAGCTGTTTTAAATAAACACAAACGTATACATACTGGTGAGAAACCTTATCGGTGTGACATTTGTAATAAGTGTTTCTCTCAGGTAACCAGTTTAAATAAACACAAACGAATACATACTGGTGAAAAACCTTATCAATGTAATCTTTGTGGTAAGTATTTCTCTCTGTCATCTTATTTAAATAAACACAAACGCAGACATACTGGTGAGAAACCTTTGTAATTGCTTCTCTCGGTTATCCAATTTTACTAACGCAAGCATAAACACACTGATGAGAAACCTTATCGGTGTAATCTTTGTAATAAGTGTTTCTCTAAGTCATTCTATTAAATACACACAATCGTATACATACCAGTGAGAAGACTTATCCGTTATCAGTGTGACCTTTATAATAAGTGTTTCTCTGAGTCAAGCAATTTGAATAGACATAAATGCAGCATACTGGTAAGAAACTATGGTACTAAAATATGTTTCTCTCAGTCATTCAAATTAAATGAACATAAACTTGCATACTCGAGAGATATCTGCTTAGTAAAAATATGCACAACTCGCAGATTGACCCGACAATAATTAGCGTATTTGCAATGGCTAACAGTATTAAAGGAAAACGCATCTAATCAAAGGTCAAATTAGGTAAAAACAAAAATTCGATTTTTTTTTGTGACGTCACTAGTAAGTAAATAGTTGAAAATGTTGCCCAGGCAAACTAATGTAACTTAACGTGACGTCATTTAAACTGGCATCTCATGTTGAAACATTGTAGTCAGAGAGCTGACGAGTACAAAAAGCATGTCGTCCCAACCTTCTGCCGCTTGGTACATCAGCTATTTAAGTAATTTAGAGCATTTTTTCTTCTAGGATATACCTATAGGCGGAATCTGGACCCATTTTAAGATAGGGGTGATAAAAAATTTCAAAGGGGGTAAAAAAATAAAGTGGATTAATGATCATAAATCAACTTTCTTAGGAGTGGCTTGGGGAGTGTGCAGTTGGTCAAAAATTTCTACTGTTAGTATTTCCCGGTCATTTGACTCTAACAGAACCTAAAAACGAAGCGGCAGAATTTGTTTTAAATTTTAACCCTTTTTTACCCCCTTTTAAATTTGTTATCCCCCCTCTCTTAAAATGGGTCCAGATTCGGCCTATATATCATAGAAGAAAAAATTCTCTAAATTACTTAAATAGCTTATGTACCAAGCGGCAGAAGGTTGGGACGCGTCAGCTCCTGACTGTTGTTGGTGTCGAGAATACCCGAGCATGTTGCACAGTTATTGTTTATGTGACGTTTCCATGACTCTTTTATTACAAGCCCCCAGTTCCCAGGTTCTATTCTGAGAACTGGTAGAACTATTTAAGAGTCAGAGAACCCAGAAAATAATTTCCATTCTCATGAAAATTATAGTTTATACTTATTTTTTAAGAACAATTCGATTAGCATGTTCGACAACTGCCGTTGATATCAAATATAATTCAAATAACATTGTTTTAAGGTGGAATGTCATTACAACTAAAAATAAAGTTAATTAGCCATATTCTACTATTTGTGTATTATTCACTGTGATAAAAAAATACAAATATTTTTATCACTGGTTTTCAAAAAACACTTTAAACTGCCATTTCTGTGTTGTTACCATGGTTATAGTGGCCACGTGCCAGCTTTGATGTCAGTTCATAGTTATCGAATGACAAGTTCACACTGTACGTTTGTATTATTATAGGCGCTACAATATTTATTTCTAATAACGGAGATTAAAGTTGCAAATATAAGACAAAAATTGAACTATTGAAAATGAATTGGGACAATGAAACAGTGCTAAAATTCTTGGAATTTTGAACCTAGCGTTCTGCTGCCAAATGTTTGTGTGTGACAAACTAAATTTAAAAATTAGAACCGAGTCTATTTTTCGTGTTTGATTCTCTGCTGGCTTTAAACAAGGACCAATCAGACAACAGTATCCTGTTATGTGGGCGCTAAAGTGTGTGTTCTGTTCTCTGACAATAAATGTCCACTTTGGAATCTGGCAGAAAAACCAGCCTTGTGAGGATGGGGATTTAGCTCTTGTAATATTATTATTTGTTTGGTTCGTGCTATGTACACATAAATTGTATTTCGTGCTCCGTGTATCCATTGCTACCAATCACACTGATTGAATTTTAGAATCCAATCCTAGACTGACACGACATAGAGTTCTAGTAGCTTACCTACCTCTGTGAATTTATGAGGTATGTTCCGAGCAGCCAGCAAACGGTAACGAAATCGTCACCCGCATGCGCAGTACCTAAAACGAAACTGTATCGGTTTTGGAACACGTTTTAGCTATCTGCGCATGACAGTGACGGTTTCGTTACCATTTGCTGGCTGTTTGGGACATACCTAGTTTCTGTCAAAATTGTTCTCTTTTATTTTATCTTTGATTTGGTGTTAGAATGAAAGAAATATCGATAATTGGATCTGGCTTAACTACAATGTGTCGATTGTGCTTATCAAGTGGCGTTACACTGTTAGATATGTTTTCGTTTTCATCCAAAATGGGGAATAGAGTGGCTGGTGTAATCATGAAACGTGCAGCTGTTCAGGTAAGTTATATTATTTTCGATGAATTTTTATATGAAATAACTTTTTAGTTACCGTACCGCATAAACGAGCAATTTTTCTTTGAGGTAAATTGTTCCTTAATATAATTTCAATACAAAATTAATGTAACAGGCTTAACCATAGATTTCCGAGCCACCTGTGTACTGTGAGCACTGTGTGCTGTCTAAGCACTCACAGGTGTACCGGGTGAAATCTGATATGTCCGCCGCACGCGCTGCTTAATAGCTGATTACGCTAAGTGAATGACCGCTGTATACAGCTGGGATGGTCATACATCGGGCTATTTAAATAGCGTAGCACGCGGCGCGCGGGGACAGTGGATAATGATGGGCAGTGGATAGTGGATAGTAGATAGTGAATACAGTCAGATAGTAAGTTAGTTTTGACGGTGTGTGTGTGTCCTCGATCTTCACCCTGTGATCGGCGCAGTCATGTTCGGTAAGTCCATTTTGTAAATGTTTCGTGTTTTTGTATATATTAGGGTCTTCAACCCAGTCCCATTTGGGGACTTATCTTTGTAGTGTAAATAATATTATACTATTTAAGATTATGAGTGTTTCTCTCTCAGTGCACCCATCATCCCTGAACGCCATCCCGTCGAACTCAACTTAACCCAAGCCTTCCGCTCGGGTTAGGAAATAAATAACTGGGGTAACAGTTACATTAATACTAATTAAAACACATTTTTGTATTAGGTTGTACTTAGGTACTGTAAAGTAATTTTAAATTTAATAATTTAAAATAATAAAAATTTTCCTCAATTGCCAGATAACTAGAAACGATGGAATGCCGAATTTCATCTGCCAATCCTGTTACACTCAACTGGAGAAAACTCACCAGTTTCTGATGCAAATAGAAAATTCTGATAGAGCACTGCGAGGCTATTTTCAGCAATTATGCGCTTCTGAGAAACCAGTCAAAACTGAATGTTCTGTTCAACCTTCTGAAAATCATTTCATCCTTAACGCTAATAAAGATATCGTGAAATGTGAATCTTTAGAGCTCCATGATGAATTTGATATAGATCTTGATTGGAAAGAGACTGAATCTGCAAATTTAATTCAAGAAAATAATATCAACCAGGAAATGTGTTTAAAATTTGAAATCAAAGACGAAAAGATGGATGATAATTTCTCAATTTTAACAGAAAAAGTCGACGATCCGGTAAACGTTTCATCTAAAGCCGATGGAAATGAAATAAACTGCGAAGACACGAAAATTAGTATTGGTCACGCAGTCGAGAATACGTGTTTAGTTTCTGCAAATGTAACTGAAAAAACTCATACAAATATTTTGATAAATCGTAAGGAGCATAAATTGAAATCGTATCGATGCGATATTTGCAGCAAGTGTTTCTCCAGCCGTCAGGGTTGGCATTATCATAGGCGAGTACATACTGGTGAGAGACCTTATCAGTGTGACCTTTGTAATAAGAGTTTCTCTCAGTTGTGCCATTTAATTAGACACAAACGCAGTCATACTGGTGAAAAACCTTATCAGTGTGACCTTTGTAATAAGTGTTTCTCTCAGTTATACCATTTAAAAAGACACAAACGTATTCATACTGGTGAGAAACCTTATCAGTGTGATCTGTGTATTAAGAGTTTCTCTCAGTCATCTCAATTAAATGTTCACAAGCGTGTACATACCGGTGATAAACCTTATCAGTGTGACCTTTGTAATAAGTGTTTCCTACGGTCACATGATTTAATTAAACACAAGCGTAGTCATACTGGTGAGAAACCTTATCAGTGTGATCTGTGTAATAAGAGTTTCTCTCAGTCTAGCAGTTTAATTATTCACAAGCATATACATACCGGCAAGAAACCTTATCAGTGTGATCTGTGTAATAAGAGTTTCTCTCAGTCTAGCAGTTTAATTATTCACAAGCGTAGTCATACTGGTGAGAAACCTTATCAGTGTGATCTGTGTAATAAGAGTTTCTCAAAGTCATCTCATTTAAATGATCACAAGCGTGTACATACCGGTGGGAAACCTTATCAGTGTGACCTTTGTAATAAATGTTTTTCTCAGGCATCGCATTTCATTAGTCACAAGCGTTGTCATACCGGTGAGAAACCTTATCAGTGTGATCTGTGTAATAAGAGTTTCTCTCAGTCATACCATTTAAAAAGACACAAACGTATTCATACTGGTGAGAAACCTAAGTCACTGTAACTTTTGAAATAAATGCTAGTAATAAATTTAATGCTTGTTAAAGTGATTGGTTGAAATTTTGTTTATGTATACTCCTTAGGCAACTAAAAATTGATAATATTTTCACTCGAAATAAATACTGAGTAAATGAAAGTTGTCTCTTTATATTTTTATTATAACATTTTTTTTTTTTTGTAATGAGGGCTTCAGCTGCAATGCCATTAGCTCCAGATATAAAATGGTTACTGTAAATAACGAGGTTTAAATAGCACTTATCGATGTTTAGAATTTGTTAAAAAGCTCAGTATTTTCCAGAAATCTGAATAGTTTTACAATATTGTCTCTTGTCACTGAGGATGTCTTGAAGTTGAGCGGGAGTTGTAGTCTGTTAGACATATGCTTGACAGTCAGTGAGGATGTGTTAAACGGTCAGTGTCGTATTACATGTGAGGCAGATGTCCGGATCAATTATTCTTCTAAACTGGTGGCTATGTGCTAGTAAGGTGTGGCCAATTCTTAGTCGGGTCAGCATGGTATTTTCTTTACGATTCATGGGGATGTTGGTCCATTTCAGTTCTGACGGTTTGATGACTCGAAGTTGTTGGTGATTTTCGTCCATTCAGATTGCTTACTTTCGCGGATTTTGGTCTTAATTAGATTTTTGACGTCGGGGAAGGGTATGGGAATGTTGGTTATGGAAAGATTTGTAGAGTTTTTGGTAGCGGAGTCGACTTTTTCATTGCCGTCATTTCCTACATGAGATGGGGACCAAATAAAAATGACAATCTTGTTTTGAACAGACTGGATTTCGTAGAGGACATTTAGTATTAATTTAGTTTTAATTGTGCGTAAGGTCACCTCACTCACCATCCTGTGGCCATAGTAACAAACATATCGACCAAAAAAACAACTAATGAAAAATTCAGAGAAAGAGGGATATACTTTAGCCAATTTATTCCTTTTCTTTTAAACAAATTTGAATGTGCAGTTATGCGAGAAAAGGAAGACGCGAGTGGGCTTAGAATGTGTGTTTGAGATAGTGTTAAATAAAATAGTAAAAATGAAGTATTTAAGGAGTAAATTATTTGATCTATTGGTAATTTTGGAAGTAGTAATTGTATGGACCTATTAAAATTGGCGCAGTCAGTACTACGATTAGTAGATCAGAGGGAAAAAAGAAATTTGAGTCTTTTGGCGTACATTTGTTGTGATCGTTTAAAAGTTGCAAATATTGACAATTAACTCTTTTTCAGTGTATATTTTTTATTCATATCTACATTATTTTGATTATAATCAATATAGTTGAAATTTCTCACAACTTGTTTCCTGCGCGTAGGTTTTTGCAGTTGGTTTGGAAAATATTCCTTCCATTTCAATTTTTCCCACGCGAAGGGGCGGTGCTAATGTAGCAGGTATTGTTACATTAACTCTCTCTCTGTCTCTCTCTCTCTCTTTGTAATATTGACAAAATTAGTTTTACTTAACTATGCGGCAAAAATGAATGTTGTTATCAATTTGGAGAATATTAATTAATAACAGTTTATCACGACCCTGGCAGAAAAAATTCCACGCCTAACTACGTTATTTTATGAATTACTAATGAATTTCTACAATTTTTTACTACCAATTGACAGTACTTAGAAAATCGTAAAATAACGTAGTAGTTCGTTGAAAACTTTTATAACATTTAACAACTTACAAATCATTTTTACAACTGTAACAGTTCTCATTTCTATTCCAAACTACAACTTATAACTACTGACGCGTAATTTAGAACGCATACAATTTTTTGTATGATTACGAAGAGACGAGATTGAAACTACGAAATTACTTATTAATTCTAGTTGTTTGATTAGAATAATCATCTTTGGTAAGAAAATTACAAAAAAAAACCTCATTTTCTTTTTTTTTTATTAAGTATAAGTATGTTATTTTTTTTAAGTTAGTTTTATATTATTATAATTTTGTTAAATATTCTGTATTCTTAAACGGACCTCCCCTAATCATGATTTCCAATTGTATTATTGGAAACATGAATGTTATATTATCTTGATAATGTAGTTAGAAGTAATAATTCATAAAAAAATAGAGTTTAAGAAATAACTACGCTTTTTAACTACTTTCCAAGTCTCGGTTAATAAAAAAATCTTTCTATTCTAGAAGATATCGTAGTTAGGCATAATTATTCATGAAAAATTGGAGTTTTACAAATGACTACGCCTATTAATTACTTTCAAATTCGCGATTAATAAAAAACTATTTTTATTCTACAGGATTTCGTAGTTTCATAAGCTCTCTAGTAGGGTCTCGTAGTTAGGCATAGTTATTCATAAAAAATCAACTTTTTACAAATAAGTACATCTAAATACAAGTTTTATGGTAATGCAACATTACGACTTTTTAAATAAAAAAATGAAGTGTTCATTATGAATTTATTATTGAATTTAAGTATATTCGTACACATTAATCACTGAGACACCCTTTTGGGATCTCGCTTATAAAATATTTATTATTAACATGCATCAATACACATTGACCTCTAATAAATTCTGGACCACACATTTGCAGTGGACCATCGATGACACATTCTTTTATATGCTGTAGACTTATATTATCTATTACTAGATATTCCTCTGGTTGATTCTATTATTTGACGGTAAAAAATTACAATTTCAGTTTTTGTTTCATTATTTTCTTCTACGTCAAAACAACATATATTTGTAATTATACCTTTTGTTCCATTTTGAGTAACAATGACAGAATCATTACATTTATTCATTCGCCTATAAACTTCACTGGTATATCTAAATCCATGACAAATCATTTTTTGATAGACTGTACATTCCATTGAACTACCATAACAATTTTCTTCATCCTCTGTAAAAATATAATCTTTACCTGACCCAATTAATGTACAATGTTCTGTTTGCAAAATATGTTTAAGTCTGTTACTAAATAATATATCACAGATTTCTATGAATCTGGCATTTTTTTCAAATTTTTCTAGATTCCTAGGTAAATTTTTAAAAAAAGAGTATCGTTTAGCAATTTGTACTGCTATAAGATGCGGACTGCTTTTCATTTGAAGAATCAATCTGTTTCCATTTTCGAAGGGAAAAGTACTATGGGCCCATAATGGGCCCCAATTAAAAACACTTTCACTCAAATGTAAAAGTAAGTGCACATTAAATGTCATAGAAGATTTCCCAAAATAGTCTTGAAACAGCGTTACAAATTTAACAAGCATTTCATAAGATAGAGTAATGCTTTCAAGCGACACTGATTCTTGTATTAGCAGATGAATAGCACCAACCAATAGTCCTAAATGTTTCAAATATTTTATTGGGAGTATATCCCGTAAACATATCATCATATACCAGATAAGCCAAGACCTCCATTCTGATGCTTTCCAATAGCTACGTTCTTCGAGTGATCTTGGTGAACGTATAATACATGAAGGAGGTTGAATAGAGGTCAAGCGTGAATTAATAACAGCTAAGTCGTTTGGTGAACCAACATAATATGGTTGCTGTGGTGATGATAAAATAATTTCCGTATATTGTCGAGTTACTCCCAATAGAACCGAGTGCATGTAGTCAGGCACCATTCCTTTAGCCAAATAATAATAATATATTGCCATATGTAAAGAAAAATACAATATTGACATTGTCATCATGAACATAGTATACCTATACTTAAACAACAAATTCATTAACACTATAGAAGCAATTCTCTGTTAAAAATTGTTTTAGTTTACTTTTAAAATTGTTTAAAACTGTTATATCTTTTAAAGAACTTGGCAAACTGTTATATAGCCGTAGTTCCATACAAGGAGAATTTTTTCTAAACGACATCAAATTTTGTTTAGGGACATATATATCTCTATTATGCCTTGTTGAGTAATTATGATTCTCCCCAACCGTTTGATATTTATTAATATTACTTTTTACATGCATTATAGCGGTATACATATATAAACACGGGACAGTTAAAAGATTGTTTTGCTTAAAAACTTCACGGCATGTATCTAAACGACCGAGATTAAAAATTAGGCGAATACTTTTCTTTTGAAAAATAAAAACTCTCTGAACATCAAAGCTACATCCCCAACAAAGGATGCCATATTTTAAAATAGAGTATACTAAAGAAAAGTATACCGTTTTACGCACCGAAATATCGGAAGTACTGCAACATATTCTGCGTAAAGCAAAAACGGATTTTGACAGCTTTTTACATAAAACATCTATATGATCTGTCCATTTTAGATTATCACTAATTAAAACACCAAGTAAATTAAAAGTTGTAGTGCTATTTAAAGCCACATGATTTAAATTAATATTAAAATTTGCTACACGATTATTAAAACCAGTTTTAAAATATATATGTTTAGTCTTGTCAATATTTAATAATAATTTATTTTCATTACACCATGAACTCATTTGACTAATTGCACTATTACATTTATTTTCTAATTCGGTGTTATTGTTTGCAGCACAGATTATACTTGTGTCATCAGCGTACATTATTACAGCATCAGAAGATGTTAAGAAATTAGGCAAATCGTTAATAAAAATGAGAAATAAGATAGGTCCAAGAATTGATCCCTGGGGAACACCAACGTTTGATGCTACACAATCTGAAATGACATGATCTAATACTACTCTTTGAGTTCTTCCATGGAGATAAGACTCTATCCATTGTAAACAGACACCTCTAATGCCCATAGTTTCCATTTTATCTAAAAGAATTGCATGATCGACTAAGTCGAAAGCTTTACTTAAGTCGAAAAAAATACCCGTAACCTTTTTACCGTCATTTAAAAGCTTTAGAACAATAGATATGTAATCGAAAACCGCCAGTTCGGTTGATTTATTTTTGGAGAAGCCATATTGTAATGATGATAAAATCTTAAAATTATATAAATAACGAGAAAGCCTATCGTAGTACGCATATTCAAATATTTTTGAGAAAATTGGCAAAAGTGAAACTGGACGATAATTGGAAATATTAGTTCTGTCACCTTTTTTGTAAATAGGAATAACTTTTGCTTGCTTTAAGACGTTTGGAAACGCTCCTGAAGTAAATGATAAATTAATTAAAAATACTAGAGGCTTAATAATCGAATGACACTTTTTTATAAGGTTGTTAGGGATTCCATCTACACCACTAGACATTTTATTTTTTAATCTCCCCAGCAATGCTTTAACTTCTTCATTTGTAATGGGATGCAAATACATATTATGTTGAAAGCGAGATTTCAAAGTACTTGTTAAAATATTGTTTGATGGATTGAAATTATTTTTTGAAGTATCTACAAAAAAATCATTGAATAAGTTTACAATTTTCTTCATGTCAGTTATATTGGAATCATTAACAGATAACTTAATATCAGTCCTTTTATTTTTATTCGATCTTATAGTTGTATTAATACATAGCCATGTAGTCTTCGATTTGTTGTCCGAATTCATTATTTTTTCCGAAATAGATGATGATGTAGCTTTTACTAATTTCTCTTTGAACTCTTTTTTACGGTCTTCATAATATTCTTTTAACTCAGGATAATCGCGAGAAAGTAAAAATAAATCATGTAGATCATCACTATCTTTTTTAATGCTAGGAGATACCCAATTATCTTTCTTACTGAAATTTTTATTAACCCATTTAGATGGAAAAACGGTATTGAAATAGTATAGGAAAGTGTCATAAAAAACATTAAATGCTTCATCAAGAATCGTATGTTTATAAACTTCAGACCATGACTCTTTAGTTAAAAGATAGAAAAAATAACTTTCATTTACACAATTGATAATTCTTTTTAGTGTTTTTTGAGACACAGATTTACAGTCAATAGGGACAGAAGCAATTAGACCAAAGTGATCAGAAATGTCATTTTTTAGAACTGAAGCTTCTACATTATAAGTATTTGATAATATATTATCTATCACAGTCGCTGAATTAGTAGTGACTCTGGTTGGTTCAGATATAAACGAATTAATACCATAACTTGTAATGATATCTGTGAATTGCTTCATTTTACTGGTTTGTGTTGAAAAATCGATATTAAAATCACCAGCCACCACACAAGTGTGTTCAGGGTCATAAACCATATCACATATTTCATTAAATTTACTTAAAAATGTCTCAAAACATCCGTCGGGAGGTCTGTAAATAACTACAATAACAATAACTTGTTTTGGTAAATTTATCTTAATCGCGCAACATTCAATTATTTTTTCCACTGACAAATCCTTTATATTGGACACGTTTTCCATTACAAAATTTTTCTTAGAAAAGATACAGACTCCTCCATGAATAAATCTGTTTCTACAAAAACACGAATTTAAAATATAGTTATTAAAACAAACACTTATTAAATGTTCTTCTTTTAACCAGTGTTCAGATAAACAAATAACGTCTGGGTCTAATGAATCAAACAAAACTGATAACTCATTTATTTTATTACTGAGACACTGTATGTTTTGATAAAAAATTTTTAAAGTATTATGTTTTGTATTAGTTATTTGTGAATTAAAATGTGCTTTTGTAAGACACGGATTGTCATTAATATTAATTAGTTTATAATTTACGCTCGTTCTAAAAAATTATTCTCGTTTATACCTTTGTTTTCACCATTAATTGAGTTTTTGTTACTAATTTCTATATAAACTAAATTTGAGTTAAAATTTATATTACGTCTCGCTTGTATAGTGTTTACAATTTCACCTGCTATTTCATTTTTACCGCTATAATTTAAATGCAGGCCATGTTTCAAGTAGTCATTTAAATTAATAATTGAATTAATATCAATAATTGAAATGTTTGAATTGTATTTGTTAATTTTATAATAATAATCGTATAATTTGCTATTTAAACTATAAATAAAACTGTTTAAGTGCGGCTCATCCCATCTGTAGGGAATTGTCACTAAGATCAGATTAGTGAAAAAGCTACTTTTTACTATATTTTTTATACTATCCATATATTGGAATGAATTTTCGTCATTGGAGCCAGCAAAAATAATTACATAGTCATTCAATGTAAACGTTTTAATTAAGTCAGCTAGATTGTTAGCAACCTGACTTAATGTAGCATTGGGTTTAACTATGCTAGCTACATTAAAAGAATTATTAAACAATTTATTTTTTATATAATAACTTAAACTCCTACCCTGGTTGTCACTAAGAAGAAGAACATTGCTTTTCTTATTTTCAGGAATTTTACTGAATTGAGTTGTAGGTACAGTCGCATGTTCTCCGTTATGTGTAGTTTTTATTGTTATATCACTAGCTTCATTTTCTTTCTTCAAGTCATCCTCTCTTTCTGATTCATTTTCGGAGTCAATTTCAGATTCCGAAATGTCTGTGTCGGTTTCACAACCTTCATTATCTCTATTTGTTACATTTAAGTTCTCTTGACTTTGTAATTTTTGAGAAGTAGTAAGCGTCAATTTTTCGTCAACTTTGCGGACCACTTGTACATTATGGTAGTTGTCTTCTTCAGTTTGAGTTTCAATGTTTACAAGACTAACTGTTCGCACCTTTTTTTCTAAGTTCTTGATTATACTATTTCTACTTTGTATGTCTAATTTTAATTTGTCTATAAAATCATCTTTAATTCTCACATTATCTTTAAGTTTCTGGATTTCATTTATATAATCCTTAGTTTCATCCTCTATCTGTTTCTTATTTTTGGGTCTAGTAGACACAGATTTTAAATTTTCATTTATTAGCTTAGCTTCACTTGTTTTTTGATAAAGTTCATCTTCAACTTCAGTTAATTTAATCGACAGATTCATTTTTTCCACCTTTTGATTATTATATCTAGTTTCTAACTGAATGTATTCCTGTTTAATATTTTCAAATTTATGTATGAAATTTTCATTTTCTATTTGCATACTATTAAACTTTTCTAACACGATTGCAATAGGTTCAATTATTTTCTTTATTAATTCGTCATTATTTACAATAATTGTAATAGCTTCTATGGCATTATATATTTCTGTTGCGTATGTTGTAACGTCGTTCATTAACTCGGTATCGTCATAATTTAAAGTTTCAAGGATAATTGTTCTGTTCATCATGCACCACTAATAATTACAAATATGCCCCTGATTATTAGACAACTTAATTTACTGCTGCGATAACATATATATTAAACAGTCAGAAATATGTCACTGAAACAAGTCGTATCAAATTTTATATATTTGCAATTTTCGACCTTAATGTCAATAATAGTATTTACACAATTTATTTTATTAACACAAATATTTAGGATAAAGTTTTTACTAAAATAATTGGAAAAAAAAACATATAAAAGTCTTACACAACTTTATATTTAATTAATATTCACTTAATACTCACTTTTTTCAGAAAATGATAGCTGTACGTGTGTTCGCTGTCACATACGTTCGGAAATCAAAACCTTCCAAGTTCATTAAGACCGATGGCCCTTTAATGCCCATATTTATATCTGAATCAATATTCTCGTGTGTTGCATTTTCCATTCTTAATCGAATTGAGGCGTCCGTACGATCAGCATATACAGTAGTAGAAATGGTGAATCGTCGATATCCATCGATACCTTCAGTAGGGTGTTCACAAAAGTTACAACCATAGTAGCCATTGAAACGTTTCATATTCAAAATGTGAGGTCGGGCTACCGAATCAACAGAGCAGCATACGGGATAAATTTTACTAACAACATCATTGTTGAGATTCCATTCGACACCATCATGTACTAGAGAGTTAGCCTCATCAACAAACGGACGTAAAAATGTATTCATGTTAGGTTCTTTTCGATGAACCCATAAACCAACTAAAATCATGTGTTTCGATCGAATTTTTGGTGGTAACTCGTTAATCATTATGTATATTGGCCAGATAGATGTTTTACTGGATTTGGATGATTGGCACCCGTCTGTATTAAAAATGTAAGATAAATCCCATCTTGAATTGATTCGATTTGCCAATGATTTTTTATATGCATTACCGTCGAGAATATCTGTGAAAATATTATCATCTACTCTTCGTCGCGAAAAACGTCTAATTTGATTCCTAATATGTTTATTTTCCAAAATATTCTTTATTTGTGATTTTACATTTAGCATTACGAAAAATGATGAAATATACGTTTCATCAATATCTTGATAACAACTAGGACATTTTATTATATTTCGCCCTTTGTAATTTTATCCGTTCGACTAAATATCTTTGGCAATTTGGGCAAAACACATGGAATTTCATTGTTTCCTCCGACAATGGAAAATGTTTAAATAAACCATACTTGGAACTTGGTAATTTATCACAATTATATAATTTGTTTGTCATGTGAATAATATCTACAGTTGCAGCCCATGTCAGACAGTGTTTTTGACTAATTAAAAGTGCCATCGTTAGTGCTTCACCTTTCGTTGTGTCCGTACATAAACATAGTTTACTATTCAAAAATTTATCGTAATTGTTATTATTATTTTTGTTCTCATCATCCACATTTTCATCATTTACATCATCCGGGTCGTCTGTTGAATCCATTTCAACAGGAAAAATTTCATCATGACTATCGTAATTTACCTAAAACAAAATATTATAAAAACACCATCAGGGAAAGTATTTGTATCATTAAATTATTACAGACAATTATTGTACTCACATCTGATAATTCTTCACTATTCTCTACATTATTATTTTGTTCATTTATGCTTTCATCGGTATTCAATCTTTCATGACGCGCAGAAGTCTCCTGTTTAAAAGATAAATATATAAATGTAAAAAAATGCATATCGTGAAAAATACAATGATTTCATTGAAAATATTTACTTACCGATAATATATTATTGTATAATACATTATTGATCTCATTATCATGATTATTATGAATTTCTTCCATTTGTTCATCTAACAAAATGTTTTCATCTTCACTTAAATTAGGCAATTTTTCCTCTGATTCACTCTCTTCAGAATGGCTTAGCACTTTTTGATTCTGTTGATTAACTGAATTGTCCACTAATTGACTTTGTTCCTATAAAAAAACACCATTCATTTTTTTCTCAGTTCATATAGTAGTAGATAAAAAAATATAATCGAAAATTAACAATTAATGACATGATTTTGTATAAGCAAAAGTGGTATCAACTTTGTTGTAACTTACCGTATGATTTCTCAGTTTTTTTCGTTTTCTTCGACAGTAAACAGTTGAACGAGGAATATCGTCTGTAGAATGTGGTTCTCTATACCTTTTATAGTGGACTACAGGCATGTTTGCTCATAAAAATACTTGTAGTATTAACACAAACAATTGTAATTAGATAAGGTTATGAACGAAAAAGTATATTAAATTTAGTATAATATCGAATATTATGTTATACTGAGATTTAAAAATTGTTATTTTCACAATAATTTATCATGTATATTCTTTATGGAAATACTAAAATATGTAAAAAATGAGTTTTTTGCCACACATGACGTGTTGTACGTACATTAGATATAGTACACTGATACACCAGAGTTGTGCACCACTGCACCAGAGACAATACCAACCATGAGTACTGTGCATGAACATTCATGTATGGACAGTGTTATGCAATAACGTGTCAACCACACAAAAATTTAGCTGATTTTTCATGAATAAGTATGTTTTTAGATTCATATACTATTCAACATGGTTTTTTACTTAATATGAAAATAGGTACAATTCTACTGAATGGGCACATGCGGAAACGATAACGGGGTACTGTTGATGCGATGGTGTTTTTGTTGGGCAGTGAAAAGGGAGGGGGGTAAGGGGGAGCTACTAACAAAACAATTACGGGGTGCTGTTGTTGCGAAAAGAATATAATTTTGTTTATAATAAATAATTTGTTATTTTAATTGTTCGTGTAAATCGTATAGGCGTCCATTCTGTAGAATGTTACCCGAAAGTATATAAGATAAATATTCTAAATCAATTCACAACAATTTTTGAAACAAAAATTACAAGTTTTTAAACACATTTACTTAAAATGGCATTAAAATGGGTTGACACGTTATTGCATAACACCGTCCATATGTAACTTATTGGGTTCCATTCTATTCAGAGCAGAACCGAAAGTTGTTCCGAAAATTTACGAAAATAACATCATATATATATTTAACAATTAGTTTTATGTATTTGTTGACGAAAAAATCATGTTATTTTATCTGCGTAATTTTATTTATTAATATAATATATTTCATGGTTAAACGAGAGCTTAAAATCACTCGAAGTAGTTCGGCAGTTTCCGACTCTGAATTCTGATCCGAGCAGACAGAGAAGCTCTGACCAACCAAAAACGACATGGGAAATTAAGTCGTTACTATGGGATCACAGTGACCGTTATTCCGGTTACACAAAAATCACAGTGAAAAATCACCCTGACTTGTCACTTCGATCACTCACATCACGATAAACGTTTCCTAGATTTTAGGTTTTTTTAGGTAGTTATCATTATAGTTGTCACTCCAATCACGAATACACGATTTAGTGATAGATTGTCTGATAAGGCGGTTTGCGGCTGTCCGTTATGAAGTCTAGATGCAAAGATATTAATTAGTTAATTCAAAGTAACCGTCACACTTGTACAGGCTCAGGGCTGTCACATTTGATAAAATAACGTAAATATTCTTTCATGAGGAAATGGCAATCAAAGCAAGATTTTTTTGCGTTGCGCGAACTGTTTTCTCTAAACATTTAGTGGCATTATAATTAGCTGTTTCAAAATTAAAAATTTTACCTAAATGGTTAGAAAAAGCCGTTTACATGCCGTAGCTTTGTGTTGATTGCTGAATTCTATAGACAAAAAAGGTATATTTAACTGTCTCCAAACCTAGAGTTCTCAAAACAATTCCATAAAATACTCGTTTTTATTTTTCGTGAATCCTCCATGTTGGCTCAGAGCACTAATTGTTTCACTGTTTATTTACATTAAAAGTTATAAAATAGCGTAGCTCATTATTTTATAGCATTATTTACACAAAAAAACTACTATAGTTATACAGACTATAATTATTAGTATTTACACAACAAATAAATTTTAAAATTACCTTTACTCCACTCACACGTGCTCGGCTGTAGCCGACCAATGCCGAATGCCGCCCGACCGAGCAAACACTCAGTCGGACGTTACGTCGGCGTTGGTCGACTACTCGGTTGGAGCGAGCGTCATGATTGCGGTGACAGAATTACATACGTTACTTTGGAACGTAGTCGGTAGTTCCCTCTTGTCATATCACATTGATCGTCTTAAACGGCTGATCACAGTGATTTTTTCATTGTGAAGTTATTTATTCCCCAACCCTTAACGCCAATAGGCATACACCATTCTTCACGAGTGAGCATTATATTTCATAACTCATAAGCGTGTGGGTGTGCAATAGCCAATAACGGTTTTTGTTTGAGAAAATTTTCATATTATTTGTTTTAAAAACGATACGGGTGTTGTTTATTAATGATAATTTAAAAATGAGTTCAGTTAAAGAAACATGTAAGTATACGATTATTATAATTATTTTATAAAAATTAATTATACCGGTAACCATACAGTCCACCTAATCATGAGAATGTTGCATTTGGAAATAAGTAGATAATAAAAATTTATCAATATAAAAAAGGGTAAGATTCTACTGAATGGGCTCATGCGAAAACAATATGGGGTGCTATTCATACCATGGTTTTTTTTTATTGCGCATTGAAAAAGGAATGGGGAATGGGGGAATTCCTAAAAAAAACAACTGCTGAACTGTTTGTCTGGTTACAAACTATGCTTAGCCTAATGTACGAAAAATTTTTTTTAGGTATATATCACTACCAGGTGATTTATGAATATCACTATCCCCGTTATATTTCCGGCGAACCATTAATGATTCGAATCCAAAAAGGAAACGATTAAAACATTATTTACACATATAATATCTACTTATTGCTATATTAAAATTTGTAATACTGATTTCTACTAATGAGACCCGGTCCTCAAGTTTTATAGGATTTTGAGCCACCGAGAACAAACGCTTCTCTTGCAAATACTCGAAGCCTGTTCGACGGTCTGGATTTTGTGGCAAACATAACAAGTTTATTATCCTTAATTTATAAAGAGAAATTTTCGCTTACAGTACATATATTGTTTATAACATAGAATAATCAAGAACTGTGGAATAATGAAACTCAGCCAACGTGAAATTGGTTATTTCGGATTTAAGTCCCAATAATAATTAATATTGTTCATTGTCATAAGTCAATTATCATTATTGTTAGAAACGTCCAGGAAAATAAGTTGGAAACAATTAAAACTTTAGAACACGCGTTGTCATATTTTGTATACAAAAACATGACGGTTTTTTACTCTAAGATCAGGATTTTCGCCTCCGTGAGGATCAGAACAATATATAAAAAGATATTTTTGTTGAAGAATTTAATTTTTTAGTATAAAAATGTAGAAAGATCCATGTTTAAAAATTAGCTGGCAATTTGTTAATCTATACTTTTTTATAAACATCTTATTCCGTGCATTGGGCTAGGTATAGTTCGCAACCTGACAAATTACAGTTAGCAGTGCCAATGTCATTCCTGCGGTTAAAATTTGAAATTCTGCACCTTCCCTGGAAAATTTCGATATTATGACGTCATCATTGTTATTTCATAATTGAATAATTCTTTATTAATTTATTTTTCAGCAAAAATTTTGTTCGCATACATTTATGAACCATCGAAGAATAAGAAAAGAATAGTTTCAACTGCTGATATTTATCAATTCGATATTAATAATTATGATATTGCAAATGATAAATACAATAAAAAAGCTGATAAAGTGATTGACGTTGATGGGAAAAAAAATAACTGCCAGATTTTGAAATTAGCCGGTAATAATTTACAATCTAATAAAGACAAATTTATTTTTATTGTTTGTTTTAAATTATTGTAATAAACTTAATATAATATTCAGATGATGATTATAAGTTATTAATTAATTACATTTATTTTAGCAACAAAAGAAGAGTTGCAAAAAAAGATAGATGGAAAAAGGACCCATGTACCAAAGTTAAATAAATCAGAGTTTGATGAAAGTGTTCTATCGGAATCGGATCAGGAAATCGAACGTGCAGCAAAAAGCAGAAAAGTAATATTCGATATTAAATTATTTTTAAAAATATATAGGTACATTAACTATTTTTTTATAGGTAAATCGTGAGGATTGCAAAAAATCTGCGCAAGATACAAATAATTCTATTGTTGCTAAACATATAGCACATTCAAAAAATAAATTTCAAAAGACTGACTATAAGTCAAGCAATGATAAAACTGTTCAAAAGACTGACAATAATTCAAGCAATAAAACACATGTTAACGATAAATCTAATAATAAATTAAACTGTAAGAAGTCTAAAAATACGTCTGATTATTATAGTTTAAACGTTAACAGAGTTTTAGAAGTCGAGAAAGAAACAGAGATAAAGGAATGGAAAGAAAAATTAAAAATTGCTCAAGAAGATGCTGCGTATTGGAAAAGCAAATACGAAGAAATAAATAACGATGACAAATTTTATCTAACAGAGAAAACTGGTCGAAAAATCGTTGATATCCTAAAGCAGATAAACTGTAATCCCGAAAATGTTGTAGGTAAGAATTGTTTTAATGTATGTTGTTCTGCACTTTATTTTATTATTTTTATTCTATTTGTTAAGATAAACTTATAACCACTTTTTAAAAATGTTTAAATTTTTCCAGTAAATCTTGATGGAAACAGCAAGGAAAGTATAAACCAAAACATAAAAATGATTAACGGTAATGTTCCTCTTAGCGAGACAACTATCAAAGATTTAATGAGAGAGACTGAATGTAGTTCATTTATGACAAATGCCTCATATGCTGTTTGGGGGGCTGAAAAACTTGCTGATCGTGCAGTACGTTCTCAACGTAATGTTGAAGAAAAATGTTTAACTCCAGAAAAAAAATTCGCAGTGGTAAGTTTATTTGAAGAATGGATGGTAAACAACAAAATGCCACAAACATTTATTTCTCAACATACATCTCGACCGAAGATTAATAAATATTTCAATGGAGCAATAACAGCTGCTCGTAAAAAAATCGACTATTTACCAAAAAAAAGAATACAACTAAGACAAAAAATAAAAATAACCCGGTTGGAACTGTGAATGATAATAATAAAAAAGTTGAAGATGAAAGTGATATAGATAAAAAAAGTGATGAAGATGAAGATGAAGAAGAAGAAGGGAGTGATAGACTGGTTATAGATGGAAGCGACAACGAAATGAATGAAAGTGAATTTGACGAATAAAATGTTCAATTATCAAAAAGTGTTTGTATTTTGTTTATGAAATAAATAAACTTTTGCTATGAAATAAATAAACATGGGATAATAATTCTGTTCATATAATTTATAAATCATTTAATTTTACAAGGTAAAAAGTTAAGTCGTTAACCATAATTTAATTATTGGCCCCTTTAACTTAATTTAATAAATAAATTAAATTTCATTTTTTCTATTTCTTATTTGTAATGAAATAGCCAATAATTATGGTGTGGTGACCAACTCTACTTTTTACCCAATATTATTTTATAGGTTAAAGTATTTCGAATAATGATTTTTTACGTAAGTCTACGCCAGAAAAATTTCTGTGCAAACTACGCATTTTTACAAAATATAAAAAACATGTTCGAAACCGCGTAGTTGCTCTTAGATTGGAGTGAATTCAGCGTGATTAGTTGTAAATTATACTTATTTTTTCTTACTTTCGCGTAATGTCTTGTAATTTATTTGCAGTACTTTTTCATAGTTACTTGTAGTTTTATATATTATATCTGCATAAAAAGTTGTAGAATTTTTTTATAATTCAAATTTAAGACTTTTTATTTCTTCTAAGTAAGAGCTTTTTCAAGTGCTTACAGTATAATGAAAGAAACGGTACTCGTGTAGTTTAAAATGGCATCAGTAGTGATGTAATGAGGAAAAATTATATACTTTGCTAAATACATGTATACGTAATTTTTATAGTTCGTATATTGGTAAATCCTATAGGATTTACTAGTGAATCTTCGGAATTACCAACATAAGTTAGTTAATAAGGTTTTTATAAAAAAGACGATTTTTCGGGCTTTTACCATCCAAGTTTGGTATATGCTAGGTTTTACTACTAACGGTTAGTAAATGTTGGTTTTGGGAATAAAACAGTGAATATTTCTTATTCATTTATTATAATTAGCTAGGGATCAGTACACGAGGCTGATTTTGCTGCTGGAATCACTATACTGGGATTAGTGCTGGCTATGAAAATGGAAACGGCGTCATTGCTAGCTCCGCTGCGTGGTGACAAACTAAATTTAAAAATTAGAACCGAGGCTATTTTTCGTGTTTGATTCTCTGCTGCCTTTAAACAAGGACCAATCAGACAATAGTATACTTCTTATGTGGGCGCTAAAGTACGTGTTCTGTTCAGCGACAATAAATGTCCACTTTTGTTAACATTCAAACCATCAGTGCGAGCGCACCAAAACCGTCTACAAATCTAGCTTCAAAACACGAATCGTGTGAAAGCTAACACATACAAATCGTCACATAAGTAGGGATGAGCCGGATCGTTAAAAATGTATATATAATATCTGCGGATACGGATACGCGTGTACGGATCATTAGTATCCAGATCCGCGAATACGGATACGGATCTCAATTTTTTTACTCAGTTAGTATTGGTAACTCACAACAATAAATGTTTAAATATTTAATTTTTGCAATACAAATGTGCCAAATATCAGTATGTGATTTCCAAAAATAAAAATTAATATAAATGGAATTTAATAGTGAAATGTTAAGGTATTAAACGAGTCGCATTTATAACTTAACTGAATTCTTTTTATTAAAACAAAAATCAAATACAATTTATTCCATTAAATAATTATGCAACATTCATACCGATCATTCATACTATTATACAATTAATATTTAACCCATTCATACACCACACATCCTCACACTTAATCCTATTCATAGATATCATTACTTTTATTTTATACATTAATAAGGCTTAAATCTGGTAACAGGATATCTTGCTCTTATAGGATATCTCTGTTCATTATTTTCAATTTCATGTGTGTTATCAGTATTATCAGTTTCGTCATTATTATCGGTTTCGTCTATATTATCGGTTTCGTCAACATTCTCAGTTTCGTTAGTGTTATCAGTTTGATCAGCATTATCACAATTATTCGTAAAATGTTTAAACATATTAGTATTACATTTGACAGACTGAATTTGTTCAATATGTCTTTTCCAAATTAAGCCTTGTCCTACATCTACACGATATATAACATTGCCTATCCGTCCAATAACAATACCTTTACACCATTTATTATTTTTATTTCTATAATCTCTTACAATTACATGCTCTCCAATTTTAACCATCCTATCCTTTCCTTCCCTGACTTTAATTTTGTTTTCCTGCTTATTTTTTACAATTTCGGCAGTTTCTGGTCGAATGAAATCTAATCTCGTTCTTAATTTTCTTTTCAGAAAAAGTTCTGCAGGAGAGTTTCCTGTTGTGCAGTGTTCTGTGTTACGATACGCTAATAAAAATCTGTTTAATGCCAATTCAAAATTTTGTTTTTCACTAATTGCTTTTTTTAGAGTATTCTTTACTAGCTTTACAGCGTTTTCTGCGGCGCCATTCGATGCTGGATGGAAGGGTGGAGAGAAAATATGTTTGATACCATTATTCTTTGTAAATTCGCCAAACTCTTTAGAGCTGAAAGGTGGGCCGTTATCCGTAACTAGCTGATAAGGTAGCCCGAAGCGACTAAAAATATTTCTAAAAATAGTTACAATTTTCTCTGCATTATAATTAATCACTCTGACTACTTCCAACCATTTAGAATGCGCATCAATTATGACTAAAAACATTTGTCCTTCAAAAGGACCCAGAAAATCTGCGTGTAAACGTTCCCACACATTTTCTGGCCATTTCCACGTATTCATAATTTTAGCTTGGGCAGGACGTACATTTAAACAAGCAGAACATTCTTTACATACATTTTCGATATCTTTATCGATTCCTGGCCACCAAAAGTAAGATCGCGCTAACATTTTCATTTTGACAATTCCCAAGTGACCCGAATGCAATTCAGTCAACAAATAGCCTTGTAATTTAGAAGGAATTACTACCCGGTATCCCCACATTAAACAACCGTGGTCAATATATAAGTCATTTTTCTTGCCATCAAACGGCTTTAAACTTTCCTCAGTAACATTAATTGGCCAACCATACTTTACAAATCTATAGACTTTATTCAATAATTTGTCATGTTTTGTATCAGCAGCTATGTTTCGATAATCAATTGGTATTGAATCGGTTACATAATTTAAATACGTTAAACCTTCGTTTTTATTCCCAGTATTAGGCAACGGTAGCCTTGACAAACAATCAGCGTTTGCATTTTCGCTTGACTTTTTATATTTTATTTCGAAATTATACCCACTTAATGTTATAGCGTATCTTTGTAAGCGGCTGGCTGCCATCTGAGGAATTCCCGCTTTCGGTCCAAATATAGCAGTCAGCGGCTTATGATCTGTATATAATACAAACTTTTGCCCGTACAAATATTGGTGAAATTTTGTTACTCCAAATATTAAGCCCAGTGCTTCTTTATGAATTTGGCTATAATTTTTTTCCGCGGCAGAAAGTGTTCGTGAAGCGCAACATATAATTTTTTCATCACCATCTGGTAATTTATGTGAAAGAACTGCCGAGATTCCGTAATCTGAAGAATCAGTTGCTAAAATGATTGGCAATTCCGGATTATAATGAATTAAAACTTTAGGTGAAGACAAAATACTTCTAATATGATTAAAGGCCCTATCACATGCACTTGACCATTTCCATATCGTTTTCTTTCTCAATAGCTCATACAATGGATTCAATACATAACAGAGGTTTGGTATAAATTTACCATAATAATTCACCAGGCCTATGAACGATCTTAACTGTTTAACATTGTTGGGGACAGCACATTCCGTTATGGCCAAAACCTTATCTTGAGAGGTATGCAAACCCTCGTGATCAATCGTAACCTAAATAAGAAATTTTATTCTCAAAAAATTTACATTTATCAGTTTGAATAGTTAAACCCGCCTCATTTAAACGATCAAAAACGATTCTTAAATTTTTCATGTGCTCCTCCCTATTTCTCCCCGTGACTAAGATATCGTCCAAGAATACTACTACATATTTAAGATCACTTAGTAGCTGTTCAATAATTTTCTGAAATTTTTCAGGTATCGGAGATAGCCCAAATGGCACTCTATTATACGTAAATAGCCCCCGGTGCGTGGTTATTGTCGTCAAACATTTGGACTCCTTATCAAGTTCTATTTGTAAATATGCTTGACTTAAATCAATTTTTGAGAACTGTCGACCACCGCTCAGTTGTGTGAACAGTTCTTCAATTCGCGGTAGTGGATACTTCTCAATTCGTAAATAAGGATTTACAGTGACCTTATAGTCGCCACAAATCCGTAAGGCTCCGTTTTTCTTTAAAATGGGCACTATAGGCGTACCCCACTCAGAATGGTTAACTTGACTAATAATTTTGTTTTCTAACAATCTATCTAATTCGGCATCTACCTTGTCCTTTAAAGCGAACGGTAATGGTCTGGCACGTTTATAAACTGGTACTGTATTGGGTTTTAAATCTAGCTTCAATTTATACCCTTCAAGCAATCCTAATTCGCGTTTAAAAACTTTAGGGTATTTATTACGCAACTCTTCAATTACAGATTCACGACAATCATCATTAATTATGTAACTGATTTGCTGCCATTTCAAATTCAAATCTTTTATCCAACTACGCCCTAATAAGGTTGGCCCATTCATGTTATTTATATACAATTTAAGTGTTTGAACAATTTTCTCATGTTGAACGTTAACAAAAACATACCCTTTCGGTTTAATTTCAGATCCGTTAAATGCTTTTAATTTAATATCGGCAAAATTAATTTTCAAATGACTGTGTAATAAGTGTGTATAATTTGACATTTGACAACAATCAAAATATGTATTATTAGAATTTGTGAGTCAGATGTCAGGCATAACCTCAGTCATGTGTTAGCCGCCATGCAACACAGATCGCGGAATAAAGACATAAAATATTAAGGTGTTAGTTTCATTTAATATGTACCCCTAGATCTTTTACATGGTGTCAGAAGTGAACAAGAATTAAAATAAACATTATTTTAATAAAATTTCATCGGAATCTTGACGGAAAAATTAAAATTGTGCAGAGATATCGTTTTCATATTTCAACGGATTTCGTCATATTGCATCATTCACCGGGCTGCCAAACAAAATTCAACGGGTTATTTCATCGAAATTTAGTGCATTTTTTCTACAATGGCACAAAATCAACGGATTCCAAATGAGCTGGATTGTTCAAACTTAGCTATTGAATGGCCATCATGGAAACGGAATTTCATGGTTTACTTGATTGCAAATAACAAGATGAACGAGAGTGAAGATACAAAAATCGCTACATTTATTTGGCTTGTTGGTACACAAGCCGCAAATATTTACAATACATTGTTCCCAAATGACGGTTCACAAGATGCTTTACTTGGAATTATGCGAACAAAACGAACAGTAGCAGCAACAGATACTGTACCAGCACATGAAGTTGAAGATGTCACATATCGTTCATTGGATGCTGTTTTAAAAAAATTTGATGATCATTGTTTACCACAAAAAAATACGACAATGGAATCATACAAATTCAACATGATTACACAAAAAGAAAAGCAATCATTTGGTGAATTCGAAACGGAACTTCGCACACAAGTAAGTCGATGTGAATTTTCATGTGCGTGTGGTGTTTCATATGAAGATAGAATGCTACGTGATCGCATTATTGTTGGTGTACATGATAAAAAATTGCAAATGAAGTTACTTGATGGTCAATCCAGTACATTGAAAAACGTAATCGATACATGCAAAGTTTTTGAAGCGGCAAGTGCAAACAAAATGTTATTGGACAACAAACAATCCATCGCAAGTATTGAAGCGTCATCGGAACAGGTTGTTCATGCTGTTAATCGTTATTGTTTCAATTGTGGCGAAAACAATTGGACACCAAAACACGCTGAGGTGTGCAAAGCAAAGGGTCAAACATGTCGGGGCTGCTCCAAAATGGGTCATTTTTCCAAAATGTGCCGCAAAAGCCGAAGATACAACAACAATAACAACAGTGGCAACAACAACAACAACAAAAATGTCTCAACACTTTGGGCTGATCAAAAAGGTTTGTCGTCAGATGATAACAATAATAATAATTTAGAAAGTATGCTTAGTTCATGTAATTTCATTTGTAGATTAAATTCAAATCAAAAAGAAAAATGGACCAAACAGTACCAAATTGATAATGAAAAGGTCACATTCAAAATCGACACGGGGGCCGACGTAAATTGCATCCCTATTAGTATTGTTAAGAAATTAAACAAACAAATATCAAATCGACAAAAATTCAATGTATTTGACTATAGTAATAATAAAATTAAAATCTTTGGTACCGTAAAATTGAACTGTTTGGAATTAAATACAACTGCTTCTAAATTAGCTGAGTTTATTGTAGTTAGCAATGATTTTGAACCGATACTTGGATTAGAAACTAGCATTTTATTTGGATTAATTAAACGGGTGGATGTCAATTCTATTGCTTGCTTACCAGATGAGAAAGAAAAGTTAATTGAACAAAATTGGGATCTATTTCATGGGATAGGTAAATTTCCAGGAAAATTTACAATACATTTACGGGAAAATTCTAAACCAATTCTTCATTATAAAAAACGTATTCCGTCAGCATTAATTGACAAACTTCGAATGGAACTTGATCAAATGACACGGGATGAAATCATTTCACCTGTTGAATATCCGACTGATTGGGTAAATAATTTACAAATTGTTGAGAAAACTGGGGGTAAATTACGCATATGCCTCGATCCAAAGCCACTTAATGCATGCATTAAACGCGAACATTTCCTCATTCCCACTGTAGAAGACTTAACATCAAAATTGGCAAATAAAAAAATATTTTCGGTTTTCGATCTCAGCAGTGCGTTTTGGCATATGGAACTCGATGAAAAAAGTTCAAACCTCACAACATTCATGACTCCTTTTGGACGATACAAATTTCATCGTGTGCCATATGGACTAAATTGTACACCGGAAATGTTTCAACGGAAAATGATACAAATATTCGGGGATTTGGAGGGGGTAATGGTTTATTTTGATGACATGCTTATATTCGCAGATAATCACACTGAACATGATAAAATCATGATGAAAATAATTGATCGGGCAAGAAAAAATAATGTCAAATTTAATCCGGACAAGGTACAATACAAACAAAACGAAATAAAATTCATGGGAAATACTATTTCATCGGGCAAAATTAAACCACTTAATAAATATTTGGATGCAATTCTTGGCATTAAAAAACCAACTGACAAAAGGGCAGTGCTACGATTCTTGGGACTTTTGAAATATATCGCACGTTTTATTCCAAATCTTTCAAAAGCAACGGCAAATTTACGTGATCTAACGCGAAATGATGTTCAATTTGAGTGGACTGACAAACATGATAGTGAATTCGAACAATTGCTAAAAGTCATATCCTCTAGTCCAGTGTTGTCAATTTATGACCCGTTAAAACCAACACTAATTCAAACTGATGCATCAAAAGATGGGTTGGGATGTGTTTTGATACAGGATGGACATCCAATAGCATTCGCATCAAGGACACTGTCAAAAAGTGAACAAAAATGGGCTCAAATTGAAAAGGAACTTTTAGCAATTGTGTTTGCATGTCAAAAATTTCATTTCTTTCTATATGGCCGTGAATTTATTGTTGAAAGTGACCACAAACCACTTGAAACATTAATAAAGCGTGACATTGATGACGTAACTGTACGACTACAACGAATGTTCATGTTTTTGCTCAAATATCCGGGCATAAATGTAACATATAAACCGGGTAAACATATGCTAATCGCTGATTGTTTGTCGAGAGCTCAACTTGAACAACAAGAAGAAATCATGGAATTAACGGGCGTGATTCACTCAGTCATAAAATCTGTCTGTATTTCGGAAGAAAATTACAATTTTTATCGCGAAATAATTCAATCGGATGAACAATATAAAAGAATTTGCAATTTTGTTACAAACGGTTGGCCAGGATATCATCACCTTGATGAAATTGGTCAGCATTTTCATAAAATAAAGTCGGAATTACATGTTGAACATGAACTTTTGTTCTACAATCATAGATTGGTAATACCAACGAAATTACAAAATAAAATCGCAAAATGGCTGCATGAATCACATCTCGGTATTGAAAAAACTCTCTCAAGAGCTCGAATGTTGTATTATTGGCCGGGAATGAATTCACAAATACGCACATTGGTAGAAACATGCTCAGTATGTGAAAAATTTAAACGCAATAATCAAAAGGAGCCATTGACTCAAGAAGAAGCACCAAAATATCCTTATCAAATCGTGGCAATGGATTTATTTGAATACGCGGGACATGATTTTATTGCTATTTTTGATTTTTATTCGAATTTTTTGTCATCATTTCGACTAAACAACAAAACATCACGACATATAATAACGGGTTTAAAAGATCTATTTAATCGTGTCGGATATCCAACAATAGTAAAGAGCGATAACGTTCCGTTTAACTCAGCTGAATTTGATCGATTTGCGTCACAATTTAACATACAATTTAAATATTCAAGTCCACGTTACCCACAAAGCAATGGGTTAGCTGAAAAGGGTGTAGCAATATCAAAAAATATCCTAAAAAGGTGCTACGAAACGAACGAAGTCGATCAATTTCAATACAAAATTCTTGAATACAATACAACGCCAATTGCAAGCATGGGACTGACTCCATCCGAATTATTTTTTGGTAGATTAATAAAAACAATGCTACCAGTATCGAGTTCATTGCTGGCTAGAAAAAACGTAACCGAACAAGAAATTCAACAAAAAATTGAAAATAAAAGAGAAAAGCAAAAATATTATTATGATCGAAACGCAAGATCATTACCGGCACTTACTGTTGGTGACACGGTAATATTTAAAAAAGATTTAAACAATTGGCATTATGGTACAATCGTAGGTAATGTTAATGGAAAATCATATATTGTTAAAGATAACTTTAATAATTGTCTCAGACGTAATCGTCGTTACATTGCGAAATCAAAAAATAACGGATTTAATGCCAGTGACTTGTTATTTGAAGAGAATATTGTTAATGGTAGACATTCAGCTCAAAATAATCTTGAAGAAATTGCAATAGTACCACCTACAGAACTAAACATGAACGATACTCAAATTGATTGTAAAGTGAATGAAACGGAGCTTCCAGTAGTAAACAATGATGAATCACTGATATTATCCGACGCATACGATACTGCTGAAAGTGATGTTTCAAGATCTGACATTGAGATCGATGACATTGTACCACCAGTCCTTCCGGCTGTGATACAACCCGGAACTACCACACGAAGTGGTCGTATAACTCGCCCTCCCAAAAGATACGGATGGGATTAAAATTAGTATGTAAGATGGTCTATAGATTTAATTAAATATTAATTAATTTAAAAAAAAAAAGAAAAGCGTGTAATAAGTGTGTATAATTTGACATTTGACAACAATCAAAATATGTATTATTAGAATTTGTGAGTCAGATGTCAGGCATAACCTCAGTCATGTGTTAGCCGCCATGCAACACAGATCGCGGAATAAAGACATAAAATATTAAGGTGTTAGTTTCATTTAATATGTACCCCTAGATCTTTTACAGACTGAAATATTTCATGTACATATTATTTGGAATGATTGAAATTGGAGAACCTGTATCTATTTGAAAGCTAATTATAGTATTTTCTACTTTTAATTTTAATGTAATTGGTTTATCACTCAAATTTGAATTAATATTAAAAAGTTCAACTTCCGATTCGCTATTAGCATCATTAACCTGATTAATATTACCAGTAGTTTTTCGACAGACTCTCTTCAAATGGCCTGTCTTTCCACAGCCGTGGCATTGGTACGTTTTGAAACGACAGTCGGCGCTCTGGTGAGTCGTTTAACCGCAATGTTTACAGCTCCCATTCGCCTCCCCTTTCTGTTGGCGTCCCCCTCTATGCACCTGGTTTACTTGGATGGACAGCTCACTTGGACCAGCTTCTATTGCATTTTTCTCTGCAGCCTCCATACTTAAAGATAATTCAACTGCTTTTTTGTATGTTAACTTTTCTTCTCCGAATAATTTGGAACGAATTGACTCGTTACGAAGACCTGAGACAAGTTGATCTCTGAGATTTTCCTCTAGAGTAGAACCAAAATTACATGTTCTTGCGAGTTTCTTCAGTTGTTGCAAATAGTCTGAGATTGATTCCGACTCTTCTTGTATTTTCTTTCGAAATTTATATCGTTCAGCAATTTCTGATGCGACTGGGCAGAAATGATTTTCCATTGTCTTGATTAGGTTTTCAAAACTGCACTCATCTGGAGAAGTTGGATGACATAAATCAACCATAATCTCATATGCTTCATCGCCGATCAGCGTGATTAATGTTGCAACTCTACTCTCTGCAGTTATAGCATTTGCTTTTATAAACTGCTTAACACGATCGACGTATGAACTCCAATTTCCCGTTTTTACGTTGAATTCTTTAACTGAACCGATAACCATTGCAGATAATATTCAAAAATGTCGGATTTGTGAAAATAATTAATAATCCTCGTCGCCAGTTGAAATGTTAAGGTATTAAACGAGTCGCATTTATAACTTAACTGAATTCTTTTTATTAAAACAAAAATCAAATACAATTTATTCCATTAAATAATTATGCAACATTCATACCGATCATTCATACTATTATACAATTAATATTTAACCCATTCATACACCACAAATAGTATTTCATTGCTAACTATATTTAGAATTTCACATACATAAATGAAATTTAATAAGGTAAAAGATCCGTTCAAGATCCATCAAAAAGTAACGGATACAGATCTTTTTTCTCCCTCGGATATCCGCAGATACGGACACGGATATCCAGCACATCTCTGCACAGAATCAAGTGCCACAACACGCTTGGGACCTAACAGCGAAATTAAGCAGCGAATCTGGCGGCAAAACTAGCCTCGTGAGGATGGGGATTTAGATCTTTTTTTGTTTAGTTCGTGCTATGTACACAGAAATTGTATTTCGTGCTCCGTGTATCCATTGCTAACGATCACACTGATTGAAATTTAGAATCCAATCCTAGACTGACACGACATAGAGTTCTAGTAGCTACCTACCTCTGTGAATTTATGAGGTATGTTCCGAGCAGCCAGCAAACGGTAACGAAATCGTCACCCGCATGCGCAGTACCTAAAACGAAACTGTATCGGTTTTGGAACACGTTTTATCTATCTTCGCATGACAGTGACGGACTGACGGTTTCGTTACCATTTGCTGGCTGTTTGGGACATACCTAGTGTCTGTCAAAATTGTTCTCTTTTATTTTATCTTTGATTTGGTGTTAGAATGAAAGAAATATCGATAATTGGATCTGGCTTAACTACAATGTGTCGATTGTGCTTATCAAGTGGCGTTACACTGTTAGATATGTTTTCGTTTTCATCCAAAATGGGGAATAGAGTGGCTGGTGTAATCATGAAACGTGCTGCTGTTCAGGTAAGATATATTATTTTCGATGAATTTTTATATAAAATAACTTTTTAGTTACCGTACCGCATAAACGAGCAATTTTTCTTTGAGGTAAATTGTTCCTTAATATAATTTCAAAACAAAATTCGTACTAATTAAAACACATTTTTGTATTAGGTTGTACTTAGGTACTTATAAAGTAATTTTAATAATTTGAAAATAATAAAAATTTTCCTCAATTGCCAGATAACTAGAAACGATGGAATGCCGAATTTCATCTGCCAATCCTGTTACACTCAACTGGAGAAAACTCACCAGTTTCTGATGCAAATAGAAAATTCTGATAGAGCACTGCGAGGCTATTTTCAGCAATTGCGCGCTTCTGAGAAACCAGTCAAAACTGAATGTTCTGTTCAACCTTCTGAAAATCATTTAATCCTTAACGCTAATAAAGATATCGTGAAATGTGAATCTTTAGAGCTCCATGATGAATTTGATATAGATGTTGATTGGAAAGAGACTGAATCTGCAAATTTAATTCAAGAAAATAATATCAACCGGGAAATGTGTTTAAAATTTGAAATCAAAGACGAAAAGATGGATGATAATTTCTCAATTTTAACAGAAAAAGTCGATGATCCAGTAAACGTTTCATCTAAAGTCGATGGAAATGAAATAAACTGCGAAGACACGAAAATTAGTATTGGTCACGCAGTCGAGAATACGTGTTTACTTTCTGCAAATGTAACTGAAAAAACTCATACAAATATTTTGATAAATCGTAAGGAGCATAAATTGAAATCGTATCGATGCGATATTTGCAGCAAGTGTTTCTCCAGCCGTCAGGGTTGGCATTATCATAGGCGAGTACATACTGGTGAGAGACCTTATCAGTGTGACCTTTGCAATAAGTGTTTCTTTCAGTCACATGATTTAATTATACACAAGCGTAGTCATACTGGTGAGAAACCTTATCAGTGTGACCTTTGTAAAAAGTGTTTCTCTCATTCATCTTATTTAAATAAACACAAGCGTCTACATACTGGTGAGAAACCTTATCAGTGTGATATGTGTAATAAGAGTTTCTCTCAGTTACACAATTTAAAAAGACACAACCGTATTCATACTGGTGAGAAACCTTATCAGTGTGATCTGTGTAATAAGAGTTTCTCTCAGTCATCTCATTTAAATGATCACAAGCGTGTACATACCGGTGATAAACCTTATCAGTGTAACCTTTGTAATAAGTGTTTCTTTCGGTCACATGATTTATTTATACACAAGCGTAGTCATACTGGTGAGAAACCTTATCAGTGTGATCTGTGTAATAAGAGTTTCTCTCAGTCATCTAATTTAAATTATCACAAGCGTGTACATACTGGTGAGAAACCTTATCAGTGTGATATGTGTAATAAGAGTTTCTCTCAGTTACACAATTTAAAAAGACACAACCGTATTCATACTGGTGAGAAACCTTATCAGTGTGATCTGTGTAATAAGAGTTTCTCTCAGTCATCTCATTTAAATGATCACAAGCGTGTACATACCGGTGATAAACCTTATTAGTGTAACCTTTGTAATAAGTGTTTCTTTCGGTCACATGATTTATTTATACACAAGCGTAGTCATACTGGTGAGAAACCTTATCAGTGTGATCTGTGTAATAAGAGTTTCTCTCAGTCATCTAATTTAAATTATCACAAGCGTGTACATACCGGTGATAAACCTTATCAGTGTGACCTTTGTAATAAGTGTTTTAATAAGTCACACGAATTAATTAAACACAAGCGTTGTCATACTGGTGAAAAACGTTATCAGTGTGATGTGTGTAATAAGAGTTTCGCTCAGTTATACCATTTAAAAAGACACATACGTATACATACTGGTGAGAAACCTAACTTACTGTAACCTTTGAAATAAATGCTAGTAATAAATTTAATGCTTGTTAAAGTGATTGGTCGAAATTTTGTTTATGTATACTCCTTAGGCAACTAAAAATTGATAATATTTTCACTCGAAATAAATATTGAGTAAATGAAAGTTGTCTCTTTATATTTTTATTATAACATTTTTTTTTGAGATGAGGGCTTCAGCAGCAATGCCATTAGCTCCAGATATAAAATGGTTACTGTAAATAACGAGGTTTAAATAGCACTTATCGATGTTTAGATTTTGTTAAAAAGCTCAGTATTTTCCAGAAATTTGAAGAGTTTTACAATATTGTCTCTTGTCACTGAGGATGTCTTGAAGTTGAGCGGTAGTGTAGTCTGTTAGACATATGCTTGACAGTCAGTGAGGATGTGTTAAACGGTCAGTGTCGTATTACATGTGAGGCAGATGTCCGGATCAATTTTATTATACAGCCAAAGGATCTTGCGATTTGTATTGCTGCAACAGTTTGGTGTATTTCCTGGCGTTTCCTTTCATCTGGAGACGCATCAACGTATGTACGAGGAATTTTTCCCGTTTTCAACACTTCAACTGCACGTTTCGTGGTAGGTTGCAACCTTATGCTATTTTATTTTTCAGTGGCCATTTGGCGTACCGGGTACAGTTAACTTTCGGCGATTTATTAATAAATTCTAATTACAAGTTAAACAGGTAGATCTACGTAAATTTTGTGATTTATTGTGGTGCGTCCCACGTGAATTTATAAGTTAACTTTTTGATTGTACACGCGTTATTTGTTTAATCATTTTTTTTTTATAAAATGGTTTCGCTATTGCATGGCGATAATAATTCCGAAATTGATTTACGTAAGAACGCCTTTTATAGTACTAACAGACGGTCGAACTTGGTTCGAAGCGGACAGCGGATCTGGTCCGCTCCGTACCAAATCTGTTCGTCTGTACAGTAGTCTGCGTGTCCGCCCGGTTCGATGGGAACAGATTCGGTCGTCTGTTGCAAGATCCGCCGTACCATGTCAGTTGTCGGACCGGACCAAGTTCGACCGTGTGTTAGCACTATAAATTTTGACTTGGGTGAATTTGTGATATACGCAGTATGCTAGTTTTTGACTTAATTTTTGTAGATTTGTGCGTACAGTAAATTTTGTATGTTGTTAATTGCTTTTAATGATTTCTATTTTTGAAAAACTATATTCGGGATATTTTTGTAGATTGATTAGTCATTTTGTTACAGCTACTATTGATTGATTTTTTTTTATTTTGCCGTTTGGCGCTTTTGTATTTTCTTTATGGCTTTTTATATAACGATTGCTATTTATACTGATATTTTATTAGTATATATCTGTCTGCTTTTATTATTTACCTTTGTATTTCGCAAAATCCAGGTTCCGCTATCGGACGACCGTTTAATGTTCTGATCCGTTTATTTTTTTTATTATTTGTTTTTTTCTATTCCGTTTTGACGCGGCTTAAAAGTTTCTTTTTGGGTCATCCGCTGGTCTACACCTGTATTTTGCGAGCTTTATACTTATTTATTTGCTTTGGTATTGTATTTTTAAGTTTATTCTTCTAAGTCGAATTTAATTGGCGGTTATAGTGGTATAATAATTTTTCGCTTATTCGTATCAATTTTTTTTACCTTTGCTAATATAATTTGTATTCGCGTTTGAGACATACCTTTTTTTAATATATACTTGCTGTGAAATTGAATTCGCGATTGTTCGTTTTTGTTTGCTTCCCGGTTTCTGTCCTAACTGTTTACAGCTTGTTAGAGTCGTTCGGACCAAACGACTCTTTTCGTTCTGCTCTTCGTTGGTCCTGGCGCCCATAAAACATTCACTTTTCTTTATTTCTACCACGAAGCGCGCAAGCAGAAGTAAACAAGGTATGTCTATTTTTTTTGTCGAACCCACCCTCAGCGCCGACGAGCTACGGCGGGCATGGGATTTATTTTGGTCATGCCAGAAATATAGGCATGACAAGGGGGGGTGCTAATGTAGCAGGTATTGTTACATTAACTCTCTGTCTCTCTCTCTCTTTGTAATATTGGCAAAATTAGTTTTACTTAACTATGCGGCAAAAATGAATGTTTAAATATTTAATTTTTGCAATATAAATGTACCAAATATCAGTATGTGATTTCCAAAAATAAAAATTAATATAAATGGAATTTAATAGCATTTCATTGCTAACTATATTTAGAATTTCACATACATAAATGAAATTTAATAACGTAAAAGATCCGTTCAAGATCCTTCAAAAAGTAACGGATACAGATCTTTTTTCTCCCTCGGATATCCGCAGATACGGATACGGACACGGATATTCGGCACATCAGCTCTGCACAGAATCAAGTGGCACAGCACGCTTGGGACCTAACAGCGAAATCTAGCAGCAAATCTGACGGCAAAACCAGCCTTGTGAGGATGGGGATTTAGCTCTTGTAATATTATTTTTTGTTTGGTTCGTGCTATGTACACATAAATTGTATTTCGTGCTCCGCGTATCCCTTGCTAACAATCACACTGATTGAAATTTAGAATCCACTCCTAAACTGACACGACATAGAGTTCTAGTAGCTACCTACCTCTGTGAATTTATGAGGTATGTTCCGAGCAGCCAGCAAACGGTAACGAAATCGTCACCCGCATGCGCAGTACCTAAAACGAAACTGTATCGGTTTTGGAACACGTTTTAGCTATCTGCGCATGACAGTGACGGACTGACGTTTTCGTCCATTTGCTGGCTGTTTGGGACATGCCTAGTGTCTGTCAAAATTGTTCTCTTTTATTTTATCTTTGATTTGGTGTTAGAATGAAAGAAATATCGATAATTGGATCTGGCTTAACTACAATGTGTCGATTGTGCTTATCAAGTGGCGTTACACTGTTAGATATGTTTTCGTTTTCATCCAAAATGGGGAATAGAGTGGCTGATGTAATCATGAAACGTGCTGCTGTTCAGGTAAGTTATATTATTTTCGATGAATTTTTATATGAAATAACTTTAGTTACCGTACCGCATAAACGAGCAATTTTTCTTTGAGGTAAATTGTTCGTTAACATAATTTCAAAACAAAATTCGTACTAATTAAAACACATTTTTGTATTAGGTTGTACTTAGGTACTTATAAAGTAATTTTAATAATTTGAAAATAATAAAAATTTTCCTCAATTGCCAGATAACTAAAAACGATGGAATGCCGAATTTCATCTGCCAATCCTGTTACACTCAACTGGAGAAAACTCACCAGTTTCTGATGCAAATAGAAAATTCTGATAGAGCACTGCGAGGCTATTTTCAGCAATTATGCGCTTCTGAGAAACCAGTCAAAACTGAATGTTCTGTTCAACCTTCTGAAAATCATTTAATCCTTAACGCTAATAAAGATATCGTGAAATGTGAATCTTTAGAGCTCCATGATGAATTTGATATAGATCTTGATTGGAAAGAGACTGAATCTGCAAATTTAATTCAAGAAAATAATATCAACCAGGAAATGTGTTTAAAATTTGAAATCAAAGACGAAAAGATGGATGATAATTTCTCAATTTTAACAGAAAAAGTCGACGATCCGGTAAACGTTTCATCTAAAGCCGATGGAAATGAAATAAACTGCGAAGACACGAAATTTAGTATTGGTCACGCAGTCGAGAATACGTGTTTACTTTCTGCAAATGTAACTGAAAAAACTCATACAAATATTTTGATAAATCGTAAGGAGCATAAATTGAAATCGTATCGATGCGATATTTACAGCAAGTGTTTCTCCAGCCGTCAGGGTTGGCATTATCATAGGCGAGTACATACTGGTGAGAGACCTTATCAGTGTGACCTTTGTAATAAGAGTTTCTCTCAGTTGTGCCATTTAAAAAGACACAAACGTAGTCATACTGGTGAAAAACCTTATCAGTGTGATCTGTGTAATAAAAGTTTCTCTCAGTCATCTCATTTAAATGATCACAAGCGTGTACATACCGGTGAAAAACCTTATCAGTGTGACCTTTGTAATAAGAGTTTCTCTCAGTTGTGCAATTTAAAAATACACAAACGTAGTCATACTGGTGAAAAACCTTATCAGTGTGATCTGTGTAATAAGAGTTTCTCTCATTCATCTCATTTAAATGATCACAAGCGTGTACATACCGGTGAAAAACCTTATCAGTGTGACCTTTGTAATAAGTGTTTCTTACGGTCACATGATTTAATTAAACACAAGCGTAGTCATACTGGTGAGAAACCTTATCAGTGTGATCTGTGTAATAAGAGTTTCTCTCAGTCATGCCATTTAAAAAGACACAAACGTAGTCATACTGGTGAGAAACCTTATCAGTGTGATGTGTGTAATAAGAGTTTCTCTCAGTTACACCATTTAAAAAGTCACATACGTATACATACTGGTGAGAAACCTAAGTCACTGTAACCTTTGAAACAAATGCTAGTAATAAATTTAATGCTTGTTAAAGTGATTGGTCGAAATTTTGTTTTATGTATACTCCTTAGGCAACTAAAAATTGATAATATTTTCACTCGAAATAAATATTGTGTAAATGAAAGTTGTCTCTTTATATTTTTATTATAACATTTTTTTTTTTGAGGTGAGGGCTTCAGCAGCAATGCCATTAGCTCCAGATATAAAATGGTTACTGTAAATAACGAGGTTTAAATAGCATTTATCGATGTTTAGATTTTGTTAATGAAAAGCTCAGTATTTTCCAGAAATTTGAATAGTTTTACAATATTGTCTTTTGTCACTGAGGATGTCTTGAAGTTGAGCGGGAGTTGTAGTCTGTTAGACATATGCTTGACAGTCAGTGAGGATGTGTTAAACGGTCAGTGTCGTATTACATGTGAGGCAGATGTCCGGATCAATTATTCTTCTAAACTGGTGGCTATGTGCTAGTAAGGTGTGGCCAATTCTTAGTCGGGTCAGCATGGTATTTTCTTTACGATTCATGGGGATGTTGGTCCATTTCAGTTCTGACGGTTTGATGACTCGAAGTTTGTTGTTGGTGATTTTCGTTCATTCAGATTGCCTACTTTCGCGGATTTTGGTCTTAATTAGATTTTTGACGTCGGGGAAGGGTATGGGAATGTTGATTATGGAAAGATTTGTAGAGTTTTTGGCAGCGGAGTCGACTTTTTTATTGCCGTCATTTCCTACATGAGATGGGGACCAATTAAAAATGACAATCTTGTTTTGAACAGACTGGATTTCGTAGAGGACATTTAGTATTAATTTAATTTTAATTGTGCGTAAGGTCACCTCACTCACCATCCTGTGGCCATAGTAACAAACATATCGACCAAAAAAACAACTAATGAAAAATTCAGAGAAAGAGGGATATGCTTTAGCCAATTTATTCCTTTTCTTTTAAAAAAAATTGAATGTGCAGTTATGCGAGAAAAGGAAGACGCGAGTGGGCTTAGAAAGTGTGTTTGAGATAGTGTTAAATAAAATAGTAAAAATGAAGTATTTAAGGAGTAAATTATTTGATCTACTGGTAATTTTGGAAGTGGTAATTATAAGGACCTATTAAAATTGGCGCAGTCAGTACGATTAGTAGATCGCAGGGGAAAAAAGAAATTTGAAACTTTTGGTGTACATTTGTTGTGATCGTTTAAAAGGTGCAAATATTGACAATTAACTCTTTTTCAGTGTGTATTTTTTATTCATATCTACATTATTTTGATTATAATCAATATAGTTGAAATTTCTCACAACTTGTTTCCTGCGCGTAGGTTTTTGCAGTTGGTTTGGAAAATATTCCTTCCATTTCAATTTTTCCCACGCGAAGGGGCGGTGCTAATCTAGCAGGTATTGTTACATTAACTCTCTCTGTGTCTCTCTCTCTCTTTGTAATATTGACAAAATTAGTTTTACTTAACTATGCGGCAAAAATGAATGTTGTTATCAGTTTGGAGAATATTAATTAATAACAGTTTATCACGAATTTTTATAATTCAAGTTTAAGACTTTTTATTTATTTTTAGTAAGAGCTTTTTCAAGTGCTTACAGTATAATGAAAGAAACGGTACTCGTGTTAGTTTGGTCAATGAGTGCTCATAAGGGGAATGTAGATGGAAAAGTCAAAAGCAGAACGTTTGACTTACGAACTTTGTTTGGACTAGCTAGGAGATAAACATACTAAAAGTCCTTACCCCTCCGAGGTACGCCCGAAGGGGAGGAGCACAAAGAAGGTCCCGTTTTTTGGTGTTTTGCTTTCATCTCGAAAACGGTACGTCATACGAAATTTTGTTGTAATACATATTGAAAGATGATAAAATTCTCTACAACTTTAGCTTTCACACTTTTTATCTATCTCCAATCTTTGCCTAGCTATGAGCTCCGAAAAATTAAGTATATGAAAAACTAGTTCAATGATGATTTTTGTTTAAACAGTTTAGGTACTTAGTATACCATTAAATTGCAGTTTTATATATTTAAATTTACCTAAACATGCTGAAATCGAAAAGCCTGATTTTCGGGCGAGAATAGAGTAGCGTCGCGTATACAAAAGCTAATAAGCAAATAGGTGTTCTAGTCAGTCATTCGAAATAAATATGTTTTTCGGTAATGAATATCAATTATCGTTTGGTGATCTGACAGGAACTAGGGGGTGCCTATCGATCGCGGGGCCCTGGGCACGTGCCCAGAGTGCCCAGTGGGAAAGAGGGCCCTGCGTAGAGGTACTCCCAGCTTATGTTATTTTTTAAGTGTGTGGGTGTTTTTAATAGTGTGGATGAGCAATACGAAATGATTTTGACAAATTCGTATTGTTACAATGTGCTAAAGAGAATTTAACACATTTTTGAAAATTGACCATTTTTCGGAGCTCATAGCTAGGCAAAGATTGGAGATAGATAAAAAGTGTGAAAGCTAAAGTTGTAGAGAATTTTATCAGCTTTCATTATGTATTACAACAAAATTTCGTACGACGTACCGTTTTCGAGATGAAAGCAAAAAACCAAAAAATGGACCTTCTTTATGCTCCCCCCCTTCGGGCGTACCTCGGAGGGGTAAGGACTTTTAGTATGTTTATCTCCTAACTAGTACAAACAAAGTTCCTAAGTCAAATGTTCTGCTTTCAACTTTTCCATCTAGAAATTATTCGTTGCTTAAGCTATGTAGTTTAAAATGGCATCAGTAGTGATGTAATGAGGAAAAATTGTATACTTGTTAAATACATGTATACGTAATTTTTATAGTTCGTATATTGGTAAATCCTATAGGATTTACTAGTGAATCTTCGGAATTACCAACATAAGTTAGTTAATGTAAGGTTTTTATAAAAAAAGACATTTTTCGGGCTTTTACCATCCAAGTTTGGTATATGCTAGGTTTTACTACTAACGGTTAGTAAATGTTGGTTTTGGGAATAAAACAGTGAATATTTCTTATTCATTATAATTAGCTAGGGGTCAGTACACGAGGCTGATGTTGCTGCTGGAATCACTATACTGGGATTAGTGGTGGCTATGAAAATGGAAACGGCGTCATTGCTAGCTCCGCTGCGTGGTGTCAAACTAAATTTAAAAATTAGAACCGAGGCTATTTTTCGTGTTTGATTCTCTGCTGCCTTTAAACAAGGACCAATCAGACAATAGTATCCTTCTCATGTGGGCGCTAAAGTATGTGTTCTGTTCAGCGACAATAAATGTCCACTTTTGTTAACATTCGAACCATCAGTGCGAGCGCACCAAAACCGCCTACAAATCTAGCTTCAAAACACGAATCGTGTGAAAGCTAACACATACAAATCGTCACAGAATTAGGGATGAGCCGGATCGTTAAAAATGTATATCTGCGGATACGGATACGCGTGTACGGATCATTAGTATCCAGATCCGCGAATACGGATACGGATCTCAATTTTTTTACTCAGTATTGGTAACTCACAACAATAAATGTTTAAATATTTAATTTTTGCAATAAAAATGTGCCAAATATCAGTATGTGATTTCCAAAAATAAAAATTAATATAAATGGAATTTAATAGTATTTCATTGCTAACTATATTTAGAATTTCACATACATAAATGAAATTTAATAAGGTAAAAGATCCGTTCAAGATCCATCAAAAAGTAACGGATACAGATCTTTTTTCTCCCTCGGATATCCGCAGATACGGACACGGATATCCAGCACATCTCTGCACAGAATCAAGTGCCACAGCACGCTTGGGACCTAACAGCGAAATCTAGCAGCGATTCTGGCGGCAAAACTAGCCTCGTGAGGATGGGGATTTAGATCTTTTTTTGTTTGGTTCGTGCTATGTACACAGAAATTGTATTTCGTGCTCCGCGTATCCCTTGCTAACAATCACACTGATTGAAATTTAGAATCCAATCCTAGACTGACACGACATGTTCTAGTAGCTACCTACCTCTGTGATTTTATGAATTATGAGGTAAGTTCCGAGCAGCCAGCAAACGGTAACGAAATCGTCACCCGCATGCGCAGTACCTAAAACGAAACTGTATCGGTTTTGGAACACGTTTTAGCTATCTTCGCATGACAGTGACGGACTGACGGTTTCGTTACCGTTTGCTGGCGGTTTGGGACATACCTAGTGTCTGTCAAAATTGTTCTCTTTTATTTTATCTTTGATTTGGTGTTAGAATGAAAAAAATATCGATAATTGGATCTGGCTTAACTACAATGTGTCGATTGTGCTTATCAAGTGGCGTTACACTGTTAGATATGTTTTCGTTTTCATCGCAGGGGAAAAAAGAAATTTTATTATTTTATTATTAAAATAAATTTTAAATTTTCGAGAAAATTTTCTGTTTCAAAATTATTCGGAAAACCCACGACTCTAGGTACCAGTATTTTACAAGAGACAACCTGATACTGTTTGTAAAAACCAAGTTACATCTCTGTCACGTGGTTGACTCCGGTACACACGATTCAAATTCTGAAAAATTACGATCAATCTAGGTATTATACAGAGTATATTGAGAATTATACCGAAATTGCCATACCGATGATCAAATTGACTAAGAACTCTCCAGACAAGATAGAAGCACACACAACTTTAGACATTCTGAAACGAAATTTGTGTGTAGCACCTGTACTAAAAAAATCAAACTGAAATAAGAATTTTGTTTGCAAATAATTTTGCGGTACCTAGTTGTTTGTTGGCCGCAAGAAAACATTGTAGTCAGACAACTTTTGCCAGCCAAAATTTGAACTACACACAAGTTAACTGGATCGCATACACCATAATGTATGGACTTAGCGATCTAACTCCCTTCAGTTTGAAACGTGTAAAATCGGCCAACTCGTGAAGTTCATCACGGATCACAAATCTAGTGGCCTGACATTTCAACAGTTCAACGTCCTGAAAATTCAATTCCACATGTCGAAACTATCTGGATTATATTTTATTATTTTTGAATTTGTTACAGTTCTGATTCCTATAATAACGATAACATAATTATTTTGATTGCTTTTAACATTTCGTATTGTTCTCTTTATTACTTAATTAATGTTCATACTTGTGTTTCATGAAAAAAAAATCAATATTTTTTTAATTTTAATTTGTGGGGTGTGAATAGGGCATGCAGAACCGGGTCCGGTTCTATATTTTGCACACCCGGTTCTAGGGGTAGTCGGAACCGGTTCGCCCGGTTCTACCCGGTTCCAAGCGAACAAATCGTATTTTTTATATTTTTTTTTGTATAAATGATAATGGAGAGTTTGGTTACGTAGGAATTATAATGAGATAATGAATAAAATACAATTTGATATTAAATGATTATATAATTAACAAAAACTAACTTTTGAAACTATTATTAAATAATCAACAAAAACTTACTCTTGGAACTCTTATTCAATAATCAACAAAAACCTACTCTTGGAACTATTATTAAATGATCTACAAGAACTAACTCTTGAAACAATTTAAATAATTTGGTTTGAATTTTTTTGGTTTGCAGATAACAGAAAATTAGGAAATAATAGTACCTACTTAAATAATAGATACTAAAACACTTAAAACAGAACACACGCGTAATTTAAATTAGCAATTAATACAAAATTATAATAATCTTATCAGAACCGGGCCAACCCGGTTCCATCGCTCAAAACCGGTTTCACAGACTTATTGAAATACCCGGATATACCCGGGTATTTCAGAACCGGGTACACCCGGGTGCATACCCTAGGTGTGAAGTTATCTAGGAAGGGGAGGTTGCTGAGAAAAAAAAAGAAAGAAGCGAGGAAGCTTAGAAACTGAAATTATTTGATCTACTGAAAATTTTGAAAGTGGCTATTAGAGAAATCTTGCCCGAAATCGAAATAATGTCGTTTTTATCTGTCTACTACTTTTTATATATGAAGTCTTCGTTTTCCTTTAGTGTTCCCAGTAAGAAGAAGTCGGGTTTTTTTACGAAATGGTATAAAGTTGTAACAGAGTAGGTTTCTGTGACTTGGTGATAAACGGACACAAAACGGTCATGCGCAGGTAGCTAAAACGTGTTCCAAAACCGATACAGTTTCGTTTTAGCTACTGCGCATGCAGGTGACGGTTTGGTGTCCGTTTGATGGCTGCTTGGAATTTACCTATAAGTAGTTAGAGAACTCTAGTAGCTATCCGTCTTTTTGAATTTATGTTCTGTCAAAATTGTTATTTCAATTTTATTATATGATTTGGTATCAGAATGAAAGAAATATCGATAATTGGATCTGGCTTGCGTTCAATGTGTCGATTGTGCTTATCGAGTGGCGTTGTGCTGTTAGACATATTTCAGCTTTCATCTACAATGAGAAATAGCGTGGCAGATGTAATTACGAAACGTGCTGCTGTCCAGGTAAGTAATATAATTTTCGAAGAATTTTGGTAAAACGAATTATTTTTATATGAAATAACATTTTATTTAATAAATGATTTGTTCCGTTATCTTATGTATTTTTAATTCGTTACTTATACTTGCAATCTATAGTATCAGATCTATGCTATCATAACATTACTCAAAAAGACTTATCCAATAATTATTTTTAGATTCCTACCATTAGCGTCACAAATGAGCTATTTTTCTGTTACAATTTGAAAGTAAAATTTGTACTAATTAAGAACTATTATGATATTATAAAGTGATATTAATAAATTGAAAATAATCCAAATTACTCTCGATTGCCAGATAACTAGAGGTGATGGGATGCCGAATTTCATCTGCCAATCATGTTACAATCAACTGGAGAAAACTCATCAGTTTCTGGTGCAAATAGAAAATTCTGATAGAGCACTGCGACGCTATTTTCAGCAATTATACACATCAGACAGTCCAATCAAAACTGAATGTTCTGTCCAGCCTTTTGAAAAGCATTTAATCCTTAACGCTAATAAAGATATCGTGAAATGTGAATCTTTAGAGCTCCATGATGAATTTGATAAAGATCTTAGCTGGAAAGAGAACGAAGCTGCAAATTTTATTCAAGAAATTGAAAATATCGAGGAAATGCCCTTAAAATCCGAAATCAAATTCGAACAGATGGATGATAATTTATTAATTCCAACTGATTCAGTTGATGACGCGGTAAACGCTTCATCTAACGGCGATGGAAATGAAATTACCTGCGAAGACACGAAAATTGATATTGGCCAATCATCGGAGATTTCGTGTTTACGTTCTGCAAATGCAAGTGAAAGTTCCAGTAAGTGTGATGACATAAAAAAAAATATTTCAGTTTATCGTCAGAAGCACAAAAATGCAAATGAATTGAAATCATATCAATGCGACATTTGCAGCAAACCTTTATCTAGCCGTTCGTCTCTCTATTATCATAAGCGAACACATACTGGTAAGAAACCTTATTGGTGTAACCTTTGTAATAAGTATTTCTCTCGGTCATCTTATTTAATTAAACACAAACGCAGACATTCGGGTGATAGACCTTATCAGTGTAATGTTTGTAATAAGTGTTTCTCTCAGACATCCCATTTAAAAGATCATAAGCGTATACATACTGGTGAGAAACCTTATCAGTGTGATCTTTGTAATAGTTGTTTCTCACACTTAAGCAATTTGCATAAACACAAACTCGTACATACAGGTGAGCGACCTTATAAGTGCGATCTTTGTAATAAGTGTTTCACTCAAGCAGCTGTTTTAAATAAACACAAACGTATACATACTGGTGAGAAACCTTATCGGTGTGACATTTGTAATAAGTGTTTCTCTCAGGTGACCAGTTTAAATAAACACAAACGAATACATACTGGTGAAAAACCTTATCAATGTAATCTTTGTGGTAAGTATTTCTCTCTGTCATCTTATTTAAATAAACACAAACGCAGACATACTGGTGAGAAACCTTTGTAATTGCTTCTCTCGGTTATCCAATTTTACTAACGCAAGCATAAACACACTGATAAGAAACCTTATCGGTGTAATCTTTGTAATAAGTGTTTCTCTAAGTCATTCTATTAAATACACACAATCGTATACATACCAGTGAGAAGACTTATCAGTTATCAGTGTGACCATTATAATAAGTGTTTCTCTGAGTCAAGCAATTTGAATAGACATAAATGCAGCATACTGGTAAGAAACTATGGTACTAAAATGTGTTTCTCTCAGTCATTCAAATTAAATGAACATAAACTTGCATACTCGAGAGATATCTGCTGAGTAAAAATATGCACAACTCGCAGATTGACCCGACAATAATTAGCGTATTTGCATTCGCTAACAGTATTAAAGGAAAACGCATCTAATCAAAGGTCAAATTAGGTAAAAACAAAAATTCGATTTTTTTTGTGACGTCACTAGTAAGTAAATAGTTGAAAATGGTGCCCAGGCAAACTAATGTAACTTAACGTGAAAGTAATATAGAGCATATTTTTTTCTATTATATATAGGCGGAATCTGGGCCCATTTTAAGTTAGGGGGCATAAAAAATTTCAGTTGGTCAAAAATTTCTACTGTTAGTATTTCCCGGTCATTTGACTCTAACAGAACCTAAAAACGAAGCGGCAGAATTTATTTTAAATTTTAACCCTTTTTTACCCCCTTTTAAATTTGTTATCCCCCCTCTCTTAAAATCGGTCCAGATTCCGCCTATATATCGTAGAAGAAAAAATTCTTTAAATTGCTTAAATAGCTTATGTACCAAGCGGCAGAAGGTTGGGACGACATGCTTTTTTTACGCGTCAGTTCCTGACTCTATTGTTGGTGTGGAGAATACCCGAGCATGTTGCACAGTTATTGTTTATGTGACGTTTCCATGACTCTTTTATTACAAGCCCCCAGTTCCCAGGTTATATTCTGAGAAATGGTAGAACTATTTAAGAGTCAGAGAACCCAGAAAATAATTTCCATTCTCATGAAAATTATAGTTAATACTTATTTTTTAAGAACAATTCGATTAGCATGTTCGACAACTGCCGTTGATATCAAACATAATTCAAATAACATTGTTTTAAGGTGGAATGTCATTACAACTAAAAATAAAGTTAATTAGCCATATTCTACTATTTGTGTATTATTCACTGTGATAAAAAAATACAAATATTTTTATCACTGGTTTTCAAAAAACACTTTAAACTGCCATTTCTGTGTTCAGGGCCCTCGCGCCCTATAGTGCGATGTGTGCGGTGCACGCGGGCGGCACATTCAAGGGGCGGCAAATGGCCTAGTTGTGATATGTTTTTTGTGCTGTATAGAAAAAATATATAACTGATATTATATCAATTTTATTTGCATACTCAAGCCTGCGTGACAAATTCTTACGAGTAGTTATTTATTTTTTAATGAAATTCGAATTCAAAATATTTCGCGCGCAGTTTTCGATTCGATAGTTAGTTCACATCAGCGCGTAGACAGGGCGCCTCTATCGGGAGACTCCCGCGTATGTTTATATCTTGATTTTCCTGTCGATTCCTGCAAGATGGGAGTGAAGTAAAGTATTTTTCAATCAACAAATACTTTTTTTTATTGATAAACTAATGATTATTTTGACTTAATGAATTTTCTCAGCTCAGCGGTGAAACTAAATTTTTCTCTCATTCATAAGTACGACAGGAGAAGAACACCGTGAAAAATCGCACGGAGTAAACTGTTTTTGTAGAGAACAGTTTACTCCGCGGAGTGATTTTTTTAGCGTGAAGAGAGAGTTTTTAAAGTTCACTCTGTACGGAGTGAATTTTCAAAATTCACTGTTTAATGTGTTTCATTTTAATTGAATACTTTATTTCATTATTTCATCCCGCTTTTGCCCTGATTAAAAGTTTGACTCGTTTTTACTTTTAGCCTATCATTTGTAAAGTATCTTTCACTGTTACATTTTTCACATTTTTATTTGTTTTCAAAAATTAATTATCTTATTAGTATTTTTACCTGTACAAATCGTTTTGTAATGACGATGTGAAGTGAAGCATTGTTGCATTTCAGGAAAGTAATAAAAGAAAAAAACCTTCGGGTGCACAATTTCGGCAACTTAAGAAAATTAGGCAAGAAGAAAAAAACAAAATGTCTGATTCTATGAAGAAGTATTTGCAAAAAGACAAGGAAACAAAGTTTCTATTAATTGCACTTACAGTATTAGTTATTTAGGATTTTTAACGTTTTTCAATTTGACATATCGTCTAGTGAGTTTATCCCCAATAAGGGGCGTCAATTATGCATCCGCACGCGGGCGGCTTGAGGCCTTACGAGGGCCCTGTCTGTGTTGTTACCATGGTTATAGTGGCCACGTGCCAGCTTTGATGTCAGTTCATAGTTATCGAATGACAAGTTCACACTGTACGTTTGTATTATTATAGGCGCTACAATATTTATTTCTAATAACGGAGATTAAAGTTGCAAATATAAGACAAAAATTGAACTATTGAAAATGAATTGGGACAATGAAACAGTGCTAAAATTCTTGGAACTTTAAACCTTGCGTTCTGCTGCCAAATGTTTGTGTGTGACAAACTAAATTTATAAATTAGAACCGAGGCTATTTTTTGTGTTTGATTCTCTGCTGGCTTTAAACAAGGACCAATCAGACAACAGTATCCTGTTATGTGGGCGCTAAAGTGTGTGTTCTGTTCTGTGACAAATAAATGTCAACTTTGGAATCTGGCAGAAAAACCAGCCTTGTGAGGATGGGGATTTAGCTTTTGTAATATTATTTTTTGTTTGGTTCGTGCTATGTACACATAAATTGTATTTCGTGCTCCGCGTATCCCTTGCTAATAATCACACTGATTGAAATTTAGAATCCAATCCTAGACTGACACGACATAGAGTTCTAGTAGCTTACCTACCTCTGTGAATTTATGAGGTATGTTCCGAGCAGCCAGCAAACGGTAACGAAATCGTCACTCGCATGCGCAGTACCTAAAACGAAACTGTATCGGTTTTGGAACACGTTTTAGCTATCTGCGCATGACAGTGACGGACTGACGGTTTCGTTAACATTTGCTGGCTGTTTGGTACATACCTAGTTTCTGTCAAAATTGTTCTCAGTTTTATTTTATCTTTGATTTGGTGTTAGAATGAAAGAAATATCGATAATTGGATCTGGCTTAACTACAATGTGTCGATTGTGCTTATCAAGTGGCGTTACACTGTTAGATATGTTTTCGTTTTCATCCAAAATGGGGAATAGAGTGGCTGGTGTAATCATGAAACGTGCTGCTGTTCAGGTAAGTTATATTATTTTCGATGAATTTGTATATGAAATAACTTTTTAGTTACCGTACCGCATAAACGAGCAATTTTTCTTTGAGGAAAATTGTTCCTTAATATAATTTCAAAAAAAAATTTAGGTATACTAATTTAAACACATTTTTGTATTAGGTTGTACTTAGGTACTTATAAGTAATTTTAATAATTTGAAAATAATAAAAATTTTCCTCAATTGCCAGATAACTAGAAACGATGGAATGCCGAATTTCATCTGCCAATCCTGTTACACTCAACTAGAGAAAACTCACCAGTTTCTGATGCAAATAGAAAATTCTGATAGAGCACTGCGAGGCTATTTTCAGCAATTATACGCTTCTGAGAAACCAGTCAAAACTGAATGTTCTGTTCAACCTTCTGAAAATCATTTAATCCTTAACGCTAATAAAGATATCGTGAAATGTGAATCCTTAGAGCCCCATGATGAATTTGATATAGATCTTGATTGGAAAGAGACTGAATCTGCAAATTTAATTCAAGAGAATAAAATCAACCAGGAAATGTGTTTAAAATTTGAAATCAAAGACGAAAAGATGGATGATAATTTCTCAATTTTAACAGAAAAAGTCGATGATCCGATAAACGTTTCATTTAAAGCCAATGGAAATGAAATAAACTGCGAAAACACGAAAATTAGTATTGGTCACGCAGTCGAGAATACGTGTTTACTTTCTGAAAATGTAACTGAAAAAACTCATACAAATATTTTGATAAATCGTAAGGAGCATAAATTGAAATCGTATCGATGCGATATTTGCAGCAAGTGTTTCTCCAGCCGTCCAGGTTGGCATTATCATAGGCGAGTACATACTGGTGAGAGACCTTATCAGTGTGACTTTTGTAATAAGTGTTTCAATCGGTCACATAGTTTAATTAGACACAAGCGTAGTCATACTGGTGAAAAACCTTATCAGTGTGATCTGTGTAATAAGAATTTCTCTCAGTTACACCATTTAAAAAGACACAAACGTATTCATACTGGTGAGAAACCTTATCAGTGTGATCTGTGTATTAAGAGTTTCTCTCAGTCATCTCATTTAAATGTTCACAAGCGTGTACATACCGGTAATAATAAATAATAAAAAGCATGTCGTCCCAACCTTCTGCCGCTTAGTACATAAGCTATTTAAGTAATTTAGAGCATATTTTTTTCTATTATATATAGGCGGAATCTGGGCCCATTTTAAGTTAGGGGGCATAAAAAATTTCAGTTGGTCAAAAATTTCTACTGTTAGTATTTCCCGGTCATTTGACTCTAACAGAACCTAAAAACGAAGCGGCAGAATTTGTTTTAAATTTTAACCCTTTTTTACCCCCTTTTAAATTTGTTATCCCCCCTCTCTTAAAATCGGTCCAGATTCCGCCTATATATCGTAGAAGAAAAAATTCTTTAAATAGCTTATGTACCAAGCGGCAGAAGGTTGGGACGACATGCTTTTTTTACGCGTCAGCTCCTGACTATTGTTGGTGTGGTGAATACCCGAGCATATTATAGCACAGTTATTGTTTATGTGACGTTACCATGACTCTTTTATTACAAGCCTCCAGTTCCCAAGTTCTATTCTGAGAACTGGTAGAACTATTTAAGAGTCAGAGAACCCAGAAAATAATTTCCATTCTCATGAAAATTATAGTTAATACTTATTGACGTGATAACGTCTTATAAATTGATGAATCACCAATATTATAAATTCATAAAACACCGGCTGCATGTACGAAAAAGTGTAACGTAACGTTCGTAACGCGTAACGCATAACGCGTAACGTTCCGCCTGACCCTGTGCGTGCTTTTCTCGAAAACGGCCCTAACGATTTGGGTGAAATTTACTGAAAAGGGATTTTGGGGGGCAAAAAATCGTTTTAGCTAGGTCTCATCTCTCGAAAAAATCGTTTTCTTACAAATTTTATCATTATAAAAATCAATTTTTTGACGTATGAAAATACTTAAATATTGTAAGTAGGTTTTGGAATTTTATATTATAAACAGTGAAGCAATTGTTTTATAAATATTATGACAGCTAATCTTTGAGACTTAAACTAAATACGAAAGAAAGTTAAAAAAAACAATTATATTATATGGTAAGTGAAATTATTATACAAATCTATTAATTTTGTGAAAAAATATATGCAGGCAACCCAAATTACGCTGCTGTACTACATATAGTCGATAGCAGGCATTTTCAGTAAATGCCTTTATGTGACTATAACTAATTGTTGGTACACTGATAGAAGGATTTATTAAATATTAATAAATACATTTATTAACGGTTTGAATATATTTATTAGTATTTAATAAATATTTATTTGAGTAACTAATGCGTCGTTACAATCGCCTATATTCACGCAATAACCTCACTATTAAAATAATGTAATAAAATGACACGAAATATTTGTAATACTCTATTTTAGATATTTGCAATTGGAATGTTTATTTATAATAGCATTTCAAGCTAAAAATAAAGTGATTATTCTTACATAATATTTTAAAATGTTATAAAATATGTGAGTTTTTTATACAAAATATAGAAAAATAGCTGTATAAATGCAACATGAAAACGGCTGAATTTCTAATGTTTAATTCAATTTTTTGACATTAGTATTCTGTGAAATGCCTTCTAAGTTAAGTATTGGAATAACTAATTATTATTAAAACATAATACTTTGACAGTTGCAAACGTCACTTTTGACATTTCTTATCATTCCGACACCAAGGATAAGCGGATTGAAACCAAATTTTGGGAGGTTTAGGTTATGTATTACGGAATACGTTATCACGTAAAACTATCGTCCGTAAACCGACTTTACAGACAACCAATTTTTTTTTAAGAACAATTCGATTAGCATGTTCGACAACTGCCGTTGATATCAATAAATTATAATTCAAATAACATTGTTTTAAGGTGGGATGTCATTACAACTAAAAATAAAGTTAATTAACCATATTCTACTATTTGTGTATTATTCACTGTGATAAAAAAATACAAATATTTTTATCACTGGTTTTCAAAAAACACTTTAAACTGCCATTTCTGTGTTGTTACCATGGTTATAGTGGCCACGTGCCAGCTTTGATGTCAGTTCATAGTTATCGAATGACAAGTTCACACTGTACGTTTGTATTATTATAGGCGCTACAATATTTATTTCTAATAACGGAGATTAAAGTTGCAAATATAAGACAAAAATTGAACTATTGAAAATGAATTGGGACAATGAAACAGTGCTAAAATTCTTGGAACTTTAAACCTTGCGTTCTGCTGCCAAATGTTTGTGTGTGACAAACTAAATTTATAAATTAGAACCGAGGCTATTTTTTGTGTTTGATTCTCTGCTGGCTTTAAACAAGGACCAATCAGACAACAGTATCCTGTTATGTGGGCGCTAAAGTGTGTGTTCTGTTCTGTGACAAATAAATGTCCACTTTGGAATCTGGCAGAAAAACCAGCCTTGTGAGGATGGGGATTTAGCTCTTGTAATATTATTTTTTGTTTGGTTCGTGCTATGTACACATAAATAGTATTTCGTGCTCCGCGTATCCCTTGCTAACAATCACACTGATTGAAATTTTGAATCCAATCCTAGACTGATACGACATAGAGTTCTAGTAGCTTACCTACCTCTGTGAATTTATGAGGTATGTTCCGAGCAGCCAGCAAACGGTAACGAAATCGTCACCCGCATGCGCAGTACCTAAAACTAAACTGTATCGGTTTTGGAACACGTTTTAGCTATCTGCGCATGACAGTGACGGACTGACGGTTTCGTTGCCATTTGCTGGCTGTTTGGGACATACCTAGTGTCTGTCAAAATTGTTCTCTTTTATTTTATCTTTGATTTGGTGTTAGAATGAAAGAAATATCGATAATTGGATCTGGCTTAACTACAATGTGTCAATTGTGCTTATCAAGTGGCGTTACACTGTTAGATGTTTTCGTTTTCATCCAAAATGGAGAATAGAGTGGCTGGTGTAATCATGAAACGTGCTGCTGTTCAGGTAAGTTATATTATTTTCGATGAATTTTTATATGAAATAACTTTTTAGTTACCGTACCGCATAAACGAGCAATTTTTCTTTGGGTAATTATACACTTTCACGGTCACCTGGTTTTTTGGCTCTAGAAAATCGAAAAATAGATGGATTTCAATAATCTCTGTCTCAAAAAGTTCCATTTTACGGCGGATTTATGAAAAACATTAGTTCACCCCGGAATTACAATTCGCATACCCGTTTATCGTTCACCCCGAAATTGTTTTTTTAAAAACTCCACATTTGCCCCTTCCCGTTTCACTGCGAGACAATTCGCATACCCCTTTATCGTTCACTCCGGAATTACAATTCGCATACCCGTTTATCGTTCACCCCGGAATTGACGTCAGAAACAGTTATAAAGAATTATATGTAGAAAGTCAATTTTTTTTGCATTTAAAGTCATGAAACTGTGAGAAATATTGATTTTTTCAATTTTCGTATTTTTTTCCATAAATCCGCCGTAAAAACGAAGATTTTAAAAAAAAATTTATCGAAATCGGATGATTTTTCGATTTTCTAGAGCCAAAAAACCAGGTGACCGCGAAAGTGTATAATTACCTTTCTTTGAGGTAAATTGTTCCTGGGGACAGGTCGCTAAGTGTATGTTTTCAGAACCACTATTTTTCACTAAAATAAACGTTTCATATTTTTTTTACTTGTAGAAAAACATAAAATTACACATTTTCTAAAATAAAATTAGAATTTTTCCTATAAATTTCAAAACTACATCTATTTTAAAAGTCGAGTTGATAAAACTTATATTTTGGCCGCCATGTTATGAGTAGATGGTACCTAATTATTTGTAAAATGAAATGGCAATACATGCCTATGTGTAGAAGAAGGATAAATATACTATACATTTCATGTTACTTAGTGTATTAAATTATTGTAAAAAATAAATACGTACCTTGCAACTTGCAAGATCTGTGTCGGTTTTAAAATGTCCGAGGCCGCAGAAGTTGTATACGTTTGTTTCGAAAGTTACAACTGTGATTTTAAATGGGTTGCCACCTGTACCGTAACGTAATAGTATATTTCGTACAAATAGAAAAAAAATAAATCATCCAGAAATTGCAGAGACGGACAGACAGACGAACGGACGGACACACCGACAGACGGACGGACGGGCGGACATACAGACAAATTGAAAAAAAATCATGCCTCTGACTGCCCCTAGCCCCTTAATAAATATTTTGTTCCCCGCCCCAAAGTGTGTCCGATTTTCAATAATATAAAAAAACTAAATTTAAAAAAAATCAAAATCGAAGCTGTTCTTGCGAAGTTTTATGTATTCGTTGATATTCTATAGATAATATTATTAATCCCTATCCCTTGTAACCTCAACGAGAGGGGAGCCGCGGCTAGCGTAGTTCAGGCGGCGCGAGGGGCGTGGGCGAAGCCAGTAAGAGATGAGATTTATCTTGATGGGAAAAGCCAGAAGGGCTGTAAGTATCCAACCACCGACCACTTACACGAATTAAACAATTAATGGTAAATAAATTTAATTGAAAACTTAAGACTAAGGACGACACAATAACAACAACAAATGTTGTCACGTGACGGTGAAAACTAGAGTAGTGTGGGCCCACCGACCAAAGGTGAAAAGGGCGCCAGGACACAAGGGCCACACTATAGGAGTATCTAGGGAGTCCACCCCTAGACTATCGTGCCACGCTGACAACCAGGAATTGATAACACACGCCCAAAACCGTTTCCCAAAACGCTTGAAAAATAACAACAAACAACAACAACGATCCACTCACAAAAGAATGGATCGCCACCAAAACTAATGAACAAATCCAAATTCACAACAAAACAACAACCAATTAAAACGACTAAACAGCCGCTCGTAACAATTATGAAAAAGGTAACTCAACGACACTGACTAAATTCAGTGCCAACTTAATCTACGACACTCGACGCGTACAACAATTAGTCGACAAACTCAAATTAAATCAAAGTTGTCGCATCGACTTCAATACAGTGAGGCGGCGTGTCGCGCCAACCTCAAAACCAAATGATAACACGACTAAGACCCGTAATAATCTTCAAATATCAAAACATTAAATGATTAGCGGCATCGGCGCATAATATTTGCATTTGACATGTAATGACGCAGTAATTAATAAGGCGTAGCTGATACGTGGCGGCGTAATTTCGACAACTCACAATTTCTGAACAGAATAATTCCAGAAATTCCAGGAATGAATCCTGATCCGCAACAACTACCTCAACGCTAATCCTAAACAGCAGAAAAGTAGAAACTAACATCCAGAGTGCCAACAGGCTTGTTAATTCACGGTTGATCTATTTCTAAAATGATGACAACAATCAAAGGTGGGAAGGAACCTAAAATTTGGGACCGCTCTGCGCGGAACCAAATTCTCTGTGTTAACAAAGGATGCACGGAGGAATGCCCTAAATCGCCAACGAAACTAGAAGTTTTCAACCACTAAAACCTAGTCACAAAATGCCTACGAAGATTCGCCACAAAAATAATAGTCAAAACGCAATATTCAATACAATAAAATCCGTCAACCAAGGAGCCGATGTTTACCCGTTGAATATTCACCCGCTAATAATCTCACAAAACACAGTGCATTGTGTATGTCAACTTAGACAAGATTCGACGCACCTAGATGTGCTGTTTACGTTTCCTCGTCTAGCGCACCGCTCTACGCAATCGTTCGCTCTCTCCGCACACTGACTATAGCTCAAGTCGGAACAGCCGTATGTCTCCGTGTGAAAGGCAGACCTCGTGTCGTTCTTTATTAACTCATGGCTTTTTCGCCTCTCTCGCTCGCACTCATTGTAAACCTTTTTGCAATTTTAAATAACTTCTAATAATTCACATATTATTTCTATAATATTTACTCAAGACAAAAAGGCTTAAGGTTGTAAAACGTTACACTCCCCTCTTTCCTCAAGAAAAGATGCGACGTGGCGCATCTTTTACATCCCAACAACATTAAAATTATTCGGTCTCCGAAGATTCTGAGACCGGCGAGTCTGAATCCGGCAAGTCTGAAAATCCGAAGCACAAGGGGGCACCTTGCCCTTAATATCCTTGTCGTGCCATCGACCGACTGCTTTGCCCGCCTCATTACCGATCACAAAAGAATTCAGACCGAAATCAATTCTGAGCGAAAATTGTCTGCAAAAATCGCTACCCAAAATAAGACCTTGCGGTAACGAAGGCACTACCAATATCTTCACATATTTCACAACGTCATCAACTGCTATGGGCAGCATTAGAAATCCAGCTATGCGCTGGGCCGTACCATCAGCAGTAAAAACGTCAGAGTCAGAATAGTTGCGAATCTTCAAACCAAAAACCTCAATGAGCCTCATGCCCTTTTTACCAAGCACGGAGTTGTTTGCTCCTGAATCCAATAAGGCAACGACGGGTTTTTGAAAAATAGAGACAGAGATAAAAGGTCGGTTATCATCCGCGCGAGGCACAATTAATGGGTTTGCATCATTGACTGGAGAAGGTTTCATAAATCCAGCTACATGCCGCAACCATAACTTCCAGCCACCATGATCAAAATTGCGCGTCTTGGCCGTTAGCTGACAAGTAACCGGCCGACCAACTATTTTACTCTGTCCGGCATTTCCCGCACAGCGCTCACAAGTAACCCGAGTTGCATCCCGTTGTCCGCATCCATAACAAAATTTCCCAGTTTTGGGTTTCTGACAATCTCTACTCAAATGTCCTTGCTCTCGACAATTCCAGCACACTAAATTGGACACCATATTTACGTTCAATTTTCTACAGCCAATAGTTTGAGGTGTTGACCTGTTGTAAGCGTAAGCGGGTTCCACTAACTGAGAATTAGATTGCCCCGTTCGGTTACGGTTTGCAAGATACTGATTCTCTTCCAATTGTTTGCACGCAACAGTTAATTGTTCAACTGAGGTGACGATGCTCGTACCTAAGTGATTGAGGTAGTAGGGTGCCAAATTCCGCCGAATTATATTCAGCCGTAATGCCTCAGACGTAGGCGTAGGCAAGCGCGCAAACAAATTCTTCATACAAAAAATATACGTTCCTACGCGTTCATCCGATCCTTGAAACCGGTGAAAAATCTCATTCCACAAATCATTTTCATAGTCCAAAGGTTGGAACTCGGCTTTTAACTGAACGACAAAATCATCCCAAGAAGAAATTGAATTTCGAGCTGAGCGATACCAAAATAAAGCAGGTCCTTCTAATAAATCAAACACCGACTTATACAAATCCTCTTTCGAGACACCTCTTGAAATTCTGCATTCCTCGATTCTTTGTAGTACTTCCGCTACACTATCTTCCGAAGATTCCCCCGAGAATTTTATTCCCCACTTAAAGACTGGAATCCCAATATGATGTTGACAAACTTCCGAAGTGATAACAGGAACCGTCGTAAAGCTACTATCAAGCTGCGAAGCGACTGTAGTTCGGTCAGGCTCAACCGCTCTCTGAACTTCATCTGTCTGTGTAACAGCTGGCGTCTTAGATAGGAAATCATCCTCCAAGGCAATCACGATTATCAGGCGATCATTTTTAAAGGACTTAACTTTAGCATCATCACTAACTATTCTCGTTAATCGGCCCTTCAAATGGTTTAACCTAGACCGAATCTCCACAAAATTTGGGTCCGAATTTCCGACATACAATTCAATCAATTTGCTAATCCGAGAAATGCTGAGATCAATTTCGGCACCATCAGTATCGTGTTTAAATGGGCTAGCAGCATAATACGCAATACCAGAACGTTTACAGTCGTTGGCCAATAAGCGCCTCAAACACTTACGTCGTTTTAATTTATCACAACCTGACATAAATCCGCGAATTAATAACTCATAATCAACTTCATGACTGGTGAGGTAATCAACTTCAATTTCATACGAAACTTCCATTTTGAATTGAAATAATTCAACAAACTACAAAATAAACCGAATGTTCGAATCACAACTCGCAAAATTAATCACAATTCACAAGACAACACTGTTGTCTCACTAACCGACCAAAATTCCAAAATATTTTAAAAACCAAAAAACAAATCCAACACAAACCCAAACTCGGGGTCGGATAAATTCTCACTAGTCAAAAAAATGTGAGCTAGGCCTCACCAACAAGGGGTCTCAACTCTAAAGGCCCCCACGTTAGGGCGCCAAATGTGTAACCTCAACGAGAGGGGAGCCGCGGCTAGCGTAGTTCAGGCGGCGCGAGGGGCGTGGGCGAAGCCAGTAAGAGATGAGATTTATCTTGATGGGAAAAGCCAGAAGGGCTGTAAGTATCCAACCACCGACCACTTACACGAATTAAACAATTAATGGTAAATAAATTTAATTGAAAACTTAAGACTAAGGACGACACAATAACAACAACAAATGTTGTCACGTGACGGTGAAAACTAGAGTAGTGTGGGCCCACCGGCCAAAGGTGAAAAGGGCGCCAGGACACAAGGGCCACACTATAGGAGTATCTAGGGAGTCCACCCCTAGACTATCGTGCCACGCTGACAACCAGGAATTGATAACACACGCCCAAAACCGTTTCCCAAAACGCTTGAAAAATAACAACAAACAACAACAACGATCCACTCACAAAAGAATGGATCGCCACCAAAACTAATGAACAAATCCAAATTCACAACAAAACAACAACCAATTAAAACGACTAAACAGCCGCTCGTAACAATTATGAAAAAGGTAACTCAACGACACTGACTAAATTCAGTGCCAACTTAATCTACGACACTCGACGCGTACAACAATTAGTCGACAAACTCAAATTAAATCAAAGTTGTCGCATCGACTTCAATACAGTGAGGCGGCGTGTCGCGCCAACCTCAAAACCAAATGATAACACGACTAAGACCCGTAATAATCTTCAAACATCAAAACATTAAATGATTAGCGGCATCGGCGCATAATATTTGCATTTGACATGTAATGACGCAGTAATTAATAAGGCGTAGCTGATACGTGGCGGCGTAATTTCGACAACTCACAATTTCTGAACAGAATAATTCCATAAATTCCAGGAATGAATCCTGATCCGCAACAACTACCTCAACGCTAATCCTAAACAGCAGAAAAGTAGAAACTAACATCCAGAGTGCCAACAGGCTTGTTAATTCACGGTTGATCTATTTCTAAAATGATGACAACAATCAAAGGTGGGAAGGAACCTAAAATTTGGGACCGCTCTGCGCGGAACCAAATTCTCTGTGTTAAAAAAGGATGCACGGAGGAATGCCCTAAATCGCCAACGAAACTAGAAGTTTTCAACCACTAAAACCTAGTCACAAAATGCCTACGAAGATTCGCCACAAAAATAATAGTCAAAACGCAATATTCAATACAATAAAATCCGTCAACCAAGGAGCCGATGTTTACCAGTTGAATATTCACCCGCTAATAATCTCACAAAACACAGTGCATTGTGTATGTCAACTTAGACAAGATTCGACGCACCTAGATGTGCTGTTTACGTTTCCTCGTCTAGCGCACCGCTCTACGCAATCGTTCGCTCTCTCCGCACACTGACTATAGCTCAAGTCGGAACAGCCGTATGTCTCCGTGTGAAAGGCAGACCTCGTGTCGTTCTTTATTAACTCATGGCTTTTTCGCCTCTCTCGCTCGCACTCATTGTAAACCTTTTTGCAATTTTAAATAACTTCTAATAATTCACATATTATTTCTATAATATTTACTCAAGACAAAAAGGCTTAAGGTTGTAAAACGTTACACCCTATATTATTAAACGAGCTAATCTTGTATCTACCTATGTACCTACCTATGTCCCTAAATATTTTCTCGAAAACAATTTGGATGAAATTTACTGAAAAGGGATTTTGGGGGGCAAAAAATCGTTTTAGCTAGGTCTCATCTCTCGAAAAAATCATTTTCTTACAAATTTTATCATTATAAAAATCAATTTTTAGACGTATGGAAATACTTAAATATTGTAAATAGGTTTTGGAATTTTATACAAACAATGAGCATATCAGTATTTTATTTAACTTTCCGAGCAAAGCTCGGTCACCCAGGTACTATGAATAATATTGAGACGTTTTTTGCAGTATTATTCAATGACTAGTTACCTATTAATTATTACTTAGTAATTATTTTATTGTATAACGCAGACTTTTACACTTATCTAGACTTTTTATATTTCTTAGAAAATCACAGTTCGGTCCTGTATTCTTAGCTTTTTAAGGTAATAATTTCTATTTTCGTCTCATTTCATTCTATAAAAACTGCATCACGGAGGAAAGAGATAGTACTATGGAATACAAATTGAGCAAATATGAAATGAAATGGGTATAGCAGTTCGCTCATATCATCTGTGTTCTGATTGGTTAGCTATCAAAATGTCAACTATAAAATGTGCGGCATGCAAAATTATTCCAACTTTAACATTTTTTTTCTCTGAAAATTTATAGGAAAAATGCTAATTTTATTTTGGAAACTGTGTAATTTTATGTTTTCCTACAAGTAAAAAAAAATTTGAAACGTTTATTTTGGTGAAAAATAGTGATTCTGATTTCTGAACACGTACACTTAGCGACCTGTCCCCTTGTTCCTTAATATAACTTCAAAACAAAATTATTACTAATTAAAACACATTTTTGTATTAGGTTGTACTTAGGTACTGAAAGTAATTTTAATAATTTGAAAATAATTAAAATTTTCCTCAATTGCCAGATAACTAGAAACGATGGAATGCCGAATTTCATCTGCCAATCCTGTTACACTCAACTAGAGAAAACTCACCAGTTTCTGATGCAAATAGAAAATTCTGATAGAGCACTGCGAGGCTATTGTCAGCAATTATACGCATCTGGCAAACCAGTCAAAACTGAAGGTTCTGTTCAACCTTCTGAAAATCATTTAATCCTTAACGCTAATAAAGATATCGTGAAATGTGAACCTTTAGAGCTCCCTGATGAATTTGATATAGATGTTGATTGGAAAGAGACTGAATCTGCAAATTTAATTCAAGAAAATAAAATCAACCAGGAAATGTGTTTAAAATTTGAAATCAAAGACGAAAAGATGGATGATAATTTCTCAATTTTAACAGAAAAAGTCGATGATCCGGTATACGTTTCATCTAAAGCCGATGGAAATGAAATAAACTGCGAAGACACGAAAATTAGTATTGGTCACGCAGTCGAGAATACGTGTTTACTTTCTGAAAATGTAACTGAAAAAACTCATACAAATATTTTGATAAATCGTAAGGAGCATAAATTGAAATCGTATCGATGCGATATTTGCAGCAAGTGTTTCTCCAGCCGTCCAGGTTGGCATTATCATAGGCGAGTACATACTGGTGAGAGACCTTATCAGTGTGACTTTTGTAATAAGTGTTTCAATCGGTCACATAATTTAATTAGACACAAGCGTAGTCATACTGGTGAAAAACCTTATCAGTGTGATCTGTGTAATAAGAGTTTCTCTCAGTCATCTCATTTAAATGTTCACAAGCGTGCACATACCGGTGAAAAACCTTATCAGTGTGACCTTTGTAATAAGTGTTTCAATCGGTCACATGGTTTAATTATACACAAGCGTAGTCATACTGGTGAGAAACCTTATCAGTGTGATCTGTGTAATAAGAGTTTCTCTCGGTTATACCATTTAAAAAGACACAAACGTATTCATACTGGTGAGAAACCTTATCAGTGTGACCTTTGTAATATGTGCTTCTCTCAGTTATCCAGTTTTATTATACACAAGCGTAGTCATACTGGTGAAAAACCTTATCAGTGTGATATTTGTAATAAGAGTTTCTCTCGGTCTAGCAATTTAATTAATCACAAACGTGTACATACCGGTGAGAAACCTTATCAGTGTGGATCTGTGTAATAACAGTTTCTATCTGTCATCTCATTTGAATGATCACAAGAGTGTACATACCGGTGAGAAACCTTATCAGTGTGACCTTTGTAATAAGTGTTTCTCTCAGGTAACCAGTTTAAATAAACACAAACGTATACATACTGGTGAAAAACCTTATCAATGTAATCTTTGTAGTAAGTATTTCTCTCTGTCATCTTATTTAAATAAACACAAACGCAGACATACTGGTGAGAAACCTTTGTAATTGCTTCTCTCGGTTATCCAATTTTACTAACGCAAGCATAAACACACTGATGAGAAACCTTATCGGTGTAATCTTTGTAATAAGTGTTTCTCTAAGTCATTCTATTAAATACACACAATCGTATACATACCAGTGAGAAGACTTATCCGTTATCAGTGTGACCTTTATAATAAGTGTTTCTCTGAGTAAAGCAATTTGAATAGACATAATTGCAGCATACTGGTAAGAAACTATGGTACTAAAATATGTTTCTCTCAGTCATTCAAATTAAATGAACATGAACTTGCATACTCGAGAGATATCTGCTGAGTAAAAATATGCACAACTCGCAGATTGACCCGACAATAATTAGCGTATTTGCATTCGCTAACAGTATTAAAGGAAAACGCATCTAATCAAAGGTCAAATTAGGTAAAAACAAAAATTCGATTTTTTTTGTGACGTCACTAGTAAGTAAATAGTTGAAAATGGTGCCCAGGCAAACTAATGTAACTTAACGTGACGTCATTTAAACTGGCATCTCATGTTGAAACATTGTAATCAGGGAGCTGACGAGTACAAAAAGCATGTCGTCCCAACCTTCTGCCGCTTAGTACATAAGCTATTTAAGTGATTTAGAGCATTTTTTCTTCTAGGATATACCTATAGGCGGAATCTGGACCCATTTTAAGATAGGGGTGATAAAAAATTTCAAAGGGGGTAAAAAAAAGAAAGTGTATTAATGATCATAAATCAACTTTCTTAGGAGTGGCTTGGGGAGGGTGCAGTTGGCCAAAAATTTCTACTGTTAGTATTTCCCGGTCATTTGACTCTAACAGAACCTAAAAACGAAGCGGCAGATTTTGTTTTAAATTTTAACCCTTTTTTACCCCCTTTTAAATTTGTTATCCCCCTTCTCTTAAAATCGGTCCAGATTCCGCCTATATATCGTAGAAGAAAAAATTCTTTAAATTGCTTATGTACCAAGCGGCAGAAGGTTCGGACGACATGCTTTTTTTACGCGTCAGTTCCTGACTCTATTGTTGGTGTCGAGAATACCCGAGCATGTTGCACAGTTATTGTTTATGTGACGTTTCCATGACTCTTTTATTACAAGCCCCCAGTTCCCAGGTTATATTCTGAGAAATGGTAGAACTATTTAAGAGTCAGAGAACCCAGAAAATAATTTCCATTCTCATGAAAATTATAGTTAATACTTATTTTTTAAGAACAATTCGATTAGCATGTTCGACAACTGCCGTTGATATCAAACATAATTCAAATAACATTGTTTTAAGGTGGAATGTCATTACAACTAAAAATAAAGTTAATTAGCCATATTCTACTATTTGTGTATTATTCACTGTGATAAAAAAATACAAATATTTTTATCACTGGTTTTCAAAAAACACTTTAAACTGCCATTTCTGTGTTGTTACCATGGTTATAGTGGCCACGTGCCAGCTTTGATGTCAGTTCATAGTTATCGAATGACAAGTTCACACTGTACGTTTGTATTATTAGACAGGAATTTAACCTCACATCAAATTAGATGGAATCCACACCAAAATAGATGCTGTCCACACCAAAAGCGGATACTTTGCACGCCAAACAAAAGATTATCACTTGTGTATTTTCATAGTATAACACAATACGAAGCGGCTTGATACAACCGATGTGGTCCAGTTGCTAGCATACCTGGCTTTCACCCAGGAGGTTCGGGTTCGATTCCCGGTACCGGAATTATTTTTTTTAGGTCGATACGTCAGTTAGAACCAAAGTTATGGGAGATTTAAAAAAATAGTTTTCTCCCTCTTCTGCCGGTTCTAAACGACCCACCGCGTCCAGCTTCTGGTGCAAAGAAGGGGTCTTTAGTACCTTTGCATTAAAAAGAAAATTAAGCTCCTAGCTGCAATGGTTTTTAAAAAAAAGGCATTCTATTTCGCGCACTAAAATGGCGAAATCTCGCGAACGGGTTGTCTGATCAGACCCGGTCTGGAACGAGCTTACGCGGATTCTTTTTCTCTACAACTTTGTTGGAATTTTTTTTCTCCGATAATAATGGCCGAGTTATGTGGCAAAAACGTGTTTTCCGGAACTTTAAAGCGGCATATTCCCCGCCGCCCCCTCCAACAGTCGTTCACAAACTATACCAAAATGTCGGGGAGCTCAACTCTACAATTTTTGTAGGAAACATTTTTCGATTCGAGACATACAAGTCTCAAATTTCCAATCCACTCCACTATCGCTTATTAATTTATTCTTTCCCCTTCAGTGTTTCAGTATTTTCAACTGTTATTTTTTTCTTAATTAATTAGTTAATTAAATTATATTATTAAACTCAAAGTGTCACTAAAAATATACACCGATTTTCAAACAAAACTCCGGGATGTATTGTGTAAAATTTCGGGCCTCGTGATACGTGAATTACTTGCATACTCCCCCACTGGTTATATATGAGGTCTCTTTTCCTTTTCCTTTGGTGTTACCAGTAAGAAGTAGTCGGGTTTTTAACGAAATGTATGTAAAGCTGCTGCAGAGTAGGTTTCGATGACTTGGTGATAAAATTGTTTGTGTTACTGTTACATCTTTTATAGTTAGCCACGAGATAGCTTACCATCTTCTGAATTTATGTTCTGTCAAAATTGTTATTTCAATTTTATATATGATTTGGTATCAGAATGACAGAAATATCGATAAGTGTATCTGGCTTGCATTCAATGTGTCGATTGTGCTTATCAAATGGCGTTGTGCTGTTAGACATATTTCAATTTTCATCTAAAATGGGGAATAGCGTGGCAAATGTGATCATGGAACGTGCTGCTATCCAGGTAAATTATATTATGTTAATAAATGATTTCTTCCGTTTTCTTATGTATTTTTAATTCGTAATTTGTACATGCAACCTACAGTATCAGACTGTAACACCACCAAAACTCACTCGTGTTGACGGGTACAAATTAAATAATTATAAAAATTGATACACTCATATTTATTAATAAAATAGTTGCACACCAAAACATTTAACATAAAAGAAATATACAAAAAAAATCGATACTTTTATCAATTGTAATAGGTTTTGTGCATTTATTCTCTTTACCAAGTAAGAATGATACTAAATTAATGCTATCATCCTAACACCGCTTTGCCGACCAAGTTACTCAGTCATTCATTACATTATTCAGCATTAACTGATAAGTTTGTTTTAATAATATTTCCGATTGTGCAATTCCTGTTCGGGTCGAAGGAAAACTAATTTAGACCCTGAGACGTGTTGATCGTTTATATTTTTTGATTATTGTTAGCGTTACAAATGAGCTATTCTTTTCTGAGAAAAAATGTTTATACAATTTTAAAATAAAATTTGTACGAATTAAGAAACATTTTTTTATTATAAAGTGATAATAATAAATTGAAAATAATTGAAATTTCTGTTGATTGTCAGATAACGAGAGGCGATAGGATGCCGAGTTTCATCTGCCAATCATGCTACAATCAAGTGGAGAAAACTCATCATTTTCTGTTGCAAATAGAAAGTTCTGATAGAGCACTGCGACGCTATTTTCAGAAATTATACGCATTAGACATCAAAACTGAATGTTCTGTTCAGCCTTCTGAAAAGCATTTAATCTCTGATGGTAATAAAGAAATAGTGAAATGTAATTCTTTAGAGCTCCATGATGAATTTGATAAAGATCTTGGTTGGAAAGAGAAAGAAGCTAGAAATTTTATTCAAGAAATGGAAAATATCGAGGAGATGCCCTTAAAAACCGAAATCAAAATCGAACAGATGGATGATAATATATTAATTCCAACTGATTCAGTCGATGACACAGCAAACGCTTCATCCAACGGCGATGGAAATGAAATTACCTGCGAAGACACGAAAATTAATATTGACCACTCATCGGAGATTTCGTGTTTACGTTCTGCAAATGCAAGTGAGATTTCCAGTAAGTGTGATGACATAAAAACAAATGCAATAGAATTGAAATCATTTCAATGCGACATTTGCAGCAAATGTTTATCCAGCCGTTCGTCTCTCTATTATCATAAGCAAACACATACTGGTAAGAAACCTTATCGGTGTAACCTTTGTAATAAGAATTTCTCTCAGTCATCTTATTTACATAATCACAAACGCAGACATACTGGTGAGAGACCTTATCAATGCAATGTGTGTAATAAGTGTTTCTCTCAGATATCCCATTTAAAAAATCATAAGCGTATACATACTGGTGAGAAACCTTATCAGTGTGATCTTTGTAGTAAGTGTTTCTCTAACTTAGCCAATTTTAATAAACACAAACGCATACATACTGGTGAGCGACCTTTTAGGTGTAATCTTTGTAATAAGTGTTTCTCTCAGTCATCCGTTTTAAAAACACACTATCGTTTACATACTGGTGAGAAACCTTATCATTGTAACCTTTGTCTCAAGAGTTTCTCTCATTTAACCAGTTTAAATATACACAAATGTGTACATACTGGTGAGGAACCTTATCATTGTAACCTTTGTAACAAGAGTTTCTCTCAGTTAACCAGTTTAAAAAAACACAAATGTGTACATATTGATGAGAAACCTTTTCATTGTAACCTTTGTAACAAGAGTTTCTCTCAGTTAGCCAGTTTAAATAAACACAAACGTATACATACTGCTGAAAAACCTTGTTAGTGTAATCTTTGTAGTAAGTATTTATCTCACTCATCCCATTTAAATAATCACAAGCGTATACATACTGGCAAGAAACCGTATCAGTTTTGGTAATAAGTATGTGTCACCTTTGGTATTTTAATAAACACACACGCATACATACTGGCGAGAGACCTTATCAGTGCGATCTTTGTATAAGTGTTTCTCTCAGTCATCTGATCAAATAAAACACAAGCGTACTCATACTGATGAGAAATCTTACCAATGTGACCTTTGTAAAAAAATAATTTTTTTAAAATAAGCTTAAAAAGCGTTGGGCGCTCGATACGAAAATGTGGAACAAAGCGCCCAACGCTTTTTAAGCTTATTTTAAAAAAATTATTTTTTACTTTTTAGTTCGATATAAAGCGTGTTTTTTAGTTTTTTTCAAACTATATTTATTTTTCACTTTTTAGTTTGAGGATCTATAAAAGAATTTATTAATCCTGGGGGTCCTAATAAGGATAATGGGAAACTGTTATCAAATTATTGCATTGTCATCGGTCCTTGATACGTATGCAAAGTTTCAAATTAATCAGACTTCGGGAAATTGGTGAAAATTATGCTCAAAGATTCCGTTACATGCATACATACATAGTTACAACCCAAGCTAATATAAAGCGTTTAAAAAGAGTTTCCAGTCATGCAATTTAAAATTTAAATAAACACAACCGTATATACATACAGGCAGAAACCTTATCGATGCGACCTTTGTAATAAGTCTCTCAGTCATTCAATTTAAATCAACAGGTACTTACACACTCATTAGACGTTTACTTAGTAAAAATAAACACAACTCACAGACTTGACAATAATTAGCGTATTTGTAATGGAAGACAGTTTTAAAGGAAAACGCATAAAATGAAAGGTAAAATTAGATACTCTTCAATAAATGAAATTATCGACCAATTTTTGAGATAATTATGTTAACATTATTAGATATGTCAAACCTTTCAGGTTCTATTCCCAAAATAGCAAACATTTTTATTAATTTCTTTCTTACTTAAGGTAATTTTTTTTATATATGTATATCTTGTTAAAAAATTAAAAATTTAAATATTAATAATATTGTTGTTTTTTACTTATTATAAATCATATTTTTAAGTAAATTTACATATTACCTTTTTAAGAAATAGCTCTGAACCACAGCACTACACCCATAAATACAACATCTAATGTCAGCTGTCACTAAGGCGTGACGTCACAAGCGTTTTCGCGATTGCTTCAAAATAGAAAGATAAAAATGCAATAATTTGCATTAAAATTTAATTTACTCCTGAAATAATGTTTTTTTTTTCGGAAATATTAGACGTGTACCTACATGATAGAACGGGAATTCAATATCTCTCATCATGCCTATTCACTTCTTCTTTTACAAGCAAATGTGTATATATTGTAGTACACTAACTCCATAATATCTTAACAAACCATACGAAGCCCATGGATAAGCCAGAACATTATTTCTATCGACTATACCATAAAAACCGACTGTACACCAATAGACTACGATAGCTGAATAGGTAAAGCTTAAGCCTAGCGCACAAAAGGTTGCTAGTTCGTTTCCGGTTAGCGTTATTATTTTTTTTCTTTTTTACAACTATTCCATATTTTACTTATATTATGTATTTTTTTCAATATTGTCTTTAATTCATATACCTAATCAAGCCAACAATTTAACAGTTGTTTCTCGCAAGGAGAATGTTGATGCGATGGTGTTTTTTGATAGGCGAAAAAGGATGATTGCAGGGTGAGATCCTTAAAAAATGTACGCGGGGTGTGTACATGTTCAGGCTCTTCATTGTTTAATCCTTGACTCTTGTGCTAAATTTAACTAAGGCGAAAAGAAATATATTCAATTTTGTGGCAGCTGAATTCCAAACACATCTCTTGTGGGAAATTATCTTTCTCAAATTAAAAGAAAATTGGTAAAAACCTATTGCTTAAGTACAATGCGGTATGCTTATCAAACGACAAAACGATGTTGGCATATTTACAACTTAAATGCAAAACTAAGTTGTTGACGTATTTACGACGTGTGCTCCCGTTTAGGTAAGTTAACTATACAGATTATTTTGATTTTGAAAATGGCCTTTTTTTCCTAATATGCAACTTACGTAAATTTGAATTGAGTTAATTTCTTGCTAATTATTCCGTACTTTATTATAAAAAGTATGTTATATAAAGTTAATTTTGTTGATATTTTTATTTGGATTCCTTAGTTAATAATTGCACTAAAAGCGTGTTGTTTTAGTTTTCTTAAACTCCAGTTTTAATTTTTGGTTTCAAAAATTTCAAATTATTTTGACGTTCCGAAATGGGTGAAAATTGAATTCGAAAATTCCATTAGATTTTAAATACAGATGAAGCTAATACAGGCGTATTCATAAGTATTGTTTGAATCCTCAGATAACGAATTTTATCTGTAAGATGTGTTACACTCAACTGGAGTAAGTTCACATTTCTGTCAATCAAACCACGCTTGGATGTCTAGTCGGAGGCCTTCTGAGAATCTTTTTCATTACACTAAGACATATCACTGTGAATTAATTAGAACTTGGTGGCGTGTTTAACATGGATGTTAATTGGGAAGATAATTTGTCGGTGAATTGTAATGCAGAAAATAAAATGAAAAACGAAATATTTTTGAAATCCGAAATCAAAGACGAACTGCCGGATGATAATTCGTTGTTTCCAGCTAATGTTGATAATGGTGAAATCAATTGCAAAGATTCAAAAATAGGTATTAATGAGAATAAAATAGGTTTAGATGTTGATAAAAACCGGAAAGAAAAAGAAGCTGCCTCTTTTAATTCAACAAACGAAATTAACGAACAGTTGTCCTTAACCTCAAAGATAAAAAGTGAACCGATGGATGATGATACATTCATATTTTTACCGGAATATGTGGATGACACATCAGACGCGTCATCTATGATAACACATACTGTTGAGAAACCATATCAATGTAACGTTTGTAAAAAGTATTTTTTCACAGCAGCAGATTTATCGCTACATACCCGCGCGCATATTGGTAAGAAGCAACATCAGTGTGACATCTGTAAAAAATGCTTTACTACATCCTCAGCTTTAAAGACACACAATCACCTACATACTGGTGAAAAACCATATCAGTGTGACGTTTGCAAAAAGTGTTTTACTGAATCATCAAAGTTAACGATACACAATCGCGTACATACGGGTGAGAGACCTTATCAGTGTGACATTTGTAAAAAGTGCTTTACTAGATCGGGAGCGTTAAATAAGCACAATCGCCTACATACTGGTGAGAAACCATATAAGTGTGACGTTTGTAGAAAGTGCTTTACTGAATCATCAAAGTTGACGATACACAATCGCGTACATACTGGTGAGAAACCTTATCAATGCGACGTTTGCAAAGAATGCTTTACTACACCTGGAGAGTTAAAGAAACACAATCGCGTTCATACTGGTGAGAAACCATATCAGTGTGCTATTTGCAAAATGCGATTTTCTAGATCAGAAAATTTAGTGACCCATAGTCGCGTGCATACTGGTGAGAAACCGTATAAGTGTGACGTTTGTAAAAAGTGTTTTACTACAGCATCAAATTTAAAGGCACACAATCGCGTACATACTGGCGAGAGACCTTATCAATGTGACTTTTGTAAAAAGTGTTTTATTACATCATCAAATTTAAAGAAACACAATCGTGTTCATACTGACGAGAAACCAATTTAGTTGTGGCGTGTTTGCTCACTTGTGAAATGTTATACTTTGTTTTGTCTTCTTTAAATAAAAGCATGTTCTTTTGAGCTAGAAAGATATTTTCAGGCGATGCTAAGACAATAAGGCAAAATCTATTATTTCGATTTTTTTGTTATCATTTTATATGTCTACAATTGAAAAATAAAAAACCTAGTATGAATAGAATGTATTGTTCCGTTGTTAAAATTTTAGGTGTATAAATAACTAAGGTTTCATAAAACAAACCTCTGGTACTATGATGTGAAACATCTATTGGCGCATTACTGCGATTCGCAATCGATATGATGCCGTGCTGCCTCCTCACTTGTGTGTGCGCGCGCGTATACTATACACTTCGTTGCTTCTCTGTGAATTACAGTGCGTTGTTATATATTGGTAAGTAACATTACATGATTACAGGAGGCGATTTAGTTACAGGGCGAAATTTGGTTACTTGAATTTCGCTTAAATTTATATTTTACATCTGCCAGGCGTAACACGACAGCTTATTTTTTTTTTAAACTCGGGCCGCAGTGTCAAAACCCTACCGACAATATAGTGTATTTGCTAACACAGGCAGTATGACTTTAATACGTGAACTTACGTTTGTGTTTGAACTAATAAAAAAAATGTATCCCTTAATCTTAAAAATAATATTTTTTGACGTGATAACGTCTTATAAATTGATGAATCACCAATATTATAAATTGATAAAACACCGGCTGCATGTACGAAAAAGTGTAACGCGTAACGCATAACGCGTAACGTTCCGCCTGACCCTGTGCGTGCTTTTTGCTAATTTCTCGCTCAATTTAAATCAGATCGGTTTGAAACCAGTCTTAAACGAAAGAAGAGAACATTTTACATAGATTTCGTATAACAGAATTTGCCTAAACAGTTTTTTTATACAAATTTATATAGAAAAATATTTTATACAAATTTATATAGAAAAATAGCTGTATAAATGCAATGTTGTCTAATGCATGGCGCGACGCGGTCGGTTGTCTTTGTTTGCCGTACATGGAAATTAGAAGCAAACGTATGTCTTGTCTTAACATGAAAACGGCTGCATTTCTAATGTTTAATTCAATTTTTTGACATTAGTATATTGTGAAATGCAACGCCTTCTAAGTTAAGTATTGGAATAACTAATTATTATTAGAACATAATACTTTGTAAGTTGCAAACGTCACTTTTGACATTTCTTATCATTCCGACACCAAGGATAAGCGGATTGAAACCAAATTTTGGGAGGTTTAGGTTATGTATTACGGAATACGTTATCACGTAAAACTATCGTCCGTAAACCGACTTTACAGACAACCAATTTTTTTTTTTTTCTTCACAGCTCCGCTCAAAAAGGTCCTTACCAACGGTCAGTTTATTTGGCTATTTTCCTTTGATCATTTCTACATATTGGCTATGTGCAGGGAGGCGAAGTTACAAATTTTTCGATGCGAGCGTTTGTGGTGAGCACTAGGAGAAACTTCAAGCTCAAATTTTCCGTATGTCAGTGAGCAATGTTTATTAAAAGTGAAAATAGTTATAATTTTATGAAGTTTTTTAATTACAAAGAAAACATAGGAAAACCAAGCAATCTGGAAATGCTTGTTGTGTTCCGGGCTGTTGCGCTGATGGCGATTTAAGTAAAATAAAGACCATTGGCGCCCTAATTTGACGTTTCGCTGTCAGTGTAAACAAATTAACATCCGTTTTTTTATTACATTTTTTTTGACATATCATGGCCAACTAAAGTTTTTGACTTATCACCTTAGAAACATGTCGCGATTTCCATAAAAAGAGAGTTCAATAATTCTCTATTACCCACTAGCGTACTAGTAGGCTTCGTGCACACAGCCTATAAGGTGTTAAAAATGGCTTATAAGTACGATATTCTGCGCTATTAATAGCGGGCATCTGTACTGTTTTTTTTTCTTAAAAAAAGTGTTTTAAAGGGAAATCACTTCTTCAACTGTCCTATAGCAATAGACAGTTTTGTGTGTTTCTAAATTCGCCAAAATCGAAACCATCCATTCTGTAAAAATTTACCTGAAAAAAAATTAACAGGAAACATTTTGATAATAATAAAAATTGAAAATAGATACTAAGAGAACATTTCAGTTCGATTACAATGGATCTTATACACAAAAGACTGTTTTAATACGAAAATATCTCTGACCCCAACATCTCTTTAATATTCAAATTTTGGTTGATTTTCACCCGAGGACAAAAAAGGTTGCCGGCCTCTGGTCTAGAGTTAATTATCTAAAGTAAATTCCATCAAAAACATAAATGTGAAAAAGGGAGCCAAGTTCAATATTCAATACAAAAAGAATTAAGTTTTCACTTGGTAAGTTTTCGTGTTTTATATTATGATTTATACCGGGTGAGTTAAAAGTCCCGGAACCGAACGGTTGAATATCTCGCATACTACGCATCATATCAAAAAAAAAAAAAATACGTGTCAAATATTTTTCGCAAAATTATTTTTTGATACCACACATGACTCCCCACCCCCCACCCAGTTGGTGGGGGGAGGGGCAACTTTAAAATTTTAAATAGGAACCCCTATTTTTTATTGCAGATTCGGATTCTACGGGAAATTGTGAATGGAATGTCATCCATTATTGCGAAATTGGATTGATTTTTTTAAGTTTTTCGCGATTACCGCGACATCGGTCGCGAATCGAAAAAAACGATTGAAGTAAAATTGATGTAATTTTTCCCGTAGAATCCGAATCTGAAATAAAAAATAGGGGTTCCTATTTAAAATTTTAAAGTTGCCCCTCCCCCCACCAACTGGGTGGGGGGTGGGGAGTGATGTGTGGTATCAAAAAATAGTTTTGCGAAAAATATTTGACACGTATTTTTTTTTTTTGATATGATGCGTAGTATGCGAGATATTCAACCGTTCCGGGACTTTTAACTCACCCGGTATCTAAACTTCATGTTTATGTGTGAAAACTTGGCACCATTATAGATCTCAATTCTGTATGTATTGAATATTAAACTTGGCACCCTTATTCACATTTATATTTTTGATGAAATAATTATTACTGTCTGCAGGACAATTAAAATATGCGTGAGACTGGCGAATAATCAGTTTTTTATAATTTTGTCTATAGCCAATTTGGTTTAATTTTATTTTTATTTACATTTTCGGTGTGTCTTCTCATTTAGAATTGTGTTATAAATCACATTTTTAATAATTCATTCCTTAATTACTAGAAGTCCAAAATTAAAAAAAAATTTAGTTGACCGTATGAGATATCCATAATTAACATATTGAAATATCTGCTTATTATTTCTAATACATTGCTCCATCGGGTGTATAACCTTAAATTCTCGACTTTATGAACGCATTTTTCCGATTTTACATTGGTGTGGGTTTCTCTTCAGTGTGTTCTTAATTTATGACGTCTTAAAGTAGGCTTATACGCGAAACACATTTTACAAATGTCACACTGGTACGGTTTCTCTCCTGTGTGTACTAATTTATGGCGTCTTGCATGCTTAGCAGTTCTGAAACACTTCTGACAAATGTCACACTGGTACGGTTTCTCTCCTGTGTGTTTTAATTGATGACTCTTTAAATCAGGCGGCCGACTGAAACTCATTTTACAAATGTCACACTGGTATGGTTTCTCTCCTGTGTGTTTTAATTGATGACTCTTTAAATCAGGCGGCCGACTGAAACTCATTTTACAAATGTCACACTGGTACGGTTTTTCTCCAGTATGTATTAAACGATGACTTTTTAAACGGCCCGCCTGGTTGAAACACACTTTACAAATGTCACACTGGTACGGTTTCTCTCCTGTGTGTATTAATTTATGCCTTCTAAAACTACGCCCCTGTCTGAAACACTTTTTACAAATATCACACTGGTACGGTTTCTCTCCTGTGTGTATTAATTTATGGCATCTTACATGCTCAGCAGTTCTGAAACACTTTTGACAAATGTCACATTGGTACGGTTTTTCTCCTGTATGTATTAAACGATGATTTTTTAAAGAACTAGCTTGGCTGAAACACATTTTACAAATATCACATTGGTGCGGTTTTCCTCCTGTATGTATTGAATTATGGTTTTTTAAATTTCCCAAAGCAATGAAACGCTTTTGACAAATGTCACATTGGTACGGTTTTTCTCCTGTATGTATTAAACGATGACGTTTTAAAGAAGCAGCTTGGATGAAACACATTTTACAAATATCACATTGGTGCGGTTTTCCTCCTGTATGTACTAAAATATGTTTTTTTAAATTTCCTAAATCAGTGAAACGCTTTTGACAAATGTCACACTGGTGAGGTTTCTCTCCGGTATGTATTAATTTATGCTTTCTTAAACTACACGCCTCTCTGAAACACTTTTTACAAATGTCACACTGGTGAGGTTTCTCTCCGGTATGTATTAATTTATGCTTTCTTAAACTATACGCCTCTCTGAAACACTTTTTACAAACGTCACACTGGTACGGTTTCTCTCCTGTGTGTACTAATTTATGACGTCTTGCATTCTTAGCAGTTCTGAAACACATTTTACAAATATCACACTGGTACGGTTTTTCTTCTGTATGTATTAAACGATGACTTTTTAAATTACCGGCTTTGTTGAAACACATTTTACAAATATCACATTGGTGCGGTTTTCCTCCTGTATGTATTAAATTATGTTTTTTTAAATTTCCCAAAGCAATGAAACGCTTTTGACAAATGTCACATTGGTACGGTTTCTCTCCTGTATGTATTAATTGATGAAAGTTTTTGTTCAATTTTTGACGTTTACCGATACGTTCATTAAAATTATTTTGATCTAAGCCTAGAGTCTTAATGTCTTTAATATTTTCAGAGCACCTGCTACTGTCGTCTTCTTTCAGCGGTGTGCAAGTGTCTTCCTTTTTCAGGGATATTTTCTCCGTTGTTTCGTTTTCAACTTTAATGGGACACTCAAAGTATCCTACTTTTGTATCGCCAATTTCGATCATTGAATCTTCGCAACTGATTTCACTACCATCGTACATCGATAGAGTTTCTGCTGTGTCAACACATTCTGTTGGTATTAAAGAATTATCATCCATTGGTTCGTCTTTGATTTCGAGTTTTATAGGTATTTCATCGTTAACTTTATTTACTGAGCTAACATTTGCAAGCACTTCCTGTTTTGATGAAAAATTATCAAACTCATCATTAATTTCAAGGGGTTCGAACTTTGTAGTGAAATCAGCATTGTAGTTCTGGCTTTCGGAACTATCAGATTGTTCTTCAAGGGCCGATTCAGAACTGATCTGCGGATGACAGTCGCTCAACTGTTGTAGATATCGCCGCAGTGTTTTATCAGACCGAACTATTTGCATTTGGAATTGGTGAAATTTCTCCAATTGAATGAAACATAATTGACAAATACAGGTCGGCATCCTATCGTGTCTTGTAATCTGTGACAAAATTACATAACGGTTACAATTTCCTCAAGTGAACACTGAATTTTGAAATGACCAATATCAATTAATTTAGTATTTAATTTGCTAAGCCGCTTATGCTCTACCTCAAAAACGTTGTCATCAACAAACTACCTACATATTATGGCAATAATCATGTATATTATTATGCATTCACTATTTAGTGAATTAAAAACGTTGCAGTAAAGGAAACTAATCATATTGATTTTTAATAATTAATATTATTCACTGTTGTAAAATAATAATTTGTCATTATTAATTAGTTTAATAGTTTTAATTAAAGCAGTGATTATTCTTTCAAATATATACGATTCGGAAAAATAAGTCCGAAATTAATAACAATTCTCACCAAAAAATTAAACAACAAGCATATGCGGTTATTAGGTAGAATTTTACCCTAAATAGTATAAGATCGAAAAATTACCTTTAATGCTCTACCTTAAAGTCCTTAAAATATACATTATTCTTTTTACATTAAAACTGTCAACTTACTTGAACAGGAGCACATTCCATTACTACACCTGCTACATCTTTTTCCAAATCGGCGGAAAACCAAAATATATCAGCCAAAGTCACATCGCGTGATAGACATAATCTGCACATTTCAGTTAAAACATTGCCAATTATTTTGAATTGTTTCATTTTTATGTTTTAATTGTAGACCATTTCCGCAACCACAAAAATATCAGCTGTCAATTGTTAGGAACTTAGGGGCAAAACTTCTTACAATAACCTATGATCCGCGGGGGTAACATTTTACTGAATGGACAGGTTCGATTTTGGCGAATTTTCAAACGCACGAAACTGTCTACTGCTATAGGACAGTTGAAGAAGAGATTTTCCTTTGAAACCCCAGATATTACAGAAAATTACACACAAACGTCAAAATAATGAAGATTTAGATACCATATTGAACTCCACTAAAGGGTGTGACCACATTAATGTTTTATTAAACTACAGCCCCGGAATTGTTTTTGTTAAGAACTCCCCCGAAACACCATCCCCTTTTCACTGCGCATGGATAGAGTTAAATAAATCTTAATTTGAATTCGGTTACTTTTATCTACGTGTGTGAAGTTAGCATCTCAAGTGTCAGCATCTCACAAATAAACCGCATATAAACTGGCATCCCGCATAGTTCTACAGTTCTTGACAAGATTTAACAATAGTTCCGTCGATTTTACTATCGAAACCGCATTTTGAAAAAATGAGATGCTAACTTCACAAATTGGATTTTTCAAGTGTCAGCATCTCACAAATAAACTGCATATAAACTGGCACCCCGCATAGTTCTACAGTTCTTGACAAGTTTTAACAATAGTTCCGTCGATTTTACTATCGAAACCGCATTTTGAAAAAATGAGATGCTAACTTCGCAAATCGAATTTTAGCATCTCATCGGATTTCACAAATTTGAGGGTACTAGAGGTGAAATTAAGAAATTTGTACATCCTAAATCTATTCTGCACATAGTTCTACCGAGTTAAAATAATTAGGATCGCTGATAATCATAATAACCAAAATATCCATAGAGCAGTGAGATTCTGGGGTAAAATTGAGGAGCAAACATGCAAAACCCGACAAATCCAGTTTTACTAGTTTCGAGTAAATCGCTAAAATCTGTCACACAGAATCGTTTAGATAATTAATAAATTTTATTTTACGATATATAGGTCATAGATGAGTTTTTCAATACTAAATAAAATTATTGACCAATTTTTCAGACAATTATATTGACAAAAATATAAATGAGTTTACTAAATTTAAAAAGAAATATTTATTATCTTAAAAAAACAAAAAAACATTTGTTTCGATTTATTGGGTTTTGCATGAAACCAGAATTGTGTCGAGGTTTTTTCGCAAATCAAATATATAAGTATTTTAGAAAGCGTTTACTAATATGATAACACCGAATAAAAAGAAGAAAAAGTACATTTTTAAAAATAAAAACTACTTATATACCTAAAAGATTCTTATTTTTTTTAAAGTTTTAAAAAATCATAAACAATAAAATACAATAATAGTACCTGCGTAGTAAAAACAAAAACAAAACTTTAACAGCCGTTTTTATAGGATTTATCGGGTTTAGCTTCATTCTGAATACACAGATCGATAAGCTCACCAAAAGTTATACCACAGCATCTCACGTTTGTATGCATATTTTGTTTACAACAGTGATACATAATTACTAAGTATGTTCAAAAGACCAGCACTCTTGCGGAACTTATGTAACAGACCCTTAGTTATCGTCCAAAACATTTATACAACTCAAAAACACCGGTTATACCACAGTATCTCACTCATATATGAACATTTGTTTTTAACAATGAACCATCAATTTTGGGATTTTTAAAGAACAGAACTATTTCAAAATTTGTGTAAGGGACTTCCAGTTATCATTTAAGGAAATTGTTACTGCGTAGAAACCTTAGTTATAATACACCATCTCACGTTTTTATGGATATTTTATTTATTTCAGTAAACGGTAATTTCTCTGGAAACTCAAAAGACCAGAATCTTCCATAATTATCCGTCGTAATCTCCATACGACTGACAATAATAATTTATACCCCAGCATTTCACTTCTCTTATTATGATTATCAGCGATCCTAATTATTTTAACTCGGTAGAACTATGTACAGAATAGATTTAGGATGTACAACTTTCTTAATTTCACCTCTAGTACACTTAAATTTGTGAAATTCGATGAGATGCTAAAATTCGATTTGCGAAGTTAGCATCTCATTTTTTCAAAATGCGGTTTCGATAGTAAAATCGACGGAACTATTGTTAAAACTTGTCAAGAACTGTAGAACTATGTGGGGTGCCAGTTTATATGCAGTTTATTTGTGAGATGCTGACACTTGAAAAATCCGATTTGTGAAGTTAGCATCTCATTTTTTTCAAAATGCGGTTTCGATAGTAAAATCGACGGAACTATTGTTAAAACTTGTCAAGAACTGTAGAACTATGAGAGGTGCCAGTTTATATGCAGTTTATTTGTGAGATACTGACACTTGAAAAATCCGATTTGTGAAGTTAGCATCTCATTTTCTCAAAATGCGGTTTCGATAGTAAAATCGACGGAACTATTGTTAAATCTAGTCAAGAACTGTAGAACTATGCGGGATGCCAGTTTATATGCGGTTTATTTGTGAGATGCTGACACTTGAGATGCTAACTTCACACACGTCTTTTATCTTAAATACTTTATTTCGGGATGAAATTTTTTACAAAATTCTAAATTATTTGGCCCTAGGGCATAGGGCCAAATTTAGAACTTTGTAAAAGATTTCATCCCGAAAAAAGTATTTAAGATAAAAGTGACCGAATTCAAATTAAGATTTATTCAACTCTGAACCCAGACCTTTTTAGGGGCCTTAGGGTTAAAAAACTAGATTTTGAGAGATAAAGTATCGATTAGGGAAATTTGACCTTAAAACGAATATTTTAGGTCAAAGTAAGTCAATCATTTCAAATTTACATATTTATTGTGCAGGGCCTATTTTTTGGTCTTGCTTAGGGCTCTACAAAGGACCAGAGATTTAAAAAAATAAAATAATCTGTTTTATAGCTGGCGTTTTTTTTAAACTTTGTTAGCAAAATATGCTTCACAAAACTCAATCACAAACTTTCTCCATTATTTCAAGTTACAAAAATATTTTTTATATTTTACAATTATTGTTTTCATGAAACTTAAGAACTTTAATATAAATACTGAATGTTTGAAAAACATTTCGTAAACGTCACGGCATAATATAGAAGTAGCAGCACGTTCACTGGACTGTCGGCATTTTTGAAGTTTTTCGGCTCATTTTTTAAAGACCTTGAATACACCCATGTTAAGCACGCCCTTAATTTTAGTTTATGATGGATAGAACAGTTTTTCGAAACTGGTAACTGCGCCTGCTAGTATGGCGTCGTTTGTGCAGCATGAATGTAGGTATACGAAAATAGATTTTACATTTCGGATGTGGATTTTTATTTACACGAACAAAATGCATTTGAAATAGTTTCACTCCTGCATGAATTTATTTTTCTTTAATATTTTTGGAACTCTAAATGAGTATTTTTTGCATTTACAAAGTCTCAGAGATCCGGTTTCTCTCCCGTATGTGTTTTTTTATGTTTCTTTAAGCTATGTATTTGTTTATGTCTCTTCAAATGATTTGTTAATCTGAAAGACCGTTTACAAATGTCACAAGTGTGTGGTTTTTCTCCGGTATGAATGAGTTTATGTTTCTTTAAAGTCTGTGATAATCTGAATGTTCGTTTACAAACGTCACAACAGAACGGTTTTTCTCCGGTGTGTGTTAATTTGTGTTCATTTAGGCTATTAATCTGTCTAAAGCACTTTTTACAAACGTCACAATGGTGCGGTTTCTCTCCTGTATGAATTAATTTATGCCTCTTCAAAATCTCTAATCTTATGAAACCCGTTTGACAAATGTCACACAGATACGGTTTTTCTCCTGTATGTTTTAATTTATGACTTCTCAATGTACTTAGATGTCTGAAACGTATTTTACAAACGTCACACTGGTGTGGTTTCTCTCCTGTGTGAATTAATTTGTGGGTTTTTAGATGACCCAATTCTCCGAAATACTTCTCACAAACATCACACTGGTATTTCTTTTTTGAGTGTGCTAATTTGTGTTTTTCAAATTTCTCCGAGTCGTTGAAATTCATTTCACAAATGTTACACTGAAAGGATTCCTTACTTACGGAAGAAATTTCAGTGACAAGTGTATAATCACCAGGATATTCAATCTTGTCTAAGCCTGCATCAAAATCAGAACTCTTCGCGTCTGGAACCGTCTTAATTTCGTTAGTCTTGAGTTTTACGTCTTTATCCTTTTCAGTGGCATTAGATGAAGTGTCTGCCATGCTATTAGAATATATTGTATACAAATCAGAAGAAAAAAATTGGTCATCATTAATCGGTTCTCCTTTGATTTCAACATGACAAATTTCTTCCAATTTTACAGACATTTCTTCGTCCATTTGGCTCGTTGCATTTGAAGAATTCTTCTTGTACATTTGTACGGTTTCACATTTAACAGTAGTTTCTGTACTAGAGCTTTGTTTATCAGAAGAGTGCAACCGCTGAAGGTACCGGCGCAGTGTTTTTTCAGAATTCAGCACTTGCATCTGGAACTGGTGAAAGTTTTCCAGTTGAACGTTACATAATTGACAGATGCAGGTCGGCATTTGATCGTGTTCCGTAATCTACAGAATCATATAATTATATGAATATTATAATAATTAAAAACATGTAATATTGTCAAGGATACAATTTAAGGTTTATAGACACATAGACAATTTTTGAAGTAGACATTTTTAGACGTGCTAGGAGGGAGGTAAATTGGTCTGGATCAGACTAAAATTGAAACTTGTCCCCTTCTTCAAATTCCACCACAGTTGAAAGGATACACTGGGAGAATCGTTTTGCTAGGGGAGCAAGTTGCCCTAGTGGCCATATTCACCGAACGTAAGTAATTATTTATTCGGTTCATTGTTTTTCAGGTAGCTATTCCTCCGAATAAATAGCGATAATTCAATTCACCAAACATAATTATGTTTACTGCAGGTATAAATCTATTCTGTCTTACTTCGAGGGTATAAATATTTATTCGTCTAATAAAAAAATAATGGCCGCGACATAGATCATAATACCTAACCTATAAACGTAGAATATTATATCTACAGTTTGCTCTTGTGAATTTATTTGTATGTTTATTAATTTTTTGTGAAGTGTACAGTCGTACAACATTAAAGTTAGTGGAAGTTTTGAGTGCAATTGGGTTAGGATAAAACATTATTATTTTGTGAAACTTTTTTGACGTTTACACTAACGCCATCAGTCAGATTTTTGGGTGAACGTCAAAATATTCAACAAAAAGAGCAAGGAGTATAGTGCAATGTATATTTTTATTCTTTAACTAATTTATCTACCTAATATTTTGCTTGGTGAATTGAAAATAAATTTTATTCTAACGAATTAATTTGTTCCAAGAATAGTAGCTTCTATCTTTAATAGTGTTCAGTGAATATGAGCACAGGGCAGACAAACAGTCAAACGGTTCCCCTTTTCCGACTTCAACGGACAGTTGAGAGGTAAGAGTGGGAGAATCGTTTTTACTCTCTCTATCAAAGTGTCATACGCACTCTACGCAATTTTTCAAATTCTAAAAAGTTTCAATTCTAACGCGTGAGAGTCTCACGCTTACTTTATTTCATAGCAGAGAAAAAACTTCGTCAAGATATAATAGACTGTAATAAATTATATTCGCGAAATTAAACAAAACAATATGTAAATGTCATTTAACCCCACTTTTCCAATCAAATATGTGCAGTTTCAGTAAACTTTAAAAAAAATCTTTACCTGAATGGGAGTACATTCCATTATTTTATCGGCTATTGGTTTCCCCAGTTTTGGCGAAAAGTAATATATATCCGTCATAGTTACGTTAGATGTTAAACATAATCTGCACATTTTACTTAAATTTTGGTTAGTTAATATAAACTGCTCCATTTTAAAATTTATTTAATTTACAGAAATCAAGTCAATATGTCTCTTCTCTTGCAATGAACAATCCACACCGCCATCACATAGAGTCGCAGATCTACACTCATGAGTCTACACAATCGTCATAATATTAAATATACTATGGCACTTGTCCTTGTGGTGTAGCAATAATTTTTTATCTGTTCGGTCAAATCGAATCTCTCTCAATGTAGAGACATGGGTCGAAAGCATCGACATATATTCCTGGATATGCTTCAGCAGTGTAAAAAGTGTCCTTCCCCAAAAGAAAAAGATAGATCGATGTTGTAGCTATCTCTATTTCTCTCAAAACAGTACCTAACCTCATTCAAAGTTCTAAATTGGGCCCTATCAAGTAAAATAAAAGACAATAATGTTTTATAGCTGGCGTTTTTTTAAACTTTGTTAGCAAATTATGCTTCACAAAATTCAATCACAAACTTTCTCTATTAAATCATGTTTCAAAAATGTTTTTTTTTATATTTTACAATTATTGTTTTCATGATTAACTTAAGAACTTTAATATAAATACTGAATGTTTGAAATACATTTTGTAAACGTTACGGCATAATATAGAAGTAGCAGCACGTTCACTGGACTGTCGGCATTTTTGAAGTTTTTCGGCTCATTTTTTAAAGACCTTGAATGTTAAGCACGCCCTTAATTTTAGTTTATGATGGATAGAACAGTTCTTCGAAACTGGTAACTGCGCCTGCTAGTATGGCGTCGTTTGTGCAGCATGTATGTACCTATACGCAAATAGATTTTACGTTTCGGATGTGGATTTTTATTTACACGAACAAAATGTATTTGAAATAGTTTCACTCCTGCATAAATTTATTTTTCTTTAAATTTTCTGGACCTCTGAATGAAGTATTTTTTGCATTTACAAAGTCTCAGAGATCCGGTTTCTCTCCTGTGTGTGTTTTTTTATGTTTCTTTAAGCTATGTATTTGTTGAAAACATTTATTGCAAATATCACACTGGTATGGTTTTTCTCCAGTATGACTTAGTTTATGTTTCTTCAAATGATGTGATAATCTGAAAGACCGTTTACAAATGTCACAACTGTACGGCTTTTCTCCGGTATGAGTTAACTTGTGACCTTTCCAACTATCTTGTGATCTGAAACACATTTGGCAAACGTCACACTCGTACGGCTTCTCTCCTGTATGTATGAGTTTATGTTTCTTTAAATGCTGTGATAATCTGAATGTTCGTTTACAAACGTCACAACAGAACGGTTTTTCTCCGGTGTGTGTTAATTTGTGTTTATTTAGGCTATTAATCTGTCTAAAGCACTTTTTACAAACGTCACAATGGTGCGGTTTCTCTCCTGTATGAATTAATTTATGCCTCTTCAAAGTGTCTAATCTTTGGAAACCCGTCCGACAAATGTCACACAGATACGGTTTTTCTCCTGTATGTTTTAATTTATGACTTCTGAAACTACTTAGATGTCTGAAACGTATTTTACAAACGTCACACTGGTGTGGTTTCTCTCCTGTGTGAATAATTTGTGGGTTTTTAGATGACCCAATTCTCTGAAATACTTTTCACAAACATCACACTGGTACCATTTCATTTTTGAGTGTGCTAATTTGTGTTTTTCAAAATTTTCCGAGTCGTTGAAATTCATTTCACAAATGTTACACTGAAAGGATTCCTTACTTACGGAAGAAATTCCAGTGACAAGTGTATAATCACCAGGATATTCAATCTTGTCTAAGCCTGTATCAAAATCAGAACACTTCGCGTTTGGAACCGTCTTAATTTCGTTAGTCTTGAGTTTTACGTCTTTATCCTTTTTAGTGGCATTAGATGAAGTGTCTGCCATGCTATTAGAATATATTGTATACAAATCAGAAGAAAAAAATTGCGCATAATTATTCGGTTCTTCTTTGATTTCAACATGACAAATTTCTTCCAATTTTACAGACATTTCTTCGTCCATTCGACTAGTTGCATTTGAAGAATTCTTCTCGTACATTTGTACGGATTCACATTTAACAGTAGTTTCTGTACTAGAGCTTTGTTTATCAGAAAATTGTAACCGCTGAAGGTACCGGCGCAGTGTTTTTTCAGAATTCAGCACTTGCATCTGGAACTGGTGAAAGTTTTCCAGTTGAACGTTACATAATTGACAGATGCAGGTCGGCATTTGATCGTGTTCCGTAATCTACAGAATCATATAATTATATGAATACTATAATTAAAAACATGTAATATTGTCAAGGATGCAATTTAAGGTTTATAGACACATACGCGTTTTAGGAGAGGGGTAAATTGGCCTGGATCAGACTAAAATTGAAACGCTTCCCCTTCTTGGAATTCAACCGACAGTTGAAAGGAAAGACTGGGAGAATCGTTTTGCTAGGGGAGTAAGTTGTCCTAGTGGGCATATTCACCGAACGTAAATAATTATTTATTCGGTTCATTTGTGTTTCAGGTAGCTATTTCTCCGAATAAATAGCGATAATTCAATTCACCAAACATAATTATGTTTATTGCAGGTATAAATCTATTCTGTCTTACTTTGAGGGTATAAAAATTTATTCGCCTGATAAAATAATAATAGCCGCCGCATAGATCATAATACCTAACCTATCAACGTAGAGTATTATATCTACAGTTGCTCTGGTGAATTTATTTATGTGTTGTTTATTAATTTTTTGTGAAGTGTATAGTCGTAAAACATTAAAGTTAGTGAAAGTTTTGAGTGCAATTGGGTTATGATAAAACATTATTTTGTGAAATTTTTTTTGACGTTTGCACTAACGCCATCAGTCGGATTTATGGGTGAACGTCAAAATATTCAACAAAAAGAGCAAGGAGTATAGTGCAGTGTATATTTATTCTTCAACTAATTTTTCTACCTAATATTTTGCTTGGTGAATTGAAAATAAATTTTATTCTAACGAATTAATTTATTCCAAGATTAGTAACTTCTATCTTTAATAGTGTTCCTTGAATATGAGCATAGGTCAGACAAAATTTCCGACTTCAACCGACAGTTGAGAGGTAAGAGTGGGAGAATCGTTTCTACTCTCTCTATCAAAGCGTCATATGTACTCTACGCGCATGCGAAGTTTGTAGTGTGTGTATACGCAGCAATTTCTCAAATTCTAAGAAGTTTTAATTCTAAAGCGTGAGAGTCTCACGCTTACTTTATTTCATAGCAGAGAAAAAAACTTCGTTAAGAAAAGATATAATAGATCGTAATATAACAGTGTAATAAATTATATTCGCGAATTTAAACAAAACACTGTGTAAATGTCATTTAACCCCACTTTTCCAATCAAATATGTGCAGTTTCAATAAACTTTAAAAAATCTTTACCTGGATGGGAGTACATTCCATTATTTTGTCGGCTATTTGTTTCCCCAGTTTTGGCGAAAAGTAATATATATCCGTCATAGTTACGTTAGATGTTAAACATAATCTGCATATTTTACTTAAATCATGGTTAGTTAATATTAACTGCTCCATTTTTAAATTCATTTAATTTACAGAAATCAAATCAACAATGTCTTTTCTCTTGCTATCAACAGAACAATCCACACCGTTGTCACATAGAGTCGCAGCTCAACCCTCACGAATCTACACAATCGTCATAATATTAAATATACTAGAGCACTTGTCCTTGTGGTGTAGCAATAATTTTTTATCTGTTCAGTCAACTCGAATCTCTCTTGTAGAGAGATGGGTCGAAAGCATGAACGTATATTCCTGGATATGCTCTAGCAGCGTAAAAAGTGTCCTCCCCGAAAGAAAAAGGTAGATTGATGTTGTAGCCATCTCTGTTTCTCTCAAAACAGTACCTAACCTCACTCGTGCGTGTAGAAAAAAAGGATAGGAATAGCCACAATAATATATTTAATACCCTCTATATTGCTAGCAAAGATCGGGAGAAAAACTTCAACACTTCAAGCCGCGAGGTGGGTCGTGTATTTAGTACTCTATACCTGCGATTCTTGAAGACTGAAGCTCTCACTATGGCCGTAGGAAAGAGGGAATACCATCCCTCCAAATGCTTTAGCAACCCACCGTTTTATACATGCATACTTATTAAATATTTTCAACTCTGTTTTCGGGTTCGTTTTTCGGCAAGAGTAAAATCGAAATGTAATGTATCGTTAATAAATTAAATGAATCAAACACTTTCGTCGAAAAGCATATGTACGCTTATTTAAAAATAAAGTAGTTACTTATTGTCCCTGGTCCAGAACTCCCCCTCCCCCAAATTAATTTCTTGCTGCTGCATTGAACCTCACGACGACGAACTTCTCAATATGATCCATATTAAATAATTAAAAATAATAAAACAGAAAGTAAACATTTTAATCTTTAAAAAATATTAATTTAGTTTTTCCAATACGTATTTAATTAAGAATCCATACAGGTAGTATATATGAGCAAAATTCACTGGCTGACTCATCAGGAGATCTCCAAAACTATACGCCCGATTGATCTGAAATCTATAGTAAGTGAAAAATTCTTTTTGGATAGGATTTGCATAAAATCCGTTCTTAGTGGGTGTCTACGTTAAGAAAAAACTATGCCAAATAATTGAAACGCATCAGTGTCTCATCTGGGAAAAATGGCATTATTGTTGTTGTTAAACTACAAAAATATTTGACATTTAAAAGTACCGATTGCCACCAGAAGTAATTAAATCCGATAAATCTTTTGTGAAGAAATTTTGAAATCCATTTTTTGCGGTCTTTTTGTTTAAACAAAAAACGGCTGAATGGTTTGTGATAAATTTTCTGATGTTTGACGTTAATACATAACTGCGACTTTCTAAATTTGTATGGGTTAATATATGTCTTTTCAAACTATTTTTTTGTTTAAAATACTGTTTACAAATTTCACATTGGTGCGGTTTCTCTAGTGTATGCAGTATGAGTTAACTGGTGTTGTTTAAAAGTGCCTAGGTATCTAAAAGACTTTGCACACACTTCACATATATGCGGTTTTTCTCCTGTATGTGTCAGTTTATGTCTCTTAAAAATATCTGAATGTCTGAAACACATTTTACAAACGTCACACTGGTACGGTTTCTCTCCTGTATGAATTAATGAATGTTTTTTCAAATGTTGTAATTCTCTAAAAGACCGTTTACAAATGTCACACTGGTACGGTTTCTCTCCTGTATGAATTAATTTGTGTTCCTTTAAAGTTTATATCCTTTGGAAACGCATTTGACAAACGTCACACTGGTGTGGTTTCTCTCCCGTATGTTTAAATTGATGACTTTTGAAACTTCTGACATCTCTGAAACACATCATACAAACGTCACACTGGTGAGGTTTCTCTCCTGTATGAATTAATTTATGACTTCTTAAACGATCTGAATATCTAAAAGATAATTCACAAACTTCACACTGGTATGGTTTTTCACCTGTATGTATCGATTTATGTCTATTTAAAGTAGCAGCCACTCTGAAACACTTTGTACAAACTTCACATTGTATCCATTCCAGCGGCTTATACCACTATATCGTTAAGTATAACTGTGTTCAGACAACACCTAGATTAAACAATCCGCACTATATGTATTTTTGTAAGTTAGTTAAAACCCATCTATATCTAAAACGGCTGCACCGATTTTTATAAACAGATATCAAAATATAAATAATTGTCTTTATTTCATTAGCCAGAGAATGAGTTGTGAAATAAGTCATTACATAGAAGTAAATAATAAAATTACATAAATTACAATTACGTGTTAATTACAAATTCATATAAAATTATAGATACATTTAATCTATACTAATATTATAAAGACTCATAAAGAGAGAGTGCGAATTTTGTGAGTTTGTGTGTATGCGGAGAAAAAAACTCCGAAACCACTGCAACTAATTGAAAAATTATTTCACCACTATTTAGAATGAACCTTTAGGATGAGCATACGCTATATATTATCGCGTTATAAAAGTGCATTTCGTGGTGACCCATTCTGCAACCTAAGTCGACGAAAAAACGGTGGAAATCCACAAATTCGGACCAAGGTGGACGGGGCCACTAGTCTCTAATCAAACCATGAAGATTGTGGATTGCAATTAATTACAAACAAATCTACGTTACGTAAAATTAAATAAAATCGCTTAAAATGCACATATATTGTTTGTTTATTTAAATTACAATTCTTGTTCACTTATGCTACGTTATATTTTACAAATACGTGAAATGCGCTTTTCAAAATATTATTGACATGTTGTTTATCTTTTTGAATTTGAATGGCTATTTATTAACATCACAGGATGTACTACCTACGGTTTCTCCCCTGTGTGTATTAGCTTATGTCTCTTTAAACTGTATAACTGCCTGAAAGTTTTTTCACAAATATCACATCGGTACGGTTTCTCTCCTGTATGAGTAAATTTGTGATGTTTAAAGGTACCCAAATCTCTAAAAGACATTTCACAAACTTCACACTGGTATGGTTTTTCACCTGTATGGGTTAGTTTGTGACCCTTCAAGTGATCTGATATTCTGAAACACATTTTGCAAATGTCACACTGGTGAGGTTTCTCCCCTGTATGAATTAATTTGTGTTTCCTTAAATGTTGCAATTGTCTAAAAGATCGTTTACAAACGTCACAAGAGAATGGCTTCTCTCCAGTGTGAGTTAGTTTATGATTTTTTAAACTAATATTTTGTGTAAAAGACTTTTTACAAACATCACATTGGTACGGTTTCTCTCCTGTATGAATCAATGTATGCATCTTTAAATCACTTGACTGTCTGAAGCACGTTCTACAAACTTCACACTGGTATGGTTTCTCTTCTGTATGAGTTAATTTATGTTTGTTTAAGCCAGAAACAACTCTGAAACTCTTTTTACAAATGTTACATTGGTAAGGTTTCTCATTTGCGGAAGGCATTTTGTTAACCACGCTATATGTACAAGGATTTCCAATTCTGTTTATGCTTCCATCAAAATCGGAACATTTGGCCTCAGGAATCATTTCATCGTAACCAATATTCTCGACTTTTATTTTATCTTCGTTACGTGGTGTATTTGTTATGTCATCAGAACATTTTCTATATAAATCATCAGTAATCAATTCATCATCATTGTTCGGTTCTTCTTTAATTTCAACGTGACAAAATTCCAAATCTGTAGATGTTTCTTCCTTTATATGGTTTGTTGTATTTGGAGACCTAGATTGTTTCTCATTCCAGTAACTTACGTCCATGTCATTCATTTCTACGGGTTCACATTTAATAGTAATTTCTGTACCAGAGGTCTGATCTTTTAAATACTCGGCAGAACCATGCATTAAATGATTGGTTCGTTTCTCAGCACAGTGTAATTGCTGTAAATAGTGGCGCAATGTTTTTTCAGACTGTACTACTTGATTTTGGAACTCGTGAATGTCCTCTAGTTTATTACAACATATTAGACAGATGCGGGTCGGCATCTCATCGGGTTCCGTCAGCTATACAAAATGAAATGCTTTAGACAAAACAATATTTAAAAAGTATATATTGTCAGAGTTAAGGGAGTTCCATTGGTGGGCCAAGAGAAAGAGGGGCAAGGGGGACTTCCACAGTAAAACATAGGACTAACATTTCATTGCCGAAAAACAGGTAGACAAGAACTTGTTCGAATATGTAGTCAGTATTCTATAGGGTCAATCCCAAAAATTTGACATTTTCTGAAACCCCTATCTCCTAGACGCAGATAAAAATACGGGATCTTTGATGAAACGAACCTTAACATTCAATCTTCATGTTACTTATGGGAACTGCTGTTACGAGGGTAGTAATAAAACTTTATTTATATCGTAGCCTACATTTTTGGGTAAAAAAGTGGTCTATAGGAGCCAATGGCGTCAAAAATTAGCAATCTATCTAAAATATCATCGACTTACCTTAACATGAGTACACTCCATTATTTTATCAGCTATTTGTTTCCCTAATTTAGATGAAAATGAGTACATGTCTGTCATTGTTACATCACATTTTAAACACAATCTGCACATATTACTTAAATCGTGAATAGTTAATTTTAATTCTTCCATTTTTAGGGTTCCGTACTTCCCTCAAAAGTAAAAGACGAACCCTTGACTAAGTCACTCATGTCTGTTACAGCCGATTTTCTGTGAAACCAGGTGACGTAGACACTTTACTTTTGTAATTAAAATATTTATATGTATATTTGAATGAGCAAGAGCATGTTACATAAAAAAACATTTTACTTCCTACCACATATGAACGAACATAAGTACCAAACACGTCACAAAACAGATTTGTATCCAGGAGCTAACATGCCTTACAGTGTCACTAATAATTTAATAAATATCTAAATCAAGTACCAACCGATATAAAAAGCCTTGAGCTTAAAAAATACAAAACAGTGGTGTATCAATACCTTGTGAATAATTGCTTTTACAGTGTCAGTGGCTTCATTGCTCAACCCCAACATAAATTATAATTATAATATTTTATGTGTAAATTTTATTATGATGTACATTGTACAATTTTATGTATGACATATTCAGTGGTTACGGCCTTTTTTTTGAATAAATTCTATCTATCTATCTATAAACGGATATCAAAATAATAATAAGTCTTTATTTCATTAGACAGAGAATGAGTGTGTGAAATAAGTCATTACATAGAAGTAAATAATAAAATTACATAAATTAGAATTACGTGCTAATTACAAATACATTTAAAATTATAGATACATTTAATTTATACCTACTAATATTATAAAGAGAGAGTCCGAATTTTGTGAGTTTGTGTGTATGCGGAGGGAAATCTCCGGAACCACCTATTTGAAAAATTCTTAACTACTATTTATGAGCAGAACTGAAAACAAGTCTTATAGACTGAATTCATATACCCCTTTTGTAGATTTTTATAAAATAATTTCTGCAATAAATATGTTTATTACTATTATTATTAGAGGTATTTGGAAAGAATTCTGTGGCATAAGGGTCAAAAGCAAAAGCAATTCTAAATTTTTTAAACTTGCATTTATTCCTGACGTTTTGATACGTTTTGTATCATCTTCAGATGTCAGATGATACAAAACGTATCGGAACGTCAGGAATAAATGCAAGATTAAAAAGTTCAGTATTGCTTTTGCTTTTTTTCCTTATGCCACGGAATTCTTTCCAAATACCTCTCATAAACTTCAATAGATTACAATTACTCTATTTATTAAATAAAGTCAAATTCATATTATTATTATTATTATTTAGAATGAACCTTCAGGATGAACATACGCTATATATTATCGCGTTATAAAACTGCTTTTCGTGGAGACCAAATCTGCAACCTAAGTCGACGAAAAAACGGTGGCAATCCTCAAATTCGGACCAAGGTGGACGGGGCCACTAGTCTCTAATCAAACCATGAAGATTGTGGATTCCAATTAATTACAAACAAATCTACGGAGCGTAAAATTAAATAAAATTGCTTAAGATGCATATAACATTTTGTTTGTTTATTTAAATTGCAATTCTTGTTCACTTATGTTATTTTTTACAATTCGTGAAGTGCGTTTTTCAAAATATCATTGACACGTTGTTTATCTTTTTGAATTTGAATGGTTATTTATTAACATCACAGGATGTACTACATACGGTTTCTCCCCTGTGTGTATTAGCTTATGTCTCTTTAAACTGTATAGCTGCCTGTAAGTTTTTTCACAAATATCACATTGGTACGGTTTCTCCCCTGTATGAATTAATTTGTGTTTCTTTAAATGTGGCAATTGTCTAAAAGAGCGTTTACAAACGTCACAAGAGAATGGCTTCTTTCCAGTGTGAGTTAGTTTATGACTTTTTAAACTAATATTTTGTGTAAAACACTTTTTACAAACGTCACATTGGTACGGTTTCACTCCTGTATGAATCAATGTATGCATCTTTAAATCACTTGACTGTTTGAAGCACGTTTTACAAACTTCACACTGGTATGGTTTCTCATCTGTATGACTTAATTTATGTTTGTTTAAACCAGAAGGAACTCTGAAACTCTTTTTACAAATGTTACATTGGTAAGATTTTTCATTTACGGAAGGCATTTTGTTGACCACGTCATATGCACAAGGATTTCCAATTTTGTTTAAGCTTCCATCAAAATCGGAACATTTAGCGTCAGGAATCATTTCATCGTATACAATATTCTCGACTTTTATTTTATCTTCGTTACGTGGCGTATTTGTTATTTCATCAGAACATTTTCTATATAAATCATCAGTAATTAATTTATCATTGTTCGGTTCTTCTTTAATTTCAACGTGACAAAATTCCAACTCTGTAGATGTTTCTTCCTTTATATGGTTTGTTGCATTTGGCGACCTAGATTGTTTCTCATTCCAGTAACTTACGTCTATGTCTTTTTTTTCTACGGGTTCATATTTTATAGTAATTTCTGTACCAGAGGTCTGATCTTTTAAATACTCGGCAGAACCATGCATTAAATGATTGGTTCGTTTCTCAGCACAGTGTAATTGCTGTAAATACTGGCGCAATGTTTTTTCAGACTGTACTACTTGATTTTGGAACTCGTGAATGTCCTCTAGTCTATTACAACACATTTGGCAGATGCGGGTCGGCATCTCATCGGGTTCCGTCAGCTATACAAAATGAAATGCTTTAGACAAAACAATATTTAAAAAGTATATATTATCAGAGTTAAGGGAGTTCCACTGGTAGACAAAGAGAAAGAGGTACAAGGGGAAACTTCCTCAGTAAAACATAGGACTAACATTTCATTGCCAATGTTAAGAACAAAAATTTGAGCTGTGAAAAAACAGTAATGTAGTCGTTTTCAAAGGAAGGCGAGTGGCAACGTCTCGGCTTGAAAGTTCATGATTATACAGTTGCTACTACTGTGTAAGTGTATTCCTTGTTCTGTTGAATGGTCTGTTTGTGTATATTCATTATTGTAATTACTACGACCATTTTGCTGCTATATTTTTCGAACGTTTAATAAAATGGATATTGAGATGCATGGAACAAGTTTTGGTCAATATTACACGCTTTATATTAGTTTCACTTGTAATTTTGTATGTATGTATGTTTGTTTGTAAACTCGTTTGTACTACAGCAAGTGGTTTATTAGTGTAGTATAATATGCCAGCACTGTAAATTCAGTGGGTAGCCGTGCGGTCTAAAGCACGGGTCTTCGCTGACGTCAACTCTCGGAATCACGGGTCGTGGGTTCTAATCCCGTCCACGCCGAAAAAAAATTGTTTTTTTTTCGGCAAATTTTTGACAATAAATCGAACTAAAAAGTGGAAAATAAATATAGTTTAAAAAAACTAAAAAACTCGCTTTATATCAAACTAAAAAGTGAAAAATAAATATAGTTTAAAAAAAAAACTAAAAAACACGCTTTATATCGAACTAAAAAGTAAAAAATATTTTTTTAAAATAAGCTTAAAACAATAATGAATAAAAATACTAGTATTATTGTGAAAAAAGCGTGGGGCGCTCAATGTACGAAAATGTGGAACAAAGCGCCCCACGTTTTTTTCACAATAATACTAGTATTTTTTATTCATTATTGTTGTAAGCTTATTTTTGAAAAAAATATTTTTTACTTTTTAGTTCGATATATAGCGTGTTTTTTAGTTTATTTTAAACTATATTTTATACAACATGTAAACTCTCTCCGGATATATAAAAATTATCAGAATACAGTGAAATTAATTCTGATATTTGCACAGAGCTCTTTTAAGTAATAATGTACGGTACATATAGAATAATTTTATATAATATCGAAACCCTATATACTTTGTTCCTTTTTGTTGTAGGGCATTTCAGTGATTATTATCCCAGCAAAAACAAGAATCTGAATAAAGGAGCCAAGATCCCGTCTAGGCGTCTAGGGATTAGTTTGTTTGGACATCAAAGAATTACATTTTAAAACTGTACTAGTTCTATTCTAATCTCAAAATCAAAAACTGAGATTTGAAACACAAATTCCGAAATAAATTTTAGTTTCATCTCTTAAGGCTTTACTCGGGAAGTTTCCAATTTTATTAGAATTTTTTGTTTCTTAGATTTAAAGTTAGTCAAGTCAAAGTCTGAAGAGAGGACTGCATTAAATTTGTGTAGAATTTCTGTTCTAAATCTCATTTCTCAAGCTTAAGATTAGAATGGAACTTGGACCGTTTCTTTTAATGGTCGAAAAACAGATAGACAAGAAATTTTTTGAAAATGTGGAGTCAGTATTCTATAGGGTCAATCCGAAAAATTTGACATTTTCTGAAACCCCTATATCCTAGACGCAAATAAAAATACGGAATCTTTGACGAAACGAACCTCAACACATTAAATATTCACGTTACTAATGGGAACTGATGTTACGAGGGTAGTAATAAAACTTTATTTATATCGTAGCTTACATTTTTGGGTAAAAAAGTGGTCTATAGGCGCCGATAGCGTCAAAAATTAGCAATCTATCTAAAATATCATCGACTTACCTTAACATGAGTACACTCCATTATTTTATCAGCTATTTGTTTCCCTAATTTAGATGAAAATGAGTACATGTCTGTCATTGTCACATCACGTTTTAAACATAATCTGCACATATTAGTTAGATCGTGAATAGTTAATTTCAATTCTTCCATCTTTAGGGTTCCGTACTTCCCTCAAAAGTAAAAGACGAACCCCTTACAAACTACAAAGTCACTTGTGTCTGTCACAGTCGATTTTCTCATAAACAAGGTGACGTAGACACTTTAATTTTGTAATTAAAATATTTATATAAGAATTAAAGACCGGGGAAATTAACTATTCGCAAAGAAATGACTGTATACTTAATACCTATATCATGAAGAATACCTATTACTAAAATTAAAGTGAACAGATTTAAGAGGAAAATTAGATCATAATCGGAGAAGGGGTTGTAGACATTGATATAGATTTGTTTTCATCGAGTTCGTTGAAATGTGATTAGTTGCGGGCTGCAAAAATTGTGAACAAAGTTACATTTCGTTCATTTATTTAAAGGAGGTAAAATACGTAAATTACTAAGTATAGTAAACAGCAAATATTGCTCATTTGTCATGACAATTCCTTTAAAAATGTTTTTTTTTTGTTTTTCTCTTTTTAATATCAGCGTGAGAAATCACGCTTTGACCGTGTGCTGCTGTTTCATTCTATAGCATTTTTTAGGGGTGGATTTCTGTCAGGTTGCACAATTTGAAAAAATGAAGCCTTTTATAACAGGACAAGACTTAAGTAAAATGTGCAGGTTGTATATAACGCCGAGTGTGAAGATGAATGACGTATTTTGCATTCCACCCCAATCAGAAAAGGAAATAGCTGATTTAATAATGCAATGTGCCCCCGTTCAGGTATTATGATTAAAATTATTGAAAACACTTTTTTTTGTTTTTGTTAATTTTTGTACCTATCATATAATTGACAGCAATTTACAAGTAGGTGCAGTTTATGTACCTATAACTTAGAAATGTTTAGAGAAAAGACAGTATCTATTTGTAGTCATTGATGTCGATACATATCCTATTTAATAAATAAAATTATCGACCAATTTTTCAGACAATATATTAACAAACAATATAAAATTAATACATTAACGTTAATGTATTAATTTTATATTGTTTGTTAATATATTTTCGGAAAAATTGGTCGATAATTTTATTTATTGAAGAGTTCTAATCAGACGTTAATCAAAGATTTGAATATCCTATTTAAATTTCACTTTTGAGAAACCGTAAAAGAGAAGAAACTCTTGCAATGAAACAAATTTAATTCAAAACTTAGAGGGTTTTAACGTATGGTTTTGATAATATTTCTAAAGTTGTTTTTAAATATTGGTTGAGTTTTTGGACTCTTGATAATTTGTTGTCCGAAAAAAAATTGTTATTGGTTAACTAGATGTATTGAATTTGCAATGCTTGATGTTGGTGAATGTCGACTTGCTTATTGTTGCTGACCATTATTTTGAATGGTGTTGATTGTTTTGTGGCGATGTCAGACCAGGCTGGCGTTGATTTTCTTGAGACTGCATTTGCTGTTGATTTTCTTCGAGTTGTCTGTTCCATTGTTAATGAGTGCTGATGATTGAATGATAGATTTTCTGTAGATGACTGTTAGTTGATGATCTATTTTCTTCAGACGTTTGATGTTCTTGAGATCGTTGATTGTCCAAAGACTGGATGCTGCTATCGTCTTGAGAACATTGTTGTTGTTGACTTGATGTATGATGGAGACCAGTTAATATCGATTCTTCCATTTTTTTACCCGACTGTGGAACTTAATGAGCATTTTATGTTTAGCAATCTTATGTACCTGTACTGTACAACAGTATCGTGAAGTTTCTGTTGTCGTAGGCAACACCTAGAATAAACGGTACGTGCTATATATATTTTTGTAACTTAGTTTAAATCCATCTACAACCAGAACGGCTGCACCGATGTTTATAAACAAATATCAAAATAATAATAATAGTCTTTATTTCATCAGACAGAAATTAAGTGTGTGAATAAGTCATTACATAGAAGTAAATAATAAAATTACATAAATTACAATTACGTGTTAATTACAAATTCATTTAAAATTATAGATACATTTAATCTATACTAATTTTATAAAGAGAGAGTCCATTGCATTTATTCCTGACGTCTTGATACGTTTTGTATCATCTTCAGATGTCAATGATACAAAACGTATCGGAACGTCAGGAATAAATGCAAGTTTAAAAAGTTCAGTATTGCTTTTGCTTTTTTTCCGTATGCCACGGAATTCTTTCCAAATATCTCTCATAAACTTCAATTAATCTATTTGTTGAATAGAGTCAAATTCATATTATTATTATTATTTAGAATGAACCTTCAGGATGACATACGCTATATATTATCGCGTTATAGAAGCGCTTTTCGTGGAGACCAATTCTGCAACCTAAGTCGACGAAAAAACGGTGGCAATCCTCAAATTCGGACCAAATGGACGGGGCCACTAGTCTCTAATCAAACCATGAAGATTGTGGATTGCAATTAATTACAAATAAATCTACAGAGCGTAAAATTAAATAAAATTGCTTAAAATGCACATATCTTGTTTGTGTATTTAAATTACAATTCTTGTTCACTTATGCTACGTTATTTTTTACAAATACGTGAAGTGCGCTTTTCAAAATATCATTGACACGTTGTTTATCTTTTTGAATTTGAATGGCTATTTATTAACATCAGAGGATGCACTACCTACGGTTTCTCCCCTGTGTGTATTAGCTTATGTCTCTTTAAACTGTATAGCTGCCTGAAAGTTTTTTCACAAATATCACATTGGTACGGTTTCTCCCCTGTATGAGTAAATTTGTGTTTCTTAAAGGTACCCAAATTTCTAAAAGACATTTCACAAACTTCACACTGGTATGGCTTTTCTCCTGTATGGGTTAGTTTGTGACCCTTCAAATGATCTGATAGTCTGAAACACATTTTGCAAATGTCACACTGGTAAGGTTTCTCCCCTGTATGAATTAATTTGTGTTTGTTTAAATGTGGCAATTGTCTAAAAGAGCGTTTACAAACGTCACAAGAGAATGGCTTTATTCCAGTGTGAGTTAGTTTATGATTTTTTAAACTAATATTTTGTGTAAAACACTTTTTACAAACGTCACATTGGTACGGTTTCTCTCCTGTATGAATCAATGTATGCATCTTTAAATCACTTGACTGTTTGAAGCACGTTCTACAAACTTCACACTGGTATGGTTTCTCATCTGTATGACTTAATTTATGTTTGTTTAAATCAGAAAGAAATCTGAAACTCTTTTTACAAATGTTACATTGGTAAGGTTTTTTAATTACGGAAGGTTTTTTGTTAACGATATCATATGCACAAGGATTTCCAATTTTGTTTAAGCTTCCATCAAAATCGGAACATTTAGCGTCAGGAATCATTTCATCGTAACCAATATTCTCGACTTTTATTTTATCTTCGTTACATGGTGTATTTGTTATGTCATCAGAACATTTTCTATATAAATCATCAGTAATTAATTTATCATCATTGTTCGGTTCTTCTTTAATTTCAACGTGACAAAATTCCAACTCTGTAGACGTTTCTTCCTTTATATGGTTTGTTGCATTTGGAGACCTAGATTGTTTCTCATTCCAGTAACTTACGTCCATGTCATTCATTTCTACGGGTTCACATTTAAAAGTAACTTCTGTACCAGAGGTCTGATCTTTTAAATATTCGGAAGAACCATGCATTAAATGATTGGTTCGTTTCTCAGCACAGTGTAATTGCTGTAAATAGTGGCGCAATGTTTTTTCAGACTGTACTACTTGGATTTGGAACTCGTGAATGTCCTCTAGTCTATTACAACATGTTTGACAGATGCGGGTCGGCATCTCATCGAGTTCCGTCAGCTATACAAAATGAAATACCAGTACTTTAATAGAATAGAAGAGAACAGTTTATTTGTGAAAAAGTTTTACAACAAATTACAAAATCGTCAGTAAAGCATATGCATTAATTAAAAGAAAAATCTTTGTAATTATACAGCGGTTGATTTGTTAATATACGCTTGATTTCTTTTGAATAATGATTAATTGATAGGTTTCTTATGGTAACTGAGGGCTGATTATACAATTTAAGTGACAAGTAATTTGGCCCATTTGTCAACTTATTACGTTTGAAAAGTGGAATAAGTTGACAAAACAATATTTAAAAAGTATATATTATCAAAGTTAAGGGAGTTCCACTGGTACAGCGGGAGAAAGCGGAGCAAGGGGAGACTCCCTCAGTAAAACATAGGACTAACATTTCATTTCCGAAAATCAGATAGACAAGAACTTTCGCGATATGTAGAGTCAGTATTCTATAGGGTCAATCCCAAAAATTTGACATTTTCTGAAACCTCTATCTCCTAGACGCTGATAAAAATACGGGATCTTTGATGAAACGAACCTTAACATTCAATCTTCATGTTACTAATGGGAACTGATGTTACAAGGGTAGTAATAAAACTTTATTTATATCGTAGCCTACATTTTTGGGTATAAAAAGTTATCTATAGGCGCCGATGGCGTCTAAAATTAGCAATCTATCCAAAATATCATCGACTTACCTTAACATGAGTACATTCCATTATTTTATCAGCTATTTGTTTCCCTAATTTAGATGAAAATGAGTACATGTCTGTCATTGTCACATCACGTTTTAAACACAATCTGCACATATTACTTAAATCGTGAATAGTTAATTTTAATTCTTCCATTTTTAGGGTTCCGTACTTCCCTCAAAAGTAAAAGACGAACCCCTTACAAAGTCACTCGTAATGACCGTGAGCTGCTCAGTTTCATTCTATAGAATTTTGAGGTTATATCTGTCAGATTGTACAATTTGAAAAAATGAAGCCTTTTATAATAACAGAACAAGACTTAAGTAAAATCTGCAGGTTGTGTATAACGCCGAGTGTGAAGATGACTGACATATTTTGCATTCCACCCCAATCAGAAAAGGAAATAGCTGATTTAATAATGCAATGTGCCCCCGTTCAGGTATTATGATTAAAATATTAATTCTTGAAAACACTTTTTTTGTTTTTGTTAATTTTTGTACCTATCATATAATTGACAGCAATTTACAAGTAGATTCAGTTTATGTACCTGTAACTTAGATATGTTTTATTGAAGTGGCAGTATATCCATTTATTGATGTCGATACATAAACAAATGTATTAACCTTTCTAATATTGTGCAGCACAATATTAGAAAGGTTAAAACATTTGTTTTAATTTTGTGACAATAATTTTATATTTAAAAGAAACTAATAATTTTAAAACATTAACATTAACCAGTATCCACATTAAAAATATATTTAAAAAAAAATAACAATTAACAAGTTGAGTGACACCATGTTCTCAATCCATCAACAACAATATACTGATAACATGTGACAGCATTTGAACACTCTGAAGATGATACAAAACGTATCGAAACGTTAGTATTAAATGCAAGTTTAAAAAAGTCTCAGTATTGCTTCATTTTCGATCCTTATGCCACGGAATTCTTTCCAAATACCTACTCATCATTAACTTCAATGGATCACAGTTACTCTATTTATTGAATAGAGTCAATCTTCATTATTTCTTTTTTTGAAAATTAGTGAAGTCAAGTTGAAATATTATTAGCTTTATAAAATAAATTAAATTTTCTCAAAAATTTTTTTTTTAATTTTTTCATGCCTCTAACTGCCCCTAGCCCCTTAAACAATATAAATAATTCGTTCCCCGCCCCAAAATGTTTCTGATTTTCAATAATATAAAAAAACTAAATTAAAAAAAATCATCAAAATCGGAGCTGTTTCTGCGGAGTTCAAAGTTTTGCCTGTTTTATGTATTCATTGACGCGACTAAATTAATAGCTCATTTGAAAACTGTTACAACTATAGGCACCTATATAAATATATTTTTCCTACAGTGTTTTCAATTAAATATTTATTATATTAAAAGAAATTTATTACTTAAAAAAAGTATAAATACTGCTTTTTAACGACAGAAACTTTTGAACGGTAACGCCGATCATTATGAAGTTTGGACACAACATAAATCTCGGTAAACTAAGATGAATGTGCGTACTCATGTCCCTTTCTTCCCCATTCGTTTTTTTACTCCCGTGTGAAACCGGGAGGGACCGCTAGTATAATGTATAGAAATTTTTAGCTCTTCAACGCAAACTTGAAAATTAATGTTACCGCGTTCGAACGTGTTAAAAATCATAGTAGGTATAGATTAATTAAATAATAAAGAAAGTTCACCGATTTCTGATGTAGTTATTTGATTTGTTCACAGATAACGAGACACGATAATATGCCAACTTCGATCTGTCGATTGTGTTACATCCAACTGAAAAAATTTCATAAGTTTCAAATGCAAATCGTAAAATCTGACAAAACTCTGCGACGCCATCATAAGCAGCAAAATTCATGTCGTCAGCTGATTAAGATTGAATGTGTGGCTGAAGAAGAACCGCCTGACGACTCCCAAAGCCAGGCATCTTCTTCTGATATCCTTCTGAAATCTGAACCTTCTGATATTAATTATACATTTGACGAGGCTTTCAAATTAGAAAACGTGTTTGTTAAAGAAGAACCAATTGAAGATATTTCGATAAGTCAAATCGAATGTACCGAAGATGCAATTATCAACCAATCTAATGCTGATTGCAATGAAAGCAGTAGATCAGCAATAAAATTCGATATTGTTGACATTAAAGTTGGCCTAAACCTCGAAAATCCTTGTTTTATAGACGATATAAACAATTCTGAATATTCAGATAAATGTGATAACCAAAAAAATAAAAAAGTGTATCAGTGTGAAGCTTGTGAAATGTGCTTCAAACAGTTATATCATTTTAAGAAACATAAACTAACACATACAGGGGAAAAACCCCACCAGTGTGGCGTTTGTAAAATGTGTTTTAGACATCCAGGTACTTTAAATAGACATAAGTTAACTCATACGGGAGAGAAACCATACCAGTGTGACGTTTGTAAAATGTTTTTCAGACATTTGAATACTTTAAATAGACATAAGTTAACGCATACAGGGGAGAAACCACATCAGTGCGCCGTTTGTAAAATGTGTTTCAGGCAACCGGGTACTTTAAATAGACATAAATTAACGCATACAGGGGAGAAACCACATCAGTGCGACGTTTGTAAAATGTGTTTCAGGCAACCGGGTACTCTAAATGTACATAAATTAACGCATACAGGGGAGATACCACATCAGTGCGACGTTTGTAAAATGTATTTCAGGTCACCGGGTACTCTAAATATACATAAATTAACTCATACCGAAGAGAAACCATACCGGGCGACGTTTGTGAAATGTACTCTAGACAATCAAAACATTTAACGGTCATAAATTACAATAAAGCTTAAGTAGAGTTGTATAAAATTTTATTAAGGTGTAAAAAAAATGTGAGCCATCATGTGAAACATAAATTTAACTAAATTTCGCCCCGTTAACTAACAAAATTCTAGTAACAAAATGTCGCCCTGTAAAGCGCGGATCACAGCTTGTCGGCCGCTGCTGATCAGCGGCGGACAGTAGTACCAGCAAGCAGCGGCGGTCAGCCCGGTCACACTACGGCTACTACTCGCTAGTCTACCGCGAGTAGTGGCTGTCAATCCGGTCACTACTGCTCTCCAGTTTGCTACAGTAGTATTGCTGCAACTGCCATTTTGTTGTCGCTTTCAGCAAGCATGTTATCTGTGGGTCCACCTAACTCTGCCATTATTAATAAGAATTATAAACTAATTATTATTACACTGACAATATACACTGAAAATTGTTATTAGTAATTGTAGATAGTATTATCACAACATACATCGAACATAAACCACGTGGTACGTGATGGTTTACTCGTCTATGATGCACTGCTTCGGTCAGACTGCGCTACTCGCTGGTGGTAGCAGGTGCGAGTGAGTCACGTGACCTGCTAGTCGCCGCTGCCTGGCTACCAAAATAGAACATGTTCAATTTTACCAGCCGCTGATAAACACTCGCCGGCTGGCGGCGCCAGCGGCGAATTTTATGCTGATTGATGGCTGACACTAGCGGCTTCCACAAATCGCGGCTGGCAACCAGCCTAGTGTGACCCGCGCTTAACTAAATTTTGCTCTGTCATCTAGTTGTCGCCTTTAACAAAAGCCAAGTTATAATCCAACACATGCACAAAGCAAGCGTCACGCGCTTTCATCTAACGAAATGCTTGGGAAAAAAATCGCCCTGTTATCTAGATGCTGCCTTCAACTAAAGCCATGTTTAATCCAACGCACACAAACGTAACGTCTTCCCATAAAAGTGTCGCGTCATTTGCATAATTTTACTCCCAACCAAACGCGCCAATAGATGTTTCACATAAAAAAATCTATAACATAACTACAAATATTCAAAAATTTAAGAGTGTGCAGGAGAAATAAGATAGTAGTATCAACTTTGATTGTATAAAAAAAGTTCATATTATATTGTGCCCTTTTTATCTGGATAAGTTAACTGTCAAAAATTTTAATTTGGATTGTAAATATACAAAAATATATATATTCCTTCTTGACGGGATATTTGCTTTCAAAGTTCTTATCAAAGCGCCACCCTCTCTAATATTTAAGCATCCGATGCAAAAAAAACCTGACAAAATTCCTGTAAAATGAACGAGGTAGTTGCATGCGTAAGAAGTTCAAAGTGGTCAAAAAAAGTAGGTAAGTATAAAGAAGAAAAGACAATCTCCCACTGCTTACGCTGTTTTCGAAATTTGATTTTTGTTATTGTTCAAGATGAAGTCAGGGAACAACGTTTTTTCAATTTTTTATAAATTATAGCTGACTAGAAATTTAAAAATGCGTTAAACCAGTCAAGATTTAGTATTGTTGGTGCTGAGTTTCTGTATCAGACTGCATAATTTGAAAAAAATGAAGCCTTTTAAAAAACTAGGAGAAGACTTAAGTAAACTCTGCAGAATATGTTTAACGCCAAATTTGAAAATGACTGGCATATTTCATTTCCCCCCCAAATTGGGAAGAGAAATAGCTGATTTAATAATGCAATGTGCCCCCGTTCAGGTACAGAGATAAAATGATATGTATGAAAACACTATTTCTTTTTTTTTTGCATTTTTGAAATATTTTATGAATGTTATGTGAATTTATTATAGATAAAGAGATACGATAATATGCCAACTTCGATCTGTCGATTATGTTACATTCAACTGAAAAAATTTCATAAGTTTCAAATACAAATCGTAAAATCTGACAAATCACTGCGATGCTATCAAAAGCAGCAAAATTTATCTGATCAGCCGATCAAACTAGAAAATTCGGCTGAAGAAGAAATGTCTGACAACCCCGTAAGCCAAACCTTTTCATCTGATGTCATCGTGAAATGTAAATCTTCAGAAGTTAGTTATACATTTGACGAGGCTTACAAATTAGAAAAGGTCTTTATTAAAGAAGAACCAACTGATGATACCTCATTGAATCAAATCGAATATACTGACGATGTAATTAACAGTTATTCTAATATTGATTGCAAGGAAAGCAGTAGAGAAGAAAGAAAGTTCGAAATTGGTGACACTAAAGTTGATCAAAACGTCGGATATCCTTGTCTTACAAACGATATAAAAATTTCTGAATGTTCCGATAAATGCGACATTGAAAAAAATAAAAAACTATATCAATGTCACGCTTGCGAAATGTGTTTTAGAAAATCCAAAATACTAAATGAGCATACATTAATACATACAGGAGAGAAACCGCATCGGTGTGACATTTGTAACAAGTATTATAGAAAATTAGGTCATTTAAAGAGACATAAGTTAAATCATACTGGAGACAAACCATATCAGTGTGACGTTTGTAAAATGTGTTTCAAAGAGTCTGGTACCTTAAAGAATCATGCATTAATTCATGCAGGAGAGAAACCATATCAGTGCGATATTTGTAAAATATATTTCAGGCAGTCAAGTACTTTAAAAAGACATTATTTAACTCATACGAAAGAGAGACCTCACAGATGTGAAGTTTGTAATAGTTGTTTCAGGCAACCAGCTGCTTTAAACAGACATAAATTAATACATACGGGAGAGAAACCTCACCAGTGCAATATTTGTGAAATGCGTTTCAGTGAATTCAGTGCTTTAAAGAAACACACGTACATCCATGAAGGAGTGAAACCCTATCAGTGTGACGTTTGTAAAATGTGGTTCAGACAGTCAGATAATTTAAAGAAGCATAAATTAACACATACAGGAGAGAAACCGCACCAATGTGATATTTGTAAAATGTGTTTCAGACAACCGGGTACTTTAAATAGACATAAATTAACACATACCGGAGTGAAACCATACCAGTGTGACGTTTGTAAATTGTTTTTCAGACAATTAGATACGCTGAATAGACATAAATTAACGCATACAGGAGAGAAACCGCACCGGTGTGACGTTTGTGAAATGTGTTTCAGACAGTCAAAACATTTAAAAAGTCATAAATTAAAACATACAGTAGAGACGCTGTTCTAGTATGACGTAGAAAGTGTTTTTGAAAATCTACACATATATTTTTTATGTATTGCGATCAAGCTACTTCCCCTTTCAATTGCATAACTCAAAGTTAAATAATAGAATTTTTAAATTTGAATTGTGCAATTGAAGAGGGGAGGTAGTATACTATAGTTTATGCACAGTACAAAATATCAGTATAAAAATAAAAATAGCAATCTATTATATAATAATAAAAAAATAAATTTCGCCGCTTAACAACAATGGATGCAAAGTATATTTACGTACCAGTCACGTGCATAAAAACTGCACCGTTTATATGAATGTGACGTCATTGTAAATTATTTTGTAACCGTACTGTAACTATTATTAATTATTATGTGATGTTGCATAAATTTCTTTCTTCTCTATAACGTTTAGAAGCGTAGGACACTCACTTTATCAACATTTTATTTAATTCGTCGAATGCCTCACGCCTCTCAACATTACAGAAGAGAATGAAATTTATTTTCTACGATTTACAATAACGTCAGATAGCTTATCGTATCCCACTCTTCAAATTCTTTATTTGATACTCATATCAAGAGGGTTGTAATGAAGAAGGTAATCCGCCATATTGGGTTTAAAATGACGGCACAGATCTTATCATATCTCTCTCTTCAAATTTATTAGTTGGTATCCATATCAACAGAGTTGTAAGAAAAATGTAATCCGCCATAGTGGGTTTAAAATGAGGTCACAGACATTATTGTACTCTTCAAATTCTTTATTTGATACCCGTATCAACAAGGTTGTAAAGAAAAAGGTAGTCCGCCATATTGGGTTAAAATGACGTCACATACTTTATCGTATCCCACTCGTCACTCTCATTTGATCCTACGCCATTAAATCCTAATGGGCATTACGCGTTTTTTATCTCTTTTCAATAAAATGATTTCCTAAATACCTTGTATGCTACGTCCTTGTCTTACTTTACCTTCCCGATCACAGCGCTGCGTATCCTTAACTAAAATGTTTATTTCGACTCCAAACGATCAATAGTCAAATCACACTTCACAGTGTAGTTACACCAGAGATAAGGTTACGCTGACTGCAGGCGGGCTTGACACACAAATAATCTGATAGATATCGAATCTTTGTTGTCAGTTTATCAGAATCTCGAAAAATGCAACATTCTACAGCAACCGGCCAAAGTATACGCGAAATGTGTCGATTGTGTCTAGCATGTGGTGCAACGATAAACATATTTAAGATTTCACGCAAATTTGGGAAAGAAATAGCAGACGTAATAACAAAATGTGCCCCCATTCAGGTAAGAAGAACAAGCTTCATTTATTTGTTATATTTTCCAGCGGAATAAGTAATTTCACATTTTTTGCCAGTTTGTCTTACTTGCTCAAAGAGTTTTTAAAACTAAAATAATATCACAATTATAAAATTATGATTATACAAGTAAAATAACACAAAATATAGAATTTACCGTTAAGAATGCGCCTTGTCCGTTTTTTAATTGCAATGTCTCTTTCCTGGAAGTATTAAAGTCTAAAATCTATCATTAAGTCATTCCTGCTATGTTTTGAAAAATAAAAATTATGAAAAATACCGAAAGCACACATATTTTCATTCAGAAAAAAGTGTGCATGTAATAATATAATAAAAACTGTTTCTCCAATCCCTATTAGATATACTAAATAGTAAATATTATTTTTACTATATGAGTGAAACTTTTAATATGTGATTTTAATCACAGATAACGAGAAGCGATAAAATGCCAACTTCAATATGTAAATCATGTTTCACTGAACTAGAGAAGGTTCACCAGTTCCAAACGCGAGCCGTAGAATCTGACAAAACACTGCAAAGCTATTTGCAAAAACACCAGCTTGAATCTGCTTCTGATGAACTGTCTGATGGTCCTTCAAATCAGAGCTCAGCTACGGAAATCACTATAAAATGTGAAATTCCAGAAATTGACGACGTAGATGATGTAGGTTTCCATTGGCCAGAGACGGAACCATCAAATTATAACGAAACAAATAAAGTTAAGGAGGAAATCAAATCCGATATCAAAGATGAACCGATGGATGATAATTTAACAACAGAATATATGGATGACATAACAGACGTTAATGCCAGTGAAAACAGTTGTGAGGACACAGGGATCAAAAATGCCGATCCTGAAGGAATTCCTGATTGTGATTATTCTATGTATAATGAAGGTATGTAAAGTTGTGGATGCTCAAGTAAATGTGAGACTAAGAAGTCTTCCATAACAAAAATAAGTTCAAAAACTAAAACCCGACTACTGAAAAGTATGAAACTAGAAAATATTCTTATCTAAGGGTAGCTGTGGTCATATGCCACCTATCCTAACAAAACTTTACATTTTAACAGTAGTAAGCGATCGTAAGCTCTAGGGCAAAGTGCATGACGCTATACATCTAGAGGGGCCCAGTCGCGTTGGAACGAATTTTTTCATGAGTGGGCTCACGAAAAACAAGTTTAGACATAGTAACATGAAATAGTATGATGTTTATTTTTTACCCACGACGGAACGGAGCATGTATATGCGTTTAGGGTGAGAGATTGTTTGCTCGTTTGTATGTGTATTTGTGCACTCGATCAATGTCGCCATTTATCTGAAAAATGGTTTGATCAATTCAGATGCGGTTTTCTGTAAAGGGTTTATAATTCATCTGAGACGGTTCTTAGATAGATATTACGATGGTGACGCCCCAGGGGGCGCTGCACTGCACAAAAAAATGAATTGTACAGCAACGTATGCTGGGTTGCCTACACAGCGGGCATTTAATCAGCTTTCTCTGTAACAGTGTCAATTTCTGTACATAATACATAGGTACTAATAGTTACACTGTGTACGCTAGTTCAGACCATCTGAACTCACTTATACAAAATCTCTAAAACTTTTAAAATAAAACAAAATTAAAAATTTACCGAAAACTCGTTTTTTGTCTTCATTTCTTGAAACGAACTCACGCATCAATTAATCATTAGGTTGCGCTCATATGCTGCCGCACTTATCTCTCTTTCAAATATGAAAGTTGATATAGAAATCATAAAAGTTAATATATATAAATTTTGATGGGTGGGCTTTAGCTATATATGAGATGGCATATGACCACGGCTATCCTCAGATGAGAATATTTTCTTGTTTCATACTTTTCAGTAGTCGGGTTTTAGTTTTTGAACTTATTTTTTATTTAAGTAAATTATTTTTATTAATTTTTTTTTTCAATTTGCTCCCCTCTGGGACCAAAATTCAAAAATAAGTGTAGCTTATGTTACCCGTGCCACAATAACGATTCGATTGACACAATTTATTTATTAAAATTGGATGAATAGTTTAGACGCTACGATGGAACATCCGTAAATACAAACATACATACATAGACTGCTAAACTCATAACCCTTCCTTTTGACTTCGCCGTAGTGGGGTAAAAAAAATATTATAAAAGTGCTATTTCTAAAGAGTTCGTTGAAAGAGAAAACAGCTTAAACCTATAGTAGATTGTGTATCAAAGGCGAAATGAAGACGATTTTGACGGATGTGAAGTTCACACGAGTCATTCCTTCCTTTAAACACACTGTAGTTTTTTTTCTACACGCTATAAAATGCCGACTTTAGCGAGTAGGTCTTAGTTTTCAGTATTTGCAACATTTCATCACTCATTTTTTAGGCGCGACCCAAGCTTTAGCTGGAAGCGCCTATATGTACTCGCTTTGTCTGTGAATCTGTGAGTCACGCTTTTTGTATCCAGCGTACAGCCCAAACGCCTTAACCGATTTTTAAAAACTTTTTTTTGTTCAATTCGTCTCCGGGTAACTTAATTCCTAACGTCGTTTATGCGGCCCGCGGGCTACCGACCCCTGCTTTCAAGTAATGTTTGTAGCGGTCACAGCTACATTATTGAAGTTTCAATGTATGTCAAATAGTAGCGAAAACTAAAAAAATGAGTGCTGAAAATAAAAAGTTTTTAGAAGACTTCACGCCTCCGGAAATTCACGAAACCGAAGAAAATGTCAACAGAGACACGTTACCCATTAAATCTAAAGAAAGATACGAAATTGTTTATGCAACCTACAATAAATGGAAGAGTACCAACAAAATTAAACGAACGTCAGAGAGTGTTTTAAAAGCATATTTCACATTAATGTCGAAGAAATATAAACCACCAACTCTGTGGACCAATTACTCAATGTTAAAGAGCACAATCAGACAAAAAGAAAACATTTACATCGAGGAATACAAATCTTTGGTACCTTTATTAAAGAGTCAATCCGATGGTTACAAGGGGAAGAAAACTAAAGTTTTATCGGCACAGGAAATAGAAAAGTTTCTAAATGAAGCCCCAGACGATAAATATTTAGCAACTAAGGTAATTTATTTCCAATTTACTACAATTTTCGATATTCATCAATACAAAATATAAACAACAAAAAGCCGGTATAGGCTGTGTGCACGAAGCCTACTAGCGCCGCTAGTGGGTAATAGAGAATTATTGAACTCACTTTTTATGGAAATCGCGACATGCTTCTAAGGTGATAAGTCAAAACCTTTAGTGGGGCCATGGTGTGTCAAAAAAAAGACGGGTTGCACTCCGGGAGTGCCGGCAGAAGTGAAAACTTGAATATTACCTCTACTCTCCATCCGTCTTACGAATTTTCGGTCAGGTCACGTGTCCTGACGCGAGTTTAACATTTTTTACCCATTACAAAAAAAGTGTACAACGCCGCTAAAGAAGTTTTCACTTCAAAAATGTAATAAGGAAAACTGATGTTAATTTGTCTACACTGACGGCGGAACGTCAAATTAGGGCGCCAATGACCTTTATTTTACTTAAATCACCATCAGCGCAACAGCCCGGAACACAACAAGCATTTCCAGATCGCTTAGTTTTCCTATGTTTTCTTTGTAATTAAAAAACTTCATAAATTTATAACTATTTTCACTTTTAATAAACATTGCTCACTGACATACGGAAAATTTGAGCTTGAAGTTTCCCCTAGTGCTCACCATAAACGCTCGCTACGAAAAATTTGTAACTCCGCCTCCCTGCACATAGCCCATACCTACAAAAATTAATTACAAATAGTGGAGTGGATTGGGAATTTCAATCCGGTGTGTCACGAATCGAAAAATGGTTCCTACAAAAATCTCCCCCGACATTTTGATATAGTTTAAAATACAGCTAATTTGGTTGATATGGTAGCTACAGAAATCATCAATGCATTACAGAAAATCGTTACATAAAATCCAACATAGCAGGCCAACAAAATGAAGATGATTTGACCCTAAACATTTCCACAAAATCGCAAAAGTGTGCAAATGTGAGGGAACATATTTTATGTAAGTATGATATACGATATATTCTGTCAAAATTGCACCTTCGTGCGATGGCTGGCAGGAGGTTCGTATACATTTTATGTGGAACGATTTTCTATATTGCATTAATGATTTCCACAACTACCATGTCAACAAAATAAAATTTGGTGAGATTTTGCCGGACCCCCACCTATTATTGACTTTTTTGGATCAACTTTCCCGATTTGTTAATCATAAAAATCGAGCCTAAGATGAGAGAATATGACACAATGAATTGGAATACACCATTGATTCTATACATAAATATAGATCATCCACATAAACATACCTTGTAAATAATTGTGTTTTGTGTACTTTGAGTTTATTTGTTTTGTTAACATTTTATTTGTCATATTATCTCATCTTAGGCTCGATTTTTATGATTAACAAATCGGGGAAGTTGATCCAAAAAAGTTAATTAGAATTTATTTAATTTAACAGCATCGGTTCGCGATTTAGCTAGGCAACCCATGTGCGATTTATCAATGTATACGCTAGAAAAGTATCTTTGACATGCGATCTTTGCGCCTTCTCGTGTTTGATTTTTTAAAATCTGGTTCACTCAAAACTTACAAACCCATGCAAACCAGTGTTATTCTTAATTATAGAAAAATATTATGCACAATGTCAGTAAAAAAACTACATAAATGATATACATTTTTTATTTCAAAATTTTTTAAAACTTATTTTTGTTAACAAAATAACAATTATGATATTTTTCATGTATTTAATAATGATTACAGACGTAAAATAAAATTTAATTACCCTTGACGACGTACTGCTGCAGTTCATTTTTTTCCTCTCTAATTCATAAGAAAATCCAGGAAAACAGTGGAATTGTAATTCTGGATGTTTAGTTGGTGTATTTTTACAATCAGCAACATAGCACTTCCGATTTGATAGCTTTTTATCTATTTTATTCAACAATTAATCCTTATTAAAATGCACGTATAACATATGACACTAAGGTTTTGGCTGAACCAGAATTAAATTAAAAAACACGAGAGGGCGCAAATGTTGCTTTTCAAAAGATACTTCCCTAGCGTATATAACATTATCTAACATATTATAATCTTTCTCATCATCAAATAACAGATGAGGCTATATATTTTAATACGGGATCTCGCACTATCTCGTCCTCTAAGAATCTGGTGAATGATCTAAATTTTCATATCCTGATAAAAAAAAATTACAAAACAAAAATTAAAAAAACAAATCTCACAGGTTGCTCTAATCTTCGGCGTAACTGGAGCTTGCCGCAGAGAAGAATTGACCAAAGTAAAAGTTAAGGATGTTGAGGTTCAAGGAGATATTTTACTAATTAAAATCCCAGATTCGAAGACACAAGTTTCTCGTTCTATTGCTATAGAAGGTAAATTTTGCGATCTAGTAAAGAAATACGCGTCCCTGCGGCCACCAAATATGCCTTCAGATCGATTTTTCATAAATTATCAGAATGGGAAATGTACGACGCAATTTATCGGAATAAATAAGTTTGGCGGAATGCCAAAACAAATTGCAACATACCTTGGACTACCCGAACCCTCGCTGTATACTGGACATTTCCGCAGAACTTCTCGATTACTTGTCAATTCTGGAGGTAAAGTTAAGACCAAACTCATGTCAAGTTTGCCCCAAAACGTGTCAAGATTGGTTATGGGCGAGTAGTGTGGCCACTTCAGCATCGGCAATGATCGTGCCGACCAGGTTCCAATTGGAGTGAAAGGAGCCTCCTTGCTTGGCGATCTTCCAATTCGCCGGGAGATACATTGGTTGAGGATATTTGATTAAAATCCGCGAAATAACTTATATATACATAATAACACAAAAGTATTTTATTTTAATATGCATAATATTTTGAGAATACGTATTTTAAATGCTTTCTATATTTTGTATTTTTTTTTTTTTGTATTTGAAGTAGAAAACAAGAAATTGTTTTCTTTTTTAAACCGTTTTTATTTATATAAGTTCACGTTTCGTATATTTGTTTGTTTGTTTCAAATCTTGCTACCGATTTTACACCCACTTCCTGTTATCCGATTTAGTTGAAATTTTGCACACATGTGTATTATTCATAGATATATATGTCACCGGGATATTGTCAAACCCGTGATATTATTTCACTTAGTGAAATTACAATATCACGACTCTTTGTCAATCGTGATATTGTAATTTCACTAGTGAAATTGTAATATCACGGATTTGACAATATCCCGGTGACATATATATTTAATAGATTGCGGATACACTAGCGCCTCCTGTACCTTTTAGAAGCGCGCGAGATTCAAAAATATTAATTATTTTATAATATGATTTTATTGAGAAAAACGACAAAACTCACAGTAAACAGTGATATTTTGCTCCAAAACCTATTTTTATACTGAAACGTTTCAAAAATTACAAAATTGAGCATAAATATAATGTAAAAGCTTAGAACATTTTACATTGTCAATTTGGCATCAAGGTTGACAAGCATTGATGCCAATCTGACAATGTAAAATGTTTTAAGCTTTTATATTATATTTATGCTCAGTTTTGTAATTTTTTAAACGTTTCAATATAAAAATAGATTTTGGAGCGAAATATCACTGTTTACTGCGAGTTTTATTGTTTTTCCATTAACATCATATTATAGAATATTTAATCTTTTTGAATCCCGCGCGCTTTTTACGGCGTTTTCCACGTACAAAATGGCTTCCATATGGCTTCTAATTGGAACTATTCCGCACAACGCGCAAGGATAGGCATCCGCTATCTATTAATATATATATATATCTATGGTATTATTATAATATTATGGTAACTCGCTGATGGGCCCGGCATGCGTCTGGGTGTAAATCGCACTTTTAATGAAGCGCACTAAAAAGTTAACATTAAAATAGGTAAAAAATTGGTTTTGTTGTAGGTATTTAAGGAGGTGTAGTAAAAGCTCGAAAATAATTATGCGTCAACAATCTGAAGCTTTGATAAGACTAACATAAAAGCGTAGAGCGTATTTAGCATAGAGATATAAGTAACTAGAGTTCGCTAGTTCGTATGCTTGCCATAAGTGAAAGTGTCCTCAGTTGAGAGAGAGAACGCTGCAGAAAACCCAGAAAACCAGATATTTATTTATTAAAATCAGCATTGTTTTGTATCATTAGTTACCATGAAGATAAGGAACTATTCTCTCTCTCTGAATTGCAGACACTTTCACGGCTCACTCGCGTACTCTATTTTGTTGGGACGTGGAAATAATGTCTGGCTTTCGATCGCCTTCTTCGACTTTAATTTTGCTAAATGCGCCCCACGATTTTATTTTAGTCAGTAGTCGAATTATTGCTTCAGATAGGTGAATCTTAATTAATTTTTAGCTTTTAGTGCATCATGGGCTATAAAAAAAACGTTCAAGTTAAAAAAGTTTTTTTACGTATTGTATTTTTATGTATTTAAATAAAATACTTTTAAAACTTACTTCTTTTGTACATCTTTCTGTGTGTATATATGTACATACTGTTTTGATATAGAAAGATAAATTAATTTGTTCTTTGCTTTGTAATTAACAAACTCTTCAGGTTTGAAGGCTTTCTTCAGGCATTTACCAGCTTACTCCCTAAGTCAAGCGAGCCTAAAGAAGTTTTACTTCAAAAATAACTGACCAGACAAGCAGTGAATTACTATTGTCTAGTTTTACCGCACTAGTTAGTAATGGGTCCCTTTACGTGCCTGTATAAATTAATGTAAAGAATCTATTTTATAGAGGGTAGTGCAATAGTATATTGTGCAAATAGTGCGGCAAGTTGTCGAATGCCCATGAGGGGGCAATCGACAATGCCGCACGAGTTGCACATACTATTTTTTATTACGAATAAATTAAAATTCCCAGAACAAATGTTCAATTTTAAAATACACATTTTTTGCTGTCACATTCAGTATTGGTAACTATGGTAACTCTGAATTTGCGTGCGGCAAACAATAATTTCAGTGCGACAATTGTATATTGTGCAACTAGTGCGACAATGCCGCACGAGTTGCACATACTATTTTTTATTACGAATAAATTAAAATTCCCAGAACAATTAATGTTCAATTTTAAAATAGACATTTTTGCTGTCACATTCAGTATTGGTAACTATGGTAACTCTGAATTTGCGTGCGGCAAACAATAATTTCAGTGCGACAAATAAAGTTTGCGCACGCAAATGAAAATAGCCACTTTTCAACCGTAACAGCATGCGTAAAGATACCACTTTTCCCGCATGAGTAATAAAAAATTATTTTTCAGACTGTTAGATACTATAAATAGACACAAATGAACAGGAGACAAACCGTACCAGTGTGAGATTTGTGTTTAATACTGTCAAAACATTTAAAAACTAATAAATAAAAACATACCTACATACAGGGGCGCCGGGTTTTTAAAATTCCCGTGGGTGCTCCAGCTTTTTTTTATGTTTGTTCACTCAGAACTCTGTTATTTATGAACCGATTTGAAAATTCTTTTTTTGTTTGTAAGGATACACTTCCAGATTGGTCCCATTTTTTTCAAAATCCATTTCCGGTGATGGGATCCTTGAGGAGTTGAGAAAACTCCTCAAATATTATAGGCATACATATAGCGCGTATTACGTAGGTACTTATATTATTTAGGTATATTATTTAGATCGCGTTTGTTAAAAGATGATAATGAGAATTATTTTAGATATTCATAGTCGTGGGTGCTCGGCACCCACTATTTACCTTTCGTGGGTGCTGGAGCACCCGAGCACCCACGGAGTCGGCGCCCCTGCCTACATAGGTATATGTATTTTGAACACTAACTTTTATAAGTTTAATATTTTTATAGTAACCACAGTCCACACACACAACACAAGATTCGGATTTTTAATTACTCATAATGTTAACGATTAGCAGAGACAATGGTTTATAGGCAAAACTTACATTGTAGGCTAATTTGTATTTTACATCTATTTTGCTTAGACCACTAAATGATATTTCGTTTTTCTGCACATTACCATATTACATACAAATCTTATGCTCAATTTTCAATACTTTTCATTTCTTTGACTTTCTGATCCCAGCGCCGCATACTATGAACTAAAATGTAAGCGATCCAACCCACCAATTATAATCAATAATCTTCATGTAGGAATCGAATTCTGGTTGTCAGTTTTGCAAAGTCTTGAAAAATGAAACATTTTACAGCAAGCGGACAAAGTATACGTGAAATGTGTCGATTGTGTCTAGCATGTGGTGCGACGATGAACATATTTAAGATTTCCGCCAAATTTGGGGAAGAAATAGCAGACGTAATAACGAAATGTGCCCCCATTCAGGTAAATATAAAACTAGTTTATTGTATTTAGCAATAGAATAAGTAAATCTACCATGTTGTGTGCGTTTGCCTTATTTGCTTAAAGAGTTTTGAAAAATAAAAATAATATTGATTGAACTCCTTTTTTGAACCTCCGTATAACTTCCTACAATTTATCTGTGTCCGACTTTCATTGAATCAAAGGAGTATAGGATAGAGCACTAGACAGAGCCTAACAAAATTTGAGACGAGTTTTGATTTACTTCCCGTGGACATATACAGAATTTACTTTTGACAATGTTGACTTTTTAATAAGATTTTAATTAATTTTATGTTTGTCAGTTTGGGTATCTTGCAATTATAATTTCCACTAGATCAAATTAATCTAGAGCTTTGAAATTTTGTACACGTGTGTAAGTCCGTTGACTACGAAATATAATATTATCTAATATCATTCTAAATTCAATATGGCGGGCCTGCAAGATGGCGGACTACCCTCTTGACATGGGTATCGAATGAAAGAGTTTGACGATAAGATATTTGACTTCACTGTAAAAACAAATATGACGAAAGTCACATATATTACTTTATTAATAGATTGATTTGATAATGGCAAAACTGAAACGTCGCTTACACATTGGAATCCAATAAATGGTGTTTTTGGATCGTAAAGTTATTTCATCATGTGTTATGTCTAATGGTTAATTTTTAATTTCTTAAATATTAAAAAAACAATATGACACTTACGACAGTGGTTCTCAATCCGTGTTCCGCGAAACCCTGAAGCCGCCTAAGGAAGTTTTCACTTACATACTAAAAAACAAATTGTCCAGCTTTAATATTATACGAAATTCTACTTTTACTATATGAGAGAAATTTTTCATATGTGATTTTTGTCACAGATAACGAGAGACGATAAAATGCCAACTTCAATCTGTAAATCATGTTTCACTGAACTAGAGAAGGTTCACCAGTTCCAAACGCGAGTCGTAGAATCTGACAGGACACTACAAAACTATCTGCAAAAACACCAGCTTGAATCTGCTACAGAAGAACTGTCTGATGATCCTTCAAGTCAGAACTCAACTACCGACATCACTATTAAATGTGAATTTGCAGATATTGAAGACGTAGTTGACGACGCTTTCTATTGGTCAGAGACGGAACCAGCAAATTGTAACAAAACAAATAAAATTAACGAAGGAACGTCAATCAGTTCTGCAATAAAAGATGAACCAATGGATGATAATTCATCAATTCCAACAACAGAATATATGGATGACATTACAGACGTTAATGTCAATGAAAACAGTTGTGAAGACACTGAGGTTGTTCCTGATTGTGAATATTCTCTTAGCAATGAAGGTATGAAAAATTCTGGATATTAGGCTGACATGTCTTCCAAAGGTGATAAATGGGATAAAAGTGATATGTCTAGAGTTCAAAAAAAAGAAACTTAAAAGAATAGTTGACTGTGTATCCACGACGGAATGAAGACGATTTTGACGAATAAGTTCACACGACTCAAAATCGCATTCCACCTTTTAAGCACGCTGTATTTTTTGTCATCCATACTAATATTATAAATACGAAAGCAACTATGTCTGTCTGTCTGTCTGTTACGCTTTTACGGCCAAACCGCTTGGTCGATTGTGATGAAATTTAATAGGGAGATAATTTAAACTCTGGGGAAGCACATAATTTACTTGTTTTTTTTTTCAAAAATTGGACCCTAAGGGGGTTAAATAAATTACGGTTAAAAACGGATGTTCCAGTACTTTTAATACGAAATCTTGATGCGCCCAAATTGTGTAATGGTACACGTTTACAAGTTTCTCATCTGGGTAGAAATGTTATTAGGGCTATTATAATTAGTGGCAAATCTAAAGGAGACAGCGTTTTAATACCAATTATACCAACGTATTTGCCTTTTCAATTTAAAAGATTACAATTACTATTGAAAACTGATTTCCGAATAACTATAAACAAAGTCCAGGGGCAAACACTTGAGGTAGCTGGCATTCATTTAGAAAAACCATGTTTTTCGCAAGGCCAGCTGTATGTGGCTTGCTTACGTGTATCGAATCCACAAAATCTATTGTTTTTACAAAAGTTGGTAACACAAAAAACATTGTTTATATGACCGTCGTAAATTATAGTCGCTTGAATTTATGAACTTTTTAATCAATTATACACATTGATTCCACGCGAACGAAGTTGCGATTATAAGCTAGTACACTCTATAAAATGTTACTTAGCGAGGGATCTTATAGTTTTCAGTATTTTCAAAATTCCAGCACTCATTTTAGAATTGTTCGCGACAATTGGGATTTGTGAAATTGTCATATGACATACGGTGGCAGAGAATTTTATCCAATTAAGGGACAAATGTTTTTGCTAACTGTATAAGTTCGTTGTGAAATTGTTTTTTTTTACAAAGTGCTTTTGACATGAATAATTGAGCCTCCAATAATGAGAAGACCGCTGCAAACACGCTCTGTGTTCAAGTACGCCACTGTATTTATTTATGTTTTTTGTTTGTTGTAATGAAGCTTACAGATATGTTTCAACAGTTGACTGAATTGGTTGACGTGTCACTCTGTTGTTTCGGAAGATCGTGAACTTGGATCCCAGATCAAGAATATCATATATATTAATACGCTAAGGTTAAAGATGTTTGCCTCCCTTTTTAGAAAAAACCTCACAATTTCTCCACATAAATTATATATCATTTTACAGATAATTGCTTGCTCTACTGACATCGACAACTAAAAAATTTATTATTGCTTTTGTTTTTGTAAATAATTAAAATACAGCAACGCTGAACAACGTCTGCCATCTGAATTTTGAAACAACGTCAACACTTTGATCTGTCATCTGACCTTCATATTGTAATAGGTACAACAGACACAATACTGCATACTGCCATCTGACGGCTTTTATTTTGAAACAGCGAGCAACGCTGAACAACGTCACAGCAATGCTGCATGATGCCATCTGACGGCTTAGCTCAACGCTTTTGCTACTTGCGTTTCTATATGACAATTTTAGTAAAATATTTCTTCGATCTGTCATCTGAGCTTCATATTGTAATACAACAAAAAGAAGAACGTTATAAGCAGTGTGCAAAATTAAAAACGAATTGAATACCTGCAATCATATTTAAAAAAATTATTTTGTAAAGTGATAATTATTATACTTATTTAGTGCGAATAATTCGCACAGGTCACTCTAGTAAAATAATTAAATCCGTTAACATAATTTAAGTTTTCGCCCGATCACGGCTTAAATAATATTATGTTTGTAGCAGCCAAAGTCTCATTATGGAAGTTTCAGTTTATGTTAAATAAGGTATGTTCCAAGCAGCCAGCAAATGGTAACGAAACCGCCACCCGCATGCGCAGTAGCTAAGACGAAACTGTATTGGTTTTGGACATAGTTATATATATTAATAGATAGCGGATGCCTATCCTTGAGCATTGTGCGGAATGGTTCCAATTAGAAGCCATATGGAAGCCATTTTGTACGTGAAAAACGCCGTAAAAAGCGCGCGGGAATCAAAAAGATTAAGTATTCTATAATATGATGTTGATGGAAAAACAATAAAACTCGCAATAAACAGTGATATTTCGCTCCAAAACCTATTTTTATATTGAAACGTTTAAAAAATTACAAAACTGAGCATAAATATAATATAAAAGCTTAGAACATTTTACATTGTCAGATTGGCATCAATGCTTGTCAACTTTGATGCCAAATTGACAATGTAAAATGTTCTAAGCTTTTACATTATATTTATGCTCAATTTTGTAATATTTGAAACGTTTCAGTATAAAAATAGGTTTTGGAGCGAAATATCACTGTTTACTGTGAGTTTTGTCGTTTTTCTCAATAAAATCATATAAAATAATTAACATTTTTGAATCTCGCGCGCTTTTTACGGCGTTTTCCACGTACAAAATGGCTTCTAAAAGGTACAGGAGGCGCTAGTGTATCCGCAATCTATTAAATATATATATCTATGGTTTTGGAACACATTTTAGCTATCTGCGCATGACGGTGACAGTTTTGTTACCGTTTACTGGCTGCTTGGAACATATCTATAGTCGCGAAAAATTCAAAAATGAGTACTGAAAATGAAGAGTTTCTAGTAGATGAAATTGCCAATGACATAAACTGCACGCCCACGCCCCAGGAAATTAACGGAACTGAAGAAAATTCCAACAGAGCAATGTCTGTTAAATCCAAGGAAATATACGAAATTGTTTATGCAACCTACAATAAATGGAAAAATGCAAATAAAATCAAACAAACGTCGGAGCATGTTTTAAAAATATATTTCAAAATCATGTCGAAGAAATTTAAACCCCCAACTCTTTGGTCCAAGTACTCAATGCTAAAGAGCACCATCAGACAAAAAGAAAACATTTACATCGAGGAATACAAATCTCTGATACTTTTTTTAAAGAGTCAATCCAAAGGTTACAAGGGGAAAGAATCTAAAGTTTTGTCGGCAGAGGAAATAGAAAAATTTCTAAAAGAAGCGCCAGACAATAAATATTTAGCGACTAAGGTAATTTATATTCAGTTAATTATAATTTCCGATATAAATCAATACAAAATATAAATAACAATTAACTGGATATAACTATAAAAATTAAAAATCAGATTAAACATTGCAAAAAATATAAAATTAAAAAATATGGATTGAAACTGAATTAGAATCAGTTCAGGTTTCGGTTTTGTCAATAACCGTTTGAACTGTGTTTATGAAATTTAGAGGTCTGTTAATCTAAAGCAGAGGTCCCCAAACTTTTTTGTCTCATAGACCACTTACCATGTTTTTCGGTTTTGGGTAGACCCCCTGCTTATCTGATATTGATTTTTTGCAAATTCATTAATTTCAAATGTATTTTTGACAACCAGTATAGTGCTTGAACGATTTAAATTTATAACGGTAATGAAATGTAGTGTGAAATGTTTAGTTTTATACATTTATTAATTAGATTCAAATTAAACGAATCAAATTAAAATTTACTATCTGTTACATAAAATAACTAAGCAAAAAATAAATGCTTTTAGTGTGAGGGATGAATCTGATGCTTTAATAATAAATTTTCAACATTTGGCATCAATTTAGTTAGATTTAATCTTAAATCTCTTGGGTTAACGATGTCCAGTTTGTTTCTTTTTTTGTTAGGAGATTCACTATCGTTGACCCCCATTTTCATTTCATGGACCCCCAATTTTTTTTCCCGCTGACATGGACCCCTTGCAAGTTGTCGTCGACCCCTGGGGGTCGATATAGACCACTTTGATCTAAAGGGTTTAAATATTATATAAACCAAATTTCATGTGTTTATGTTAAATATATTTTGAGTTATTAATGGGTCAAAAATGGTTCCAAATGATTCGTGTAATATAACACACGACTGTTGCTTCCTTTTTCTTTGCTTGACACGCTGTCTAGATCTTGTGAATGAACTAAATAAAAAAATTTTATATCCTGATAATTTTTTTCTATAAAACAAAAATGATTAAAATAAAAAAAATCTTCAGGTTGCTCTAATTTTCGGTGTAAGTGGGGCCTGTCGCAGGGATGAATTGTATAACATACATATGAATAATGTGGAGACACAAGGAGACATTCTTCTAATCAAAGTTCCGGACGCGAAGACCAAAATTTCTCGGTCTTTTACCATAGAAGGTAAATTTTGCGAAATTGTAAAGCAGTACGCGGCTCTACGACCACCGAATGTTCCTTCAGAGAAATTTTTTATAAATTACCAGAATGGAAAATGTACGAGGCAAGTAATCGGAATAAATAAGTTTGGTGGAATGCCAAAACAAATTGCAATGTACCTTGGACTGCCCGACCCCTCGCTTTATACTGGGCATAGCTTCCGCAGAACTTCTGCGCTTCTTGTAAATGCTGGAGCTAATGTCATGACACTTCAACGCCATGGTATCTGCTAAATTAGTAAATGATATGTTGAAAAATTAATTTCAACTAGAAGGAAAATTGGATGAAATAATATGATGTCAGAAGTATCATTGAATTTATCAATTCAAATTGAAGAAATGGAAATGTCTGACTCGGAGGAGTAAATGTAAAACCAAGAGAAATAAAATTGTCGACCAATTTTTTTCTGACTATATATTGACAAAAAATAATATAAAAATATAAATCAATATAACAAAAGATGACGTTTCGATCCGGATTTGGATCTTCTTCAGAAATATCTAAAAAAAATATAAAAATTAATTAGTATTAGCTACTTATTTTCTAATAGAACGCAAGATTGAACGATTCGGAACCCAAAGGAATGGTGAGACCTCTGGTGAAAAATGCGCCGAACTGTCTTAAGGGGGGTTTTTGACAGGTAAACTAGGTCTAGCCTCTATCATGCGTTTCTAAATCAATTTTTACCTTATACCTCTATAGTTTACCTGTCAAAAAACCCCCTTATGGCAGTTCGGCGCATTTTTCACCAGAGGTCTCACCATTCCTTTGGGTTCCAAACAGTTTAAAAGATTGAAAATTAATGAAAAATTAATAACAAACAAATTTTTTTTTAATACGTAGTCATGGATATCTAAGTACCTATAAAGAAAAAAATTATTTACAAAGACAAAATATTATTTCAAAATAATATCATAAATATTACTTAAATATTCCGTATCTAATTGAGAATTAAGAGAATTTTTATTAGATTTTATATAATAACATTTCCGAAATACTTCTTTTAAAATAATTAGTTTTATTATCTAAAATTTTAACACTATCTCAATTAATTTTATGGTCGTATTCAATATTATGCTTAGTTACGACATTATGCTTATCAGGGAGTAATTTATGATTGCTTTGGTGTTCTTTTATTGGTCGACAATTTTATTTATTTGAAGAGTTCTATTCAGACGTTAATCAAAGATTTTAAAACCAAGAGAGTTTATTGTCTCGACTTCGCAGGAAGTAACGTCGAATGCAATGTTTGTATTTATTGTAATAAATAAAATTTTTTAAGTATTAAAAATAAACAGTTTTTATTGTTCCTTAAAATTAAATCGATATACATTTATGTTAACACTTCTTTTACCGAGCGGGGTGGCGTAGCGGTGAGAGCACTAGACTCGCATTCGGGAGGTACCGGGTTCGAATCCCGGCGGGAGCAGATGTGACTAGGACTTTTTCCTACTACCTCTCGCTGAGAAACGGTAATTCCTGTACCGACCATCTTGTTGAGGTTTTCAATGGTTTCCCTCAATAATTTCAGATAAATATCGAGATGGTTTCTTATCTTCAATGATCCGGCTTCAGCAAAAGATCTGTGGGAGTCATCTTACTCCTTTTTAACCCGACGGCTCAACAGATCAGCAACGTCATTCGTTTTGCGGGTCCACGTACAAAAAATTGATTTTAAAGATATCGCAATAATTCTTTCAGAATTTTCAAAGTTATTCTTACTATAATGATTTGCCACTATCACTAAATTAGTATTTTCGTTAAAACTGATTAAAGTAATACACGAAATATGTCAAGGGCTCTTTGTGTTGTTTTTTAATGGTTTTACTAATTTATTTTGTTGCTTACATTTGATGAATTACTTAATATTTCTCAAAATATGCAAAATAAATACTTTAAAACCCACAAAAGTTACTTATAAGTCACTACCACGTATGTATTAATGTTAATTGACGCGGTTTCTCTGCGTATGAATTAGTTTATGTCTTTTTAAGTCATATGCATGGGTAAAGAATTTCTTGCAAATGTCGCATGCATACGATTTCTCACCTGTATGTATCAGTTTGTGTTTATTTAAATTGCTTAAATTGGTAAAACACTTACTGCAAACGTCACACTGATATGGTTTTTCACCAGTATGTACGCGTTTGTGAACTTTCAGGTTGCTGGAATAGGAGAAAGTCTTATTACAAATGTCACACTGATAATGTTTCACGCCAGTATGTGAAAGTTTGTGAGAATTTAAAGTGTCTAATCGATTGTAACACTTTTCACAACTGTCGCACTTATATGGTTTCTCACCCGTATGAATGATTTTATGATTTTTCAAGTGACTTGGATACGAGAAAGTCTTATTACAAATGTTACACTGAAATGGTTTTTCCCCAGTATGTAGAATCTGATGTTTTTTTGAAATTATCGAATTAATGAAATGTTTATTGCAAACGCCACACTGATCCAATTCTTTTTCTGGATGAGGGTGTATTTTTAAACCTTTTAATCGAGGAGAACACATGTGACTAAGGTCTTTCATTTTGTTTGTAATTTTGGGCTTCTCATGTCTTATCGAGGGATTTTTGTCATCTTTAAAACACTGTTTTATCACATCAACAGACTGAAAATGTGTGGAGGTATCCGATATGTGACCAATGTCAATTTTTGTGTCTTCGCAATTTATTTCACTGCCACACTCATTAGACGAAGAATTTTGTGTATTTACAATTGATTCAGTTAGAATTAACGAATTATCATCAGTTGATATATCTTCGATTTCTGATTTTAAAGGGATTTCCTCAATACTTGTGCATGCTGATTTAAAATTTATAGGATTTTTTTCTTCCCTGTTGGCGTTTATATTATCTTCATCCAATAGAGTGCCTCTAATACCAATTTCTGAATCCACACAGATGATTTCATTGATATTAGCTTCGAGTGTGTTTTCAACAAACCCAGCTGGAATTAATGGATTATCATCAATGGGTTCGTTTTTGATTTCGGATTTTAAAGATATTTTCTCGTTATTTTGGTTTACTGCAGTACATTTTTCAGATTCTCCCTTTTTCCAGTTGTCAAAGACTTCGCGAAGTTCCAAAAACTCACACTTCACGATGTCTGCGCTGGTATTACTGATTAATGAATCGTCAGAGCTTTGAATGGGCTCAAGCTTGGGTTGTTTGTTTGAAACATGTAATTGCTGTAAATAACGCCGAAGTGTTTCGTCGGACTGTACAACTTGCATCTGGAACTGATGAATTTTCTTCAGTTGAGTGTAACATAACTGACAAATGAATCTCGGCATGTCATCATGTTGTGCTATCTAAAATTGAATTACATTATATCAAATGTAACAAATAGGAACAATAACAAGAATTTGGAATAAATCTATTAATATATTATAAAGAGAAAAAAATTGCATTTTTGACGTGATAACGTCTTATAAATTGATGAATCACCAATCTTATAAATTGATGAATCACCAATCTTATAAATTGATGAAACACCGGCTGCATGCACGAAAAAGTGTAACGTTCCTAAAATCCTAACGTTCGTAACGCGTAACGTTCCGCCTGACCCTGTGCGTGCTTTTTGCTAATTTCTCGCTCAATTTAAATCAGATCGGTTTGAAACCAGTCTTAAACGAAAGAGGAGAACTTTTTACATAGATTTCGTATAACAGAATTTGCCTAAACAGTTTTTTTTATACAAATTTATATAGAAAAATAGCTGTATAAATGCAATGTTGTCTAATGCATGGCGCGACGCGGTCGGTCGTCTTTGTTTGCCGTACATGGAAATTAGAAGACGTATGTCTTGTCTTAACATGAAAACGGCTGCATTTCTAATGTTTAATTCAATTTTTTGACATTAGTATTTTGTGAAATGCAACGCCTTCTAAGTTAAGTATTGGAATAACTAATTATTATTAGAACATAATACTTTGACAGTTGCAAACGTCACTTTTGACATTTCTTATCATTCCGACACCAAGGATAAGCGGATTGAAACCAAATTTTGGGAGGTTTAGGTTATGTATTACGGAATACGTTATCACGTAAAACTATCGTCCGTAAACCGACTTTACAGACAACCAATTTTTTTGTTTATAATGAATGAACTCAAAAACTACTGGACCAATTTTAAAAATTCTTTCACTAATAGAATGCTACATTATCCTTGTTAATCGAGTTAAATTAGGGATCCTTACGAAAACTCCAATAATGTAACCCAAGGTGTAAAAAATGTTTAATAAAAAAAACAAAATTTGTCCGTCCGAGAAAAACTTTTGAACGGTAACTCCGATCATCATGAAATTTGGACACAACATTCATCTCGGTAAACTAAGATGAACGTACGTACTCATGTACATCCCCCCGCATTCGTTCTTTTGCACCCAGGGGAAACCGGGACGGACCGTTTGTCTATACTAATATTATAAAGAGGTAAACTTTGTAAATTGGATATTGGAAGTAATCTCCGAAACTACTAATTAAATTTCAAAAAATTTTTCACCAATATTTAGGATAGATATATATTAAAATAAAAACGCTTTTCGTGGAGAACAATTTGCAACGTAAGTCAACGAAAAAATTGTGGCAAATTACAAATTCGGGCGAAGCCGAACCGGGCCGCTAGTATTTGATAATTTTCAAATAACTGACACCGTTTGGTACCTACATTCTAGAGGCTAAAATATTTATTTCCAAAATTTGAAAATGTCTCGAATCTAGTCTATTTTTCTGGGTATTAATAGATATTCACGTTTAAACATTCTTGGGACCATTGGAGATCGTGTTTTGATTGATGTGTGTGTGTGAGTGATGTTTTTTTTCGAAATCGGTTCGGTGAATTCTGAGATATTTACAAAAATGGTCTCAAAGTCACGTATTAATATAGAGGGAAAAATAAATGCGTTCTTGATATTAAAATATGATAAGACAGTTTATAAATTATTATTGTTCAAAAATGTACAGATTACGAGGAAAAAAGTGTCTAAAAAAATAGCGCGGAAATCATTTTGTTGGCTAAATTGTCTTGAATGAGTGATTTTTTACTAGATGGAAAATGGATGCTTAACAGTCGATCGAATTTTTATATGCCGCCAAATATGTTTTTTTCTACCTGTTTATATCTGTGATTTGAGTGTTAACTTTTTGGAATCAATATTTACGAACCGTTTTATTCCATAATACATAAGAATTAAGTATGAACTGAATAAAAAAATATGTTTTAATTTATTTTGCTACGCAGAATACAATTTATTTGTTTCTCGAAAAGAATAAGTAAACTTACCCGAATGGGAGTACATTTCATTACTACATAAGCTACTTGATTTTTCAATATAGTTGAAAAACAAAATAAGTCTATTATTGTAGTGCCACTTGATAAACATAACCGACACATTTTACTCATGTCACATCCATTTATCGATATTTCTTTCATTTCGTAAAATTTAACTGTCACAAGATTAAAATCAAAAGGTTAGTGCTTACATAGGCTACCTCGTCCCGTTGAATAGATTCACCCAGCGGACTTCTCAATTGATGCGTGGGGACGGTTGTTGTCTAAATTGATTTTTTTAAGGTAAGAATGAATGTTTTCTTTGGCAATTTTCAAGTATATTTTTATTAAAATAATGGAACTTTGTTACAATCAGTTTTACAAATACGTTTTGTAGAAACAAAATTAGTATTAGTGCATTGTAATACTAATTAAATGATACACATTAACTGGCACAAATTAAATATTCAATATTGCAACATTTAACGTATTAAAAACCGATTAGTCCAAACTAAAAACAGTTTCAGACAAAATATGTTTATTTTAAATCGGAGAAGTCATCAAGCTAATGAAAAATAGGGGATGTCATTTGAAATTTTTTAAAGTTACCCCCTCACCCGCGAGAGGTTGTTTTGTCAGCAAACGATCCTTCCTTCGAAACTTTTATCCAAAACGTTTTTTAATTCGAGCCAAAGAAAAAGAGTTATTCCGGGATACCGGGACTTTTTCAACACCCCGTATAAATATAGTCGGCGGTCAAGTGGATGTCAATAAAGGCTCAAGTCGCCGTTCTGGACATATTTTACAAATATTTCCTATTGCACTGATTTTAAAATTATCCCCTTTATATTACCATTTTGTTTCGTATCCAGTAAACACACCCAATACGCCAAATCTCCACACTCCTCAAATTTATACTGATAACAAAACATCGAGGGAAATTTTGGTTGAGGAACAATAAAAAAGTTTCACCGATGTTTCGCTTGTTGCCAACGTTTCGAAAATTATATTTCAAGCTGGTTTAATAAAGGTAAATTGTAGAAATCCTAAAATTGTTTTTGTAATATAAATCACAATCATAATTTATGCAGTGAAATTGAGATCATTGATACCAAATAAAGAATAAAAAAACAGACGAGATCCGGTTATTCACTATTATGCAGACGTTTATGACTTTTTAAGTTGCCTAACTGGGTGAAACATTTGTTACAAACGTCACACTGATAAGGTTTCTTACCGGTATGTATAATTTTATGTCTGTATAAAGCACTTGGACTGGTGAAACATTTGCTACAAATGTCGCACAGATAAGGTTTCTCACCAGTATGTATAAGTCTGTGAGTGTACAAAATGTTTGATCGAGTAAAAAATTTGTTACAAACATCACACTGAAACGGTTTCTCACCCGTATGCGTAAGTTTATGATTGTTTAAAGTATTAACGCGGGTAAAACACATGTTGCAAATATCGCATTGATATGGTTTCTCACCGGTATGTATAAATCGATGTAATTTTAAACTATTAAATTGAGAGAAACATTTATTGCAAACATCACATTGATACGGTTTCTCACCAGTATGCGTAAGCTTGTGAGTGTTCAATGAGCCCAATTGAGTGAAACATTTATTGCAAACATCACAACGATGAAGTTTCTCACCAATATGCGTCAACTTGTGAGTTTTTAAACTGTTTGATTGCGTAAAAAATTTATTGCAAATCTCACATTGATACGGTTTCTCACCAGTATGCACAAGTTTGTGTCTATTTAAATTTACCGTTCGTGCAAAACGCTTACAACAAACGTCACACTGATATGGTTTCTCGACAGTATGTGTCAGTTTATGAGTACTTAAAGTATTTGATCGTGTGAAACACTTATTACAAACGTCGCACTGATATGGTTTCTCGCCGGTGTGTATAAGTTTATGTTTAATTAAACTGCTTAATTGTTTGTAATACTTATTACACACTTCACACTGGTAACGTTTTTCATCCGTATGGGTAAATTTATGTCTGTGCAAATAGTTTGAATCCGTAAAACACTTATTACAAATGTCACACTTATATGGTTTCTCTCCGGTATGTGTTCGTTTGTGAGTATTTAAAAATTTTGACCGCGTAAAACACTTATTACAAATGTCACACCGATAAGGTTTCTCACCAGTATGTGTGAACTTGTGGCGATTTAAGTCAATAGTTCGAGTAAAAGATTTGCAACAAACGGCGCACTGATACGATTTTTTACTAAGATGTGTAACTTTGCGTTTTTTTACGGCTGAACTCATGTTCTTGTTTTTATAGGTAGATTTAGGAATCTTGTCATTTATAATATCAGCTGGTTTTTGTGTCTTGTGAATACCCAACGCGTTTAAGCCCGGCTTAAAATTTACGCTCAAATTCACGCACTTGCGCACAGCTCGGGATTCAGAACAGTCAAAATTATGGTTTAAATTTTCCTCATTGTCTAAATAATTGTCTAATCGTGGCTCACATTTTATATATACGACATTCGACGAGGTATGACAACTTTCTATGAAGTTTGTCATTTTAGAATCCGAATTAGTGCTGACAGAATCTTTATTATTTTCTTCTGTAGTCGTGTCTGTTACACCAATATCCACTAATTCACATTTTATGGTGTCTGTAAAGCCGACCCTTGATCCTTTACTGGACATATTATCTTGAATCGTCGCCATTTTTACGAAACGTATCGAATTTTAGTTCCATAATAGTCTAAAACAATGATCTGCTTCGTGATAGCATGCAACCTGTGTAGGCAGTAGCGTAATATTCTGGTGGACTTGGCAACGCTGCAGATGTACTAACATTACCTGTACAAAAATTAATTATCTATACTAAATGTAGCTAATATCTGCACTTTTGTTCTCTTAACGTACTTTTTCAAGATTCTAGCCGTTAATAATAATTTTATTTTTAAAACACCGACAGACACTTCAAAAAGATTATAAAGAAATTATGGTATACATTAACAGCATAAGAGGTGCCGATTTCTAAAATATTGTTTTTAATTTTATTGTGAAACTAAATCCTAAAAGAAAAACACGTTTTATCTCATTATATTGGAAGAGCATTTATAAAAAAATTTAAATGGAAAATATAATATTATGTAGGTACCTCAGAAAATGAATCCTAAATTATTCACAAAAAAAAAACATTTCTCTGCAATTTTTTGTAAATTGTAATAAAATAATCTATATGTAATACTAATTATTAATAATCAATATGATCAGATTCTTTTACCGCAAATACTCGTACTGATTGTTATAAACAATGATGACGTAAATAAATTTCGCATTAATATTAGTAAATAACATAACAAACAAATCATGGCCAAAAATATATATATTGTAACCTCAACTGAGGAGAGCCGCGGCTAGCTTAGTTCAGGCGGCGCGAGGGGCGTGGGCGAAGCCAGTAAGAGAAGAGAATAACCCTTGATGGGAAAGCCAGAAGGGCTGTAAGTATCCAACCACCGACCACTTACACGAATTAAAATAACGAATGATTAACTTAAATTTAACACGTAATATACGACGACACAAATAACAAAATAAATAAATAAATAACAACACTGTTGTCACGTGACGAAGATAAAGTAAATAGCGTGGGCCCCACCGACTGAGGTGAAAAGGGCGCCAGGACACAAGGGCCACACTAAGGAAATGTCTAGGGAGTCCACTCCTAGACCGTCGTACCACGCGGACAACACGGAACTAAATCTAAGCCCCAAACAATTCCAAAACCCGTAACAATACAACAAACAATACAACCAACGATCCAATAACAACAACAACAATGAAAACAACGTCAACAAATTCAGCCCAAATGGGCGACCCCAAAACAATTAATCAAATAATTCAATTGACAACTAAATGTAATTTAATTGCAACTTAAACATCCACAATAGCGGTTATTGAAATGCCACGCTACAGCACTGAACCAATTCAGTGCAAACTTTCAACTACAATAGTCGACGCTCGTAAATAATCTACCGTCGAACTCAAATTAATTATCAGTTGAACTTCAACTATCACAACGGTGAGACGGAGTGTCCGCACCACCTTAGGCCCCCAAATTCTAACACAATTAGGGCTCGCATCAATCATAAAACATCAACAACCATTTAATTGATTAGCTGGCATCGACGTAAAATAATTGCATTAGGCGTGACAGATACGTGGCGACGTAGTTAACGACAAACTCAATATTTCTGAACAAAGTTAAATTCCAGAAATTCCAGGAATGAATCCTGATCCACAACAACTACACCAAACTCTGATCCTAAGCGACAGAAAATCAACACTAATATCCAGAGTGCCAATAGGCCTGTTAGTTCACGGTTGATTCTATTAGCAATAATGGTGACAACAATCAGAGATATAAAAGAACCTAAAATTTGGGACCGCTCTGCGCGGAACCAAATTTTCTGTGTTACAAAAGGGTTCACGGAGGGATGCCCTAACTCGCCAACGAAACTAAAACCTTACAACCAATCAAACCTAGCCACAAAACGCCTACGAAGATTCGCCAAAAATAAGTGATCAGAATGCAATATTAAAATTCACACCAAAATCTGTCTCAACTACAAGATGTTTGCGCGGCGACCGCGCGCCAGCTAATGATCAATCCACGACCAGTTCAAACAAAACAGACTATCTCGTCGCAACGTACACACGTCTCTATGCGAAACAGACATAGTGTTGTTCTTTATTAACTTATGGCTTCCCCGCCTTTCTCGCTCGCACTCATTATAACGTTTCTTTACAGTTTAAATTACGATATAATATTCAAATATTATCTACTATACAAAATTACTAATAACAAAAAGGCTTAAGGTTGTAAAACGTTACAATATATTTTAGTAAAATTCTACTGCTGTTAATGCGATGGTGTTTTTGTTGCGCAGTAAAAAGGGAAGGGAGTATGAAGGGGAAAAACAATTACGGGATGCTGTTGATGCGAAAAGAATATCATTTTGTTTATAATAAATAAATTGTTATTTCAATTGTTCGTGTAGACAGTTTCGTGTAAATCGTAGGTGTTCATTCTGTAGAATGTTATCAATTTTTTAAAATAAATATTTTGAATAGGTATAATTATTCATAACCCAGAACTATGGAGGATACCCAGAACTTAGACGTGTGTCTTGTGAATGGCTTAGTTACTTTTACATTGTATAACTTACATGAACGGATGCACTCTTCCTTAGTGCCTCTACAGTAATACTTTGATTCCCAATGAGACCAAGAACGTATTTTTAAAATATGAACCTAACTGGTTTATAATTTATAAATGCACAATTTTAATTTTTTAGTAAAATATTTATCTTGTAATTTGTCTGTCCTTCCCACATGTGTAAAGCAATATTCTTTGACCTTCATTACTTTGTGAGCCGTGGCAAAGTCAAAATAATTAATTTGTAAAACCAAAAATGCATATCCCGCTAAGTTTTTTACTGTAAGATAAAAACTGAAAAAATAAAATTCGACATAAATAGTATATTACACTACAAAGGACGAAAGTGTGATATCAGAGTCGAAGCCAAGGGTATCATGGCGCGAAGGGCAAGGTATCACACTTTCGGCCAGTGTGGTATATACTATTTTTTTCATACCTCGGTCGTAAGCACGCTTATTAAATACATTAATTAATTAATTACTTATTAATTACATAAAAACACAGATAAATTCCAAGCAAGAAGCTTTGAGGTTATACGTAAAAACACGAATGGCAGCTGTTCGTGACTATTAGCTAATATGTAATAGGGTTGCCATGGAAACGACAGCTAAACAACAGTTGAGAGATTGTTTTAGCTTTACTACCGGACCAACGTACGAACTTTCCGCATTGGTGCGAGTAAATGTTAGACTTTTTGCCCTACAGTTGATGCCGAAAGTATGCACTTTCGATCGAGGTATGAAGAAAAAATAATTGAAAACTATACAAATTTATTAGCACAGTGTTTTCTTATACAGAGTGTTCTACAAGCTCTATGACAAACTTTGACAGATGGTAGATCACTTGATAATAAACATATTTTTTTAATAAACATGGGTCCGATTCGTTTTTATTTATAAGTTACAAGCATTTGAAGAATCAAAAACGTAGGCTGATAAATAGAAATATCGGTTGTTAGGACAATAATTATTGTTAGTGTCATTTTAATTATTTATTTATTTATTATTATTAGAGTGACCGAATCTTTAGTTCGTCGATGTTAGGCTTGCATTCAAGCTGAAGGTGGACATTTCGAACAATTTTTATAGTCTTAAGTTTTGTGATTATCATTTAAATTAAATTTTTATTGTTAATTGTTAATAAAGGTTAAATGCTTGTAACTTCTAAACAAAAACGAATCGGACACATGTTTATTAAAAAAAATATGTTTAAAATCAAGTGACCTACCATCTGTCAAAGTTTGTCATAGAGCTTGTAGAACACCCTGTATATTGATTATCATTATTTAAATATTAGTTAAAACTATATTTACATGCATAGTTCTTGTTTAATTAAAAAAAAAACATTTTATTTTGATAACATTATGTTATTAAAGACACTTCAACCTATCCGTAGCGTCTTACCCGCACTCACGTATAATAAACACTTTTGACAGACATGTAGACCCGATCGAAGTTAACGCTAGTGTTAAGTCTCGCGTAAACAAAGTAAGTGGGTTAATGTTTATGGTGGCGGCCCGGGTATAGATGGTGGAAGTGCAGGTACATAAAGTACACACAACTTTCGTATAGACTATAGACCTTTGATTATTTAATAGGAATGGACAGTTAGTTGCAATCTCCTTTTCCCATAGTAGCAATGTAAAACATCCATCGGCAACATCTTTCAAGTCTTTTTGGTACACTAGGCGTCATCCAACGTTTCAAAGCAATGGAAGTTTAAAAGTTGTGTAGTCCGCTTTATCTGCGCGAGATACCCACATCTGGTTATTTTGATTACTGTTTTGTTGTAAATGAGTATTTTCTTGAAAAATCAAATGTACTTTAAAATTGCATCTATCAAAAATGACAATAACTTGACGTTTCAAAATTTGATTTAATGTTTTCTTACATTAAGGTTATAAACCCTCGACCGTATTAATAAAGACAGCGTCCGTATTTTGTTGTAATAAAAAAATGTTATATTACTTGGTATTTTATTATTTCTTATGGAAATATTACCTATATCCTGTAGACCATAGCTTTATTTTTTAATATTTAAGAAATTAATATTTATACATTTGACATATTATCATAAGTTGTGACTTTAGCAGTATATTTAATTAAGCCCAGTGTACACGAAAGATTTTATATTACGTTTTGTTTTTAAAAACCTTTGAACCGTTAGACGTATAGTTTTTGAGTTATTGGATATTAAAAATGCCGTTTTTAATACACGGTAAATGTGATAGTATCCAATTTTCAAGTTTTAGTTATTAGCAACGTCAAAAAAATTATTTAATAAAAACAAAATTTATGAAAAACTTTTCGTGTTATGTAGTTTTCATGGTAATATAATTCAAATCTAGAAAATAGAGATTTTGAGAGTTGTTAAGAAAATTTTTAATCAATATTTCTCCAAAACTGCACGGGAAAGTTCAGTTTTTTTTAAATTTTTACGTTATCTAAACGAGTCAAACTATCGAATAATCAGTTTTTTAAAAATTTGTCTATAGCTAATTTAGTTTAATCTTATTTTTATATACACTTCCGGTCAGTCTTCTCATTTATCATTGTGTTAAAATCGCATTTTTAATAATTAATAACTTGAAAACTAGACGGTCAATGTTTTTTTTAAAAAATGCAGTTGAATGTATGACATTTCCATAATTAACACTTTAAAATGTCAGCGTATTATCTATACATTGCTCTATCGGGCGTATAACCTTAAAAACATATTATAATTATCACCCATTGTTTACATGACGTTCCCATAGCAACGCCATTATATTTAAATGCTTTAGTTCTTAGTTTGACTGCAACTGGAACATCGTGTCGCTAGAAGTCTTGACAAGTGTGGTTAGCGTTGCTGGTCCACTTCTAATTAGTCAACGGTATGGACGAAATATTACTATGATATATTGTTTTTGTTGAAATCTTTGTTTGGTTTCTGAACTAGGTACTATAAAAAACTAGTATTTTTTGTAAAAGCATAATTTATTATTTAAAGAGTGTAAATACATTTTAAAATATTGAAAAAGTAAAACATAGTTTCACAAAAGTTGATATGCATTTTTTGCAATTTTGTTTTTGGAACGAAGTTCCTTATGGGACCTTATAGATATGAATGGAGAGGGATAGAAAAAAAAACGTAAAGAAAAAAGCGTAAAGAAAATCTGTAACGAAAATCTAATCTAATTACTTATTGTATGTCTGTCCGTAGACATAGAAAGTTGAAATTTGGCACACTTATAATATGAAACAACATGAAAAGAACAAGAAATATGCACATACATTAAAAAATTGTTCGTCGAAATCTATGGAAACATTTGTTTTTGTGGTTATTCTATTAATTAAAACTATTATTTTGGGGGAAAAAATATCTTATTCATCTTATAATTCATAAAATTTTGTGTAGGGGAGGGTCCATAGATGAGGTCTTGTCCAGGACCTCCAAAAGCTAGTTACGGCCTATGTAATAAAAAAGTTAACTAGGTGTAAATTACTAATTGAAAATTTTAAAATATTATTTATAATTAAATTTCTATTCATTTATCAACGCTCAGTCAGACGCTGAACTAATAATACTATAAATTATTGTCTCCGTTGATTAAATTCATTTCAATTTCTTCGCCGCTTTTCATCTTGAATGTCTCCTGAAAATTGTAACTCATCAGAAATACAGAAAAAAAATACTTTTCGTAATAAATGATAACTATGGATGAATATCTTTTAATCCAAATCTTCTTGGTTTCCGGGCTTGTATGCCGTGGTCCATTGGTATTACTTCCTGCCGTTTCGTCTACAACTGCGGTAGACAGTATCAAAGGCGATGTGGTAGCGGGCGAAGTTTCCTTCTAGGCTGTTCGTAGGTAAGTGTGTCGACAAGTGTGGTACTTCCGTCTTTTATAGCCAACGTGCTCGTGTTCTCTAACTACGACCGAGTAGAGAACACGAGCACGTTGGCTATAAAAGACGGAAGTACCACACTTACCTACGAGCAGCCTAGAAGGAAACTTCGCCCGCTACCACATCGCCTTTGATAATGTCTATCGCAGTTGTAGACGAAACGTCAGGTAGTAATACCATTGGACCACGACATACAAGCCCGGAAACCAAGAAGATTTGGATCAACACCGGCCATGAAAGCCTACACACTTGGAGAATATCTTTTATTTTAAAATCTCTAAAAAGTCCAAATACATATTATTATGGTCTAAGGTTTGGCTCGATCTCCATCCATCGACTTTTCTATTGAAATTTGACTTTTGATAATATAATGTATTAATAAAGAAAAATTGGTTTGGTTGACATTCAATTTCTTGGCACAGCTATTTTTAATGAAAAAATAAAGTTAAATCTTTGATTAACGTCTGAATAGAACTCTTCAAGTAAATAAAATTGTCGACCAATTTTTCTCAGACCATACGATATATTGACAAAAATGATAAAAATACAAATCAATATAACATAAAATGACGTTTCGATCCGGATTTGGATCTTCTTCAGAAAAATATAAAAATTAATTAGTATTAAATTATTAATTATTATTTATTTACAACGAATGATGAAGTTTGAAAGAATCAAACAAATAACGTCATTTTATGTTATATTGATTTGTATTTTTATCATTTTTGTCAATATGTCGTATTAGACCGGCAGCTCGTGACAGATTTTATCAACCAATCGTATCGCGTATGCCCTTCAAGTTGATGATTATAAAGTAGGTTTAACTAAAAAATGGATCTAAGCGAGATCGTGTGGGCGGGACATGTAGCGTGCAATGTCATCTGAAATTGCAAAAAAAAAATTGAATTTTTAATCAATCGTATCGCGTATGCCATTCATGCCTTGATGTAATTTATAAAAAAACAAATCCAGAGAAGCATCGGCATACGTTTAGGTCGGGGCCTTGTGGCTGAACTCAGTCCTCGAAGTTGCAAAAAAAAACAATAATTTTAACCAATCGTATTACGTATGCCGTGTCTACTAAATGTTTATATTGATTGTGAAAATAATTTTTAACCAGTCGGCATACGTTTCAACTGGGGCCAAATATTTTTTTTCAATGATGGCGTTTGTAAAAAAAAACCTTGTTTTAAATCAATCGTATCGTGTATGCCTTTGAACCCATGGTTAATTCCGATTTTTATATGTTATATATTTTAACGGCATACATATTTTCGAGACCTTGTCCAAAGGCATACGTTTTAAAACTGTAAAAAATGTATCCATAATAAACCAATCGTATCGTGTATGCCCTTTTGGATTTAACTTCGTAATTATTATTTCTTATCAAATTTAAAAGGGCATACAAATTGTGTGGGACAATAACGAGAATCAACATTTTTTTAAAAAGGAGATGTTTGGAATTTTTTTTTTCAATCGAATCAAGTATGCCACGAAATACCTATCATTAACTTCAATGGATCACAGTTACTCTATTTATTAAATAGAGTCAAATTTATGCCCTTTGCAATTTTTCTGCAAAATTATGCTATTCGGCCAAATTTTATGAAGGCATACGGATTCACGTTAGCCGTTATTCGATTGGGACGATGACATGATCGGTTACCATTTCTCGTGCTACAAAGAGTTCCGATTGAAATAAAAATATTTATCATACGAAAGGTAAGTCAAATAATTATTGCTTCAATTCAATTCACTCGTACACAAAAATATGCATGTGTGTGTGTGTATTAACTTGATGTAAATCGACAAAAATCGACAGAGACAAACCGTTCAAAGCTTATACACAAACTATATACATGAAACATATACCGAAATTTCAAATAGGTACACATTTTAAGGTATGTTCAGATCTACCAGCACGTAACGTAGCAGACACGGCACAGACAATAGTTTTCACATCTATACAGCAACAGCACACCCGGCATGAACAGACGCCATCAGGAAAACTAGAAAGTGCCCGTGCATACCATGTTTCGCAATTTTTCGATAGAACTAGCCTTGATGGTAATTTTACTAGAACAGGAAGAATCGGGTTGTGTAGAAGTGCAACAAAGAAAAAGGTTTGCAGTGCGTCCCATGAGCTCAAACGAAAAAAAGAAGGAGAGTTCTACACATTATATAAGAAGCTCTTGGATGACGAGGACAGATTCTTTAAATATTTTAGGATGAGTAAATATGAGTTTGAGACCATTGTAACTAGAATTAAACCAATGATAACTAAGCAAGACAAAGTTCAAACCAATAAAAAAATAAATATTTTTTCAAACACTTCAAAAAAATGTCTATGAGTTTTCCCCGAAAAATTCATTGTTTTTAGGTTTTCGTACCCGAAGGGTGCTCAACGGGACCCTATTACTAAGCCTCCGCTGTCAGTCCGTCTGTCTGTCAGCGGGTTGTATCTCAAAAACCGTGATAGGTAGAGAGTTGAAATTTTCACAGAGTGTGTATTTCTATTGCCGCTAGAACAACAAATAATTAAAAACCCTCCAAAACTCCCAAACGAGAAGCAAACTAAGTTTTTTGCTTATAATTCGCTCAATTTAAATCAGTTCGTTTTAAACGAAAAAGGAGAAAATTTTACATAGATTTTGTATAATAGAATTCGTCGAAACACTTTTTTTATACAGCTTTATATAGAAAACAAGCTCTATAAATTCAATTTTGTCTAATACATAGCATACACGAATCGTCTGTCTTCGTTTGTTGCATACTGTACCATGGGAATTTAAAAACAGCGTATGTTCTGTCTTAAAATAAAAATACTGCATTTGTTCAAAAACTAATGTCATTTCAGTCTTTTGACATCAGTATTTTGTGAAATGCAACGCCTTCTGAGTTAACGATTTGAATAACTAATTAATTATTAGAACATACTTTGACAGATGAAAATGTCAGTTTTGACATTTTTTACCGTTCCAACATCATGGATGAGCGGAATGAAACCAAATTTTGAGAGGATGTTTGATATACAAATATGAAGAGGCCTATTGTTTTTGAGAGACGTCGGTGCAAGCGCATAAGAAATATATATTATAATGTTGTTTTTATAAGATAATAGTATAGGTTTTCATTGACAACTTTAAAATAGAGGGTAAGTAGAACCCACAGCCAAATTTTGGTGCTAATCGGTGCTGTTTGGTAGAATTTCCAGGTTTGGCAGTTTTTTCTGTGCATTGACTGGGCTATTACGCGTTTTTGCCCCACGGAAATTGTATGCCCTTTTGAATTTGATGAAAAAAGTATGATTACTAGTAAAATCCAGAAGGGAATACGCGATACGATTGAAAAAAATTCATATCAAAATTCGCAACTTCTCTGGTTCCTCCAACCACCGGACCCCAAAATTATTGTATGCCAGCTTGTATTTCTTTATTTTACAATGAAAACAGTGTTTTGCAACAATTTTCAATAACGATACGATTGGTTTAAAACAAGGTTTTTTTTTACAAACGCCATCATTGAAAAAAAATATTTGGCCTCAGTTGAAACGTATGCCGACTGGTCAAAAATTATTTTCACAATCAATATAAACATTTAGTAGACACGGCATACGTAATACGATTGGTTAAAATTATTGTTTTTTTTTTGCAACTTCGAGGACTGAGTTCAGCCACAAGGCCCCGACCTAAACGTATGCCGATGCTTCTCTGGATTTGTTTTTTTATAAATTACATCAAGGCATGAATGGCATACGCGATACGATTGATTAAAAATTCAATTTTTTATTGCAATTTCAGATGACATTGCACGCTACATGTCCCGCCCACACGATCTCGCTTAGATCCATTTTTTAGTTAAACCTACTTTATAATCATCAACTTGAAGGGCATACGCGATACGATTGGTTGATAAAATCTGTCACGAGCTGCCGGTCTATATGGTCTGAGAAAAATTGGTCGACAATTTTATTTACTTGAAAAAATAAAGTTGTTTATTTTATTTAATTTATTTAGTATTAAATATTATGATATTTGTTATTCGTTGCCATGGTTACCTACATATTATAATAGTATGGTCCGCGTGTTCGCAATAAAATTTTCTACAATTTCATATAATATAACAATATCGAAAACCCTGCAAAATACTAATTCGAAGGTGCCTGTCTACCTGGTTTTATGCCAGGAATCAAAATGTCGACTAAACTTTGACATTTTATATACATATTTTACTTTCGAATGGTAAAAAATTCATCTGAAAACTCGATAACTACATTTCAGAAATAAAATTAACAACTTTAATTTTTTATTGAAAATCGCTGTGCTAAGAAATTGAATGGCAACCAATTATCAATTTTTATTTATTAATAGATTATATTATCAAGATTCAAATTTCATTAGAAAACTCGTTGGATGAAGATTGAACCAAATCGGGATCGTTTACTAATAAGCTCAGTCTCTGATTTATTTTGTTAATTTTTATAAAATTGATTCATTCTTTTTTACCTTGAAAGTTTCTCGAAATTTACTGGACATTAAGCTGTACAAAATGGGATTTATACAACAAGAAACGCATATCAAAAAGTCGAAAATGTAACCCAAACAGAACAATTCGATGGCATACTTAAAGTATTTCGTTGCGTCGCGGAAATAAAAAACAATCTTTGCAACGTTTAAAGGCAACCAGCAAATGAAAAACGCAATCACTGTAGCTACTATAAAAGAAAACAAAATTAGAATTCCAAGTGAAAAAATTGATATTATTTTATTAAAAAAAAATTGGTTGTCTGTAAAGTCGGTTTACGGACGATAGTTTTACGTGATAACGTCATAAAGAAACATTGAAATGCGTACAAGCCGACGCTTGGGCCGATCGTGCCTCTCTATCGCTTATACCGCGCTCTCGCTTGCACGCTCAGGCTCAGGCGGAACGTGACACTTTTTCGTGCGTGCAGCCGGTGTTTCATCAATTTATAAGACGTTATCACCTCAAAACTAAAACGATTAAAATAAAAGAAGATAAGTACATCCCAACATGGGACGATATTTTTTCTTCATACCTCGATCGAAAGTGCCTATTTTCGGCACAAATTGTAAGGCAGAAAGTCTAACATTTACTCCTTGGTGGGATTACACGCCCAAATACGGAAAGTTTGTACGTTCGGGCGATCGTAAAGCAAAAACAGCCAATCAACTGTTGTTAAGATGTCGTTTCCATAGCAACTCTATTACATTTTTGCTAATAATCGCGAACAGCTGTCATTTGTGTATTTACGTATAAATTCACAGCTTGCTTGGAATTTATCTGTGTTTTTATGTAATTAATATACAGATTGTATCAAATCAAAACGGTCCATAGGACATTCTGTGTGTAAGACAGAGACGATATATAAAGATCTAAAGCAGTAAGTAAGAATGAGATAAATGATCGCTAATATAGTTACTGTAGTTACGTAAATAAATAATTACGTACACTGTAAATCTTTTTACTAATTTATCAATTAAAACAACTACAAATAAATTTATTATGTTGGCGGTTGAATTACCACCATAAAACCATTTAATTATTTGGATTTTTTCCCGAACAGTATATTAAATAGCCATTTTATCAATAATTTCACTAGTGAATACTGACATTTGATAAAACTGTGATTTTTACTGTAGAAAACAAAGACGATACTATCAGATTGTATAACCACAGTAACTATTAGCGATCATTTATCTCATTCTTACTTACTGCTTTAGTCCTTTATATAATATCGTCTCTGTCTTACACACAGAATGTTCTATGGACTGTTTTGATTTGATACAATCTGTATACGTAATCAATTAATTAATGTATTTAATAAGTGTGCTTACGACCGAGGTATAAAGAAAAATAGTATACACCACACTGGCCGAAAGTGTGATAACTTGTCCAGCGCTTCATGATGCCCTCATCTTCGCCTCAGGCATCATGGCACGCAGGGCAAGATATCACACTTTCGGCCCTTGTGGTGTAATATATCTATTTATAATTTCATATCAACTGTCGGGAATCTATCGGTATACTAGAGTCCTTGTCTAAAACTGTTATTTAATATTGTATTTAGTCAACGCCTAAAAATGCCACGAATACTTCACGTGGAAAGTTTAACTGTCACAATCCAAGAGCTATCAAACAGTTTTGGGTAGGTATTTGAGACGGTGAAAATTTGCGTTACACTTCTTTTGAAATGTCTAAATACAAAATCGAAGACCTGGCTGAAAGGCAATGAGGCTTACCCAAGCCGTGAATTTTAAACTTTGCGAAATTTTATTTGCAAAAAAGTCCTTGAGACATTTTAAAATTTTAATACCTTAATGTCTGCGGTTCCAAAACTATCTGTTATAGTGAGTGCGAGTAAGTCGCTACCATAGATATATATATTTAATAGATTGCGGATACACTAGCGCCTCCTGTACCTTTTAGAAGCCATTTTGTACGTGGAAAACGCCGTAAAAAGCGCGCGAGATTAAAAAAATATTAATTATTTATTAATACGATTTTATTGAGAAAAACGACAAAACTCACAGTAAACAGTGATATTTTGCTCCAAAACTGAGATTTTCCAACTTGTTTTCCTCTTTTTAGTTATTAATTTCGTTCTTGTGTAGTAGGGCTTATTTTTTTTTTAATAAATAATAATTGATCTTTATTTAAGAAGAATGAAAAAGGCACTTTAATTAAATGTATAAAAGAATTTAAGTTAACTTTTCTTTTTAATTAACTTACTCAGAAGTTTTATAGTTTTGGTATGTTGGTCATTAGCTTGTGACGAAGAAGACGATCGCATCATTGCAGACTTTCTCAGATGAATTATTATCAATGCATACAAAACCGTCAGAACTATAGCTGGGATTATGTAATAACAAATAACGCCAATTATTTGACCGACGTGCGTCTGAAACAAAAGAATAATGAGGAAAGTACTGTCTAGACTCTAGAAAGAAAACATATGTCGCATCACACACGATCGAAATGATAATGTACACTAACTTTTGTGATTCATTTAATTTTTATTTTTCATCGTACATACAGGTGATTTTTAAGTTGATTTTTTCTTTTTAACAGCGTGTAGAAATCAAATAAACGAATAAATATTTTAAGTAACTGTTTTATCAAAACTCAAAAATAAGAGAGAAGCAGCCTTTCAAAGTTTTATAAACTTTTAAAAATTTTATTTAATTAATTCAAAAGTCCGGTTAACACATGCGAAGAAATGATAGCACGAATCAGAAATGCATCCCAAATAATTCGCGGAAGGCCCTTATCGCATGTACATGAAACATGGCTACGACGCACACACCTTTGTGTTCAACAAAACGGGGACAACTTCGAACTTTCTGTGAATACTTGATAATGACATAACATATTCCCGTAGTGACATAACATAACGCCAGGACCGACCTCAAAATTTGATAAAATGTAATAAAACCTTGAAAGCCCGCTTCACTTTTTGATAATAAAGTTACTTGAAATATTTGTTCGTCTATTTGATTTCTACACGCTGTAACAAAAATAAAGAATCAACTTTAAAATCACCTGTATAAACAAAATTTATTTTAGTAACTAATAAATCTCAGTTAGATGTCCTCGTCGACAAAAGGCATATTACAATCAAACGCATACACACAACAAGCATTACGCGCTGCCATCTAACGAAATACTAGTAACTAAAGAACTAAACTAATAACTAAATTTCGCCCTGTCATTTAAATGTCGCCTCCAACTTAATCCATGTTTAATCCAACGCACACAAACGTAACGTCCTCCCATAAAATGTCGTCCTATAAAAGTGACGCGCCAATTACACGATTTTACTCTCAACCAAACGCGCCATTAGAGGTTTTACATCAAAATTAAATTGTATGGATTGCAGTCTTCCTTCGATATGGATAAACCTGACTAATCCGTGATCGGTGTGTTCAAGGGCGTAGATTTTTTTCCTGAGGGGGGGGGGTAACGCAAAAAATCAATATTTTTTTAAGTTTTATTAATATTATACAAAAATACTCACGAAGGAATGTGTCAAGCAAAATATTAATTCCCAAACCAGTTTTACAATTTTTTTTTTCAAGAAGTATTTCCAAAATGTTATTTTTTAGCCAGGTGTGTGTATTATTTTCAGTTTTATTTTTGTAAAATTATGATCCTGGGGGGGTTAATTACCCCCTTTACACCACCCTTATCTACGTCCTTGGGTGTGTTTATTCTAGGTGGCTAACCATCACCTTCTAAAGTAGCAAACTGGTGTACCACAAGGCTCTATTTTAGATATGTTTTCGTTTTCTAGTAAGTTACGAACGCAAGATAGGTAGTAGATCATGTTGGTAATACAGAATAATTAAGAGTTGAATAGATGTGAAAATTTATGTAATATCAAATAGGAAATTGGACATAATATCTAAATATATTTCACACGCATGACTTACTACATTATTACTTATTAGTTAAACTATTAAATTACCGCGTGATGTCATAATAACCGACCAGATGTCGGAAAACCTCGTATTGTGGCTCCACGTACAAAACATTAAATATCTTCGTTGATTTTAAAGATATCGCAAAAATTCTTTCAGAATTTTCAAAGCTATTCTTACTATCAATGACAGTGTCATATGATAATAAAAATAGCTTTGTACGATATTTCAACGCTAGATGTCTAACGTTGTTTAAATAAAAGTTTTTGTCTTACACATTTTCGATCAGGACACGTGACCCAGACGCGAGTTTACGGTCACGTGTCCTGACGCGAGTTTAACATTTTTTACCCATATTACAAAAAAAGTGTACAACGCCGCTAAAGAAGTTTTCACTTCAAAAAAATTAAGAAAATATGTCAAGGGCGCTTTTTGTCGCATGACAAAATGTTTTTTGTGGTTTTACTAATTAATTTTGTTGCTTATATTTTATGAATACTTAATATTGCACAAAAAATGCAAAACAAATAAATTATTGATGTGAAATGTCTAGTTTTACATCAGAAACGTAATTTGACTCCTAAAAAATCCTTACCGGTATGCAAATATTTGTCAAACAAATAAATCCAATACTGAATATCCATATGATAACGATTGATATAATGGCTTTTTTTGGCGATGATATCTTGCGCGCTAAGAATGGACGACATATAGCTAAGTATCGTTCCATCGTAAACGCCGTCATTGTTAGGATCGATATAAATTGTGACGTTATCGATACAGCATGACTAATAGCTGATGCAAAAGCTGTCACTTCTAGTATCGACATAGCGGAGTCTAAACTGTGGTGCCATTTAAATAAATATTCAACAAACAAAAGATATATTGTAATCACTGGACAAACGATTATTGCTATCAAATCTGAAATTGCCAGTGCGAACAGATAACAATTGGTTGTAGTGTGCATTGTTTTATTTCGGCATATAACAATGCAAACGCAAATGTTTCCAACGGTACCAACCACAAGAAATAATAAATTTATCATCGTCACCGGAATTTTATACCATAATGATTTAAATATGTGCTCATACTTTAATAACTCTCTTAAGCCTTCTACGACATCAGAGACCTGAAACAAAGAAAATAATGTCATAACCTAATATCGATTTTAAATATGCGTAGGTATAGCTAATCAATACTAATATAATATAGAGCTGAAGAGTTTGTTTGTTTGTTTGGTTGGTTGAACGCGCTAATCTCAAAAACTACTGGTTCGAATTAAAAACATTTTTTTTTTGTTGGATAGCCCATTTATCGAGGAAGGCTTTAGGCTATATAATATTACGCTACGACCAATTGGAGCGGAACATCAATGAAAAATGTTGCAAGATGTATCTCAAAATTAGTCCGTCTGACAAATATTATCAGGTGAAATGTCTTAACTAAATATTGCAATATTAGCGCGTAAAGTTTACAAGCCCGGATAGCTCAGTTGGTAGAGTGTAAGACTCTTAATGCCAGGGTCTAGGGTTCAAACCCCACGTCGGCAAATATATTTTTATTTTTTTTTTCATTGCTATAAGGCTTACATTTAAATTTTTTAAAATTAATCTAATTAAAATTAAATAAATCTAATTAATAGCTCATTTAAAAACTGTTACTCATGTCCCTTCCTTTCCCATTCGTTCTTTTGCACCCGGGTGAAACCGGGCGGGACCGCTAGTAAATCATAAAGGAACTCTACAGTACTAGCTTTGGAATCAACTAATTAATAAGTTTTCGCGATAAACTTAAAAATTGCTGAAACTTACGCTTTCTACGTCACTGTCCATTCCTTGATTTACTTGATAAGTTATTGGCGGACGGCGGTCTGTTATGAATCACAAGTTCAAACAGTTTCAAGATAATTGATTATATACAGCAGCTGGACGATAGTATCCAATTTGTATTTAGAATCTTTTTTAGAATTCTTGTAATTTTCGAATTATCTTGAGTATTGGTTATAACATGAACATGTATATCTGTAAATATAATTTGTGTCAAGACTTCAAGAGAGAACCAGAACATATTATATCATTCAACCCTGGATCTACGATTTTTTCGAACCAGGGCAGAATTTGATTTTTTGTTTTCAATAATTTATTAAGGTTTTAACTTTAATTTAGATAGTTTTTTTTTTAATTTCCACCTACTAGTTTTGGAGAAATCAATGAAAACATATCATCCATCTACCGAAATATAAAAAAAATCAAGCCTTTTATTTAAAGTTGCTTTGGTGCTCGTACTACCTTAAATATGAATATTTACTAAAAAGCTTTATACGAAATTTGTATACAATTAATTAATTGTATGAAAAATACTACTATTTTTTTACATAAAATAACAATAGCTTAATATAATAAGAAGACTTACCTTTAAGTTTTTTGACTTAAATCACTAAAATGTTTTTCAATAATGTGAGGGAAATTGATCCAATGGAATAATCAGAGCTGTCGCAAATTACTTTTAAAGCGGACGTGTTTAACCGCTAAAGCGAAATTTAAAGGTGAATCCAAAACTGTTGATGCTGATGAGAACTCTATACTAATATATAAAGCTGAAGAGTTTGTTTGATTGTTTGTTTGAACGCGATAATCTCAGAAACTACTGGTTCAAATTGAAAAAAAATTTGTGTTGGATAGCCCATTTATCGAGAAAGGTTATAAGATAATATCACGCTACGACCATCAGGAGCGGAGCATTAATGAAAAATGTTGCAAGATGTATTCAGGTGAAATGCACTAACTAAATATACTCATATTAGCGTAGTGATTAAACAACACCGGCTAACTCAATCGGTAGGGCATGCGACTGTCAATATCAGGGTCGTGAGTTCGAGCCCCACGTTGGGCGAATATATTTTTATTTTTTTTTTTTATTTTCTATATTGCTTTCTTCTAAGGCTTACATTTAAATTTATTTTAATTTAATTTTATTAATTAAAGAAAAAAATTATTAGGTAGTTAAAAAAAGTATAAATACTGCTTTTTATCGACAAAAACTTTTGAACGGTACCTCCGATCATCATAAAATTTGGACACAACATTCATCTCGGTAAACTAAGATGAATGTGTGTACTCATTTGCTCCCTTCCCCATTCGTTCTTTTACACCCGGGTGAAACCGGACGGGACCGCTAGTGAAAATAATAAATGAAAGCTGTATTTGGCATTTTCGAATACCAAAAAGGCCAGTTTTGGTCAAAGCTGAACTTCAGTTTTCTTTCACTTTTTTCTAGCGAGTCGACCTAAAAAAGCGAAGGAAAGTACTTATAAGTATTATTGGCTGAACGCATTTATTCCATGTAAGTAGAAAAGTACTTTTTTAATTTCTTGTTTCTTTTTTACCCATGACGGAACGGAGCATGCATATGGCATTTTGGTATTCGAAAATGCCAAATACAGCTTTCATATTTCTGTTTTTTATTAATTTAGATAAGATTATTCAGAAAATTCAACATTAAACCGAAGATGAATGTTTTGACGAAAGTATTTTTAACGCCTCTGGAAATAAAATAAATTTGAAATGTTTCAATAAAATTTAATTGGTGGTTTGGATATGATTCGTAAAGATAAAGAAAAAATGTAAACAAATTAAAATTTCTATAATTGGATTCAAAGGTTTGTATTATAAAAAATAGTTTTTTCCTTATAGGAAGTATTTTTTACTGAGATATTAATTAATTTATGTTTTACTTACCGACTACCGTAGTAATTTTTTAATGAATATTATAGATTAAAGGTATCATTATATTTCAAACGATACCTGAAATATATTTTTTGATCATCTCCCTGTAAAATAGCAGCGTAAAGCAATTAATTATTTTTTCAGTAAAGAATATTTACAAATTGTTTATACATTTTTTTCAAAGGAGGGGGGGGCGGTAGAGGTACCTAATATTTTTTATAAGGGGGGCGTTAATGCACAAAGTTTGGAAACAGCTGACGTACATAACATTCGAGATTCATAAACTGCAATTTTTGGAGGACCAATAGGTAATGATTTCTGATTGGTTAGTTTAGAGTTTTTCTAGTAAGAGTTCGGAAAAAGACGCCATATTTAGTCGAAAAAAAAATTATGTGAACATGGATTTCCATGGTCGTCAAGATGTTCGTGTACTTTGGAAAATTTTTCCAAAAGCAACGAAATTTGTTTATTTGTGATATCATGTTTACGTTATAGATAGATTATAACGTAAACATGATTGGCATAGCCTGGGACTGTGTTGCTGGGTGATTTCAAGTCAAAAATGTCTATTCAGCATATACCCGGAACGCTATCCTAACTAATAACAACATTCTTGTAATGTTGTTATTAAAATAGCTCTCGCAGGTAGTCGATTCTGCAGCGCATTGTGCTATATATAAGAGAAATCAAAAATTAACTGTTGTGGGCACTGTAGAGTAATGTAACTCAGCCAACGCGAAATTGGTTGTTTCGGGTTCAAGTCCTGACAGTGACATTTAAAATTTTTCTTATATATAAAGCCTTCTAAAATATTATGACGATAAAATCGTTTAATATTATGCTTTCACTAATTCAGTGAAAAAATATGCTGTAGTTGGAATTTAATCGTAATGATTATCATTAGCCATTGTAAAAATAATACAGTAAATAAAAATCTTTCTCTCGGTTTATTAGGTATAAACATGCTGTACATGCACCTTTGAATTTGAATTTGTAGTTATAAGGTTATATAAGTTATATAGGGTTATATATTGTCGTATATGAAAATGTAGGTAATTTTATTGCGAAAACGATGGTATTTGGTTGCCTCATCAAAAACTGGCACAAGTTAGGGTTGACAAGACTTTAAGAAATTAATATTTAAAAATTTGACATCTATACTAATATATAAATCTGAAGAGTTTGTTTGTTTGTTTGAACGCGCTAATCTCAGAAACTACTGGTACGAAATGAAAAAAAAAATTTTGTTGAATAGCCCATTTATCGAGGAAGGCCATAGGCTAACTAAATATTGCAATATTAGCGCGCCAAGTATACAAGTCCGGATAGCTTAATCGGTAGAGCGTAAGATTCTTAATGCCAGGGTCTAGGGTTCAAGCCCCACGTCGGCAAATATACTTTTATTTTATTTTTTTTATTTTCTACATTGCTTTCTTCTAAGGCTTACATTTCAATTTTTTAAAATTTTATTACTACCTAATTAAAATTAAATAAATCTAATTAATAGCTCATTTGAAAACTGTTACAACTATAGGCACCTATATAAAAATAATTTTCCTAGAATGTTTTCAATTAAATATTTATTATATTAAAAGAAATTTATTACTTAAAAAAGGTATAAATACTGCTTTTTAACGACAAAAACATTTGAACGGTAACACCGATCATTCTGAAGTTTGGACACAACATTCATCTCGGTAAACTAAGATAGATGGGCGTACTCATGTCCATTCCTACCCCATTCGTTCTTTTGCACCCGGGTGAAACCGGGCGGGACCGCTAGTAATATCATAAAGTTCTTTAGCAGTATATTTAATTAAGCCCAATGTACACGAAAGATATTGTCTTACGGTTTGTTTTTAAAAACCTTTGAACCGTTAGACGTACAGTTTTTGAGTTATTGGATATTAAAAATGCAGTTTTTAATATACGGTAAAATATGAGATAATATCCAATTTTTAAGTTTTAGTTATTAGCAACGTCAAAAAAATTATTTAATAACAACAAAATAAATAAAAAACTTTTCGTGTAATCTGGTTTTCATGTTGATATAATTCAAATCTAGAAAATATAGATTTTGAGAGTTGTTAAGAAAATTTTTAATTAATATTTCTCCAAAACTGCAAGGTAAAGTTTAGTTTTTTTAATTTTTACGTTATCTAAAAAAGTCAAACTTTCGAATAAGTAGGTATTCAGTTTTTTTTTAATTTTTCTATAGCCAATTTGGTTTAATTTTATTTTTATATACACGTCCGGTCAGTCTTCTCATTTATCATTGTGTTAAAAATCTCATTATTAATAATTAATTACTTGAAAACTAGACGGCTAATGCTTTTAAAAAAAGACAGTTGAATGTATGAGATACCTATCCATAATTAACATATTAAAATTTCAGCGAAGTACGTGGTGGGGATAGTCAATATGATCGTAGTGCCCGTGGTGACAAAATTGTGAAACAATTATGGATAGCTATGTCAAAGTTTTTTTGACATTTGATTGAATATTATAATATTTTTTAAATGGGTCACAAAAGCTGTTATTTAATAAACTAAAAATAATAGAAAAAATAGTACATATCAACTTAAGACTTTTCCAAAATCAACCTGGAACTTAGAACAAAGAAATAACCTGTAAAAAGAGTAGGTAAGTAACTTAACCTATATGTTCATATGATAGTACCTACTGATAATTTTATTTTCGGAGTAGTTTTAATGTCGTAATACCTATCTATTTTTTTAATTTTAGTGTTGATGGATCCCTAAAACGTCATGAGTCCATGACACATAATGTTTTATGTAGTGCACACTGAACTGGATGAAAAAAATCTGATAAGCAAGCAAGCTCAAGCTACATTACGTCTTATAATATTCCCTTCAATATTATATAGCAGAGGTGGGGAACCTGCGGCCTCGAGGCCGCATGCGGCCTCCGCAAAGTTCTTGTGCGGCCCTTTGCCACCTAGTACAAAATGGTAGAGATCGTTTCAAACAACTATTGTACATCAACGCCATAACAGTTGCGCGGAAAATCCCGCCAAAGACAGTCATATTTTAACATGACGTCAGAATACTAGTCTAGTTTCAGATCTCCCATTTTGATTTAGGGGAAGATAGTATCATCAAATCCCTTTTTAACGCTAAAAAGGATCCCATAGAAATCTGGAAAAATGCTGTTGAATATCCATGCCTTCGAGAACATGCTCGCCGTTTACTTTCCTGCTTCGGAAGTACCTACTGTTGCGAGACAACATTTTCTCTCATGTCAAAAATAAAAACAAATTTAAGAACGCAAATTACAGATGCACATTTAGAGGATCAATTAAAGCTGTGTGTTACGAAGCTTGATCCAAATATACAATTACTGTCAAACAAAAAACAAAGCCAAATAAGTCACTAACTTAGTGAATAAAAAAATATTTTTTATTGTATTTTTTTATAATATTTTTATATTATTTTATATGTATATTATATTTAAAATTTTGTAGTATTATATTTTATTTTTTCTATATAATGCAATAAATTGTTAAATCTATAGAAAAACTATAATAATTTCACAAAAGTCACTTTCTTAGGTCAATCAGCTTATGCGTCCTCTCTTATTGCTGCCTAATTTAAATGTGGCCTCTAATGGTAAAAAGGTTCCCCACCTCTGTTATATAGTGTAAAGAACGTTGACGAATCGTAGATTCCACTACGATATAAGTAATAGATATGAATAATAGACTTTTTTGTAAATTTCAAATCAGTTTTTCATTTCTATAATTTATATGTATTAATTCTATTTTTAAAAATGGAGTATATGTAGTTACATGTAAATTATAAACATTTATTTACTAATAAAATAAATATAATAATTTTCTTAAACTTAATCAAATAAGTATTTTTTAAGAATTTTTAATTATTAGAGTAATTAAAAATATGTTTTCCTGTTAGACTGCCATTTTTTTATTTCAGAATAGACAAAAAGGACACACACTTTGAGGTTGGAAAGTAATTTCATTTGACAGATCAGAAGCAGGTTCAAATTATTATTACGCTCATATATTGCTGAAAATTGAAAAAAAAAATCATTTTTTTTATAATTATTATGCACGTACAATGAACATACGAACATTTTAGTTATTTGTTATCTCAAAATAGTTTTCTAAACAAGACTAAATACTTCAAATCTAGAACTTACTTTTGTTACATTACAGCGTTATTCACACATACATTGTATTCTAAATTACAGGAATATTATCTTTGAATACTTTTAATATGTAATTTTAATATTTTTGTGCACTTTTGCTTTTCCCATAAATATCAAAAATGAAAGGTCCATAATAATTACTTCAGTTGGTTGGCGCTGGCATCGCGCACATAGCAAATAGGTACATTGCTCTATCGGGTGTATAACATAAATACATTTTCATTATTATAATAGTAGGTACATAACAATTAATACTAATAATAAACTTTAACTTATACACAGAGCATCTCTCTGTTGCAGCACACTCTCTTCTACAATATTGCCGAACTTTAAGTCTTGTCAATCCTAATTTGTGCCAGTTTTTGCTGAGGCAACCAAATACCATCGTGTCAATAATAAAATTACCTACACTTTCATATATGACAATATAGAAAACCCTATAACTACAAAATACTAATTCTAAGGTGCATGTTTACGCCTGTCAACCTGGTTTTATGCCAGTAATCAAAATGGCAACCAAACTTTGGCATTTTATATACATATTTTACTTTCGATTGGTAATAAATTTATCTGAAAACTCACTAACTACATTTCAGAAATAAAAAAATTATCAACTTTAATTTATTATTAAAAATATCAATTGTTCTTTATTATTACATTATATTATCAAATTCCAAATTTCATTAGAAAACCCGATGGGTGAAGATTGAGCCTAATCGGGGTCTTAGACCAGAACCAACCCTGAATCGTTACTCTACCTAGAGAAACTCTAACCTACCCTGGGAGTTTATGGTCAGTCAAAATTATTTACTTCTATTATATCTTTGATTTGGTGTCAGAATGAAAGAAATATCGATAATTGGATCTGGCTTAACTACAATGTGTCGATTGTGCTTATCAACTGGCATTACACTGTTAGATATGTTTACGTATTCATCCAAAATGAGGAATAGAGTGTCAGGTGTAGTCATGAAACGTGCTGCTGTTCAAGTAAGTTACATTATGTTCAGAGAATTCTGGCAGAACAGATAATTTTTATATGAAATAGCATTTTAGTATCTAAATAAATGATTTGTTTCGTTTTTTTATATATTTTTAAATCGTAACCTGGGCAAGCAACCTATAGTATGTGTAACGAGTGTGAACGATGTAAAATTGTTAATAGGTATGATCTTTTATTTTATAAAATAATCATGGATAAAACTAAAAAACAAATTTACTCTGCTGTAAATAAGTAGAAAATGTACGAGAAGACACGTGTCAAATAACAACTTAAATACAGTATTCATTATTAATCATGTTGTTTTATTGCAAAATTATAGTATGACAGTTTGAATTATGCTATCATAAAAGTATATTTAAAAATTAAATTTGATCCTGAAACGTGTTGTTCTGTTATATTTATTTTACATTGTTTCAAATTAGACACAAAAAGATGTAACCATTTTTTTCTTATTCCTACCGTACCACTAACGTATGAGGTATTTTACTATAAAAAAATTGTTTATATGATTTGAAAATATAAATTTTATATTGTAAAGTAATATACTTAAATAATTTGAAAATAATCCAAATTACTCTCGATTGCCAGATAACTAGAGGTGATGGGATGCCGAATTTCATCTGCGAATCATGTTACAATAAACTGCAAAAAACTCACCAGTTTCTAACGCAAATAGAAAATTCTGATAGAGCACTGCGACGCTATTTCCAGCAATTATACACATCAGACAGTCCAATCAAAACTGAATGTTCTGTTCAGCCTTCTGAAAAGCATTTAATCTCTGACACTAATAAAGATATAGTGAAATGTGAATCTTTAGAGCTCCGTGATGGGTTTGATATGGATCTTAGTTGGAAAGTGACTGAACCCGCCAATTCAATTCAAGAAAATAAAAATTACGAAGAAATTTCTTTAAAATCCGAAATCAAATTCGAACAGACGGATGATAATTTATCAATTTTAGTAGAGTCAATTGACCACACAGATCTTGGTTGGAAAGACAGAGAACCCGCCGATTTCATTCAAGAAAATAAAAAAGACGAAGAAATTTTTTTAAAATCCGAAATCAAATTCGAACAGACGGATGACAATTTATCAATTTTAGTAGAGTCAGTAAACCACACAAATCTTGGTTGGAAAGAGAGAGAACCCGCCGACATCATTCAAGAAAATAAGAAACACGAAGAAAAGTCTTTAAAATCCGAAATCAAATTCGAAAAGATGGATGATAATTTATTAATTCTAACAGAACCAGTTGATGACACGGTAAGCGCTTCATCTAACGGCGATGGAAATGATATTAGCTGCGAAGATACGAAAATTAATATTGGATGCGCATCGGAGATTTCGTGTTTAAGTTCTGCGAATGTAACTGAAAATTTTAGTAAGTGTGATAACAAAAAAAGAAAAAAAAACATTTCTATTTATCGTCAGAAGCACAAAAAAGCAAATGAATTAAAATCGTATCACTGCGACTTTTGCAGCAAGTGTTTCTCCAACCGTTCGGCTTTAAATTATCATAAGCGAAAACATACTGGCAAGCAACCTTATCAGTGTGACATTTGTAATAAGTGTTTCACTCGGTCGTACGATTTAAATAAACACAAGCGTATACACACTGGTGAGAGGCCTTATCAGTGTGATCTTTGTAATAAGTGTTTCTCTCAGTCGTCCAGTTTCAATATTCACAAGCGTATGCACACTGGTGAGAAACCATATCAGTGTGATCTTTGTAATAAGTGTTTCTCTTATTCTTCCAATTTCAATAGTCACAAGCGTATACACACTGGTGAGAAACCCTATCAGTGTGATCTTTGTAATAAGTGTTTCACTCAGTCGTCCTATTTAAATAAACACAAGCGTATACACACTGGTGAGAGACCTTATCAGTGTGATCTTTGTAATAAGTGTTTCTCTCGGTCTTCCAGTTTCAATATTCACAAGCGTATGCACACTGGTGAGAAACCATATCAGTGTGATCTTTGTAATAAGTGTTTCTCTCATTCTTCCAGTTTCAATAGTCACAAGCGTATACACACTGGTGAGAAACCCTATCAGTGTGATCTTTGTAATAAGTGTTTCACTCAGTCGTCCTATTTAAATAAACACAAGCGTATACACACTGGTGAGAGACCTTATCAGTGTGATCTTTGTAATAAGTGTTTCTCTCATTCTTCCAGTTTCAATAGTCACAAGCGTATACACACTGGTGAGAAACCCTATCAGTGTGATCTTTGTAAGAAGTGTTTCTCAGACGTAGGTAATTTAAATAAACACAAGCGAACACATACTGGTGAGAAACCCTATCAATGTGATCTTTGTAAAATGCGTTTCATTCAGCCATCCGATTTAAATAAACACAAACGTATACATACTAGTGAAAAACCTTATCAATGTGACCTTTGTAATAAGTGTTTCTCTCTGTCGTCCAAATTAAATGACCATAAACTGGCACACTCGTGAGATTAATAAAAACACGCACGACTCACAGGCTAACCTGACAATAATTAGAGTATTTGCAATTGTTAACAGTAGGTACTAATAATTTGTGATGTAACATATTTGAACTGCTTATGTATGTGAAGAATAAAGTGACTTTAGAGCGAACAGAACGGTTCATAATTTACAACAGTTATAGGGAGAAAAACCGTATAAACAGATACGTTTAATCTCAAAACAAAAATTCAATTTAATCTAGACCGCAGAACCTCTTTTAAGGCGTTATTTTTGACAATGGTCATGTATCAAGTAATAATAGTTGAAAATGTTGCGCATATAGACTATTACGTCACCTAAACTGACAGACTAACTTTACTTTTACGTGACGTCACCAAAACTGGCACGTCAATTTGAAACATTTTTAGTATCAAGAGTACTCGAGCATGTGCAGTGTAGCACGCTTCTTGTTTATATTATGACGGTTCCATGGTTTCTCTATTACAAGCCCCCAGTTCCCAGGTTCTAATCTGAGAACTGGTAGAATCATTTAACAGTCAGAGAACCCAGAAAATTACTTCCATTCGCAAGAAAATAATAGGTAATATTTTTTATTTTGAGAATAAATCGATTAACATGTTTGGACAACTGCCGTTGCCATTGTAAAGTTAAAAAAAAATGTATATATTTGTGTCCAGATCGGTCTATTCTACTTGTGAAGGGGTGGGAGATGTCTGGCTGTGAAATTTAGAACTACCTTAGAACTTACCTGTTTTTTCTTAATTTAAATTATGGCTGAAAATTATAGTTGATCAAACAAACTAATCAGAAATCGTTACTTTTTGTCTTAAATCTTACTCTAGCGTTAGTATTTTTAGCCAAAATTAAATTTTCTTATTGTTACCGGGGAGCATAATAAATTATCTCATCTTTTTTTTGTTTTTTTTTTTCGGAAAATCTTTTAAAGACACCATAATGGTAGTGTGGGATTCCCACCCACTAAAAACCACCTACCTAATCACCACCATTCCGGAACTGCGTGAGGCATAACGTTAGAATGGCCGCTGTCAATATGTATAATCATTCCATATGTATTACTTTCTCATCATTCTCCTTCCTTATTATAATATTTTTTATCATTTCTTTCGTTATGTCCCACGCTTGTCTTCGTTCCGTGATTGTTTTCATTAAATTTTCGACTTTTAGTGTTATTCCCATCTGTACATTGGCTTTCTGCCTCTCCTGTTCCCACCTTGGGCAGTAAAAGATAGTGTGTTCGGCTGTGTCTGCTTCTCCGCAATACATACATTCATCCGTTTCTGATTTCCCAATTTTAGTAGTGTAGCTCTTAAAGCTTCCATGCCCACTTAATATTTGTGTCATGTAATAGTCCACGTTCCGATGTTTGCATCTCAACCACGTACGTACATCAGGGTTTAATCTTTTGGTCCACTGACCCACCAGTTCGTTTTCTTCCCATAAGTTTTGCCATTCCTGGATAATATCCTCTCTCACACTCTTTTTAACTTCTATTAAATGCCCGTCCTCCATCTGATAAAGCATATTTCTTTCTTGAACTAGCAGCTCTATGGGTATAACTCCCGCTATCACCTGTGCTGCTTTTGCGGACACTGTTCTGTAGGCACTAACCACTCTTAACAACACCTTCCTTTGCACTCTTTCTAACAGCTCTCTGTATTTTTTCCACCTGAGTACGGTGTGCCATATGGGGGGCTCCATATAGTAAAACCGAGTGAACTACTCCGGATATCAACTGTCTCTTAATGCTCTTGGGGCTCCAATGTTTGGCATTATCCTAGCTAACGCCGATGCTCGAATCTCAGCCTTTGTAGTAACCCACTTGACGTGTTCCCTAAATGTACATTTGTCATCAATCATTACCCCTAGGTATCGTGCCGTGCTTCCTGGTACAATGATAGTTTCCCTTATCTTAAAACGTATTTCTTTTTTTCTTTTCCTGGGTCCTTTCATAATGATTGCCTCTGTTTTCTCTGGGGCTAGTTCCAGATAATGATTGGATATCATTAGCGATTCATTTACTCTAAAGACGAGCTCATCCTCCTCATCTCATCTACTGTCAGTGAAAAATGCGAAACGTGCAATATTTTCATTAACTTCCCAGTACATTGGGTAGTTATTGTAATGGGTACGAAAATCCAAATAGAAAATTTGAACAAATTTTCATTTCAAGGTCCACTACACTATTTTTAACTACTTTCAAAAATACGTCTTTCTCTCTCTGTGCGTGTGTATGTATGAAAGACGATATCTCGGGAATAAAAAATCGTATCGACTATGTTAAGGTGTCATAATAATATACGCTAGGAAAGTATCTTTGACATGCGATCTTTGCGCCATCTCGTGTTTGATTTTTTAAAATCTGGTTCCTCAAAACTTACAAACCCATGGAAATCAGCGTTATTTTTAATTATAAAAAAATATTTACGCACAATGTCAGTAAAAAACTACATAAATGATATTATACATTTTTTATTTCAAAATTTTTTAAATCTTATTTTTGTTAATAAAATAACAATTATGTTTTTTCCTCTCTAATTCATAAGAAAATCCATGAAAACGGTGGAATTGTAATTCTGGATGTATACTTGGTGCATCTTAACAATCAACAACACAGCACTTCCGATTTAATAGCTTTTTACCCATTTTATTCAACAATTTATTAATCCTTATTAAATGCACGTATAACATATGACACTAAGGTTTTGGCTGAACCAGAATTAAAAAAAAAAAAAAAAAAAAACGAGAGGGCGCAAATGTCGTTTGTCAAAAGATACTTTCCTAGCGTTATAAGTCATGTTAAACAAATTATTTTTTTGGAAATCGGCCTGGTCGTTTTTTTTTACCCAAAAAGACTCCAAAAAAGTAGATTGTACACAATGTCTCGCAAATTACATTTTATATCGACTTCGCCAATCGAGGCGTTTAACGTCATTTTGATAGAAATTTTATCATAATCGGCCCACCTGTTTTTTTGTTTTTTTTGTTTAAAAATACTGCAGAAAAGTGGACTCTACACAAAATCTCTTGATTAAAAAAATATATCGACTTTGTTATGGTGTCACTCGAACTATTAACGCCAATATGATCCAAAAGAAATTATACGATATAAACACTTTTAGGGTCCTCGGGCCCAAAATCTAATTTTGCCATTTGATAGACAGCAAAAAGTTATTAGAAAAAACATTTTAACAGTTTTTGACCGGCTTACTCGATAAGAAATATTAAGCCGTTCCGGGACTTTTGAAACAACCGGTATAAAAAAAAATTGGTTGTCTGTAAAGTCGGTTTACGGACGATAGTTTTACGTGATAACGTATTCCGTAATACATAACCTAAATTTATATAATAATTATAATAATTCGAATCTATGATATTGCATCTTTTGCTTCAAATTTAGGTTAATTTTATTTATTAAAATTACTCACCACCTATAATATAATTTTTTTTAACTTTCTTTCTTTCGTACTTATTTTAAGTCTCAAAGATTAACTGTCATAATATTTTGAGAACAATTGTTTCATTGTTTATATAAAATTCCAAAACCTACTTACAATATTTAAGTATTTTCATACGTCAAAAAATTGATTTTTATAATGATAAAATTTGTATGAAAACTATTTTTTCGAGAGATGAGACCTAGCTAAAACGATTTTTTGCCCCCCAAAATCCCTTTTCAGTAAATTTCATCCAAATCGTTAGGGCCGTTTTCGAGAAAAGCACGCACAGGGTCAGGCGGAACGTTAGGAACGTTACACTTTTTCGTGCATGCAGCCGGTGTTTTATCAATTTATAAGATTGGTGGTTCATCAATTTATAAGACGTTATCACGTCAAAATATTAAGAATTTTAATTAAATATACGGATATAATATTACTGTCCGTTTTAAACAGAAGAATTAAGAAAACTGCAAATACTTGTGTATGGGACGCCAGACCAGAAAAAGTTAAATGGTTTGTTGAAAAAAGTATTATAGGTAAATTATTTTTATTCAACACGCGTGAGTAATATACAATTTCGGGGCCCTGCTAAATTCGGGAGAAATAATAAATTACTTCATGTTGACGCTTAGAGTGCTAATAATGAGCCGAAACTGTACGATAATGTATTACTGCATAGTTTCTGGACCAATAGGAACGCGATAGCGAGCCGAAACTGTACGGTAATGAATTATTACTGCATAGTTTCTGGAGCAATAGGAACGCGGTAGCGATTTGTATATATGAAAACAGCATCGCAATTCAGCGAAAGTCAGGGCCATCTTGTGTGCATCGAGGGCGGTGGGTACGTCAATCAATGAAGTGATTTATTATTTTTCCCTCTTTTATCAGGGCCCCGTTTACGTAATAACTCGTGCTAGTTGAATAAAGTATTATGTGCGACCATTTATTGAAGGAGAATATTCCACTCGCGTGTTACCGCACGAGAGTAGCGAGTGCGGCAAATTTCACGCTCACGGAATCTTCTCCTTCTCTCACTAGTCGCACAATATACTATTAATCACGAATTTGATCAGAGTTCTTTACTTGATAAATCATAAAAGAGACTCCGATATTTTCATAAAGATATTTAGAAAAAAAATAATACTCATAAGAGAATTCAAAGAAAGTAAAATTCCATCAAATAAGCATTTATTTAAGTAATTATAGGTAATAACACAGATTACATGCATGTCAGTATAATTAAGTAATGTAAAACAAAATTAATATTAAGTACGTAAGTAACAACAAAAAACGGAAATGTTTATTCAAAATCTGAACTGTTTTCTGAATGAGAACTTATTGATGCCACTTCGGTATCGTCAATATTTTCATTCACGCTTTCAGTCTCCCACAAAATGCCATCTTGGTCGGTTTCGCGTTTCAACGTCTGTAGGAGAATGCCTTTGTTTATAATTATTAATTATATTACATTCCGTTACTTAAACCCCGAATTTAGCGCGTCGATTTTTTAACGGAAAATAAATGGTCGAAAATATCGCGTTATATTCGGGCTAATACGGTATACATAATTATTATAAAATTATTAATAAAGCCGGATATTCATATACACGCAATATATACATTTATAAATATAATAATAAATTTGTTTATATTTCATTTGTAGGACATGTAGTTCCGCTCAGGTAAATTAGATTTTTTGACGTGATAACGTCTTATAAATTGATGAAACACCAGCTGCACGCACGAAAAAGTGTAACGTTCCGTTCGGCCGTAACGTTCCGCCTGACCCTGTGCGTGCAAGCGAGAGCGCAGTAATGTATTATTAAATATGATATTCGAGCGGAATACGTTATCACGTAAAACTATCGTCCGTAAACCGACTTTACAGACAACCAATTTTTTTCTAAGAATTTTCATTGTATTATGTAATTGTAAGTAAATGTGTTTTACTTATTTTATTTGGTAAAATTTTATTAAATCGTCGCTTTCGATTATGGCAAACTTTGAAACGCACTTTAACTCTCTATTACTGTAGGACAGTTGAAGTGATTTCCTTTTGAAATACACTTTTTTGAAGAAAAAAAATTATGCAAACGCCGGATATTAATAGCACCAAATACTGTACTGACAAGTCATTTTTAGGATTCCGTACCCGAAGGGTGCTCAAACGGGACCCTATTACTAAGCCTCCGCTGTCCGTCTGTCTGTCTGTCTGTCTGTCTGTCTGTCCGTCTGTCTGTCAGCGGGCTGTATCTCAAGAACCGTAATAGGTAGAGAGTTGAAATTTTCACAGAGTGTGTATTTCTATTGCCGCTAGAACAACAAATAATTAAAAACCCCCCAAAACTCCCAAAAGAGGAGCAAACTAAGTTTTTTGCTTATAATTCGCTCAATTTAAATCAGATCGTTTCGAGACCTGTCTTAAACGAAAGAGGAGAAAATTTTACATAGATTTTGTATAACAGAATTCGTCGAAACACTTTTTTTGTACAGCTTTATATAGAAATATAATGTATAAATTCAATTTTGTCTAATCCATAGCATACACGGAGATCGTCTGTCTTCGTTTGTTGCATAGTGTACTATGGGAATTTAAATATTGCGTATGTTTTGTCTTAAAAAAAAAGATTGCATTTGTTCAAAAACGAATGTCATTTCAAATATTAGTCAGTCTTTTGACATTAGTATTTTGTGAAAGGCAACGCCTTCTGAGTTAACGATTTGAATAACTAATTTTAATTATTAGAACATATTGCTTTGACAGATGCAAACGTCATTTTTTACATTTTTTACCATTCCAACACCATGGATTAGCGGAATGAAACCAAATTTTGGGAGGATGTTTGATACTTATGCAAATATGAAGAGGCCTATTGTTTTTCAGAGACGTCGGCGCAAGCGCAAATGAAATATATATTATAATGTTGTTTTTATAAGATAATAGTATACTTTTCATAAAGGCGTATTATTCTGTTTTACAGGAGTTTTGTAAAATAAATTTTTGAAAAAAATCGGCGCATGCGTAGAAGAAATATATACTATAAGGCTGTTTTTTATATAATAACGGTATACTTTTCATTACGGTTTATTATTCTATCTATGTTTACAAAAGTTTTGTAATTTTTTTGGGAAAAATTGGCGCATGCGCAAAAGAAATATATGCAATAACGTTGTTTTATATAATAATAGTATATATTTCATAATGGTTTATTATTCTATTTTAAAAGAAAGTTTTGTAAAAAGTTTTAGGGGAAAAGGCGGCGCATGCGCAGAAGAGATATTATGTGCTATAACATTGTTTTTATATAATAATGGTATACGTTTCATAATGGTTTAATATTCTAAAGTTTTGTATTTTTTTTTTTTGGGGAAATCGGCGCATGCGCAACAGAGATATTTGCCATAACGTTGTTATTTGATATAATGGTATATTTATCAAAACCTTATATTATTTTATTCTACAAGAAATTTTTGTAAAAAAAGTGTTTATAATATAAAAACGCCGGGGTGAATTATGTAAAATTTCACGCCTTGAAATTCTTGAACTACTTGCATACTCCCACTGGTTACATATTGTTATAGCGCCTCTCTTGTTTCTTTTACAAAAGTATTTAAAAAGTACATAGTGTACGGAACCCTTCGTGTGCGAGTCCGACTCGCACTTGACCGGTTTTATTAATACTATATGGCCATCTTGTTAGTAACTTTCGTTACCACCAATTACTACAAAATTCCCAACACTTACGATACATACACAATATCAGTGGAGCGGTGTGGTCAAACTTACACAATTACCTTCGTATTGAAATGTTGGAGAAACATGGGCCTTAATAACTCATGAAATTACGACAATGGCGTTTTTTTTGTGCAGTAAAAAAGGAAGGGCGTAAGGAGGGAGTTTTTTAAAAAGCAATTACGGAGTCGTGTCGATGCTAAGGAGTATTTGGTAAAATTCTACAGAATGGGCACATGCGAAAAAGATAACGGGGTATGCGAATTGTTTCGCAGTAAAACGGGAAGGGGCAAAGGGGAAGTAACTAAAAAAACAATTCCGTGGTGAACGATAAAGGGGTATGCGAATTGTTTCGCAGTAAAACGGGAAGGTGGAACGGGGAGATTTTAAAAAAACAATTCCAGGGTGAACGATAAAGGGGTATGCGAATTGTTTCGCAGTGAAACGGGAAGGAGGAAAAAAACATACGGCCCCCAACTTAGTACAAAATAGATAATGTGGCCCGCAACATCATATAAGTTTAACATGCCTGTTATAAGAGATATTACAACGTCGTAGAAGTAATTGTGTTTCTACGTCACAGTGTAATAAAACATTATCAGTGTGGTAGCACCGCTCAGTGCAATACAATACGGTGTCTAAATGTTCATTATTTTAACGTTTAAAAGTTTCTTTGATTTCGGGCGTTTATGCAATTATTTTTCTTGAAGTGTATTTTAAAGGGAAATCACTTCTTCAACTGCCCTATAGGAGTAGATAGTTTTGTTCGTTTCAAAATTCACCATTATCGACTGCGACAACTGAGTAAAATCTTACCTTTTATTTTAATAAAAAGAACGACACACCAAAAATTAGTAATTTTATTATAATTTCTCATCGTATTATACATATTATTAGTGTTTTTTTTAAATAGAATTCTGATTGTTTCAGATTAAAAGACTGGATTTGATGTCGAATGCATAATGTGATACTCAGTTACCGAAAATTCTTCAGATCCAGATGCAAGTTGTACAGTCTAAGAAAACACTGCGACATCTCATTTGCGATTACACGTTTCTAACAAGCAAATGAAACTTAAGTGTTCTAGTCAATGGCCTTGTAAAGATTTTTTTATTAATCTACAACTCTAATTCAGATATTCTCTCTCAAGTGTGAAACTGAAGAATTTTTAGAATGCTTGGCATGCATCACAGTTCGAAAAAAATGTCGGATACTAATTCTAATTCAAAAAACAAAATAAACCATGACTTTTATTTTAAATTTGAAATCAAAGGCGAACCGACAGATGAGAATTCATCAGAAACTTTATCTAAACATGATGGCAGTGATATCAGCAGTGAAAATTCTCACAGTCTTCCAATTTAAATATACACAAACGTAAACATACTTCTGAGAAGCCATATCTATGTGACATTTGTAATAAGCGTTTCGTTCAGTCATACGATTTACGTATACATAAGCGTATGCATACTGGTGAGAAACGTTTTCAGTGTGACCTTTGTAATAAATGTTTCACACAGTCTTCAAATTTAAATACACATAAGCGTATACATACTGGTGATAAACCATATCTATGTGACATTTGTAATAATTATTTCTCTCAGTCAAGCAGTTTAAATAGACACAAACGTATACATACCTTATCAGTGCGACCACTGTAATAGGGGTTTCTCTACTTCATTCAATTTTAATATACATAAACGTATTCATAGTTGATGAGAAACCTTATCAATGTGAACTTTGTGATAAGTGTATCTCTCTGTCAGTGGCGGATTTACCAGCAGGCTGAGTAGGCTGAAGCCTAGGGCGGCAAATTTTAAGGGGCGGCAGATTTAGTTTATACATTTTTTTATTTCGATTTAAAAAATTAAAAAAAAAAAATTATTATACATCTCTACATTAACAATTGCCAAACGCTTTTTAAAATATACTTTAATGATCATCATGAATTTTTTGAATATTGCAATAGCGATTCGATATTATAATCGAAATTTAGTTATTTTTACATATTTTCTTCACTGATATTTACTATAATTTTTTCTCCATGTACCTAATTATTATGAGATCTGCTTACACAACTCAATCTTGATATAATATCGATGGTCTAATCATGATTGCTGCAGCAAAATTGTCAAATTCAATTTCAGAAAATTATTTCTTATGCGTCAAAAAAAATACTCACTAAAATAATCAAGGATCTGACACGGTACCTTGTTCTCAATGATACTAACCATACGGGAAAAGTTGATGTAACGAGGATGATGGAGAACAAATCATAAAGTTGGAATTTTATTGATTCAGAGGCGGCAAAAATTGAAAAGCCGACAGGCGGCAAATCTGTAAATCCGCCACTGCTCTCTGTCATACAAATTAAATGAACATGTGAGATTTTTCCTTAATAAAAATACGCACGACTCACAGGCTGACTTGACAATAATTAATTAGAGTATTTGTAATGATTAACATTTGTAGTTAAATTGTAATGATTTGTTATATGTAACAAAATATAAATACTTGAACTGCTTATGTGTCTGAAAAATAAAGTGACTTGAGAACGAACAGAATGGTTCATAATTTAATGACGCAGTCAAAATAAAATATTGTTGCGTATTTCCCCCCCAGTGATGCGCCTATGGGAGTTTCTAGAAAAGTCTGTAAATACTCAAAGGTCAACCAACAACAATGGATGCAGGTAGCGAGCACCCGACCTTGGAGACCCGCACGCGTGTAAAAGAAAGGAATTCAGCAGGTAGCCAAGAAATCTCGATTCGTCCAGAACATTCGAAAGTAGCGGGGGACGAAACTATATAAAGAAGCCGAGTGAGCAAGTCAGCCAGTCAGTTATTGGAGCTGTTCGTTGCGTTGACACAGTACTCTGGCATTACTATATAAATTCAGTTAAACTGTGGAAATAAATTAACTCTAGTGAGTGCAAATATAAATCCGGTTTTAAATAAATGACTTATAGTGAATAGACAAGTGTGCTGATAAACTTAGTGTTGAGTTCCTGGGTGTTGTAGATATTTCTTTGTACATAATTTAGTGACTCTTTATTCTCTGTTACTTAGTCTTTTATTTTATAATTTAGAACTACTAATAGTATTTCTATTAACGTTATACGCTTTCGTTTGTGTGTTTTTACTGTTTGTTAAACAGTTAATATTGTAAATAAATAATTTCCGCCACGGACTACAGCAGTTTTGTTACAATATTATAAAAAATAAATGTGCTCTCGAAAATTAAAAATAATGCCTGATCAAGCACAGTTTCAACCGAATCTAGTACCAGTGGTACACTGCTCTTCACAGAATATTCAAACTCTACCGGAATTGTAATGGATCGGTAATATGGTAAACAATTGGAAATTTTTCAATCAGAAATTCAAAATCTGTTTTAGACCTAGTAAAAGTGACAAAGAACTCACAGAATACCAGACAGCGCTATTCTTGAACATGATTGGGGATAGAGCGTTAAAAATTTGTAACAATTTTAATTTTGAAAATCAAGAAAGCAATGAAAATATTCAAGTAGTAATAAAGAAATTTGAAGATTATTTCATGCCAGAACTTAATGTCCCATATGAACGACGTAACTTTTTCTTGCGTGAACAACGAGATGGAGAAACAATCGACAACTATGTTACGGACTTAAGGCTGTCGGAACGCTCTGAGATTACACATAAAATAGGGCTTTGGCTCCCAATTGATTATTGACTTATTAGTCAACATTTTGCAAAAATTATTTTTTTATAAGGAAGATAAAATACCAATCTCGGTTTCTAGCGGAGTACTTTTTTATTTAATGAATGATTTTCTAGAAAAAAATTGACAAATAATTGCGCGAAAAATGCTAATTTTCAAAGTCACACTACAGCTTTATTAATACTTATTTGATAAAACTGTTCCGTCAGAAACCTAAAGTGAACCTTCCTTTTTCGAAAAAGTTCAAAAAATTTTCGAATATTTCCAAAAAAAATGGTGTAATCTATTGCAAGCGGTACCCTTGCAATGGCGTTTTTTTGCATCGTGGTGTAGCGGCAACTGGTGACAATAATTTCAAACTGCTATTTAACTCCGCCTTCGAATGCAATATTACGACAAACGCTTTTGTAAATAGTAGAGGAAAGTGGTGTCAAACATCGAATACTTAATATGTTTAAATTTCTGTATTCAGATTTTATATTTAAAAAAAAGTCAATCACGTGTTGGGAATGCACATGCTAGGTTTCGTTGTATTCGTACGACGATAATATATTTATAAAAATATTCTCACGAATAGTTGCAAACTGCTCTTGTTGATATCTGTCAAAATTTGATACATTTTAACATAAAGATTTGCTTGTGTTAAAAAATTCTACCTCAGGACCGTTTTGTTTTCATATCGTGTAATTTTGATTGAAAGTAGTAACTAAAGAATTTTTCTATAATTTTTTGTATTGATAGTTTAGAAATTGGAGGTGGGGCTTTTGGATAAAAAATTTCAAAGCAAATTCTTCGTTTCTTATAACATTTCTATTGCATTTTAAGAAATACACCCCACTCAATTAAACTATAAGGAAGAAAAAAATATTTTGATTACACTTTCAACTCATGAGAGAGGGTTCAAAAAAAATGTTTGCAAAAGATCATCATATCTTTTTTTAATAACTATAAGAGTAGATAAATATAAAAATTAAGTAATATAATTAAATTAATCAATAAATAAAATTATCGACCAATTTTTCAGACAAATATATTAACAAAAAATATAAAAATTAATACATTAACTTTTCGGTCCGGATTTGGATCTTCTTCAGAACTGATCTAAAATAAATTATAAGAATTAATTAATAATTAGTTTCTAATTGGTTTTTGAAAAAAATTTGTAAAAAATGTTTGTTATTATTTTTTCAATATTTGATAATTAAAAACTTAAAGCGAATTTTATTCAAAAAACAATTAGAAACTGATTATTAATTAATTTTTATATTTTTTAGATCAGTCCTGAAGAAGGTCCAAATCCGGACCGAAACGTTAATGTATTAATTTTTATATTTTTTGTTAATATATTTGTCTGAAAAATTGGTCAATAATTTTATTTATTGAAGAATATCATCCCTTTACAACCGGCGAAACTTCTTTTGTTTTATGTTGTATGAATTGTATATTCTAATTATTTATATCTTAACTATTATCGTATTGAAATTTTGTGGGCATACTTCACATAATATTGCGAACATTTTTAAGCAAAAAAAAAAAAATAATACATATGTTTCCTTCTGAAAATTTGCTAAGTGTGAATAATAAGAATTTGATGTACGTTTTGCATTTCAACCGATGATTATTGACACAGTGCAGCTATTTGTATGCATTCCATACAATTTGTTTCTTTCAAATCTTATATAATACAAATACTTATCATGCGTATACAACATACATATATATTGTGATTGTGTGTCGTACACACACACACTAACGCAATTACTCAGGTTATACGTGTGACGGGATGCTCTGACTGTCGAACCAATAGGTACATACATAAAAAATATTGTACCTAATAGCTGCAATTTGCAAATAAAAAAATAGTCTGCTTTTAGTATTTTACCATTTTAACTCTGCGAGTGGGCAACGGTACTAATTTAGGTTAAAATTTAATTTTCAAAATTTTACAATATTTTTCGGTTTGAAGCTCAAAAAGATATTGTTCATCTGTACGGTCTGTTAGTTTTATTTGGGCGTTATGCTTTCACGATACTACTAAATAACAGTTGTGGCAGTATTCGCATTGCACTCATTAGGGTCCCAAAGAAATTTACATTGCAAAAAGAAATGGAAGGGTCTTTTGAGATCCTCTTTGATACTAGATCCCGGGCATGCGCCTTTGCTAGTAGGCAACTCACTTATTAAAAAGAAATATTACCTTATCACGTCATAATTTGTAACATTTTCATTCGTTTGTTCAACAATTACGTCTCCGTCAATTTCCTAAGCTGTATTTAGATAAACCGCCTCGTTCTGGATTTCAATTTCTATATTATTTTAGAAACAGAAGCAAAGTTTTGAACTATTACATTTTCAAATAATTATTTTTTTTATTATAAAGAAGATTTTTTCATGTTTGCTATTTTTTTCTGAGAAAACCTTCCCTCGCTTTCCGAGGAACCCATAACCTGAGTCGTTTTTTATATCCCCGCCTGTAATCCTTCTCAATAGTATTCTCAGAGCGTTCCATAATACGTAGGTACTAATGCACAGAGATTTTTACTTCAATAATATGATCGTTTTCGATTGCCTATCTAAGTACTAAATAAAATCATATTTCACGGCTTTACCCTATATCATAAGTCCATTTGTGTTGCGAAATGAGACGAGGCGATGTTGGAGAGAGACATCGCAATAAAAGTTTACGCCCAAAATTTACGTTTTTGGTACTTCGTCTCTCACCGCGGAACCCCTGAAAAACTTTAGGAAAGTGATCCAACAGCGTTAAGAGATCTGTGTTCTACATGTGAATTTGGAGAGCTGACTGATGAACTCGTAAAAGACAGGATCGTTTTAGGTATAACGGATCGAGCCATCAAAGATCGTCTTCTAAGGACCAAGGACTTAACACTACAGAAAGTAGTGGAAGTTTGTCCGTGCCAAAATATAGCTGAACACATTTGTTCACCATCGACCAGCAATGAAGTAGAATCAATATGTCCAGCATATCAAAATAAAAACAAGCCCAAGAAAGATGTAACAGTTAAAAAAGAAGAAGAACCAAAGACATGTAGTAAGTGTGGGTATTCACATGCTGAAAACAATGTCCGGCGTACAAGACAACTTATATAAAATGTATTAAAATATAATCGTTTCGCTAGTCAGTGTAGATAAAAAAATATAACTACAATTAATGAAAATGATGAAACTAAATTCAAATGTCTAGGTCAAACAATACATTTTAACAATTGTAAGCGATCATAAGCTATATATCTAGACTCTAGAGGGCCCATATGACCATATATATGAGGTGGCATACGACCACGGTTATCCTCAGATGAAGATATTTTCTTGTTTCATATTTTTCAGTAGTCGGGTTGCAGTTTGTGAACTTATTTTAAAATAAAAATTTCACAATGTAATTTCACTGTAGAGAGAATTTATGGCAGTATTCAATAGAAGTTCGGTCGAGGGCCGTTATTTAGCTGGAACCTACCTTCAGTTATTTTTATTTCCTCACCTTGGCTGAAATTGAAATACTACCATTTTTACTTACTTGTCTACTGCTTTTCATATTTGAGACCTGTTTTTTTTTTTTTTTTACTTTTGTGTTAACAAAAATTATTCTGTTTATTTTTTACAAAATTGATATTAAGCTGTAGAATGGTAGGTTTCGATGACTTAGTGATAAAATTTTATTGTGTTACACTTACACCTTGTGTAACCAGTCAGCAGATACAGCGTAGTTGGTACTGCCGCTTTTATGTTCTGTCAGAATTGTTTATTTTATCTTTGATTTGGTGTCAGAATGAAAGAAATATCGATAATTGGATCTGGCTTAACTACAATGTGTCGATTGTGCTTATCATCTGGCATTACACTGTTAGATATGTTTTCGTATTCATCCAAAATGAGGAATAGAGTGTCAGGTGTAGTCATGAAACGTGCTGCTGTTCAAGTAAGTTATATTATGTTCAGAGAATTCTGGCAGAACGGATAATTTTTATATGAAATAGCATTTTAGTATCTAAATAAATGATTTATTTCGTTTTCTTATTTATTTTTAAATCGTAACCTGTGCAAGCAACATGTGTAACTAGTGCGAACGATGTAAAATTATTAATATATTTTATAAAATAACCATGGATAAAACTATATAAACAAATTTACTCTGTTTTAAATAAGCAGAAAATGTATGAGAAGTTGCAAAATTATAGTAAGCCTAGCTTATTACAGTTTGAACTGTGCTATCATAAAGTATATATTTATACCTAAAAAAATTAAATTTGATCTTGAAAAGTGTTGTTTTTTTAAATTATTTTAAATTAGACTCAAAAAGACGTAACCATTTATTTCTTATTCCTACCGTACCGCTAACGTATGAGGTATTTTACTATAAAAAAATGTTTATACGATTTGAAAATATAAATTTTATATTGTAAAGTGATATAAATAATTTGAAAATAATCCAAATTACTCTCGATTGCCCAGATAACTAGAGGTGATGGGATGCCGAATTTCATCTGCGAATCATGTTACAATAAACTGCAAAAAACTCACCAGTTTCTAACGCAAATAGAAAATTCTGATAGAGCACTGCGACGCTATTTCCAGCAATTATACGCATCAGACAGTCCAATCAAAACTGAATGTTCTGTTCAGCCTTCTGAAAAGCATTTAATCTCTGACGCTAATAAAGATATAGTGAAATGTGAATCTTTAGAGCTCCATGATGGGTTTGATATGGATCTTAGTTGGAAAGTGACTGAACCCGCCAATTCAATTCAAGAAAATAAAAATAAAGAAGAAATTTCTTTAAAATCCGAAATCAAATTCGAACAGACGGATGATAATTTATCAATTTTAGTAGAGTCAATTGACCACACAGATCTTGGTTGGAAAGAGAGAGAACCCGCCGATTTCATTCAAGAAAATAAAAAAGACGAAGAACTTTTTTTAAAATCCGAAATCAAATTCGAACAGACGGATGACAATTTATCAATTTTAGTAGAGTCAGTAGACCACACAAATCTTGGTTGGAAAGAGAGAGAACCCGCCGATATCATTCAAGAAAATAAAAAACACGAAGAAAAGTCTTTAAAATCCGAAATCAAATTGGAAAAGATGGATGACAATTTATTAATTCTAACGGAACCAGTTGATGACACGGTAAGCGCTTCATCTAACGGCGATGGAAATGATATTAGCTGCGAAGATACGAAAATTAATATAGGCCACGCATCGGAGATTTCGTGTTTAAGTTCTGCGAATGTAACTGAAAATTTTAGTAAGTGTGATGACAAAAACAGAAAAAAAAACATTTCTATTTATCGTAAGAAGCACAAAAAAGCAAATGAATTAAAATCGTATCACTGCGACGTTTGCAGCAAGTGTTTCTCCAAACGTTCGACTTTAAATTTACATAAGCGAACACATACTGGTGAGAAACCCTATCAATGTGATCTTTGTAAAAAGCGTTTCATTCAGTCATCCGATTTAAATAGACACAAGCGTATACACACTGGTAAGAAACCATATCAGTGTGACATTTGTAATAAGTGTTTCACACAATTAAACCATTTTAATGATCACAAGCGTTTACACACTGGTGAGAAACCATATCAGTGTGACATTTGTAATAAGTGTTTCACAGTATTAAGCAATTTAAAAAATCACAAGCGAGTACATACTGGTGTGAAACCTTATCAATGTGACCTTTGTAATAAGTGTTTCTCTCATTCTTCCAATTTCAATGATCACAAGCGTATACACACTGGTGAGAAACCATATCAGTGTGACATTTGTAATAAGTGTTTCACACAGTCGTACGTTTTAAATAAACACAAGCGTATACACACTGGTGAGAGACCTTATCAGTGTGATCTTTGTAATAAGTGTTTCTCTCAGTCTTCCAGTTTCAATAGTCACAAGCGTATACACACTGGTGAGAAACCCTATCATTGTGATCTTTGTAAGAAGTGTTTCTCAGACGTAGGTAATTTAAATAAACACAAGCGAATACATACTGGTGAGAAACCCTATCAATGTGATCTTTGTAAAAAGCGTTTCATTCAGTTATCCGATTTAAATAAACACAAGCGTATACATACTAGTGAAAAACCTTATCAATGTGACCTTTGTTATAAGTGTTTCTCTCAGTCTTCCAATTTCAATAGTCACAAGCGTATACACACTGGTGAGAAACCATATCAGTGTGATCTTTGTAAGAAGTGTTTCTCTCACTCTTCCAGTTTCAATAATCACAAGCGTATACACACTGGTGAGAAACCATATCAGTGTGACATTTGTAATAAGTGTTTCACTCAGTCGTACGTTTTAAATAAACACAAGCGTATACACACTAGTGAGAGACCTTATCAGTGTGATCTTTGTAGTAAGTGTTTCTCTCAGTCGTACGTTTTAAATAAACACAAGCGTATACACACTGGTGAGAGACCTTATCAGTGTGATCTTTGTAATAAGTGTTTCTCTCAGTCTTCCAGTTTCAATAGTCACAAGCGTATACACACTGGTGAAAAACCACATTAGTGTGATCTTTGTAATAAGTGTTTCAGACAATTAAGCGATTTGAAAAATCACAAGCGCCGTACATACTGGTTAGAAACCCTATCAATGTGATCTTTGTAAAAAGCGTTTCATTCAGTCATCCTATTTAAATAAACACAAGAAGCGTATACATACTAGTGAAAAACCTTATCAATGTGACCTTTGTAATTAGTGTTTCTCTCTGTCGTCCAAATTAAATGACCATAAACTGGCACACTTGTGAGATTTTTTTTTTAATAAAAATACGCACGACTCACAGGCTAACCTGACAATAACTAATTAGAGTATTTGCAATGGTTAACAGTAGGTACTAACAATTTGTGATGTAACATACTTTGAACTGCTTATGTATGTGAAGAATAAAGTGACTTTAGAGCAAACAGAACGGTTCATAATTTACAACAGTTACAGGGAGAAAAACCGTATTAACAGATACGTTTAATATCTGTGACGAGGTTATTATGTAATTTTTGTAATTATAGTCCCTTCATGTAACTTGTTGACCGACTGACTTTTTTGACATTGAATTTGCTTTTTGTGAACAGTTAGAAAATAATTATCAAGCGAAATATACATTTTTTTAGATAAATTAAATTGTTTTTTGGTAAAACGCATACCTATATATTGTTTTATTTAGTTTTGATAAAACGGTTTAGATATGTATATCGTTACCATAACTTATTCTAGACATTAATATGTTTTTCATAAAAAGAATAGACAATCTTTATAACAAACTCAAAATGTATTTATTCTCGTGAATACAAATTTGTACTACCGTTAGTTTTTAACAAAAAATATGATCAGATTGAAAAAACAGTGCATTACAAAACCAATCTTATATAACCTAAGTTCAAAGTATAATAATTGTACAGTCAAATCTAAAAACGAATTAAATGTACATATCATACCCTCTTTTTTAGATAACTCTCAAACATAAAAAAAATAACAAAATTAAAGATATTACATTTCATTTAAACTTAATATGCTTATTCTAAAATTTATCATATCGGAGTCGATCGGGTGGCTTTCTGTTCCTCACCGACCGACTGGCATTATTATCGTCAACTGTTGTAGGCAAAGTGGCATCGACGTGATATTTATCGGCCAGTTTCGACTCTCTTAACTGATTGCGATGAACAAATTTTATACCGCCGTTAAGACTAATATGATACGTTAAATTACTTACACGCTTAACAATTATTGCAGGTTTCCATTTTACATGCTCATTAAAATGGTACCTGTAAAGTACTTTATCACCCGGTGAAAAATAATTATATTGAATCAGATTTTTATTTTCATTCGGTTTTTTAAAATTATTTTTCGAATTATTATTTTCAAAGCTTTTCACCTCCGGGGTAGAATTATTTTTTAAATTATCCAACAATGTTTTTGGTTTAAATAAAAATATTATTTCAGACGGAGCTTTACCGGTAACAGTTGACGGAGTATTTCTATAGGAAATCAGGAAATTATCAATCTTAGCTTGTAGTGATAATCCTCTATATTTATGATCAATAAGAGTCTTTTTTAAACAGTTTTTAATTGTCTGCACACTCCTCTCAGCAGAACCGTTGCTTTGAGGATTGTAAATAGGTGACTTGGTTACTGTTATTCCGTTTAATTCACAAAATCTTATGAATTTCGAAGAGTTAAACGGAGGCCCGTTATCGGAAACAATCTCGGTTGGAAGACCTAAGCATGAAAAAATTATACGAAGTCTTCCTATAACAGAATCGGCATTAGATACATTTAAAATAGACACTTCTAACCATTTGCTGAATGTATCTATAACAGTAAGCAAAGTATGATTGTCGAAATAAAATAAATCAATGTGCACTCTATGCATAGGGTACTCACTGCTTGGCCAATGTGAACTTAAAGTGCGATTTCTCACATTTTGTGTACTTTGACAAACAAAACATTTTTGTACAAAATTAGCTATGTCGGTATCGATATTATTCCACCAGACATAACTGCGTGCCAACATCTTCATGCGCACGATACCTGTGTGAGTTCCGTGCAACATCTCCAAAACAGAGCCTTTTAATTTATCAGGTATGACTAATCTACTTCCGTAATAGATACACTCATCTTCAGTTGCTAAACAATTCTTTATTTTTAAATAAGGTAACAAATTTTTGTTTAGTTTTGAAATCGGGGGCCAGCCGTCTTTTGTAAACTTGTAAACTTTTGCTAGAGTAATATCTTTGCTAGTTTCTAAAGCGATCTGTTTTAAATTCAAAGGTTCGTCTTCAGACAAATTAAATGAATTAATTGTACAAGGATCTACATTTGACGATTCCGATAATGGTAAACGCGAAAGTGCGTCCGCATTACTCATGTGGGCGCCTTTTCTATACCTTATCTCGTAATCATACATGGAAAGTATAATTGCCCACCTCTGTAGTCTAGCAGTCGCTACAGACGGTGTAGCTTTATTGGGGTTGAAAATTTCGCGCAGAGGCTGATGGTCAGTGTAAATAACAAATTTTTGCCCATAGATATATTTGTGGAATTTCTTTATTCCAAATATAATGGCAAGAGCCTCTTTATGTAGCTGGGAGTAGTTGCGTTCAGCAGGACTTAACGTACTGGACGCAAATAACACCGGTTTCTCTTCGTTATTTACTAAATGCGACATAATCGCTGCAACTCCATATGGACTCGCATCGCAAGATATTATTATTGGTTTGGAAGGGTCATACAATTCCAATAAGTTATTATTTAAAAGTAATTTCTTACTTTTTTCAAAAACACTTTGGCAAGATTTGCTCCATATAAATTTTGTATCTTTTCTTAAGAGTTCATAAAGAACTCTAAGTTCGCTAGAAATATTAGGAATGAAATGCCCGTAATAATTTAGCAAACCTAAATATGACTTAAGTTGTGTGACGTCTTTTGGCGCTGGTGCATTAACAACAGCTTCCACTTTTTTAGGATTAGGACTTATAGTACTGTTTGAAATTATGTGTCCCAAATACTCGACCTTGTTTGAATAAAATTTACATTTATTTAAATTTACTTTAACATTGTATTCATTCAGTCTGCCTAAAACTTCATACAACTTAAGTTCACAGTCCTCTGTAGAACTGCCGCCTATCAGTACATCGTCCAAATAACAGCAGACGTTACTCAAGCCCAACAAAATGCTGTCCATTACTGATTGAAAAATAGAAGCCGCGCTTGAAACTCCGTAAGGTAGACACAAAAAATTATAAAGACCTTTATGAGTAATTATCGTGAGAAACTTGCGCGATTTTTCGGAAACCTCCAATTGCTGGTAGGCCTCTGTCAAATCTAATAAACAAAATACTTTACAATTGGACAACTTTGCAAAAATATCATCCGTTCTCGGAAGCGGATAATGTTCAGTTTTTATGTATTTGTTTATTGTGCGTTTAAAGTCACAACAAATTCTAAATGCGCCATTACTTTTTTTCACTATGACTATTGGACTTGCGTAATCACTATGCTGTACTGGTTCTATTATTTTATCTTTACATAATCTTTCTAATTCCTCCTCAACTATATCTTTTAATTTATAGGGAACAGCATAAGCTTTGCAAAATATAGGTTTTATGTCATCTTTAACATGAATTTCTGCTTTAAAATGTTTAATCGGTTCAGAAAGTTTGTTAGAAAAAACATTAGGAAATCTATTTCCTAAATCTCTGATTAATTTATCATTGTCATTAACGTCAAAACTAATATCATTAAAATTTACCAACTCGCTCGACGAAATCTTCTTGCGCCAGCCGGGATTCAGTGAGTCTAGCCAGGAACGTCCCATGAGTGGCACGAACTGCGCATCGCTGTTGATTACGACCAACTCCATCCTTTGTTTGCTCGCTGTCTTGCCGTGTAACCATTTAACTTCTACGTTGATCGCCCCGACTACGCTAATTTCTCGACCAGTGACAACCTTCAGTGAATGTTTGAAGATATTTAACGGAATATTTTCGAATTTCTCTTTATAATCTTGAAAAGAAATGACTGAACTGCAAGCTCCAGTGTCCACTTCCATCTGTATTACCTTCCCCTCAACTTCGATATCTGTATAAATGGGTTTATCATATCTATTAGTGTAATTAATATTTGCCATCTTCAACTCTTCATCATTGTTTTCATCTTCAATTTCATCTTCTTTTTGTTCTTCGTCTTCAGTGACCCCGTGTACGCGTTTCCTTCTATAACAATACTTGGCTATGTGCCCTTTCTTCTTGCAAAAATAACACACGATGTCTTTTAAACTTCTACTTGTCGTAGCTTTATTTTCTTCCTCTTTATCCATTTTCTTTCTCCAATTTTGTTTCCTTACTGCATACTGATACTGTGGTTGCATAATTTCCGTTTGCGACTGTACCAATTCCCAATTCAAGGCCTTAGCACATGCATCATCAAACGACAAATCTTCATTATTCAGCAGTTTTGCTTGAACGTCTTTGTTATTGATACCGCAAACTAAACGATCTCTCAAAGCTGTCTTTAAAAAATCTCCAAAATCACACGACTGTGCTAACATTTTTAACTCTATTATGTAATCTGCTATAGATTCACCGGAATTCTGATCACGTTTATAAAACTTAAATCTTTCAGCTATGATGTTCTTTTTTGGTGCGAAATGCGTAGAAAGTATTTTTTCGATCTCAGAGAATTTTTTTTTACTAGGTTCTTCAGGAACTATCAACGATTTTAAAATTTTATACGTTTCTGCTCCAACAAGCGTAATAAATAACGGAACCTTAAATTTTTCTTCTACTTGATTTACATATAAATATTGCTTCATCCTTTCCATATAGCTTTCAAAATCTTCACCTGGGACAAAATTTTCTACGGTCCCAATCAACGCCATAATGCCAACAGAATAGTTTTACACCTTTATGGTTTACTCCTCTATGGTTTACACCTCGTCGCCAGTAATATGTTTTTCATAAAAAGAATAGACAATCTTTATAACAAACTCAAAATGTATTTATTCTCGTGAATACAAATTTGTACTACCGTTAGTTTTTAATAAAAATGATCAGATTGAAAAAACAGTGCATTAAAAAACCAATCTTATGTAACCTAAGTTCAAAGTATAATAATTGTACAGTCAAATCTAAAAACGAATTAAATGTACATATCAGACATCCTATTGGTATTATCGATTTCTTTTCAACCAATCCGTCCACATCAATTTTAAAAAACAGTCGTTCATCCTGTTAAATCTTACGAGCTTCAATTTTGAAAGGACTGGAGTCGTCGATCGGTCCGTCATAAGTTTTTGAGCAAAGTGGATTTCAACCAAAAGGTGAACAAATGACCCACCTCGTTTCATCTCAAAACAAAAATTCAATGTAATCTAGACCGCAAAACTTATTTTAAGCCGTTATTTTTGACAATTGTCATGTATCAAGTAATAATAGTTGAAAATGTTGCGCATATAGACTATTACGTCACCTAAACTGACAGACTAACTTTACTTTTACGTGACGTCACCAGAACTAGCACGTCATGTTGAAACATTTTTAGTATCGAGAGTACTCGAGCATGTGCAGTGTAGCACGTTTCTTGTTTATATTATGACGGTTCCATGGTTTCTCTATTACAAGCCCCCAGTTCCCAGGTTCTAATCTGAGAACTGGTAGAATCATTTAACAGTCAGAGAATCCAGAAAATTACTTCCATTCGCAAGAAAATAATAGGTAATATTTTTTATTTTAAGAATAAATCGACTAACATGTTTGGACAACTGCCGTTGCCATCGTAAAGTTAAAAAAAAAATGTATATATTTGTGTCCAGATTGGTCTATTCTACTTGTGAAGGGGTGGGAGATATCTGGCTATGAAAATTAGAACTACATTAGAACTTACCTGTTTTTTCTTAATTTAAATTTTGGCTGAAAATTATAGTTGATTAAACAAACTAATCAGAAATCATTACTTTTTGTCTTAACTCTTGCTCTAGCGCTAGTATTTTTAGCCAAAATTAAATGTTATTGTTACCGGGGAACATAATAAATTATCTAATCTACTGTCAGTGAAAAATGCGAAACGTGCAATATTTTCATTAACTTCCCAGTACATTGGGCAGTTATTGTAATGGGTACGAAAATCCAAATATAAAATTTGAACAAATTTTCGTTTTAAGGTCCACTACACTATTTTTAACTACTTTCAAAAATATGTCTTTCTCTCTCTGTGCGTGTGTATGTATGAAAGACGATATCTCGGGAATAAAAAATGGTATCGTCTATGTTAAGGTGCCATAATAATAGACGCTAGGAAAGTATCTTTGTCATGCGATCCTTGCGCCATCTCGTGTTTAATTTTTTAAAATCTGGTTCACTTAAAACTTACAAACCCATGGAAACCAGCGTTATTTTTAATTATAAAAAAATATTTACCCACAATGTCAGTAAAAAACTACATAAATGATATACATTTTTTATTTCAAAACTTTTTAAATCTTATTTTTGTTAATAAAATAACAATTATGTTTTTTTCCTCTCAAATTCATAAGAAAATCCAGGAAAACGGTGGAATTGTAATATTGGATGTTGAGTTGGTGTATCTTTACAATCAACAACACAGCACTTCCGATTTAATAGCTTTTTACCCATTTTATTCAACAATTTATTAATCCTTATTAAAATGCACGTATAACATATGACACTAAGGTTTTGGCTGAACCAGAATTAAAAAAAAAAAAAAAAAAAACACGAGAGAGCGCAAATGTCGCTTGTCAAAATATACTTTCCTTGCGTTATATGTCATATTAAAGAATTTTTTTGAAAATCGGCCTGGTCGTTTTTTTTACCCAAAAAGACTCCAAAGGAGTAGATTGTACACAATGTCTCGCAAATAACATTTTATATCGACTTCGCCAATCGAAGCGTTTAACGTCATTTTGATAGAAATTTTATCATAATCGGCCCACCTGTTTTTTTTTTTTTTTTTTTTTGTTTAAAAATATTGCAGAAAAGTGGACTCTACACAAAATCTCTTGATTAAAAAACTATATCGACTTTGTTATGGTGTCACTCGAACTATTAACGCCAATATGATCCAAAGGAAATTTACGAAAATCAGCCGTTATTTTTTTGTTTTTTGGCCCTACGGTACACTTTTAGGGTCCTCGGGCCCAAAATCTAATTTTGCCATTTGATAGACAGCAAAAAGTTATTAGAAAAAACATTTTAACAGTTTTAGACTGGCTTACTCGATAAGAAATATTAAGCCGTTCCGGGTCTTTTTAAACAACCGGTATAAAAATATAAAGAATTTTAATTAAATATACCGATATAATGACTGTACGTTTTAAACAGAAGAATTAAGGAAACTAATAAGTAATAATACTTGTGTATGGGACACCTAACCAGAAAAAGTTAAATGGTTTGCTGAAAAAAGTCTTATAAATTATTATTAATCACGAATTTGACCAGAGTTCTTTACTTGATAAATCATAAATACCGTATTAGCCCGAATACAACGCGACCCCGAATTTAAAGAGACTCCGAAATTTTCATAAAGATATTTAGAAAAAAAATTGGTTGTCTGTAAAGTCGGTTTACGGACGATAGTTTTACGTGATAACGTATTCCGTAATACATAACCTAAATTCTACATATAATAATTATAATAATTCGAATCTATGATATTGCATCTTTCGCTTCAAATTTAGGTTAATTTTATTTATTTAAATTACTCACCATATAATATAATTGTTTTTTTAACTTTCTCTCTTTCGTATTTATTTTAAGTCTCAAAGATTAGCTGTCATAATATTTATAAAACAATTGTTTCACTGTTTATAATATAAAATTCCAAAACCTACTTACAATATTTAAGTATTTTCATACGTCAAAAAATTGATTTTTAAAATGATAAAATTTGTAAGAAAACGATTTTTTCGAGAGATGAGACCTAGCTAAAACGATTTTTTGCCCCCCAAAATCCCTTTTCAGTAAATTTCATCCAAATCGTTAGGGCCGTTTTCGAGAAAAGCACGCACAGGGTCAGGCGGAACGTTACGCGTTACGAACATTAGGAACGTTACACTTTTTCGTGCATGCAACCGGTGTTTTATCAATTTATAAGATTGGTGATTCATCAATTTATAAGACGTTATCACGTCAAAAAATAATACTCATAAAAGAATCCAAATTAAGTAAAATTCCATCAGATAAGCATATATTTAAGTAATTATAGGTAATGACACATATTACATTAATGCCAATATAATTAAGTAATACATATTTTTGGAACAAAACTTCTACTAACAATAACTAATCTGAATATGTTACTTATTTTATATTTATACTTATTACTTACCATATTATGTATTTGTTTTTGCGATAATGGCCTTAGTTGCTGATTCGCTTATTTTGTTTTTAAAATAAAAAATTGGTTGTCTGTAAAGTCGGTTTACGGACGATAGTTTTACGTGATAACGTATTCCGTAATACATAACCTAAATTCTACATATAATAATTATAATAATTCGAATCTATGATATTGCATCTTTCGCTTCAAATTTAGGTTAATTTTATTTATTAAATTACTCACCACCTATAAAAATAATTTTTTTTATTAACTTTCTTTCTTCCGTATTTATTTAAGTCTCAAAGATTAACTGTCATAATATTTAGAAAACAATTGTTTTATTGTCTAAGTACCTATATAAAATTCCAAAACCTACTTACAATATTTAAGTATTTTCATACGTCAAAAAATTGATTTTTATAATGATAAAATTTGTAAGAAAACGATTTGTTCGAGAGATGAGACCTAGCTAAAACGATTTTTTGCCCCCCAAAATCCCTTTTCAGTAAATTTCATCCAAATCGTTAGGGCCGTTTTCGAGAAAAGCACGCACAGGGTCAGGCGGAACGTTACGCGTTACGAACGTTAGGAACGTTACGTTACACTTTTTCGTGCATGCAGCCGGTGTTTTATCAATTTATAATATTGGTGATTCATCAATTTATAAGACGTTATCACGTCAAAAAAAAAAAAAATTAACTAAGTAATGTAAAACAAAATTAATATTAGATAAGTAACAAGAAAAAACGGAAATGTTTATTCAAATCTGAACTGTTTTCAGAATGAGAACTCATTTGATGTCACTTCGGTATCGTCATTATTTTCATCACGCTTTCAGTCTCCCACAAAATGTCGTCTTGGTCGGGCACGTTCAGTGCAGTCGCGTTTCAACCTCTGTAGGAGAATGTTCTTGTTTATGTTACATTCCGTTACTTAAACCCCGAATTTGGCCCGCTGATTTTTTAACGGAAAATAAATGGTCGAAAATATCGCGTTATGTTCGGGCTAATACGGTATACATAATTATTATAAAATTAAAAATTATTAATAAAGCCGGATATTCATATACACACAATAATATACATTTATAAATATAATAAATTTGTTTATACTTATTTCATTTGTAGGACGTGTAGTTCCGCTCAGGTAAATTAGATTTTTTTCTAAGAATTTTCATTGTATTATGTAATTGCAAGTAAATGTGTTTTACTTATTTTATTTTAATAAAAAGAACGGTACACCAAAAATTAATTGTTTTATTATAATTCCTCATCATATTATACATATTATTAGTGTTTTTTTAAAATAGAATTCTGATTGTTTCAGATTAAAAGACTGGATTTGATGTCGAATGCATAATGTGATACTCAGTTACAGAAAATTCTTCAGATCCAGATGCAAGTTGTACAGTCTAAGAAAACACTGCGACATCTCATTTGCGATTACACGTTTCTAACAAGCAAATGAAACTTAAGTGTTCTAGTCAATGGCCTTGTAAAGATTTTTTTATTAATCTACAACTCTAATTCAGATATGCTCTCTCAAGTGTGAAACTGTAGAATTTTTAGAATGTTTGACATGCATCACAGTTCGAAAAAAATGTCAGATACTAATTCTAATTCAAAAAACAAAATGAACCATGAATTTTGTTTAATATTCGAAATCAAAGACGAACCGATAGATGAGAATTCATCAGAAACTTTATCTAAACATGATGGCAGTGATATCAGCAGTGAAAATTGTAAAAAAGATAGGATTCATGGCGACACTAAAACGAGTAAAGACTTGAGTATAAACTTGAAAGAAAAAGGATCTACAGATTTTAATGAAGCAAACAAAGTTAGCAAGGAACAATATGTAAAATTCGAAATTAAAGACGAACTACCAGATAATGATTTCACTCCAACGGATGATTTACATGTTTACATACTGGTGAGAGACCATATAAATGTGACATTTGTGATAAGAGTTTCAACGAATCAGGCAATTTAAATTATCACAAACGTGTACATACCGGTGAGAAACCATATAAGTGTGATACTTGCGAAAAAAGTTACAATCAGTCAAGTGCTTTGAGAAAACACAAGCGTGTACACATTCCTAAAAAACACTTTGGGCATATTAAATATTAATCTTTTGTTTCTATCAATTAACTAGATCAAACATATAATAATAATAATCTCTTTTGCGGAAAAAATAGTTTTCTATAAGACAGTCATTTTTTACTTCAACGCTAGTTTTTTAACATATGAATTCTTATATTTTTTAACACTTGACCTTGGTTAACAGCTCACGTTCTTTTAAAACTGTAGGTTTATTTAGAAAATAATAACCGTCCGTTTGGAACGACCAGACCAGACCAACACTGTTTGAAACGTCTAAAACGTGCATTATACGTGGAATTAATTATTTCATTTTATAACTTTAATGTCCGGACTTTTTTTTTAAATATCCGGCTTTTTGTCCGGACATTTGAAATTTTGAGATGGTAACTCTGAACGTAGGTGAGTACTAAGAAAAGATTTTTTTAATTAAACACCAAAGGGGGCTAATCTACTTTAAAGGTACCCATTCACGCAGTCGGCCGGCAGTTCGGAACTGCAGATTTGATCTGCAGTTAAAGTTTCACAATACACACACAGTTTGCCGGCAGGTCTACGCCTGCAGTCTGTTTAGAACAACGTGAAACTGACGTGTATGGTGCGCGGACTGCAGTCTGATCCTTCAGTCCCGAACTTCAAACTAGTTTGAAAATTTCATTGATCGTCAGTTTTGAACATGGCAGATCCAAGCAGCAGAACGTCATTTATAGCGGAATTTATTAGTGTATTTGTCATAAGGCACTTATGGCGGGAGCTGGGGGTCGGACAAAAATTTCTCGACGTTTCATAGCACCATTTTTGGAAAAGTCTATTTATATAAGTATAGAGTTAATCGATTTAAACGAAATTTGGTCCACATATGGGAATCCATCACCGCACGAAGTCTATTTAAAATGTGCCTAATCGGGCCATGTTAAGGGTGGTATTTAGGGGTTGAAAAAAGTTTTCAGGCCCAAAAATACCGAAAAAATCTCGGAATCGTTTCAAATTTTAAATTTAACCCTTTAGTAATTATTAAAATGTGCTGCTGAAATTTTAATAAAATCGGCCCGACAGAACCGGACTTACACATTTTTTTAAAACACTAGTTTACTAAAATGGATTTACATACTGAAGGGCGTATATAATTTGGTACAGATATTGAATTGATATTAATATTGAAATTAAGTAAAAAAATGTTGTTTTAAGGGGTGTATTGAGGAGTAATTTTTTTATTTTGCCCAAAAACAAAGTTAAGTTCATATAATGGAGCCACATTGCCTATAAAAGCAAATAGAAAATTAAAAGTAAAGCTTATTCAAATTATTGTTCTTTTTTTTCGTTCTTGTAATAAAAGAATTACAAGAGCTGCGGCTAATTGTTGGTTTTTAGCGTTGTTATTCAACATGTTTTTGCCACTGTGAACGTCCGGGAACTGACAAACTCTTGTCAGATATGTACGTGAATGGTGAAATTTGCGATCGCCGGCAGTCCAAAACTGTCAGTCCAAGAACTGAAGATCTCATCGTTTAGATAAACTGAATCGTGTATGGCGCACGACAGTTCAGATCTTCAGTTTAGATCGTACAGTCCTGAGACTGCCGGCCGACTGTGCGTGAATGGGTACCTTAACACTGACTGACTGACGGACAATACGCGAAGACTCTACTGTTGTTCTTAACCTGGAACTGCAATACCGTGGAGCCGAAGGCTATATTCATGGATTTATGACAATGGTTATCTGAGTGATATATAAATAAGTCCGATTCGCACTTGGCCAGTTTATTTTGATTCTGCGATGACAGGACTGATAGAGTCTTTGAGAACTGAGAAATCAAGTATTCGTTGTGCTTATTTCTTGATCGATCACTGTCGTCACTCATTTCACTAATTTGGCGTGTATAGTACGCGCCACGGATCTAAAAGGTTCGGAAGTTAGTCACAAACAGCGTCGCAAAGGCACATTTTAGAGCCGTTGATACTCCCACCACCTCCCAGCTACCTGCACGGAACGTGCGCTCGTCGGTGATTGGCCGTGATCGCTCGTTGCCTTTGTCGCTTTCCTGCGTCGAGTACGCTATTGTCAAGTTGTTATTACTATGTTAGTTTTGTTGAGTTGCGAGTTTGTAGTTTTTCAACAGACTGTACAAGCGCAAGCCTGCATTCGCATCCAACTTCCGAGCCTTTTAGATTCGTGGCGCGTACTATAACCATCATTACTGGCTGGTGATATTATAGTGAAATGATAAAATGCTTGTGGGAAATTGGAACTAGGAAAACTTTATTGTTTTAAGTGCTATGTGAAAAGGTTTAAAAATTTTTTGCATGACCTCCAATAAAACAGCTGTTTTGCATGTCTGTATAGCGGTTGTAACACTATTCTTTTTCACACTAGTGTCTAAATTAAAACAAAAGTATTTGATTTTACCACCAAGAATATTATCAGCTGTCAATTGTGATTTTAATCCATATGAGCAAGAGGTAGAAAAGTGGGCTTTGCCATCGTAAGCAGTTCACTCATGATTCCAATTTGGCCGAACTGAACTGTCAAAATTATTACAAATATACTTATTATGATGTGAAAACCAGTCATTTTATAGGAAATATGTACAAAAATTGTAGAATGTATCTCGATTGTAAATTGTAATGCTTCTATAACTCGTGTGATAGTAAAACTCGTTTTAACAGCGTCACAATTCGTACATAAAATAATGCATTACAAACTAGATACATTTATTACTATTTTGTTTTTAAAAACGGTTTATTAGATTTTGTATCAATTATTTATTTTAGTAACTTAGCTAGCAATATAAAATCACTAAATTAAATATACATTTTAAACACCAATATATCAGGATACAACAAAAAGTGTCATGATATGAAACGTTTTCAAGTTTTTCGTGAGATAGTCAAAAATTTATAATAAAGTTAGTAAACAATAATCACGAAAACAGCAAATTTTTTGGTCAGAAAAAGTACAAAACAAAACATGTAGATGCCTTCTTTAAGGTAAGTAAAATCAGTTTTTCACAAAAATCTCAACTAAATATTAAAAAATGCTCAATAACAAATTATAAATAGAAAAATTATATTTAAAAAAGATTTTATACAGTTTTATCGTAGAACCATTCACAATTGAAATGCGATGAATATGATCACATCAAAAACGTATAAAAAGGATGTTACTTGCCTACACGTTACTAGCAATGTTTTGATAAGCACAGAAAACAGCCCCGGATCTAGGGGGCGGCAGTTTTAGAGGGCGCCAAAACCACATCTAATCTGTCCTTTTTCCAATTTAGTCTATCTGCTTGTTTTCTGACGGTTTGCCATTCACGAAAAATACCAACCATCATATATTTATGAGTTTTTTTAAGTAATTTATCTCAAATGCTGGAGAGAGGGGGCGCCATTATCAAGTTTCTGCCCCGGTTCGAAATAATCGTAGATCCGGGGCTGACAGAAAATGCTGTGTGAATTCATAAATTTACAGCCCAAACTTGGCGAGTTTACATTAACAAACTGAGCAATATTGAGACCCTTGAAAATCATGTTTGATCTGTAAACTTTTATCAATTATTCACACAATATTTTTTTGTGCTGATCAAAACACTGATAATAATAATTTCTGCATTTCAGTTATTATATTTTTTTTACAGATAACAAAATATACCTCAGATGAGTTAATTAAAGGGATATGTACCTCTGAGCATATTTTTTGCTGCCCACAACTAATCACATTCTAAATGACAACAGTGAAAACAAATCTATTATAGTAATAATAAAAGAAACAACGATTGGTTACACTATCTATTTATTTATGTTAAACAAATAAATAGATAGTGAGACCAATAGTTGTTTCTTTAATTATTATTAATCATACAGCTATCAATCGAGTCTATTATCAAGTATTAAATCTATTATAATGTTATCACCTGATAATTGAATGATGACGTAATTTATTGATAAATCATAGATAAATAGAAATGACACATTCAAGTCAGTTGTAAATGATATTTATCAATGATATAAATAAAATAAAATTTGAAATGAGCAGAGCTAGTTTTTTAATACTTTTTATTTCTCTGAGCTGACATTTGTTAACGTTGCGATCTGTCAATCTGTAGCAGCCAAATTACCATGGAGACCACATGAAGATTATCTAATTTAAATATTTTGTTGAAAGTGACATTTTTGCTAATAAAAATATTTAAAGATAGTTATGCAATGCTATGTATGTAAGAAATAAATAACAAAATAATTATCCCAACCTGTTACTTCACCGGTAAGTATAATTTTACCTAAGCTGCAGAACTTTTGGCAAAGTTTTTATCAGTTAAATTTAATTAAACAAATCTGAAATATATTTTTTATCAAAAAATTCAGTCCTGTACCATAACTAAATCCGGAGATAGAAGGGGTCGAAAAAGGTTCGAAACAAATGTATGAAAAAACTATATTGAATTTCCTTTGTAGATGATTTTTCGACATTTTGTCAATTTTTGCAGGAAGAACTTAAAACAACTGAAATCTTATTAAGTTGCAATTAAAAGAAGACATTTGCACGTTTACAGCTATCATCCATTTTTTACATAAATGTCAATATGTATTTTATTAGAGTCTGTCGTCACTGAGCTACACAAGTTATTCATGCTTATGCATAAGTTTGTGTTTAGTTAAATTTCCGAACTGTGAGAAACTCTTGTTACAATGTTCACACTGGTAAGGTTTCTCCCTAGTATGGATCAGTTTATGTCTGTTTAAATTTAATGGTAACGTGAAGCACTTATTGCAAATGTCACATTGATACGGTTTTTCACCTGTGTGTATAAGTCTGTGAACATTTAAAGTGCTTGTTCGACTAAAAAATTTTTTACAAACATCACACTGATAAGGTTTCTCCCCGGTATGTGTTAATTTGTGTAATTTTAAGCTATGTGACTGAGGAAAACATTTATAACAAATATCGCATTGGTGCCCTTTCTCCCCGGTATGTGTAAGTTTGTGAACATTCAAATGGCTTGATTGGGTAAAGCATTTATTACAAATGTCACACTGATATCGTTTCTCACCGGTATGTATTAATTTGTGTCTATTCAAGTCGAATGACAATGTAAAGCACTTATTACAAACGTCACACTGATACGGTTTCTCACCAGTATGCGAAAGTCTGTGAATATTTAAAGTACTCGATCGCGCAAAACATTTGTTGCAAACATCACATTCATGCGGTTTCTCACCCGTATGTGAAAGCATATGTACTTTTAAGCTGTTCGACTGAGGAAAACATTTGGTGCAAACGTCACATTGATACGGTTTCTCGTCAGTATGCGTAAACTTGTGGATTTTTAAAATGTTTGAACGAGCAAAGCACTTATTGCAAACATCACACTGATACGGTTTCTCACCAGTATGTGTGAGTTTGTGTGTATTTAAACTACTCTGCCGGGAGAAACGTTTATTACAAATGTCACAAACGTGTGGTTTCTCGCCTGTATGTGTAAATGTATGTCTATTGTGGTCAACACTTCGCGAAAAACACTTGAAACAAAAATCACACTGATATGGCTTCTCACCGGTGTGTGTACGTTTATGATAAATTAAACTGCTTGACTGAGTAAAACACTTGTCACAGATGTTACACTTGTAGAGTTTCTGACCAGTATGTGTCAACTCGTGAATTTTTAAACTGCTTCGTAGAGAGAAATGTTTACAACAAACGTCACACTGAAAAGGTTTCTCGCCTGTATGTGTGCGTTTGTGTTTATTCAAATTGCTCTGTCGGGAAAAACATTTTTTACAAATATCACACAAGTACGGTTTCTCACCTGTATGAGTCAATTTATGTCTACTTAAGTTTGATCTATCGAAACATTTACTGCAAATATCACACTGATATAGTCGTTTATTATCTTTTGATTGTTTTTTTTTATTTGTTCGTTTTTTATTATTATCGCTGTCATGGCTGTCTTCACTATTATTATTAAATCGTTTGGGAGCTTTCTTTTCAGTTTCTTGTTTATTACCACTCTTTTTTACAGAAGGATGTCGAGCTTTAAGTTTTACGTTTAATGCGTTCGATGATAAATCAGAGGAATCGTCCGTTTTCCATACACTACGAGGTTTGGCACTGTTACATTCCTGTTGTTTATTTTCTTCACTATCTAAATAATCATCGAATCTAGGCTCACATTTTATGTATACCACATCTGCAGTAGTCGATGGACATTTATCTTCTAAATCGGATCTGTTATAGACGCACTCAAGTTTAGAATCAACAGGACTTATATCAGTGTGTTCTTTAGACGTGGATTCAAGTTCAAATTCTGCTTCTTCACATTTAATAGTTGCTTCTGTTAACTCGTTTTTTAATTCTTCATAGGATGTATCATGGATCATTGCTAATTTTCTTTCAATACCGTTATTGAATATCAAATTGCGTTACAATCAATCCAAAAAAGTCTTAACTCGCAGACGATATAGTATTATTATTGAATATCATTCATGTTTCATTAATAAATAATAGATATAAAAAGTATACAATAGCGAAGCTTACATGAACAGAAGCACACTTCGTTTTTGACCCTGTAAAAAACGAATGAAATTACAGGTTTGTGTTTTAATATAAATATTGCTAAGTATAATAACTTTGCTCCTAATTTTATGTGACGGAAACTATATGAAACTTCTGAATACATACTTAAACGGTTAAAAAATTAAGCACTAATTAACACATTTAGGACTAAATTCATTAACATCAAATAAACTGAATATGGAGTGGATCTTCATCAAGCACTCAAAATATTAGGACTTAAGGTTACAAGAATAAAATACTGACTAAAAACTAAAGCCAGTCTAAAATGAAAGAATATGTCTTTTTTATTGTCTTTTATGGTACAAGAAACAGTAGGCAAACACACTGAATTCATATTTACAACAAACACGGCAAAACCATATCTTGCTATTTTTTTTTTCACACAATAAAGTATTTCCTTCAAGTTCAGCTATAGATATACAAAATCATTTGCTTAGAATTGTTCAGCTATTTGTGAGTCGGTGCCTTTAAATAGCGGAAAACGATCACAAAATTGGTTTACGTACGCAGCTATGTTTCACCTTTCGTTCAAGATCAACAGAATGCGTTTTGATGCCACATTCTGTGAATCGATGCCTTTAAAAGCGAAAACTGCGTAAACACATTACTTCCGCGCGAATACATTCGTTCGGAAAAAGACATGAGTTACTCTCAAGTCGTGCCTAAAGCAGTTTAACTTAAAAAAATATATATTTTATAATCAGTTTGATTCTTAAAAGAAATGTGGGATGGTTTCAATAGGTAGTATATAATTGAAACTTCATTATCACCAATATCAAATTATCAATACAAATAATGAAAAATATACAAGGCTATTCTCTTATAATATGTGTACGTTTGTGTCTATTAAAATTGCCTCCGTCAGTGAAACATCTACTGCAAGCGTCACACTCATACGGTTTCTCACCGGTATGTAATAGCTTATGCTTGTTTAAATTCCCTAATTGAGAGAAACACTTGTCACAAACTTCACACCGAAACGGTTTCTCCCCTGTATGCGTAAGCGTATGTTTCTTTAGGCCGCTTGATTGAGAGAAACATTTATTACAAACTTCACACTGATACGGTTTTTCTCCTGTATGTGTTAACTTATGTCTTTTAACGTCAAACGATAAAGTAAAGCTCTTGTAGCAAATATCACACTGGTACGGCTTCTCACCTGTATGCGTATACTTATGAAATTTTAAAATGTTTGATTGAGAGAAACACTTATTACAAACGTCACACCGATATGGTTTCTCGCCGGTGTGTATTAACTTATGTCTTTTTAAATCAAATGAAAGTGTAAAGCACCTATCACAATCATTACATTTATACGGTTTTCTTCCAGTATGTATACGTTTGTGCCTATTTAAATTGCTTGAATCGGTGAAATACTTGTAACAAACGTCACACTGATATAACTTCCGTTTCATTCCTTTGCGTGCCCTTTTTTTAACTGACCGCTCACTATCGCACAGTTTGGAAGACATTCCATTTTCTTGTTTAATATTCATAAAATTTTTAGAAGATTCATCAAAGCAGGAATCAAATTTTACTTTCAAATCGGTGTTCGGTGAACTATCAAAATCTTCGTCCGTTTTCAGTATCACCTGAGGTTCAAAATTTTCATTTTCTTGTTTTATATTTCCTTCGTAATCTAAATAAGTATCAAATTGGGGCTCACATTTTATATATACTACATTTGTTGTAGCAATGCTTTCTCCAGAATTTGGCACGTTCCATCTTTCCTGAGGCTTAGAGTCTAATTTTACGTCTCCAAGACTTGCATTAGCTCCTGTATTCACGTCGGTAATATCAAGTTTAGTTTGTTCACGGTTTGTGTCAGAATTTGCATTTCCGAAATCTGTTTCTTCATAAGAACTGCCCTGAATCGTCGCCATTTTCTTATCCATAAGGGATTGCGACGTCTAAGCAATTCCATCAATATTATCATTCGAAGCTGAAATTAAATTTTCAGTTTCGATTTATTTACAAACAATGTAGCTTCAATGGACATATACTATAATATTATACAGTAGTCTAGCAAGATTATCTCCATTGTTGTTGTAATGTGTAATTAGGTATCTATTTCTCACCTGTAAAAAATCAAAATATAGCATTTAATCTGGAGAACGGAATCCAGGAATTATTGCCACATTTAATGATTCAAACGCTATCAAACATTCTTGAGACACCTTGAAAATTTGAGGAACAATCTCTAGTAATGTCTGAACACAAAAGCGAGGACCTAGCCGAAAGGTAGTGGGCTTAGCCAAGCCTAGAATTTTTAACTTTGCGAAATTTTATTTGCAAAAAATATCCTTGAGACATTATAAATTTTAATACCTTCAAAATATACCATAAAATAGAAAATAAAAAGCCTGATTATTTAGTCGAGTTTAAATGTTCGCCAGGCGGTTTCAAAAATATCATAAACCATAAATATCGAAAAAATATATTTGACGAATGCTAAGATTTAACCAGAATAATTATACTTAGAAAAAAATATTGAACACAGGTTATTTTGGAAAAACTTTTACCTGTCAGGTGATCCGGGAATATTATACGTGAGTGCGAGTAAGACGCTATTGGCAGTTTGAAGTGTGTGAGAGAGAGAGAGAGAGCGTATATCGGCGGCCGTCTGAGTCTTAAGAGAGTCTCTCTCATACTTCAACACACATAGCGTCTTCCCGCGCCTACGTGTAATAGACAATTTTGAAGCCGCCTGGCAAACATTTAGACCCGACTAAATAATCTGGCTTATTTATTTTTTATTTTATTAAATATTAAATTGAAGGTATTAAAATTTCAAAATGCCTCAAACACTTTTTTTAGGAAATATAAAATTTCGCAAAGTTAAAAACTCAAGGCTAGGATAGCTCCCACTACCCTTCAGCCAGGCCTTTGATTTTGTGTTCAGACATTACAAAAGAAGTACCTATTATAGTACGCGCCACGAATCTAAAAGGCTCGGAAGTTAGATGCGAATGCAGGCTTGCGCTTGTACAGTCTGTTGAAAAACTACAAACTCGCAACTCAACAAAACTAACATAGCAATAACAACTTGACAATAGCGTACTCGACTGTACTTTAACGCAGGAAAGCGACAAGTGACAAAGGCAACGAGCGATCACGGCCAATCACCGACGAGCGTACGTTCCGTGCAGGTAGCTGGGAGGTGGTGGGAGTATCAACGGCTCTAAAATGTACCTTTGCGACGCTGTTTGTGACTAACTTCCGAACCTTTTAGATCCGTGTCGCGTACTATACACAAATTTTCACGTGACTCAAATACGTACCAAAAAATGTTTACTATCTCATATTCTGAATGGTTTTATGTTTTTAGAAATATTTTTCTCTTTTAGGGAATTTCCACGTCTCGACATTTTACTACATATTCTTTGACAATTTTTATAATGAAAAAATTAAACTAACAAATTTTTTAACAATATTTGTGCAGACTAGTTAAGAGCTCAACTAAAGATTAACCTGTCCGAAACTAAACAACAAAAGATATTATCACAATCTACACGCATTTATGAAATCTGGTTTATATATTCGGTGGTTTTTTACTAAATGGTACAACTTACATCAACGGATGCACATCTCAAAGTTGTGTATTCGTTTATAATTCTTCTTAATTTCGTATACGCACGTATGAATTTGTTTTTTTCGATAGAATATCGTTTGTCAGTTCGACCATTGCTGTCTTCGTATTTTTGATTCTTCTAAAAAAATGTATGTAGGCACACCATAACCCTATAACGGTTATTTATTTGACAGGTTAAAAACGTACTTTTTTTCATTTTTTAGTCTAAATCCATTTTGATTTTCAACAAAAATATAGGCAATAGCATTTATGGAAAGAAAGTTTACAAGCATAATTTTATCCAAAATTTAATGTTTCAACTATGAAGTCTGTAACCAGGAGATCTAGCTCGAGCGTAGCGGTGAACCGATATTAATGTCGCATCAACCAATATGGCATCAGCTACTGGGTAACGTATACACGTTCATGGCTTAAATGTGTGTAGTGCCTGTGAAGTTAAACAACTTTGGTAACTATAGCCACAACAGGCGGAAAGAACCGAAGTTTTTCCAGGCAGTGATAACAGCGCCATCTCGCGTGCGCCAGAAAACGGTCCATCTCGAAACACGAGAAGCATAGGAAGCTAGGTCTCCTGGTTACAAACTTCATGGTTTCAACACACAATTAAAATGAAACATATTTAGGAGCGGTTTTTTAAATTTTAAGAAAAATTTTAAGTAAAAATACGAGTATATTTCATTTTAGTCCAAATGTCCATACAAATGTTAGCATTAAGTTTAAAAATTTTAAGAATTTTTTTGTAACATAATTTCATTGAACTATATAATTAACACAGATCACAACGAAGAGTGATTATTTGCTCTTATATGTATACGTTTGTCTCTCTAAAACTACCTATATCTGTGAAACATTTACCACAAACGTCACACTCATACGGTTTCTCACCAGTATGCAACAACTTATGTTTATTTAAATTCCATAAATGGGAGAAACACTTGTTACATACGTCACACCGAAACGGTTTCTCACCAGTATGTGTAACCATATGTTTATATAAACCACTTAATTGAGCGAAACATTTATTACAAATTTCGCACTGATAAGATTTTGCCCCCGTGTGTGTTAGCTTGTGTCTTTTAACGTCAAACGACAGGGTAAAGCTCTTACAGCAAATGTCACACTGATACGGCTTCTCACCTGTATGTGTATACTTATGACATTTTAAAATGTTTGATTGGGAGAAACATTTATTACAAACGTCACACTGATACGGTTTCTCGTCAGTATGTATAAATTTGTGAATTCAAATGAAAGTGTAAAGCACCTATCACAAACAACACATTTATACGGTTTACTACCAGTATGTATACGTTTATGTCTATTTACATTGCTTGAATCTGTGAAACATTTATTACAAACGTCACACTGATACAAATTTTGTTTCATTTCTTTAGGTGCTCTTTTTTTAGTAGATCGTTTTTTACTAGTACCACTATTCTGAAAAAGTTTGGAAAATATTTCATTTTTTTGTTTAATGTTCTTAAGATTTTTAAAAGAGTCACCTAAACAAACTCCAAATTTTACTTTAAAATCAGTATTTGGTGAATTATTCAAGGATTCTTCCCTTTTCAATAGCACTTCGGGTTCCAAACTTTCATTTTATTGCTTTATATTTCCCTCATTATCTAAATAATTGTCAAAGTGTAGCTCATTTTTTATATATTATGTATACTACATTTGACGTAGAAAGGTTTTCATCAGAATATGTCATGTTCGATCTAACTTGAAGTTTAGAATCTAATTTACTGTCTCCAAAACTTGAGTTAGTTACTTCTACTGTCATATTAGTAAGACAGACTTTCGCATTTTCCGTTTCTTCATAATAACTGTGTTGAATCGTTGTCATGTCAAAAAAGGTTCGCGATTGGGAAATTGCGTCAATTATAAATAACCAGCGAATATTTACTTAGCATTATTATTATTCACTATAAAAAATTGGTTGTCTGTAAAGTCGGTTTACGGACGATAGTTTTACGTGATAACGTATTCCGCTCGAATATCATATTAAATAACACATTACTGCGCTCTCGGAACGTTACACTTTTTCGTGCATGCAGCCGGTGTTTCATCAATTTATAAGACGTTATCACGTCAAAATGATACTAGACTTGATTTCTTGACAAACGCTGCGTAGGGTCGACAGAAATGTAGTATTCTGGGACGAAATATAATTTCTTTGAAACTGTTAATATACGTTTAGTCGTGTTTTACCTGCAATTGAAGATAAAGAATAAAGTGCCCCAAAATAAATAGCCAAAGCTTCTGTTGTAACTTTCAATATACCAATTTAGCAATAAATACTGTCAGAAACTATGAGTATTTAAAGCATTCGACTTGTTTACCTAGTGATTTGATATGTGAAGTAGTGCGTACTATGGTTAAAATTACCTGAACTGATGCACACATTAAAATTGGTTCTACCTTTCTTCCTCATAATTTCAGGTGAAAACACATCAACACGTAATAGCAGTGGCGGATCAACGGGGGGGGGGGGGGTGGGTCCAAACCCCCCCCTTCCAGAGAATCAAAAATCCCAAATTAAAATCTTATTGCGCGATAAAAAAAAAGCTTTTCATGTTTTTCATGAATATTCCGCAACATTACTTCTGTCGGAGAATAATAAATTGTAGGAACGATTTGTAAGTGAATTGCCACTATCGAGAGAGACAGAGAGCGTCTCAATGGACTTGCTTCTTTAAACATTCACCATCAAATTGATCTAACTTTTTTCAAAAAGCCTCGGAAATTGCAGAGTACATCAAAATCAATGTAGCTTTGGTTCACTTCAATTTTTTTTTTATTTTATTGAACATGTTGCTCTTATTGTAAAGATATAAATTCATTTTATTGTATTTCATATTAACGAGTGTGTTGGTAGAATTGACTTGAATTTCGCATGTACATAATACACTATGGAATAATGTATATATACAAAATGATCTCAAAAAACTGCATATCAATTGGAAAAACATTTTTCGCAAAAGGAGTAAAAATTTTTCAAGACCCCCCCCCCCTTGAGGTAATCCTGGATCCGCCACTGATTAAACGTATCTGTTAATACGGTTTTTCTCCCTACAACTGTTGTAAATTATGAACCGTTCTGTTCGCTCTAAAGTCACTTTATTCTTCACATACATAAGCAGTTCAAAGTATGTTACATCACAAATTATTAGTACCTACTGTTAACCATTACAAATACTCTAATTAATTATTGTCAGGTTAGCCTGTGAGTCGTGCGTGTTTTTATTAAAAAAAATCTCACGAGTGTGCCAGTTTATGGTCATTTAATTTGGATGACAGAGAGAAACACTTATTACAAAGGTCACACTGATAAGGTTTCTCGCCGGTATGTTTAAGCTTGTGATTATTTAAATCGGATGACTGAATGAAACGCTTTTTACAAAGATCACATTGATAGGGTTTCTCACCAGTATGTATTCGCTTGTGTTTATTTAAATTACCTACGTCTGAGAAACACTTCTTACAAAGATCACACTGATATGGTTTCTCACCAGTGTGCATACGCTTGTGATAATTGAAACTGGAAGAATAAGAGAAACACTTATTGCAAAGGTCACATTGATAAGGTTTTTCACTAGTATGTATACGCTTGTGATTATTTAAATCGGATGACTGAATGAAACGCTTTTTACAAAGATCACATTGATAGGGTTTCTCACCAGTATGTATTCGCTTGTGTTTATTTAAATTACCTACGTCTGAGAAACACTTCTTACAAAGATCACACTGATATGGTTTCTCACCAGTGTGCATACGCTTGTGATAATTGAAACTGGAAGAATGAGTGAAAAACTTATTACAAATGTCACACTGATAAGGTTTCTCGCCAGTATGTGTTCGCTTATGATAATTTAAAGCCGAACGGTTGGAGAAACACTTGCTGCAAACGTCGCAGTGATACGATTTTAATTCATTTGCTTTTTTGTGCTTCTGACGATAAATAGAAATGTTTTTTTTTCTGTTTTTGTCATCACACTTACTAAAATTTTTAGTCACATTCGCAGAACTTAAACACGAAATCTCCGATGCGCGGCCTATATTAATTTTCGTATCTTCGCAGCTAATATCATTTCCATCGCCGTTAGATGAAGCGCTTACCGTGTCATCAACTGGTTCTGTTAGAATTAATAAATTATCATCCATCTTTTCGAATTTGATTTCGGATTTTAAAGAAATTTCTTCGTCTTTTTTATTTTCTTGAATTGAATTGACTGGTTCTGTCACTTTCCAACTAAGATCCATATCAAACCCATCATGGAGCTCTAAAGATTCACATTTCACGATATCTTTATTAGTGTCAGAGATTAAATGCTTTTCAGAAGGCTGAACAGAACATTCAGTTTTGATTGGACTGTCTGATGCGTATAGTTGCTGGAAATAGCGTCGCAGTGCTCTATCAGAATTTTCTATATGCGTTAGAAACTGGTGAGTTTTTTGCAGTTTATTGTAACATGATTCGCAGATGAAATTTGGCATCCCATCACCTCTAGTTATCTGGCAATCGAGAGTAATTTGGATTATTTTCAAATTATTTATATCACTTTACAATATAATTTTGAAATAAAACAACATGATTAATAATGAATACTATTTTAAGTTGTTATTAGACACGACTCTTCTCGTACATTTTCTGCTTATTTTCAACAGAGTAAATTTGTTTATATTGTTTTATCCTTGATTATTTTATAAAATAAAATATGCATATTAATAATTTTACATCGTTCACACTCGTTACACATTCTATAGGTTGCTTGCACAGGTTACGAATTAAAAATAAATAAGAAAACGAAACAAATCATTTATTTAGATACTAAAATGCTATTTCATATAAAAATTATTCGTTCTGCCAGAATTCTTTGAAAATAATATAACTTACCTGAACAGCAGCACGTTTCATGACTACATGTGACACTCTATTTCCCATTTTGGATGAAAACGAAAATATATCTAATAGTGTAACGCCAGTTGATAAGCACAATCGACACATTGTAGTTAAGCCAGATCCAATTATCGATATTTCTTTCATTCTGACACCAAATCAAAGATAAAATTCTGACAGGACATAAAAAATTTACAGCAGTAGCAACTAGGCTATCTCGTGACTGGTTACACAAGGTGGGCCGTTTTTCCACCGCCGCCGTCACCGGGACGTCACCGAGAACGAGATTACTTCGGGCCGAGAGTTTAGATGACGTGACGGCGATCGTGTGTCCACCGCGAGCTCAGTTCTAGAGCTTTGTCGTGCGTGGTAGTCGCGTTTTCCTTTTTAGTAGAAATAAAACAAACAAGGAGGATGGCTAGTTTCAACCGGCTTCTTCTCAGTGGCGGATCCACGGAGGGGGAGGGTTCCGGGTCCAACCCCCCCCTTCCAGAGAATCAAAAATCCCAAATTAAAATCTTCACCATCAAATTGATCTAACTGAGGACGAAATTCTCCAAACTTTTTTCAAAAAGCCTCGGAAATTGCAGAATACATCAAAATCAATGTAGCTTTGGTTCACTTCAATTTTTTTTTATTTTATTGAACATGTTGCTCTTATTGTAAAGATAGAATTCATTTTATTGTATCTCATATAAACGAGTGTGTTGGTAGAAATGACTTGAACTTTGCATGTACATAAGTAATACACTATGGAATAATTTATATATACAAAATGATCTCAAAAAACTGCATATCAGTTGGAAAAACATTTTTCGCAAAAGGAGTTAACATTTTTCAAGACCCCCCCCTTGCCGTAATCCTGGATCCGCCACTGCGTAATAGTCAGAGTGCCCGTCGGCAAAAATTTTACTAACACATAATCTTCCCAAACTTTGTATATGGCTTCATCAGGCCTAGTCTGACACCTATTTCCTTTATGACTTTTCTTGATTTTGGGGCGTTTTCCTCTAAATTTTCCGAAAGATGTCGCTTTGACATGTAAAAATTTATAGATACTGTTTGTTTTTTTAATTGGATAGCTTAAAAACCAAAACGCTAAAATAATGTTCTCTGACAAATAACATGATCCATTTAAAATGTCTGACACCTCGAATATGTCGAGCATATTCGGGGTGTAAGAATACTGAAATACCTAGGCATATACTTTGACATTCGATGATTCCCAACACTAATGGATATTGAAAATGCCAATAAACAATCATTATAAAAATTTAAATACTTTCCAAATATCATTTTCTATAATAGAATATGGTATTAAAATATAAATTCCAATCCTATTGTTCAAAAATTGTAAAAATTACTTGTTCCGTTCTATCGAATTTCTGTTTACAAACTTTTTTGTGGTGTTTCAGTATTTTTTTATTAAAATACGTCCACTACATAGTATATTTTTAATATTACACTTGTTACGGTTTAAAACGCAGAGGAAACACAATTTTTAAATGTCACACAGTTGGAACCCTTGTATGAATTGATATGTGTTTCTTTAATGAACTTGTTTGTCTGAAACACATTTTACAAATGTCACACTGATGCGGTTTCTCCCCGGTATGAATTAATTTGTGACTATTTAAATGACTGATCTGTCTGAAACGCAATTTACAAACATCACACTGATACGGTTTCTCTCCTGTATGCTTCAAATTATGTTTCTTTAAAGTACCAGCTTCTCTGAAACACATTTTACAAATGTCACACTGGTACGGTTTCTCTCCTGTATGTTTTGAATTATGTTTTTTTAAATCACTCGAATAAATGAAACACATTTTACAAATGTCGCACTGAAAAGGCTTCTCTCGTGTATGTGTCAAACAATGTTTCTTGAAAGTACCAGACTCTCTAAAATACATTTTACAAATGTCACACTGATACGGGTTCTCTCCTGTATGCGTTAATTTATGCCTGTTGAAAGTACCAGGCCATTTAAAACACATTTTACAAATTTCACACTGGTACGGTTTCTCTCCTGTATGAGTTAATCTATGACTGTTTAAATGACTGACTTGTCTGAAACATTTTTTGCAAACGTCACACTTGTACGGTTTCTCTCCTGTATGTTTCAAATTATGTTTCTTTAATGTACCGGCCTCTCTGAAGCATATTTGACAAATATCACACTGATACGGTTTTGCATATGTATGTATACGTTTGTGTATAATTAAATATCTAGACAGTGTAAAAGTCTTATCGCAAACTTCACACTGATACGTTCTATTATCAGCATGCGAGCGTTTGTGTGAGTTAAAGTCATTCAGGTTTGTGAAAATTTTGTTACAAATATCACATTGACAGGGTGTTTCACCGGTATGTATAGGTTCGTAAATACTTAACGGACGCGAGCAAGATATGTTTTTATCGCTTTTTACACAATCAAACGAACTTTTATCTTTGTGCCGTTTTCTATTAACTGATATTGTGTGCTCACTTTCACCACTGTTAACAGTACTGCTTTTTCGTAGTATGGAAGCCAATTGTTTATCGAAAGCTGTATTGTTTTGTTTTATATGACATTCATTTTCAGAATTGTCATATTTTATATCCGGGTTTGACATATTTAAACCGGATAATTCCTTGCCATCTATAGCTTTATTCCATACAATTTCAGAATTGGAATTCAACTCGTCTATTACTGTGTTTGCCAGACCTATTTTAGTTTCTTCACCGGTGATTACGGTGTCCGTAAAATCAACCTTCGTTTCTTCACATTTAATTGTGCTCTCCGAAAAACTGGTTTCTGTTACTTCATGTTTAACAGGACCGATTTCAATTTCTTGATTATGACTGTCTTCAACACCGGACATTAAAGCAAATGGATTTTCGTCAATGTCGTCGAAACCAGCAGCGCTCTCGATTTTACAGTAATTGTCGAATCTAGTAAGCTCCGGTTTCCTATCAACAGTTTCATTGTGGACCTGTTGTAAATAGCGACGCAATGTTTTGTCAGACTGCACTGCCAGTGTCTGGAATTGATGTGCAGTCACCAAACGACTGTAACAGGATTTACAGATGTAATTTGGCAGCTGATCGTATTTGTTTATCTGCAAACGAAATACAGATCCTATAATCGTAATAGATATGTTCCAACCTGCTATAAATGGAGTTTTGAAACCGTAACGAAACTGCGTGTATCGGTTTTGTGCGCATGTGTCGACTTTCCGCTGTTTTGTGACTGTACATACGTTAACTGATTGGAACGATTTTGTGACAGTTTTGTGATTCATGAGTGTGAAAGAGTGATGTCTGAGATATCTTTCGCTACACGATCTACGTTTTATTTTTCTAGAATATTTTAGAGGGAATTTATGCTGATAGCTCACAATATACAAATAATATGAATTGTTCCAGATAAAGCAAACTCTAGGAGAAGAGTAAAATTATCAATATCTTGTTTGATTATAAGACAAACCTGTATGGGAGCGCATTCCATAATTGCGTCAGCTACGTTCTCCTTAAGTTTAGGCGAAAAACAAAATACGTCGTACATCACGTCACTCCTAAGACAGAGTCTACATATTTTACTTAAATCGTAGTCAGTTAGTGCTACTTTCTCCATTATGTAATAATAAAACTTAATTATCCTTCTTACAAAAATAACACCCGCAATTCGTATCGTATGATGTCAGACCGCAGACGTAGATGAAATATGAATTATGATTATGTAACAAGTACTTGCGGTACATAATTGTACAGCATATTATTAAGGGCAGCGCAACACATTTTTTTTTTGTGATCCACAAGTTTGAATTTGCGAGCGTTAGTTGAGAGGCATGGCAGGGTAGAGAGTTCAGTGTCAGCATGCAGAGGCGGCGTAACGCGTGGGCGACCGCCTACGGCCTCACGGTACAAAGGGCCTCGCACCTTAAATATTGTTTGCCATCATAGTTTGCATTAGGTACTTAAAAATACGCGACCGCGACGAAAAAAAATTAAATGATAAAAACTCTCCGAACTGGCAGTAATTCAGTAAGGCTAAAAGTAGGAAATTTCCGTTTCTTTAATTCATTTTTTTGTTTTTTATCAAATAATATAGTTTGCATTTATATAAGAATAAAAATTGAACAGTCGCAACTGTTTTTATTTTATTAAATTCGTCTTCTTGCGCTTCCAGAGGGCCTCGTAAAATGGATCTTGCCCACATAAAATTTAGGTCTTGCCCCGCCACAACACAAAAATGCTATGGTATAATCAATAAAAATTGTTCCGGAATATTCAAAATTTAGGCGCGTTGATATTTAAATTTTTCGTTTTCATTTTCAAAAATAAATTATTATTTATTTTTAACTCTTATACCTACTTCTAAAGACAGTTTTATATCAGTAAATAAAATTTTTGAGAACATGACAAAAAAAAAAAAATGTTGACACGGTTTAGTAAAGAACTTTTACACCTAAAACAAAACAGAAAGATTAACCAAAATAAATAACTTCATGTTAGAATTTATTCAAGCGTCAACACTCACTTTTCAAAGAATCCAATGACAAAAGCTCAATAGCTAGCTGATATACAAAAAATTTAAATAAATTAAAATACTCTTAATTTGGAAGGGTACTATTTTGTTTTTAACCTTTTTGACACATTTATTTATTACTGTGACAAAATATTGCCTTTGGGAACGCTTCAAAATAAAGCGAGCCCTTGGTACCGACCTCCATAAGATGCTTCCATTCTGATACGATCGCATGGTGTGCATCGCCCCTCGTACCAACCTTGCCTCTCCGTAAAAGTGTCAAAAAAGTCAAAAAGATTAAACATCTTCCAAATGCTTGTCTACACAAAAATTTAAAAAATGAATCCTAACGATAGATCGAATCAAAACAGACTATTTAAAAAAAATCGCTACCGTGTTAACCATATCATGAGGAAATGGTTAGAATTTTAATCATCTAGGTATTGATGATGCTAACACGGTTAGCGGAACGTACGTAGAGAAAAAAGAGATCTGGTGTTTTGTAGTTATTATTTACACAAAACAAGAATCTTAAAAGGATGCGTTGACAATAATTTGTAAGCGTCGACACTTTTGTTTAAAAATGAAATTAATAAACAAGAAATACTTATACAGATAAGTTGAATATTCGAACCACTTTTTATCGCGAACGATTTCTTTTTGCACTGCACTGAAATAAAATCACAAAACTCGCGAAAAGTAAAAATGTAAAATTAATTAAAATTAAGCTGAACTTATGAAATCTAACATGCAGTCCTATGCCCCCCGAAAATGCGAGTAATGTTGTTTTTGATCGTTTCTGACAACAGACACGAGTCGCGTCTTGAGGGAGGTAAACCAACACCAAACACAAAAAATAATACATAATATTATAAATCGGGATCGATTCACGGAGGGCCTACAATTTCGATTAACGACTGAGATACGAGATTCGAACATACGAATATATTAACTGCTTTTATACGAATACAATTAATATTTCAAAAGTTACTCTGAAATTAATTCAGATATTGAATATAGATTACCCTATCACAAATGTTAAGGTGTAGAAAATTTAAAATAAAAATAAATACCTACTGATCAAATTTTTGCTATTAAAATAATAAAAAATGAAAAAGTTAGATTCGAATGAAATTTCAATTAATTAAATTTAGCTAAATTTCACGGGGAGCTTCTAATGGACAGTATATTATATTGATTGTTGAATTGTTGACCAGAAAACCACTCAACACTGAATCGTTTTCAGTTGGGCAGATCTAGTCTGCGCTCGTTGGACGTTGTTTCGGTATTTTTCTCGTAAAAACATTGCTATAAGTTTTCACTTAACAGTTTATTTATCGAAACGTAATTAACTTAAATATTACCATCTAGAAAATACCATTTGGCCCACAATGATATCTTTTCAAGTGCGTTTATATTAGCACGTTTTTATATTTAACACAAATTATGAATTTCGATTGATTCTTTATAATTATGCGAAGTCTTATACATATTTGATTAAATTTGGAAAAAAATTACTGTTTAAAAAAAACACCTAAAAACAAAAAAATACCGAAAACAAATGTCAAAAATCTGAAAAAAAATCATCAGAGCGAAATGAGAGTTGTGATTAGTTAGACTCTTTGTCTGTGAAAAGCCTAAATCCACAAATTCCTACGCACGGAACGCAAAACAACTTTCGCCCTTCACAGCAGGCCTCGGTCCTCGCTCTGGTCTCAACAGCTGTATACATTTATTGATGTGACTGGACTTACAACTGTTGCGACAGGACGTAAGCCCGCTGTTCGAACTAGATTGCCGGACTACTTTTTTTGTAAGGTTATATTTCGTAGCGTTACAAACCAAGCAATCCTGAGACTAGAACCCTAGGTGCGGTCCAACGCGGATGTCCTATTGAGATATGGACCGCGGAAAGCGCAGCTAGCTAAAAAATTACGATAGTGCACGACGTATCTGGTGTCTTAGCAACATTGCATGCGAAGACAAACGGCACGCCGTACACCTAAATCCAGTAACAAAAAATATACATGTGTCATGTGTGTGTCCCTAAAATTCGCGATACGCAGAAATCCACTGGGGAAATTCGACCACCTTAACGCTCCTAGCGCGATGGAGGCTAGACCTTAACCCCAACAAAGCACAGCGACCTTTCCTTATGGAAAACACAACCGATTTTCATTTAGAAAAACACAGCACTTCGATTGTCACAATAGAAAACACGACAAGAGCAATTTTCACAGCGGAAAACACGGCACTTCGATTTTCACAATAGAAAACACGACAAGTGCGATTTTCACAGCGGAAAACACAGCACTTCGATTTTCACAATAGAAAACACGACAAGTGCGATTTTTACTACGGAAAACACAGTTAACACGATTTTCACGGTGGAAGGTACAGCTATTGACTTTCACTTGGAAGCTAAGGCAGTCTCGACCGAGCCAAGACCTAAAATCTCAACCGCGGACATCATCGCAGGTGGTCTAGTAACCGCGCTGTCCTATCCGACCTGCACGCGTAAGGACAAAAGTTGGCCGAACGGCGCCCTACAGCTGCCCTAACATCTAACGTTCCCAAATGGAACCTCTGTGGAAAAAAACCCTAAACACAGCAGTACAAACAATCAAAACGCCTTCCCTACATATTTCATCGAAGTCTACAGGTTACAGTTAAACTGCTGCAATAACCCTAAAGCTAACGATTAACGAAAAATTATGAATTGTTGTGTTAAGGCCACGTGCACCAACAGCGATTAACCAGTTTATGAGAATTTAATCGTTCATATTTGAACATTTGGATTTTTTTACATTTAAAAATTAAACTGATTGTGAGATATTTAAAAATGATATTAACAAAAAAAAAACATTTTCGTGAGACAGGTATTTGAAATTTAGTAAGCAATTGTTGTAATATTATTGTCGTAGTCGGAACTGCAGCTATTGGTGAAAGCGGCCATTGTATGATGAAGTGTCCCATTTTGTAGAGCAATTGAATTTCTCTAAAATAATTCAAATTCCGTTTGTTGAAATTTAAATTAAAATTAGACATAAATGCGACACAAAATAGGAAACATAAAATATTTAAATCAAATAAAAAAAAATGCATCTCACAACGTTTCAAATTAAGTGGATTTTTACCACCACAAAATAAGACACGTTGTGTTTTACATTTACAATACAATTTATAAAAAGGAGACCCTAAAAGGCAAGAATATTTGAAAGATTTTAATTTTACCTATAATAAGAAAGTGAAAACGCGACCGCGAAAATGTGATCCCGATTAAAATATAAAAAATATGTTAAAAGTCATAACTGAAAACTGAAGTTTTATTGATTCTTTTTTAAACTTTCGAATCATTATTATTGATTCGAATTTCATTCAAACAGTACTCTTGAAATTATAAAACTTCTATCAGTGATAACTTTATCTGTCACGTGAGCTTCTAACAATTCTGGATGTCCAAAACCCCTAAAAGAGTCAACTTTTTCAGGTAAATCACAATAAATACGGGAGGGCTTTTGTTGACTCCAGCTCACTGTAACAGGATAAATAATTAAAATCACTCACCAAAATTCTGCACTACAGTTTCGTCAGCACCTGTAACAAACAAAAAAACATAATTAGCATAAAATATTTTAAAAATTCCTTTAAACAATACTTAAAGGAAAGCAAAACAAGAAACGAAAAATACGTACTTGAGACGAAATCTCTGTAGGGCTCGTAGGTTATTCCAGTTCCAACTTCCAGTCCAACACACGAAAGGTAAAAGTCGCGAACTACTGACTGTTATTTTATTGATTTTTTAAACACTGCACTGGGTAATCGTTATAAAAAATTATTTTTAATAAATACGAGTTTAAAATCGCGATCACATTTCTTTAGTTAACATTTTTAACACTTTCACCGCACTGGTCAGTTCTGATCCATTTGGTCTGGTTGATCGCCTCGCTGTCCCGGAAATCCCGACGTCAGAAGAAAGTACCTTCGATTTAATCATTGAAATATTATTTAAACACTTACTCGCGCGAACGCGGAGTCGGGGGACGAATCAACCCGCAGCGTCGTCTTGGAAGAAAAATGTTAGTGCTACAGGTCAATACCAAAATTATTCGTGTTTTCACGATGTAAAATGTTGTGCACTGTTTAAATTTAATACAGGTGTTCCTCCTTAAGACAACACTGTCTCGACTCGAACGAAAACGTACGCACTCCCGCACATTCTGTAAACGCGAGAGCCAGTAACCGGCGCCACGCACCACCGTCTCAAAAAGCGAAAAACGGAAAGATTTTATTAGGAGTACATAATAATATAAAAAAAAACTCGATGTGATCTTCAAATATTTTTAAGTGATTTTTCTTCGCCAGAAAAGTGCTAAAATAGCCAAAAAGAAAAAAGAAATATCCCTCAAAACCCTTCTCTGCACAAAAAACAAATTTTTATTCAAAATACTAATCATTTGAGGGATTCTTATCTGGCAAAGAACAACTGATAATTTCGAAACTTAATGCTTACTGAATAAGCATTTATATTATTTTATTAATTGAAAGTTTGAGGTGCGAATTGAACCCACAAAATCCATTTTACAAAGAACTGCTGCGCTGGAGGCAATTTCGTTTTAAGTGACGTCAAACAGCAATTTAGTTCGAATTTCAATGGTATGAATTTATATCGCTGTAAGTAGATCCAAGCAGATGTGATTTATAATTGTGATCGCAATACGTCAGCCTAAACGGCTTCTCAACCAAGGTACGGAGTGCACCGGTGGCAGTCAATTAAAACCGAAAAAAAACAAAAAAAAAATCATACAGTGTCTGAGGGCGCCCTAGCCTGTACTAGTATTGCAACAGAAATCTATTACCCAACGTTCCTCGGCAAAGTTTGTCCACAGTTAGCAAGTAGAACACTTAGCAGTAAAGTATCCGAGAATGAGACCGATCTGGAGTGTTTGGATCGTCCGTCCACAGCGCCCCGCTTCCCAGCCACCCTCTCAGAGGATCGCAGTTCAATACAACAGCTCGCATCAAACTGAAAACGCGGATTCACCTTTCTAATGAATGCCGCTCAAGACGACCCGCCCAAAACGTTTCAGATAACACCTAGGACATCCGGCGGATGAAAAACAACGATCAAATTCAAAGTCGAGGCCGAGAACCCGAAATTAAACTGAAGGGACGTTCTTTCCGCCGAAAGAACTCTTCCTCCCTATGGGACTCCACGCAGTTCCGTTGGGAATGTCGTATCTAGTCTTAGATCACCTAGTTTTAATCTGCAATAGAAATACTTGTTAACATCTTAATTTAATTTGCCGACGCAGCTATTCATTCGTAAAATGAATGTCCAACTAAACTAAAAATAAAAATATTTGTAGGTCATTTCACTCTAATCCGTGCAATCATGTTCGCAGTAACCAATCGTTGTCCGAGTCCCAGTTCTCAAAAATGCCTGAAACAAAAAGCAAAAAAAAAATTAAGATATGTACCATATTACAAAACAAAAGCAACACCAAGAGAAAGGAAAGGTTGCGTGGACCAGGGGGCAAGCCTTCTTTTCCTTAAATGTCACATTATACAACGTTTTAATAAATAAAATAACAGAAAAAAAAATTCCAACAATAGTCATAATATGATAGCTTCTCGGTCGAAAAGAGTGGCTCATCATTTAAAGTTTGTTGGTTTCTTCATCTGCCTGTATTGAACAGAGCTTGAAAGCTGATCTGCTTTATCGAGTCTTGAATCGCGCTTGGAACTTTGACCCCGGCTGTCTTGTAGCAGAGTCGCCGAAAGACAATCAAATGTCGTTGTCCAATCTTCTTACGATTAGCAAACTCGGTACTGATATCTGAAACAAGAAGAAAAGACATTAAAACAAGCAAAAGCGACATTAGAAGAAAGGATCGCGTGATTTACATAATACAACACTGATCTAATAAAAATAGTGACTGAGAAACGTTCGATTGATCCATGACATTATTCTAGTGTCTAAACAAAAATACATAAGTGAACAATACCGTGAATAGTTTGCGAGTGCCGAACTGTATCAATGTTAAAAAAAATTTTAAAAAAAATTAAGGCGTCGAAAAGTCGGCCACATTATATTCAGTCGGAAAATAATTAGCTGAATGGAACATATCAACAATTAAAGCCAGTTAAGATGTATAGGGTTTGATTATAATTTAGACGTTATATTCTGATATAGGGGGATCTTGTGAATTAATTTATACTGTGTGACTCTGCACGTTATAGATTAGGTTGTAGAAGCTTTGAAATAATAGATGTCGTTCAAACGTTCAAAACACCGTCAAATAATAAATAATGACGAACAAGTCAAATAAAGAAAATATCTTTAATTGTGTTAAAATATCAATCACAACCATAGTACTGCTGCAGAAGTCATTGTCTCCTGTCGGCCTTAATATGGTAGACGTAGCTTTCGTTAATTAATATAAGCGCTCACTGTATTATATTGCAAGATCTCGATAATAGTTATATATCGGATAAAATCTGGCCACAATTACGATTGCACGTTTAGTCTTGAAGTAACAACTTATCAATATGACTAATGAAATGGCAATGTTACATAATGCATAATGACGTTCAACATAATAATAAATAATTTATAGTTTAGACCAGAGGCGGCGAATAAAGAACAATAATTCAATTTTTATTAATTTAAACATTGTAACAATTGAGTTGTTTACAGCAGTATAGGTACACCATTTAAATAAATTGCACAAAGAAAAATACCTGACTTTATTGATACATCACTGAAATAAATATGTATTGTCTATTTTAAATAAATAACAGTATAATCGCCGTACGGTAAACAATGACATATTGTTTATACTACACACTCTAGAAGTGAAACGTAAAGTCTAAATGTAAATTTGGAATTTACAGAATAATATAGAATGCGTTATTTTTCGCTGTCATATATGGTTACATTATTTGCATTTAACGCAAACGTTAAACGGTCCAAATTCGCCTAAAAAGTAGCTACATTTCAATAAAATATTAAATTTTGAAATAAGTTACAAAAATCAATTTTAAGATTATTATAATGTAACAATTTTTAAAACATTTAGAACGGAAAAAAATCCATTTCAGACATACAAGTTCGAACGCAATGACAAAGAAGCATTACATAAATAATAATTATTATTTTTATTAATAAAGGCAGTGGCGTCGACTATAAACAGGGGCAGCTTTAATAAAATTCATGTTTCGGTTTAACGAGTCTTTGAAGTCAAAATTTCACATAACTAATGTTATTGACGTGAAAGCACAACAATTTAATAAAAGTCCGTTCGCGCGTGTTTCACAATAATATTGTATACTAGCTGCCCGGCCCGGCTTCGCCCGAATGTAAATCGGATTGAATCCTTGAATATATATAAATATTTATTCACTGCCAAACATTAAAATAACAGTTATAATATTATATTTTATGCCAGTTTTTTAATTGAGTCCCGGACGAACCCGGGTGGAGAAGCGTAATGACAATAATCATAGCGCACGGAATGCGCCGATCAAGTACTCGCAAAGTACTTTGCACTTATATTTACACGATCCGTTTCAAGCATTTTTTGACCACCCGGCACCCTCTATATCCGAGGCTAGTTTCGCTACAGAACTAAATGTTACAGAACTAAATGTTACAGGTCTAAATGTTACTTAGCAACCATTAAAATAATAGTCACTTTATATTTTCTACCGCGGGTTTATAACAGAAATCAGTCCCACTCGGACGAAGCCCGGTCGGGTAATGCAATAGTGCATAGCCTGTCTATTTTCTAATCCAGTATATTACGTATATTCAAATTTTAACTGAAGCCCCGCTTTCAAACGTTAACCTTTAAAATTTAATAAACATTTCATTAATTACTCTAATAAAATAATTCTCGTCTAAGTCCGTCTCTGATTTTAACGTTTTTAGACTGACGTTAAAAAATAACGATATTTTACAATCTGTTCTTTATTAATAAACCAGTGGTCTGGTCCGGCTTCGTCCGAATTGGAAGATTGCCACAGTTTTTTCGTTGCAATATTGGTCTCCACGAAACGTGCTTTAATTTTAACGCAATAATATATATATAGCCTATGTCCATCTTGAAGGTTCATTCTAAATATTGGTGAAAAAAATGCTGAAATTGGATAAGTAGTTTCGAAGATTACCTCCTATACATCCAAACTTACAAACTGTACCTTTTTATAATATTATATAGAATTTCAAACAGACATTGAAAAAATTGTAAGTACAAAAAAAAAAACAAAACCGGTTCAGCTGTTTACCCATCGAAAGTAATACATAATTTTTGTAAAAAATTGACTAAATATTTGCAATATGTACGTACCCTTTTTAAAACAACCGTTTTTTTGTGTAATATTTATTTGCAGGCTACCTAAAGATGTGAAATAAATTTAAAAATTATATATTTTAAATTTTAAGCAGCCACATTCTTTGCCGAAACAATTTAAAATTTGTATTTACTGATAACCTTTTCTGATATGGCATGCATTATTATCGAGAATTTCATTAAAATGAAATTTTAAATTAAAAATATCTGTAAAATTCTTATAAACGAGTACCAAAGTGCTTTATTACAAATATCCACATTGCGTTGTTAAAATAGAATAAATAGCGTATTTGTAATTTGTATAGATTATAGCACGGCAGTGGAAGGATTTCTGGTAACGTAGGTCCATTCCCACCTGTGAATAAATAAAAGAAAAAAGACGGACAGATTTCTCAAAACGGTGGATTGTTTGGGCTATACCGGTGTTATTTTGGGCCCATAGTGATCAGAGAGGGTACAGCTCCACTTCTTCTACTGTTCTGAGAAACTTGTGCAGAAATGTAACAAAGAAAAGAATATGCAGTGGGTCGATAACAATTATATTTCATAATCACTTCAAAAAACGTGTCGGTGACAAGGTACAAAGAAATCTGATTTACAAGTACATTCTTAATATTAACAATATCATTTGATCATGATTGACAATTAGAAACTGGGGGTAGAACCCTGACGAGGTGATCACTTAATTATCTAGGGAAGTACATTTAATAAGGTTGCTTAAATTAAAAAAAAATAATAAAACGTGAAAGAGGAAAAGAAAACTAGGCGTGAGCGTCATACCTTTTTCTGAAGAGTACTTACTTACACTTGAACAATACTTATTCTAGGAATACTTTACATAATTCGTGAGTGACTACGGGTATTTAGGCGCTTCATGGTAGTACCATGAAGTCTAAATTCGGTTTGGAGAAGAAGCTTGAAGATGATTCTGTGGTTTATTCCATGAGCGTCCTTTTCATGCGACCACACCGAATCACGGAAAACAACTTAATGTTTGTTATTTTTCCGTAACTAATCAATATTGATTTTAATTATTTCAAACCTAACAACTATTGTTTGTCACTTTTTCACTTTTGAAAATCACAGATACCGCGTATTTAGAGTCAGACGACTGGATCACACGATAGACACACTTATGTTTATAAGTCCAAGCCACGCGATCCAAATCGTACCGCGCATGCAAATCCGCGAATTTAGTGATTTGATTTCCTTATTTATTTATTTTATTATAATAATTTTTATGCTAATATTAAAAAATTGTCGCGGTGCTATGGCACCACGTGACAGGCTCCCCCTCTTTAGTGATTAGGAGGTACTCCGCTATACTACTAACTGTACATACAACAAGAAATTCACAACAATGAATTTATCTTTGTTGTAACTAAGTCAACAATCACTTGACAATCTACCATATCCCATACTATGGCAGTTGAAGTGTGCTCTTCATAAATAAGCTCTAATTAAATTTAACTAATCTAAATGATCTAACGAGATGAAACAACCACCGATAATACGGAAATTATGGGGTCGTAACCTGACTGGCTGAAGGAGACAGCTTAAACGTTAGACGAAATTGGGCCTTAGGAAAGCGCCGGAATGTAAACAAGGACAAGCTTATAATCTAAAACAAAGGACGAGAATAACGAAATAACACAGGGAGAATTCTTTATTTAGGAAAATAAAGCATAACTCAGGTACGAAAAATAACTTAAACTTTTATTGTTAGTAATAACCTAACCTAACAACACTTGACGTTTGACAGATGTCAGCTGTCTGACATTGAACTTGAAATTAAACTAGAGGGCAATGACCTCGGGTGAATTTTTCAATTGTTAACAGACGGAATTTTCTTCAGATGTTCAATATGAGATTTAAACATCTTTTTGGAGGATGGATCTTGAAGGATGCAGCTAACAGGACTCGTAAATTCTAAAATTACACGGGGATTACTGTAACGAGGACAAAGTTTGAGGTGAAAATTCGGTTTCATTTTGTTATAATGTAACCTTTGTACAACAAAATCGCCGACTTGAAACTTCGACTGCAACGAACGGTTTTTATTGAAATATTTCGCTTGTAGATCATGTGATTTTGACAGAGCTAGGCGAACTTGATTTTCGGAAGGCAAAGCGTCTTGTTCCCACACAGATGACAAATTCCATTGTAAATCGAGTGGAAATTTGATTTCTCTTGACAAAAATATCTTACAAGGTAAATTTTTAATACTTTCATGATATGAAGAATTATTGGCGAAGGTTATGTGATTTAATAACAAGTCCCAACTGAGATGATCGTCAAACTTTTGTTGAAGTAAAATTGACAGAGCAGCTCTAACGTTTCGTATTACTCTTTCTACAGCATTGGACGAAGGATGATAAGGCGAACTGTGAATGACACGTGAACCCCAGGAAGTACAGAATTCATTAAACTTGTTTGACGTAAACGAAGTCGCGTTATCGGAAACTATTTTAGTTGGTGGACCGTACGTGGTAAAGACTTGATGTAGACATTTTATTATCGACGTGGAACTGGAATCAGGAATCGCGTAAGTTATTAACCACTTGCTGTAACTATCCAGAATTAGAAGAACATATTTATTCCCGGAATGTGATTTGACAAGCGGTCCCATGAGATCAATGTAAATTTTATCCCACACAGATTGTGGAGGATTAGACGACATAACTACTTTATCAGGATGTTGATCTGATTTATGCGTTGCACAGAGCATACAATCTTTAATAAATTGACGAACCTCAACAAACATGCGCGGCCACCAAAATCTTCGTGATATTGAACGATACGTCTTCGTGACTCCGGGATGACTGGCGATTTGTGAATTATGAAACTGTTCCAATATTTCTTTCTTGGAGGCGGACGGAACAACAATACGTCGACGACGGTTGCGGCCTACGAGTCGAACCAGGAAATTCTTGTGAATAGCGAAATTTTTCTGAGGTAAACCTTGATTAATTTGACTTTTAAGGCGGTTTAACTCAGGATCTTGATCTTGCAGGATATTAAGTTCGGTAAACGGATTTTTAATTTCCGTAATGGGATTGAGAAAATTTGATTGTATTGCATTTTTCTCAGAAGTTTCGGATTCAGCTACCAAACGGGATAAACAATCGGCAGTACAATTTACTTTACCGCGAATATGTTCGACTTTGAAACTGAAACGACTGATGCGAAGTAACCACCTACCTACACGACCTAAGTTGCGGGGGTGCTGAATTAACCATTTGAGACAGGAACTATCTGTCTGAAGAATAAAAGTTTGATGCGAGAGGTAAGATTTCATTTTTTCCATAGCCCAAATACATGCTAAAGCTTCTTGTTCGTACGTACTGTATTTCTTCTCGGCGGATGTCAAACGTCGGCTTGCGTACTGGATCGGGTGTAGACCATCTTCAAAGGATTGTAAAAGAACACAACCAACATGATTTTGACTGGCGTCGGTTTGCAGAATGAATTCGCGTTGAAAATCGGGAAAACGTAGAACTGGTGAACTTGACAGAGCTTCACGAAGTTTGCGAAAAGACTGAATATGCGTTTCCGTTAAATTATATTTGACATTTTTCTTCCGTAGATCATTGAGTGGCGACATTATCTGAGCGTATTCGGGGATAAACTTAGCGTAATAACCAACCATTCCAATAAATGTTTGAAGCTGTTTCAAATTCTTCGGAATTGGCAAATTCTTTATCGCTTCTACTTTGTCGGGATCCATGGAAAGACCGTTGCTTGAGACACGATGACCCAGGAAGTTGAGTTCGCTTTGGGCGAATTTTATTTTATCCGGATTCACGGTAAGATTAGCTTCTTTTAGACGTCTTAACGTTTCTCGAACGTGTACCATATGAGATTCCATATCGGGACTGTATATTAATAAGTCGTCGAAAAATACAATCACAAACTTGTATCTTAAATCGGCAAAAATGTCAAACATCAGACGGTTTAGAGCACTAGGTGAAATAGATAGCCCGAACGGAGCCTTATGAAATTTCCACTGGCCTTCAGGAGTGACGAACGAAGTTAGACTCTTTGATTTGTCAGATAATTCAACTTGGTAAAAGGCGCTGTTTAGATCCAACGTGGTGAAAACTTTGGCGTTTTTTAAGCACTGGAAAATATGCTCAATCGACGGAACAGGAAAACTATCCATGACAACCTTTTTGTTTAACTGGCGATAATCAATACAAAGTCTATAACCTCCACTTGATTTCTTGACAAGAAAAGCCGGTGAAGCGTAAGGGGATTTACTAGGTGAAATAACGCCTTTATTCAAAAGATCACTAATATGTTCCCTCATTATTTTAGCTTGAGGTGGGGAAAGTGGATACGGGGCCTTTCGGACTGGAATATCGTCAGACAAATGAATTGAATATTTGTAATTTTTAGCTTGACCTAGTTCTTCGGTAAGAACTTCTGGAAATTCTGCAAGCAAACTACTAAAGTTGGCCGCATTTGAATCTATACTGGTAACGTGATCCAGGGAGAAGGTTTTGGACGAAGCGGGTAACGGTACAAAGGGAATGACGTGAGAGGAATCGAATTTGAAAGAAAGATTATTCTCGGTACAATTAACGTTCGCACCCATTTTGCATAAAGAATCATAACCTATTATGACGGGATACGACAGAGCGTCGAGAACTAGGAAATCAATCTTCCAGGTAAATTTACTAATAGTAATGACTACTGTTAACGTGAAATTAGATCTCGCGATAGAACTGTTGGCTACTTGGGCATAAGAAATCGAATTTGTGATCGTACCTATTTTTAACGATGACAAATAATTAGCAAGTTCGGAATTGATGTAGTTCTTGGTAGAACCGGTATCAAGCAGTGCCGAAGCTCGAATATGTTGAAAGTAGAGATAAACTAGAGGGATCGTAGAGCTACTTGATTGACTTGGGGAATTATAGGAATAATTCGGGACGGGAGAAGTCAATCGAATAGACGTATTTACAGGAGAGGACAAGTTAGCTGGAGGGGGGTGGTTCGAAAGGGGTGACTTATTAACTAATGTGGTTAACCGGGGAAAGACATTAATTTGTTCTACATCTTTCGGTTTACTAAAAATTTTGACAACGCTATCTCACCCTTGAGAGGGCAGGATAGCCTTAGGTTCAGAAGGAGAAGGACGTGGGGGACGAACCGGACACTGGGCTATAAAGTGACCTGGTTGTTTACAATATCGGCAACAAGGGGATAAATTAGGAGCGACAAGTCCGGTTGAATTGGGGTGAGTGTACGTTTTACGTTGACGTTCAACTACTCTCAAATGTTTTATAAGCTGGTGAAGCTCAGCTAAACAAGTTGGGGTATCTCTGAATTGTAGATAATTAAATGTGGATTCGTTTTGGTTAAGCCAAATGCGCGCAATTATCTCCGATTCAGACAGGCTAGGACCCAATAATTCGACGTATTTCAAGACGTCTTCAGCATATTCGGGAAAATTCTCAGAGAGGTTCTGACGCCTACTGATATAGCGTTCTATTAGCATAGCCCGATCTATAGAAGTGGTGAAATGGTCTAGAATAAGATTTTTGAGCTGTGTCCATTCGAGTTCAGAATAGACATTAAGTCTCCACCACTGTCGGAGGGGTCCGTCAGTCTTAGTGCCTAAACTCTTTAACAAAATATGAAATGGAACTAAAGCGAATTGACTCACGTTCTCGATTTCTAACAGGAATTGTATCAAAATGTCAAGATCTGTACCTGTAGCGGTAGGTACGTTACGCAACAAGTCCCGGATATCGCCCATATTTGCATGCGAAGCGGTATGATTTGGAACGGAAATAAGAATTGGCTCGGACTTACTCGGTGAGTGCACTGGAGGATCGTCCATCGCCGGCGGAGAGTCTGGAAGTTCAGCGGTGGTCGGAGGCGGACCTGGAGATTTGCTTTGGCCGGGTGTCGGCGGAGACTTTGGGCTGCGGCAGGACTTATGGCGCGGCATGGTCGACTGGAAGACGTGGAATCGGACAGGAACAGGACTCAGGAATTAACTACGCTCCTTGCTACCAATTATAGCACGGCAGTGGAAGGATTTCTGGTAACGTAGGTCCATTCCCACCTGTGAATAAATAAAAGAAAAAAGACGGACAGATTTCTCAAAACGGTGGATTGTTTGGGCTATACCGGTGTTATTTTGGGCCCATAGTGATCAGAGAGGGTACAGCTCCACTTCTTCTACTGTTCTGAGAAACTTGTGCAGAAATGTAACAAAGAAAAGAATATGCAGTGGGTCGATAACAATTATATTTCATAATCACTTCAAAAAACGTGTCGGTGACAAGGTACAAAGAAATCTGATTTACAAGTACATTCTTAATATTAACAATATCATTTGATCATGATTGACAATTAGAAACTGGGGGTAGAACCCTGACGAGGTGATCACTTAATTATCTAGGGAAGTACATTTAATAAGGTTGCTTAAATTAAAAAAAAATAATAAAACGTGAAAGAGGAAAAGAAAACTAGGCGTGAGCGTCATACCTTTTTCTGAAGAGTACTTACTTACACTTGAACAATACTTATTCTAGGAATACTTTACATAATTCGTGAGTGACTACGGGTATTTAGGCGCTTCATGGTAGTACCATGAAGTCTAAATTCGGTTTGGAGAAGAAGCTTGAAGATGATTCTGTGGTTTATTCCATGAGCGTCCTTTTCATGCGACCACACCGAATCACGGAAAACAACTTAATGTTTGTTATTTTTCCGTAACTAATCAATATTGATTTTAATTATTTCAAACCTAACAACTATTGTTTGTCACTTTTTCACTTTTGAAAATCACAGATACCGCGTATTTAGAGTCAGACGACTGGATCACACGATAGACACACTTATGTTTATAAGTCCAAGCCACGCGATCCAAATCGTACCGCGCATGCAAATCCGCGAATTTAGTGATTTGATTTCCTTATTTATTTATTTTATTATAATAATTTTTATGCTAATATTAAAAAATTGTCGCGGTGCTATGGCACCACGTGACAAGATATACCTACCTATATAACTTTATTTCTAAATGACTGTCCGATATTAGATTTACCTATAATATTGGAAAACCACACTATAAATGCACCGCCCAATATCAATTAATTATTATAGAATGGAGAGATTGTAGATTATAGACGCTCAACAACTGAGCTCATCAGCGAATTATTGTAATAATGCCTATAAACCTGTTAATATATAATACGTAATATTAATGACTAGGTACTTACAATAGAAACCGGTTGGAACAAGCGACGTTCGACCGTCTACGACAGTCTTATAAAATGCACAAATAGGACGCCAAACTGGAAAACGTTTTCATTCAAAATACGTATTTTCGCAAAAATTGGCGCCGAACTAATATCACAAATACGTTTCGAAGACGTTTAAAAACATTATTCAACAGTCAAAATATTTCAAACCCACAATTTTTATCACTAAAACTCAAAAAGATATCAATGCACTTTTAGACGCGTTAATTTCAATGACAGTTCATTTCACAAAAGACGCATGACTCGTCACAACTCATCGGCTGTGATTGCATCGCCTACTTGGTCTTAATTTGCAATTTATAAAAGTTACCTACCTATATTTTTGAAATAAAAACACACCTAATTTGATAATTATTTTAATTTTTCGATAATAACATGCTAGCCTAATTTTTAACTTAAATATTAACGATATGTACCTATCCTGAACATTAGAAAAAATATAATATTTAGATTTTAAATCGGTTTATTTCATAATTAAATTTAGCGAATATAACGAGGTCACGAACTTTTATATAATGTGTTTCTTATGTTTAAAATGAAATAAAATAAATTTTGATTATACGCTTTTATAGACGTAGCGTGAACGACCACCGATTGTTGAAATATATTATATAATACAGGGCCGTAACTAGCTTTATTGGGGCCCTGGGCAAGACCTTGCGTCCCCCTACACTAAATTTTATTAATTAAAATTTTTGATTAACGTCTGAATAGAACTCTTCAAATAAATATAACAGTCTATATTGACCAATTTTTTTCAGACCATATAATCCGGATCGAAACGTCATCTAGTGAAATATTGATTTATATAATTTTATTATTTTAATGTCTGAAAAAAAATTGATCGATAATTTTATTTATTTTATGAATTAAATAAAATTACTTATTTCCCCAAAATAATAGTTTTCCAGTAGTACAACCAGCCCCGGATCTAGGGGAGGGGCAAACCGGGGCACCCGACCCGGGCGGCAGTTTCAGGGGGCGCCAAAATCATAATATAATATGGTTGAAAGCCACACCCAATCTGTCCTTTTTCCAATTTACTCAGTCTGCTTGTTTTCTGGCGGTTTCCCGGTCACGAAAAATGCCAACTATTAGGTATATAATTTGTGAGTTTTTTTAAAGTATCTAATTTATCTCAAACGCTGGAGAGAGGGAGGGCCATTATCAATTTTCTGCACCGGTTCGAAAAAATCGTATATCCGGGACTGTTTAAATGAAATACAGCGTAACCTCTTTGTAATTATGTAAAATAGATTTTCACGTTTAAGCTTTGAAACTTAGTACTTAGTTAGTATAGGTACAACATAATATAAGTAATAAATGCTTTATTGACGTATTCTAGAAATTTGAAAACAATCAGGAAGTACAAACAGTGCCGGATTAATCATTAGGCAGAGTATAGGCAACTGCCTATATAGGGGCCTCGCTGCTCGCATCGACTAGAGGCCCATGCACGCACCAAGAAAAAAAAACTTTTCATTGAACGAAAATTTTATTTGATAATTTGTATGAAATTTCCCAACAACAATATTATTTTCTTTCGTTTTTTATTGTAATTTAAAATAACTACGTCACGTCTCATTTCTCTTTCACGACCCATCAAAAAATCTGGATTATGAATTATCTAATAAGTTAACCTATTCATTAAAGCATAGCAGCATCACTATAGTATAGTCAAAGTAATCATGTTGTTACAATATATCACATAAGACATTAAAAGTAGCAGGATGCCTGGAGCCGATCATCTGGAAGTTACTCACATCCCTACATCAACTTGAAAAGACCTGATTGCATTGCCTATAGGGGCCCGGACAGGGTTAATCCGGGCCTGAGTACAATTAACACTATTTTGATTCATTTGTTACGCTCAAATCTCTTCAAAGGTTATAAAAACAATAGTTACGAATTTCTGAGTCATAAGAACAAAAATTGTTGAATTTTTTTAAGCTAATTTATAGTGTAAATGAGCTTTTCTGGTCAACATATAAACAAGTAGGAATATGCGACAAAAAACCAAAAAAATATATAATTCTTTGAGTAACATTGAACCTAATTGACCGATTGACGCCAAAATCTAATCAGATCTTAGTTTCAATAAATCCTTTCGAATACCGCAAACCCGATGTCAATCGGTTAATTCGTTCTGATAATATCGTACGACAAAAAATTGTATAACTCTCTCTCTCTCACACACAGACCCATATACTAATCCATTGTTCGGTTTTCCCCTTGTTGGTAAAGGTAGTTGAGTGAATAACACACCGCCTACTTGACGCATAAGCGGCCAATGGGTGAGTAACGATTACTTAAGTCACGGTCATAGTACAACTTAAATGACTTCGGTCTCATAACTCATTCCGCCATTTTTAGAGAGTCAGCTATATGTTTTCATTCTTCTAATACAGTCGGTCTCGTGTATTTTCAACACAATTTATTTTCAACTGTTTTTACTCACGTATTTTCATGTCCCTATAGTTTTCACGCAAAGTGCCTCCTCCTTCCCTGCACAGCAAATGAAAATATACGTTTGACAAAGTTTAAGTTCAAATTAATATTAAGTGTTGTTTCTGATTGGTCTATGACTGCCACGAAGTGAGAAGGAAGGAGAAGTTGAAAATACAATCATATAGAGCCGTAACTAGCTTTTTTGGCAAGACCTTATCACTGGGCCCCCTACACTAAATTTTATGAATTAAATAAAGCTATACTTATTTCCCAAAAATAATAGTTTTAATCAGTACTATAGTATACAACCAGATAAACAAATTTTGTTGATCCAAATCTTCTTGGTTTCCGGGCTTGTATGCCGTGGTCCATTGGTATTACTACCTGACGTTTCGTCTACAACTGTGGTAGACATTATCAAAATTCAAAGGCGATGTGGTAGCGGGCGAAGTTTACTTCTAGGCTGCTCACAGGTAAGGAAACTTCGCCCGCTACCACATCGCCTTTGAATTTTGATAATGTCTACCACAGTTGTAGACGAAACGTCAGGTAGTAATACCAATGGACCACGGCATACAAGCCCGGAAACCAAGAAGATTTGGATCAACACCGGCCGTGAATGCCTACACACAATTGGATAAAATTTTGGAGGGTTCTAAAAAATTTTTAGCTAGATATACCTAGGTATGATTTCAATGAACAATTTTTGAATTTGTGTCTTTTCAAGGGCGTAGATATATTATATATTATATAATAATATAGATATATATAATAATAAAAGATAAAACTGAAAATATTACGAATACTATACCTAACTTAAAAACAAGACAAGATTGCAACATAGCGTATTTTTTGTAACATAGGTACCTACCTATAATTAGTTTGGTAATAAATATTTTGCTTGAGACATTTCTTCATGAGTATTCTTGTTTGATATTCATAAAAAATATTGATTTTTTGCTTACATAAGTACTTATAGGTTTTATGTTACAAAAAATATTTTATCAAAAACTTCTATTGTCACATGAGCTTCTATCTGCAATGTCAAGGACAAAATTGCACAAAGTTTCATGAGTCATAACACCAAGGAAAGAGCTCCATGAGGCAGAAAATAAATATCTAATAAAAAAAAAGATTTAGAATATAATATGACTCACCAGTAGGGAGTATTCTCTCACAAGATTTTCATCAGCATCTGCAATAAAAAATCGTACATAATAAAATCTTATAGTAATAAATTTAAGCGGCCCATAGGCGCTCAATATTATTGCGCAATATTTGGGTTTGTACAATATATAATTGACCGTATGTAGACTATATTGAAAGGTTGTGCAATATATTGTGTGATTTTTAAAATCTTGAAAATATATTGCACAAACGGGGAAATATTGTGCCGTCTGTTGCAGTCAAGATTGCGCAATATCCCGTCAGTTGATCTCAAGTAGCGGTCGTTTCAACAAGTCGTCTCAACTACGCCTCATCATGGGTGACAAGAAAGCCGAAAGACAGTTTATTGTTGAATTTATCGTGGTCTTCCGGCTCTGTGGGATCCAAAGTGTATAGTAATCATGACAACATGATGACTGGAGTTCTGGTGGGGACTGTTTGCACAATGTGGCTGTAGGAATCTGTGCTCGCAATTGAGCAATATATTGCACAACTTTCAATATAGCCTCCATACAGTACAATATTTTGCACAAACTAAAATATTGTACAATATAATATTGACCGTCTAGGGGCCGCCGTCAAAATATTGTGCAACCCACATTGCACAATAATATTGAGCGTCTATGGGCCGCTTTACCTTCAAGATATAGGTATAGATACTAGATAGATAGATATATGGCATCACATAATGGTTGTATAAGCATTGATGGATTAATAATACTAAGTCACACTAGGCATTACAAAACGAGAATACTGTTTTCCTAAATTAAATCATTTTAAAGACATTCCCATAATATAATGATAGGTAGATTTATATCAAAACACTATAATTATTTGGTATAGTATTAGAAAACTCCCCGGACCCTCTCATACAGTCGGAGCCCGGAGGTCAACGGTTTCCACTGCGATCAAGGACGTAGGTCGTAGATATTTTTTTCTTTATAATCAAAAATAATCAATATTTTTTAAATTTTATAAATATCAAACAAGAATACTCACGATAAGGAATATGTCAAGTAAAATATTAATTCCCAAACTAATTATGTTACAAAATAAGCTGTTGTAATCTTGTCCAAATTTTGTATTTTAGATTAGTATTCGTAATAATTTTATTTTCATTTTTTTTTTTTTTATTATGGTCTTGGGGGGGGTAATTAATAATAATAATCCCATATCTATAAGCCCTTGACTGCGATTCCTGTTCAAATTTTCAAATATTCTTGCACCTTATAGTAAAGACATTTTGGGCACAAAAATTGGCTGGATATTTTCATATAATACATGGGAACGCCGATTTTTGTAATCAGAATAGGTACATAGGTAATCAGTGGCATAGCTATACCCTTTGATTTGATCAACGTTATACGTTTTTTTGTTTAATTTGTGTAATGTAGGTACTTTAGTAGGTAACTTAAATTAATTAAATACAAAACTAATAAATTTTACTAAATGTTGTAATAATAAACGCTAGGATCCTCCTGTGCTCATGAGGGCCCGTGGTAGGTATATTTTGTCCGTCCTGCCACCCTATTGTTAGGTACGCCACTGTACATAATTATACTATTATAAGTTTAGAGTAATTGTGTATACATACCTTATAAAAAACATTCGTTGAATATTGGAACATCCGTAGCATTTGCCAGCTTCTTGAAGATTTCTATGTCCGTCAAAAATTAGATCGTTCTTCAATTTCAAAGGCACCACCACTTTGCACTAATCAAATCCACGGTAAGATAAACGCTGGCTTATAGGTATACACACGAACCTCGTAGACCTGCAGCTAAAAAAATAACAAATTATCAGTTTTTTTTACAAATAAAAATTGTCAATGATTTCAGCTTTTATATTAATCGTATTTTATAAACATAATTAACAATTTAGCGACTAAAAAGATAAATGCGCGCTAAAATATCCGAGGTCAACGTGAGAAAGACACATGATGACTGATGTAGACAAAACATTGACAATAGGAAATATCTCTGATCTAGATATTATTTAAAAGAAAACCAATCGATTAAATTAAATAAATACCTTGAAAATCATCACGAAGAATTAAAAAACATAGTCAACAACACTTTCACAAATATTTACTTCAGAATCAATATAGAAACCCATTTGTAGTTTTTAATATTTATTAAATTATTACATTTAATTGTGTACAAAAGACGGTTGAATCTAAATGGCCGTATACACGGTCAGGCATACCTTCGCGCCTACCTGAACGCACGGAAGCTCGCAAGCAAGTGCGATCGTGTGTATGCTGAACTGATGGTGCGTTCAGGCCATTTGGCGCGGTGTGAAGCGAACTGGCGATTCCTGATTTTTCGAGCAAGCTCGCAGGCAGATTTTAACGTGTGTACGCTTCTATGTGCCAAGCCTTCATTTTCAGTCAGTTTTATTGAAACTACCTCAGTTTACTGTTGATTTGTGTAAAGTAAAATAATAATTTATAATATAAAAATGAGTACAAATAAAAGAGAAAGAACAATACTAACAGAATTTATAGAAATGTACAGGGAAAATACATGTTTATGGAAAGTGAAAGGCAAGGAGTACATGGACAAAAATAAAAAGGATACTGCGTGTAAACTTCTGTTGGAAAAATTAAAAGAACTCAATCCAGATGCTGAAACAGAAGATGTAAAAAAAAAATCAATTCGCTAAGAAGTTGTTTTAGAAAAGAATATAAAAAAGTAATAAATTCTATGAAATCGGGAGCTGGGACAGAAGACATTTACCCACTTTCTTTTATTACATCTTTTTCTCTGGCCCTTTTCTCACTAATCACACACGCAATTGCAATGCTAATTAAACATAAGTTTTTATTATTCAATGACATGTTTTAATGACTGCGGTTCGCTCAAAATGAAGTGGTGTCTCTCAGTCTTTACGTGAACGTGTGTACGCTTGATGAAGTATCATACTTACTCGCAGACTTGCCTCTTCAGGTAGGCGCGAAGGCATGCCTGACCGTGTATACGGCCATTAATAGTGGTGACGGGTGAAGAAAAAACGACCACTAAATTCAAGGACAAGCTGCAGACTGAAGATCTCCTCGCGTCCAAGAATAGTGGTCGTCAACAAGTTATATTTTGGTTTCTGCATATTATATTATGAATATGATGCAACTTGCTAACAAAATTTTGTACTAGTGTACATTATTAAAATTAAAAAAATTGAACCATTAAGAAATAATGTTTTTCTCGTTTCCATTTTCAAAAATAAATTATTTATTTTTAACTTATATACTTCCAAAGACAAACCAGTAGGTACCTATATATTATATAGATCAAATTTTTGAGAACATGACAAAAAGAAAAAAAATGTTGACGTGGTTTAGTGAGGTAGGTACTTTTCATTATTCTGAGTTGTGCTTCTTGATGCCCCCTGAGACGTGATGCCCTAAGCAATTTCTTAATTTGCTTATAGATTAATCCGGCACTGACTAAGCTAGGTCTTTCATTAAAACATTTTTAGGCGGTAAAGTTAAATATATAACTTAATAGGTACAAAAGAATTGTTTTTCAAATAGTTTTTAAACATTTTTTCAGTCAGTTCGGTTAAACCGTCTGCATTTTGTTAAAAAATATTTTCGATTAGTTCTCTCATCTCTCTATGGACACTACCTAACTATTAAGGGCTGAAAATTATTACTCATATGTGTAGTAATTAAAGAAAAAAAATCAGCCCAATCGGCACTAGGTTGCTCGCGGAGATCAATAATAGATAGTAAAGTACTATTATAAATAACTAATTAATCCTTACCTATGTGAAATAAACAATATAAAATAAATAAAACAACCAATTTGATTTAATCAAAATTAGGTCTAATACGGATCAAAACGCGATTGAAAAATTAATTCAGCTTGTCTTTGAGGCTTGTAATAATAATCTATAATAGACGTTTATTACAAAATGACTGCTTATATTTGTTAGCAATTTGCATAATACAGTAGGCAGAAATAAAAATGTGACTTTTGACGACCACTATATTCTTGGACGCGAGGAGCTGATCGTTGTCCTTGAATTCAGTGGTGCCATGTTTTTTTTACCTAGACCCCCCTCCGTCATCCGCAACCGCCAATAAACTCAACCGTCTTTGAACATAGTAACATCTAATAACTATTAGGTATAAATTGCAAATGGTTTCCACTGTCAATGTTCGTCAAGATTACGCGACATGTCTGAATGTCTACGCTAACGTCTAAAGTTATTACCTCTAATTTTAGAGCGCATTTGTATTTTTACTGGCTAAATTATAATTAATCAAAAATGCGGTTAATATAAAAGCTGAAATCATTGAAAATTTTTATTTGTAAATAAAACTGATAATTTGTTATATCTTTTTACACGTCTTTATACGAGGTTCGTGTTATACCTATAAGCCAGCGTTTATTTTACCGTGTTGAAAGTAACAAACTATTTAATTTTTGACGTACCTATATAGAAATCTTCAAGAAGTTGACGCATAAGCATAATATTATAGTTTAAAAATATTGTGGGGGGGCTGAACCTTACTTTTTAAATGCGCTTTCCCCAGTTTCCCTTAAGTTAATAAATAATAAAATTATGTACCTACCTATTAAGTTAATGCAAATCGTATTAGCTTTAATGTGTTCTATAAACTTCTATATCTAATATAGTTAAGTCAGTATGAAAATCCCTATGTACCTATATCATATCTATACCTATATTTTGTTATTCCTGTAAATTACTCTAATTTAACAAAATCTAGATTTTCAAAACTCATAAGGTACTGTAGCAAAGTGAAACGCAAATCAATCATAAACATGTTAAATATTGGGTGCCTAAAATGAAGCTAGGTATGATAATATATATAAACAAATCGGTATAGGTACTTTTGACCGTATACAACCACAATATAAGTTGGATTAAATTAAATAATTTATAATCGTTAATAATAAATATTTTTCTCTTTTCTACTTCTATTATCAAAGTAGGCCGATCATTTTGAAAATTTGCATAACGCCATAATTTTTCATTGTGAACAACTTTTCTTAGTGACACTTTTGCGTACTATGAACGGAAAAGGTACTTTAACTGAAACGAAAAGAGGTTTTGCTCAACTGTAATTTTGTAAAGGCCTACTTGATTTAAAAAAATCGAAAGTAAACTAAAAATAAGTTTCAGACCAAGCAGGGCGGAATCCCAAAATATGAAATTCCAATTAGAAAATTTTTGTTAATCTCACCTATTGTGATCTCAATCCGCGGACACACTTTATATATTCATTTTTACACCTGATGATGACAACAAGGTTTGTCGAAACATGCTAATTATTTTAAATAAAAAACTTATTTTCAAACTATCTTATGTAAGGAATAATTAAAAGATTTTGATATCTACTTCCATACAGCCCCAGATCTAGGGGGGGCAAACCGGGGCACCCGGCCCGGGCGGTAGCTTTAGAGGGCGCCAAAACAATATAATATGGTTGAAAACCACATCTAATCAGTCCTTTTTTCGATTTACTCAATCTGCGTGTTTTCTGACGGTTTCCCGTTCGAAAAAAATACCAACCATTATATACCTATTTGTGAGTTTTTTTGACGTGATACGTCTTATAAATTGATGAATCACCAATCTTATAAATTGATAAAACACCGGCTGCATGCACGAAAAAGTGTAACGTTCCTAACGCTCGTAACGCGTAACGTTCCTAACGCGTAACGTTCCGCCTGACCCTGTGCGTGCTTTTTGCTAATTTCTCGCTCAATTTAAATCAGATCGGTTTGAAACCAGTCTTAAATGAAAGAGGAGAACATTTTACATAGATTTCGTATAACAGAATTTGCCTAAACAGTTTTTTTATACAAATTTATATAGAAAAATAGCTGTATAAATGCAATGTTGTCTAATGCATGGCGCGACGCGGTCGGTCGTCTTTGTTTGCCGTACATGGAAATTAGAAGAGAACGTATGCCTTGTCTTAACATGAAAACGGCTACATTTCTAATGTTTAATTCAATTTTTTGACATTAGTATTTTGTGAAATGCAACGCCTTCTAAGTTAAGTATTGGAATAACTAATTATTATTAGAACATAATACTTTGACAGTTGCAAACGTCACTTTTGACATTTCTTATCATTCCGACACCAAGGATAAGCGGATTGAAACCAAATTTTGGGAGGATGTTTGATATGCAAATATGAAGTGGCCTATTGTTTTTGGGGAACATCGGCGCATGCGTAAAAGAATATATCTCTTATAATGATGTTTTATATAATAATAATATAGTTTTTAAAACGGTTTTTACTCTATCTATTTTTACTAGAAATTTTTGTAAATTTTTTGGGGAAAATCGGCGCATGCGCAAAAGAGATACATGCCATAGTTGTTTTTTATATAATAATAGTATACTTTTTATAGTGTTTTATTATTCTACTTAATAAAATTTACCTAAATTTGAAGCGAAAGATGCAATATCATAGATTCGAATTATTATAATTATTATATAAATTTAGGTTATGTATTACGGAATACGTTATCACGTAAAACTATCGTCCGTAAACCGACTTTACAGACAACCAATTTTTTTTTTTTAAGTATTTTATCTCAAATGCTGGAGAGAGGGGGCGCCATTATCAATTTTCTGCCCCGGTTCGAAAAAATCGTAGATCCGGGGCTTACAAACAGTTCAATTTTACTTATTTGTATAGATGTCAGTATTTTTTATGTTTAAAACAGATTCTGTCTTCCAATATGGCTGGAGTTTTTAGTAAATTTTTGTAGGGTTGATAAAATGTAGGTACTATATTATTCACGTATTTTGACAATTCGAAAAATTCATATCTTAAAAAATGTTGTCTTGATACGAGGTAAAATCTTATCACACAGAACATTTTTCTTGAAGTTTTTTTTTTTAATAGATAGGTTGTTTAAATAAAAAAAAAATGAATATCCATTTGTCCGTTCTCTTAAAGGATTAAAGTTTAACACTAATCAGTATACTGGAGACAGCATGAACCTGCTTTACGCAGTGCTTGTCACACAGTTTACTGCGAACGTGTCACGCAGTTTTTAATACTTAATACTAATAGTCATAAGTAATAGACTTAGGTCTAGTTTCTTTAATTCGGCCATCATTACGTTCAACGACTGGCTGATAAGAAACTGCGGTACAATGTGCGGTCAACCAAGTCTTGGAATATTTTCTGCTCTAAGCTGTCCTACCTTACGCCTCAATGTGGACCCGGATTAATAAATGGTTTGATTATGTGTATCTATTATAATTTATCTACAATAGCGGCCCGGTCCGGGTTCGCGCGAATTTGAAGATTGACACCATTTTTTCGTCGACTTACGTTGCAAAATTGGATTCCACGAAAAGCGCTTTTATTGTAACGCGATAGTACATTCACCCTGAAAGTCCATTCTACATATTGGTGAAATTTTTCTTGAAATCGGATGAGTAGTTCTGGAGATTACCTCCTACATCTAAACTATTCCTCTTTATAATATTAGTAGAGATTTACAATTTTTTTTACAAATTACAAAAAATAGCTAAAAGTAAAAAACACTCATTTATTTCGTTTTATTAAATAACAATATGCAATCAGAATAATTATTAACATAATATCTAAGTGAACATCGTGCAAAAAAAGTCTGTGTAAAAAGCAGCTTTTTAACATGGATAAGTATTTATATTTTGTAAGTGCTATACAAAAATTAATTTGAAATGATTTTTGGACAAATTAAACTGTACATGATTATATTATGTAACAGAGAAAAAGGAGAACACAAGAGTGAAGTTGTCGTTTTTCCCTATGCATGCAGTCATTCTCGTACGGCTTTTCGAGCTCCTGATTGGTTCCATTTTCCATCGTGAAGTTGCTTGCGATATCTCGAGCAATTCGACGAATAGTCCGGCAGTATATCTTACAAGAATATCTCGAGACTCGTGAAGCGCGCAAGCTATACCAGTATTATTACAATGCGAGGCAAAAGTCATATTTTGTAATTCCTCAACAAGACCAATAACAGCTTACTTCAGGTAAATAATCTGACCTGATCAGATTACTCACTAGCATGTGTAAGTTTGTGTTTATTTAAATTTCTTGAATAACTGAAACACTCATTACAAACGTCACACTGGTACGGTTTCTCACCAGTATGTCTTAGCTTGTGAGTATTTAAATTACCAGATTGGGTGAAAGACTTGTTACAAACGTCACACTTATAAAGTTTCTCCCCAGTATGCGTAACCTTGTGAATGTTTAAAATACTTTGTCGGGAGAAGCGTTTATTGCAAACGTCACACACATGGCGTTTTTCACCAGTATGTGCAAGTTTATGTTTATTTAAACTGCCCGACTGAGTGTAACATTTATTACAAACGTCACACTGATACGGTTTCTCCCCAGTATGCTTTAACTTATGTCGATTCAAGTCAAATAATGCAATAAAACATTTGTTACAAACATCACACTCATACGGTTTCTCACCAGTGTGTGTTAATTGGTGTCTATTTAAACTGCTCAATTCGGTGAAACTCTTTTTACAAGTATAGCAATGATAACGTTTTATACCAGTATGAGTAAACTTGTGTTTAGTTAGATTGTTTGATTGGTTAAAACATTTGTTGCAAACATCACATTGGTACGGTTTCTTTCCTGTATGTATAAGCTTGTGTTTGTTTAAATAAGCTGAACTGGTGAATGATTTATAACAGATGTCGCACTCGTACGGTTTGTCTCCAAAATGTGTAACTTTGTGAATGTTGAGCCATCTTTTATCGGCAAAAGGTTTACTGCAAATATCACAATGATATAACTTTTCCTTTGGAATGTTTAGTTTTTCATTCATCGTTAATATATCATCACCACTATCGTTACTGTGTGTATTATTTTCATTAATCAATACAAAAACCGATGTGGCGTCATTTTCCTGTTTTACATTAGTTTCGTTATCGAAAGGATCAATAAACTGAGGCTCACATTTTACAGTACTCGACGATAAATCAAAGGTTTTGTCTATTAACCATACCGCTTGAGGTTTGTAATTGGTTACAACTTCATTGCCAGTAAAATCCACGTCTTCATATTTAAATGTTGTACTCTTAACTCCCAATTCTGTTTTCTCGAGTTCATTATCGATTTTTTCTTGTTTGGGAGCCGCATCCTTAATATTTATATCTTTACTAGAGCTGCTACGACTTGTCATGTTTTTTGTTCTCTACGGAATTGTAATATGTCAAAATGCAACCATACTGTTCTCAGTAATTTTTTAAAAATATATCTGAATTTTCAGGTTAGGCTTGCGGGCGAGCAACGTATCATCTGTAAAAAGTATTATCAGATCGAATTATTTTACCGATAAATCCGCTTTCTTATAATAGAATAGACGCTTTGTTTTGACTTCAAAAAACAGTAATAAATCGCACAAGTATATGATAAAATTGATAAAAATTACTGTCATACAAGCATTCTTCTAATCGTTCTTTAAAATTATTAACAGTGTTCACATTTTCATTAGAGTTAAAACTTTAATAAAAAGGTGGACACTTGATAATTTTTATGAACCTACCACAACTTACGCGAATGGGAGCGCATTTTGTACTGCATTTTAACTACCCTTAAAGTCAGCCATAATCAGCACATTTTACACAATACACTAATTATAACCTTATTTTAGTTATATTAAACTAGTTTTGAGATAAATGTTATTAACAATACGTTTACCACTTCCTTCAGATACAACATTTCAACGCAGATTTTGTTCAACAGCGATAGGAAGTTCCGCTATATCGAGTTGCGGCCGTGGGGGACTTCCTACCGCTGTTGAACAAAATATTAATTATTTCTTCTTTTTACTCCACATTTCTATAAAATAGTGTTTTTTAAACTCTAATTATAACCCGAAAAACCAACACTCAAATGACTATGTTTATTGTATATTATTCAAATATTTACAAATATTTATATAAATTATATATTGTCATAGGTTCTTAATACCTGCGTGTGCAAAATTTAATATTATTCAAACGCCTGGAAGTGGGTGAAAAATAACATGAAAGATTCCATACAAGAGGAGTTAATAAAAGAGCGTTAAAAAGAGCTTGAACATCGATCCAGCGAAACAGTGCTTATCTTAGCATGATTGAAATTTCTAATCAAAAAACAAACGATATTATTGAATTATAGTCCGTAACATTTATTTTCTAAAATAAAGCAAACGGTTATCACATGCGAGAGTTATTAAGATTAGAAAATAAATGTTACTTACAGTCCGTAAGTAACATTTATTTTCTAATCTTAATAACTCTCGCATGTGATAACCGTTTGCTTCGTTATTCGATTGGTGGGGGACGAAGCTATAAAATGCGAGCGGAGTGGTTGCCAAGTCAGTCAGTCAGTCAGTTGTTCATGAGGCGTTCATGTGTTGATACAGTGCCAGTGCGTTGTGACGTAAATCATTAAGTGCAATTATATAAATCTGGTTCTACATAAATAACTTCTGTGTTGTAAATAATCGTGTGTATATAGTTAATAGAAAAGTGTGCTTATAATGTGTGTTCCTATATTGTAAATATTTTATGTACATATTTAGTGACCTTATATTCTTGTTACTTAGTCTTCTATTTTATTATTTAGAACTGTCGTTATTTTGTTTCTGTTAACGTAATTATTACTATATGTCAAAGAAGTACGCTTTCGTTGTGTGTTTAACTGTTTTGTTAAACATTTATTATTGTAAATAAATAATTTCCACCACGGACTAGAACAGTTTTGTTACAATACAATTTTTAATCAGAAGTCTAAGAACCGAAATAGTTCTAATTATACTCATAATGTGGAGGCCCTTCTGTGGTGGTGCCCTAGGCCGATGTCTAGTGTGTCTTATTCTAAATGGTGACATGTAGTTTGTAGAAAAAAAGTGACAGGTGGATAGAAATCCTCTCGTTAGAAATTGTTCACATCATTAGATACTTGTAAGTGAATTATTTTATTCTTACGACTAAAATACAATGTGTTCATTGTGCTCAAGGTGTTGCCATACTGTCGCTAATGGAATATATTGTTTTTCAACTGTATTGAAATTAAAGTTGCTGATGTAATTACAAAATGTACTCCCCTTCAGGTAAGTTCGTTTATATAGATTTCAGCTTTTATAAATAGCATTTTAACTCATTAATATACAGTATTTCTATTGAATAATTTTAAACGGAGTTAACTCTGCCACTAGCTTATGACCCGTACTTTGTTATAATAATCAGTCAAGTGAAATTAACATTGCGTTTTTCTGATTCACACCGAAATTATAATTTTATGTTAAGGCTTTTCAATTAAAGTATCAGAACTCTTCCGTGAATAGTTTATCTTTGGGTTGGGTATTTTTCCAAGATGTTAATGAAAAAAAAAAATTAATAAAGCGAATAGAATAATCAACAAATAATAAAATTGTAGGTACCTACCTACTATCAGTTATTTAAAGATTAATAAATATTTTTTTTGAATCTCTAGATAGCGACATGACACTCGATTTTTTTACGAATTTCCTCCGCCAACTGCTATAATTGGAGAATCTTCACCAGTGCCAACTCCGATGCAACTAGTGCAGTTTGACAAAACACTCACGACGCTATCTATAGCAACTACGCGCTTCCGACAATGAAAAGTTCAATTCTGATTTCTGAGGTTTTCAGTGGATCTTAGAATTTATGATGAACGTGTCACCGTGTAGTGTTTAGAACTTAACTAACACTTGCTAGTTTGACATGGATGTTAATTGGGAAAAACAGTCGCCAGTGAATTTCAATTCAGCAAACAAAATAAAGAATGAAATATTTTTAAAAACAGAAATCAAAGAAGAGCCGATAGATAACCCACTATTTCCAACAAACCATGCTGATGACATAGAAGAATCAACATATTGTGATAACAGTGAAGTTAGTTGTGAGATTTCTACGAACAAAAGTGGGGGTAAAAACGGGAAACAAATAAAAATTACAAATTTTAATTCAATAAACGAATATAACGAAAAAATATCTTTAAAATCCGAAATCAAGAATGAACCGATGGATGACAGTTCTTTCATATTTTTACCAGAATATGTTGACGTCACAGTAAACGCCTCGTGTTACGTTGACGACGGTGAAATCAATTCCGTAGCCACAACAGAAAATTTTTATGAACGCGAAGAGAAAAATAAAAGTAAAATCACGATAAATTCTGAGAAAAATAAAAAATCAACTAGAGAAATACATAAGTGTAACATTTGTAACAAAGGTTTCAAAGAAAAGAAGAATTTAAACAAACACAACCGTATACATACGGGTGAGAGACCATATCTATGTGACGTTTGTAATAAAAGCTTTCATCAAGTGAATAATTTATATCGTCATAAACGTGTACATACTGGCGAAAAACCATATCAGTGCGAAGTTTGTGAAAAGTCCTTTCGTACATCATCACAGTTAAAGACTCATAATCGCGTGCATACTGGAGAGAAGCCATATCAGTGTGAAGTTTGCAAAAAGAATTTCAAGGAAATAAACAATTTGAAAGTTCACAAACGTACACATACGGGTGAGAAGCCTTATCAGTGTGACATTTGTAATAAGCATTTTGCTGTGCTAGACACTTTAAACAAACACAAACGAACACATACTGGTGAGAAACTGACGAAGTGTGACGTTTGTAATAGGAGTTTTTCTCAGGTTAGCCATTTAAATAGACATAAGCGAACACATACTGGTGAGAAACCGTATCAGTGTGACATATGTAATAGGTATTTCACTCGATCAGACAGTCTTAGTTCACACAAGCTTAAACACTAGTGAGTTATTTAGTGTTGCAAAGTTTCATCAATGAATGTCAGTGAATGGGAAAAATCTGTAATTACGTTTGACTGAATATGACTAACGGATATTATTTATAAAGTTGAAATGCTTAATTACGAAATATAAGGTTTAATAACATTGTTATTAATTTTTTAGCAGTGTTTGCTATTAGTCTAAGATCCGGTATTAGAAATGTATACTCATCTGTTATTTGATGATGACAAAAATTATCTGTTAAATACTTAATATACAGGTGAGTTTTTATAGCGTGTAAAAATCAAATAGACGAGCAAATATTTCAAATAGTTTTTTTATCAAAACTCAAAAATAAGAGAGAAACAGCCTTTCGAAGTTTAAATAAATTTTATTAAATTTTCTTTAATTTTGAGGTCGGTCCTGGGGTTATTTTATGTCACTATGGAAATAAGTTGTTATTATCAAGTATGTTGGTGCTTATTTGAAACTGACCTGTGTAATAATAACATATTTCCATAGTGACATAATATATATAGTCTTCAACCACGTGATTTAAATGAAATACAAGAAAATAGCATAAATGAAGTTGAACAAAAAAAGAATCGTTGTAAGCAATGAATTTATGAGTGCCAAGTTTTCACTTGGGAAGTTTTTATGTTTTATATTATAAATAAATGACCCGTGTGTGTAAACTTGCCATGTGAAAACCCGGCACCCATTTAGATCTCATTTTTTTCTCCGCAAAGCCGACAAACCCACTTATTTATTGTAGCTAACTTGGCCCCTTTTTCCGCATTTATATTTTGGTGGGATACATAATTAAATTTTCAAGTCCTATTATTATTTTTAAGAGGTGGAGTTTTATCGTGATTTGTTTTACGAGAAGTCAATGTGAGTAGCAACTGTGTTGGAACTTAACATGTCTTTTTGTATCCAAATTTTCATAAACTACTTATAGTCAGAGTGCCCGTCGACAAAAATTTTACGGACCCATACTCTCCCCAAACTTTGTATATGGCTTCATTAGGCCTAGTCTGACACCTATTTCCTCTATGACTTTTCTTGATTTTGGGCGTTTTCCCTCTAAATTTTCCGAAAGATGTCGTTTTGACGACATGTAAAAATTTATAGATACCTACTGTTTGTTTTTTTTAATTGGATAGCTTAAAAACTTCAACCAAAACGCTAAAATAACGTTCTCTGACAAATAACATGAACCATTTAAAATGTCTGACACCTTGAATATGTCGAACATATTCGAGGTGTCAGACTAAGCCTAATGAAGCCATATACAAAGTTTGGGGAAAATATGTGTCAGTAAAATATTTGCCGACGGGCACTCTAACTATTAATTATAGTTGACAAACCAACGTTCATTTTACTATAGACAGGAGCGCATGGGTGCTCGTGGTCCTCAAGACTCACAGAAAATAAATCTTACATAAATGGTTAATGGGACAATACTACTTTAAATAATTTTCTGATTTGAATGAAGATTTGAAGTAGCTACCGTCATCGGTGTGCAAAATCCACGCCGAAATCTCGTTCAGTTTTTGTAAACGAGTTATCAAATGTTTGCCTAAAGTCGGCGTCCCTGGCTGCAGAACAACTAAAGAACTGATTACCCTTTGTAACATAGGTACCTACCTTTAAAAAAAAATTTGAGCCGTCGTGGGACGCTTGGTGATGTGAAACAAATTTAAGTAAAATTCTAGTCACTAAATTTCACCCTGTAACTGAATTTCGCCGTATTATACGCAATTGTAGTAACAAAATTTCGCCTTGTCATCTAATGAAATTCTAGTAACTAAATTAAACGTATCAATAAACGCTATGTTTGTCAGTCCAACACATACACACACTCAACAAATACTAAACCACAGCTGTCCAACGCATACACGCAGCAAGTGCAAATTAAACGTAACACGTCCCATTAACAACGTCGTACCAATTGAAACATAAGACGTTCTACTTGCACACGCGCCTTTAGATGTTTCATATAAAAAATCAACCACAAAATTTGTGTAAACAAATAATTGATAAGTAGAATTTTACCGTGCACGTAGGTAGTTAAATAACGTTTCACATAATGAAAGAAATATCAATAACTGGGTATGACCTAACTACAAAGTGTTTTCAACCAGGTTTGAAGACAAAGTCGATGATGTGGTAAGAAATGTGCTCCTGTACAGGTACGTTAGTTTATTGGAATAGAGAATGGTTATTTTTTCGGTTATTTTAGTATTCGTCTTCTTAAATGTAATATTGTTACTATGTCTCAGATACTGAGATGCTAAAATTTGTTTGTCAATTATGTTTTACTCATTTGGAGGAAATTCATCAGTCTGGCAAAACACTACGACGTTAGGTATTTACATCTGCATGCTTCTGACAAATAATCCTGATCAAAGGGTTCCATTCAGAGGTCTAATGATTCTTTAATCAATAATACTAATGCAGACATCAAGTGTGATTCTTCAGAACTTCATTTTACACTTTTATTTTACAATTACACTGAGAAATTGCAATTTTATTTTAAGGAAAATGTAAAGAAATTCAGAACCCTTTCGTGAAAAATGGTTTATCGTTTTTTTATTTGGATATTTTTCCAAAATGTTAATGGCGTTAATGCATACTAAAATTTAAAAAGAGAATTAATCATCAAAAATATTAATAAAATTGTGGGTAGGTACTATCATTTATTTGAAGATTAATAAACCTTCAATAAATAAAATTATCGACCAATTTTTCAGACAATATATTAACAAAAATTATTAATAATTTATTGAGTTCTAATCAGACGTTAATCAAAGATTTGATTAATAAACCTTGTTTTGAATTTTCAGATAGCGACACGACACGCGATTTTTTTACAAATTTCATCCGCCAACTGTTAAGCTGAAGAATCTTCACCGGTTCCAAATATGATGCAATACTCCCGACGCTATTTATAGCAACCACACGATTCCGATAATAATCAATTGTTTCATTCCGAAGTTTTCTGTGAATCTTAGAATTTAAAATTACACATTTCAATCTAGAACTTAACTAACACTTGCTCGTTTGACATGGATGTTAATTGGGAAGAAAAGTCACCTGTGAATTTTAATTCAACAAACAAAATAAAGAATGAAATATTTTTTAAAACCGAAATCAAAGAAGAGCCGCTAGATGATGATTCACTATTTCCAACAAACCATGAAAACGAAACAGTAGAATCAAAATATTGTGATAACAGTGAAGTCAGTTGTGAGGATTCAACGATCAAAATTGAGGATAGAAACAGGAAGGAAACAGGAATTGCAAAATTTAATTCAACATCCGAAAGTAACAAACAAATATCTTTAAAATCCGAAATCAAGAATGAGCCGATGGATGATAGTACATTTATATTTTTACCAGAATATGTTGATGTCACAATAAAAACCTCGTCTAACGTCGATGGCGGTAAGACCACAGAAAATTTTGATAAACGTGAAGAGGAGAATAAAAATAATTCCACGAGAAATTCTGAGAAAAATAAAAAATCAGTTAGAGACGCTTGTAACAAAGGTTTCAAAGAAAAGAAGAATCTAAACAAACACAACCCTATACATCCTGGTGAGGAACTATATCATTGTGAGGTTTGTAATAAGGGCTTTCGTCAAGTGAATAATTTATATCGTCACAAACTTGTACATACTGGTGAGAAACCATATCAGTGCGTAGTTTGTGAAAAATACTTTCGTACATCATCACAGTTAAAGACACACAATCGCGTGCATACTGGGGAGAAACCATATCAGTGTGAAGTTTGCAAAAAGAATTTCAAAGAAATGAACAATTTGAATGCTCACAAACGTACACATACGGGTGAGAAACCGTATCAGTGTGACATTTGTGCGAAGTGTTTCACACAACTAGGAAGTTTAGTTAGTCACAAACGTAGGCATACTGGAGATAAACGATATCAGTGCAACATTTGTAATGCAAGTTTCATTGAGTCATATAGCTTGAAAATTCACATGCGTTCACATACCGGAGAGAAACCATATAAGTGTGATATTTGTTTGAAGTGTTTTAGTCGTGCAAGTGCTTTTAGGGATCATAAGCTAAGACATGCTGGTGAGAAACCATATAAATGTGACGTTTGTAATAAGTGTTTTACACATGTATCTAATTTAAGTGAACACAAACTTTCCCATACTGGAGAAAAACCAATCGAATTAGCTCTCGATGTTGGTGAGAGTAAAGGGGAAGTGTAATTCGAAAAACAAAAGTATGAGGAAACAAAATACGAAATCAAAGACACACCGATATGTCTATATACAAATAGGTGAAAGAAAAAGAGTTTGGTACCGATTTGAGTATGTTAATTCGCACACATTGTGATAAAACATACATAGTTCTCTTCGTTTTAAATGAGAGAAAGTGCACAATATATGTTTTATCGCGATGTGTGCACAGATAAAATCGATTCAGGAGAAATCCTCATAATGACATGCGTATTGTAAACGAAGATTATATTTATAGACATTTAAATAACAATTTTGGGGGATCTACATATTAATAGGTGAAGAAAAAGCTGTTTGCCCCTTTTTTAAGCACATTGCGCGCACGGAGGAGTGTGAGAATTAGCATAGTTAAAGTTCATATGGAGAAGGATTGCAGAAAGATCAAATTTAGGTATGAAATGTGTTACAACCACATTACATTAAATAAAACATTCATTGTTTACGTTCATACACTGTAAAAATATTCATTGTTTACGTCAATACACTGTAAAAACTATTCATTGTTTACGTTCACACACTGTAAAAAAATTTGCAGAGTGAATTAATGAATTACTAATTCCAACTGAATAATTTGTGAACTTAGAAAATGCTTCATCTAACAATTGTGGAAGTGAAATCAAAAATGAAGTGCATCTTCACGTTTCTTTTAGATCGTCTTCTATATAATATTTTTAAACATCCAATAGGTAAATATAATAAATTAATTAATTACTTAAAGTAGCAATTATTTCAATGTATACCACGCAATCAAATTTTATTACATAATTAGCGCGCCTCATTTTCATGAATTGTAGCATTTCACATAGAGTGATATTTTTTTAACTTTGGGAGCCGTCCTGTCCGGAAAGCACTGTAGTCTCTAGGGCTTATCATGATACCTTCCAATCTCTTGTATCACCCGATTCAGTATCCCTCGTTCCTTGTAGTAACGATACAATACACTACAAAACTACAATGAAAAATCGTGTCTGACGATTATTTGAAAATTGAAATATCGTTTGTTGCAAAATATTGCGACAAGAAGTTAAAAATACATAAAATGAAGGAAATATCGATAACTAGCAAAAGTATAAGTACAATATGCCGATTATGTTTATCAAGCGACGGTAAGATGGTAGACATATTTAAGTTCTCAACCAGTATGGAAAATAAAATAGTAAATGTAATTATGAAATGTACTCCCGTCCAGGTAAGATCACTTGTTTTTAGATTGTGCCATACAAGTCTTTAGGAGTTAACAATTGAATTTCTTTTAAATTGAAACGAATACTTTATATTATATTGTTCCGAATCTATTCACAAATCATACATTGTTCATAAATTAGTCTATTAGAATCTTTAACATGTTTTGTTATTCTACATCAGATAACAGAACGTGATGAGATGCCAAATTTCATTTGTCAATTTTGTTATACTCAACTGGAGAAAATTCACCAATTTCAAATGCAAGCAGTTCACTCCGAAAAAACACTACGACGGTATATACAAGAATTACATAGTTCTAATAAACAAACCAAGAAGAACTCTTCCTTCCTGAAACCTTTTGATGATCTATCCCAAAATTTTAAAGCAGATATCACTGTGAAAAGCGAATCTTTAGAACATGATGAAGTTTTTAACACAGATGTCAACTGGAAAGACAAAGAATTTGTCAGTTGTAATTCAGAACAAACAATCAAGGAAGAATTAAGATGTGACAATTCAGTAATCCAAACGGACCATGCTTTTGAAACTGTTGAAACTTTATTTAATGATGATACTGAAATAAGTCGCAAAGACAAAAAGAGTAAAATTGGAGAAACTGAAGTGAATATTAATTGGAAGGAGAAGGCACCTCTAAATTTTAGTTCAATTAATAAAACTAACTGGGATTTTTCTGTAAAATCTGAAATCAAATCTAAATCAACGAATGATAATTCAAGATCTTTGACGGCATGTAATGATGATACAGTTAACTCAACAATTCTGGGAGATATCCAAGATATCAGTCGTGAAGATCCAAAAATCGATACTGTCCACACGCCGAGCTTTTGTTTTGCTGATGTAATACAATATTTTGATAAACGTGACGAAGAAAACAAAAATGAGAAGTTTAAAACAGGAAATAAAATGGCATTGTATCAATGTGATATTTGTGAAACGAGTTTTACCGGATTAGAAGATTTTGAAGGACACAAACGCTTGCATACGGACAACAGACCTTATCAGTGTGATGTTTGCAATAAGTTTTTCGCTGAATTCTGCAAACTGAATATTCATAAACTTACACATATTGGCGAGAAACCGTATAAGTGCGACGTTTGCAATAAGTGTTTTAGTAAACTGTGTATTTTAAAATATCACGAACGTACACACACTGGTGAGAAACCGTATCGTTGTGACATTTGTGATAAGGGATTCTCTAGATCCGACAGTCTAAATATTCATAAACGTATACACACTGGAGAAAAACAATATAAGTGTGATATTTGTAACAAAGGTTTCAGCAAGTTGTGTAGTTTAAAATCTCATAATTGGATACATACTGGCGAGAAACCGTATCAGTGTGACATTTGTAATAAATGCTTTCCTCGACCCGAAGCCCTAAGTACTCACAAACGTGCACATACTGGTATTAAACCATATAGATGTGACGTATGTAGTAGATATTTCATGCATTTGTGGAATTTAAAATCTCATGAACTTACGCATACTGGCGCGAAACCCTATCAGTGCGACGTTTGTAATAAATGCTTTACTAGATCATCTGATTTAAAGAAACACAACCGTGTACATACTGGGGAGAAACCCTATCAATGCGATGTTTGTAAAAAGAGTTTTAGACAATATTACGACTTAAAAACTCACAAACGTACGCATTCTAGCTAGAAATCACTCCAGTTTGTGAGAAGAATTGCTCACAAGTTTAAAGTCACGTAAGATAGTTACTATATTATATTTATTTTGGTTGGATACTTTTATAAATTGAGAGTTACTTCTGTTTTTGAAAATACTGATTTATGTATCTAGTCATAACTAGGGTGATCAACCGTCCAAGATTTTCCGGGACAGTCCCGCATTGAGGTCCCGTGTCCCGCATTAATATGTGTCTCGGAAAATGTTTTCATTAGAGGGAATGTCCCTCATTATTACGTGAATTCGAAAATGTGAGAAGCAATAACTTTTTTTCACGAAGAGGCGAAAAAGCATTAACGCTTTAATGTTACAAACATTAGCTTGCGCGGACACAGACGGCGTTTTATGTTTTGATCCTAAAAAAGTCATTCGTTATTGCAGATGATTAAATTCAAAGGAGGATTGTTAAAAAAAAGGTATTTCGCTTTTACCCAGTGTTATATTTTTGAAAAATTTCTGTTCTAGAACCAAAAATTTCAACCATGTATCATGTTTTCTCCACTATATGTTTCGTGCGCGGAGGACTCGATGCTCGGAATCGACGTTCGGAAATGACGCTCAAAATTTCATACGTCTCTCAGCTATGTGTTGCGCGGAAAAAATTGACGCTCAAAATTGACGCTCAAACAAAATTGACGCTCAAAATTGACGCTCAAAAAAATTTAGTACCCCAGGGCTAAAACATGATACATGTTAATTAGGTTACTATAAAAAGGTCATTCGTCTTTGCGTATGTCGATGTTTCTTATAGAAAATAACTTAAGCTAATTACTAAAAAAAAGGTATTTCCGTAGCGAACTGTCCCGCATTGTGTTGCGATGAAAATGGCTACCCTAGCCATAACGAGTTGTGACATTGTGTTAATAACGAGAGATTAATGAATTTTAACAGTCACACGAGTCATACAAGCATTACAGTCAAGATAGATACTACGTTTTTTGCACGTGCCTGTTATAAAATAGCTGATTTTCACATCATAATAAGAATATTTGTAATCTTTTTGACAGTTCACTTTCGGCCATATTGGTATCTATGGGGACTGTTCAGCGCCTACTTTGCTTCTCTGTTGCTCATGTAGATTTAAATGACAACTGACAGAGATATAACTATTTGAATGGTAATAGCAATACTTTTGTTTTACTCTACGTATTAGTGACAAAGTGGCTACTATTATTGCCGCTATACTGTCATGAAAAGCAGATATTTTATAAAGAGAGGGCTGTGCAAAAATCTTTTTCTTCATACCTCGATCGAAAGTGCATACTTTCGGCATCAATTGTAAGGCAGAAAGTCTAACATTTACTCCTTACGGGAAGTTCGTACGTTCGAGTGGTAGTAAAGCAAAAACAACCAATCAACTGTTGTTTAGATGTCGTTTCCATAGCAACCCTATTACATTTTAGCTAATTCTCGCGAACAGCTGTCATTCGTGTTTTTAAGTATAACCTCAAAGCTTTTTGCTTGGAATTTATCTTGTTTTTATGTACCTAATTAATTAATTAATGTATTTAATCAGCGTGCTTACAACCGAGGTATGAAGAAAAGTACACCACACTGGCCGAAAGTGTGATATTTGCCCTTCACGCCATGATGCCCTCGGCTTTGCCTCATGGCGCACAGGGCAAGATTATCACACTTTCGGCCCTTGTGGTGTAATAATATACTATTTATTATCATGTTATTCATTCAAATGAAATAAAATTGTGTTGATGTCATAGTTGCTGTGATAAGAATAATAAAAAAAACAAGTCAGTGCAAAAAAAACATGTAAATATTATTCTTATAATTATATATTAAAAAAAATTGTAGTTCGTGTATCTAGAACGTAAATGCAGGTTAGGTACAAGCTGTGGCATTATTTTAAAATGAGCAACCAGGGAGTCATACGAACAGTCATACGAATTACGTTTGATATACATACTACATTTTTTGAACTTACCTCCTATAAAATAGTAACTTACAGGTTGCTGTTGAAAATTGCTATTAGTTTGATAAAATCGCATTTCTTTTGTTTCACTTTCCGCACGAATGCGAAATGGATCATTTTACTATCGCCATACAGGCATGAAAAGTGGCTATTTTAAGCTTGCGCATTTGCATAAAAGCGTCGTTTCCGTTGTTAGTTTGCTGACGGATTTGAATAGTTGTATGATCAAAGCTAGTAAGTGATTTCTGACAGAAATCTTATGCGTTGTGACAACACTTTAAAAATTCACACAATGAACGAAATATCAGTAACTGAAAAAAGCATAAGCTCAATGTGTAGACTATGTATATCAAGCGACAACACGATGATAAATATATTTAAGTTCTCATCCAGTATGAAAAATAAAATAGCCGATGTAATCATGAAATGTGCTCCCATTCAGGTAAGATTGCCTATTTTTAAAACATGCAAGACAATTTATTTTAGATGCATTATAGACCGCACACGAGTATCCATACTAACATTATAAATACCAAAGTAACTCTAGTATATGTCTGTCTGTGTGTATGTCTGTTACCTTTCCGGCAAAATCGCTGGGCCGATTGTAATGAAATTTAATATTATGAAGATAGTTTGAAACCTTGGGAAGGGCATAGGCTACTTTTTTTTTAAATTCAACCCCTATGGGGATGAAGTGGGGGTTGTAATATTATATGAAGTTACGCTTTTACGACCAAACCGCTGGGCCGATTGTTATGAAAGTTAATATGGAGATAGTTTAAACTCTAGGATTCTAAGGGTCTTTTCAAATATTTACCTTTGATAGGGTTAAATGCCTTCTGGCAATTTAAGGTTAAAAGTGAGTGTTCTGGTACTTTCAATGCGAAATCTTGATGCGCCCAAATTGTGTAATGGTACACGTTTACAAGTTTCTGTGGGTCGAAATATTGTTAGGGCTGTTATTATATATGGCAAATCTAACGGAGACATTGTTTTAATACCACGAATACAATTGTATCAACGGATTTGCCTTTTTAATTTGAAAGATTACAATTTCTATAAAAAAATGCTTTCGGGGTAACTATAAACAGACCCCAGGGGCAAACACTTAACATAGCTGGCATTTATTTAGAAAAACCACGTTTTTCGCGCGGCCAGTTGTATGTCGCTCTCTCACGTGTACCGAATCTACAAAATCTTTATGTTTTTGCAAAAGATGGTAAAAAAAATGTTTATAGGACCGTCTCAAATTAGTCTTGATTGAATTTATGAATTTTTTAATCAATTATATCAATTTTACACACCGATTCCACGCGGACGAAATCATGGGTAAAAGCTAGTATTTCAAATTAAATTGTTTGCAATATTTGATATTACTTATATGTTTAATTATAAATATCAATCTAATATCATAGATTATACGTAAAAACAAATTTTGTTATCAGATAATTGAACACGATGAGCTACCAAATAACATATGTCAATTATGTTATACTTATTTGGAGAAAATGCACCAGTTCCAAGTACAAGTAGTGCAGTCTGAGAGAAAACTTCGATACTACATAAAACAATTACACGCTTCCAACAAACAACCTTTGGCTGATCATTCGATTCCGACCCCTTCTGAGGATCTTTTGACAAATATCTCTAATGTAGATATAACTATGAAGTGCGAATCTTTGGAACATGATGAGCGATTTAACACTGATGTCAACTGGAAAGAGGAAAAATTTGTCAGCTGTAATTCAGAACAAAAATTGAAAGAAGAACCATGGTGTGACAATCCATTAATCTCGACGGATTCTGCTTTTGAAACAGTAGAGACAGTACGTAATGATGATGGCATTGAAATAAGTTGCGAAGACAGAAAGAGCGTTGTTAATGAAATTGACAGCACACACGCTTCCAACAAACAAACTTTGGTTGATCATTCGATTCAGACCCCTTCTGAGGATCCTTTGACCCATATCTCTAATATAACTATGAAGTGCGAATCTTTAGAACATGATGAGCGATTTGACACCGATGTCAACTGGAAAGAGGAAGAATTTGACAGCTGTAATTCAGGACAAATAATCAAAGAAGAATCAGGGTGTGACAATTCCTTAATCCCAACGGATTCTGATTTTGAAACAGTAGAGACTGTAGGTAATGAAGAAGGCATTAAAATAAGTTGCGAAGACAGAAAGAGAGTTTTTAATGAAATTGACGGCACAATTAATGCTTCCATTAGTAAAATCGATATTGACCACACACCGACTTTTTGTTTTGCTGGTGTAATGGAATATTCTGATAAACGAGAAGAGGATAACAAGAGTGCCTTGGAAAACAATGGAGGACTTAAAAAAATAAAAAAAGAAATTGAGATGTACAAATGTAATATTTGCGACTTGAGTTTTACGCGATTAGAAAATTTTGAAGTACATAAGCAATTGCATGCTTGTAAGAAACCTTGTCAGTGTAACATTTGTAATAAGTATTTTTCAAATTTGAGGAAATTAAATGCACACAAACTTACACATTCTATCGATAAACCGTATAAGTGTGAAGTTTGTAATAAGAGTTTCATCAAGCTGTGTAATTTAAAATCTCATAACGTCACACATACCGGGGAGAAACCTTATGTTTGTAACATTTGTTATAAAAGGTTCTCTCGATTCGACATGCTGAGTATTCACAAACGCTTACATACCGGTGAAAAACTATTTAAGTGTGACATTTGTAATAAGAGTTTCATCAAGCTGAGTAATTTAAAATCTCATAACGTCACACATACCGGGGAGAAACCGTTTCAATGTGACATTTGTAATAAATGTTTCCCTCGGGCCGACTCGCTCAATTCACATAAACGTGCACATACCGGTGTTAAACCATACAAGTGTGACGTTTGTGGTAAGTGTTTCCTGCATTTGTGTAATTTAAAAACTCACGTAAGAACACATACTGGGGATAAACCGTATCAGTGCGACGTTTGTAATAAAAGCTTTGCTAGATCGTCTGGTTTAAAAAAACACGGTCTTGTGCATACAGGTGAGAAATCTCACCAATGTGATATTTGTAATAAAGGTTTTGAGCAATTTTACGACCTAACAACTCATAAACTAACGCATACTGTTGAAAAACGATATCAGTGTGACTTCTGTGAGAAACGGTTCACTCGTGTAAACAATCTAAACGTTCATAAACTTACACATACCGGCGAGAAACCTCATCAGTGTGACCTTTGCAATAAGTGCTTCACGCATTCAAATAGTTTAAGAATACACAAACGTACGCATACTGGTGAGAAACCGTACCAATGTGACATTTGTGAAAAAAAATTTCCCCAATCATGTCATTTAAAATTTCACAAGCTTAAACACAAGTGAGAAGGTTATAGTACCTTTAGCTCTGTTCCAAGCTGACAGAGAACGGTAACAGAACCGTCACCGTCTTGCGCAGTAGCTAAAACGAAACGGTACCGGTTTTTGAACTACTGCACAAGACTGTAACGGTTCTGTTACCGTTCTCAGACAACTTGCAACAGAGCTTGTAGCGAGACAATGAAAGGAAAACTCCATATTATAGGGATAAATATTAAATATATCGGTAAAGAAAGAAATAGACCACGATCTAGCAACAAGTTCAGACAATCAACGCTAATTGCTCTGTTACAACATCTCTGCTAATGGTAATATTATCAACACAGTCATGCGCATTAGCTTAAACGTGTTCCAACCGAGGTTAGAACGGTCCACCCATATATTTAATGGTTCTATATTGCTAGTGGCCGTAAGTGGAAACGTGGCCCATGAAGTGGGACAGCAAATGCCTGTTTTTCTATCTCTTTCTTTATACTTGACCCGTTGTGCGCAAGTGTCGCGATTGTGGTAGGGTAATTAGTAAGTGGAATAGAGCAAGCCACCTCATTTCACAGCTTAGTTACATGTACAAACTGACGCTGCAACTGACGCGCATCCATTCACGGATATGGGCATGAGTATAATAAGTGAGACAGATGTATAAATGTCGGCACTGTAGTGTTTAAGTCTTTCTCCCGATCTTTGCTAGCAATATAGAGGGTATTAAATATATGTGTCCACCACAAAACAGTGCAAAGTTGGCGTATTCGCACAAAACCGATACAAATCAATTTCGTTTTAACTACTGCGTATGACTGTGATGATAGAGAGGTTGAAAAATAGCTATTGTGTGCGATATGAAAAAGTTAGAAAAGGATAGATGCGTTGCCTGCCACTGCCATCTATGGTTGGGTAGGCAAAGTAGACAAGAAGTTTAACTTCTAGCGTGTAATTAGTCTCTTTTTTCTTATTTTTGAAAAAGTTAAGAGGACAGCTAGTGTTTGGTTAACCTGCTAACCTTTATATCACAGCCTTTAAAGGTTTTTATATCGAGGTACTTAATATTATGTAATTAGTTTTATTTATACATATAATTGTTTTATTTTGTTTGTATTTAATTGAGATTATATTTTATTTTTGTTTTTCAATTAATTTGACCTCTGTTATCGATCGTCTATAGTTTTATCCTATCTATGTATCAAACTGTCAGTCGTGAGTTCGAATCCCATCCCCACTCATGCATGTTTTGTGACGTCATTTAATTTAATATGATGTAAATTGATAACTTCGGCGTCATACTCTTCAATGAATATAAAAGAGAAATGTTATTTTCTGCCTTTAAAAATATTCTTTTTGTAAATGTACTTATTTATTCAAATTAAATTAAATTTTGTGTTGATGATATAGTTTTTTACACTCTGTTAATCAAATGAAATATGTTTTGCTCCCGGCGGTTCGAATTTTTTTTTTACACGCGCTATATTAACTTCACTTGTAAGTTTGTATGTATGTTTGTTTGTAACTTTCGTTTGGACTACAGTAAGTGGTTTATTACTGTAGTATAATAAGCCAGCACTGTAACTACAGTGGTTAGCTGTGCGGTCTAAGGCACGGATCTTCGCTGACGTCAACTCTCGGAATCACGGGTCGTGGGTTCTAATCCCGTCCACGCCGAAAAAAAATTGTTTTTTTTTCGGCAAATTTTTGACAATAAATCGAACTGAAAAGTGGAAAATAAATAATATAGTTAAAAAAAAACTAAAAAACACGCTTTATATCGAACTAAAAAGTAAAAAATATGTTTTTAAAAATAAGCTTAAAACAATAATGAATAAAAAATACAAGTATTATTGTGAAAAAAACTTGGGGCGCTCGATGTACGAAAATGTGGAACAAAGCGCCCCACGCTTTTTTCACAATAATACTTGTATTTTTTATTCATTATTGTTTTAAGCTTATTTAAAAAAAAATTTTTTTACTTTTTAGTTCGATATAAAGCGTGTTTTTTAGTTTTTTTTTAGATGTTATTCAGCAAATTATGCACTCTCAAGTTAAAGCTTTTAGAGTAATTCATTATTGTAGTAACAATATAACTATTTTAGTTGATAGAAACGTCCAACTTCGGCGACTTTTTATACATTTATCAAATACCATTGCAAGATTTAGTGAGAAAAGTGCTATTAATTATCCAGTTTGATCTATTTTCGAAATGATTTTGTGATACAACAATCGAGCCTTAGTTTTGTAAGCTAAAAGCTCAAACAATGGAGAAAATACCGATAAATGGTAAAAACATAAGTGCGGTGTGTCGATTGTGTTTATCAAGTGACGATAGGATGATAGATATATTTTGTTTTTCTTCTAGTATGGAACATCAAATTGCTGATGTGATTATGGAGTGTGTTCCAGTTCGAGTAAGTTCACTTATTTTCAAAAGTCTTAACACTATACATTTAAATAACGATTATAGTGATTATTATTATTCTTTATATTCTTGGTAAAATTGTGGTTGTTCCACATATTTTTCTTCTTTGTGAATTTGGATTTATAAAATATTCTTCTGACAGCATTGCATACATCACAGAATTCTAGTACCTCGTGTCAAGAGAAAAACATGCTATAAGTTTCAGGAATTTGTATTTATTAGTAGAGTCTTATTTTCTATCAAAGTAAAAATTGATTTTCAAAAATTCTCAATCGCAACAAAACAGTAACCAAAACAACCAGATCTGGTTCCTCAATGTAAAAAAAAATCGACATATACCTATTTGTTTGCTTTTTTTAATGTTTTTTATTCTTTGTTAGATAACTCGATACGACCAGATGCCAAATTCTATCTGCCGATTATGTTATACTCAACTGGAGAAAATCCATCATTTCCAGACGCAGGCAGTACAATCTGAGAAAACACTTCGACAGTATCTACAACAAATACATGTTTTTGACAAACAAACCAACCGTGGATGTTCTATTCAGATGCCTTCTGAAAATCCTTTAACTCACATCAATGCAGATATCCCAGTAAAATGTGAAATCTCAAATCTTCGAAATGTGTTTGGCGTGGATGCTAACTCGAAAGAAAACTCACTTGCGAATTCAGGACATCAAATTAAAGAAGAGCCTGTACATGAAAATTTATTAATCAAAACGGAATATATCGATAATACAATAGAAACTAAGAACAATGAAAGGGAAATAAGCTGTGAGGACACACAGTGCCATCTAGATAACACTGAAGTGAATGAAGACATGCTTGTCAATAAACATGACAGAAAATTATTTTTAAAATCCGAATTCACTGAGAAACTGACGGATGATAATTCTTTAATTTCAACTGAATATTTTGATAATACATTTAACGACGGCATTAATGAAATCAGTTGTGAAGAGACAAAAATCAATATTGAACACTTATCTCAATATCTAGAGAAACATGAAGAAGGTAACAAAAAAACATCGAAAAGTAATGAAAAGTGCAAATATTCAACGAAAAGGAAGTTGTATTGTGCTATTTGTAAAATGCGCTTTAACAGAATAGAAGATTTTAAGCGCCATAAACGTCTCCATACGACCGAGAAACCGTTTGAGTGCGATGTATGTAACAAAACTTTCACCAAATCGAGCTGTTTAAAAATCCATAAAAGTATACATACTGGAAATAAACCGTATCAGTGTGACGTATGTAATAAGTGTTTCACTCGATCTTCAGTTTTAAATATTCACAAACGGACACATACTGGTGATAAACCGCATAAATGTAATTTTTGTAATAAGGGTTTTGTCCAGTTGAGCAATTTGATATCTCATAAACGTATTCATACAGGCGAGAAACCGTACAAGTGTGACGTATGTAGTAAGTGTTTCACCAGAATGAGTCATTTAAAAATTCATAAACGCATACATAGTGGTGAGAAACCCTATCAGTGCGGCTTATGCGGTGAGGGTTTCACTCGATCAGATGGACTAAATAGTCATAGACTTACGCATACATATGACAAACAGTATCAGTGTGACGTTTGCGGTAAACATTTTACCAAATCAGGTTATTTAAAAACTCACAAATTAACACATACTGATGAGAAACCGTACAAGTGTGACGTTTGTAGTAAGTCTTTCGTCAAGTCGAATAATTTAAAAATTCATAAACGTATACACACTGGAGATAAACCGTATACGTGTGAAATATGTAGTAAATGTTTTACTCATTCTCAGGTATTAAATAATCACAAACGGACGCATACTGGTGTTAAACCATACAAATGCGATTTTTGTGATACGGATTTCGTTCAGTTGAGCAATTTAATAACTCATAAACGTATTCACACAGGAGAAAAACCGTATAGGTGTGATGGGTGTAGTAAGTCTTTCACTAGAATGACTCATTTAAAAATTCATAAACGCACACATACCGGCGAGAAACCGTATCAATGCGACTTTTGTGGTGAGCGCTTCTCTCGATCAGATGTATTAAAGAGTCACAAGATTTTGCATACAGGTGACAAACGATATATGTGTGACGTTTGCGATAAGAATTTTACCAAGTCAGATGCTTTAAAGAATCATAAATTAACACATACTGGTGAGAAACCGTACAAGTGTGACGTTTGTAGTAAGTGTTTCACTAGAATGTGTCATTTAAAAATTCATAAACGTACACATACTGGTGAGAAACCGTATCAGTGTGACTTCTGTGGTAAATGCTTCCCTCGAACCGACAAATTAAATATTCACAAACTTACACATACTGGTGATAAATGATAATAATATAATATTGGTTTTCAATTTGGTTTTACGCTACAAAAAAATACAATTATATTAATTTCTCTGTAAATAGGTGTACTGAATGACGAAATAAATATATAATGTATATTTGAAGTAAAACTTCTTTAGGCTCGACTTGAGAGTAAGTCAGATTTTTTTTTCGGACGGAAGTTACGGGTTTACGCAGTTTCCGCTTTTAAAGGCATCCACTGACTGAAGATAGCAGCATCGTAGAAACGAAAGGTAAAGTCGTATATTTAATAACTTCTATATATTGCTAATGGCCGTCAGTGGAAGCGTAGCCCATGAAGTGAGACAGCAAATGACTGTTTTCTATCTCTTTCTTTTTACTTGACCCGTTGTGCGCAAGTGTCGCGTCTGTATTGGGGCAATTAGTAAGTGGAATAGAGCAAGCCACCTCCCTTTCACAGCTTAGTTCCATGTGCAAACTGACGCTGCAACTGACGCGCATCCATTCACGGACATTAACATAAGACATAGAGTATAATAAGTGAGGCAGACGGTATACAGGATGTCCCATTAAGAATGGGACATAGAACAACTACAGATTCTCCAATTCAAAATAATACGATTAAGCGAAATATGCTTAGATAAAATGTTACTCGCTCTACCAGTGGCATACGGCAGGAGTAAGTAATGCTTGTACCCCTTCTAAATGTTACGCCGCTGTCTAAATTTTAATTTTGACTATAATTTTAATTTTTTTTATATTTTCTAAGTCAATAATGTACACTTGTTAGTTTGTTGTAAAGTCATTGGTTTTCGAGATATACGCAGTTAAAGATAGATAGACATGTACTTTTTATTTGTATTATTATTAATAATATTCATTTTTACAATTTTGTCTTAAAAAACTGCGAATATCTCGAAAACCAATGACTTTACAACAAACTAACAAGTGTACATTATTGACTTAGAAAATATCAAAAAAATTAAAATTATAGTCAAAATTAAAATTTAGACAGCGGCGTAACATTTAGAAGGGGTACAAGCATTACTTACTCCTGCCGTACGCCACTGGTAGAGCGTACTGAACTAATTTTTTTATTGTTAGGTGCATTTTATGATATTTAACAAGTGTGCCGATTTGAGTAAAATTATACGGTGTATTAAAAAAATTATGGACATTAATAATTTTTGAGTTTTTAACTTCAACACCCCGTATTTCGGAAACGAGTAACATTTTATTTAAGCATATTTCGCTTAATCGTTTTATTTTGAATTGGAGAATCTGCGGTTGTTCTATGTCCCATTCTTAATGGGACACCATGTATATGTGACACCGTATTGTTTAAGTCTTTCTCCCGATCTTTAATAGCAATATAAAGGGTATTAAATATATGGGTAAGACATAGCTGCGGACGCAAACCAATTTTATTATCGGTTGCCTCTATTTAAAGGTATCGACTGCCAGACGGCGAAGACATGTCCAGTGGTGTAAATCAATGGGCTACGGCACGTCCAATAGTGTGAGTCGATGGAATGGAGCTATTTTCATTGCGGGTTAAAATAATGTGAAATTGACAGGTTCATCACACCTAAGAATTAGTGATGTGCCGGATATCCGAGGGAGAAGAAAGATCCGTATCCGTTAGTTTTTGGCGGATCTTTTACCTTATTAATTTTCAATTCATAGATGAAATTTTATATATATATAGGTGATTAGGTAATAATGAAAACCTGTTAAATTCCATTCAGATTATTTTTTATTTTTTTAAATCGTATTTGGCACCTTTATATTGCAAACATTTATCGTAGTGAGTACCATACTAATAGTACATAACTCAAAGGTACTAAATCAACTACCTTTATAATGAGATATTGCACATCGATCTTTGGAAAGAGACAATCTGTTATGAGAGTTAACTCTTAAAGAGGTCAATAACTTTTTCCCATAAGAGATCTCTTTCCAAAGGTCGATGTGCAATATTTACCGCCGCGTACTCTAAGAAAGTTAAGATCCGTATCCGTATCCGCGGATCTTGAAACCAAAAATCCGTATTCTAGCTCGTAATTATATATATAGGTATGTCGTAATCATAATTCAAATTTAGGCTTTTTACCCAACTACGGCGAAGCCAAAAGGAAGGGTTATGAGTTTAGCAGTCTATTATGTATGTTTGTATTTACGGATGTTCCACCGTAGCGCCTAAACTATTCATCCGATTTTGATAAATAAGGTGTCAATCGATTCGTTATTATGGTCATGGTAACATAGGCCACATTTATTTTTGAATTTTTTTCCTAGATGGGGAGCAAATTGAAATATAAAAAAAAGTTCATCAAAAAATAATTCAAATGAAAAATAAGTTCAAAAACTAAAACCCAACTACTGAATAGTATGAAACAAGAAAATATTCTCATCTGAGGATAGCCGTGGACGTATGCCATCTCATATATATGAGGCCCCTCTAGAATCTAGATGTACAGCGTGATTCACTTTGCCCTAGAGCAATAGTGGTTAAGTCAAATCCTTAGTGTCATATGTTATACGTGCATTTTAATAAGGATTAAATAAACTTGGAAAAAAGCTATCAATTCGGAAGTGCTGTGTTGTTGATTGTAAAAATACACTAAAAATCCGGAATTACAATTCCATCGTTTTCCTGGATTTTTTTATGAATTAGAGAGGAAAAAATGGATTGCAGCAGTACGTCGTCAAGGGTAATTAAATTTTATTTTACGTCTGTAATCATATTAAATACATGAAAAATATCGTAATTGTTATTTTGTTAACAAAAATAAAATTTAAAAAATCTTGAAATAAAAAATGTATATAATTTATGTAGTTTTTTTACTGACATTGTGCGTAAATATTTTTTTATGGTTAAGAATAAAGCTGGTTTCCATGTGTTTGTAAGTTTTGACTGAATCAGATATTAAAAAATATTGACTGAAGACACAAGTAATTCAAGAATTACAAGGCACGAAATTTTACATAATATACCCCGACGTTATGTTCGAAAATTGGTGTATATTTTAAACGACACTTTGAGCTTAATAATATAATTTAATTAACTTAATCTAAGAAAAAATAACAGTTGAAAATATTGAAACACAGAAATGAAAAAAATCATTTTAATAATTAATTTAGGTTTATAAATATAAAAGCGTTAGCTGTAAACTCTATGATCATAAATTAGTCACAATCAATAATATAATAATTATGACCCTAAATTATTAAAAATAATATTTCCTTTTTGGTACATTTCAATAAAAACTTTCTTTTTATTAGTATTTTATTTTTCTTGTTTTTATAGTCTTTCAAAATTTTAACTATTATGACATTAATTTATAAAAATTATTTGATTATTTTATTCAAGATGGCTGTGAAGGAAAAGGTATTCCGTCATCTTGGGGCATCCGCCGTATTGGATATATGCATTGTCACCAGACTTATGAATGTGTGTGAAATTTCAAAGCTTTAATTAATTTAATCTGGTCGAACAAATTGCAGCAATTGGACTACGGGGCCTTTCCAACTAATAAATTATAATATTGACATTTGACATATAATAAAGAAAATAAAATTTCCGTTAACGCGTGCAGTAACGCGGGTAACGGTTACGACTACATATTATAAAATTTGCTATTCGTTTTCATGGTTTTTTATATGTTATCACGTTATGATGTTAAAAAAAAACAAAGCATGCTTTGAACATAATAATAAGTCATGGGCTTGTTTAAGCACCTCTTAAATTCTACGTAGGGGGCCCCAATTTTACTTCTTGCTCCGAGGCCCCCGAGGTTCTAGTTACGACTCTGATCACACATATGACTTTAGGTCCATATGCAAGATTTTATGTGATTTCAAAGTACTTGATTGACGGAAGCTTTTATTACAAACGGCACACTTATATGGCTTCTCACCCGTATGTACGCGCTGATGTCTTTTCAATTGAGATGAATCGCTAAAACACTTATTACAAACGTCACACCGATATGGCTTCTCACCTGTGTGCACGCGTTGATGTAGTTTTAAATGAGCCAATTGGACGAAATGCTTATTACAAACGTCACACTGATATGGCCTCTCACCAGTATGTATATTTTGATGTAGTGCCAAATAAGACGAAAACTTAAAACACTTATTACAAACGTCACATCGAAATGGCTTCTCATCCGTATGTACGCGCTGATGTTTTTTCAATTGAGATGAATCGCTAAAACGCTTATTACAAACATCACACTGATAATTCTTCTCACCAGTATGTATACGCTGATGTCTTTTTAAAGAACCAAATTCGGTGAAACGCTTGTCACAAACGTCACACTGAAATGGCTTCTCACCAGTGTGAACGCGTTGATGTATTTTTAAATAAAACGAATCGCCAAAACCTTTATTACAAACGTCACACCGATGTGGCTTCTCACCAGTATGTACGCGGTGATGTTGTTTCAAATGAGCCAATCGACCGAAAGACTTATTACAAACGTCACACTGATATGGCCTCTCGCGCGTATCCAAGAGCTTGTCTGTCATTTTATTTGAATTTTTGTGCTCCTCATGATTTTCCGGAGTATTCTGGACTCCGATTTCCGGTTGTGCAAAATATTCTTTCAAATCAGCGCAAGGAAGATGCTTGAAGTAGCCCGGTTCTTCATTTATTCCTGAGTTTTTTAATTCGATATCGTCATCAAACTCAGATAAAGTGTCTACTAAGTTATCAGTGCATTTCATTGGAATTGATGAATTATCATCTACCGGTTCTTCTTTAATTTCAGATTTTAAGAAAATCCGTGTGGGAATGACTATTCCCTCGCTGATTTTCTCTGCCGAAATATTATTCGAAGGTATCTTCTCTCTCAGGTTGACGTTCGTAGTAAATACACCATCATCAGATAAAGTTTCATTTAAGTTATCAGTACATTCCGTTGGAATTGATGAATTATCGTCAATTGGTTCTTCTTTAATTTCAGATTTCAAAAAGATTTCGCTGATTTTCTCTGAGGAAGTATAATTTGAAGGTAATTCCTCTTTCATTTTGACGTTCATATCCATTAAAGGATCCTCAGAAGGTTCCTGGTTGGAACAATCCATCTTGATCTTCAGCTCCGTGAAGATGCTGTAGATACCGTCGCAGTGTATTGTCAGACGGCACTATTTGCCTCCGTAACTGGTGACTTTTCCCTAGTTGTGTGTAGAATGATTGGCAGATGACTTTTGGCGTCTAATCGTAGCTCGTTATCTGAGAATCGGTAAAAATATTTTTAAAATAATTTAGGTGTGACAAAACTAAAACATGTTTAGCTTGTTATTACCACATGTCGCAACTCGTCCATAATAACTTCATTTACGTTCTAGATACGTAACTACTATTAAACACGTATAAATGGTATAGATCATAATAGTATATTACACATCTAGGGAAGTAAACTAAGAAATGTATGAGATCACATAATATAATTGTTGGCCGAGGCGAAGCCGAGGTCAACAAAGATGTGATCTTAGACTTTCTTACTTTACTTCCCGTGGTGTGTATACTATTTTTTTGCTCGACGTAGGCAGGAAGAGGCAACTTCGTTTAGCGCAGCGGGACGAAAGTTGACGCTTTTTGCCCGTCGAGCAAAAATATATTATTAGACTAAAATACGCGAGTGAGCCGCGAAAGTGTCTGCAATTCAGGCAGAGAACTGTTTCTTATTTCTATGGTAACTAATGCTATGGTATATATACCGGCCAAACCCGATTTCAGGACGAACTAGTTCAGCCTAGGTATTAATTTGTTTGTAGAACTAGTTTGGCCTAGGCAAAACTAGTTTCTCCTGAAATCGGGTTTGGCCCGTAACACACATACCCTGCCTATTTTAATACTAAACATAATTAACTCTGCATTTTGATTTTATTTTATTTTACAGAATACAATGAAATTAACTGCTTTATTTAACCACAATTATATTTGAAATAAATGGACATTGTAAATTACAAATTCTTTTAAAGTAAATTTACCTGAACCGGAGCAACTTCATAATTACATTCGCTATTTGATACACAAAACCGGTTGAAAAGGCAATGTAACACTTCTTGGTAATCACAATCGGCACATTGTACTTAAGCCGAACCCATTTGCCGATATTTCTTTCGTTATGTGAATTTTGAACAGGAACAGAGGGTCTGAACGTGATCTTAATGCAGTGTTTTTAGACGTATTTAAACTTCATATTAACAAAGAATCAAGTTTTTTTTTCAATTTTCTTTCGTTCTCATACTTTAAAATCAATTTTTTTTACATTTCAAGATAGTGATACTTACTAGTAAGGTGTGGAAAAATAACAAATTAGCTATATATGTCAAAATACTGACATTTTTTAATTTTTAATAAAATAAGTTATCAAAATATCGTTAATTATTTGAATGCAAAAAATTATGACTAAAATACAAAAAATTTAAAAATGAAAAAAAAAAACATTTTGAAAACAATTTTTTTGCACTAAAAGTAGTAAAATATTTCTCAACATGTGTACAATAAAAACCATTTCGCGCAAATAAAACAGCAAAACTAATATTTTGTGGTTTTCATTTATTTTTCAATTATTATGGTTCAAATTACACACATTCTTTCATGGAAGATAACATACTTGAATATAACTTGTCTTTTACGATCAAAAATATAATATTAAATAGATCACGAGTGTTTATCCATGTGGATATTTAAACTGAGTAAGTTTTTTATTACAAACATCACACTGATATTAGTTTTTGTCAGTATACAAGAGCTTGTGTGATTTCAGATGACACGTTTAATTAAAATTTTTATAACAAAAGTCATACTTCCATTGCTTCTTACCAGTATGTATGGGAAAATTATTTTAAGAAGAGAGTAGGTACCAAAAATCTTCGCACAAACCATTTTTGGTTTGGGCAAGTCTATGTTTTCTAACAAGGGTTGGTTCTATATAGTTATTCGTTTGTCCGTTGTGTCGCCAGTCGAGACGCATTAAAAACACGTGTCTTACAGTTTGACAGATTGACGAATAGTTTGTGATTTGATTTTGACAACACGTGCTCATTTTTTTGTTACATTGTTAAAATGGCGTCTTATGGAAAACTATTATTTTTAAGGTTCATTTATTTTTAACGCCGCCTATGATTGCCTCTGGAATTGCAAATCACGCCGCTACTGATCGGTCTTCCTACTACTGTTTCTGCGCATATCCCCACCTTGCCACTCTCTTCTTAAAGTAATTTACCTCTACACACTGATGTTTTTGACGTGATAACGTCTTATAAATTGATGAAACACCGGCTGCATGCACGAAAAAGTTTAACGTTCCGAAAAGTGTCACGTTCCGCCTGACCCTGTGCGTGCAAGCGAGAGCGCAGTATAAGCGATAGAGAGTGGGTAAAAATATAGTTTGACAGCTACTAAAATTTAGGTTATATATTATTAAATATGATATTCCAGCGGAATACGTTATCACGTAAAACTATCGTCCGTAAACCGACTTTACAGACAACCAATTTTTTTTTAAAGAACTTGTTTCCCTAAAACGCGTATTACAAACATCACACCGCTATTACTTCTCCCTAGTATGTACGCGTTGATGTCTTTTTAACGAATCTGTGCCGGCGAAACACTTATTACAAACGTCACAATGATATGGCTTCTCACCAGTATGCACGTGCTGATGTTTTTTTAAAGAACCTGTTGTGGTGAAACGCTTACTACAAACGTTACACTGATATGGCTTCTCACCAGTATGGACGCGACGATGTGTTTTCAAAACATTTGATTGACTGAAGCTTTTATTACAAATATCACAGTGATATGGCTTCTCGCCAGCATGCATTAACTTGTGTGATTTCAGATGACTCGTTTGACTGAAACCTTTATTACAAACGTCACACTGATATGGCTTCTCACCAGTATGTACGCGTTGATGTGATATCAAATGAGATGAAAAGACAAAGCGCTTATTACAAACGTCACATTGATATGACTTCTCACCAGTATGCAAGAGTTTATGTGATTTTAGATTAGACGCTTGATTAAAAGTCTTATTACAAACGTCACACTGATATGGCTTCTCACTTGTATGTACGCGTTGATGTATTTTCATATTAGAAGAATCGCTAAAACGCTTGTTACAAACGTCACACTGGTATGGCTTCTCACCAGTATGCAAGAGCTTGTGTAAGTTCAGATTACTCGTTTGACTAAAACTCTTATTACAAACGTCACACTGATATGGCTTCTCACCAGTATGTACACGTTGATGTAGTATCAAATGAGATGAAACCCTAAAACGCTTATTACAAACGTCACACTGGTATGGCTTCTCACCAGTATGCAAGACCTTGTGTGATTTCAAATTCCACGCTCGATTAAAACTCTTATTACAAACGTTACACGTATGTCTCATTTCATTTGATTTTTTGTGCATCATACGATCTGTCGGGATATTTTTGGCTTCTTTTTCCCGTTGTCCAAAATATTCTTTCAAAACAACGCGAGAAAGATGCTTGAAGTTAACCAATTCTTCTTCGATTTCTGAGTTTTTTAATTTGATATCGTCATCAACCTCAGATAAAGTGTCTACTAAGTTATCAGCAAGTTCCGTTGCTTTTGAAGAATTATTATCAACCGGTTCTTTTTTAATTTCAGATTTTAAAGTCATTTCCTCGCTGATTTTGTCTTCCGAAGTATTATTTGACGGTATCTCCTTTTTCAAGTCGACGTCCATATCAAATACGTCATCCTCAGATAAAGTTTCATTTAAGTTATCAGTACATTCCGTTGGAACTGATGAATTATCGTCCATTGGTTCTTCTTTAATTTCAGATTTCAAAAAGATTTCGCTGATTTTCTCTGCTGGAGTATAATTTGAAGGTATTTCCTCTTTCAATTTGACGCCCGTATCAAATACGTCGTTAAATTCACATTTCACGGTGGTATTCGGGATTAAAGGATCCTCAGAAGGTTTCTGAATGGAACACTCCATCTTGATTTGTTTGTCAGCCCCGCAAAGTTGTTGAAGATACAGTCGCAGTGTATTATCAGACTGCACTATTTGCCTCTGGATCTGGTGACTTTTCTCTAGTTGTGTACAGAATGATTGGCAGATGACTTTCGGCGTCTCATCGTAGCTCGTTATCTGAGAATCGGTAAAAAAGTTATAAAATAATTCCTTTGATAACATATTTTAAGTGGTCATAACGATCTGTTCTATTCACTCATGAAAAAAATACGTCTCTTTGTCAAATGAATACTCGAGTGAGTGGATATCTACTCTCAACTCTGTAAGTATAATGTCTCTGACCAAAACAGCTATTTTATACGAGGCTCATGCAAAAACTTTACGACTCGTGTGACAAAATTAAAACATGTTGCGCTTGTTATTTCCACAATGTCAATAATTGCATTTACGTTGTAGGTGCGTATATGGTTGAGTATAGATACATTCCCTGCTTATTTTGTCAAGTATTCATTTAATTTCATATTATTTTACAGAATACAATGACATTCCCTACATTATTTACATACAATGATATTTGAAATATATACATTGTTAATTACAAATTTTATTAAGGTGAATTTACCTGAACCGGAGCACCTTCATAATTACATTCTCGTTTGGTACACGAATCTGGTTAAAAAAGCAAATTTATATAACACCTCTTGTTAATCACAATTGGAACATTGTACTTAAGCCGAAGCCATTTATCGATATTTAGTTCGTTATGTGAATTTCGCACAGGAACAGAGGGGAACGTGATCTTAATGCAGTGTTGCCACCTACAGTGATCTCAATTCTCAAAAGCCACTAAAATGAAAATAAAACCCACTGAAGTCTGAACTGAAATCTTATTAAATGACAGGCATGTCGAAAATGTATAACTTATAACATTTATGGTATAGTTTTGTTTATATTTCGAGTATTGGCCGGTGGAGGGGTTGGTAGGGGTCGGACGCGATATCCAACACCACCACCGTGTTCAGCATCCTCTAAAACGGGGAGGAAAGGTAGTTTCATTCCGGCTCAAAATATTTACCAATTTTCGCGTTTTTTCCGACTCACACACGTCACTATATCATTACAATGGTCTAATATTTTTATTTGTCATCATAATACAAGTCTTACATTAATATGTACAAAAATTTACAATAGCCACTGTGATTAATTGAATTCAAATTGCTTTTATTAACCGACATCAAGAAAAGGAGGTAATATTGTGAGAAATTTATATTATTCAACATGTTAGTCTATGTGACCTTCTCAGCAAAAATCCCATTCGTGAATGTATAAATTATGAATGTTTGCAATCTTCAAAACTGAATCGATTTTTTTTTAACTTAGGTCACAGTAAAAGAACTATCGAAACAGGAACGTAGCTGCCGCCTGCCGCCGTATTAATGATACGAGGCCCTCGGGGTACAGGGACCCCGACGTGTTTATTTGGACTTCGCCCCTTCCTACAAATTTTGATACAGAAGCCGTCTAGGGCAAGCTACGCCACTGCATCGAAATCACGCTGATAACCTTAGATGTTGAGCGTTTATAATCTACAATCTAAACCAGTGGTTCCCAAAGTGGTCTATATCGACCCCCAGGGGTCGACGACAACTTGCAAGGGGTCCATGTCAGCGGGAAAAAAAATGGGGGTCCATGAAATGAAAATGGGGGTCAACGATAGTGCTCCTAACAAAAAAAGAAACAAACTGGACATCGTTAACCGAAGAGATTTAAGATTAAATCTAACTAAATTGATGCCAAATGTTAAAAATTTATTATTAAAGCATCAGGTTCATCCCTCACACTAAAAGCATTTATTTTTTGTTTAGTTATTTTATGTAACAGAAAGTATATTTTAATTTGATTCGTTTAATTTGAATCTAATTAATAAATGTATAAAACTAAACATTTCACACTACATTTCACTACCGTAATAAATTTAAATCGTTCAAAGTGAGTAGCACTATACCGGTTGTCAAAAATACATTTGAAATTAATGAATTTTCAAAAAAATCAATATCAGATAAGCAGGGGGTCTACCTAAAACCGAAAAACATGGCAAGTAGTCTACGAGACAAAAAATTTTGGGGACCTCTGATCTAAACCATCAAAATCGGATCAGTACTTTTTTTTAAATTTAGTATTCAGATATCACGAAAAAAGTCGGTTATTAAAGTAATGCAGTCACTAAAAAGTGAAAAAAATCTATTTATAAAAACGTGGACGCACGTAAGAAGTTATACTTCTTTGGCGTGACTAAAAACTAATTTTTAATTTACATGCAAATAAATTATTAAAATAAAATAATAAAACGACTGGAGTGAAACAATAAATACGGTTGATAAAGTTTAAATTAAATTATAAAATTAAATTTTTCTTCGTTTTGTCTGTGAATATGTTGGTATGTCATGCTTTTTTTTGTATCAGTCGTACAGCACAAATGGCTTAACCAATTTTAAAAAACGTCATTTTGTTCGATATATCTCGGGGTTTATTTGATCGTAATGTCACCCGATTTTTAAAATGTGGATCCCAGAGCAAATAAAAAATTTTGTTTTTACTTATAATTCGCTCAAGGTTCTCAGCCTGTCTTAAATGAAAGAGGAGATATTTTAGATAGATTTCATATAATAAAATGTGATCAAACAGTTTTTTATATAGATAAAAACTATATAAACTTGATTTTATCCAATAAATCACGAACTTGTTCCGGTTGTTTTGTCTGTTTTCACACCACACTCATTATTGTGATTTTTCCTCAGTATGTATACGTTTGTGCGCCTTCAAATACTATATTGAATTGAAACAGTTATTACAAATCACACTTATATGATTTCTCACTAGCGTGTGAACATTTGTGAATTTTCAAACTGTGTGATATAATGAAACACTTATTGCAAACGTCACACTTATACGGTTTTTCACCAGTATGTGTACGTTTGTGAACACTCAAACTGTTTGATTGGACGAAACACTTATTGCAAACGTCACACCGATATGGTTTTTCACCAGTATGTCCACGTTTGTGAATTCTTAATTGCTGTGACTCACTGAAACACTTATTACAAACGTCACACTTATATGGTTTTTCACCAGTATGTACACTTTTATGCCTTTTCAAATTTTGTGATTGAGTGAAACACTTATTACAATCGTCACACTTATATGGTTTTTCACCAGTATGTATACGTTTGTGAGTTTTCAAATCCTGTGATTCGTTGAAACACTTACTACAAACGTCACACTTGTGTGGTTTTTCACCGGTGTGTGTACGTTTGTGAACTTTCAAATTGTATGATTCATTGAAACATTTATTACAAATGTCGCATTTATACGGTTTCTCACCAGTATGTGTACGTTTGTGAACTTTTAAGTACTGTGACTGATTGAAACATTTATGGCAAACGTCGCATTTATACGGTTTTTCACCAGTATGTAAGCGTTTGTGAACTTTTAAATACGTTGAATTATTGAAACACTCATTACAAACGTCACACTGATATGGTTTCTCGCCAGTATGTGTAAGTTTATGTTTTTTTAAAGCTGATGAAGTTTCAAAACTCTTATTACACTGGGCACACTGATACAACTTCGTCACATTTGCTTTTTTGTGCTTTTCACGATTTAAACTGATGATCCGTTTTCCTTTTTCACGTTTATTAACATTTTCTGTTACATAATCGCTGATTAGGTCACCATCATAGTTAAGTAAATTTTCTTCTGTGGATTCAACATGTTCACTAATTAATGAATTATCATCAATCGGTTTGTCTTCAATTTCGCATTTGAAAGGCGTGTTTTCATTTATTTTCAACGCCAACTTAGAATTTTCCGGTTCATACTTTTTCAAGTTGTCACTATATGTGCCTTCACCTAACACTGTGTTGCCAATATTGATCTTTGAGTCTTCACAGTTGATTTCAATATCATCGTCCTTGGATAAAGTGCCTTCTACAGGAAATATTACATTGTTATCCATTGGTTCATCTTTCACTTCGATTTTTATCCTCATTTCATTGCTATTTTCGGTAACTGAATTGAAAATTTGAGGTGATTTTCTTTGCCATACGTCATGGGTTTCTAAAGATTCACGCTTCACAGCAATTTCCGCGTTGGTGTTAGGGTTTAAAGCATTATCGGACGCTCCTTGATTTGAACACTCGGTCTTGATTTGTTTGTCAGAATCATAGAGTCGGTGTAGATAGCGTCGCAATGTTTTGTCTGACTGCACTACTTGCACCCGGAACTGATGACTTTTTTCCAGTTGAGTGTTACATAGCTGGCAAATGAAATTTGGCATCTCATCGTGTCTTGTAATCTGAGAATCGAGAGATATTCAATATTACATAATTTTTCTCTCGTAAAATAAACAGGAATTGTAATAGTTCAAGCGGCGGACATAAATAATGGTTCCGATTTTATAGAGGTGAAACTTTCAGAAAAGATAGTACCATAGTACAAATAGATAAGTGACTTCAAAAACTTGCCTACGCAACCCTGCGAGATCCTGACCAGACCTACCCTGCTCAGGGGCAGTTCTTGATGCCGAAAACGCCATTATATACATGTAAAAGTCAATATTACAACAAAATAGTTACTGCGATTTGGTTTTTACTATATGTAATTAGCTTTTCTGAAGTTTCACCCCTATAAAATCGGAAGCATTTTTTACGGTCGTCGCTCCCGCTATAACAGAGTGAATACTTTTTATGTGATCATATTGGTAATTAAAATTTATATTGTTCAATTATTCATAAGATATAATTTTCGTCTGCCAGAACAGTAGGTACTCAAAGAAGGAAATGCTTTTTTTATGTAGGTACTATTCAAAACCCTACATTTTTTAAAATTTATTTATGAGGGACTTTTAAACAATTATTTATATTAATTTAATAGTTATTTCAATTTCATTACACATAATAAATTGAAATAAACGTATGTTCTACATAATTAACATCTCTCATGATATATCAATTGAAATGAACTTACCTGAACAGGAGCACAATCCATAATTACATTAGCTATATGATTATTCATTTTAGTAGAAAACGCAAATATGTCTAAAACACTAGCGTCCCTTGATAAGCACAATCGACACACTTCACTTAAGCAGTAAGAATTTATCGATATTTCTTTCATTTTTAAATGTACACTAATTTTACATAACCTTAAAATAGAGAACTATCAAACAGTTTATTACAGACAGTGTTGCCAGAACTTTTTTGTTTTGCGTACTAGATTAGGATTGAAAAATGTACTAAATTTTAATTTATTTTTGATGTTAGCACGGCTGATATTTGTATGTAGAAATAATTAAAGTTGGATGGGGCAGCCAAAATATATAAATAACATTTTCTTTTTTTGCACGTTAATAAATGTTTTATTTCATCAATGAGTAATCTTCAAATTATAAATATTTAGATATACTGATGATGCTACTTGTAGCGAAACGTCTATATTACTATTTATAATTTGACGATTACTTATTGATAAAATAAAACATTTATTAACGTGCAAAAAAAAAGAAAATGTTATTTATATATTTTGGCTGCCCCATACAACTTTAATTATTTCTAAATCTTAATATGCATGTGTTTAAATAAATTATTAAGAATAAAACGTATTTCTTGTTAAAAAAATTCAAAATAATTATCTAAACATATTCGAAATGTTTGTTCTAAGTATATTACATTATACTACCACAGGACGGTGTAGTACTAGTCCAAGAGACGGCTGCAGAAAATGTGTCGTCATAAGGTGGACGAACGAAAAAATTAGAGATGATTAAGAAAGATCGCTAAGGTTGCCTGCGAAAATCCTGCCGAAACAATGTTTTTTTAATTTATCAGTTAATAGACCAGTGAAGTTAGCTTTTGGCAAGGACAAAATTAATAACAGAAAACGAATGATGAGGAAGGGAAGAAACTGCCGTCAGAAATACAAAAACCAAAAATTCAAATGCGTAAAAGGCCGGAGGGCTGTGGGGGGCGCGTTTTAGGGGTCAAACGCGGTTTTTCGTTATTTCCGGCGAAAGTTGACCTCCAATCGAAAAATGTTGTATGGCAATGTTGTAGGTATTAAAAGGATCTACAACTTTTATGAATATAACTTTTTCACATAACCTTAAAGATTCAAAGAAATATTGAAAAAACCGTGGATTTTCTTATGAATTAGAGAGGAAAAAAATGGACTGCAGCAATACGTCGTCAAGGGTAGTACAATTTCATTTTAAGTCTGCAATCATTATTAAATACATGAAAAATATCATAACTGTTATTTTATTAACAAAAATAAGATTTAAAAAATTTTGAAATAATCCATGGGTTTGTAAGTTTTGGGTGAACCAGATTTTAAAAAATCAAACACGAGATGGCGCAAAGATCGCATGTCAAGGATACTTTCCTAGCGTATGTTATTATGGCACCTTAACATAGTCGATACAGTTTTTTATTCCCGAGATATCGTCTTTCATACATCCACACGCACAGAGAGAGAAAGACATATTTTTGAAAATAGTTAAAAATAGTGTAGTGACCTTGAAACGAAAATTTGTTAAAATTTTCTATTTTGATTTTCGTACCCATTACAATAACTGCCCAATGTACTGGGAAGTTAATGAAAATATTGCACGTTTCGCATTTTTCACTGACACTGGATGAGATAATTTATTATGTTCCCCGGTAACAATAAGAACATTTAATTTTGGCTAAAAATACTAGCGCTAGAGCAAGAGTTAAGATAAAAAGTAGCGATTTCTGATTAGTTTGTTTGATCAACTAGTTTTCAGCCAAAATTTAAATTAAAAAAAAAAACAGGTAAGTTCTAAGGTAGTTCTAATTTTCACAGCCAAACATCTCCCACCCCTTCACAAGTAGAATAGACCGATCTGGACACAAATATATACATTTTTTTTTAACTTTACGATGGCAACGGCAGTTGTCCAAACATGTTAATCGATTTATTCTTAAAATAAAAAATATTACCTATTATTTTCTTGCGAAAGGAAATCATTTTCTGGATTCTCTGACTGTTAAATGGTTCTACCAGTTCTCAGATTAGAACCTGGGAGCTGGGGGCTTGTAATAGAGAAACCATGGAACCGTCATAATATAAACAAGAAGCGTGCTACACTGCACATGCTCGAGTACTCTCGATACTAAAAATGTTTCAACATGAAGTGCCAGTTCTGGTGACGTCACGTAAAAGTAAAGTTAGTCTGTCAGTTTAGGTGACGTAATAGTCTATATGCGCAACATTTTCAACTATTATTAATTGATACATGACAATTGTCAAATATAACGGCTTAAAATAAGTTTTGCGGTCTAGATTACATTGAATTTTTGTTTTGAGATGAAACGAGGTGGGGTCGTTTGTTCACCTTTTGGTTGAAATCCACTTTGCTCAAAAACTTATGACGGAACGATCGACGACTCCAGTCCTTTCAAAATTGAAGCTCGTAAGATTTAACAGGATTAAAGACTGTTTTTTAAAATTGATGTGGACGAATTGGTTGAAAAGAAATCGATAATACCAATAGGATCACGTCTAGAATAAGTTATGGTAACGATATATCTAAAACGTTTTATCAAAACTAAATAAATATTTGTGTTTTACCAAAAAACAATTTTATTTATCAAAAAAATGTATATTTCGCTTGATAATTATTTTCTAACTGTTCCCAAAAAGCAAATTCAATGTCAAAAAAGTCAGTTGGTCAACAAGTTACATGAAGGGACTATAATTACAAAAATTACATAATAACCTCGTCACAGATATTAAACGTATCTGTTAATACGGTTTTTCTCCCTGTAACTGTTGTAAATTATGAACCGTTCTGTTCGCTCTAAAGTCACTTTATTCTTTACATACATAAGCAGTTCAAAGTATGTTACATCACAAATTATTAGTACCTACTGTTAACCATTGCAAATACTCTAATTAATTATTGTCAGGTTAGCCTGTGAGTCGTGCGTGTTTTTATTAAATAAAATCTCACGAGTGTGCCAGTTTATGGTCATTTAATTTGGATGACAGAGAGAAACACTTATTACAAAGGTCACATTGATAAGGTTTTTCACTAGTATGTATACGCTTGTGTTTATTTAAACTGGTTGACCCAGAGAAATATTTATAGTAAAGGTCACACTGCAATTGAAATCATTCATACCAAATAAAGAACAAAAAACCAGACTAGACCTGGTTATTCACTATTATGCACCCGTTTATGACGTTTTAAGTTGATTAACTGGGTGAAACACTTGTTACAAAGATCACACTGATAAGGTCTATCACCAGTATGTCTACGTTTGTGTTTATTTAAATGGCTTAATTGTGTGAAACACTTATTACAAAGATCACACTGATATGGTTTCTCACCAGTGTGTATACGCTTGTGTTTATTTAGATTGGAAGAGTGAGAGAAACACTTCTTACAAAGATCACACTGATAGGGTCTCTCACCAGTATGTATACGCTTGTGTTCATTTAAATAGGACGACTGAGTGAAACACTTATTACAAAGATCACACTGATATGGTTTCTCACTAGTATGTGTAATTTTGTGTCTATTTAAACTGTCTAAGTGTGCGAAACACTTATTACAAAGATCACACTGATATGGTTTCTCACCAGTGTGTATACGCTTGTGTTTATTTAAATAGGACGACCGAGTGAAACACTTATTACAAAGATCACACTGATATGGTTTCTCACCAGTGTGTATACGCTTGTGTCTATTGAAACTGGAAGACTGAGAGAAACACTTATTACAAAAATCACACTGATAAGGTCTCTCACCAGTGTGTATACGCTTGTGTTTATTTAAATCGTACGTCCGAGTGAAACACTTATTACAAATGTCACACTGATAAGGTTGCTTGCCAGTATGTTTTCGCTTATGATAATTTAAAGTCGAACGTTTGGAGAAACACTTGCTGCAAACGTCGCAGTGATACGATTTTAATTCATTTGCTTTTTTGTGCTTCTGACGATAAATAGAAATGTTTTTTTTTCTTTTTTTCTCATCACACTTCCTAAAATTTTCAGTTACATTCGCAGAACTTAAACACGAAATCTCCGATGCGTGGCCTATATTAATTTTCGTATCTTCGCAGCTAATATCATTTCCATCGCCGTTAGATGAAGCGCTTACCGTGTCATCAACTGGTTCCGTTAGAATTAATAAATTATCATCCATCTTTTCGGACTTGATTTCGGATTTTAAAGAAATTTCTTCGTAATTTTTATTTTCTTGAATTGAATTGGCGAGTTCAGTCACTTTCCAACTAAGATCCATATCAAACTCATCATGGAGCTCTAAAGATTCACATTTCACGATATCTTTATTAGTGTCAGAGATTAAATGCTTTCCAGAAGGCTGAACAGAACATTCAGTTTTGATTGGACTGTCAGATGCGTATAGTTGCTGGAAATAGCGTCGCAGTGCTCTATCAGAATTTTCTATTTGCGTTAGAAACTGGTGAGTTTTTTGCAGTTTATTGTAACATGATTCGCATATGAAATTCGGCATCCCATCACCTCTAGTTATCTGGCAATCGAGAGTAATTTGGATTATTTTCAAATTATTTATATCACTTTACAATATAAAAAGTGTCTTAATTAGTAGATACCTGGTACATATTATATTTTTAAATCGTATAAACATTTTTATATAATAAAATACATCATACGTTAGCCGGTACGGTAGGAATAAGAAAAAAATGGTTGTCTTTTTGAGTCTAATTTGCAACAATGTAAAATAAATATAACAGATCAACACGTTTCAGATTCAAATTTAATTTTTAAATATACTTTTATGATAGCATAATTCAAACTGTCATAAGCTAGGCAGGTAGGTACTATAATTTTGCAATAAAACAACATGATTAATAATGAATACTATTTTAAGTTGTTATTAGACACGACTCTTCTCGTACATTTTATGCTTATTTTCAACAGAGTAAATTTGTTTATATCGTTTTATCCGATTATTTTATAAAAAAAAGATCATTCATATTAATAATTTTACATCGTTCACACTCGTTACGCATACTATAGGTTGCTTGCACAGGTTACGATTTAAAAATAAATAAGAAAACGAAACAAATCATTTATTTAGATACTAAAATGCTATTTCATATAAAAATTATCCGTTCTGCCAGAATTCTCTGAACATAATGTAACTTACTTGAACAGCAGCACGTTTCATGACTACACCTGACACTCTATTCCTCATTTTGGATGAATACGAAAACATATCTAACAGTGTAATGCCAGTTGATAAGCACAATCGACACATTGTAGTTAAGCCAGATCCAATTATCGATATTTCTTTCATTCTGACACCAAATCAAAGATAAAATTCTGACAAAACATAAATTTACAGCAGTAGCAACTAGGACGTGTGTGAAGTTAGCATCTCAAGTGTCAGCATCTCACAAATAAACCGAATATAAACTAGCATCCCGCATAGTTCTATAGTTCTTGACAAGATTTAACAATAGTTCCGTCAATTTTACAATCGAAACCGCATTTTGGAAAAATTAGATGCTAACTTCACAAATCGGATTTTTCAAGTGTCAGCATCTCACAAATAAACTGCATATAAACTGGCACCCCGCATAGTTCTACAGTTCTTGACAAGTTTTAACAATAGTTCCGTCGACTTTACTATCGAAACCGCATTTTGAAAAAATAAGATGCTAACTTCACAAATCGAATTTTAGCATCTCATCGAATTTCACAAATTTGAGGGTACTAGAGGTGAAATTAAGAAAGTTGTACATCCTAAATCTATTCTGTACATAGTTCTACCGAGTTAAAATAATTAGGATCGCTGATAATCATAATAACCAAAATATCCATAGAGAAGTGATATTCTGGAGTAAAATTGAAGAGCAAACATGCAAAACCCGACAAATCCAGTACTAGTTTCGAGTAAATCGTTAAAATCTGTTACACAGAATCGTTTAGATAATTAATAAATTTCATTTTACGATAATTATACCTATAGGTCATAGATGAGATTTTCAATAAATTAAATTATTGACCAATTTTTCAGACAATTATATTGACAAAAATATAGATGAGTTTACTGAATATAAAAAGAAATATTATTATCTTAAAAAAACAAAAAACATTTGTTTCCATTTATTAGGTTTTGCATGAAACCAGAATTGTATCGGGGTTTTTTCGCAAATCAAATATTTAAGTATTTTAGAAAGCGTTTATTAATATGATAACACCGAATAAAAAGAAGAAAAAGTACCTACATTTTTCAAAACAAAAACTACTTATGTAAAAAATTCTTTTTTTTTAAGTTTTAAAAAATCATAAACAATAGAATACAAACATAATATTATAACATAATAGTACCTGCGTATTAAAAACAAAAACAAAACTTTAACAGCCGTTTTTATAGGATTTATCGGGTTTAGCTTCATTCTGAATACACAGATCGATAAGCTCACCAAAAGTTATACCACAGCATCTCACGTTTGTATGCATAGGTATTTTGTTTACAACAATGATACATAATTACTAAGGATGTTCAAAAGACCAACACTCTTGCTGAACTTATGTAACAGACCCTTAGTTATCGTCCAAAACATTTATACAACTCAAAAACGTCGGTTATAACACAGTATCTCACTCATATATGAACATTTGTTTTTAACAATGAACCATCAATTTTAGAATTTTTAAAAAGCAGAACTATTTCAAAATTTGTGTAAGGGACTTTCAGTTATCATTTAAGGAAATTGTTACTGCGTAGAAACCTTAGTTATAACAAACTATCTTACGTTTTTATGGATATTTTATTTATTTCAGTAAACGGTAATTTCTCAGGATACTCAAAAAACCAGAACTCTTCCGCAACTTATATAAAAGACCTATAATTATCCGTCGTAATCTTCATACAACTGACAATTATACCACAGCATCTCACTTCTCTTATTACGATTATCAGCGATCCTAATTATTTTAACTCGGTAGAACTATGTACAGAATAGATTTAGGATCTACAACATTCTTAATTTCACCTCTAGTACACTCAAATTTGTGAAATTCGATGAGATGCTAAAATTCGATTTGTGAAGTTAGCATCTCATTTTTTCAAAATGCGGTTTCGATAGTAAAATCAACGGAACTATTGTTAAAACTTGTCAAGAACTGTAGAACTATGCGGGGTGCTAGTTTATATGCAGTTTATTTGTGAGATGCTGACACTTGAAAAATCCGATTTGTGAAGTTAGCATCTCATTTTTTCAAAATGCGGTTTAGATAGTAAAATTGACGGAACTATTGTTAAAACTTGTCCAGAACTGTAGAACTATGCGGGATGCCAATTTATATGCGGTTTATTTGTGAGATGCTAATACTTGAGATGCTAACTTCACACACGTGCAACTAGGCTATCTCGTGAGTCGTGACTGGTTACTATAGATATTGTAACAAAACTGCTGTAGTCCGTGGCGGAAATTATTTATTTACAATATATTAAGGCTACATACGCACTAGGCGGCTACCCGCAATGCGGCTAGCCGCGCGGCTAACCGCAGTGTGCGGTTGAATCTGCGTTCAGCCGGACGGCTAGCCGCATTGCGGGCAGCCGCCTAGTGCGTATGCAACGTCAGTTGAATCTGCGGTTGAATCTAATGTAAACCAGACATATTTTGTTTACCAGAAAGATTTTGTTTAACCAAACAAAACGAACCATTTCTACAATGGACGTTGAAGAAGTTGTAGCTGTTTATTATATATACGATCGCCACATAAAAAATAAAAAGAAAAAAAAATACTGTATACATCCTTTCTTACAAACACGAAATGAAACCAGGCATTTTGATATATTTTTTGAAAACATCAAAAAATATGAAGACAAGTTTTTTGGTTACATGAGAATGCGTTTAAAATCATTTGAAGAATTATTGAGTATATTAAGAACATTCATAATGTAAATTGTCAGATTACAAAATACACGACTACCCAGGTAACGGTTAACCGCAAACTAAACCGCGTAGTGCGTACACGAACCGCGCGGTCAGCCGTCGAAGCGGCCGCTGTGCTCCAAGCGACCGGAGCGGTTGGCGGGCAGCCGCAACGTAGTGCGTATGCATTTTTTTATATATACAGAATTTACGTATAGTTTACTACTTGCGGCTAGCCGCGCGGCTAGCCGCTTTGCGGGTAGCCGCCTAGTGCGTATGTAGCCTAACTGTTTAGGCGTGCGGCTTTGGGCATTTTAAGCGCTTTGTTGTGGAATCGACTGACCAATTTTTTTAATAAAAGATAACCGGTTGAAACCTTTTGTAAGTTGTTCCTTATACTTTTCTAAACATTTTCTGAAAATAATTTTTTTTTGTTAGTGTGGGCCGAAAATTGTTATTAACAATTTGTTTGTTTATTAACAAACGCTGATATTTTGGGTCAGTAATCAATTTCTATAGGTAAATTGGCCAAAAGTAAACACTTTTTGTTCTTTGTGTTTTTTTCGAAAAAATGCTTCCCTGCAGAGTTATAGCCAATTTTTTATTTAAAAAATCGAAAATTAATCCTTTTTAATAATTTTTTTCTCGCTTATTTTCGGTCGTAAAGAAAAAATAAAAAAAGGAAAATGAAGAGCACAACCAACACTTTAATATATATTTTTTCCCCGTATGTAAAATTAATTATGGTGCTAAAAACAGCTGATATAAATAAACAATATACTTCCCGCACGGCGCGCGCGCGCACGCCGTAGGGAGTACCTACCTAGGTATTTTATTATACACATTTGTAAAAATAAATTTGTTTTCTTTAGGTCAAATACTTTAGCCATTATTATTGTTCGTCTGTGACAGACTTCTAACTAAATATGTTAAAAATGTTTTTTTACTTTTAACACTTGGGCGAAGGAGGTATCAAAATCGTGGTTTGTAGACATTTTGTTACCAGGTCAATCACAAAAACAGCGTTTCTGTTGAACTTCGCCTATTGATCAAAACCTTTTGAATCAATAAAATTTATTATTTAACCAAAAATATTAACAAAAGTAGCAATGGTGCAAATTAAATATTTTAACACCTGTATGTATAAGTAATAGGTATTGCTTGGTGAATTGAAAGTAAATTTTATTTGTTCCAGTGTTAGTAACTTATATCTTTAATTATGATCGATGAATATGGGCGTCGGTTCGGTAAAGCTCTTATTACAAACGTCGCACTTATATGGCTTCTCACCTGTATATATACGTTTCTGAACAATTAAATAGGGTTATTGACAAAATTTCAAAAAGTATTTAAAATTAAAGAATAAAGGTATATGTACCCGTAAAAAATATTTTTTCTCATAAATATAACAGATTTGACTCGTTATTAGTTGTTTTTTATTTTGACTTTAAATTCTGCGCCAAAACGTCAATTGACCTTGACAGCCATGTTTACTGATTGCCTACGTCACAGTAGGCAATCAGTAAACACTAAGCAAGCGGGTACAACGTGACATATAGCATTATAACCAACAAAGTGTTGCATTTAATATGATTGACAGAGTACAATGAATACACCAGAGAACATACACTGAACAGAGATAACGAATACACATGGCAGTCAGTGGCACACAGCTACCGGCCATGTTGACTGATTAATGACGTCACGCGCTGTGATTGGTGTTTGAAATCACGTGACACATAGGTTAGAAATCATTATTTTATTTATTTTAATATATTTAACGCACTTATTTAATAAAAATAATAATTCTAAACGATATTTTAGACCATAAACTTTCATTATAACACAGTTTTATATTTAATTTTAATCACTGTCAATAACCCTATTGCCCTGATGAACAATCACACTTATGCGGCTTCACGCGTGTATGTGTATTTTTATGAAATTTTAAGGAGTCTTTCTACGATTTCTTACCAGTGTGTGTACGTTTGTGAGCTTTTAATTGGCCCAAACTAACAAAGTTTTTATAGCAAACGTCACACATATACGGTTTCTCGCCAGTATGTATACGTTTGTGAATATTTAAAGAGCTCGAAGTAGTAAAGCAGTTATTACAAACATCACATTTATACAGTTTCACGCCAGTGTGTGTACGTTTGTGAACATTTAAATAGCGCGTAGTAGTAAAGGACTTAATACAAACGTCACACTTATATGGCTTCTCGCCTGTATGTATACGTTTGTGAACACTTAAATTACATGGATGAGCGTAACTTTTGTTACAAACGTCACACTTATGTGGTTTCTCGCCAGTATGTGTATTTTTATGAAAATTTAAAGCGTCTGAGGTATAAAAGCCCTTATTACAAACGTCACAATTATACGGTTTCACACCGGTATGTCTACGTTTGTGAATATTTAAAACGCTCGATCTTGTAAAGCCCTTTTTACAAACGTCACACTTATACGATTTCTCGCCCGTATGTAAGCGTGAGTGAGCTTTTAATTCGCTCGAATTAATATAGCATTTGTTGCAAACGTCACACTTATGCGGTTTCAAGCCACTATGTGTAAGTTTGTGGGCTTTTAAATAGCTCGTTGTAGTATAGGACTTATTACAAACTTCACACCGATGTGGTCTTTCAGTAGCGTGTGTACGTTTGTGCCTTATCAAATACCAATTTACGGTGAAACTTTTTACACAAACGTCACACTGATATGGTTTCTTATCAGTAAGCACTCCTTCACGATATTTCAAAACATTTGATTTGCTAAAATTCTGGTTACAAGCGTCACCCCGATACGGTTTTTTTATTAAACCGTTGTCTTTTTCGTGTTTCATGGTATTTATAGAGGTATTTTGATTGTTCTCTTCAAGTTTATCACACTTCACATACACTGAACGAAGATCTCCGAAGTTCCCCGAAGAATGACCATTATCCTTTGTGTCTTCACAACCGATTTCACTATCGTTGCCGTAAAATGTGTTATTAATACATTCGAGTCTAAATAACATACTGTCAGCTTGATGTTCGGATTCTGAAGACACTTCGCGTTTAATTTTGTCCGCTGAGTTGAACTTTCCTGGTTCTTCATCTTTCCAGTTGTCATTCATACCTTCATTCAAAATGTGACCAATACCGATTTTTGTGTCTTCACAGCTGATTTCATTGTTATCATTTTTTGAAAAATTATCATCAGCATATTCTGTTGAAAATAATGATTCAGACACATCAAGGAGTTCTAAAGATTCACATTTCACATTTATATTGTCACTAGTATCTTTTGTATCATTAATATATTCTGGTCGAAATACATTATCAGTCTGATTTTCGAATTTTAAAGATACCTGGTCGCTGATTTTATTCGTTGGGTTGAATTTTCCTGGTTCTTTTTCCTTCCAACTAACGTTGGTGTCTTCATCAACAGCACCAACAGCGATTTTTGTGTCTTCACAGCTTATTTCACTATAACCATTCTTTAACAAAGTATCATTAGCACATTCGGTAGAAGCATATTTTGTTGAAAATAATGATTCAGACACATCAAGGAGTTCTAAAGATTCACATTTCACATTTACATTGGGACTAGTATCTCGTGTATCATTAATATATTCTGGTCGAATTAATACATTATCAGTTTGATTTTCGAATTTTAAAGATACCTGGTCGCTGATTTTATTCGTTGGGTTGAATTTTCCTGGTTCTTTTTCCTTCCAACTAACGTTGGTGTCTTCATCAAAAGCACCAACAGCGATTTTTGTGTCTTCACAGCTTATTTCACTATAACCATTCTTTAACAAAGTATCATTAGCACATTCGGTAGAAGATAATGAATAATTGTTCGTCGGTCCCGCAATATTATCAATCACGTCACAAAGTTCTAAAGGTTCACACTTCACTGTGATATCTGCATTACTTTCATAGATTGAAGGATTCTCTGAAGTCTTCTGAGTGAAACATGTTATCTTGATTTGTTTGTCTGGTCCGCCTAGTTGATGTAGATAGCGTCGCAGTGTTTTGTCGGACTGCACTACTTGCATCTGGAACTGATGGATTTTCTCCAGTTGACGGTAACATAACTGGCAGATAAAATTCGGCATTCCGTCGTTTTTCGTAATCTGCCAAAGAATCACAGTAATATAAAATGCTGGGTCTCTACCAACCACTTTAATTGATCGAGCGCATATACTAATAATTAACAAAAGAGATTTATACACAACTTGTTTATGTGAAAAAATTGGTTGTCTGTAAAGTCGGTTTACGGACGATAGTTTTACGTGATAACGTCATAAAGGAACATTGATGAACTCTCTGACGTCACGCGAGAAGAGAGAGAAATGCGTACAAGCCGACGCTTGGGCCGATCGTGCCTCTCTATCGCTTATAACGCGCTCAGGCGGAACGTGACACTTTTTCGTGCGTGCAGCCGGTGTTTCATCAATTTATAAGACGTTATCACGTCAAAAAAATCATGTTTTAATTTTAATCCTCTAGTAAAGAATTTTACCCGATTTTAATCTATCGGAGCGAACAGAAACTAGAAAAAATAACTAATTTTCAAGTATGATACCATACGATACATATGTAACTCATTTTCAATTTAATGTTTTCTTATTTCTCTTTGAACTGATAGAATGTATTATCAGTATTTTTCTCAAGAAAAAACTTAAATGAAAATTTTAATTATTATTATTACATAGCAACTTTTATTATTTTAAATTTGAAATTATATAAATTTATTAACTAATTGAAAGTCTGTAATTTATGAGCTGTCACTATGTGAACAAATATTCTATAATAATTCGTAAAAAAATGTTTATAACTTACCTTAACGGGAGCACATGTCATGATCACATCAGCTATCTGGTTCTCTACTTTAGTCGAAAAAACAAATATGTCTAATACTGCTTCGCCACGTGATAAGCACAATCGACAGATTGTACTTACGCCGTATCCATTTACCAATAGTTCTGTCATTTTGATATAAAATTGATCAAATTCCTACTTGGGTAGTATATACCTACGGTTATACCTTTAGTTTTGTTACCCACAAGCAGTCTCACATATTCAATCACCAATCGAGAAAATCACAGGTTGGTACTGCTACTCGTTGATACAAATATATGTGACTAGAGAGAGATTGTAAATTATAGACGCTCAGCAACTGAGGTCATCCAGTCTGCCAATCGGAATACGCAAACTGACTGGTGCGAGCTCAGGTTCCTGGGAGCGCTGATTCTCAAAAATCATTGAAATACAAAACTACATTCCAATGTTTCCCCTGATGAACCGGGTCGGTCGATGAAAGATATTAACAAAGTAAATCCTATTAAGCTTTCTAATGCGAAGATAAGGATATAAACAAAGTAAATATTTTATTGTTCATTTGATTTTATTTTATTTCAGAACACAATTACTATAACATATTGTTGCGCGCTCCCTGTTGGGACGACTATGCTTTCTGTAGAATATTCTCACAACAACAACAACAATGGAAAGCAGGTAGTCAAAACCCGATCTTTATAAAGTTGCCTGAAGAAGGCGATACATGTAAAGGAAGGATCTCGGTGCTTCTAGAACATTCTACCAGGCGGGGGACGAAGCTCTAAAATGCGAGCGGAGTGGTTGGCGAGTCAGTGGGTCAGTACAGCACGTTAACAGCAAGTGGCAAACGTACAGCGGATTACAGATAACTGTGTGACATAAATTGTTCAGTCGGTACAGCAAGACCGAGGTAGCTGCTAAGATAGAAGATAAATGAGCTGTGTAAACTGTAAACCATTGAGTGCAATTATATAAATCCGGTTTTACATAAATAGCTTCTGTGTTGTAAATAATCGTGTGAATATAGTTAATCAGTGTACTAGATAAACTTTGATGTGTTCCTGTATTGTAAATATTTTGTGTACATAATTAGTGACGTTATATTCTTCTGTACTTATTTTGAACTGTTAGTTTTGTTTCTGTTAACTAAAATTATTACTGTTTCGTTTGAGAAGTACGCTTTCGTTGTGTGTTTAACTGTTTTGTTACACGTTTATTATTGTAAATAAATAATTTCCACCACGGACTAGAACAGTTTTGTTACAATATAATTAACTGATACAACAAACTTCATTACTTTTTAAAGAGCATCTTTTGTATTAATTCTATAACAATTCTGTTTTTAAGGCCACTAACAGCTAGAGCTATTTGGATCTGGCACCAATTCATATTTTCAATTTAAACTGATATTTAATGAAAATACCTACTGATAACGATTGTGACTCATGATAATAAGAATAACTTTAAATAATAAGAAATATTTGTGGAGTGTGGACAAATATACATTTTAGGATTATGATTAAGAGTAAAATAAAAAAAAAAGGAAATTTCCCAATTTTAATAGTTCTCGAATTACAGTCTGACAACTGGGGGTTTGTAATCGTGAAGCCATGGAAACACCATTGCGCCATTGTTCGGCTATTTTCAAGTCCAAAAACAAGTTTGCTTTCAATGGAAATACAGTAGGCACAAATAAATAAATTATATCAAATTTCTCAAAATTCTGCCAGGTAAAATTTCCAACTTTGGACAGTGGCCCGTTTGGCCCAATGTAAATATGGGCCTGGACATTATCACTGCTGCTCAAAAACATGTGTTTGTGTATGTCTTTTTAACTGATGCGATTGAGTGAAACACATTTTGCAAACACTACATTGATGAGGTTTCTCACCGGTATGTATACGGGTATGAATTTTTAAATTGTATGAATGGACGAAACGTTTGTTACAAACATCGCACTGATACGGTCTTTCTCCAGTATGTACAAATTTATGTCTATCTAGGTCGGTTGAACGGGAAAAATTCTTATTACAAACGTCACACCGATACGGTTTCTCACCAGTATGTATGATCTTGTGTTTCGTCAAAGTACTAGGATCGGTAAAATATTTATGACAAACATCACACTGATGAGGCTTTTCACCAGTATGTATGAATTTATGTTTCTTTAGACTGCTGGGATTTATGAAATTCTTATTACAGATTTCACATTGATATGGCTTCTCCCCAGTATGTATTAACTTATGTCTATTTAGATCGATTATACGGACAAAATATTTATCACAAATTTCACAATGACACGGTTTCTCAACAGCGTGTGTAGCCTTATGAATTTTTAAGCTGGACGATTGAGTGAAACCCTTTCGACATATGTCACATCTATATGGTTTCTCCCCAGTATGTATTAACTTATGCCTATCTAAGTCACTTGAGCGAACAAAATACTTACTACAGAAGTCACACTGATGCGGTTTCTCACCTGTGTGTATTAATTTATGAACTTTTAAACTGTTCGATTGAGTGAAGCCCTTATTACAAACGTCACACTGATATGGTTTCTCACCAGTATGTATTAATTTGTGTCTATCTAAATCATTTGCGCGTGCAAAATGTTTACTACAGATTTCACATTGATTTAGTTTCTCATCAATATGTACGAGATTATCCGTTTCTTTACAGTCACTTGTTTTCAAGTGTATGAGTTTATGCTTTTTTAGAATACCAGAATCACCAAAAAATTTATTACAAACATCACACTGAAATGGCTTATCTCCAGAATGTATCAACTTGTGTCTATCTAAATCGTACGAGCGAGTAAAAGACTTCTCACAAATGTCACACTGATTAAGTTTTTCACCAGTGTGTATACGTTTATGAAATTTTAAACTATTTAATTGAATGTAACCCTTTCCGCAAACTTCACACTGAAACGGTTTCTCAACAAAATGTTTGAGTTCGTGCATTTTTAAAACGTTTGAGCGACTGAAACTTTTTTTGCAAACGCCACACTGATACGGTTTCTCACCAGTATGTACAATAGTGTGTTTCTTTAAATTGCTAGAATCAGTAAAATACTTATTACAAACAACACATTGATACGGCTTCTCTCCAGTATGTATTAACTTGTGTCTTTTTAAGTCGCCTGGACGAGTCAAATTCTTTAAGCATACATCACACTGATATAATTTTTTACTGCTTGGCACACTCTGATTACATTTATCACTGCGACTTCCCTTTATTTTTTCATTGACTGATTTCACACCTATTGCATTATCAGATATTTCGTTTTTCTCCGCGCCATTCTCAAACGAGTCGTCAAATTGAGGCTCACATTTTATATTTACTTTAAGGTTCGATGGTAAATCGAAGTTTTTGTCCGTTATCCATACCGCTTGAGGTTTAAAATCTACTATACTTGCTTTACTTTTTTCACAAACCACTTTTCTTGCTTCACCAGTCATTTTTGAATCCTCACCTGAGGCAATATTTGTAAGTCTATTTAATCCTCCTTGCTTCAAAGTAATGTCGTCACATTGAAACGATTCTCGTCTTGTAATATCCCGTCGTTTTTCGATTTGAAATTGATTACGGTTTATCTTACCGTTTTCGTTAGCAAATATTGAAACCGATGTATTATCACCAATTTCGTTTTCTTGTTTTATATTAACTTCATCGTCAAATGTTGCATCAAATTCTGGCTCACATTTTATGTTTACTTCAAGGTTCGACGATAAATCAAAGTTTTTATCAACTTTTCGCAACGATTGAGGTTGAGACTCTAATACTTTTCTCTCTTCAATATCTGTTCTAGTTTTTTCGCATTTTATAGTAATCTTTGTTTCTTCGCACAGCAAGCTGCCTGTAAACCTATCATTTATTTCTCCACATTGGAAATTCATATCTGAAATAAATAGTTCATTACAAAAATTGTCTTGACTTCCTGATTCCTCTTTGATGGTCGTACAAAGTTCAGAGTTGACACTGATATCCATATTTGTCTTCATATGATCAAAAATTGATTCTTTGAATCATATTTAATTTACATGGATGTTTTCCTCAGTATTAGACTAGCCGCTCGGTCAGGTTTCAGTCGGATACAAATAACTATTTCCGCGTACTGCTCTTCCCTAATTTGTCGTTGAGTCATAATTACCTATGGCCTGTTACTCGTCAAATAGTAGGATTTTCAATAGTAAAAGCATTTTCTCGAATTATATAAGTGTAGATAGATAAATGGCTTCGGTATTTATATAATTGTTTCTGTTAATTTCATAAGAACAAACTTATTTTCTCTACGCAATTCTGATTTCTTGTTCGGTGTCAGTATTGTAGACTTCCCACTAATAAATTGTTTTGACGACCATTTATGTAAAAACAGAGGTATGTATTTCATTTCGGTCCTTCGAAACACTAATTTCACATTTTTTTATCCTAAAATATAATAAATACTAGATTTCATTTAGAAATGTCCAAAAACTCTGATGTTAGTTGTTAACTTACGTAAACTGAATCGCATTTTTGTGATTGGATTTGCAATTTAGATCTCACATTTAAATGCACAACAAATAGTTCAATTTGACGAAATGTCGCTGCATAAACACAATCCATAAAATATCCCTTGGGTGTAAACCAATATTATATTTCCATATTTACTTGTATCAAATGATATTAAGTTTCCAAACAAAATGTAGGTTGAAAAAACTAGTCAGTGAGTGTTTATATTTCGAAATAATTATTATATTTGTAATGTACTTTGTAATGACAAGTAATTGGGTAAAATGATGTAGTTTTATTATCAAGTCACAGACCATTGAAACATTAGGTAATAACTTTTTAACCAACTACTTTTCATATTGGAAGATTGTGTTGTACTTTTCTCAATATAATTCTTTGTTCTTAATTTATCCTTTTTAATTTTTTTAACAATTTTTGTAATTGAAGCTGGAAAATATTTACGTCAGATATATATAGGTATATATTGTAACTAAACTGGCAAAAATATTCTTTGTTGGTGGTAAAAATATTTATTTACAAATATAAATGTTAACAGAACAAACTAAAAGTACTTCTCTACAATAATGCAAAAATACAACGATAATACAACACTATTTACTATGTACATACAACGAGTATTTATATTACAGGACACACCAAAATTTATATAGCACACTTATCTATTATTTTGGGCGCAGCGGGTCGCAATCGAAAAAAAACCACTTTATCACAAACTGTCACCAGAATGTGACAGATAATGCTTTTTTAATTGCCTTACATAAGTGAAACGCACTTTGCAAACGCTGCACTGATGCGGTTTCTCTCCGGTATGTGTAAGAATATGAGTTTTTAAGTTGCATTGTTTGAAGAAACGTTTACTACAATGATTACATTGGTACGGCTTCTCCTCAGTATGTATCACTTTGTGTCGATTTAAATCTCTTGCAGAGACAAAGCATTTATCACAAACATTGCATTGATATGATTTCTTATCAGTATGTTTAAGTTTATGAATTTTTAGACTGTTTGATCGAGTGAAATACTTTTTACAAACGTCACACTGATATGGTTTCTCCCCTGAATGTATAAGTTTATGTGTATGTAAATGAGTTAAACTGATAAAATACTTATAGCAAACGTCACACTTATATAATTTCCGACCAGTATGAATATGCATATGAGCGTTTAAATTATTTAACTGAGTGAAATCCCTTTTGCAGAAGTCACACTGAAAAGATTTCGCAGAAATATGTTTAAGGCTATGCATTTTTAAAGAGTTTGACCGAGTGAAACGGATTTTACATATATCACATTGATATGGTTTCTCACCAGTATGAGTTAATTTGTGTTTCTTTAGATTGCTGGCATCAGTAAAACACGTGTTACAAACATCACACTGATACGGCTTCTCACCACTATGTATTACCTTGTGTCTCTTTACGTCGCTTGAACGAGTAAAGTTTTTTAAACACACATCACACTGAAACAAGCGTTTATTAAATGACATTTCATGATCATGTTTATTATCATGACTGTTCTTTCTTTCATTCGTTGATAATAAATCCGATGATTTATTGAATATATTATTTTCTTGTTCTATATTCATCTCACGCTGAAATGGATCGTCAGTTTGTGGTTCGCGTTTTATATTTATTTCAAAATTCGATGACAAATCAACATTTTCGTCAGTCATCCACACCGCTTCAGGCTTGTGATCTATAATACCTGTTTTACGGTCTTCAAAATCTACTTTAGTTTCTTCGCATTCTATAATACTAATTTCCATTTTCTCACTTAAAGAAGCGTCTTCAAAATCATGATTTATTTCTTCGCAGTTGTAAGCCGTGTCTGAAGTACATATACCTTCTTGACTGTCTTGACTTACAAATTCATTCTTGATGGTTATAAAACTTTCTTTCGTTTCATCAGAGTTGTTGACGGCGTCCAACATGTGAAACTTTGTTTCTTCACAAGAACCTTCCATCGCATCTATATCTTCCTCATTAGATTGTGATGTAGTTACGTCATCTTTATACAACCGAACAGAATTTTTGTCTACACACTTCTTTGAAAGCGTTACTAAACTCTCTGGTTCGGTGTTCTTACCAATATCGTTTAATTGTTGCAAATAGCGGCGCAGTGTTCTATCAGATTGCTCTATCCGCGTTTGGAAGCGATATGTTTTTATCAATTGAGAGTAACATGCTTTACAGATATATTTTGGCAGTTGATCGTAATTTTTTATCTGTAAAAAACATCAGAAAAATTATGTAAAACCCCTTTCAACAAAAAAGCGATTTAGGTTCTAAACATGTTGCAATGAACGTTACTAGAAACTAGGTAGATTGTAAATTATAGACGCTCAACAGCTGAGATCATCAGGGTGTGTATTAGAGAATCTGCCAGCCGGCATACATAACCCGACTGGTACAAGTTCGGGTTTCTGGGAGTGCTTATTCCCAAAACGCTGGAATGTGAACTACAAACCGGTGTTTCCCGTGAGGGGAACATTATTAGAATCTAAATAAATAAATTTAAGTGCCACTACCAGAACTGAGCATTACAATTTTTCTTATGGTGCGTACAGGTCAGCAAAAGGGTTCCGTTTGTGTTAACAAATCTTAGCGCGGCGGTAACATCAAAGAAATCGAACATCACGTGAATTGGCATCGAGTGCCGTGAAAAAATATACATATTTTTGTTTTTAAAAAAGATCTGCGTTTACCACTTTCGATTTCGTTTCGTTTTTCTTGTTATTTCGTTTCGTGTAACCATTTAGGATACTGTTTAACTGTCAATGCTTGTATTTTTGAATATTTGTTGCAATTTCTAGTGGACGATGGCTGATAGCAAACATTCGGTTGTAGTCAAAAGTTTTTCAAATTTAATAAAATTATTCTATAAATTGCATAATTATAATAGTAAAACTGTATCCAAAATAATACTGGGAATACAAACACCAAGTTATTTAAATGTGTCACTAAACCAAAAAAATTAGTCGTAGTACTTACGTGCACGGAAGCACATTTCGTGACTACATCGGCTATTAACGCTCCAAATTTGGATGAAAAACTAAACAATTCAATTAACGAAACGTCTTTACATAAACACAATCGACACATTCTATTGAGTCCTTCAGCGGATATCGAAATTTTTTTCATATTGACTGGTTTCAACTCAATAACAAGTTTACCGAATAGTAGGTATTGGTGATATTATTAACTATACTAAAGGTCGCTGTACACGAGGCTGGTTTTGCCGCTGGAATCACTGCTGGGACTTGTGTTGGCTGGCACGCTGGCTGCGGGCCCGCGTGCGTGGTTACAAGATTTATTTCAAAATTAGAACCAGGGCTATTTTTCTTGCTGGTTCTGTTTTGTTTTGAGCAAGAAGCAATCAGGAAACAGCATCTTGTCACGTGGGCGGCATGGACAAACGCTCACAAACAAGTATGACGTCATAGTGTGTGTTTTGTTGGGAGCCAATAAACGTCCACTTTTGTTAACATTCGAATTGTCACTGCGCGCGCACCAAAAAAATCTACAAATCCAGGTTCAAAACACACATCGTGTAAAGCGAGCACATAAAAGCCATCACGAAATCCAGCGGCAGACCACGCTGAAACATAGTAGCCAAATCAGGCGGTAAAACTTAAGGTACGTAATAAAAAAATATTACGCGTTTTCCACATCTCTGCGGGACTCCTATGCTCAGGAGCCCCAGGTCGATACTCTTGCTGCCTCATGGTAGCATGTATGGGTATAGATTTTGTTTTTTAGACTGCTGGGATGCATGTAATTCTTATTACAAACAGGGCCGAATTTAGGGGAGGGCAACCGGAGCTACAAGCACTTGCAATTTACTACCCATCTTGAAGGTTCCGTTCGTTAACGCTGAAATTTAATTTCAGATAATTCTTGTTTCCGATTATATTTATATGTTTGTTAAATAATAAAAGAATCTATACGTGGTCTCACAATAAATTATTTATTGGAAAACTCGACTAAAAAAATGTCTATTTTATTTGGAAAATAATTTGGGGACAGGGGGCCTCCACTCCTTTGTTGCCCCGAGGCGTCCAGACCTCTAAATCCAGCATTGATTACAAATAGCACATTGTTATGGTTTATCGCTAGCGTGTATTAACTTATGTCTATTAAGTCGACAGTACGAACAAAATACTTATTACAAACGTCGCAATGACACCGTTTCTCTCCTGCATGTGTAAATTTGTGAATCTTTAAACTGCTCGGTCGAAGGAAGCTTTTTGACAAATGTCGCACTGATATGGATTTCCCCCGGTATGGATAAGTTTATGTCTATTTAAATCGATTGTACGGACAAAATATTTATCACAAACCTCACAGTGACACGGTCTCTCACCAGCATGCGTAACTTTATGAGTTTTTAAGCTATTTAACAGAGTGAAGCCCTTTTGACATATGTCACATGGATATGGTTTCTCACCAGTATGCATGAGTATATGAATTTTCAGGCTCTTTGATAGAGCAAAACCTTTCTTACAAATATCGCATCGATATGGCTTCGCACCCTATGTGAGAATTTGTGTTTATTTAAACTACTGGAATCAGTAAAATACATATTGCAAACATCGCACTGGTACGGCTTTACGCCAGTATGTAGCAACTTGTGGTTTTTTAACTCATCTGAATTAGTACATTTTTTTAAACACACATCACACTGAAACAACCGTGTATTTAATGACATGCGATAATCATGTCTGTCGTTTCTTCCATGCGTTGTTAAAATCGATGAATTATTGAATATTTTATTTTCTTGTTTTATATTTATCTCTTGTTGAAATGGGTCATCAATTTGTGGCTCAAGTTTTACATTTACATCAAAATTCGATGGCATTTCAAGGCTTCTGTTAGTCATCCATACCGCTTCAGGTTTGTAGCATATATTTGTTTTACTGTCTTCAAAACCTACTTTAGTTTCTTCGCATTCTATACTCATTTCAATTCCTTCACTTAAACCAATGTCTCCAAACGCATTATTCATTTTTTCGCAGTTGTAAGCCGTGTCTGAAGTTAATATACCTTCAGAAGTATTGTCTTCACTTCTAAATTCAAGCTTGATGGCAGTAAAATCTTTTGTTTCGCCATCCATGTGAAACTTTGTTTCTTCACAAGAACCTTCCATCGCATTTATGTTGTGCTCAGTATTAGATCGATTGTATTTACGTCGTCTTTACACAACCAAACAACATTTTTGACTATACACTTCTCTCAAAGCAACAATAAACTCCCTGCTTCGTTTTTATACCAATAGCGAATATAGATATTTTTTTTGGAAGGGGATCGTTACACCATGGAAATAATTAGGTATTGCATTACATTTCGAGATCGTATTTTTAACGTATAGTATATAAAAGTAAATTTTCTGAAAAATTGTTTTTTAAGAATGTCCACTTCCAGATTTAAGAAATGTTTTAACTCAATCTATGGATAGATCTATAAGCCGTATGTGGGATTTAAAATTTCTTGAATGCCCTTCTTACTAGAGTATTCCGTGTCAAGTATTTCCATTTTTAGTCGAATGAAAACAATACCTACGTAGAGTAGCCACAAACAAATTTCTCAAATTTTTTTGAGTCAACTAGAAAGCATATGGAGAGATCATTATATAACGAAATACCATTCTTAGTAGAGAACTTCTGGTTGTCTAAATCATATTTCTATTTTGTCTTTGATTTGATGTCAGAATGAAAAAAATATCGATAACTGGATCTGGCTTAAGTACATTGTGTCGATTATGCTTATCGAAAAGCGCTGTACTGTTAGACATTTTTCAATTTTCATTCAAAATGAAGGAAAAAGTGGCTAGTGTAATCATGAAATACGCTGCTGTTCATGTAAGTTATGTTCTTTTCGAAGCCTATTGGCAATACCAATATTTTTTATACGCCATAGGATTACAGTTTATAAATGATTCTGTTTTGTTTTCTTTTGTTTTAATTCGCAACTAGTTACAAGCAAACCATCAATTTCGTAACCGATAACACGATTTTATACCTACATAAAGAAAATTTAACTTAGCTTGAGACGTGTTATAGTTATATTTTTCAAATATTGTTTCACACTGAACTGTACAAGATTTAACTTCTTATTTTCAAATTTCTGTCATATTGCTAGCGTGACAAGTGAGCTTCTCTGATAAAAAAAAAAAAAACCCTTTGCAATCAGGGAGTGCCGGCGGAAGTGAAAACTTTAATATTAACGTCTTACGAATTTTCGATCAAAATGGTTTGTATTATAGATTGCATTTTTATGTACGATATTTCAACGCTAGATGTCTAACGTTGTATAAATAAAAGTTTTCGTCTTACGCATTTTCGATCAGGACACGTGACCCTGACGCGAGTTTACGGTCACGTGTCCCTGACGCGAGTTTAACATTTTTTACCCATTACAAAAAAAGTGTACAACGCCGCTAAAGAAGTTTTCACTTCAAAAACATTTTTTACCTACCATTTGTAAATACAAAACGGACCAACAAAAGGCAGTTATATTTTATGAAGTGAAAAAGAACTCTAATAACTTAGAATCATGATGATCCTGTTTAAATATTAGAAGATTAAAGGATGAAACCTGGTGTTATAGGATCAATGAACTAAGCAAATCCTGAAGGTTTTTTTATTGCATTTAATTGTCTGACGTTTAATGCATAAAGTGCAATAAAAAACCTTCAGTATTTGCTTAGTTCATTGATCCTATGCCACCAGGTTTCATCCTTTAATCTTCTAATTTTATGAAGTGTCACGAAATATTTGGAAAATAATATAAATTTCTTTTATTGTCAGATGACCAGAAACGATGAAATGCCGAATTTGATCTGCCAATCCTGTTACACCCAACTGGAGAAAACTCACCAGTTCGTGACGCAAATAGAACAGTCGGACAGAACACTGCGCCGTTATCTTCAGAAATTATCCGCTTCCGACAAACCAACCAAAGCTGACTGTTCTGGTCAACCTAAAGATTTAATTTCTAACACTAATAAAGATATTGCGAAATGTAAGCCCAATGATTTGTCTGATTGGAAAGAAACCACACTTGAAAATTTCAACCAAGAAAATAAAAATGAAGTAGAATTATTTTTAAAATCTGAAATGAAGGTTGGACTGGTTGATGATTTTTTATTTTTACAAACAGAATGTGGAGCTGATACAGAAGACATTTCATCTAATAATATAGACAAAGAATTCAGCTGTGAAAACTCAAAAACTAAAGTGAGCGAAGACATGACAGTCAATTTGAAAGAGAATGATGTAACGAACAAATTAATGGACAATGTATCTGTAAAATTAGAAATCAATGACGAAAATATCGATGACGATCTATTTTTTCCAACAGAATCAGCTGATGACACAGAAAACTCTTCATCAAACTTTGATGTAAATGAAATTACCTACGAAGATACGAACACGAATATTGACCACGCGTCGGAGAATTCGAGTTTTTTTTTTGTAAATGTGACTGAAAATTTCAGTAAGTGTGATAAAACAAATAAAAATATTTCGGTAAATCGTAAGAAGTACAAAAAAGTACATACATTGAAATCGTATCAATGCAAAATTTGCAATAAGTGCTTTTTAAATCAGTCTACTTTCTATTCTCATAAACGAACACATATTGGCGAAAAACCGTATAAATGCAACGATTGTATTAAATGCTTCAATACGTCCGGAGAATTGAAGACTCACCAACGGGTACATACTGGGGAGAAGCCTTATCAGTGTAAAATTTGTAAGAAATGTTTCTCGCAGTCCAGCCATTTAAAAACTCACAATTTGAAACATACCGGCGAGAAACCTTTCCAGTGTGACATTTGTGAGAAGCGTTTCATTCAGTTATGTGATTTAAATCGCCACAAGGTTACACATACTGGTGAGAAACGTTATCAGTGTGACATTTGTAAGAAGTGTTTCGCTCAATCATACGATATAAAACGTCACAAGCTTACACACACTGGAGAGAAACCTTACAGATGTGATTTTTGTGAGAAGTGTTTCACTTCTGCATCCTATTTAAATTTGCATAAACGTCTTCACACTGGCGAGAAACTATATGAATGTGACTTTTGCAACAAGCGATTCTCTCAGTCATGCCATTTAAATAGACATAAACGTTCTCATACTAACGGGACACTATATCGCAATAAATGCTTCTCTCAGTCATACAATACACGCAAACGTATATATACCGGTGAGAAATCTCACCAGTGTGACCTTTGTGAGAAGTGTTTCTATCAATCATCTGATTTAAATCGTCACAAGCGTGTACATACAGGTGAGAAACCTTATCAGTGTAACCTTTGTATTAAGTGTTTCTCTCAGTCATCCGATTTAAATCGTCACAAGCTTATACATACTCGTACACGCGATATGCAAGAAACTTGTTAACTTGTGACGGTGCACGTTACAAATTAGTATCGACGGTGGGAAGTTGTCGAAGCTTGAAATAATAGACGTCGATCAAACGTTCAAAACACCAATAAATAATAAATAATGACGAACAAGTCAAATTAGGAAATATCTTTAATTGTGTAATAGTTATTGGCGTAACTCGTAGTCTAAGTCATTCATGGCGTGTCATGACTTAGCCTACAAGTTACGCCCATAATTTTATTCAACAATTGCGCGTTATTCATGTTTTATTTATTGTTATTAATGAGATGTTGTAAATATCTATTTATTTCTTTATAAAAAAAACTGTCAATACTAACAGCACCAAACAGCACGATTCAATGTTTTGGTTTAAGGTTAGCCGGTTATGAATAAACTTCATGTCGAAAACATTCGGCCTCTCAATTTTAGCCTCAATGGGTAACAACGGAGTTGTTTTTACCTACTATTTCGTTACGACTCAGAAAATAGTTACGTTTATTTTCATTACTCCACAATGGCCGAGCTAGTAGGAATTTTCATTGAGTTATGACAAGTAATTGTCACCAGTCGGTAAATGGCTATTTAGAGTTCGGTTTTTAGGCATGATAAAACATGAATAGCGCGCATGAGTTGAATAAAAATATTAACCACAACTATTGTAAAGAAATAATTAATGTCTTGTGTTGGCTTTAGGTATTGTATTATTCTTAGCTTTCGTGAATTTAATGTAAGCGTTCACTTGTATTGCAAGATCCATATAATTGTGGCAGTGATGAATTTAACAGTCGGGCAAAGAAGCATTTGCCCACTGGGCCCTCGGCAGAAGGCTTTAAGGGTCTCTTTTGTCAAAAGTTACTTTCGATTTTTGTTATTTGTTGAAAAATATTTTTGAGAGTCCCTTGTTGTCAGCACAAATCAAATGTGCTCTCAGGGGCCCCTGTTATCTAAACACTTGCAATGAGTGGAAATAATAATAAATGAAATAAAACATTTAATCTTTTATGTATGTAATATGTCAGTTATTATAGTCAGAGTGCCCGTCGACAAAAATGTTATTGATACATACTCTCCCCAAACTTTGTAAATGGCTTAGTCTTACACCTATTTCCTCTATGACTTTTCTTGATTTTGGGGCGTTTTCCCTCTAAATTTTCCGAAAGATGTTGTTTTGACGACATGTAAAAATTTATAGATAGGTACTGTTTGTTTTTTTAATTGGATAGCTTAAAAACTTCAACCAAAACGCTAAAATAATGTTCTCTGACAAATAACATGAACCATTTAAAATGTCTGACACCTTGAATATGTCGAACATATTCGAGGTGTCAGACATTTTAAATCGTTCATTGTCAGAGAACATTAATTGCGGTAGGTACGTTTGTTCAGTCTGTCGTCGGTTAGTGGTCGGCGAGTTGCACGTGTGAGCGGGTTGACCATCATCGGCCGGTTTGTTTGTGGGCGATATCACCAACACACGACGACTGTTGTTGACACCGACCACAATTTGTTGTCCGTGTGAGCGCTATCCCGACATTACATACTAATGCCGTACTCTCAACCATCGACCACTTTTGACGTGATAACGTCTTATAAATTGATGAAACACCGGCTGCATGCACGAAAAAGTGTAACGTTCCGAAAAGTGTAACGTTCCAAAAAGTGTGACGTTCTGAGAGCGCAGTAATGTATTATTAAATATGATATTAGAGCGGAATACGTTATCACGTAAAACTATCGTCCGTAAACCGACTTTACAGACAACCATTTTTTTTTGTGGTTATAATGTGGTCGGAAAGTAGTACGTGTGAGTTAAGCCTTAGGACAAAGCTGGAAATTGTTTTAATTCCATCAGATTCGGTCTAAAATGTACATATTAAGTTTTCCCTGTCCTGCTTGGCGAGTTTTAGGCGCTGCGTGCAGATTTATACCAATAAAACACGCGTTTTTAGGCGCGAATAGCGTAAGCTAAAGCGCCTATATGTACTCGCTTTGTCTGTGAATCTGTGAGTCACGCTTTTTGTATCCAGCGTACAGCCCAAACGACTTAACCGATTTTAAAAAACTTTTTTTTGTTCGATTTGTCTCCGGGTAACTTAGATCCTAACGTCGCCCGATTTTTGAATTTTTGCTCCAGAGGGGAGCAATTTAGAAAAAACGAAGTTTTTCGCTTATAACTCGCTCAATTTAAATCAGATCGGTTCGAAACCTGTCTTAAACGAAAGAGGAGAAAATTTTACATAAATTTCGTACAACAGAATTCGCCCAATCAGTTTTTTTATACACATTTATATAGAAATAAATTCAATCTGATATAACCGATAGCAAACATCTTTCGGTTATCTCTCTCTGTTGCACGGTATAACATGGTAATATAATTATTGCGTATGTTCAGTCTTAAAATAAAATTGGTCGATAATTTTATTTATGACAATGATGAAATTAAAAGATAGCATTTGTTCAAAAACGGATGCCGTTTCGAATATTTCTGAAATCCAACGCCTTCTAAGTTAACAATTTGAATAACTAATTATTAGAACTTAATACTTTGACAGAAGCAAACGTCACTTTTGACATTTCTTATCATTCCGACACCAAGGATGAGCGGATTGAAACCAAATTTTGGGAGGATGTTTGATATGCAAATATGAAGTGGCCTATTGTTTTTGGGGAACATCGGCACATGCGTAAAAGAATATATCTCTTATAATGTTGTTTTATATAATAACAATATAGTTTTTAAGACGGTTTTTACTCTATCTATTTTTACTAGAAATTTTTGTTATTTTTTTGGGGAAAATCGGTGACGTCACTCTAAATCCAATATGGCGGACTTCTAAAGATGGCGGACTAATTTTATTATGCTTTCCAACAATATGGGTATCAAATGAAAGGGCTTGCTGAGAATAACTCGAAAAATGAAGTGACGTCACTCTAAATCCAATATGGCGGACTTCTAAAGATGGCGGACTAATTTTATTATGCTTTCCAACAATATGGGTATCAAATGAAAGGGCTTGCTGAGAATAACTCGAAAAATAAAGTTACGTCACTCTAAATCCAATATGGCGGACTTCTAAAGATGGCGGACTAATGTTATTATGCTTTCCTACAATATGGGTATCAAATGAAAGGGCTTGCTGAGATTAACTCGAAAAATAAAGTGACGTCAGTCTAAAACCAATATGGCGGACTTTTAAAGATAGCGGACTAAGTTTTTTATGCTTTCCTACAATATGGGTATCAAATGAAAGGGCTTGATGAAAATAACTTGAAAAATAAAGTGACGTCACTCTAAATCAAATATGGCGGACTTCTAAAGATGGCGGACTAATTTTATTATGCTTTCCTACAATATGGGTATCAAATGAAAGGGCTTGCTGAGAATAACTCGAAAAATAAAGTTACGTCACTATAAATCCAATATGGCGGACTTCTAAAGATGGCGGACTAATTTTATTATGCTTTCCTACAATATGGGTATCAAATGAAAGGGCTTACTGAGAATAACTCGAAACATAAAGTGACGTCACTCTAAATCCAATATGGCGGACTTCTAAAGATGGCGGACTAATTTTATTATGCTTTCCTACAATATGGGTATCAAATGAAAGGGCTTGCTGAGAATAACTCGAAAAATAAAGTAACGTCACTTTAAATCCAATATGGCGGACTTCTAAAGATGGCGGACTTTTTTTATTATGCTTTCCTACAATATGGGTATCAAATGAAAGAGCTTGCTGAGAATAACTCGAAAAATAAAGTGACGTCACTCTAAATCCAATATGGCGGACTTCTAAAGATGGCGGACTAATGTTATTATGCTTTCCTACAATATCGGTATCAAATGAAAGGGCTTGCTGAGAATAACTCGAAAAATAAAGTAACGTCACTTTAAATCCAATATGGCGGACTTCTAAAGATGGCGGACTTATTTTATTATGCTTTCCTACAATATGGGTATCAAATGAAAGGGCTTGCTGAGAATAACTCGAAAAATAAAGTGACGTCACTCTAAATCCAATATGGCGGACTTCTAAAGATGGCGGACTAATTTTATTATGCTTTCCAACAATATGGGTATCAAATGAAAGGGCTTGCTGAGAATAACTCGAAAAATGAAGTGACGTCACTCTAAATCCAACATGGCGGACTTCTAAAGATGGCGGACTAATTTTATTATGCTTTCCTACAATATGGGTATCAAATGAAAGAGCTTGCTGAGAATAACTCGAAAAATAAAGTGACGTCACTCTAAATCCAATATGGCGGACTTCTAAAGATGGCGGACTAATGTTATTATGCTTTACTACAATATGGGTATCAAATGAAAGGGCTTGCTGAGAATAACTCAAAAAATAAAGTAACGTCACTTTAAATCCAATATGGCGGACTTCTAAAGATGGCGGACTTATTTTATTATGCTTTCCTACAATATGGGTATCAAATGAAAGGGCTTGCTGAGAATAACTCGAAAAATAAAGTGACGTCACTCTAAATCCAATATGGCGGACTTCTAAAGATGGCGGACTAATTTTATTATGCTTTCCAACAATATGGGTATCAAATGAAAGGGCTTGCTGAGAATAACTCGAATCATAAAGTGACGTCACTCTAAATCCAATATGGCGAACTTCTAAAGATGGTGGACTAATGTTATTATGCTTTCCTACAATATGGGTATCAAATGAAAGGGCTTGCTAAGATTAACTCGAAAAATAAAGTGACGTCAGTCTAAAACCAATATGGCGGACTTTTAAAGATGGCGGACTAAGTTTTTTATGCTTTCCTACAATATGGGTATCAAATGAAAGGGCTTGCTGAAAATAACTTGAAAAATAAAGTGACGTCACTCTAAATCAAATATGGCGGACTTCTAAAGATGGCGGACTAATTTTATTATGCTTTTCTACAATATGGGTATCAAATGAAAGGGCTTGCTGAGAATAACTCGAAAAATAAAGTTTCGTCACTATAAATCCAATATGGCGGACTTCTAAAGATGGCGGACTAATTTTATTATGCTTTCCTACAATATGGGTATCAAATGAAAGGGCTTACTGAGAATAACTCGAAACATAAAGTGACGTCACTCTAAATCCAATATGGCGGACTTCTAAAGATGGCAGACTAATTTTATTATGCTTTCCTACAATATGGGTATCAAATGAAAGGGCTTGCTGAGAATAACTCGAAAAATAAAGTAACGTCACTTTAAATCCAATATGGCGGACTTCTAAAGATGGCGGACTTATTTTATTATGCTTTCCTACAATATGGGTATCAAATGAAAGGGCTTGCTGAGAATAACTCGAAAAATAAAGTGACGTCACTCTAAATCCAATATGGCGGATTTCTAAAGATGGCGGACTAATTTTATTATGCTTTCCTACAATATGGGTATCAAATGAAAGGGCTTGCTGAGAATAACTCGAAAAATAAAGTGACGTCACTTTAAATCCAATATGGCGGACTTCTAAAGTCTAAGTTTTTGATGTGATAACGTCTTATAAATTGATGAAACACCAGCTGCACGCACAAAAAAGTGTAACGTTCCGCCTGACCCTGTGCGCGCAAGCGAGAGCGCAGTAATGTATTATTAAATATGATATTCGAGCGGAATACGTTATCACGTAAAACTATCGTCCGTAAACCGACTTTACAGACATCCAATTTTTTTATATAATAATGGTGTACTTTTTATAATGTTTTATTATTCTACTTTACAAGAAAGTTTTGTAAAATGTTTTTTGAGGGAAAGTCGGCGCATGCGCAGTAGAGGTATAAGTTATAAAGTTGTTTGTATTTAACAATGGTATACTTTTCATAACTGTTTATTATTCGATCTATTTTTACAAGAGTTTTGTATAATTTTTGGGAAAAATCGGCGCATGCGCAAAAGAGATACATGCCATCGTTGATTTTTATATAATAATGGTGTACTTTTTATAATGTTTTATTATTTTATTTTAAAGAAAGTTTTGTAAAAAATTCTTTGAGCTAAAGTCGGCACATATATGTTATAAAGTTGTTTTTATATAATAATTGGGTACTTTTCATAACGGTTTATTTTTCTATCTGTTTTTACAAGAAAGTTATGAAATTTTTTTTCTAAACTCATAATTTCAGAAATATTTTGAAAAAAAATCTGTTGTTCTTTTGTTCTGAAGATGTTAGTTAGGTTTAATTTTTGCATGACACAATAACATATTACATAGAGAACCATGAAATTATTAAAATTATATTTTCCTTTCTGTGTTTCATTATTTTCAACTGTTATTTTTTTCTTAGAATAAGTAAATTAAGTTATACTATATTATTCTCCAAGTGTCGTTAAATATAATTTTATATACACCGATTTTCAAACAAAACACCGGGGTATATGACGTAAAATTTCGCGCCTTGTAATTCTTGAATTACTTGGGCATATACTCCCACTGGTTTTTATTGAAATAACCACGCGATCAGAAAATTGTTTACACGAATGCTTATTTATTTACTCATAATTCGACAATAAGTTTTTTTTTACAATAATTATTTGAGTTTTCCTACCCAACTTGGCAATGTTTGAAATTATGAGTTAAATAAGTGGTCACACTTTAGATTTTCACTTGACATTAAGTTCGCAACTCTATTTAAAAATTATCCTTAATCTTCAATCAATTGCCTTGGCTCCGATTATTACACTCTGTCGAAAATCTGAAAGTGACCATCCTAGGGATACAATTTTTTTCAAGATCGTATTTTGAACGTATACCTATATAAAGTAAAATTTCTGAAAAATTGCTTTTTTTGGGTGACCACTTCAAGATTTTACGATTTTTTTATTTCAGATAGTCTATGGGTACTGGATAGGTCTACAAACCGTATACGGGAATTTAAAATTTATTGAATACCCTTACTAGAACATTCCGCGTCCACTGTTTCCAGTTTTTAAGTTTTAGTCAAAAAGTTATAAAGTGGTTGTGTTTCTTGCTATTACATTTTTGATTTGATGTCAGAATGACAAATATATCCATAACTGAATCTGACTTAAGTACATTGTGTCGATTATGTTTATCAAGTGACGCTGTACTGTTGGACATTTTTCAGTTTTCATCCAAAATGAAAGAAAACGTGGCCAGTGTAATCATGAAATGTGCTGCTGTTCAGGTAAGTTATGTATTTTTTGAAGAATATTGGCAATACCAATAATTTCTATATGCAATAGGATTACAGTTTATAAATGATTTTTTTAAATTTTTAATTTGGAACTGGTCACAAGCGAGCCATCAATTTCATAACTGATACTACGATCTTATATAATATAAAGAAAATTCGACTCAGACTGGGACTATCTACTTTTTTTTAAATTTCTGCCATATCGGTAGCGTCATTGTTCTTCATTACCTATCATTTGAAAATATAGAACGTAGGTTCTACTAACAAAAGCCAGCTTTATTTTATAAAGTGTTATAAATATTTTGAAAATGTTTTAAATTTTTCCTATTGTCAGATAACCAGGATTGATGAAATGCCGAATTTGATCTGCCAACCCTGTTACACTCAACTGGAGAAAACTCACCAGTTCGTGATGCAAATAGAACAGTCGGACAGAACACTGCGCCGTTATCTCCATAAATTACACGCTTCCGACAAACCAACCAAAGCTGACTGTTCTGGTCAACCTAAAGATTTAATCCTTACCACTAATGAAGATATTGCGAAATGTAAATCTTTCAAATCCAATGATGTGTCTGATATGGATCTTAATTGGAAAGAAACCCCACTTGAAAATTTCAATGAAGAAAATAAAATTGAAAAAGATATGTTTTTAAAATCTGAAATCAAAGTAGAACAAATTGATCCTAATTTATTTTTAACAACAGAGTGTGCAGCTGGCACAGAAGACATTACAGCTAATATACATGACAAAGAATTCAGCTGTGAAAACTCAAAAACTAAAATGAACGAAGACTTGCTAGTCAATTGGAAAAAGAGTGAATCGGAAGATTACATTGTAAGGAACAAATTAATGGACAAAGTATTTGTAAAATTAGAAATCGATGACGAAAATATGGATGATGATTTAGTATTTCCAACAGAATCAGTCGATGTCATGGAAAACGCTGATGGTAATGAAATTAGCCACGAAGATACACAGATGAATATTGGCATCGCATCCGCGAATTCGTGTTTTTATTTTGTAAATGTGACTGATAATTTCAGTAAGTGTGATGAAACAAATAAAAACATTTCGATAAAACGTAAAAAGTTTAAAAAAGCACATGCATTGAAATCGTATCAATGCGACATTTGCAATAAGTTCTTTAATACACCCGGAGAATTGAGGATACACCAACGAGTACACACTGGGGAGAAACCTTATCAGTGTAATGTTTGTAAGAAATGTTTCTCCATGTCAGGCCATTTAAAAACTCACAGTTTGAAACATACCGGTGAGAAACCTTATCAGTGTGATATTTGTGAGAAGCGTTTCATTCAGGCATGTGATTTAAATCGACACAAGCTTACACATACTGGTGAGAAACCTTATCAGTGTGACATTTGTAAGAAGTATTTCGCTCAATCATACCACATAAAACGTCACAAGCTTACACATACTGGAGAGAAACCTTACAAGTGTGACTTTTGTGGAAAGTTTTTCTCTACTTCATCCTATTTAATTTTGCATAAACGTATTCATACTGGGGAAAAACCTCATAAGTGTGGCTTTTGTGAGAAGTATTTCTCTAATTTATCGAATTTAAATTCGCATAAACGTGTTCATACTGGCGAGAAGCCTTATCAGTGTGACCTTTGTATGAAGTGTTTCTCTCAGTCATCCGATTTAAATCGTCATAAGCGTAACATACACGAAAAAATAAGAAACAAAGAAAGAATGAGTCTTGATTCTTTAATGGTGTGACTTCTTGGCATGTTTCGGTTAATGATTTATAGGAAGAACTCCTACTTTGTATTCATAGTTCTTTGTGTATAAAAGGATATTTTAAACAATTTTCACTGATCGGCACCACAGATCTAAAGCTATATAGTATATAGGTATTAAATTAGACTACTTTTCTCGAAAACTAATGCACTGACCTCATTGAAAGTTTGCACGCTCCTTTAAAATAGGTTCGACTAATGATTTACCGAAGGAGTTTTATTTTTTTCGATTACAGCTAATTTTACAAGGCTATAGGTACATAATGTAAATTGAACTATTTTGCATTCAACTTTGCGAAAATTCTAATTTTCTAACATGAACCATTTATAATGTCTGACACCTCGAATATGTCGATCATATTCGAGTGTCAGACATTTTAATTGGTTCATGTTATTTGTCAGAGAACATTATTTTAGCGTTTTGGTTGAAGTTTTTGAACTATCCAATTAAAAAAACAAACAGTACCTATAAATTTTTACATGTCGTCAAAACGACATCTTTCGGAAAATTTAGAGGGAAAACGCTCCAAAATCAAGAAAAGTCATAGAGGAAATAGGTGTCAGACTAGGCCTAATGAAGCCATATACAAAGTTTGGGGAGAGTATATATCAATAAAATTTTTGTCGACGGGCACTCTGACTATATATTTTATTAATAAAAAAATGTTTTTTATTATTTTTGTTTTTATATCACTGAACAACCCATCATCACTTTCATTATTAGAATGAAGTATAATAATATATGGCTGAAATCATCATTAAAATGACTTCATAGCATGTACAATACGCGCCGCGGATCTAAAAGGTTCGAAAGTTAGTCACAAACAGCATCGCAAAGGCACATTTTAGAGCCGTTGAGACTCCCACCACCTCCCAACTACCTGCACGGAACGTGCGCTCGTCGGTGATTGGCCGTGATCGCTCGTTGCCTTTGTCACTTGTCGCTTTCCTGCTTTAAAGTACAGTCGAGTACGCTATTGTCAAGTTGTTATTGTTATTTTAGTTTTGTTGAGTTACGAGTTTGTAGTTTTTCAACAGACTGTACAAGCGCAAGCCTGCTTTCGCATTTAACTTCCGAGCCTTTTAGATTCGTGGTGCGTATTATACTTCATCGATTTACTTAACAAATAAGTGGGGGAGCTGGTAATGAAATTGAACTAAAAAATGGACCGGCAAGATTCGTATTATTAGTCTTTGAGCTATTCTTAACTAAGAACCTACGAAAACTGTTTGCCATTTTTAATTTAAAGTGTCATTAAAGAATTAAGTGAAATAAACATTAACACTTTCTAACCTCATAAAAAATACCCAAGCCAGACCATCAAGGGACATGAGTATTCTAATAACACCATATACACAACTTTAGCCACTTGAAGGAAATTTCAGATACTAAGCACGAATATCAAGAAGACAGTATTCTAATTCAATAATATCTTTTTAAAAGCGAAAAACAATAAATTTGTTCACTCAAATCAGCATTGTTTTGTATCATTAGTTACCATAGAGATAAGGAACTGTTCTCTTCCTTAATTGCAGCACTTTCACTGCTCATCCGCGTACTCTAAGTCTATTGTAGTATCTCTATGGTTAAAACTCTTCTGTCGCTGTTTTGTATTTGATTTGATGTCAGAATGAAAAAAATATCGATAACTGGATCTGGCTTAAGTACATTGTGTCGATTATGCTTATCGAGTGACGTTGTACTGTTAGACATTTTTCAGTTTTCATCCAAAATGAAAGAAAATGTGGCTAATGTAATCATGAAATGCGCTGCTGTTCAGGTAAGTTATATTATTTTCGAACAATAGTGATAATTTAATTATTATATCCAATAGGAGACAGTTTACATATGAATCTGTTTTGTTTTCTTTTGTTTTTAATTCGTAACTAGCCACAAGCAAGCCATCAATTCTATAACTGATAACACGATTGTATACATGAAAAAAATTTAATTTTGTCTGAGACGTGTTCTACAGTTCTATTTGTCGAATATTGTTTCATATTGAACTGTACAAGTTTTATCTATTTATTTTTAAATTTCTGCCATATCGTTAATGTCTAAAATTTTCATTATTACCTACCATTTGAAAATATAAAACGTAGGTACTATCAAAACAGTTTTATTTTATAGTGTTATAAAAATTTTAAAAATAATTAAAATTTCCCCGATTGTCAGATAACCAGAATTGATGAAATGCCGAAATTAATCTGCCAATCCTGTTACACTCAACTGGAGAAAACTCACCAGTTCGTGATGCAAATAGAACAGTCGGACACAACACTGCGCCATTATCTCCAGAAATTATCCGACCAACCAACCAAAGCTGACTGTACTGATCAACCTGAAGATTTAATCCCTAACACTAATAAAGATATTGCGAAATGTAAGCCCAATGATTTGCCTGATTGGAAGGAAACAACACTTGAGAATTTTAATCAAGAAAATAAACATGAAATAGAAATGTTTTTAAAATCTGAATTGAAGGTCGGAATGGCTGATGATTTTTTATTTTTACAAACAGAATGTGCAGCTGGCACAGATGATATTTCATCTACAATAGACGGCGAAGAATTCAGCAGTGAAAACTCAAAAACTAAAGAGAGCGAAGTCAATTTGAAAGAGAACGAATCGGAAAATTACATTTTAACGAACAAATTAATGGACAAAATATCTGTAAAATTAGAAATCAGTGACGAAAATATGGATGATGATTTAGTATTTTCAACAGAATCAGTCGATGATATGGAAAACCCTTCATCCAACGCCGATGGAAATGAAATTAGCTTCGAAGATACACAGATGATTGGCCAAGCATCAGAGAATTCGTGTTTTTATTTTGTAAATGTGACTGAAAATTTTAGTAAGTGTGATGAAACAAATAAAATAAACCGCAAGAAGTCTCAAAAAGCACCTACATCGAAATCGTATCAATGCGACATTTGCAATAAGTGCTTTTATCACCAGTCTACTTTGTATTCTCACAAACGAACACACATTGGAAAACCATATAAATGCAACGTTTGCATTAAATGCTTTAATACATCCGCAGAATTGAAGACTCACCAACGAGTGCACACTGGGGAGAAACCTTATCAGTGTAAGGTTTGTAAGAAATGCTTCTCCATGTCAAGCCATTTAAAAACTCACAGTATGAGACATACCGGTGAGAAACCTTTTCAGTGTGACATTTGTGAAAAGCGTTTCATTCAGTTATGTGATTTAAATCGACACAAGCTTGTACATACTGGTGAGAAACCTTATCAGTGTGACATTTGTAAGAAGAATTTCACTCAGTCATACTATATAAAACACCACATGCTTACGCATACTGGAGAGAAACCGTACAAGTGTGAATTTTGTGGAAAGTGTTTCTCTACTTCATCCTATGTAAATTTGCATAAACGTATTCATACTGGAGAGAAACCTTACAAGTGTGACTTTTGTGAGAAGCCTTTCTCTAATTTATCCAATTTAAATTCGCATAAACGTTTTCATTCTGACGAGAAGCCTTATGAGTGTGACATTTGTATGAAGTGTTTCACTCAGTCATCCGATTTAAGTCGTCACAAGCGGATCCATACACGAGAATAACAATAAACTTGTTAACAAACAACCCAGCACTATAGAATGAGTCATACTTGATTCTTAAATGGTGTGACTTCGTGGCATGTTTTAGTTAATAATTTATAGTAAATACCCCTCCTACTTTGTATTCTTAGTTCTTTAAGCATATTTTAAACATATTTCACTGGGCAACACTACAGATCGAGAGCTATATAAATATAGGTATTTAATTGTTTTAAGGACGCTTATTATATAGTTTTGTTTTTTAATAAAGAAATTATGTATGTATGTATAAACTAAACACGACGAAGCATTAAAAAGATAGGTAGAAAATAAATTATGACCTGAGTCTCTGAGATACGATATAGGTACCTACTTCCCATATTTTTTTTAAGGAAGGATCTAACAATATCTTAAGTTAGCGTCGCCACTGGCGAGCTAAACTATTTTACATTTGCCAAGTAAGGTGAACTGTCTTGAATCGTTGCCATGTTGCATTCTTTCAATTGAAATGCAGTGTCTATAATATAGTTACTAAGTATTCACATCAACAGTACTGCATAATATTATCTTTCACATTATATGTGTTTCAGATCTATTAATTTTATAATATTATTTTTCAGAGGATAAATAGATCAATAAAGATATATGCTGTTAAGCTATATTTTTAATCGCAACGTTTCGTTTTATATATTAAAACTTCCTCAGGCTCTACAAAAAATACATAATATAAATTAAAATACAATAAATACATATATAATAAATTACATTAATAAAAATGATAAATACCTTAAAGAATAACTTAGCATTGGTAATATTAGGTATTTCATTTATAATATGTAATTTTTTAATAATTTATTATGGATACATTCAGTTAATTTAAATTTAAAATAAAATGACAAATGGTAGTTATAACTACCATTTGTCATTTTATTTTAAATTTAAATTAACTGAATGTCTCCATAATAAATTATTAAAAAATTACATATTATAAATGAAATACCTAATATTACCAATGCTAAGTTATTTTAAAATAAAATGACAAATGGTAGTTATAACTACCATTTGTCATTTTATTATAAATTTAAATTAACTGAATGTCTCTATAATAAATTATTAAAAAGTTACATATTATAAATGAAATACCTAATATTACCAATGCTAAGTTATTTTAAAATAAAATGACAAATGGTAGTTATAACTACCATTTGTCATTTTATTTTAAATTTAAATTAACTGAATGTCTCCATAATAAATTATTAAAAAATTACATATTATAAATGAAATACATAATATTACCAATGCTAAGTTATTCTTGATTTAAATTTAAAATAAAATGACAAATGATAGTTATAACCACCATTTGTCATTTTAATTTAAATTTAAATTAACTGAATGTCTCCATAATAAATTATTAAAAAATTACATATTATAAATGAAATACATAATATTACCAATGCTAAGTTATTCTTTAAGGTATTTATCATTTTTATTAATGTAATTTATTATATATGTATTTATTGTATTCTAATTTATATTATGTATTTTGAAAAATAATATTATCTTTCACTTGCAAGCAAAAGATACCTATATTTTTTCAGTATACAAATAGTGACACATCGTTTTGCATTTTTTCTATTACTAGTCTACTACCATATTAGTAGTAATGGCGTCCGTTTTTTGTTGTATAAAAAGTTATATATGACTTTATAAATTATTTCATATTCACATATTATATCCATTAAATTATAATTTATTTTTTTATATTTAAGAAAATAATAAATAAACTTTAGACATACTTTGACTGTAGCAGTATATTTCGTATGCGTATGAGAGAGGGAGATATAATTAAAAAAATGCTGATAATTTTTGACAATTTTTTCGACCACTCGAAAGCTTTTTTGATGTGAAACATTTATTGGCGCGTTTGGTAGCATAACGTTACGGCAAACGACATGATACTCTATCCCTTTCCGTCACTGCGTATACTATATGCTTCGTTCCTTCTCTGTGTGAGATGTGTGCTGCGTATGCGATTATAGTATCGTATATGTCACCGGGATATTGTCAAATCCGTGATATTGTAATTTCACTAGTGAAATTACAATATCACGATTGACAAAGAGTCGTGATATTATAATTTCACTAAGTGAAATTATAATATCACAGGTTTGACAATATCCCGGTGACATATACACATTTTGTATTAGTTACAGGATAATTACAAGAAAACAGCAATTTACTTTAAAAATCCACTTTGGTACACTCTTCTACCTACATCGACCTCAATTTCTGTTCTGGTTGTTTTCGGAGGGAGTAACTCCATGGATCAGCAATCTGTGACATTTCCTTTTTTTGTACCGTATTCAATGGGGATACTACCATACTGAATGACTCTGTATAAACTAGAGGCTCCCAAACTTTTTTGTCTCGTAGACCACTTGCCATATTTTTCGGGTTTGGGTAGACCCCCTGCTTATCTGATATTGATTTTTTGCAAATTCATTAATTTGAAATGTATTTTTGACAATCGGTATAGTGCTACTCACTTTGAACGATTTTTTATAACGGTAGTGAAATGTAGTGTGAAATGTTTAGTTTTATACATTTTTAATTAGATTCAAATTAAACGAATCAAATTAAAATTTACTTTCTGTTACATAAAATAACTAAGCAAAAAATAAATGCTTTTAGTGTGAGGGATGAACCTGATGCTTTAATAATAAATTTTCAACATTTTGCATCAATTTAGTTAGATTTACTCTTAAATCTCTTCGGTTAACGATGTCCAGTTTGTTTCTTTTTTTGTTAGGACATTCACTATCGTTGACCCCCCATTATTATTTCATGGACCCCCAATGTTTTCCCGCTGACATGGACTCCTTGCAAATTGTCGTCGACCCCTTTGGGAATCACTGGTGTAAGCGCATAGCCTTTTTACTAGAAAACTTCGCGTCAAAAAGCCATACAGTAGTGTGCAAATGATATTTCTATATTATATTTGATTTGATCTCAGAATGAAAAAAATGTCGATAACTGGATCTGGTTTAAGTACATTGTGTCGATTATGCTTATCGAGTGACGTTGTACTGTTAGACATTTTCCAGTTTTCATCTAAAATGAAGGAAAACGTGGCTAATGTAATCATGAAATGGGCTGCTGTTCAGGTAAGTTATGTTCTTTTCAAAGAATTTATTGGCATTGTCAATAATTTATGTAATAGGATTACAGTTCTTAAATGGTTTGTTTTAATTTCGTATTTGCTTTTAATTGGTAACAAGTCACCAACAAGCCATCAATTCCATGTCTATCATAACTGATAACATGATTTAACCCTAGAATACTATCATACGTAAAAATTACGTATTTTTTCAAAAACTCCTCTGCAGCAACCTCATCCTTTAAAATTCCCTTTCCACCCTCTAGCAGTGCCCTCCTTAAGATATATTATAGACGTTCTGCACAGTTTAGTACAGTGTTACAAGTGGAAGTATTCATGTTGTACCATAATTTAAAACTCTGTACGTCAAATTTACGTGTCGATAGTATTAAGAGATAATTTTTAATACGTAAGTCTGACGTTTCGATAGTATTGTGCGGGAATTTTATAGTATGAAAATGAGTAGAATAGGACTAACAGATGCCGAAATTGAACAACTTTTATATGAAAGTGGTGATAGTGAAGTAGAAGATAATGTTGAGATAGAACAAAACTTTACAGACAGTCAATCTGACGATAGTTTATGCGACCCAGATTATTTGCCCGAAGAAGACGACTCAGACGAAACCTTAGAAATATGTTTGAGAAAAGTTTGGGAACCGAAAAAGTTCAGTAAACCTCGATTGCTTAAAAAGCGGGCAAGAATGGCACCTACTGTTTCTGAAGATCCAGTTGCAATGCATCCACATCACACTCAGAAATGTGGCCTATTTACATTTTTTAAAATTATTGAGAATATTCCGGGAAAAACAAGTGAGATAGAAGAAGCTCGAGAAGAAGACAACAATAATAATAAAAAAGGTCCTAGAAAATATTGCCATAAATGCCCTACCGCTAAAAAGAGAATGACTACAACATACTGTTCAAAATGCAAAAAACCAATATGTGGCGAGCACCAAGTTAAAATATGCTCTAGCTAGTTGTTATTAAAACTACTTTGTAGTTGCTATTTTTACTAAGAGTTATTATTAATTTTAATTATTTTTGCATTGTTTTTAGTTTTTTATTTTAAAAATTATTATTAATAAACACTATTATAAATATCATTGCTTATTTTTGATTATACGTAAATTTTACGTGTCGATAGTATTGAGCGATCTTCTAATAACGATAGTATTCTAGGGTTAAATAAAGAAAATTTAATTTAGCCTGAGCCTTCACATTAAACTCTACAAGACTTAACTACTTATTTTTAAATTTTTGATATATCGCTAGCGCACCCATGAGCTACGTTGTTGAAAAATGTTTCATTATTACCTACCATTTGCAAATATAAAACGTAGGTACTACTAACAAAAGACAGTTTTATTTTATTTGATAGTGTTTTAAATATTTTGGAAATGATTTAAATTTCTCCTATTGTTAGATAACCAGGATTGATGAAATGCCGAATTTGATCTGCCAATCCTGTTACACTCAACTGGAGAAAACTCACCAGTTCGTGACGCAAATAGAACAGTCGGACAGAACACTGCGGCGTTATCTCCAGAAATTATCCACTTCCGACAAACAAACCAAAGCTGACTGTTCTGGTCAACATGAAGATTCAATCCTTAACCCTAATAAAGATATTGCGAAACGTAAATCTTTCAAGCCCAATGATATAGAAATGTTTTTAAAATCTGAAATGAAGGTCGGACTGGCGGATGATTATTTATTTTTACAAACAGAATGTGCAGCTGGCACAGAAGACATTTCATCTAAATTAATGGACAAAGTAACTGTAAAATTAGAACCCAATGACGAAAATATGGATGATAATTTATTATTTCCAACAGAATCAGTCGATGACACGGAAAACACTTCATCCAACGCTGATGGAAATGAAATTAGCTACGAAGATACGAATACGAATATTGACCACGCGTCGGAAAATTCGTGTTTTTATTTTGTAAATGTGACTGAAAATCTCAGTAAGTGTGAAGAAACAAATAAAAATATTTCGGAAAATCGCAAGAAGTCCAAAAAAGCACATACATTGAAATCGTATCAATGCAAAATTTGCAATAAGTGCTTTTTAAATCAGTCTACTTTCTATTCTCATAAACGAACACACATTGGTGAAAAACCATATAAATGCAACGATTGCAGTAAATGCTTTAATACATCCGCAGAATTGAAGTCTCACCAACGAGTACATACTGGAGAGAAACCTTATCAGTGTAGCATTTGTAAGAAATGTTTCTCCCAGTCAAGCCATTTAAAAGTTCACAATTTGAAACATACCGGTGAGAAACCTTATCAGTGTGACATTTGTGAGAAGCGTTTCATTCAGCCATGTGATGTAAATCGCCACAAACTTATACATACTGGCGAGAAACCTTATCAGTGTGACATTTGTAACAAGCATTTCGCTAAAGCATATGATATAAAACGTCACAAGCTTACACACACTGGAGAGAAACCTTTCACGTGTGACATTTGTGGGAAATGTTTCTCTTCTGCATCCAATTTAAAATTGCATAATCGTATTCATACTGGCGAGAAGCCTTATCAGTGTGACTTTTGTAAGAAGCGTTTCTCTCAGTCATCTGATTTAAATCGTCACAAGCTTATACACACACGCGAAAAACAAGAAACTTGTTAACGCAGACAACCAACCAGTACAGAATAAGCCATATTTGATTCTTTAATATTGTGGTTTATGATATATAGTAAATATTTCTACTTTGTATGCTTAGTTCTTTGTGTATCAGACCATATATTATACAATTTTTACTGGGATCGAGAGCTATATAGGTATTAAATTGTTTTAATGCCTGATACTATACAGTTTTGTACTGTTTTTTTTTTTTTAATAAAGATTTTGTGTATAATATATATGTATGTATGTATGAACACGACGAAGCATTAAAAAGATATACCGTATTAACCCGAATATAACGCGACTCCGAAATTTTCATAAGATATTTGGAAAAAAAATAATACTCATAAAAGAATTCAAAGAAAGTAAAATTCAATCAGATAATCATTTATTTAGGTAATTATATGTAATAACATAGGTTACATTCATGTAAATATAATTAAGTAATGTAAAACAAAATTAATATTACGTAAGTAAAAAAACGGAAATGTTTATTCAGAATCTGAACTGTTCTCAGTCAGTATTTTCATTCACGAATGTCATCTTGGTCGGACGTTCAGTCGCGTTTCAACCTCTGTACGAGAATGTCCTTGTTTATATTGCATTCCGTTACTTAAACCCATAATTTAGCCTGAGTCGATTTTTTTAACGGAAAACAAATGGTCGAAAATGTCGCGTTATATTCGGGCTAATATGGTACTTAGCATATTTTTTTTAAGGAAGAATCTAACAATATCTTAAGTTACCGTCGCTACTGGCAAGCCAAACAATTTTATATTTGCCATGTTGTATTCAAATTTCAATTATTGAAATGCAGTGTCTCTAATATGCTATAAGAAATTCACATCAACAGTACTGCAGCGTATCTTTCGCCTGCAAGCAAAAAGATACCTACATTTTTCCATTTTTGTATTCTATTTAAGGCTACTAGCCTACTACCATATTAGTAGTAATGGCGTCCGTATTTTGTTGTAAAAACAAAGTTATATATTATGTATAACCTTATAAATTATTATTTCTTATTTAAATATTATATCCTATAAATTATTATTATTATTTTTTTAATATTAAAGAAAACTATAATTAAACTATAGACAATTTGAGTGCAGTGGCATATTTCGTTGTGTCTGACAGACACATATATAATCCAAAAATGAATGACAGCTAGTTTGATGGTTTTTTTAAGCATGCGAAAGTTTTTTTTTTCGTTTTTCGTTGTCTAAAAGATTGAAACTTTTGAATAATAATCAGATATCCAAAATTACGTTTGTTTCTGTTCGATTAAACATGGCTTTAGTTGAAGGCGACATCTATATAACAGGACAAAATTTTTCTTCTGGTAATTTTTTCCCTACTTACTTGTACTATCTCCTATTATTCTGCAAATTTTCAGCTCTGCACCGAGTCACCCATTTTCTCCGTAGCCAGCTCTCTTGTCTAATAATGGTGATGAATTTTAGATAGGTAACCTCAAAAATAATTCAAAACTACGTTCTGACCATAACATTAAAAAATAATGATTGTAATAAAAGAAATTGTTATAAACTATTATGAAAAGCTATTAAACACTAAAATGAATCAAAATACACTTAAGAAAACTAACTTAAAAATTCTACTGACATTTAGTTACTTTAGTTTATTCAACTCAATTTAGTTGGTGATGGTGCTAATTACATTTGACACTTCAGTTAAATCAAGGTTCCTTGTCAACCCGCTGGTTTCCGAAAAGCTAAAAAGTGGTCGTCTAGACTAATTTATCTTTGAATTGATGTTAAGATGAAAAAAATATCGGTAACTGGGTCTGGCATAACTACATTGTGTCGATTATGCTTATCGAGTGACGTTGTACTATTAGACATTTTTCAGTTTTCATCCAAAATGAAGGAAAACGTGGCTAGTGTAATTATGAAATGGGCCGCTGTTCAGGTAAGTACTATTCGAAAAATAGGATTACCGTTTTAAATGATTGTTTTGTTTTCGTATATGTTTTTCATTCGTAACTAGTCACAAGTAAGCCTCCATTTTCATGTCTATCTTAACTGATAAGATTTTATACATAAAGAAAATTACTTTACAATACTGATCTAATTATTTTTAAAACTCTATCGCTACTTTGACGAAAAATTTTCATTATTATTTACCATTTGAAAATATAAAACGTACTAACAAAACACATTTTAATTTTTATTAAGGTAGTTCGTAATGTAATTATTAAAATAATTGATTAGTACTCAGCTGTCACTAGCCACTGTCACTACAACAACAGAGATAGAGGCCACATGTCAGTATTAAAAAATTAATAAAGTGGTAAATTATTCTGCAATTTTTGCAGTGTGTATTTCAGACATCGTTCTATCCATTAAAAAGTTTTTTTGTGGGGTCAAGTTTGTCAATTTTTTACAAACCCTCAATTTCCGGAGTTATTGAACAAGGACACTCATAACGGCTGGTGTATTTTTGCATAACTTCAATTAATTATATCTCTTAAACGGTGTGGTAAAATAATCTGATTCTTTTTCTGTAGGTGTCTTTAATTATAATGTTTGTAAATGATAGCGGGAAAGTGGACAGGTACACAAATCAAACACCTTATTTAGCTTTGTATAACGTTTCGCTGGTGATCCCAGCTTCTTCAGATACTGAAAATATATTTTCAGTATCTGTTTGATTTGTGTACCTGTCCACTTTCCTGCTATCATTTACAAACATCATTACAATAGACGTGAAACCAGAAAATTTAATTATAATCTTTTGAATAAATATAAAAACAAAATGTAGGGTCAAGTTTAAGTCATTTGACTACCAAACTACCTTAAATGTTATAAATATTTTGAAATAATTAAAATTTCTCCGATTATCAGATAACCAGAATGGATGAACTGCCGAATTTGATCTGCCAATCCTGTTACACTCAACTGGAGAATAATCACCAGTTCGTGATGCAAATAGAACAGTCGGACAGAACACTGCGACGCTATCTCCAGAAATTACACGATTCTGACAAATCAACCAATGCTGACTGTTTTGATCAACCTGAAGATTTAATCCCTAACACTAATGAAGATATTGAGAAAAATAAATCTTTCAAGATTAATTATGTGTCTGATACGGATCTTACTTGGAAAGAAGCCACACTTGAAAATTTCAATCAAGAAAATAAAAATGAAATAGAAGTATTTTTAAAATCTGAAATGAAGGTCGGACTGTTTGATGATTATTCATTTTTACAAACAGGTTGTGCAGCTGGCACAGAAGACATTTCATCTACTATAGACGGCAAAGAATTCAGCTCTGAAAACTCAAAAACTAAAGTGAGCGAAGACATGACAGTCAATTTGAATGAGAATGAATCGGAAAATTGCATTGTAACGAACAAATTAATGGACAAAATATCTGTAAAATTAGAAGTCAAACACGAAAATATGGATGATGATTTGGTATTTCCAACAGAATCAGTCGATGACACGGAAAGCCCTTCATCCAACGCTGATGGAAATGAAATTGGCCACGAAGATACACAGATGATTGGCCAAGCATCGGAGAATTCGTGTTTTTATTTTGTAAATGTGGCTGAAAATTTCAGTAAGTGTGAGGAAACAAATAAAATAAACCGTAAGAAGTCCAAAAAAGCACATACATTGAAATCGTATCGATGCGACATTTGCAATAAGTGCTTTAATACACCTGGAGAATTGAAGTCTCACCAACGGGTACACAATAGGAAGAAACCTTATCAGTGTGACATTTGTAAGAAATGTTTCGCGCAGACAAGCCATTTAAAAACTCATAAATTGACACACACCGGTGAGAAACCTTACCAGTGTGACATTTGTGAGAAACGTTTCATTCAGTTATGTGATTTAAATCGCCACAAACTTACACATACTGGCGAGAAACCGTATCAGTGTGAAATTTGTATGAAATGTTTCTCCAAGTCAAGCCATTTAAAAACTCACAATTTGACACATACTGGTGAGAAACCTTTTCAGTGTGACATTTGTGAGAAGCGTTTCATTCAGCTATGTGATTTAAATCGCCACAAGATTGTACATACCGGCGAGAAACCTTATCAGTGTGACATTTGCAATAAGTATTTCGCTCAATCATACGATATAAAACGGCACAAGTTTATACATACTGGCGAGAAACCTTACAAGTGTGACTTTTGTGGGAAGTGTTTCGCTACTTTATCCTATTTAAATTTGCATAAACGTATTCATACGGGCGAGAAGCCTTATCAGTGTGACCTTTGTAAGAAGTCTTTCTATCAGTCATGCCATTTAAACAGACATAAACGTTCTCATATTGACGGGAAACTATTTAAGTTGGATTTTCGCAATAGAATCATGGCTCAGTCATCTAATTTAGATACACTCGAGAGTATAAATACTAACGAGAAATCTCATCAGTGTGAATTATGTGAGAAACGTTTCTATCAATCATCTGATTTAATTCGCCACAAGCGCGTACATACTGGTGAGAAACCTTATCCCTGTGACCTTTGTGATAAGCGTTTCGCTCAGTCATCAGATTTAAATCGTCACAAGCTTATACATACTCGTACACGCGATAAACAAGAAACTTGTTAGCACAAATAACCAAGTACTACACAATGAGTCGTACTTAGGGATGCAAAATGATTTTAATATCGAAAAAATATATCGACATTTATATCGACACCAGACCGATATCGATAATATTGATCCTTTCAATATCGATATTTTATGAGTTAATTAAACAAATAAAGAAATAAGCAAGTAACGACATTTCCAGTCGCACACTTGCTCCACTCTTCAGCCTTCTACCAACACACAAAAAAAGAACTGCGAAATTCGAAATTCTTTAAGTCACTTTTACCTTTCGATATTTTATGCCATAATATTGATAATATCATATCGGGAATATAAGTATATATCGATATAAATATAGATATTTTTGTTTCGATCTTATCAATAATATTGGTTGACCGATATATTGTTGCATACTTGCATCCCTAGTCATACTTAGTCGTATGTTTTGGTTAATTATTTATAGTAAATACTTCTACTTTGTATTCTTAGTTCTTTGTCTATCAGAGCATATTTTAAACTATTTTCACTGGGCGGCACTCATAGATATATATATTAATAGACAGCGGATGTCTATCCTTGAGCATTGTGCGGAATGGTTCCAATTAGAAGCCATTTTGTATGTGAAAACGCCGTAAAAAACGCGCGAGATTCATAAATATTAATTATTCTATAATATGATTTTATTGAGAAAAACAACAAAACTTACAGTAAACAGTGATATTTCGCTCCAAAACCTATTTTTATACTGAAACGTTTGAAAAATTACAAAATTGGGCATAAATATAATGTAAAAGCTTAAAACATTTTACATTGTCAAGTTGGCATCAAGGTTGACAAGCATATACGATGCTTGATGCCAAATTGACAATGTAAAATGTTCTAAGCTTTTACATTAGGTATATTTATGCTCAATTTTGTAATTTTACATTGTCAATTTGGCATCAAGCATCGTATATGCTTGTCAACCTTGATGCCAACTTGACAATGTAAAATGTTCTAAGCTTTTACATTATATTTATGCTCAATTTTGTAATTTTTCAAACGTTTCAGTATAAAAATAGGTTTTGGAGCGAAATATCACTGTTTACCGTGAGTTTTGATGTTATTCTCAATTAAATCAAATTATAGAATAATTAATATTTTTGAATTTCGCGCGCTTTTTACGGTGTTTTCCACATACAAAATGGCTTCTAAAAGGGATAGGAGGCGCTAGTGTATTCGCAATCTATTAAATATATATATCTATGGCGGCACTACACGTCGAGAGCTATGTATATAGGTATTCAACTGTTTTTATGCCGCATATTCTAGTTATATAATGTTTTTTTTTAATAAAGATATTATGAATATATGTAATATTATGTATATATGAACAACACAAACGTGACGAAGGCACGAAGAAAATTATAATTTTTCATTTTTACGCATAATAAATTTTTCATTTTACTGCCACAGCTCTTTAGCAGATTGAAACATTTTTCTGAATAATTATTATTATCATGCCTAGTTTAGTGAGTTTTCAAGAGGAAATAATTCAATATCAAATATTAACTAATTTCAACGCAAAGGGCATAAAATGTACACGCCGTTATTATATTGTGACTCATCGCTTTCTATAACCAATAAAATAGCAAAAACATCCCCCAGACAACGGTTGTGATCCTCAATTACTGCATGGCACGAGCAGAATCCCTAGGCGACACTAATATGGCCTACTTTAAATATTATTTTATGCGGTGTTGGGTATTACAAACTGCTCTTATGTTCTTAGTTACACGTACGTGTCACTATTGTTATCAATAAATTTAAATTTATTTTTATCATATGTGTTTCTATAATCAATAAATGAAACTTTTTCACAACAATTTTTAAAATATGGTGTTTTATTTTCATGTCACATATTGTTCAGTTCAACATTTTAGTTCTGTTAAAACAACCCATATAGGTACTTTTATTTATATACACCAAGCATAGGAATAAAATCGCAGTCGAACCATTAGGGAGCAAGGATATATTTCTGTGATGAGTTCTTTTACAGTATAGTTCGTAATTACTATAATACATTACAGAGTAGCTATTAGTTTGCCACAATTGTTAAGAACACCCATTGTTACAACGCTATCAACATTAGAAAAATTTAATTAAATTAATTTAAATTAAATTTTTCTAATGTTGATAGCGTTGTAACAATGGGTGTTCTTAACAATTGTAGCAAACTAATAGCTACTCTGTGATATATTTCTGTCTTCCTTGTCATAAGAGCCTGTTGGTTCTGACTGGCTAACGTCATAGATAGAGACATAGAACTTTTGATAAAGAGAGATATCCATGCTAATATATTGTTGGAACAACCAGGTAATTACTTCGAAAAAAGGGGCGCATTATATTTTCGATACGCTTTGTTGCCTTCGCTCACCGCACTTTAAATAAATAGACAATGCGTGATATAGTAATAATTATTACATAAATGAAACAACCGAACAAACTAAGGTAGACAGCTTGTATAGACTTAAACTTCCTCGGAAATTAAGTTGTCGAATGATCAAAATCCCATTCAAATTTGAACAATTCGACTTTCAACCGGGCAAAGCCGAGTAGAACAGTCTAAGGAACGGAGAGTCTGACGAACATAAAAAATCCTTCAGTATTTTTTGAAGATTCCAGTTTTAGTCGAAAAAAACTATAAAAAAAAAACTCTGTAGGGTGTTCGCGAACAAATTTCTCAATTTCTTTGTCACAATGAGCATATGGAGAGATCTATAACCCCCACATGGGAATTCATTATATATGTTACCGGCCAAACCCGATTTCAGGACAAACTAGTTTGGCCTACTATTCATACTAGGACAAACTAGTTTGGCCTAGGCCAAACTGGCTTGTAGAACTAGTTTGGCCTAGGTCAAACTAGTTTGTCCTGAAATCGGGTTTGGCCGGTAACATATATAACGAATACCTTTCTTACTAGAGAGCTTCGCGTCAAGCGTTTCCATTTTTAGTCGAAAAGCTATACAGTGGTTGTCTAAACTCTATTTTATTAAACGGTTATATTTAGCTTGACCCCGTATATTTGTTTATAACTAACTTTGTTTCAAATCTTGCGACGACTTTTTCAACTACTTTCCGTTATTCGATTGAGTTGAAATTTTAATTACGTATGTAATTCAGATGACAATACCATATTATAATAACTAACTGACCGGTCCGGCTTTCGTCCGAATGCAAATCGCACTTTTAATAAAGCACACTAAAAACTTAAAATTAAAATAGATAAAAAGCTTTTTAAGTTAAGCAGTTTTTTGTGTACAATGAATGATGTGCTAAAAACTGGACAATAATTATGAATCACCATAGCGGGCTTTGATTAAACTAAAATAAAATCGTGGGCACATTTATTAGAAAACTTTCATTTGTTTAAGACTGAAAAGCATATTTAGCTTTCGACTGTCTTCTTCGACCAATATGTAACTATAAATGCCCCCCACGATTTAATTTTTGCTTGATCAAAGCCTATGGTGAGTCATAATTATTTTCCAGTTTTTAGTACATCATCGATTGTACTAAAACCGTTTAACTTAAAAGCTTTTTTTGCCTATTTTATTTTTCATTGATTTGATGTCAGAATGAAAAAAATATCGATAACTAGATCTGACTTAACTACATTGTGTCGATTATGCTTATCGAATGGCGCTGTGCTATTGGACATTTTTCAATTTTCATCCAAAATGAAGGAAAACGTGGCTAGTGTAATCATGAAATACGCTGCTGTTCAGGTAAGTTATATTATGCTCTTTTGGAAGTATATTGGCATAACCTTGGTCCTCTTCTTTTTTTGATTTTTATTAATGGGCTTGTTGATCAAATTTCTTCGTGTAAAAAACTGTTATATGCCGACGATTTGAAATTCTATATAACCGTGAACGATTACTCTGATTGCTTAAAGTTGCAAAATGATTTAAATAATGTTTACAACTGGTGTAAGCTAAATAAAATTAATTTAAATATATCTAAGTGCTCTATGATGACTATTACTAATAAGAAGGTCAATATTCCATTTGATTACAAAATAAATAGCATACTTCTTAAACGTGTCTTACAAATAAAAGACCTTGGTGTCATTTTTAGTTCAGATCTATCTTTTAACTTGCATATAGAGAATATAATCAAATCTGCATACTCCATGTTAGGATTTATTTTTAGGAGTTGTCAATACTTTTCTGATCCTAATACTTTAATCAAACTATTTAATGCATATGTCAGATCCAAATTGGAATTTGCAAGCCTGATTTGGGATCCCTATTATGATATCACCATAAATAATATTGAAAGAGTACAGAGTAAATTTCTTAGATTTCTGACATTTAAAATAACCGGGATTTATCCCAAATATATGAATTATAATGACTTATTACAAATTCACTCTTGTACTTCACTTAAAATTCGTAGGGAATTTGCTGCTTGTGCGTTCTTATATAAATTATTACATAATCATATTGACAACCAAGAGTTTCTAAATATGTTACCTTTTCATATACCTAAATACTTTAGCCGGAATCACCAATTGTTTTATTTACCAACCCCAAGAACCTGTCACTTTGCTAATTCGCCTCTGTACAAGACGTGTGGACTTGTAAATAACATTTGTAGTAGTATAGACATTTTCAACTGCACATTCAGTGAACTTAAACTTGTATATAAACGTTCTTGATTTTCTGTAATTGGGCTATGCCTGTATGAAAATAAATAAATAAATAAATAATCATTAATTTCTATATGCAATAGGATTGCATTTTATGAATGATTCTGTTTTATCTTCTTATTTGTTTGTCATTTGTAACTAATCGCAAGCAATCCATCAATTTCAAGTCTATCATAAGTTATTCATAAAAAAAATAATTTAGCAGCTGAGACGTGACAGTTGTAGTTATATTTATAGAATGTTGTTTCACAATTAACTCTACAATACTTATCTAGTTAATTTAAAATTTCTGACATATCGGACGCGTCACAAGTGGGCTTTGATAAACATTTTTTAATTTTGTAAATTATATAATAAAAATTTTGTAAATATAAAACGTACTAACAACACGCAGTTCTATTTTATATAAGTAGTGTTATTAATATTTGGAAAATAATTTAAATTTCTCCTATTGTCAGATAATTAGAATCGATGAAATGCCGAATTTGATCTGCCAATCCTGTTACATTCAACTGGAGGAATGTCACCAGTTCCTGACGCAAATAGAACAGTCTGACAGAGCACTGCGGCGTTCTATCCAGCAATTACACGCTTCAGACAAACCAACCAAAGCTGACTGTTCTGGTCAACCTGAGGAGTTAATCCCTAACACTAATAAAGATATTGCGAAATGTAAATCTGTTAAGCCCAATGGTGCGTCTAATATGGATCTTAATTGGAAAGAAACCACACTTGAAAATTTCCATCAAGAAAATAAAAATGAAATAGACATTTTTTTAAAATCTGAAATCAAAGTAGAACCGATTGATGTTAATTTATTTTTAACAAAAGAATGTGCAGCTGACTCGGAAGACATTTCATCTAATATAGGAGGCAAAGAATTCAGCTGTGAAAACTCAAAAAGTAAAGTGAGCGAAGACATGACAGTCAATTTGAAAGAGAATGATGTAACGAACAAATTAATGGACAAAATATCTGTAAAATTAGAAATCAATGACGAAAATATGGATGACAGTTTATTAATTCCAACAGAATCTGTCAATGACACGGAATATACTTCAACCAACGCTGATGTAAATGAAATTAGCCACGAAGATACGAAGATGAATATTCGCCACGCATCGGAGAATTCCTGTTTTTATTTTGTAAATGTGACTGATAATTTCAGTAAGTGTGAAGAAACAAATAAAAATATTTCGGCAAATCGCAAGAAGTCCAAAAAAGCACATACATTGAAATCGTATCAATGCGACATTTGCAATAAGTGCTTTTTTCACCAATCTACTTACTATTCTCATAAACGAACACACATTGCTGAAAAACCATATAAATGCAACGTTTGTAGTAAATGCTTCAATACATCGGGAGAATTGAAGACTCACCAACGGGTACATACTGGGGAGAAACCTTATCAGTGTAACATTTGTAAGAAATGTTTCTCCAGGTCAAGCCATTTAAAAACTCACAATTTGAAACATACCGGTGAGAAACCTTATCAGTGTGACATTTGTGAGAAGCGTTTTATTCAGTTGTGTGATTTAAATCGCCACAAGCTTATACATACTGGTGAGAAACCTTATCAGTGTGACATTTGTAAGAAGTGTTTCGCGCAATCATACGATATAAAACGCCACAAACTAACGCATACCGGTGAGAAGCCTTACAAGTGTGACTTTTGTGAGACGTGTTTCACTTCTAAATTCTATTTGAATTTGCATAAACGTGTTCATACTGGCGAGAAGCCGTATCAGTGTGACCTTTGTAAGAAGTGCTTTTCTCAGTCATCCGTTTTAAATCGTCACAAGCTTATACATACACGCGTAAAACAGGAAACTTGTTAACACAAATAACAAAGCACGAGAGCTATATAGGTATTCAACTGTTCTAATACCGCTACTGTACAGTTTATAAGCGCTTGGCACTTTCCTTAACCTATAAAATTGCAAAAACATTCCCCAGCCAACAGTTGTGCTTCTTTACTACTGAATGGCACGAGCAGAATCCCTAAGCGGCGTAATTTCGTCGCTGGGCGGCACTAATGTCGCCTACTTTAAATAATGCACGGTTGGGTATTACAGATTGGTCTTAAGTTTTTAGTTCCAGGGATGTGTCACTATTGTTATAAATACATATAATATAAAAAAGAGCATGTAAAATTTCTTGACCAGGATTCGTATCGTTTTGTGTTAAATTCCAATTGTTGTCGATAAATTTAAATTAATTTTTGTCATTTTTTTAATATCAAGAATTAATAAAAGATTTCTAAACCAATGTTTAAAATATGGCGTTTTATTTTTATGTCGCATATTGTTCTGTTATGTATAAAACAATCGAAAAAATTGAGCCTAATAGATTGTATAGACTTAAACCTTCCTCGAAAAATAAGTTGTCAAATAGTAAAAATCTCATTCAACCGGGCAAGGCCGGGTCAGACAGTCTAAAAAAAAATTGGTTGTCTGTAAAGTCGGTTCACGGACGATAGTTTTACGTGATAACGTCATAAAGAAACATTGATGAAAAATTGCATACTTTTATGAGTTACACTTTTCGGAACGTTACACTTTTTCGTGCATGCAGCCGGTGTTTCATCAATTTATAAGACGTTATCACGTCAAAAACAAATAGGTGAAGTTTTAATCAAAATCCGTTGAGTAATTTCTCAGATCAGTCCATATAAAATCTTAGTATATAAAATCTTAAAAAAAAACTTCGGAGAAGTAAAAACTTCGTTCTGTGCTAAATTCAAAAACTTGAGGCGACTGAATCTTAAGATTATAACTTAAAAAAAAAAGAATTTCGAGGCAGACAAGAAATTGAAATCAAGCTCGAAATTCTGTGCGTAAGACGTCGAAAAAAAATGAATTTCGAGGCAGACAAGGAATTGAAATCCAACCTTGAAATTCTGTGCTTATAAAAGCTACAAGAGCAACAGCAAAAAAAATGCAAAGACGGTGTTCGCATAACTCCTTTAGTTACTACTAAAAAAACGCCGTCTGTGCACTTTTTTTTGCTGTTGCTCTTGTAGCTTTTATAAGCACAGAATTTCAAGGTTGGATTTCAATTCCTTGTCTGCCTCGAAATTCATTTTTTTTCGACGTCTTACGCACAGAATTTCGAGCTTGATTTCAATTTCTTGTCTGCCTCGAAATTCTTTTTTTTTTAAGTTATAATCTTAAGATTCAGTCGCCTCAAGTTTTTGAATTTAGCACAGAACGAAGTTTTTACTTCTCCGAAGTTTTTTTTTAAGATTTCACGTCTTTTTCCAAAGTGTGAGACATTATTTTTATTTTTCCTCCAAAATAAGCATATGTGCATTTTTTATATTGTTGTATTTAAATGCAATAAAAGTGTTCATATTGTTGTATTTAAATGCAATGAATCTCCGAAATTAGAATATGTATTGTAAAAAACAACACGATCCTTACTCCATGCAACTGTGGTTTCGAGCGCGTCTCTCATGTATTTGTGGGCGTGACATGTAAGTTATATCGTGGCAGCACTTGATTACGCGCCAAATATAAATGCACTTTTGTAGTTTGTTAAATAAGAAGTAACAATCAAAAGTCGGTTATAGAAATTGCAATAATCGACTTTTGATTTTTACTTCTCATTTAACAAACAGTACTACAAAAGTGCATTTATATTTTGCCGCGTAGTTCAGTGCTGCCGCGGTGCAACACCTAGTGGTGCAATCGGCTCATCACACCTCCATGCGAATACCATGACATTCAATTTGTAAACAATCCATGTGAAGTCTATTAAAAATAAAAATGAGCTATAACAAGTCTATGCTTTGTGATACATGATTCTTTTTTATATTCATTTGAAATATGGATATTCTTGAAGATTCCATGAAGGCACATTTTGAAGGCATGGAAAAAAAATCAATGAACAAAGCCCACCATTAAAAATACAAATTTTTTTTCATATCATTTGTAAAATACTTATTTTGCATTAAAAAAAGAAGTTTCACTTCGTAATCTTTTCACTTTTTAATTTTTGTTGCACTTTTTATGATAAATATGTTTTTTAATAAATTAATTTATTTAAATCTAACTTCAATCATATATTTTGTTATTTTTTAATAAAAGATTTGACGAAAGTGAATTTTTCAAAAAACAAGAAAATAATAAAAATTAAAAATTAAAAAAGAAATAAAAATATATGAGAAAAAATTGAGAAAATAAATTAAAACTAAAAAAACAATTAAAAACATAAAAACAAATTAAAAATTGAAAAACAAATTTTCCAATGATGCTGGCGGGAATCGAACTCAAGACCCCCTGTTATTAGTTATTACTAGCCTAACGTCGTTACCGCTAGTCCACAGGCACACTCAGACTATAGGCTGTTATTGTGGTACAGAAGTATATATGGGTGATACGAAAAATCGGTCCTATGAAAGTCACGTGGTCACAGAACTATAAAACTTGGAAACTTGCTTCATATACACGGCGTTATATGGGACAAAGGCAAAATCAATGTATAAGAATACGCTAGAGATTCGTTGGCATTTAGCACAGAAAAGAATCTCTAGCGAGATTCTTCGATATAGTGTTTTATTGTCATGTCGTGTGTTGTTCAATTCAACATTCAAGTTTTTAAAGCAATCAAAAGGGAATCTGTCTCATCAATATTAAGCTAAACCTTTTATCAAAATGCTTTCGGCCAAATTTAGGTGTTGCGCCGACTAGAATGAAGCTAGACCTGGTTCTAGCTGACAACGACCGATGACTTCTTGATCTAGTTATTGATATTAATTGACCACAACTATATAGGTGCAGCTAACCAATGAGCGCTGTACAATCTTAGGTTCCTTCTTTATATGAGAATGATATATATTTTTCATATTTAATCGATATTTAAAATTAGGAAATAATTGGGCTTTTGAATGAAATTTTTTTTGTCATAAATGGAAAGATCATATATGTTTTAGCCAATTATTTTTGGTGGACTGTATTTTTTTTTTGAAATAATATATTTTTTTGACTTACCAAAAAATGGGTTGACTGCACCGATGATTTAGCTTTATCACTAGGAAGGGAAAAAAGAAAGGAAAAAAAGCCAACTCCCCGATATAAGTAGTCATTCACTAACAAAACCAAAATTTACAACAAACGAGCACTTTCAAAGACTCTTTTTTAACTGCGTCGCGATTCGACTGCATACAGTCGCGATTCGACTGCAACTACTTACTACCTTACTACATAACTGTACAAAAAAAATACTTGTCACATTTAGACCCACTTGGCCATCTATCAGTTGATATATTAATTTAACCCTAAACTTAAACCTTTTAGTGGCGTCAACAGTATATAAGTTTTATAAGAAAACTATTTTTCTTTTTTTTATTTTCGTTATAATTCAAAAGTTATATCAAATTAAAAATAAATTTTTGTACCCAGTTCCGAGAACGCGCCGACATTTCCCGAACATAATGTGACGTCATAATGTTTTAGTCAATACACATGTAGAAGCCATTGATAGTATACTGCGTATATACATTTTACCATTCATTATGACGTCACAACTGTCAAAAACAATTTTAGTGCGTTTGCAGTCACGTGATTTTTTTAAATATTTTATCAATTTTAAATTGCTTATAATTAATTTAAAAAAAGTTTTTTTGAAAGTTTTTCGCATCGATTATCAATATTATTTATAATAAAGTTTTAAAATACAATAAAAAAATCGATAATTATTTTTTTTTTCAAAAGCCTAGTTACACAATTAACGCTAAGTTTAACAGTCACTAACAAACTACAAAACTATTGTGTGCTTCTTGTCGCACGGATAAATTTCAGAATTGCTTTCGATCAATCTAATAACATAGGCAGGATTGGGAGAACTTCCTCTTCCAATATTAAAAGAAATTTGAATACCTATGTTTGTTTTAGTCTTACATTTTTACGTTTAGCATTAAAAAGATAAGTAGAAAATAAATTATGACCTGAGTCTCTAAAGTACAGTATACTTCCCATCATTTTTTAAAGGAAAGTTTGAACTATTCTTCAGTTAGCACCACTGGCAAACCAAACAATTTTGCTTTTGTCAAGTAAGGCATCTAAAATAGTATAAGTGAGTCGTTAATAGAACGGCAAGGCAATAAAACAATGTAAAGCATACCCGTCCCGTGAATAAATATTATGCCGCTTATATTACATTGTGATTTGAAGTGTATGAGTCAATCCTTAAATTTAGAATTACAAAATCTTAACCACAAGTTTTAGTATATTCACGAAGGTAAGTTATTGTTGATATATTCCTTTTTTATACTGTGTCACAGGATAATAATAAAATCCGTTGTTTAATTAAAAATCTAGGGCGTTATTTAAACGCCAGCCCCGGATCTACGGAGGGGGGGGGCAAACCGGGAAACTCGGCCCGAGTGGTAGTTTCAGGGAACGCCAAAATCATTATATAATACGGTAATAGACAATAAAGACTGCAAATTTATTAAAGGGTTCATATTGTCCCGTTTATGAAAATGCCAACCATTATAATATATTTGTGAGTTTTTTTAGGTAATTTACCTCAAACGCTGGAGAGCGCCATTATCAAGTTTCTGCACCGGTTCGAAAAAATCGGTAGATCCGAGGCTATTAAACGCCGGCAAATAATAAACTGTATTTTTTGTCAATTCTTAATCTCTAGATTTTTATAAAAAAAAATGGATTTTATTATTAACCCTGCGACAACTGTATCAAAATGATTTGAAACAGTATCCCTTTGTCTTTTTTTTATTAAGACAAACACACTGATGAGTGTGTTACATAAAGAATGAGCCGGGATTGTGCTAAGCTGGTTTGTGAATTTTAATTTATAATAGATGAATATGTCAAACGACTTACCCTTTTTTGTAGACTTGAAAAACACATTTTAAGGTTTGGAATGGGATTAAAGGGAAATCTAATATATAAGAGTGTTTCACAAATTAATTGAATTTTGTAACCAATGAATGCGCTGTAACTATTTGAACTTTTTTAAATCACTAAACGAAGCAGTTTTACTACTGCGTAGTATTTTTAACACTAAACTATAAAGCGAGTTTTCTACTAAAAACAAAGATGTACGATTCTGTTGCGTATCACATCTACACTAATATGATGTACGTTCGAACCACGACTCCGACCAAGATGACATTTTGTGGGAGACTGAAAGCGTGAATGAAAATATTGACGATACTGACCGAAGTTGCATCAATGAGTTCTCATTCAGAAAACAGTTCAGATTTTGAATAAACATTTCCGTTTTTTTGTTGTTACTTACGTAATATTAATTTTGTTTTACATTACTTAATTATATTGACATGAATGTAATCTGTGTTATTACCTATAATTACTTAAATAAATGCTTATCTGATGGAATTTTACTTTCTTCGAATTATTTTATGAGTATTATTTTTTTTCTAAATATCTTTATGAAAATTTCGGAGTCTCTTTACATTCGGGGTCGTGTTATATTCGGGCTAATACGGTATTTATTATTAATCAAGTAAAGAACTCTGGTCAAATTCGTGATTAATAATAATTTATAAGACTTTTTTCAACAAACCATTTAACTTTTTCTGGTTCGGCGTCCCATACACAAGTATTTTCAGGTTCCTTAAATTATTCTTCTGTTTAAAACGTAGGTACAGTAATTGTGACATGTATAGTGTAGAGGTTGGCAGCAATGAAAGTACCCATGGAACGAACCCTAACAACATGAGGAGGCAGTTGAACAATGAACATCGGCGAGCCGAGTGTTCAGATATGCATTGTATTGTTGCGTATTTACCCCACAGTGATGCGCCTATGGGAGTTTCTAGAAAAGTCTACACAATGCTCGAAGGTCAACCAACAACAATGAAAGCAGGTAACGGACATCCGACCGTTAGAGACTCCCACGCATGTAAAGGCAAGCAACAATGGATGCAGTTAGCCAGCACCCGACCGTAGAGACTCGCACGCGTGGAGAGGAGAGGAAATCTCGATTCGAATATTCTAGAAACATAGACCGAAAACTATAAAAAGGCGAACAGAGGAAGGAAGCGAGTTCAGTCAGTTACAGTGTGTTAACAGTGAGTGGACGTACAGTCGGTTACAGATAACTGTGTGACATAAATTGTGCAGTCGGTATAGTAAGACCGAAGTAGCTGTAAATAAATAAATGTTAGAGTTCAGTTAGTTATTGGAGCTGTTCGTGTGTTGACTCAGTGCTCTGGCATTACATAAATCTGTGGAAATAAATATAACTCTTTGGAGTGGTTTTAAATAAATGACTTATAGTGAACGAAAATTTGTTCAAATTTTCTATTTGGATTTTCGTACCCATTACAATAACTGCCCTATGTACTGGGAAGTTAATGAAAATATTGCACGTTTCGCATCTTTCACTGACAGTAGATGAGATAATTTATTATGTTCCCCGGTAACAATAAGAACATTTAATTTTGGCTAAAAATACTAGCGCTAGAGCAAGAGTTAAGACAAAAAGTAACGATTTCTGATTAGTTTGATCAACTATAATTTTCAGCCAAAATTTAAATTAATAAAAAACAGGTAACTTAAGTTCTAAGGTAGTTCTAATTTTCACAGCCAGACAACTCCCACCCCTTCACAAGTAGAATAGACCGATCTGGAGACAATTAATATATACATTTTTTTTAACTTTACGATGGCAACGGCAGTTGTCCAAACATGTTAATCGATTTATTCTTAAAATAAAAAATATTACCTATTATTTTCTTGCGAATGGAAGTCATTTTCTGGATTCTCTGACTGTTAAATGGTTCTACCAGTTCTCAGATTAGAACCTGGGAACTGGGGGCTTGTAATAGAGAAACCATGGAAACGTCATAATATAAACAAGAGACGTGCTACAGTGCACATGCTCGAGTACTCTCGATACTAAAAATGTTTCAACATGACGTGCCAGTTCTGGTGACGTCACGTAAAAGTAAAGTTAGTCTGTCAGTTTAGGTGACGTAATAGTCTATATGCGCAACATTTTCAACTATTATTACTTGTTACATGACAATTGTCAAAAATAACGGCTTAAAATAAGTTTTGCGATCTAGATTACATTGAATTTTTATTTTGAGATGGACGCTGATGACCTCAGCTGTTCAGCGTCTATAATTTACAATCTCTCTCTCTCTGTTTTGAGATGAAACGAGGTGGGATCCTTTGTTCACCTTTTGTTTGAAATCCGCTCGACTCAAAAACTTATGACGGACCGATCGACGACTCCAGTCCTTTCAAAATTGAAGCTCGTAAGATTTCACAGGATGAACGACTGTTTTTTAAAATTGATGTGGACGAATTGGTTGAAAAGAAATCGATAATACCAATAGGATGTCTAGAAAAAGTTATGGTAACGATATGGTTCTATGACTTTATATCCTCGGACAAAATATCCGCGACAAAATATCACGGACAAAATATCCTCGGACAAAATATCCTCAAGACAAAAAATCCATGGACTAAAAATCTTTGGATAAAATATTCTTAACATCAAAAAAAAATTCATTAATTCATCATTTTGACGACTCGCTTCGTGATAAAAAAACATTAATTTATAAATAAAATGAAATATTATGAAGCTTACCATTTTGTATTTTAAGTAACTCAAATGGATGTTTGTAAGTTGCTGTTCTGTTGATTTCTCGTCACGCGCAGTCAGTCGCTCACTTAGTAATACAGTAACCCACATTGATTATTTTTGTCACCCAAAATTGTAATTTACAGTCACTCGTTTAAATACTACCCACCCCGGAATTGTTTTTTTAAAAACTCCACATTTGCTCCTTCCCGTTTCACTTCGAGACAATTCGCATACCGCTTTATTGTTCACCCCGGAATTACAATTCGCATTCCCGTTTATCGTTCACCCTTGGAATTGTTTTTTTTTTTTAAACTCCACATATGCCCCTTCCCGTTTCACTGCGAGACAATTCGCATACTCCTTTATCGTTCACCCCGGAATTGTTTTTTAAAAACTCAACATTTGCCCCTTTCCGTTTCACGGCGAGACAATTCGCATACCCGTTTATCGTTCACCCCGGAATTGTTTTTTTAAAAACTCCACATTTTCCCCTTCCCGTTTCACTGCGAGACAATTCGCACACCCCTTTATCGTTCACCCCGGAATTACAATTCGCATACCCGTTTATCGTTCACCCCGAAATTGTTTTTTTTAAAACTCCACATTTGCCCCTTCCCGTTTCACTGCGAGACAATTCGCATACCCCTTTATCGTTCACCCCGGAATTACAATTCACATACCCGTTTATCGTTCACCCGGAATTGTTTTTTTAAAAACTCCACATTTTCCCCTTCCCGTTACACTGCGAGACAATTCGCATACCCCTTTATCGTTCACCCCGGAATTACAATTCACATACCCGTTTATCGTTCACCCCGGAATTGTTTTTTTAAAAACTCCACATTTTCCCCTTCCCGTTTCACTGCGAGACAATTCGCATACCCCTTTATCGTTCACCCCGGAATTACAATTCACATACCCGTTTATCGTTCACCCCGGAATTGTTTTTTTTTTTAAACTCCACATTTGCCCCTTTCCGTTTCATTTCGAGACAACTCGCATACCCGTTGATCGTTCACCCCGGAATTGTTTTTTTTTAAACTCCACATTTGCCCCTTTTCGTTTCACTGCGAGACAATTCGCATACCCCTTTATCGTTCACCACGGAATTATTTTTTTAAAAATTCCACCTCTGCCCCATCGCGTTTCAAATTGTGTTGTTGTCTATTTTAGTGTTCTGTTTTATTTCATATTTTTTTTAATTTAACAAGATATTCTGTCCAAGGATATTTTGACATAAAATATTTTGTCTTGAGGATATTTTGTCTACGGATATTTTGGCAAGGATATTTTGTCCGCGGATATTAACGCCGGTTACCTAACGATATATCTAAACCGTTTTATCAAAACTAAATAAAACAATATATTTGTGTTTTACCAAAAAACAATTTTATTTATCCAAAAAAATGTATATTTCGCTTGATAATTATTTTCTAACTGTTCACAAAAAGCAAATTCAATGTCAAAAAAGTCAGTCGGTCAACAAGTTACATGAAGGGACTATAATTACAAAAATTACATAATAACCTCGTCACAGATATTAAACGTATCTGTTAATACGGTTTTTCTCCCTATAACTGTTGTAAATTATGAACCGCTCTGTTTGCTCTAAAGTCACTTTATTCTTCACATAAGCAGTTCAAAGTATGTTACATCACAAATTATTAGTGCCTACTGTTAACCATTGCAAATACTCTTATTAATTATTTTTTTTTTTTTTTTTTTTTATTGACGAACACAAAAAAACAAAAGGTGCATCGACCATATGATCATTAGCACTACAAAACTTATTAATTATTGTCAGGTTAGCCTGTTAATTAAAAAAAAATCTCACGAGTGTGCCAGTATATGGTCATTTAATTTATATGACACAGAGAAACACTTATCACAAAGGTCACATTGATAAGGTTTCTCACCTGTATGTATACGCTTGTGTGTATTTAAATTGGATGAGTAAGAGAAACACTTATTACAGAAGTCACACTGATAAGGTTTCTCGCCGGTATGTTTAAGCTTGTGTCTATTTGAATCGGATGACTGAATGAAACGCTTTTTACAAAGATCACATTAATAGGGTTTCTCGCCAGTATGTACTCGCTTGTGAATTTTAAAATTGTTTAATCGTGTGAAACACTTATTAGAAATGTCACACTGATATGGTTTCTCACCAGTGTGTATAAGCTTGTGTCTATTTAAATTGGAAGAATGAGAGAAACACATATTACAAAGGTCACATTGATAAGGTTTCTCACCAGTATGTACTCGCTTGTAATTATTTAAATTACCTACGTCTGAGAAACACTTCTTACAAAGATCACATTGATAAGGCTTCTCACCAGTATGTGTAAGTTTGTGTCTAGTTACATGAGATGACTGAGCGAAACGCTTATTACAAGTGTCACACTGATAAGGTCTCTCACCAGCATGTCTACGCTTGTGTTATTAAAATTGCCTAATTGTGTGAAACACTAATGACAAAGATCACACTGATATGGTTTCTCACCAGTGTGTATACGTTTCTGAGTATTAAAATTGCTTAATAGTATAAAACACTTATTACAAAGATCACACTGATATGATTTCTCACCAGTGTTGTATACGTTTGTGAGTATTAAAATTGCTTATATGTGTGAAACACTCATTACAAAGATCACACTGATATGGTTTCTCACCAGTGTGTATACGCTTGTGAATATTGAAACTGAAAGACCGAGAGAAACTCTTATTACAAACATCACACTGATAAGGTCTCTCACCAGTGTGTATACGCTTGTGTTTATTTAAATCGGATGACTGAATGAAACGCTTTTTACAAAGATCACATTGATAGGGTTTCTAACCAGTATGTACTCGCTTGTGATTTTTAAAACCGATTAAATGAGTGAAACACTTATTACAAAGATCACACTGATATGGTTTCTCACCAGTGTGTATACGTTTGTGAGTATTTAAATTACTTAATTGTGTGAAACACTTACTACAAAGATCACACTGATATGGTTTCTCACCAGTGTGTATACGCTTGTGCTTATTTAAATCGGATGACTGAATGAAACGCTTTTTACAAAGATCACATTGATAGGGTTTCTCACCAGTGTGTATACGCTTGTGATTTTTAAAACCGATTAACTGAGTGAAACACTTATTACAAAGATCACATTGATAGGGTTTCTTACCAGTGTGTATACGCTTGTGTTTATTTAAATCGGATGACTGAATGAAACGCTTTTTACAAAGATCACATTGATAGGGTTTCTCACCAGTGTGTATACGCTTGTGTTTATTTAAATCGGATGACTGAATGAAACGCTTTTTACAAAGACCACATTGATAGGGTTTCTCACCAGTGTGTATACGCTTGTGTCTATTAAAATCAGATGACCTAATGAAACGCTTTTTACAAAGATCACACTGATAGGGTTTCTCACCAGTGTGTATACGCTTGTGTCTATTAAAATCAGATGACCTAATGAAACGCTTTTTACAAAGATCACATTGATAGGGTTTCTCACCAGTGTGTATACGCTTGTAGCTATTAAAATCAGATGACCTAATGAAACGCTTTTTACAAAGATCACACTGATAGGGTTTCTCACCGGTGTGTATACGCTTGTGAGTATTTAAATTGGATGACTGAGAGAAACACTTATTACAAAGGTCACACTGATAAGGTTTTTTACTAGTATGTATACGCTTATGTTTATTTAAATCGGATGACTGAATGAAACGCTTTTTACAAAGATCACATTGATAGGGTTTCTCACCAGTGTGTATACGCTTGTGTTTATTTAAATCGGACGAGTAAGTGACACTCTTATTACAAATGTCACACTGATAAGGTTTCTTGCCAGTATGTGTTCGCTTATGATAATTTAAAGCCGGACGGTTGGAGAAACACTTGCTGCAAACGTCGCAGTGATACGCTTTTAATTCATTTGCTTTTTTGTGCTTCTGACGATAAATAGAAATGTTTTTTTTTCTTTTTTTGTCATCACACTTACTAAAATTTTCAGTTACATTCAGAGAACTTAAACACGAAATCTCCGATGCGTGGCCTATATTAATTTTCGTATCTTCGCAGCTAATATCATTTCCATCGCCGTTAGATGAAGCGCTTACCGTGTCATCAACTGGTTCCGTTAGAATTAATAAATTATCATCCGTCTGTTCGAATTTGATTTCAGATTTTAAAGAAATTTCTTCGTAATTTTTATTTTCTTGAATTGAATTGGCGGGTTCAGTCACTTTCCAACTAAGATCCATATCAAACCCATCATGGAGCTCTAAAGATTCACATTTCACGATATCTGTATTAGTGTCAGAGATTAAATGCTTTTCAGAAGGCTGAACAGAACATTCAGTTTTGATTGGACTGTCTGATGCGTATAGTTGCTGGAAATAGCGTCGCAGTGCTCTATCAGAATTTTCTATTTGCGTTAGAAACTGGTGAGTTTTTTGCAGTTTATTGTAACATGATTCGCAGATGAAATTCGGCATCCCATCACCTCTAGTTATCTGGCAATCGAGAGTAATTTGGATTATTTTCAAATTATTTATATCACTTTACAATATAAAATTTATATTTTCAAATCGTATAAACATTTTTTTTATAGTAAAATAGGTACCTCATACGTTAGCGGTACGGTAGGAATAAGAAAAAAATGGTTACGTCTTTTTGAGTCTAATTTGAAACAATGTAAAAATAAATATAACAGAACAACACGTTTCAGGATCAAATTTAATTTTTAAATATACTTTTATGATAGCATAATTCAAACTGTCATAAGCTATGCGTAGGTACTATAATTTTGCAATAAAACAGCATGATTATTAATGAATACTGTATTTAAGTTGTTATTTGACACGACGCTTCTCGTACATTTTATGCTTATTTTCAACAGAGTAAATTTGTTTATATCGTTTTATCCATGATTATATTTTATAAAATAAAAGATCATTCATATTAATAATTTTACATCGTTCACACTCGTTACGCATACTATAGGTTGCTTGCACAGGTTACGATTTAAAAATAAATAAGAATACGAAACAAATCATTTATTTAGATACTAAAATGCTATTTCATATAAAAATTATTCTGCCAGAATTCTCTGAACATAATGTAACTTACTTGAACAGCAGCACGTTTCATGACTACACCTGACACTCTATTCCTCATTTTGGATGAATACGTAAACATATCTAACAGTGTAATGCCAGTTGATAAGCACAATCGACACATTGTAGTTAAGCCAGATCCTATTATCGATATTTCTTTCATTCTGACACAAAGTCAAAGATAAAATTCTGACAGAACATAAAAAGTTTACAGCAGTAGCAACTAGGCTATCTCGTGACGTTACAGAACAAGTCTTAAATACGAAAAGCAGTAGACAAGTAAAAACGGCAGTATTTCGACTTCGGCCAAGGTGAGGAAATAAAAATAATTGAAGGTGGGCTCCAGCTAAATAACGGCCCTCGGCCGAACTCCTGTTTCTGAGTTCTGCCATAAATTTTCTCAACAGTGATTGTGCAATATTTACTGTAAAAAAAGAGGTGCACACGACAAAGGACGGATGCTACGTATTTTATTTTAATGTTTAAAATTTACGTATACACAAAAAAAGAACAAAATATTAAATTTTTTAATTATTAATAAGATATATAAAAAAAATAAGTAAAGCTGAACTTAAATTATTCACTAATGTAAATTTACGATGTAACGACCACGGCTACTGACCAGCGTTGCCAGACGTCCCGATTTTGGCGAGACGTCCCGATTTTTAAATCAAAATTAAATGTCACGCGCGGGACAGGCTCAGTCCCGCTTTTCGGGGATAACTTTAAAAGAAGTTATGTCTTCACAGAAATATCATGAATAAGTAATTCTTATAAATAATTATTCTCTTATTGTAAGTTGCAATTTGTAACACTCACTCCCCAGACTATTGTTTGAAACGCGATATTATTGTTCTAATGAATAAAACTTTTCTGATTTTGATGTTTTTTTTTTTTTTTATTCTGATGATGAATAAGACTCAACTATTTAACGATAGGGTAAATCTGATTTAAAATATATTTTTATTAAAATACATTTTCTATGGCTATTTTTGCTATCTATTGTTACGTAAACGTAATTTTAATTCAAATAAAAAGATAAATAGGTATTTGAAAACTTCTGATTATATACGTTTTTTTTACTGTCCCGCTTTCGACGAAAGAATCCCGCTGTTTTCATTCAAAGAGTTCCAAAATCCCGACTTAGCAAATAAAAAACTGGCAACGCTGCTACTGACTGTCTTTGGCTGACGGCCTTTAAGGACGTAATCTGGTGTTTGGGTTTCGGAAAATCGATTATTTTTACATATTTCGAAAGTAATATAATATATTGAGACAAAACTATAACAGTTTTAGACCGAAATATGAAATATTTACAAAGCTATAGCCAGTGCCGGATTAAGACTCCTTGATGCCCTAAGCATCTCTTGCTTATGGGCCCCATCTCTATTCAGTTACTTACTTCTTACAACAGTTTTATTAGCGGATGTACAGTTCGGGAGCTATGCTCTCATCTTCAGCTAAAGATGCGAGCATAGATCCCGAAATTTAGTTTTACTTTATGTACTAGGCATAGCGGGTTAGTGTAAGTATATATTTTTATTTTTTTGTAAGAAATCTGAAATCAAAATTTTCAACGCGTTTTTCTCAACATTTTTGTAAGCGGCGCGGATGATTGAATCCAATCTATACAACCGATTGGTTTCATTTTTGCACAGGGTATTCTGCACAACAATGGCTCCGTCCGGTACTAGAATAGCTTAATTATAAAAATAATTTCTTTTTTTTTTCACCGATTTTCAACGATAAAATCACGATTTTTTAATTCATTTTTTCAAGTTCGCCATTTTGTTAATATACGGGATAGAGCCACAAACTTAGGTAACAATAACTAATTTAATTTTTTTATTTCTTTGGATTCCAAGTGACGTTTCATGCACACCTACAGTTGTTAAAGTTATCTATTTTATGTTAAAAAAAAAAACAAATATAAAATGGTGTAATATTAAGTAACATGGTCGAGTATTCTCGATACCAAAAATGTTTTAACATGGCCTGCCAGTTTTGGTGAAATCACGTATAAGTGAAGTTAGTCTGCATGCGCAACATTTTCAAATATTATTACTTACTAGAGACGTCACACCGCATTTTCTGTCAATGACAAATGCCAAAAGTAACGGTTTAAAATAAGTTTTGCGATCTAGATTAAATTGAATATTTGTTTTAATATTAAATGTATCTAATTTTACCTTTGATTAGATGTGTTTTTTTTTATAACTGTTAACCATTGCAAATACTCTAATTATTGTCGGTCAGCCTGAGTCGTCGGTATTTTGATTAAGAAAAAATCTCACGAATGTGCCAGTTTATGTTCATTTAATTTGGATGACAGAGAGAAACACTTATTACAAGGGTCACATTGATAAGGTTTCTCACCAGTATGTGTACGCTTGTGTTTATTTAAACTGGTTGACCCAGAGAAATATTTATAGTAAAGGTCACACTGAAATTAAAATCATGCATACCAAATAAAGAACAAACAAACCAGACTAGACCTGATTATTCACTATTATGCACCCGTTTATGACGTTTTAAGGCGATTAACTGGGTGAAACACTTGTTACACAGATCACACTGATAAGGTTTCTCACCAGTATGTAAACACTTGTGATTATTAAAATGGCTTAATTGTGTGAAACACTTATTACAAAGATCACACTGATATGGTTTCTCACCAGTGTGTATACGCTTGTGATCTTTTAAATGGGATGTCTTAGTGAAACACTTATTACAAAGATCACATTGATAAGGTCTCTCACCAGTATGTAAACGCTTGTGACCATTTAAAGTGTTTAATTGTGTGAAACACTTATTACAAAGATCACACTGAAATGGTTAATCACCAGTGTGTATACGCTTGTGTTTATTCAAACTGTCTAAGCGTGCGAAACACTTATTACAAAGATCACACTGATAAGGTCTCTCGCCAGTGTGTATACGCTTGTGACCATTTAAAGTGTTTAAATGTGTGAAACACTTATTACAAAGATCACACTGATAGGGTTTCTCACCAGTGTGTAAACGCTTGTGACCATTTAAAGTGTTTAATTGTGTGAAACACTTATTACAAATGTCACACTGATATGGTTTCTCACCAGTATGTAAACGCTTGTGACCATTTAAAGTGTTTAATTGTGTGAAACACTTATTACAAATGTCACACTGATATGGTTTCTCACCAGTATGTAAACGCTTGTGACCATTTAAAGTGTTTAAATGTTTGAAACACTTATTACAAAGATCACACTGATAGGGTTTCTCACCAGTGTGTATACGCTTGTGATCTTTTAAATGGGATGTCTTAGTGAAACACTTATTACAAAGATCACATTGATAAGGTCTCTCACCAGTATGTAAACGCTTGTGACCATTTAAAGTGTTTAATTGTGTGAAACACTTATTACAAATGTCACACTGATATGGTTTCTCACCAGTATGTAAACGCTTGTGACCATTTAAAGTGTTTAAACGTTTGAAACACTTATTACAAAGATCACACTGATAGGGTTTCTCACCAGTGTGTATACGCTTGTGATCTTTTAAATTGGATGACTGATAGAAACACTTATTACAAATGTCACATTGATAAGGTTTCTTGCCAGTATGTGTTCGCTTATGATAATTTAAAGCCGGACGGTTGGAGAAATACTTGCTGCAAACGTCGCAGTGATACGATTTTAATTCATTCGCTTTTTTGTGCTTCTGACGATAAATAGAAATGTTTTTTTTTCTTTTTTTCTCATCACACTTACTAAAATTTTCAGTTACATTCGCAGAACTTAAACACGAAATCTCCGATGCGTGGCCTATATTAATTTTCGTATCTTCGCAGCTAATATCATTTCCATCGCCGTTAGATGAAGCGCTTACCGTGTCATCAACTGGTTCTGTTAGAATTAATAAATTATCATCCATCTTTTCGGATTTGATTTTAGATTTTAAAGAAATTTCTTCGTAATTTTTATTTTCTTGAATTGAATAGGCGGGTTCTCTCTCTTTCCAACCAAGATCTGTGTGGTCAACTGACTCTACTAAAATTGATAAATTATCATCCGTCTGTTCGAATTTAATTTCGGATTTTAAAGAAATTTCTTCGTTATTTTTATTTTCTTGAATTGAATAGGCGGGTTCTCTCTCTTTCCAACCAAGATCTGTGTGGTCAACTGACTCTACTAAAATTGATAAATTATCATCCGTCTGTTCGAATTTGATTTCGGATTTTAAAGAAATTTCTTCGTTATTTTTATTTTCTTGAATTGAATTGGCGGGTTCAGTCACTTTCCAACTAAGATCCATATCAAACCCATCATGGAGCTCTAAAGATTCACATTTCACGATATCTTTATTAGTGTCAGAGATTAAATGCTTTTCAGAAGGCTGAACAGAACATTCAGTTTTGATTGGACTGTCTGATGCGTATAATTGCTGGAAATAGCGTCGCAGTGCTCTATCAGAATTTTCTATTTGCGTTAGAAACTGGTGAGTTTTTTGCAGTTTATTGTAACATGATTCGCAGATGAAATTCGGCATCCCATCACCTCTAGTTATCTGGCAATCGAGAGTAATTTGGATTATTTTCAAATTATTTATATCACTTTACAATATAAAATTTATATTTTCAAATCATATAAACATTTTTTTTATAGTAAAATAGGTACCTCATACGTTAGCGGTACGGTAGGAATAAGAAAAAAATGGTTACGTCTTTTTGATTCTAATTTGAAACAATGTAAAATAAATATAACAGAACAACACGTTTCAGGATCAAATTTAATTTTTAAATATACTTTTATGATAGCATAATTCAAACTGTCATAAGCTAGGCGTAGGTACTATAATTTTGCAATAAAACAGCATGATTATTAATGAATACTGTATTTAAGTTGTTATTTGACACGACGCTTCTCGTACATTTTATGCTTATTTTCAACAGAGTAAATTTGTTTATATCGTTTTATCCATGATTATTTTATAAAATAAATGATCATTCATATTAATAATTTTACATCGTTCACACTCGTTACGCATACTATAGGTTGCTTGCACAGGTTACGATTTAAAAATAAATAAGAATACGAAACAAATCATTTATTTAGATACTAAAATGCTATTTCATATAAAAATTATTCTGCCAGAATTCTCTGAACATAATGTAACTTACTTGAACAGCAGCACGTTTCATGACTACACCTGACACTCTATTCCTCATTTTGGATGAATACGTAAACATATCTAACAGTGTAATGCCAGTTGATAAGCACAATCGACACATTGTAGTTAAGCCAGATCCTATTATCGATATTTCTTTCATTCTGACACCAAGTCAAAGATAAAATTCTGACAGAACACAAAAAGTTTACAGCAGTAGCAGCTAGGCTATCTCGTGACTGATTACCATAGATATGCTGGTTACTAGAGATGTCAGTAATGTAACTACCCGTTACTAAGTACCGGGTACTTACCAAGATCCGAAGTACTGGGTATTCAATTGAAAAAGTACCCGTTACTTCGTGTATGAATAGGTACAAATACCGAGAGATCCGGCTCTATGTGTACACATTACACAAACACATGCACTGGCGTCTGCCGTCTGGCACTGCTATATGAAACTTACAAATACAATACGCTACAGTGCGATACAAAATACAGATGCAGTACGACGTAGGTGAGGTGTATCAAACTGACGCCAAAGGCAGTTCAGAAATCAGAATCCCTTAATAATATTCAGCCATTTTCCGGTTTCCCTTAGAGTTAGAAACAGAAATAAGATTTATTTTTTCAAATATGTACATAATTTGTTATTACATGTCACAATTTTATGACGACACTGTATCTGCAATTGTAATAGGTATCTGACTTTAGAAGTAGGAAAAAAATATAACACGACATTTTGAATAAAAAAAGAATTTACCTACTGTAGAATGTAGATTGCACATAACTATTAAACTAATAACTAAATTATATTTATTTGGTTCAGTATAATACATAATATTATTTTATAATCCTAAAAAAAAAACAAAACGATACAGTATCCATATTGTACACTATACACATACAGGTCGGTTTCAAAATATAGACACGACTGCGTTGTAGAATGTAGAATCAGTGAATTTCCTACACTATAGGACACTAGGACAGTGTATAAGTACAGTTTTGTTTAGTTTGTTCAACATAAAATGCGTACACTGATTACTTTAGGAATTTTCCAAACTACCAAATAAACAAAACTGACATATTAGTGCAATTATAAAAAAAATTTAATTCGTAATTTATAAGTTCGTAGTACCTAATTGTAGTTTGCACGGTTCATAGGATTCTGCCATTTAGGTACATGGTTTTTTGTCTGTCAGTTTGTTTTAGTTTCACTCACCTACACAATATAAAATATGATATCTGTATTCTGTATTGTCTGTACTTAATTTTCGAATTATCATAAAATTCTTTCACGGATGTCTGTATAAATTGTCTGTAAAGAAAACGTTACAGAGAAACTGACATTCAACAATCCGAAATTGACATTGGTTAATATTATACAATATGCAAATTATATTATTTAAATACTACAAAAAATAATTCGCTTTACTCACAAAAAATGATAAAGTTTCAACTTAATTATTTGCATAACTTTCAATTAGATAACATTGTTTTCATTGTTGTATGAAAGGAGGTTGCATATTGTACCTAAACGACGTGCTATAATGTACCTACCAATACGTTAATACCAATACCTTATGTATGCAGTATGCAATCGGTACAAGTAACGAATACCGGCTGGCGGCTATAGGTATTACTATAATACAGTATTAGTTATACCTAGATCCGATTCTCAGCACCTTAAAGTACCGGGTAAAAGTAACGGGTACTCGATATAAAAATACCCTGTACCGGGTACCCTAAATACTTTGAAAGTACCGAGATTTGACAACACTACTGGTTACACTCACGGCACGAGTTTAACTACAAGCAATGTTGCCAATCTTAAATTACTAAAAACAAAAATTAACTATTCTGTGCTGGCATCCATAAACTAATGCCTAAATACAAATGGTGCCAACACATCTGGAACAAAAAAAGTCACCGTTTACAAAATCACAATTATTACAGTGTGTACCAATATAATATACGCGTGTTGGAAGTAAACTTCGGAGACGTGATGAAAAACAATTTTTAATTTGCATACAAATCATTTATTGAAATAAAATCAAATGACTGGAGTGAGATGTCACTAATATTCACAACCAACAAATGTTTTCAATAATATTCATCAATACTCACTATCACTACTGTGTATAATTTATATAATATATATATTTTAAATTTTAAATCTATTTTTAAATCTACTTAAAGTACTTTTGTGCACAATTTCCACTTCACAACAGCGTTTTTCTACGCATTTTGATCAAAATTTAGCTTCAAATATAGATCAGCTCGTTTATCTATCATTTTTGAAAATGCCTTCTGAAACACATTTTATTTTATTTTAAATGCTTATGTATTTTTCCAACAAAAAATTTTACTCCATTTTCTTAAATCATTTAAAAAACGACACGCTATTACAGTCTCTTACAAGAATTAGATCGTTTATGAATAATAAAACTTTTTTCATGCTTGTAACCCTTTTTACAAACGTTACATTTAAACGGTTTTTTTCCGCCATGAGTAAGTTTATGTGTGCTTAAATTGCATGATTGTGAAAAACGCTTCTTGCAAATGTCACACTGATGCGGTTTCTCACCAGTATGTGTAAGTTTATGACCAGTTAGAGTATCTGCTCTGTTAAAAGTTTTGTTACAAACGTCGCACTGATACGATCTCTCTCCAGTATGTGTTCGTTTGTGTATATTAAAACTATTTAAATATCTGTAACTTTTGTTGCAAATTTCACACTGATACGGTTTCTCGCCCGTGTGTGTAAGTCTGTGAGTTGCTAAATTACCTGACTTAGTGAAAGCCTTATCACAAATGTCGCAGTGATACGGTTTCTCGCCAGTATGTGTAAGTTTGTGGCTTTTAAAAGAGTCTAATCGGGCAAAAGACTTATTACAAACGTCACAGTGGTGCAAATTCTCACCAGTATGTATCCGTTTATGTATTTCAAAAGTTTTCAAATGGACGTACCATTTGTTACAAACGTCACACTGATAAGGTGTTTTGCCAATATGTACAAGTTTGTGAATATGAAGCAAATGTTTATGGGCAAAACCCTCAGGGCAGTAGTTACATCGATATAAATTCTTATTTGAATTTTGTAATTGACTTGCATTGACTGATTGGTTTGCATGACTAGCGTTTTTATTCTTATTAATAAACGGCGAAGTCAATGCTGTATCGAATATATCATTTTCTTCTTTTGTATTTATTTCATTTTCAAATGTGTCATCAATTTCGGGTTCACTTTTTACTTTTGATAAATCAAAGCTTTTGTCAGGTATCCACACCGCGTGAGGTTTATAATCTGCCTCACTGTCTTCAACGCCTACTTTAATAGGAAGATCATAATCTTGTCCACTTGCATTACTGTCTTCGAAACTTTTTTTTGTTTCTTCACATTCTTTTGTCATATCTGAAAGATCACACTCGGTTTCTTCACATTTGATAGTTGTGCTTTCAAAAATGACATCTACCAGAGGAATATTTTTTTCTTGGGTTGAATTATCTTGAATCGTTGCCATAATGTTTTCAAATTTCAATTGAAATACAGTAAGTATACGAAATTACTAAGTATTCACACCAAAATTATTGCAGCGTATCTTTCGTCAGGATGCAAAAAGATATCTATATTTTTCCAGTTGACTTAATAGTTACTAGTTTCCAACTACTTATCCGTAAACTGGTGGAAACTATCATTTGGTTTTTCAATCTAGAATTAAAATTAACAATACTTCAATATAGTATATACAAATAACAGTAATAAGGCAGTCTAATCCCGCTCCATTGCTTGCTAACGGCGCTAGTAGTATTCGTGGAAGTGAAACGTCGAATACCTATTTATTTTTTTACGTTTTTCCAAATAGTAATTAAGTATACTCAATATGTTTTTTTCATTTACGATTCGTTTAATTATTATTCGTTATTTGAAAAATGCTCAATTGACAACATAGGTACTGTTATAAACGCATGAAAAATTGCGGACGGTAGGTGGTGCTGCCGTCACGCACCCAGCGAATATATTATGAGATTTGCTCATAATTTGACGAAAAACTGCAACAATGTATTTATCATTGTTGCAGCTTTTTGTCAGATGATTTCAAATTCGCTGTTCCATGCGCAAAAAAAAATTGCTTCAAGTAATAAAATCACAAAAACTTTCAGCACTAAAAAATACAACTACTTAAATTTAGTTTAGAGCCATATAGTGGCGCCGGTCATCAAATATTTTATAAAATCATTATTATTTCATATTATTCTAAACAACTAAAATTTAGGATCATGGTGGATTCGTCCTATTTTCAATATTTCTAATAAAACTTAAAAAATCTTTTCTTTCTAAAAATTAACTCAAATGCATTCTGTTCTCACAGCGTGGTGTGTCTGACATGCACTACTATGATTCTCAGCCGCCTAATTATGTTTATTAGAATTAAAACTCTCACCTTAACGGAGGCACACTTTGAAATTGTAACTGCAATATTAATGTGCATAATTCTGACGAAAAACTTCAATTAATGAAACAAACACAATGCATACAATTTACTAAACCCTCACGTCGCTATTTTCTTTATGTTAAACCGTCTCAAAGCAATTTTAAAATCAACATTAAGGACTCAGATTAACATGTACCTACCAAACTTTTGTTATACCTATTTTTATACAAGCCACAAGGAAAATTCTAACTAAATAATAAGTTCGTCCAGGCAGCCAGCAAACGGTAACGAAACCGTCACCCGCATGCGCAGTAGCAAATAAGAAGATAAAAGACGTGGCGATTTTAGAACACGTTTTAGCTACTGCCCATCGGGTTACAGTTTCGTTACCGTTTGCTGCCTGCTGAATAATGTTTAACTCTTTATGCATATTTTTTCCAAATCTAATTATATATTCATTCAAAAAACAAAATCGAACATGTGTGGCGAGACTGTAGATTACAGACGCTCGACGATTGAGGCTATTATTGTTTATCGTGACTGTTTATAAGTATTAATTACAACCATCAAAATTGAATGAAAATCATTTTGTGAACAGTAGTTTAGGTGCCTTTTCACTCTCTAGCCTGTTTCCTTTATAGACCATAAATTAATACCGTTCCACTAAAAACATTGGACGATAAGAGCATTTCCCGAAGAAATTAGTTAGATTTGGCTGCTGTGTTCGCTTCATACCATGTTACTTTGTTTTGAATCTAACTTTGTAAATGGGTTTGGTCATATACTTTTATTCTATACTGAGCATAGGAATAAAATCGCAATCACACTATTAGGGTGCAAACATATACTTCTGCCTTTTTTTACGCCGTAAGCACTGGCGTATCTATGAGAGCAAAACAACTCCTGGGCCAAAGCTGGGCACGCCCATGTTAAAGTCATAGAAAAAGGCAAAGTTTTTGAAACAGAGATACTTTATTCAGATTGAATGCAAGTACATCAACCAATCCTATCATCGAAAAAATCAAGGAATTACATCGAAGAAAGAGACGCAGATATATTTTCGATACGCTTTGTTACGTTCACTCCCCGCACATTGAGTAGAGAGGCAATGATTCATATAGTTAATTAATGGATATATGGGTTTGGTGGACGCACAATGACAGTTTGAATATTAACAAAAGTTAACGTTTATTGTCTCTGAACAGAACACACACTATGCCACCATATTGTTTGTTTGTAGGCGTTTGCACATGTCGCCCACTTGACAAGGCAGTCTTTTCTGATTGGTTCAAAACAAGCAGACAAACAAGGACAAACAATAGCCCCGGTTCTCATTTTGAAATCCATCTTGTGACCACGCAAGCGAGCCCGCAGTGACGTCATTTCCATCTTCGTAGTCAGTGCGCCAGCCAGCATAAGTACCAGCAGTGATTTCAGCGGCAAAACCAGCCTCGCTTGGAGCGACCTTTATATTTATTTTTTTCACAATAGTATTCCTCTGATCTCAGTGCGTTTACAGATACTTTGGGCATGTTTATGTTCCGAAATATAACCCAGTATATTGGCCAGTGCTAATGACGTCATGAATCCGACGCCATAATTGTACAATGTACTGGTATGCCACCACATTGTACTGGTGAGATAGATGTGACGTAGCATAAATATTTAACCAGACGCGTGTTTATCAGACATTGTTGAATTTTTTATTTTATTATTTGTTATTTGCACTAATATCTGATCAACAAAGTAAACAATTACTTTTGGTGGACGGGGGAAATAATAATACGTCAACGCGCTGGCCAGTATATTTCGGAATGAATCAACAGTATGGCGTCGATTCATGACGTCATTAACACTGGTCAGTATACTGGGTTATATTTCGGAACACACTCTTTATGATTAGAAAATTAAACACAGAATACTGCGAAAACGCGTGGTACGCCTAGAATGTTTTATTTTGTTTGTAACTACAAGTTTGGTTGATACATTTTTATATGAAATAAATAGTTTCGTAGTGAAGAAAATTTCTTCACATGGAAAAGCGTCATTTAAATTTGATTATAAATACCTATTACAGATAATTTAGAACAAACACAATAATAATTGTTACCTTACAATAAAATACTATTAATTTCACGTATTTTGACATAAAAAAATACCACAAACAAAAAAGAGCTAAATCATCGGGAAAAAATCACTATTTTGTCAATCCTATAAAAGACGATAAGTTTTTTCAACAAAATGCTCATGTAATTTATCTTCTCGTGGCTCATGAATTGGCTGATTTATGCTCGGTTGCAGAAAGGATTGTCAAAAAAATGAGTTTGACAATGACCTTAGATTGTGATCACGTAATTACATTTTCCATACATCAGGAACAGTCTAATGTCGTATTCAAACTCACCGTCATCTAGCACATTAGATTGTACTCACACAAAAACAAATGATTGCTTTACATAGTACAGCTTTTCAAGCTAGATTTTGATCAAAATACGTAGAAAAAAGTGGTTTTGAAGTGGAAGCTGTACAAAAAAACAATGCTAAATACATACATACACAATTAAGGAAAATATCGTTTCTACTGATCAATTAGTTTTAGACTTGAAACTCTATTATGCTTTTCATATGGAGAAATATGCATGTTCAGAATCTTAAGTTGCGTCCTAACTATGCCGATCGGCAATACCGAGTGAAAAAGTTGAATGGCCACTTCGAAATCTGCATACGTCCACATACATTTTTTTTTTCAGTTGCGTTCGGTATTCGGTTTCGACAAGATGAGTAGTGAGGAAGATGTTATTTTAGTTACTAAAAACACTAAACGCCGAATGAGATTGAGCCGAAACGCGTCTCCACTAGGCAAGTCGGTTAGGCTTCCTTTGATTGGGACCAGTGATTCCCAAAGTGGTCTATATCGACCCCCAGGGGTCGACGACAACTTGCAAGGGGTCCATGTCAGCGGGAAAAAAAATTGGGGATCATGAAATGAAAATGGGGGTCAACGAAAGTGAATCTCCTAACAAAAAAAGAAACAAACTGGACATCGTTAACCGAAGAGATTTAAAATTAAATCTTACTAAATTGATGCCAAATGTTGAAAATTTATTATTAAAGCATCAGGTTCATCTCTCAAACTAAAAGCATTTATTTTTTGCTTAGTTATTTTATGTAACAGAAAGTAAATTTTAATTTGATTCGTTTAATTTGAATCTAATTAATAAATGTATAAAACTAAACATTTCACACTACATTTCACTACCGTTATAAATTTAAATCGTTCAAAGTGAGTATCACTATACCGGTTGTCAAAAATACATTTGAAATTAATGAATTTGCAAAAAATCAATATCAGATAAGCAGGGGGTCTACCCAAAACCGAAAAACCAAGCGGTCTACGAGACAAAAAAGTTTGGGAACCTCTGATGTAGACCGACAGCGCGCGAGTTATGATTGGCAACGCATTCAGCCTGATAACAAAGCCGACAGTCACGTCCACACTAGAACAGCTTTGCCGATCGGTATTGCCAATCGGCACAGTCAGGACGCAGCTTAAGATCATTGTCAAAACTTTCCTGCAACACAGTATTAGTGTAATACTTATTGTACATATTATATTAATAATTTCTTACCATAATAAGTTAAACTTGCTTTATAAATAATCTCGGAAAACATTCCAAACACATCAGTGTTACGAACAGTGGCGGATTTACGCATGGTTAACATGGGCTACTGCCCAGGACGACAGATTCCGAGAGACTACAAAATTTATGTTATAAATAGCACCAATCATTCGAAATTCTACACGTTGTGAAATTCCAGACAACTTTGCATGACGGTTTTAATTGTCCTTTCAATTAAATTCAAATAAGTGAGTGATTTGTGTTCTGCAAGAGCTGATTGGTTGATTTACTGCCGCCAAACCAATGTACCAACATCTTAACTGCATCTGTCCATATTTGTTTACTTTCCTGACTTCCCGGAAAACATTTACGAATAAAAATTTTAAATACAAGACACTGGGATTCAGAGACAACGTGAAACAGCTCAGATTAGGTGCTTTTAGGTTAGGAATTTGGCGATTCCCCTATGTCTCGGGTTCCTAGCTTCGCCACGAATTGCTTTTTGAATATAAAATTATGGGCGACAATTTTTTTTCCAGGGCGGCAGTCAATATAAATCCGGCACTGGCTGCGATTATTCACCGAAATGTGTTTGTTCAAAGACGCACGCAGAATTCGGTTCAGAAAGAGCAAGAGCTATTAGCCAGATGTCCATTCAACATGGGCATTTCGTTATAATATTGCAATTAGGTTATGTAAGCTAGTCCAAACGTTTTAGTTGCATTTGGGAGAGTTTTCAGGCGACAAAGTTCCATAACGAGAAATAAAAGTGATTTAGTATAAGCTAAGCTTCATAATGGTTCACATTTTATTTCAGACACGAGAAGGAGACGGTCGCTCTCCCCTGCCTCCTCTTGCGTACGCCTATGTGTCTGTTTATGCATATTAAAGCTTTTCTCATGCTTATAACATTTGTTACAAACGTCACACTGATACGGTTTCTCGCTAGCGTGTGTAAGTCTGTGTGTTTTTAAATTACATGCCTGAGAGAAACGCCTTTTACAAAGCTCACATTGATACGGTTTCTCACCAGTATGCGTTCGTTTATGTACATTGAAACTCTTTAAATGTATGTAACCTTTATTACAAATGTCACACTTGTACGGTTTTTCTTCAGCATGCGTAAGTTTATGTGTGCTTAAATTGCATGACTGTGAGAAACACTTCTTGCAAATGTCACACTGATATGGTTTCTCACCAGTATGTGTAAGTTTATGACCGTTTAGAGAATCTGCGCGATTAAAGGTCTTGTTACAAACGTCGCACTGATACGATCTCTCACCGGTATGTATCCGTTTATGTATAGTGAAACTATTTAAATGTCTGTAAGACTTGTCACAAATTTCACACTGATAAGGTTTCTCGCCTGTATGTGTGAGTCTGTGAGTTACTAAATTACCTGACTTAGTAAAACCCTTATCACAGATGTCGCAGTGGTACGGTTTCTCGCCAGTATGTGTAAGCTTATGACTTTTAAAAGAGTCTAATCGTGCAAAGCACTTATTGCAAACTTCACACTGGTACAATTTCTCACCAGTATGTATCCGTTTATGTATTTCAAAAGTTTTCAAATGGACGTACCATTTGTTACAAACGTCACACTGATAAGGTGTTTTGCCAATATGTACAAGTTTGTGAATATGAAGCAAATGTTTATGGGCAAAACCCTCAGGGCAGTAGTTACATCGATATAAATTCTTATTTGAATTTTGTAATTGACTTGCATTGACTGATTGGTTTGCATGACTAGCGTTTTTATTCTTATTAATAAACGGCGAAGTCAATGCTGTATCGAATATATCATTTTCTTCTTTTGTATTTATTTCATTTTCAAATGTGTCATCAATTTCGGGTTCACTTTTTACTTTTGATAAATCAAAGCTTTTGTCAGGTATCCACACCGCGTGAGGTTTATAATCTGCCTCACTGTCTTCAACGCCTACTTTAATAGGAAGATCATAATCTTGTTCACTTGCATTACTGTCTTCGAAACTTTTTTTTGTATCTTCACATTCTTTTGTCATATCTGAAAGATCACACTCGGTTTCTTCACATTTGATGGGAATTGTGTTATCAAAAATGGTTGTGTCCGTCTGAGGGATCGTTGTTTCATGGCAAGAACTATCTTGATTCGTTGCCATTTTGTTTCCAATTCTGGATCAAAATTTAGTGACAGTTAAATTTTCGTCAGAAATAATTTATCGTATTTTATTGGCTAAAAAATAAAATATGCAGTATTCTAGTTAGCAAAACGATAGTAAAATAACACATAAAAAGTAGGTATCATTATTTAAGTTTTTTTGTTTACTTTTCTAATCCTGTGAATACGATAGTAGGGATGCAGTTATTATAGCCTTTTCACGGCGCCTCTATGACAAGCTTCATTCCCAACTCTTCATCTGTGAACTAGTAGAACTATGTTGGGATTTTATTCTATGCATTTAGATGGTTCCACATCGGATGAGTTTGTGAGGCGCTTATTTCAGAATTCACTAAATCGACCAATGATGAAACTCATTTATCGTTAGTTGTAATCTTCAAGGATTTACGGATTTATCACTATTTTCGACTAAAAAGAAGACATTTGTTCTCTTACTCTACTTCACGAGATCTATTTATGGACAGCCTGTATAACTGTTTCCAAAAAATTATTATTCTTAGCATTTTTTCGGCGTACGAAAGCCATGAAATAAGCCGAATTAAGAAAAAATAACATTTTTTGTAAGTTCAGGTACCTACACCTCCAACACTGTCGTAGATTTAGCGTTCAGACATTACAAAAGAAGTGTTACACACGTTTTCACGCTGTCTCAAATACCTATCCCAAAAATATTTGACAGCTCTCCTACTAAGTAACATCTATAATATTCATAAATATCTTTGTTTTTTGTTTGTTTGGATATCGGGTTTTAATTCTATTAAGTTTTCATTTTGCATTCTTATTGAAATCAATGTGGAATAGAAATAGATTGTCATATTTTTTTAAATAATCACAAATACGAGAGCTGAAATTAAGATTAAATATTGTCAGGGCAAATAAGTCACTTACCAGAATAGAAGCACATTTTATGTAGTAAAAACGCCGCTTGATGAACAAAATGCACGCATTCTCTAAGTTTTCATGACAGTCTCAATATTAACCTGACGTATTGAATATATTACAAAATTGGTATTTCACAGCGTAGGATATTCAATTATTAGGTAGCTACAAGATTATAATAGACGACGCGTTTTTCGAGTCGGCGACATAGAGAAGACAAATGGAGTTTTGAATGGCTGTTACCACCATAGAGAAATAGCTTCTCAAACCTCGATTAGAGAAAAAAAGACGGGTTGCACTCCGGGAGTGCCGGCAGAAGTGAAAACTTGAATATTAACGTCTTAATTTTTTGCATTTAGAAGCATTGTTTATTTATTTATTGGCAACACTTGTAAATAAAATGGTTTGTATCATAGATTGCATTTTTATGTACGATATTTCAACGCTAGATGTCTAACGTTGTATAAAAAATAAAATGGTTTGTATCATAGATTGCATTTTTATGTACGATATTTCAACGCTAGATGTCTAACGTTGTATAAAAAGTATCTGGCAATTACTATCACGAGAGTCTCACCCAGTTCTTACTTTTCCTGACGCGAGTTTAACATTTTTTACCCATTACAAAAAAGTGTACAACGCCGCTAAAGAAGTTTTCACTTCAACAAGATTTCGATCAATACACCTAAACAATGATGTAGTAGTTCTTTTTGGCGCGTGATATGACTCTCGAGTCAAAAGAACGCAAACTGCATTGATTTGATTTTTTCTAAATTAAAAATAAAATGCTGACCTATCACATAAAAATATTAAGTACTAACGGCCCGATCCGACTTCGCCCGAATTTGTAGATTGCCACAGTTTTTTCGTCAACTTATGGTGCAAAGACGCATGTCGATCCGTGAGGTTCATTCTAAATATTGGTGATGATGCACCTTCAATTGCCCATCATTTGAAACCTCCAATTATGTAAACATTGACGATCGCAAATGTTTCAGGGACCATTAACAGAAATGTCGTTTAATTTATTATAATACGTCAAATGTCAGTTTTTTTGGTGTTTGCATGATCCTGTCGCCCAATTAGCTGGAATATTTTGAACAAAGATTTTGAATATAAACAACAAAACTTGGAATTTTAATTAAATAATAGAGAATACAAAATTAAACATCTTAATATTATTATCACGATGGACACGGTACTAATAAAAATCTTTAGTAATAGAAAGTAATTTATAAAAAACTAGCGGTCCCGCCCGGTTGAAAAAAAACGAATGGGGGGGACGAACATGAGTACGCACGTTCATCTTAGTTTACCGAGATGAATGTTGTGTCCAAATTCATGATGATCGGAGTTGCCGTTCAAAAGTTTTTGTCGGCCAGACTTTTGAGTTGTATTTTGTAACATTTTTCATTGAGGCTCCGCTCCTATTGGTCGTAGCGTGATATTATATAGCCTATAGCCTTCCTCGATAAATGGACTATCCAAATAAAAACATTTTTCAATTCGAACCAGTAGTTCCTGAGATTAGCGCGTTCAACCAAACAAACAAACCCCTCAGCTTTATATATTAGTATAGATTACATAACAATGTTCCGTATAAATAAAATACGTACATTTTTGACGTGATAACGTCTTATAAATTGATGAAACTCCAGCTGCACGCACGAAAAAGTGTAACGTTCCGCCTGACCCTGTGCGTGCAAGCGAGAGCGCAGTAATGTATTATTAAATATGATATTCGAGCGGAATACGTTATCACGTAAAACTATCGTCCGTAAACCGACTTTACAGACAACCAATTTTTTTTTTTTTAAATATAAGTTCACAAACGCCACACCTTCAGTGCAGTATATCGTTTGGCCTAACTCTCTAGAGAAACTCTACTAAGATCACCGACAGTACTTAACTGAACGTGTCATAGTGGTGTAAAAAGTATCCCTCCAAAAGAAAAGTATAGAGATTAGATTTATTTGGAGTGATAAGACATTTGTATATCTCATAAACACTGCGACCTAGAAGATCTTTTGTGCATCCCCTAATAGTATTATTACCAGTCTGGTAGAATGCTTTTTATGAACCTTATTACCTTACTGGGGGCTGCTCTCCATATGTCCTCAGGCTTTGGAAAGGGCCTGTTCAGATATAGCAGCCTTTTGGAGAACACTGCTTCACATTCACATAGGATGTGTTCAGCAGTTTCTTTTGCTTCTTTACAGAAGCGACAGTTATCATCTTGGGCTTTACCCAAAAAAAAAAGTATAGGCCACAACCGAATCCGAAAAACAACTACAACAATATACGTATGACCGATCTGAATGTCACTTCAACATCCACCAGCACCTTTCAAGACAAACTGAATGGACAGCTGTGACCAACAACAAGCTAAGAGAAATTAAGGACCACACCAAACCTCGCAAAAACAACTTTATCAGACGAGACGACTGTATTGCCACACGCCTACGAATTGGTCATACCAAAGAAACGCATAAATATATCCTTGAAAGAACCGAACAAGAGAAATGTGATACATGCAATGTTTTCACAACAGTGAAACACAGCATTATAGAGTGCAGGAAGTACAGAACGCAAAGAACAGAAAATCAAATACCACCTACCTTACACGAAGCTATCGGCAGTGACGATTCCATTCTGCAAGTCTTGAAATACCTGAAAGAAATAAACTATTATAATAAGATATAACGATAACACATAATTATTTTACCAATACACCCATCCCCCGATTTACACGGTACTTGTTTTACACGTTTTCGCTTTTACACGGTTTTCCAAATAAGTTTTTTTTTTGTTTTTATCGCACTCTACTAAATGCTACTGTGATTGAACACGTGCGCTGTGTACACATCTCACGGGGAATCCCGAGCTTATGTGCTGACTTGCTGCACACGCACACTATGTCTGTATTTCATCGCATAAAATTAAAGTTTTATCTACGGAAAATTGTATTTGAGTGAAAGTTTCACAGTTTCAGAGCCTTTCAATGCATTTTATTTTTATTTCTGTGTACACCTAAAAATATTGAAAAAAATCACAACTGTTAAATAGCAAAATTATGCATTTTCTGCAAGCTTTTCGATTTACACGGTTTTGACTTGAAAATTTTTAATTTTCGATTTACACGTTTTTCTCAGGAACGTATCTACCGTGTAAATAGGGGGATAGGTGTATATTATATTACCAATAGATACTTAAAGCCGGGTACTCATTAGCGAGCTGTAACTGTAACATGTGTGATACAGTAACGAGGTTCTAGTGTGTACGCGTGTTACAGTTACAGCTCGCGATGTCGCCGGATCGCTTTCACCGAGCGTACTCATTAGCGAGCTGTAACCGTAACATGTGTGATACAGTAACGAGGTTCTAGTGTGTACGCGTGTTACAGTTACAGCTCGCGACCTCGCCGGATCGCTTTCACCGAGCGTACTCATTTTGCGAGCTGTAACTGTAACCAAACAGATACAGTTCGAAGTTCTAGTGTGTACGAGAAGGCCAGTGGCCTGACAAGCCGGATTTATCCGCAGGTTTGAAACTCTACGATGTCGGACGAAGTGTCTCTCGCTTTTGCAGCAGTTGTCGATGTTGATACAACACAAGTTACAACCTCTCCTCTTGACGTCCACAAGCGCACTGCGAGCGCCCTTTGATTCGCGGCAAAAACCGACAATCGTCGGCTCGCTGCAAGCGGCACGCGTACCGCTCGCAGCAGGTTTACGAACCACGTACACACTATGTTTTTGGTAACAGTAACGGTTACAGTTACGTGCAACGTTACGGGTTCAGAAATGAGTACGTTGTAAACGTCGGCTCGCTGCAGGCGGCACGCGTACCGCTCACAGCAGGTATACGAACCACGTACACACTATGTTTTTGGTAACAGTAACGGTTACAGTTACGTGCAACGTTACGGGTTCAGAAATGAGTACGTTGTAAACGTCGGCTCGCTACAAGCGGCACGCGTACCGCTCGCAGCAGGCTTGCGAACCACGTACACACTATGTTTTTTGGTTACAGTACATGCAACGTTTACGGTTACGGCTCGCTAATGAGTACCTGGCATAAGCCGGGTACTCACTAGCGAGCCGTAACCGTAATACCTCTGTATAACACAAATATTGTAACATATTGTATAGTCTGGTGTTAGTGACATTCAGTCGAAACACCCTTTTTTTTTCTTCCTTCTAAATAAAAAAAAAATATGTACGTATGGCACCATCTGCTAGTATGTCGATGAGTAAGATTTAAGAAGGTACAGACATTGTCGCCGATCAACTGGAAGTCAATATGTAACACGCAAAATACCAGACGACAATCTTGAACGATTATTCTGGTCATGAAAGTGCAATTACCTTAAAGTACTTACTATTTTCATAGAGAGATGAAATGTGGGAATATGACTGGAAAGCTACATAAAATTAAAAACCAACTAGTTTTCTCTAATATTTTATTAAAATGTCGTCGTTATAATGTAAATGTTAAAAATTGCATCTTATATCACAAACATTTATAATACAAAAAATATTAAAAACATAACATTCAATAAACACATTTGGCAATTAATAAAATAGGAATGAATCGATGACAATAATACAGGTGACCGGTAATTGCTCGTATTCCTTTCAGGAGAAGAAACTATGACTATGACAACTACAACTATATTGTTGGGTATTTTTTGTATTTACTTTTGTATTGACGATTCTACACCTGTAATAGGTCTCTTGAGGAATAAAGTATCTATATCTATCTATCTAATTTGGAATTATTTAACCATTATCACTTGGGGGTCGGAAATGCGTAATTTTCGACAAAATCTACTTCGGTTTTTTTTTAACAAAAATCCGAAATTTGGGAGTTAAAAATAAAAAAAAATATTCTCAGTTTTTGGCCTCAATTTTTCCAATGTCTAATAGCTTACTAATTGGCCAACCTTCCTAAAGCTAAAAATCACGAAAAATACTGTTAGATTTTATGTTGTATGTTAAAACTTACAACAAATAAAAAAAATAAAATAAAAATTCTTCACAGAAATGTCATGATCATATTCATAATAAAAATGACGCATTTCCAATCCCCAAGTGATAAGGTTAAATCATTTCAGTAATAGTTTCTTCTCCCGAGAGAAATACAAGCAATTACCAGTCACCTATATAACCCCCTACACAGGACACAATCTGATGGATTCAATCTGCAGGGCCCATGTGTAGGCCAATTGAGCCGATTTATTATTATTATTTTTATGTCGATTGATTGACTCGTGCAACCAAACAATCTCTAGACTCATCACTCCAAAAAACTGCAAGTCGGGTCGTTTGTAGAGCAATCGGCCGAACTACGACCAGCAAGTACTTAATATTGTGTGACGTGAAAGGAAAAAAGGAAATAGATGTTTGGAAGAATATTTTTGAATTATACACAGGTATGTTCTATCCATGGGAAATTACATTTTCAAACTGTAACCAAAAATGTTTGTATGGTAAAATTTTTCACATTGTAGTAACCACTTTTTAATCCAACATTTTATTTTTCGCGTTGGTGTAATGTTTTTTATAACAAAATTAATGCAATTCCCAATGTTTGACGTCTTGAAATTGAAGAAATCATAATAACTTACGTCTTTATCCAACAGAGCGAGTTAGCATAGCGTACCTCCAGGTTGGGTCGTGTGGAGGAGTCGCACCCCCGATTTGTACGTATCTTCGTTTTTCAATTTGATACTATATACATCAGCGTTTCCCAAGCTTTTTCTATGACGCAGCACTTCACAAATCCTGAAATTTGGTTACTTTATAGGTTAGGTTTCGAACATTTTTCAACTTGATTCAGCGTTTAAAATCAACCAAAGCTTGATATATATTAATTTTCATATTTTTTTCCGAAACGTTTATTGGGAGTACCAGTTTTATTTATTTATTCTTTTATTCCTTTAAATATAATTACATTTTTATCCATTTACAAAAAACGTTAGAATTTTCCCACCCAACTTGGCAGGCCAGTGCTAGGGTGGGAGCTCAACCACTTGATCGGACATAATAAAATACAAAAAATAAAACAAAAATATTAACGTTATAATCTTAGAGAATATAAATTTCATTCTTTTAATTATTATTATTTTTTTATTTATTTATTTTTTTTTTTATTTCCCTCTTTATCCTTTTTTGGGGTCAGCAAATTATGTTACATATAGCGATCTGTGCGCTATCATCCTGTTTTTCGGCATATAGTTTGAGAAACGCTGACATAGATGGTACAAAATACAACAAACTATGGCCTCAGATTCTATCCTGAAACGGCCAATGCTGTACCGTCTCGAGTGTTGGAAGGTTTGCAGCGAATTTTTTCTTACACATTGGGTTTAATAAGACGTTTTATCTAGGTACTTGTTTTATTTCATTTTAAAACTGTGTTTGCTCTAATGATAAAATTTATATTTTTTTAAACAAGACCGTAAATATATATATATTAATTAGGTACGCCTATGGAAACGCAATAAAATTTCATCTTTTACTTTTGGAACCAAGGTCACGAATCCGTCAGTAGCCACATAAAAGGCACTGTCTTCGAGTTATGCTTCTGGTTATCTACTTATTCTTGTAGCATATCCGTGGCAACGAGCACAAATTTAGACGTATTTAGATCTTGTCTCGATTAAATCAAATTTTATTGTATGTTATCAAATCAGATCTTTATATTTATTTATAAAGATCCAATTGAGCTATTGAGCTACTTGTAGATTGCCGCCGTTTTTTCATCGACTTACGTTGCAAAATTGGTCTCCACGAAAAGCGCTTTTATTTTAACGCGACAATATATAGCCTATGTCCATCTTGAAGGTACATTCTAAATATTGGTGAAATAAAAATGTTGAAATCGGATGAGTAGTTTCGCAGCTAACCTCCAACATTCAAACTTACGAACTTTACTTCTTTATAATGTTAGTATAGATTAGTGATGTGCCGGATATCCGTATCCGTATCCGCGGATATCCGAGGGAGAAGAAAGATCCGTATCCGTTAGTTTTTGGTGGATCTTTTACCTTATTAATTTTCAATTCATAGATGAAATTTTATATATATATATATTATAGCACGGCAGTGGAAGGATTTCTGGTAACGTAGGTCCATTCCCACCTGTGAATAAATAAAAGAAAAAAGACGGACAGATTTCTCAAAACGGTGGATTGTTTGGGCTGTACCGGTGTTATTTTGGGCCCATAGTGATCAGAGAGGGTACAGCTCCACTTCTTCTACTGTTCTGAGAAACTTGTGCAGAAATGTAACAAAGAAAAGAATATGCAGTTGGTCGATAACAATTATATTTCATAATCACTTCAAAAACGTGTCGGTGATAAAGTACAAGGAATTCTGATTTACCAGTACATTCTTAATATTAACAATATCGTTTGATCATGATTGACAATTAGAAACTGGGGGTAGAACCCTGACGAGGTGATCACTTAATTATCTAGGGAAGTACATTTAATAAGGTTGCTTAAATTAAAAAAAAAAAATAAAACGTGAAAGAGGAAAAGAAAACTAGGCGTGAGCGTCATACCTTTTTCTGAAGAGTACTTACTTACACTTGAACAATACTTATTCTAGGAATACTTTACATAATTCGTGAGTGACTACGGGTATTTAGGAGCTTCATGGTAGTACAATGAAGTCTAAATTCGGTTTGGAGAAGAAGTTTGAAGATGATTCTGTGGTTTATTCCATGAGCGTCCTTTTCATGCGACCACACCGAATCGCGGAAAACAACTTAATGTTTGTTATTTTTCCCGTAACTAATCAATATTGATTTTAATTATTTCACACCTAACAACTATTGTTTGTCACTTTTTCACTTTTTGAAAATCACAGATACCGCGTATTTAGAGTCAGACGACTGGATCACACGATAGACACACTTATGTTTATAAATCCAAGCCACGCGATCCAAATCGTACCGCGCATGCACATATCCGCGAATTTAGTGATTTGATTTCCTTATTTATTTATTTTATTATAATAATTTTTATGCTAATATTAAAAAATTGTCGCGGTGCTATGGCACCACGTGACAGGCTCCCCCTCTTTAGTGATTAGGAGGTACTCCGCTATACTACTAACTGTACATACAACAAGAAATTCACAACAATGAATTTATCTTTGTTGTAACTAAGTCAACAATCACTTGACAATCTACCATATCCCATACTATGGCAGTTGAAGTGTGCTCTTCATAAATAAGCTCTAATTAAATTTAACTAATCTAAATTGATCTAACGAGATGAAACAACCACCGATAATACGGAAATTATGGGGTCGTAACCTGACTGGCTGAAGGAGACAGCGTAGACGTTAGACGAAATTGGGCCTTAGGAAAGCGCCGGAATGTAAACAAGGACAAGCTTATAATCTAAAACGAAGGACGAGAATAACGAAATAACACAGGGAGAACTCTTTATTTAGGAAAATAAAGCATAACTCAGGTACGAAAAATAACTTAAACTTTTATTGTTAGTAATAACCTAACCTAACAACACTTGACGTTTGACAGATGTCAGCTGTCTGACATTGAACTTGAAATTAAACTAGAGGGCAATGACCTCGGGTGAATTTTTCAATTGTTAACAGACGGAATTTTCTTCAGATGTTCAATATGAGATTTAAACATCTTTTTGGAGGATGGATCTTGAAGGATGCAGCTAACAGGACTCGTAAATTCTAAAATTACACGGGGATTACTGTAACGAGGACAAAGTTTGAGGTGAAAATTCGGTTTCATTTTGTTATAATGTAACCTTTGTACAACAAAATCGCCGACTTGAAACTTCGACTGCAACGAACGGTTTTTATTGAAATATTTCGCTTGTAGATCATGTGATTTTGACAGAGCTAGGCGAACTTGATTTTCGGAAGGCAAAGCGTCTTGTTCCCACACAGATGACAAATTCCATTGTAAATCGAGTGGAAATTTGATTTCTCTTGACAAAAATATCTTACAAGGTAAATTTTTAATACTTTCATGATATGAAGAATTATTGGCGAAGGTTATGTGATTTAATAACAAGTCCCAACTGAGATGATCGTCAAACTTTTGTTGAAGTAAAATTGACAGAGCAGCTCTAACGTTTCGTATTACTCTTTCTACAGCATTGGACGAAGGATGATAAGGCGAACTGTGAATGACACGTGAACCCCAGGAAGTACAGAATTCATTAAACTTGTTTGACGTAAACGAAGTCGCGTTATCGGAAACTATTTTAGTTGGTGGACCATACGTGGTAAAGACTTGATGCAGACATTTTATTATCGACGTGGAACTGGAATCAGGAATCGCGTAAGTTATTAACCACTTGCTGTAACTATCCAGAATTAGAAGAACATATTTATTCCCGGAATGTGATTTGACAAGCGGTCCCATGAGATCAATGTAAATTTTATCCCACACAGATTGTGGAGGATTAGACGACATAACTACTTTATCAGGATGTTGATCTGATTTATGCGTTGCACAGAGCATACAATCTTTAATAAATTGACGAACCTCAACAAACATGCGCGGCCACCAAAATCTTCGTGATATTGAACGATACGTCTTCGTGACTCCGGGATGACTGGCGATTTGTGAATTATGAAACTGTTCCAATATTTCTTTCTTGGAGGCGGACGGAACAACAATACGTCGACGACGGTTGCGGCCTACGAGTCGAACCAGGAAATTCTTGTGAATAGCGAAATTTTTCTGAGGTAAACCTTGATTAATTTGACTTTTAAGGCGGTTTAACTCAGGATCTTGATCTTGCAGGATATTAAGTTCGGTAAACGGATTTTTAATTTCCGTAATGGGATTGAGAAAATTGGATTGTATGGCATTTTTCTCAGAAGTTTCGGATTCAGCTACCAAACGGGATAAACAATCGGCAGTACAATTTACTTTACCGCGAATATGTTCGACTTTGAAACTGAAACGACTGATGCGAAGTAACCACCTACCTACACGACCTAAGTTGCGGGGGTGCTGAATTAACCATTTGAGACAGGAACTATCTGTCTGAAGAATAAAAGTTTGATGCGAGAGGTAAGATTTCATTTTTTCCATAGCCCAAATACATGCTAAAGCTTCTTGTTCGTACGTACTGTATTTCTTCTCGGCGGATGTCAAACGTCGGCTTGCGTACTGGATCGGGTGTAGACCATCTTCAAAGGATTGTAAAAGAACACAACCAACATGATTTTGACTGGCGTCGGTTTGCAGAATGAATTCACGTTGAAAATCGGGAAAACGTAGAACTGGTGAACTTGACAGAGCTTCACGAAGTTTGCGAAAAGACTGAATATGCGTTTCCGTTAAATTATATTTGACATTTTTCTTCCGTAGATCATTGAGTGGCGACATTATCTGAGCGTATTCGGGGATAAACTTAGCGTAATAACCAACCATTCCAATAAACGTTTGAAGCTGTTTCAAATTCTTCGGAATTGGCAAATTCTTTATCGCTTCTACTTTGTCGGGATCCATGGAAAGACCGTTGCTTGAGACACGATGACCCAGGAAGTTGAGTTCGCTTTGGGCGAATTTTATTTTATCCGGATTCACGGTAAGATTAGCTTCTTTTAGACGTCTTAACGTTTCTCGAACGTGTACCATATGAGATTCCATATCGGGACTGTATATTAATAAGTCGTCGAAAAATACAATCACAAACTTGTATCTTAAATCGGCAAAAATGTCAAACATCAGACGGTTTAGAGCACTAGGTGAAATAGATAGCCCGAACGGAGCCTTATGAAATTTCCACTGGCCTTCAGGTGTGACGAACGAAGTTAGACTCTTTGATTTGTCAGATAATTCAACTTGGTAAAAGGCGCTGTTTAGATCCAACGTGGTGAAAACTTTGGCGTTTTTTAAGCACTGGAAAATATGCTCAATCGACGGAACAGGAAAACTATCCATGACAACCTTTTTGTTTAACTGGCGATAATCAATACAAAGTCTATAACCTCCACTTGATTTCTTGACAAGAAAAGCCGGTGAAGCGTAAGGGGATTTACTAGGTGAAATAACGCCTTTATTCAAAAGATCACTAATATGTTCCCTCATTATTTTAGCTTGAGGTGGGGAAAGTGGATACGGGGCCTTTCGGACTGGAATATCGTCAGACAAATGAATTGAATATTTGTAATTTTTAGCTTGACCTAGTTCTTCGGTAAGAACTTCTGGAAATTCTGCAAGCAAACTACTAAAGTTGGCCGCATTTGAATCTATACTGGTAACGTGATCCAGGGAGAAGGTTTTGGACGAAGCGGGTAACGGTACAAAGGGAATGACGTGAGAGGAATCGAATTTGAAAGAAAGATTATTCTCGGTACAATTAACGTTCGCACCCATTTTGCATAAAGAATCATAACCTATTATGACGGGATACGACAGAGCGTCGAGAACTAGGAAATCAATCTTCCAGGTAAATTTACTAATAGTAATGACTACTGTTAACGTGAAATTAGATCTCGCGATAGAACTGTTGGCTACTTGGGCATAAGAAATCGAATTTGTGATCGTACCTATTTTTAACGATGACAAATAATTAGCAAGTTCGGAATTGATGTAGTTCTTGGTAGAACCGGTATCAAGCAGTGCCGAAGCTCGAATATGTTGAAAGTAGAGATAAACTAGAGGGATCGTAGAGCTACTTGATTGACTTGGGGAATTATAGGAATAATTCGGGACGGGAGAAGTCAATCGAATAGACGTATTTACAGGAGAGGACAAGTTAGCTGGAGGGGGGTGGTTTGAAAGGGGTGACTTATTAACTAATGTGGTTAACCGGGGAAAGACATTAATTTGTTCTACATCTTTCGGTTTACTAAAAATTTTGACAACGCTATCTCACCCTTGAGAGGGCAGGATAGCCTTATGTTCAGAAGGAGAAGGACGTGGGGGACGAACCGGACACTGGGCTATAAAGTGACCTGGTTGTTTACAATATCGGCAACAAGGGGAAAAATTAGGAGCGACAAGTCCGGTCGAATTGGGGTGAGTGTACGTTTTACGTTGACGTTCAACTACTCTCAAATGTTTTATAAGCTGGTGAAGCTCAGCTAAACAAGTTGGGGTATCTCTGAATTGTAGATAATTAAATGTGGATTCGTTTTGGTTAAGCCAAATGCGCGCAATTATCTCCGATTCAGACAGGCTAGGACCCAATAATTCGACGTATTTCAAGACGTCTTCAGCATATTCGGGAAAATTCTCAGAGAGGTTCTGACGCCTACTGATATAGCGTTCTATTAGCATAGCCCGATCTATAGAAGTGGTGAAATGGTTTAGAATAAGATTTTTGAGCTGTGTCCATTCGAGTTCAGAATAGACATTAAGTCTCCACCACTGTCGGAGGGGTCCGTCAGTCTTAGTGCCTAAACTCTTTAACAAAATATGAAATGGAACTAAAGCGAATTGACTCACGTTCTCGATTTCTAACAGGAATTGTATCAAAATGTCAAGATCTGTACCTGTAGCGGTAGGTACGTTACGCAACAAGTCCCGGATATCGCCCATATTTGCATGCGAAGCGGTATGATTTGGAACGGAAATAAGAATTGGCTCGGACTTACTCGGTGAGTGCACTGGAGGATCGTCCATCGCCGGCGGAGAGTCTGGAAGTTCAGCGGTGGTCGGAGGCGGACCTGGAGATTTGCTTTGGCCGGGTGTCGGCGGAGACTTTGGGCTGCGGCAGGACTTATGGCGCGGCATGGTCGACTGGAAGACGTGGAATCGGACAGGAACAGGACTCAGGAATTAACTACGCTCCTTGCTACCAATTATAGCACGGCAGTGGAAGGATTTCTGGTAACGTAGGTCCATTCCCACCTGTGAATAAATAAAAGAAAAAAGACGGACAGATTTCTCAAAACGGTGGATTGTTTGGGCTGTACCGGTGTTATTTTGGGCCCATAGTGATCAGAGAGGGTACAGCTCCACTTCTTCTACTGTTCTGAGAAACTTGTGCAGAAATGTAACAAAGAAAAGAATATGCAGTTGGTCGATAACAATTATATTTCATAATCACTTCAAAAACGTGTCGGTGATAAAGTACAAGGAATTCTGATTTACCAGTACATTCTTAATATTAACAATATCGTTTGATCATGATTGACAATTAGAAACTGGGGGTAGAACCCTGACGAGGTGATCACTTAATTATCTAGGGAAGTACATTTAATAAGGTTGCTTAAATTAAAAAAAAAAAATAAAACGTGAAAGAGGAAAAGAAAACTAGGCGTGAGCGTCATACCTTTTTCTGAAGAGTACTTACTTACACTTGAACAATACTTATTCTAGGAATACTTTACATAATTCGTGAGTGACTACGGGTATTTAGGAGCTTCATGGTAGTACAATGAAGTCTAAATTCGGTTTGGAGAAGAAGTTTGAAGATGATTCTGTGGTTTATTCCATGAGCGTCCTTTTCATGCGACCACACCGAATCGCGGAAAACAACTTAATGTTTGTTATTTTTCCCGTAACTAATCAATATTGATTTTAATTATTTCACACCTAACAACTATTGTTTGTCACTTTTTCACTTTTTGAAAATCACAGATACCGCGTATTTAGAGTCAGACGACTGGATCACACGATAGACACACTTATGTTTATAAATCCAAGCCACGCGATCCAAATCGTACCGCGCATGCACATATCCGCGAATTTAGTGATTTGATTTCCTTATTTATTTATTTTATTATAATAATTTTTATGCTAATATTAAAAAATTGTCGCGGTGCTATGGCACCACGTGACAATATATAGGTGATTAGGTAATAATGAAAAACTGTTAAATTCCATTCAGATCATTTTTTATTTTTTAAAATAGTATTTGGCACCTTTAACATTTATCGTAGTGAGTACCATACCAATAGTACATAACTCAAAGGTACTAAAAAACTATCTTTATAATGAGATATTGCACATCGATCTTTGGAAAGAGACAATCTGTTATGAGAGTTAACTCTTAAAGAGGTTAACTTTTTCCCATAACAGATGGTCTCTTTCCAAATGTCGATTTGCAATATTTACCGCCGCGTACTCTAAGAAAGTTAAGATCCGTATTCGTATCCGCGGATCTTGAAGACAAATATACGTATTCAGATCCGTATCCGCGGATATACATTTTTAATGATCCGGCACATCACTAGTATAGATTAAAAGTAAATAAAACGCAATATAATTTGACAAGGTCTAAATACGTCTGATCACAACGAGATAGAAAATTTAATTCCACAATAGAAACTCGAAACAAAACAATGTTGGGTGCAAAGTATTGATGTTATTTCAAAAAGACCCAGTAGTAACATGTGTGGCATAGTACCTGATAATCTCAGCTGTTGAGCGTCTATAATCTACTATCTATCATCTAGCTCCGGCCGTTAGTAAACACTTTTCAAAAACGCGATATACTGCTATTGTTTCTCAACCGAATGTGCCTTAAAGTTTTTTAAATGTTTGTAGCACTTGTTACAGTCAGTCAGTATGCGCAAGCTTGTTGGTAGTTAAATAACTCGACTGAGAGAAACATTTATTATTACAAACGTTACACTGATAGTTTCTCATCAGTATGAATAAGTTTATGACCATTTAGAGAATCTGCGCGTTTGAATGCCTTGTTGCAAACGTCGCATTTATACGACCTCTCACCAGTATGTATTCGTTTATGTACAGTGAAGCTTTTTAAACGTCTGTAAGACTTGTCGCAAATTTCACACTGATAAGGGTTCTCCCCTGTATGTATAAGTTTGTGAGATAATAAATTACTTGACTGAGAGAAACCCTTACCACAAACGTCGCAGTGATACGGTTTCTCACCAGTATGTATTCGTTTATGTATAGTGAAACTGTTTAAATGTCTGTAAGACTTGTCACAAATTTCACAGTGATAAGGTTTCTCCCCTGTATGTGTAAGTTTGTGAGCTAATAAATTACTTGACAGAGAGAAACCCTTATCACAAACGTCGCAATGATACGGTTTCTCGCCAGTATGTGCAGATTTATGGCACTTAAAAGAGTCTAATCGGGTAAAGCTCTTATCGCAAACGTCACACTGATACGGTCTCTCACCGGTATGTATTCGTTTATGTATAGTGAAACTATTTAAATGTCTGTAAGACTTGTCACAAATTTCACACTGATAAGGTTTCTCCCCTGTATGTGTAAGTTTGTGAGCTAATAAATTACTTGACTGAGAGAAACCCTTATCACAAACGTCACAGTGATACGGTTTCTCGCCAGCATGTGCAAGTTTATGGTATTTGAAAGAGTCCAATCGGGTAAAGCTCTTATCGCAAACGTCACACTGATACGGTCTCTCACCAGTATGTACTCGTTTATGTACCTCAAAACTTTTTAAATGCACATAAGATTTGTTACAAACTTCACACCGATACGGTGTTTTGCCGGTATGCACAAGTTTGTGAATATGAAGCAAATGTTTATGGGCAAAACCTTCACTGCAATACTTACATTGATATAAGTTCTGGCTCGTATTTTTAATTTGATCAGGACTAGCTGGTTGGCTTTCATGACTAGCGGTTCCGTTATCGTTAATAAACGGAGAAGTCGATGTTGTGTCGAATATATCGTTCTCTTGTTTTATATTTATTCCATTTCCACACGAATTATCACCCTCAGGTTCACATTTTATGCTCACTGCAGCAGCATTTGATAATAAATCAGTGTTTTTGTTAGTTATCCACACCGTATGAGGTTTATAATCTGTCTTATCTACCTCGCAGCCTTCAATATCTCCTTTAGCTTGAAGAACACTGTCATCGAAATGTGTTTTTGTTTCTTCACATTGTCTATCTGTGTCTGAAAGGCCACATTCTTTTTCTTCGAATTTAACAGCTATGTCTGCAAAATCACTGTCTGTTGGTTCACACTTGATGATAGTGTGTTCAAAATTATCATCGATGACAGGGTCCTCCGAAGAGCTGTCTGTTTCTTGAGAAAAATCGTCTTGTGTTGTTACCATACTGTTTTCAGAGTTGGTTCGAGATGTATATGAAGTGACGTCAGCATTTACACATGTATTATTTGCCTGCACATAAAATAGTAGTTTATGTATCTGGGATGTTAGGTTATGTTCGGCGAGTGGCATTATGTTGAAACGAATTTTGAGTCATTATAAAATTCCTGATTTTCACAGGTAGGAGAAGTATTAAATGTGTGCTCAGACACATTTGACTTCAGCAGTATTTAGATTTAGTCGCCACGTAAATGTAAAGGAGATAGAGGTATACTGACAGTAAGTCTGTTTCACTCAAAATATTGAAACTTAAGGCTGTGTGCACAAAGCCTACTAGCGCCAATAGTGGATAATAGAGAATTATTGAACTCACTTTTTATGGAAATCGCGACATGTTTCTACAGTGATAAGTCAAAAACTTTAGTTAGCCATGATGTAAAAAAAAAAAAAATGAAATAAGGAAAACTGATGTTAATTTTATATAGGTACCATAAAATTCAGATTGGAAGCCATTATATAAATAGCATAACATAAAAGGTACCTATGTGAGAATTATTTACTTATCAATTATGACGTACAATATATAAATAATTATTTTGTTTACACTGACGGGAACGTCAAATTATGGCGCCAGTGGTCTTTATTTTACTTAATTCGCCATCAGCGCAACAGCCTGGAACACAACAAGCATTTCCAGATCGCTTAGTTTTGCCCATGTTTTCTTTGTAATTAAAACACTTCATAAAATTATAACTTTTTTTCACTTTTAATAAACATTGCTCACTGACATACGGAAAATTTGAGTTTGAAGTTTCCCCTAGTGGTCACCACAAACGCTCGCATCGAAAAATTTGTAACTCCGCCTCCTTGCACATAGCCCATAGGCGTGTTTTTAAAATGTCAGAGTTGTCACATATAATAAATAACAAGATAAAAAGTACATTTTTACTAATAATTACTCTTATCACATGCTCTGAACCTCAATTTTTAATACATCAAAATGTTTGAAATTTTTTCTCTCTGTTGATAGCATATTCATTGAAATCTAAACGGTACTTTTTGTGAAATTTAATAAAATCTGTGATTTCTCATAAGGTACAATGTTAAAGGCAAAACACGTTCAATATTATTTTGTTTTGTTCTCGTAGCTTTTTGAAATTTTAGGTGGTTCATTATCTTATTAAAATCTTCCAATATGCCAAGTTTCATTTAATTCTGAACAGTAACTCTCTAGCTGACAGTACTACATTAAGGAACTTTTAGCGTAAACTAGTGTTTGAATTTTTCTGTATGCTCAATTCTTCTAATAGTTATCACAATTCATTATTTTAATTTATAATACAGTAGAGCCTCTGTAAGTCGAATTTCAAGGAACACGCCAAAAAATTCGCGTTAAAGAGTTTTTGACTTAGGCGGGTTTTGTAAGGAAATATTCGACTTGTAGAGGTTAAGATTCACTCTATTTAATTTTGAGTTGCTATGTTCAAGTCTCCAGATACAGAGGTTCAATTTATTTTTTCGAATTATGGAGGGAAAATATGGCTTAAAGAGACTCACTGATTATTTCGATCTATAAAGGGTTGAGTTTTCGAGTAATTGAGGTTTTGGGACTTGCAAACATTTTTTCTAGTTTTGGAGGTTTTCGACTTATCGAGGTTTGACTTAAAGAGGTTTAACTGAAGTGATGTAGAATATTCGCATATTTTTTGGCATTCACATTCGTAAACCAGCTTAAAAATTTATTATGCAGTCATTTTAAGTGCTAGACGAAAACAAAGTCGTTTATAAGCCCAATAATTAACATACTCACGTGTGAGAATCCATTTTTTGTTTCTTGTACTTTCATTTTTCGTTTGAGAGTTTTGAGCTCTTTCGTTACTGATTTCATACGTGTTTTTATGACAGATTTACTATTACGCAATCGTCGGGCTATGCGTTTTAAAGATGATATTCTTTTCCTCATCTCCTTTAATTGATTTTTCATGTATAAATTTTGCTTAATCAAATCAGATGGACGTAACATTTGGTAAGAACTTTCAATTGTTTGCGCCGATGGTTCACACGCTTGCACCATTGGTTCACACGCCTGCGCAAATGGTTCGCACACTTGCGCAAATGATTCACACATTTGTGTCAATGGTTTATACGCTTGCGACAATGGTTCACACAGTTGTGTCAATGGTTTATACGCTTGCGACAATGGTTCACACGCTTGCGTCAGTGGTTCACACACTGGCGTCAATGGTTTATACACTTGCACCAATCTTTTAGATGTTCGACCCAATGGTTTGCACACTTTGATTCCAACATTTGAAGAGCCATATGTACTTTTCTCTTGTAAAATTTGATCGGTTGGTTGATTACTTGTTGACTGTCCATTGACAGTTAAATATTCACACGCGGTTTCATTTTGCGGAGTCATATCGGGGGATGGACAATTATTCGACTGTTGATTGACAAATGCATCCTCGTGTGAATTTTCTTTGAGCAAAGACAAATTGGGTTTAGATGTACAGTTGGAAAAAAGTTTTACTATTATGAAGTTATAATAATCAAATCTTTGATTAACGTCTGATTAGAACAATAAAATTATCGACCAATTTTTTAGATCAATATATTTTTGTTAATATATTTGTCTGAAAAATTGGTCGATAATTTTATTTATTGAAAAGTTATAATAATAATTAGAGATGCCACGAATATTCGGCCTATTCGATTACTTTCAGTATTCGGCTCACTGTTGCGTACTATTCAGCCGAAAAATATCAAAGCATGAAAAAAATTCCAGCCAATTGGGCGACGAGACCATTCCAACTTCAAAAATGTTGACATTTGATTATAGTAAAGAAAATAAAATTTCTGATATCGCATGAGGTGACGCGGGTAATGGCTAGTATTCAATATGATATTAACTATTCGTTGCTATTCCACGCATGCGTCATGTAAAAATTAATCAAAGCATGACAGATCCATAAAACAAAAGAGCGGATGATTTTTTATTATTTTCAAAATATTTCCGAAACTATAAAGTTTAGAAAAAAAATTTTTTGGTAAAACTTTCTTGAAAAAATAAATAGAATAATAAGCCGTTATAGAAAGTATACCATTATTATATAAAAAACACCGTTTTAGCATATATCTCTTCTGCGCATGCGCCGATTTTCCACAAAAACAATAGGGCTCTTCATATTTGCATACCAAACATCCTCCTAAAATTTGGTTTCAATCCGCTTATCCGTTTGACCTGTATCGTGTTCACAGACAAACAGACGCAGAGAGTTTTTCCAAATATATGTTTTTTTGGATTCGTTTAGGTGTATGCACGAAGTCTGTTACCAGGAAACCTAGCTTCCTATGCTTGCTGTGTTTCGAGATAGACCGTTTTCTGGCGCACACGAGATGGCGCTGTTATCACTACCTTTCTTTCTTTCCACCTGTTTCCGACATAGTTACCGAAGTTGTATAGCTTCACAGACACTACACACATGTAAGCGAGGAACGTCAGAACGTGTGTGCGTTACCCAACTAGAGCTGACGCCATATTGGTTCATGTGACAGATATCGGTCCACCGCTACGCTCGATTTGAGTCTCCTGGTTACAGACTTCGTGGCCTATACAATGCTTAATAAGTTTGGGAGCCTCTGTTCTTAAAGGAGTGAGTAAATTACCTATTTTCGATGTTAAATAAAGCGATGGTAAACTGTCTTCTTTTAATAGTTGTCTGCCATATACAAGTCCATAACGAAAGCAATTTTTTTCAAAATGCTTCGAACAGATCACTGGCCTTGTTCCTATTGCTATAAGATTATTATGCTTCGTCAAAATATCCACCCATAATCTTCGTTTACATTCATCAGTAGGAAATCTGTAACATTTTTAGGGTTTAGTGTTAAACAACACTAACAGTAAACGCAGTCATTCTTTTTAAAAAACAAAGAAATACATAGTGTGGAAGATAGTAATAGCAATAAAATAAAAGTATGTAAAATTTTCAAAATATTTCTTAAGTAATAGTGGACATTGAAATAAAGGAATTAGGTACATCTCTTTTAATTATTTATTTCGTATATAACAACTAAAAAAAAATAAAAGTATACAGTAACAAAAATGGACCGCAATAGTGTTTTTTGGCATTAACTATGTTTACATACTTAAACTAGTTGTTAAAAATGCTCTTTAATACTAAAAAGCATATACAATAAATAAAATTATCGACCAATTTTTCAGACAAATTGGTCGATAATCTTATTTATTGAAGAGTTCTAATCAGACATTAATCAAAGATTTAAAAAGCATATATATTTGTGTAGATAGTATTTCTTTATCTTTTAATGTATTCATAGTAAAGATTTGTATTCATAATAGACATACAGTTCTTTGACAGTTAATGCAGGCAAGTATTGTCAGATTTAAAGTAAAGTTGCATTTTTGTAGTTGTTTCGTTACTTTGGAAAAATTCTGAGCCTGTGTTTTTGGTAAATTTTTAGACGAACCAACTGTGTCAATTGCGATTGAACAATAATTATTAAAAAGACGGTTATCCCTTTGAAACGTATCTTAAAAAAATTGAAGGAGATTTGTTTGGTTGAGGAACAAGTTTGAAATAAGCTTTACCAGAGTATCGCTTGTGGCCAACGTTTCGAAAAACATATTTTCATCATCAGGGCCTCAATGCAAGTTAAGATATTTTTCGAAACGTTGGCCACAAGCGATACTCTAGTAAAGCTTATTTCAAACTTGTTCCTCAACCAAACAAATCTCCTTCAATACATATTTTTGGAACAAAACTTCTGCTTAAAAAAAATACCAAATAATCTGTATGTGTAATAAGTAAGATTTTAGCGTTACTTTATCTTACAATACTTTATTAAATATTTTGAACTGCATTATTTTTGTGATTAATGAAACCTAACCCTACTTCTTTAAAGTTTTGTTTATAACTTACCTATGAAATGATCTTGGCGGCTTTCTATCTCCTCGCCATTTACACACAACACATGTATTAACCATGATATCTGCGTTTCGTAAAAATATTCGATATAATTGTAAAATGATAGTTTCAAATTTTTAATACAATAGAATGACAATTATTCCTAATACAAAACATACCACCGACTAAGGAGTATAGATAGTACAGATGGAGCATTAAGGCAGCATCCCCATTGTATACGGTACAAAAAAAGGAAATGTCACAGATTGTCGATAGAAATATGTATATAAAATTGCGTTCAACGATACCGTAATTAACAACATCGAATTTTTTTATATTTGTTATATTTTACGAAAAACATCATTTTTTACAAAAAAGTGACCTCCTTTTTTACAAAAAATTAACTACAATTAGCATGTATGTATGTAATATCATTAGTTACGAATTGTGCTTCTCACTTGAATAGTAGAGAGTTTTTATGAGAAGTCGCGTATTTTAATAAATTTTTTACCCATATATATTGTATGAACTTTTGTCTCCAAATTGACATGCGTTGTAACACTTTTAAGGTCAATTCACACATGAGGTACTGTGCGCCGACTGTGTCGATTTGAACTAAATCGATCACCTAAAGTTTCCATTGAAAATGTATTGAATTGCACTGTTTAATTCACACATGTAGGTCTAGGCACAGACTGTGCTCTGACTGTGTTGCTTCCGACCGCTCTGAAAGCGATTTCTCAAGGTTACGGTCCGACACGGTAGGAGCACGGTACGTGCATAACCGCTCTAGTGAGAACTATTGGAAGGTTAATCTTTCCTCTACGGATATAGATCTTCTCCACTTTGTGTTCTTTTTTTGTATGTCTGGTTTTACAAGTTTCAGCAGATTGTCAAATTTCAAGAAAGTCATGCGAAAGTATCGAACAAATTGTTCTGGATCATCTTTGAGTCGAGCAAATGCTGTGTGAAATTCTCCTTCTTCCTCCCTAGCTCTCCATAAACGGTTAATCCAAATCTTCCTCTTTCTTTTTTTCACCTCTTCCGTTAATACTAGATACGCTCCGCATGTTATCACCACGTCCTCCTCTCTTGAATCCATGATACAAACAACCAACTGTGGCACGTAATAACATGATTGGTGTCAATATGCACAACACAACACAGTCGGTGCACGGCTACGACACAGTCGGCGCACAGTACCGCATGTGTGAATTGACCTTTAAGGTTTCTCATTACTATGTATTTTGAGTGTCGAACTATCAGCTTTAATTTAATACTGATTATAAACGTCAGGCTTGTTCCTCACCAGAATTCGCACGTCTATATTTATTTAAAGTGACATATTAAACACTTTTTTAAACTTCATATTATGACGGTTTCTCACTGGTATGCGTAAGTTTATGACAAATTAAAGTATCATATCATTTCTTACCGATATGTGATAGTTTATGTATGTTAAAACTATTTAAATATCTGTAATATTTCTTACATACGTCACACTGAAACGGTTTCTCACCAGTATGGGTAAACTTGTGATTTCTTAATGTACTTGACTGAGCGAAACATCTATTACAGAAGTTACACTGGTAAGGTTTCTCTCCAGTATGTGTACGTTTGTGTTCTATTAAAGTGTTGGAATGCTTAAAGTGTTTCTTACAAACGTCACACTGGTACGATTTCTCACCGGTATGTGTTCGTTTATGTACATTAAAAATCTTTAACTGTGAAAAAAATTTGTTACATACGTTACACTGATGCGGTTTTTCATCAGAATGAGTAAACTTATGATTTCTTAATGTACCCGATCGAGTGAAACACTTATCACACAGATCACATCTATAAGGTTTCTCACCGGTATGTGTACGTTTGTGTTCTACTAAGATGTTCGAATGCTTGTATTGCTTACTGCAAACATCACACTTATACAATTTCTCACCAGTATGTGTACGTTTATGTGAATTAAAATCGCCTAAATGAACGAAGCATTTTTTACACTTGTCACATTCATAAGGTTTCTTCTCAGTATGTTCAAATTTGTGAATATTTAGCAAACGTTTATTGGGAAAGTCCATATTACATGCATCACACTGATGAAGGACTTTGTGATGTGCCGTTTTCAGAAAACATTTTTTGGCTGATTGCTTTTCTGCACCTTCACTTTCACAAATGCTGTTTTCATCTCCATTGATAAACGCGGAAGCTAACGTCGTACCCAATATTTCATTTTCTTGTTTTATATCCACATTATTCTCAAATGAATCGTCAAACTGGGGTTCACACTTTATATTTACTTCAAGAATTGGTAACAAATGAAAGTTTTTGTCAGTTGTCTTAACCGTGTGAGGTTTATAATCTTCCATATCCATTTTACCATCTATTTTAGTTTGAAAATTTAATTCTAATGCATTTGTTTTACTGTCTTCAAAGCCTACTTTTGTGTCTTCACATTTTATTTCCATATTTGAAAGTTTACATTTGATGGCAGTATTTTCACAATCTATGCTCGTAACCCACGACGCATGAAGTTGAGAATTTATTACACTATCCTTGTTCTCTAAGCACTTTAGAGTCATATCTGTTTCTTCATAGTTGATGGTGTCATTTTCGAAATTGATGTCTGTTGGATTGACCCTTTTATAAGAGTTAATTTTTGCCATGCTGTCTTCAATATTTGTTTGTGTAGCGTTTTTTACAAAGACGATATTCGTTTCACGTATTGTTTCCACAATTACCTCCTCCTTTCCGGAAACCTTAATCTATAAGCGAAAAGGAAGTTTGGTTTTCTGCGTCAGATATTACACTGTAATCGAAGCGATTGCATATAAGTATTTTTTAATTAGTCGGGCTCTTCAGAAAATCAACTTATGTCTCTTGGTTGTTTTGTGAAACCGAAGCAGTGAAGAAATTTCCTAAAAGATCCAGCAGTGGAGTCCTGCAATCCTGCGATACTTTTCGCAAATTTTGGCAGGAAAATGTGCTAGTAGATTTATACTTTACGGGTCCTTGAAACGGTGTCTTAGAAATATCAATATGGATTTTTGTTCCAGTTCTTACAAATTAAAAAATATACATACTCAATTAGGCTTAGTATATTGTTTACTGAAATAGCATTAAAACTAGTTGTAAACACTTACTTGAACTGACGCACTTGAGACAGTAATTGCAATTCCTTTGAAGGAAAAAACATTTACACAATTTTTTAGAACGCCTTTAGATAAACCAGATTGTCATATTCTACTAATGAACGTTTGGCTAATATTGTTATTTATTAAAAGTCAAAGTCGATAAAAGAATCTCATAACGCTATATTAACTAAAACCAAAGCATGATTAGTCTGTAATTATTAGTATATATTATTGTGGAAATCCTCCCAACTGAGTATAGGGGGACTTCCTATTACTGATGAATAAAATCTTTATATTTAAAAATTGTTTTTTACTTTTTAGTCCACATTGCTATAAAGTGTTTTTTTTTTAAGTTTTTCTAAATTTGCATAGGTACATGCTCATGATTTACCGCAAACTAAGGTCACTATGTTAAATAATTTTCTGACAGTGCTTTTTGCAATCCAGTATCAATGTTCTATAAGGATATTAATTAAATAGGTTGGAAGAACACGCGGTTCTGTACAACATGCAAATATTCCATAAACATTGAACGCGCTACAACTGAGAAAAATATTTATTTGTTAATTTTACTATGAATGTACAATTTTACAAAAATTTAACTACAGCATTAAACAATATAACCTCAAAGCTGCTTGCTTGGAATTTATATGTATTTTCAAGAGGTCGTTAATTAGTTAATGTATTAAATAAGCGTGCTTACGACCGAGGTATGAAGAAAAGTAGTATACACCACGCATGGCCTAAAGTGTGATGACTGATGGCCCTTTGCGCCATGATGCCTGGCGCGCAGAGCAAGATTACACTTTCGGCCCTTGTGGTGTAATATAGGTACTATTTATTTACGAACTTTTCCCGTGTATTTTTATACACCGGGTATATATTTGATACAATTTGTTTTTTGTAATTTTGTAATAACATGATTACTTTGACTAGATGCTGCAGCATCGCCTTACCTGACTCGTTAGCTTTATCGAAATGGTTTTAATAAATAGGTTATAGATAATTGATGATCCAGGTTTTTTGATGGGTCAGGAAAGAGAAATGAGACGTGACATAGTTATTTTAAATTTTATTACAATAAACAACGAAACAAAATAATATTGTTGTTGGGAAATTTCATACAAATTTTCAAATAAAATTTTCGTTCAATGAAAAGTTTTTTTTTGTGCATGCACGGGTCCCCAGTCGATGCGGGACCCCTAGGCAGTTGCCTACTCTGCCTAATGATTAATCCGGCATTGCATGTTGGAATCCACCACCGCACGGAGCCTATGTGCCGAATCGGGTCATTTTAAAGGTGGTATTTAGGGGTTGACAAAGTATTCGGGCCCAAAATATCTAAAAAAATTTCTAAATCGTTTCATATTTGAATTTTAACTCTTTAGTAATGATAAAAAAGTGCTGCTAAAATTTAAATAATATCTGCCAGACAGGAAAACACTAGTTTGAGAATATGAATTTTCGTACTAAAGGGCGCATTTAATTTGGTGCAGATGTTGGATTGATAATAAAATATTGCAATTAAAAATAAAACATATTATTTTAAAGTGTGTATTAAGATGTTAAATTATTTTTATGTAGACAAACAAAGTCAACTTCATAGTGCAGATTCACAAAATATCTTTTAGGTCGCAGTGTTTGTGAGATATCAAGTGTCTTATCACCCTTTTATAAATCTAAATCCACACTGTCTGTAATAGCAAATACACTTTATTTTCGGCAGTGTTTAACACTGCGCCTCTAGTTTTTTTATTGATGTAAAACATCTATTGGCGCGTTTGGCAGCAAAACAATGCCGTGACGGAAATGGGATCACGCTTTCTTATGCCCCCTCTACGCTATCGCTCTCGAGTTCCTTGTGTGTGCGCGCATGTACTGTACAATCGTTGCTTCTCTGTGTGAGCTATCACAACTCACACAGAGACGCTGCGTAATGCGTGTGCGACTATAGTATGTACCGCATGTACACACACTTTGTATTAATTACAGGGTGACATTTAGTTACAGGGCTATATTTAACCACTAGAATTTCGTTATTAGACGGGGCGAAATTTAGTTACTAGAATTTCGCTAGAATTTCTGCCAGGCTTTGACGGATTCCAATTGTTTTTTACGGTCACCAAAAGCTAAGGTTATTTGGGTCTAGTGCAAATTTCCAATGTATTATTAAATTGAAAATCCAAATGACAGATTAACTAGCACTCGGGTTGAACAGAAGAGTGCTGGGGGCTTGCCACACGTTCGTTCTATTCTCGAGCCTCAGTATGTGTGCGCTTGTGATAGTTTAAGTTGCCCGATTGAGAGAAACTCTTTTCACAGAGGTCACATTTATATGGTCTATCGCCAGTATGTACAATTTTATGAATCTTTAAATTGCTTAGATTAGCAAAACACATTTTACAAACTTCACACTGATACGGTTTCTCACCAGTATGGATGCGCTTGTGTTTTTTTAAACTGTATGATTCAGTGAAGGACCTCAAACAAACGTCGCATTGATGCGGTTTCTCACCGGTATGTGTAAGTTTGTGTTTTTTTAAACTGACAAATTGCGCGAACGACATGAAGCAAACATCACATTGATACGGTTTCTCGCCCGTATGTGTACGTTCATGTCTTTTCAAACTGATCGGATGTGCAAATTGCTTACTACAAAGGTTACATTGATACGGTTTCTCACCAGTATGCACAAGTTTGTGACAATTTAAAATGTCTGACCGGTGAAAGCACTTATTGCAAACTTCGCACCTATACGATCTCTCACCAGTATGTGTCCGTTTATGTATATTACAGCTATTAAAGTGTTTGTAGCACTTGTTACAAACGTCACACCGATACGGTTTCTCGTCAGTATGTGTTAGTTTGTGTTTTCTTAATGTAGTTAGTTGACTGAAACATTTGTCACAAGAACTGCATTTATAGGGTTTCTCACCAGTATGCGTAAGTTTATGAGCACTTAGAGTATCTGCCCTGTTAAAGGTTTTATTACAAACTTCGCACTCAAACCATTTCACGTCATTGTGTACGCGTTTATGTATATTAAAACGCTTTAACTGTGAAAAACGCTTGTTACAAATGTCACACTGATACGGTTTTTCGTCAGTATGTGTATGTTTGTGTATATCTAGCAAATGTTTTAAGGTAAAAGATTCACTGCATACACCACACTGATACGAGTCTTGGTTTTCACTTCGATACTGTGCTTTAATATTATCGCCCGCGTCTTCATTAATGAATCTGGAGGGCAACGTGTTATCGGGTATTTCATTTTCTTGTTTTATATTCGTCTCATAATCAAATGGATTGTTAATTTCGGGTTCGCATTTAACTTTTGATAAATCAAAGCTGTCGTCAGTTATCCACACTTCGTGAGGTTTGTAATCTACCGGATCTACATTACTGTCTTCAGCGTCTACTTGCGTTTGAAGAATACATTCTAATACACCCAGTTTGCTGTCATCAAAGCCCACTTTTGTTTCTTCACACTCTGAGGTCATGTATTGCACATCGCAATGATTAGAGTCAGTGTCTTCACGTTTTATTGTAGTGGTTTCAATACTGGAGTCGATGGAAGAATTATCCTGATGCAATGCCATGCTGGTTTTTGAATATTTGATCGAAATATAATAAGAAATGGCGTCAACATTTACACCATCTTCATAAGTAATAACTCGTTATTTTTTTACTGCAAATAAAAGTAGATTATTTCAATTTGAAAATACAGTAGACTTGAGTTAAGACGTGCCAATATTAAAGTACAATAAAGTCTCGGCAATGTGGACATTAAAAAACATGAACAGCTAGTTTGAACACTCTGCATATTATTCCAGAACATGAACGACAAACCCTTCATACTTTAAAACGTTAACAAATGAAACATCTATATCCTAGCCTATGACACATTTTTCTGGAACCATTTTCTGTAATGCATTAATGGCCACCATTACAACAAAACGCATGTTTATATTGCATTTTAAATGAAATTCCGTGTGTAAATATAATATGTTTATTAGAATGTTATTTACGTTACTTACGGTAACGGTGGCACTTTTTGTAACATCTAAATTTCGTTCAAAAAGGTATTATTTTCATTAAGTATCTTATTTTATTTACTTATAAAAATAATAAAATATCCGAAATTATAATACTTATGTGAAGTTCAAAGTAATATAAACTTTTTTCAACGTATCGTCATGTGAACGAAAATATCGTATCTACAACTGCCTACGAATTTTAGAATTAAAACAATTTGATTTGTGATCAGGGCTGCCAGATTTCTCTCCTCAGAAATCCGTCGGTAAGGCGAAAAGTGGTGGGGGGAGTGGTCTGAAAAATCCGTTTCCATCCGTTCGCCCGGTTCACCCATTAATGCAATGAGTGTGAGAGAGATAGAGAGTAAAGTGAAGTATGCGGTACCATTAACGACACATCGACGTGTTTCCACCTTCATTATGGCTTTATTATTAACATTATTAAATGAATTTCGTATAAGACGTTGAATTTACTTTTACTTACAAACAGACTTTAAATTGAATAGAAATGATTCATTTTTTCACATCCAATGAATCGATTATTTCGTAGATTTTTCACATTTTTATGAAATAAAAATATTATATTGACTGTTAGAATGTTGCGATAGTAACAAACGCGGCAGTACAATCAGTTAAATCCTCAATGTGTTCCGTAAATCCGTGTAACTCGAAACACTTGACTCCAGTTGTGTGAAAAAAACGCATCAGACAAAGATAGCGAGTCGATATTCATCGATATAGGTGTGTGTTTCGCGAACACATTGTTTCATACACTCTCTTATCTTTTTCTACCCAAATAGAGAGAGGAGTAGGACAGAGGTAGTGAAAGAAACGTGCTCAGATATGCTCGAATGTGCTAAAAATACCCGAATGTCCCCAAATTATCGATTATCGAGTGAAGTTTGAATTTATATGTAGTAAAAAAGGTAAAAAATTCGGAAAAGTTAGAAAATCCGTTAAATCCGTTCAGATCATGAAATCCGTTCCATTATCCGTTCAAATTTATTTCTACTCGAAAAATCCGTTTGGAACGGAAAAATCCGTTCATCTGGCAGCCCTGTTTGTGATATGAATAAAATATATCCAATATACGTTCTAGTAACACTACAGCATAATTACATTATTGAAGTAAAGTTCGATGTACACATATATTAAATATATGGATATACATAACTCATGCTTAACTCTAATTTTAAGACATCTTATTGGCAAATAATAATTTTTTAGATACTTCGATACGAATATTTGAGAAATATATTTGATTAGATACATAATAATGATTGAAATTAATTTTTAACTTAGTCATAACAGGGTAATTAACAAATTTAAAAGAGAAAAACACAAGAGTGAAGTTGCCATTTCTTCCATGCTGGCAGCCATTTTCATCCGGCTTTCTGAATTCCTGATTGGTTCCCTTTTCTATCATAAAGTTGCTTGTGATATCTCGAACAATTCGATCTATATTCTGGAAGTTGTATATCTTGCAAGGAGATCACGAGAAATTCGATCAATAACGTAACACTAGGTGTTTCCTATTCGGCATTCTTATACGATAGTGTACAGTAGAAACGTATTCAGTATTCACATTCATACGTTTTTCTTATACGGTAGAATCGTCAGGTTAAAGCATACGATTTTGTGATTACTGCAAAAAGATGGACGATGTAGACGTTGCGACTGTGCTCATTTATTGGCATTTATTTTGCAGAAGAAACAAAAAAAACATAGGAGATTTTGGGAGCATCCTATTGTATCTAGGCGTTTAAATCTGGGTCACTTTTGGACACTCGTGTTAGAATTGCGAAATGATGAAACGAAATTCCACAATTATTTTCGGATGTCGATGTCAGCGTTTAATGAACTTCTAGGAAGATTGGAAGAAACCGTATTGTTTGTTAAAATACTATTGCCACTGAGACCGTTTCGTTTTTTGTGCCGTACGCTCACGGTTTTCAGTGACAAGACACGGCTGCAAAAATAAACGAAACTGTTTTTTCTACCGCATTCGGTTTTAGAATAGCTGCGGCGAAAGATGAAGCCACCGTGTTATAGTGACGTGAACGCCTTCTAGCTTGCTATTGGCTGTTTAGGAGATCCAAATGCGTCGAGTGTTTATTTTTATTCTACCGCTATAAATAATTATGTCGAATTTATTCCACACGCCACTGTCTGCGGGCAAGTAGGTGTTCACTACCATATTGACGACGTGCCTGGCTTCAACTCTCACCGCGGGCACTATACCGTATAGTGTGAATACGTGTATATGTTTGCATTTGCCACTGAAAACCACATACGAAAAACGTTTCGGTAAACCGCAAGGTGTGAAACCCATCGTAAGTCTTGAGGTTTTTGTAAAATTGCGGCGCGCAAGCCATATTTGTAAATAATAGCGAACATCGGTGACAGTCATGTCTAAAAATTGACATTCGTTACGTCACTACTGTGCGCAACATTTTCAACTAATGTTTACAAAGGAGTTTTGTAATGGTTGAAATTTCAGGTTTGATATAACTACCAAGGGCGTAGATATTTTTTTTCTGAAGGGGGAGGGGGGTAAAGCAAAAAAATTAATAATTTTTTTAGTTTTATTAATACCAATGACCTTTTTTTGGCAATCTAACTTACCATGAACACATTTGGAGAACAAAAAAAAAAAAAACAAGGTCTTTCCGCAACAAAAAGATCTTTTTTCGTTTGTTGTGGCTGGGTGCCTGCGTTCCTGATGAACCCTGGGGGGGGGATAATTACCCCTGTACCCATCATATTTACGCCCTTGATACTACTGAATCAGATTACATTTTAAAATAATTTTATTTCATTAAAATTATTCAAAGACATTAATTCTAATCTTAACTATATAATACAGATATATTTATATCAACTGTGCGTTATTAATTAGAAAAATTATTAACAATAGATGTAATGAAACTTACATTACATTATATGCAATATGTTCATACTTACTGTAAATCGTGCGTACTAAGTAGACATCTCACGAGTGTGCAAGTTTATGTTCATTTAATTTGGAAGACTGAGAGAAACTCTTAAAACAAATGTTACATTCATAAGGTTTCTCACCAGTATGTGTACGTTTGTGTTTATTTAAATGGGCTGACTGAGCGAAACACTTATTACAAAAGTCACACTGATAAGGTTTCTCACCAGTATGTGTACGTTTGTGGAGATTTAAATTGCTTAACTGCAAGAAACACTTATTACAAATGTCACATTGGTAAGGTTTCTCACCGGCATGTTTACGCTTGTGTCGATTTAAATTTGATGACCGTGCGAAACACATATTACAAAGGTCACACTGATAAGGTTTCTCACCGGTATGTTCAAACTTGTGAGAACTTAAATGGGATAACCGGAAAAAACTTTTGTTGCAAAGATCACACTGATAAGGTTTCTCACCGGTATGTATTCGTTGGTGAATCTTCAATTCTCCGGATGTATAAAAGCATTTAATACAAACGTCACATTTATATGGTTTTTCACCAGTATGTGTTCGTTTATGATAATATAAACCAGAAGCGCTTGAGAAACATTTACTGCAAATGTCGCAATTGAACGATTTCGATATATTTGCTTTTTTGTGCTTCTTACGATTAATTGAAGTATTTTTATGTGTTTCATCACGCGTACTGAAATTTTCAGGTAAATTTATAGAACTTAAACACGAATTCTCCGATGCGTTTCCTATATTAATATGCGTATCTTCGCAGCTAATTGCTGTTCCATCACCATTAGATGAAGCGTTTACCATGTCATTGACCGATCCCGGTAAGATAAATGAATCCTCATCCATCTTTTCGACCTTCATTTCTGATTTTGGAGACATTTTCTCAATTAATTTGTTCGTTAAAATATGATTTTTCTGTTCTTTCTCCTTCCAATTCTCTGCAACGGCTTGGCTCATTTCAGTCTCTTCGATTTTTGCGTCTTCACAGCTAAATTCTTTGCCATCTATAGTAGATGAATTGTCTTCTGGGCAAGTTTCACATTCTGTTGTTAAAAACAAATTAACATCAATCGGTTCTACTTTGATTTCAGATTTTAAACACAATTTCTTATTATTTTTATTTTCTTGAAAGACATTTTCAGGTTTGGGCGCTTTCCAATTAAGATCCGCGTCAAACACATTATTGAGCTCTAAAGTTTCACAGTTCACAATATCGATATTAGGTTTAACGTTTAAAGGATCCTTAGAAGGTTGAACTGAACTTTCAACTATTATGATTGGTTTGTCAGAAGAGTAAAAGTGCTGAAGATAGTGTCGCAGTGTTCTGTCCGACTGTTCTATTTGCATCAGGAACTGGTGAGTTTTCTCCAGTTGAATGTAACATGTTTGGCAGATGAAATTCGGCATTTCATCGCCTCTGATTATCTGACAATCCATAGAAATTTTATTTAGAAATGATTGATACTCACATTACACAAGAATAATTGATTCAAAAGAATAGAACTTACCTGAACAGCAGCATATTTCGTGATTACATTAGCTACGGTATTCTTCATATCTGACGAAAAACAAAATATATCCGATAGTGTAGTATCGCTTGATAAGCACAATCGACACATTGTACCAAAGCCAGACTCAGTTATAGATATTTCTTTCATTGTGTTAAACCAGGTCTGGTTACTTTGGTTACGGTTTTATTGTGATGGGTTTTTTTGAAAATTAACTTTACTTTGAAATTTTTGTGTGTGTGAATTAGACTAGAGTGATTTTAAAAATTGCATCTGTCAAAGAAAAAGAATGGGTGGCATTCACCCCCAGGGTGAAAGCACACATTGACATTATATAACATGAGCTACTCTAATAACACCTATATTCACAACTTTAAACCATTTAAAGAAAATACTAACCACGGATGTCAATAAAACAATATCCTAATTCAATTATATCCTTTATAAACGAAAACCATGAATTTGTTTTCACTCAAATCATGATTGTTTTGCATCATTAGTTACCATAGAGATAAGGAACTGTTCTCTCTCTTAATTGCAGACACTTTCACTGCTCTCTCGCGTACTCTAGTGTAATATATCTATGGTGAAAACCGTTGACGCCTGGACTATATGAGATCTTTACGCTTAGTAGCAATAAATACTGAGGTCTTGTAATAGAGAAATCATGGAAACGCTATACAAAAAGCATTGCTACAAAGATGCAAAATACAAATGAACTTAGCATTCCCAATTAAGATAGTTAATACAGCGTTGTGATGACATCATCCAATATGAGAGTGAAGCACTAAATACCGATAAATTATAGGCCTGCATTTATGAAGAATAAAAAAACGAAAATTATTAATAATGAGGTTTATAAATATATTGTTGATAAAAATATATTTTGAGATTAGGCGTGGGAATTGGGCAAGGTGCAGAATATACATTGATAATATCAATTTTTAAATATTTAATTTAAAATTTTCTCTTTTTTTGCATGGAATTTTTTATCAGAATTTATGGTTTTATGCAAATTGACATAATCTTCGTTCTGTAGAATAAAAATGCAAAAATATGCCTTCAAATTTCCATACGGTTTACAAATATTTCAGCAGTTTTTGGAAAAAACTATTGTTTCATCAAATTGTGTAGAAAAAAAGTTGTTTTGAAAAGGAATTTATACAAAAAAAATTGGTTGTCTGTAAAGTCGGTTTACGGACGATAGTTTTACGTGATAACGTATTCCGTAATACATAACCTAAATTCTACATATAATAATTATAATAATTCGAATCTATGATATTGCATCTTTCGCTTCAAATTTAGGTTAATTTTATTTATTTAAATTACTCACCATATAATATAATTGTTTTTTTTAACTTTCTTTCGTATTTATTTTAAGTCTCAAAGATTAGCTGTCATAATATTTATAAAACAATTGTTTCACTGTTTATAATATAAAATTCCAAAACCTACTTACAATATTTAAGTATTTTCATACGTCAAAAAATTGATTTTTATAATGATAAAATTTGTAAGAAAACGATTTTTTCGAGAGATGAGACCTAGCTAAAACGATTTTTTGCCCCCCAAAATCCCTTTTCAGTAAATTTCATCCAAATCGTTAGGGCCGTTTTCGAGAAAAGCACGCACAGGGTCAGGCGGAACGTTACGCGTTACGAACGTTACGCGTTAGGAACGTTACACTTTTTCGTGCATGCAGCCGGTGTTTTATCAATTTATAAGATTGGTGATTCATCAATTTATAAGACGTTATCACGTCAAAAAAAAACAATGATACATGTTTACAGTTTAAAAAAATATCGCTCGAATCGATCTTTTATTTTTCGAAATGGATTGATTCAAAATTCCAATAAGCTTTTCATGTGGAAAATGTCTGGAAAAATCACGGTCTAAAACGTGTAAAACAAGAAAATACCCGTGGTCGTATGCCACCTCATATATATGGTCATATGGCGCCCTACTACTGTTAAAATGTATTGTTTTGTTAGGGTAGGTGGCATACGACCACGACTATTTTAATATTTCATACTTTTTAGAGCGTGATTTTTCCGTAGTCGGGTTTTAGTTTTTAAACTTACTTTTTATTACTAAGTAAACATCTAACGAGTTTACTCGCATTTTGTTCATTAAATTTGGATGACTGAGAGAAACACTTATTACAAAAGTCACACTGATATGGTTTCTCTCCCGTATGTATACGCATGTGAGATATTCACTGATAAGGTTTCTCTCCGGTATGTATTCGCTTATGTTCATTTAAATTGAATGCAGTGGAGCAACACTTATTACAAACGTCACACTGATAAAGTTTCTCACCAGTATGTTCAAACTTGTGAGTTCTGAAATGGGATAACCGGAAAAAAACTTGTTGCAAATATCACACTAAAGGTACGTTTACACGGAAATAGTAACAGTCATGATAGCACTGTCGTATAGTAATGCGACAGCTACTGTCACATGAGATGAGTGTTTTCACGGTGACAGTAATTATTGTGTTTTGTGATCAGCTGTATTGAATAAGACAATTAAAATTGTCTGGTATAGTTTTATGCCATAAAGAGGGATGCTCTTCATAATGTTTCAGGAATTCAATAGTATCAAAAACCATTTTTAATTATTATAATTTAAACATTTAAATCAGTTGAATTTAAAACTCAAAATTGAAATTACAACTGTAAGTATGCGTGATAGCAAGTAACAGTTGATAACAACTACATACAAAAATCGTATGATAGTAGTTGACTGTGTGGTAGTCACAGTTTACACCAGAGGTTCCCAAACTTTTTTGTCTCGTAGAACACTTGCCATGTTTTTCGGTTTTGGGTAGACCCCCTGCTTATCTGATATTGATTTTTTGCAAACTCATTAATTTCAAATGTATTTTTGACAACCGGTATAGTGCTACTCACTTTAACGATTTAAATTTATAACGGTAGTGAAATGTAGTGTGAAATGTTTAGTTTTATACATTTATTAATTAGATTCAAATTAAACGAATCAAATTAAAATTTACTTGCTGTTACATAAAATAACTAAGCAAAAAATAAACGCTTTTAGTGTGAGGGATGAACCTGATGCTTTAATAATAAATTTTCAACATTAATTTTGGCATCAATTTAGTTAGATTTAATCTTAAATCTCTTCGGTTAACGATGTCCAGTTTGTTTCTTTTTTTGTTAGGAGATTCACTATCGTTGACCCCCATTTTCATTTCATGGACCCCCAATTTTTTTTCCCGCTGATATGGACCCCTTGCAAGTTGTCGTCGACCCTTGGGGGTCGATATAGACCACTTTGGGAATCACTGGTTTACACGATAGAAGTTGCTGTCACACTGTCGCTATCTAGCCGAGCTTGATAGTTTGACAGTGTGACAGCATCTGTCATCTGGGGGCATTATGTTTACACGGTGGTAGTTCCTAGACAGTTACTATCGTGACTGTAACTGTCGAGTGTTACTGTCGCCGTGTAAACGTACCTTATTAGGGTTTAGCACCGGCATGTTTAAGCTTGTGCCGATTTAAATGTGATGACCGAGCAAAACTCTTGCTACAAAGGTCACACGAATAAGGTTTCTCACCGGCATGTTTAAGTTTGTGCCGATTTAAATTTGATGACCGAGCAAAACACATGCTACAAAGGTCACACAGATAAGGTTTCTCACCAGTATGTATACGCTTATGCAAATTTAAATTGCCTGACTGCATAAAACGTTTATCACAAATGTCACACTGGTAAGGTTTCTCACCGGCATGGTTAAGCTTGTGACGTTTTAAATCCGATGATCGAGCGAAACACATGTTACAAAGGTCACACTGATAAGGTTTCGCACCGGTATGTTCTAACTCGTGAGTTCTTAAATGGGATAATCGGAAAAAACACTTGTTGCAGAGATCACAATTATAAGGTTTCTCACCAGTATGTGTTCGTTTATGCTGAAATAAACCAGAAGCGCCTGAGAAACATTTATCGCAAATGTCGCAATTGAACGATTTCGATATATTTGATTTTTTGTGCTTCTTACGATTAATTGAAGTATTTTTATGTGTTTCATCAGACGTACTGAAATTTTCAGGTAAATTTATAGAACTTAAATACGAATTCTCCGATGCGTTGCCTATATTAATCTGCGTATCTTCGCAGCTAATTGCTGTTCCATCACAGTTAGATGAAGCGTTTACCATGTCATTGACCGATCCCGGTAGAATAAACGAATCGTCATCCATCTTTTCGACCTTAATTTCGGATTTTGGAGACATTTTCTCCATTAATTTGTTCGTTAAAATATGATTTTTCTGTTCTTTCTCCTTCCAATTCTCTACAACGGCTTGGCTCATTTCAGTTTCTTCGATTTTTGCGTCTTCACAGCCAAATTCTTTGCCATCTATAGTAGATGAATTGTCTACTGGGCAAGTTTCACATTCTATTGTTAAAAACAAATTAGCATCAATCGGTTCTACTTTGATTTCAGATTTTAAACACAAGTTCTTATTATTTTCATTTTCTTGAAAGACATTTTCAGATTTAGTCGCTTTCCAATTAAGATCCGCGTCAAACACATTATTGAGCTCTAAAGATTCACATTTCACAATATCGTTATTAGGTGTATCGTTTAAAGGATCTTTAGAGGTCTGAACTGAGCTTTCAGCAATGATTGGTTTGTCAGAAGCGTAAAAGTGCTGAAGATAGCGTCGCAGTGTTCTGTCCGACTGTTCTATTTGCATCAGGAACTGGTGAGTTTTCTCCAGTTGAATGTAACATGACTGGCAGATGAAATTGGGCATCTTATCGTCTCTGGTTATCTGACAATTGATGGAAATTTTATTTAGAAATGATTGATACTCACATTATACGAAAATAAATGTCTCCACTTCGATTCATACTATATTTTCGAATGTTAATAAATAAAGATTTTTGTCAGAGTTAATTTGCGATTTGTGGCACCAGTGGTGCGGTAGGAATAAAAAATAAGTACTAAAATCGAAAATTATAAAGAAACCTAAACATACTATTGGCCGATCCACAACTATATAACAAATCACGTTATATAAGCAACATTTTACAAGAGAAGAAGAAATGTTATATAATCTAATGTTCTATCACTTTTTAGGTTTATACAGCAAGTTATATGTTGTCAAAGTTGTATAAGTATAATACGTTATCAAGCAGCACACACCTGCAAATTTTATAAAAGCTCCACTTTTGAGTTCAATGTATTAAAAATTAAACCTAAAACATGAACATAAAATAGTACTTAAAAAAATTATAACACGTTATGAAGTTACATAAGAAAAAATTTATATATATCATATTTTGTTATTTAGTGTGGACACGTAAGACGCTGAATTAAAATTTACCAATATGATAGAAATGTTTTGCTTGTGACAAGTTATAGAAATATTTGAAAATAATTTCCTTACTTATATTGTACAATTTTTTGTTTTTTTTAATTTTATAGTACTTTTCTATACCTACATCGCATTTTTACGAATTTCTCGTGGGTACCTACCTAATCAACAATTTGTTTCTTAATGTTAATTGCAATTAAGCGAAGATTCGTTACATATTTTATTTCTCAATCGAATCAATGACAAACTACAATGTTACTTCAACGAAATACTCTCTAATGCCCATATCATTGAAAAGAATAGAACTTACCTGAACAGCAGCATATTTCGTGATTACACCAGCTACGGTACTCTTCATATCTGACGAAAAACAAAATATATCCGATAGTGCAACTGCAGTATCGCTTGATAAGCACAATCGACACATTGTACCAAAACCAGATTCAGTTATAGATATTTCTTGCATTGTGTTAAACCGGGTCTGGCTACTTTGGGTTACTGTTTTGTTGTGATGGATTTGTTTGAAATCAACTTTAATTTGAAATTTTTGTGTGTGAATTAGACTCTAGTGATTTTAAAAATTGCACCTGTCAAAGAAAAAGAAGGGGTGTGACATAAAGAAATAAGTTATGTTTATTGTTCAAAAGTATTATTCTTTAATTAATTAATATGTTTCTATTTGTAAGGCTGTAAAGAATGAAAAAGGCGCTTTTAGTTCATGATAAAAACGAAAATTATTAATAATGAGGTTTATAAATATATTGTTGATAAAAATATATTTTAGAGTTGTTTATGAGATTAGGCGTGGGAATTGGGCAAGGTGTTCAGAAAATACATTGATAATATCAACTTTAAAATATTTAAGGAATTTTTTTATCAGATTTTATTTATTTTTATGGCAAAAAATGCCTTCAAATTTCCTTACGGCTTACAAATATTTCAGCAGTTTCTGGAAAAAACTTTTGTTTCATCAAATTGTGTAGAAAAAAAGTTGTTTTGAAATGGAATTTATCCAAAAAAAAAAAAAAAAAAAAAAACAATGATACATGTTTATACAATTTAAAAAAAATATCGTTCAAATCGATCTTTTATTTTTCGAAATGAAGGGTACACGGGAAGAAGGCGATTTGTCAGTAAAAATTCGAAATTAATTTTTTTATGCCATCTTGTAGCCAAAAGCCGTAGCTTTCTGTTGGTGTATTCATTTTAGTAAGTTATAAGCGTTGAAAGAAATGCATCAGCAAGTAAATGGTACGATCTTGAACACTTCAAAATGCTCTCCTGCACAATTTACATTTTTTGACAACCCGCCTTCTTCCCGTGTACCCTTCAAATGGAAAACAACTTTTTTGACGTGATAACGTCTTATAAATTGATGAAACACCGGCTGCACGCACGAAAAAGTGTCACGTTCCGCCTGAGCCTGAGCGTGCAAGCGGGAGCGCGGTATAAGCGATAGAGAGGCACGATCGGCCCAAGCGTCGGCTTGTACGCATTTCTCTCTCTTCTCGCGTGACGTCAGAGAGTTCATCAATGTTTCTTTATGACGTTATCACGTAAAACTATCGTCTGTAAACCGACTTTACAGACAACCAATTTTTCTACACAATTTGTTTTAGAGCGTGATTTTTCCGTAGTCGTGTATTAGTTTTTGAACTTACATTTTATTAAATAAATAAAATTGTCGACCAATTTTTCTCAGACCAATATATTGACAAAATAAAAAATAACCAATCAATACAACATTTTATTACTAAGTAAACATTTAACGAGTTTACTCACATTTTGTTCATTTAATTTGGATGCCTAAGAGAAACACTTCTAACAAACATTACTTATCAATATGTGTAAGTTTGTGTTTATTCAAATGGCTTGACTGAGAGAAACACCTATTACAAAAGTCACACTGATAAGGTTTCTCACCAGTATGTGTACGTATATGTTTATTCAAATGGGAAGACTGAGAGAAACACTTATTACAAAAGTCACACTGATATGGTTTCTCTCCGGTGTGTATACGCATGTGTGATATTAAATTGGATCTTAAAGCGAAACATTTATTACAAAAATCACACTGATAAGGTTTCTCTCCGGTATGTATTCGCTTATGTTCATTTAAATTGAATGCAGTGGAGCAACTCTTATTACAAACGTCACACTGATAAAGTTTCTCACCAGTATGTTCAGACTTGTGATTTCTTAAATGGGATAACCGGAAAAAACACTTGTTGCAAAGATCACACTGATAGGGTTTCGCACCGGCATGTTTAAGCTTGTGTCGATTTAAATTTGATGACCGAGCAAAACTCTTGCTACAAAGGTCACACTCATAAGGTCTCTCACCAGTATGTGTACGCTTATGCAAACTTAAATTGCCTGACTGTGTGAAACGTTTCTCACAAATGTCACACTGGTAAGGTTTCTCACCGGCATGTTTAACGTTGTGACGATTTAAATCTGATGACCGAGCGAAAGATACGTTACAAAGGTCACACTGATAAGGTTTCGCACCGGTATGTTCAATCTCGTGAGTCCTTAAATGGGATAATCGGAAAAAACACTTGTTGCAAAGATCGCACTGATAAGGTTTCTCCCCAGTATGTGTTCGTTTATGATGATTTAAACCAGCACGGCTTGAAAAACTTCTAGTGCAAAAATCGCAATACATACGATTTCCTGAAATATTTTTATTTGTTTCATCACAGTCACTGAAATTTTCAGTAACATTTACAGAACTGAAATTCTCCGATGCGTGGCCAATGTTAGTCTGCGTATTTTCGCAGCTAATTTCTGATCCATCTTCGTTAAATGAAGCGTTTACCGTCTTATCGACTGATTCCGTTAGAATAAATGAGTTATCATCAGTCTGTTCGACTTTCATTTCGAATTTTGGAGGCTTTTCCTCCATAAATTTGTTCGTTAAAACCTGATTTTCCTGTTTATTCTCTTTCCAATTCACTGCGATGGCTTCGCTCACTTTAGTTTCGTTGATGTCGGTCTTTGAGTCTTCACAACTAAATTCTGAGCCATTTATATTAGACGAAATGTTTTCTTGATCAGTTTCACATTCTGTTGTAAAAAATAAACTGGCATCAATCGGTTCTACTTTGATTTCACATTTTAAACGCAGTTCCTCATTGTTTTTATTTTCTTGAATACTGTTCACAGGTTCAGTCTCTTTCCAATTAAGATCATTGAGCTCTAAAGATTCACATTTCACATTTATATCTTTATTAGAGTTGTCGAATAAAGAATCTTTAGATGGTTGAACAGAACTTTCAGCTTTAATTGGTTTATCAGAAGCATAGAATTGCTGAAGATAATGTCGCAGTGTTTTATCAGACTGTTCTATTTGTGTCAGGAACTGGTGAGTGCTCTCCAGTTGAGTATAACACGTTTGGCAGATGAAATCTGGCATTTTATCGCCTCTGGTTACCTGAGATATATATTTTCAGGTTATTAATACTTAACATTTCATTGAAAAAAATGTTTTATTATACGTAGGTATCATATTTTCAAACGTTAAAAAAATATATATATTTTTATTTTGCATTTTGTAGAGCTGTAAAAGTAACGAGAAATTGTGTACCCGTATGTATTCGTTACTTAAAGAAGCAGTACCCGTTACTTTCGTCTCGTTACGTTACTCGTTACTTTTAATACGACATACAATCGTGTACTAACAGCATCAAGCATGTACCATTGCATCGAGGCGCGTCGCATACGTGATACGGTACGACTTCGTTCGTATAACGTATAACCGCATCAAACGGGTCGAACAGACATGGATACGACAAATGCGAGTAACGAAATGAATTTGTAAGTAACGATTCGTTACTTCGAGTCAGACGATGTACCCGTTACAGCTCTAGCATTTTGTGACTCCAGTGGTGAACAGAAGCGACACGAGAGGGATTCGAAACGAGATACGGTATCTTTCGATATGCGTTACAAAAAGGAAATAAGAAAACGAAATTTAAAGACGTCGACATAATGCAACATCGTAAGCGGGAAAAATATTAATCTAAAAGAGCGAACTACACTTGTCCAACAAGCTCAACAAGTCAATCACTTATTCACCATAAAAATCCTCCGAAAATAGGAAGAAGCAACTACAGTAGAATCCGAATAGTACGACTCCGTTTATAACGGCCAACCGCTTTTAACGACGTAAATGCAACCTCAAGTTTGATTTTCATAAAACATACTGCGAAAGTATATCCGTTTAGTACGACTCCGGTTAAAGCGATCAACCGCTTTCAGCGACTTAATTTATTAAAAGTTGTTCGGTTAGAATGACGCACATTTCAAAATGATTCATAATTTCAAGGGCAAATACTTGCATTATCTCGATGCACCCACTCCCTTCCTTCCCAGATGCACGCTGTTTTATTCCCGAGTAAATTCCATAGTATTTTTTCCCCTTTTGATGAATCACTGCGTTAAGTTCGTGTCAACGCACGTCAAAATGAGATATTATTATATAAAATGTCATGCCGTTTTGTGCGTCGTCCGGTTAGTACGGCGTAATATAGCCGGTCCCTTAACAGTCGCTTTATCCGGATTCTACTGTATAAGCAACTTCGAAGCTCATTTCGCCAGCGTTACCAGCAAATCCTCTCACGGAATCTTCAGGCTCTATTTCGTAAAGCAGAGGCGGAATAACATTTAAAGATATGACACGGAATAGGTAATTCATTAACTAAAACTGCAACATGACTGTATTCGACAAACTGACCGGACTCAAATTTTGGGTGCGTCTTATGGTTTTTTCAATAAATCGTCTCTAAATTGAGAAACAACAATATAGACGAAATTAACGAGACGAGTGATAGTACCAAGAGTAAAGATGAACTGAATATTGCTAGTACGAGTTATGTTAACAACAAATAAAAATTGTGGTCCGAAAGTAATATTAAAATATATTTTTCTAAAAATCATCTCATAAATTTGAGAAAAATGCGGTACTTCATTAAAAAAATATTACCTAACTTCCACAAATATTATTGCCGAAACGCATTATATAACACGTTACAATTTGTTACAAAAAGATAAGAAATATTAATTATTTATAACATTTTTTATACCATATGGCAAGTTTGTTGTATAACATGTTATCTGCAAATTGTATAAAAGCTCCACTTTTGAATTTAATTTCTATTAATACAGTACAAAAATATTATACCTACGACTTGTACATAAAATTATTTTTAAATAAGAATTTAACTTACCTGAACAGCAGCCCATTTTATGATCACTCCAGCTACGGTATTCTCCATTTTCGATGAAAAACTAAATATACTTGCTAGTGAAGCGTCAGATGATAAGCACGATCGACACATTGTACCAAAACCAGATTCACTTATAGATATTTCTTTCATTATGTTAATTTTAAAACTTTCCATATCAACGATAATTCAACAAGATACCACCATTGCACAGTGTTGCCAGAACTTTTTTGTTTTGCGTACTAGATTAGGATTTGAAAAAAGTACTAGAATTTCATAAAAATGTACTAAATTTTAATTTATTTTTGATGTTAGTACGGCTGGTATTTGTACGTAGAAATAATTAAAGTTGGATAGGGCAGCCAAAATATATAAATAACATTTTCTTTTTTTGCACGTTAATAAATGTTTTATTTTATCAACGAGTAATCGTCAAATTATAAATATTTAGATATACTGATGATGCTACTATAGCGAAACGTCTATATTACTATTTATAATTTGACGATTACTTATTGATAAAATAAAACATTTATTAACGTGCAAAAAAAGAAAATGTTATTTATATATTTTGGCTGGCCCATACAACTTTAATTATTTCTAAATCTTAATATGCATGTGTTTAAATAAATTATAAGAAATAAAACGTATTTCTTGTTAAAAAAATCCAAAATAATTATCTAAATTCGAAATGTTTGTTCTAAGTATATTACATTATACTACCACAGGACGATGTAGTACCTATTACTATACCTACCTATAACTGTATGCTTAGCTACCTTTAAAAACAAACACAAAAATACCAACATAAACAAAAATTTCAAAACACAAAAATGACAAAAATAAAAATGGGAAAATTCTCATTTGTCAAATTGCACAGCCTTAAAACATAAAGATTTTTTCATCAAAAATATCAATTAATGATGAATAATGATTAAGCCAAGGCTACTGTTAATAATGTGTACATACCTGTCCATAATTTTAATTATTATCTGTTAGCAAACTCGCTAAATATTTAAAATTTAAAAACGTTTGTAAACAAACTAATTATCTGCTCCGTTCCCCGTCACTTATAACTATTACTATCAAAATATCAATATCAATGCGACTAAGCAATATTAAGCATGCTTGCACACTGTGACTGTGACCTGTGCACTGCATATTGTAGACCCTTATCTCTGATTGTAGTAAAATGATGAAATAAACATAACACGGGGAATCCCCTATCTTTCATTGGCGTGCGGCAAAGCCATAAGCTCTACTCACACGCAATATCCTGATAATTCAATATAACACTCTATCCAGAGAAGCCGAATGACCAAGATATTGAAGATATTTGAATCGCTATATTTGTAACCTAATGTAAAACTTTTTTCAGATCAATATATTATAAATTAAAAATTTGTCTTTTTTGTTGTTTTTTTTTCATGTAATAATTGTGGACATTGGATATTAAAAAGTACTAGTTTTTTGCATAAACGTACTAGCGTACAGAAAATGTCAAAAAAGTACAAGGTCTAGTACAATTTGTACTAGACTGGCAACACTGGTCCGATAAAGATGATATTTTGTGGGAGACTGAAAGCGTGAATGAAAATATTGACGATACCGAACTGGCATCAATGAGTTCTCATTCAGAAAACAGTTCAGATTTTGAATAAACATTTCCGTTTTTTGTTGTTACTTACGTAATATTAATTTTGTTTTACATTACTTAATTATATTGACATGAATGTAATCTGTGTTATTACCTATAATTACTTAAATAAATGCTTATCTGATGGAATTTTACTTTCTTTGAATTATTTTATGAGTATTATTTTTTTTCTAAATATCTTTATGAAAATTTCGAAGTCTCTTTAAATTCGGGGTCGCGTTATATTCGGGCTAATACGGTATTTATGATTTATCAAGTAAAGAACTCTGGTCAAATTCGTGATTAATAATAATTTATAAGACTTTTTGACGTGATAACGTCTTATAAATTGATGAATCACCAATCTTATAAATTGATAAAACACCGGCTGCATGTTCGAAAAAGTGTAACGTTCGTAACGCGTAACGCATAACGCGTAACGTTCCTAACGCGTAACGTTTTTTGCTAATTTCTCGCTCAATTTAAATCAGATCGGTTTGAAACCAGTCTTAAACGAAAGAGGAGAACATTTTACATAGATTTCGTATAATAGAATTTGCCTAAACAGTTTTTTTATACAAATTTATATAGAAAAATATTTTATACAAATTTATATAGAAAAATAGCTGTATAAATGCATTGTTGTCTATTGCATGGCGCGCGCGCGACGCGGTCGGTCGTCTTTGTTTGCCGTACATGGAAATTAGAAAATAACGTATGTCTTGTCTTAACATGAAAACGGCTGCATTTCTAATGTTTATTTTTTGACATTAGTATTTTGTGAAAAGCAAAGCCTTCTAAGTTAACTATTGGAATAACTAATTATTATTAGAACATAATACTTTGTAAGTTGCAAACGTCACTTTTGACATTTCTTATCATTCCGACACCAAGGATAAGCGGATTGAAACCAAATTTTGGGAGGATGTTTGATATGCAAATATGAAGTGGCCTATTGTTTTTGGGGAACATCGGCGCATGCGTAAAAGAATATATCTCTTATAATGATGTTATATATAATAATAATATCGTTTTTAAAACGGTTTATACTCTATCTATTTTTACTAGAAATTTTTGTAAATTTTTTGGGGAAAATCGGCGCATGCGCAAAAGAGATACATGCCATAGTTGTTTTTTATATAATAATAGTGTACTTTTTATAGTGTTTTATTATTCTACTTAATAAAATTTACCTAAATTTGAAGCGAAAGATGCAATATCATAGATTCGAATTATTGTAATTATTATATAAATTTAGGTTATGTATTACGGAATACGTTATCACGTAAAACTATCGTCCGTAAACCGACTTTACAGACAACCAATTTTTTTTTCAACAAAACATTTAACTTTTTCTGGTTCGGCGTCCCATACACAAAGTATTTTCAGGTTCCTTAATTCTTCTGTTTAAAACGTACAGTAATTGTGACATGTATAGTGTAGAGGTTGGCAGCAATGAAAGTACCAACGGAACGTACCCTAACAACATGAGCCTATGAGGAGGCAGTTGAACAATGAACATCGACAAGCCGAGTGTTCAGATGTGCATTGTACCATATACAAATAAAGTATTAATAATAATAAAAAAACTAAAATATTCCAACCACTTTTAATAAACCCTAAACGTCCTAAAGATCATTACAGTAATTATATCGGTATATTAAATTAAAATTCTTTATATTTTTTATACCGATGTTTCAAAAGTCCGGGAACGGCTATTAATATTTCTTATTGAGTAAGCCGGACTAAAACTGTTAAATAGTTTTTTTTTTAATAACTTTTTGCTGTCTATCAAAAGGCAAAATCTCTAGGGCCAAAAAACAAAATGCGACTGGGGTGATTTTTGTAAAATTTCTCTGGATCATATTAGCGTTAAAAATTCGAGTGACACCATAACAAAGTTGATATAGATTTTGTGTAGAGTCTACTTTTCTGCAGCATTTTTTAACAAAAAAACAGATGGGCCGATTATGATAAAATTTCCATCAAAATGACGTTAAACGCTTCGATTGGCGAAGTCGATATAAAATGTTATTTGCGAGACATTGTGTACAATCTACTTTTTGGGTAAAAAAAAAACGACCAGGCCGATTTTCAAAAATATTCTTTAACATGACATATAACGCTAGGAAAGTATATTTTGACAAGCGACATTTGCGTGTTTTTTTTTTAATTCTGGTTCAGCCAAAACCTTAGTGTCATAATATGTTATACGTGCTTTTTAATAAGAATTAATTGTTGAATAAAATGGGTAAAAAGCTATCAAATCGAAGTGCTGTGTTGTTGATTGTAAAGATACACCAACTAAACATCCAATATTACAATTCCACCGTTTTCCTGGATTTTCTTATGAATTAGAGGGAAAAAAATGGACTGAAGCAATACGATATCAAGGGTAATAAAATTTCATTTTACGTCTGTAATCATTATTAAATACATGAAAAATATTATCATAATTGTTATTTTATTAACAAAAATAAGATTTAAAAAATTTTGAAATAAAAAATGTATATCATTTATGTAGTTTTTTACTGACATTGTGCGTAAATATTTTTTTATAATTAAAAATAACGCTGGTTTCCATGGGTTTGTAAGTTTTGAGTAAACCAGATTTAAAAAAATTAAACACGAGATGGCGCAAAGATCGGATGTCAAAGATACTTTCCTAGCGTATAACTATTATGGCACCTTAACATAGTCGATAAAATTTTTTATTCCGGAGATATCGTCTTTCATACATACACACGCACAGAGAGAGAAAGACATTTATTATTTTTTAAAGTAGTTAAAAATAGTGTAGTAGACCTTGAAACAAAAATTTGTTCAAATTTTCTATTTGGATTTTCGTACCCATTACAATAACTGCCCAATGTACTGGGAAGTTAATGAAAATATTGCACGTTTCGCATTTTCCACTGACAGTAGATGAGATATTTTATTATGTTCCCCGGTAACAATAAGAACATTTAATTTTGGCTAAAAATACTAGCGCTAGAGCAAGAGTTAAGACAAAAAATAACGAATTCTGATTAGTTTGTTAGATCAACTATAATTTTCAGCCAAAATTTAAATTAAAAAAAAAAAAAAAGGTAAGTTCTAAGGTAGTTCTAATTTTTACAGTCAGACATCTCCCACCCCTTCACAAGTAGAATAGACCGATCTGGACAAATATATACATTTTTTTTAACTTTACGATGGCAACGGCAGTTGTCCAAACATGTTAATCGATTTATTCTTAACATAAAAAATATTACCTATTATTTTCTTGCGAATGGAAGTGATTTTCTGGATTCTCTGACTGTCAAATGGTTCTACCAGTTCTCAGATTATAATATAAATAATATAATATAAACAAAAAGCGTGCTACACTGCACATACTCGAGTACTCTCGATACTAAAAATGTTTCAACATGACGTGCCAGTTCTGGTGACGTCACGTAAAAGTAAAGTTAGTCTGTCAGTTTAGGTGACGTAATAGTCTATATGCGCAACATTTTCAACTATTATTACTTGTTAGAAGACAATTTATTGTCAAAAATAACGGCTTAAAATAAGTTTTGCGATCTAGATTACATTGCATTTTTGTTTTGAGATGAAACGAGGTGGGGTCGTTTGTTCACCTTTTGGTTGAAATCCGCTCGACTCAAAAACTTATGACGGACCGATCGACGACTCCAGTCCTTTCAAAATTGAAGCTCGTAAGATTTAACAGGATGAAAGACTGTTTTTTAAAATTGATGTGGACGAATTGGTTGAAAAGAAATCGATAATACCAATAAGATGTCTAGAATAAGTTATGGTAACGATATATGTATATCTAAACCGTTTTATCAAAACTAAATAAAACAATATATTTGTGTTTTACCAAAAAACAATTTTATTTATCCAAAAAAATGTATATTTCGCTTGATAATTATTTTCTAACTGTTCACAAAAAGCAAATTCAATGTCAAAAAAGTCAGTCGGTCAACAAGTTACATGAAGGGACTATAATTACAAAAATTACATAATAACCTCGTCACAGATATTAAACGTATCTGTTAATACGGTTTTTCTCCCTATAACTGTTGTAAATTATGAACCGTTCTGTTCGCTCTAAAGTCACTTTATTCTTCACATACATAAGCAGTTCAAAGTATGTTACATCACAAATTATTAGTAGGTACCTACTGTTAACCATTGCAAATACTCTAATTAATTATTGTCAGGTTAGCCTGTGACTCGTGCGTGTTTTTATTAAAAAAAAATCTCACGAGTGTGCCAGTTTATGGTCATTTAATTTGGATGACAGAGAGAAACACTTATTACAAAGGTCACATTGATAAGGTTTCTCACCTGTATGTAAACGTTTGTGTTTATTTAAATTGCCTATGTCAGAGAAACACTTACTACAACGGTCACACTGATAAGGTTTCTCGCCGGTATGTTTATGCTTGTGTCTATTTAAATCGGATGACTGAATGAAACGCTTTTTACAAAGATCACATTGATAAGGCTTCTCACCAGTATGTGTAAGTTTGTGTCTAGTTAGATGATATGACTGAGCGAAACGCTTATTACAAGTGTCACACTGATAAGGTCTCTCACCAACATGTCTACGCTTGTGATTATAAAAATTGCTTAATTGTGTGAAACACTTATTACAAATATCACACTGATATGGTTTCTCACCGGTGTGTATACGCTTGTGACTATTTAAATTGGATGACTGAATAAAACGCTTTTTACAAATATCACACTGATATGGTTTCTCACCGGTGTGTATACGCTTGTGACTATTTAAATGGGATGACAGAGAGAAACACTTATTACAAACATCACACTGATAAGGTTTCTCGCCAGTATGTGTTCGCTTATGATAATTTAAAACCGAACGGTAGGAGAAACACTTGCTGCAAACGTCGCAGTGATACGATTTTAATTCATTTGCTTTTTTGTGCTTCTGACGATAAATAGAAATGTTTTTTTTTCTTTTTTTCTCATCACACTTACTAAAATTTTCAGTTACATTCGCAGAACTTAAACACGAAATCTCCGATGCGTGGCCTATATTAATTTTCGTATCTTCGCAGCTAATATCATTTCCATCGCCGTTAGATGAAGCGCTTACCGTGTCAGCAACTGGTTCTGTTAGAATTAATAAATTATCATCCATCTTTTCGAATTTGATTTTAGATTTTAAAGAAATTTCTTCGTAATTTTTATTTTCTTGAATTGAATAGGCGGGTTCTCTCTCTTTCCAACCAAGATCTGTGTGGTCAACTGACTCTACTAAAATTGATAAATTATCATCCGTCTGTTCGAATTTAATTTCGGATTTTAAAGAAATTTCTTCGTTATTTTTATTTTCTTGAATTAAATTGGCGGGTTCAGTCACTTTCCAACTAAGTTCCATATCAAACCCATCATGGAGCTCTAAAGATTCACATTTCACGATATCTGTATTAGTGTCAGAGATTAAATGCTTTTCAGAAGGCTGAACAGAACATTCAGTTTTGATTGGACTGTCTGATGCGTATAGTTGCTGGAAATAGCGTCGCAGTGCTCTATCAGAATTTTCTATTTGCGTTAGAAACTGGTGAGTTTTTTGCAGTTTATTGTAACATGATTCGCAGATGAAATTCGGTATCCCATCACCTCTAGTTATCTGGCAATCGAGAGTAATTTGGATTATTTTCAAATTATTTATATCATTTTACAATATAAAATTTATATTTTCAAATCGTATAAACATTTTTTTTATAGTAAAATACCTCATACGTTAGCGGTACGGTAGGAATAAGAAAAAAATGGTTACGTCTTTTTGAGTCTACTTTGAAACAATGTAAAATAAATATAACAGAACAACACGTTTCAGGATCAAATTTAATTTTTAAATATACTTTTATGATAGCATAATTCAAACTGTCATAAGCTAGGCGTACTATAATTTTGCAATTAAACAACATGATTAATAATGAATAGGTACTGTATTTAAGTTGTTATTTGATACGTCTCTTCTCGTACATTTTCTGCTTATTTACAACAGAGTAAATTTGTTTTTTAGTTCTATCCATGATTATTTTATAAAATAAAAGATCATGCACACCTATTAATAAATTTACATCGTTCACACTCGTTACACATACTATAGGTTGCTTGCTCAGGTAACGATTTAAAAATAAATAAAAGAACGAAACAAATCATTTATTTAGATACTAAAATGCTATTTCATATAAAAATTATCCGTTCTGCCAGAATTCTCTGAACATAATGTAACTTACTTGAACAGCAGCACGTTTCATGACTACACCTGACACTCTATTCCTCATTTTGGATGAATACGTAAACATATCTAACAGTGTAATGCCAGTTGATAAGCACAATCGACACATTGTAGTTAAGCCAGATCCAATTATCGATATTTCTTTCATTCTGACACCAAATCAAAGATAAAATTCTGACAAAACCTAAAAAATTTACAGAAGTAGCAAGTAGGCTATCTCGTGACTGGTTACACACATTGTTCCCAGAACTTTTTTGTTTTACGTACTAGATTAGGGTTGAAAAAAGTACTAGAATAGACATACCTAGAAATTTTAGACAGGTAAAATCGTCTGTAAACTAACTAATTATCTGCTCCGTTCCAAGGGCGTAGATATTTTTTTTTCTGAGAGGGGGTAAATGCATTTCCTTTTATTGTCATTACGGAAGTTGCAGTGTTGCTATGTGCTTTGTGTGTGGCATTTTCGAAAATTAAGTATTTTTCAGTTTTTTTTTTTTTAATAGAACTGTTTTTATTAGTACTGACAATTTACAATGGTTCGGCAGTGCGTAGTTTGCAAAAAAATGGACTATTCTAATCCCGGATTGATATTTCGGCGGTAAGTAAGATTATGTTTTTTTTAAGTTAAGCAGTGGTGTAGACGTACCTAGTTAAAAATTATTTTTATTAAATTATTGCAAAAACAATTTTACATCTGCACTCCTTTAAAAAATATCTTGATGGAGGATTAAAAAAATGATTGTTAAATTCCAAGCTAGATTTCCCATCTTTAAGCTGAATAGATAATTTTGTTGGACTTATTTATCAAACCTAGATTTTTCGAAGGTAAATATTTCGTTTACCTTTTACAGCACATTTTAGTATACTTTAATGTTTATTTATATTGTTGTAGCTTTCCTGTAAATCATGAGCGCAGACAAAGATGGATTGATATTTTGGATTTACGAAACCAGCATGTCAAAAAGTTTGCTCAAATTTGTTCAGATTATTTTGATCGGAGCGATATTATGACTACTCAACTAACTGGACGAAGGCAAATAAGACCAGATGCTGATCCCCAATTTAATACCACAGTTTTTACTGATCGTTTATCTTACAGGTAAAACAAATAAACTCAACTTATTTGCAGTAGTCTTTAATTATGCCATTAATAATTATTATATTTAAGACTGATTATTGTCTAAGAATTTCTTGTAATAATATGTAATAAATAATATAAGAAAAATCCGATGTTGTCTTTTATTACCTACTCAAAATAACTAAAAAATATATAGATACGGAAATTGCCCTACCTTAGCGGTCAGGTACAAAAGAAAGAATAAATATGTACCGAAATCCTTCACTCCAAAACTACTGAGTCTAAAATTTGGAAAAAATAGCGAATATAGGGCCCCCTCTTATAGTTTACAGGAAAACTAAAACGAAAATCCTAAGTATTAAAGTTTTCTGAAAAAAACGGAATGGTACATACCCTCTCCTCGCACTTGGCCAGTTTATTATTCAAGTAAATTTTGCTCCTTTTATTAAATAAATATTGTAAAACCTGGCTTTACAAATTGTTAGGTATGTTCTAATGTTATATGAATATTCCATTAACACAAAATATATTTTTAATTTAAGTTAAAAATTCTTGTTTTTTTTAATATTCCCGAAAAAACCATACGCCCCTGGTTAAGATAATGCTGAAGACGCTTCCGTTACAACGTTGCCTTTTTAAAGCCATCTCTTTCCAACTTATTTAAAACTGTGAAACTATGTATGATTATAAACAAATCGTGTTTTATGAATGGGATGTTGTATCTCCTTATATTAAATATCTCTGGTTAATACGGTTTTACTCCCTATAGGTAACTGTTGTAAATTATAAACCGTTCTGTTCGCTCTAAAGTCATTTTATTCTTCACATACATAAGCAGTTCAAGTATGTTACATCACAAACTATTAGTGCCTACTGCATTGCAAATACTCTAATTAATTATTGTCAGGTTAGCCTGTGACTCGTGCGTGTTTTTATTAAAAAAAAATCTCACAAGTGTGCCAGTTTATGGTCATTTAATTTGGATGACAGAGAAAAACACTTATTACAAAGGTCACATTGATAAGGATTCTCACCTGTATGTATAGGTACGCTTGTGTGTATTTAAATTGGATGAGTAAGAGAAACACTTATTACAGAAGTCACACTGATAAGGTTTCTCGCCGGTATGTTTAAGCTTGTGTCTATTTAAATCGGATGACTGAATGTAACGCTTTTTACAAAGATCACATTGATAGGGTTTCTCGCCAGTATGTACTCGCTTGTGAATTTTAAAATTGTCTAATCGTGTGAAACACTTATTACAAATGTCACACTGATATAATTTCTCACCAGTGTGTATAAGCTTGTGACTATTTAAATTGGAAGAATGAGAGAAACACATATTACAAAGGTCACATTGTTAAGGTTTCTCACCAGTATGTAATCGCTTGTGATTATTTAAATTACCTACGTCTGAGAAACACTTCTTACAAAGATCACATTGATAAGGCTTCTCACCAGTATGTGTAAGTTTGTGTCTAGTTACTGACTGAGCGAAACGCTTATTACAAGTGTCACACTGATAAGGTCTCTCACCAGCATGTCTACGCTTGTGATTATTAAAATTGCTTAATTGTGTGAAACACTTATTACAAAGATCACACTGATATGGTTTCTCACCAGTGTGTATACGCTTGTGAATATTGAAACTGAAAGACCGAGAGAAACTCTTATTACAAACATCACACTGATAAGGTCTCTCACCAGTCTGTCTACGCTTGTGATTATTAAAATGGCTTAATTGTGTGAAACACTTATTACAAAGATCACACTGATATGGTTTCTCACCAGTGTGTATACGCTTGTGACTATTTAAATTGGAAGAGCGAGAGAAACACTTATTACAAACATCGCACTGATAAGGTCTCTCACCAGTGTGTATACGCTTGTGTTTATTTAAATCGGATGACTGAATGAAACGCTTTTTACAAAGATCACATTGATCGGGTTTCTAACCAGTATGTAAACGCTTGTGACCATTTAAAGTGTTTAATTGTGTGAAACACTTATTACAAAGATCACACTGAAATGGTTTATCACCAGTGTGTATACGTTTGTGAGTATTTAAATTACTTAATTGTGTGAAACACTTACTACAAAGATCACACTGATATGGTTTCTCACCAGTGTGTATACGCTTGTGACTATTTAAATTGGAAGAGCGAGAGAAACACTTATTACAAAGATCACACTGATAAGGTCTCTCACCAGTGTGTATACGCTTGTGTTTATTTAAATAAGATGACCTAATGAAACGCTTTTTACAAAGATCACATTGATAGGATTTTTCACCAGTGTGTATACGCTTGTGACTATTCAAACCGGAAGAGCTATAGAAACCCTTATTACAAAGATCACACTGATAAGGTCTCTCACCAGTGTGTATACGCTTGTGTTTTTTTAAATCAGATGACCTAACGAAACGCTTTTTACAAAGATCACATTGATAGGGTTTCTCACCAGTGTGTATACGCTTGTGACTATTTAAATTGTATGACTGAAAGAAACACTTATTACAAATGTCACACTGATAAGGTTTCTTGCCAGTATGTCTACGCTTGTGATTATTAAAATGGCTTAATTGTGTGAAACACTTATTACAAAGATCACACTGATATGGTTTCTCACCAGTGTGTATACGCTTGTGACTATTTAAATTGGATGACTGAGAGAAACACTTATTACAAATGTCACACTGATAAGGTTTCTTGCCAGTATGTGTTAGCTTATGATAATTTAAAGCCGAACGGTTGGAGAAACACTTGCTGCAAACGTCGCAGTGATACGTTTTTAATTCATTTGCTTTTTTGTGCTTCTGACGATAAATAGAAATGTGTTCTTTTCTTTTTTTGTCATCACACTTACTAAAATTTTCAGTTACATTCGCAGAACTTAAACACGAAATCTCCGATGCGTGGCCTATATTAATTTTCGTATCTTCGCAGCTAATATCATTTCCATCGCCGTTAGATGAAGCGCTTACCGTGTCATCAACTGGTTCCGTTAGAATTAATAAATTATCATCCATCTTTTCGAATTTGATTTCGGATTTTAAAGACTTTTCTTCGTTATTTTTATATTCTTGAATGATATCGGCGGGTTCTCTCTCTTTCCAACCAAGATCTGTGTGGTCAACTGACTCTACTAAAATTGATAAATTATCATCCGTCTGTTCGAATTTAATTTCGGATTTTAAAGAAATTTCTTCGTTATTTTTATTTTCTTGAATTAAATTGGCGGGTTCAGTCACTTTCCAACTAAGATCCATATCAAACCCATCATGGAGCTCTAAAGATTCACATTTCACGATATCTGTATTAGTGTCAGAGATTAAATGCTTTTCAGAAGGCTGAACAGAACATTCAGTTTTGATTGGACTGTCTGATGCGTATAGTTGCTGGAAATAGCGTCGCAGTGCTCTATCAGAATTTTCTATTTGCGTTAGAAACTGGTGAGTTTTTTGCAGTTTATTGTAACATGATTCGCAGATGAAATTCGGCATCCCATCACCTCTAGTTATCTGGCAATCGAGAGTAATTTGGATTATTTTCAAATTATTTATATCACTTTACAATATAAAATGTGTCATAATTAGTAGGTACCTGGTACATATTATATTTTCAAATCGGATAAACATTTTTTTTATAGTAAAATACCTCATACGTTAGCGGTACGGTAGGAATAAGAAAAAAATGGTTACGTCTTTTTGAGTCTAATTTGAAACAATGTAAAATAAATATAACAGAACAACACGTTTCAGGATCAAATTTAATTTTTAAATATACTTTTATGATAGCATAATTCAAACTGTCATACTATAATTTTGCAATAAAACAACATGATTAATAATGAATACTGTATTTAAGTTGTTATTTGACACGTGTCTTCTCGTACATTTTCTACTTATTTACAGCAGAGTAAATTTGTTTTTTAGTTTTATCCATGATTATTTTATAAAATAAAAGATCATACCTATTAACAATTTTACATCGTTCACACTCGTTACACATAATACTATAGGTTGCTTGCCCAGGTTACGATTTAAAAATAAATAAAAAAACGCAACAAATCATTTATTTAGATACTAAAATGCTATTTCATATAAAAATTATCCGTTCTGCCAGAATTCTCTGAACATAATGTAACTTACTTGAACAGCAGCACGTTTCATGACTACACCTGACACTCTATTCCTCATTTTGGATGAATACGTAAACATATCTAACAGTGTAATGCCAGTTGATAAGCACAATCGACACATTGTAGTTAAGCCAGATCCAATTATCGATATTTCTTTCATTCTGACACCAAATCAAAGATAAAATTCTGACAAAACCTAAACAATTTACAGAAGTAGCAAGTAGGCTATCTCGTGACTGGTTACACACAGTGTTCCCAGAACTTTTTTGTTTTGCGTACTAGATTAGGGTTGAAAAAAGTACTAGAATAGACATACCTAGAAATTTTAGACAGGTAAAATCGTCTGTAAACTAACTAATTATCTGCTCCGTTCCAAGGGCGTAGATATTTTTTTTCTGAGAGGGGGTAAAGCAAAAAAATCAATATTTTTTTAAGATTTGTTAGCCGCAAATGACCGTTTTTTAACAACCTAGCTTAAAAAATTTTGTCGTGTGCACAATTGAAGAGCAAAAAAAAAAAACAAAAACCGATGACCTTTCTTTACAAACCTAACTTCAAACAGAAAAAATAGAAGACTTTTTTTAACAACCTAGCTTAAAAAATTTTGTCGTGTATACAATTAAAGAGCAAAAAAAACAATTGACCTTTTTTTAATTTTTTAACAACCTTGACAAATTTTATCGTGTGTCGGCACCAAATAGGAGATTTTCACAACAAAAAAGTCTTTTTTTCTTTTTTCGTTTGTTGTAGCTGAGTGCCTGCGGTCCTGATAAATCCTGGGGGGGGGGGAGTAATTTCCCTTTTTTCGTTTGTTGTGGTGTGTGTGTAGACATTGGATATTAAAAAGTACTAGATTTTTGCTTCAACGTACTAGCGTACAGAAAATGACAAAAACGTACTAGATCTAGTACAATAGGTCATATGCATGAGACTCCAAATTGGTTTAAATTTTTATTTCGAAATATATTTTAGTTCCTGATTACATCGTAATGATTATTTTATTAATCTAATCACTGAAGAAAATACAAATAATAAAAAAGAAATGTAGAAAATACGCGCTATTCTCAAATTTTCAAAACGCAGTGTGACGTCAGAGTATATATCAACAACAGTTTCCATGACGACTGTGTCGTCTCACAGTAAGATTAGGAAAACAACAAATAAATTTCATTTTGAACATTGACAATTTCACATCAAGACTGACAAGCATCATATATCATGACGTCACATAAGCCCGCCAACATGGCCGATTATTTAAACTGTCTATTTTTGAATGTGAAATTTAATAATTTTTTTCTTATGATAATATTACATTTTTAAATAATCATCAATTTTTTTCCGTATTATGGTTGACTAAATAATCTATTAAAAATATAAAAAAAATACATGCATATGACCTATTGTACTAGACTGGCAACACTGCTGGTTTTGCCACTAGATTCGTTGTTTGATTTCGCTATGGCGCTCTATTTCCTGACGATTTGTGTATGTTGGCTAAACTTCACAGGGTGTGTGTTTTGAAACTGAATTTGCAGATGGATTTGGTGCTCACGCAGTGACAGTTTGAATGTTTACAAAAGTGGACGTTTATTGTCTCTGAACAGAGTACACAAAAAGTAGTTAACTACGTAGTTAACTACTTTTTTTGGAAAAGTAGTTGTACTCTAACTACTTTTCTCCACATAGTAGTTGTACTCTATTATTTTGAATATTTATATAGTAATCACAAAAAGTAGTTAAAAATGTAGTTAACTACTTAGTTCTAACTACTTTAGGTAGTCTAACTTCTATTTTGTAATCTAACTACTTTTTTATAATCTAACTATACCTATTTTGAATTTTAACTACTTTTAAATAAGGTGAACAACTAAACTCATTTACTGAGTTTTTTACTCTTTTTTCGCAAACCGTACTCTTTTCAAATCCTGTACTCTGAAAGTACTCATTTGTATAATTTTATACTCATTTGTAGCTCTAAAACATTTTTTTAGATTATTTTATTTCCATTTTATTAATTAAATATTTAAAATTATTTTGAGTGATTTGAATTTCACACGCGCATATTGCTTGCCGTTTCCGGCACGTCAGAGGACAGGGCAAACACCTGACACGATTTTGACAGTGATTTGAATTTCGCGCGCACATATGGCTATCGTTTCCGGCACAATTGTGAGGCCGTATAATGTACCTTGAGAGATAGATAGATACTACAGACATCTTTTTCTAACGACAAAATTACATTTGTGAAAAGAGATGGATATATCTATCTCTCCGTGTACGTAATCCCCCGGCTGATCTTTGATGTGCAGTATGTACGGCATGCTTGACAGTCTGGACGCATGCGTAGTATGTACGTTTTTTTTTCTTTTTTTTCACCTATGAAATACTTGCAAAGTGTATTCTTTTTGAACAAAAAATAGTTGGTCACCTTATTTAAAATAAATAAATAATGATTTAATCATGGGTAAAATTGGACAAAATGTACTTATACATATTTAATAACAACATGACGTTTCGGCCACGATACCTACCCTTTTCAAATGAATATAAATCGAAAATTGTACAAAAAATAGTAATCATTGAAGAAAATAAAACTAACAGTAAATTAAAAAACAACTAACAGACTAGAATATCAAAAAGAAATATTAAAATATACAAAACTTGATGACAATTGACAGTAATATACCTAGCTATATATTTTTTCTACGTTGTTATTTGTTTTTTATCTTAATGTTATTTTTGTTTTCTCCCATGATTCTTAATTTTTAATGTTGTTTTTTGGTATAGAATTTTTTATTTATATTCATTTGAAAAGGACTAGCATCTTGGCCGAAACGTCGTGTTGTTATTAAATATAAGTATATTTTGTCTGTTAATTTGGTAATTTTTTATTACCTATTTAAAATAATTTTCATTTTTCAGATCTTTATCAATAGTTTTTTAACGAAAAATTCATGTTTATTTGTAATTTTATAAGTATCTTAAACAAAATACACTTTATACATATTCTTAACGTTGCATCTTTTTACACGCTTTATATTAGTTTCACTTGTAAGTTTGTATGTATGTTTGTTTGTAACATCATTTGGACTACAGCAAGTGGTTTATTACTGTTAGTATGTTATGCGACTACTGTAAGAGCAACCGTTGACCAAGCGGTCCAAGACGCTAGTCTTCGCTGACGTCAACTCTCGGATTCACCGGTCGTGGGTTCTAATCCCGTCCACGCCGAAATAAAAAAATTGTTTTTTTTTCGACAAATTTTTGACAATAAATCGAACTAAAAAGTGGAAAATAAATATAGTTTAAAAAAAACTAAAAAACACGCTTTATATCGAAATAAAAAGTAAATGGAGCATAGGGCCTCTACGAAATTTTTAAATCTAGTCCTATCTTTTGCCATATGTTTGACTTGAAACCAGGTAGTTCCTTGTTCCATAACTTCTTCACGAACAGTTCTTCTCCAGGATATTTTTGGTCAGCCTCTTTTTCGGTATCCCTGTGGGTTCCAATCCAAGGCTCTCTTCGCTATGTCGTCATCTGTCTTTCGTAGCGTGTGTCCTATCCAATTCCATTTCCTACGGTTTCTCTCTAGTATGCACGCCACTGTGTTTCCTTAATCCTGATGGTGTAGAAAAGCACTTTTTACAAACGTCACATTGACATGGTTTCTCGCCTGTATGCACGCGATTGTGATACATTAACGCCGATGATGTTGAGAGGCACTTTTGACATACGTCACAATGATATGGTTTCTCACCAGTATGTACACGTTTGTGTCGTATGAAATTGCCTAACTCATTAAAACTCTTCTTGCAGACGTCACACTGATATGGTATATCACCAGTATGTATCCGTTTATGTTTTTTCAAGTAGCCTGCGCGACTGAAACGTTTTTCGCAAACGTCACATCGATATGGTTTCTCACCAGTATGCACGCGGTTGTGGCTCTTCAAGTCTGATAACTGAACAAAACACTTATTACAAACGTCACACTGATATGGTTTCTCACCATTATGTACTTGATTGTGATATTTGAACCCGGCTGATGTAGAAAAGCATTTTTTACAAACGTCACACTGATATGGCTTCTCATCAGTATGCGTACGTTTGTGTCTTATGAAATTGCGTAAGTCATTGAAACTCTTTTTACAAACGTCACACTGATATGGTGTCTCACCAGTATGTATACGTTTGTGTTTTACTAAATGGCTCGCGCGATTGAAACTCTTTTCGCAAATGTCACATTGATACGATTTCGCACCAAAATGCAGACCTCTGTGACATTCAAAGTCTCTAAATCGATCAAAATACGCGTTACAAACGTGACACTGATACTTTTTTTCAGTTGTTTTTTTAAGTTTCTCCGAATTTTCTGCCACACCACTTTTATTTTCGTCATGGTTATCATATTCTGTTACTTCAACAGAACAAAAATTCGCTAAGTCCTCCGACGTGCCACCAATATCTGCTTTTGTGTCTTTGCAGTACATTTGATCGCCGTCACCGTTAGGTGAGGTGTTCACTGTATCATCAACATATTCTGGTAAAAATACGAATGCATTATCGTCCATCGGTTCATTCTTGATTTTGGTTTTTAAAGACATGTTTTCGATATTTTCGTTTGTTAAAATAACTGCGGTAGAACCCGTTTTTTTCTTGTCGATATTACCTTCATCTACTTTAGGGCCACGCACATCGATTTTTGAGTTTTCACTAGCGTCATCTACTATATTATCAACAAAGTCAGCTGGAAACAATAATTTATCATCCACCAGTTCGTCGTTGATTTCGGATTCTGAACATATTTCATTATTAATTTTGTTTTCTGCCTTATAATTCACAGTCAAGTTTTCTTTCCTTGTGACATTTATGTCAAACACGCCCTCAAGTTCTAAAGATTCACACTTCACACTGATGTCTGCGTTAGTGTTATGGAAAGAATCCTCAAAAGGCCTCTGACTCAAACATTCAAGCTTGGTTTGTTTGCCTGAAACGCGTGACCTCTGAAGATAGCGTCGTATTGTTTTGTCACACTTTACTACTTGTATCCGGAACATATGAATTTTCTTCAGTTGAGTGTAACATAATTGGCAGATAAAATTCGGCATCTTATCGCGTCTCGTTATCTAAGAAATCAAAGAATACTTTTTTTCAGTATATATTTTGAAGCTATGGTATTTAGAATAGGTGTCTTCGAACTTGAAAACATCTCACTAAAATACGAAAACTAAGTAACAGAAGTGTTTTGATATTATTCCCTTTTCATTTGTAAAGTATTTTAATATAAATACTAGCCTTTTTTAATAAATAATGAATTTATTCCAAAATATATTGATATTTGACAAAAAAACGATACATCTGGTGACAGAAATTTAAACCATAAATACATTACATTTATAAAATCTTTGATTAACGTCTGAATAGAACTCTTCAAATAAATAAAATTGTCGACCAATTTTTCTCAGACCAATATATTGACAAAAAATAAAAAATAACAAATAATTTATACATGGTGTTGATATTATAAGTATATATGTTAGAAGATTTAAGGATGAATCCTGGTGGCATAGGATCGATGAACTAAGCAAATACTGAAGGTTTTTTTATTGCATTTTATTGTCTGACGTTTCGGCAAACTTTATGCCATCTTCGGAGAATCAATGCTGTCTATTTTCTCAGTATTGTTGTTATGTATAAAATAAATTAAAATAAAAAATGTCATCAACGGGTATTAAAATTACTATTTTTCTTAAAAAAACGACTGATTTTTACTGAGAATTGTATAAATCAGTGGTTTTTTTAAGAAAAGTACAAATTTTAATACCCGTTGACGACATTTTTTATTTTAATTTATTTTATACATAACAACAATACTGAGAAAACAGACAGCATTGATTCTCCGAAGATGGCATAAAGTTTGCCGAAACATCAGACAATAAAATGCAATAAAAGTTCATCATCACTTAATTTATTAATTATTAGAGTTATTTTTCACAATTATATATATGAAAAATGGCAGAATCGACATTACATTCGTCCATATATCAAATTTCTATACACATTACAACAAAATAGTCCTCGGAATTAGCATACCAAACGTGGCAATTAAGTTATAAATATATAGATTAGTCTGTGTATTTTCGTTGTCGGGTTTACTGCTCAAAAGCTGTGTAGACGCTTCTATCTTACGAAACACTCGATTCCGGTACTCGGTTTTGGTATCGTGTAAATTCGTCTTTAGTATTGTTTGTGTCGTTAGTCCCTAGCTTCATTGGTACCTACCAAGATATCTATCCTGCGATTTCAAATTATTTAAATGTGTTATATTATTATCAGACTTATAAAACACTTAGGTAAACATAATATAAGTGTTTTGTAAGTTTTTGATAATAATATAACACATTTAAATAATTTGAAATCGCAGAATAGAAACAATTCGTTTTGCAACAAAAATTAACAATCTGTGTAAGTTTACTTACGTGAATGGGTGCACTTTTCATAATAACATTAGCTACTCGATCTTTTAATATTGTTGAAAACCAAAATATGTCGATCTGCTTAACGTTACTTCTTAAGCACAATCGACACATTCTACTTAAGCGACAAGTATTCACCAAGGCATTCATAATGCGAACAGTTTCTAAAATCTAAAGAGAGACCTAATGGTTATTTCAATTAAGATTTCCAATTTGTCGCATACTGTTAGAGTCTGGTAGTTCCGACTTCCGGACCTGTATAGTTCCATGAACTATATCTTTTGTCGGATACGTATCCGATCGTTCCGCGAAATTCATTTTAGTATACTCCGTAACTCCATCGTTTCTTTTTCTATCTGTTGTCACTGTCATTATCAACAAAAGTATATATACCTACATTATATAGAAAAAAAATCAACCAAAGAACTCTATTTTTGACGTGATAACGTCTTATAAATTGATGAAATACCAGCTGCACGCACGAAAAAGTGTAACGTTCCTTACGTTCCGCCTGACCCTGTGCATGCAAGCGAGAGCGCAGTATGCTTCGGCCGAAGTTTGACAGCTACTAAAATTTAGGTTATGTTTTACGGAATACGTTATCACGTAAAACTATCGTCCGTAAACCGACTTCACAGACAACCAATTTTTTACCCAATAAAGTGTGTGAATACGCCAATAAGAAGAATGTTCTTTAGAGTGACCATTCGTCCTGAATTTTACAGGACAGTCCCGCATTAACATGTGTCTTGGAAAAAACCCCGCATTAGATAATTCGTCATATTGTATGAATTTTACTCACTCATTTGCGTGGATTCTTATTGTTATAAGGATTAATGATGAATAGGACATTCCGTGTGGGTAATGGCTAGTATTAAATACGATATTTTTTACTATTCATTGGAATGGTTATCTACATAATATGTTCCAATTAATCAAAGCATGCTTAGATGATTTCTTTCAACCAAACACTTTTTTTGACATACATTTTTGGGCACATTACTTGTATGCGCAGTACTTGTACCACGGTACTTAAGTCAGGCAAGCATATTATTTCATGTTCATCTATCCTATCTGTACCACTGGTCAAAATTTCTACGTGAATCAAACACTTCAAGAGAAGTGGATCATGAGCTCTCCAGCTATATATCGTAAATCGTTAGGACAATTATTTAAATAGAATTTTTCGGGATACTTTGTTTGAATAAAAACTATTTTTATAAATATCACTTTATTCTCAATAAAAACATTAATATGGTTTCAGATCAGTATGCTTTTGATTCTGTGTGTCTTTTACTAACTGATACCTAATTTTATAGCACTTGTGCTGACACTGAGTTTATTAGAATTAGCATACAGACCATCCGACAACTGCTGTTCGCAATTTTCAATTAATATTTTAAGAGTAATTATGTACTCGAACCAATCTAAAAATATTCAATTTTATAGAATGGCACTCTTGTCAATAAAAAAAAGGCAAATTAATTACAGATTGCATAAAAATGTTGAGAAATTTCATAAAAGAATGTTTTTTGACGAAACTTTATATTTGCAAGTTTTTTGTGATTACTTATCTTAATAAATTTTTGATCTCTTGTTCGCACATATGACTACTTTTTTTTCAATCATAAATTTTGACTTTAATCAGGCCCGTAGTCACGTATAGGCGATGCCCGTACTAGCAATTTGTTTGCCCATACTAGCAAGTCGCTTGTATGATATATAGTATAGAAGTTTTTTTACAATCACACTTATTGAAACATTTGTTGTTATATAATCTCGCCCGTACTACGATTTGGACCTGGTTACGGGCCTGACTTTAATGATAATTTTACTCCTATAAAAAGTGATGCATAACAGGTAAAAATTAAATTTAGATGCCCTCATGTAAATTGAAACACAATGTATACTACAAATATTAATTAAAGATAAACTCAAATATAAATAAATAACAAAAAAAACCTACAAAATGTCAAATTTTATGAAGATCCGTCCAGCAGTAAAATTTAACTATGTAAATGGCATGATTAATGAGTGTAACAGATGCTAAGCAGGCAGAATGCTAGGAAGGTAATTTTACGACAAAAAAAAATATGTAGATTATTATAGATTGATGGGCCAGGAGGATTCTATCTTACATACCCATTATGACGCCATATGAAAGAAGAAATGATTAGTAATATCTACATGTCAGTCAATCATCAGCCAATGAGCGCTCATGAGAGAGAGAATGATACGGAACTTCTGCAGCGTTCTCTCTCTTAATTGCGGACACTCACTTATGGCAAGCATACGCATTATCTATCATATAGACCGGTCTCCTCAACGGCGTAGATATTTTTTTCCGAAGGGGGTAAAGCAAAAATATCAATATTTTTTTAAGATTTATTAACCACGAATTACCTTTTTTTTAACAACCCAACTCGAAAATTTTTGTCGTGTGCGTAATTGAAGAACAAAAAAAAAAAACGAATGACCTTTTTTTAAAAACCTAACTTGAAAAATGTTGTGTGGTGTGCACAATTTGGAGAGCAAAAAAAAGGTTCTTTCATTTCCACAACAAAGAAGTCTTTTTTCGTTTGTTGTGTGATGGATTCCTGGGAGGGGTAATTTCCCTTTTTTTTCGTTAGTTGTGGCGGGTGCCTGCGATCCTGATGAATCCTAGGGGGGGTAATTACCCCCTGTACCCCCCATATCTACGCCATTGGGTCTCCTGTCCCTCTATCCTCCATGAATGTCGCAATGATAGAATTTAATGGTGGTATGTACTTGTTTACGAAAATTTTGGTTGTGAAAATCATTTTCTCGACTTATGACGTCTTTCATTATGTGAAATTAAATTACTTGGCTGTCTGAAAGATATTTTGCAAATGTTACAATGATATGGTTTCTCACCAGTATGTAGTAGCTTATGTACGTTCAAATTGCTCAACTGTCTGAAAGATTTTTTACAAATAGTACAATGATACGGTTTTTCGCCGGAATGTATAAGTGCGTGTGTTTTTAGAACGTTTCTGTAATCAAAAGTCTTACTGCATACGTCACACTTGTATTTCTGGTTTTTCTGTTTACTTTTACGAACTTTACGTCCATTGTTGTGTTTTTTAATAAACTTCTTCGTGTTTCTTGAAAAACTGTTTTCTGTTTGTATATTCGTTGTATTGTCAACAGAATCAAATGAATTGTCAAAAGAATCGTCAATTCTGGACTCAGATTTTTCATTTACTTCGGTGTGAGGATATAAATCACAGCTTTCGTCAGATATTACTAACACCTCAGGAACAGAATCTAAGTTATTCACTTCGTTATTTGCGAAGCCTATTTTTGTATCTTCATATTCTATAGTCATATTATCTGTTTGTTCATATGTGATGGGATTGTTTTCAAATTCGCAGTCGTCGGTAGTGGCTAGTGGATCGAACATTACTTCTTCATCTACGTCCTCAATATTTGATCGTAAAGTATAATTGGTGTCACCGAGTACACTAAGTTCATCAGAATGAATACTGAAATTCTCTGAAAGCATGTCTTCACTTCTAAATTCGGGTTGCTTGCCGGATTGTAATCGGCGAAGATAGCGTTTCAAATTTCTGTTAGCCTTCACTGCTTGCATTTGGAACTTACGAATTTGGACCAACTGAGTGTAACATGGCAAGCAAATGTAATTAGGCAATACACAGCACTCCTTTAACTGTAAATAAGAAATACATTTCTAGACTCAGAAGTTCCTACAGGTAAGTACAGTATAAACAAAATATTAAATATAAATAGGTTAAATATGCAGTGTAAATTCTATATATTGAACTTCTATTTAACGAAAAACTCTTTAAAACACGAATATTGCTAGGGTTTGTATGGTTTTCCTTTACCCATATACTATTGAAACAACCTACATAGGGTAACAACCACTCTCAATAGCGAAGCAAACGTCATTATTTAGACACCAACAATGGGATTCTTAGAAATGTGTTCATTTGTTTGTTGTAATTGTCTAGCACGTGTTGCAAAATTATTAGCAAAATTCTTTTTATTTCACGAAGATGATCCATTATATCCCAAGTACCTAGTATATGAATGATAGTCTAGCTCGCATGTCCCTTTTTGATGAATTCCAGTCCTCCTTAACCGAAAATTACGATAATGGTGCCATTCGATTTGAAATGACATCTAAAAACTTTTTGAAACAATTTAAGTGGCGGATCAAAATATTGCAAAAGTAATAAACATAAGTAAAAAAAGAGGGGTTTGTTTTTTTGCGAATATCTCAAAAACTATTGCAGATATCTGAAATCACAAAAAAGATTTTGAAAGAGCAGGAAATATCTTACAAAAAAGTCCCATCTCTCAGAACTCTACCACCAATATTTCAAATTTTAATTTAGAGGTGAAAATAGAGCAAAAAAAATGTTTTAATCCTTTTTGCATATAATTTTCAATATTTTCGTGTTTTGGCTTGTCGTATGAAAAATAGAAAATAAAATTTTAGCCCTAATTTCACCTATAAATTAAAATTAGAAATATTGGTAGTAGAATTCCGACAGATGGGACTTTTTTATAGGAAATTTCTTGCTCTTTCAGAATCTTTTTTGTGATTTCATAATATATCTGCCAAGTTTTTGAGATATTCGTAAAAAATTCAAACCCCTCTTTTTTTTACTCAAATGTTTATAACTATAGCAATTTTTCGTCCCCCACAATTTGTTTTAGTGTCTAGTTGTTATTCCGAATCGAATGACACCATGATCATAATTTTCGATCAAGGAGAACTGTAATTCATCAAGTGTATATTGATTTTTTTTACTCTCTGTTTAACGAAAACTCTTTATAATGCAATAAAATACTCCGTTCCTTCAATTTCGCTATACAGTTTAAACTATCTACAAAAATGTGTTGGAAAAACTTACGTCGACGGTGGCACACAATAAGACGACATCTTCAATTGGTGCATTTAATTCCTTTGAAAAAGAACCCATACCGATTAACGCAGCATCGTTTGATAAACATAATCGACATTTATGCTTCAATTCTTCAAGAAATATCGGTTTTCTTTCCATTTTTCAAACGTTGAAAACACCGGTAGGTATTGTTTTAACTTTTTATTTAGGCGAGGATAACGTAAGTTGAAGCGTCATATACATTATACAATCGCATTGTCTGTGAATCTTTTAAAGATCCATCGAATTATACAGTGTGGCTTGAGGAAAATGGAATGTCGTTATCTTGCAATAAAAGTAAGTGTGTAATATTTACAAATAAAAGAAAATTTAAAAAACCCGAAAATTTACGCATAAATAGAAATATGAACATGCAAATAGTAAATGATCACAAGTTTTTAGGTCTGTGGCTAGACAATAAGCTCAACTGGAAAAAACATATTAATTCAGTCGTTCAAGGTTGCGAAATAGGTATCAATATCATAAAAGTAATTGCGCATTCAAGATGGGGAGCAGACCCTAAAATCTGTCTCAACGTTTACAAAGCCATTATAAGGTCAAAAATTGATTTTGGTTCTTTCCTATTCGGCTCCGCCGCATACTCCAACCTCGTATGTCTAGATCGGATTCAATACAAAGCTCTCAGACAATGTATAGGAGCTCTAAGATCCACACCCACAAACGCATTGTTAATAGAATGTGCCGAACAATCACTTGAAAAAAGGAGGCATAAATTAGGATCTAGATTTTTACTAAATAAAAAGTCAGACAAAAATAGTAAAATACCAAGTTTAATTAATCATTTAACATGCTTAGTCCTGACCCACAGACATTGGATCTGTAGAACCACACCTATTTTGGTCAATAATCAAATAGACATAAGTTCAGAACAAAAAAAAATATATAAAAATACTTATCCTATCATATATACTGTGCCATACAATATATTAGTACAAAATTATCAAATTTACAATGAATATTATATAAGTACAAACAGTGAACTCTTAGAATTATTTCCAGAGGCGCATTTCATATACACTGACGCGTCTAAGATGAACGAAAATGTCGGGTGCGCCTGGTTTGATTCTTCTCAAAACGTTTCTACCTTATTCAGTCTGCCGGCATCAATGTCAATATTTAGTGCAGAGGCAAACGCCATTAAAGAAGCTCTCACGTACTGTCAGAATTTAAACACAGACAAAAATATAATCATATGCACTGATTCAATGAGTGTTCTACAAGCACTAAAAAGTCCTGAAAAAAACAAAAACTATATAATTATCGAAATTCTGACGTTATTATATGAATTAAAAAATAAAAAAAATATTTCGTTAATCTGGATAAAAGGACACGCAAGTATAACAGGGAACATCATAGTGGATGATTATGCAAAAAAAGCTATAAATTCAGGAATAGTTAAAAACATAGAATATGCATACGATGATATAAAAAATATAATTGAAAATAAATATAATAGGTCTTGGGAAGAACAATGGGTCAAAGGAGTGCACACAAAAGGAAATTTTTACAGAGCGATACAACCGGAAGTCACTAAGACACCGTGGTTCTCCAAAATAGAAGCGGACAGACAACTTATAACAACGATATGTAGACTACGATTTAATCATGCCCTGTTTCCAAATTACTTAAACAGATTAAAAATAATCGACTCACCTTTTTGCTCATGTGATAATACTATTATAGCCGATGCTGTACATATCATATTGGAATGTCCCATGTATAACAATGAACGTGTTATTCTTTTTCAACATTTAATCCAGTGCAAAATTCCTCTGCCAGTGTGGTATCCCAATTTATTAGGCACTATTAACATAAAAATATTTAAAGCAATACATCAATTTCTTAATAACATAAAATTACAAATTTAACTGGGGAAAAAATAAATAAACAATCAATCATTACTAACACTTACCTTTCGTGTGACTCCAAAAGCCATAGATCCATGGTTCAAAGCCGTCTTGTGTGTATCATCCTGTTCGCTCGGCTCGTGCTCTCCATTAAACCTTTTACTATTCTCCATGGTCCATCCCTCTATTGTGTCCCTGTCTAATTACTTAAGTATAAGAAAAGAATGGTAAAATAATAAATAAATATTTGTCGTGGCTAAATGTTACTAAAAACAAAAGCCAATAAAACCTATATTAAAAAAAAAAAAAAAAAATTATACAGTGAATTTCAATAAAAATGCATTACATGAATTTTATTGATATGGTAGCTATGGAAATCATTAGTGCATTACAGAAAATGGTTCCATATAAAATGCAATATTATATACAGTATGTAAACACGTAAGGTGTACATAGGGAAATTAACATTGGGAAAAAATGACTGGATCAGAGTAAACCTTGAAATCTTGTTTTTTTATTTGACAGATAATATTCTTTTGCAAAATGAATGTGTATACTACCGAAGAAAATATTCAAATGATTACAACATAATCGGACTTTTTTATTAATGGGACATTAAATTCCCAAAAATACTTAAATATGGTGCGAGATCAAATATCTCCGCCTATTCGTGTTGAACCTAAAGACATAGGGTCACTGATTTACCAACGCGCATAGGTCATACCAGTCAGACAATTTTTGAATGAAATTTCCAAACAGATAGAGTTGTTTTTTTGTTTTATTTATGTACAAAAATAATTAAAATAATGATTTATAAGAGCTTTTTATTATTAAAAAAGCCAAGTAAAATAAAAATAAATCAAAATAAAATAGATATCCTCAAGATTACCACGATAATTCAATAGAAATAACAATTAATGCTAACTCTGATCCAAGTATTTTTTCCCAATGCTAATTTCCCTATGTGCACCTTACGTGTTTACATACTGTCCCAAGGAAAGTTCTCATGCATTTTATGTTGAATGGTTTTCTGTATACATTAATGATTTCCATGTATACCATATCAACAAAACTCATGTCTATATTGCATTTTAAATAGAGCATATGCGCATATTATACTAGAGAATATCAGGGGGGAGGGTGGTTTGGCTTCGTCATATAAGGTACTTGGCTAGTATCATAATATGTCAAAGCTGGTCCTAAACGACATTACAAAATATTCATTTTAACAGAATTTTTCAGGATATTTTCTTAGAATAAATAAAACTATTTTTATAAAATATATCACTTTATTCTCGATAAAAACATTAAAATGGTTTGAGATCTGTATGCTTTTGATTGTGTATGTCCTTTACTAACAACACCCAGCCTTGTAAAAATACTTTTTAAAAGTATTTGAAATACAAATACTAGAAAAGAATTTGTATTTTGAAATATATTTACTCAAATACTTTATAAGTCCGCTGACACCTAGTTTTATAGTCTATTAGAATTAGTATACAGACCATCCAACAACTGCTGTTCGCAATTTTCAATTACAATAATTTAAGAGTAATTATGTACTCGAATCAATCTAAAAATATTCAATTTTATTGAACAAAATCTTCTTAAATTCAAAAAGATATAATTTGAATGGATTTGGTAGCGATATGTGCAGTCAAAACAAGTCATATTATGTGCGATCAAGATAGAGCAAAAGCTTTTTAAGATAAATTGTTCAAAATTACATAAAATTCCGTCAATCATATATAATAATACGCTAAGGTTAAAGATGTTTGCCTCCCTTTTTAGAAAAAACTTCACAATTTCTCCACATAAATAATATATCATTTTACAGATAATTGCTTGCTCTACTGACATCGACAACTAAAAAATTTATTATTGCTTTTGTTTTTGTAAATTAATTAAAATACAGCAACGCTGAACAACGTCTGCCATCTGAAGGCTTTAATTTTGAAACAACGTCAACACTTCGATCTGTCGTCTGACCTTCATATTGTAATACAACAGACACAATACTGCATACTGCCATCTGATGGCTTGAATTTTGAAACAGCGAGCAACGCTGAACAACGTCACAGCAATGCTGCATGATGCCATCTGACGGCTTAGCTCAACGCTTTTGCTACTTGCGCCTCATATGACAATTTTAGTAAAATATTTCTTCGATCTGTCATCTGAGATTCATTTTGTAATACAACAAAAAGAAGGACGTTATAAGCAGTGTGCAAAATTAGAAACGAATTGAATACCTGCAATCATATTTAAAAAATAATTTTGTAAAGTGATAATTATTATATTTATTTAGTGCGAATAATTCGCACAGGTCACACTAGTTTTTTTTTTATTTCGTTCATTTCTCAGCATTTTTATGCAAGCTCTAACCAAATTGCTTTTTTATTAACAAGAGTGCCATGAAACAACTGAAAATTATTTAAAGCGCAGAATGCTGAATGACTCAACAACAATTAAGTGTACCCGAAAAACTAGACATTTTTCGACCAGTTGGCGATAATAAACCCCAGAGGGGCTGCTAAAGAGTTTGACGCAAGACAACCTGAACATTCAAAAATCCATCACTCAGTTCTCCCATACGTGAATCATCGCTTCTAATTGTTTTATTGTTTCATGGCACCCTTGTTAATAAAAAAGCAAATTAATTACCGACTGAATAAAAATGCTGAGAAATTTAATAAATGCATTTTTTGACGAAAGTTTTTTGTGGTTCTGAACAACTTTTCTTAATAAATTATTTTCTGTCTACTGGTAGTAGAAATTGCGATCCGTTTTTATTAAATATTTGGCAGGGAAAAATATTGCAGCTTAAGGATCAAATAAAATAAGTACTTTTATTCAACACGCGTGAGTAAAATATAATTTCGGGGCCCTGCTAAATTCGGGAGAAATAATAAATTACTTCATGTTGACGCGTAGAGTGCTAATAATGAGCCGAAACTGTACGATAATGTATTACTGCATAGTTTCTGGACCAATAAGAACGCGGTGGCGAGCCGAAACTGCACGGTAATGTATTATTACTGCATAGTTTCTGGACCAATAGGAACACGGTAGCCTGAACATCTTTAAAGCTCGATTAAAACGATTTTTAATAAATTAATAGGAACGCGGTAGCGATTTGTATAAATGAAAACAGCATCGCAATTCAGCGAAAGTCAGGGCCATCTTATGTGCATCGAGGGCGGTGGGTACGTCAATCAATGAAGCGATTTATTATTTTTCCCTCTTTTATCAGGGCCCCGATTACATATTACTCGTGCTAGTTGAATAAAATATTATGTGCGACCATTGATCGAAGGAGAATATTCCACTCGCGTGTTACCGCACTCGCTAAGCTCGTGCGGCAAATTTCACGCTCACTAATCTCTCACTAATCGCACAATATACTATTGTTGTATTTTTGCTAACGTTTCTGCAGATGTCAAAAAACTTTTGCCGAAATGTTAGAAAATAGCAAAAATACAGCAAAAGTACTTCTTTTATTTGATCCTTAAGCTACAATAATTTCCCCAACCAAATATTTTTTAATAAACATTTGCTCCCTCTTGATCGCACACATGACTACTTGAAACGCTACTTTTTATTTTAATATTAGATTTTGATTTTAATATAAAAGGATGCATTTGGTCTGCATAACCGGTAAAAATTAAAAATAAAAAAAGGTATTTAGGTGTCCTCATGTAAAACACAATGTATACTACAAATATTAATTAAAGATAAACACAAATAGAAATAAATATAATATAAATAATAATATAATATAAATAATATCATGCACGGTATGAAGTCTTCAAAGGATTGTTTTAATTTATCTTAAGTACTTATTATGAATAGCCATATGGAAATATGATTAGTAATATTTACATGTCAGTCAACCATCAGCCAACGAGTGCTCATGAGAGGGAGAATGATACGGAATTTCTGCAGCGTCCTCTCTCTTATCTGCGGACACTTTCACTTATGGCAGGCATACGCATTAGCGTACTCTATTCTTATATCTGTATGATATACACTGGTCTCTTTTCTCTCTATCCTCCATGAATGTCGCAATGATTTATTGGTGGTATGTACTTGTTTACGAACATTTTGGTTGTGAAAATCCCTTTCTAGACTTATGACGTTTTTCATTATGTACGTTTAAATTGCTCAACTGTCTGAAAGATATTTTACAAATAGTACAATGATATGGTTTTTCACCGGAATGTATTCGTTTGTGTGTTTTTAGAACGTTTTTGTAGGCAAAACTCTTACTGCATACATCACACTGGTATTTCTGGTTTTTCTGTTTACTTTCACGAACTTTACGTCCATTGTTGTGTTTTTTCTTAAACTCCTTTCTCGAAAAACTGCTTTCTGTTTGTATATTTATTGTATTGTCAACAGAATCAAATGATTTATCAAATGAATCGTCAGTTCTGGACACAGATTTTGCATTTACTTCGGTGTGAAGATATAAATCACAGCTTTCGTCAGATATTACTAACACCTCAGGAACAAAATCTAAGTTATTCACTTCGTTATTTGCGATGCCTACTTTTCTATTTTCATATTCTTTAGTCATGTTATCTGTTTGTTCAGATGTGATGGTATTGTTTTCAAATTCATAGTCGCTCATAGTGGCTGGTGGATCAAAAATTGTGTCTTCTTGTTTGTCGTCAATATTTGATCGCAAAGTATAACTGGTGTCATCGAGTACATTAAGTTCATTAGAAGGAAAACTGAAATTCTCTAAAAGTATCTCTTCACTTCCAATTTCGGGTTGTTTGTCGGATTTTAACCGGCGAAGATAGTGTTGCAACTTTCTGTTAGCCTTCACTGCTTGCATTTGGAACTTACGGATTTGGACCAACTGAGTGTAACATGGCAAGCAAATAAAATTAGGCAATACAAAGCACTCTTTTAACTGTAAATAAAAAATACATTTCCAGACTCAAAAGTTCCTGTAAGTCCAGTATAAACAAAATTTTAAATATAAATAGGTTAAATATACAGTGTAAATTCTATATAGCGAACTTCTATTTAATGAAAAACTCCTTAAAACATAGAAATTGCTACGGTTTGTTTGGTTTACATTGTAATCAATATTTATATTGAAAACACTATATATAGGCTAACAATCACTTTCAATAGCGAAACAATACGTCATTATTTAGTGGGATTCTTACAAATGTGTTCATTTGTTTGTTGTAATTGCCTAGCACGTGTTGCAAAATTATTAGGAAAAGTCTTCTAATTTAACGAAGATGATCCACTATATTCCAAGATATAAATAATAGTCTATATACTCTAGATCAGGCTTAGGCAAATGGCGACCCGCGGGCCAAATCCGGCCCGCAGCACAATTTTATCCGGCCCGCGAAGCATTTTATAAATTTTCTAAAAATAGTTAAGAAAGGGCGCCAGAGGAAAATCCTTTTTTTTTTTACTCTCCAAATACGGAAATAGAATATGAGGACCTTTTTTTTGCTCTCCAAATGCGGAAATACAATGTGAGGACCTTTTCTTTTTTTTGCTCTGCAAATTTTTGGCCCGCGGTCGAATTTTCATCAGCAATGTGGCCCGCCGATAAAAAAATCTGTTTGCCCCTGCTCTAGATCATATCCTTTTTGATGAATTCCAGTCCTCATTCACCGAAAATTATGAACATTGTGTCATTCGATTCGAAATGACAACTAGAAACTTAAAAAAAAAATTGAAGTGGGGGACAATGAAATTGCAAAAGTTACAAACATTTAAGTAATAAAAATGGGGTTTGGTTTTTTTGTGAATATCTCAAAAACTATCGCAGATATCTGAAATCACAAAAAAGATTCTGAAAGAGCAGGAAATCTTTTACAAAAAAAGTCCTATCTCCCAGAACACAAACACCAATATTTCTAATTTTAATTTAGAAGCGAAAATAGGACTAAATTTTTTTTGTATTTTTTATAAAATTTTCAATATTTTTGTGTTTTTAGCTTGTATGAAAAATAGAAAAAAAATTGGTTGTCTGTAAAGTCGGTTTACGGACGATAGTTTTACGTGATAACGTATTCCGTAATACATAACCTAAATTTATATAATAATTATAATAATTCGAATCTATGATATTGCATCTTTTGCTTCAAATTTAGGTTAATTTTATTTATTAAAATTACTTACCACCTATAATATAATTGTTTTTTTTTTAACTTTCTTTCTTTCGTATTTATTTTAAGTCTCAAAGATTAGCTGTCATAATATTTATAAAACAATTGTTTCACTGTTTATAATATAAAATTCCAAAACCTACTTACAATATTTAAGTATTTTCATACGTCAAAAAATTGATTTTTATAATGATAAAATTTGTAAGAAAACGATTTTTTCGAGAGATGAGACCTAGCTAAAACGATTTTTTGCCCCCCAAAATCCCTTTTCAGTAAATTTCATCCAAATCGTTAGGGCCGTTTTCGAGAAAAGCACGCACAGGGTCAAGCGGAACGTTACGCGTTACGAACGTTACGTTAGGAACGTTACACTTTTTCCCTGCATGCAGCCGGTGTTTTATCAATTTATAAGATTGGTGATTCATCAATTTATAAGACGTTATCACGTCAAAAAAAAATTGAAGTGTGGGACGAAGAAATTGCAAAAGTTACAAACATTTAAGTAATAAAAATGGGGTTTGGTTTTTTTGTGAATATCTGAAAAACTATCGCAGATATCTGAAATCACAAAAAAAATTCTGAAAGGGCAGGAAATCTTTTACAAAAAAGTCCTATCTCCCAGAACACAAACACCAATATTTCTAATTTTAATTTAGAAGTGAAAATAGGACTAAATTTTTATTGTACTTATAAAATTTTCAATATTTTTGTGTTTTTTAGCTTGTCGTATGAAAAATAGAAAAAAAAAATACTTTTTACTCAAGTGTTTATAACTTTTCGTCCCCCACTTAATTTTTTTTAAGTTTCTAGTTATCATTTCGAATCGAATGACACAAAGATCATAATTTTCGATAAAGGAGAACTGGAATTTATCAAAAGGGACATAATATGCACTTAACTATAAAATACAACGAACGATACAGTTAAATACTGGCATAGGTATAAAAAACGACAAAGTTAACAGATTACAATTTTAAATCTTTGATTAACGTCTGAATAGAAATCTGCAAGTAAATAAAATTGTCGACCAATTTTTCTCAGACCATACGATATATTGACAAAAAATAATAAAAATACAAATCAATTTTGTTATGTAAATTTTTTCACTTCATTTAGTCAAAATTAGAACCACTTATTCGTAAAATTATATTGTTTTCGTTTACTTTCTGTTTATCTAAAACTCTTTATAACGCTATAAAATACTCCGTCCCTTTAATTTCGCTATAGAGTTTAAACTACTATCTACAAAAACATGTTGGAAAAACTTACGTCGACGGTGGCACACGTTAAGACGACATCTTCAATTGGTGCATTCAATTCCTTTGAAAAAGAACCCATACCGATTAATGCAGCATCGTCTGATAAACATAATCGACATTTTTGCTTCAACTCTTCAAGAAATATCGGTTTTCTATCCATGTTTCGAAATACGTATTGACCACCGGTATTAACGTATTAGCTTTTTTTGGGCGCGAAAAACGAACTAAAGCGTATACAGTATGTAAACGCGTAAGGTGCACATAGGGAAATTAGCATTGGGAAAAAATACTTGGATCAGAGTTAGCCATGACTGCATTAATTGTTATTTCTATTGAATTATCGTGGTAATCTTGAGGATATCTATTTTATTTTGATTTATTTTTATTTTACTTGGCTTTTTTAATAATAAAAAGCTCTTATAAATCATTATTTTAATTATTTTTGTACATAAATAAAACAAAAAAACAACTCCATCTGTTTGGAAACATTTCATTCAAAAATTGTCTGACTGATATGACGTATGCGCGTTGGTAAATCAGTGACCCAATGTCTTTAGGTTCAACACGAATAGGCGGAGATATTTGATCTCGCACCATATTTAAGTATTTTTGGGAATTTAATGTCCCATTAATAAAAAAAAGTCCGATTATGTTGTAATCATTTGAATATTTTCTTCGGTAGTATACACATTCATTTTGCAAAACAATATTATCTGTCAAATTGAAAAACAAGATTTCAAGGCTCACTCTGATCCAGTCATTTTTTCCCAATGTGCACCTTACGTGTTTACATACTGTATATACACTCGTTTTGTCTGTAATTTTTTCAAAGATCTCTTGAACTATTTTGTTCACATATAGTGAATTTAATTAAAAATGCAATGCAAAAATATTGTTAACATGGTAGCGATGGAAATCATTAATGCATTACTGAAAATCGTTCCATATTAAATGCAATATAATTAGAACGCTCAAGGAAGATTCGCATGCATTTTATTTTGAATGGTTTTCTGTCACGCATTAATGATTTCCATGTCTACCATATCCATAAAACTCATGTGTATTATATTGCATTTTAAACAGGGAATACCTATGGGCATATTATACTAGAGAATATCAGGGGGGAGTGGCTTCGTCATATAAGGTACTTGGCTAATATCATATGTCAAAGCTGGTCCTAAACGTCATCACAAAATATTTATGATTTAGGTGTACTCATCAACAACGATAAAAAATTATTTGTTTTCAATAAAATGTTTTATATTTTGTAACTATTTAATATGTAACTGTATTTGTTTAAAAATAATTGATTATTTATAAAATACTAGCGGTCCCGCCCGATTTCACCCGGATGCAAAAGAACGAATGAGGGAAGGTACAAAAACTGTAAATCTCGTAATGGTACGAGATTTCTCGTACGTCTGGCAACCCTGCCTCAACAAGACCTCATGGCAAACATGTTGACTTTCTGATTACAATAAGATTTGAGGTGAGATTCAATTGTTTTATTGTTTCTGTTTGTGGTGTGTATTTTTAATAAGTAAACGTTTCACGAATGTATAAGAAAATGTTCATTTTATTTGACTGACAGTGAGAAACACTTATTACAAAAGTTACACTAATGTAGTTTTTCACCAGTATGTGTACGTTTTGTTTTATTTATATAAATTGCCTGATGCAATAAAAAATAAGAACAGTTTTAATATAAATTAAAACAATATTTTTGTAATACTGTGCCTTCCGACATGAAAATCTTTTTTAATATTTTATGTATTTTCGACGTTTGTATTTACATCAGTGGCATCTCAATAAATGATTATTATTATTAAAACCGATAACTTAGAGAAACGCTTATTACAAAGGTCACACTGATAAGGTGTCACATCAGTATGTATACGTTTGTGATCATTTAAATGGGTTTTCTGAGAGAAACACCTGACAAGGTGTCACACCAGTATGTGTACGTTTGTGATCATTTAAATGGGTTGTCTGAGAGAAACACTTATTACAAAGGTCACACTGACACGGTTTCTCTCAAATATGTACCCGCTGAAGTTTATTTAAGGACGTAGTCCTATGTTCAGGCTTGTTTTCAACCGTTATTTCAGAATTTTTATTTAATATCAAAATAATGTACGATGTTTTCAATTTTATTACATTTTGACGTGATAACGTCTTATAAATTGATGAATCACCAATCTTATAAATTGATAAAACACCGGCTGCATGTTCGAAAAAGTGTAACGTAACGTTCCTAACGTTTTTAACGTTCCTAACGCGTAACGTTCCGCCTGACCCTGTGCGTGCTTTTTGCTAATTTCTCGCTCAATTTAAATCAGATCGGTTTGAAACCAGTCTTAAACGAAAGAGGAGAACATTTTACATAGATTTCGTATAACAGAATTTGCCTAAACAGTTTTTTTATACAAATTTATATAGAAAAATATTTTATACAAATTTATATAGAAAAATATTTTATACAAATTTATATAGAAAAATAGCCGTATAAATGCATTGTTGTCTATTGCATGGCGCGCGCGCGACGCGGTCGGTCGTCTTTGTTTGCCGTACATGGAAATTAGAAAATAACGTATGTCTTGTCTTAACATGAAAACGGCTGCATTTCTAATGTTTATTTTTTTTTGACATTAGTATTTTGTGATTTGCAAAGCCTTTTAAGTTAACTATTGGAATAACTAATTATTATTAGAACATAATACTTTGTAAGTTGCAAACGTCACTTTTGACATTTCTTATCATTCCGACACCAAGGATAAGCGGATTGAAACCAAATTTTGGGAGGTTTAGGTTATGTATTACGGAATACGTTATCACGTAAAACTATCGTCCGTAAACCGACTTTACAGACAACCAATTTTTTTTACTGACATCGTAAACTAAGACAAAAAAATTTTTTTTGCTTAATTTTACGCCAATAAATGTTTTTTTAACCTAAAGTAGACAACTTTAAATGGAGGTGGGTGGGTAGCGCGGGTGATAACGTCACTTGGAGTCATCTGAATTATAAAAATTAAATTGGTTATTGTTTCGTAGGCTTGTGGCTCTATCCCGTACTAGAAAAAACATTTTTATTGATAAATAACAAAATGGCGGGTTTTAGAAAAAAAACAACGAGAAAATCGTGATTTTTTCGTTGAAAATCGGTTAAAAAAAATAGAAATAATTTTTATAATTAAGTAATTCTAGTACCGGACGGAGCTATTGTTGTGTAGAATACCCTGTGCAAAACTGAAAGCAATCGGTTGTATACAATTGTTTCAATCACCCGCGCCGCTTAGAAAAACGTAGTTTTGAAAAAAACGCGTTTAAAGTTTTAATTTCAGATTTCTTACAAAAAAATAAAAATGAATATTTACACTAATCAGCTATGCCTGGTGTATATTAAACCTTTCGTTTTTTCAAAGGCATCGTTTTCTGTTAATTTGTTTGCTCTACTCTGCGAGAGTATAAGGGTAACGTGATAACAATTGATAGGTAAGAGCAGGTAAGAGTCTTACCGTAAGACCGTTGCTGCTCTCGACTATATGCTATAGCTTTGTAAATATTTAATATTTCGGTCTAAAATTTTTACAGTATTTTCTCAATATATTATACTTACTAAAAATGTAAAAAAAATAAATTCGTTTTTTCAAAACCCGAATACCAGACTACGTCTTTAAGTTGGTTGCGTCCGAGAAACATTTGTTACGTAAATCACACTGCTGAGGTTTCTCACCAGTGTGTGAAAGTTTGTAACTTAAAATTGCTTGAAGAGGAGAAAGACTTATTGCAAATATCTCAGTGATAAGGTTTCTCAACAGTATGTCTAAGCTTGTGAGTATTTAAATTTGATGACTGAGAGAAACATTTATTGCAAAAGGTCACACTGATAAGGTTTCTCACCGATATGTTTAAGCTTGTGCCGATTTAAATTCCATGACTTAGAGAAACACTTATTACAAAGATCGCACTGATAAGGTCTCTCGCCAGAATGCGTACGTTTGTGATCATTTAAATGGGCAGTCTGAGCGAAACACTTATTACAAAGATCGCACTGATAAGGTTTCTCACCAGTATGTGTAAGTTTGTGTCTATTAAAAATGCTTAAATAGAAGAAACACTTATTGCAAATGTCACAGCGATACGGTTCCTCACTAGTATGTCCCCGCTTGTGATGATTTAAGTTGGATGGGTCAGAGAAAGACTTGTTACATAAGTCACACTGATAAGGTTTCTCACCAGTATGTGTAAGTTTATGTCTATTAAAATTGTCCAAAGAGGAGAAACACTTGTTGCAAATATCACAATGATAAGGTTTCTCACCAGTATGTCTAAACTTGTGCCGATTTAAATTTGATGACTGTGAGAAACACTTATTACAGAGGTCACACTGATAAGGTCGCTCACCAGTATGTGTTCGTTTATGATCATTTAATTTCGATGACTGAGAGAAACATTTATTGCAAATATCACAGTGATAAGGTTTCTCCCCAGTATGTATACGCTTGTGTTCATATAAATGGATTGACTGAGAGAAACACTTATAACAAAGGTCACACTGATAAGGATTCTCACCAGTATGTGTTCGTTTATGATAATACAAACTTAAACGCGTGGATAAAAATTTATTGCAAATGTCGCATTGGTTTTTATGGTTTTTACGAATTACCGATATATTTTTTGATGCTTCCTCATATTTTGCGGAACGTAAAAACGAAGTCTCAGGTTCATGACGAATGTTAATCTTCATATCTTCGCAGATATTTTCATTTCCATCGCTGTTTGATGTACCGTTTACCGTGCCATCGACTGATTCTTTTAAAATTAATAAATTATCGTCTATCTGTTCGACTTTGATTTCAGTTTTTAGAGATATTTCCTCCACTAATTTGGTCGTTAAAAGAGCATTTTCTTGTTTTTTTTCTCTCCAATTGACTGTCAAGTTTGCATTTACATTAGTCTCATCTATGTCAACCTTTGAGTGTTCACAGCTGAATTCATTGTCATCTGTATTAAACGAAATGTCTTCTGGGTCATTTTCACAGTCTGTTGTTAAAAATTGATTATCGTTAATTAGTTCGACTTTACTTTCAGATTTTAAACACAAATCTTCGTTATGTTTATTTTCTCGATTGAAATCGGTCTCTTTCCAATCAAGATCCGTGTCAAACGCTTTACTGAGTTCTAAAGATTCACATTTAACAGGTATATCTTTATTAACGTTATGGAAGAAAGGCTCCTCAGATGGTTGAACAGGACATTCAGCTTTGATAGATTTCTCAGAAGCGTATAATTGTTGAACATAACGTCGCAGTGCTTTGTCGGACTGTTCTATTTGCGTCAAGAATTGGTCAACTTTCTCCAATTGAGTGTAACACGATTGGCAGATGAAATTCGAAAATTCATCGCCTCTAGTTATCTGCCAACCAAGAGAATCTTATTATTTTCTAATTATTGATATGTACTTGACATTTTACTTTAAAAAAATATGTATCTTATTTGATACATATTATCTTTTCAAATATTTATTTTGATTACTACTTGCAGCATTGGCGGTCTGATATGGATATAAAAATGTGCTTCATTCGAAAAACATTAATCTCTCTGAACACGCCTACGAAACGTTATTTATGATAGATTTAAAACGACAACACTTGCTTGTGACAACATACAAATAAGGAAACCATGTTGAAACAGTTAGAAACTACAATGTTATTGCAAATAACAATGCTGATTGCCATTACTCATGGAAAATAGCAGAACTTACCTGAACAGCACTGCGTTTCATTATTACACCAGCCACCCTGTCCCCCATTTCGGATGAAAATGAAAACATATCCAACAGTGTAACGCCACTTGATAAGCACAATCGACATATTGTACTTAAGCCAGACCCAATGATCGATATTTCTTTCATTATGGTGACTATATCACTTTTGATATTAATACGACAGAATCATCTGTTCTCAAAATGCTGAACGGTCATCAACTTCTGACATCTAAGTAATGGATAGAGAATTGACTCAATTGTATGTTATCAACGTGCGAAGATCAGTAGCGCCATATAATCACTTCACCAAAGATTTGCTTGACGCAATTTTTGATTTGACATATTTCTCACAGTACAGTACCTAGTATCAAAAACTTCTAAAAGAAAACGTATTCAAAATACTGTCTGTATCATGTATTTCGTCCAATCGCCTCCAGGATTTCATTTTAGGGGGTCTATAAGATCACTGCTTGAAGTCGTGTTTCGAAGAAACAAAAAACAGATGAATTTTTAGTTTCAACAAATGTTTTATCATATTATATTCATATTTTCAATTTAGTATATTTTAATAATAAATTCGAAATATAGCTCTCTGACAATTTTACCAGTTAACAGATTAAAACCTAGGAAATAATTGGGAATATAATTTTTTCCAAACAATTTTCGTGGGATTGAATTTTCGTTACTTCGAAAAAATAACTTATTTATTCATTGAAGAGTTTCGAGGTTCTAGGAGTAAAACTTAACTTTAAGAAACAAACGAGCTTTAATAACAAAAAAAAATAGCTTTGAAATCAAAGGTATCGTAATTAGAATTAAACTAAATTTAAATATGTTTTGTTAATTTTATTTTAATATAAAGATAGTAATAATTATTATCGCCAAATTTGTCCCCAATTTTTCAACGAGAAATAGGGCAAACAAAAACGAAAAAAGAAATACTTATGTTTAGTTGTATGAAGTGTATAAATCTGTAACATACGAGTATAAAACAGTATTTCTTGCATAGCCCCCCTGGTTTATATGCATCCCAGGTGAAGTCATAACGTGCGAGGCATACACATATGCCTTGGCACACCAGAGTACAGTAACACAAAAATTAAAACTGTTAACTATTGCAAATACCCTATCACCTACGAACATTAGCAAGTAAGCCTGTGAGACGTTTGGGTTTGATCAGCAATTCCGTAAATGAAGTTATTACAGATATAAATGAAATCTGGTCAAAAACACCACTTTATTTACTTCAGCAGGTTATATTTTTCATTTATAATTTTCTTGTTAACAAATAGATTAATTCAATTTATATTTCTATCGCTTCTCGGATTATGAGCTCTAAGCTTGTGAGTATTTAAATACGATGACTGAGAGAAACATTTATTGCAAAAGGTCACACTGATAAGGTTTCTCACCGATATGTTTAAGCTTGTGCCGATTAAAATTCCATGACTTAGAGAAACACTTATTACAAAGATCGCACTAATAAGGTCTCTCGCCAGAATGCGTACGTTTGTGAGTATTTAAATGGGTAGTCTGAGAGAAACACTTATTACAAAGATCGCACTGATAAGGTTTCTCACCAGTATGTACCCGCTTGTGTTTATTTAAGTTGGATGACTGAGAGAAACTCTTATTACATAAGTGACACTGATAAGGTTTCTCACTAGTATGTACCCGCTTGTGTTTATTTAAGTTGGATGAGTAAGAGAAAGACTTGTTACATAAGTCACACTGATAAGGTTTCTCACCGGTATGTATGTATAATTTCTTTGCTTTTCTGTGCTTTTTACGGTTAACCGAAATATTTTTGTACCTTTTATCACATTTATTGAAACTTTTAATCACATTTGCCATATTAATATTCTTATCTTTGCAGCTAATTTTATTTCCAGCTTTGTTAAATGAAGCGTTTTCCGTGTCATCGACCGATTCTCTTTGAATTAATAAATTATCCTCCATCTGATTGAATTGTATTTCGGATTTTGGAACCGTTCTGTCCAAACATCTGTTTGCTATAATAGTGTTTTCTTCATTTTTTTCTTTCCAATTGTCTGCCACGTCTAAGTTCACTTTAGTCTCTCTTATGTCAATCTTTGAGTCTTCGCAGCTGAATTTATTGCCATCTATACTAGACGAAATGTTTTCTGAGTCATTTTCACAGTCTGTTGTTAAAAATTGATTATCGTTAATTAGTTCGACTTTACTTTCAGATTTTAAACACAAATCTTCGTTAATTTTTATTTCGCGATTGAAATCGGTCTCTTTCCAATTAAGACCAATGTCAAACGCATTACTGAGCTCTAAAGATTCACATTTGACAGGTAGATCTTTATTAGTGTTGCGGAAGAAAGGCTCCTCAGATGGTTGACCAGTACATTCAGTTTTGATAGATTTCTCAGAAGCATATAATTGTTGAACATAGCGTCGCAGTGCTTTGTCGGACTGTTCTATTTGCGTCAAGAATTGGTGAACTTTCTCCAGTTGAGTGTAACACGATTCGCAGATGAAATTTGGAAATTCATCGCCTCTGGTTATCTGACAATCAAGAGAAACTAATTACTTTCGAATATCGATAAGTACTGGACATTTCCTTTTAAAAAAATATTATTTGATATGTATTATCTTTTCAAATATTTATTTTGATTATTACTTGCAACATTAGCGATGCGAAATGAATATAAAAATGTGCTTTATTCGAAAAACACGAATCCCACTGAGCACACTTCCGAAACTAGTTTAGATTTAAAAAACGATGACACTTAATTGTTACAATATACAACTTAAATTTAAAGTAGGAAACGATATAGAAATGGTTATAAACTACAATGCCGTTACAAATAACAAATAAGAATAGAACTTACCTGAACAGCAGCACATTTCATTATTACACCAGCCACCCTGTTCCCCATTTTGGATGAAAACGAAAACATATCCAACAGTGTAACGCCACTTGATAAGCACAATCGACACATTGTACTTAAACCAGATCCAATTATCGATATTTCTTTCATTATGTTGACTTTATCACTTTTCATAAATTATCCTGTTCTCACAATGCCTCTTCTCTATGCACAATGCTGAACGCTCATTAACTCCTGATATATAAGTAATGGATAGAGAATAGACTCGATTGTGTGTAATTAACTTCCTAGATCGTAGTAGCGCCATATATGTAATCACTTCACGAACAAATTTCTCACCGTGTAAAGTATCTAATACAGAGATAAGGGTATCAAAACGTCCTAAAAGAATACGTATTCAAAATTAGAGCTGTAAAAGTAACGAGAAATTGTGTACCCGTATGTATTCGTTACTTAAAGAAGCAGTACCCGTTACTTTCGTATCGTTACGTTACTCGTTACTTTTCATACGACATACAATCGTGTACTAACAGCATCAAGAATGTACCATCGCATCGAGGCGCGTCGCATACGCGATACGGTATGACTTTAATTTTTATAATTCAGATGACTCCAAGTGACGTTATCACCCGCGCTACCCACCCACCTCCATTTAAAGTTGTCTACTTTAGGTTAAAAAAACATTTATTGGCGTAAAATTAAGCAAAAAAAATTTTTTTGTCTTAGTTTACGATGTCAGTAAAAAAAATTGGTTGTCTGTAAAGTCGGTTTACGGACGATAGTTTTACGTGATAACGTATTCCGTAATACATAACCTAAACCTCCCAAAATTTGGTTTCAATCCGCTTATCCTTGGTGTCGGAATGATAAGAAATGTCAAAAGTGACGTTTGCAACTTACAAAGTATTATGTTCTAATAATAATTAGTTATTCCAATACTTAACTTAGAAGGCGTTGCAATTCTCAAAATACTAATGTCAAAAAATTGAATTAAACATTAGAAATGCAGCCGTTTTCATGTTAAGACAAGACATACGTTTGCTTCTAATTTCCATATACGGCAAACAAAGACAACCGACCGCGTCGCGCCATGCATTAGACAACATTGCATTTATACAGCTATTTTTCTATATAAAGTATAAAATATTTTTCTATATAAGTTTGTATAAAAAAACTGTTTAGGCAAATTCTGTTATGCGAAATCTATATAAAATGTTCTCCTCTTTCGTTTAAGACTGGTTTCAAACCGATCTGATTTAAATTGAGCGAGAAATTAGCAAAAAGCACGCACAGGGTCAGGCGGAACGTTACGCGTTAGGAACGTTACGTTACACTTTTTCGTACATGCAGTCGGTGTTTTATCAATTTATAAGATTGGTGATTCATCAATTTATAAGACGTTATCACGTCAAAAAAATTGCTTTGAGATCCAAGGTATCGTAATTAGAATTAAACTAAATTTAATTATGTTTAGTTAATTTTATTTCAATATAAAGATAGTGATAATTATTATCGCCAAATTTGTCCCTAATTTTTCAATGAGAAAAATAGGGCAAACATTAAACGAAAAAAAAATCGGTTGTCTGTAAAGCCGGTTTACGGACGATAGTTTTACGTGATAACGTATTCCGCTCGAATATCATATTTAATAATACATCGGAACGTGACACTTTTTCATGCATGCAGCCGGTGTTTCATCAATTTATAAGACGTTATCACGTCAAAATACTTATCATTAGTTGTATGAAGCGTATAAATCTGTAACAATATTAAAAAATTGAGTTTTATAAAATGACGAATTTGAGATGGAATTTTGTACACCTTTAATACCTGTTACCTGCCAACGCCACCACTACTCAGGTTTCATGGGTGGGGATCATTCTTACCTGTATTGGAGACATCCATAGAAAAACTTTCAGCTTTTATAAAAAGACGAAGGTCTGGCTGCCGCGGGCTCTTGTTCTATTATCCAAATTGTTAACTTATAAGGCGTCGTATTTCACAAAATACTAATGCAAAAAAATTGAATGACTACATTAGAAATAGCCGCCCTTTTATTATTTTAAGACTGGACATATTTCCATATCACATTGTACAGCAGACAAAAACGACCGATCCGCGTACCCGATGTATTAGACAAAATTGAATGCATACAGCTATTTTTCTATATAAATCTGTATAAAAAACTGTTTGGACAAATTCTGTTGTACGAAATCTACGTAAATTTTCTCCTCTTTCGTTTAAGATTGGTTTCAAACCGATCTGGTTTAAATTGAGCGAGTTATAAGCAAAAAACTTTTTCTTCTTAATTTTCTTCCTTCTGGGACCAAAATACAAAAATCGGACGACGTTAGGATCAAAGTTACCCGGAGACGAATCGAAAATAATAAAGACTTTTAAAATCGGTCGCGACTAAAAAAACTGTTGACTCTTGCAAATACCCTGTCACCTACGAACATTATTAACAAGTAAGCCTTTGCATACCTTTACTAAGTTTTTGGGTTTGATCAGCAACTCCGTAAACGAAGTTACTACAGATATATATGAAAACTGGTCGAAAACACCACTTTATTTACTTCAGCAGGTTATATTTTTCATTTATAATTTTTTTATTAACAAATAGAATAATTTAATTTATATTTCTATCGCTTCTCGGATTATGAGCTCTAAGCTTGTGAGTATTTAAATACGACGACTGAGAGAAACATTTATTGCAAAAAGTCACACTGATAAGGTTTCTCACCGATATGTTTAAGCTTGTGCCGATTTAAATTCCATGACTTAGAGAAACACTTATTACAAAGATCGCACTGATAAGGTCTCTCGCCAGAATGCGTACGTTTGTGAGTATTTAAATGGGCAGTCTGAGAGAAACACTTATTACAAAGATCGCATTGATAAGGTTTCTCACCAGTATGTGTAAGTTTATGTCTATTAAAATTGCCCAAAGAGGAGAAACACTTATTGCAAATATCACAGTGAAAAGGTTTCTCACCGGTATGTCTAAGCTTGTGAGTATTTAAACTTGATGACTGAGAGAAACACTTATTACAAACGTCACACTGATAAGGTTTCTCACCAGTATGTGTTCGTTTATGATAATACAAACTTAAACGCGTGGATAAAAATTTATTGCAAATGTCGCATTGGTTTTTATGGTTTTTACGAATTACCGATATATTTTTCGATGCTTCCTCATATTTTTCGGAACGTAAAAACGAAGTCTCAGATTCATGGCGAATGTTAATCTTCATATCTTCGCAGATATTTTCATTTCCATCGCTGTTTGATGTACCGTTTACCGTGCCATCGACTGATTCTTTTAGAATTAATAAATTAGCGTCTATCTGTTCGACTTTGATTTCAGTTTTTAGAGATATTTCCTCCATTAATTTGGTCGTTAAAAGAGCATTTTCTTGTTTTTTTTCTCTCCAATTGACTGTCAAGTTTGCATTTACATTAGTCTCATCTATGTCAACCTTTGAGTGTTCACAGCTGAATTCATTGTCATCTGTATTAAACGAAATGTCTTCTGAGTCATTTTCACAGTCTGTTGTTAAAAATTGATTATCGTTAATTAGTTCGACTTTACTTTCAGATTTTAAACACAAATCTTCGTTATTATTTTTATTTTCTCGATTGAAATCGGTCTCTTTCCAATCAAGATCCGTGTCAAACGCATTACCGAGCTCTAAAGATTCACATTTAACAGGTATATCATTATTAACGTTATGGAAGAAAGGCTCCTCAAATGGTTGAACAGTACATTCAGTTTTGATAGGATTCTCAGAAGCATATAATTGTTGAACATAGCGTCGCAGTGCTTTGTCGGACTGTTCTATTTGCGTCAAGAATTGGTCAACTTTCTCCAGTTGAGTGTAACACGATTGGCAGATGAAATTTGAAAATTCATCGCCTCTGGTTATCTGCCAATCAAGAGAAACTTATTATTTTCGAATTATTGATATGTACTTAACATTTTACTTAAAAAAAAATATGTACCTATCTTATTTGATACATATTATCTTTTCAAATATTTATTTTGATTACTACTTGCAGCATTAGCGGTGCGATATGAATATAAAAACGTGCTTTATTCAAAAAACATTAATCTCTCTAAACAAGCCTACGAAACGTTATTATGATAGATTTAAAACGATAACACTTGCTTGCGACAACATACAAATTAAAAATTAAATTTTAAAAATTATAAGTTTATGATTTAGATGTGAAGGGTATTATTTATTTGTTATAGGTCCTGAAGAAGCAAGAAATATTGCCGAAACGTTGACCAATAAATAATGTTCTAGTGAATAAAAATTGTTTTAATATTTTAGCCTTGTATCCCATATAGTTTTATCATATCACAATATCAAGGTGTCTTATTTTATTTTGTTATACAAATTAAATTAATGAAGGAAACCATGTAGAAACAGTTAGAAACTACAATGCCTTTGCAAATAACAATGCTGATTGTCATGTAGAACTTACCTGAACAGCAGCGCGTTTCATTATTACACTAGCCACCCTGTCCCCCATTTTGGATGAAAATGAAAACATATCTAAGAATGTAACGCCACTTGATAAGCACAATCGACACATTGTACTTAAGTCAGATCCAATTATCGATATTTCTTTCATTATGTTGACTTTATCACCTTTCATAATAATACGACACAATTGATTCCGCAAGTCGTGACGTCACAGGGTAAGATTAAAGTCTACTTTCCAAACAAACAATTAATCCAATTCTACATGTAAATGTCCATAAGCTGGTTTTAAAATCGTTATTTTTTTTAAATATTCTTTGGAATTTGGGTTTTTAAGGTATGTATATAAATACAATTTACTAACAAATTGATTATTTTTTTATATAGGAAAATGTGGATAGTAAAATAGTGAGGTTATGTGTCATTTATATAAGATTTTATTTTTGCCCTTAGAATTAAAATTTCCTGTATTTCGACTTAGGGACAATGAGTGAGAACAAGCAAGTGTTGAAATTAAGTGCTATTGCAAATTTCTTCTCCACAGCGGATGGGAAGATTGATAGCACAAGGTAAAAATGTAGTGGAATCCAACCACGTGCAGTTTCCATTTTATGCCTTAAATATTATGGTCAGAGTGCCCGTCGGCAAAAATTTTATTGACACATACTGTCCTCAAACTTTGTATATGGCTTCATTAGGCCTAGTCCGACACCTATTTCCTCTATGACTTTTCTTGATTTTGGGGCGCTTTCCTTCTAAATTTTCCGAAAGATGTTGTTTTAACGACATGTAAAAATTTATAGATACTGTTTGTTTTTTTAATTGGATAGCTTAAAAACTTCAACCAAAACGCTAAAATAATGTTCTCTGACAAATAGTCAGAGAACATTATTTTTGGTTGAAGTTTTTAAGCTATCCAATAAAAAAAAACAAACAGTATCTATAATTTTTTTTAGTTATTAAGAAATTATTACTGTTAAAGTGTAGTATAATAAGTACTATTCTTCTATATGACGATAACAGCACCAATCAGCAAATGCCGTGTGGTTGAGCGGTTAACGCATTAGGCCAGTAATAGCAAGGTGCCGGGTTCGATTCCTGCCAACGTCATTGAAAATTTTCTTCTAATCCATTTTATTTCCACTTGATATTTATATATTATATATAATATATTTTTCTTTATTTTATTTTTTTTTATTTTTTCAATTGTTTTTTTAATCTATTTTCTCAATTTTTTTCATTATAATATGTACAGTGGAAAACTTGCGGGATGTGCAGTTTTGGTTTTGCAAACTATTTTCACTTTAGTATATTTTCATAATAAATTCAAAATCAGCTGATACTTTCACCAGTTCACAGATTAGAACCTAGGAAATAATTGGGAACATAATTTTCCCCAAACACTTTTCTGGAATTGGATTTTCGTTACTTTGAAACAAAAACTTATTTATTCATTGAAGAGTTTCGAGATTCTAGGAGTTAAACTTAATTTTAAGAAACAAACGAGTTTTAATTTCTATAAAAAAATACACCAGAGTACAGTAATACAATAATTATAAAACTGTTAACTATTGCAACATTACCAAGTAAGCCTGTGAGACGTTTGGGTTTGACCTGCAAATCCGTAAATGAAGTTATTGCAGATATAAATGAACACTGGTCGAAAACACCACTTTATATACTTCAGCAGGTTACATTTTTCATTTATAATTTTCTTATTAACAAACAGATTAATTAAATTTATATGTCTATCAATTCTCGGATTATGAACTGGGGGCTTGTAATAGAGGAGCCATGGAAATGCCACAGCTTAGTGCTTGGCTTTTCTCAACCTCGAAGATGCCTCAACACGACCTCATGGCAGTCACTATAAGTAAACTAATCTATGTAGCAGCATTTTCAGCTAATGTATATTAGAGAAGACTGTTCGCGAAAAACCTGTTGACTTGTTAGTGACGTCACACCGCATTTCTGATTAAATAAGTTTTGAGGCGAGATTCAATTGAATTATTGTTTTCGTTTATGGTGCGTATTTTTAATGAGTAAACCGTCTCACCAGTGTGTAAGATAATGTTCATTTAATTTGACTGACCGTGAGAAACACTAATGTAGTTTTTCACCAGTATGTGTACGTTTATGTCTATTAAAATTGCCCAAAGTGGAATAACACTTATTGCAAATATCACAGTGATAAGGTTTCTCACCAGTATGTACCCTCTTGTGTATATTTAAGTTGGATGAGCCAGAGAAAGACTTGTTACATAAGTCACAAAGATAAGGTTTCTCACCAGTATGTATACGCTTGTGTTTATTTAAAGAGCTTGACTGAGAGAAAGATATATTACAAAGGTTACACTCAAACGGTTTCTCGCCAGTATGTACCCGCTTGTGAACATTAAAGTGGAATTGGTCAGAGAAACTCTTATTACATAAGTCACACTGATAAGGTTTCTCACCAGTATGTACCCGCTTGTGTATAATTAAGTTGGATGAGTAAAAAAAAGACTTGTTACATATGTCACACTGATAAGGTTTCTCACCAGTATGTATATACTTGTGTATATTTAAGTCATTGGATCTAGAGAAACACTTGTTACATGAGTCACACTGATAAGGTTTCTCACCAGTATGTACCCGCTTGTGAACATTAAACGTGGACTGGTCAGAGAAACTCTTATTACATAAGTCACACTGATAAGGTTTCTCACCAGTATGTATAAGTTTATGTCTATTAAAACTGGCCAAAAAGGAGAAACACTTACTGCAAATGTCACAGTGATAAGGTTTCTCTCCAGTATGTACCCGCTTGTGTACATTTAAGTTGAATGGGTTAGCGAAACTCTTAGTACATAAGTCACACTGATAAGGTTTCTCACCAGTGTGTGTAAGTTTATGTCTATTAAAACTGAACAAAGAGGAGAAACGCTTCCTGCAAATGTCACAGTGATAAGGTTTCTCACCTGTATGACCAAGCTTGTGAGTATTTAAGTTGGATGACTGAGAGAAACTCTTATTACATAAGTCACACTGATAAGGTTTCTGACCAGTATGTGTAAGTTTGTGTCTATTAAGTTTGCCCAAAGAGGAGAAACACTTACTGCAAATGTCACAGTGATAAGGTTTCTCACCGGTATGTATGTATAATTTCTTTGCTTTTCTGTGCTTTTTACGGTTAACCGAAATATTTTTGTACCTTTTATCACACTTATTGAAATTTTTAATTACATGTGCCATATTAATATTCTGTTCTTTGTAGCTAATTTTATTTTCATCTTTGTTAAATGAATTGTTTACCGTGTCAACCGATTCTCTTTGAATTAATAAATTATCGTCTATTTGTTCGAATTTGAGTTCAGATTTTATGGACATTTCCTCCATTAATTTGGTCGTTAAAAGAGCATTTTCTTGTTTTTTTTCTCCCCAATTGTCTGCCATGTCTAAGTTCACTTTAGTCTCTCCTATGTCAATCTTTGAGTCTTCGCAGCTGAATTCATTGCCATCTATACTGGACGAAATGTCTTCTGAGTCATTTTCACAGTCTGTTGTTAAAAATAGATTTTCATCAATAAGTTCGACTTTGACTTCAGATTTTAAACACAAATCTTCGTTATGTTCATTTTCTGGATTGAAATCGGTCTCTTTCCAATCAAGATCCATGTCAAGTGCATTACTGAGCTCTAAAGACTTACATTTAACAGGTATATCTTCTTTAGTGTTATGGAATAAAGATTCTTCAGATGATTTAACGGGACATTCAGCTTTGATCGGCTTGTCAGAAGCGTATAGTTGATGTTGATAACGTCGCAGTGTTCTGTCAGAATGTTCTATTTGCATCAGGAATGGGTGAATTCGCTCCAGTTGAGTGTAACACGATTCACAGATAAAATTCGGCATTCCATCATCTCTGGTTATCTGATATCAGGGGAAGGTTCAATTATTTCCAAATTATTAATACCAATTTAGAAAATAAAAATTGAAGAGTGAATGTAACCATATTTATCAGAAAAAAAAATACATTTGTGGCGCTAACGGTACTTTAGTCTTGTTGGGCTTAAAATGGTACAATATTGCAAAATATAATGTAAACTAAACAAAACTTCTCGGGAGCTAAATTATGAAAATTAAAAACTCTGGTATAGACCGTAAAATGCAAAAACCTTTCAACCCTCATTTTTTTCCGAAAAAAACTTCATCATCAACACCCCTTGGGAAAAATTCTCAAAAATAATAATCTTCATATTTTACTTAAAACTATCATTTTTCAGATTAAAAAAATAGTGAAAACATAATTTGTAATTATTTATAAAAAATGAAAAAAAAATTAAGTAATCGTTTTAGTATTCAGTGCTGGAGTCAATTTTGAAATTAAAAGTTATTTTTATGACGGATTTGGACCAATTCGCACGCGACAAGTTTCGAATTAAAATTAAATAAGGCGAGGATGTAAAATCAGTTAGAAACTATTGCTCTTTTAAGTAACTATAATCTGTCTTGGCAAAATGTCCATATTCTTTGAAAAGAATAAAACTTACCTGAACGGCTGCACATTTCATGATTACTCTTGCCACGCGGTTCATCATTTTTGGCGAATACCAAAATATATCTAACAAAGTAACGCCACTCGATAAGCATAATCGACACATTGGACGTAGTCCAGATCCAATTATCGATATTTCTTTCATTATGTTATAACGACAATCTAATAACGCTCATAGACTTCGCTGCAAGCTTTTTCTGGTGTGTGTATTGGTTTAGATAGCACAGGTTTTGACTGGCGCAATTTTGCCAGATATAGAGAAAACTAAATTATCGTGCTCATTATGTTATAACGACAATCTAATAACGCTCATAGACTTCGCTGCAAGCTTCTTCTGGTGTGTGTATTGGTTTAGATAGCACAGGTTTTGACTGGCGCAATTTTGCCAGATATAGAGAAAACTAAATTATCGTGCCAACGCCTTAAAAGTAATAGCTATTAGCTATAGCTAATTCAATATCTTGAAGAAAAAAAGTCAGGTGACTATAACATGGTGTATAACATTTTATACATTCAATGATTTCCTCTCAACTAAAAATTTACCTGATGATAGCTTAAAGGATAATTAATATGAATGTCAGCTGGTTGTACCTACCTTGGTTTTTTATATAAATAAAATTATAGAGCACTCCGAAATTTTTTTAGCTTTAGTGTAGAAGAACTCTTCGAATTGCCATTCATAAACGTGATGTTCGCGGTATATCATCGAAATTTTTCTGGTTTTGGGCAGGGGGGGGGGGGGCTAGTAAACATGTTACACATCAAAAACTGCATAGGTACTGATGTACAGCTGATTAAATGGTTTGAATTTTAATCCAAATTTTCATTATCATAATTTATTATGCAATTTCTAATAGGTACAGAAAAAATGATCTTGTTTCTATTTTAGTGTATTTCGTGGATTTGGTATACTTCTAAAATAGATAATATTCCATTGCTTTTCCAATACTACAGCTGTTACGTTTTTGAAGTTATACTTCTTTTGGCGCGTATGAAAAAAATATGAGAGTAAATTTTTACTATTTAAGATAAAAATTGTAACGGGATAAAGTTTTTTTTTTACGTTTTGGACATTTTGTTAAATATTTCGATGTTTAGCACGTTTAACAAAAATTCAACAGATGGCGTAGAGATCGAAAATGTAAAATAGTGAATATGACAGATGTCAGGTGATACGAATAAAATTACATATGTGCTTATTTATATTATATACAATAGATTATCAGAGTCCGTTTAATCAAAGTCTCCGACTTACCACGGTTACGTTTAATTTTTATTCCCTGTTAAATGAATCTCCGCATGTCACAGCCCGGGTATTCAAGCAATGCTATTGTTTTTGTACGATTGATACAAATTTTTTAATAACGAAATGTTAATTTTGTCTTTTTTCCAAATCTATAACCGAGTTTTTCAATTATTCTAGGTAGGATCGGTTCACAACTTCATAATAGCTCGTATAATCAAAATTCTACTGTCATCGGTATTTGGATTAGATACCAGGTTTTGAAAATGAACTAAATAGTGACATCGCTTATTTTCATCCCTAAAATAAGCTTAAGGTAGTTTGGTAGCCAAATAATTTAAACTTGACCCTACATTTTTTTATATTTATTCAAAAGATTATAATTAAAGACACCTACAGAAAAAGAATCAGATTTTTTTACCACACCGTTTGAGATATAATTAATTAGTTATGCAAAAATACATGAGCCGTTATGAGTGTCCTTGTTCAATAACTCCGGAAATTGAGGGTTTGTAAAAAATTGACAAACTTGACCCCACAAAAAAAACTTTTTAATGGATAGAACGATGTCTGAAATACACACTGCAAAAATCTCAGAATAATTTACCACGTACTTTTGATTTTATTACTTTTTTAATACTGACATGTGGCCTCTATCTCTGTTGTAGTGACAGTGGCTAGTGACAGCTGAGTACTAATCAATTAATATTTTATTAATTACATTACTATAATTATTTAATTATAATTCGCATTAAATTAAATCAAATAAATTTTTATGTGAATTTTTATTAATTATTATAGCATGATTTGGGTAATTATTTGAGGAAAAAAGAAACAATAGTACCTATATTGTGCGACTAATGAGAGAAGGAGAAGATTCCATGAGAGTGGAATATTCAACTAGCATGAGTAATATGTAATCGGAGCCCTGATAAAAGAGAGAAAAATAATAAATCACTTCACTGATTGACGTACCCACCGCCCTCGATGCATACAAGATGGCCCTGACTTTCGCTGAATTGCGATGCTGTTTTCATATATACCAATCGCTACCGCGTTCCTATTGGTCCAGAAACTATGCAGTAATACATTATCGTACAGTTTCGGCTCATTATTAGCACTCTACGCGTCAACATGAAGTAATTTATTATTTCTCCCGAATTTAGCAGGGCCCCGAAATTATATATTACTCACGCGTGTTGAATAAAGTCATTTATTTGACTTGGGATTGCGGCTTCCAAACTACCTTAAAAAGACAGAAGACGGTAATATTATTTTTTGACGTGATAACGTCTTATAAATTGATGAATCACCAATCTTATAAAATGATAAAACACCGGCTGCATGCACGAAAAAGTGTAACGTTCCTAACGTTCGTAACGCGTAACGTTCCGCCTGACCCTGTGCGTGCTTTTCTCGAAAACGGCCCTAACGATTTGGATGAAATTTACTGAAAAGGGATTTTGGGGGGCAAAAAATCGTTTTAGCTAGGTCTCATCTCTCGAAAAAATCGTTTTCTTACAAATTTTATCATTATAAAAATCAATTTTTTGACGTATGAAAATACTTAAATATTGTAAGTAGGTTTTGGAATTTTATATAAACAGTGAATCAATTGTTTTATAAATAGTATGACAGTTAATCTTTGAGACTTAAATAAATACGAAAGAAAGAAAGTTAATAAAAAAAATTATTTTTATAGGTGGTGAGTAATTTAATAAATAAAATTAACCTAAATTTGAAGCGAAAGATGCAATATCATAGATTCTAATTATTATAATTATTATATGTAGAATTTAGGTTATGTATTACGGAATACGTTATCACGTAAAACTATCGTCCGTAAACCGACTTTACAGACAACCAATTTTTTTAATAAATTTTAATTTCCATTCACATAATTAAAAAGTAACATTTGTATTTAGTAATTTTGCTATTATAAATAAACAAGAAATTGATTTTATGCAAAAAATAAAAAAACAAATATAAATAAACGTCCCCAGTATGTATTATGTCTATCTGTCAGTCAAATTTTCCAATATTTGTTCACTAATGACCTGAGTTGTCGTCACAATCTCTCCAATATGCGTAAGTTTATGTCTTTTTAAAGCATTTGACTGATTAAATCCTTTATTACAAACGCCACAATGGTACGGTTTCTCTCCAGTATGTATTAGTCTGTGTCTTCTCAACGTGCTTGGATCAGAGAAGCACTTGAAACAAACTCCACACTGATACGGTCTCATTCCTGAATGGATAACTTTATGCCTATTTAGATTACTCTGTCGTTTGAATGACATATTGCAGATGTCGCACTGATATTGCCGGTTACTATGTGTCAGTCTGTGAGCATATAAATTTCCAGGTCCAGTGAAATGTTTATCACATACGCTACACCGATACGGTTTCTCACCACTGTGAGTACGTTTGTGATCATTTAAACTGCCTATCTGAGTAAAGCACTTGTTACAAATGTTACATTCGAACGGTTTCTCACCAGTATGTGTCAACATATGTCTTTCTAAATGATATAAACGTGTAAAACATTTACTACATAAATTACAGTGAAACGAGCCTGGCTTTATGGGCTTTCGCTTTCTTTTTTTATTTAGACTCCGACCATTGTTTTTTATCTCTGTACAGGTTTGGTTAACAACTGCGGATGAGGGTTTTGTGTTTGCTTCATTTTCAAATGAATCGTTTATTTGTGCTTCACACAAAATGTTCAAGTCAGCGTTCGAATCAAAGCAGTCATCGGCATTAGCAATATTCCAAGCAACTTTAGTATCTTTCAAACCTATTACAGTATCGTCATTTTCAGCAATCATGCCGGTGAGATTAAATTCAGGTTTGTCACATTCCGCGGTCGTGTCTACAAAATCAAATTCAGTTTGCTTCTGTTTTTCACGAGAAACACTGGCGTCAGCGTTATAATAATAATTGACATCATTTGTTTTAGAAGCATCACAATTTTCAGAAAGTTTGATTGAAGTTTCAGGTTTTATTTCCTTGTTATTGACGCGTAATTTTTTAAAACGACAGCGCAGTGATCTTCCCGATTGTTTTATCTCAGTCTGGAGCTGGTAACTTTCATCAACTAATGTGGGTTCTTGTTTTATGTTTGTTTCATTCTCAAACGAATCGTTAATTTGTGCCTCACACAATATGCTTAAATCACCGTTTGATTCAAAACATTGATCGGTTTTAGCAATATTCCAAACGACTTGAGGCTTACAATCAACTGTACTATGTTTAAAATTAAGTTTAGTTCCGTCATTTTTAATAGCAATCTTGTTCTTGAGATTAAATTCCGCTTCTTTGTTGCTTTCACTATCTTGAATTGTGTTGTCTTTAATATCAGATCCAAATGTAGAAGCACTGGCGTCAGTTGTAAAATAACTGACATCATGTTCTCCAGAACCATCAAAACTTTCGTCGACACAATTCTCTGAAAGTTTTATTGAAGTTTCAGATTTTATTTCCTTGTTAATAACGCGTAACTTTTTTAAATAGCAGCGCAGTGTTTTGTCTGACTGCTTTATCTGACTCTGAAACTGGTGCGTTTTGACTAACTGATGATAACATGATTTGCAGATGTGTTTTGGCAGCTGATCGGTTCTTTTTATCTAAAAGTTTAAAAAATAAACTTTAAACTGAAGTCACAAAAAAGATTGTATGTATTAAACCAACCAATTTTCACTTATTAAAACGTGTTATAAAAACAGAGGCCATTGTCTGAGTTTGGTCCAAATGTTGCTCACAGTAAACAGAAATGGGAAACAAAGTGTCATAAATAAATAATAATAAGAAGAAGAAATTTAATCCCACAAATACTTTACAAATATACATTTTTCAATTTGAATTATGGAATGTTATCCAATTTGATTTAAGTTAGTGCTAGTGTAGGAGTGCTTAAAGTATTAATAGACGATCGAACTTGGTACGGACCGGACAGCGGATATGGTCCGCTCCGTACCAAATTTGCTCGTCTAGACAGTCTGCGTGTCCGCGCGGTTCGATGGTATGCACATCGTACTTGGTCCGATTCGTACTTATATCCGTGCGTGTGTATATGTCACCGGGATATTGTCAAACCCGTGATATTATAATTTCACTTAGTGAAATTACAATATCACGACTCTTTTTCAATCGTGATATTGTAATTTCACTAGTGAAATTACAATATGACAGATTTGACAATATTCCGGTGACATATACAAGTACGATTGAATTTAAAACATATAACCGTATAACGACGTCATTGTAATTCAAAACGTTGTGCAACATGACAGAAATTTTGACAGATAAGTTATATTGTAACAACGCTCTAGAAATTCTTCGGGAGTGTTATTCAAAATATGATATTCACTATCAAGCGATTTTATTTATTAACTTCATATGACTAAATTCATCGCGATCTTTCAAATAGAATTCCTCGAATTGCGGTGAAATCCAACTCAATTGGGATTGGTGTGGGTGTAGTGGATACATCAGTAAGTAGGCTATAATTACGTATGGTTCTATGCGGGGAAAGCGTGAAGAAATTTTCAAATCTGCATCTGCCATCTACACTTATATTAATCCACCGGTAAATGACGCTTCGGGCGTTTTATTATTAGTATGAAACTATAGTCGATTACATCAATAGATTATTACACATGTTACCGATTATTTTTTCAATACAGGACATCCCTACTTTGTGTATTGTAAATACTCATAGGATATCATTATGCAGGGAAATCCCTTGTTTTAAAACTCTGTTTAGTGTTATTAGAATCAATGATCTGACACGATAGTCTCCTTAATGTCTACTAGAGACACAATAAAAAAACAGGGTGGTATTGTCAAATTTATACCACCCAAAAAATGTTAAATTGTAAGGTATGGCAAAAGCCCTAATAAATATAATAATAATAATAATAAATTTATTCCCACTAATATCTTTACAAAACAAAAACAAATTATAAATCTTAAATTATGGAATTTTCCTACCCAACTTGACTTGAATTTTACTTTTTTTCCTTTAATTTTCTCCCTGAATTTAGGGAATTTCGCTTTGATTTTTGGGGAATTAGGAAAATAGGCATTGGCAACGCTGCTTGTAACGTGAGCAACCAGTGACGTTATTTCCAGTCTAGTAGGCAGCCGACCAATCAGCAGAAGTTCCAGCAGTGTTTCAAGTGGCAAAACCAACCTCGTGGCAGCGAAGTTAGTATTTGTGTTTTTGTTTGTGTGCGTTAGTATATTTATGAATGTGTTATGGTGATAATATGTAATAACTTTTCCTATTTCATAAAAATTAATTATCCTGGAGAAACAGAAAGGTTCCTTCATTTATAAATAAATAATAGTATATTGTGCGACTAGTGAGAGAAGGCGAAGATTCCATGAGCGTGAAATTTGCCGCACGAGCGTAGCGAGTGAGTAACACGCGAGTGAAATATTCTCCTTCGATCAATGGTCGCACATAATACTTTATTCAACTAGCACGAGTAATATGTAATCGGGGTCCTGATAAAAGAGGGAAAAATAATAAATCACTTCATTGATTGACGTACACACCGCCGGTGATGCACACAAGATGGCCCTGACTTTCGCTGAATTGCGATGCTGTTTTCATATATACAAATCGCTACCGCGTTCCTATTGGTCCAGAAACTATGCAGTAATAATTCATTACCGTACAGTTTCGGCTCGCTACCGCATTTCTATTGGTCCAGAAACTATGCAGTAATACATTATCGTACAGTTTCGGCTCATTATTAGCACTCTACGCGTCAACTAGAAGTAATTTATTATTTCTTCCGAATTTAGCAGGGCCCCGAAATTATATATTACTCACGCGTGTTTAATAAAAGCCTTTATTGAGAGTATTATTACCTACGGCATACATAAGTACTAATACAAAAATTGCGTCCAGTATGTAAGTTTTAGAAATATTCTTTTAAACTGTAGTAATTATTTGCAAGTAAAAAATGTTTAACTTTTTTTTTAAAATGTTTTTCATCTTTTAGTTCTCTTATATTTACTGGCAAATTGTTGTACACTCGAATCATGGCATTGTGTACTCCTTGACGTGTCACTTCTAAATTGCATTGATCGGTTTTTTGAGCGTGTTTATTCCGAGTGTTACTTATGTGTAGTGATGTGCCGGATATCCGTATCCGCGGAGCTCCGAGGGAGAAACAAGATCCGTATCCGTATCCGTTAGTTTTATGGCGAATCTTTTACGGATCTTCTACCTTATTAATTTTCAATTCATAGATGAAATTTCATATATATAGGTGATTAGGTAATAATGAAAAACTGTTAAATTCCATTCAGATTATTTTTTATTTCTTAAAATCGTATTTGGCACCTTTATATTGCAAAAATTTATCGTAGTGAGTACCATACCAATAGTACATAACTCAAAGGTACTAATAAAAAACTATCTTTATAATAAGATATTGCACATCGATCTTTGGAAAGAGACAATCTGTTATGAGAGTTAACTCTTAAAGAAGTCAATAATTTTTTCCCATAATAGATAGTCTCTTTCCAAAGGTCGATGTGCAATATTTACCTCCTCGAACTCTAAGAAAGCTAAGATCCGTATCCGTATCCGCGGATCTTGATACCAAATATCCGTATTCAGATCCGTATCCGCGGATATACATTTTTAACGATCCGGCACATCACTACTTATGTGTATGTAATTTGGTTTTAAACCGATCCGGATTTATTTTTATAAATATCGCACTTTTTAAGATATACATACAGTAGAACGCCGATTATCCGAACGTCGTATAACCGAATCGTTCCTAAGCGTAATATAAAAAATGAAAACCAAGTAATTTTTCAATAAAAACAAGTTTTGCGGGGACGCAAGAATACAAAATTGCTAGTGACAATTACTCTGATCGAGATGTTCAAGTGAGCGTTATTGTAGAACTGTGTTTGTTAAACTTAATAAAGTTTATTCAATGTGTGACAGTTCGTTTTCCTTTATTACCAATCTATGTCCGATTATCCGAATCGATCCCGGTCCCAATTAATTCGGATCATATCAATTATGTAACATACACAAAATCACTTGTGCATTTGTTTTAGAACCTACTTTTGTTTTCAAACGTTTTAATGTGACACAAGATAAAAAGTTAGCAAAATTGTATTAGCAATGAATATAATTTAAAATATCAGCGACAAAAATACTTATTTACATGACTTACGTGAACGGAGGCGCACATTGTGACAATGTTTGCGATCGGTGCCCGTAATTTTGATGAAATCGAAAATATTTCGATTAATTGACCATCGTTACATAAACACAATCGACACATTCCGTTGAGTCCTGGGCCAAATATCGACATTTTTTTCATATTGATGCGTTTCAACAGTTTCCTTGTGTCATCCATTTCCAACAAGCAATATGTAAATTGTAAAACACAAGCCCTGAAATATGAATATCACAAACGGATGGTAACAAGCTTCGATGACCAAGCAAAGTTTTAAGCGCATGATCAGGTCCACTGTGTTTATTATGGCTTTTGCCCTCAATTCACACTCTTCATAGGGTAAATTATATAAGAAAAAAAATTGGTTGTCTGTAAAGTCGGTTTACGGACGATAGTTTTACGTGATAACGTATTCCGCTTGAATATCATATTTAATAATACATAACCTAAATTTTAGTAGCTGTCAAACTTGGGCCGATCGTGCTTCTCTATCGCTTATACTGCGCTCTCGCTTGCACGCACAGGGTCAGGCGGAACGTTACGGCGTTACACTTTTTCGTGCGTGCAGCTGGTGTTTCATGAATTTATAAGACGTTATCACGTCAAAAACAGTTGTGTGGTTTTAAGAAACCACGACGCAAGTGAAACTTTTATTGGATTGTAGGCGTTGGATTGTAGACACTTATCCATCACGATTAATTATAAACAATAATATTCACATGAATACACGAATAAAAACATGTAAACACTGTACAGCACTTGCCCGCATGACAGACTGACTATGTATACATACTACACGGTCAGCTGATGCTAACCATGGGCGCCGCCATATTGGCCTTGGCTGCTCTACCGAGCGCCTACTCCGAACGCCTTTCACTTTACCCCTACTCCGCGGCCGCATATAATGTGACATGCAACAGACGGCCAGAAAAATTCGGGGCGATAGAATAAAAGTTTCACTTTAATAAATTTATTTGAAATAAAATCAATACTTATACCTATCGCTATTATTAATTTCCTATATTAAATTTTTATGTTGTATGAATTGGTATTATTTCCTACCCCCCAAAGCAGCGCCATGAAGTCCCCCCCTCCCGAATGTGTTAACTAGCATGTGAAGTTATATTTTACTTAAATTTTAGTGACCTTGGTATATTATTACTGAAAGAGATGGGTTAGGTTCATGCATTTGAGTAAGTTGAAAAAATGTATATAGTACGCGCCACGGATCTAAAAGGTTCGGAAGTTAGTCACAAACAGCGTCGCAAAGGCACATTTTAGAGCCGTTGATACTCACACCACCTCCCAGCTACCTGCACGGAACGTGCGGTCGTCAGTGACTGGCCGTGATCTATCGTTGCCTTTGTCACTTGTCGCTTTCCTGCTTTGAAGTACAGTCGAGTACGCTATTGTCAAGTTGTTATTGCTATGTTAGTTTTGTTTAGTTGCGAGTTTGTAGTTTTTCAACAGACTGTACAAGCGCAAGCCTGCATTCGCATCTAACTTCCGAGTCTTTTAGATTCGTGGCGCGTACTATACCTTAACTTCGCATTTCAAATGTTTTTTAATTGACTATTTTATGTAATATTTGCTAATGTGACTTTAAAGGTAATATATAATAATTTTTAATATAGACAGGAATTTAGAACATTATTTGCTAAAACTTACACACTTTAGCAAACTTGCAAAATAGATACTTTCCTTCCATCAGGAAACCAGTCTGAATAAAATTGTTTCTATAACATTATATCGGGTTGATTGATACGTTGTAAATGAAATTGATGGGTTCCTACGATTTTAACATCAATAAAGCTATGAACTCGAATATACCAACATTGATAGTGTATTTATGAATGATTTCCAGGAAAATGGAGAACGATGCAAACAGGAAAAGAAGGAGAGTTGACTTCGAGGCAAATTTTGTTAAGGAGGGCAACGAGATCGAATCTTTTATTAATAATCAAACAGGTACGTTTTTTAACAATATCAATTAATATACTTGAATTATCTGTAATCAACTATCTAGGTAGGTACTCGACTAATAGCCAATAAAAACCCTCCACACTATCGACCTCAGACTTAGATGTCGAGCGTCTGTAATCTTCAAGAATCCGTCATTTGCCAAGCAGTAAAGCTTAGGCTACACACATGTCGAGCCTGGCCCAGTATCTTCCAATAACGATTACAATACGCGCCACGGATCTAAAAGGTTCGGAAGTTCGTCACAAACAGTGTCGCAAAAGCACATTTTATAGCCGTTGAGACTCCCACCACCTCCCAGCTACCTGTGCGGAACGTGCGCTCGTCGGTGATTGGCCGTGATCGCTCTTTGCCTTTGTCACTTGTCGCTTTCCTGCTTTAAAGTAGAGTCGAGTACGCTATTGTCAAGTTGTAATTGTTATTTTAGTTTTGTTGAGTTGCGAGTTTGTAGTTTTTCAGCAGACTGTACAAGTGCAAGCCCGCATTCGCATCTAACTTCCGAGCCTTTTAGATTCGTGACGCGTATTGTACGTGGCTGCTTCACCTGTGACAATGATCGTCAAATATTCGAGGCTGGAAGGTATTGGAGTGCTGATCGAAGAGAAGGACAAATACTGAACGGATTGCAATCCGAGTCAAGAGATAATGTTTGACAATGCTCCAATGAGTCTGGCTACACATTTGTCGACAATGTAGTTATCAAATGATTGAAAAACATGCATATAATAACACAAAAAGTATTAATATAATATTTCAATAAACATATTTTGAGAATACGTATCGTGCATTTAGTGTTTAAATATTATCAGAACTAGTGAATTTGTATTTGAAATAGAAATACAAGATGTTATTTGCATTTCTACACGGCATTATTTAACTTCACGTTCCGTATATTTGTTTGTAATCAAAATCTTCATAGTTTGGGTTTGATGAAATGATCATTGAAAGGTATTGTTGCGTGCCCATTGCTGGGCCGACTATGTATTCTGTAGAAACTACTATAGAGACAACAACAATGGAAAACAGGTAAAAACACCCGACCTGCAGAGAATCGCTTGGAGAGACCAATACATGTAAAGGACGGAATCTCGATGCGTCCAGAACATTCGATAGGTGGGGGACGAAGCTATAAAATGCGAGCGGAGTGGTCAGTCAGGCGGACAGTTATTCGTGTTGTTCATGTGTTGACAAGTGCTCTGGCATTACGACATAAATTATACTGTCAAAATAAATAAACTTTAGTGAGTGCAATTATATATAAATCTGGTTTTACATAAATGACTTACAGTTAATAGACAAGTGTGCTGATAAATGTTGTGTTGTGTTCCTGTGTTGTAAATATTTTGTGTACACATAGTGACTCTATGTTCTCTGTTACTTAGTCTTTTATTTTATTATTTAGAACTATTAGTTTTGTTTCTGTTAACGTTATTATTTCTGTTAAGTTAAAGAAGTACGCTTTTGTTTGTGTGTTTAACTGTTTTGTTAAACATTTATTATTGTAAATAAATAAGTTCCACCACGGACTACAGCAGTTTTGTTACACTGGTGTCAGGTGTGGGGTTCGAACCCACGCTCCCTGTTGGGAACCAGCGGAGACCTCGTTGTTTGAACTGCCGCGAACGAGGGCACACACGACGAAACTGCCCTAAGGCCGGAAAATTCAAGAGGGTCGATAAGAAGGGGCAAATGTCGAGGAATGCCCCGGAGGCCACCGTCCAAGTATTGTCACCTAAGGACCGCACAGCTAGTATTTTCGTCGATGGGAATGTCGCTAGGCGAAACATTCCGTTACTGATTCTTCTTTTTTAACAGCGTGTATAAATCAAATAGACGAACAAATATTTTAAGTAATTTTTTTTATCAAAACCCAAAAATAAGAGAAAAACAGCCGTTCAAAGTTTAACTAATTTTTTTAATTTTTACTTAATTAATTTAAAAGTTGGGTAAACACCCGCGAAGAAATCGAAAATTCATCCCAAATAATTCGCGGAGGACCTTTATCGCTACTACAAGCATGGCTACGACGCACGCATCTTTGTGTCCAACAAAACGGGGACAACTTCGAACAATTTCTGTGAACACTTGATAATGACATAACATATTTCCATAGTGACATAACATAACGCCAGGACCGTCCTCAAAATTTTATAAAATTTAATAAAACTGTGAAAGCCAATTTCTCTCGTATTCTTGAGTTTTGATAAAAAAACGTTACTTGAAATATTTGTTCGTCTATTTGATTTCTACACACTGTTAAAAAAAATCAACTTTTATTCATAATATATATTAACGACTTGCATGCCAATATTATTGATTCTTGTACTTTTCACTATGCTGATGATACAACATTTCTCAGTAATTACGAATATCCTTTTCAGTTGCAAAAGCTGGCTCAGAATACCATTGTAATGGCCTCCATTTGGCTTACATCAAATAAACTCTTGTTAAATAAGGATAAAACTCAACACTGTATTCTTCCGTACTGTGCGTCTAATATTACAAATTGTGTAAAGTTTCTTGGACTACTCATTGATAGCGATTTGAAATGAAAATCACACATTGACCAGTTATGTCAAAAATTATCAAAACTCTTACCTATATCTGTTGAGAAAAATCGCGGAATATGCATCCTTAGAGGTTACAAAAAACATCTATTATGGGTCTTTTCCAATCTAATATCAAATATGGAATTTTGCTATGGGGTCATTCTCCTGATGCTGTAAGAGTGTTCCGACTTCAAAAACGAGCTTTGAGAATAATCACCAAAAGTAATCCAAGAGATTCTTGCAAACCTCTCTTTAAACAACACAAAATTTTAACATTACCATCACTTTTTGTCTACGAAAATTTGCTTTACGCTAAACAAAATTTTCCAAATTTTCAGTTAGTTGAGGAGGTACACTCTTACAACGTCAGGAACAGTACAAATATTCGCATTCCACTTTTCAAACGTAATAAGTTGACAAATGGGCCAAATTACTTGTCACTTAAATTATATAATCAGCTCTCAGTTACCATAAGAAACCTGCCAATTAATCATTATTCAAAAGAAGTCAAGCGTATATTAACAAATCAACCGCTGTATAATTACAAAGATTTTTCTTTTAATTAATGCATATGCTTTACTGACGATTTTGTAATTTGTTGTAAAACTTTTTCACAAATAAACTGTTCTATTCTATCATTCTGTATTGTGAAGGATTACCTAGAATAGCGAATTTTACAGTAGTTACTCATACAAATTCACTGATTCTTCGATGTATAAATAAAATGATTTTTTTCTCGTTATAGATATATTAGCAATCAGTCAAAATACGAATGGCGTCGTAATAGTAAAAAAGAATGAAAAAAAAGAAACGAGGATAGTGGCTAGTAAAGCGAAGAGACATTCAGATTCAGAATTTGACGATTCTGTGCAAATTCGTTACATAAATGAATCGTTAGTATCTATAAGAAAACAATTTGGTATGTCTTGCAAAACTGAACAATGAGAAGAAATTTAATTCAATGAACGACGATATAGCATAATAATATTAGTTGAAATCCTCTTTTCAGATGTATTTTTATAAAAACGAGACACATTTTTGGTATTATTTAATAAATTGAGTGTGCCATGTTTGGGCACTCCCTGTGAACATAACTTACGGAGTATTTTTCAGTTTTCCTGACAAGGGGAAACCTTATATAGTGCCCGCGGTGAGAGATGAAGCCAGGCACGCCATCAATAATCTGCTAGTGAACGCTTACTTGCCCGCAGACAGTGGCGTGTTGAATAAATTCGACATATCCATTTATAGCGGTAGATATAGCGGTAGAATAAAATAAACACTCGACGCACATGGATCTCCGTAACAGCCAATAGCAAGCTATAGAAGGCGGGCGCAATGCATTCACGTCACTATGACGCGGTGGCTTCATCTTTCGCCGCGCGTAGTATACGACAAACCCTTGACGATATAATATTATGAACTAACAACTTTAACTCCACTCTGAATTCCAAAACCTTTAGCGACACGCTGTTCTAATGGATCAAGTCAGGAACTAAAACTTATAAATATAATAGAATTACTATGGTAAAGTCATGTAGAGAACGGTTAGGTACTCCTTATACAACTATTAAGAAAAAATAATCTACCAACCACGAAGTTATAATAAGGAGAACTAGCTCGAGCGTAGCAGTACTAGCAGATGACCGATACCTAGCGCATTAAACAATATGGCGTCAGCTAGTAACATACGTGTGGCGACTCCCCTTAACAGTACATAGCGCACCTTAAGTGCACGTGTAGTTATACACACGATTTTCCCTTAACAGCATTTAACATAATATAACTACATACACAGTTTTATCTAGACTTTAGTCAGGCACGCGCATATCTCATATATTGTCAGCAAATTGTATTAAAACATATCGTAATGTACACCATATATATTAAGTAACGAAATAAAGAATATAATCATTGTCTATACGATGATCACACACAATACCTAATCGCTGTCCGTTCAACATTCAACCACATGTCGCCACATACGAAAGAAATGTTTAATATTCCAATAAAAGAAGATGTGAATATTAACTTGTCGTTTTCAGTAGAGCGTAGTGATAGCATAAAAAATACTTTATCTAATATTGATGGCAGAAATACCAGTAATAAAGACACAAAAATCAATGTTGAAGTCCCCAAATTGTAAAATACGCGACCCATGTTTTAAATATAGATATGAACAGGATTGAAAATTATGAAAAAAAAGAAGATCTAAAAAGGTGTATCAGTGTGACGTTTGCAATGTACATTTAAAATCGTTAAGTGTCTTAAAGAAACATAAACTTATTCATACCGGAGAGAAACCATTTCAGTGTGACATTTGTAAAATGCGTTTCAGACAATCAGATCATTTAAAGAGACATAATTTTATTCACACGGGAGAGAAACCGTATCAGTGTGACATTTGTAGATTTTTTTCAGAGAGTCAAATTCTTTAAAGAAACTTCGTTCAATTCACACAGGACAGAAACCGTACCAGTGTGACGTTTGTAAGCAGTGTTTTAGACTTTTAAGTGTTCTGAAAAAACATAAACTAATTCATACAGAGGATAAACCGTACAAGTGTAATATGTGTAAAAAATGTTTCAGAGAGTCGGCCCTTTTAAAGAAACATAATTTAGTTCACACAGGCGCGAAACCTTATCAGTGTGACATTTGTAAAATGTGTTTCCGAGACACAAGTTCTTTAAAAAAACATAATTTTATTCATACAGGCGAGAAACCATATGAGTGTGACGTTTGTCAACAGTGTTTTAGACTATTATATGATTTAAAGAAACATAAATTAATGCATACTGGGGAAAAGCCGTACCAATGTGATTTCTGTAAACGATGTTTCATAGCCGCAAGTAATTTTGAGGAACATAAATTAACACATACAGGAGAGAAACCGTACCAGTGCGACATTTGTAAAATGTATTTCAGATTGTCAGGTACTCTGAGGACACATAAATTTACTCATACAGGAGAGAAACCATATCAATGTAACATTTGTGAAAAGTTTTTCAGACAGTCAAGTACCTACATTAAAAAAACATATATTAATTCATAAATGAGTGGTAGGAATGGTTCAGCATTTTGTTACGGCTTTTACTACGTCCTTATTGCATGTTCAGACTTCAGAGTCACATGGATCCAATACAGTTCATCACGCATACAGAAGTTTTACTTAAAAAAATTGGTTGTCTGTAAAGTCGGTTTACGGACGATAGTTTTACGTGATAACGTACTCCGTAATACATAACCTAAATTTATATAATAATTATAATAATTCGAATCTATGATATTGCATCTTTTGCTTCAAATTTAGGTTAATTTTATTTATTAAAATTACTTACCACCTATAATATAATTGTTTTTTTTTAACTTTCTTTCTTTCGTATTTATTTTAAGTCTCAAAGATTAATTGTCATAATATTTTGAAAACAACTGTTTCACTGTTTATATAAAATTCCAAAACCTACTTACAATATTTAAGTATTTTCATACGTCAAAAAATTGATTTTTATAATGATAAAATTTGTATGAAAACGATTTTTTCGAGAGATGAGACCTAGCTAAAACGATTTTTTGCCCCCCAAAATCCCTTTTCAGTAAATTTCATCCAAATCGTTAGGGCCGTTTTCGAGAAAAGCACGCACAGGGTCAGGCGGAACGTTACGCGTTACGAACGTTAGGAACGTTACGTTAGGAGCGTTACACTTTTCCGTGCATGCAGCCGGTGTTTTATCAATTTATAAGATTGGTGATTCATCAATTTATAAGACGTTATCACGTCAAAAATCATTTTGAATTACTGATAAACATCTCATTAATAGAATATCAGAATGACGTTTTACAATAAATGTTTTTGCTGCTTTTCATGCCTGTGTTGCGATAGTAAAATGACCCTTTTTCACACTAGTGCGTAAAGTAAAACAAAAATAATGCGATTTTACCAATCCACTGGTTATATCTCTGTCAGCTGCCATTTAAATCTATGAGACAGAAAAGGAAAGTAGCCTTTGTCTTCGTAATCAATCCAAATTTCTTATATGGCCGAACTGTTAGATATATAGTACGGTATGTAAACGCGTAAGGTGCACAAAGGGAAATTAGCATTGGGAAAAAATACTTGGATCAGAGTTAGCCATGACTGCATTAATTGTTATTTCTATTGAATTATCGTGGTAATCTTGAGGATTTCTATTTTATTTTGATTTATTTTTATTTTAGTTGGCTTTTTTTAATAATAAAAATATTGTCTGAAGACACAAGTAATTCAAGAATTACAAGGCGCGAATTTTACATAATATACCCCAACGTTATGTTCGAAAATTGATGTATATTTTTAACGACACTTTGAGCTTAATAATATAATTTAATTAACTTAATCTAATAAAAAAATAACAGTTGAAAGTATTGAAACACAGAAAGGAAAAAATCATTTTAATAATTTATTAATAATTAATTTAGGTTCATAAATATAAAAGCGTTAGCTGTAAACTCTATGATCGTTTATTAGTCACAATTAATAATATAATTGTGACCCTAAATTATAAAAATTATATTTTCTTTTTGGTACATTTCAATAAAAACTTTCTTTTTATTAGTATTTTATTTTTCTTGTTTTTATAGTCTTTCAAAATTTTAACTATTATGACATTAAATTATAAAAATTATTTGATTATTTTATACAAGATGGTTGAGAAGGAAAAGGTATTCCGTCATCTTGGGGCATCCGCCATATTGGATATATACATTGTCACCAGACTTGCATGTGTGTGAAATTTCAAAGCTTTAGTTAATTTAATCTAGTCGAACAAATTGCAGCAATTAGATTATGGGGCCTTTCCAACTAATAAATTATAATATTGACATTTGACATATAATAACAAAGAAAATAAAATTTCCGTTAACGCGTATAGTAACGCGTATAGTTACCACTAAACATTATAAAATTTGCTGTTCGTGTTCATGGTTTTCTATATGTTATCACGTTATGATGTTAAAAATAAACAAAGAATGCTTGTCAAATACCTAACTAACATCTACGGAACAAACTAATATTAGATTTTTTTTATTTTCAAAATATTTCTGAAACTAAGTACAAATTTAGAAAAACACATTTTTTCATGACTATCTTGTAAAAATATACAGGCTAATAAACTGTTATAACATGTAAGTATATCATAATTATAAAAAAAACAACATTGAAAGGTAGGTACTTCTTTCTCTGTTGCGCATGCGCCGATTTTCCCGAAAAATAAATTACAAAACTTTCTTGTAAAACATATAGAATAATAATCCGTTATGAAAAGTTTACTATTATTATATAAAAAACATCATAGCATATAATATCTTTTGCGCATGCGCCGATTATCCCAAAAAAAAAATTACAAAAATTTCTAGTAAAATATGCAGAATAATAAGCCGTTATAAAAACTATATTATTATTTTATAAAACAACATTATAAAAGATATACTCTTTTGCGCATGCGCCGATGTTCCCCAAAAAACAATAAATCACTTTATATTTGCATATCAAACATCCTCCCAAAATTTGGTTACAATCCGATCATCCGTTGTATCGGAATGGTAAGAAATGTCAAAAATGACGTTTGCAACTGTCAAAGTTTTATGTTCTAAATTAGTTATTCAAATTGTTAACTCAGAAGGCGTTGCATTTCACCAATATTTATAATGGCATTCGTTTTTGAACAAATGCAAACTTTTTATTTTAGTACTACCAAGGCAATTTTAAATGAAAGGCTTGCCTTTTTTTAATATTTATTTATAATTAAAAAGATATTTATTTAATTAAATATCTTTTTAATTAGTCGGGCACAACGGGTTTTTTTGTTTTCAATAATTTATTAATGTTTTAACTTTAATTTAAATAGTTTTTTTTTAATTTCCACCGACTAGTTTTGGAGAAATCAATGAAAACATATCATCCATCTACCGTTTTACCATAAAGCCAATGTTAAATATGCCTACTTTTGAAGTCATTTATTTATATAAATAATCGGGCAACCCCCCCTAAAATTTTCAGAATTGGTTTAGACTTAGTCCAACTTTAAAAAAATCAATCCTTTCTATTTCAAATTACCTTGGTGCTCGTATTTTAAATTGTCATGTTAAATCGTGCAACAATTAAATTGAATTCATTTCTATATAATTATGTATAAAATGAATTTATTTCTATATAAATCGGGATAAAAAAACTGTTTGGGCAAATTCTGTTACACGAAATATATGTAAAATGTTCTCCTCTTTCGTTTAAGACTGGTTTCAAACCGATCTGATTTAAATTGAGCGAGAAATAAGCAAAAAACTTTTTTTTTCCTAATTTTCTCCCCTCTGGGACAAAAATTCAAAAATCGGGCGACGTTAGGATTTAAGTTACCCGGAGACGAATCGAACAAAAAAAAGTTTTTTAAAATCGGTTAAGGCGTTTGGGCTGTACGCTGGATACAAAAAGCGTGACTCACAGATTCACAGATTCACAGATTCACAGACAAAGCGAGTACATATAGGCGCTTTAGCTTACGCTATTCGCGCCTAAAAAAGCTCTTATAAATCATTATTTTAATTTTTTTGTACAAAAACAAAACAAAAAAAACAACTCTATCTGTTTGGAAACATTTCATTCAAAAATTGTCTGACTGGTATGACGTATGCGCGTTGGTAAATCAGTGACCCAATGTCTTTAGGTTCAACACGAATAGGCGGAGATATTTGATCTCGCACCATATTTAAGTATTTTTGGGAATTTAATGTCCCACTAATAAAAAAAGTCCGATTATGTTGTAATCATTTCAATATTTTCTTCGGTAGTATACACATTCATTTTGCAAAAGAATATTATCTGTCAAATTGAAAAACAAGATTTTAAGGCTCACTTACGTGTTTACATACTGTATATACTTATTATGAAGAAAAAATCAGCTATTTTTAGGGGGTACGTGCAAAAAATGTTGTATGTATTTTGTTCGTAATGGTCCCGGGTAAATGTTAAAATTCGCTGGTCCCTCATTTTAACATAATGTCGTTTGCTCGTGTAATCCATTTACGAACGAGACACAAACGACTATTACCTAATTATGTTATTTATTAATTGTTTTATCCTCTAAATTACTTTATTGTTAATTATTGTAAACATTGAGCCTGAAGACGACAAATTAATTAGTCGTAACGTTGCGCATTTGTTTTTTGTTCAATAAATAAATTGATATTGGATATGGAAAGGCTTTTTTTATTATTTTGATTAACAAATCACTAATCTTCAAACTAACAAAATAAGTTACATAATATAAAATTGGTACCTATTACGAAATACGATAGATTTTTGAAATTCAAATACGTGAAACTCAGACCCAAAATTGAAACCGCGTGCGGTTTGAATTGTTAAAAGTTTTCTCATTGTCAAATACTATTGGCATTTTACTGGAGCCGGAGCTCATCTCAAAATATTCGATATCGCCTTACACGAAGCGTTTGCATTGCCAGTATACCAGACTAGCGGTCCCGCTCGGTTTCACCCGGGTGCAAAAGAACGTATGGGGCGAGGAATATGAGTACGCACGTTCATTTTCGTTTACCGAGATGCATGTTGTGTCCAAATTTCATGATGATCGGAGTTACCGTTCAAAAGTTTTTGACGGACGGACAGATTTTGAGTTATATTTTGCAACATTTTTCATTGATACTCCGCTCCTATTGGTCGTAGCGTGATATTATATAGCCTATAGCCTTCCTCTGATAAGTAGGTTATCTAACAAAAAATTTTTTTTTCAATTCGAAGCAGTAGTTCCTGAGATTAGCGCGTTCAAACAAACAAACAAACTTTTCAGCTTTTAGTAATTTAGTATAGATTCAATATCGCGCCGCAATCGCTTCGCGCTGTCCCACGTATAATATTATGTCTTTACTTAAATAAACACGAAAATAAAACAGGGTGCCTCGGCATACCTGACTTATAACCTCACCTTGAAGAGAAATTATGAGTCACGTTAAGCCAATTGGCACACGAAAAGATCGCAGAAAAAAGGTCATGTTCAACTTTTTAAACGGATCCATCGTGGAAAGAAATAAATTTATGTAGTTGGAAAAATTTGACAACAAAAAAATATAAAACGCTTACCTTATCGTCTTCCCCTTTGCTATCACACTGAAAATAAAAAAAAGATAAATTAATTGAAATAAACGAATGTTTTACAAAAAATTAAATTAGAAAAAGAAACATAATTTTTTTTTTTGTTTACAAAATTCAAAGTACATGCTTTTTTCAATTTTTTTTATGTTTCCAATTTAAACGTTCAACGGCAGCAAACATGTCAAGCTTTAAAATGTCTCGATAAGTACACTTCGTGCCATCTTTTGTTGGAAAAAGTACTAAACGTATTTTCATTATGTAACTAACATTATTTACGAAAACCCAATAACTTAATTTTATTCGCTTTTATTTCTGCATGCGCTGAAAGCTAGCAATTATAACTTGCTTTACTTTATGCTAACGAAGTTCACGTTTAACTTTAAATCTTCAATTAATTAATTATTCAACAATCAAAAAGTTTTTAATGCGCAACGTAAGAATCTATGTATATTTGCATCGAGGGATTTACGTGCAATTAAGAATTAAGTTAATTCACATGGCCAGATATATTATGGAAAACTAGAGTGACCTGTGCGAATTATTCGCACTAAATAAGTATAATAATTATCACTTTACAAAATTATATTTTAAATATGATTGCAGGTATTCAATTCGTTTCTAATTTTGCACACTGCTTATAACGTTCTTCATTTTGTTGTATTACAATATGAAGCTCAGATGACAGATCGAAGACATATTTTACTAAAATTGTCATATAGAGGCTCAAGTAGCAAAAGCGTTGAGCTAAGCCGTCAGATGGCATCATGCAGCATTGCTGTGACGTTGTTCAGCGTTGCTCGCTGTTTCAAAATTAAAGCCGTCAGATGGCAGTATGCAGTATTACAATATGGAGGTCAAATGACAGATCGAAGTGTTGACGTTGTTTCAAAATTAAAACCGTCAGATGGCAGACGTTGTTCAGCGTTGCTGTATTTTATATAATTTACAAAAACAAAAGCAATAATAAATTTTTTAGTTGTCGATGTCAGTAGAGCAAGCAATTATCTGTAAAATTAATATAATTTATGCGGAGAAATTGTGTGGTTTTTTCTTAAAAGGGAGGCAAACATCTTAACCTTAGCGTATTAATATATTTATAATGATAATGATTGATTTAAAAAGTAATTTGAACTCTTTTCAAAGTCGAACGGAACACTGCAATTACTCTTTCATTTCTGTCGGTTAAGAAATGAAAGTATTTCGCGATGAAATCTCGCTTATAAACACTTTTATTATAAAACTAATAGTCTAAGATCCCGATTTGACTCCATCTTCACCCATCGAGTTTTCTAATGAAATTTAAATTGTGATAATACAATGTGTTAATAAAGAAATATTTATTTGGTTGCCATTCAATTTTTTGGCAAAGCTGTTTTTAATAAAAAAATTAGAGTTGTTAATTTAATTTTATTTATTTAGTATTAGATTTTATGATTCGCAATAAAATTATCTACATTTTCATATATGACAATATAGAAAACCCTGTTTTTATGACAGGAATCAAAATGGCGACCAAACTTTGGCATTTTTATATACATATTTACTTTCGATTGAGAATAAAATTATCTGAAAACTCGATAACTACATTTCAGAAATAAAATAAACAACTTTAATTTTTTATTAAAAATAGCTGTGCCAAGAAATTGAATGGCATCGAAATCAATTTTTCTTTATTTATACATATTATAAAAATTCAAATTTCATTAGAAAACTCGATGGGTGAAGATCGAGCCAAATCGGGATCTTGTACCTACTATAATACTTTATACAAGTTTCATTAATATTTTAAAACGGAGACGTTTAAAAATTATACTAACAAAAACTAACGAATGGGGAAGTGAAGGACATGAGTACGCACATTCATCTTAGTTTACCGAGATGAATGTTGTGTCCAAATTTCATGATGATCGGAGTTATCGATCAAAAGTTTTTGTCGATAAAAAGCAGTATTTATACTTTTTTAAAGTGAAACTTTTATTTTATCGCCCCGAATTTTTCTGGCCGTCTGTTGCATGTCGCATTACAGGCGGCCGCGGAGTAGGGGTAAAGTGAAAGGCGCTCGGAGTAGGCGCTCGGTAGAGTAGTCAAGGCGCCCATGGTTAGCATCAGCTGACCGTGAAGTATGTATAACACATAGTCAGTCTGTCATGCGGGCAAGTGCTGTACAGTGTTTACATGTTTTTATTCGTGTATTCATGTGAATATTGTTGTTTATAATTAATCGTGATGGATAAGTGTCTACAATCCAACGCCTACAATCCAATAAAAGTTTCACTTGCGTCGTGGTTTCTTAAAACCACACAAACTTTTTTTAAGTAATACATTTCTTTTAAATCAATAATTAATAAAATATAATAAATATTTAATTGAAAACACTGTAGGAAAATTATTTTTATATAGATACCTATAGTTGTAACAGTTTTCAAATGGGCTAATAATTAGATTTATTTAATTTTAATTAGTCGTAAATAACATTAAAATAAATTTAAATGTAAGCCTTAGAAGAAAGCAATGTAGAAAATAAAAAAAATTAAAAATATATTGGCCCAACGCGGGGCTCGAACTCACGACCCCGATATTAACAGTCGCATACTCTACCGACTGACCAAGCCGGGCTTGTGAACGTATAGCGCTAATATTAGTATATTTAGTTAGGGCATTTCACCTGAATAGACGCTTATTACACGCTTTATATTAACTTCACTTGTAAGTTTGTATGTATATAAGTATGTATGTTTGTAACTTTCATTTGGACTACAGCACGTGGTTTATATAGCGGTATAATATGCCAGCACAGTGAGTACACTGGCAGCCGTGCGGTCTAAGGCACGGGTCCTCGCTGACGTCCACTCTCGACATCACGGGTCGTGGGTTCTAATCCCGTCCACGCCGAAAAAAAAATTTGTTTTTTTTTTTCGGCAAATTTTTGACAATAAATCGAACTTAAAAGTGGAAAATAAATATAGTAAAAAAAAAACTAAAAAACACGCTTTATATCAAACTAAAAAGTGAAAAATAAATATAGTTTAAAAAAAACTAAAAAACACGCTTTATATCAAACTAAAAAGTGAAAAATAAATATAGTTTAAAAAAAACTAAAAAACACGCTTTATATCGAACTAAAAAGTAAAAAAAAAATTTTTTTTAAATAAGCTTAAAAAGCGTGGGGCGCTTTGTTCCACATTTTCGTACATCGAGCGCCACACGCTTTTAAGCTTATTTTAAAAAAAATATTTTTTACTTTTTAGTTCGATATAAAGCGTGTTTTTTAGTTTTTTTTAAACTATATTTATTCACTGATGTAAATAATAAATTTTTACACAAATTCGTAACGCGCAATGCTTTACTATATGACACGCATAGGATAGTTCATTGAAATGTTGAGAAGATGGCTCATGTTTAAAGCAAAAATCCCAATCGAAATCTATACTAATATATAAAGCTGAAGAGTTTGTTTATTTGGTTGAACGCGCTAATCTCAGGAACTACTGGTTCGAATTGATTTTTTTGTTGGATAGCCCATTTACCGAGGAAGGCTATAGGCTATATAATATCACGCTACGACCACTAGGAGCGAAGCCTCAATGAAAAATGTTGCAAAATATAACTCAAACATTGTCCGTCCGACAGAAACTTTTCAACGGTAACTCCGATCATCATGTTTGAACACAACATTCATCTCGGTAAACTAAGATGAACGTGCGTACTCATGCCTCCATTCGTTCTTTTGCACCCGGGTGAAACCCGGCAGAACCACTAGTAATATTATAATGTGTATTTCTATTAGATTTTTTCAGTTTTTCCGCATAGGTATAGTGATATTTTATTAGTGCGATTCCAGGGATATAGCAGCGATAAAATGATGAAACAACTAAGTGTAAATGCGTGTGGGTTATCTCAAATATGCAGATAGTGTTCAACGCGCAATAATATGACAATGGCCGACATATTTTCATTTTCCACCAAATTGAAAAAAAAATAGTTGATATGATAATGCAATGTACCCCCGTTCAACTAAGTAGACAAATTAGAAAAAAATGTAATGCACTAGTGCAGGGGTCGGCAACCTTTTGAGACGGAAGAGCCAAAAGTTACAATTTACAAAATTTCCCAGTTTTTAAAGAGCCACTAAACATTTTCGTTTCAGTATTTTAGTATTTGCTTATATAGGTATAATAAAGGGTTTTCCAATAAGAGGTGTTATTTTGATATTCAAAGGAAATTGCCATTTTTTGGAATAAATGATCGGATGTTTATTTCATTATAAAGAGGAAGGTATGCCGTTAATAATGGAAAATAACATAAGCCAAATGACCACCACGACTACGCCTACAGGACCATATCCTTTTCATGAAATTTTCCATAACCAAATCGCAAAGTGGCTGCCCTATGTCCTTGATAGCCTCACGAATTCCATCTTTGACGTCTTGAATCGACGCTGGACTGTTGGCGTAGACCTTCTCTTTCACGTGGCCCCAAAGGAAGAAGTCGCAACGTGTTAAATCACAAGATCTCGGTGGCCAATTGTGATCACCTCTTCGAGAGATAACACGATCCGGAAACTTTTCCCGTAAAAGATCAATGGTTTCGTTGCTTGTGTGGCACGTAGCGCCATCTTGTTGAAAGTAAACGTTGTCCAGATCAATACCATTCAATTCCGGCCATAAAAAATCATTAATCATCTCTCGATAGCGCAATCCATTCACCTGGGATTTATTCAACACTTTCGGCTACAGCAGCAATATTCTCGGCTGTTCTTGAGCGACGTGCACGGGTTTTATTCTTCACATCACTAACTTGTCCCAACAGCTCGAATTTTTCAACCAATGTCTGTATTGCGGTCCGACAAGGTGCTTCACGACGAGCCAATAATGTTCGAGTTTTACGAATCGTCTCTGCCAAATTTTCACCATTTTTATAGTGACTTTTAATAATTTCAGTGCGTTGTTGAAGCGTGTATCGTTCCATTTTTATTAATGGCGTAGTTTCTACTTGTCAAATGTCAAAAAATGACAATTCCAAAAGTGACATCTACCGAAATAGCGAGCTATTCAAAATAACACCTCTTATTGGAAAACCCTTTATATGGCTAAGAGATAGACATGGTACTCAATCATGGATCGATTGGACGATTTTTAAGGGTTTATACATATAATAAAATAATTATTTTTTGCGTATGGAACTAGAGAGCCGCAATTTTACATCAAAAGAGCCGCATGCGGCTCGCGAGCCTCAGTTTGCCGACCCCTGCACTAGTGGAGTGCAATAAAATTTTTTTTAAATATTATGACGTGACTGCGGGCTGGCCTGCTAACTCACAAGAAAATTAGAACAAGGGCTATTTTTCCCTGCTAGATCTGCTGCTAGGTATGAGCAAGATCAGGAAGCAGTATCTTGTCGTGGGCACTTGAACAAACGCCCACAAACCAACATGGCGTCATTCTGCTCAGAGTCAGACAACAGACACGTCTTGCTGTGTTTATATTCGGACCGTCACTGCGCAGACACAAAACAAGCTTGAAAAGTAGTCTTGTGTGAAGCGAGCACTTAATAGCAATCAAGAAAACCAGTGCTAGAAACCTAGTAGGCAAATCTAATAAGAAATCTAGCAGCGTTTCTAGCCTCGTGTGCAGTCATGAGTGCACCGCAAGAGGTGGAAGGGGGAGGCAGCAACACCTCCACCGAGTGTATTAAGCTTACGTCTTACGAATCCATTTTATTTCTCCCATCATTGATTTTTGATGCGAGCGTGGTGAGCAATAGGGGAAACTTCAAACTCAAATTTTCCGTATTTCTGTGAACAATGTTTATTAAAAGTGAAAATAGTTATAATTTTATTAAGTTTTTTAATTACAAAGAAAACATGGGCAACTGTTGCGCTGATGGCGATTTAAGTAAAATAAAGATCATTGGCGCCATAATTTGACGTTACGCTGTCAGTGTAAACAAATTTAACAAAATAAATAAATATTTGTTGTATATAAAATTAACAGAAGTTTTCCTTATTACATTTTTTTTTAACCCATCATGGCCAACTACAGTTTTTGAGTTATCACCATAAAAGATAACTTACGAATAAAATCTTCGACAATAAACAGCAGATGTAAACATTCTTTTAGTTTATTCCCGTACAATGAGCAAGAGTTACTGGCTTTAATAATGGGCATAAAAAATAAAAAATCAAGGGGATTTGATGATGTGTCAATAGGTCATATGCATGAGACTCAAAATTGGTTTAAATTTTTATTTCGAAATATATTTTAGTTCCTGATTCTATCGTAATGGATATTTTATTAATCTAATCATTGAAAAAAAAATACAATTAATAAAAAAGAAATGTAGAAAATATGCGCTATTTTCGAATTTTCAAAACGCAGCGTGACGTCAGAGTATATATCAACAACAGTTTCCATGACGACTGTGTCGTCTCACAGTAAGATTATGTCAGTATTCAGAGAAAACAACAAATAAACTTCATTTAGAACATTAACAATTTGACATCAAGGCTGACATGCATCATATATCATGACGTCACATAAGCCCGCCAACATGGCCGATTGTTTAAACTGTCTTATTTTGAATGTGAAATTTAATATTTTTTTTCTTATGATAATATTACATTTTTAAATGATTAGCAATTGTTTTCTGTATTATGGTTGACTAAATAATCTATTAAAAATATAAAAAAAAATACATGCATATGACCTATTGAAATTATCGTTTGCGTAATACTTGATATCTTACCTGTTTTAACTGAATTAATAAACTTATCATTTTTGTTGGGCATTTTTCCAGAGCAATTAAAGGAAGCAAAAGTTAGACCAAAGGGAATTGTGAAGACTGTAATAATTATCGTCCTATATCAGTATTGTCGAGCTTCTCAAAAATTTTTGAAATAGCTTATTTAAACAGAATTATTAATTACATGAACAAAATTTATTATATTTTAATCAATATGGGTACATGAAAAAAAGAAGTACGGAGACCGCTATGTTTGCTTTAACAGATACTGTTTACGAAGCCTTAGATAAAGCAGAGAAAATTCTAGTAAGTTTTTATGACCTGTCCAAAGCGTTTGACTCAATAAATCATTCACTACTACTGGAAAAATTACAATATCTGTATGGTGTTCGTGGTGTCTGCTTATCATGGATAGAATCATATTTGTCGGACAGAACACAGAAAGTTCATTTCAATAAGGATGGCTTTAATGCGGTTTCCAACCCTGGATTCATAAATTGTGGTGTACCACAAGGCTCATCTTTGGGTCTATATCTCTTTTTGATCTTTATCAATAACATGCCAAACTATATGCAGAATGTTGACTCTGTGATTATTTATGCAGATGATACCACAGTATGCGTAAAAGATAATGAACTCGCTAAAACAATAAAAAAAAACAAGGTAGCTGCCTCCATACTTTCACAGTACTGTAATGAAAATGGTCTAAAATTGAATATTGAAAAGACTAAGATTATGAATTTTAGCATAAAGAAAACTTCTATAGATCGGACACCTACTTTGAATGTTGACGGCAAAGCAATAGAAATCATTTCAAATTTTAATTTTCTAGGTCTAAGAGTCGATTCGTCTCTAACGTGGGACGGTCATATTGACTATATATGTAATAAATTATCAAAAATGGTTTACCTATTTTACATACTTCGTACCATTTGTGACAAATCAGTATGTTTAGCTGCCTATTATGGCTATGTTTATTCAATACTATCGTACGGTATTGTATTTTGGGGGTAGTCCACTTGGACATACAGAGCTTTTCAACTTCAGAAAAAAATTATCAGAATCATATTTCATTTAAATTACCGAGAATCATGTAAAGATACATTTAAAATGCATAAATTACTTACAGTTCCAGCGCTTTATATGTACAAAAGTATAATGTTCCTAAAAAATAATCCGGATTTATTTTCAAATAATTTCACACACTCGTATAGCACTAGACGAAAAGATCTTGAAGTCCCGGTGCATCGCTTCACAAAGTACAAACAAAGCCTGCGTTGCTCTGTCGTGAGCATTTATAATGGGTTGCCAGACCATATCAAAGCCATTTTTGGTGAAAAGAATTTCAACATTAAGCTGAAAAACTATTTTTTGGAAAAGTGTCCATACATACTCTGTTTAATTTTAACTTACTCTGTGTAATTTTAACTACTTTGTTTAATTTTAACTGCTATAACTTGTCCACATCTTGTACTATGTAATACTGGATAAATAAAATTATGATTATGATAAAAACATGTCGCGATATCCATTAAAAGTGAGTTAAATAATTCTGTATTACCCACTAGCAGCGCTAGTACGCTTTGTGCACACAGCCTATAGCTGCGCGCTTTGATCGACTTTCCCGAGATGTCCTCGTAAGATATAAATCGATCAAATTATTCGCGATATCGTAAGCAACTTTACGATAGAAAAGTGAAAAATCAGGAGCTCGGAAAGCCAGACGAAAATGGCACCCTATCGGTGACAAACAGCAACTTCACTCTAGTGTTTGCCTTTTTCTCTTTAGATTGCTCGAGGTATCCTAAATGCTTGTAATATATACATCGATCGAAATGCTCGAGATATCGCAAACAGAAGTTATTTTTTCACAATAATCGCATTCTCTACAATCTACTTAATTCATCTGTTAATAGAACCCCTAAAATGAAACATTGGAGCCAATTCTCTATCCATTACTTAGATGTCAGAAGTTGATGACCAGTCAGCATTTTGAGAACAGATAATTGTATCGTATTAATATGAAAAGTGATTGAGTCACCATAATGAAGGAAATATCGATCGTTGGGTCTGGCTTAAGTACAATGTGTCGATTGTGCTTATCAAGTGGCGTTACATTGTTAGATATGTTTTCATTTTCATCCAAAATGGGGAACAGGGTGGCTGGTGTAATAATGAAACGCGCTGCTGTTCAGGTAAGTTGTACTCTTTTCCATGAGTAATGACAATCAGCATTGTTATTTGCAACGGCATTGTGGTTTCTGTTTTCTAACTGTTTCTATATGGTTTCCTTCTTTGTATGTTGTCACAAGCAAGTATTATCGTTTTAAATCTATCATAAATAACGTTTCGTAGGCGTGTTCAGAGAGATTAATGTTTTTCGAATAAAGCACATTTTTATATTCATATCGCACGCTAATGGTGCAAGTAGTAATCAAAATAAATTTTTGAAAAGATAATATGTATCAAATAAGATACAAATTTCTTTAAGTAAAATGTCAAGTACCTATCAATAAAGTCAATAAAAAGTTTCTCTTGATTGGCAGATAACCAGAGGCGATGAATTTCCGAATTTCATCTGCGAATCGTGTTACACTCAACTGGAGAAAGTTCACCAATTCTTGACGCAAATAGAACAGTCCGACAAAGCACTGCGACGCTATGTTCAACAATTATATGCTTCTGAGAAACCTATCAAAACTGAATGTACTGTTCAACCATCTGAGGAGCCTTTCTTCCATAACGTTAATAATGATATACCTGTTAAATGCGAATCTTTAGAGCTCAGTAATGCGTTTGACACTGATCTTGACTGGAAAGAGACCGATTTAAATCGAGAAAATCAACATAACGAAGATTTGTGTTTAAAATCTGAAGGTAAAGTCGAACTTATTGATGAAAATCTTTTTTTAACAACAGACTGTAAAAAAGACTCAGAAGACATTTCGTCTAGTATAGATGGCAATGAATTCAGCTGCGAAGACTCAAAGATTGACATAGGAGAAACTAAAGTGAACTTAGACATGGCAGACAATTGGGGAGAAAAAAAACAAGAAAATGCTCTTTTAACGACCAAATTAATGGAGGAAATGTCCATAAAATCTGAACTCAAATTCAAACAAATAGACGATAATTTATTAATTCTAAAAGAATCGGTCAAAGACACGGTAAACGCTTCATCTAACAAAGATGGAAATAAAATTAGCTGCAAAGTTAAGAATATTGATATTGCAAATGTGATTAAAAATTTCAATAAGTGTGATAAAAGGTACAAAAATATTTCGGTAAACCGTAAAAAGCACAGAAAAGCAAAGAAATTATACATACATACCGGTGAGAAACCTTATCACTGTGACATTTGCAGTAAGTGTTTCTCCTCTTTGGGCAAACTTAATAGACACAACAAACTTACACATACTGGTCAGAAACCTTATCAGTGTGACTTATGTAATAAGAGTTTCTCTCACTCATCCAAGTTAAATACTCACAAGCGGGTACATACTGGAGAGAAACCTTATCAGTGTGACTTATGTAACAAGAGTTTCTCTGACCCGTCTAACTTAAATACTCACAAGCGTAGTCATACTGGTGAGAAACCGTATCACTGTGACATTTGCAATAAGTGTTTCTCATATTTAAGCCGTTTTAATAAACACAAACTTACACATACTGGTCAGAAACCTTATCAGTGTGACTTATGTAACAAGTCTTTCTCTGACTCATCCAGCTTAAATATACACAAGCGGATACATACTGGTGAGAAACCTTATCAGTGCAATCTTTGTAATAAGTGTTTCTCTCAGACTGCCCATTTAAATACTCACAAACGTACGCATTCTGGCGAGAGACCTTATCAGTGCGATCTTTGTAATAAGTGTTTCTCAGACTTAGGTAATTTAAATAAACACAAGCGTATACATACTGGTGAGAGACCCTATCAGTGTGATCTTTGTAAGAAGTGTTTCATTCAGTCATCCGATTTAAATAAACACAAGCGAATACATACTGGTGAGAAACCTTATCAGTGCGATCTTTGTAATAAGTGTTTCTCTAAGTCATGGAATTTAAATCGGCACAAGCTTAAACATATCGGTGAGAAACCTTATCAGTGTGACCTTTTGCAATAAATGTTTCTCTCAGTCATCGTATTTAAATACTCACAAGCTTAGAGCTCATAATCCGAGAAGCGATAGAAATATAAATTGAATTAATCTATTTGTTAACAAGAAAATTATTAATGAAAAATATAACCTGCTGAAGTAAATAAAGTGGTGTTTTTGACCAGATTTCATTTATATCTGTAATAACTTCATTTACGGAATTGCTGATCAAACCCAAACGTCTCACAGGCTTACTTGCTAATGTTCGTAGGTGATAGGGTATGTGCAATAGTTAACAGTTTTAATTTTTGTGTTACTGTACTCTGGTGTGCCAAGGCATATGTGTATGCCTCGCACGGTATGACTTCACCTGGGTTGCATATAAACCAGGGGGGCTATGCAGGAAATACTGTTTTATACTCGTATGTTACAGATTTATACACTTCATACAACTAAACATAAGTATTTCTTTTTTCGTTTTTGTTTGCCCTATTTTTCTCGTTGAAAAATTGGGGACAAATTTGGCGATAATAATTATTACTATCTTTATATTAAAATAAAATTAACAAAACATATTTAAATTTAGTTTAATTCTAATTACGGTACCTTTGATTTCAAAGCTATTTTTTTTTGTTATTAAAGCTCGTTTGTTTCTTAAAGTTAAGTTTTACTCCTAGAACCTCGAAACTCTTCAATGAATAAATAAGTTATTTTTTCGAAGTAACGAATATTCAATCCCACGAAAATTGTTTGGAAAAAATTATATTCCCAACTATTTCCTAGGTTTTAATCTGTTAACTGGTAAAATTGTCAGAGAGCTATATTTCGAATTTATTATTAAAATATACTAAATTGAAAATATGAATATAATATGATAAAACATTTGTTGAAACTAAAAATTCATCTGTTTTTTGTTTCTTCGAAACACGACTTCAAGCAGTGATCTTATAGATCCCCTAAAATGAAATCCTGGAGGCGATTGGACGAAATACATGATACAGACAGTATTTTGAATACGTTTTCTTTTAGAAGTTTTTGATACTAGGTACTGTACATAGGTATATCAAATCAAAAATTACGTCAAGCAAATCTTTGGTGAAGTGATTATATGGCGCTACTGATCTGCGCACGTTATAACATACAATTGAGTCAATTCTCTATCCATTACTTAGATATCAGAAGTTAATGACCGTTCAGCATTTTGAGAACAGATGATTGTGTCGTATTAATATCAAAAGTGATATAGTCACCATAATGAAAGAAATATCGATCATTGGGTCTGGCTTAAGTACAATGTGTCGATTGTGCTTATCAAGTGGCGTTACATTGTTAGATATGTTTTCATTTTCATCCAAAATGGGGAACAGGGTGGCTGGTGTAATAATGAAACGCGCTGCTGTTCAGGTAAGTTGTACTCTTTTCCATGAGTAATGACAATCAGCATTGTTATTTGCAACGGCATTGTAGTTTCTATTTTCTAACTGTTTCTATATGGTTTCCTTCTTTGTATATTGTCACAAGCAAGTATTATCGTTTTAAATCTATCATAAATAACGTTTCGTAGGCGTGTTCAGAGAGATTAATGTTTTTCGAATAAAGCACATTTTTATATTCATATCGCACGCTAATGGTGCAAGTAGTAATCAAAATAAATATTTAAAAAGATAATATGTATCAAATAAGATACATATTTCTTTAAGTAAAATGTCAAGTACATATCAATAAAGTCAATAAAAAGTTTCTCTTGATTGGCAGATAACCAGAGGCGATGAATTTCCGAATTTCATCTGCGAATCGTGTTACACTCAACTGGAGAAAGTTCACCAATTCTTGACGCAAATAGAACAGTCCGACAAAGCACTGCGACGCTATGTTCAACAATTATACGCTTCTAAGAAATCTATCAAAGCTGAATGTCCTGTTCAACCATCTGAGGAGCCTTTCTTCCGCAACACTAATAAAGATCTACCTGTTAAATGTGAGTCTTTAGAGCTCAGTAATGCGTTTGACACGGATCTTGATTGGAAAGAGACCGATTTCAATCGAGAAAATAAACATAACGAAGATTTGTGTTTAAAATCTGAAGGTAAAGTCGAACTTGATGAAGAAAATCTATTTTTAACAACAGACTGTGAAAATGACTCAGAAGACATTTCGTCTAGTATAGATGGCAATGAATTCAGCTGCGAAGACTCAAAGATTGACATAGGAGAGACTAAAGTGAACTTAGACATGGCAGACAATTGGAAAGAAAAAAATGAAGAAAACAATATTACAGCAAACAGATGTTTGGACGGAACGGTTCCAAAATCCGAAATACAATTCAATCAGATGGAGTATAATTTATTAATTCTAAGAGAATCGGTCGATGACACGGAAAACGCTTCATTTAACAAAGCTGGAAATAAAATTAGCTGCAAAGATAAGAATATTAATATGGCAAATGTGATTAAAAGTTTCAATAAGTGTGATAAACGGTACAAAAATATTTCGGTAAACCGTAAAAAGCACAGAAAAGCAAAGAAATTATACATACATACCGGTGAGAAACCTTATCACTGTGACATTTGCAGTAAGTGTTTCTCCTCTTTGGGCAAACTTAATAGACACAACAAACTTACACATACTGGTCAGAAACCTTATCAGTGTGACTTATGTAATAAGAGTTTCTCTCACTCATCCAAGTTAAATACTCACAAGCGGGTACATACTGGAGAGAAACCTTATCAGTGTGACTTATGTAACAAGAGTTTCTCTGACCCGTCTAACTTAAATACTCACAAGCGTAGTCATACTGGTGAGAAACCGTATCACTGTGACATTTGCAATAAGTGTTTCTCATATTTAAGCCGTTTTAATAAACACAAACTTACACATACTGGTCAGAAACCATATCAGTGTGACTTATGTAATAAGAGTTTCGCTGACCCGTCCAACTTTAATATTCACAAGCGGGTACATACTGGTGAGAAACCGTTTGAGTGTGACCTTTGTAATAAATCTTTCTCTCAGTCAAACTCTTTAAATAAACACAAGCGTATACATACTGGTCAGAAACCGTATCAGTGTGACTTATGTAATAAGAGTTTCTCTCAGTCATCCAACTTAAATCAACACAAGCGGGTACATACTGGTGAGAAACCTTATCAGTGTGACTTATGTAATAAGAGTTTCTCTGACCCGTCTAACTTTTATAGTCACAAGCGTAGTCATACTGGTGAGAAACCGTATCACTGTGACATTTGCAATAAGTGTTTCTCATATTTGAGCCTTTTTAATAAACACAAACTTACACATACTGGTCAGAAACCTTATCAGTGTGACTAATGTAACAAGTCTTTCTCTGACTCATCCAACTTAAATATACACAAGCGGGTACATACTGGTGAGAAACCTTTTCAGTGTGACTCATGTAACAAGTGTTTCTCTAAGTCATGGAATTTTAATCGGCACAAGCTTAAACATATCGGTGAGAAACCTTATCAGTGTGACCTTTTGCAATAAATGTTTCTCTCAGTCATCGTATTTAAATACTCACAAGCTTAGAGCTCATAATCCGAGAAGCGATAGAAATATAAATTGAATTAATCTATTTGTTAACAAGAAAATTATTAATGAAAAATATAACCTGCTGAAGTAAATAAAGTGGTGTTTTTGACCAGATTTCATTTATATCTGTAATAACTTCATTTACGGAATTGCTGATCAAACCCAAACGTCTCACAGGCTTACTTGCTAATGTTCGTAGGTGATAGGGTATGTGCAATAGTTAACAGTTTTAATTTTTGTGTTACTGTACTCTGGTGTGCCAAGGCATATGTGTATGCCTCGCACGGTATGACTTCACCTGGGTTGCATATAAACCAGGGGGGCTATGCAGGAAATACTGTTTTATATGTTACAGATTTACACACTTCATACAACTAAACATAAGTATTTCTTTTTTCGTTTTTGCTTGCCCTATTTTTCTCGTTGAAAAATTGGGGAAAAATTTGGCGATAATAATTATCACTATCTTTGTATTAAAATAAAATTTATAAAACATAATTAAATTTAGTTTAATTATAATTACGATACCTTTGATCCCAAAGCAATTTTTTTGACGTGATAACGTCTTATAAATTGATGAATCACCAATCTTATAAATTGATAAAACACCGGCTGCATGCACGAAAAAGTGTAACGTTCCTAACGGTCGTAACGTTCCTAACGCGTAACCTTCCGCCTGACCCTGTGCGTGCTTTTTGCTAATTTCTCGCTCAATTTAAATCAGATCGGTTTGAAACCAGTCTTAAACGAAAGATGAGAACATTTTACATAGATTTCGTATAACAGAATTTGCCTAAACAGTTTTTTTATACAAATTTATATAGAAAAATAGCTGTATAAATGCAATGTTGTCTAATGCATGGCGCGACGCGGTCGGTCGTCTTTGTTTGCCGTACATGGAAATTAGAAAATAACGTATGTCTTGTCTTAACATGAAAACGGCTGCATTTCTAATGTTTAATTCAATTTTTTGACATTAGTATTTTGTGAAATGCAACGCCTTCTAAGTTAAGTATTGGAATAACTAATTATTATTAGAACATAATACTTTGACAGTTGCAAACGTCACTTTTGACATTTCTTATCATTCCGACACCAAGGACAAGCGGATTGAAACCAAATTTTGGGAGGATGTTTGATATGCAAATATGAAGTGGCCTATTGTTTTTGGAGAACATCGGCGCATGAGTAAAAGAATATTTCTCTTATAATGATGTTTTATATAATAATAATATAGTTTTTAAAACGGTTTTTACTCTATCTATTTTTACTAGAAATTTTTGTAAATTTTTTGGGGAAAATCGGCGCATGCGCAAAAGAGATACATGCCATAGTTGTTTTTTATATAATAATAGTGTACTTTTTATAGTGTTTTATTATTCTACTTAATAAAATTTACCTAAATTTGAAGCGAAAGATGCAATATCATAGATTCGAATTATTATAATTATTATATAAATTTAGGTTATGTATTACGGAATACGTTATCACGTAAAACTATCGTCGGTAAACCGACTTTACAGACAACCAATTTTTTAAATTGAAACTCGATTGTTTCCTAAAATTATGTTTAACTCCTAGAACCTCGAATCTCTTTAAGGAAAAATAAGTTTTTGTATCAAAGTAACGAAAATTCAATCCCTCGAAAAGTGTTTGGAGAAAATTATGATCCCAATTATTTCCTAGGTTTTTATAAGAGAACCGGTGAATTTATTATTAAAAAATACGAAATTGAAAATATGAATATATATAAGAAAACGTTTTGTTGAAACTAAAAATTCATCTGTGTTTTGGTTCTTCGAAACATGACTTCAAAGCAGGTGGTCTTATAGAGCCGATTTGACGAAATACATGCTACAGACAGTATTTCGAATACGTTATCTTTTAGAAGTTCTTGATACTAAGTACTGTACTGTGAGAAATATGTCAAATCAAAAAATGCGCCAAGCAAAATCTCTGGTGAACTGATTATATGGCGCTACTGATCTGCGCACGCAGATTACATACAATCGAGTCAATTCTCTATCCATTACTTAAGGTGCCCCTAGACGATCAATATTTACGTCAATATATTGTACAATATTTTGTGCAATAGAATAAGTTGGCCAACCCACACGATGCAATATTATTGCACAATAAATTAGTTCACGGCTGATACTTGTGCAGTCAACATGTGGAATAATAAGAAGACAGCAAGTTGTGTGGCCATTGCATTAGTTATAGCTGCAAAAAAAAAAGAGAGAAAAGGAAGCGTAGGTGGATGAAGGAATGGTTTAAAGAAAGAAATAAGTACACTCATGAAAATCTGAAGTGAACTGAGAATTAGTGAACCAAGTGATTTTCAAAACTTTTTGCGACTAGATAGTACATTATTTGATGAACTCTTGAGAATGGTTACGCTTGAAATTCAAAAAAGAGATACTATAATGCGAGATCTTTTCCCTTTGTAGCCATTATAGATGTTACCTTTATCACTGATAACACACAACTGAACCAGTATTGCACAATATTGCCCGCAGACGATGCAATATTTACTAGATTGCACAATAAAAATCAAACTCTTTTTGATTGACTCAATATATTGCGCAATCTTTCAATATGATCTACAGACGTTCAATATTATTGTACAATATCGATTATTGTGCAATATATTGATCGTCTAGGGGCTGCTTAAGATGTCAGAAGTTGATGACCTTTCAGCATTTTGAGAACAGATAATTGTGTCGTATTAATATGAAAAGTGATTGAGTCACCATAATGAAAGAAATATCGATCATTGGGTCTGGCTTAAGTACAATGTGTCGATTGTGCTTATCAAGGGGCGTTACATTGTTAGATATGTTTTCATTTTCATCCAAAATGGGGAACAGGGTGGCTGGTGTAATAATGAAACGCGCTGCTGTTCAGGTAAGTTGCACTCTTTTCCATGTGTAATGACAATCAGCATTGTTATTTGCAACGGCATTGTAGTTTCTATTTTCTAACTGTTTCTATATGGTTTCCTTCTTTGTATATTGTCACAAGCAAGTATTATCGTTTTAAATCTATCATAATAACGTTTCGTAGGCGTGTTCAGAGAGATTAATGTTTTTCGAATAAAGCACATTTTTATATTCATATCGCACGCTAATGGTGCAAGTAGTAGTCAAAATAAATTTTTGAAAAGATAATATGTATCAAATAAGATACATATTTTTTTTAAGTAAAATGTCAAGTACATATCAATAATAAGTTTCTCTTGATTGGCAGATAACCAGAGGCGATGAATTTCCGAATTTCATCTGCGAATCGTGTAACACTCAACTGGAGAAAGTTCACCAATTTTTAACGCAAATAGAACAGTCCGACAAAGCACTGCGACGCTATGTTCAACAATTATATCCTTCTGAGAAATCTATCAAAGCTGAATGGCCTGTTCAACTATCTGAGGAGCCTTTCTTCCATAACGTTAATAAAGATATACCTGTTAAATGTGAATCTTTAGAGCTGAGTGATGCGTTTGACACGGATCTTGATTGGAAAGAGACCGATTTCAATCGAGAAAATAAACATAACGAAGATTTGTGTTTAAAATCTGAAAGTAAAGTGGAACTAATTGATGATAATCTATTTTTAACAACAGACTGTATAAATGGCTCAGAATACATTTCGTCCAGTATAGATGGCAATGAATTCAGCTGCGAAGACTCAAAGATTGACATAGGAGAGACTAAAGTGAACATAGAAATGGCAGACAATTGGAAAGAAAAAAATGAAGAAAACAATATTACACCAAACAGATGTTTGGACGGAACGGTTCCAAAATCCGAAATACAATTCAATCAGATGGAGGATAATTTATTAATTCTAAGAGAATCGGTCGATGACACGGAAAACGCTTCATTTAACAAAGCTGGAAATAAAATTAGCTGCAAAGATAAGAATATTAATATGGCAAATGTGATTATAAGTTTCAATAAGTGTGATAAAAGGTACAAAAATATTTCGGTAAACCGTAAAAAGCACAGAAAAGCAAAGAAATTATACATACATACTGGTGAGAAACCTTATCACTGTGACATTTGCAGGAAATGTTTCTCTTTTTTGAGCAGTTTTAATAGACACAAACTTACACATACTGGTCAGAAACCATATCAGTGTGACTTATGTAATAAGAGTTTCGCTGACCCGTCCAACTTTAATATTCACAAGCGGGTACATACTGGTGAGAAACCGTTTGAGTGTGACCTTTGTAATAAATCTTTCTCTCAGTCAAACTCTTTAAATAAACACAAGCGTATACATACTGGTGAGAAACCTTATCAGTGTGACATTTGCAATAAGTGTTTCTCCTCTTTGGGCAATTTTAATAGACACAAACTTACACATACTGGTCAGAAACCATATCAGTGTGACTTATGTAATAAGAGTTTCGCTGACCCGTCCAACTTAAATGTACACAAGCGGGTACATACTGGAGAGAAATCTTATCACTGTGACATTTGCAGGAAATGTTTCTCCTTTTTGGGCAGTTTTATTAGACACAAACTTACACATACCGGTCAGAAACCTTATCAGTGTGACTTATGTAATAAGAGTTTCTCTCAGTCATCCAACTTAAATCAACACAAGCGGGTACATACTGGTGAGAAACCTTATCAGTGTGACTTAAGTAATAAGAGTTTCTCTGACCCGTCTAACTTAAATCATCACAAGCGTAGTCATACTGGTGAGAAACCGTATCACTGTGACATTTGCAATAAGTGTTTCTCATATTTGAGCCTTTTTAATAAACACAAACTTACACATACTGGTCAGAAACCTTATCAGTGTGACTAATGTAACAAGTCTTTCTCTGACTCATCCAACTTAAATATACACAAGCGGGTACATACTGGTGAGAAACCTTATCAGTGCGATCTTTGTAATAAGTGTTTCTCTCAGACTGCCCATTTAAATACTCACAAACGTACGCATTCTGGCGAGAAACTTTATCAGTGCGATCTTTGTAATAAGTGTTTCTCTCAATCATCAAGTTTAAATACTCACAAGCTTAGACATACCGATGAGAAACCGTATAATTGTGATATTTGCAATAAGTGTTTCTCCTCTTTGGGCAATTTTAATAGACATAAACTCACACATACTGGTGAGAAACCTTTTCAGTGCGATCTTTGTAATAAGTGTTTCTCTAAGTCATGGAATTTTAATCGGCACAAGCTTAAACATATCGGTGAGAAACCTTATCAGTGTGACCTTTGCAATAAATGTTTCTCTCAGTCATCGTATTTAAATACTCACAAGCTTAGAGCTCATAATCCGAGAAGCGATAGAAATATAAATTGAATTAATCTATTTGTTAACAAGAAAATTATAAATGAAAAATATAACCTGCTGAAGTAAATAAAGTGGTGTTTTTGACCAGATTTTATTTATATCTGTAATAACTTCATATAAGGATTTGCTGGTCAAACCCAAACGTCTCACAGGCTTACTTGCTAATGTTCGTAGGTGATAGGGTATTTGCAATAGTTAACAGTTTTAATTTTTGTGTTACTGTACTCTGGTGTGCCAAGGCATATGTGTATGCCTCGCACGGTATGACTTCACCTGGGTTGCATATAAACCAGGGGGGCTATGCAGGAAATACTGTTTTATATGTTACAGATTTACACACTTCATACAACTAAACATAAGTATTTCTTTTTTCGTTTTTGCTTGCCCTATTTTTCTCGTTGAAAAATTGGGGAAAAATTTGGCGATAATAATTATCACTATCTTTGTATTAAAATAAAATTTATAAAACATAATTAAATTTAGTTTAATTATAATTACGATACCTTTGATCCCAAAGCAATTTTTTTTAAAATTAAAACTTGATTGTTTCCTAAAATTGAAATAGAACCTCGAATCTCTTTAAGGAAAAATAAGTTTTAATATCAAAGTAACGAAAATTCAATCCCTCGAAAAGTGTTTGGAGAAAATTATGATCCCAATTATTTCCTAGGTTCTAATAAGAGAACCGGTGAATTTATTATTAAAATATACGAAATTGAAAATATGAATATATATAAGAAAACGTTTGTTGAAACTAAAAATTCATTTCTGTTTTTTGTTTCTTCAAAACATGACTTCAAAGCAAGTGGTCTTATAGAGACCCCCTAAAGTGAAATCCTGGAGCCGATTTGACAAAATACATGATACAGACAGTATTTTGAATACGTTTTCTTTTAGAAGTTCTTGATACTAAGTACTGTACTGTGAGAAATATGTCAAATCAAAAATTGCGTCAAGCAAAATCTCTGGTGAACTGATTATATGGCGCTACTGATCTGCGCACACTGATTACATACAATCGAGTCAATTCTCTATCCATTACTTAGATGTCAGAAGTTGATGACCTTTCAGCATTTTGAGAACAGATGATTGTGTCGTATTAATATCAAAAGTGATATAGTCACCATAATGAAAGAAATATCGATCATTGGGTCTGGCTTAAGTACAATGTGTCGATTGTGCTTATCAAGTGGCGTTACATTGTTAGATATGTTTTCATTTTCATCCAAAATGGGGAACAGGGTGGCTGGTGTAATAATGAAACGCGCTGCTGTTCAGGTAAGTTGTACTCTTTTCCATGAGTAATGACAATCAGCATTGTTATTTGCAACGGCATTGTAGTTTCTGTTTTCTAACTGTTTCTATATGGTTTCCTTCTTTGTATATTGTCACAAGCAAGTATTATCGTTTTAAATCTATCATAAATAACGTTTCGTAGGCGTGTTCAGAGAGATTAATGTTTTTCGAATAAAGCACATTTTTATATTCATATCGCACGCTAATGGTGCAAATAGTAATCAAAATAAATATTTAAAAAGATAATATGTATCAAATAAGATACATATTTTTTTAAAGTAAAATGTGTAGTACATATCAATAATAAGTTTCTCTTGATTGGCAGATAACCAGAGGCGATGAATTTCCGAATTTCATCTGCGAATCGTGTAACACTCAACTGGAGAAAGTTCACCAATTCTTGACGCAAATAGAACAGTCCGACAAAGCACTGCGACGTTATGTTCAACAATTATACGCTTCTGAGAAATCTATCAAAGCTGAATGTCCTGTTCAACCATCTGAGGAGCCTTTCTTCCATAACACTAATAAAGATATACCTGTTAAATGTGAATCTTTAGAGCTGAGTGATGCGTTTGACACGGATCTTGATTGGAAAGAGACCGATTTCAATCGAGAAAATAAACATAACGAAGATTTGTGTTTAAAATCTGAAAGTAAAGTGGAACTAATTGATGATAATCTATTTTTAACAACAGACTGTATAAATGACTCAGAATACATTTCGTCCAGTATAGATGGCAATGAATTCAGCTGCGAAGACTCAAAGATTGACATAGGAGAGACTAAAGTGAACTTAGACATGGCAGACAATTGGAAAGAAAAAAATGAAGAAAACGGAACGGTTCCAAAATCCGAAATACAATTCAATCAGATGGAGGATAATTTATTAATTCTAAGAGAATCGGTCGATGACACGGAAAACGCTTCATTTAACAAAGCTGGAAATAAAATTAGCTGCAAAGATAAGAATATTAATATGGCAAATGTGATTATAAGTTTCAATAAGTGTGATAAAAGGTACAAAAATATTTCGGTAAACCGTAAAAAGCACAGAAAAGCAAAGAAATTATACATACATACTGGTGAGAAACCTTATCACTGTGACATTTGCAGGAAATGTTTCTCTTTTTTGAGCAGTTTTAATAGACACAAACTTACACATACTGGTCAGAAACCATATCAGTGTGACTTATGTAATAAGAGTTTCGCTGACCCGTCCAACTTTAATATTCACAAGCGGGTACATACTGGTGAGAAACCGTTTGAGTGTGACCTTTGTAATAAATCTTTCTCTCAGTCAAACTCTTTAAATAAACACAAGCGTATACATACTGGTGAGAAACCTTATCAGTGTGACATTTGCAATAAGTGTTTCTCCTCTTTGGGCAATTTTAATAGACACAAACTTACACATACTGGTCAGAAACCATATCAGTGTGACTTATGTAATAAGAGTTTCGCTGACCCGTCCAACTTAAATGTACACAAGCGGGTACATACTGGAGAGAAATCTTATCACTGTGACATTTGCAGGAAATGTTTCTCCTTTTTGGGCAGTTTTATTAGACACAAACTTACACATACCGGTCAGAAACCTTATCAGTGTGACTTATGTAATAAGAGTTTCTCTCAGTCATCCAACTTAAATCAACACAAGCGGGTACATACTGGTGAGAAACCTTATCAGTGTGACTTAAGTAATAAGAGTTTCTCTGACCCGTCTAACTTAAATCATCACAAGCGTAGTCATACTGGTGAGAAACCGTATCACTGTGACATTTGCAATAAGTGTTTCTCATATTTGAGCCTTTTTAATAAACACAAACTTACACATACTGGTCAGAAACCTTATCAGTGTGACTAATGTAACAAGTCTTTCTCTGACTCATCCAACTTAAATTTACACAAGCGGGTACATACTGGTGAGAAACCTTATCAGTGCGATCTTTGTAATAAGTGTTTCTCTCAGACTGCCCATTTAAATACTCACAAACGTACGCATTCTGGCGAGAAACTTTATCAGTGCGATCTTTGTAATAAGTGTTTCCTCTCAATCATCAAGTATAAATACTCACAAGCTTAGTGTTATATTTTTTTAACTTAGTTTATTGAGGTTCATTTTCAAACTAAAAAACTATGTACAATTTTAATACAAGAATCTTTACAAAATTAAATCTTATTGCATAACTAGAGTAAAAACGTAACTAAACAAAATTAAAGATTGATTCACAATTCTTATACATAACACCTCACCGTTTAATTTTACACAAAAAAAAATTAATTCCACTGGATTTGGAGTCTGTCTGGCTGTTGAACTTTTCGTTTAGGACGAGGAACATCATCAATACTAGCTTCGGCTATTTTATTTTCATTATCATTGTTATGTTGTATTTTAAAATCAAATTCCGAATCACTGTCATCATTATTATTAGAATTTTCGTTTGCCATGATTTTACTGATCTGATTTAAATGTCTAGTTACAACTTTGCCTGACGCTGCTTTAACCAAATACCTTCTTAATCCTAATTGTTTTAAAATAATACCGCGTTCCCATTTTATATGATTTACATCAGTATAATTTCTAATCATTACACTCTCATTAATTTTGAATTGATCTTCCCTCCTTCCCTTATAATTTGAAATTTGATTTTGCTGACAATTTAAAACTTTATTTTCAACAGAAGTAGGAAATATCAAATCCAATTTATTTTTTAATCTTTTTCCTACCAATAGTTTTGCAGGTTCAGAACCTGTAGTGCTATGTGGAGTATTTCGATATTGAAACAGAAATCTTTGAATTTTAGTTTTAACATCGGAATTATCGTTACATTTTAACAAAAAATATTTTAATTGTTTTACTGCGTTCTCTGCAAGACCATTGGTGGCGGGATGATATGGAGCACCTGTAATGTGCTGTATTCCATTTAACTTAACAAAATTTTGAAATTCGTTTGATGTGAACTGTGTTCCATTGTCAGTTACCAGTTGATTTGGGAGACCAAATCGTGCGAAAGTTTCTCTTAAACAATCTATAGTTTCACGTGAATTTGGATGAGTAACCAAAAAACACTCGATCCATTTACTGTGCGCATCTATAATTATGAGAAAATATTTACCACGGAAAGGACCCATATAATCCATATGGAGACGGCTCCAAGGCTGACTGGGCCACTTCCAAGGAATTAATACCGCTTTTTCAGGAGATTGACGAACATTAGCGCAATTTTCGCAAGATTTGGCCAGTTTTTCAATATCAATATTTATTGTAGGCCACCAAACATATGACCTAGCTATTATTTTCATTTTTATTATTCCCATATGAGCTGAATGTATTTCTTTCATTATATAACTTTGACAACTTTTTGGTATCACCACTCTGTGACCCCACATTAAAACATCATTTTCTACAGTCAGCTCATTTTTTCTTTTGAAATACGGTTTTAATTCGTCTGAGTAAGATGAATTTTCCCAACCAATTCTTGTAAATTTTAGAACAGCATTTAGTATGCTGTCTTTTCGAGTTTCATTTGCTATATTTTTCGAATTTAAAATTATTTCATTATTGTCATCAAAAAAATTTAAATAATTATACGTATCAATGTTATTTGTCTCCGTAGTTAATGGACTACGTGACAAGAAATCCGCACAATTATTTTCAGATTTTGTATATTCAATTTTATAATTATAAGCCGACAATTTTAGTGACCAACGCTGCAATCGATTTGCTGCCATTAAAGGAATCCCTTTTTTGTCCCCAAATATAGCCAATAATGGCTTATGATCGGTCACTAAAGTGAACGGTTGCCCAAATAAATATTGATAAAATTTATCACAAGCCCAAACTAACGCAAGTGCTTCTTTTTCGATTTGGGAGTACTTAGTTTCACTGACAGATAACGAGCGAGATGCATAACAAATAGGTCGCTCGTCACCATTTACATTGTGAGACAAAATGGCTCCCAGGCCGTAATTTGAAGCATCGACCGTCAGTCGAATAGGCAAAGATGGATCAAAATGGGCTAAGACTTTAGAAGAGCTCAAAGCTTCTTTTATTTTATAGAAGGCTTCACGACATGAATTAGACCACTTCCATTTTGTATTTTTATGTAATAATTGATATAAAGGATATAATATTCTTGAACAATTTTCAATATATTTAGCATAATAATTAACCATACCCAAAAAAGACTGTAACTGTTTTATATTATTTGGTTCATTGCAATTTTTTATAGCTTCAATCTTTTCCGGTAAACTATTTAACCCTTTCTCAGAAATTATATGTCCAAGATATGACACAGATGATTTTAAAAATTCACATTTTTCTTTACGTACAGTCAATCCACAATCTTGAAGACGTATAAAAACTTGTTCAATTCTATTTAAATGTAATTGATCATTATTAGCCGTTATTAATATATCGTCTAAATAGCACACCACTCCTTCTAGCCCTTGAAGTACAGTTTCCATCATGTGCTGAAAATAGGAAGGAGCGGACGAAATACCGTAAGGCATACGATTGAATTTAAATAAACCTTTATGTGTAGAGATCGTTAAAATTTCTCGAGACGGTTCATCTAGTAAAACTTGTTGATATGCCTCGGATAAATCAATTTTTGTGAACTTAGTACCGCCTTGTAATTTTGCGAACAATTCCTCAATTCTAGGTAAAGGATATTTGCATACTTCTAATTGTGGGTTGACTGTAACTTTAAAATCACCGCAAATTCTAACTGAGCCATTTGGCTTTAAAACAGGGACAATTGGTGTACCCCATGACGAATATTTTACAGGTGTAATAATATTCGCCTCTAGTAATCTAACTAGTTCGTTTTCCACTCTTTCTTTTAAAGCGTAAGGAAGAGTACGAGGTTTACAAAATTTTGGAATAGCGCCCGTTTTTAGTTTTAAAGAAACTTTATCTTTGTTAAACGTGCCCAATTGTTCTGAAAATATTTTTGAATATTTTTTACATAAATTTTCAACATCATTATTAACATTTAATTGGTATAACTGATTAATCTCTAATCGAAGGTTACGTAACCAAGACCTGCCTAACAACGGCCGTGAACCATTTCTGATTATGTAAGCTTCTAGATCACAATTTTTGTCTTTATATTGCACATTTACTAAAATTAAACCCAATGGTCTAATTTGATGTCCAATATAATCATTTAAAATCAAATCCGTTTTTTTCAGATTTGTATTTTTAAAATATTTTTTGTATAAATTTTCCGGAATGACTGTCACAGACGCTCCTGTATCGATTTCAAATTTTAGTGGTATATTATTAATTTTTAGACTAACTTCAAAAGGATTTCCTTTATCGCAGTCATTTAAATCAAAGAAAGTATTATCTAAATTTTGTAGACAATTATGTGTTGCTGTATTTGTATTTTTATACCTACAAACTGGTGCTAGGTGTCCTTTCTTGTTGCATTTGTGGCATACACAGTCCTTGTAATGGCATTTCTTGCGGGTGTGCCCCTTTCGACCACAGACTGGACATTTCGACTGCCCACTGGTTCCGGAAGACCCTGGTTGTGCTGCACCAGTGTTTCTTTGCTGATTCAGCTTGTTTATCTCCTCCGGCTCCACCTTTACTGCTGTTGACGCTTCCTGGGTTGATATTTTAAAATTCGTAGCTGACTCTCGGCTCTGTGCGATTTCGATTGCTTTGCAGAACTCAAGATTCTTGGTATCTTCTTCAAATAATCGGTTTCGTATTGAACTTTTGCCGACATTTATTATAAAGATATCCCGCATTACGGTGTTTAGCTCCCTGCCAAATTCGCATTTTGACGCTAAACTTCTGATACGAGCTGCCCATTCCGCTATTGTTTCTTGTTCAGTTTTCTTGGCATTATAAAAATCGTGTCTTGCCGCGAACAAGGATTTGACCAAACCAAATTGGTTATCAAATAATTCCGTTAGATTTTTAAATGATTTTTCCGTCGGTTTTGCTGGCATACAAAGGTCGCGCATTAATTTGTATGACTCTTCATTTAGCTGATTTAATAAAATCGCCCTTTTCCGATTTTCATTTTTTATCTCGTTTGCTTCAAAGTACTGAATTAATCGCTCCTTATACACTTCCCAGTCAGACGTTTTAAAATTAAATTCTTTTAACGTGCCTAATGTATTTGCAAAATTTTGTTGCTGCTGAGCTTGAATTTGACCGTCCGGCATGATTAAAAATTTCTGATAATAATATGATTATCAATTCTTTTACCCTCGTCGCCACTGTTATATTTTTTTAACTTAGTTTATTGAGGTTCATTTTCAAACTAAAAAACTATGTACAATTTTAATACAAGAATCTTTACAAAATTAAATCTTATTGCATAACTAGAGTAAAAACGTAACTAAACAAAATTAAAGATTGATTCACAATTCTTATACATAACACTTAGACATACCGATTTGAAACCGTATAATTGTGATATTTGCAATAAGTGTTTCTCCTCTTTGGTCAATTTTAATAGACATAAACTCACACATACTGGTGAGAAACCTTTTCAGTGCGATCTTTGTAATAAGTGTTTCTCTAAGTCATGGAATTTTAATCGGCACAAGCTTAAACATATCGGTGAGAAACCTTATCAGTGTGACCTTTTGCAATAAATGTTTCTCTCAGTCATCGTATTTAAATACTCACAAGCTTAGAGCTCATAATCGGAGAAGTGATAGAAATATAAATTGAATTAATCTATTTGTTAACAAGAAAATTATAAATGAAAAATATAACCTGCTGAAGTAAATAAAGTGGTGTTTTTGACCAGATTTCATTTATACATATCTGTAATAACTTCATTTACGGAATTGCTGATCAAACCCAAACGTCTCACAGGCTTACTTGCTCTAATGTTCGTAGGTGATAGGGTATTTGCAATAGTTAACAGTTTTAATTTTTGTGTTACTGTACTCTGGTGTGCCAAGGCATATGTGTATGCCTCGCACGGTATGACTTCACCTGGGTTGCATATAAACCAGGGGGGCTATGCAGGAAATACTGTTTTATATGTTACAGATTTACACACTTCATACAACTAAACATAAGTATTTCTTTTTTCGTTTTTGCTTGCCCTATTTTTCTCGTTGAAAAATTGGGGAAAAATTTGGCGATAATAATTATCACTATCTTTGTATTAAAATAAAATTTATAAAACATAATTAAATTTAGTTTAATTATAATTACGATACCTTTGATCCCAAAGCAATTTTTTTTTAAATTAAAACTTGATTGTTTCCTAAAATTGAAATAGAACCTCGAATCTCTTTAAGGAAAAATAAGTTTTAATATCAAAGTAACGAAAATTCAATCCCTCGAAAAGTGTTTGGAGAAAATTATGATCCCAATTATTTCCTAGGTTCTAATAAGAGAACCGGTGAATTTATTATTAAAATATACGAAATTGAAAATATGAATATATATAAGAAAACGTTTGTTGAAACTAAAAATTCATTTCTGTTTTTTGTTTCTTCAAAACATGACTTCAAAGCAAGTGGTCTTATAGAGACCCCCTAAAGTGAAATCCTGGAGCCGATTTGACAAAATACATGATACAGACAGTATTTTGAATACGTTTTCTTTTAGAAGTTCTTGATACTAAGTACTGTACTGTGAGAAATATGTCAAATCAAAAATTGCGTCAAGCAAAATCTCTGGTGAACTGATTATATGGCGCTACTGATCTGCGCACACTGATTACATACAATCGAGTCAATTCTCTATCCATTACTTAGATGTCAGAAGTTGATGACCTTTCAGCATTTTGAGAACAGATGATTGTGTCGTATTAATATCAAAAGTGATATAGTCACCATAATGAAAGAAATATCGATCATTGGGTCTGGCTTAAGTACAATGTGTCGATTGTGCTTATCAAGTGGCGTTACATTGTTAGATATGTTTTCATTTTCATCCAAAATGGGGAACAGGGTGGCTGGTGTAATAATGAAACGCGCTGCTGTTCAGGTAAGTTGTACTCTTTTCCATGAGTAATGACAATCAGCATTGTTATTTGCAACGGCATTGTAGTTTCTGTTTTCTAACTGTTTCTATATGGTTTCCTTCTTTGTATATTGTCACAAGCAAGTATTATCGTTTTAAATCTATCATAAATAACGTTTCGTAGGCGTGTTCAGAGAGATTAATGTTTTTCGAATAAAGCACTTTTTTATATTCATATCGCACGCTAATGGTGCAAGTAGTAATCAAAATAAATATTTGAAAAGATAATATGTATCAAATAAGATACATATTTTTTTTAATTAAAATGTCAAGTACATATCAATAAAGTCAATAAAAAGTTTCTCTTGATTGGCAGATAACCAGAGGCGATGAATTTCCGAATTTCATCTGCGAATCGTGTAACACTCAACTGGAGAAAGTTGACCAATTCTTGACGCAAATAGAACAGTCCGACAAAGCACTGCGACGCTATGTTCAACAATTATACGCTTCTGAGAAATCTATCAAAGTTGAGTGTCCTGTTCAACCATCTGAGGAGCCTTTCTTCCATAACGTTAATAAAGATATACCTGTTAAATGTGAATCTTTAGAGCTGAGTGATGCGTTTGACACGGATCTTGATTGGAAAGAGACCGATTTCAATCGAGAAAATAAACATAACGAAGATTTGTGTTTAAAATCTGAAAGTAAAGTGGAACTAATTGATGATAATCTATTTTTAACAACAGACTGTATAAATGACTCAGAATACATTTCGTCCAGTATAGATGGCAATGAATTCAGCTGCGAAGACTCAAAGATTGACATAGGAGAGACTAAAGTGAACTTAGACATGGCAGACAATTGGAAAGAAAAAAATGAAGAAAACAATATTACAGCAAACAGATGTTTGGACGGAACGGTTCCAAAATCCGAAATACAATTCAATCAGATGGAGGATAATTTATTAATTCTAAGAGAATCGGTCGATGACACGGAAAACGCTTCATTTAACAAAGCTGGAAATAAAATTAGCTGCAAAGATAAGAATGTTAATATGGCAAATGTGATTAAAAGTTTCAATAAGTGTGATAAAAGGTACAAAAATATTTCGGTAAACCGTAAAAAGCACAGAAAAGCAAAGAAATTATACATACATACCGGTGAGAAACCTTATCACTGTGACATTTGCAGGAAATGTTTCTCCTTTTTGAGTAGTTTTAATAGACACAAACTTACACATACTGGTCAGAAACCATATCAGTGTGACTTATGTAATAAGAGTTTCTCTCAGTCATCCAACTTAAATAATCACAAGCGGGTACATACTAGAGAGAAACCTTATCACTGTGACATTTGCAGTAAGTGGTTCTCCTTCTTGAGCAGTTTTAATATACATAAACTTACACATACTGGTGAGAAACCTTATCAGTGTGACTTATGTAACAAGAGTTTCTCTAACTCATCCAACTTAAATAATCACAAGCTTAGACATACCGGTGAGAAACCTTATCACTGTGACATTTGCAGTAAGTGTTTCTCCTCTTTGTACAATTTTAATAGACATAAACTTACACATACTGGTGAGAAACCTTATCAGTGTGACTTATGTAATAAGAGTTTCTTTGACCAATCCCAGTTTAAGGTTCACAAGCGGGTACATACTGGTGAGAAACCGTTTGAGTGTGACCTTTGTAATATATCTTTCTCTCAGTTAAGCTCTTTAAATAAACACAAGCGTATACATACTGGTGAGAAACCTTATCAGTGTGACTTATGTAACAAGTCTTTCTCTTACTCATCCAACTTAAATATACACAAGCGGGTACATACTGGTGAGAAACCTTACCACTGTGATCTTTGTAATAAGTGTTTCTCCCGGTCTTCGCATTTAAATGATCACAAACGTATACATACTGGTGAGAAACCTTATCACTGTGATATTTGCAACGAGTGTTATTCCTCTTTGAGCAATTTTAATAGACATAAACGTACACATACTGGTGAACAACCACATTAGTGTTTCTCACGGTCAGTCAAATTAAATGAACATAATCTTACACATTCGTGAGACTCGCTATGTGCAGCTGCTTGGAACGAAGGCGTTGAACGACAATGCGCACGTAGCGGCGAAAGATAGCAATCCTTCTGCTCGTGTACTACTACTGACATAAACCTAAGGTGAAAAATGACAGTTCGTAAATGCTGCATTATTAATTGTAATAATACATTAAAAAATAGTGATGTTAGCTTTTATTGTTTCTCAAAATATAAGCATAAGTAAATTCAAAAAGAAAAATGGATTTCCTTTGTGAGAAAGCAGAAGTAAGTATCATAACCTTAATTTTACATTGACAATAATGTTCCAATAAATTAATGTGAACACACTAGGAAATTTATATTTAATATGAAATATAAAATAAATATAAGAATAATGAAATTTAATAATTTTTATGAAATTACAACTTGAATTTTGTTATTAAATTAATAAAATAAGACATATTCTTTTATTTTTTAGTGGATAAACGTACATCCAGTTGAAATCCTACATCACAAGATCTAATTTGCAGTGCACATTTCACTGGGAACAAAAAGGGAGAAGAACTGAGTCCTAATTACGTAACGAAAATTCAATCCCTCGAAAAGTGTTTGGAGAAAATTATGATCCCAATTATTTCCTAGGTTCTAATAAGAGAACCGGTGAATTTGTTATTAAAAAATTGGTTGTCTGTAAAGTCGGTTTACGGACGATAGTTTTACGTGATAACGTATTCCGTAATACATAACCTAAATTCTACATATAATAATTATAATAATTCGAATCTATGATATTGCATCTTTCGCTTCAAATTTAGGTTAATTTTATTTATTAAATTACTCACCATATAATATAATTGTTTTTTTTAACTTTCTTTTTTATTCGTATTTATTTTAAGTCTCAAAGATTAGCTGTCATAATATTTATAAAACAATTGTTTCACTGTTTATAATATAAAATTCCAAAACCTACTTACAATATTTAAGTATTTTCATACGTCAAAATATTGATTTTTATAATGATAAAATTTGTAAGAAAACGATTTTTTCGAGAGATGAGACCTAGCTAAAACGATTTTTTGCCCCCCAAAATCCCTTTTCAGTAAATTTCATCCAAATCGTTAGGGCCGTTTTCGAGAAAAGCACGCACAGGGTCTGGCGGAACGTTACGCGTTACGAACGTTACGTTAGGAACGTTACACTTTTTCGTGCATGCAGCCGGTGTTTTATCAATTTATAAGATTGGTGATTCATCAATTTATAAGACGTTATCACGTCAAAAATACGAAATTGAAAATATGAATATATATAAGAAAACGTTTGTTGAAACTAAAAATTCATCTGTTTTTTGTTTCTTCGAAACATGACTTCAAAGCAGGAGATCTTAAAGAGACCCCCCTAAAGTGAAACCCTGGAGCCGATTTGACGAAATAGATGATACAGACAGTATTTTGAATACGTTATCTTTTAGAAGTTCTTGATACTAGGTACTGTACTGTGAGAAATATGTCAAATCAAAAATTGCGTCAAGCAAAATCTCTGGTGAAGTGATTATATGGCGCTACTGATCTGCGCACGCTGATTACATACAATCGAGTCAATTCTCTATCCATTACTTAGATGTCAGAAGTTGATGACCTTTCAGCATTTAGAGAACAGATAATTGTGTCGTATTAATATGAAAAGTGATTGAGTCACCATAATGAAAGAAATATCGATCATTGGGTCTGGCTTAAGTACAATATGTCGATTGTGCTTATCAAGTGGCGTTACATTGTTAGATATGTTTTCATTTTCATCCAAAATGGGGAACAGGGTGGCTGGTGTAATAATGAAACGCGCTGCTGTTCAGGTAAGTTGTACTCTTTTCCATGAGTAATGACAATCAGCATTGTTATTTGCAACGGCATTGTAGTTTCTATTTTCTGTTTCTATATGGTTTCCTTCTTTGTATGTTGTCACAAGCAAGTATTATCGTTTTAAATCTATCATAAATAACGTTTCGTAGGCGTGTTCAGAGAGATTAATGTTTTTAGAATAAAGCACATTTTTATATTCATATCGCACGCTAATAGTGCAAGTAGTAATCAAAATAAATTTTTGAAAAGATAATATGTATCAAATAAGATACATATTTCTTTAAGTAAAATGTCAAGTACATATCAATCAAGTCAATAAAAAGTTTCTCTTGATTGGCAGATAACCAGAGGCGATGAATTTCCGAATTTCATCTGCGAATCGTGTTACACTCAACTGGAGAAAGTTCACCAATTCTTAACGCAAATAGAACTATCCGACAAAGCACTGCGACGCTATGTTCAACAATTATATGCTTCTGAGAAATCTATCAAAGCTGAATGTCCTGTTCAACCATCTGAGGAGCCTTTCTTCCATAACACTAATAAAGATATACCTGTTAAATGTGAATCTTTAGAGCTCAACAATGCGTTTGACACTGATCTTGATTGGAAAGAGACCGATATAAATCGAGAAAATCAACATAATGAAGATGTGTGTTTAAAATCTGAAGTCAAAGTCGAACTTATTGATGAAAATCTATTTTTAACAACAGACTGTGAAAATGACTCAGAAGACATTTCATCTAGTATAGATGGCAATGAATTCAGCTGCGAAGACTCAAAGATTGACATAGGAGAGACTAAAGTGAACTTAGACATGGCAGACAATTGGGGAGAAAAAAAACAAGAAAATGCTCTTTTAACGACCAAATTAATGGAGGAAATGTCCATAAAATCTAAACAAATAGACGATAATTTATTAATTCTAAAAGAATCGGTCAAAGATACGGTAAACGCTTCATCTAACGAAGATGGAAATAAAATTTGCTGCAAAGATAAGAATATTAATATGGCAAATGTGATTAAAAGTTTCAATAAGTGTGATAAAAGGTACAAAAATATTTCGGTTAACCGTAAAAAGCACAGAAAAGCAAGGAAATTATACATACGTACTGGTGAGAAACCTTATCACTGTGATCTTTGTAATAAGTGTTTCTCCCGGTCTTCGATTTTAAATAATCACAAACGTATACATACTGGTGAGAAACCTTATCAGTGTGATCTTTGTAAAAAGCGTTTCATTCAGTCAAGCTCTTTAAATAAACACAAGCGTATACATACTGGTGAGAAACCTTATTACTGTGATCTTTGTAATAAGTGTTTCTCCCAGTCTTCGCATTTAAATGATCACAAACGTATACATACTGGTGAGAAACCTTATCACTGTGACATTTGCAGGAAGTGTTTCTCCGTTTCGGGCCATTTAAATAGACATAAACTTACACATACTGGTGAGAAACCTTATCAGTGTGACTTATGTAACAAGAGTTTCTCTAACTCATCCAACTTAAATAATCACAAGCTTAGACACACTGGTGAGAAACCTTATCACTGTGATCTTTGTAATAAGTGTTTCTCCCGGTCTTCGATTTTAAATAATCACAAACGTATACATACTGGTGAGAAACCTTATCAGTGTGATCTTTGTAAAAAGCGTTTCATTCAGTCAAGCTCTTTAAATAAACACAAGCGTATACATACTGGTGAGAAACCTTATCACTGTGATCTTTGTAATAAGTGTTTCTCCCGGTCTTCGCATTTAAATGATCACAAACGTATACATACTGGTGAGAAACCTTATCAGTGAGACATTTGCAATAAGTGTTTCTCCTCTTTGGGCAATTTTAATAGAGTTAAACTTACACATACTGGTGAGAAACCTTATCAGTGTGACTTATGTAATAAAAGCTTCTCTGACCCATCCCACTAATGTTCATAAGCGGGTTTATACTGGTGAGAAACCGTTTGAGTGTGACCTTTGTAATTTTTCTCTCAGTCAAGCTCTTTAAATATACACAAGCGTATACACACTGGTGAGAAACCTTATCAGTGTGACTTATGTAATAAGAGTTTCGCTGACCTATCCAACTTAAATGTACACAAGCGGGTACAAACTGGTGAGAAACCTTATCACTGTGATATTTGCAGTAAGTGTTATTCCTCTCTGGGCAATTTTAATAGACATAAACGTACACATACTGGTGAAAAACTACATTAGTGTTTCTCACGGTCAGTCAAATTAAATTAACATTAACTTACACACTGGTGAGACGGTTTACTCATTAAAAATACGCACCATACCTAAACGGAAACAATAATTCAATTGAATCTCGCCTCAAAACTTATTGTAATCAGAAATGCGGTGTGACGTCACTAACAAGTCAACATGTTTTCCGCGAGCAGTCTTCTGTATAATACATTAGCTGGAAACGCCGCTACTTATAGTAGTTTATACTAGTTTACTTATATGTGACTGCCATGAGGTCGTGTTGAGGCATCTTGAGGTTGAAAAAAGCCAAGCACTAAGCTGTGGCCTTTCCATGGCTCCTCTATTACAAGCCCCCAGTTCATAATCCGAGAATCGATAGGCATATAAATTGAATTAATCTATTTGTTAACAAGAAAATTATAAATGAAAAATATAACCTACTGAAGTAAATAAAGTGGTGTTTTCGACCAGTTTTCATTTATATCTGTAATAACTTCATTTACGGATTTGCTGATCAAACCCAAACGTCTCACCGGCTTACTTGGTAATGTTCATTGGTTATAGGGTGTTTGCAACAGTTAACAGTTTTATAATTATTGTGTTACTGTACTCTGGTGTATATATATATATATTTTTTTAATTAAAACTAGATTGTTTCTTAAAATTAAGTTTAACTCCTAGAATCTCGAAACTCTTCAATGAATAAATAAGTTTTTGTTTCAAAGTAACCAAAATTCAATCCCACAAAAGGTGTTTGGAAAAAAAATTATGTTCCCAATTATTTCCTAGGTTCTAATCTGTGAACTGGTGAAAGTATGTATAAGCTGATTTTGAATGTATTATTAAAATATACTAAAGTGAAAATAGTTGGCAAAACCCCAAGTGCACATCCCGCAATTTTTCCACTGTACATATAATAATGAAAAAAAATTGAGAAAATAGATTACAAAAAAAATTTAAAAAAAGAAATAAAAATTTAAAAAAGTAAAAATATATGAGAAATATATTATATATTATAGAAAGTTGAAATTCGTCGTAAAAGCGAGCCCTCCCGACGCTTTTTATATTTGGGTTGCATGCAATAACATCCCTTTTATATGCAACATAATTTCCATTCACCATCTCAACTTTTTGAGCGACCCTCGTATTTTGCGTTATATTTGAAAGGATAATCCTATGGTTAAGTGTTTATAAAGGAACCATAGATCGTTTTTCCGAGTTTCCGACAGAAATAGAAGAAATACCGGCTGAAAATAAAGTTTCGCTTAGACATTAAATTCTAAGCTAATCGCATTAATTTCGTTTACAATATTTTCTATTTTGTCTCCTGTAACTTCTTCAATACAATGGCTAACTTTCGCAATGTCTATAATTTTGAGTTAACAAATCTTATATTATAAGATAATATTTATTTAGCATAAATATTTTAACTTTAGAAATGATTTCAAAAATGACACAATGAGTGCGACAAGGAAGTTCGATTCTCGCATAAGAGGCCATGAGATAGAATAGTACGCTAGACTGACGTTATTACAAAGTGACAAAGTATCTCGCGGTCTGTGTAAGTACAAGCAAGATTGATGGCGCTGGCCGACTGCGATGGAGAGATCGGTCTGTCTAGTGTGTCAGAGAGGGAACAGAGCGATCTCTGCTGGATACATGTGACATGTCGTGGTTCGCACGGAACGTCTTACGTCAGTCTGTGTCGGGGTATTTCTCGAAACAGACTATACAATTTTAACGTGAGATTTTTAATTGTTAGAGATAGATTTTATATTATAAATTGGAGCCGTTTTGATTTTTACAACTTCAAGTTGGATTTGTGGACCTATTTTTGGAGCTGTATGGTTCTAGTTTTCGTTGGCGGTTTCCGAATTATCGAATTTTTCCGTATTTCCGATTCAGTGGCGTAACTAGGAGTATGTGAGCCCCCCCGCAGATTTTTGAAGGCGCCCTGCTATTTTGAACCAGTTCCCATCTTTCATATTTTTGGTAAAAAATGTCAGTTGTACGCGTTTTTTGATTAAAATAATATTATATTTGCACTGTTTGCATGCAAATATCGTTCACCTTCGACATTTGCACAAAGTTTACACGAAATTCGTTCAAATGTGCGGACGCGGTAGTGTGCAAACATTATGCAAACGGTGCTTTCAAGGTTAATGAATAAAACAGACATTGAAGTCGTACTTGCTGGGGTAAAAATGAGTTAGTGAGAAAACGAAGGGTTAACATGGGCAGAGCCCGATCCAGCTATTTCGCCACTCCGGGCAAAATAATATTTGCCGCCTTTTACCCATGCGTTGTTCAATATAGATGGTATAATTTTTTTTTTGTTTAACCTTCTTTTAAATTTTCCCCGCCGACGCCGCGCCGCCCTCAATTTTGCCGCCCCGGGCCCTGAACATGGGTGCGTTAAAATGATGCATTTCTTCATGAATCGATCCTACTCGTAAAATAATTGATCGATTGAAACTGTGTGTAGGTACATGTATTTAACAAAGTTGAAATGCAATTTTTTTTCTCTGTAGATCAATCATTTGTTTTTGTCTGAGTACAATCTAGTTCGACATGACTGGGAATGTGTCAATTTTATAATTTAGCTGGGAGAGATATGAACCCACACCTTAATAAGTTTGTTTCAAAATAAAAATTTGTTAATCTTATTCGCGTTTCAGTTTTTCTGTAACCTATAAATGTTGCTCTTTCCGTGTTTTATTGACAAGTTAACGGCTTAAATGCGTATTGATTAAAGTTATACCGACCAGATAACTAAAAAAAAAAATGATATTGTTGTGCTCCCGTTTATGTAAATTATTTTTTATTTTAAATAGGGTTATAGTTTAATATAAATTTTTCCACCACGGATTTTAAATTGAGGTAAATACATTATATTCCATATGTTATTATAAAAAATCTATATAAAAAATTTAAAACTTTTATATACATGGTGTCAATTCTTTGATAATAAATATAAGACGTATTCTGTGGTGTTTAGGTTAACGAATTGCGAAAATATACGGAATTGAATAAACTTGATGTATAACACTAACTGAAAAAAGTTCACCAGTATACAACCAGTTATGTCTGACAAAACACTGCAACGTTATTCTCAGCAATTAAACGTTTCTGACAAACAAGCCACGCATGAGTGTTCTAGTCAGAGGCCTTCCGAAATTCCTTTCCATAACGCCAATGCAGATATCACTGTGAAGTGTGAATCTTTAGAACTGAAGGGCGTGTTTGACATGGATGTTAATTGCGAAGAAAATTTGGCTATGAATTTGAATGCAGAAAACAATATGTACAATCAAATATTTTTAAAATCTGAAATCAAAGAAGAACTGATGGATGATGACTCATTGTTACCGGTCCATTATGTTGATGATGGAGAATTTAGCTGTGAAGATTCGAAAATCGATATTAGTGACACTAAAATAGGTTTATATATAGATAAAAACTGTAAAGAAAAAAACATTGAAACTTTTAAATCAGCAAACGAAAACAACGAACGAAAGTCTTTAAAATCCGAAATCAAGAAAGAACCTGTGGATGATAATTCATTTTCAGAAAATGTAGATAACACATTAAACGCGTCTTCTATGATTATACCTACTGATGAGAAACCATATCAGTGTGACGTTTGTAAAAAGTGCTTTACTTCTAAATCAAATTTAAATAATCACAATCGCATACACACGGGGGACAAACCATACTTATGTGACCGTTGTACAAAGTGCTTTACCACATCAACAAATTTAAAGAAACACAATCGCGTTCATACTGATGAAAAACCGTATCAGTGTGACGTTTGTAAGAAGAGCTTTAAGCAAGTGTCTGATTTAAAAATACACAATCGCCGCATACATACAGATGAGAAACCATATCAGTGTAACGTTTGTAAAAAGTGCTTTGCTTCATCATCAGATCTAAAGAAACACAATCGCATACATACTGGGGAAAAACCATGTCAGTGTTTAGTTTGTAAAAAGTGCTTTACTACAAATTCAGAATTAAAGAAACACAATCGCGTTCATACTGGGGAAAAACCATATCAGTGTGATGTTTGTAAAAAATGCTTTGCTGATTCATCGCAATCAAAGCAACATAGCCGAGTTCATACTGGTGAAAAACCGTATCTGTGTGACATTTGTAAAAAGTGTTTTCCTAGTTCATCATATTTGAAGGTACACAGTCGTTTGCACACAGGCGAGAAGCCATATAAGTGCGACGAATGTAATAAGTCCTTCATTCGTTGGGACGGTTTAAAAATGCACAAACGTACACATATTTAGAAACCGTATTGATGTGACTTGTGTAATAAGTGCTTTACTCAATTATGCAATTTACAAACGTACATATACTGGAGAGAAACTTGTAAAACATTTGAGATAGCAGTTTTTTAACTTCCCGCAATCAATAAAAAATCGGTTATTATTTTCACCCCGATTTTCGAAAGTCGAGTTTTCGTCAGATCTCGACGTTTTGAGGTCCTAGGAAGCTATTCTGACTATTTTAGCGATGGTGACAAATACAGTTTGACGCAAAGGAAGCGAAATATTTCCAAAAAACTGATTTTCACAATATTTGACCTTGAATATCTAAGGACGATCATATGTGACCTTATGAGACTTTTGAGACAACATTAAGAATGCCAAAAAAAAGGTTTATACAAATATTCAGCTTATTCCGTTTCATTCCGAAGTGAAACCCTAAAGTAACTGGACTATTTGCTGATCCATCATTATTGTGATATAAATACATTTAATTGATGTTTAAATTTTTACTAAGGAATTATTTTTTTATCTATGTACTCAATCTGTATTCCCGTGACACGTCATGTATTCTCTTGATGACAATAAATATTATTATTATTATTTAAAAGAGTCACACTTATGTGCATACTGGTGAGATACCATTTATTAAGGCTCATTTACACGGGTATAGTTGCGGGTAGAGTAAAGTAGCAAGTAGAGTCCGCCCGCTCTACCGTTTCAGCTCTGGATCTGGTCACACAAAGTATAGCCCAAGTGCTCACGTACCACTTTTCACGAAGTGTTTGATGCACGTAGAAATTTTGACCAATGGTACAGATAGGATAGATGAACAAGAAAAAATATGTTTGCCTGACTTACCGTGATACTACAGGTACTGCGCATACAAGTAATGCGCCCAAAAATGTATGTCAAGAAAAGTGTCTGATTGAATAAATCATCTAAATATGCTTTGATTAATTGGAACATTTTATGTAGGTAACCATGCCAATGAATAGCAAATATCGTATTTAATACTAGCCATTACCCGCACACCGCACGCGATTTAATACAAAAACAATAATCCGATCAAAATGGAATGTGTTTCTTTTGTAATTTGTAGAAAAATGTCAATAATATCCGCAAGATTATAATTTAAGGTACAGTGATGTGGTTATACCATTAAATGTGTCTCCTACTAAAGGCTGTCATCGACAATGTTATACAAATTTCACAAGTTTAAAGCTTATCAACAAATTCTACGGAATCTCCTACTCATCAGGTACCTATTGTACAAAATTAAATTTATACCCTATCTCTCTACTGTTAATAATATGCACGTTGACTTTTTTTTTAAATATACCGAATCTAAAAACGCTCAATCGTAGTAGGAAATCTTGAAATTGAAGACTTAGAACCTCAACCTGAAGGAACCATTGGCCACACGGATAATGAAGATCAGCCAAAAGTTCAAAAAGGTCCAAATTTCCTATTACTGGGCCACTTGTAGAAGGGGTATCTATAAAGGAAAAAATCGATTTAGCGTTTTTAAATTCGGTATATTTTAAAAAAGTGCATATTATTAACAGTAGAGAGATAAATTTAATGTTGTACAGTACCTACCTGATGGATATAGGAGATTCGGGTAGAATTTGTTGATACGCTTTAAACTTGTGAAATTTGTATAACATTGTCGATAACAGTCTTTAGTACGAGACACATTTAATGGTATAACCACATCACTGTAACTTAAATTATAATCTTGCGGATATTATTGACATTTTTCTACAAATTACAAAAGAAACACATTCCATTTTGATCGGATTATTGTTTTTGTATTAAATCGCGTTCGGTGTGCGGGTAATGGCTAGTATTAAATACGATATTTGCTATTCATTGGCATGGTTACCTACATAATATGTTCCAATTACTCAAAGCATGTTTATTAGATGATTTCTTTCAACCAGACACTTTTTTTGACATACATTTTTGGGCGCATTACTTGTATGAGCAGTACCTATAGTATTACGGTAAGTCAGGCAAACATATTTTTACTTGTTCATCTATCCAATCTGTACCATTGGTCAAAATTTCCACGCGCATCAAACACTTCGTGAAAAGTGATACGTGAGCTATCCAGCTGATGCTAACATAATGTGGTGTGGTGTTTGTTGGACTCCAAAGCCCCCCATTGCCATTCTTTCCACGATTTCATTTTCCGTGGCTTGCCTCATATTTTTATTTCTGTAGTTTACACTACCTAAATTCCTTAAACACTCGTATTCGCCATACAGCTCTACAAGTTTTAAAGTTTCATCTTCGGTGAATTTCATTTTCACTATTTTATTTAAACAAGACACAACGTGGCTTCAGCCGGAATGACAGCGTCCTCACTCTCCTACCTACTATACTCTACTACAGAATCAGGCCGCGTTCCATGGGTAGAGTGCGTAGGCAAGTGGATATTTTGACGGTGATGGTGGTAGTAGAGTAGAGTTACTTTGCCACATGTTGCTAGTAACTCTACTCTACCACCTACTACCCACTCTACTCGCTACTCTACTCTACTGACCGTTTATACGGGTAGAGTTTACTCTACTCTATCAAGTACTTGCTTCATTACTCTACCCGTGTAAATGAGCCTTTAGTGCTGTAAAAAGTGCTTTATTACATCAAGAGAACTAAAGAGACACAATAACGTACATACCTAGATTTAGATTTATCCACAGATAATAATAATATTTATTTTATCACATTGACAAAAAAGTATATGGCATGTCCATAAAAATTTACATATTAAAAAATGCATTAATGCAATAAAATTCTCTGGTTACCAAATCATTCTTTAACTTCCTTTTCATGGTTTTCAAAACGCTAGGAAAGTATCTTTGACATGCGATCTTCGCGCCATCTCGTGTTTGATTTTTTAAAATCTGGTTCACTCAAAACTTACAAACCCATGGAAACCAACGTTATTCTTAATTATAAAAAAATATTTACGCCCAATGTCAGTAAAAAAACTACATAAATGATATACAATTTTTATTTCAAAATTTTTTAAATCTTATTTTTGTTAACAAAATAACAATTATGATATTTTTTATGTATTTAATAATGATTACAAACGTAAAATAAAATTTAATTACCCTTGACGACATACTGCTGCAGTTCATTATTTTTTCTCTCTAATTCATAAGAAAATCCAGGAAAACGGTGAAATTGTAATTCTGGATGTTTAGTTGGTGTATCTTTGCAATCAACAACACAGCACTTCCGATTTGATAGCTTTTTACCAATTTTATTCAACAATTAATCCTTATTAAAATGACAATAAAGTTTTGGCTGAACCAGAATTTAAAAAAAAAACAGAGAGGGCGCAAATGTCGGTTGTCAAAAGATACTTTCCTAGCGTATGGCAAAAATTTAATCTCGATAAGAAAATTGTGGAATTTTTAATCGATCCTACTCGTAAAATAACTGATCGATTGAAACTGTGTGGTACATGTATTTAACAAAGTTATTTGCAACAGCATTTTCTAAGCTTATTATAATAAAAATTTACCTTAAAATGCAATTTTTTTCTCTGTAGATCAATCATTTGTTTTTGTCTGAGTACAATCTAGTTCGACATGACAGGGAATGTGTCAATTTTATATTTCAGCTGGGAGAGATATGAACCCACACCTTTATAAGTTTGTTTCAAAATAAAAATTACAGTTAATCTTATTCGCGTTTTAGTTTTTCTGTAACCTATAAATGTGTGTTGCTCTTTCCGTGTTTTATTGACAAGTTAACGGCTTAAATGCGTATTGATTAAAGTTATACCGACCAGATAACTAAAAAAAAAATGATATTGTTGTGCTCCCGTTTATGTAAATTATTTTTTATTTTAAATAGGGTTATAGTTTAATATAAATTTTTCCACCACGTAATTTTAAATTTAATTATATTCCATGTTATTATAAAAAATCTATATAAAAAATTTAACACTTTTATATACATGGTGTCAATTCTTTGATAATAAATAAAAGTATTCTGTGGTTTTTAGATTAACGAATTGCGAAAATATACGGAATTGAATAAACTTGATTTTAACACTAACTGAAAAAAGTTCACCAATATACAATCAGTTATGTCTGACAAAACACTGCAACGCTATTCTCAGAAATTAAACGTTTCTGACAAACAAGTCACGCATGAGTGTTCTAGTCAGAGGTCTTCCGAAATTCCTTTCCATAACACCAATGCAGATATCACTGTGAAGTGTGAATCTTTAGAACTGAAGGGCGTGTTTGACATGGATGTTAATTGCGAAGAAAATTTGGCTATGAATTTTAATGCAGAAAACAAAATGTGCAATCAAATATTTTTAAAATCTGAAATCAAAGAAGAACTGATGGATGATGATTCATTGTTACCGGTCCATTATGTTGATGATGGAGAATTTAGCTGTGAAGATTCAAAAATTGATACTAGTGACACTAAAGTAGGTTTATATATAGATAAAAACTGTAAAGAAATAAACATTGAAACTTTTAATTCAGCAAACGAAAACAACGAACAAAAGTCTTTAAAATCCGAAATCAAGAAAGAACCTGTGGATGATGACTCATCAATACTTTCACCAGAAAATGTTGATGACGCGTCAACTATGATTACACATAATGATGATAAACCATATCAGTGTGACGTTTGTAAAAAATGTTTTACTGCATCATCAAATTTAAAGAAACACAATCGCGTTCATACTGGTGAGAAACCCTATCAGTGTAATGTTTGTAAAAAGTGCTTCGCTGATTCATCACAGTTAAAGCAACATAGTCGAATTCATACTGGTGAGAAACCATATCGGTGTAACGTTTGTAAAAAGTGCTTTGCTTCATCATCAGATCTAAAGAAACACAATCGCATACATACTGGGGAAAAACCATGTCAGTGTTTAGTTTGTAAAAAGTGCTTTACTACAACTTCAGATTTAAAGAAACACAATCGCGTTCATACCGGGGAAAAACCATATCAGTGTGATGTTTGTAAAAAATGCTTTGCTGACTCATCGCAATCAAAGCAACATAGTCGAGTTCATACTGGTGAAAAACCGTATCAGTGTGACATTTGTAAAAAGTGTTTTTCTAGTTCATCATATTTGAAGGTACACAGTCGTTTGCATACTGGTGATAAACCGTTTTAGTGTGGCGTTCTTGAAAAGTGCTTTAGTTTTTTTATTTACGAGATTTCATGTAAAATCCTCGTTTTAGTCTTTTTGTTTATTCAAAAATAAAGTATGCGTGAGAATATCGCGCGTTAGAAGTGAAACTTCTAGCATTTGTGGACGTTTTTATTATTTCACTCATTTTTGTTTTGTTGATATAATACTATCATAATATATGACATAATGTTTAATATAATAATGAAAAACCGCATACCTTATATATATATATTATTATTGAAATCTTTGTTATTATATTTAATTAAATCTTCCTCTTTTTTATATAAATAATTAATTTACATTTTATTATTAAGATTAATGTCATTTTTTGACGTGATAACGTCTTATAAATTGATGAATCACCAATATTATAAATTGATAAAACACCGGCTGCATGTACGAAAAAGTGTAACGTAACGTTCGTAACGCGTAACGCATAACGCGTAACGTTCCGCCTGACCCTGTGCGTGCTTTTTGCTAATTTCTCGCTCAATTTAAATCAGATCGGTTTGAAACCAGTCTTAAACGAAAGAGGAGAACATTTTACATAGATTTCGTATAACAGAATTTGCCTAAACAGTTTTTTTATACAAATTTATATAGAAAAATATTTTATACAAATTTATATAGAAAAATAGCTGTATAAATGCAATGTTGTCTAATGCATGGCGCGACGCGGTCGGTTGTCTTTGTTTGCCGTACATGGAAATTAGAAGCAAACGTATGTCATGAAAACGGCTGCATTTCTAATGTTTAATTCAATTTTTTGACATTAGTATATTGTGAAATGCAACGCCTTCTAAGTTAAGTATTGGAATAACTAATTATTATTAGAACATAATACTTTGTAAGTTGCAAACGTCACTTTTGACATTTCTTATCATTCCGACACCAAGGATAAGCAGATTGAAACCAAATTTTGGGAGGTTTAGGTTATGTATTACGGAATACGTTATCACGTAAAACTATCGTCCGTAAACCGACTTTACAGACAACCAATTTATTTTTTTTATGTAGTTTTTTTTTTCAAAGCCTGCATATTTATATAGCTCTATTTTAAAACGTCAAACAATTATTTTTTAAAATGGTAAAATCGATATAGGCCAGTACCTAATAATAGGAGAGAAAATTGAAAAAAAAAATCGTTACAGCAATCCGACACCGGGATATTGTAGAATAAGATATTCTAAAAGAGGGAAAAATAAATCGAACAGTCTGCTGCTATCCGGGGTTGAATGGGGTGGCTTTTTAGGGGTTGAAATCAGTTTTTCGCGATACGCTTTTTTGGCTTCGCTCACCGCACATTGATTAGATAGACAATGATTCATATAGTAAATTATTAAATATATGAGTCCACCACAAATCCGATTCAAAAGGTTGGCAACCTTGCATCACCCTCAACCATGTAAAATGATTATATAATTTGAGGTAGCTCGATTCAAAATACGTCTTTAGTGAGAAATTCTTCACATCTTGAAAGAAAATCGGTAAGTACGTACATGCAATTTATTATCCTTATTAGTCGATGTAAGGAAATATGGAATATTTTCATCAAAAGGCAAAATCTAGTAGTTGACAATTATTACGTGTGCTTTCGTTCAAGTAAGTTTACTTATACAAATAGTATGGAGGGTGGAGGTAAGGAGCACAATCTTATATGGGAGATAAGTTGAAAAAGTGTCCATCAAAATTGACTAAATAACAGTTTAAAAATCGTCCGGAATGGCGCTAGCGCGGCACCCGGGTATGAAATGAATTTTGCAGTTGTTTACCCTCCTTGGCAGTTATAAACGAATTGAAATGCGCCGAGTTGAAAAATTTAGTATTTGTATCCCTATTATTCCCTGGTATTTGTAATGATTAGAGTCGCTTATATAGCACTGCTAATTATTATGATTTTTACTTTATTCCATATTTTATTTATTGTTAAAAATGTGTACTTATGTTAGTTTATATATATTTTTTGTAGAATATACACTTAAATTTTTTTTTACTTACTTTAATCTTTTTTGACAATTAAAAACTTTTTAAAATGTCAATACTTCAATTTCTTTACAAATTACAAACAAAATTTTACTGAAAAAGAAATGTATTTATTAAAAACAAATTGTATAACTTATCTGACATTTGTACATATCGGTATAATCGTTTATTTATTACTAATTGCATAATAGCACGTTTAAAAATGACATTTAAATCAAAAATTAATTTTATATCATATTGTTTTCTTATTTTTGTTTTACTTTCGAAAAGTGCGCCATGAAAAAGCGAAAATTCTTCTTTCTTGGTTTACTTTTCTATCTTTCTCTAATCCCTCCATTCTATGCTCCATACGCTTGCTTTAAAATATCCTCCATACTTTAAAATTTACCCTTTTGCAACAGTGGCGGTCCCCTAATTTATGGCATTTTGACGGACACTTTTTCATACACAGAGATGGTTCTCCTTAAGCCTCTACCCTCCATAACAAATAGTTAATTTTTACCCACGACGGAACGGAGGCATGTATATGCGTTTAGGGTGAGAGATTGTGTGTTCGTTTGTTTGTGCACTCGATCAATGTCGCCATTTATCTGGAAAACGGTTTGATCAATTCAGATGCGGTTTTCTGTAAAGGGTTTGTAATTCATCTGAGATGGTTCTTAGATAGATATTATTACGATGATTACGCCCCAGGGGGCGCTGCACTGCACAAAAAACCGTAACAAACGTGCTACGCACGAACAGATCTAATAAGCGTTCGGAACTACTGCTTTTTACAGCATTACACGTGCATTTAAAATACCATAACAAAAGTGCTAAGCACAAACAGATCTAACAAGCGTTCGTTAGTAGTGATTTTTACAGCAATACACATAGATATTTATTAAAAACACAATTATGAGCACTCTCGCACATAACGCGATTCGACAATTAGGATATCAGATATGGTTACACTGTGTACGCTAGTTCGGCAAGACGATCAAAACACACGTTTATAAAATCTCTAAAAAGTTTAAAATAAAATAAAATTAAAAATTTTAAAAACCCACGACGAAAGTAAAAAAAGTAAATGTTATAATAGGAAAAGAATTAAATAAAATTCAAAAATCCCCCGACTATGAAAATCCGTCGCGGGGCTGCCATTCGCTGCCCTGAATTAAGAATAGAAGAATATAAATTGCAATATTTTAGTTCATTTCAATGCAGCCAAATGGCAGCCCCCGACGGATTTTCTTAGTCGGGGGATTTTTGAATTTTATTATTGATAGTTTCCTAATGTACAACTAATTCAATTACGAAATTTTAATTTGAGGTAAATATTTTATATTCCTTGTTCTATTATTGATATCGGTTTAATAAAGTTAAAACATACCTTTAAAATGGAATTCGATTTCAGGTCAACGAATTTCGATAATATGCCGGGTTGTATGTGCTGTTATGGTACACAGAGAAAAAAGTTCACCAATTCACAACTAATAATGTCTGACAAAAAACACTGCGATGCTATTCTCAAGATTAATCAACAACCATTCTTGAGTGTTCAAGTTTAGAGACCTACTGAAGATCTTTTCCATAATACAACTGCAGATATCACTGTAAAGTGTGAAGGGCGTGTTTAACATGGATGTTAATTGGGAAGAAAACAAAATGAATAATGAAATATTTTTAAAATGCGACATCAAAGACGAACTGATAGATGAAAATTCATTGCTACCAGCTGATTATGCGGACGATGACGAATCTAGCTGTGAAAGTTCAAAAAATGATAATAGTGACACTAAAGTAGGTTTAGATAAAAACTTTGAAGGAAAAAGATCTGAGACTTTTAATTCAACAAACGAGTTCAACGAACAAATGTTCTTAATATCTGAAATCAATAAGGAACGTATGGATAATAATTCATTAATGCTTTTACCAGAAAATGATGATACTTTAAATGCGTCGTCTATGATTATACATACGGGTGAGAAACCATATCAGTGTGTTGTTTGTAAAAAAGTCTTTGCTTCATCATCAAAATTAAAGAAACACCATCGTGTTCATACTGGAGAAAAACCATATCAGTGTGACGTTTGCAAAAACTGCTTTATTACGTCATCAAACTTGAAGAAACACTATCGCATTCATACAGGGGAAAAACCATATCAGTGTGACGTTTGTAAGAAGTGCTTTGTTGATTCGTCACAGTTGAAGAAGCACAATCGTATTCATACTGGTGAAAGACCATTTCGCTGTAACGTTTGTGAAAAATGTTTTACTTCATCATCAGATTTAAAGAAACATAATCGCATACATACTGGTGAAAGGCCATTTTGCTGTAACGTTTGTAAAAAGTGCTTTAATACATCATCAGATTTAAAGAAACACAATCGCGTTCATACTGGGGAAAAACCATATGAGTGTGACATTTGTAAAAAGCGCTTTTCTGATTCATCACAGCTTAAGGATCACCATCACGTGCATACTGGTGAGAAACCATATAAATGCGAAATTTGTAAAAAGTGTTTTGCTCTATCATCAGCTTTAAAGAAACACAATCGCGTACATACTGGGGAAAGACCATGTCAGTGTAACGTTTGTAAAAAGTTCTTTACTACATCAGCAGTTTTAAAGAAACATAATCGCATTCATACTGGGGAGAAACCATATCAATGCGACGTTTGTAAAAAGCGCTTTACTGATTCATCACAGTTAAAGCAACATAGTCGAGTTCATACTGGTGAAAAACCATATCAGTGTGACATTTGTAAGAAGTGTTTTTCTAGCTCATCATATTTAAAGATACACATTAGAATACATACTGGTGATAAACCGGTTTAGTGTGGCGTTCGTAAAGTGTTTTAGTTAATCTTTCGGAATAATAAAAAAATCTATTTATCGATTTGTGTTATAATTTTATATGCCTTAAAATGCAATTTAAGAAACCTAGTATCAGCGTATCGAAAAATTGTCACTCGATTTTCAGGGACACTGCACTGAAAGCTGATACTTCAATCTTTGAAAGATTGTTGCATGACCGTGAGTGCAATCAAAGTTGACATTTTTACCATTTAAAATCAACAAGTGGGGAATGGTACTTATTTAGGTTCACTTTTCAAAATTTTTACAAACATTTTAGGGTTAAGGTTCACGAATTAAAAAAAAAAACATTTTTGGGTTCAAGTACTAAATAAATCGATTGTTTATTTAACTTATATTAAATAATTTATGATATTGTTGTATATTTAGTTTGGTTATGGACGTTTCATACCTAATATTATGCAATGTAATAAAAATTGTATTTTATTTTAAAAACTTGATTATTAATAAAAATTAGTTCTTAACTGTGAACATGAAAACTATTCAAATACAGAACAGATATAAAGAGAGCACACACCGCTAGCGGAGCGGTATGCGGCAAGTGCAATAGTCAACGCAGCTTTTTTTAATATTTTATTTCTTAGTACTATTATAAAAAGTTCAACAAAGACAGATAATGACCTACATAAAGCAGATTTTTGTTTTATTCGGAATCTACGCATCTATAGTTGATTTATTTATGGTACTCTTTTAACAATAGGTCATATTCATGATTTTTTTTTATATTTTTAATAGATTATTTAGTCAACCATAATACGGAAAAAAATTGATAATCATTTAAAAATATAATATTATCATAAGAAAAAAAATATTAAATTCCACATTCAAAAATAGACAGTTTAAACAATCGGCCATGTTCGCAGGCTTATGTGACGTCATGATATACGATGCATGCCAACCTTGATGTCAAATTGTCAATGTTCTAAATGAAGTTTATTTGTTGTTTTCTCTAAATACTGACATAATCTTACTGTGAGACGACACAGCCGTCATGAAAACTGTTGTTGATATATACTCTGACGTCACGATGCGTTTTGAAAATTCGAAAATAGCGCTTATTTTCTACATTTCTTTTTTATTATTTGTATTTTTTTCAGTGATTAGATTAATAAAATAACCATTACGTTATGATCAAGAACTAAAATATATTTCGAAATAAAAATTTTAACCAATTTGGAGTTTTATGCATATGACCTATAACGCCCGACTTTTCTATAGTGTGAAAAAAGCTTTGTTAGTTGTCTCAAATGCAAGACGTTAAACTATAAAATTATGGAAAAAATTATTATAAGTGTCATCAGTTTGTGTTTTTTAATTATTTTATCTGTTAGCTATCTTTATCGGAAATACAACTACTTGGAGTTAGGAGGAAATCGGTCATTAGTTACAAATAACTTTTAATTTAGATATTATATACACGTTCAAGAAGATTTTTTTATATTAGATGTAATTTTTATTCCGTTTGTATTATTTAAAATTATTAAATTTTTTTAAATGTGTTTATTTCCCAAAAAAATTTTGTTGTCGATTTTCGAATCAATTACAATAACTGCCTAATGCACTGGGAAGTTAAAAACTCCGGTTTCCATTTTCACACTTTTTACGTGTTGCCAACTTCAGCCGACCTAGTCAGACTTTGTCATAAATAAATAAACTTTGGGTATGTTCCGAAATATAACCCAGTATACTGGGCCACTGCTAATGACATCGTTAATGCGACGCCATAATTGTACTGGTGTGCCACCATATTGTACTGGTGAGACAGATGTAGCCTAGTATAAATATTTAACCGGACTTGTGTGCATCAGACTTTGTGGATTTTTGTATTTTATTATTTATTTGCAATAATATCTGCTCAATAATGTAAATAATTACCTTTGGTGAACAAGTGAAATAATAATACGTCAATGCGCTGGTCGGTATATTTCGGAACGAATCAACAGTATGGAGTCGATTCATGACGTCATTAGCACTGGCCCAGTATACTGGGGGTGCGTTCCGATATGCACTGCGACCACTGTACAGTGTGACGTCAATTCAGTATACTGTGAAGCCGTTCCTTTATAGCCAGTAATACTGGTTACTATTTAAAACGGAACGCACTCCAGTATACTGTCAGCCGCAATTTTTGAAATTTTGACGCAGCGTTCAAATGAGTGTAATAAAGTTTTCTAGTTCACTAAAAAAAAACTGTTGTTGGAGTACTGTTAAATTAGAAATATCTTAATTAATATTAATTGTAAATTGAATTTATAATATAATAAAAGTAAATAGTTTTTCATTAAAAAGAATATGTTTTAATGTCTAATAAGGTTATTTTTTGCAATTCTTCCATTATTTTAGTTATTAATTCAAACTAATTACAGAACTTAGATTCAAGATTGTTTATAAGACGCTAGGCACTCGAGTGGTTTTGACAGATCACGTGATCAAAGTACTGGCGAGTACCTTACCTCGAAAACGCCAGTGCTCACAGTAGAATATGCCGGAGATTTATGACGTCATATATTTCCCTAGGGTACTGCGGTAGTATACTGGCGTTCATAACGGAACGAATTTTTCTACAGTAAGAGCACTGGGCAGTGCTCCCAGTGTATATCGGAACATACCCTGGATTATATTTCGGAACAACTACGAATCTTCCGAATCAAAAGGCTGGCAAGTGGCAACCCTGCATGCACCCTCAACCATGTAAAATGCGTATGCAGTTTGAGATAGGTCGATCCAAAATACGCAACTAGTGAGAAATTCTTCACATCTTGAAAGAAAATCTGTAAATACGTACGTGCAATGTGTTATCTTTATTAGCCGATGTAAGGAAATATGGAATATTTTCATCAAAAGCAGCTCACATAATTATTGCGTGTGCTTTCGTTTAGGTAAGTCTACTTACAGTTTATTTTTATTGATAGTTTCTAAATGTACAGCTAATTAAGTGATGGAATTTGAAGTTGATATAATTATTATATTTTGCATGCTTTATAATTAAAATCGGTTTAAAGGAGTTAAAATATATAAGCAGAATGGTGTCATTTATTTGAAAATAAATAATTTTTCCTTTTTAGGTTAACGAATTATGGTAATATATTGTATCTGGTAGAGGTGTTACAGTGAGAAAAAAGTTCACCAATATACAATGTCTGACAAAACACAGCATAGCTATCCTCAGAAATTAACCAACAACCACTCTTGACTGTTCAAGTTAGAAGCTCTCTGAACATATTTTTCATAACACAACGTGAAGTGTGAATCATTGGAACTTGAGCGTGTTTTTGACATGGATGGTAGTTGGGAAGCGTCTCTGAATTTTATTCAAGAAAACAAAATGAATAATGAAATATTTATAAAATCCGAAATCAAAGACGAACTAATGGATGACAATGGAGATATTAGCTGTGAAAATTTAAAAATCGATAATAGTGACACTAAAGCACGTTTAGATATGAATAAAAACTGTAAAGAAAAAAAATCTGGAACTTTTAATTCAAATAACAAAATTAACGAACATATTCTTTCTAAATCCGAAATCAAAGAAGAACTGATGGAAGACTCTTCATCATTACCAGCTGATTATGCTGTCAATGGAGAATTTAGCTATGAAGATTCAAAAGTCGATGTTAGTGACACTAAAGTAGGATTAAATATTGACAAAAACTGGGAAGAGAAAAAATCTGGAACTTGTAATTCAACACACGAAAGTAACGAACAACTGTTTTTAAAATCCGAAATCAAAGACGAATTGGAGGATTCATTGGCACCAGCTGATTATGGCGACGATGATGAATTTAGCTGTGAAGATTCAAAAGTCGATACTAAAGTTGTATTAAATATAGATAAAAACTGGGAAGAGAAAAATTCTAAAGCTTTTAATTCAACAAACGAAACCAATGAACGAATGTTCTTAAATTCCGAAATTAAAAAGGAACCTGTGGATGGTAATTCATCAATACTTTTACCAGAAACTAATGACACTTTAAACGCGTCGTCTAAGGTTATACCTACTGATGAAAAACCATATCAGTGTGAGGTTTGTGAAAAGTGCTTTCCTCAACTAACTAATCTAAAAAGACACAGTCGTGTTCATACTGGGGAGAAACCATATCAGTGTGACGTTTGTAAAAAGTGCTTTTTTAGACCGTTAGATTTAAAAAATCATAATAACGTACATACTGGTGAAAAACCCTATCAGTGTGTTGTTTGTAAAAAATTGTTTGCTTCATCATCAAATTTAAAGAAACACAATCGTGTTCATACTGGAGAAAAGCCATACCAGTGTGACGTTTGTAAAAACGGCTTTATTACGTCATCAAATCTAAAGAAACACAAACGCGTTCATACAGGAGAAAAACCATACCAGTGTGACGTTTGTAAGAAGTGCTACGTTGATTCTTCACAGTTAAAGAAGCACAAACGTGTTCATACTGGTGAAAGACCATTTCCTTGTAACGTTTGCGAAAAGTCCTTTACTTCATCATCAGATTTAAAGAAACACAATCGATTACATACTGGTGAGAGGCCATTTTGTTGTAACGTTTGTAACAAGAGCTGCAATACATCATCGGACTTAAAGAAGCACAATCGCGTCCATACTGGAGAGAAACCATATTGCTGTGACATTTGTAAGAAGTGCTTTGCTGATTCATCACAGCTCAAGGATCACAGACGCGTGCATACTGGTGAGAAACCATATCAATGTGACGTTTGTAAAAAGTGCTTTGCTATATCATCAACTCTAAAGAAACACAGTCGTGTACATACCGGGGAGAAACCGTATCAGTGTGATCGTTGTAACCGGGGCTTTACTAGATCGGAATATTTAAAGGCGCACAACCTCGTTCATATTAAAGAAAACTGAAAAGCCATATTTGTGTGACATTTGTAAAATGATCTTTCATTAATCGAACACTTATGTGAAGATCCAGACTATTGGAGGGCTAGATCCAAGATAAGGGAGAGCACAAAAATTCTTATTTGCCATGGGAACTGTTTCTAGCGCTCACTGGTGGCAGAAAATAAAAGCTGTATATGCTTTAATTACATTTATATATTTCGTTTGACAGTTTATTGTAATGAGTGAACTAAACAAAATGAATTTATATTTCACTGAGATCTGTGCATGTATGGTTTCTGATGCATTTATATCATTGGTACAAATAAATATAAAAAAAGGATAGAAATTTAGTATTTAGTTACGTTAAAAAGGATTTCATAATGACAGTTAACACATTTTCAAAATTATGGCATATGGAAAAATACTTTTTTATTTAATGGAAAAAAAGAAAAAATAAATAGATGTAAACAGAAAAGCCTTAACCAATGAAGAAAAATCAAAGTTCCAAAAATGTATTTGCTCCCTGACTATAATGTGATTTGCTTAAACTATAGTCCTTTATTGGGATCAATTATCGGTCATAGAAAATATTTTAAACTTTTTGTACGCATGATTTCATAAAAGCTATCTAAAAGAAGCCGCATTGAAAGCAATTTCACATTAAAAAACATAGCAATGACTCATCTGAGAACTAAAGGCTTCAATAGGTCATATGCATGAGAGTCAAAATTGGTTTAAATTTTTATTTCGAAATATATTTTAGTTCCTGATTCTATCGTAATGGATAATTTATTAATCTAATCACTGAAAAAAAATACAGATAATAAAAAAGAAATGTAGAAAATATGCGCTATTTTCGAATTTTCAAAACGCAGCGTGACGTCAGAGTATATATCAACAACAGTTTCCATGACGACTGTGTCGTCTCACAGTAAGATTATGTCAGTATTCAGAGAAAACAACAAATAAACTTCATTTAGAACATTAACAATTTGCATCAAGGTTGACATGCATCATATATCATGACGTCACATAAGCCCGCCAACATGGCCGATTGTTTAAACTGTCTAATTTTGAATGTGAAATTTAATATTTTTTTTCTTATGATAATATTACATTTTTAAATGATTAGCAATTTTTTTCCGTATTATGGTTGACTAAATAATCTATTAAAAATATAAAAAAAATACATGAATATGACTTAAGGTCTCTGCCCACTACACCGTACCATACTATGAACGTAATAGGAACGTGTCAGGCAAAATAATATTCTTTCCATGAAATCATATGACTCAATGCCCACTACACCGTTCCGTTACCGACCAACACCGTACCGTGCCATGAACGGACCGTCAACTAATCCACGGCTAGAATATTTTGCCGGTGTCGATACGCTCCGTGCATGGCACGCGACGGTGTACAACCGGGTATGCTACGGGTTATAATCGCGTATGCTACGGGTTATAGCCGCGTATCATCTTCTATTTTTTGGTTTGTGGGGTCATTCAAATATTACGTAAGCACCAAAGGGAGGAGGGGGTCTTTGTTTAGCTTATTTTTAATGACATAGGGGAGGGGGGGGGGTCTAGATGGTGATTACGTCAGCAATATTTATTAATATACTTTTTCTGATTTATTTGCAAAATTTAATGGATTATGATGTGGCAACTCTACTTGTCTATGCTCAAAAGCGAAAAACATGTTCAGGGATTCCCTAAAAAAAATTTTTTTTTAATGTTACCCCCTTCAAAAAATGATAACTGAAATGGGTAAAATAACAAAATTTTGAGATGGACACCAATTTAATTACTATCACGTTTTCAAGTATATCAAATTGGTACCGATATAAAAACTTTGTTATTTTACCCTATTTAATGACCCTTTTTTGAAGGAGGTTACATTTTTTTTAAAGATATTTATTTTTAAGTTTTTAGTGTCTAATACCTATTTGATTTTAAAAAAATTGACAACACTTCAAGGAGTCCTCGCAACATTATGCGAAAATGACATATTTGGTGCTGCATATTGAATGGATACCGAACGGGCGTATAACGCGTAGCATACGGGCATCATACGCGTTTCATACGGGCATCATACGCGTTGCATACGGGTTGTATACGGGCATAGAACGGTGTCGATCCGTTGCAGTGGGCATAGTAGCGCGTGTCGTGTTTCTTTTCGTGCATGATACGTTCCTAGCACGGTCATGGTATGGTACGGTGTAGTGGGCAGACACCTTTATTAAGAAAAAATAAAACGTGTTAATCGGTTGAGTATGGTTCGCTGGCGGATTGTCTAAAGAAATAAAGCTTGTGTTTTACATATAATTGATTAGCTTTTACTTCACTTCACTGTAATTTATTGAGTAATTTATTCCCATACTCGAGAAGTTTGTGACGAATGAATATTGTAAACGCACCTTTTGAAAGATTTTTTTCTCAACTTAAAAAAAATGCACAGATATTAAAATCTTAACTATAACGTGGTATGCTTATCAAACGATACGAAGTTACTTGGCATATTTACAATTAAAATGCGCAATCAAATAGCTGATGGTATAAGACATGTGCTCCCGTTTATGTAAGTCACTTATACCGATCTTTTTGGATACATATGTACAAAATATGTATATTTGTATTGAGTTAGATTACCATTATATATTTCATACTTTATTATAATAAAAGCATTATTCATATAATTTGTATTAAAGGAAATGCAGTTATTTAAAAATAAATAAGTATTCTTTGAATTCGTAGATTGCGACAATGTACTGAATTATGTTTACTAGAGGTGTTACATTCAACTGGAGAAAGTTCATCTTTATACATTTAGTAGTATTATCTGATAAAACATTCTCCGACATTAGTCCTGTAAATTTTTACCATAGAACGCATGCAACCATGTGTGAAGAATGAATATTTAGAACTTCGTTTTTAACACGGATATTAAATTTGTGAACTTTAATGCCGAAAACAAAATGGAAAATTTAATGGTCATAAAATCCGAAATAAAAGACGAACTTATAGATGATAATTCATTATCGCCAGCTGCAGATGATGGTGGAATTAACATTGAAGATTCAAAAATCGATTTCAATGACACTAAAGTAGGTTTGAGGATAGACAAAGACCAGAAATCTGTGACTTTTAATTCAACAAACGAAGTTAATGAACAAGTGTCCTTAAAATCCGAAATCAAAAGTGAACATGATAATTCGTTCATATTTTTACCAGAATATGTTGACGCATCATCTAACCGTGACGACAATGAACTCAACTACAAATTCATTAAGACAGATATTGATAATGCATCGGGAAACTTCGCGAATCTTCGTTCTGCCCAGGAAACTGAATATTTTGATAATTATGAAGAGGACAATAAAAGTAATATTACGGTAAATTATGAGAAACATAAAAAAACAACTAAAAAGAAGTATAAGTGTGACGTTTGTAAGAAAGGTTTCGACCAATTGAAATATTTATATTCGCACAAGTTTATACATACTTGTGAGAAACCACATAAGTGTGACGTTTGTAAAAAATGTTTTACTACAATATCATCTTTAAAATTACACAATCGCGTACACACTGGTGAGAAACCATACCAGTGTGACGTTTGTAGGAAGTGTTTTATTCAATCATCTGATTTAAAAAGACACAATCGCGTACATACTGGTGAGAAACCATTTGAGTGTGAGGTTTGTAGAAAGTGCTTCGCTGAATCATTACAGTTAACTATACATAATCGGATTCATACTGGTGAGCGACCATATCAATGTGACATTTGTAAAGAGAGCTTTCCTCAACTATATCATTTAAAGAAGCACAGTCGCGTACATACTGATGAGAAACCATTTCAGTGTGACGTTTGTAAAAAGGGTTTTCTTTATCTATATCTTTTAAAAAGACATAATCGGGTGCATACTGGTGAGAGACCATTTCAGTGTGACATTTGTAAAAAGTGCTTTATGCAATCAACTGATTTAAAAAGACACAATCATGTACATACTGGTGAAAAACCGTATCAATGTGAGGTTTGTAACAAGTGCTTTGCTGAATCATTACATTTAACGGTGCACAGTCGCGTTCATACTGGAGAGCGACCATATCAATGTAACGTTTGCAAAAAGAGTTTTTCTAGATTGGGATCATTAAAGGAACACAATCGTGTGCATACTGGGGAAAAACCATTTCAATGTGACGTTTGTAAAAAGTGTTTTTCTGGTTTATCAACTTTAAAGGCGCACAAACTCGTGCATACTAGGGAAAACTAAAAAACCATATAAATGAAACGTTTAAACTGCTTTGTTTTCTCCAAAAAAAAAAACAAGTTCTTTCATACTAGTAACATTTAAAAGAAGCGTTTAGACAATTAGAAAAAAATGTGTCATTGTGATTTGTGTTATAATTTATATGCCTACAATTGAAAAATAAAAAAACTAGTTTGTGTTTATGACTACACAACAATAGAAGTAAAACTTCTTTACTACTTTGCTTACCTAACCATTAGAGCTGTAAAAGTAACGAGAAATTGTGTACCCGTATGTATTCGTTACTTAAGAACTAGTACCTGTTACTTTCGTATCGTTACGTTACTCGTTACTTTTCATACGACATACAATCCTAACAGCATCAAGCATGTACCATCGCATCGAGGCGCGTCGCATACGTGATACGATATGAGTTCGTTCGTATAACGTATAACCGCATCAAACCGGTCGAACTGGCATGGATACGACAAATGCGAGTAACGAAATTAATTTGGAAGTAACGATTCGTTACTTTGAGTCAGACGATAATCCCGTTACTCAGTAACGAATACATACGGTTTGTTACAGCTCTACTAACCATAGATAGTAGTGTCAACCAAACGCATTGTGTATTTCACAAATACGGCGTCAGTTGTTGAATGTGCTCTATCCTTCTCTTTCTTTTGTTTCAGTTCAAAAATAGTTTCGGGAGCTTAATTCGAGACATCCTTGTAAGATATTCGCTGGGTGCGTGACGGCAGCACCGCCTACCGTCCGCAATTTTTCATGCTCTCATAACATTGTGTCAAATGAGCATTTTTCAAATAACTGTAATAATAATAATTAACGAAACCTTTAATTATCAAAATTTTTATACCCAGACATAGTGTTTATGTTATTGTACTGAAAAAAACATATTGGGTATAATTATTTGGAAAAATGTAAAAAAAATATCCTACGTTTACTTCCACGAAGACTACTAGCGTCGCTAGCGCGCAATAGAGCGGGATTGAATTGCCTTGTTATTATTGTTTTAAGCCGCGAAGCTTTTTAATAAACGATATGGTAGGGAGCGCAACAAAAACGATATCTGACGGTCGCATGAAATCAACTCTATAACCGTTGCATGATTTATTACTCATTTAGTCCACAGCTAACGATGCGATCGATTTAGTGGTCCCCACTCTATACTCTGAACCGGGCCAATATTGATCGAATTACTCGAGATATCCTCGTAAGATAGATATTGATCGACATGCTGGGGATGTCGGAAGCAACTTCACGATAGAAAAGGGAACCAATCTAAAGCTCGGAAAACCGGACGAAAACGGCTGCCTACATGTAAAGAAACGGCAACTTCACTCTTGTGTTCTTCTTTTTCTCTTTTAGTTAGGATTGACTTCCTGCTAATTTATTCGCCACTTACCCCGGACCTCGCATTGTTGTGAAGTTTGTAAGGAATTAATGTTTTAAAAACTTCTTGTGAGAAATTATTGTTCAAAACATGAAAAACAAACCGGCAAAAATTATTATCTTAACTATGATGTGTGCTTATTAAACGAATATGTGGGATATACAACTAAAATACAGAATCAAATAGCGGATAAAATTACGACATGTGCCCCCGTTGAAGTAAGTTGGCTTATACCTATTATTTTTATTTTTAAAATCAGTTGAGTATACTAATGTGCAAAATACATAAATCTGAATTAAGTTAAATTGTATATTCCATATTTCGTTACTAGAAAAAACTGTTCAGTGGAAATAACGCTAGGAAAGTATCTTGGACACGCGACCTTCGCACCATCTCGTGTTTGATTTTTTTCAAAAGTGGTTCACCCAAAACTTACAAATACACGGAAACCAGCGTTATTCTTAAGGCCGCTGCACACGAGGCTAGAAACGCTGCTAGATTTGCCTACTAGTTTTCTAGCGCTGGTTTTCTTGATTGCTGTTAAGTGCTTGCTTCATAAGAGACTATTTTTCAAGCGTGTTTTGTGGATGGATCTGGTGCGCGCGCGGTGACAGTTCGAATATAAACATTAAACTTGGAGCAAAACGAGTCTGTTGTCTGGCAGAATGACGCCATGTGGGCGTTTGTTCAAGTCCCCACGTGAAGATACTGCTTCCTGATTGGTTCTTGCTCATACCTAGCAACAATCTAGCAGGGAAAATAGCCCCTGTTCTAACTTTAAAATCTATCTTCTGAGTTAGCAAGGTAACCCGCAGTGACGTCATTTCCAGCTTCGTTCCCAGCCTACTGGCTAGCAGAACTCCTAGCAGCGTTTCTAGCCTCGTGTGCAGTGGCCTTTAATTATAAAAAAATATTTACGCAAACTGTCAGTAAAAAAACTACATAAATGATATACATTTTTACTTTCTAAGTTTTTTAAATCTTATTTTTGTTAACAAAATAATTATGATATTTTTCATGTATTTAATAATGATTACAGACAAAAAATAAAATTTAATTACCCTTGACGACGTCAACAACACAGCACTTCCGATTTGATAGCTTTTTCCCCATTTTATTCGACAATTAATCCTTATTAAAATGCTCGTATAACATATGACACTAAGGTTTTGACTGAACCAGATTAGAGATAAAAACCACGAGAGGGCGCAATAGTCGCCTGTCAAAAGATACTTTCCTAGCGTATATAATTTTTACGAATTTGTTAGTTATTTAAAAATAAAAAAAAGTATTTCTTGAATTCTCAGGAAACGAATTGCAACAATATGCTGAATTTTAACTACTAGATAATATGTTACTCTCAACTGGAGAAAGTTCACCAATATAAAGTTAGTAGTAATGTCTGACAAAACGACATTAACAAATTACGCGCGTGGGTGTTCTAGTCAACTGCTTTCCGGAATTCCTTTCCAGAACACCAATGCAGACATCACTGTGAAGTGTGAATCTTTAGAACTTGAGGATATGGATGTTAATTGGGCCGAAAATTTGTCTGTGAATTTTAATGCTAAAAACAAAATGAATGATGATGTATTTTTAAAATCCGAAATCAAAGACGAACTGACGGATGATAATTCTTTGTTAACAGCTGATTATGAAATCAGTTGTGAAGATACAAAAATCGGTCCTAGAAACACTCAAGTAGAGATAGATAAAAACTGGAAAGAAGAAGAATCTGTAACTTTCAGTTCAACAAGCGAAAATAGTGAACAAGTATCTTTAAAGTCCGAGATCAAAAATGAACCGATGGATGATAATTCATTCATATTTTTACCAGAATATGTTCAGGAAACAGTAAACACCTCATCGAACAGTGGCGGCAGAGAAACCATTGGTCATGCATCGGGAAACTTCGTGAATCTTCGCTCTGTTCAGGAAATTGAATATAAAAATGACAACAAAGGTAGTATTTCAGTAAAATTTGAGAAACTTAAAAAAACAAGTGGAAAGAAGCATCAGTGCGATGTTTGTAACAAAGGTTTCGATCAAAAGAAATATTTATATTCTCATAAATTTATACACACTGGTGGGAAACCTCATCGATGTGGGATCTGTAATAAGAGTTTTCTTCGTGTAAGTAATTTAATAAAACATAGACTTGTGCACACTGGCGTGGAAACGCCTAATCACGAGCATACTGGTGAGAAACCATATCAGTGTGAGTTTTGTGAAAAATGCTTTTCTCAACTAACTTATTTAAAGAGACACAGTCGCGTACATGCTGGTAAAAAACCGTATCAGTGTGACGTTTGTAAAAAGTGCTTCTTCCAATCATCTGATTTAAAAAGACACAATCGCGTACATACTGGTGAGAAACCGTTTGAGTGTGAGGTTTGTAAAAAGTGCTTTGCTGAATCATTACAGTTAACGGTACACAATCGCATCCATACTGGTGAGCGACCATATCAATGTGACATTTGCAAAGAGTGTTTTTCTCAACATAATCATTTAAAGAGACACAATCATGTACACACTGGTGATAAACCATACCAATGTGACGTTTGTAAAAAGAGTTTTTTTCAGTTATATTATTTAAAGAGACACAATCGTGTACATACTGGTGAAAAACCCTTTGAGTGTGAGGTTTGTAAAAAATGCTTTTTTCAAGCATCTGATTTAAAAAGACACAATCATATGCATACTGGTGAAAAACCATTTGAGTGTGAGGTTTGTAAAAAGTGCTTTGCTGAATCATTACAGTTAACTATACACAATCGCATCCATACTGGTGAGCGACCATATCAATGTGACATTTGTAAAAAGTGCTTTTCTAGGTTAGGATCTTTAAGGGAACACAGTCGTGTGCATACTGGTAAAGAATCATAACAGTGTGCATAGTGCATACTGGTAAGGAATCATAACAGTGTGCCATTTGTAACACGTGATTTACTGCGACATCATAGAGAAACAGAATCAAGTTCATGCGTATGAGAAACCGTATTAGTGTGACGTTTGTAAAAAAGTGCTCCATTATTTAAAGAAACAATATCGCGTTCATTCAGCTGGGAAACCATAACGGCGTGACGTCTGGAAAAAGCGCATTCGTCAAACACTTGAAATGTTCAATTCTTAACACGCTCGTGAAATGTAAATGCTACGTTTTGCACAACCTTTTAAGTCTGCGCAGACGGAATGAAAACGGTGCAATTTTGAGCGTCCAGACGGTGCAGTCATATTTGTATTTTTCGCTCAGTCTTGTGTGATATCGTCATGGAGGAAATCAAAATATCACAGAGATGACTTGTAGATTTCATTCTCTCCAGCCCCAGATCGAATCGATTTGTTAACTTTTGTCAATTCTTTACGATAAACACTTCTCATAGAATTAACTTTTTTTACAACTGTATCTCTGCTCGCGGTTGCATCGATTTCTTTGAATTTTTCTACTAATCTCTTATAAGCTTCCCCCTTTTTCTCCCTGTACTCCTTGGATTTAACACGCCAAATGCATGGGAAACTTTCGTAATGTGCAATAAAATCGGTTAGAAACTCCCGAGAACATTTCCGAAGGTCAGCCATCGTCGCGTGATTAGGAAAAACTGAGGAACAAAACGAATCGGAAAACGGAGCAAGCGTCCACATGCACCGAATTGTCCGCACAGGTCATGGATTTCAAAGCTCATTTCTTCAGTTATCGCTGCAACTGTACCGTCTTCCCGCCGAAATTAAAACTGCGCAGTTTTCCGATCCACACGCAACGTTTTATCTGCAACGTGTTGAACTGCGCAGACAAAAAGTTGTGCAAAACGTAGCGTGTTGACCGGCCTTTATCTGTGATTTGTTTCGTCATAAATAAAAACTAGGGTGTGCCATTTTTAGGCGACTTTTTTTTTCAACAAAAAAACAGGCTGAAAACCTTCGAAAATGTGAAAAAAAAGTCACACCAAAGATGAGTTCTTAATATTAATATTAAGAGGTGCCTGTTCCGAATTTTCCATTTCCATATAAATAACATAGGAAAAAAATCATTTTTTTTGCTTATTTTTGTAGTTTAACAATAAAACAAATATGGTTACATCATTTACTTTTGATAGGACTTTATAATTTCTATTAAGTCTCAAAATTTCCATATACTTACAGTTGAGAAGATTTTTTTTAATTTAAAAAATAACGCTTTTCTTGAACCCAATTCATAAATACCTTTTGTTTAACCGTTAATCAAATAAAATATTATCTGAGACGTAAATTTTTTTTTTATTTCCTGATTTTCATTTTCTGATTAAAATTAATTTTTAAGACATGAAAAAAGTCATCAGTATTAATCTAATAAACTAAAAGTCATAATTTCATATATTTCGAACTTTAAGTTTTAATATCTTCAGTAGGGTTCACTCTATGAAAAAATATATTGGAGATTTTTTGTAGAGCGTTCAATTTCCTGTGAGAATCATATTCGAGGTTATTTTTACAATGCTTTATTGTTAAACTACAAAAATAAGCAAAAAAAAATGATTTTTTTCCTATGTTATTTAGATGGAAAATGGAAAATTCGGAACAGGCACCTCTTAATATTAATATTAAGAACTCATATTTGGTGTGACTTTTTTTTCACATTTTCGAAGGTTTTCAGCCTGTTTTTTTGTTGAAAAAAAAAAGTCGCCTAAAAATGGCACACCCTAATAAAAACATCTTTCTTTGGACTAATAAGAGAACAATAAAAATCTACAATTTCGGTTTATGTTATAAATTTGTGTCTACAATTGAATAATAAAAATTCTAGTATGAACGTACTCTAGAAGGGAAACTTCTTGACTATTTTACTTACCCAACCATATAGCCAAACGCGGTATGTTTTAGATTGAACAAAAATTTTCAGAATTGAAAAAGTCTAGTGCTATTAACTTATTTGACACTATAATAATTTTCAAATTAATGAATAAAGCGATGCGCTAGCTCTGTGGTAGAGCTCTAGACTCATAGCCTCAGGCTACTGAGTTCAAGACAAGCTGAGAGCACTGAAGGTAATTGAAAAAAAGTATTCTTTTAATTGCAATTAGCTATCCAGTACTGAGATATCAGTGGTCGCAGACTGATATCGTGTGACAGTGACTGCAGTAAAGTTGATGAAGCCTTGAGGAGACCAGTCAATATCAAATCATAAACAATTAAAAAAAGTCGAGTTAAAGCTTTATTGATTTGTTGCCCAGTAGTATAAAAGCGTTAAAATTAAAATAATGGAAGCAATATCGGAAACTAATTCTTGCTTAAGCACTATGTGTCGATTGTGCTTATTAAGTGGCGTTACACTTTTGGATATATTTCGGTTTTCACCGAAAATGAACAATAGCGTGGCTGGTGTAATTATGAGACGTGCTTCGGTTCAGGTCAGTTTTATTCTTACCTACTACATATTCTATATTATAATAAATTTGCATCCGGGAAAAGCCGAACAGGGCATCTAGTCAAATACCTATAAACCATGAATAAGAAGTTGTCAACTTAAATCAACTTAATAAAATAAAGTTAAGTATTATTTCTACAAAAAAGTTCGTCAATTTTATGCTAAAGTCTATACTAGTTAGATCAAATTTTGATGAAATTATCAAATGCTTCTATAATTTGAAGCTCTACAGCAAAAAATCAACATAAATTGCTCACTTAAATTCTTTTGCATATAACTACCAAAAATTCACAGTCGAAATAATTATATATGACGAGATTTTTACCCATGAATTTAGTGTTAGACAGGCTTAAAAAATTGCATTATAATCACGCCAAGAAAATCAATAGAAATTTGTAACAATATCCAACACGGCACAATAAAAATCGTATTTGGAAACGTCATGGTAATCGTTCTGAAGGCATGTCAAACCTACATTTTTGTGGGACCTAGTAAACTACATGAATGCCAATTTTTATACGCTAGGAAAGTATCTTTTGACAGGCGACTTTTGCGCCCTCTCATGTTTTTTTTTTTTTATCTGGTTCAGTCAAAACCTTAGTGTCATATGTTATACGTGCATTTTAATAAGGATTAATTGTCGAATAAAATGGGGAAAAAGCTATTAAATCGGAAGTGCTGTGTTATTGATTGTAAAGATACACCAACTAAACATCCAGAATTACAATTTCACCGTTTTCCTGGATTTTCTTATGAATTAGAGAGGAAAAATAATAGACTGCAGCAGTACGTCGTCAAGGGTAGTACAATTTCATTTCACGTTTGTAATCATTATTAAATACATGAAAAATATCATAATTGTTATTTTGTTAACAAAAATAAGATTTAAAAAATTTAGAAATTAAAAATGTAGGTATATTGACAAAAAATTATAAAAATAATTCAATATCTCAATAAATGACGTTTCGGTCCCGATTAGGATCTTCTTCAGAAATATGTAACCTAAAAAATATATAAATGACTTAGTATCTACTTATTTTACAATAGAATTGACTGAATTTTTCAATTTTTTTTTATTAATATTATTTGAAGAGTTCTATTCAGACGTTAATAAGATTTTAATTTATAATTGAGTTCATAGAATTGTATCGAAGCCATCCGTGCCTTTGGAAAGTTAAATCTAGTGAGTATTCTAGAGATAAAAAATAAAGCTTACGAAGACATGATAATAAAATTACAAGAAGTAGATAATTCCGCAACGAAAGAATATGTTAAAAAGAAAATCGACTCTCTACGTGTTTGCTTCCGAAAGGAGTTAAAAAAAGCAATGCAATCAAAGAAATCTGGTTCGGGGACTGATGAGCCACTGCGGCTGCAACTACTAACGTTGTCGTAGGATCCATCAAAACAGAGCAGATGATGCCACGACTTCAGAAAAACTGAACGAAACAACGCCTAGTGTGTGTGGATATGGTCGTTGTTCGTGTTTACCCGCACAGTTTACCCGTACGATTAAAACTGAACGTCTGTGGCTACCTTTAAAAAACGTCCAATAAGATAAGATAAAAAGATTTATTGTCACATTTTATAAAAAAATAGTACACTTTATTACAATAATTTTACAGTACTGGCATTGGTTATCGTATACGTTAGTCAATGGTACTGGTTCCTATGCTTATACCCAGTTGCTAATGATTTGTATGTTACTGGATTATAATATGCTCCCATGCTTCCTTTTTTTCTATATGTAGGGTAAAATTTGAAAAAAAAACCCTACGCAGAACGTCCAATAATTACGTGAGCTAAAAATAGGGAAAACCCTTCTCCATTTAAAGGGAGAGGATGGATCAATGAAAATCTCATGTCAACTTTTTTATAATTCAGAGGAAATGCATTATTATAACAACATTTAAAAATTATAGAGTAAATACCACGTGACAGGGGTGGAGTGCTCCTGTAATGGTTATTTACCGAAATATAGTACATTTATTATTTTTACGGAAATAAATGAAATATGATTATTATTAAAATGTAATCTTTACATGGGCACATTGTGATTATCTTCGATGTGACTATCTAAATCGCGTTTCATTTTGAATTTCTTGTCGCAAACTTGACATTTGTATTTGATAGACTTGCCATGGACTTTCTTTAAATGTATTTTGAGATTGTCATTTCGAGAAAAACGTTTATCGCACTTGTCACACTTGTAGGGCTTCTCCCCGCTGTGCATCCTTAGGTGCATAACCAAGAAATCCTTGCGAGTAAAACCTTTACCGCATTCTTGACATTCAAAAGGTTTCGCTCTGCTATGGGCTGATTTCTTATGCAACTTTAAACTCATTGGACAAGAAAATGTTTTTTTACATTCCGAACAATCTAAAGTACATTTCTTTTGATGAACTCTTTCAATATGAGTTTTTAAAGATTGCTTCGAACTGAAAATTTTAAAACAAATATTACATTTAAATTCTTTTCCGTGGTGACTATTTTTAATGTGTGCCCTCAACGATATTTTCCCTTTATAACTTTTGTTGCAAATTTTACATTCAACCATTTTTCCATCGTGAGTTTCTTTATGTATATTTAAATTGCGCCTAGATTTGAATGATTTCCCACATTCGTGACACATGTATGGCCTATTTTCTGAGTGACGTTCTAAATGTCCACTCATGTATTTCACAGCTTTTCCACAAATGGGACATATAGAGCAAATTCCAGTGTCGCCGTGGACTCGTTGGTGCTTTGCTATGTCGTAATTAGTCTTGAATTTTTTATCACATTTAGTGCATTGAAAAGGTCTATCGTCGTCATGTCTCCTGATGTGCTCTTTTAAATCACATAGTGCCTTCGACAATTTCCCGCACACATTGCACTGAATAGGTTTGCCTCGTTGGTAATTCTTATCGAAGTGTCTGACTTCATGGATGTAACATTCGCGACGTTCTTCAAACTTTTCATTACAAGTATTGCAGCTATAGCTGTCGCCTTCTTTCTCATTTTTATTTGATTTATGGTTTCTTGTCATATGTTTACGTAAGTAATCTTTTCGAGTAAAATTTTTTTCGCATTTTTCACACTCAAATTCATGCTTTGTCAAATTGCTTTCATGTTTTGTCAAATGATGTCTTAATAAACTATATTTGGTAGTAAAGGATAGTTTACATATTTCACATTTGAATTTAATTCTTTTATTCTCGTAAGAACTATCTTCTTCTGAACCCCAGTTGTCAAAATCATCCTTGCGTTTGTTAACGTCCGATATATTTTCCTGATTTGTTTTTTCTAAAGACTCTTTGACTTGCGTTTTCAAACTCTGGTCAACCAATTTATTGTTTATCGAGTCATGATTTTTCTTCGAGGAGTTCATTTTTTCTAATTCACTTGATATTTCTTGTTCGTTTGACGCTGATTTATTTTCATTTTTAGAACACTCAACCGAGCCATGAAATTTTTTTTTATGTATATTAAAATTATCTTTGCGAGTAAAGCTTTTTTCGCACATTTGACACTTAAAATGTTTCTTTTTATGGACTCGTTGGTGACTTGCTAATTTGTATTTAGTCTTACATTTTCTAGAAAAGGTTTCTTCAGATATTTTACGTTTTAAATTGTTTTTTTTATTATTCTTAAATTTATTCTCAGCGAAATCGTCAGAAGAACCGGAATCTTCTTCTGTTTCAGAAGTGGAATCTTCTTCTAACACCCAGTCATCGGTATGGTCCGATACTGAAGAATTACCCGAACTATTTCCACTTGTTTCGTGATCATTGGATATATTACTATCTATTATTTCACACTCTGTAATGTTAATATTCCCCAAAGTTACGTCGCTTTCAGCCTCTAAACTTTTTTCAGCCGACTCTGAGTTGGTTTTTCCTTGCTGGTCGGATTTTAAACTAGATGCAGTATTATTTCCTGTATGGAAATTGGCTGACGAAACTTTTTCATTGGTTGAGATTACACTATCAATTCGCTCACTCAAAGATTCATTAATTTTTGTGGTATTTGCTTGTGTTTGTATTTTTTCATTGCTTATGCCTTTTTCTGTAGGCGTTTCACAAACTCCATCAGTGGATTTCGGTAAAGGCTTGATACAACTCAATATCGAAGATTCTAAACCATCGGCAACAGTTAAATCCGATTGGTCTGTTTCTGTAGTAATAGTGATCAACATTTTTTCAGCGCCGCCAGAAGTGTCTAAAGAAGCAGATTGAGTTGATGTAGCTGCCTCCATTGTCTTTTGTTTCGTATGAGTTTTAATGTGTTTTGATAAATGATCCCTACGCATAAACATCTTATCGCATTCGGGACATTGGAATCGTCTTTTTCCAGTATGAATTTTTTTATGTCTTAGCAATTCATCGGAGCGGATGAAATCTTTACTGCAAAACGGCCAATCGCATACAAAGGGTTTTTCTCCGGTGTGTCGCCTTAAATGAACACGAAGATACGATGCTTTCCTGTAAACTTTGCTGCATCCTGGCATGTGACATTTGTGCTGCTTTTTACGATCCGAATGCCTTTCTCCTTCACTGAAGGCTACTTTTTTCACTTTAACTTTCTGTGAACCGTCATGCGTTTGTTCTTCTGAACCATCACTTCTTGACCCCGATTCCTCTATTTCACAATTGTCTGCATCATCTTCTGTCTCAGAACTTGTTGCATCCATTTCTACAACATAGTCAGAAGTATTTCCACTTATTTCTCGATTATCAGATTCATCAGCGTCTATTATATCACTATCTACGAGATTTCTATTTTCGAATTCGCTTTGTGCATCTGATCTGTTTTTTTCTGAAATGGATGAACTTGATTTTTCAATGGAACTATAATCTACTAAATTGATATTTTCTTCTGAATTAGAATTGATGTCTTCCAACGTCGTTATAACCGTGATATTATTGTCGGTCTCTTCAGTCTTCATTTCGTCGTCGTCATTTTGATCCATACTCCGTGCCTCGTCAAGGTCAAAAGGGTCATCCTTTATGGGAAAACTGCTTCTTGTTGAGTGGCGGTCAATACGCAGCTGTTTGAGATAAGTTCTTAACACAGCGTCGGATTTGAGGACCATTTTTTTAAATTGTTGAGTGTCTTGAAGTTTTAGAAAGCAATCTTTGCAGACGTACATTGGCAAGCCATCATTCGGGGAAATCTGTTAAATTATAACGCCCAACTTACTGTAGAGTTTAAGTAAATACGAAAATATAATAAAGGAGGACTTCTGACCAGATATAAACAATAACAGTTGCAATTAATTGAAAAAACTAACATTTATTCAATACTAGGTGTGAGGCCTGGCCTTGCTCGGATCGTAATAATGTATAAGCCTTATTCCTTGGACTAAATTATTCGGACATAATTCGGGAGAGGACTGGCGTATTGAAAAATCGCTTTTATTCGGATTTGTCGAGCAGAATAAAACATATTTTTATGACACCAAATACAAGTATTTTCTGTTTCATAGTTAAGGAAATGTTTGATTCTTATAACCTGAGTTGTCGAGCATAAATAATGATACTACTTAGATAGTACTCTACGAAATAAAATATATGGGCATTTTACCTGAATACTGGCACATTCCATGGCAGCTTCAGCTAATGTACTCCCAAGACTACTTGAACCGCTATAAATATGGGCTAGTTGAACATCCATTGTTAAACAGAATCGACATATATCCTGTTTTAATCCTTCCGCTTCAATTACTAGTTGTTTATTCATGTTTTGTTCGACGGTATTGCCTATCCTAACTGTTTCACAGAGCACGTAATTCAACACATTGAATCAATGAGGAGTTGGCACACTTTAAGAACATCCAGTGCAAACAATCTTACGTTTCTTCATGACCTTTTAAAGTTTGCTGAAAACTGTGAATTTTTAAAACCAATGATAAGGTAGCCACAGACGTCGTTCTTTTTTGGCACTTTTAACCGCACGGGTAAACTGTACGGGTAAAACCTTAGAAGTCTATGGGTAAAACGGTCGGTGTGTGCCCAAAAACCGTCCTTACCGGCGTTCAAAAATATCTGCTGCTGTTTGATATTTTCCGTCCGTTTTTTAACGTGTTCGTTCAAGTCGGCTCGTGTGTGTGACGACGCAGTTAAAAAGGACAGGTTTTTTTCGACTCTGTAATCGCAAATGATTTTAGTTTGAATAATTTTATATCTACGGAGTTATAACAAACAATTTATAATTGAAATAAATAAAATTATCGACCAATTTTTTCAGACTGTACCTATATCGTTTATGTAGTTTTTTAACTGACATTTTGCGTAAATATTTTTTTTATAATTAAGAATAACGCTGGTTTTCATGTGTTTGTAAGTTTTGGGTGAACCACTTTTGAAAAACTCAAACACGAGATGGTGCGAAGGTCGCGCGTCAAAGATACTTTCCTAGCGTATACCCATCGTATCACCAGCCCCACAAATGAGCTATTTTTTCAGAGAAAAATGAATATTGTATAATAACTACTATATTATATAGGAAACATGAAGATTGACTCTATTCAATAAATAGAGTAACTGTGATCCATTGAAGTTAATTATGAGTATTTGGAAAGAATTCCGTGGCATAAGGATAGAAAATGAAGCAATACTGAGACTTTTTTAAATTTGCATTTAATACTAACGTTTCGATACGTTTTGTATCATCTTCAGAGTGTTCAAATGCTGTCACATGTACAATATACTGATAACATGTGACAGCATTTGAACACTCTGAAGATGATACAAAACGTATCGAAACGTTAGTATTAAATGCAAGTTTAAAAAAGTCTCAGTATTGCTTCATTTTCGATCCTTATGCCACGGAATTCTTTCCAAATACTCATCATATATAGGAAACATTTTTTATTTTTAATGGTAGTATTAATAATATGAAAATAATTCAATTTTCTCTCAATTGTCAGATAACCAGAGATGATGAAATGCCGAATAATATCTGCCAATCATGTTGTACTCAATTGGAGAAAGCTCACCAGTTTCTGACACAAATAGAACAGTCAGACAGAGCACTGCGACGTTATATTCACCAATTATGCGCTTCAGACAAACCAAACATAGCTGAAAGTTCTGTTCAGCCAAATAAGGCTCATTTATTGCCTAACACTAATAAAGATGTAACTGTGAAATGTGAACCTATAGAGCTCAATGATGTTTTTGATATGGATCGTAATTGGAATGAGACCGAACCTGGAATTGTCATTCAAGAAAATAAAAATATTGAGAGTTTGTACATAAAATCTGAATTCAAAGTAGAGCCGATTGATAACGATTTATATTTAACAACAGAATGTGAAACTGATTCAAAAGACATTTCGTCTACTATAGATGCCAAAGAATTTAGCTATGATGGCGCCAAAACTGGCATCGAAGAGATTAAAACGAAGGAAGCCATCGCAGTGAATTGCAAGAAGAAAGAACAGGAAATTCATATTTTAGCAAACAACTTTATGGAGCAAATGTCTGCAAAATTCGAAATGAAAGTCGAACAGATGGATGATAATTCATCTATTCTAACGGGATCAGTCGATGGCATCGACAATGCTTCATCCAAGGGAGAAATAAATGAAATTAGGAGAGAAGATACAAATATTAGTATTAGCAAAGCATCAGAAAATTCGTGTGTACGTTCTGTGAATGTGCCCGGAAATTCTAGTAAGAGTGAAGAAACAAATCATAATATTTCGGAAAATCGTAAGGAGCACAAACAAGCAAATAAATTCAAATGCGGCGTTTGCAATAAGTGTTTCTCCGGTCGTTCAGGTTTATATTATCATAAACGAACACATACTGGTAAGAAACCGTATCAATGTGATCTTTGTAATATGTGTTTCTCTCAGTCATCCGATTTAATTAAACACAAGCGTATACATACTGGTGAGAAACCATATCAGTGTGATTTTTGTAATAAATGTTTCTCCCAATCGTCCACTCTAGATACACACAAACTTATACATACCAGTGAGAAACCTTATCAGTGTGACTTTTGTAATAAGTGTTTTTCGCAGTCATCCAATCTAAATAAACACAAACGTGGACATTTTTGTGAGTAACCGTATCAGTGTAAACATAAACATACACATGCTGGCGAGAAACCGTATGTGTAATGTAACATTTAAAAGAGTTTCTCTCAGTCTTCCAAATTAAGTGAACATAAGCTTGCGCACTCGTGATGTGTTAACTTAGTAAAAAAAAATACGCGCGACTCACAGACTGACTTCATAATTAAGATCAATGATTAATAGTTTTAAAGAAAATCACGTCTTAAAATACAGTTATCCTTAAAACAAAAACGTCTCTAAATTTATTGTAATTAATTATATTTTGACATTTGCCATATATGACAGGAAATACAATGTGACGTCAGTAATGAGTAAACACAGTTTATTTTGCACAGTTCTCTGGTTACATCAACTGCATGCAGACTAATTTTAGTTATACGTGACGTTATTTGAACTGGGATTTCGAATATTAGCGCTACACCGACTAGTCAGTCAATTTTAAGACGATTATTTTTAAAATAGCGCGCCAAACGAAGGGGTTTTGCGGTCTCCGTCCGCTGCCGCTTTGTCCTCTTTCCCTATTGGTTGATTACTATTACTATTGCGTACGTGCAGGACCGATCCTGAGGAGATGCGAAGATCCATTTAAATGGTGGACAAAAAACTGTAACAAATATCCGTTAATGGCTAAATTGGCTAAGATATTTCTGTGTTGCCATGTAAGTAAGGTATACAGCGAAAGACGCTCTTCTCAGAAGCGGGGAATATTTACAAAAAAAAAAGAAATTGTCTCTTACCAAATAGAGCAGAAAAGCTCGATTTTTTGTATCATAATCTGTCATTGCTTAAAATATTAATAGAAGATAAAGAAAACCGATATAAATAGTCGTAATTAAGTATTACTGGTTGTGATTAATGGCTTAATTTTTATTTGAATAAAGACTGTGTTTGATTAATAAAATGGTGTTTTTTTATGGAAAATACAGATACATTGAAAGCTTTGAATGGTACTAGTTTAGGTCAAAAATCACTTTTCAAAAATTTTACAATATCTTTCCGTTTTAAAGGTCCCCCGAATCCAAAAAACATATTTTTGGAAAAACTCTGTGCGTCTGTTAGTCTGAGAACACGATACAGGCCAAACGGATGAGCGGATCGAAACCAAATTTTGAGAGGATGTTTGGTAGGTATGCAAATATGAAGAGCCCTATTGTTTTTGCTTTGATTAATGTTTACATGACGTGGAACATATTATGTAGGTAACCATGGCAACGAATAGCAAATATATTGAATACTAGCAATTACCCGCGTCACCTCACACGATATCAGAAATTTTATTTTCTTTATTATAATCAAATGTCAACATTTTTGAAGCTGGAATGGTCCCGTCGCCAATTGGCTAGAATTTTTTTTGTGGTTTAAGTATTATAATCTGTACTTTTGCTGACTAATCGCCGACTATTAACTATTCAAAAAGTGACCGATTAGAGTCGGCTTAGTTCATTCGCTGGTACATCATTTGTTTTTATAGAATAAAAGGCTTTATTAAAAGAGTTAAAAAATACCAGTTAATTGGGCGCCAAGACCATTCCAAAAAAAATTACAGGCCCCACTACTGTTGTCGCTGCCTCGTTTTGTGTATTATTTCGGCTATTATTAATAAATATGTGACAACACTCTGCAAATACGGCTGTTATTCTATAAAAAACGAGTGTGCTTTAGACCACACAACTGAAGTAAAACTTCATCCTGCCATAAATTGTTATTATTCACCCGAAAATTCCCAAAACATGAACTTTAAACTTAATAACAATTTTATTCACTTTAAACGTAGAATATTACATAAAGATAATGAAAAGAAAAGTAATATATTGCAATTACTTGGCTCTCGTTGGATTTTAGTCACCCGATAGCGTCACTGGCAAGTAAAGAGAACTGCTTATATTTTCGGCCACCTGATGGCGCCAAGTATGGGTCATTCTATTGTTAATACTGCTTATATTTTCGGCCACCTGATAGCGCCACTAGCCAGTGTTGGGGAAGAGAGAAAGAAAATGTTCGCGCGCACCTCTCTCTCTTGCCCCTACATTAATATACGAAACGTAACTCTCTCTCTTTCTATATTCACTAACTTATATCTCCCTCTCAACTTCCGTTTGCCTCGCCCGATCACACACCTTCCGTAAACGCACTCGTCAGGCATTCACCAGCTTACTCCCCAAGTCAAGCGTGCCTAAAGAAGTTTTATTTCAAAAGTACGATGCAACCTAATATGTCTGTCTTTAATAGGCAATCTACAAATCCGGACGTAGGCCCGACCGGACCGCTATTTTAATATATGACTTCACATAATCGTTACTATTATGTATCCATTACTTGGAGGTCAGTGGTAGCAAACCATCATTAATTTGTTTGACAGGAAGTGTTAAAATGAATATTGTGAAAGAAATATCGGCAACTAACTATAGCTTGAATACAATGTGTCGATTGTGCTTATCAAGTGGTGTTACACTTTTAGATATATTTCGGTTTTCACCAAAAATGGAAAATGACGTGGCTGGTGTAATTATGAAATATGCTTCTGTTCAGGTAAGTTCTATTCTTTCAATAAATACGATAACGCATTACACAATATGCAAAAAATGATTATTATTATTATTATTAGTTGTTATTTGCAATTCTTTTATTAGTAAACAATAACTAGAGCAAAAAACTTACTTGGAAACGTCATGACAATAGTAGTGAAAAATAGCGATATTGTAGGCATGTCAAACATACCTACAACTTGCCTTTTTTGTGGGACCTAGCAAATTACACAAATGCCATTTTTTATACCCACCGTACCGCTACCCCCACAGATGACCTAATTTTCCAGAGGAAAATTAGTATTGTTATTTACTTGAATGATATATTATAATGCATATCTACTATATAAGAAACATTTTTATTTTCAATAATGGTACCAATAATATATGATAATAATTCAATTTTCTCTTGATTGTCAGATAACCAGAAGCGATGAAATGCCGAATTTCATCTGCCAATTATGTGACACTCAACTGGAGAAAACTCACCAGTTCCTGACACAAATAGAACAGTCGGACAGGACACTACGACGGCGTCTTCAGGAATTATACGCTCTTGAAAATCCAGTCAAAGCTGAAAGTTCTATTCAATCATCTAATGATCATTTATTTCATAGCTCTAATAAAGATATAACAGTGAAATGTGAATCGTTAGAGCTCAACGATATTTTTGATATGGGTCGTAATTGCAAAGAGGCCGAACCTGGAATTCCCTTTCAAAAAACTAAAAATATCGAGGAATTATATTTAAAATCTGAAATAAAAGTAGAGCCGATTGATGTTAATTTATTTTTAACAACAGAATGTGAAACTGACTTTGAAGACATTTCATCTAATATAGATGACAAAGAATTTAGCTGTGAAGACTCAAAGACCGACATCAACGAAACTAAAGTGAGCGAAACCATCGCAATGAATTGGAAAGAGCACGAACAGGAAAAACGTGTTTTAACGAACAAATTTATAGACGAAATGTCCGCAAAAGACGAACAGATGGGTGATAATTTATGTATTCTAAAGGGATCAGTCGATGATACCGAAAATACTTCATCTAACGCGGATATAAATAAAATTAATTGCAAAGATACGAAGATTTGTATTGGCAAGGCATCAGAAAATTCGTGTTTACGTTCTATAAAAGTGACCGGAAACTCTTGTAAATGTAAAGAAACAAATAAAAATATTTCGATAAATCGTAAGAAGTTTAAAAAACCAAATACATTCAAATGCGACATTTGCAATAAGTGTTTCTGCGGTCAATCTGGTTTGAATTATCATAAAAGAGCACATACTGGTGAGAAACCGTATCAGTGTGACCTTTGTAACAAGTGTTTCATTCAGTCATCCGATTTAATTAAACACAAGCGTATACATACTGATGAGAAACCTTATCGGTGTGACCTTTGCAATAAGTATTTCGCTCGTTCATCCACTTTAACTCGTCATAAGCATAAACATACCGGTGAGAAACCTCATCAGTGCGATATTTGTAATAAGTGTTTCGCTCAGTCAACCAATTTAAATAGACATAAACTTACTCATACTGGCGAAAAACTGATAGTGTAACCTTTGTAACAAACATAAACGTGCACATGCTAGTGAGAAACCTTAGGAATTTTTGTTAACACTGAACTGTGGCATAAAGTTTGATCGTGAGTGGGGCCTATAAAAGTTTCTCTCAGTTTTCCAAATGGATAAATGAACAGAATTGAAAAAAAGTTCCACCCTGTGTTGACACTTTGAAAATTGATTTTTCCCTAACCCTAATATTAAAATTCCCTAAAAACATGGTTTTCAAAATATTTTCCCCTAAATTTTTAAAATTGAATGTTTGTTATAAATAATAATAAATTATTTTTAAAATGTGTTTTAATTAATTAAAAATTAAATGCTTAAAGTTCTACTGTCGGTAATACAGGGTCAGTATTTAGATCAGCTGACATAGGAGCGCATGTGCAGTATATTTAAATTGGTATTTTTTAATATTTTTAATTAGAGCCATGTAAAAATATTTTACCCTAAAAATTTCCCTGAACAGAAGAATTCCCTTAAATTTAGGGGAAAATACCTTAAGGTGGAAATGAATGAACTTACGTCATTTTGTGCAAGACCGGTCCTGAGGACAATGGGCGTAAATGAGGGGGGGTAAAGAAGGTAATTACCCCCCTAGGATCATAATTATAAAAAAATAAAATTGAAAATAATACGAATACGTATGGCTAAAAAAATAAAATTTAGAAACACTTCTTGAAAAAAAATTTGTAAAATTAGTTTGGAAATTAATATTTTGCTTGACATCTTCCTTTGTGAGTATTCTTGTGTGATATTAAAAAAAGTTAAAAAATATTGATTTTTTTGCTTTAAAGAATAAAATATCTACGCCCTTGCCTGAGGAGATGCGAAAATTTAAATGGTAGACAAAAAACTCTAACAGATATCCGATAATGACTAATTTTGTTAAGATTTATCTGTGCCATGTAAGTATACAGTGTGCAGCGAGAGACGCTCTTCTAAGAAGCGGGGAATATTTACAAAAAGGAAAGAAACTGTCTGTTACCAAATTGAGTAGATAAGCTCGATTTCTTGCATCATAATCTGCAATTGTTTAAAAACATTAACAAAAGATAAAAAAAACCGATATAAATAATTGTTTATACAGGGTGTCCCATTAAGAATGGGACATAGAACAACCGCAGATTCTCCAATTCAAAATAAAACGATTAAGCGAAATATGCTTAGATAAAATGTTACTCGCTCTACCAGCGGCGTACGGCAGGAGTAAGTAATGCTTGTACCCCTTCTAAATGTTACGCCGCTGTCTAAATTTTAATTTTGACACTAATTTTAATTTTTTTGATATTTTTTAAGTCAATAATGTACACTTGTTAGTTTGTTGTAAAGTCATTGGTTTTCGAGATATTCGCAGTTAAAGATAGATAGACATGTACTTTTTATTTGTATTATTATTAATAATATTCATTTTTACAATTTTGTCTTAAAAAAACTGCGAATAGCTCGAAAACCAGTGACTTTACAACAAACTAACAAGTGTACATTATTGACTTAGAAAATATCAAAAAAATTAAAATTATAGTCAAAATTAAAATTTAGACAGCGGCGTAACATTTAGAAGGGGTACAAGCATTACTTACTTCTGCCGTACGCCACTGGTAGAGCGTACTGAACTAATTTTTTTATTGTTAGGTGCATTTTATGATATTTAACAAGTGTGCCGATTTGAGTAAAATTATACGGTGTGTTTAAAAATTATGGACATTAATAATTTTTCAGTTTTCAACTTCAACACCCCGTATTTCGGAAACGAGTAACATTTTATCTAAGCAAATTTCGCTTAATCGTTTTATTTTGAATTGGAGAATCTGCGGTTGTTCTATGTCCCATTCTTAATGGGACACCCTGTATATACATTGTACATAATTATTATTACAATTGCTGGTTGTAATTAATAACTAGATTTTCAGTTGAATAAAGACTGTTTTTTTTAATAATGTGGTGTTTTTTTATGAAAAATACAGATACATTCAAGGCTTCAATCAAATCTTTTTTCTGTGGTTTAAATTGTATAGTCGATCACTTTAGCCCACTAATCGCCGACTATCAACTATTCAAAAATTGTAGTTTTTATAGAATAAAAGGCTTTATTAGAAGAGTTAAACAATTCCAGCCAATTGGCCAACAGAACCAATTTCAAAAAACATTACCGGCTTCACTACAGCTGTCGCTGTTGTATTTCGTCTTAATCGCGTGCGAACTCGCGACTATCGGCAATTTCGGCGAGTCCGTAGGCGCAAAATATGTAGATCCGGCCCTGCCTACTCGCATATCTATACTAATATATAAAGCTGAAGAGTTTGTTTGTTTGTTTGAACGCGCTAATCTCAGGAACTTACTGGTTCAAATTGAATTTTTTTTTTTTTGTTGGATAGTTCATTTATCGAGGAAGGCTATAGGCTATATAAAATCAGGCTACGACCAATAGGAGCGGAGCATTAATGAAAAATGTTCCAAATGTATCTAAAAAATAAGCTTCTATTCAGGTGAAATGCACTAACTAAGTATACTCGTATTAGCGATGTAAGAAAACAACGCCGGCTAGCGCAATCGGTAGAGCACAAGACTGTCAATACCAGGATCGTGGGCTTCGAGTCCTACGTTGGGCGAATACATTTTTATTTTTTTTTTTTATTTTCTACATTAAAATTTATTTTAATTTTATTTAATTAATTAAAAAAAAATTATTAGTTAAAAAAAGTATACCTAAATACTGCTTTTTATCGACAAAAAATTTTGAACGGTAACTCCGATCATCGTGAAATTTGGACACTAAACTAAACTAAACTAATATGAATGTGTGTACTCATGTTGCTCCCTTCCCCATTCGTTCTTTTACACCCGGGCGAAACCGGACGGGACCGCTAGTCATTTATATTTTTTTGTCGTCGCGGTCACGGATTTTAAGTACCTAATTCAAACTATTGCAAACAATCTTTGAAGTGCGAGGCCCCTTGTACCGCGAGCCCGTTAGCGGTGGCCCACGTCACCCACGCCTTATGCCGCCCCCGAATATAATGAAGTGTAATCGATAAATAAAAAGAAATAAATAAGTATTTCTCATTTAGTTACATTTATCCGTTTTAACAAACTTAAAATTTGTTTAAATTTATTAATTTTAATAAGATGCAGTTTGTCAAGATGGCTGACCAATCTTCAAACTCGTATGAAATATTAACTTGTTAAAAACATTCAAAACTATAGCGTTTGTATAATTGCTATAAATACCTTTAAAACCATCTTGAATAATTATGGAACACTGTTCACCAATTTCTAGTTTACTACTATAAACAAAAATAGAAAAAACTATATTTTTCTAAAAATCATCTTATAAATATATTAAGGTGCGCCTTATCGTCTGGTGCGGACGATAAAACGAACCTTAAATTTATAAGCTATGATTTTTAGAAAAAGCTTTCCTAAATATACACAAAGATGTGAGCCTGGATATCGATGAAATTATCAACGTTATCGCGAAACAAAAATGTAAGCTTGAATTTGTTATTTAAGTAAGTACTTAAATATAATTATTCAGTGTTAAAATGTATACTTTTAACTAAATCTAAAACGTAACAAGCTTTCAAGATGTAAACTTTTATCAAAATCGGTTCAGTAGTTCAGAGTCTAAATTTGATATGGTGATGTGCAAACAAACACATTTACTTTTGTAATTGTCGTGAGCAAACAGACTTACATTTTACTGGTTTATTAATCTATACTAATATATAAAGCTTAAGAGTTTGTTTGTTTGAACGCGCTAATCTCAGGAACTACTGGTTCAAATTGAAAAAAAATTTTTGTTGGATAGCCCATTTATCGAGGAAGGCTATAGGCTATATAATATTACGCTACGACCACTAGGAGCGGAGCTTTAATGAAAAATATTGCAAAATGTATCTCAAAAATAAGCTTCTATTCATGTGAAATGCACTAACTAGATATACTCATATTAGCGTTGTGAGAACACAACCTCAGGCTCAATCGGTAGAGCATGCGACTGTCAATATCAGGGTCGTGCGGTTCGAGCCCCACATTGGGCGAATATATTTTTATTTTTTTTTTATTTTTTACATTGCTTTCTTGTAAGGCTTACATTTAATTTAATATAAATTTTATTTAATTAATTTTAAAAGAATTATTAAGTAGTTAAAAAAAGTTTAAATACTGCTTTGTATCGACAAAAACTTTTGAACGGTAACTCCGATCATCATGAAATTTGGACACAACATTCATCGCGATAAACTAAGATGAATGTGTGTACTCATGTTCCTCCCTTCCCCATTCGTTCTTTTACACCCGGGTGAAACCGGACGGGACCGCTAGTTTACTATATAGTATTCAGTGGCTTTTACTTTATACGAGGTCTTGGCCGGAGCGTCATACATTTTATACACTCCTTTGTAGGAATGTGTGAATTGTGCGGTCCGTAGTCCGACTCGCACTTGGCCGATTTACAAGCTGTCGTGATCACAACCTTTTTTAAGGGCTGGATTCGACCTTGAATCAGAGCTTATATATTTAAATTCACCACCAGATGGCAGCAGAGTATATCGGCGTTATTGGTGTATTCACAGAGGCAACATTCAATTATTTTTCTTAAGCAGCTAAAAATTTTATAGAAATTAAAAAGACACTAACCTTTTTTGTGCAGCAACGTATCCTTTCATGCGTCCCCCAAATGCTCGAGGGCGAAGTCGATCGATTTCTTCAAATATATTTCTCAAATTTCTACATCCTGCATCACTTTCCGTTGAAATGTTTGTCATTTGAGAATAAAAACGCGCACCTCACTTTATTTTAGGTAAAAAATGTTTGTTTTACATTTAGATTTTGTGTCTCTAACGAGTTGTGCGATTGTTATTTACGGATCACGACATATTAGTGAACGACACAATTCGAGTAGTTTGTACACCCCTATAAGAATGAATTCACGCGAGAGCTGCACCGGCGAACTGCTGCTCAAAAAATTACGCAACGGCCGCTTTTCTACTTAATTTTATTTAATCGATAGACTTTTCAGTGGTCATATTTTAGGAAATTTGAAGAAAATATGAGAATGTTTTTGAGTTGACGCGAGAGCTGCCTCGGCGAACCGCTGCTCAAAAAATTACGTAACGACGCTTTTCTGTTGAATTAATCATTCGATCGATTTTTCAGTGTTCATATTTTAGGAAATTTGGGAAAAATATGAGAATGTTTTTGAGTTGACGCGAGAGCTGCACCGACGAACCGCTGCTCAAAAAATTACGTAAAGACGCTTTTCTGTTGAATTATTCAATCGATCGACTTTTCAGTGTTCATATTTTAGAAAATTTGAAAAAAATATGAGAATGTTTTTGAGTTGACGCGAGAGCTGCCCCGGCGAACTGCTGCTCAAAAAATTACGTAAAGACGCTTTTCTGTTGAATTATTCAATCGATCAAATTTTCAGTGTTCATATTTTAGAAAATTTGAAGAAAATATGATAATGTTTTTGAGTTGACGCGAGAGCTGCCCCGGCGAACTGCTGCTCAAAAAATTACGTAACGACGCTTTTCTGTTGAATTATTCAATCGATCGACTTTTCAGTGTTCATATTTTAGGAAATTTGGGAAAAATATGAGAATGTTTTTGAGTTGACGCGAGAGCTGCACCGACGAACTGCTGCTCAAAAAATTACGTAACGACGCTTTTCTGTTGAATTATTCAGTCGATCGATTTTTCAGTGTTCATATTTTAGGAAATTTGAAGAAAATATGAGAATGTTTTTGAGTTGACGCGAGAGCTGCCCCGGCGAACTGCTGCTCAAAAAATGACGTAACGACGCTTTTCTGTTGAATTATTCAATCGATCGACTTTTCAATGTTCATATTTTAGGAAATTTGGGAAAAATATGAGAATGTTTTTGAGTTGACGCGAGAGCTGCACCGACGAACCGCTGCTCAAAAAATTACGTAACGACGCTTTTCTGTTGAATTATTCAATCGATCGACTTTTCAGTGTTCATATTTTAGGAAATTTGGGAAAAATATGAGAATGTTTTTGAGTTGACGCGAGAGCTGCACCGACGAACCGCTGCTCAAAAAATTACGTAACGACGCTTTTCTGTTGAATTATTCAATCGATCGACTTTTCAGTGTTCATATTTTAGGAAATTTGGGAAAAATATGAGAATGTTTTTGAGTTGACGCGAGAGCTGCCCCGACGAACCGCTGCTCAAAAAATTACGTAACGACGCTTTTCTGTTGAATTATTCAATCGATCGACTTTTCAGTGTTCATATTTTAGGAAATTTGGGAAAAATATGAGAATGTTTTTGAGTTGACGCGAGAGCTGCCCCGACGAACCGCTGCTCAAAAAATTACGTAACGACGCTTTTCTGTTGAATTATTCATTCGATCGACTTTTCAGTGTTCATATTTTAGAAAATTTGAAGAAAATATGAGAATGTTTTTGAGTTGAACGAGAGCTGCTCCGGCGAACTGCTGCTCAAAAAATGACGTAACGACGCTTTTCTGTTGAATTATTCAATCGATCGACTTTTCAATGTTCATATTTTAGGAAATTTGGGAAAAATATGAGAATGTTTTTGAGTTGACGCGAGAGCTGCACCGACGAACCGCTGCCCAAAAAATTACGTAACGACGCTTTTCTGTTGAATTATTCAATCGATCGACTTTTCAGTGTTCATATTTTAGGAAATTTGGGAAAAATATGAGAATGTTTTTGAGTTGACGCGAGAGCTGCCCCGACGAACCGCTGCTCAAAAAATTACGTAACGACGCTTTTCTGTTGAATTATTCAATCGATCGACTTTTCAGTGTTCATATTTTAGGAAATTTGGGAAAAATATGAGAATGTTTTTGAGTTGACGCGAGAGCTGCCCCGACGAACCGCTGCTCAAAAAATTACGTAACGACGCTTTTCTGTTGAATTATTCATTCGATCGACTTTTCAGTGTTCATATTTTAGAAAATTTGAAGAAAATATGAGAATGTTTTTGAGTTGACGCGAGAGCTGCACCGGCGAACTGCTGCTCAAAAAATTACGTAACGACGCTTTTCTGTTGTATTATTCAATCGATCGAACTTTTCAGTTTCATATTTTAAGAGGTGTGGCTCAAAATTTGAGAAAGTTTTTAAGGCGAGAGCGGCACAGGCGCACTGCTGCTCAAAAATTTACGGCGCTATTGTATTTAAATAATCGACCTCTTAATTTTTAATTTCGCTTTGTGGCTTTTCATAATCTGGAAGAAGACAAAAAATAAACATTAGTTATACAAAAGACAATCAAAATTTTTTAAGCTTTTAACAATGACAAACAAATCTTTAAGATTGTTATCGAGGTCAAGTAAAAGAGTAGGTACCATTCCTTGACTTGTTACAAAATGAACAAATTTTATTTGAGTTTGGGACAAAAGATGTCTTTTTTTGCCCGAAGGACTGAAAAAAATTGTAGTTGCCATTTAAAATTTGGAAGTTACCCCTTGCCCCTTCACCCTAGGAAGGCACCCCCTTGGGCGTAATTTTTGTGACCGAAAAATATACTACCTATTACGACGAGTTGAGTAAGTTTCCTTCGCAACATTTTTCAAAAAAACGTTATCACTTTGAGATATTCAGGTGCGTTGTGGAACTTTTTGTACACCCCTGTATATATATTTGTTGTTCCTGTAAATTATTCTAGTTTAACAAATTTAAGATTTTCAAAAAATAAGAGCCTTATTAAGGCACTGTATCAAAGTGAAACGCAAATCAATCAAATGCATGTTAAATGACACCCAAACGTTTTAACTTTTATTTGTAGCGTAGAATTTAATGCTCACATAGCAAGGGCGTATGATAAAGGGGATGGGGGGTAAAGGAGGATCATAATAATAAAAAAATAAAACTGAAAATAATACGAATTTCTGCCTAAAAACATAAAATTTAGAAACACTTCTTGAAAAAAATGTTGTAAAATTGGTTTGGAAATTGATATTTTGCTTGGCACCCTCCTTTATGAGTATTCTTGTGTGATATTAATAAAACTTATAAAATATTGATTTTTTTGCTTTACCCCTCCCCCTAGAAAAATAAAATATCTTCGCCCTTGTCACATAGTACCTGTATCTTTTTAATATAGATAATGAAATGTTCTTAACCCTAGAATACTATCGTTATTAGAAGAGCGCTCAATACTATCGACACGTAAAATTTACGTATAATCAAAAATAAGCAATGATATTTATAATTTATCATAAAAAACTAAAAAAAAAAACAAAAATAATTAAAATTAGCAGCTACAAAGTTGTTTTAATAACAACTAGGGCATATTTTAACTTGGTGCTCGCCACATATTGGTTTTTTTGCATTTTGAACAGTATGTTGTAGTCATTCTCTTTTTAGCGGTAGGACATTTGTGGCAATATTTTCTAGGACCTTTTTTATTATTATTGTTGTCTTCTTCTCGAGCTTCTTCTATCTCACATGTTTTTCCCAGAATATTCTCAATAATTTCAAAAAATGCACATAGGCCACCTTTCTGAGTGTGATGTAGATGCAACTGGATGTTCAGAAACAGTAGGTGCTATTCTTTCCCGCTTTTTAAGCAATGGAGGTTTACTGAACTTTTTCGGTTCCCAAACTTTTATCAAGCATATTTCTAAGATTTCTTCTAGGTCGTCTTCTTCGGGCAAATAATCTGGGACCTGGGTCGCATAAACTATCGTCAGATACACTGTCTGTAAAGTTTTGTTCTATCTAAAAATTATCTTCTACTTCACTATCACCACTTTTATATAAAAGTTGTTCAATTTCGGCATCTGTTAGTCCTTTTCTACTCATTTTCATACTATAAAATTCCCGCATAATACTATCGAAACGTCAGACTTACGTATTAAAAATTATCTCTTAATACTATCGACACGTAAATTTGACGTACAAAGTTTTAAATTATGGTACAACATGAACACTTCCATTTGTAACACTGTACTAAACTGTGCAGAACGTCTATAATATATTTTAAGGAGGGCACTGCTAGAGGGTGGAAAGGGGATTTTAAAGGACGGGGTGGCTGCAGGGGAGTTTTTGAAAAAATACGTAATTTTTACGTATGATAGTATTCTAGGGTTAATCGATAAATAAAAAGAAATAAATAAGTATTTCTCATTAAGTTACTTTTATCACAGTTTTAACAAACTTAAAACGTATTTAAATTTATTAATTTTAATAAGATGCATTTTGCCAAGATGGTTGACCAACCTTGAAACTCGTATAAATTAATATTAGCTTGTTAAAAACATTCAAAAGTAGCGTCTGTACCTATATCAATTTATAAGTTAAATGATTAATAAAACAGAATTGCGAAATACCTTAAAAACCATCTTGAATAATTAGGGAACAAGATTCACCAATTTCTAATTAGATTAATAATTATTTTAATTTACACAATTCACTGCATCGATTATTATATTAAAGAGACATTTTATATGGCTGAGCGCTGAATGCTAAGATGGAAGCGAAGCCTGCTGTTATTGAAGCACGGCGCCTGCGCAGTTTGCATGGGAATAAACCAGTGCGTTAATAACCACGCATTTTTAAGTGGCTCACAAAATGTGTCATGGATATATTTTTTATACGATTATAGCTGAATTGAATTAACTTTTAGTTAGTAAATTTTTCAGGTCAGCAATTTAAAAATTGTAAAAACACATCGTGTAAAGACATTTTTGTTTCTTTACTTTTGAGATATTACTTATTTGAAAGATACGCTGAGGAGTTAACTTAAACATGTTGGATGTTTAAATCATCATTTTTCTTCCATTCATTTATAAATTATACCCTAAAAATTTCGCTATGAAATAAATTATTTTCAAAATTTTGTAAGTACATAATATAATAATTCACATTAAGAAATATTTTTAAAACTTATTCAATGTAGGTATAGAAATTGTTCATGATATTATAATTTTGATTGTAGACAGATTTTAATATGAAGATGTATTACATATTTTTGATATTTTTGGAATTGGTCTTCTTCACGCACATTTAACATGTAGATACCTATATATTTTGAGATAGTTCTAAACTATCGTAGTTTGCAGGATATAATACTGTTTGCCACGTGAAAGAGTAGTACTAAATTATAGTACCGTATTTTTTTGTACTTATTATAAAGACGATGCGTCTTATAATCCGAAAAATACGGTACTAATTTAGTAGGTACTACAAAATAAAAATATATTTTAATGTTGCTTTCGGATCATAATTTTTATTTATTGTTAACATAAATTTGTAGAGACGATTTATTGAAAAAAGTCCGAAAAATACAGTAGATTGTTCTAATAATACCTTTTTTTTACTGGAGTTAATAGTTTAGGTCTGAGGTACTGATGATATAAGTATTTAGGGCCGAGACAATTATATTAATACAATTACATATATATTATAAATAACTAATTAATCCTTACCTATTTCACATATAGGTAAGGATTAATAAACAATATAAAATAAATAAAACAACCTGCAATTTGATTTAATCAAAATTAGGTCTAATACGGATCAAAACGCGATTGAAAAATTAATTCAGCTTGTCTTTGAGGCTTGTAATAATAATCTATAATAGACGTTTATTACAAAATGACTGCTTATATTTGTTAGCAAGTTGCACAATACAGTAGGCAGAAATAAAAATTTAACTTTTGACGACCACTATATTCTTGGACGCAAGGAGCTGATCGTTGTCCTTGAATTCAGTGGTGCCATGTTTTTTTTACCTAGACCCCCCTCCGTCATCCGCAACCGCCCATAAACTCAACCGTCTTTGAACATAACTATTATAAATTGCAAATGGTTTCCACTGTCAATGTTCGTCAAGATTACGCGACATGTCTGAATGTCTACGCTAACGTCTAAAGTTATTACCTCTAATTTTAGAGCGCATTTGTATTTTTACTGGCTAAATTATGATTAATCAAAAATGCGATTAATATAAAAGCTGAAATCATTGAAAATTTTTATTTGTAAATAAAACTGATAATTTGTTATATCTTTTTACACGTCTTTATACGAGGTTCGTGTTATACCTATAAGCCAGCGTTTATTTTACCGTGTTGAAAGCAACAAACTATTTAATTTTTGACATACCTATATAGAAATCTTCAAGAAGTTGACGCATAAGCATATTATAGTTTAAAAATATTGTGGGGGGGCTGAACCTTACTTTTTAAATGCGCTTTCCCCGCAGTGTCCCTTAAGTTAATAAATAATAAAATTATGTAGGTACACGGAAAAAAAAGATTCGTTCCCACAGCCCAAATTTAGGCTACGCCAGACCATATTACTAATGGATTTCGGCACAGCAAAGATTTTTAAGTACAGCAGCCAAGTTGTTTCGCCTAGCGAAAAACTGTTGTCACTGCTAAAGCATTTGACTCTAGTACATAATATGAATTAGCTACCTACCAAAGTGTATGAGTTCCCACACAATACGAATTGGTTGGCTCTACTAACGTTTTTGACTCTAGTACCCAATTGAATTGGCTACTTTAGAAAGTAACTGCAGCTGGCTCTCAAAATATTACTGCACTGGCAGATGATTAATTTGACTGAATTAGCTTTAGTTATTCTTTATCATGCTACGCAGCGACTGACTGGAGGAGGTATTTAATTAAGTACCGTAGTTAGTTTATAATATCTGTGGTAGCTATTTAAATAATTTGTGATACAGGTGCCAATTAGCTTCTACAGTTACATATCAATGCTGTAATAGCTGTATTTCTAATCTGTGAGAATTTTTTTTTTATCTGTAGCAAATGGGTTTATGAGTTAATGCAGCAAATATAAACAAGTGTGATATAATATTAAATAGTTTTATTTCATTAGTACATATTATAGTAAAGAAACAGACATATATTCTTATAAAGTAATACTTATTAGTTATCACAAACGTTTGCCCGAGTTTTTCTGGCTTCTGAAGTTTCATGTAATATGCTAATATCCTGAAACAAAAGTATTTAAATTAGAAATAATGAATTAGGTATTAATTGTAAATGAGTGCGTCAGAGACGAAGAACAGATATTTTTAAAACGTAAAGAGTTTGCATCGATTTTCATATTGTCAAATAAAAATATATTTTCTTGTAAAAATTAAATTATTGATTATTTATTGATATAAAGTATAAACCATTATTTAACAAAGAGGAAAATAAAATGTATTTGAAAGAAAAATAGTATGTTCTAAATTTTAGTTTTTACTGTCATATATTTTGGAAGACTTTGACAGAGATAATTAAAAAAATTAATGCAAAATTTGTATTAAAAATTAAACTTTTTAATTATTATACACATTGAAAATTAAACATAATATGATGCAATGCTATAACTATATAGGTACACACGGGACACTATATAAATAATTGATTTTAAAAATAAAATAGTTTTCTTACCTTTAAACGTCTCTATTAAATTTTCAAATCCCCAAATACGTTAAATTTCTTCGACATCCATATTTCTTACTAATATACCACAATATAAATCCTGCATTCGAACAGTGAACTCTGTATTCACAGGACACAGATCATTAAATAAATGACATTATGAAAGCATAAAGACGCAAAGAACTGTGCAAAGTCATCGTGCGATATTAACCGAGCGGACCGAACTATACCGAATTTAAAAAAAAAAAATGCTAAATGCTTATTTCATTCGCTGCCTTTCGCTTGCTCATTGGCTGCTGTAGCAAAAAAAAACACTATGCCACATGCATCATTTTAGTGCAAGGCAGCTATACGTAAATCTCGTACAGACAACTATACTAAGTGCTCCACCCAAAAAAATTAGCTGTGGCACACTATTTTTGATCAACTAGCCCTAGAGCGTACGGAATGGCTGTGTTAGCTTACTATTTCAAGACTCTGAATGATATGTTTATCTGTGGCTGTTAATTCTAACCAGTAAATTTCCATCAGCTGAAGTAGATAAGTTGACTTAGCTGTCCAGAAAACATTCTATGCGTGGTGACTAATTTTTTTGACTGCAGCACACAAGAACTTGCCAGCTTTTTGTCATTAGCTGCAGGATCCAAGGTTGTTTTTTCCGTGTACCTATTAAGTTAATGCAAATCGTATTAGCTTTAATGTGTTCTATAAACTTCTATAATATAGTTAAGTCAGTATGAAAATCCCTATGTACCTATATCATATCTATACCTATTTGTTATTCCTGTAAATTACTCGAATTTAACAAAATCTAGATTTTCAAAACTCATTAAGGTACTGTAGCAAAGTGAAACGCAAATCAATCATAAACATGTTAAATATTGGCCATTGGGTGCCTAAAATGAAGCTAGGTATGATAATATATATAAACAAATCGGTATAGTAGGTACCTACTTTTGACCGTATACAACCACAATATAAGTTGGATTAAATTAAAAAATTTATAATAATCAAAACAGCAAACATTTTATTTGCTGTTGATTTCAATGCTCACGTAGAAACGAATCTTTACATTTGCAAAAGCTTATATACACAAACTTAATTATATTATAATTATTATAGGTAATATAATTATTAAGGTAATAATAATATAAAAAAAATATCGAATTTTAATGAAATGTAGATAATCGATAAATAATCAGAAATAAATAAGAATATATCATTAAGTTGCATTTATCACAGTTTTAAAAAACTTAAAACGTATTTAAATTTATTAATTTTAATATGATGCATTTTGTCAAGATGGTTGATCAACCTTCAAACGCGTATAAAATTCTAACTTGTTAAAAACATTTAAAAGTAGCGTTTGTATATCAATTTGACTAAATGACTAAAGCAAACAGAATTGTTAAATACCTTAAAAACCATCTTGAATAGTTATGGAACACGATTCACCAATTTCTAGTTAGAATAATAATTATTTTAATTCATTTAAACAAATCACTGCACGGATTATTAAGCAGACATTTTTAAAGTTAAGTGCAACGCGTAGACGATGACTGAAGCCTGTAGTTATGCGCATGCGCAGTTTGCCTGGAAACATAAACAAAGGAGTGCATTTCGTATAGCGTGGGTTTGTACTTAAGTGGCTCACAAAATGTGTCTGTATATACTGTTTATATGATTATAGACCCTATATACGTAGTATTTAAGGCAAGCCGGAGTCATTTGGGCGGTTACCACCGGACGTCATTTTGACAGCTTGAAAGAAAGATTATTATTACATATTATAAAGAACTAATTAACTTTATATGAAATAGAAAGTTAAATAAGTAGTTAAAACACAATAAAATTTGATTTAAATAGAGTAAATGAAAAAAAAATTTTTGGTAATTATTGCAGTCATGGCTGGAATCGATTCTGATGAAAGTTGGGATACTCCATATATATAATTAATTAATAGGCAGTGCAGAATTAATCATTAGGCGGAGTAGGCAACTGCCTAGGGGCCCCGCATCGACTCGGGGCCTGTACACGCACTATGAAAAAAAACTTTTCATTGAAGGAAAATTTTATTTGAAAATTTGTATGAAATTTCCCAACAACAATATTATCTATTTTCTTTCGTTGTTTATTGGAATTAATTATTGCATTAATAACAAGATAAAATTTAAAATAACTACGTCACGTCTCATTTCTCTTTCCTGACCCATCAAAAAACCTAGATCATCAATTATTATCTATAACCTATCATTAAAATCATTTCAATACCTATAGCTAACGAGTCAGGTAAGGCGATGCTGCAGCATCTATATAGTCAAAGTACCTAATCATGTTGTTACAATATCACATATAAGACATTGAAGTAACAGGATGCCTGGAGCCGATCATCCTTTCATCAACTTGAAATTAAGACCTGATTGCATTGTCTAGGGGTCCGGATAGGGTTAATCCAGCCCTGTTAATAAGTGCCGCAATTTAAAGCAAATGTTGCTTTTAGCCGATTAATAAAATCGAAAAAATAAAATTGTTCCTCTAAGAATTCAATTATGTACTTTCTGTCACAAATCGCCAGGCTTATTTGAGCCTAATATTAAATCTTATCTTCAATTTATGATTTTGTAATAATAAATTTTTTGCAAACTCCATTTTAACTTTTGCCTGTCCTCGGATTAGAACGTGTGTATTGCAGGGGCTTATATAATAGTACTTTACTATCTATATTATTGATCTCCCGAGCAACAGTGCCGATTGGGCTGATTTTTTTTTTCTTTAATTACTTACTACACATATGAGTAATAATTTTCAGCCCTTAATAGTTTGGTAGTGTCCATATAGAAAGGGGAGAGAGCTAATCGAAAATATTTTTTAACAAAATGCAGACGGTTTAACCGAACTGACTGAAAACATGTTTAAAAACTATTTGAAAAACAATTGATTCTTTTGTATTAAGTTATATTTAACTTTACCGCCTAAAAATGTTTTAATGAAAGACCTATAGCTTAGTCAATGCCGGATTAATCTATAAGCAAATTAATAAATTGCTTAGGACATCACGTCTCAGGGGGCACCAAGAAGCACAACTCAGAATAATGAAAAGTATACCTACCTCACTAAACCGCGTCAACATTTTTCTTTCTTTTTGTCTTGTTCTCAAAAATTTGATCTATATAGGTATATAGGTACTGGTTTGTCTTTAGAAGTATAAAAGTTAAAAATAAATAATTTATTTTTGAAAATGTGAACGAGAAAAACATTATTTCTTGAGGGTTCAATTTTTTTAATTTTAAAGTTTTGAAACTTTTTTTCTATTAATTGTATAAAAACGCCTAAGGTCCGATTTTATAGAGAGCCAAATTTTCAATGAGAGTACCTATTGATTGTAACTTTTTTCTATCAATTTGATTTTTTTTATAAACTGAACATATTAGAGTTGGGGCCATAAACAAGAAATGCTTAGGGCATCACGGAGTCTTAATCCGGCACTGACTTTTGTGGTTTCTGTGTCCTTGTTAAATTTTCAGCCAATTCGGAATAGCCGTTCTAAAGCTATGAATTTAAAAAAAAAATTCGATTTAAGCTCTCATTCTAGATGGGGACAAATTATATTAAGCGTTAAAAATTCGATAAATAATTACTCATATGGGTAGTAATTAAAGAAAAAATAATTAACTCAATCGGCGCTGAGGCCGGTGACCTGATCTTAAGCCCCCCCTATAGCCTTTGCAAAAACATTTTATTAAAAAAATATGTTTAATTTAGTTTATGTGCCGTATACGAATTGATGACAATATTTTTCGCATTCGGAAAATGTTGGGTTCGACTCCTGGTGAAGCCAGATAAATTACATTGCAATTTGCAAACTAAAGTCATATATATATTAATACGTTAAGGTTAAAGATGTTTGCCTCCCTTTTTAGAAAAAACCACAAAATTTCTCCACATAAATTATACTTATATCATTTTACAGATAATTGCTTGCTCTACTGACATCGACAACTAAAAAATTTATTATTGCTTTTGTTTTTGTAAATTAATTAATTAACAGCAACGCTGAACAACGTCTGCCATCTGACGGCTATAATTTTGAAACAACGTCAACACTTCGACTGTCATCTGACCTTCATATTGCAAATACTGCATACTGCCATCCGACGGGCAACGCTGAACAACGTCACAGCAATGCTGCATGATGGCATCTGACGGCTTAGCTCAACGCTTTTGCTACTTGAGCCTCTATATGACAATTTTAGTAAAATATTTCTTCGGACTGTCATCTGAGCTTCATATTGTAATACCACAAAAAGAACGTTATAAGCAGTGTGCAAAATTAGAAACGAATTGAATACTTATACCTGCAATCATATTTACAAAATAATTTTGTAAAGTGATAATTATTATAGGTACTTATGTATTTAGTGCGAATAATTCGCACAGGTCACACTAGTACAAAATTTTGTTAGCTGGTTGCTAACATAATATGCAGAAACCAAAATATAACTTGTTGACGACCACTATTCTCGGACGCAAGGAGCTCCGCAGTCCGAAGCTTGTCCTTGAATTTAGTGGTCGTTTTTTCTTCACCCGTCCCCGCTATAGATTCAACCGTCTTTTGTACACAATTAAATGTAATAATTTAATAAATATTAAAAACTACAAATGGGTTTCTATATTGATTCTGAAGTAAATATTTGTGAAAGTGTTGTTGACTATGTTTTTTAATTCTTCGTGATGATTTTCAAGGTATTTATTTAATTTAATCGATTGGTTTTCTTTCAAATAATATGTAGATCAGAGATATTTTCTATTGTCAATGTTTTGTCTACATCAGTCATCTTGTGTCTTTCTCACGTTGACCTCGGATATTTTAGCGCGCATTTATCTTTTTAGTCGCTAAATTGTTAATTATGTTTATAAAATACGATTAATATAAAAGCTGAAATCATTGACAATTTTTATTTGTAAAAAAAAACTGATAATTTCTTATTTTTTTAGCTGCAGGTCTACGAGGTTCGTGTGTATACCTATAAGCCAGCGTTTATCTTACCGTGGATTTGATTAGTGCAAAGTGGTGGTGCCCTTGAAATTGAAGAACGATCTAATTTTTGACGGACATAAGTAGAAATCTTCAAGAAGTTGGCAAATGCTACGGATGCTCCAATATTCAACGAATGTTTTTATAAGGTATGTATACACAACTCTAAACTTATAATAGTATAATTATGTACAGTGGCGTACCTAACAATAGGGTGGAAGGACGGACAAAATATACCTACCACGGGCCCTCATGAGCACAGGAGGATCCTAGCGTTTATTATTACAACATTTAGTAAAATTTATTAGTTTTGTATTTAATTAATTTAAGTTACCTACTAAAGTAGGTACATTACACAAATTAAACAAAAAAACGTAGGTATAACGTTGATCAAATCAAAGGGTATAGCTACGCCACTGATTACCTATGTACCTATTCTGATTACAAAAATCGGCGTTCCCATATTATATGAATATATCCAGCCAATTTTTGTGCCCAAAATATCTTTACTATAAGGTGCAAGCATATTTGAAAATTTGAACAGGAATCGCAGTCAAGGGCTTAGATATGGGATTATTATTATTATTAATTACCCCCCCAAGACCATAATAAAAAAAAATAATGAAAATAAAATTATTACGAATACTAATCTAAAATAAAAAATTTGGACAAGATTACAACAGCTTATTTTGTAACATAATTAGTTTGGGAATTAATATTTTACTTGACATATGTAGGTATTCCTTATCGTGAGTATTCTTGTTTGATATTTATAAAATTTAAAAAAATATAGATTATTTTTGATTATAAAGAAAAAAATATCTACGACCTACGTTCTTGATAGCAGTGGAAATCGTTGACCCCCGACTGTATGAGAGGGTCCGGGGAGTTTTCTAATACTATACCAAATAATTATAGTGTTTTGATATAAATCTATCATTATGGGAATGTCTTTAAAATTATTTAATTTAGAAAAACAGTATTATATCTAGTATCTATACCTATATCTTGAAGGTAAAGCGGCCCATAGACGCTCAATATTATTGTGCAATGTGGGTTGCACAATATTTTGACGGCGGCCCCTAGACGGTCAATATTATTGTACAATATTTTGGTTTTTGCAAAATATTGTACTGTCTGGAGGCTATATTGAAAGTTGTGCAATATATTGCTCAATATTGTGAGCACAGACGCCTATACAGCCACATTGTGCAAACAATCCCCACCAGAACTTCAGTCATCATGTTGTCATGATTACTATACACTTTGGATCCCACAGAGCCGGAAGACCACGATAAATTCAACAATAAATTGTCTTTCGGCTTTCTTGTCACCCATGATGAGGCGTAGTTGAGACGACTTGTTGAAACGACCGCTACTTGAGATCAATTGACGGGATATTGCGCAATCTTGACAACAGACGGCACAATATTTCCCCGTTTGTGCAATATATTTTCAAGATTTTGAAAATCACACAATATATTGCACAACCTTTCAATCTAGTCTACATACGGTCAATTATATATTGTACAAACCCAAATATTGCGCTATAATATTGAGCGCCTATGGGCCGCTTAAATTTATTACTATAAGATTTTATTATGTACGATTTTTTATTGCAGATGCTGATGAAAATCTTGTCACAGAATACTTCCTACTGGTGAGTCATATTATATTCTAAATCTTTTTTTTTATTAGATATTTATTTTTTGCCTTATGGAGCTCTTTCCTTGGTGTTATGAAACTTTGTGCAATTTTGTCCTAGACATTGATAGAAGCTCACGTGACAATAGAAGTTTTTGATAAAATGTTTTTTGTAACATAAAAACTAAGTAGGTACTTATGTAAGCAAAAAATCAATATTTTTTTATGAATATCAAACAAGAATACTCACGAAGGAATGTGTCAAGCAAAATATTAATTACCAAACTAATTATACTTACCTATGTTACAAAAAATATAGGTATACGCTGTTGCAATCTTGTCTAAATTTTGTTTTTAAGTTAGGTATTCGTAGTAACTATTTTCAGTTTTATCTTTTATTATTATATACAGTGTGTCCCCGGATTGAGTTCACAATGGGTGAGATTGACCAAAAATATTCGAATTGGAATTTCATATTTTGGGATTCCGCCCTGTTTGGTCTGAAACTTATTTTTAGTTTACTTTCGATTTTTTAAATCAAGTAGGCCTTTACTACTAGTAGGCCAATCATTCTGAAAATTTGCATAACGCCATAATTTTTCATTGTGAATAACTTTTCTTAGTGACACTTTTGCGTACTATGAACGGAAAAGGTGTACTTTACCTGAAACGAAAAGAGGTTTTGCTCAACTATAAAGGCCTACTTGATTTAAAAAATGGAAAGTAAACTAAAAATAAGTTTCAGACCAAGCAGGGCGGAATCCCAAAATATGAAATTCCAATTCGAATATTTTTGGACAATCTCACCTATTGTGAACTCAATCCGGGGACACACTGTATATATTATTATATAATATCTACGCCCTTGAAAAACACATAAATTTAAACATTGTTCATTGATCAGTGGAAACATACCTATAGCTAAAAATTTTTTAGAATCCTCCAAAATTTGTTTATCTGGTTGTATACTGATTAAAACTATATTTTTTGGGAAATAAGTATAGCTTTATTTAATTCATAAAATGTAGTGTAGGGAGCCCAGTGATGGGGTCTTACCAAAAAAGCTAGTTACGGTCTTATCTGATTGTATTTTCAACTTCTCCTTCCTTCTCACTTCGTGGCAGTCGCATAGACCAATCAGAAACAACACTTAATAACCTAATTTGAGCTTAAACTTTGTCAAACATATATTTTCATTTGCTGAGCAGGGTAGGAGGAGGCACTGCATGAAAACTATAGGGACATGAAAATACGTGAGTAAAATCAGTTGAAAATAAATTGTGTTGAAAATACACGAGACCGACTGTATTGGAAGAGCACGTTTCCAATGAGAACATATAGCTGATTCTCTAAAAATGGCGGAATGAAACCAAAGTCACTTAAGTTGTACTATGACCGTGACTTAAGTAATCGTTACTCACCCATTGGCCGCTTATGCGTCAAGTAGGCGGCGTGTTATTTTCAGGCAGTCACTCTTAACTACCTTTACCAACAAGGGGAAAACCGAACAATGGATTAGTATATGGGTCTGTGTGTGAGAGAGAGAGAGAGTTACACAAATTTTTGTCGTACTATATTATCAGAACGAATTAACCGATTGACATCGGGTTTGCGGTATTCGAAACGATTTATTGAAACTAAAATCTGATTAGATTTTGGCGTCAATCGATCAATTAGGTTCAATGTTACTCAAAGAATTATATAATTTTTTGGTTTTTTGTCGCATATTCCTACTTGTTTAGGATGTTGACCAGAAAAACTCATTTACACTTAAATCAGCTTAAAAAAATCAACAATTTTTGTTCTTATGACTCAGAAATTCGTATAACTATTGTTTTTATAATCTTTGAAGAGATTTGAGCGTAACAAATGAATCAAAGTAGTGTTAATTGTACTCAGGCCCGGATTAACCCTGTCCGGACCCCTAGGCAATGCAATCTTGTCTTTTCAAGTTGATGTAGGGATGTGGGTAGCTTCCAGATGATCGGCTCCAGGCATCCTGTTATTCCTGCTACTTTTAATGTCTTATGTGATATTGTAACAACATGATTACTTTGACTAGTATAGATGCTGCAGCAATCGCCTTACCTGACTCGTTAGTTTTATTGAAATGGATTTAATGAATAGGTTATAGATAATTGTTAATCCAGGTTTTTTGATGGGTCAGTAATGAGAAATGAGACGTGACGTAGTTATTTTAAATTACAATAAACAACGAAAGAAAATAATATTGTTGTTCGGAAATTTCATACAAATTATCAAATAAAATTTTCGGTCAATGAAAAGTTTTTTTTCTTGGTGCGTGCATGGGCCCCTAGTCGATGCGAGGCCCCTATAGGCAGTTGCCTATAACTCTGCCTAATGATTAATCCGGCACTGTTTGCATACGTAATTCCTGATTGTTTTCAAATTTCTAGAATACGTCAATAAAGCATTCTAAGTATGTTGTACCTACTAACTATAGGTACTAAGTTTCAAAGCTTAAACGTGGAAAATCTATTTTACATATAAAGAGGTTACGCTGTATTTCATTTAAACAGCCCCGGATATACGATTTTTTCGAACCGGTGCAGAAAATTGATAATGGCCCTCCCTCTCTCCAGCGTTTGAGATAAATTACTTACTTAAAAAAAACTAACAAATATATAATAGTTGGCATTTTTCGTGACCGGGAAACCGCCAGAAAACAAGCAGACTGAGTAAATCGGAATAAGGACAGATCATGGGTGTGGTTTTCAACCATATTATATTATGATTTTGGCGCCCCCCGAAACTGCCGCCCGGGTCGGGTGCCCCGGTTTTCCCCTCCCCTAGATCCGGGGCTGGTTGTACTACTGGTAAAAACTTAATTTTGGGGAAATAAGTAGCTTTGTTTAATTCATAAAATAAATAAAATTATCGACCAATTTTTTTTTCAGACATTAAAATAATAAAATTATAAATCAATATTTCACTAGATGACGTTTCGATCCGGATTATATGGTCTGAAAAAAATTGGTCAATAATTATATTTATTTGAAGAGTTCTATTCAGACGTTAATCAAAAATTTTAATTAATAAAATTTAGTATAGGGGGGCCCAGTGACGCAGGGTTTTTCCCAGGGCCCCAATAAAGCTAGTTACGGCCCTGTATTATATAATATATTTCAACAATCGGTGGTCGTTCACGCTACGTCTATAAAAGCGTATAATCAAAATTTATTTTATTTCATTTTAAACTACATAGAAACACATTATATAAAAGTTCGTGACCTCGTTATATTCGCTAAATTTAATTATGAAATAAACCGATTTGAAATCTAAATATTATATTTTTTTCTAATGTTCAGTAGGTACATATCGTTAATAGGTATTTAAGTTAAAAATTAGGCTAGTATGTTATTATCGAAAAATTGAAATAATTATCAAATTAAGTGTACGTTTTTATTTCAATAATAAGTATAGGTAACTTTTATAAATTGCAAATTAAGACCAAGTAGGCGATGCAATCACAGCCGATGAGTTGTGACGAGTCATGCGTCTTTTGTGAAATGAACTGTCATTGAAATTAGCGCGTCTAAAAGTGCATTGATATCTTTTTGAGTTTTAGTGATAAAAATTGCGGGTTTGAAATATTTTGACTGTTGAATAATGTTTTTAAACGTCTTCTAAACGTATTTGTGATATTAGTTCGGCGCCAATTTTTGCGAAAATACGTATTTTGAATGAAAACGTTTTCCAGTTTGGCGTCCTATTTGTGCATTTTATAGACTGTCGTAGACGGTCGAACGTCGCTTGTTCCAACCGGTTTCTATTGTAAGTACCTAGTCATTAATATTACGTATTATATATTAACAGGTTTATAGGCATTATTACAATAATTCGCTGATGAGCTCAGTTGTTGAACGTCTATAATCTACAATCTCTCCATTCTATAATAATTAATTGATATTGGGCGGTGCATTTATATTGTGGTTTTCCAATATTATAGATAAATCTAATATCGGACAGCCATTTAATAATAAAATTAGATATAATATCTACAAATTACAAATACGCTATTTATTTTATTTTAACAACGCAATGTGGATATTAATTTGTAATAAAGCACATTGGTACTCGTTTATAAGAATTTTACAGATATTTTTAATTTAAAATTTCATTTTAACAAAATTCTCGATAATAATGCATGCCATATCAGAAAAGGTTATCAGTAAATACAAATTTTAAATTGTTTCGGCAAAGAATGTGGCTGCTTAAAATATAATTTTTAAATTTATTTCACATCTTTAGGTAGCCTGCAAATAAATGTTACACAAAATAACACTTGTTTTTAAAAGGGTACGTAGGTACACATTGAAAATATTTAGTCAATTTTTTACAAAAATTATGTGTTACTTTCGATGGGTAAACAGCTGAACCGGTTCTGATTTTTTTTGTACGATTTTTTCAATGTCTGTTTGAAATTCTAATATTATGAAAAGGTACGTAGTTTGTAAGTTTGTATGTAGGAGGTAATCTTCGAAACTACTTATCCAATTTCAGCATTTTTTTCACCAATATTTAGAATGAACCTTCAAGATGGACATAGGCTATATACACAGTATGGTTTTTTAAAAACCGAACACCCTTTTATTTCTTAGAGGAAGGGTTTTCGAAAAAAAAGTTTCGGACAAAAGTTAGAGGGAATCAAGAGGGAAGAACAGTGATGTAGTTTTTTTTCGTTTGGTGGAGGTGTCTCCAAAATATTAAGGTCACCTACACTTTCTTAAATACGACCCTGTATTTTTTATCCAGGATTATTGTTCTTTGGATCAAAAAAACCGCTGTTTGCTTCTCATCATCCCGTTTCCTATTTTAGTGGATTGTGTGAGTCGGAAAAACCCCTGAAAAAGTTTTTCCGACTCACACAATCCTGCACTAAAATAGGAAACGGGATGAATTGAGAATCAAACAGCGGTTCACGAAGGCATCAAATCCAAAAATGTTTGGTACAAGAGTTGATCTCTTTGACCCAAAGAACAATAATCCTAGATAAAAAATACAGGGTCGTATTTAAGAAAGTGTAGGTGACCTTGATATTTTGGAGACACCTCTACCAAACGAAAACAAAAACTACATCACTGTTCTTCCCCCTTGATTTCCTGTAACTTTTGTCTGAAACTTTTTTTTCGAAAACCCTTCCTCCAAGAAATAAAAGGGTGTTCGGTTTTTAAAAAACCATACTGTATATATACAGTATGGTTTATACGGGCAGCTAGTATACAATATTATTGTGAAACACGCGCGAACGGACTTTTATTAAATTGTAGTACTTTCACGTCAAAAACATTAGTTAAGTGAAATTTTGACTTCAAAAACTCGTTAAACCGAAACATGAATTTTATTAAAGCCGCCCCTGTTTATAGTCGACGCCACTGTCTTTATTAATAAAATTAATAATTATTATTTATGTAATGCTTCTTTGTCATTGCGTTCGAACTTGTATGTCTGAAATGGATTTTTTTCCGTTCTAAATGTTTTAAAAATTGTTACATTATAATAATCTTAAAATTGATTTTTGTAACTTCAGCTGCCTAACAACATTGGCCGCTTTTCAACCGTGGTAAGATTTTATGAAATATTTCACTGCAGTTACCCAATTGAGTAGAATATTTTGAAAATTTGTAATTATATCATGTCAGAGTTAAGCATTATTTCAAACTTTAATATTTTAAAGAAATGTAGCTACTTTTTAGGCGAATTTAGACCGTTTAACGTTGGCGTTAAATGCAAATAATGTAACCATATGACAGCGAAAAATAACGCATTCTATATTATTCTGTAAATTTCAAATTTACATTTAAACTTTACGTTTCACTTCTAAAGTGTTTAGTATAAACAATATGTCATTGTTTGCCGTACGGCGATTATACTGTTATTTATTTAAAATAGACAATACATACCTATTTATTTCAGTGATGTATTAATAAAGTCAGGTATTTTTCTTTGTGCAATTTAAATGGTGTACCTATTCTGCTGTAACAACTCAATTGTTACAATGTTTAAATTAATAAAAATTGAATTATTGTTCTTTATTCGCCGCCTCTGGTCTAAACTATAAATTATTTATTATTATGTTGAACGTCATTATGCATTATGTAACATTGCCATTTCATTAGTCATATTGATAAGTTGTTACTTCAAGACTAAACGTGCAATCGTAATTGTGGCCAGATTTTATCCGATATATAACTATTATCGAGATCTTGCAATATAATACAGTGAGCGCTTATATTAATTCACGAAAGCTACGTCTACCATATTAAAGCCGACAGGAGACAATGACTTCTGCAGCAGTACTATAGTTGTGATTGATATTTTAACACAATTAAAGATATTTTCTTTATTTGACTTATTCGTCATTATTTATTATTCGTCGGTGTTTTGAACGTTTGAACGACATCCATTATTTCAAAGCTTCTACAACCTAAACTGTAACGTGAGAGTCACACTGTATAAATTAATTCACAACAAGATCCCCCTATATCAGAATATAATGTCTAAATTATAATCAAACCCTATACATCTTAACTGGCATTAATTGTTGACATGTTCCATTCAGCTAATCGACTGAATATGATGTGGCCGACTTTTCGACGCCTTATATTTTTTTAAATTTTTGTTAACATTGATACAGTTCGGCACTCGCGAACTTTTCACGGTATTGTTCACTTATTTTTTTTTTTTTTTATAATTGTTTTTTGGTCTGACTCTTGTCTTTGACCAGTAGCCGATCTTCTATCCTTACACTTATTTTTGTTTAGACACTAGAATAATGTCATGGATCAATCGAACGTTTCTCAGTCACTATTTTTATTAGATCAGTGTTGTATTATGTAAGTCCGCGATCCTTTCTTCTAATGTCGCTTTTGCTTGTTTTAATGTATTTTCTTCTTGTTTCAGACATCAGTACCGAGTTTGCTAATCGTAAGAAGATTGGACCACGACATTTGATTGTCTTTCGGCGACTCTGCGACAAGACAGCCGGGGTCAAATTTCCAAGCGCGATTCAAGACTCGAAAAAGCAGATCACCTTTCAAGCTCTGTTCAATACAGGCTAATGAAGAAACCAACAAACTTTAAATGATGAGCCACTCTTTTCGACCGAGAAGCTATCATATTATGACTATTGTTGGAATTTTTTTTTTCTGTTATTTTATTTATTAAAACGTTGTATAATGTGACATTTAAAGAAAAGAAGGCTTGCCCTGGCCCACGCAACCTTTCCTTTCTCTTGGTGTTGCTTTTGTTTTGTAATATGGTACATATCTTAATTTTTTTTTTGCTTTTTGTTTCAGGCATTTTTGAGAACTGGGACTCGGCAACGATTGGTTACAGCGAACGTGATTGCACGGATTAGAGTGAAATGACCTACAAATATTTTTAATTTTATTTTAGTTGGACATTCATTTTACGAATGAATAGCTGCGTCGGCAAATTAAATTAAGATGTTAACAAGTATTTCTATTGCAGATTAAAACTAGGTGATCTAAGACTAGATACGACATTCCCAACGGAACTGCGTGGAGTCCCATAGGGAGGAAGAGTTCTTTCGGCGGAAAGAACGTCTTTTCAGTTTAATTTCGGGTTCTTGGCCTCGATCTTGAATTTGATCGTTGTTTTCATCCGCCGGATGTCCTAGGTGTTATCTGAAACGTTTTGGGCGGGTCGTCTTGAGCGGCATTCATTAGAAAGGTGAATCCGCGTTTTCAGTTTGATGCGAGCTGTTGTATTGAACTGCGATCCTCTGAGAGGGTGGCTGGGAAGCGGGGCGCTGTGGACGGACGATCCAAACACTCCAGATCGGTCTCATTCTCGGATACTTTACTGCTAAGTGCTCTACTTGCTAACTGTGGACAAACTTTGCCGAGGAACGTTGGGTAATAGATTTCTGTTGCAATACTAGTACAGGCTAGGGCGCCCTCAGACGCTGTATGATTTTTTTTTTGTTTTTTTTCGGTTTTAATTGACTGCCACCGGTGCACTCCTTACCTTGTTTGAGAAGCCGTTTAGGCTGGCGTATTGCGATCACAATTATAAACCACATCTGCTTGGATCTACTTACGGAGATATAAATTCATACCATTGAAATTCGAACTAAATTGCTGTTTGACGTCACTTAAAACGAAATTGCCTCCAGCGCAGCAGTTCTTTGTCAAATGGATTTTGTGGGTTCAATTCGCACCTCAAATTTTCAATTAATAAAATAATATAAATGCTTATTCAGTAAGCATTAAGTTTCGAAATTATCAGTTGTTCTTTGCCAGATGAATCCCTCAAATGATTAGTATTTTGAATAAAAATTTGTTTTTTGTGCAGGGAAGGGTTTTGAGGGATATTTCTTTTTTCTTTTTGGCTAATTTAGCACTTTTCTGGCGAAGAAAAATCACTTAAAAATATTTGAAGATCACATCGAGTTTTTTTTATATTATTATGTAGGTACTCCTAATAAAATCTTTCCGTTTTTCGCTTTTTGAGACGGTAGTGCGTGGCGCCGGTTACTGGCTCTCGCGTTTACAGAATGTGCGGGAGTGCGTACGTTTTCGTTCGAGTCGAGACAGTGTTGTCTTAAGGAGGAACACCTGTATTAAATTTAAACAGTGCACAACATTTAAAATCGTGAAAACACGAATAATTTTGGTATTGACCTGTAGCACTAACATTTTTCTTCCAAGACGACGCTGCGGGTTGATTCGTCCCACGACTCCGCGTTCGCGCGAGTAAGTGTTTATATAATATTTCAATGATTAAATCGAAGGTACTTTCTTCTGACGTCGGGATTTCCGGGATAGCGAGGCGATCAACCAGACTAAATGGATCAGAACTGACCAGTGCGGTGAAAGTGTTAAAAATGTTAACTAAAGAAATGTGATCGCGATTTTAAACTCGTATTTATTAAAAATAATTTTTTATAACGATTACCCAGTGCAGTGTTTAAAAAATCAATAAAATAACAGTCAGTAGTTCGCGACTTTTACCTTTCGTGTGCTGGACTGGAACTTGGAACTGGAATAGCCTACGAGCCCTACAGAGATTTCGTCTCAAGTACGTATTTTTCGTTTTTTCGTTTCTTGTTTTGTATTCCTTTAAGTATTGTTTAAAGGAATTTTTAAAATATTTTATGCTAATTATGTTTTTTTGTTTGTTACAGGTGCTGACGAAACTGTAGTGCAGAATTTTGGTGAGTGATTTTAGTTATTTATCCTGTTACAGTGAGCTGGAGTCAACAAAAGCCCTCCCGTATATTTTATTGTGATTTACCTGAAAAAGTTGACTCTTTTAGGGGTTTTGGACATCCAGAATTGTTAGAAGCTCACGTGACAGATAAAGTTATCACTGATAGAAGTTTTATAATTTCAAGAGTACTGTTTGAATGAAATTCGAATCAATAATAATGATTCGAAAGTTTAAAAAAGAATCAATAAAACTTCAGTTTTCAGTTATGACTTTTAACATATTTTTTATATTTTAATCGGGATCACATTTTCGCGGTCGCGTTTTAACTTTCTTATTATAGGTAAAATTAAAATCTTTCAAATATTCTTGCCTTTTAGGGTCTCCTTTTTATAAATTGTATTGTAAATGTAAAACACAACGTGTCTTATTTTGTGGTGGTAAAAATCCACTCAATTTGGAACGTTGTGAGATGCATTTTTTTTTATTTGTTTTATTTATGTAAATATTTTCTTTCCTATTTTGTGTCGCATTTATGTCTAATTTTAATTTAAATTTCAACTAACGGAATTTGAATTATTTTAGAGAAATTCAATTGCTCTACAAAATGGGAGACTTCATCATACAATGGCCGCTTTCACCAATAGCTGCAGTTCCGACTACGACAATAATATTACAACAATTGCTTACTAAATTTCAAATACCTGTCTCACGAAAATGTTTTTTTTTTGTTAATATCATTTTTAAATATCTCACAATCAGTTTAATTTTTAAATGTAAAAAAGTCCAAATGTTCAAATATGAACGATTAAATTCTCATAAACTGGTTAATCGCTGTTGGTGCAAATGGCCTTAACACAACAATTCATAATTTTTCGTTAATCGTTAGCTTTAGGGTTATTGCAGAAGTTTAACTGTAACCTGTAGACTTCGATGAAATATGTAGGGAGGGCGTTTTGATTGTTTGCACTGCTGTGTTTAGGGTTTCTTTCCACAGAGGTTCCATTTGGGAACGTTAGATGTTAGGGCAGCTGTAGGGCGCCGTTCGGCCAACTTTTGTCCTTACGCGTGCAGGTCGGATAGGACAGCGCGGTTAGTAGACCACCTGCGATGATGTCCGCGGTTGAGATTTTAGGTCTTGGCTCGGTCGAGACTGCCTTAGCTTCCAAGTGAAAGTCAATAGCTGTACCTTCCACCGTGAAAATCGTGTTAACTGTGTTTTCCGTAGTAAAAATCGCACTTGTCGTGTTTTCTATTGTGAAAATTGAAGTGCTGTGTTTTCCGCTGTGAAAATCGCACTTGTCGTGTTTTCTATTGTGAAAATCGAAGTGCCGTGTTTTCCGCTGTGAAAATCGCTCTTGTCGTGTTTTCTATATTGTGACAATCGAAGTGCTGTGTTTTTCTAAGTGAAAATCGGTTGTGTTTTCCATAAGGAAAGGTCGCTGTGCTTTGTTGGGGTTAAGGTCTAGCCTCCATCGCGCTAGGAGCGTTAAGGTGGTCGAATTTCCCTAGTGGATTTCTGCGTATCGCGAATTTTAGGGACACACACATGACACATGTATATTTTTTGTTACTGGATTTAGGTGTACGGCGTGCCGTTTGTCTTCGCATGCAATGTTGCTAAGACTCCAGATACGTCGTGCACTATCGTAATTTTTTAGCTAGCTGCGCTTTCCGCGGTCCATATCCCAATAGGACATCCGTGTTGGACCGCACCTAGGGTTCTAGTCTCAGGATTGCTTGGTTTGTAACGCTACGAAATATAACCTTACAAAAAAGTAGTCCGGCAATCTAGTTCGAACAGCGGGCTTACGTCCTGTCGCAACAGTTGTAAGTCCAGTCACATCAATAAATGTATACAGCTGTTGAGACCAGAGCGAGGACCGAGGCCTGCTGTGAAGGGCGAAAGTTGTTTTGCGTTCCGTGCGTAGGAATTTGTGGATTTAGGCTTTTCACAGACAAAGAGTCTAACTAATCACAACTATCATTTCGCTCTGATGATTTTTTTTCAGATTTTTGACATTTGTTTTCGGTATTTTTTTTTTAGCTGTTTGTTTTAAACAATATTTTTTTTCCAAATTTAATCAAATTTGTATTAGACTTCGCATAATCATAAAGAATCAATCGAAATTTATAATTTGTGTTAAATATAAAAACGTGCTAATATAAGCACTTGAAAAAATATCATTGTGGGCTAAATGGTATTTTCTAGATGGTAATATTTAAGTTAATTACGTTTCGATAAATAAACTGTTAGGTGAAAACTTATAGCAATGTTTTTCGAGAAAAATACCGAAACAACGTCCAACGAGCGCAGACTAGATCTGCCCAACTGAAAACCATTCAGTGTCGAGTGGTTTTCTGGTCAACGATTCAACAATCAACATAATATACTGTCCATTAGAAGCTCTCCGGGGAAATTTAGCTAAATTTAATTAATTGAAATTTCATTCGAATCTAACTTTTTCATTTTTTATTATTTTAATAGCAAAAATTTGATCAGTAGGTATTTATTTTTATTTTAAATTTTCTACACCTTAACATTTGTGATAGGGTAATCTAGGTATATTCAATATCTGAATTAAATTTAGAGTAACTTTTGAAATATTAATTATATTCGTATAAAAGCAGTTAATATATATTCGTATGTTCTAATCTCGTATCTCAGTCGTTAATCGAAATTGTAGGCCCTCCGTGAATCGATCCCGATTTATAATATTATGTATAATGTATAATTTTTTGTGTTTGGTGTTGGGTTTACCTCCCTCAAGACGCGACTCGTGTCTGTTGTCAGAAACGATCAAAAACAACATTAGGCGCTCTTTTGGGGGGCATAGGACTGCATGTTAGATTTCATAAGTTCAGCTTAATTTTAATTAATTTTACATTTTCACTTTTCGCGAGTTTTGTGATTTTATTTCAGTGCAGTGCAAAAAGAAATCGTTCGCGATAAAAAGTGGTTTAAATATTCAACTTATCTGTAAGTATTTCTTGTTTATTAATTTCATTTTTAAACAAAAGTGTCGACGCTTACAAATTATTGTCAACGCATCCTTAAATTTAGATTCTTGTTTCGTGTAAATAATAACTACAAAACACCAGATCTCTTTTTTCTCTACGTACGTTCCGCTAACCGTGTTAGCATCATCAATAGATGATTAAAATTCTAACCATTTCCTCATGATATGGTTAACACGGTAGCGATTTTTTTTAAATAGTCAGTGTTTTGATTCGATCTATCGTTAGGATTCATTTTTTAAATTTTTGTGTAGACAAGCATTTGGAAGATGTTTAATCTTTTTGACTTTTTTGACACTTTTACGGAGAGGCAAGGTTGGTACGAGGGGCGATGCACACCATGCGATCGTATCAGAATGGAAGCATCTTATGGAGGTCGGTACCAAGGGCTCGCTTTATTTTGAAGCGTTCCCAAAGGCAATATTTTGTCACAGTAATAAATAAATGTGTCAAAAAGGTTAAAAACAAAATAGTACCCTTCCAAATTAAGAGTATTTTAATTCATTTAAATTTTTTTGTATATCAGCAAGCTATTGAGCTTTTGTCATTGGATTCTTTGAAAAGTGAGTGTTGACGCTTGAATAAATCCTAACATAAAACGTCTATGATTTTCGACCAAATTTTGAATAATGACAATCATTGTTCTTCGACCAACATTAATTCTAAAATGAAAATGCGCGGTGACTGAAGGCAGCCACATATATTCGCATACACTCAGTACTGGATTTACCTATAAGCAACTGCTTAGGCCCTTAGGGCATCACGTCTCAGGGAGCACCAAAAATCTACTGCGATATAAAACTGTTTCCAGAATTAGTACAGATATTAAAAATAAATAATAATTTATTTTTGAAAATGAAAACGTAATATTTTATTAACTTTACATTTTTTGACTTTTTTTCAATTAACTGTATAAAAATGCCCGATTTTATAGACAGTCAAATTTTTAATGAGAGCATTAATTGTAAAATTCAAATTGTTTTCCTAAAATTGTATGCTTTTTAACTTTTTTCTATCAATTTTAAGGTTGTGACATTAACAATTTGATTTTTTTTTTTATAAACTTAACATGACAGAGACAGATAATATTATATTTTTTTAGACTGCTATTAGAGAATAGAGATGAGTGCTCATAAATCATAGGCAAGAAATGTTTAGGGCATCAAGGAGTCTTCATCCGGCATTGCCTATACTAGTTCTGGCTGCGCGCAGCCAATGGGCTGCCTTTCAATCAGGCGCGTTTTATGGTTGCCGCAGCCGGGAGTTCGTGACTGCTTAAGAGTATTCGTCCCTGCAAATACCCTCTGCACCCTTCATCTCAAATCTTTTCCCCTCGCCTAAAAACGGTTCGCGCACTCCCTACGCTATTTTTAAAGCTAGAGGGTTCTGGTAAACGCCAAATGAAAGACAAAGAATCAGACTACAGATCCTTCAGGCGAATTTTTTGAAAAAAAAATTCCTGAAAAAACTTAAAACCTTTTGAAAAAAATAATAAGTTACGTAATATTTCACACGTAGGCGAAACTGTTTTTCAAAAAATTCGCCTGAAGGATCTGTAGTCTGATTCTTTGTCTTTCATTTGGCGTTTACCAGAACCCTCTAGCTTTAAAAATAGCGTCGGGAGATCGCGAACCGTTTTTAGGCGAGGGGAAAAGATTTGAGATGAAGGGTGCAGGGGGTGTTTGCAGGGACGAATACTCTTAAGTGCGCGGACTCCCATACACCGTCATAATGTTCGACTGGCTGCCGCACACGTTTGATCCACACAATCGTTGCAATTAGCTATCCATTACTTGGAGGTCAGTGGTAGCAAACTATCATTAATTGTGTGACAGTGACGGTTAAAATGAACATAGTGAAAGAAAAATCGTCAGCAGACTATAGCCTAAGTACAATGTGTCGATTGTGCTTATCAAGTGACGTTACACTTTTAGATATATTTCGGTTTTCATCGAAAATGGACAATGCCGTGGCTGGTGTTATTATGAAACATGCTTCTGTTCAGGTAAGTTCTATTCTTTCATTAAATACGGTAACGCACGACACAATATACAAAAAAAAATTTCTTTATAAATTCAGTCGTTATTTGCAATTTTTTCTGTTAGTAAACAATCACAACAGCCAAAAACTTACCTACTTGGAAACGTCATGACAATCGTGGAAAATAACTACATTGTAGGCATGTCAAACCTACAACTTGCCTTTTTTATGGGACCTAGTCAATTACACGAATGACAATTTTTATACCTACCGTACCGCTAACCCCAGAAATAATCTATATTTTTTCAGAGGAAAATGTATATTGTTATCTACTTGAATAATATATAATGCAATTTTTTTACTATATAGGAAACATTTTTATTCAACACGCGTGAGTAATATATAATTTCGGGGCCCTGCTAAATTCGGGAGAAATAATAAATTACTTCATGTTGACGCGTAGAGTGCAAATAATGAGCCGAAACTGTACGGTAATATATTACTGCACAGTTTCTGGACCAATAGGAACGCGGTAGCGATTTGTATAGGTATATGAAAACAGCATCGCAATTCAGCGAAAGTCAGGGCCATCTTGTGTGCATCGAGGGAGGTGGGTACGTCAATCAATGAAGTGATTAATTATTATTTCTCCCTCTTTTATCAGTGCCCCGATTACATATTATTACTCGTGCTAGTTGAATAAAGTATTATGTGCGACTATTGATCGAAGAGGAATATTCCACTCACGTGTTACCGCACTCGCTACGCTCGTGCGGCAAATTTCACGCACATGCAATCTTCTCCTTCTCTCACTAGTCGCACAATTATTTTCAACAACGGTACCAATAATACATGATAATAATTCAATTTTCTCTCGATTGTCAGATAACCAGAGGCGATGAAATGCCGAATTTCATCTGCCAATTATGTGACACTCAACTGGAGAAAACTCACCAGTTCCTGACGCAAATAGAACAGTCGGACAAGACACTACGACGGCGTCTTCAGGAATTATACGCTCTTGAAAAACCAGTCAAAGCTGAAAGTGCTGTTCAATCATCTAATGATAATTTATTTCACAGCTCTAATAAAGATATAACAGTGAAATGTGAATCGTTAGAGCTCAACGATATTTTTGATATGGGTCGTAATTGCAAAGAGGCCGAACCTGGAATTTCCTTTCAAGAAACTAAAAATATTGAGGAATTGTATTTAAAATCTGAAATCAAAGTAGAGCCGATTGATGCTAATTTATTTTTAACAACAGAATGTGAAACTGACTCAAAAGACATTTCATCTAATACAGATGACAAAGAATTTAGCTGTGAAGACTCAAAGACCGAAATCGACGAAACTAAAGTGAGTGAAGCCATCACAATGAATTGGAAAGAGAACGAACAGGAAAATCGTGTTTTAACGAACAAATTTATAGACGAAATGTCCGCAAAAGTCGAAAAGAAAGTCGAACAGATGGATGATAATTTATCTATTTTAACGGGATCAGTCGATGACACCGAAAATACGTCATATATTGGCAAAACATCAAAGAATTCGTGTTTGCGTTCTGTGACAGTAACCGAAAATTCCAGTAAATATGAAGAAACAAATAAAAATATTTCGAAAAATCGGAAGGAGCACAAAAAAGCAAATAAATTCACATGCAACATTTGCAATAAGTGTTTCTCCGGTCATTCTGGTTTGAATTATCATAAAAGAGCACATACTGGTAAGAAACCGCACCAGTGTGTTCTTTGTAACAAGTGTTTCACTCAGTCATCGGATTTAATTAAACACAAACGTATACATACTGGTGAGAAACCGTATCAGTGTGATCTTTGTAATAAATGTTTCTCCCAGTCAAGCCATTTAAAAATTCACAATTTGAAACACACCGGTGAGAAACCTTACCAGTGTAACATTTGTCAAATGTGTTTCACTCAGTCATGCCAGTTAAATAATCACAAGCGTATACATACTGTAGAGAAACTTTATCAGTGTAATCTTAGCAACGATTTCTCCCATTCATCCAGTTTAAAACATCGCAAACTTAAACCTACCGCCGAGAAACCTTATCAGTGTCACCTTTGTAATAAGTGTTTCTCTCAGTCAACCAATTTAAGTAGACATAAACGTACTCATACTGGTGGAAAACTGTCAGTGTAACTTTTGTAATAAGTGTTTCAGTCATCCAAATTAACTGAGCATAAACTTGCACACACTTGAGATGATTACTTAGTAAAAATACGCACTACTTACAGGCTGACTTGATAAATTAGGATCAATGGTTGACAGTTTAAAACATAGAGATATAAGTAACTAGAGTTCGCTAGTTCGTATGCTTGCCATAAGTGAAAGTGTCATCAGTTGAGAGAGAGAACGCTGCAGCGAGTCCAGAAAACCAGATATATGTTTACTCAAATCAGCATTGTTTTGTATCATTTGTTTACCACAGAAATAAGGAACTTTTCTCTCTTTGAATTGCAGACACTTTCATGACTCACTCGCGTACTCTAGTATAATATCTCTATGGTTTAAAAGGAAAACAGGTCTAATTTTACTGTCATCCAGCTTAAACACATACAACCAAGAAACCTTATCAGTATGATCAAATATCCAGAAACCGTGAACAAAAATATAATTAGATATTTAAAATATTGAAATTTATTTAAAATAAATAAAAACCAAATATGTGTTTTAGATTCCCATAACATTAATTTATTATACTGTTTTTTTTATAAACAATTTAATTATTATATCGATGCAATATTATATTATTATTTACTTTGTTAGCCTTTTACTCGAGATTTCCCTGTTCCCTCGCATGGTCGTGAAGTTTGGAACAGATGAATGTTCGAAACACACATTTCGTGAGAAGTTTTTGTCAATATGAAAAAGAGCGGTAAATATTACTATCTTAACTAAAATGAGATATGCGTATCAAGCGACATAACGGTATTAGTGATGTGCCGGATATCTATCCGCGGATATCCGAGGGAGAAGAAAGATCCGTATCCGTTAGTTTTTGGCGGTTCTTTTACCTTATTAATTTTCAATTCATAGATGAAATTTTATATATATAGGTGATTAGGTAATAATGAAAAACTGTAAAATTCCATTCAGATTATTTTTTTAAATCGTATTTTGCACCTTCATATTGCAAACATTTATCGTAGTGAGTACCATACCAATAGTACATAACTCAAAGGTACTAAAAAACTATCTTTAAAATGAGATATTGCACATCGATCTTTGGAAAGAGACAATCTGTTATGAGAGTTAACTCTTAAAGAGGTCAATAACTTTTTCCCATAACAGATAGTCTCTTTCTAAAGGTCGATGTGCAATATTTACCACCGCGTACTCTAAGAAAGTTAAGATCCATATCCGCGGATCTTGAAACCAAATATCCGTATTCAGGTCCGTATCCGCGGATATACATTTTTAACGATCCGGCACATCACTAAACTGTATTTGCCATATTTACAACCAAAATAAAAAACCAAATAGCTAATGTACATATAGAGTGTGCTACCGTTTAAGTAAGTTCGCGTATCCTGATTATTTTTATTTTCAAAATCGTGTTCATTTATTAATGCACAAAGAACATAACTTTCATTAAAAAAAATGGTGAAGTTATTTAAAAATAAATAAGTATTCGTTAAATTCTCAGGTAACGAATTGCGACAATATGTCGAATTTTATCTTCTAAAGGTGTTACACCCAACAAGAATATTCAATGACAAAACATATTCTCCGATATTAAACAAACCACACATGAATGCATTAAGTCAGTGGCCTTCTGAGGTTCTTTCCATAACACAAATGGAGACATCATTGTGAAGGGTTATCTTTAAAACTTGAGAGCGGGTTTAACATGGATGCTAGTTGGGAAGAAAATTTGTCCGTGAATGTTAATGTAAAAAACAAAATGAATAATGAATTATTTTTTAAATTCGAAATCAAAGACGAATCAATAGATGATAATCCAGTGGTACAAGCAAGTTATGCTAATGATGCTGAAATCAGCTGTGAAGACACAAAAATCGGTATTTGTGATACTAAAGTAGGTTTAAAGATTGACAAAACCTGGAAAGATAAAAAATCTATCACTTTTAATTCTACAACCGATATTAATGAATTAAATTACAAGATAAAAAATGAACCGATGGAAGATAAGTCGTTCATATTTTTGCCAGAATATGTTGATCAAACAGTAAACGCCTCATCTAACGGTGATGGCAGACAAAACATTGGCCATACATCAGGAAACATCATTAATCTTCGCTCAGCTCAGGAAACTGAATATTTTGATAAATATAAAGATGACAACATAAGTAGTATTTCAGTAAAATCTGAAAAATTTAACAAGACAGCTGAAAAAAAGTATCAGTGCGATGTTTGCAACAGAAGTTTCAACCACATAAAAAATTTAAATACGCACAAGTTTATACATACTGGTGAGAAACGATTTCAGTGTGACGTTTGTGAAAAGTGCTTTATTCAATCATCTGATTTAAAAAGACACAATCGCGTACATACTGACGAGAAACCATATCAGTGTGACGTTTGTAAAAAGTGCTTTTCTAGATCAGATTATTTACAGAGTCACAGTCGCGTGCATACTGGTGAGAAAGCATATCAGTGTGACATTTGTAATAAGTGTTTTACTACGTCATCAGTTCTAAAGAGACATAATCGCACGCATACTTGTGAGAAACCTTTTAAATGTGATTTTTGTGAAAACTGTTTATCTGATCCAACACAGCTTAGAAGACACACTTGTGTGCATACTGGTGAGAAACCATACAAGTGTGACGTTTGTAAAAAGTGCTTCGCTAAATCACCACAGTTAAAAAAACACAATCGCATTCATGCTGCTGAGAAACCATATCAGTGTGAAGTTTGTAAAAAGTGCTTTATTGAATCGTCGCATTTAAAGAGACATAATCTTGTTCATACAGGGGAAAAACCGCACCAGTGTGCCGTTTGTAAAAGGTGCTTTCGGCGATTAGACGGTTTAAGAGTTCACTTGTTAACACACTCGTGAGATGTTTTACAGTGATTTGTTTTCTTATAAAGAAAAACTTTCGAACCGGTAGTGTTAAAACTAAAAACATTGTGAAAAATCCAACTATTTTTTAAATTTTCACAATCTAAAGAAAGTTTCATATGATGATGCCATCTTTGTCAATGATTGAAGTGCAGGCTCATTTTAACCGATATACGTTGTTGTTTTTCCCAGTTCACGAGTGAGGAGGATAGAGTTTCGTTTGGGCATATAGTTTTTTTCTATACCGAGCATATAGTCCAGTCGGTGGAGGCAATTTTAGACCAAAAGCTCCAGAAATTCGCAATTTTTATTTTATTACCCTATAAGTATGTAAAATATTATAATTCAATACGCCGGACACGAAAAAGTAGGATCTCGCATGGCTAGCCGAGCATCCTGCGCAGTGCGCGTAAAATAGATACATAGTTTATCGAATTTTTTGCGGGCAAACAATAAGTCGGACGAAAAAAGTATAAGATATCTTTTTTATAGAAAAAAACGTCTTCTATAACGTGGTATTTTTTATTTCTTCCTATCTTTTTTACATTTAAAAATATCAAAGAATTTTGAAAATCAAAATGATTTTCAATTTTTTTTTTACTTTCGGAAATCGATAGACGAATGAACTTTTTTTTATTTCAATCAGTACACTTTAAACTACTTATAAAAGTTCAGCCTGTTTGCAAATTTCTGGAGCTTTTTTTCTCCACCGACTGGACTAATAGGAATATATATTGGCATGGTTATAGAGTAGATCATCAAAAATAATAAGAACAGTTTAAATGTAATGAAAAACTAGACAGATAATGAAATTGTACATCTTTAATAAATATAATAATTACAGTGAAATTTTAATATTATTTATTATAATGTAAATAATATGACAATAACTATTATGTGCCAACATCTGAAAAAAACGAGTGTGCTTTAGACCACACGACTGAAGTAAAGCCTCTTCCTGCCATAATTTGTTATTATTCACCCGAAAATTCACAAAATATGAACTTTGAAATGAATTTACAATTTTATTCACTTTAAACGTAGAATATTACATAAAGATAATGAAAACAATTGTAATACGTTGCAACGTTATCACTGGCAAGTAAAGAGTACTGCTTATATTTTCGGCCACCTGATATCGCCAAGTATGTGTCATTCTATTGTTAGTACTGCTTATATTTTCGGCCACCTGATGGCGCCAAGTATGTGTCATTCAACTATCTCTTTCTATCTTCACTAACTTATATCTCCCTCTCAACTTCCGTTCGCCTCGCCCGATCACGCACCGTTCGCCTCGTCCGATCACGCACCTTCCGTCAACGCTTTCGTCAGGCATTCACCAGCTTACTCCCGAAGTCAAGCGTGCCTAAAGAAGTTTTACTTCATAAACTAGGATTGCAGTGCCAAATGGTACCGACAGTACAGTGCATTTGCAAATACAGACGTTATGGCGTTGTTATGTGAAGTTATGTTTTATTTTGGACAAATAATTATAAATATGCATCTCTTTCATAATTCCAATAATATTATCAATTCAATATCTGTACCAAATTAATTCGATTAATTAAATCGATATCCGCAAAGTCCGGTCCTGTTTGGTCGATTTTGTTAAAATTTTTATAGCGTGTTTTGATCCTTATTAAAAAGTCAAAATTTTAATTTTCAAACGTTTCTGAATTTTTTTTCGATGTTGATGGCCCAAAAACATTTTTCAACTCCTATAAGCTACCCTCGCAATGCCCATTTTAAATAGGTTTCGTGCGGTGATGAATTCCAACATGTGGTCCAAATTTTGTTTAAATCGATTTAGTCCGAGAGTATCGTGCTCACACACACATTATATACACATGTGTATAGGTAAATTACTTTAAGAAAAGAGTGGCAAGGTGGGGGATATGCGCAGAAACAGTAGTGGGAAGACCGATCAGTAGCGGCCTGCAATTCCAGGGGCAATCATAGGCGGCCTTAAAAATAAATGAACCTTAAAAATAATAGCTTTCCATAAGACGCCATTTTAACAATGTAACAAAAAAATTAGCACGTGTTGTCAAAATCAAACCACAAACTATTCGTCAAACTTCAAACGAGTACTGTCAAACTGAACACACACACACTGACACGACACATGCTTTGAATGCGTTTCATCTATACTAATATATAAAGCTGAAGAGTTTATTTGTTTGTTTGAACGCGCTAATCTCAGGAACTACTGGTTCAAATTGAAAAAAAAATTTATTGGATAGCCCATTTATCGAGGAAGGCTATAGGCTATATAATATAACGCTACGACTATTAGGAGCGGAGTATTAATGAAAAATGTTGCAAAATGTATCTCAAAAATAAGCTTCTATTCATGTGAAATGCACTAACTAGATATACTCATATTAGCGCTGTGAGAACACGACTCCAGGTGGCTCAATCGGTAGAGCTTGCGAATGTCAAATGTCAATATCAGGGTTGTGGGTTCGAGCCCCACGTTGGGCGAATATATTTTTATTTTCTAAATTGTTTTCTTCTAAGGCTTACATTTTAATTTTATTTAATTAATTGAAAAAAATTATTAGTTAAAAAAAGTATAAATACTGCTTTTTATCGACAAAAACAGCATTCATGTCGGTAAACTAAGATGAATGTGTGTACTCATGTTCCTCCCTTCCCCATTCGTTCTTTTACACCCGGGTGAAACCGGACGGGACCGCTAGTTATATATATTTAGAAAACATAGACTTGCCCGTACCAAAAATGGTTTGTCGCAGGTTTATGGTATCTTCTTCTTTTATTTCTTTTTTATTTAATGTACATACTACATACATGCATGCAATTATATAAACATTTTTAAAGTTGCCAAAATGTTTAGGAGGCAAACGTCGAGTAATGTTGGTCTTATCCATAGAACCAGCCATCCGACCGACGCCAATAGAATATGTGCCACTGGTGCAATTGTTTTACTAACACAACCACGTCTGCAGTGAAACAGAAATCAGAAAAAGTGAATGCCCGTCAAAAGTTCAAAAATATTGTATGATTTTACTTCGTCAAGTTACTTGAGTTTGAAAATTGATGATATTTGATTTCATGCTAGCTGATCTACAGGTTCAAAAAGTTGGCAATGCTGCTGACTGGATCGCCTTCGCCCTTCAACCATGTTAAATGCTTGTGAAAATTGGGATGTTCGATTTGAAATACGCCTCTCATGAGAAATCGTTCTCATACGGAAAGAAAATCGATAAATTCGTAAATTTAATGTGTTATACTTATCAATCGACGTAACAACGTTTTGTATATTGTTACCTAAAATTCTAAAAACCAATAAGCCGATATAACTATTACCTGTGCTCCCGTGTAAGTAAGATCCTTTATACAAACTGTTTATTTTTTTTGATAGTTTCTTCATGCAGAACTAATTCAATTACACAAAATGGATGTGGCCAAAATTTAACATTTTTTTTGCAAGTCATAGAAAATCAACTTTATACATGAGAAAGGCATTGTAGAGTTTAAGTCGATTCGGCTCGAAATATATTTGATCGGTTGAAACGATATTTTTCATAAACTGTATACACGGAATGTATTTAGCATCGTTTTCTATATAGTTTCCAATTCGAATAAACGTTTTTCTACGCATTTTAATAAAAATTGAGCTTGAAATATCTAATCTTCTCAATACGACTTTAGACTGGTCCTAGGGTTGCCTACTCTCGAAAGAACCAGCCCAGGAGAATTTTAAGAAATCGAGTGGGGGGCGGGGACAGAAAATCTCAGTCAGTTATTAAGTTTTAAATTTATCTTTACTTTGCTTACATTTAATATATGACGGTTTTTTGCCACAAAATCATAAAGTTTTTACATGAAAAATCGAAGTTTGTTAGTATTTGTAACTCTACTTTTACTAAAGAAATATTCATTCGGTTTCTTTCCTTGCTCCGTACTTGTTCCATCATGCTGAATACGCGCTCTCAAGCGACGGGTGCGTATAATTTTAGAAAAATCGGAGAAATTATTGCATCCCGGGAGGTCGGGAGATTAACCATTATTACCTGAGTCTTCCGGGCAATCCGAGAGTGCTGGGAACCCTAACTGCTCCTGATGTATGAAAACTAATTATATGAGTTCAATCAAAGCTAATTGTCAAATCTTTGACAATCCTTTCTGCAATCCAATAATAAGCTTATATATTACATATATTTTTTTAATTAATCACGTAAAACCCATTATCCACACTTAAAACGACAACTCCAATATGTTATATCAAACAAGAATTCTAATACTTCAGGAAATATTTTAGAAATATATTTTTGTACACTCTAACCAAATAGTACATATTTAAAACTTAAAAACGTATACTATCATTATTTAAATTTATATAAAGAATCTTTTGATTTTAGGTTAATCAATTGCGCTGATACGCCGAATTGTATCTGCTAGATGTGTTAAATTAAGAAATAAAGTTATAAGTAGAAATGTCTGACAAAACACCGCAACGCTATTCTCAGAAATTGAACGTTTCTGACCAACAAGCTATCGTTGAGTATTCCAGTCAGATGAATTCTGAAGACCCTTTCCATAACACTACTGCAAATATCACTGTGAAAAGAGAATCTTTGGAACTTACGGACGTAGATGGCACGAATGGTAGTTGGGAAAATAATTTGACTATGAATTTTAATCCAGATAACAAAATGAATAATGAAATATTTTTAAAGTCCGAAATCAAAGATGAACTGGCGGATGATAATTCGTTGTTACCAGCTGATTATGCTGACGATGGACAATTTAGCTGTGAAGATTCAAAAATCGATAGTGACACTAAAATAAGTTTACATCTAGATAAAAACTGTAAAGAAAAACAATATGAAAGTTTTAATTCAACAAACGTAATCAACGAACGAATATTCATAAAATCCGAAATCAAGGAAGAACCTGTGGATGATAATTCGTCAATATATTTACCAGAAAGTGTAGATAACACATTAAACGCGTCGTCCATAATTATACCTACTGATGAGAAACCATATGAGTGTATTGTTTGTAAGAAGTGCTTTATTGATTCTTCCCAGTTAAAGAAACACAATCTAGTTCATACTGGTGAAAAACCATTTCGCTGTAACGTTTGTGAAAAGTGTTTTGCTAAGTCATCGGATTTGAAGAAACACAATCGCGTTCATACTGGGGAAAAACCACATAAGTGTGACGTTTGCGAGAAGTGTTTTTCTGATTCTTCGCAGTTAAAAAGACACTTTCGCGTTCATACTGGGGAGAAACCGTATCAGTGCGACGTTTGTAAAAAGTGTTTTGCTGATCCATCGCAATTTAAGAGTCATTGTCGCATACATACAGGTGAAAAACCCTATCAGTGTGACGTTTGTAAAAAGTGCTTTACTATGTCATCGGATTTAAAGAAACACAATCGTATTCACACAGGGGAAAAACCATATGAGTGTGTCGTTTGTAAGAAGTGCTTTATTGATTCTTCCCAGTTAAAGAAACATAATCGAGTTCATACTGGTGAAAAGCCATTTCGTTGTGACGTTTGTGAAAAATATTTTGCTGTGGCTGCAGATTTGAGGAAACACAATCGCGTTCATACTGGGGAAAAATCACATCAGTGTGACGTTTGCAAGAAGTGTTTTTCTGATTCTTCACAGTTAAAAAAACATATTCGCGTTCATACTGGGGAGAAACCATATCAGTGTGACGTTTGTAAAAAATGCTTTGCTGATCCATCGCAATTTAAGAGTCACAGTCGCATTCATACCGGTGAAAAACCCTATCAGTGTGACGTTTGTAAAAAGTGTTTTACTCTATCATCAGATTTAAAGAAACACAAACGTATCCATACTGGAGAAAAACCATATCAGTGTGACGTATGTACAAAGTGCTTTATGACATCATCACATTTAAAGATACACAATCGTGTTCATACTAAAGAAAAACCATATTAATATGACGTGCTTAATTAAAAACATGCATTAGATTTAAAGAAACACAAACGTATCCATACTGGAGAAAACCCATATCAGTGTGACGTATGTACAAAGTGCTTTATGACATCATCACATTTAAAGATACACAATCGTGTTCATACTAAAGAAAAACCATATTAATATGACGTACTTAATTAAAAACATGCTCTTTCGAACTAGTTGGAATTTGTAATACAGTAGGTTTTAAGATTATAAGAAATATTTCTCATTTGTCATAACTATTGCATGCCAGCAATAAAAATATCAAAAAAAAAACTAGGATCACAGTGTCAAATCCTGCCGACAATATATTGTATTTGCAAACACGGACATGGCGTTGTTATATGAATTTTAATTTGTTTTTGGACAAAATATAAATATACATCCTTTTAATAATTTCAGTAATATTTTCAATTCAACATTTGTACCAAATTAAATACACCCTTCAGTAAGTAAATCGAATCCCCCAACTGTTGTTTTCATAAAATTTGAAAGTATGATATTGTTGAGTCGATTTTGTTAAATTTTGGTAGCGTATTTTGATCCTTATTAAAAGGTCAAAATTTTAATTTTGAAACGATTTCAAGACTTTTCGATGTTTTTGGACCCAAAAACACTTTTCAATCCCTAAAAAACCCCCACACAATGGACATATTGGGCCCATTTTAATTAAGTTGTTTGAGGTGATGGATTCCAACATGTGTGTTAAAATCGAAAATAGTGCTCACACACATACTACACAGATGTATGTTATATGTACGTATTTTGAAAAATGTTGCCCAAATTTTCAGGACGCTATATAAATTTTGGTCTCGCCATCCGACCAAAGCCAATAATGTATGTGCCGCATGGCAAATACACTAATAAAAATCCTAGTATCATTTTATCAAAAAATTGTGACTCGACTTACTGCATTTAAAACTTAGACGTAATCCTTTCACGCTGTGATGATGACAGATTTTTACATGCTCAAGGGTGCAATTTATTGCTAATACAGTCACGTCTGCAGCGATACACACAAATGTAATAAAAAAAGTGAATGTCAGTAACTTAAGACTAATGCTTTGCCCGTCAAATACGTGAATTTGAAAATGGATGATTTTTGATTTCGTGATAGCTGACTACAAGTTCAAAAAGTTGGCAATGCTGCTGACTGGACCGCCTTCATTCAACCATGTTAAAATCATTTATTATTAAATATATGGTTAAAATGCTTGTATTTGAGATGATTCGATTCGAAATACACCTCTCGTGAGAAATCGTTCTGTACGGAAATAAATCGTTAAATTCGTAAATTCAATGTGTTATACTTATCATTCGACTAACAATGTTTTGCATATTCTTCTCCTAAAAAGCAAAATCAAATAACAGATATAATTATTACGGGTGCTCCCGTGTTAGTAAGTTTCTTTTAATCTTTATTGGTCGGTTCTTCATGTACAACTAATTCAAAATGGATGTGGCCAAAATTTTACGTTTTTTTTGTCAAGTCATAAAAAACACCAAATTTAGACATCGAAAATTGATGGTTGTAAATTTTCTAAAATATCAAGAAAAACTGGAACTACTTTTTATTGTCCAGTTCATTATACTATCATTTGTGAATCTAAGCAATCAGAAACACTTAATGTTACACTGACTCCCCTATGCACGGCTTCTTTTTTACTGCCGATAATTTGAAAATAAAGATTCTTTGGATTTTAGATTAATGAATTAAAATAATTTGCTGAATTGTGTCTGCTAGATGTGTTACAACAAACCATCACTGAGTCTTCTAGTCAGATGTCTTCTGAGGATTTCTTCCATAAAACTACTACAGATATCACTGTAAAAAGTGAATCTTTAGAACTTACGGACGTGGATGGCATGGATGGTAATTGGGAAGAAAATTTGACAATGAATAATGAAATATTTTTAAAGTCCGAAGTCAAAGATGAACTGACGGATGACAATTCATTGTTACCAGCTGATTATGCTGACGATGGACAATTTAGCTGTGAAGATTCAAAAATCGATAATGACACAAAAGTTGATTTAAATATAGATGAAGAGTGTAAAGAAAAAACATCAGGGAGTTTTAATTCAACAAACGCAATCAACGAACGAATATTCATAAAATCTGAAATCAAGGAAGACCCTGTGGATGATAAATCATTACCAGAAAATGTAGATAACACATTAAATGCGTCTTCTAAGATTATACCTACTGATGAGAAACCATATCAGTGTGACGTTTGTAAAAAGTGCTTTACTGCTAAATCAAATTTAAATAAACACAATCGCATACACACGGGGGACAAACCATATGAGTGTGTCGTTTGTAAGAAGTGCTTTGCTGATCCCTCACAATTTAAGAGTCACAGTCGCATACATACAGGTGAGAAACCGTATCAGTGTGACGTCTGTAAAAAGTGCTTCAATATATCGTCAGATTTAAAGAAACACAATCGCATTCATACTGGTGAAAAACCATACCAATGTGACCTTTGTACAAAGTGCTTTACCACATCATCAGATTTAAAGAAACACAATCGTGTTCATACTGGAGAAAAACCATTTCAGTGCGATGTATGTAAAAATTGCTTTATGACATCATCGCATTTGAAAAGACACAGTCACGTTCATACTGGTGAGAGACCATATCAGTGTGTTGTTTGTAAAAAAATCTTTACTTCATCATCAAATCTAAAGAAACATAATCGTGTTCACACTGGAGAAAAGCCATATCAGTGTGACGTTTGCAAGAAGTGTTTTTCTGATTCTTCACAGTTAAAAAAACATATTCGCGTTCATACTGGGGAAAAACCGTATCAGTGTGACGTTTGTAAAAAGTGCTTTGCTGATCCATCGCAATTTAAGAGTCACAGTCGTATACATACAGGTGAAAAACCGTATCAGTGTGACGTTTGTAAAAAGTGCTTTACTCTATCATCAGATTTAAGGAAACACAGTCGTATACATACTGGAGAAAAACCATATCAGTGTGACACATGTGCAAAGTGCTTTATTACTTCAACGCATTTAAAGAGACACAATTGTGTTCATACTGGAGAAAAACCATATTAATATGACGTACTTAAATAAAAACATGCTCTTTCGAACTAGTTAGATATTGTAATGCAGTAGGTTTTAAGATTATAAGAAATATTTATCATTTCAATTCGTGTCATTACTATTACATGGCAGCAATTGAAGAATAAAAAAAATTGGTTGTCTGTAAAGTCGGTTTACGGACGATAGTTTTACGTGATAACGTATTCCACTTGAATATCATATTTAATAATACATAACCTAAATTTTAGTAGCTGTCAAACTATATTTTTACCGACTCTCTATCGCTTATACTGCGCTCTCGCTTGCACGCATAGGGTCAGGCGGAACGTTACACTTTTTCGAGCGTGCGGCTGGTGTTTCATCAATTTATAAGACGTTATCACGTCAATAAACATAAAACACGTTGTCTCGTATTCAATACGTCATGCTACAGATAATGACATCCGTCTAGGTGGGCGGAGCTTCGTACAAGCCGACGCTTGGGCAGATCGTGCCTCTCTATCGCTTATATCGCGCTCTCGCTTGCACGCTCAGGCGGAACGTTACACTTTTCGGAACGTTACACGTGCATGCAGCCGGTGTTTCATCAATTTATAAGACGTTATCACGTCAAAAAACTTGGATCACAGTGCCAAATCTCACCGACATTATGGCGTTATGTGAATTTATGTTTGTTTTTGGACAAAACATAAATATACATCCTTTTCATAATTTCAATAATATTGTCAATTCAACATGTGTACCAAATTAAATACGCTCTTCTGTAATTAAATCGATATCCGCAAACTAATGTTTTCATAAAATAAGTCCAGTCTTGTTAAAATTTTGGGAGCGTATTGCAATCCTTATTAAGGTGGGAGAGGGGGTAGGATCTAAAAAACTCGATTTTTTTATTGCATTTTCTTATAGTAAAACATTTAAAGAATGTTGTGTCAAAATTTCAAATCAATCTGAGCAAAACTCTCAGTAATAGACCTTTAAGTCTTCCCTCCTCTAATACTTCGGAGCGGCAAGAGCTCGGCGCTTGGTGAGTCAGCGCCGAGTGTATAAACGCAATTTGTATAAGTTTTGGGTAGGTATATAAACGCAGTATCCCCTAGAATAAGACGTAGACTTGAAAAAAAAAGCCAAAGACAACGAAGTTGCTGCAGAGAATGTACTTTATACAGCTGTTAAAAAATAATTTTTGTTTTGTTTTAAGAGTTCAAACTTTAATTGCGTTTTTCTCGAAAACACGTTTCAAAAGTCCGTGTACATCGTCATTTCAAAACTACTGCAGCGATTCTTTTCAAATTTTGTACACACTTTCTACATATCAAATACCAGGCCCCAACGTTTTTATTTTATTTATTTTTTTTTTTACATTAAGGGGCTTTTACAGCTATAAAATGGCGGATTTTTTCGTGAAAAATCGTAATTTTGACTTCAAACAACCATCAAAAGTTTAAAAATGAAAAATAAATAAAAAAAGAACGTCGGGGTCTAGAAAAACATCTGTTTTAACTAAATTGTTTTATTTTTTTGATTTCAAATAATTCTACGCTGAGATATACTGTACACCGCAAATCTACTTTTTTGAAAGGCTTCCTCTAAAATGCTTCGTAACCGGCTTATGTCTCAATATTTTTCTACAAAAAAATTACAAAATGTTGTCCGAATGATGCTTTGTAAGATGTGAAACATTAAAATATATCCACTTCAACGATATCTCTAGAAAAAAATGCGAAAAAATCTGTTTTTTTCACCTGTTAGACACTAGCTCCCCCTTCCCCCTAAAAGGTCAAAATTTCAATTTGAAACGATTTCGAGACTTTTCGATGTTTTTGGACCCAAAAAACTACCCACATTATGGCCCAATTGGTCCCATTTTAATAAAGTTTCTTGAGGTGATGGATTCCAACATGTGGCCCTTAACGTTTAAATCGAAAATAGAGAGAATCGTGCTCACACACACAATGTACATACTACATACATACATGTACTATGTAAGTTTTTCAAAAAAGTAGCAAAATATTCAGGGGGCTTAGGGGGCTATATAAATTTTAGTACGACATCCGACTAACGCCAATAATGTATGTACCGTATGGCAAATACACTAATAAAAATCCTAGTATCAGCGTATCAAAAATTGAAACTAGACTTTCAGGGACTTGCATTTAAAGCTTAGACTTTATCCTTTCACACTGTAAAGGCCCCAATATACTACGATGAAATACGTCGGTTTTCATCGTCCATTGGTTTTGCCCACAGACTTCATATAAAATCGTGTCGTGCTCACTCAGCTTCTGTTTAAAAGTTAAAAAATTATACGTGTTTCGAATTTATTTTAATTTCTTCTGCGCTTGCAATGAATTCGACCCAATTGATCGTATGCTTTATTTTTCGTATTTCTATTTCGGTATTCTTCAGACTTAATACGCCACAAGCAGGGAAGCTTTTTATATTCTTCGATAAATTCACCCAAAAATGGTTTATTCAATTTTATAAATAACGGAAAATATAAATTAATACGCAAACTAATTACAATAATTTAATTAATATGACTTATTTGCTGTACGTCGCAGTTGTGTCCACTGAATAAACACGTCGATTCTTATCGAAAAGCGCCACACATTACGCTTTGAAACGACAACCAGCAAATACGTCGTGTTTAAAGTCAAGATTCGGCAGATATAAAAACTGTCGTGTTTCGTCGTCGGTTTTTGCCCATACACTTCGGTTTTGACCGACGATTTTTATCGGGACGATGAAAATAGACGTATTTCATCGTAGAGTATTGGGGCCTTAATGATGAAAGATTTTTACATGCTCAGGGGTGCTATTGGTAATAGACAGGTCTGCAGCAGTACTCACAAATGTTATAAAAAAAGCGAATGTCAGTAGCTTGAGACTAATGCTTTGCCCGTCAAAAAACTACATTCAAAAATATTTTATGATTTTACTTCGTAAAGTTACTTGAATTTTCAAATTGATGATTTTTGATTTCGTGATGGGTGATCTGCATTCTGCAAGTTCAAGAAGACAGAAGTTGGCAATGCTGCTGACTGGATCACCTTCAACCATGTTAATATTCTTGTAAAATTTGTGATGTTTGATTCGAAAACGCCTCTCATGAGAAATCGTTCTATACGGAAATAAATCGATAAATTCGTTAATTCAATGTGTTATACTTATTAATCGACTAACAGTGTTTTGCATATTCTTCACCCAAAATGCAAAATTAAATAACAGATATAATTATTATGGGTGCTCCCGTGTAAGTAAGTTTCTTTTAACAAACTTTATTGGTAGTTTCTTCATGTACAACTAATTCAAAGTGCATGTGGCCAAATTTAAACATTTTTTTTGTCAAGTCAAAACAAACACCAAATTTTGACATCGAAAATTTTTTTTACTGCCAATAATTTAAAAATATATAATCTTGGATTTTAGGTTAATGAATTATAATAATTTGCTGAATTGTATCTGCTAGATGTGATACACTGAGAAAAAATATCACCAATATACAACTAGTAATGTCTGACAAAGCAGGACGACGCTATTCTCAGAAATTTAATATTTCTGATCAACAAACCATCACTGAGTCTTCTAGTCAGATGTCTTCTGAGGATCTATTCCATAAAACTACTACAGATATCACTGTAAAAAGTGAATCTTTAGAACTTACGGACGTGGATGGCATGGATGGTATTTGGGAAGAAAATTTGACAATGAATAATGAAATGTTTTTAAAGACCGAAGTCAAAGATGAACTGAATAATGAAATATTTTTAAAGTCCGAAGTCAAAGATGAAATGAATAATGAAATATTTTTAAAGTCCGAAGTCAAAGATGAACTGACGGATGACAATTCATTGTTACCAGCTGATTATGCGGACGATGGACAATTTAGCTGTGAAGATTCAAAAATCGATAATGACACAAAAGTTGATTTAGATATAGATGAAGACTGTAAAGAAAGAACATCAGAGAGTTTTAATTCAACAAACGTAAGCAATGAACGAATATTCTTAAAATCTGAAATCAAGGAAGAACCCGTGGATGATAATTCATTACCAGAAAATGTAGATAACACATTAAACGCGCCTTCTATGATTATACCTACTGATGAGAAACCATATCAGTGTGACGTTTGTAAAAAGTGCTTTACTGATAAATCAAATTTAAAGAGACACAATCGCATTCATACCGGTGAAAAACCATACCAATGTGACCTTTGTACAAAGTGCTTTGCCACATCATCAAATTTAAAGAATCACAATCGTGTTCATACTGGAGAAAAACCATTTCAGTGCGATGTATGTAAAAATTGCTTTATGACATCATCACATTTGAAGAAACACAGTCACGTTCATACTGGTGAGAGACCGTATCAGTGTGTTGTTTGTAAAAAGTGCTTTACTCTATCATCAAATCTAAAGAAACATAATCGTGTTCACACTGGAGAAAAACCATATCAGTGTGACGTTTGCAAGAAGTGTTTTTCTGAATCTTCACAGTTAAAAGCACATATTCGCGTTCATACTGGGGAAAAACCGTATCAGTGTGACGTTTGTAAAAAGTGCTTTGCTGATCCATCGCGATTTAAGAGTCACTGTCGCATACATACAGGTGGAAATCCGTATCAGTGTAACGTTTGTAAAAAGTGCTTTACTATGTCATCGGATTTAAAGAGACACAATCGTATTCACACAGGGGAAAAACCATATGAGTGTGTCGTTTGTAAGAAGTGCTTTTATGATTCTTCCCAGTTAAAGAAACATATTCGCGTTCATACTGGGGAAAAACCGTATCAGTGTGACGTTTGTAAAAAGTGCTTTGCTGATCCATCGCAATTTAAGAGTCACAGTCGCATACATACAGGTGAAAAACCGTATCAGTGTGACGTTTGTGAAAAGTGCTTTACTATGTCATCAGATTTAAATAAACACAGTCGTATCCATACTGGAGAAACACCATATCAGTGTGACGTTTGTAAAAAGTGCTTTATGACATCATCACTTTTAAAGAAACACAGTCGTATCCATACTGGAGAAAAACCATATCAGTGTGACGTTTGTAAAAAGTGCTTTATGGCATCATCAGATTTAAAGAAACACGGTCGTATCCATACTGGAGAAAAACCATATCAGTGTGACGTTTGTAAAAGGTGCTTTACTCTATCATCAGATTTAAGGAAACACAGTCGTATACATACTGGAGAAAAACCATATCAGTGTGACGCATGTACAAAGTGCTTTATTACATCATCGCATTTAAATAGGCACAATTGTGTTCATACTGGAGAAAAACCATATTAATATGACGTACTTAAATAAAAACATGCTCTTTCGAACTAGTTTAGAAATTGTAACGCAGTAGGTTTTAAGATTATAAGAAATATTTATCATTTCAATTTGTGTCATTACTATTACGTGGCAGCAATTGATGAATAAAAAAAACTAGGATCACAGTGCCAAATCCTGCCGACAATATAGTATATTTGTAAACACGGACGTTATGGCGTTGTTATGTGAATTTTAGTTTGTTTTTGGACAAAATAAATATACATCTTTTTCATAATTTCCATAATATTATCAATTCAACATCTGTACCAAATTAAATACGCTCTTCAATAAGTATAATCCGCAAACTAATGTTTTAATAAAATTTGTAAGTCCGGTCCTGTTTGGTTAATTTTGTTAAAATTTTGGTATCGTATTGCGATCCTTATTGAGGGGTGGGGGGTAGGGTCTAAAAACCTTGATTTTTTTAATGCATTTTCTTATAGTAAAACATTTAAAGAATGTTGTGTCAAAATTTCAAATCAATCTGAGCAAAACTCTCAGTAATAGACCTTTAAGTCTTCCCTCCTCTAATACTGCGGAGCGGCAAGAGCTCGGCGCTTGGCGAGTCAGCGCCGAGTGTATAAACGCAATTTGTATAAGTTTTGGTTATATAAACGCAGTATCCCGTAGAATAAGACGTAGACTTAAAAAAAAGGCCGAAGACAACGAAGTTGTTGCAGGGAATGTACTTTATACAGCTGTTAAAAAAATATTTTTTTTTCGTTTTTAGAGTTCAAACTTTAATTGCGTTTTTCTCGAAAACACGTTTCAAAAGTCCGTGTACATCGTCATTTCAAAACTACCGCAGCGATTCTTTTCAAATTTTGTACACACTTTCTACATATAAAATACCAGACCCCAACTTTTTTATTTTATTTTTTTTTTTTTTGGTACATTAAGGGGGTTTTACAGCTATAAAATGGCGAATTTTTTCGTGAAAAATCGTAATTTTGACTTCAAACAACCATCAAAAGTTTAAAAATGAAAAGAAAATAAAAAAAGAACGTTGGGGTCTAGAAACACATCTGTTTTAACTAAATTGTTTTATTTTTTTGATTTCAAATAATTCTACGCTGAGATAGAGTGCACACCGCAAATCTACTTTTTTGAAAGGCATCCTCGAAAATGCTTCGTCACCGGCTTTATTTCTCAATATTTTTTTACAAAAAATTACAAAATGTTGTTCGAATGATGCTTTGTAAGATGTGAAACATTAAAATATATCCACTTCAACGATATCTCTTGGAAAAAATGCGACAAAAATTTTTTTTTCACCTGTTAGACCTTAATCCCTCCCCGCTCTTAAAAGGTCCAAATTTCAATTTCAAATGATTTCGAGACTTTTAGATGTTTTTGGACCCAAAAATACTTTTCAAACCCTAAAAACTACTCACATAATGGCCCAATTGGGCTCATTTTAATAAAGTTTCTTGGGGTGATGGATTCCAACATGTGGCCCAAATGTATTGTTTGTGGTTGTTCAGGTTCTTTTTGAGTTAGTAATACTTTTTAATTTGATTTAATTATATTTATTTACAAACACCAACGTCGACATATTATGCCAGCTAACGGTGGCATAGCGACCGCAAGTCCACTACATCACTCCCCTTCTTCCTTCCAATATACATATGTTTATATTATATTGAAATGCAAACCCTTGCGTTTTAACTAGAACACTTAAGTAAGTGTTAAGGCTCCTCTACACTAGTGGCCAGCACCGCCACTTACAGGCACTCACGATTGTGTAGAGGGCATATTCGTCGGTGCGTGGACATAATCGCCTGTAATCGGCAGTAATCGGTTGATTGTCGGTACATCAAAGGAATGCGTGGCCAGCATTGTGCGCCCGTACACACAATCGGACCGGCACGATTGTGTGGAGGGCTAGGCAATCATCGCGGCGATGATGGGCACTTATTTGAGTGGCGGTGCTGGCCACGTGTGTAGAGGCACCATTATAATCAACACTACCTTTGAAGTTTACATTTCAATTAATATACGTAACTTAACCTACATAATGTATGTATCACCACACAAACGTTTAAATCGAAAATAGTCAGAGAGAATCGTGCTCACACATGTACATACTACATACATGTAATATGTAAGCATTTTCAAAAATGTTGCCAAAATAATACACTAATAAAAATCCTAGTATCATCGTATCAAAAAATTGTGACTCGACTTTCAGGGACTGCATTTAAAGCTTAGACTTAATCCTTTCACCCTGTGATGATGTAAGATTTTTACATGCCCAGGGGTGCAATTGCTAATACAGTCACGTCTGCAGCGATTCACACAAATGTAATAAAAAAAATTTTATGTCAGTAACTTAAGACTAATGCTTTGCCCGTCAAAAAACTACATTCAAAAATATTTTATGATTTTACTTCGCAAAGTTACTTGAATTTGAAAATTGATGATTTTTGATTAAGTGATAGGTGATCTACAAGTGCAAGAAGTTGGCAATGCTGCTGGCTGGATCGCTTTCTACCATGTTAAAATACTCATAAAATTTGAGGGATTTGATTCGAAATACGCCTCTCGTGAGAAATCATTCTCATACGGAAATAATTCAATAAATTGGAAAATTCAGTGTATTATACTTATCAATCGACTAACAGTGTTTTGCATATTCTTCTCCTAAAATGCAAAATCAAATAACAGTTATAATTATTACGGGTGCTCCCGTGTAAGTAAGTTTCTTTTAACAAACTTTATTGGTAGGTTTCTTCATGTACAACTAATTCAATTACATGGGTCCGATCCACAAAATGGATGTGGCCAAAATTTAACATTTTCTTTTCGAGTCATAAAAAACACCAAATTTTGACATCGAAAATTGATGGTTGTAAATTTTCTAATATATCAAGAAAAAAATGGAACTACTTTTCATTGTCCAGTTCATTACACTGTCATTTGTGAATCTAAGCAATCAGAAACACTTAATAATGTTGCACTGACTCCCCCATTCACGGCTTCTTTTTTACTGTGGAAAATAGGTCATCGCAATAACACACCCCCTGCCGATAATTTGAAAATAAGAATTCTTTGGGTTTTAGGTTAATGAATTGCAATCATTTCCTGAATTGTATCTGCTAGATGTGTTACACTGAGAAGAAAAGCTCACCAATATACAACTAGTAATGTCTGACAAAGCAGGACGACGCTATTCTCAGAAATTTAATAATTCTGACCAACAAACCATCACTGAGTCTTCTAGTCAGATGTCTTCTGAGGATCTATTCCATAAAACTACTACAGATATCACTGTAAAAAGTGAATCTTTAGAACTTACGGACGTGGATGGCGTGGATGGTAATTGGGAAGAAAATTTGACAATGAATAATGAAATATTTTTAAAGTCCGAAATCAAAGATGAACTGACGGATGACAATTCATTGTTACCAGCTGATTATGCTGACGATGGACAATTTAGCTCTGAAGATTCAAAAATCGATAGTGACACTAAAGTAGGTTTAGATATAGATGAAGACTGTAAAGAAAGAACATCAGGGAGTTTTAATTCAACAAACGTAATCAACGAACGAATATTCATAAAATCTGAAATCAAGGAAGAGCCTGTGGATGATAATTCATTACCAGAAAATGTAGATAACACATTAAACGCGTCTTCTAAGATTATACCTACTGATGAGAAACCATATCAGTGTGACGTTTGTAAAAAGTGCTTTACTGCTAAATCAAATTTAAATAAACACAATCGCATACACACGGGGGACAAACCTTATGAGTGTGTCGTTTGTAAGAAGTGCTTTATTGATCCTTCCCAGTTAAAGAAACACAGTCGAGTTCATACTGGGGAAAAGCCATTTCGTTGTAACGTTTGTGAAAAGTACTTTGCTACGTCATCAGATCTGAAAAAACACAATCGCATTCATACTGGGGAAAAATCACATCAGTGTGACGTTTGCAAGAAGTGTTTTGCTGATCCTTCACAGTTAAAAAAACACAATCGTGTTCATACTGGGGAGAAACCGTATCAGTGTGACGTTTGTAAAAAGAGCTTTGCTGATCCGTCACAATTTAAGAGTCACAGTCGCATACATACTGGTGAAAAACCCTATCAGTGCGACGTTTGTAAAAAGTGCTTCACTATATCATCAGATTTAAAGAAACACAATCGCATTCATACCGGTGAAAAACCATACCAATGTGACCTTTGTACAAAGTGCTTTACCACATCATCAAATTTAAAGAAACACAATCGTGTTCATACTGGAGAAAAACCATTTCAGTGCGACGTATGTAAAAATTGCTTTATGACATCTTCGCATTTGAAGAAACATAGTCACGTTCATACTGGCGAGAGACCATATCAGTGTGTTGTTTGTAAAAAATTCTTTACTTCATCATCAAATCTAAAGAAACACAATCGTGTTCATACTGGAGAAAAGCCATATCAGTGTGACGTGTGTAAAAACTGCTTTATTACGTCATCTAATTTGAAGAAACACAAACGCATTCATACAGGGGAAAAGCCTTATCAGTGTATCGTTTGTAAGAAGTGCTTTGTTGATCCTTCACAGTTAAAGAAACACAATCGTGTTCATACAGGTGAAAGGCCATATGGTTGTAACGCCTGTGAAAAAAGTTTTACTACATCATCTGATTTGAAGAAACACAACCGCGTTCATACTGGGGAAAAATCATATCAGTGTGAAGTTTGCAACAAATGTTTTGCTGACCCATCACAGTTAAAGAAACACAATCGCGTTCATACTGGTGAGAAACCATATCAGTGTGACGTTTGTGAAAAGAGCTTTGCTGATCCATCGCAGTTTAAGAATCACAATCGCGTGCATACTGGTGAAAAACCATATCAGTGTGAAGTTTGTAAAAAGTGTTTTACTATATCATCAAATTTAAAGAAACACAATCGCATTCATACTGGTGAAAAACCATATCAGTGTGACGTTTGTAAAAAGTGCTTTTCTTATTCTGCAACTTTAAAGGCACACCATCTTGTTCATACTAGAGAAAACTGAAAATCGATATCGGTGTGCTGTTTGTAAAAGGTGATTCGATCAATTAAACACTTCAAAATATGTTTGCTTGATAACACACTCCTGAAACTGTTAAAGTATCTACTAATCAGTAATTCTAATGAAGTAAGAAAACAATAAAAATATATCATTTAGATGTGTGTATAATTTTATACAGTTGAAAAATAAAAAAAAAACTAGTTAGTATTTAAGACTGCACGGTAGAAGTGAAACTTCTTGACTACTTTGTTGATCCAACCATAGATGGCAATACTAACCAAACCCGTTGTGTATTTCATAAATAGCCTGTTAGCTGTTGAATATGCTGTTTCCTTTTCTTTCTCAAGCCATCTCTATAATGTCGTTTTTCGTTTCACTTCAAAAATGATTTCGGGAGTTTTTTTCAAAAGTGATTGTCCACTTTGGTGCATAATTATCTAGTCATGTCAGCTAACCTTCTATGTCTCACAAGAGCCAGCACCAATAAACGTTCAGTTGAAGGCTAGTTGCAGTCCTAAATCTTTTTTAGTACCGTGGGTAAAATGGGAACGCTTGTTGCAAATTACTTTGTTCCTGTCGATGTCTTAGAGATGCTTCTTTATACAAACGTCTGCGTCGGAGTCGATCAGGAAAGTGATTGCAGTTGTTTTGTTGGTAACTCGAAGACATTATTCCGAAAGAATTTATTTTCATCCGTTATCGACTTAGATCTGTTTGATTCTTGAAACTTGAGAGAATCATTTACATGCAGTATGAAGCACTGGCAGATAAAAGACGAAAGTAATCATATTCAATACCGTGAAATGCATTGAGTATGCCAGCTGAAGATAATCTGAGAGACACTTACATGCAGTGTTTCAAAGAGCATAGTACATTGATTTATTACTGGAGATTGTATTATGAAAATCGTAGGCGTTAAAATCATTCGAAAGATTTTGAATAACCTCCAGAGACAACTCCAGATATTTTACTAATGGAATAGTTCGATCATTTTCATTCGATTTCGAAATGGAAATACCCAATCACGTTCAATCAAAAATACTCATAGTTTGCGTAAGCTTAATTCAAATATTGTAGTACACCACTTCTGAGTAATTATTTTGCCCAAATCGTTAAATATTTATGGATAATCTACAACATGGTATGATTATTATGCGACACAACGATATATTTACCAAAATGCAAAATTAAGTAGGTATGTATTTATGACGTGTGCTCCCGTATATGTAAGCTCATTTATTTTTATTTTGAAAATCGTTCTAGTTTAATAAGTACATAACACACAAATTTGAATTGCATTAAATGCTTTGTTATATATTCCGTAGTATACTATACTAAAAGATCCAAAGAAGTTAATATAAATTTTTTTAAGTAAATTATGTCAGTTTAAAAAAAAAGTAAATAAGTATTTTTTTAATTCTCAGATAATGATTTGCGATTATATTCCGAATTACTACAATTAATAGTAATGTCTGACAAAAAAGATTAAAATTTTCTGACAAACAAATCATGCTTGATTGTTCTCATCAGACGCCCACTAATAATTCTTTGCATAACACTAGTGCAGATATTACTGTGAAGTGTGAATCTTTAGAAGTTCAGAGCGTTTTTGACATGGCTGTTAATTTGGATGAAAATTTGTCTGGGAATTTTAAAGCAGAAAACAAAATAAATGAAGGAGTATTTTTAAAAACCGAAATCAAAGACGAACCGATTGATGATAATAATTTATTGTTGCCAGCTGATTATGGTGAAATCAGCTGCGAAGATTCAAAAATCGATACTAGTGACACTAAAGTAGATTTAAAGATAGATAAAAACTTGATCGACCAAAAACTGATCACTTTTAATTCAACAAACGAATTTAACGAACAAAAACCCTTCTATAAGATAAAAAATGAACCGCTGGATGATAATTCGTTCATATTTTTACCAGAATATGTTGATGAAACATTAAACGCCTCATCTAACGGTGGCGGCAGTGAAATCAGCATTGGCCATACATCGGGAAACTTCGCGATACTTCGTTCTGCTCAGAAAACTGACTATTTTGATAATTGTGAAGAGGAAAACGAAATTAGTATCACAGTAAAATCTGAGAAACCTAAAAAAACAGCCGATAAGAAGTATAAGTGTGATGCTTGTAACGAAAGTTTCAGCCAAAAGAAAAATTTATATACACACACGATTATACATACTGGTGAGAAACCACATCAGTGTGACGTTTGTAAGAAGTGCTATATTCATTCATCTGATTTGAAAAGACACAGTCGTATACATACTGACGAGAAACCATATCAGTGTGACGTTTGTAAGAAGTGCTTTATTCAGTCATCTGATTTAAAAAGACACAGCCGCGTACATACCGATGAGAAACCATATCAGTGTGACGTTTGTAAAAAGTGCTTTGCTGAGCCATTGCAGTTAACAGTGCATAATCGCGTACATACTGGGGAGAGACCATACCAATGTGACGTTTGTAATAAGTGTTTTACCACACTAGGATATTTAACGGAACACAATCGAGTTCACACTGGCAAGAAACCATATCAGTGTGATGTTTGTAAAAAATGCTTTACTGTGTCATCAGAGTTAAAGAAACACATTCGTGTACATACTGGTGAGCGACCGTATCAATGTGATGTTTGTAAAAAGACCTTTTCTAGATTAGATTGTTTAAAGAGCCACAGTCGGATGCATACTGGTGAGAAACCGTATCAGTGTGACATTTGTAAGAAATGCTTTTCTAGATCAGATTATTTACTGGGTCACAGTCGTGTACATACTGGTGAGAAAGCTCATCGGTGTGACGTTTGTAACAAGAGCTTTTCTACGTCATCAGTTCTGAAGTGTCACATGCGTCTTCATACTGTTGAGAAACCGTATCAGTGTGACGTTTGTAAAAAGTGTTTCGCTGAATCACCACAGCTAAAGAAACACAGTCGCATTCATGCTGCTGAAAAGCCGTACCAGTGTGAAGTTTGTAAAAAGGACTTTATTACATCGTCAGATTTAAAAAGACATAATCTTGTTCATACTGGGGAAAAACCGTACCAGTGTGCCATTTGTAAAAAGTTCTTTCGTCATTCAAAAACATTAAAAAATCACTTGTTAACACACTCGTGAGATGTTTATCAGTGATTTGTTTTCTTTTAAATAAAGAAACGAACTTTTGAAGTGCTAAGACCTTTTAGTGCAGTGCTAAAACTAAAAAACGTTGTGAAAAATCTATCATTTCGATTTGTATTTTAATAATAGATGCACCCAATTTAAAAGTAGGATATTAGAGTGTTTTAGAAAACTTATTCAGGAAGAACCCGTTTTTCATCACTATTCTGAAGTATTGAGGGAATGTCAATTTCAGTGTGCTATAAAAAGTGTCCAATTCTGGATCTGTTTGTAAAATTTATTTATCCTCAATGGTTGCCGTTGAGGCGTGATTGATTAATAAGCATACAGATATTCACATTTAGGGGTACATTATTTCAGAACCGCCACGGATCTATAAGGTTCGGAAGCTAGTCACAAACAGCGTCGCAATGGCACATTTTAAAGCCGTTGTGACTCCCACCGCCTCCCAGCTACCTGCACGGAACGTGCGCTCGTCGGTGATTGGCCGTGATCGCTCGTTGCCTTTGTCACTTGTCGCTTTCCTGCTTTAAAGTACAGTCGAGTACGCCATTGTCAAGATGTTATTGTTAGTTTTGTTGAGTTGCGAGTTTGTAGTTTTTTAACAGACTGTACAAGCGCAAGCCCGCATTCGCATCTAACTTCCGAGCCTTTTAGATTTGTGGCGCGTATTATACTTCTCTAAGCATCTTTGTCTTACTTTCCTAAGTACCTACGTCATTATGGATTCATAATGTATTTATAATATTTATTAAAAATAATAATATAAGTTCATTGTTTCGATACTGACTGTATTAAAATATTTAAAAAAATGTTTTTATAACATATTATAACTGGTGAGACACCTTATCAATGTGACTTTTGTGAAAAGCGTTTCGCTGATCCAGCACAGCATAGGAGACACACAAACAAGCACACTGGTAAAACCCATATACGTGTGAAGCAATCCTGTGTACCTGCGAACTCCGTTTACCTCAAACTTACATTGATCCAATTCACCATAAAGACCTACACAGCTTATTGCCTATTAGCTTAAGCAACGAATAATTTCTAGATGGAAAAGTTGAAAGCAGAACATTTGACTTAGGAACTTTGTTTATACTAGTTAGGAGATAAACATACTAAAAGTCCTTACCACTCCGAGGTACGCCCGAAGGGGGGGAGCACAAAGAAGGTCCCGTTTTTTGGTTTTTGCTTTCATTTCGAAAACGGTACGTCGTACGAAATTTTGTTGTAATACATAATGAAAGCTGATAAAATTCTCTACAACTTTAGCTTTCACACTTTTTATCTATCTCCAATCTTTGCCTAGCTTTCGACTTTTCCATCTACATTCCCCTTATGAGCACTCATTGACCAAACTATATTGGCGTCAAGTTCATACATTTTTAAAGGCTTGTGAAGTTTTTGTTTGTTTCGAAATATGCCTCTTGTGAGAAATTCGTAAAAAAAATCTGAGAATTAATTAGATCAATGTGCTGTGATTATCAATCGATTAATCAGTGTTTGGCATATTATCATCATCCAATGCAAAACCGAGTACAATCACAGAAATATTGCGTGTACTCCCGTTTATGTAAGTTTACTTTACAAAATGTATTTTTATTTTAAATGTTATTAATATAATGTACCTACAACTTATTCTGCTACGTGATTTGAGATCGAGAAAAATAGTTTATATTGCATGTTTTATAATTTAAAATCGGAGTAGTGAAGTTAAAACATATTTGAAACTTTTTAACGAAATGGTACCAATTATTTGAAAATATGTAAGTATCCTTTGGATTTTCAGATAACAAATTACGATAATATGCTGAATTATATCTGCTTGTGTTAAACTCAACTGAAAAATATATAGCTACTAATATATAACAAAGCACGGCAACGGTATGCTCAGAAATTAATCTTTTCTGACAAACAAACCACGCTTGAGTGTTTCCATCGGTGGCCTTCTGAGGATTCTTTCATTAACACTAATGCAGATGTCACCGCGAAGTGTGAATCATTAAAACTTGAGGGTGTGTTGGACTTGCATGTTGATTAGGAAGAAAATTTGTGTACGAATTTTAATCCAGAAAACAAAATGAATAATGAAACATTTTTAAAAACGGAAATTAAAGACGAGCCGATAGACGATAATTCATTGTTACCAGCTAGTGATTCTGATGCTGGTGAAATCATCTGTGAAGATTCCAAAATCGATACTAATGACACTAAAGTAGGTTTGGAGATAGATAAAAACTGGGAAGACAAAAAACCTGTCACTAATTCAACAAACTAATTTAACGAAAAAATGTCCTTAAAAAACAATATAAAAAATGAACCGATGGATGATAATTCGTTCATATTTTTACCAGAATATGTTGATAATACAGTGAACGCCTCATCTAACGACGAGGGCAGTGAAATCAACACTTTTCTTGCATCGGAAAACTTCGCGAATCTTCGTTCAGCTCAGAAAACTGATACCTATGAAGATAAGAACAAAAGCAGTATTTCAGTAGATTGTCAGAAACACAAGGAAACAACTGAAAAGAAGTATCAGTGTGACGTGTGTAACAGACGTTTCAACCAAATGAAAAATTTAAAAACTCACAAGTTTATACATACGGGTGAGATACCGCATCAGTGTGACATTTGTAAGAAATGTTTTTCTCAGCAAAATAATTTAAATAGACACAAACTCGTACATACTGGTGAGAAACCGTATCAGTGTGACGTTTGCAAAAAGAGCTTTAATCAGTCATCTGGTGTAATAAGGCATAAACACGTACATACTGATGAGAAACCATATCAATGTGACGTTTGTAAAAAGTGCTTTTCTACATTAGCATATTTAAAAGAACACAATCGAGTACATGCTGGTGTAAAACCGTATGAGTGTGAAGTTTGTAAAAAGTGCTTTATTGTACCGTCAGAGTTAAAGAAACACAGTCACGTGCATACTGATGAGAAACCATATCAATGTGATGTTTGTAAAAAGTGCTTTTCTAGATTAGTTTATCTACAGACCCACAGTCGAATTCATTCTGCTGAGAAACAATATCAGTGTGAAGTTTGTAAAAAGTATTTTACTGCATCAAAAGATTTAAAGAGGCACAGTCGTGTTCATACCGGAGAAAAACCATATCAGTGTTCCGTCTGTAAAAAGTGTTTTAGTCAATCAAGAACTTTAAGAGTTCACTTGTTAACACACTCGTGAGATGTTTTACTGTCAATTGTTTTCTCTTTAATAAAAACATGTATTCACGATCTAGTAAGACCTTTAAATGTACTGCTAAAACTAAAAACATTTGAAAAATCTATCATTTAGATTTGTATTTTAATAAAATTTGCACCCAATTTAAAAATAGAACTGTCAAATACTTTTAAGACTATATTAGCTACATGCATACCCCGTGTCACCCTCTAGCGGTTGAAAGGTGTAAATAAAGTCGGATTATTAAGCGCCTACAGTATTATGGAAAGCGCAGAAAAAGTTAGTTATAGTTAGGTAATAAGTTTAAAAATATATATTGTATAGCATCCAGTGCTAATGACGTCATGAATCGACGCCATGCTGTTGATTCGTTCTGAAATATACTGGCCAGCGTCTTTATTATTATTTCCCTCGTCCACCAAAAGTAATTGTCTACTTTGTTGATTAGACATTATTACAAACAACAAATAATAAAAGAAAAAATTCCAGAAAGTCTGATGAACACACGTCTGGTTAAATATTACGTCAAATCTGTCTCAGCAGTACAATAATAATAATCTTTATATAATACAATGGTGTCCATGGCAACAGTTTCTGATAGCACAGATTGAAACTATTCAAAAAAGATTCTTATCATATTTACATTTTAAACAGTATGGTTACTATCCAGATAGGTCATTGTCAAGTAAAACATTAAATAATATATTCAATTTTTAATCACTGTGTACAGGAAGAAATGTTGCATCTGTATTGTATATTTTTAAACTTTTAAATAACGAAATTGACGACAACCAGTTTTTTGAGAATTTGAGGTTTTCGGTTCCGCGACCAGGATTACGGTCAAATAACATTTTCGATCTGCCCACGCCTCAGACAACGTATATGTGTAATTCACCAATTCAACGCATGTGTAATATATGTAATGTGTACTCTAGAAATTATTATAAAAATTTTAAATCATAACAATATCTACATTAATGGGCTTATGTACAATCGTACCCTTACTTATGTCACAAGTGCTTTTCTAGATCAGGATATTTACTGACTCGTAGTCGCGTACATACTGGTGAGAAGGCGTACCAGTGTGACGTTTGTAACAAAAGCTTTACTAAATCATCAGATTTAAAGAGACACTCTCGTGTTCATACTGGTGAGAAACCGTATCAGTGTGACGTGTGTAAAAAGTGCTTTAGTCAGTCAAACACTTTGAAAGGTCACTTGTTAACACACTGCTGAGATGTTTTACGGATGATTTGTTTTCACTTTGAAAAAAATCTGTACTCTCTGACTAGTACGAAAATTGAATGTAGTGGCTAAAACAGTAAGAATAAAACAATAATTTCTTTGTTAGTTGTACCTTAAGGAAATGAACGTTTAAAGTTTATGCTAGTTTGATTCGAAATACGCCTCTTGTGAGGAATTAGTGAAAAAAATCTGTGAATTTATTAGATCAATGTGCTGCCCTTATCAATCGATTAATCAGTGTTTAACATATTTCTATCCAATGCAAAACCGAGTACAATATATTATAGAAATGTTACGTGTGCTCCCGTTTAAGTAAGTATGGTTTACAAAACGTTTCCTTGTTTAAAATGTTGTTGTTAATAAAATGTACAGTTTATTCTAATACGCAATTTGAGATCTAGATAAATACTTTATAGGGCATGTTTTATAATTTAAAGTCGGTGTAATGACGTTGAAACATATTTGAAACTTTTTATTTTTTGTATTTTGAGATATGAATTACGATAATATGTCGTATTTTATTTGCTAGATGTATTACATTCAACTGAAAAATATGTAACTAGTGACATATAACAGAACACGTTTTTTTTTCAGAAATTAACTTTTCTGACGAACAAACCACGCTTGAGTGTTTCGATCAGTGGCCCTCTGAGGATCCTTTCATTAACATTAATGCAGATATCACCGTGAAGTGTGAATCATTAAAAATTGAGGGTGTGTTTGACATGAATGGTATGGGAAGAAAATTTGTCTGTAAATTTTAATCCAGAAAACAAAATGGATAATGAAACATTTTTAAAAACGGAAATTAAAGACGAATCGATAGACGATAATTCATTGTTACCAGCCACTTATGCTGATGATAGTGAAATCAGCTGTGGAGATACCAAAATCGATATTAGTGACACTAAAGTAGGTTTAAAAGTGGAAGAAAACTGGAATGAAATAAATTCTGTCACTATTAATTCAACAAACGAAAATAACGAACAAATATCCTTAAAGTCCGAAATCAAAAATGAACCGATCGATAATTTTTTACCAGAATGCGTTGATGACACGGTAAACGCCTCATCAAACGGTGGCAGCAGTGAAATCAACATTAAAACATCAGGAAACATAGTGAATCTTCATTCTGCTCAGAAAACTGAACATTTTGAGAAATATGAAGAGATGGACAAAAGTAGTCACTCAGCAAATTCTGAGAAACATGAAGAATCAACGAAAAAAAAGTATCCGTGTGATGTTTGTGACAAAAGTTTCAAACTAAAGCATAAGTTAGATACGCATAAGCTCGTACATACTGGTGAGAAACCACATCAGTGTGACGTTTGTAACAAGTGTTTTTCTACAAAAGTATATTTGAAGGAACACTATCAAATGCATACTGGTGAAAAACCATATCAATGTGACGTTTGTAACAAGTGTTTTTCTAGAAAAATAAATTTGAATGAACACTATCGAATGCATACTGGTGAAAAACCATATCAATGTGACGTTTGTAACAAGTGTTTTTCTACAAAAGTATATTTGAAGGAACACTATAAAATGCATACTGGTGAAAAACCATATCAATGTGACGTTTGTAACAAGTGTTTTTCTAGAAAAATAAATTTGAAGGAACACTATCGAATGCATACTGGTGAAAAACCATATCAGTGTGACGTTTGTAACAATAGTTTTCGTAGAAAAATAAATTTGAAGGAACATTATCGAATGCATACTGGTGAAAAACCATATCAATGTGACGTTTGTAACAAGTGTTTTTCTACAAAAATATATTTGAAGGAACACTATCAAATGCATACTGGTGAAAAACCATATCAATGTGACGTTTGTAACAAGTGTTTTTCTAGAAAATTATATTTGAAGGAACACTATCGAATACATACTGGTGAAAAACCGTATCAATGTGACGTTTGTGACAAGTGCTTTTCGAGATTAATATATTTGAAGGAACACTATCGAATACATACTGGTGAAAAACCATATCAGTGTGACGTTTGTAAGAAGAGCTTTAGTCGTGCATCTGATTTAAATAGACACAATCGCGTACACACTGGTGAAAAACCATATCAGTGTGACGTTTGTAAAAAGTCCTTTATTTTATCATCAGAGTTAAGGATACACACTCGCATTCATACTGGGGAGCGACCTTATCAGTGTGACTTTTGTGAAGAGTGTTTTTTTACATCAACACTTTTAAAGAAACACAAAAGCGTTCATACTGACGGGAAACCGTATTTGTGATGTATGTAACAAGTGCTTTTCTATATCCGGATATTTACGGACTCATAGTCGCATACACAATGTTGAGAAAGCGTACCAGTGTGACGTTTGTAACAAAGGCTTTACTAAATCATCAGCTTTAAATAGACACTCTCGTGTTCATACTGGTGAGAAACCGTATCAGTGTGACGTGTGTAAAAGGTGCTTTAGTCTGTCAAAGACGTTGAAAAAACGCTTGTTAACACACTGCTGAGATGTAGCGGTGATTGGTTTTCACTTTGAAAAAAATCTGTACTTTCGAACTAGCACGAAAATTGAATGTAGTGCTGAAACAGTAAGAATAAAGCAATCATTTTTTTTGTTAGTTGTACCTTAAGGAGACGAATATTTTGAAGCAATAATAAATACTAGCGGCCAGGTCGATGGTCTTAAATTCGACCGTAATTAACTCCGTTTGTGTTTATACAGTATGAACGTATGTTTTATTTAATTTAATTTTACTGTATTTGTAACGCATATTATACATAAATTTTATCTTTTTGCACTATTTTATATGAACGACAACAACACTGGGATATATTTTTTTTTTATTTTGAAAAACAAACAACACAAAGTGTGCTTCAACCCGAGGATTAACTGGGATATTTATATCAGATGTCTACTGAAAATCATTTCCACTCCTTCAGGCATTATTGTGAAGTGTGAATCTTTAGAAGTTGTGTTTGACATGAATGTTAGTTGGAAAGCAAAAACTATGAATTTTATCGCAGAAAACAAAATGAATAAAATAGTATATTACACTACAAAGGCCGAAAGTTTGATAATCTTACACTGCGCGCCATTAATATGCCCGAGGCGAAGCCGAGGTCATTATGACGTGCAGTGCAAGGTATCAAACTTTCGGCCAGTGTGGTGTATACAATTTCTTCATACCTCGGTCGTAAGTACGCTTATTAAAACATTAATTAATTAATTGCATAAAAATACAGATAAATTCCAAGCAAGCAGCTTTGAGGTTATACGTAAAAACACGAATGACAACTGTTCGCGACTATTAGCCAAAATATAATAGGGTTACTATGGAAACGACATCTCAACAACAGTTGATAGGTTATTTTTTCTTTACTACCGCCAGAACGTATATACTTCCCGCATTAGTGTATGTAAATGCGTATATTCATAAATGTTAGACTTTCTGCCTTACAATTGATGCGAAAAGTATGTACTTTTGATCGAGGTACGATGAAAAAACATTTTTAAAATCCGAAATAAAAGACGAACTGATGGATGATAATTTATTCAAATCTTTGATTAAAGTCTGAATAGAACTCTTCTATAAATATAATTATCTATTAATTGTCTGAAAATTTGGTCGATAATTTTATTTAATGATGATAATTTATTGTTACCAGCTGATTATGCTGACGATGGAAAATTTAGCTGTGAAGATTCAAAAATCGATAATAGTGACACTAAAGTAGGATTAGTAATAGATGAAAACTTTAGGGGAAAAAAAATTTGAAACGTCCAATTCAACAAATGACATCAACGAACAACTGTTCATAAATCCGAAATCAAAGACGAATTGGTGAATGATAATTTATTGTTGTCAACTGATTATGCTGACAATGAAGAATTTCGCTGTGAAGATTCCATTCGCTGATTATTCCATTCTAATAATAATGATAAAATATTATACTTCTTAACCCTATGCATATTATGTATATGGAAACGATTATATGTGAAAGCAAGGCCTACACACCAAAAGTTTTTTCCCTCCTCGACTGATATTCGAATTATTCCATGCCAATTTCGGTCGCATTTCCGACGTCGGCTGTAATCGGCACGTTTACAGCCAGTTCCGTGCAGGGTTGCCAGACGTACGAGATATCTCGTACCATTACGAGATTTACAGTTTTTGTATGAGATACAAGAATAACAAAATTCTCGTACAATTTTGTACGAGATTTTAACAACGATGACTTGCCTTCGTTAGGTAGGTATCAGCCAAAAAGTGTAAGAATTTGTATATTTACCTACTTCACACACCACAAAACGATCGACTGGGCGCATCACTAAATGCACTACCTCATCAATATATGAAACTAGACAAGTTGAGTGGGGAATCCCCGTTTAATGTAGTTGCTGTCCTTATTATACTAATGTTAATCACTATCAGTTCTAATTGTTTCAATTGAATTGACAGCTAAAAGCGCAAAGAATATGACTACTCAAAGTTAAAAAGTACAGTTAATAGCATAAATTATAAATTTTATTCGATATACCTACTTTAAATTTATACTTGTACGAGATTAACTGTTGAAAGTACGAGATATTTAGCAACACTGGTACGAGAAAAAAAAATCGTCAACTGGCAACCCTGGTTCCGTCTAATAGTACTAACAGACGGTCGAACTTGGTTCGAAGCGGACAGCGGATCTGGTCCGCTCCGTACCAAATCTGTTCGTCTGTACAGTAGTCTGCGTGTCCGCCCGGTTCGATGGGAACAGATTCGGTCGTCTGTTGCAAGATCCGCCGTACCATGTCCGTTGTCGTACCGGACCAAGTTCGACCGTGTGTTAGCACTATTAGTCAGACCTGCATTGACCAATTACAGAACTAACTACCTATAAGGACCGACAAGGTCACAGTTGACGCCACAGTTCAAAAATTTATAAGGAGTGTAAAGTTCATGTTAGTTTGATTCGAAATACGCCACTTGTGAGGAATTAATGAAAAAAAATCTGTGGATTTATTAGATCAATTTGCTGTCCTTATCAATCGATTAATCAGTGTTTAACATATTTCTATCCAATGCAAAACCGAGTACAATTATAGAAATATTACGTGTGCTCCCGTTTATGTAAGTTTGCTTTACTAAACGTTTCCTTGTTTAAAATGTTAATAAAATGTACATTTTATTCTAATACGCAATTTGAGATCTATATAAATACTTTATTGGGCATGTTTTATAATTAAAAATTGGTGTAATGACGTTGACACATCGAAATGGTACCAATAATTGGAAAATAAATAAGTATTCTTTGAATTTTCAGATAACAGATTACGATAATATGTCGAATTTTATCTGCTAGATGTATTACATTCAACTGAAAAATATGTAACTTGTGATATATAACAGAACACGTTTTTTTTCAGAAATTAATCTTTTCTGACGAACAAACCACGCTTGAGTGTTTCCATCAGTGGCCCTCTGAGGATCCTTTCATTAACATTAATGCAGATATCACCGTGAAGTGTGAATCATTAAAAATTGAGAATGTGTTTGACATGAATGTTACTTGGGAAGAAAATTTGTCTGTAAATTTTAATCCAGAAAACAAAATGGATAATGAAACATTTTTAAAAACGGAAATTAAAGACGAACCGATAGACGATAATTCATTGTTACCAGCCACTTATGCTGATGATAGTGAAATCAGCTGTGGAGATACCAAAATCGATATTAGTGACACTAAAGTAGGTTTAAAAGTGGAAGAAAACTGGAATGAAGCAAACTCTGCCACTATTAATTCAACAAACGAAAATAACGAACAAATACCCTTAAAGTTCGAAATCAAAAATGAACCGATCGATAAATTTTTACCAGAATGTTTTGATGTCACGGTAAACGCCTCATCAAACGGTGGCGGCAGTGAAATCAACATCAAAACATTAGGAAACATAGTGAATCTTCATTCTGCTCAGAAAACTGAACATTTTGAGAAATATGAAGAGATGGACAAAAGTAGTCACTCAATAAATTCTGAGAAACATGAAGAATCAACAAAAAAAAAGTATCCGTGTGATGTTTGTGACAAAAGTTTCAAACTAAAGCATAAGTTAGATACGCATAAGCGCGTACATACTGGTGAGAAACCACATCAGTGTGACGTTTGTAAGAAGTGCTTTTCTCAAATAAATACTTTAATTAGACACAAACTCGTTCATACTGATGAAAAACCGTATCAGTGTGACGTTTGTAAGAAGAGCTATAAGCAAGTGTCTGCTTTAAAAAAACACAATCGCAGCATACATACAGGTGAGAAACCTTATCAGTGCGACGTTTGTAAAAAGCGCTTTGGTGAATTATTACAGTTAACCGAGCATAATCGAGTGCATACTGGTGAAAAACCATATCAATGTGACGTTTGTAACAAGTGTTTTGCTAGATCAGTTAGTTTAAAGGTACACTATCGAATCCATACTGGTGAAAAACCATATCAGTGTGACGTTTGTAAGAAGAGCTTTAGACGTGCATCTGCTATACAAAGACACAATCGCGTACATACTGGTGAAAAACCATATCAGTGTGACGTTTGTAAAAAGTCCTTTATTTTATCATCAGAGTTAAAGAAACACAGTCAAGTTCATACTGATGAGAAGCCGTATCAGTGTGATGTATGTAAAAAGTGCTTTTCTAGATCAAGTTATTTACAGACTCACAGTCACGTGCATACTGGTCAGAAAGCTTACCAATGTGACGTTTGCGACAAAAGCTATACTCACCCGTCATATTTAAAGAGACACACTCGTGTGCATACAGGTGAGAAACCGTATCAGTGTGATGTATGTAACAAGTGCTTTACTATATCAGGATATTTACGGACTCATAGTCGCATACACAATGTAGAGAAAACGTACCAGTGTGATGTTTGTAACAAAGGCTTTAACAAATCAACAGATTTAGATAGACACTCTCGTATTCATACTGGTGAGAAACCGTATCAGTGTGACGTGTGTAAAAAGTGCTTTTGTCTGGCAAAGACGTTGGATAAACACTTGTCAACACACTGCTGAGATGTACGGATGATTGGTTTTCACTTTGAAAAAAAATTTGTACTTTCGGATGAGTACGAAAATTGAATACAGTACTAAAACAGTAAAAAAAAAACAATCAGTTTTTCAATGAATAATTTTTTACAGTATGAACGTATATTTTGTTTTATTTAATGTATTTGTAACGCATATCTATGCAGATAAATAAAACTGAAGTGTCTGTTTGTAATGTCAAAATAACAGCTTTTTACGAAATGCATATGAGAGTAGAAAGCCGATTATCCGAACGCCGATTAACCGAATCGCCAATTATCCGAATCGGCCCTAAGCGTAATATAAAAAATTAAAACCAAGTAATTTTTCAATAAAAACAAGTTTTGTGGGGACGCAAGAATACAAAAATGCGAGTGACAATTGCCGTGTAGACGCTACAATGGTATCAGCACACGTCGAAGTTGGAACTCGCTGGAGTCCAGATATATTTAACTTAATAAAGTTTATTCTATGTGTGACAGTTCGTTTTTCTTTATTACCAATCTATGTCCGATTATCCGAATCGACCCTGGTCCCAATTAATTCGGATAATCGGCGTTCTACTGTTTATACGGTACTTATAGCAAAAAAAAAATTGGTTGTCTGTAAAGTCGGTTTACGGACGATAGTTTTACGTGATAACGTATTCCGCTCGAATATCATATTTAATAATACATAACCTAAATTTTAGTAGCTGTCAAACTATATTTTTACCGACTCTCTATCGCTTATACTGCGCTCTCGCTTGCACGCACAGGGTCAGGCGGAACGTTACACAGGCGGAACGTTACACTTTTTCGTGCGTGCAGCTGGTGTTTCATCAATTTATAAGACGTTATCACGTCAAAAATAATTCTTAAAGTCTTTGTCTGTCGGTTTGTTCCGGCTAATCTCCTAAACGACTAGACCGATTTTGACGGGACTTTCACTGCAAATAGCTAATGTTTTAAGGAGTAACTTAGGTCATTAAAAACTGTAGTTCGCCAAAATACATTTGCATTGAAAAAAAAATTGATGTCAATAATCAGATTTCAATAAAAAATAGAGAATAGTTACTTCTTACCACAACAAGTTTATTAGTGGATGTACATTTCGAGAGCTATGCTCTCATCTTCAGCAATACACTAGTTTAGTGTATTGCTGAAGATGAGAGCATAGCTCTCGAAATGTACATCCACTAATAAACTTGTTGTGGTAAGAAGTAACTATTCTCTATTTTTTATTAGATTCAAACCACAGTGCTCCTAATATTTTTGTTAATCAGATTTCACATTGTTACAATTACAATACTATATAAGAAAAATTTACTTTTCAACAATGTCACTTTTGGGACTTTAACCCGAAACTTCCACTCACCGCTTCCCCCACCAACGACTTAAGATCACAAATCAGAACACGCGAGCGGACTATTGCGGATGGTTGTGTCTCAACGCGCGCTTTAAAAAATTGTTTTGATCATACTTTTTTGTTTGCTTAGGTATTTTTTTATTTGTTCCTCTATACTTTTTCCAACCTTATTAAAGCAAAGCATCGTCAGACCGTTGCACAAAAAAGGCGACTCTACAGACATCAATAATTACCGCCCGATAACAATTCTTAGCAATCTATCAAAAATTTTCGAAAAAGTCATTCCAATAAGATTGAGGAACTACCTATCACATAGTAACGTAATAGTGGATCAACAGCATGGTTTTCAGACAGGTCGCTGTACCAACAAAGTGTTATTTAAAACTTAATGTTCGATCCTGGAAGCTTGGAATAACAACAAATTATGCATTATTGCCTTGCCTTGTATGACTTATCAAAAGCCTTTGACTGTGTACTGTGAGTTTTGTTGTTTTTCTCAATAAAATCATATAGAATATATAATATTTTTTAATCTCTCGCGCTTTTTACGGCGTTTCCCACAGTCAAAATGGCTTCTAAGAGGAACAAGAGGCGCTATTGTATCCGCAATCTATTAAATATATATACTCTATATCATAGATAAATAATATATGTATATCTATGGTCTATATAGTATGTCTGTATACTCCTGAAGATAAGCTGGACTGATTGTATGGATCGTCGAGAGAGAAAATATTTTGTATAATTCTCTAGTGTTTTTAATTATTTGTTATTAATCTTGTTCTACCAAGTGCAGAGTGAAAAGTTAGTGCAAATTATAGAGTAATTTTCATTCAGTATGCAATTTTAATATAATTATGTGTGCTGCCGTTTATGTAAATTAGTTTTTACAAAGTGCTAATTTTAAATACAACAAACAAACAATATTGGCGTTTTTAAATCAGATGTCTACTGAAAACCATTTCCATAACACTGCTTCAGACATTACTGTGAAGTGATAATCTTTAGAACTTGACTTGTTTGACATGAATAATTAATTGAAGCAAAAACTGAATTTTATCGCAGAAAACAAAATGAATAATAAAATATTTTTGAAGTCTGAAATAAAAGACGAACTGATGGATGATAATTCATTGCCACCAGCTAATTATGACGCCGAAGGAGAATTTAGCTGTGAAGATTCAAAAGTCGATAATAGTTACACTAAAGTAGGATTAGATAAAGATAATAATTGGGAAGAGAAAAAGTCTGAAACTTTTAATTCAACAAACGAAACCAATGACCGAATGTTCCTAAAATCCGAAATCAAAGACGAATTGGTGGATGATAATTCATTGCCACCAGCTAATTATGACGCCGGAAAAGAATTTAGCTGTGAAGATTCAAAAGTCGATATTAGTGACACTAAAGTAGAATTAGATATAGATAAAAACTGGGAAGAGAAAAAATCTGAAACTTTTAAATCAACAAACCAAACAAACGAAAGAATGTTTTTAAAATCTGAAATCAAGGAAGAACCTTTAGATGATAATTCATTAACATTTTTACCAGAATATGTTGATGACACATTGAACACATCATCGATGATTTTACATACTAGCGAAAAAATATATCAGTGTGACCTTTGTAATAAGTGCTTTGCTGAAATATCACAGCTAAAGAAACACAGTGATATTCATACTGGGGCAAAACCATATAAGTGTAACGTTTGTGAAAAAAGCTACACTAGATCATCAGATTTAAAGAGACACAATCGTGTTCATACTGAGGGAAGACCTTATCAGTGTCAGGTTTGTAAAAAGTGTTTTGCTGATGTATCAAAGTTTATGATTCACAATCGACTTCATATTGGGGAAAAACCATATCAGTGTTACGTTTGTAAAAAGGGTTTTGCTGATTCAACAAAATTAACAATACACAGTCGTGTACATACTGGTGAGAGACCTTATCACTGCAACGTTTGTAATAATACCTTTATTACGTCATCAAATTTAATAAAACACAGTCGCATTCATACTGGAGAAAAACCATATCAGTGCGACGTTTGTAAAAAGTGCTTTAGCACATCAACAAATTTAAAAAAACATAATCGCGTTCATACAGGCGAGAAACCATATAAGTGTAACATTTGTACAAATGTTTACTTTACTACATCATCTAGTCTAAAAAGACACATTAGCTCACATACTGGTGAGAAACCGTTTCAGTGTGATATTTGTAACAAATGCTTTATCACATCAACCGAGCTAAGGAAACACAATCTCATTCATACTGGTGAAAAACCGTATCAGTGTGACGTTTGTAACAAGTGCTTTAGAGATTCATCAAAGTTATTAGTTCACAATCGCATTCATACTGGTGAGAGACCGTATCAATGCAATGTTTGTAAATTTTCCTTTATTACATCATCAAATTTAAAAAAACATAGTCGTGTTCATACTGGGGCAAGACCATATCAGTGCGACGTTTGTAAGAAGTTATTTTCTAGTTCATCAGCTTTAAAAGCTCACAATCGCGTGCATACTGATGTTAAACCGTTCGTGAAAAGTGTTTCAATTAGTCAAACCATTAAAGACCATTAACTTTTACTACAAGAGATACCGGCCTTTTGAGCACACCAAGTAATGTTTTTCTATCGCAGAGACATTTAACCAACATCCCACCGACATGTTTTAATGGATAGATTGTGCTAATCTGGACTGCGCGAGCTAACCGTCAAAAGAAAGAGCCGAAATTCCGAGGAAATGGTTTCGTTTTCGTCATGTTCTAAAACGAGGATAGTCAATTTTTTCCAGACAAAAATATAATACTTAAGCTTGGTCAAAATAATAGCATACTATTTTGTTTTTTGATGAATTATTTCAAAATACTAGTTTGATAAATTTGTTCCTGTTTTAGTTTTTCTATAATCTATAAAAAAATCTGACAGAGAGAGACTGTTTCCTCGTAATAATGCCCTCTCTATTCGGCTCAGTTGATTTCAACTGACATGTCGATGACTCGATGTTCATCTTGACTGTCACGCATGGCATACTACTTGCTGGAGAAATGTGTAATAGCCTCAATTTGAAATACGGCTCGGCCGCTCGGTATACCTACGGTTCTCGTGGGAAATTGTTCTTACCCTGAAATAAAATCTATAAATTTGTAAGTATAATAATATGTATGCTTATCAATCGGCGTAATTCAAAATGGGATTTCAAGTAGCTGATGTAATCATTACGTACGCATTTTGATGATGTGGAGGTCGGTTAATTTGTATAGAACTCACTTAATGGTATTAATATTTCTCTTTATTTGTTATATCTAGAAATAACAAATAGTGTCAAAGACAATATAATTAACTGGAATTCCCAAAAAATTCAACGAGACAGTAATACGCCATAATTAAATATGTAACAATTATTATTATTTTAATAACAAATAGAGAATAGTTACTTCTTACCACAACAAGTTGTTGTGGTAAGAAGTAACTATTCTCTATTTGTTATTAGATTCAAACCACAGTGCTCCTAATATTTTTGTTATTATTATTTTATTCAATATATTTATTAACGTAAGTTTGTAACATGAATATTATTTAATTCAACGCATTTATTAATTTAAGTTTTTTTAACATGAAAACTACTTCCTAGTTCATACGCTCCGCTGTCATCTTGCCTCTGTTTCTCCACATGACCATCAGAGTACACCAGTGGCGGCGTGGCTTTTTAAGACGTGATGTTACACATAGAACTTTTTAATTTCTTAATTTATTGAAACTGTCAATCTGTCGTATATATCAGAAAGTAAGTTATTGTATGTCCTTTCACACACATGTCTAGGCTCTTTAGAGTTTAATGTAGTACTGAGTGTAAAAAGTATTTTTAGTTAGCCTAATAAACGTAAGAAACAACTCAAAAAATTTGTAAAACAAAATAAATTCCATCGGCATGATACGAGACACAAATCAAATTAATACCGTTTCACAAATATAAAAAATCCATCAATTGTCCAAACTTTTGCTGTATGAAATTTTACAACAAACTACCAGATACAATAAAAAGCTTGGAAATTGGAAAATACAAAAAACAGATAAAAGGTTTATTAATAAAAAGTGTATTTATTCAATAGAATAATTTTTGGAAATGGTCATAATATTGTAGTCCAGCGGTCGGCAACCTTTTGGCAAGCAAGGGTCACATAGTGGCAAATTGAAATAAAGGCGGGCACTTGTTCATAATTTTAATAATAGGTATTTGTGATATTAAAAATTCGAAAACATTTTATTTGAATTTTATTAAAAATTTAACTGAGAACTTCAAAATAGAACTATTCTTTTACAAAAATTAATGTGACGTTTGAGGCTGTATTTGAGTGGCTATTTGTTGTATGTAGATTTGTAGTTGCAATTCGTAGAATAGCTCTCAAATGCTCATCTGTGAGACGAGAAGCATGTTTTTTTTTTCAGTAATTGTGAATCGAAAAGGTTTGTTCGCATAAGTAAGTACTACCAAAAATTGTAATTAATTGCAGAGCAAACCTTTTCAATTCGTCAAAATTAGATGGCAAACTGACATAAAATTTAACAAGATCTTTGATTTCAAAGAGAGAGTTTTTGAAAGTATCATTAGATTGGAGATCAATCATGTTCATTTGTAAATGACTAGGTACATCCTCAATATCACAAGAAAAAGGATTTGTGAAAATTAATTTAATTATTTATTTATGTAGGTAGGTAGATAAGATTTTTATTTATAAATCAGTCACGGGCCGCAAGGTATAGACTCGCGGGCCGTATGCGGGCCGCGGGTTGCCGACCGCTGTTGTAGTCTAAATTAATATATACCTGCCGCATTATACCATTGTATTGGTTTTTAATAAAAAAATATTATTATTAATATCATTATTATGGGAATGTACAATAGAGGTTAAAGTAAACAAAGAAGTTTTCTTTTTGACAAATGAAACACACTGTAAAATGAAAAGCGATGGTAAAGTCAAAATTACAAAAACTCGAAGAGCCCTTTACAATGCTCCAATCGTCTAACACCACTCAGATTCCATACAACCCTTTTTTGCAACCTAAAAACTCGAATTGTCGACGTCGAGTTTGAAAATTTCCGAAGAAAGCCTGCATAGCAACATCAATACTTATGTATGTCCTTGACCAATCCGAGTTCATAGAAATATCTAAGCCTAAGAATTTACATGTTTTGCTCATTGGCGTAGAGATGTTCTGAGCGCGAATTAATAAACTGTGGTTATTTAGAACACAACGAGGGTTCCAAACTGAACGACAGAAGTTTTGTTCTCATTGCGGACGAGTCCATGCCGAGAACATCAACTTGTTATTTGAGTAATATTGGAACGCGCTAAGTTACGCTCTCTTCAACGTTCCCAATATTTAAAAAGTGAAACGTATCATCTTCTCACAAACCTACATACCCCTCGATGATGTTATATGTAGGTATAGTAAACCATTGCTATATAACGCAAACTTAATAGGCCCCAGCATAGAACCCTGGGGCACTCCATGACTGTTTGAGATCCAACATTCTGAAAGACATTCTCCTTCGTATGGTTTAAGGAAGCAAATTGTGGCCTGCCTTCTAAGTAGGATTTTAGCCAATCGTTAGCCATTCCTCGTGTCACCATCCTTTCTAATTTAAACAATAATCGATCATGTGGCACACAATTAAAAGCCTTTGTTAGGTCGTAACACAAACACACGGAAACATCATTCTCATCGACAGTTTTTTTTATATCAATAGAGCGCTGTTCTCGAAAGTCGTAATGCTTACCGTGGAATAATTTTCATCCGATCTGTCAATTTAATATAATTTCTACGTGTGCTCCCGTTTATGTAAGTTAATTTTTACAAACTGTTAATTTTTATTTTAAATACAACAAACAAACGACTTTTGAATATTTAAATCATTCCTATAACACTGCTTCAGACATTACTGTGAAGTGTGAACCTGTAGAACTTGAGGACTTGTTTGACGTGATTGTTAATTGGAAAGCAAAAACTATGATTTTTATCGACGAAAACGAAATGAATAATAAGATATTTTTAAAATCCGAAGTAAAAGATGAACTAACCGATGATAATTCATCGTTATCAGCTGATTATGCTGATGAAGGCGATATCAGCTACGAAGATTCAAAAATCGGTACCAGTGACGTTAAAGTAGGTTTAGATATAGTTTTAAACTGTAATGAAGAAAATATTAAATCAACAAATGAATTCAATGAACGAATGCCTTTAAAACCAGAAATCAAGGAAGAACCTGTGGATGATAATTCACTAATACTTTTACCAGAATATGTTGACGACACGTTAACCACGTCATCTATGGTTTTACTACATACTGGTAAAAAAAAATATCAGTGTGACGTTTATAAAATGTGCTTTGCTGGAATATCACAACTAAAGAAGCATAGTGGCATTCATACTGAGGGAAAACCATATAAGTGCAGCGTTTGTGAAAAATGCTTTAATAAACCATCAGATATAAAGAGACACAATCGTATTCATACTGGAGAAAAACCGTATCAGTGTCAGGTTTGTAAAAAGTGTTTTGCTGATTCATCAAAGTTAACAATACACAATCGTATACATACTGGTGAGAGACCTTATCACTGCAACGTTTGTAAAAATTTCTTTATTACATCATCGAGTTTAATAAGCCACCGTCGTGTTCATACTGGGGAAAAACCATATCAGTGCGACGTTTGTAAAAAGTGCTTTAGCACATCAACAAATTTAAAGAAACATAATCGCATTCATACAGGCGAGAAACCATATAAGTGTAACATTTGTACAAATGTTTACTTTACTACATCATCTAGTCTAAAAAGACACATTAGCTCACATACTGGTGAGAAACCGTTTCAGTGTGATATTTGTAACAAATGCTTTATCACATCAACTGAGCTAAGGAAACACAATCTCGTTCATACTGGTGAAAAACCGTATCAGTGTGACGTTTGTAACAAGTGCTTTAGAGATTCATCAAAGTTATTAGTTCACAATCGCAGTCATACTGGTGAGAGACCGTATCGATGCAATGTTTGTAAATTTTCCTATATGACATCATCAAATTTAAAAAAACATAGTCGTGTTCATACTGGGGCAAGACCATATCAGTGCGACGTTTGCAAGAAGTTATTTTCTAGTTCATCAGCTTTAAAAGCTCACAATCGCGTGCATACTGATGTTAAACCGTTCGTGAAAAGTGTTTCAATTAGTCAAACCATTAAAGACCATTAACTTTTACTACAAGAGATACCGGCCTTTTGAGCACACCAAGTAATGTTTTTCTATCGCAGAGACATTTAACCAACATCCCACCGACATGTTTTAATGGATAGATTGTGCTAATCTGGACTGCGCGAGCTAACCGTCAAAAGAAAGAGCCGAAATTCCGAGGAAATGGGTTCGTTTTCGTCATGTTCTAAAACGAGGATAGTCAATTTTTTCCAGACAAAAATATAATACTTAAGCTTGGTCAAAATAATAGCATACTATTTTGTTTTTTGATGAATTATTTCAAAATACTAGTTTGATAAATTTGTTCCTGTTTTAGTTTTTCTATAATCTATAAAAAATTCTGAGAGAGAGAGACTGTTTCCTCGTAATAATGCCCTCTCTATTCAGCTCAGTTGATTTTAACTGACATGTCGATGACTCGATGTTGATCTTGACTGTCACGCATGGCATACTACTTGCTGGAGAAATGTATAATAGCCTCAATTCGAAATACGACTCGGTATACCTACGGCTCTCGTGGGGAATTGTTCTTATCCTGAAATAAAATCTATAAATTTGTAAGTATAATATGTATGCTTATCAATCGATGTAATTCAAAATGCGAAATCAAGCTGATGTAATCATTATACGTGTGCATTTTGATGATCTGGAGGTCGGTTATATTTGTATAGAACTCACTTGATGGTACTAATATTTCTCTTTATTTGTTATATCTAGAAATAAGAAATGGTGTCAAAGACAATATAATTAACTGGAATTCCCAAAGAATTCATCGAGACAGTAATACGCCATAATTAAATATGTAACAATTATTATTATTTTATTCAATATATTTATTAACGTAAGTTTGTAACATGAATATTATTTAATTCAACGCATTTATTAATTTCAGTTTTTTTAACATGAAAACTACTTCCTAGTTCATACGCTCCGCTGTCATCTTGCCTCTGTTTCTCCACATGACCATCAGAGTACACCAGTGGTGGCGTGGCTTTTTAAGACATGGTGTTACCGTAGAACTTTAAAATTTTTTAATTTATTGACACTATCAGTCTGTAGTATATATCAGAAAGTAAGTTATTGTATGTCCTTTCACACACATGTCTAGGCTCTTTAGTGTTTAATGTAGTACTGAGTGTAAAAAGTATTTTTAGTTAGCCTAATAAACGTAAGAAACAACCTCAAAAAATTTGTAAAACAAAATAAATTCCATCGGCATGATACGAGACACAAATCAAATTAATACCGTTTCACAAATATAAAAAATCCATCAATTGTCCAAACTTTTGCTGTATGAAATTTTACAACAAACTACCAGATACAATAAAAAGCTTGGAAATTGGAAAATACAAAAAACAGATAAAAGGTTTATTAATAAAAAGTGTATTTATTCAATAGAATAATTTTTGGAAATGGTCATAATATTGTAGTCAAGCGGTCGGCAACCTTCTGGCAAGCAAGGGTCACATAGTGGCAAATTGAAATAAAGGCGGGCACTTGTTCATAATTTTAATAATAGGTATTTGTGATATTAAAAATTCGAAAACATTTTATTTGAATTTTATTAAAAATTTAACTGTGAACTTCAAAATAGAACTGTTCTTTTACAAAAATTAATGTGACGTTTGAGGCTGTATTTGAGTGGCTATTTGTTGTATGTAGGTTTGTAGTTGCAATTCGTAGAATAGCTCTCAAATGCTCATCTGTGAGACGAGAAGCATGTTTTTTTTTCAGTAATTGTGAATCGAAAAGGTTTGTTCGCATAAGTAAGTACTACCAAAAATTGTAATTAATTGCAGAGCAAACCTTTTCAATTCGTCAAAATTAGATGGCAAACTTACATAAAATTTAACAAGATCTTTGATTTCAAAGAGAGAGTTTTTGAAAGTATCATTAGACTGGAGATCAATCATGTTCATTTGTAAATGACTAGGTACATCCTCAATATCATAAGAAAAAGGATTTGTGAAAATTAATTTAATTATTTATTTATGTAGGTAGGTAGATAAGATTTTTATTTATAAAGCAGTCACGGGCCGCAAGGTATAGACTCGCGGGCCGTATGCGGGCCGCGGGTTGCCGACCGCTGTTGTAGTCTAAATTAATGTATACCGGACGCATTATACCATTGTATTGGTTTTTAATAAAAAAATATTATTATTAATATCATTATTATGGGAATGTACAGTAAAGGTTAAAGTAAACAAAGAAGTTTTCTTTTTGACAAATGAAACACACGGTAAGATGAAAAGCGATGGTAGAGTCAAAATTCCAAAAACTCGAAGAGCCCTCTACAATGCTCCAATCGTCTAACTCCACTCAGAATCCCTACAACCCTTTTTTGCAACCTAAAAACTCGAATTGTCGACGTCGAGTTTCCCCAAAATACGATACGGTAATTGAGACGGGATTGAAAATTTCCGAAGAAAGCCTGCATATCAACATCAATACTTATGTATGTCTTGAGCTTCTTTATTGAAAAATACGTTTTAGTGAGTTGTGGAATGATGTTTTCTATATGTACCGACCAATTCGAGTTCATAGAAATATGTAAGCCTAAGAATTTACATGTTTTGATCATTGGCGTAGAGATGTTCTAAGCGCGAATTAATAAACTGTGGTTATTTAGAACAGAACGAGGGTTCCAAACTGAACGGCAGAAGTTTTGTTCTCATTGCGGACTAGTCCATTCCGAGAACATCAACTTGTCATTTGAGTAATGCTGGAGCGCGCTAAATTACGCTCTCTTCAACGTTCCCAATATTTAAATAGTGAAACGTAACATATTCTCACAAACCTACATACCCCTCGATGATGTTATATGTAGGTATAGTAAACCATTGTTATATAATGTAAAGGAAATAGTCCCCAGTATAGAACCCTGGGGCACTCCATGACTGTTTGAGTATCAACATTCTGAAAGATATTCTCGTTCATATGATTTAAGGAAGCAAATTGTGGCCTGCCTTCTAAGTAGGATTTTAGCCAATCCTTTCTAATTTAAACAATAATTAATCGATCATGTGGCACATAATCAAAAGCCTTTGTTAGGTCGTAACACAAACACGCGAAAACATCATTCTCATCGACAGCTTTATAAAAACTGTCAAGCAGCGCAAAAATAGCTGTATCAATAGAGCGCTGTTCTCGAAAGTCGTAATGCTTACCGTGGAATGATTTTCATCCGATCTGTCAATTTAATATAATTTATACGTGTGCTCCCGTTTATGTAAGTTAATTTTTACAAACTGTTAATTTTTATTTTAAATACAACAAACAAACGACTTTTGAATATTTAAATCATTCCTATAACACTGCTTCAGACATTACTGTGAAGTGTGAACCTGTAGAACTTGAGGACTTGTTTGACGTGATTGTTAATTGGAAAGCAAAAACTATGATTTTTATCGACGAAAACGAAATGAATAATAAGATATTTTTAAAATCCGAAGTAAAAGATGAACTAACCGATGATAATTCATCGTTATCAGCTGATTATGCTGATGAAGGCGATATCAGCTACGAAGATTCAAAAATCGGTACCAGTGACGTTAAAGTAGGTTTAGATATAGTTTTAAACTGTAATGAAAAAAATATTAAATCAACAAATGAATTCAATGAACGAATGCCTTTAAAACCAGAAATCAAGGAAGAACCTGTGGATGATAATTCACTAATACTTTTACCAGAATATGTTGACGACACGTTAACCACGTCATCTATGGTTTTACTACATACTGGTAAAAAAAAATATCAGTGTGACGTTTATAAAATGTGCTTTGCTGGAATATCACAGCTAAAGAAGCATAGTGGCATTCATACTGAGGGAAAACCATATAAGTGCAGCGTTTGTGAAAAATGCTTTAATAAACTATCAGATATAAAGAGACACAATCGTATTCATACTGGAGAAAAACCGTATCAGTGTCAGGTTTGTAAAAAGTGTTTTGCTGATTCATCAAAGTTAACAATACACAATCGTATACATACTGGTGAGAGACCTTATCACTGCAACGTTTGTAAAAAATTCTTTATTACATCATCGAGTTTAATAAGCCACCGTCGTGTTCATACTGGGGAAAAACCATATCAGTGTGAGTTTTGCGAAAAGTGCTTTATTTCGACATCAAATTTGAAGAAACACCAACGTGTCCATACTGGAGAAAAACCATATAAGTGTAACATTTGTACAAATGTTTACTTTACTACATCATCTAGTCTAAAAAGACACATTAGCTCACATACTGGTGAGAAACCGTTTCAGTGTGATATTTGTAACAAATGCTTTATCACATCAACTGAGCTAAGGAAACACAATCTCGTTCATACTGGTGAAAAACCGTATCAGTGTGACGTTTGTAACAAGTGCTTTAGAGATTCATCAAAGTTATTAGTTCACAATCGCAGTCATACTGGTGAGAGACCGTATCGATGCAATGTTTGTAAATTTTCCTATATGACATCATCAAATTTAAAAAAACATAGTCGTGTTCATACTGGGGCAAGACCATATCAGTGCGACGTTTGCAAGAAGTTATTTTCTAGTTCATCAGCTTTAAAAGCTCACAATCGCGTGCATACTGATGTTAAACCGTTCGTGAAAAGTGTTTCAATTAGTCAAACCATTAAAGACCATTAACTTTTACTACAAGAGATACCGGCCTTTTGAGCACACCAAGTAATGTTTTTCTATCGCAGAGACATTTAACCAACATCCCACCGACATGTTTTAATGGATAGATTGTGCTAATCTGGACTGCGCGAGCTAACCGTCAAAAGAAAGAGCCGAAATTCCGAGGAAATGGGTTCGTTTTCGTCATGTTCTAAAACGAGGATAGTCAATTTTTTCCAGACAAAAATATAATACTTAAGCTTGGTCAAAATAATAGCATACTATTTTGTTTTTGATGAATTATTTCAAAATACTAGTTTGATAAATTTGTTCCTGTTTTAGTTTTTCTATAATCTATAAAAAAATCTGAGAGAGAGAGACTGTTTCTTCGTAATAATGCCCTCTCTATTCAGCTCAGTTGATTTTAACTGACATGTCGATGACTCGATGTTGATCTTGACTGTCACGCATGGCATACTACTTGCTGGAGAAATGTATAATAGCCTCAATTCGAAATACGACTCGGTATACCTACGGCTCTCGTGGGGAATTGTTCTTATCCTGAAATAAAATCTATAAATTTGTAAGTATAATATGTATGCTTATCAATCGATGTAATTCAAAATGCGAAATCAAGCTGATGTAATCATTATACGTGTGCATTTTGATGATCTGGAGGTCGGTTATATTTGTATAGAACTCACTTGATGGTACTAATATTTCTCTTTATTTGTTATATCTAGAAATAAGAAATGGTGTCAAAGACAATATAATTAACTGGAATTCCCAAAGAATTCATCGAGACAGTAATACGCCATAATTAAATATGTAACAATTATTATTATTTTGTTCAACATATTTATTAACGTAAGTTTGTAACATGAATATTATTTAATTCAACACATTTATTAATTTAAGTTTTTTTAACATGAAAACTACTTCATAGTTCATACGCTTCGCTGCCATCTTGCTTGTTTTTCCACTTGACCATCAGAGTACACCAGTGGCGGCGTGGCTTTTTAAGACGTGGTGTTACCATTGAACTTTTAAATTTCTTAATTTATTGACACTATCAATCTGTCGTATATATCAGAAAGTAAGTTATTGTATGTCCTTTCACACACATGTCTAGGCTCTTTACTGTCTAATTTAGTACTGAATGGCTGAATGTAAAAAGTATTTTCAGTTAGCGTAATAAACGTAAGAAACAACCTCAAAAAAATTGTAAAACAAAATAAATTCCATCGGCATGATACGAGACACAAATTAAATTTAATAATACCGTTTCACAAATATAAAAAAGGTCATATGCATGAAACTCCAAACTGGTTTAACTTTTTATTTCGAAATATATTTTAGTTCCTGATCATATCGTAATGGTTATTTTATTAATCTAATCACTAAAAAAAATACAAATAATAAAAAAGAAATGTAGAAAATACGCGCTATTTTCAAATTTTCAGAACGCAGCGTGACGTTAGAGTATATATCAACTACAGTTTCCATGACGACTGTGTCGTCTCACAGTAAGATTATGTCAGTATTTAGAGAAAACAACAAATAAACTTCATTTAGAATATTAACAATTTGACATCAAGATTGACATGCATCATATATCATGACGTCCCATAAGCTTAAACTGTCTATTTTTTTTAATGTGAAATTTAATTTTTTTTTCTTATGATAATATTACATTTTTAAATGATTATCAATTTTTTTCAGTATTATGGTTGACTAAATAATCTATTAAAAATATAAAAAATACATGCATAATATGACCTATTGCCCAAACTTTTTCTGTATGAAATTTTACAACAAACTACGAGATACAATAAAAAGCTTGGAAATAGGAAAATATAAAAAAACAGATAAAAGATTTATTAATAAAAAAGTGTATTTATTCAATAGAAGAATTTTTGGAAATGGACATAATATTGTAGTCTAAATTGATGTATACCTGACGCATTATACCATTGTATTGGTTTTTAATAAAAAAATATTATTATTATTAATATTATTATTATGGGAATGTACAGTAGAGGTTAAAGTAAACAAAGAAGTTTTCTTTTTCACAGATGAAACACACTGTAAGATGAAAAACGATGGTAGAGTTAAAATTCCAAAAACTCGAAGAGCCTCTACAATGTTCCAATCGTCTAAATCCACTCAGAATCCCTACAACCCTTTTTTGCAACCTAAAAACTTGAATTGCCGACGTCGAGTTTCTCCCAAGTATGATACGGTAATTGAAAATTTCCGAAGAAAGCCTGCATAACAACATCAATACTTATGTATTTCTTGAGCTTCTTTATTAAAAAATACGTTTTAGAAGTTGTGGATTTATGTTTTCTATATGTACCGACCAATTCGAGTTCATAGAGATATGTAAGCTTAGAATTTACATGTTTTGCTCATTGGCGTAGAATTAATAAACTGTGGTTATTTAGAACAGAACGAGGGTTCCAAACTGAACGACAGAAGTTTTGTTCTCATTGCGGACGAGTCCATTCCGAGAACATCAACTTGTTATTTGAGTAATATTGGAGCGCGCAAGTTACGCTCTCTTTAACGTTCCCAATATTTAAAAAGTGAAACGTATTATCTGCGTACAAACCTACATACCCCTCGATGATGTTATATGTAGGTATACTAAACTACTGTTATATAACGCAATAAGAATAGGCCCTAGCATAGAACCCTGGGGCACTCCACGACTGAGTGGTACCAACATTCTAAAAGACATTGTCCTTCATATGATTTATGGAAGCAAGTTGTGGCCTGCCGTCTAAGTAGGATTTTAGCCAATCCTTTCTAATTTAAACAATAATAATTAATCGATCATGTGGCACACAATCAAAAGCCTTTGTTAGGTCGTAACACAAACACACGGAAACATCATTCTCATCGACAGCTTTATAAAAACTGTCAAGCAGCGCAAAAATAGCTGTATCAATAGAGCGCTGTTCTCGAAAGTCGTAATGCTTACCGTGGAATGATTTTCATCAGATCTGTCAATTTAATATAATTTATACGTGTGCTTCCGTTTATGTAAGTTAAATTTTACAAACTGTTATTTTTTATTTTAAATACAACAAACAAACGACTTTTGAATATTTAAATCATTCCCATAACGCTGCTTCAGACATTACTGTGAAGTGTGAATCTGTAGAACTTGAGGACTTGTTTGACGTGAATGTTAATTGGAAAGCAAAAACTATGATTTTTATCGACGAAAACGAAATTAATAATAAAATATTTTTAAAATCCGAAATAAAAGATGAACTAACTGATGATAATTCATTCTTATTAGCTGATGAAGGCGAAATCAGCTACAAAGATTCAAAAATCGGTACCAGTGACGTCAAAGTAGGTTTAGATATAGTTTTAAACTGTAATGAAAAAAATATTGGAGCTTTTAAATCAACAAATGAATTCAATGGACGAATGCCTTTAAAACCAGAAATCAAGAAAGAACCTGTGGATGATAATTCACTAATACTTTTACCAGAATATGTTGACGACACGTTGAACACGTCATCTATGGTTTTACTACATACTGGTAAAAAAAAATATCAGTGTGACGTTTGTAAAAAGTGCTTTGCTGGCATATCACAGCTAAAAAAGCACAGTAGCATTCATACTGGGGGAAAACCTTATAAGTGCAGCGTTTGTGAAAAGTGCTTTACTGAACTATCAGATATAAAGAGACACAATCGTATTCATACTGGAGAAAAACCGTATCAGTGTCAGGTTTGTAAAAAGTGTTTTGCTGATGTATCAAAGTTTAAGATTCACAATCGAGTACATACTGGGGAAAAGCCATATCAGTGTGATGTTTGTAAAAAGTGTTTTGCTGATTCATCAAAGTTAACAATACACAATCGTATACATACTGGTGAGAGACCTTATCACTGCAACGTTTGTAAAAATTTCTTTATTACATCATCGAGTTTAATAAATCACCGTCGTGTTCATACTGGGGAAAAACCATATCAGTGTGACGTTTGTAAAAAATCCTTTATCACATCAACAAATTTAAAGAAACATAATCGCGTTCATACTGGAGAGAAACCATTTAAGTGTGACATTTGTGAAAATATGTGCTTCACTACATCATCTGATCTAAAGAGGCATAATTACTCTCATACTGGTGGGAAACCGTTTCAGTGTGATATTTGTAACAAGTGCTTTATTACTTCAACCGAACTAAAGAAACACAAACTCGTTCATACTGGTGAAAAACCATATCAGTGTGACGTTTGTAGCAAGTGCTTTACTGATTCATCAAAGTTAATAGTTCACAATCGTGTTCATACTGGTGAGAGACCTTATCAGTGCAGCGTTTGTAAAAATTCCTTTATTACATCATCAAATTTAAAAAGACATAGTCGTGTTCATACTGGAGAAAAACCATATCAGTGTGAGGTTTGCGAAAAGTGCTTTATTTCGACATCAAATTTGAAGAAACACCAACGTGTCCATACTGGAGAAAAACCATATCAGTGTGACGTTTGTAAGAAGTTATATTCTAATTCATCAGATTTAAAATCACACAATCGCGTACATCATGGTGATAAACCGTTTTAGAATGGCGTTCGTGAAAAGTGTTTCAGGTACTCAAACCATTAAAAGTTTATTTGTTAACACGGCCGAGAGATGGTTTTGTTAATAAATATAAATAATATATACTTAATAATTAAAAAAGAATGATACAGTACTTTATTATTCGAGTACAAAATGATTAAAAAATCTCTACTGTTATCAGTAAGTACCTACATTTGGACATTGCAGTAATCTAACTGCAATTATTAGAATCACTATGTAATTATTTAAACTAATTAACTGTGATTTGTTTTCTCTTAATAAAAAAAAAATGTTTTCTTTCTCAAGCTATCTCTGTCATGTCAATTTTTTATTTCACTTCAAAAATGATATTGGGAGTGTCTTGAAGTGTATCGCTCCTGAGCAAGTCGTTCATAATGAACGGCTCCTTTCTCGGAGCGGAGCCAGTCGCTCTTTTTTTTGTAATTACTCACTCCGAGAGCCACTGCTCAGTGCTGAGCTGTTCTGTACTGTTGCATTTGCACATTTACAGAGCGCACACAGCACAGGCCACAGAGGCACTAGTGAATTTTGCACGTACGGAGTTATCTTTGCTGAGTCATTTAATGTTGAATGACACACTGTAAGTGCAATAGTACTAAGCTTACAGTGACTTAAACCATTCACATTGACGTCGTTGACAAAGATATATTATTGTAACAATAAACATTATTGCTGAGCTTTTATTATACTTTATCCGAAATGCGAATAATATAAGATCAGAATCATATTAAAATGAGCTCAGAGTGTGTATTGTGCTGTTACTCCTGAGCTTGCATGATGACAGTTCACACCTCTGTAGTCTGTACTCTTGTGTAGTATGTACTGTCTAGTGTCGCTCCTTTGAACGACTCGCTCTGAGCGACTCTTTTTAGTGAGCGGAGCGCATGAAGCCAGCTCCTAATAGAGAGTCATGTGGACACATCACTAGTGTCTTGTGTATAAGATATCAGATGAGAGATGAAATTCTATAACAAAAGTCGTGAGAGTTAGGTCGTGCATACAAAGATAATAATACTTTAAAGAAACGACTAAACCGATGAAGGTAAAATTTATGTATAACCAACCCAGGAGGTATATTCTATTAAATAGAATAAAAAATTTTTAAATCGGTCACTACGGGAGGACATATCGCGAAACATATACGAAAAAAGCAAGTCGAAGTGAGATTCTCTTCCTTTGTTAAAAATACTCAACCATTCTAGGTATTTCCACAAGACAGTAGATTATTTTACAGGAATGTGCGAGTGAGAGAAACGATTTCAATCTGAGCACATAAAGTGTTCCAAAATATAACCCAATATACTGACCAATGCCAATGATGTCATGAATCGACGCCATACTGTTGATTCGTTCCGAAATATACTGATCAGGTCGTTGACGTATTATTATGTCCCTCGTCCGCGGAAAGTAAGTGTTTATAACAAATTATAAAATAAAAAATATCACAAAGTCTGATGCACGCCCGGTTAAATATTTATGCTAAGTGCCAACTGTCTCACCAGTACAATATGGTGGCACACGAGTACAATTCTGGCGTCGGATTCATGACTTCATTAGCACTGTAATGTACTTTGTACCATGGTTTTCATTCGCAGTTACATCCTACCATGATCCAACGACATGTATTTATGGAGAGAGTGTGCTAGTCTGCTCTGCGTAGGATTACCGTCAAAGAGCCTGAATTCCAAGGAAATGTTTCCTTTTCGTCCGGTTCAAAAACAAAGAAACCTTAATTTTTAGTAAATGTATTACTTAGGTTTAATGAAAATAATTCGTAGGTTTTTATTGTTTGATGAATTATTTCAAAATAGTTTGTTTGATTATTTTGTTCGTGTTTTAGTTTGTCTATAACCGATAAGAAAAAAATCAGAGAGATATACCTACTGTTTCCTCGTAATAATGCCTTCTGTATCCGGCGCAGGACACTTCAATTAAATGTCGATTTGTAAGATACCCAAATCGGCATTCACGCAGGGCGGCATAATAAATGCTTGAAGAATTTGTAATAGCTCGATTCGAAATACAGATTGCGTGAGAAATTGTTTTTATACTGAAATAAAATTGATAAATTTGTATGTACAATATGTATGCTTATCAATCGACGTAATGCAGTCAAGTCTGAAGTAGCTGATCTGATCATTACGTGTGCTCCCGTTCCAGTAAGTTTTCTTATATGAACTGATTTTATAAATGTACGAGTAATTCTGTTACGTAATTTTAATTCGTGTTTAAATTAAAAAAAGCGTGTCAATTATTTGAAAATTTAACGGATCACAGTGCCAAATTTTGCCGACAAAAGGTAAAAATACGCTAAAAGATGTTTGGATTTTCAGATATCGAATTATGCTTTCCGAGGATCCTTTACATACTACTGATACATATATCATTGAAATGTGGATCTACAGAATATGAGGGGTGATGGGCGTTAGTTGGGAAGAAAATTTATCTGTCAATTTGGATGCAGAAAACAAAATGGAAAATAAAATATTTTTAAAATCCGAAATTAAAGACGAACCAATTAATGATTATTCATCGTTCCCAGTTGATTATGCGGATGATGATCAATTCACCTGTGATGATTCAAAAATCGATACTAGTGACACTAAAGTGGGCTTAGATATCGATACAAACAGGAAAGAAAACAAATCTGTAACTTTTAATTCAACAAACAAAATTGACGAACGAACGCATTTAAAGACCGAAATCAAGAAAGAACCTGTGGATGATAATTCATTAATACATTTACCAGAAAATATTAATGACCCATTCTATGCGTCATCTAAGATTGTAAATTCTGCTGGTGACAAATCATATCAGTGTGAGGTCTGTAAAAAATGTTTTATTAGCTCATCAGATTTAAAAAGACACAAACGTGTGCATACTGGTGAGAAACCATATCAGTGTGACGTTTGTAATAAGCGTTTTAATTTGGCATCCTCTTTAAAAAGTCATAATCGGGTGCATACTGGAGAAAAACCTTTTCAGTGCGACGTCTGCAAAAAGTGTTTTGTTAAATCGTCGGATTTAAAAAGACACAATCGCGTACATACTGGTGAGAAACCATATCAGTGTGATGTTTGTAATATGTGCTTTTCTATATCTGGAAATTTGCTGGCTCACAGTCGCGTGCATACAAATAAGAAGGCATATCAATGCGACGTTTGTAAAAAGTGCTTTGCGTCATCGTCAACTTTAAAGGTACATAATCGCACACATACTGGTGAGAAACCGTATGAGTGTGTTATTTGTAAAAAGTGCTTTTCTGCGTTGTCTGAATTAAATAAACACAATCGCGTACATACTGGTGAGAAACCGTATAAATGTGAAATTTGTCAAAAGTGCTTTTCCAGATCCGGACATTTACTTACTCATAGTCGCGTGCATACTGGTGAGAAACCATATAAGTGCGACATTTGTAAAATGTGCTTTACTACATCGTCTGATCTAAAGAGGCATAATCGCTGTCATACTGGTGAGAAACCGTTTCAGTGTGATATTTGTAACAAGTGTTTTATTACATCAGCAGAGCTCAAGAAACACAATTTCGTACATACTGGTGAAAAGCCATATCAGTGTGACAGTTGTGAAAAGTGTTTTTCTGCATTAGGATATTTGAAAGAACACAGTCGTGTACATACTGGTGAGAAACCGTTTCAGTGTGACGTTTGTAACAAGTGTTTTTCTAGATCAGTATATTTGAAGGAACACAATCGAATGCATACTGGTGAAAAACCATATCAGTGTGGCGTTTGTAAAAAGTGCTTTCGTCGATCAAATACTTTAAAAGTTCACTTGTTAACACATTCGTGAGATGTATTACGGTATTTGGTTGCGAACTAGAAAGAACTGTTAATGTTGTTCTAGGACAGTATGAAAATCTATCGTTTAGATTTGTGTTATAATATTTTATTCCTACAAAAAAATAAAAACCTAGAATTAAATGTACATATGTATTGAATATAGTGTGACGTAAGAAAGTACTATTAAAAAAATGGTTGTCTGTAAAGTCGGTTTACGGACGATAGTTTTACGTGATAACGTATTCCGTAATACATAACCTAAACCTCCCAAAATTTGGTTTCAATCCGCTTATCCTTGGTGTCGGAATGATAAGAAATGTCAAAAGTGACGTTTGCAACTTACAAAGTATTATATGTTCTAATAATAATTAGTTATTCCAATACTTAACTTAGCAGGCTTTGCATTTCACAATATACTAATGTCAAAAAATTGAATTAAACATTAGAAATGCAGCTGTTTTCATGTTAAGACAAGACATACGTTTGCTTCTAATTTCCATGTACGGCAAACAAAGACAACCGACCGCGTCGCGCAATGCATTACACAACATTGCATTTATACAGCTATTTTTCTATATAAATTTGTATAAAATATTTTTCTATATTTGTATAAAAAAACTGTTTAGGCAAATTCTGTTATACGAAATCTATGTAAAATGTTCTCCTCTTTCGTTTAAGACTGGTTTCAAACCGATCTGATTTAAATTGAGCGAGAAATTAGCAAAAAGCACGCACAGGGTCAGGCGGAACGTTAGGAACGTTACGTTACACTTTTTCGAACATGCAGCCGGTGTTTTATCAATTTATAATATTGGTGATTCATCAATTTATAAGACGTTATCACGTCAAAAATAAATTAAAAAATATAGGTATAGGTATCATAAAAGCAATGCAAATAAAAACAGGATCAGTTAATTTTTAAATTTCTTTGTAGGCAAGTTTTTCATCACGGTACAAATAAAACTTCTTGACCCAACAATGACAATGCCAACCAAATACGTTTATATTTCATAATTAGTGCGTCAGTTGTTGAATATGCTTTATTCTTTACTTTATGAAGCCATCTTTATCATGTCGCTTTTTAGTTTTACTTGAAAAATGAGTTCGAAAGCTTCTTCTGTATAAGAAATCACAGATGACAGATAGAAATCTATGAAAAAAACATGCCGTGAGATATGGATCGTGTATTAGGGTAGGTATATAAAATAAATAAAATTACAAAAAAATCTACAGAACCGATTTACAGTTCAAAAAAAATAATTTTCGCAATACTAAGCGCGATTTTAAGAAATATAAGGTATAAAAAGGAATACATGTCAAATTGAAAAGAAAAATTTTTCACATGATTTTATAATGTAATGATAATTTTGTTTAGCTCAATACGCGCTACGGATCTAAAAGATTCGGAAGCTAGTCACAAACAGCGTCGCAAAGGCACATTTTAGAGCCGTTGAGACTCCCACCACCTCCCAGCTACCTGCATGGAACGTGCGCTCGTCGGTGATTGACCATGATCGCTCGTTGCTTTTGTCACTTGTCGCTTTCCTGCTTTAAAGTACATTCGAGTACGCTATTGTCAAGTTGTTATTGTTATTTTAGTTTTGTTGAGTTGCGAGTTTGTAGTTTTTCAACAGACTGTACAAGCGTAAGCCCGCATTCGCATCTGACTTCCGAGCCTTTTAGATTCGCGGCACGTATTGTACCTTATTTCGTATTTAAATGTGATGTTTTAATGTGTGTGATTTAACGATTATAAAAATTTGAAATAAAAACTGAAAAAGAATTTATTACGTGAAAACGTCTATTCGCTTATTAAGTACAGTCAGTGATAGCCTGTGGAACTTTCTTGTGTTGCCAAGCACCCTTAGATTTCAATCGCTGTTAACTACGGGACCAGTGGCGGATCCAGGATTACGGCAAGGGGGGGGTCTTGAAAAATTTTTACTCCTCTTGCGGAGAATTCATGAAAAACATGAAAAGCTTTTTTTTTATCGCGTAGTAAAATTTTAATTTGGGATTTTTGATACTCTGGAAGGGGGGGGTTTGGAACCCCCCCCGTGGATCCGCCACTGTACGGGACTAATAATGCGTTAACAACCGTTGAGCCCACAACGAGTAGAACATGTCTTTACGAGTTCGTCGCGCACGATTTGTTTGCCGTGACGTAATCGCCTTTGTGTAAAGTTTAAAATTAATGCAGCGTTGAAACACGTAAAGTGACATTAGTGTTCACTTATAAGTAGTGTCCGACCGAAATTTCAGTTTCGGTTTCGGCTTACTTTCGGTTTCGGCTGCCCATCCAGCTGAACTAGGGCCGAAACCAAAACTACATTCGGGAGGTTTCGCGCTGAAATGCGGTGCAACTGCGAGCGACGAAGTGTCTTTCATGTCTGCGCGCTCCGCATTTTTTTTTTTCAGTTTGAGAGAATTTTTTTTTATTTTGATACTTTCGATTGAAGAATTTTTTGCAATAAAAAAATATTTAGTTGTTGTATTTGGTAGGTAGGTACTTATTAATTTTAATTTTATTGTAGTTCGTTAACAAGAGTACCATACAAAATGACCAAAGTTTAGAAGAAATAATTTTGTTCTTAAGATGGAAGAGTGTTTTCTTTTTTTTGTTGTGTGTACCTACCTAAACATATTTAGGTATTAGGTAAATACTTTTTACTAAAAAGTAATTTTGTTTTGTAGCATTTATTTTATTTCATAACATTAAAAAAAAGTATATTTATTTGTGCTTTTTGAAAAAAGGGTGGTAATAATATGATATGACAAGTGAATGATTAGTTAAAATATCAAAGGCTGAATGATTAATATGTGATTAATTAAAAAAAAAAAATGAAGACTGAGTATGATAATGTGTACTTTATTTTTTCCAAGAAAAATGAAGTTTCGGTTTCGGCCGAAACTGAGACTAAAGCCGAAATTTTAGTTTCTGTCGGACACTATACTAATAAGGTCGAACGGCCATGTCCGGTTTCGCCCGAATTTATAAACTACCACCGTCAACTTATGTTGCGTTTTTATTTTAACACGATAATATAGCCTATGTTTATCCTGAGGATGAATTCTAAATATTGATGAAAGAATTATTGAAATCGAATGAGTTTCGGAGACTACCTATGGACGCGACTTTCTTCGCTTAAACAGAAGATTTGTGGCAGCTGAATTCGCAATACACCATTTTTGAGAAAATATTTTTCACAGCATAAAAGAAAAGACGTAAGACGACATAACGATTTTGGCGTGCTACAACTAAATACAAAATCCAGTACGTGATGCGCTTAGAACGTGTGCTCCCGCCTAGGTAAGTTACCTTTCACAGATTGTATATTTTGCTTAGATTCGTTTTAGTGTATTAATGTACAAATTACTTAAATTTGAATAAAGTTAACAAAGCTATTATTTAATTCTTACGTTATTATGAAAGATTTGTTCAGTGAAGATAAACTATTAAAATATTTAATAACGAAATGCTATCAGTTATTTAAAAGTAATTCAGTAATGTTTCATTTTTCAGATAACGAACTGCGAAAATATACCGATTTAAATCAGCTAGTTGTAACACTCAACTGAAGAAAGTTCACAGATATACAAGCAGTAATGTCTGACAAAACACTGCGAAAAAATTCTCAGGAATTAATTGTTCCTGACAAACAAACTACGTTTGAGTGCTCTGATCAGGGGCCTTCTGAAGATCCTTTCCATAACACAAACGCAAACATCACTGTGAAGTGTGAACCTGAACTTGAGAGCATGTTTGACATGGATGTTAATTGGGAAGAAAATTTGTCTGTGAATTTTAATGCAGAAAATAAAATGAATAATGAAATATTTATAAAATCCGAAATCAAAGACGAACCAATTAATGATTATACATCGTTACCAACTGAGTATGCGGATGATAATCAATTCACCTGTGATGATTCAAAAATCGATACAAGTGACACTAAAGTGGGCTTGGATGTCGATAAAAACTGGAAAGAAGACAAATCTGTAACTTTTAATTCAACGATTAGAATTAACGAACTAATGCCCAAGACCGAAATCAAGAAAGAACCTGTGGATGATAATTCATTAATACTTTTACCAGAAAATATTAATGACGCATTCTATGCGTCATCTAAGATTGTACATTCTGATGACAAATCATACCAGTGTGAGGTCTCTAAAAAAAGTTTTATTACCTCATCAGATTTAAAGAGACACAAACGTTTGCATACTGGTGAGAAACCATATCAGTGTGACGTTTGTAATAAGCGTTTTAATTTGGCATCATCTTTAAAGAGTCATAATCGGATGCATACTGTAGAAAAGCCTTTTCAGTGCGACGTCTGCAAAAAGTGCTTTGTTAAATCAGCGGATTTAAAAAGACACAATCGCCTACATACTGGTGAGAAACCATATAAGTGCGATGTTTGTAATATGTGCTTTTCTAAATCTGAAAATTTGCTGGCTCACAGTCGCATGCATACAAATACGAAAGCATATCAATGTGAAGTTTGTAAAAAGTGTTTTTTCGCATCATCTGATTTAAAGAGACACAGTCGTGTCCATTCTGGTGAGAGACCATATCAGTGTGACATTTGTAATAAGCGTTTTAATTTAGCATCCACTTTAAAGAGTCATAATCGCGTGCATACTGGAGAAAAACCTTTTCAGTGCGACGTCTGCAAAAAGTGCTTTGTTAAATCATGGGATTTAAAAAGGCACAATCGCCTACATACTGGTGAAAAACCATATCAGTGTGATGTTTGTAAAATGTGCTTTACTTTATCAGGAAATTTGCTGGTTCACAGTCGCGTGCATTCAAATAAGAAAGAATATCAATGTGACTTTTGTAAAAAGTGCTTTTCTAGATCAGATTATTTGAAGATTCACAATCGGATACATACTGGTGAAAAACCATATCAGTGTGACGTGTGTAATAAGCGCTTTAGTCAGCCAAACCATTTGAAAGTTCACTTGTTAACACATTCGTGAGATGTTTGACTGTTATTTGGTTTCTCCTAAGTTCTTTCGAACTAAAATTTTAATGTAGTTCTAGGACAGTATGAAAATTTGTCGTTTTTATTTGTGTTATAATATTTTATGTCTATAAAAAAATAAAAAACCTAGAATTAAATGCGCATATGTATTGAACACAGTGTGACGTAAGAAAGTAAAAAAAAAAAATAAAATTTTAATATATAGGTATCATAAAAGGCAATGCAAATAAAATACAGGATCAGAAGATACGGAATGAAAAACAGGACAAATCGAATAGAAAAATTAATTCACATGACTTTATAATGTAAATACAATTTTGTTTAGTACCTTATTTCATATTTAAATATGATGTTTTAATGTGTATGATTTAACGATTATAAAAACTTGAAATAAAAACAGATAAAGAATTAGAAAACGTCTATTCGCTAATTAGGTACAGTAATAGCCGGTCGAATTTTCTGGTGTTACTAAACACATTTAGATTTCAATCGCTAATAACTACGCGACTAATAATGCGTTAACAACGGTTCTAATGCATTTATAATCATTGCTACAAATAAATTTAATGTGATTCGCTTTAAACAATTGTTCTCCTTCTACTAGAATCACCCAAATACTTAATAATATCAGTAATATTTATTTGGAATTTATTGTCCATTATAATTAATAAACATTATTATGTGACGTTTACTTTAAAAATGATTAAAACATATACAGCTTTTATTTTCTGCCACCAGGGAACACTAGAATCAGTTCCCATGGCGAATACCGTTCTCTTTATTGACGCGACTTCCCTCGCTTAAACAGCTGGTTTGTGACAGCTGAATTCGAAATACGCCACTTTCGGGAAACTATTTTTCTCAGCTTAAAATAAAATTCGAAAATATTTATAGCTTAAGAACGACGTGGTGTGTTTATTAGAGGACATAACGGTGTTGGCGTGCTGCAACTAAATACAAAATCTAGTACTTGGTGCGCTTATAACGTGTGCTCCCGCTTAGGTAAGTTACATTACACTGATTGTATATATCTTGCTTAGATTCGTTTTAGTTTATTAATGTACAAATTATTTAAATTTAAATAAAGTTAACAACGCTATTGTTTAATTCTTACGTAATTTTAAAAAAATCGTTCAGTGAAGATAAACTATTAAAACATTTATTAACGAAATTATGTTAGTTATTTAAAAATAAATAAGTATTGTTTAATTTTTCAGATAACGAACTGCGAAAATATTCCGAGCTTTATGAACTAATTGTAACACTCAACTGAAGAAAGTTCACAGATATTATACAAGCCGCAATGTCTGACAAAACACTGCGAAAAAATTCTCAGGAATTAAATGTTCCTGACAAACAAACCACGTTTGAGTGTTCTGATCAAAGACCTGAGGATCCTTTACATAACACAATTGGAGGCATCACTGTGAAGTGTGAACCGGAACTTGAGTGCATGTTTGACATGGAATTTAATTGGGAAGAAAATTTGTCTGCGAATTTTAATGCAGAAAATAAAATGGAAAATGAAATATTTTTAAAATCCGAAATCAAAGACGAACTGATTGAGGATAATTCATTGTTACTACCTGATTATGCTGACGATGAGGAATTTAGCTCAAAAATTGATATTAGTGACGCTAAAGTGAGCGTAGATACAGATAAAAACTGGAATGAAAATAAATCTGGAATTTCAAATTCAACAAATGCAATTAACGAGCGAATCTGCAAATCGGAAGATTCAAAAATAGGCATTAGTAAGATTAAAGTGGGTTTGGATGTAGATAAAAACCGGAAAGAAAAAAAATCTTTAATGTCTTTAAAAGCTGAAATCAAGGATGAACCGGTGAATGATAATTCATTAGTACTTTTGCCCGAAAATGACATATTATACGCGTCGTCTAATATTATACATTGTGATAAAAAATCTAAGAAGGGTTTAAATACATCAGCATCTTCAAAGGGCCGTAATCGCGTGCATACTGGTGAGAAGCCACATCAGTGTAACGTCTGTAAATTATGCTTTGCTCTACCATCAGCGTTAAAGAAACACAAGCGCTGTCATATTGATGAAAAACCGCTTCAATGTGATATTTGTAACAAGTGCTTTGCTCTACCATCAGCGTTCAGGAAACACAATCTCTCTCATATTGACGAAAAACCGCATCAGTGTGATATCTGTAAAAAGTCCTTTATTTCGCTATCAGGGCTAAGGGACCATTATCGCGTTCATACTGGTGAGAAACCGTTTCAGTGTGATATTTGTAAAAAGTGCTTTTCCAGATCAGGAACTTTACGGGCTCACAGTCGCTTGCATACTGGTGAGAAACCATATACGTGTGACATTTGTAAAATGTGCTTTACTACATCATATGGTCTAAAGATGCACAGTCACTCTCATACTGGTGAGAAACCGTTTCAGTGTGATATTTGTAAAAAGTGCTTTTCCAGATCAGGACATTTTCGGGCTCACAGTCGCTTGCATACTGGTGAGAAACCATTTAAATGTGACATTTGTAAAATGTGCTTTACTACACCATATGATCTAAAGATACACATTCCATCTCATACTGGTGAGAAACCGTTTCAGTGTGATATTTGTAAAAAGAGCTTTTCCAGATCAGGACATTTGCTTACTCATAGACGCGTGCATACTGGTGAGAAACCATTTAAATGTGACATTTGTAAAATGTGCTTTAATACATCATCTGATCTAAAGAGGCACAATCGTGTACATACTGGTGAAAAACCACATCAGTGTGATATTTGTAAGAAGTGTTTTAAGGCAACCACAGCGTTAAGGAAACATAGTGTCGTACATACTGGTGAGAAACCATATCAGTGTGACGTTTGTGAAAAATGCTTTACCACAAAAGCATATTTAAAGGAGCACAGTCGCATTCATACTGGTGAGAAACCGTATCAGTGTGACATTTGTAACAAGTGTTTTACTAGAAAAGTATATTTAAAGGAGCACGGTCGCATACATGCTGGTCAATAAGCATCTCAATGTGACATTTGTCAAAAGTGAATCCGTTGGATATTTTCTTGTGATTTTTTTTTCTCTATAAAAACAAGTTTTTTCAAAATTGATGCTTTAAAATTTATAATTTTTTTAGTAAATTAAAAAATTAACATTTTGTGTTTATATAAATTTACAGACACCAGCAAGATTAGAAAATTGGAAAATGTTGTAGCGATACGGAATGTACGCTACAGTAATTTTGTTAAATATTATTTTTTTTCATAATTTAAAAGAACAGATATTTTAGTTTTGGGATTATTTGAAAAAAGTCAAAAAACGGGATTACATAATTTTTTTTAATTATTAGGTAATTTTTGTCACAAGAAAGATATAAAAGTGTTCTGTACCGGGTGAGGGCAGGCAGTCATAGTTGTGTTTGAAGCGCGTCATTTCATTTTGTTTGTAATTTTTATTTAAGTGTTTCTTTAGATTTTTTTACTCAAATTTCTTTACATTTTGTATTATTATTGCGTTACTGGTTTGGTTTTACACACACACACACACACACGCAGACAGTTACTCGTCTTGTCGACAATAACTTATCCTGAATACTTTACCAATACCCGCAACGACAGTTTCTCTACGGAATTGATCCTAAGGGCTGTCGTCTCCCGTTTTTTCCGTCTAAACTTCGGGTTCTTTCGAGTTCAGACTCCCCATTCCCCGACACACACACACAAAAACCCTTATCTTTATTATATTTTTTTCTATATCTGATACATTATTATTTTTTGATTTTATACTATTTTGTAAAATAAAAAAAAAATAAATAAAATAAAATAACATATGCCTCTATAAAAAATAAACTGTGAAATTAAATGAAAATCAAATAAACGCTCAACGGGCACTATTTCAAATTGTTTTTTTTTTATTATTATAAACAAGTGAAGATTCTGTGTGCGGCCCCCTAGACAAACGAGCTATACATATATAGATATTTTTTGTTGGAACGTGATCGTTACAATGTCTTTAGGCATACAATTGAAAGCAACCGTTTATATTTGCCACTTTCATAAATCTATTTATTAAAAACAAATTGTATAACTTTTATGACGTTTGTTCATATCGGTATAATCGTTTATTTATTACTAAATGCATAATAGCATGTTTAAAAATGACATTTAACAAAAATTAATTTTATATCATATTGTTTACTTATTTTTTATGTTTTACTTTCGAAAAGTGCGCCATGAAAAAGCGAAAATTCTTCTTTCTTCGTTACTTTTCTATCTTACTCTAATCATTTTTGCCCTCCATTCTATGCTCCTTACGCTTGCTTTAAAATATCCTCCATACTTTAAAATTTACCCTTTTGCAACAGTGGCGGTCCCCTAATTTATGGCATTTTGACGGACACTTTTCGTACACAGATATGGTTCTCCGTAACCTCTACCCTCCATACCTCTTACATCCAAATTTAGTAACTTTACGTCTTTAAATATTGTTATTATAGATAAGACTAGGCTATATTCTATAGTCTATACTGTTCTCTTTATCTATAGACGCGACTTCCCTCGCTTAAACAGCTGGTTCGTGGCAGCTGAATTCGAAATACGCCACTTTCGGGAAATTATTTTTCTCAGCATAAAATAAAATTGGAAAATATTTATGGCTTAAGAACAGCGTGGTATGCTTATTAGAGGACATAACGGTGTTGGCGTGCTACAACTAAATACAAAATCTAGTACTTGGTGCGCTTATAACGTGTGCTCCCGCTTAGGTAAGTTACCTTACACAGATTGTATATTTTGCTTAGATTCGTTTTAGTTTATTAATGTACAAATTACTTAAATTTGAATAAAGTTAACAACGCTATTATATAATTCTTACGTTATTATGAAAAATTGTTCAGTGAAGATAAACTATTAACATATTATTGTAACGAAATTATATTAGTTATTTAAAAAGAAATAAGTATTGTTTAATTTTTCAGATAACGAACTGCTAAAATATACCGAGTTTTATGAGCTAGTTGTAACAATCAACTGAAGAAAGTTTACAGATATACAAGGAGTAATGTCTGACAAAACATTGCGAAGCTATTCTCAGAAATTACACATTTCTGACAAACAAACCGGGCTCGAGTGTTCCAGTCAGAGGTCTTCGGAGAATTCTTTTCATAACACTAATGCAAATGTCACTGTGAAGCGTGAGTCTTCAAAATTTGAGGACATGATTGTAACGGAAGCCAATTGGGAGGAAAATTTATCTGTGAATGTTAATGCCGAAAACAAAATGGAAAATAAAATATTTTTAAAATCCGAAATCAAAGACGAACTGACGGAGGATAATTCATTGTTACTAGCTGATTATGATGACGATGAGGAATTTAGCTGTGAAGACTCAAAAATTGACTTTAGTGACACTAAACCGTATTTAGATTCAGATAAAAACTGGAAAGAAAAAAAATCTGTAATGTCGAATTCAGCAAAGGAAGTTAACCAACGAGTGCTCTTAAAATCTGAAATTAAGGATGAACCAGTGGATGATAATTCATTAGTACTTTTGCCCGAAAATGACATATTATACGCGTCGTCTAATATTATACATAATGAAGAAAAATCATATAAGTGTAATTTTTCTAAGAAGGGTTTAGATACATCAACATCTTTAAAGAGCCGTAATCGTGTGCATACTGGTGAGAAGCCACATCAGTGTAACGTCTGTAAAATGGGATTTGCTCTACCATCAGCGTTAAAGAAACACAGTCGCTCTCATGTTGATGAAAACCCGCATCCGTGTGACATTTGTAAAAAGTCCTTTACTTCGCCTTCAGGGCTAAGGAACCATTATCGCGTTCATACTGGTGAGAAACCGCTTCAGTGTGATATTTGTAAAAAGTGCTTTGCTCTACCATCAGCGTTAAGGAAACACAATCTCTCCCATATTGACGAAAAACCGCATCGGTGTGATATCTGTAAAAAGTCCTTTATTTCGCCATCAGGGCTAAGGGACCATTATCGCGTTCATACTGGTGAGAAACCATTTCAATGTGATATTTGTAAAAAGTGCTTTTCCAGATCAGGACATTTACGGGCTCACAGTCGCTTGCATACTGGTGAGAAACCATATACGTGTGACATTTGTAAAATGTGCTTTACTACATCATATGATCTAAAGATACACAGTCTCTCTCATACTGGTGAGAAACCGTTTCAGTGTGATATTTGTAAAAAGAGCTTTTCCAGATCAGGACATTTACTCACTTATAGACGCGTGCATACTGGTGAGAAACCATTTAAATGTGACGTTTGTAAAATGTGCTTTACTACATCATCTGTTCTAAAGAGGCACAATCGTGTGCATACTGGTGAAAAACCACATCAGTGTGAAGTTTGTAAGAAGTGTTTTGCTGCATCGGCAGAGTTAAAGAAACACAGTCGCTTTCATACATGTAAGAAACCGTATCAGTGTGATATTTGTAAGAAGTGTTTTGTTACAACCACAGCGTTAAGGAAACATAGTGTAGTACATACTGGTGATAAACCATATCAGTGTGACGTTTGTGAAAAATGCTTTACTACAAAAGCACATTTAAAGGATCACAGTCGCATTCATACTGGTGAGAAACCGTATCAGTGTGACGTTTGTGACAAGTGTTTTTCTAGAAAAGGAGATTTAAAGGAGCACGGTCGCATACATGCTGGTCAATAAGCATCTCAGTGTGACATTTGTCAAAAGTGAATTCGTTGGATATTTTCTTGTGATTTGTTTTCTCCATAAAAACAAGTTTTTTAAAACATGTACAAAATTTTAATGCAGTGCTATGACAGTAAGAAAAATCTATTATTTCGGTTTGTGTTATAATATTGCAAGTGAAACTCCTTGATTATTTTCCTTACTCGACTATAGAAGGTAATGTGCCTAGAGAGAGTGTAGACAGAGTGAAGTCGATTAACCGCAAGTCGCCATTGAAAATTACAAAATATTATTCTGCTCATATTCTGACCATTAAAGTATACTTACTAGTTTAATGGGGAGACTAAATGAACGAAATAAGACTGGAAAGTTTCGTAATATTAAAAACTAGCGGGTTTTCTCTCATGTGTCAATTTTTGTCATTATTATTGTTGTAAGTTAAACTTGAAGTATTAACTTCAATTGTATTACTTAAAACTGTTTGTACTATGTTAGGTAATCATCCGGTGATAGATTATTTTTTATTTTTTTAAATTAAGATGATTACTCACTGAGAATCGAAGTTATTAAGAATAAAATACCATGGCAACGAACAAAAATTTTTGGTTGATGTCGACAGTCATAATGGCGACAACCAATCAGCGATCGACAGTATGTTGGCCACACTCCTATTTACACTAAGGCTTAGCTCATACGTACCACTTTCTGCCCACAAAACAGTGGTTCTAATGTGGTTGAACTCGGCCACTTTCCATCAACAGTTTTGTGGGTACGCAGACGTTGGTGAAACCACAAATGAACCACACATAACAGACAGTAAAGCGATGGATTTGTTAATAGAATTTATTAAGTTCATCCAATTTTTGAAGATAGAAACGAGAGTCAATTTCAACAACTTTATCATCGTTTAAAACTGTACGATGACAAATTTTTTAATTATATTCGAATGAGCAAAAGTACTTTTAATTATTTGTACGTATGGGGGGGGGGGGGGGCAAACCGGGGCACCCGCCTCGGGCGGCAGTTTCAGGGGGCGCCAAAATCATGATTGGGTGTGGTTTTCATCTATTGAACTCACTTTTTATGGAAATCGCGACATGTTTCTATGGTGATAAGTCAAAAACTTTAGTTGGTCATGATGTGTCAAAAAAAATGTAATAAGGAAAACTGATGTTAATTTTATATAGGTATAAAATTCATATTGTAAACTATTATATAAATAGCATAACATAAAAGGTAGGTGAGAATTATTTATTTATCAATTATGACGTATAATATATAAGTAATTAATTTGTTTTTCACTGACAGCGGAACGTCAAATTATGGCTCCAATGGTCTTTATTTTACTTAATTCGCCATCAGCGCAACAGCCCGGAACACATCAAGCATTTCCAGATCGCTTAGTTTTGCCCATGTTTTCTTTGTAATTAAAAAACTTCATAAAATTATAACTATTTTTACTTTTAATAAACATTGCTCGCTGACATACGGAAAATTTGAGGTTGAAGTTTCCCCTAGTGCTCACCACAAACGCTCGCATCGAAAAATTTGTAACTCCGCCTCCTTGCATTAACTCGTTTGTATAGCTCGATTGGAAACAAAAGAGCATGAGAAACTGCTCTCACTCTGGAAGAAAATCTGTAAATTCACATCTACAATGTGTTCAGCTTATCAATCGACTAGACGGAGTTAGATATATATTCATCCAAAATGCAATATCCAGTAACTTAAATAATTATTATGTGTGCTCCCGTTGAAGTAAGGTTACTTACACAGACTTTATCAAGATACATCTCTATCAGGTAATTTTAAATTTTTTTAAATATTTCATAATATAAATTTGCACTACGGTAATTTATATTTTAAATAATGAATAATTTATATGAATGATATTTGCGATTAAACCGTTCAAAACAAAATATATAAGTGATTTAATACTAATTAATAATAGGAATAAATTTCATCTTTAATTCACTCATAACTCTCGTTTGAGTGAAGGCTCATATTTAAAACTCACAATTTTAAATGTACCTGCAAATATGCTTCAATATGATAAAACTTGATTATGAGGACATGGCAGTGCAGAGTTGATGATAACTCAGTCGTCGCGATAGTGGAAGATTCGATATATCGTCGTTCCTAGTTCTTACCATCCATTGCTGAAATAACCACTTTTTGGCCTTTTCTGCAAATTTTACTTTTTGCACATAAGAGGTATTACAGAACCAACGACGATATGCCTCTCGATAGGGACAATGGAAATAAATTTGTCTTTGCATTATAATAACTGCCGTTTCATAATCCATTTATTTATTTAAATATTTTTCCAAGTTTTATTATAAAAATTACTTTAATGAAGTTAAAACACCCACGTACAGTAATCTTCCTTTAATCCGACACGTTCGAGACTTGCGCATGCCGGATTACAAAATATTTTGAATAACAAGTTGATATTAAAACATGAACATTGTTATTAAAAGAAACGAATTACATCTCGATTTTAATTTTCCGTTCTTTACGAATATCTGTTTTTTTTTTTTGTTTTATTTCATCGTTTCCGATGTCTAACTTGGACAAGAAGTGATTTTTTAGCGGCGCAGGATTATCATGCATGCCAGATCGTAAGATGCCGGATTGAAGGAAGTTTTATGTATTAAAGATTTCGTAAATGAAAAAACTGCATTTCTAGTTTAGATAGGGTTTATTTATTATAAAAAAAGTGACCATCTAAGGCTTACATGGAATACGGCCGTTAGTAAATTAACCACAAATTGTTAATAAATAGCGTAAAAATATGTTTTATAAATCTAGAATAGGTGGATAGATAACTGAACACCAAACCTGAAAGAGTTAAACTTTTAATCACGAAATGGTGTCAAATAAATTAGTATTTTTTGGATTTTCAGATGTTGAACTTCGATAATATGCCGAATTGTATATACTAAACGTGTTAGACTCAACAGAAAAAAGTTCACCAAGATAATGTCTGACAACACATCGCGACGCTATTCTCAGAAACTAAACGTCTTCGACAAACAATCCACGCCTGAGTGTTCCAGTCAGATACCTTCTGAGGATCCTTTCCATAACACTAATACAGAAATCACTGTGAAGTGTGAACCTGACCTTGAGAGCATGTTTGACACGAATGTTGATTGGGAAGAAAATTTTAATCCAGAAAAAATTGATAATGAAATTTATATAAAATCCGAAATCAAAGACGAACTGACAGATGACAATTCACTGACAGGTGATGATCGTGAAATCAATTGTGCAGATTTAAAAAACGATTTTCGTGATACTAAAGTGAGTTTAGATACAGACAAACGGAATGAAAATAAATCTGTAATTTCAAATTCAACAAATGTAATTAACGAACGAATCTGCAAATTCGAAATCAAGACTGAACCGGCCGATGACAAATCATTAATACTTTTACCAGAATATGTTGATGACACATTAAACGCGTCATCTATGATTACACATACTGCTGAGAAACCATATCAGTGTGAAGTTTGTAATAAGTGCTTTGCTGAATCAATACAGTTAAAGAAACACAACCGCGTCCATACTGGTGAGCAACCACATCGGTGTAAAGTTTGTAAGGAGTGCTTCACTACATCATCAGAATTAAAGAGACACAATCGAGTTCATACTGGTGAGAAACCGTTTCAGTGTGATATTTGTAAAAAGTGCTTTTCTAGATCAGTATATTTCAAGGAACACAGTCGTATGCATACTGGTGAGAAAGCACATCAGTGTGACATTTGTGAAAAGTGTTTTACTACATCATCAGATTTGAAGAAGCACATTCGTGTACATACTGGTGAGAAACCTTATCAATGTGACGTTTGCAAAAGGCGCTTTTCACGTACGTCAAATTTAAAGGCGCACTGTCGCGTGCATACTGGTGAGAAACCGTATGAGTGTGACGTATGTAAGAAGTGCTTTACTACATCAACAACTTTAAAGAAACACAGTCGCGTTCATACTGGTGAACGACCGTATGAGTGTAACTTTTGTAAAAGGTGTTTTTCTACCTCGTCAGTTCTTATGAACCACAGTCGGATTCATACTGGCGAGAGACCTTATCAGTGTGACTTATGTAATAAGTGTTTTTCTACATCCACAGTTTTGAAGAAACACAGACGCGTACATACTGGTGAGAAACCAATTTAGTATTGCGCTCGTGAAAAGAATTCAGTTACTCTAAAATAAAAACGTGTTCTTTCTGACTGAAAACAAATTTTAATGCAGTGCTAAGACAATAAGAAAAATCTACTATTTTTTGTCGCAGTATTGTATATTCTCAAAATGAATAAAGAACAGAGCTAGGGCCTCATTTAACCAAAATAGGAGTTAATTGCGGAAAAAAAGTAGTTTATATCCATCCCCAGGCTTCAAACTATCTCCAAATTAAATTTCATCACGGTGGTTTGGCCGTAAAAGTGTGACAGACAGACAGATTTACTTCCACATTTATAATAGATTTTTAATCAAATAACAATTTTATAGTAAAATTCAAAGTTAATTTTTCTAATTATACCTATATCAGTAATTATAATCCCCAAAGAAACATTTACAATCTATACTAATATATAAAGCTGAAGAGTTTGTTTGGTTGAACGCGCTAATCTCAGGAACTACTGGTTCGAATTGAAACAATTTTTTTTTGACGTGATAACGTCTTATAAATTGATGAAACACCAGCTGCACGCACGAAAAAGTGTAACGTTCCGCCTGACCCTGTGCGTGCAAGCGAGAGCGCACTATGTTTCGGCCCAAGTTTGACAGCTACTAAAATTTAGGTTATGTATTACGGAATACGTTATCACGTAAAACTATCGTCCGTAAACCGATTTTACAGACAACCAATTTTTTGTTGGATAGCCCATTTATCGAGGAATGCTAGAGGCTATATAATATCACGCTACGACCAACAGGAGCGGAACATCAATGAAACATGTTGCAAAATATAACTCAAAATTTGTCCATTGGATAAACACTTTTGAACGGTAACTCCGATCATCAAGTTTGGACACAACATTCATCTCGGTAAACGAAGATGAACGTGGTACTCATGTCCCTTCCCCCAAATTCGTTCTTTTGCACCCGGGTGAAACCGGGCGGGCCCGCTACTCGCTAGTGTGTACATAAAATATGACTACTTTCTGACCTCTGTACCCATGAGCTTGAAGATGACGACAGCTCGATTCTAAATAATCTTTCGTGAAGAATTGTTCTCTCCCTGGAAGAAAATCAGTAAATACGTGAGTACAATGTGTTATGCCTATCAATCGACGTAACGGTGTTGGATGTTCATTCGAAATGCAATATCAAGTAACTTGTATTTTTATTACGTGTGCTCCCGTTGAAGAAAGGTTATTTACTCCGACTATTTAAAATATCGTTATAATATAAACTTATAAAGTGTATAAATTAATTAAAAATTATCTAATAAAATTAGTGGTACATTGATTAACTACTGTACCACTATTTCTATCAGATAATTTTAAATTAATTTAGGTATACTTAATATAAACTTTCATTACGGTAGTAAAAACGTTAACTGTTACAAATAAATAGCATCAATTAGCTTTATATGTAGGGTGATCATTTTTATCGTAACATAATGCAGGACAAGGAGCGTTCATTAAATCCTTAAAACGTCATTTTAAAACACAAATTTATAAAAAAAATTCTTTTTATATAATATTTATTTAGTGAATTCGTTCATATAGTCACATATGCAGAGACGCGCGAAGTAAATATAATCGAATATTATAATATTCACATGATCTGATGAATGATCTGATTCGGGATATTTTCCGGGACACGAGGCTCTAATCCGTGACTGTCCAGGAAAATCTGGGTCGAACGGTCACCCTATTTGTATGATTTATTTTCGAAAATAATGCAGGGTTGTCAAGGGTTTTAGATCACAGAGTACCGGAGTGAAAAATTTTTTCTTCATCCCTCCATCGAAAGTGCATACTTTCGGCACCAATTGTAAGGCAGAAAGTCTAACATTTACACCTTGGTGGGATTACACGCACCAATGAGAGAAGTTCGTGCCGTAGTAAAGCAAGAACAACTATTCAACTGTTGTTTAGATGTCGTTTCCATAGCAACTCTATTACATTTTAGCCAATAGTCGCGAACAACTGTCATTCGTGTTTTTACGTATAACCTCGAAGCTTCTTGCCTGGAATTTATCTGTGTTTTTAGGTAATTAATTAATTAATAATTAATGTATTTATTGAGCGTGCTTACGACCGAGGTATGAAGAAAAATAGTATACACCACACTGGCCGAAAGTGTGATACTTTGCCCTTCGCGCCATGATGCCCTCGGCTACGCCTCAGGCATCATGGCGCGCATGGCAACAATATCACACTTTCGGTCCTTGTGGTGTAATATGCTATTCTTTAAATCTTTGATTAACGTCTGAATAGAACTCTTCAAGTAAATAAAATTGTCGACCAATTTTTCTCAGACCAAACGATATATTGACAAAAATGATAAAATTACAAATCAATATAACACAAGATGACGTTTCGATCCGGATTTGGATCTTCTTCAGAAATATCTAAAAAATATAAAAATTAATTAGTATTAAATAATAGATTTCATGCAGGATTGAAACTTTGAATGATTCAAAAATAATGAAAAATTAATAACAAACAAAATTTATAAACCGTAGTCATGGATATCAAAGTACCCATAAAGAAAAAATTATTTGAAAAAACAAAATATTATTTCAAAATAATATCATAAATATTACTTAAATTTTCCGTATCTAATTGAGCATTAAGAGAGTTTTTATTAGATTTTACATATAACATTTACGAAATACTTCTTTTAAAATAATTACTTTCATTATCTAAAATTTTAACACTATCCCAATTAATTTTATGGTCGTAATCAATTTTATGCTTAGTTACGGCATTATGTTTATCAGGGAGTAGTTTATAATTTGGTCTGAGAAAAATTGGTCGACAATTTTATTTACTTGAAATGCTATTCTTTATTTAAAACTTTTATTCACGAAATTGTGTCAATTAAATTACTTCTCTTTGAATTTTTAGATATTGAAGTGTTATAATATGCCCAATTGTATCTACTAAATATGTTACACTCAACTAAAGAATATTCAACAAGGTACAACTAGTAATGTCTGACAAAACTCCGCGACGCTATTCTCAGACAAACAATCCACGCTTGAGTGTTCTGGTCACAGGCCTTCTGCAGATATCACTGTGAAGTGAACTTGAGAGCATGTTTTCACATGGATGATAATTGGGAAGAAAATGTGTCTTTAAATTTTAAAGCAGAAAACAAAATGAATAATGAAATATATATAAAATCCGAAATCAAAGACGAAGTGCTGGATGATAATTCAATGTTATCAGATGATAATATCGGATGTGAAAATTTAAAAATTGATAATAGCAACACTAAAGAAAAAAACTCTTTAACTTTTAATTCAACAATCGAAAACAACAAACCGTTGTATATAAAATCCGAAATCAAGAATGAACCGGTGGATGACAGTTCATTAATACTTTTTCCAGAATATGTAAATGACACTATAGACGACGCGTCTGTGATTTTAAAAACTGGCGGTAAAACATATCAGTGTGACAGCTGTAAAAAATGCTTTACTAAATTATCAGCTTTAAAAACGCATAAACAAGTACATACCGGTGAGAAACCATACCAGTGTGACGTGTGTGATAAGTGTTTTTATACAGCCGCAGTTTTAAAGAGACATAAACTCGTCCATACTGGCGAGAAACCATATCAGTGTGAGGTCTGTAAAAAATGCTTTCTCAAATCATCTGATTTAAAAAGACACCTTAACGTACATACTGGTGAGAAACCATATCAGTGTGATATTTGTAAAATGTGTTTTTCTACATCAGGAAATTTATTGACTCACAGTCGCGTGCATACTGGTGAGAAACCGTATAAGTGTGAAGTTTGTAAAAAGTGCTTTGCTTCATCATCAACTTTGAAGATACACAATCGCATTCATACTGGTGAGAAACCGTATCAGTGTGATATATGTAAAAAGAGCTTTATTGCATTATCAGAGTTAAAGAATCACAATCAGGTTCATACTGGTGAGAAACCGTATCAATGTGATATTTGTAAAAAGTGTTTTTGCAGATCAGATTATTTACAAATTCACAGTCGCGTACATACTGGTGAGAAACCATTTAAATGTGACATTTGTAAAATGTGCTTTAATACATCATCGGATCTAAAGAGGCACAATCGTGTGCATACTGGTGAAAAACCACATCAGTGTGAAGTTTGTAAGAAGTGTTTTACTGCATCATCAGAGTTAAAGAAACACAGTCGCGTTCATACTGGTGAGAAACCGTATCAGTGTGATATTTGTAACAAGTGCTTCTCTAGATCAGATTATTTGCAAGCCCATAGTCGCGTACATACTGGTGAGAAAGCACATCAGTGTGACGTTTGTCAAAAGTACTTTTCTACGTCAGGATATTTAAAGGAACACAGTCGCGTTCATACTGGGGAGAAACCCTATCAGTGTGATATTTGTAACAAGTGCTTTTCTAGATCAGAATATTTAAAGAAACACCGTCGAGTGCATACTGATAATAAACTAGACTAGTGTGCTGTTCGTGAAAATATTTCTGTTACAAAAACTCTTTAAAAGATCACTTGTTGGCACAAAGAGGATTTGTACCTTGCTTATAGTAAATTGCGTATTTCGTTGGTACATACACACTACGGTGTAGCAGATTACACTTTCAGCCCGAAACTGGAAAATTCGAAATAGATTGACTATGGAACTTTTACATGTTTAAGTTTATTTTCGAAACGGCGCCGGAAATTATAGTTTATAAGAAGCCCTGTAAAAAATGTGTTCTATATTTATACTATATTTTTGTAAACACAAAAACCATTTCAGTAATTACATTTTTATGTGAAACATCTAATGGCGCGTTTGACTGGGAGTAAAACCGTGTGCGAATCTTTTATTGAACGATGTTTTGTGGAAGGACGTTATATGGTTTTAGTTGAAGGCGACATCTAGATAACGGCAAAATTTAATTACTAGTTTAGTTACAAGTATTTCGTTAGATAACAGAACGTGACGTTTGCTTTGAGCATATGTTAAATTATAACTTGATTTTTGTTAGACAACTAGATGACAGGACAAAATTTAGTTATTAGAATTTCGTTGGTTGACAGGATGGAATTTAGTTATTAGAATTTTGCTTAAAAAACGTTATTGACCTAAGGAAAGGACTGTTCACATAATATGTGTCATTGATATCAACACTCACTAGTTTTTAGTCGTGATTCCCTCCGTTCACGTCAAGTTTGTGGCAGTTATTCGAAGTAGGTAGGTCACTTGTGAGAAATTATTTTTCTCAACATAAGAGAAAACCGTTAAATACTTATCTTTTAAGTACAACGTGGTATGCTTATCAACCGATGTAACGGTGCCATAACATTTACAACTAAATTAGAAAAGCACGTAGCTGAAGTAATTATGACGTGTGCTCCCGTTTAGGTACGTGCACTTTCGATTTTATTATTTATTTATTCAGTTTTGTTTATCAATGTGCAAATTCGAATAAACTTAAATACTTCATTATTAATTTCCTATTATAAAAAAATGTATAAGTGAAAACAATTCTTATAAGTTTTTTAACGAAATTAAAATGAATTGTCAGATAACGAATTGCAATAATATTATGCCGAATTTTATTTGCTAGATGTGTCACACTCAACTGGAGGTAGTAACGCCTGACAAAAGTTGTTATTTTTGACAAACAACTTTTGTGCGTTATAGTCAGAGGCCTTCTGAAGATCCTTTCCATAACACAAATACAGACATCACAGTGAAGAGTGAATCTTTTGAACGTAATTGACATGGATGAGAGTTGGGAAAAAAATTGGTCTGTGAATTGTAATATCGAAAACAAAATGGAAAATGAAATATATATAAAATCTGAAATCAAAGACGAGCTGATGGATGATAATTCATTGTCACCAACTGATTATACTGACGACGGACAATTTAGATGTGAAGATTCAAAAGTCGTTAGTGATACAAAAGTAGGTTTAGATATAGATGAAGACTCTAAAGAAAAAACATCAGGGAGTTTTAATTCAACAAACGAAGCCAATGAACAAATATTCTTAAAATCTGAAATCAAGGAAGAACCTGTGGATGATAATTCATTACCAGAAAATGTAGATAACACGTTAAGCGCGTCTTCTATGATTATAACTACTGATGAGAAACAATATCAGTGTGACGTTTGTAAAAAATGCTTTGCTGATCCATCAAAGTTAATGATACACAATCGTGTGCATACTGGTGAGAAACCATATTCGTGTGAGGTATGTAAAAAGTGTTTTTCTACAACATCAATTTTAAAGAATCACATACGAGTTCATACAGGAGAAAAACCATTTCAGTGTGATGTTTGCAAAATGAGCTTTGCTAAATCAGAAACTTTACTAACTCACAGTCGTGTGCATACTGGTGAGAAACCGTATAAGTGTGACTTTTGTGGAAAGTGCTTTGCTTTATCATCAACTTTAAAGAATCACAATCGCATTCATACTGGTGAGAGACCTTACCAATGTGATTTTTGTGAAAAGTGTTTTTCTACGTCAACAGTTTTAAAGAATCACACTCGTGTTCACACTGGTGAGAAACCACATAAGTGTAACATTTGTCAAAGGTGCTTTAATACCTCATCTGATCTAAAGAGGCATAATCGGGTCCATACTGGTGAGAAACCATTTCAGTGTGAGATTTGTAAGAAGTGCTTTTCTCAATTGAATCATTTAACGAAACACAATCAAGTTCATACTGGTGAGAAACCATATACGTGTGACATTTGTAAAATGTGCTTTACAGCACCATATGATCTAAAGATACACAGTCTCTCTCATACTGGTGAGAAACCGTTTCAGTGTGATATTTGTAAAAAGAGCTTTTCCAGATCAGGACATTTACTCACTCATAGACGCGTGCATACTGGTGAGAAACCATATAATTGTGACATTTGTAAAATGTGCTTTACTACATCATCTGATTTAAAGAGGCACAATAGTGTACATACTGGTGAAAAACGACATCAGTGTGAAGTTTGTAAGAAGTGTTTTACTGCATCATCAGAGTTAAAGAAACACAGTCGCGTTCATACTGGTGAGAAACCCTATCAGTGTGATATTTGTAACAAGTGCTTTTCTAGATCAGATTATTTAAAGCAACACCGTCGAGTGCATACTGCTAATAAACTACAATAGTGTGCTGTTCGTGAAAATATTTCTGTTACAAAAACTCTTTAAAAGATCACTTGTTGGCTCAAAGAGGATTTGTACCTTGCTTATAGTGAGTTGTGTATTTCGTTGGTCCATACACACAACGGTGTAGCAGATTACACTTTCAGCCCGAAACTGGAAAATTCGAAATAGATTGACTATGGAACTTTTACATGTTTAAGTTTATTTTCGAAACGGCGCTGGAAATTATAGTTTATAAGAAGCCATGTAAAAAATGTGGTCGTTATTTATACTATATTTTTGTAAACACAAAAACCATTTCAGTAAATACATTTTTATGTGAAACATCTAATGGCGTGCATGACTGGGAGTAAAACCGTGCGCGAATCTTTTATTGAACGATGATTTGTGGAAGGACGTTACATGGTTTGCGACATCTAGATAACAGGGCAAAATTAAATTTCTAGTTTAGTTACAAGTATTTCGTTATATAACAGAATGTGACGGTTGCTTTGTGCATACGTCCGATTATAACTTTTTGACGTGATAACGTCTTATAAATTGATGAATCACCAATATTATGATGAATCACCAATATTATAAATTGATAAAACACCGGCTGCATGTACGAAAAAGTGTAACGTAACGTTCGTAACGCGTAACGCATAACGCGTAACGTTCCGCCTGACCCTGTGCGTGCTTTTTGCTAATTTCTCGCTCAATTTAAATCAGATCGGTTTGAAACCAGTCTTAAACGAAAGAGGAGAACATTTTACATAGATTTCGTATAACAGAATTTGCCTAAACAGTTTTTTTATACAAATTTATATAGAAAAATATTTTATACAAATTTATATAGAAAAATAGCTGTATAAATGCAATGTTGTCTAATGCATGGCGCGACGCGGTCGGTTGTCTTTGTTTGCCGTACATGGAAATTAGAAGCAAACGTATGTCTTGTCTTAACATGAAAACGGCTGCATTTCTAATGTTTAATTCAATTTTTTGACATTAGTATATTGTGAAATGCAACGCCTTCTAAGTTAAGTATTGGAATAACTAATTATTATTAGAACATAATACTTTGTAAGTTGCAAACGTCACTTTTGACATTTCTTATCATTCCGACACCAAGGATAAGCGGATTGAAACCAAATTTTGGGAGGTTTAGGTTATGTATTACGGAATACGTTATCACGTAAAACTATCGTCCGTAAACCGACTTTACAGACAACCAATTTTTTTTTTTGTCAAAGACGACAACTAGATGACAGGACATTTAGGTACAGGGCGATATTTAGTTATTAGAATGTCGTTAGTTGACAAGGCGATATTTAGTTACTAGAATTTCGCTTAAAAAGTTTACATAGCTTTTTTGACCTTAATAAGAATAATTATATTATTAATAATTCATATATAAATCATAAATATGTTTTCGGTACAAAAGGTAGTCCTGTGGCAGTAGCGAAGGAAAGGTTTGTTTACCTTTACATGATATTTGTTATTGATATCAACACTCACTAGTTTTCCCTCCGTTCACGTCAAGTTTGTTGCAGTTATTCGACGTAGGTACGTCACTTGTGAGAAATTATTTTTCTCAGCATAAGAGAAAACCGTTAATACTTATCGTTTAAGTACAACGTTGTATACTTATCAACCGATGTAACGGTGCTAACACATTTATAACCAAATTAGACAAGCACGTAGCTGAAGTATTTATGACGTGTGCTCCCGTTTAGGTATGTGCACTTCATATTTTTTTATTTATTTAATCGGTTTTGTTTATAAATGTGCAAATTTGAATTAACTTAAATACTTCATTATCAATTTTCTATTATAAAAAAAATGTATAAGTGAAAACAATTCTTATTAGTTTTTTAACGAAATTTAAAATGAATTGTCAGATAAGGACTTGCAATAATATGCCGAATTTTATTTACTAGATGTGTCACACCTGACAAAAGTTGTTATTTTTGACAAACAACTTTTGAGCGTTATAGTCAGAGGCCTTAAGAAGATCCTTTCCAAATCACAAATACAGACATCACTGTGAAGATTGAATCTTTTGAACGTAATTGACATAGATGAGAATTGGGAAGAAAATTTGTCTGTGAATTTTAATATCGAAAACAAAATGGAAAATGAAATATATATAAAATCTGAAATCAAAGACGAACTGATGGATGATAATTCATTGTCACCAACTGATTATACTGACGACGGACAATTTAGATGTGAAGATTCAAAAGTCGTTAGTGATACAAAAGTAGGTTTAGATATAGATGAAGACTGTAAAGAAAAAACATCAGGGAGTTTTAATTCAACAAACGAAACCAATGTACGAATATTCTTAAAATCTGAAATCAAGGAAGAACCTGTGGATGATAATTTATTACCAGAAAATGTATATAACACGTTAAACGCCTCTTCTATGATTATAACTGCTGATGAGAAACAATATCAGTGTGACGTTTGTAAAAAATGCTTTGTTGATCCATCAAAGTTAATGATACACAATCGTGTGCATACTGGTGAGAAGCCATATTCGTGTGAGGTATGTAAAAAGTGTTTTTCTAAATCATCAATTTTAAAGAATCACATACGCCTTCATACCGGAGAAAAACCATTTCAGTGTGATGTTTGCAAAATGCGTTTTGCTCAATCAGACAATTTACTAACTCACAGTCGCGTGCATACTGGTGAGAAACCGTATAAGTGTAACGTTTGTGAAAAGTGCTTTGCTTCATCATCAACTTTAAAGATTCACAATCGCATTCATACTGGTGAGAGACCTTATCAATGTGACTTTTGTGAAAAGAGTTTTTCTACGTCAACAGTTTTAAAGAATCACACTCGTGTTCACACTGGTGAGAAACCATATAAGTGTGACATTTGTCAGCTGTGCTTTAATACATCATCTGATCTAAAGAGGCACAATCGGGTCCATACTGGTGAGAAACCACATCAGTGTGAGGTTTGTAAGAAGAGCTTTTCTCGACTGAATCATTTAACGAAACACAATCAGGTTCATACTGGTGAGAAACGGTATAAATGTGATATTTGTAAAAAGCGGTTTCCTCGATTAGATGATTTACAAGCTCACAGTCAGGTACATATTGGTGAGAAAGCACATCAGTGTGGCGTTTGTGATAAGTTTTTTTCTACACTAGGAAACCTAAAAGCACACAGGCTCATTCATAATGGAGAGAAACCGTTTCGGTGTGATATTTGTAATAAATGTTTTTCTAGATCAGATTATTTAAAGAAACACTGTCGAGTGCATACTAATAATCAACTGAACTAGTGTGCCGTTCGTAAAAATACCTCAGATACATAAACTCTTTAAAAGATCACTTAATTATTAGCACGAAGAGGATTTGTATCATAAGTTATGAATGATCTTGCTTATAGTGTGTTTCATTAGTATACAGTATGTAAACACGTAAGGTGCACATAGGGATATTAGCATTGGGAAAAAATACTTGGATCAGAGTTAGCCATGACTGCATTAATTGTTATTTCTATTGAAATATCGTCGTAATCTTGAGGATTTCTATTTTATTTTGATTTATTTTTATTTTACTTGGCTTTTTTAATAATAAAATGTTTTTATTAATCATTATTTTAATTTTTTTGTCCAAAAATAAAACAAAAAAACAACTTCATCTGTTTGGAAACATTTTAATTCATTCAAAAATTGTCTGACTGGTATGAAGTATGCGCGTTGGTAAATCAGTGACCCAATGTCTTTAGGTTCAACACGAATAGGCGGAGATATTTGATCTCGCACCATATTTAAGTATTTTTGGAATTTAATGTCCCATTAATAAAAAATGTCCGATTATGTTGTAATCATTTGAATATTTTCTTCGGTAGTATACACATTCATTTTGCAAAAGAATATTATCTGTCAAATTGAAAAACAAGATTTCAAGGCTCACTCTGATCCCAGTCATGTTTTCCCAATGTTAATTTCCCTATGTGCACCTTACGTGTTTACATACTGTATAGAGTGCCTGCGGTGAGAGATGAAGCCAGGCACGTCATCAATTATATGCTAGTGAACGCCTGCTTGCCCGCAGACAGTGCAGTGCGGAATATCTATTTAAAACGCCACGTCTCTAGAAAACACTCGACGCACATGGATCTCCGAAACAGCCAATAGCAAGCTAGAAGGCGGGCGCAATGCATTCACGTTACTATGACGCGGTGGCTTCATCTTTTACTCTGCACTACGATACTACGATGTAGCAGATAAGAATTTCAACCCGAAACTGGGATATTCGACATATAGACCAACAGTGACTGCAAGGGCGTAGATATTTATTTCTGTGGGGGGGGGGGGGGTTAAAGCAAAAAAATCAATAATTTTTTTAAGATTTGTTAACCGCAAATGACCTTTTTTTAACAACCTAACTTAAAAAATTTAGAGAGCAAAAAAAACGGATGACTTAAACATAACTTCGAAATATCAACCTAACTTAAAAAATTTGGAGAGCAAAAAAAAACGGAAAACTTTTTTTTTAAACGTAACTTAAAAAAAAATAAAATAACCTTTTTTTTAACAACCTAACTTGACAAATTTTATCGTGTGTCGGCACAATAAGAGAACAAAAAAAACAAAAAAGTCTTTTTTCCTTTGTTGTGTCTGAGTGCCTGCGGTCCTGATGGATCCTGGGGGGGTAATTACTCCTGTACCCCCCCATATCTACGCCCTAGAGTGACTGTGGAACTTTTACATGCTTAAGTTTATTTTCAAAACGGCATTGGCATTTATAACTTCTAAGAAGTCCTGTAAAAAGTGCGTTCGTATTATTTATGTATTTTTGTAAACGCAAAACTATTTCAATAAATAAATTTGTATGTGAAATATCTATTCGCCCGTTTGTTGGGATTAAAACCGTGCAATTGGCGCGACTCTTTCATGGGACGACGTAACGTTTGGTGCATTGGATTAAACATGGTTTTTGTTGAAAGCGACATCTAGATAACAGGGCGAAATTAAATTACTAGTTCAGTTACAAATATTTCGTTAGATAACAGAGTGTGCGGTTGCTTTATGTGTAAACGTTGGATTATAACTTGAATTTTGTTAAAGGCAGCAACTAGGACAACATTTAGGTACAGGGCGATACTTAGTTACTAGGTAGGTAATCGCTTTAAATGTTCACATAGTTTTACTGACCTCAGTGAAGAACAGTTCATATAATATGTATAAATTCACTAGTTTTTAGTCCAGATTTCCCTCCTTTCATGTGAAGTTTGTGGCAATTGTTTTCGAAATATGTACGTCAGTTGTGAGAAATTATTTTTCTCAACATTGGAGACAATTGTTAAATAATTATCGCTTGAGTATTGTTGTATACTTATCGACCGATGTAACGGTGTCAACACATTTACAATCAAATTACAAAAGCACTTTACCGAAGTGTTTATGACGTGTGCTCCCGTTTAGGTAAGTACACTTTACATTTTATTTGTTTAATCGGTTTAGTTTATCAATATTCAAATTCGAATTAAGTTAAATACTCAATCATCAATTTCCTGTTATAAAAAAACTGTTAAGTGAAAACTATTCCTATAAGTTTTTCTTTAAAGAAATGAAAATGAATTCTTAGATAACGAACTAAAATAATATAAAGATGAAGGAAGGTTTTGGTTGAGGATCATAAAATAAGCTTTACCAGTGTTTCGCTAGTGGCCAACGTTTCGAAAAAATTATTTTCATCTTCTGGGCCTCAAGCTGGTCAAGTGGTGGTAAATTGTTCTAACAGTA